>OX638310.1:30408155-33353155 GCA_951812415.1 Beris morrisii
AAGAGTCCGAAGCGTAATCTAACAAACGTCTTTTGGGCGGATCATCCTTGCTGAGATACTCAAACTCCGCTGAATGAACGAAATTGACTAAATTCAGCGTAGTGTGAATGCTCTAAAAATAATTTCAACTTACTAAATGGATCAGCATTGGCTGATACAACATCGATTTCTTCATCGGTCTCGGTAAAATTTGTTGATGATCCATCGATTTTAATGTGATGCGTGAGATCGTTCATATATGCTTCATTAGTTTCGGCTTGCTTGTATTTTCCCACAGAATTCCGAGTCTTTGTTAGCTGTATCAATCGACTGTGTTCGAAGCAGTAATTTGTCAGACCCGGCTCTTTCTTACCGTCATGTTTTGGTGCCGGTTGCAAGCACTTTTTTCCGTTTGTGGAATATGTGTAGGCACATTGTTTGTACGGTGCTCGAGGATCTTGTAGAATGTGTCGAATACAGTAGTCGTAGCCGTCGACCCTTGCTACTGAACAATCAAATGTTGGATTCGAACATGCCTTCGTTTTGTTTTCGATCTCGATGTGCAGTTGATCTCTTAACGCTTTCTCTTGTTCTGCGGTTGTCTTCATTGGCTTTCGGATTTGAAAACCACGATTTTGTGGTTTAGTTATTATTTTATTTATGCACGTGGACATTATGCTATAATAACGAAAGATAATCAAGATTAAAAAATAATACTAAACAAAATGGTTAAAGAAACCTAAAGGTTAGTAACAATTAAAAACAACAATAAATCTATTACTAACTCATCAATTTAGTGCTAAGAGTCAGTAGTAAAGTTTCCAAGCAGCACGCGTTGTTTTGGAAATTATTTAATGCCAATTATTTGAGTTTAAGGACCTGCAGCTATTCTCAAAACTAATAAAAAATGTGAAAAGAAGCCAACGGAGTCTCCTTGAAGAATTTCCAAAAATTCAAGTACAACGCATACAATATACAATTTCATCTCTCATAAATAGTCGTCGATCTATTCGTTTGGCGATTTATGAATTCTTTGGTTTTATTTCGAGCAATTTACTGCGAGGAGTTGAGATTAAAATCAGCAGCCAACAATTCTTCTATTTAATCGGTCTGATATCAAAACCTAGGGTTTTTGAAAAATGTTTGGACTGCCCCAAACACTTCATAAATAAATGGTAACCCTATTCTTTCAGGTATACAATTTTCTACTTATTCGTTTTTAATATTGATCAGCCGTAGTCTTATACCATGGATACACTGCTTGTATACAAATTACTTTATTCAAAACATGATATGCGATACAAGATGGCATGATACACAGCCCATACATGTTATACTTTGACATTTAGTGCATTCCAAAATTTTAGCAGTGAAGGGAAAAAGGCTTTTCGTGTCAAACGTCGCATTCATTGCTACTAAAGAAATGTACAAAGTGGATCATCACATCACACAAAAATGAAAACACGCTCAAACAATTTTAACTGACGGAAGAATATAAAAATCCGAAACTGTCATTCATTGAAATTTCAGTTGATTTCAGTAACAGATGGCGCTGATGGCAGTTAAAAGAAAGCTATATCAGCTAAAATCATGAAATTTATATAAAAGAAAACAGGTTGGATATTTTGTAGATATCAGCTCGTTGACGTACTATATGCATAATATTGGGTGATACACTGGTGATATTGACGATATTATGATATGTATATGTATATTATAGGATCGAGGAAGAATTCCCATATAGTGGAAATTCAATTCAGTAACAGTACAAAAAACAAACGGCTTTGTACGGTCGTAGCTCACAAACTATTTGAGTTAATAAATTCAAGTGTTGTTGTCTATTAGGTCTGATGACATACGGTTGGTTCTTATCTTTTATTCAATCTCCATACGAAAAGGACTCTATACATGACAGTTTCGAGATTCGGGCGCATACGCCTTGATAATGCTATTTTTTGTAAGTGGTCTGGAAGACATGCCTACATGCCTTGGATGTTCGAACGGCAAAAATCTATATGACCATTGACTAATAAACAATTTTTTTCTTATGGATGTTATAGGGTCGCAAACATTAAGGCGCTCTGATAAGACGCGTCACAATTTTACACCAGGATAAATAAGAGGAACTGAACCACCGAATCCTATAACTTCTTCGATTATTTCGACTTTTTCAAGACAAAATAATCACCCCTTGGCCTCCGTTCACAACACAGCGGCTTGTCACTCTACACTTTAACCTATATACCAATTAATAAAAGTACAGAAGAGTAAATGGAATTTTTGTAATACAAGTAGGTACTAAGTAATAAAAATATAACGAATTATTTCGATAAGAGATCCGTTATACCGAAGTAACAGCGACAGTATTTTTTGCTGTATTCCTCGTGAATGAAAAAATATTTGCTAGGATCCTAAGGATGAGAGTGCGAATTGAACCGACTGAAACAACTCATGGGATTTATACTAAAATAATTCAACTAAACATATTCACTTTAATAAATTGGTTTTTATTTATTTTATCACGTGCTCTCCTGAACGTAGAAAACAATGCAACTGCATTCACGGTTACTTTGGCGAACAAAAAATAACGGATACGATTTCGTCATTATTAAAAATGTTCCGTGTTTAGCTTTTTATACATATATAAAAATATTATAAGATTTAATTGTAATCTTTAAGTCGAGAACACGTACAACTGTCGAATAATTTCACAATTAATAGTACATACAAATGTTCTTGTTTGAAATTATGCCTATTTCCCTTGCACCTTTCATATGGCCATACTTGAATTATTTCAAATCAATGCGCCAACTACCGAACTGACAAAATCGAGTCAAAACACATCAAAAGTTAAACCCAAAACACGAAATAAAATCCGAAATCGAAAAATCCTTCAACTCCAGAACATTTAAAAATCATTTTAAGAATTATCACGCGAAAAGAATAAACGATCCTATTTTCGTCGACCACACTTTTGACGTTCGTTTGTTTTGTGTTGTGGGTCAGCCATTTTTCGGGATACAACATCGAATTCTGTGAAGTGCTACGAAAAATCGTAAAAAATTCATGTTTAACTCACGCCGATTGCTGTAATTTTTACACAAAACAAAAGTTCTCAAGCACGTACATAAACTGAACGAATTTTGGTAAATACAAAACACTTTAAATCCACTAAATTTGTGTCACTTAAGCGCGCAAGCACTTTTTCTTCACCGTCGTCGGACAACGTAACTGCGAGGATTAAATGGCGTCTGGCATTTTTTTTTTTACTTGTTCCGACCGAAGATTATTTTTTTGTTCGGTTTCGTTTGATAATGGACATGAATGAGATTTTCCGTGTGGGTAAATTATGCGACGTTTTGTATCCGACCCGGAGGAAAATTTCAGTTTCGATTAATTTCGCATGGATTTCGGCGAAATTTCATTCGAGTGCATTGAATGGAAATTTTTTTTTTATCGTTTTTTTTGTGTGGAATTTTTTCGTATAGGGAACGTGACATGCCAACACAGACGAAATTTGCTGTGTTTTTACAAGCGGAGTTGCGGATGTGTGCAAGTGGAAAGTGGAAGTTTTGACGTTGTCGCATATTGCGTACAGGCGGCGTAGTGTCGCGATTTTATGGCGAAAGTGACAGTACTTTATGGCTACACAGTGAGTGTGGAAAGAAATCGTACAGTTAGGGGGGATTGGAATATGGCATAATTATCTGGCTCCGTAAATTATTTTTCAGTTATGTGTTTCGGCTCCTTCTCGTTGGACCTTTACTTTTTTGAGAAAATGAATATGAAAAATCAGCAAAAAAAAGTATTCGTAGTACTGAACTTAAAAAAAATTTAATAATTGAAAATAGTAAAATTTACCTTTATGATTTAACACGGAAAATGATAAAGGAAATTTTTCATATTTTACATTTAAGTTCTAAATGAAATTTTGGTATGTTTTAGGATTCGGTCAATAAAAATTTTTGACATTGGGGACGTATGACTATAAAAAACCGAATTCAAATATTAAATTTTGCTCACCCAGTACATTTTATTCAAACCGCCATGACGGTTCCGTTTGACGTTTCTCGTCACACATGAACACGAAAAAAGGAGTTTAAATACCTTTAGCCCCGCTGGGCTGCAAAAAAGGTAGTTGGAGCGTAGCGCGCGTCAGCCAAACATGAACGCGAAAAGGGAGTCTTAATCCCTGAGCCCCGCAGGGCTGCACGAAAGGTAGTTGGAGCATAGCGCGCGTCAACCAAACATGCCATAATGGCGTCTCGAATTGTACTGGTTCGATGAAATTCAAAATTTGAAATCGGTTTTTATATAGTCATACGTCTCCAATGTCAAAAATTTTTATTGACCGAATCCTAAAACATACCAAAGTTTCATTTAGAAATTAAATGTAAAATATGAAAAATTTCCTTTATCATTTTCCGTGTTAAATCATAAAGGTAAATTTTTCCCTGGACTCGACCACCTGCCGACTTTGAGTCGAAAGAAAAGTGGGTGAAAATAACTGCAGTTGATCGAGCCCTCTCGATCCAAACTGAATGAACTCGTCAATATTTGGGTTCTAGGGTTACGAAATTGTGTGTGAAGTTAGCTAGTTGTGCGCTACTCTACTAAGGCCGCAGTCCGAATTACGCTTCCTGCACTTTTAGCGCTCTTACACTCTGTCCGAATTGCGCTCACAACGCATACAATTTGCATGGAGTGGTAATTTTCTGGCGCTTACACTGCTCACGGTTCCGAGGATAGGCACTGTGTGCACTCGATCGGTCCGAATTGAAAGCGACATAAACGTACCAGCAATGCGGACCGAACGTGCGGCCTAACACGGGTGTCTGGGCCTACATTTTTGCAGTTCGTTCAGCTGAGAAACTGTATTGTTTCCTATTCTTCGGGCTCAGAAAGTATGGCGTCGACACGGGATTAATGCTGTTATGACATTGGTTATTTTTCGCGCTTTAAAGCGGCTAGAATAGCCAAATGGAGAGAGATAGTAAATTTTACATACAATTTAGACATTGGTAAGAGAGAGACAGTCCGAAAAGCTAAAATATCAGTGATGCTGTTATGACACTGGTTATTTAAAGCGCCAAATGGAGAGAGATAGAAAAAGTAACATACAATTTAGACATTGGTGTGAGAGAGACAGTCCAAGAAGCTAAAAAGTGAGTAACTCTCAAAAAAAACGGCAACAAAGCGCCTGCGAGCAGTGTTTCGCAACATTCTAGCAGTTCAAGTCAAGAAACAACCACTGGGAGCTTCATTTCCAGCCGCTACATGCTTCTCTTGACAGTTCGGTACATATAAATTATGGAAAGTATCATGTTATGTTATGAAACGCGCTAGAACCGGTATTTTTCGTAACAAACCAATTGTTAATTTCGTTTACTAGATGCCGCTAGCGTGAGAAAGAGCAGTATCTCTTTCTTTTAATGTTCGCCTTGTCGCACGATTGGTTTTTCCTGCGCTTTTTTTAAGCTCGAAAAATAACCAGTGTCATAACAGCATAACTCAGTTAAATACATAACTCCGATTTTTACTCCATTTGATTGTAATTGTAGTAAATAGAGGGATTCGCTTCATATCCTAAATTTTAGTTTTGATTTTCTGAATTTCCCTATTAAAGTTACGAATGCAGGTAAAAATTATACAATTTTCAAGTCCGTACAAATATTTTTCACACTCACTGTCCACTCCATTGTGAAAGCTTCGTTAATTTCCCGCCATTATAAAATTTTGGCAGCACTTGCCATACGATGTATGAAGCGCGTGCGGAGTCTACCAGTGAAATGTTTTGTTTACGTGTGACTGTCAAACGCGAAAATTTTTTAATTTCTTTCGATTTTCTCACAGAAAACTAACGATAAAGTGAAATCAAGTTGAACGTTTACGTTTTGTGTTCCCTTCTCGTTTAGCGCGAAACGTATTGTTTAATGGCTAGTAACAGCAGTACACCGAGCACGAGCGATTTAAAGGACAGCAGATGGTACTTCACAGCCGAACAATTAGCACAGTCGCCGAGTCGAAAGCATGGCATCAATGCCGATCAGGAACTTTTCTACAGACAACAGACGGCCGATCTTATCCAGAAGATGGGACAGAAATTGCAAGTGTAAGGATATCTTTGACCATAGTGAAATACCCAAACAAAATAAAATTACATAAGCCCTAAACTAAACTTTCACTTAACATGCATTTTTTTCACTTCCACAGTTCGCAATTATGTATCAATACGGCTATTGTTTACATGCATCGATTCTACGCATTCCATTCATTTACCCACTTCCATAGGAATGGAATAGCGACTGCAAGCCTTTTTCTCGCCGCCAAAGTCGAGGAACAACCCCGCAAGCTAGAGCACGTTATTAAAGTGGCACATTTATTTTTGGGTTCCGAGCTGCCGCATTCAACGACCGAAGTTTACAATGAGCAAGCACAGGATTTAGTTTTTAACGAAAACGTCTTATTGCAGACGCTCGGATTTGACGTTGCTATCGATCACCCGCACACGCATGTTGTAAAGACATGCCATTTAGTTAAAGGTGCGATCGGTAACAAAAACCAAAAATATTTCTAAGCAAACTTAACTAGCAATAATTCTATTTGCAGCTTGCAAAGATTTGGCTCAAACATCATATTTCCTAGCTTCAAACAGGTTCGTAAACTTTTATTCTGTATGCTTGCATTATACAATTGCTTTTCGGGTAGTGCGATGGTGGCGGATCATTAAGCAAGCGCAAAAGTTTAGTAATGATAACAGATTTAAGATAAAGTAAATCCAACCAAGTAATCATCTATGCGAGCATTACTCTACACTCAGTTCGATTTATTTGGCAAGATTATAATAAGAAACTGATGGTTTTTTCTATCCAAAGTTCATCAGAAGCGAACCCAAAGCCTAAACATGTGAGATCTTTGAATAAGCCATGAAGCGTCCACTAGAACGTTCTTCATGATACATTTCAATTATGCGTTGCGCGGTTGACCCAATTGACCTCTGTGAGGAACTTCGATTCACAGTCTAGTTAATGTTTGTTTGCTTGAGATATAAGCGTCTTTGACTGTCCAATTGTTCTTTAATGTTTGTTGGAGATAAAGAATATCCAGTACTAATCAAAAGTTATTGTGCTGCGAAGGTGCAATTTCTTGAAAAGCTTCTCGGCTACTTTTCTAACGATACAACCTTAAATTTACGTGCTCTTCTTTATTCTCCTAAAACAAAAGAAAAAGTTTACTTAAGTCATTTAGGGTTTTATTCGTTTTGAATATTGAAACTATCTTCCAGACATGTTAGATTAGATTATGAAATGGGGTTGGTCTGGTAAACTCTGCCACTGCAGCCTCAGTTGGGCCTAACGTGACGTCTCCCTGGTTTATCCATGATTCCTCTTCAATCCCTGCGCTTTCAATGAAGTTTAGTATTTTACGAAGAGGAATGGTCAGGAATTCCGATGGTTCCATGAAACCCTGACCGACACATTCACATTCATGTGAAATGTGCTGATATTTATGGCATTTTCGACTTTCGACCTTCATTTTAGTTCATCGCTAAGTATATGCACAACTTCAACTTGTGGTACATATGTATGTCGATCTGCAAAGAACACATGATAGAAAAAAAATAAAATCCATCCCCACTATCTACTCGAAAAGCAAACTGGATTGTATCATGGTCCTGATAAGCGTACACACAAATTGCTAAAAGGTACGATAGTTAAGCGGAGCTCGAAAGAAAAGTTAATGCTACTGTGCTACGAAAAGCTTTCGGCATCTCAGACATTTTTCAGTTTCTATATGACACCTTCTGGGGCATAGGGCAGTAAAAGCGATCTTGTGAGGCACTGTTACTGCTTGAAATATATTCTTTTTTACTTAAACTACGAATGATAAGCCTATGACTTGGAGGGAGTCAAACCTCAGTATTTGTGGACGGCGTATAATTAAATCAGTTGTCACTTTGGGGACGAAACGGTCAACTCGGTGCAAGGTCGCGCCGAGCCGGTCTCACTGAACGAATTTCAATAAACTTAATTAAATAACGAAAAGTGATTTTTTTTCTTTTATTCAATTATTCAAATCAAGACTAATGAAACCCTCAGTTGTGGTTTCTGAAGTGGCGAAAATTGCTTGTAATATCGGTACACATAATGAACGCTTTCCTATCAATCACAGCGTCCAACTTTGCCAACGTGGTACAACATAAAAGATGTCGCAAGTACGCGAATAAGTTTTAATAAATTTCGATATTAGAGTTGCGGAAGTGGACATGAACATTGAAAACAAGTTGGCCAAAACTAAAAACGGTGATTTGCAACGAACAACTAGCGAGTACATTGATATTTGTTTAAAGAAAAGAAATTATGATGATGTCTTGTGGATTAAAATGCGGTCCATCTACAACAGGAAAAATGGCAAGTGCTCCTGCTATTTCGAGACGTCAAAAAATCTTTTACAAAATTGTCTGGGAAAAACTGGATCGCGAATTTTAAACGGAAGTGTCCGCATGTACCGAAATTCAAAACATACATTGGGCATATAATGGAATCTAATCAAGGTAAATCTGTTTTATTTGAAGCAACAACGCAACAACAAGAACTTAAAGAAAAATACAAAATATATGAAAAAATACAAATTCGCATGACAAAGACACGATATTAAGGGAACGCAACAGAACACTCGTCTATTGCCCGAAATCTAACTTCCAGCAAAGCGAAAAAATATATGTGCGGCGGCTTATTGCATACAGGTCAGGATTATTGAAATCCTGTGTAACTCCGCTGGGAAAAAAAGGGCAGCAACAGTACTCCTCAAGTCGCAATCCTGGGCGATAGGGAGGACTTATTTATTCCTCGAATTTCATTCGTATCTGCGTATTTCTTGGACGGCCGATTTCACATCTGCCTTTGGGGATTCCAATCCAGAGCCTGCTTGGAGATATTTTTCTCTGGTTTCCTGAAGGCGTACAAAATTTCTCTACGATTACGGTTAATAATAATGGTGAAAAATGTATGCCGCTAGTAGACCATAACGTCAAGCAATTAGGCCTATACCTTATAGTCACTTATGAATGAATTAACGAAGGCACTTTATTACGAAACTTTCTGGAAACTATACAAGTTTCAGTAAGCAAAGGAAAAATCACAATTTGAACGACGCTTAGGCAGTGCGACACCGAGGCCCCGTCTCAGAAGATTGAACGTGTATAATCGGACGGAGCAGGACACATTTCAGCTATGACATCCGGGTGTGGTCAGAAAGGTCTCGGAATTAATTAGATAGTTTCTTTAAATGGATATCGCATTTCTCTTCCTCAATAGTATAAATGCTTACTGAACTGATATTGTCATTGTCCTTCGAGTTCTCGTCCGGTCAGTTAGTAGATCTAAAATATGGAGAAAGTTTAGTTTCGTGCTGTCATTAAATTCTATAGAAAGCAAGAAAAAACATCTAAAATCATTACGGTTTACAGTGACTCTTGCCCTTAGATTATTCATTATTGTAAATTTGAGTCTAAATAGGATTCAACGCAGTTGTATAAAAAGGTCGTAGTTGAAGATAAGTCAATCTATAATTCAAGATTTGAAATGTCACAATCAAACGGCTTTTAGTTGACGCCTATCCTAGAGGTTCCGCTTTTGCGAACGCACATGACGCAAGGTTTGGCGTTGTTGTTTTCACATGGAACAACAAGGCATGAGGAGCAAAAGAACACGCCTCTGGATGGTTGGTTGATTTTCATTACATTTATTTTCTGAGGAAAAAATGAAAACTTAACGGACAATATTAGAAATGATGTTACAAGTCCTATCCTATCCTACGACTAGACTTAATTCTATTATTATATTTTATTTGTAAGTGACCAATTGCAATGCACTTCGGTACCGTACCGATTGTAATTTTTGTAATGTATTCGCTATAGTATTTTATTTATGTATTTAAGCAACCTTCAATTAATTTACAGTTTGCATCTGACCCCGATGTGTCTTCAATATAGGCCTACAGTTGTTGCATGTTTTTGCATATATTTAGCCTGTAAATGGTCCCGATGGGAGGTAATGTATTTTACATTTCGTTCATATTAAATAGAATGCTAATTGTGGGTAATGTATTTCCAGATCCCACAATCAACGGAAGGCAAACATTGGTTTCATTACGTTGACAGTACTGTCACAATGGATTTGCTAAAGCAGCTTACCGATGAGTTTTTAGCAATATATGAAAAAAGTCCTGCCAGATTAACATCAAAATTAAATTCAATAGAAAAGTTCGCGCAAGGCGCGCGGATGGTAATTTTAGATATCAGCTGTGAAGTGGATTTTTTTTATTACAGTTTTTATTTTGTGAAATTAGAGCGAATCAACAATACCTATATCGGATTCAGCGAATGGTTCGAGTTCTCAGCTTTCAGAATTACAACCAGCACGTCGACCTGAATCATATTCTAGTCATCATAGACGTCATTCTTCATCTGCTTCATCACACCATAATCATCATTCCAAGCAGTTACCACCAAATGAATTAGGAGGTATGAGTTTGTTAATTGTTGGTTTTCACGGTTGTATAACACTAAAAATGTTATTTCGTAGAACACGGAAAACCTCCTACTTCACACAAACAGCCGTACACTAGTTCATCCGGAAGTCATTCTAATCGACCTCGACCTGAAAGAGCTCCGATAACTGCCGAAGGGCAATTCAATGTTCCGTCGCACGGAAGTAATAAACAATCAGTCCCGCCCAGTGTTCCGCGACCTAGTAATAGTAATCGACCGCCACATGGTATGCCAGCGCCAGTTGCAACCAACACTACGCAACGATTACCACACGCACATGATCCGAATTATCATAAAAACAGGAGTTCAATACCGCCACAAGTTAATCCTGTAGTCAGTGGTCATAAAACGTTGCCAAAACCGGGCGATCCACAACGAAATGTAATGAAAGACGCAACTGGAAGACCTATAGATCCCAACAAAATATCTAACAAACATTCAAGTAGCAGTAGTAGTAGCAGTTTCCCCGCGGCAAATGCAAGTGCCACTGGAATAGATATGACCAGAAATGTGTTGCAAATGCAGGGATCTGTATCTATACCACAGCAGCAGCAACAACAACAACAACGACCGTATACACAGTCAAATAGTACACAGCCTCCAAACTATAATCAAGCTATATCAAGTCGCAGTAGTAATAATTCATCAAAATATGATCAATCCGTCCAGCAACAAATGCATTTGCAATCAGGTCAAAAGCAATCGTTAGAGTCTTCCTTTAGTGCAGCAAATTCCCGTCAAATCGATGACGGGAACATGAAAGTAGAGCAAATGGAAATGTGCTCACCACCCAAATATCCCTTCTCGCAAGTACCGCCTGCATCAGTGCAACAAATTCCGCCTCCGACATCTCAAAGTAAATCCTCTTCAATATTTAGTCCCGAATGGAATGAAAAAGTATCACATTCAAGTATACCTAATATAAATATGAAAACAAATAACGGAAGTAGTAGTAATAGCAAATTCGTAGGATTGACAATAAAATCAAATAGAGATAGTCCGAAGAAATCGGATCGTGAGAAGCGATCAGACACACCGAAAAAGGATAAAAATCGATCCGATCAGCAACTTCAAGACATTAATAAACAATATGAAAAGAGAGGTGTGAGTAAGAAATTGGATGCATCGGGTCTATCCGTCAACACTCAAAATATACCAATTATGCCTGCCTATGATGTAAAAACACAACAAGCACTTAATTTGAGCGGAATGAAGCGTCCAAACGACGGAGGAAATAGAATTGAAGATGAACGGGAATTTAAGGTACGAAAAGTTGAACCACCCTCGCCGCCGAAAATGAGTGACCAACGATCGTATCTATTCGACCAACACAGCAATGATTCGCGATCGATGAAATCATTTCCTCCCACTGTCAACGGTATTGAAACCGATCCCGATTTAGTCCGGAATTTACTTAAAGAAAGCCTATGCAGTGAGAGTAAATTTTCGTCGATTAAATCAGAACCACTTTTAGATTATGTCGATATGATAAAGCCAATCGAACCAATAACTGATATGGAAACCTTACCTGCACAATTATTACAGTACGACTCACCAAAAAAGGAAATCAAAGAGGAGCCGGTTCCATTGTTGGGTGTCGAAGACTTTTCGAAATCGAAGGCTGAAAAGAAAAAGAAGAAGGATAAACATAAACACAAAGAGAAGGATAAATCGAAGGACAAAGAAGAGAAGAAAAAACACAAGAAAGACAAAGACAAGCACAAAGAACGCGAACGATCGTCCGGTAACGAATTAGAACAGAATCACGTAAAACTTACGATACCAAAAGAGAAATTGAATTTGCCAATGTTGGATACGAATCCACCGCCTTCTGATTTGAAAATAAAAATTCCCAAAGATCGGATACGAGCGGAATTAACCAACTATCAACTTGACGATATCGTAAATCCAATAGCACCGCCGCAACATAATTCATTAAAAATAAAAATTTCCAAGGATAAAATCGAAAATTATAGTCATCAACAGCAGACATCGTCATCGCATAGTATCGGAAATAATTATCACAGTCATAGTAGCAAGAAAAAGGATCGTGATCGTGACAAGGATCGTGAAAAGGAGAAGAAACGTAGTAGCTCGAACAGTAATGAACATAACAAACAGAATGGTGGTGGTGGTGGAATGTCAGAATCATCATCATCATCCTCATCAACGAAAAATCAATCATCGAACTCGAATAAGGTAAGTCCTTAGCAATGATTTTATAAATTTTCACTTGGTTTTTACACTACCTCGCCTATTATGTTCTTCTCTTTTTTTTTAAAAAAAAAGGAAAAGTTATGATTGTAATAAACTAAAAATAAATATTATTTAGACATCTTGTATATGATAGATAGATTTGTATCTTTTCTATTGAAATAGTGTATATTTAACTATTCGCATACTAATTTTAGTATATAAGTATTTTGTAATCAAAAGTACATTACCATTATTAATTTTCACAAAATGCATTCATATTATTTGTAGATCAAATTTAATATTAAATATATGAGTAAATTTTTGTTATCTTTCATGATCATTGGAATTTCGAATTTTATTCATTTAAAAAATAATCATAACCACATTAGTTGTATATGGTGTACATAAAAAGATTTCATCTTGGCTTTTCTCTCTATTGTTTGGTATCATATGATCTAGAATTAGATACAGCAGTCATCTATTCGTAACGTTTTCAATAATTTATAATATTATTACGCTGTGTTTTTTGTGTGTTTATCCGAAGCAGACTAGAATAGTATACAAGAAATAACCAACCTAAATTTGAAACATGTTATACTCGATTTAGCTATCGTAATTGTGTTGGTTTTTATAATAGTTTGGAAGCTGGTGAACAAATTCAATGAGCTGCCTCTATGAAGTTACTGAGTCAAGTATTTTGGTTGTGATCAATGAAATTTTTCTGCTCTGGCTAAAGTCACAAAAAACATACCTAATACAGTTATATTCCGCGTTACCTTTTCATTTGTATTACGTCGAAAACCCAGTTTTTTTGAAATCGATAAATCCTTGCCTTTGCTTTATAAATGTGAAAATACGTATATATAAAATATTATATTTATTCGGTTGTCTTATTTATAATTAGTAAAGTGATCAGCTGATCTCACGATTCTGGGAATCGTTCGCCTATTTCTCACTCATTGCCCGCAATGAACTGTGAAAATACGTATATATTAAATATTATATTTATTCGGTTGTCTTATTTATAATTAATAAAGTGATCAGCTGATCTCTCGATTCTTGGAATCATTCGCCTATTTCTCACTCATTGCCCGCGATGAACTTTGAGGTGGGCGATCGAAAAGTTCTTACGAGAAAGAAAAGTAGCTATTTGTAAGCGCTTTCCGCTTTTTCACTCACCTCTACTCAGAATTATCTTTCGCGTTAATCACGATTTCCCCATTAAAAATCACGTAGATTTTCGAAAAAATATATACCAATTTTCCTTGAAATGAGTGTTCCTCTTCATATCGGATGAGCCATAGGGTGGCAACTCTACAAGATGCGATCCTTTTCTGCAGCGCGAATCTATCGCCAGGACTTATTCACTCTTTGAACTGTTTGCTTCTATGTTCTTCTATTCGTTGTCCGTCAATCATACACCTTCTTTGGGTTTCGAGATGGTTGGTTTTGGCTTTCTTTAGAAATGACCGATCTATTGGCAAATTGGTATTGGTGCATGCCGGTGGGGAATACTGAGAAGCTCAGATTTTCTCAAAGATCGATATGAATGTTGATCGATAAAGCTCCCAACAAGAACGATGAATCAATTTCACCAATAATTAGCTTAATGGCAAAAGCAGCGCTTAAAATATTCCGTCTGTCATGAAGGAACTGCAACAACAATAGTTGCGGAGTGGAGTGAAATAGTCGCTAAAACAGGGGAAGGTCTCTTAAAGCGAAGCGCAGAAACCATCTTTGCACCGACTCGATCGGGTCGTATTTAGTCCATCAACATATTCAGCGACTATTACTAAATATCTGCAGTGGTATTTTATGTCGGACCGCATTCATGCGCGTTCATCCAAAAATCAGACGACCTATTTTAGGTGAGGCAATAAAAGATTGATCCACGACCTACCTGTGTCGCCTACGACAAAGTGTTTTCAGCAGGTGTCATAAATACTTTAGGTCGAGTTTGAGTCCTAAATGCTGGGTGTAAACTAAGTCATTGTGTGTAATTATAGTAGCTCTCGGGAGTGTTTTTTTTTGTGATTTAGTGACGATTAAAGTCAAAAATCGGATAAATGTTCGTTAAGAAAAACCCTCTAATAATATTCGGGGTGTTTTTTTTTACAATTTAATCGTTGGTTATGAAAATCAGATAATTTTCTTTGTGAAGTATGTACATAAAATAACCACTATAAAATATAATAACAATTTTTTGTGGACTTTATTTCGCAAACTCCTTTAAAAAACGAAGCGCATTTCTTCGATTGAGCATTCGAAGCCTACTAAATAGTGGAATGACCTTCCGCCCCAAATCATCTTGCAATAAAATACTGTTGTCTGAACGAGATCGTCCGAAAGATATTTGCCTCATCACCATAAAAAGGAATCTTGGAATCGAAATAAATAAAATAAATAATAGATATCCTACAATAATCGAGGAAAGGGTTACTCGAAAGTGTATCTGTTGAAACGGATCCACCTTATAAATAAAATGTGCGAACCGAGTGCTCTAACTTCATGATTGAGTTTGTTAAATACTTGTGGAAATCAATATAAATGTAGTCAATTTGTTAGCCCCCATCGATCGCTGGAATCGCGAAATTCAAGAATTCCATTAGGTTAGTTATAGTAAATCTACCTTTAGTGAACCCATGTTCATCAGTTCCTTGTGACTTTCGATGAAACAGTAACAGTGCTCATCCACAATCCTGGGTGCTAGACTTTACCTGTCTTCAGGACATATTTTCTCCTCGGAATTTCCATCTGAATTATTCGTTTTATGTGTTTCTCGGACAGAGCACGCTTGGCGATGTTTTGCTCTGACTTTCTCAAGGCGTAATCGATCCATTGACACACTTTTTGTGTGAAGTGTGGTATGATTCCTCCTCCTTCTGCACATCTTTTACAGCTCCACCATCCATGCTGATAATGCTTCCAAGGTAGTGTAATAGTGAACACAAGTTAGGACATGTTAATGATTGATTTGCAATGGAAGTACATAGATAGCATCACAAACAATAGCCTCGAACAACTTCGCAAGATTGGAAAATATTGCAACCGTAATTGCTCACGTCATTCTTTTACCAGCCAGATCCGAAGAGACATATTGAATAAGGAACACAAGTGCGATAATAACGCTGAGCAACATTTCTTTATTACGATTGATGGTATACCATGTGGGGCAGAGTGAAAACCATTAGCAATTTCAGACGAAAACCTCGAAACAGTAGGTCAATCAATGAGAAGGTCCCGTATATGTAGATAAACCACAGTCATTAGATAATCTACCTTGAATCGCACGCACCATTGCTTAAAAATATTAGATATATTATAATTCTTAGAACCTGTTTTTTGTAATCTAAATTATGGAAACTACCCGTAATTTGAAAAAAAAATTAAAACAGCCATTGCATGATATCAATCCCATTCTTTTAAAATATCTACAGCGAATATTAATACTTTATTATTAAAAAAATAGTAAAGTAATAAAATCCATGTAGCATTTGCATTGCTGATAGCATACATCAGCAGTATAAACAATTGCATTTTACTAACAACGATTTTCAATTAAGACTAGTGATGCATGCAAATAACTATTTTTATCCAATTTTTTTGTAATGTTACAAATCAATTTTCTTTTATTTTTCAACTAAATAGCAAATTATTTCATGGTTTCAGGAAATTTGGGTTAATTCGTGATAAACAAATCGTATAACTTATTAAATGTTTAAGGAGGCAAAACATTAATACAAGTTTTTAAAAATTGAAAAAGGGTTCGGTGGTGTGTAAATAAAGAAAGAATTATGTTATAGGATGATAACTCAACTGACAATTATTTAAAATAAAAAAAAAAATGCCGCTGACTGTTGGAATAAAAAGGCAAATCATACAAATATAAAGCAATATAAAATTATTCTTCTATTTTAAGTGGCAATTCGATGGTTATTTGTATACTACTAACTCATTCAAGTTTTCTCTATTATAATATAAAACCAAAACTAAATTCATCACAGTAATTTATTTAGTTTGCTTGGGAATGATCTATTGCTTGTACTCTCCCATAATTATACGTAACTTCAAATAGAAACTATTTATGATCTTCTTATCATGATAAAACAACGGGATAAATATGATTTAAAAATATATATATATAAATATATTTATATGTGCAAAGTTTTCGGTCATATATCAAAAAGTAGCGACAATATCTTACAGATGCAGCATTATAGCAGCAATATGAGTCAACTATTCGGTGATATAAACGATGACGATTTACAGCAGCACCCCTCACATCATCAACAACAAAGATATTCGCATTCAGAAAAATATAATATGCAATACCATCAACAACAAATGAATCATAAATAAATTAATATGTATACACAACAACAGAAATGTAATACAACATATTTTAAATTCTAACTAATTATTTAATATTCCTAATAATTTTTAAGATAATATTTCGACTATGAAAATTCGGCCAGGCAATCAATACTGATCAATTTCATTTAGTTCGTGTTATGAACGAGAGTGGTTGTTTCAGCTCGTAAAATATTGCGAATAAAAAGAAAAAAGCAAATGTAAATATTACATTTTGTCGAAAAGGGCATACCTTGGTCTCCGCTGTCGTTCGTAGAAGGTGTTTTACCAAAATCTATGAGATAAATGCTGTTAACTGGAAACATTTTCACAACTTAATAATGGATTTTATAAAAGAAAATGTTTAGTCATAGAATATCCAAGCAAATAAATAGTTTTGAATTTTTATAACGTGATCATGTTAGTGTTCGTATAGAGCAAAAAACTGAATGATAATAAGAGTTACATTTGAAAACTTGTCGTATTTGGAATTAACACAAAGTTACGATATAATTTCACTTAATTTTTTATTTCAATAAATAACGACGAATTTATTTACATATTGCTGAAATTTTATAATGAAAATATGAATAAATCATATTTCATTGTTTAGATAATTAACCTGCTCCGCCAAGAGTATATACGAACTTAAGACTTATTCAGTCTTATAGCGATCACGGTAATAAAGAAATTCAACATAAATATAAATAATGATAAATTGTTGAAGATTACTATACTGCTTAATATCATAACGTAATGTTGATGTTGATCATCATCTTTAAAACCTTATAAAATTCTATTCATATAAACTTCGAGCGAAAAATATTAAACTAACAGAAGAAATAAATCCATTCGCCATAATTTGATATTAACGCGATTATATACAATGGCAAACAAAAACATTTAACAAAAAAGTACCTATAAAATAAATTCAATTATTAAAAACGAGAAACAAAATAATTTTTTAGATAAATTATTATTTTATTATATAAGTTATATTTTAGGTTTTTGCAAATATTATGTTTTGTAGTTATTATTATTATTATAAATCAATAAATTTAAAAAAAAAACAACAAAAAGAAAAAATCATAAGAAATTCAAACAGTTAGAAATTGAATTTCATTTACAAAAACATGAATGTCATCAGAAAGAAAATGATATAATATATATTAAAGTTAAGTACATATTATATATATATATAAATACATATATCTATAATTTTAGTTTTACCTTTCCCAACTTTTTTTATAAACTTCCATGCCTATAAATTTAATGATGTTAAGAAATAAAGTGAAAACAAACAATTAAATTAAATAAAACAAAACTATACGCGATAGCTGAAATTCATTCGAATTTATTTCATTGATTGTTATTTAAAGTAGAGAAACTGTATACGCACTAACGCAAGAATCAACTGTTTTCAGAGCGGTCGATGCGTGTCTCATAACAGATCAGTAAATTTCAAATAGTT
Source organism: Beris morrisii (assembly GCA_951812415.1). Classification (NCBI taxonomy): domain Eukaryota; kingdom Metazoa; phylum Arthropoda; class Insecta; order Diptera; family Stratiomyidae; genus Beris; species Beris morrisii. The sequence goes on from OX638310.1 coordinate 30,426,704, forward strand.
TGAATGTAAGTAAACACATTTGCCGTGGTTTTTGTATAGAAGAATTCTCACGCAAGAAATTTTATTGAGTCTTAACAAGAGGTGCATTTTCTATACAACAATTGAGATTCACAGTACACATTTTATTCGTTTAAAACGCATCATTTGGTCAAATTAAGAACCTATGATTTTTTGGTCTAAATATGGCAGACTAGCCTCACTCAAGAGAATGTACGCTTTTGTTAGTGTAAATACAGTTACTCTAATTTAAACAAATACCTAAATTTGAAATACGAAGATAAAACTCATGAACCTATTTAATATATCTTTTTCGATTTATTAAATATGCTACAAAAAAAAAAATCAAAATAATATAAAAAGAAAAAAAAAATTGTTTGATGGTACATTATAATTATTATTATACAGTTATTATGTTCTCTTTTTTTTGTAAAATATGAAACAAACCAAACAAACAAAAACAATGTGAAGATGAAATAAAATTGGAATTAAAAAAAAAATATCTATGAAGAAAATGATTTGTTTTTATGCTACTAAGTTACTGACGTGTTCAATAAATATATTCGACTGTGTTTCCCGGACGATCCACTCCATACGTCGTCCTTGTGGATTACATCCCGAGCTTGTTTTGAGATGTTTTGCTCTGGCTCAATGCCTATCTTGGTCTTTTCAGGGATCCTCCAAAGATCGTCGTTGAAGATAACGTCTGCCCAGAATATCTCCAAGTTGTCTCGAAGACATTGGTTGACAACTTTTTGGCGAATCTATCGTTCATCTTCCAAAAAATAATTCCTATAAATTAAATGGTGAAAGTCGGGATCAGATGAATGTACAAAGGTAAAAAGTATCAGATCATATGCCGATTTGAAATGATTATTTTGCTCGTACCCCCACGTACCCCCCAAATGAACTTCTGCTCTCCTGGGCGCAAATTTTTTTTTAAATCTGTTTGCGGATTTGAATTTAATTTTAACTTTAATTTAAGTGGTCACTTGTAAAAATCTAGGCCTATGTGCTCATACCCATTGGGGGGTACGTGGTGGGTACGTTCGTACCCCCTACGTACCCCCACGTCCCTCCAATGAACTTCCGCTCTCCTGGGCTCAAAATTTTGTTTTTTAAATCTGTTTGCGGATTTGAATTTAATTTTAATTTAAGTGGTCACTTGTAAAAATCTCAGCCTATGTGCTCACACCCAGTAGGGGGTACGTTCGTATCCCCTACGTACCCCCACGTTCCCCTAATGATCTTCCGCTCTCCTGGGCTCAAATTTTTGTTTTTTAAATCTGTTTGCGGATTTGAATTTAATTTTAATTTTAATTTAAGTGGTCACTTGTAAAAATCTCAGCCTATGTGCTCATACCCATTAGGGAGTACGTAGGGGGTACGAACGTACCTACGTAACCCCACGTCACCCTCAATGAACTTCCGCTCTCCTGGGCTAAAATTTTTGTTTTTTAAATCTGTTTGCGGATTTGAATTTAATTTTAATTTTAATTTAGGTGGTCACTTGTAAAAATCTCAGCCTATGTGCTCATACCCATTAGGGGGTACGTTCGTACCCCCTACGTACAGTACGTTCGTACCCCCTACGTACTCCCTACGTATCCCCACGTCACCCTCAATGAACTTCCGCTCTCCTGGGCTCAAATTTTTGTTTTTTAAATCTGTTTGCGGATTTGAATTTAATTTTAATTTTAATTTAAGTGGTCACTTGTAAAAATCTCAGCCTATGTGCTCATATTCATTAGGAGGTATGTAGGGGGTACGAACGTATCTATTAGGTTTGTTCTTTTTTCATTCACTTTCTACACTTTTCTGCACTCGCTCAAGAGTTAGTGCGGAAAAGTGTAGAAAGTGTATGCAAAAAGAACAAACATAATATTTAGTTTGTTGCTTATTCTCTTTTGTGTTTCAAGCACCGTATGTAACAACATGTGAAAAACAACGTTTTTTTTCAACTGCTAAGGAAATATTTTTTTCACTTTTCTTAAACAATTAATCTCGTGTCTAGGGTAAACTTTCTCAGCCCGAAAAACTGCAGAAAGTAGTTTTCTTTATGCTGTATGCTAAAAAATGAAATTTGTAATCAAATTGTCACTATATCGTGCGGACACTTAGTTCCCTTGCACCGTAATCAACTTGGATTTAACTAGCACAAATCGTAAATATTTCTAGCACAATCGTCTTGTTTTCTTCAAATTTGCATTGACAACCGAACCGTGGCGAGACAAGGCGATAGTGTTTTGGTATGACCGGTTCGCTTGTGAGGTTGGGTCTACTTTTTCATTTGATATCAGAAACGCGTTTTTGCAGTAATAATAATTGTCGTAATGGCAGATGAAGTGGAGAAAGCGCAAGCAGCCAGTGGTTCCGGTGGTGATACAATCTTCGGAAAGATTCTCCGCAAGGAAATACCATGCAATCTTATTTACGAAGATGACAAGGTTAGAATTGAATTGAATTTCAAATTTTTATAAAAAAATAACATCGAGTATCTAAATTTCAGTGCATCGCCTTCCATGACGTCAATCCTCAAGCACCAACGCATTTTCTTGTGATTCCTAGGAAGTCAATAGCGCAGTTGTCCCTGTCTGAAGATTCGGACGAGGAACTGTTGGGTAAGTAATTCTTAAGCGTGTTTCCACATTAAAAATTGCTTTGATGAATTTTTTTCCCCCACAGGTCATTTATTAATTGTTGGCCGGAAAGTAGCGAAAGATTTGGGACTGCAAAATGGATACAGAGTTGTAATTAACGACGGCAAGAACGGCGCCCAGTCAGTGTATCATTTGCATTTACATTTCCTCGGTGGTCGACAAATGCAATGGCCTCCAGGTTAAATGTAAATAAATGTGTTATACGGTCGGTTATATAAAAGATGATGTATTGCACAATTAATAAACAAAACCGTTAAAAATAATGTAGTTGTCCGTTTTTTGTCCAAAGAAGCAGTTCCATAGAAATATTTGGATATTCAGTGTGCCAAGTAAACAGAGACTGCAAGTTTCCGGACCGGAATAAAATCGAACCATGTAGTACGGTAAATTTACACAAGTCACGAGTTTAATGTAAATAACAGTTACTAAGAGGTTCATTAGTGTTACACAGGGCTATTAAGAATCGATAGGACAAACTTAATACAAGATCAATACGAAAAAGTTGTCGGGAAACGTAAATGACTCACTTTTGATATAACCCGCTCGTCCAAAAATTTTACAAAAAGAACGGCATTGCACGTTTAGCTGTGGCAGAGTTGGTCTATGTCGCTGAAGCTATTTTTCATTTTATAGTGTAAAAAAAATAAGACGTTGCTGCACATCAGCCGGCGGACTCATAGTAGCCTTGGTGAGTCCTCAGAGATTCTGCTATTATTTCTGCAACACTTTAATTTTACTATGTATTCGCGAAACCAGAACATGAAAACGTACTCAATTCTCTACGCTTCTATGTGGGAATTTACAAGATAAAATTTTATTTATAAAGTTTTATTAATATAAATATAATGCATTACTTCAACTTGGTCCTTATGCAATTAAATTATCTTTAATAATAAATATTCACAATACTTCAAATAAAAAAATAGATACGCAATAGTAAAGCGCTCTCTATCACATTTAACATAAATACAAACAAAAAATTATTTAAATCTGCGCATTGAATTGATTTGACAATTCAGGGGAACTAGTCGCTGACATGGAATTCGGGTACGAGTAAGTTAATTTCCGTTTTTCCGCTGCATATATAGCCGACTCCTTTGAATAATATTTCTTTTCGATTACCTTATCGAAAAACCGAGCCAGTTTTACAGCGTCCGTTGTTCCAGCCGCTAAGCTACGCGAATCGTGGCAATTCACGTAAATCTCTTCAGCACCACATTGTTCGGCTGCAATGAAAATTACGACTATTTTATTTGAAAATATTTTCATCGACTTCTATTACCTATTCCGCCTGGATTATGCATATGCTTTAGTCGTCGTTTTTCATCGAGTAGATCATGTTTGGTTCCTATCACTAAAATTGGGATCTGTGAATTTAAAAAAAAAAAAATTAAAATTAGCAAGACTCTAGCTAGAAGATATTTTGATTATAGTATCAACTTACAACCGACGCAATAATATTCAAAAAGTAATAAAACGTACTTGAGTTAAACACATAAATTGTTCCGAATCGAAGTCCAGGTCGATATTATTTTTAAACGTATCTTTCCCGTCTTTATTTAAAATCTCGATTAGCCATTCACGTAAATTTTCATTGCTCTTACGATTTGTAAGATCGTGCACGAGTATAATACCGTGTGTTGGATTGTAGAATACTCCGCGAGCATTTTTATGACTCAATGATCCACCGACATCCCATAGCTCAACAAAATAAGTCTTTTGCAATGGAGTTCCTTCTTTGTATTCATGCAACTTCACTTCTACCGAACATCCAACAGTCCATGATGGTCGAGTAAGTGCCTCATTGTTGGCTATTAAGTGTGTTAGAGATGATTTTCCGACACCTATTCATTTCAAGCAAATAATAAAAAGAATTAGTTAGAATTAACAAAATTTACTATGTATTTTCAAAGACAATAATTTGAGAACTACAAAAAACGGTTGAATAATATCCGCATGAATTACATTTGTTAAAGCAACATGCCAAACAAAATATAAAACCGCAATATGATAAATTGAAGATATTTTATATTTCCGCTTGCATTTATCTAAATAAAAGGCAAGTTAGATAAAAGTATAGACATAATTTAAAAATCGAAGATAATGTCAGGATTCATTTTTACAGGATTTATGTATGGCAGCTACATGAAGGACGCCTGGGATTTTCTTCATATTCTTATCCTTAACAGTATCGAAAAATTAACGTATGCAAAATTTCAAACTCAAAGCTTAAAGCGTGTTTTAAGGACTTTTGTATGGCAGCTAGGATAACAATATATCAACTGTATAGCCTTGATGAGTCCTCCGAGATTCTTCTACTATTTTTTGTACAGTTAAATTTTAAGAGTTTTTTACGATGGTTACCCGAAGTGAAGGACGATTTTATCCATTAATGCACTTAGGCTTATAAACCAACCATCTGAATTCGAATTTTCAACATTATACGCCAATGAGTACTTGAGTTATCGTGCGAACGGACGGACTCCAACCGAATTTGGTTTTTTTTGGCGACAAATTGAAAAAAAACTCTTTTTCGCCTGAGGCACCGTTCTTCAGTTAGAAAAACATCTAAAATTTATTTGCAGGATTTTTGGGTTTTAAAATTACAAGGAGTTGAAAAGGGCAAAATTAGTTTTTACGAATTTCTAAATATATGTCTTAGGACCGATGGGAAAGAGTTGGGAGGTCGAGCGAATAAACATATTTTCACAAATGCAATATATTTAAGGCCGGGTAAGTTTTTTCTTCTACAAGCTACAAACGCCTGTAAATGATTTCAATATCTTTCGATGTTCAACCACTTAATTAAATTGGTATTTGCTAAAAATTAAACTCTGAGCTGGTGAAAAGCGGATAGACCCTTCGGACACAGTAAATAAATAAAATAAGGTACTTTCCAAATTTTGGGATCCGTTTTGAAGAACAACCGAAATATGAGCAATGCTAAGGACATTCAAATAATTCTCATTTCTTCATAATAATAATTAAAGTGTTCAATATTAGAATATCATTTACTTAAATTTAAAAAAAATCGTAAATGAGCTAGTGTACAGACATCCACCAAACAAGTACATCATTTATTGTAAAATATAAATAAAATGAAATTTTCGATGCTACATAATTTGTTTATACCACAATCAATCCGCCGGTTCCGTTAAAAATGAAACCTAATCGATTTAAAGAAATACTTTTTAAAAACTTGGAAAATTTCCCGCCATGCAAATCAAACAAGCAAAAACCCCCCATCAAAGAAAAAATTCAATCGACAAAAACAACGGACGAAACACCCTGTGTAGAAGATGGCGCATAAAGTCTGCGTTTAACGTTTCGGGTGTGAAACATTTTCGCTAAAATCGGTCATATACCACGGCCAAAACCTCTTCTAATTGCTATCAATCGATTAACTATGAACCAACATACCGGAATCACCAACTAATATCACTCGAACTTTGTCAATTTTGGCCATAATCACGACATTAAAGAAATTTTAGTGAACCAAAAAGTGCGATACATATTTGTGTTTTTGACAGTTGCGCTCGTCCAATGTGCACGAAATAAAATCTCAAACTGACTCCAAATTTTTCAACTCGTCTCTGAGGTGAATTGGTGGCGCGGCCGACAGTAGGAAGAGTTTCGGAAATCGTTTGCATTGGCGTAGGTAAGAATTTTCTTTCTTTTTTTATACAATTTAAAAAAAGTTATGGAATTAAATTTAAAAAAAAATATTTACAGCATTATGACTACTACAGAGCAAAGGTATGTCACTGAAGTTCCTAGTAGCTTAAAGCAGCTCGCAAGACTTGTAGTGCGCGGCTTTTATACCATCGAAGATGCCCTTATTATCGATATGCTTGTAAGAAACCCGTGTACGTAAAAAACAACGTTCATAAGCAGACGGACAGAAAATAAACCGTAATTTCTTCTAGGTATGAAAGAAGACGACATATGTGAACTGTTACGATTCGAAAAGAAACAGCTTCGAGCTCGAATATCAACACTTAGGAACGATAAGTTTATACAAATCCGTTTGAAAATGGAAACCGGACCGGACGGTAAAGCGCAAAAAGTTAATTATTATTTTATCAACTATAAAACGTTTGTAAACGTTGTAAAATACAAACTGGACTTGATGCGTAAACGTATGGAGACTGAAGAACGCGATGCTACTAGTCGTGCCAGTTTTAAATGTCCCAATTGCAATAAGACTTTTACCGATCTGGAGGCAGATCAATTGTTTGATTTCGCGACCGGCGAATTTCGATGCACTTTCTGTGGAAGTGCTGTCGAAGAAGATATGTCAGCGTTACCAAAAAAAGATTCACGATTGCTCTTAGCCAAATTTAATGAACAGCTACAACCACTGTATGATTTATTGCGAGAAGTGGAAGGCATTAAATTGGCACCAGAAATTCTCGAACCTGAACCAGTCGATATAGACACAATTAGGGGGTATGTATTATTTATATTGATTTAGGATTATCGTTAATTAACGATTCCGTTCTTTTTTTTTTAAGTATTAATAAACCATTGCAAAGACCAGACATGCAACAATGGTCGGGTGAAGCGACACGTACGCAAGGCTTTGCTGTCGAAGAGACTCGTGTCGATGTTAGTATTAATGATAATGATACTGCCGACGTTTCTACTTCGCGAAAGGATCGACCTGTTTGGATGACCGAAAGTACTGTTATTACCAATGAGGATGCGGCTAACAATGCCGATGCAATTTTAGAACAAGCCGCTCAAACATCAACACAACCAGTTGTAGTCACTACGACATCGAATAATACACGAGGACGAAAAGAAAACGAAGATATCATGTCCGTATTGTTGCAGCATGAAAAGCAACCAGGTAAAAATGAGAACGTCTTCAAAGGCCTAAAGATTGGTTCGAAAAATGGAAATTCGAGTGATTCAAGTGACGACGAAAAGGATATTGATAATACTGAAATTCGTGAGTTTTATATAATGTTGATATATCCAAGCTTTGTGCATAATATCGATTTTTTGTACAGCTAATGTTGATTTTATTAATTCCGAGTCGGAAGAAGATCTTCCGACTGTTCATGTTGCTGGTCGCCCATATCCTATTGATGAAATCAACGACAAACTTATAGAACAAATGACGCAGCAGGAAAAGGATAATTATATCCAAGTGTACCAAGAACATTACAGCCATATGTATGACTAGAGAATAATATGTTTTTTTTATTATTAAGTGAAATCAAGAAATCATTTCTGCAAATTATTATTAAAACTATTATTTTATATTTGAAGAATTAAGCTATTTTATTATCCTATTAAAATGTATTTAACTGACGTTCATGCAGAGACGAAAGTAGCAATGAACTGGTTGTAGTTTAAGAGAGGCGGAGTATAGAGACTCTAGACTGGAATCCGCAAAGTGAGTTTTCTGTGTCGCGATAAAAAAAACAGACACGAACAATGGAAAGGAAATTAATAGCTAACATTTATTTATTATTTCCCACGGTAGGAATTATTTTTCAAGGGAAACTATATTCTGATTGAGTAAAATATACTCGGTAATTTAAAAAAAATAAATAGGCAGATTAGAAATTAATAAATTGAATACAATAAACAACTCAGAAAATAATTTCGATACACCCTGTTTGTATTTACTGCCGTGGTGAACAAAATCAGCTGATTAGCCTGCGTATGTGTCACCCTCAAAATCTATTAAAAATATAAACATTGTAACTTTTAAATTTTTCTAGATATGGAGGACTCCGCGAAGTAAGTAAAATAAATTAAATTGTTTGAATTGTGCATAACACAATTTAATATTCTCACTGCTTTATTTCCTTAAATTAACCTTGTGCAGTTACAGCAAAACTCCCAACCGCAACTCTGAGCCTAGTCCTGTGGCAGAAAATCTATCCCAGGGACTACTCAATCTATACCAGCCGGCTCTTACTAAAGTGAAAATGGACCTCAGAGAATTATTGTAAGTTTCCTGTAATGAAATTTTTATTTTTTTTATTTCATACGGTAGTAGAAATTTGCAGAGCAAAACAGAACAATATTTATATCGACTTTCAATCCGAAAAATTCAATTTTGTTGATAGCAACATCAGTGATGTGGAAAATATGGTAATTATATGGCTTGAAACATTATTACCCACAAGTGCAATGTAACTAATTTTCTGTTTTTATCACCAGATGCTAAAGTATAAACAATACAAAGAGAAATTAACGAGCATTAAGAAAGACATGACTAACATTCATCATAGAACGAAAGCTTTGAAGGTAAGACTACTCTAATAACAATTTTTGCCAGATGGAGGATGCATTCGATGCGCTCAGCTTAAAAAGATGTTGTTTTGAACGGAATCCTAGACAAGTTCAAAATAATTGAAGGATGTTTGAGGGATAGGGAGAAGCAGTGGTCGAATTCCTCCTACTTCCCAATAGGTAGCTAAAATGTGAACAGAAGTGATGTGTTTGCTGGCTATCTTATCTACGGCTGTAGGGTAGGTGGATACGTTGTACACATTCTAAACGATAAGCGCTTGGACTGAACAACAAAAATTTGTTCTATGTACATTTATCGCTATATGTCCTACAATATATGTACGACAATCCCAATGTTAAACGTATAATGAACCCAGATATTTCATGTCAAATCTACCTAAAAAGTCCACGTATACGTATACGACAAACTGAGACTTAAGAATTACGCGATTAATCCATTAATTGATTAGAAGGCATCAATTAATCGATTGATCTTAATCTTGCAGCAATCGATTCCCATCCCTAGTTCGGTGTTGGAAACATAGCCCACCTCCGCAGCGCAGCTGTAAAGGCAGCAAACACGTCGCTTCAATTCACATTGTTGCCACCAATTCGGTTGTAGGCGGAGTTGGCACGCTGTTACGTGTTCCACAAACATCACTCGGTTATTCTGAAGTCGATATAACAACTCCAAGGCCTCCGTTCACAACAAATTCGCAAAGAAATGTGTGCATCTGGTACTACCAGATCGATCGAGCGAAAAAATTATATTAAATGAGATCGAAGAGTTTTCTCTTCGAAATTACAAATCGACCTCGTTCGTGAGTACAGTTCCTCGAAATTTTCGTGTTGGATTTTTTCGGTGTCCGATATTGAACCATAAAATGTCCGGCAATATAACCGTCAATTGATCATGTTGGCTGCAATAACAAAAAGATTAATGGTGGCCAGCTATTGTCAGAGAAAAAAAATTTTTTCGTCCATAAAAAAAGGAACAAGGTAACCACAGCCAATTCGAAAGTAAATAACCAAATACCTCAAACTAAATTTAAAGATATTCAATAAATAATAAGATAGTCCTCTTACAACTCGTTAGTGTTGGATACAAAGTAACACTGGGCTGGGTTCCAGCACATTGCGGCATCCGAGGAAACGAACTAGTAGACAAGCTAGCGCGCAAAGGTGCGTCCTTACTTCTCATACAGACGCTCTTCCCGAATCCGCTTCAAGAAGACTTCATGACGACTCCGAAACAAAGACTTTTAGATAGGTGGCAAAAACACTGGCAAGAAGACGACATGGGTAGATACTGTCACTCCATAACTCCAATGATCTTATTACATGCATGTTTCCAAAGGCTGCTGGTAGAACTTAGCCGCTCAATGGTAGTTCTTTTTCTCGACTCATGGCTAATCACAATGGCCTCAATACCAATTTGAACCGACTAGGAATTACTGCAAGCCCACTGTGCGCCTATTGCAACCAATATGAGACTGCCCATCATGTCTTTTGGTCATGTTCCAAATACCCCTTTAGAACTACACTTCTTGCATCTCTGGCGACTTTAGGCTTCACTCCTCCTCTGTTTATACGGGACATCTTCGCAGTCATGCAAAATAACGACAAACCTATTTTAGTGCTGTTTAACGTCGCCAAAGCAAACAATATACGTTTTTAATATTATTTTAAATAAATATTTCCACGGCTCCAATATGGCTATAGCATGTGAGACTCTTAATTTAAGAAGAAAAAATAATAAGATATTTACTAAACAATTAAATAAGTAAAAATTAATACATAAACAAATATATACGTAAAATGGATACAGACTATAAAATAGAGCAGACACGTATCCATAGACAACAAAATTAATAAATGAAGTAAAGTAACTGTAAAACTAAAATAAAAGTTAAACGTTAAAATAATAAAATGTTACACGTTAAAATTGAATACACATATAATTAAAAATCGAATGGCACCGGATAATATAGTGCGCCAGAAATTAAAAAAATTTAACGGAAATGTTATCTTAAGTATTATCTACTTCATATAGGACGGGACAATATACCATCGAAGCGCCTGTCGATTGTCGACTGGGAATCATACCCCAATTTTCAAAACCGTTACCCGGTCCCGATTGGCCTGCAATTTTTCTTGTACAGGCCAACGCAACTCCATACACATCCTTTTTGCTGCTATTATCGAGAACCGATGACAGCTTATTAAAGAAGGCAACAAAACATAGCAGTTTTCAAGCCTCTTCTCATGGTTGATTTTATTATAGCTTCAGCTAAGCATAATGCGAATCGATTCAATTTTCACCTCCTTTTCTCTTCTTCAACTTCTATGTGACCGATCCTTTGCGGTCCAAACTTTGTCGCTCCTTAAATATCCTTTCGAATTGTCCGTCTTATTATTGTATTTCTGGAACGAATCACTCACGTCTTTATTGCGGATTCTATTCAAACTATTTCCAGACAGAATTTAATTTAATTTGGAAAATAAGAATATCCTGAAATTTAAAATAAAAAATCCAGTACAACTTGTCTTATTAATGTGTAGAAATTCATTTCGTAAATGTAATTTCACTTCCAGAAACGAGCACATCACATTCAAACATGCAAGGAAAAAGAGTTGGCCAGCAGACTGCATCGGCAACAACAGGAACAAGCTCTAATTGGAAAACAAAAGAAATCGCCTGATAATAGTTAATGTCGATGTAATTAAAACAGAATACAAAGCGATTTAAATTGTATACTACTAAAAAAAAATACTTTATATTTTTAAATCCCATGTTAACATAATAAATTGTAATACAATAAAAAAAATTATTAAAAGAACAAAAACGAGATCTTTTTATAATAAAAAATAAAAATACTTAGTAAATATTATAATAGCCGTGCTGCCTTTAATGTCACGTTCTTTGTTAAGGCACAACAATTTGTGTTTTATTTAAAATTTGGAATAACTTTATCACTAAAAAATTAACCGTCAAATTTGTTAGACAATAATTGCATTCGATAGTTGTAGTTATTAAGTCCTTAAATTAATTTCCTGGTCATCGAGCATGTGAATGGCATCACTTGGCGGTAGGTAATTCGGTCCAAAACCTAAAAAAAAATTATGCATAATAATGTTCACGGTTTTCTTCAATCTTTCAGACAGTTTAATCAAATATACGAGTATTATGAGAAATTAAATAAATGTGATAAGATTTTAGCAAAAAAGCATTTTTTTGTTCGTAAGTTGCTGAAATAATGGCCATATAAATTAGAACGAGTCTATTTCATTAATGCTATGATGATTCTATCTTACATTACTCGTTGCGATTAAATATTTCCATAAGAAAATGCATTATAAAGATAGAAGGTATATACAGCTTGGATCAACAATGTGCATAAAGACAAAGAACAAGTTGTGACCAAGTGGTTTAGTATAGTATGTATTATACTTGAGATAGCTCGAAATGAGCATTACTTACTTATGAATCACATTATAATAAAATCATTCAAGTAGTAAGTGTCGGAGCTTAAAGTATAGTTTAAGATCGGTAATAATAAAATTATCGATGCAATCTTTTTTCGCATAATAAAAGTGTAATTTTATCGATATTATTTTCGTCTGAATACTTAAGGGACTTTATAATAAAATTCTCAAGATAGTGTGATAGTGTTGACTTTTTTCTATTGCAGAGTAATACGTCGAGTAAGGTATATTTTACAGATGCAATAATCGCTCGACTCAACAATATACTACTATCAGACGAGATTAAATTCCCCCTTTGGATACATTTTATTGTCTGTATAAATGCTGATAACCAAATTTATGATATATCCACTCACTCAGTTTTGTGAAACGCGTGACCAGTTTCAGAAGCTACAATTTGTATTCATTGGGATTTGTTTTTTCCGAGTGTAAGGAGATAAATATCAGCTTCTGCAAGTTTTTGTGTAACTTTATGCAGGTGACGAATATGTCTATTTTTCCATAGAAGAGCTCGTGTAGATGCGGACATAGAGCATATTAGTGTTTTACTAGCAAATGCAAAAATGCAAATATTAGTATGTGTACATATAATAATTGTGTGTTTATATTTTCCAGAAATATAGCTCGATAACGTGGCAGACCTACACTATGAAATCATTTGATTGAATTGCTGGCAAATCTGCTGTATAATATTCTTCAGTTCCCGATGTGACCTCAATAGAGAGAAATTTTGATCCACAACACGTTTTTGCAAGCGTGTAGTGATATTTATACAGCAGTTTTTAAACTAAAAACGACAAGTCATGCTGATAATCACTCTTACCTTGGCACCTGATGACATGTATAGCGATTCCTCGATTTTGCATCATAAAAAATGCGTGAACGATTCATCGCAATCCAAAATTTGACTGTTGAAATGCGCTATGAAATAGCCCCATTTCTATAGGTTTCCAAAAAGAATTTATTTATTTATTATTGTTGCCTGGAAATAAATTCCACAGGTAACAAGTATGGAGGCATCTTAGCTACTGGGCTATATGATGTCGTCTTTCAAAAAATAAATTTTCTGTGGTCCTATTTTCATAGTTTCAGTATAAAAGTTTTGGTCATTATTCTACCCAAAAATATGGTTTCAAACAACCGTGAAGAACGTTTTGAAAGTACCGATGAACCAGTTCGCAGTGGGATCCTGTGTACCAAGAATGAGAATCGAATGTAAAACGCATAGTCGGCGAGAATCAAAAATCAATATTTTAAAAACGTAACGTTGTTATTCTGAGGGTAAATAATTATTAACAACTACATAAAAAATCAATAGTAATAATCAAAATTCTGATAGGTATAAAGCAAAAAAAATAGTCTGTCTTTTTATTGTCAATTCGTGAGCTAATAAGTATGTACTTATATTCTCCAACAATATCTTCATCAAGTACTTATCTGCTATCATCAAAAAAATGAGGCAATATTATCAGCATTTCCTTACAAAACAAATAGTTTCTAAATGTTTTTTATTGACACAATTGAATTAAAACCATTACCGGTCTCTATATTTCTAGATGTAGATTGTATTTCAGTTATCTTTTAAACACAAGTACACAAGAAGGAAGGTGAAATTCGATCGTATGCAAGAATTTTCCGAAAGCTTCACAATTTTTGCTCGATTGAATCAAAGTATCGAGTTAATATCAGGGTTTAGGTCGCATTAAAGTAGAATCCGCCGGATTCTTGTCAGTACATATCTCAAAACCCCGAGGTATCTATACAATTGTACAATTTTAACAAAGGAAATGTAACTGATCGTAAATAGACTCGTCAAGAAATTATTAAAAGATGTTAATTGATTTCATAGATTTTCTTATTTAGCATCAAATTTCTTTCTTTTAATGGTGCATATAATTCCACCTGGTATTTAAAAGGCTCGATAGGCCACCGGCATTCCTCCCCCATTTTCAGAGAATTAAGAATATCACTCTTTGTGCAAATCCATCATGCGTCAAACCCGGTTATACCACATGCAATATAAAAATTCTCTCAAAATTACAGAATTTCTTGAATCGATGTTTTCACCTCTTATTGAAAATAAATGTTCTATACTTCATCTCCAACAACGATCACTGGAGTACGACTATATAGACCTAAGACATTTAGAAACAGAGTCTAAGACTGAAAGACTTATATGGCAGAGAGTGAAGATCAGGAAGCAAGTAATGGCCGGATTTACTTCGGGCAGCACTGTGCTCTTATCGGAGATCATGCAGAAACTGTGTATAGCTAAGTACCACACGTACTTATAAGTTTGTTGTTTATGTATTATGGTTTTTAGAATTTATCCAGCACATTTACAATGTAAAAATATATGGAGCAGGATATAGAAAAATCTTGTATTTTGCAGTTATTACAAGAGTTTTAGTTATATATTAGTATGTAAAATTTTCTCAATGGAGAAGAAGGTTAACATAAGAATAAATTTGTGTTAGTCCTCAGAAAAATGTAATATAATAATTAATATATATCTACTGTTCAAACTACATACTTGCAAATAAAGAAAACACGAATGCAATATTATAATAGAATAAAGAAAAGTACGCAACTAGTAAATCAAAAAAGTTAGCAAAACACATGCCAATGAAACGTGGTTTTCTTGATTAAACAATCTTTCTTTTAATATATGAACAGATGCGCCATGTATGTAGATACATATTAATTATTTCAAGATAATTATAGAACAATATTTCCTTCCCTGAACAAATTGCTCTTAATGTTATGTCACAAAACAATATTTTTTTTTATATTTCAATATACTTCACCACCTACACATTTTTAATAAATATTAATCCTCTGTGATCTTACCATTAAATTTTCCATAGCGTTGCATTAACCATTGTAATAGAGCATGGCCAAATGCAGCACACAAGGCACAAATACCAAAAATTCGGAATGTGAAACTTCCACCAATTTCTCTAAATAATAGACCACCAACAAAACTACCAATCGATACTCCGATTCCTTCGAAAACCGCACCTACAAGACCCTGCGAAGAAAAACAAGTATCTATACATACAAAGAAATTTGAATTAAGTTCCATGTTTACCTGTAGCGTTGCTTCTGTGCCCGGTGGAGCGACAATGCTTGCATACGATGTCATCGTTGAGTAGAAAATTCCAAACGTTACACCATTTAAAAGTTCGATAGGTAACACCCACCAGGGATTTGTTAACATCGAATATAGAATAAAACGTACACCAAATCCAAAAAGGACTAAAGTCATTGCATTGATATGACCGATTTTCTTCAGGATCCATCCAGACAGAAAGAAAAATGGTAGTTCACCGCCGAAACATTGAATTCCCATTGCCAGTCCTTGTAACGTTTTCATCCAATTTTGACTGTTGCAATTTTCTTGCATACTTCCCAAATCTTCTAGGTACCAAAATAAAAAGTTCCATACAAGCGCTGTACAGAGTCCTACTACTATACACCATGCGAAAAATATAACAACGCGAACGGATAGGAATATCTTGCCGATGTCTTTGACGATGCTTGTCGATAATTTTGTTTGATTATGCTGAAAATTAGTTTGAAAAATAAATCAATTTGTAAAGAAAATATAAAGCATAGTACAGAGGGCTAGACAAAAAAATCCGTGACCATATTTATCTGAAGATATGTCTCGGAACACATTAAACGAAGTTGGAATTTGATTATTTTATTAATACTGTACAATTTTAAGAAAGAAAAATTTCGGGCTGTGTTTCAAGTGTCCCAAAATTGGTGAAAATGCCTCAACGAACTAGTAAAAAGAAAAACCTTGCTACAGTTGCTCTAACTGGTAAAAGTTTAAGGGTGCTTCCAATTTACTAAGTTTCGTTTTTTTAAGTGTCGAGAAACTAGTAGTTCAAAATATTCTAAAGGATTTACGCGATCTAGAAAAACAAACACAAAGGAAAATTGTACTCAGCTAAGAAAGAGCAGACCGGATTCAAGTAGGAAGAGCCGCAATATTAATGTCGGCTTGTGCTATTTTGAGTGCTTCAGCGTAGATAAAACGACATCGAAATTGGACTGAGGATTTTTGAAAAAGGGTAATCTTTTCTGACTAATCAAACATGGAAAAAAGTTTAATTTAGTATTTTTAAAAGCATGTAGAGGTTGAAGATTCGCAAAAAAACCTGGAGGGATCATGGTTTGAACTTGTATCTCGGAGCATACATCCTAGCAAGATCCTTCTCTAGTGCTAAGGAGGTATTTGTCATTCTTGACTCCGCCGCAAAAGAAGTGGGGTGACGCATAAACGAAAGTAAAACAAAAATAATGACGCAAACAAGAAAGAGAACGCCAATCAGACAGAATGTAACAATTGCGGAGTATAATTTGGAGAGTGTGGACAACTTCATATATCTTGGGGCTAATCTAGCAAAAGACGGCAACGAAACATACGAAATCAAACGACGGATCATGCTAGCAAATAATACGTATTATTCGGTACTTCCAATAATGAAATCCAAGAAGTGCACAGGAACAATAAGCTGCGAATATATAAAACTATTATACGACCTGTGCTCTGTTATTGCAGCGAGACATGGACATTAACGCGAACTTCCGAAAAAGCAGTTAACACATTCGAAAGAAAGGTCCTCCAAAAAATTTTTGGACCCGTAAAGTAAGGAACGGACTGGCGAATAAGATACAACCATGAGCCGTATCAACTTTTCAAGGAGCCAGACGCTTCAACGTTCATCAAACTACGTAAACTGCAGTGGGCTGGCCATGTAGAGCGGATGGAAGACAGAAGAATCCCCAAGCGTACTCTTAAAGGCAAAGCGAGTGGTAACAGGCCAGTAGGCAAACCACGCAAGCGTTGGGAAGACTCGGTTGATGAAGACAGCAAAGCCATCTTAATAATTAGCAGCTGGAAGACGCGGTCTTTGGATCGAGACGATTGGAGGCGACGACTTCAGGAGGCCAGGGCCCGACTTAGGCTGTCGCGCCATTGATGATGAAGGGATTCCTTTAGCATAGCGGTTTCAAGTTTGAAAAAAAAATTAAAATTTGTCCCACCTTTAAAATTATATTTTTTGATGGGTGTCCAATTAATTCATAACTCTTGTAAATTAATTAATTCTTAGTTCTTGTAAAGTTATTAAAGGTTTTGGTGCTTGGATTCAACGTTTTGTGTCCAAGTTTGCTTAGAGTGACTGTATACCGATTTATAACGCAGAATTGACAGGCTCATAAGCTCTCATTTATCCAAACAATTAAATATTTTGCATTCATTTAGTTCAAGATATTACACATACAAGCTACAACGTAATCCATGAATCAGACAGCTCATAGCCTCCGCTAATCTATCATTCCGATATAATATTTAATTGACACGTATACATACAGCTAACTGATAAATATGGTAATGGAAAAATGAATTGAAGTTGCAGTTTAAATTTTGAATAGAAAAAATTGCGTAAAAGAGAAAAGTTGATCCTTAAAAAAAAAACAGTTTTGCAGAGACATAGCTAGTCAATTAAAAGTATTCAAAGGGATGGCCCTATTTTAATTACCACTATGCTTAGTAGCTGCGTTCATCTTTTAAAACAAGCTAGGCACTACTTTGCTTCTTATCTTTTAGAAATCTTTTAGTTACATTTATTTATATAAATAATAACAAACATACCTTTAATTTGAAGGACACAACAACGTCCAGTGCCATAAGGATCAAAGTCATATAAAACACGACCGTATAGTCCTTGAAAACTGCTTCACCGGAAAACACGTCCACCAAATAGCCAGCTATAATCGACGAAACTCCCCAACCGATAGCTCCCCAAAGCCGCTGATTGCCATACAAATGATGGCGATCGCCGAGCATTTCGAAGCAAATTGCATCTCCGACACTAACCACAACCGCCATTCCTGCCCAACTTATCACCAGGAACATGAAGAACAACCAGAACTGGTACAATCCAGAAACGTCCTTATTTTGAATCTTCGCCTCTGTCAGTACATCCATAATGTACTGATCGTTACATTTAATGTTGCAGTCAGTTTTAAAGTAATTTTCGGTTTTGTTTGGATGCGGACAGTACATCGTCGAGTTCTTTCCATTCACTACGCCACCATGTAACAGAAAAAAAATTCCATTTTTTTCGATCTCAATCCGATCCATTCGAAGGTCCGTACTGAATTGAAATTTTGTTTTTTCCACGAAATCGTCACATTTATCATAGACGGCCCAATGACCACAAATCATATTCCACATCCACGGATTCGCATTGCAATTTAATTCACACGAAACTGAACGGTTCTTGTATTGATTTTCTAAATTATTTGCAATACAAGTATCAAGCTCGGAATTCTGCGGAATGAAACGTAAATCATTTTCGCCATTATTACAATGAAATTCCATCGTTGAACTCTTCGGTATCGATGGAATGAAAAGGATACAAAAGAAGGCAATCGCGGTCATTAATTGAAATATTAAAAACAGACTTTTCTGCCGTTGAAATCTTCACATGAAAAAGAATCAAGGTTTGATTATCTTGAAATTACGAGCGGTAATAAATATGAACAATTATTTACCTGTCCGCAATTAATCCAAAAGTGGGCTTAGCAAGTAGTCCAACAACTGGTAGAATAGTGTAAACAGTTCCGACGACCACTGAAGAAAAGCCCAGCTGTCGGGCAAATGTTGGCATGAAAGGCACTACTGGAGCGGTTCCTGATCAATGAAACACTTTTGCGTAAACATTTCGATAGTTTTAAAGAATAGTAGCTAAGACAAACCTGCATTGTACAGAAAGTAGTGAGCCTTCATGGGAAGTAGCTTCTTGTCGATTTCAGGCTTCATTTTGGTTTTAGCTCGAGTTTTACGTTAATGAAGAATACAGATGGTAATGAAAAGAGTCGCTCACAATTACACTAGATTAAATTTTATCGAAAACACCATCATATCAGACAAGGAAGCATTTTCCACTTTAGTTCGCCGTGCACTTTGAACCGCTATTTATGACGTTTATTCGATCAGCTGGTTTGTTTTATGAAATTTTTTCACCACACTGTAAAGTGCTGAGTGGTGTTATTCGAATTTCCAATTAGTAGTGTGGCGTTAGATCTGGTGTGCGATCTCTGTACTAAATGAACTATTGTTAGGATATTTCCGTTACAATTTTTAGAAAACAATAGGTTTGTTCTTTTTGCATACACTTTTTACACTTTTCTGCACTAACTCTTGAGTGAGTGCAGAAAAGTGTAGAAAGTGTATGCAAAAAGAATAAACCTATTAGGTTTGAACAACAAGGACAAACCTATTAGGTTTGAACAACAAGAACAAACCTATTAGGTTTGAACAACAAGAACAAACCTATCATTAAGTAAAACTTGCAGGAGTGACCACCTCCTGCCTTTACCACTTGTAGTTGCTAGTTTTTTAAAGTCTCGAAATAAACCTTCCATATCTCATTTGATTATTGTGACCATTGACCCGTCAACAGGATAGACTCACTCCAAATTTTCTTTTCATTTAGAAACTGAATTAATATACAAATACCGTTAGCCTTTACCATCGTCTATATATGGGCATATATTTTGTTTCTTTCAGTGTTTAGGATGCTAAAACTGCAAGTATCGATAGTGATTTAATGCAATAAAAAAAAACTATAATTAGAGTAGATCGAGTGAAAACAAAAAAATTAGTAAATAAGAATGAATATTTTGAAAAAAGTTGTTGATCTCCTTTATATGATATTACCTTAAAAATCCCGTTAGGAATAGAATTGTACAATATTTCAAGGCAATTTAAAGTTGTCTTAATTGAAAGTTGCTGTCGCTATTTTAAATTTTTTTGGGCATCCATCTTCAAACGTTCTCAATATTGTTAGAATCAGGTCGACATTGCAAAACATCTGAAGCCATCGCATCAGGGCGGTTGAATTTCTTACCATTGCTAAATACCACATATTTTACATTTATTTGTCCACGCCATATGATGTCTAGCCTTACGGCGCTCTGTAAGAACAGGATTGCGCTGCATTTCCCCCCTTTTAAGAGGAGCCTTCAGAACACTTCGTGTAGTTGAAATGCTACCCGAAGTAAGGATTTGTTTAGCAAGAAAAAAATTTTTTATCTCCGCTTGCAGTCTTACACGGACTCGGGTAATATTTTTAGTAATAACCAACAAGGATTCAGAGAAAACCGAAACACGTAATCAGCAATAACCACATTACCTGAAACAAGTTACTCGCTCTTATTCGTATCTTTGGTTTTCCAAAAAAAACTTTGCCATGTCTGACGATATTATTCTGCTACAAAAGCTCGAAGAAAGAGAAGTAACTAATACGTGCTATTAACTCTTAAAGAGCTATCTAAACAACAAAATGCAGTACGCCTCAGTTAATGATACGAATAGTTTGTCAAGACAATAGAGATATAGAATACTACAAGACTAAATTCTGGGTCCTTTGTCGTTTTCACTCATCATTAACGATCTTGCTGACTATAATACGAATCGAATCGTTAAAATTCTCTACCGAAAACATAGGATTACACTAACTGCACAACAACATAGTGAACTTAAAATCCTTAATATTCACAAATAATAATAAAACTTGAGTCCGCGAAATTAATTCTTAAACTAGTAAATAATCTGCTTGACATCAATTTACAAATTAATTATGAAATACAAGACCACTATGTAAGAAGAGTAAACAGACTTGTAAATGCAATACACTCAGGACTACAGTGCGTAAATATTTTCAACGCTATGCCGGACTATCAAATGTGAGTCAAGTTACTCACTCAACTCGAGTTTCGTAATAGGCCCGCTTATTTTAATACAGTTCGTTTCACTCACATTTATATTAAGGGGAGCAAACCCTTTACAATTTTCAAAAAAACGATTTTTTTTTTACATATTTCGAAAGTATAAAGCATAACGTACGTTGTCTAAGAAATTGGGTCAGTTTGGATCGAAAGTATGTCGTGTGCGGTTGATTTTTCAAAGTTAAAATGCCAAATTATACAAAAGGAACGAGAGGTATTGAAACTTTAAACGCGATTATTTCGAAACTGCATCTTCAAAAACTGCTCGTGTTGTAGCTGAAAAAGTTATAGATCGATTTGGCTGATTTTTTGTGAGCTTTCTGTCTATATAAATATCGGAAAGATATACCTACAGTTTTGAGGATATCGCGTAAATAAACGCCTTTTTTGGGATAAAAACTGTCAAAAAAATAGTCGAAATTTGAACATTTGCTTGCTTTTTTATAATTTTATAGGTATATCCTTTCCATTCATCTGTCAGTATTCGAAAAATGTTTTGGTTTTCAGATTAAGATCAATAGAAAAAATATGACAAATGGAGCACTTTTAGATGTCTCGCAAAAAACGCCTAAAGGAATACCCCTATAAAGACGCCATTTTGTTTTATAAAACAGAAAAAAAATCTGCCAATGGTCTGGGCGAAACTTTATTATTTTTCGGGTCAAAGTTCGGGAGCGGTCAAAGTCGGAGTGTATGATGAGTTGCTTCGAGATTATTAGATTTCTTGGAAAATTATTTTTGTTCTTAATATAAAAATATTTAAAATAGAGATTTTTAGCCGATTAAACATTGAAAAAGTCCGCGTATACTATTCGAATTTCAGTATATTATGTACACTAAAAGCCCATAGAAGTAAAAACGAATTTGCTGCCTTATCAGAATTAAGAGATATGACGAATTGTTAAAACGTATACAAACCCATTACTTCCACTTGGGGTTTGAATTTCGAAAAAATTGTGAAACAGGTTTTTAGACGATTTCATAAGAAGTAACTTGATATCTCATGAGACAAGACGGATTTTGAAAAATTTGTGAAAACTTAAGCAAACCCTTCACACCTCCTTGGTTCTGGAAATTCGAAAAATCGTGAATTGGTTGGCCGTAATAATCAATTTTATATCTCATCAGAACTAAGGGATGGCAAAAATTGTGAAAACATATACAAACCCTTGGGGGTTGAATATCGAAAAATTGAGAAATGGGTTTGTAGGCAATTATATAAAAAGTCTGTGGAAATGAAAAGCGATCTAATATCTCATTGAACCTAAGAAATATGTCGAAACTTTGAAAAGCATACAACCCCCTTACACTCATTAGGATTGAATATCTAAAATACTGAAATTGACTTTTTGGCTTTTTTATATAGGAAACCTTAGGAAGTAAAAATGCATTCGATATTCGATATATCACCAGATATGCAACCTCCTTACACCCACTTGGGGGTTGAATATCCAAAAATCATGAAAGGAGTTAATAAATAAATATGAAGACAGTACGAGAAAGTAGGAACCAATTCAATTTCTTATTACTTCTAAAAGAAATGACGTAACTTGTGAAAACGTGTTCAAACCGTTTATACCCTCTTAGGGGCTGAAAAAGGAAAAAACTTAAAAACAAGTTTTAGTCGATTATTACGCAAGCACGTGAAAGTAAAAAGATATTCGATATCTGATAAGACGTGGGGATATAGTAGAATTCGTGAAAAAGTTTACAGCCCCCTTTGTACCCCCTTAGGGGTTGATTTTTAAAAAATCCTGAAAACGCTTTCTAGGTATTTACATAAAGAAGCCGTAGAATAAAAATGAACTCAATATTTGGAAAAACCTAATAGATATGACGAAAACCGTGAAAATATATGCATTTCATTTTCACTGATCATTTTTTTTGCCCCCCCCCCTCCGAACGCCAATGGATATTTAAAAATTTTTTTTATCTAAATTAGTTTTCTAGTTGATTTACATAAACGTACCGAGTTTCAACTTTGTAGCATAAGCCGCTCTATAGATAGGAAAAACACCCCCCACCCCCGTACCATACTACCCCTATAAAAAATTATATTTTTCCAAAATGCTACTAATATAGTTCTATCTAATAACCAAGTTTCAGCTCCATATCATAATAGGTTGTCGAGATATTAAAATCGGAACTTTTTCCTTTTCACCCTCCCCCACCCTTACCCACTACACCCACACTTCCAAAATTTTGTTTTCTGCTAGGGGTCTATTAGGCCTACTTCTGATAAAAATTTTAAGCTTTTATCTTACACTGTTCTTAAGATATGAGACGTGATTTTTTAGAAAAATTCTTATCCCCTCCACTTTCATGCTCCACCGCCCCCTTGAAAAATTTTGCTTTCAGCAAACTTCATTTGTCAACCTTTATACACAAACCAAATTTTATTTGTCTAGTGCAATTGGTTCGTGAGATATCGTAATCTAAAGTTTTTTACCCCCCACTCCCGTACGCCACTGCCCCCACTCAAATTTTTGTTTCCGATCCGTTCTCCTAGTATACCTACAGATATTCATTAAGTTTCAATTTTGTGACATTAACCGTTTAGGAGATATGGATTTTAGAAAGTGCCGATCTCACCTTTTTTGCGTTTCGGACGCATTATTTTTCCCCCCACTCCCAAACCCCTTCACCTATATCGGCAATTTTTTTGCAAATGGGTCCACTACTGAAGATCTATATTAATTCCAAATTTCAGCCTCCTAGCATAAGCGGTTGCTGAGATCTAGAAACCAAAATTTTCCGTCTAAAACACTTCCCCTCCTCCCCCCTCACACCCCCAGCCCTACAAACTTGGCCACTTCAAGGGGCCTACCCAGTCTATTCATAAAAAAAATTTCAATTTTATAGCTTAAAGGGTTTGGGAGCTACGAGCCTTCAAACGATTTTGCGTACAGCGGTCGACGTACGGCGTACGGCGGACTGAAATTTTTTTTTGCTTTTTTCGTGTCTACTAGTCATGAAACGTGAAAAAAAAATTTTTCAGGGTAGCAAATTTTTTTTTTTAAAAAATCGAAAACAATACTGTATTATTAAAATAATAAAGTAAAATTATTTTAACAGTTGAAAGTTGTAATATCATGTAAAAATTTTAAAATGATGCGATTATTTTACAACCATAAAAAAATTCATGAAAAATGACTCATTTTCGGGCGTCTAAAGGGTTTGCTCCCCTTAAGTCCTACACTTGAACAGTCAAAACAACAAATTTACACTAACAATAGCAGTCCACTTTCATCAGGCTCCAAATAATCACAATACATACGTCCATTCTATCGAAATGCAATAATTTTCTGCATAAAATAATTAACAATTATGTTGGTGTATATAATTATAGATTTATTTTTTTTTTGTATTTGTATTACATCAAAAATTGCGTTATACACAAAAATGTATATATATACCTCTTATTTTAAAATATCTGTGTCTATATATTATTTTCTGTTTATTTCACGTTTTTTTGTGTTTATATTAGAATAGCTGTAAATTTTTTACTTCTCTTACATAGCTATATTATATAATATATTCCATTTATTATTATTTATATTTTTATTTATAATTACATATAATATACATATTGATATATTTATCTTTAGTTTATTCTTTATAGTTCTATATATTCATTTTTTCTGTATTTTTTGCCTATTAAATAAAACAATTTATTTGAAAACATAGAATTTTTATTATTTTATGTGTTTAATAATAACTTTTCACTTATATATTTTTCTATAAAGATTTATTTATTTTACATACGTATATTTTATATATATAATACATATAAATTTATAATGTTTATATACAGTATATTACATAAAAGCAATATTTTTTTTACATAACTTGTTTATTTACAGGAATGTACATTTATGTTAAAATGATTTTGGTATCAATTTCTTTTACATATTTTTAATATAAAATATAAATATGAAAAATATTTTTATATAAAATATTTACAAAAATAAATGAAAAATAGTTCGTAACGAAAATTTTTTTTTTAATCCTAACTGTTTATTTTATTTACTGAATGGGCCACAATATTAATTAAACAAAATACAATAAGTAAATACAATGAAATATCCAATGCGCAACTAAGCCAGATTTACTTCGGTTCGAAGGCTTTTGAAACTATCAGTCGATCGGACTAGGATGAAAATAATGTTAGCTCGTAGAACAAGTAAGCATGAATAACGTTGCATAGTCACAGTAATGATGAAGAGGGAAAACTGTAAACAATTTTTTTGATTTTTACTGCTTGATACTTTACTGTTGATCCTAATCAAATCTGAACTAGTGAGGGAGTGGAGGGAGCATCTGAAAACACTCGACGCAGCACATAAGATTTGCTTATGTCGGTACAAAAAGGAATACTAGGAAACGAGGCTGCCGATTAGCTGGCCAAAACTGGATCTGAAATGGATGCTGTCCATGCAACCCAAGCCGTAAAAATGCCTCTTACTTACGTCAAGAGAACGCTTGACAAGAAGGCAATGGAGCTGACTAATGGTAAATGGTTTAACTTAACGACGTGTGAAACCTCTACGCAGCTATGGCCGATAATACATCCTAGAAGAACTGACGATCTTCTGAAAAGAAGTTGTATGGTGATATATAACATTACACTGTCTCATTGGCAGGCACGCACAACGCCTAGATGTTCCAAACAGAAGCCAGGAAGAAAAAAGCAGATAGCCAGCCCAATGAGCAAGAAACTTGTTGAAGTTGTTGTTGCTATGATAATGTGACTACTAGAATGTAAAGACTTCATTCGCGTATAAGATTAAAAATTTGTATGTTCTACTTATGGCCTAAATGCACATCAATTTCACTGTGCCTTTACGAGCAAACTACAAAAATATTGTAGGTAGTCAAAAATTAAAAAAAAATCGGTCTCATCCGCGTACGCGCATATAAACGTGATCAACTTTTTCTTTAGCTCAATGATTATTCAGTTAGAAAAACGCAAAGACGCTGTTTTCACATTAGTACAAAAATACGGAAATATTGCTTTAATTTGAACACAAGAGGTGTAAAATGGGGCAATTAAAAAAGCAGCCATCTTGTAAAATCCCGAAAAGGCCATAGAAAAATTTCAACAATTAGAATGGTATGTCTATTATGCTAGAATAATATGCAACAGGATATGTAATGATAATGAAGGAATCAGATGATCAATTTCAATTTAGAAAAGATAGAGGCTTTTATCTTTCTGTTAGTGCAACTTAAGAATATCAACAATAAAAAGGACGAAGTACAAGAAACAGCAAAAAAATTAAATTCGCATTTACAAAATGATTATAAGGGCTGCGGTGTTACACCGCAATGAAAAGAGAACAGGCGTACGCACAATCTATAAACTCATTTCAAGCAAAATACATTTTGTGTATTATAGCCAGATGTTATTTTCAAGGACGATATTTGAAGGATGACTGAACAGGCCATTGAAATTCAGAGAATAAATTGTCGTTCATTTAGCAAGCCAGATCAAAACAGCTCCGAAGGGGATCTAGACTGGAATATGGGAAAAAAAAAGATGGCTTGACCGCGACCTGGCGGTAGATAAAGACTGTGGGTTCAAGATCGGTTCTGTGCAGTTGCACTGTTGCCGATGAATTGTTTCTAAATATGAAGTAGAAATAAAAATAGTGCAAATTGTTGAATGGTACTCAAATTCGATTACACGGTGGTGGTATTTGGCAAATTATACTTTTATTGACCGTTGCAGCATTGTATTTACTGTACGAGCCTTTTAAAGACATTGTGACCTACGTATCGGCCAGATTACAGGGACTGTTAAAGTAGTACTCTGCTAGTTCAGCTTTCCTCCTACTGGATAGAGAGAGCTTTACAGTTATTGAGAAGGTGGAGAACCGTACCCTCCTCGTCCTTATGGGGTATAATAGAATATAGTTACTCGAGTAGCTAGAGGAAGTTATGGATCGCATTAAAATTATTTCGGTTTTCAGCGCTCATAAAACATTGCCATTTTTGTAGATCAGTCACTAGAAGAAGAACTATGTTTAATGTTAAAAGGATTTGATTTTGTCTGCTTCACGTGTATGTATAGTAAAAAAAATAAATATTAGAAAATTATCGTCTGAAATTTGGGGCCATATGA
This sequence comes from Beris morrisii, assembly GCA_951812415.1. Lineage (NCBI taxonomy): Eukaryota > Metazoa > Arthropoda > Insecta > Diptera > Stratiomyidae > Beris > Beris morrisii. Next base: position 30,454,034 of record OX638310.1, read on the forward strand.
TGTATTCCGTCGCTCTTCGTCCGCTGCCAACGACACCGACGTTGTCGCTATTTTGATATGCTGTAAAACAACGTGTCGTCGTTTTTAACATTTCAACGACACAATGTACGCGCCAACGACGAATTACGGATTGCCAAACGGGGGGTGTGTTCAAGATGCCAGCTATAGCTGCTTCGAAAGAATAGCATAGCAAGATTATAGCAAATTCAGCCATAGCAAGAAATAGCTTCTTCGGGTTTTGAACAGCCAAAAGCAGCTTGTATAGCTCACAACAGCTGTTCGACACATACATACGCAAGTTAGCGTAACATATGACATATATGTATTATAATAAAATAAAGCGAAAATGAGCACTACTAGTAGTGTATTTAAATTGTTCGCTTATTTCCATTGTTAATAAAACATCATTTTCCATTTTAAACATTCAAAATGACGTTGAGACGAAACTAACAGCTACACACATATGAATATTGCAATAACTTTTAAAAAATCTTGGACAGATCTAGTGTCAAATAGCAAGAGAGAAAGCAGCTTTTTTGTTGCTTTGGACACAGCAGAAATCATGACCAGAGCCTGGATGTTACGTTACGTTGGTTACATCATACGGCCCCTTATTGAAGAATTTCAAAACAATAATTGAAAAATTTATCAAGGCTGGTACTAGTAGCCTTTGCAGGCAAAATTGTCAAAATTTAAGCTTAAATATTTATTCACTTCAAACCGATCGAAATGTTTGGCTTTTTTTTAATATAATAACGATAATTTTTTTTAAAAAATGTATATAAAGGGTAAAAGAATATAACATAATAAATATATAAATGTTTTAACCACTTGTACACACTTAACTATCTAGATTAACTAAAGATACATTAAATATTTTTTTTTTAAGTTTAAACTTAATTTTGTTTTTGTTATTTTTTATAATATACTTAACATATTAAAATATGAATTAAATTTACATTATTCTTAAGATCTAAATTAATTCTAAAAGTGCTACATAATAAATAACAAGATCCCGGTTTTATCTAATTTGCCTGGACAGACCAGTCAAAAACGTTTAAGATTTAATAATTGATTCCAATGTATACCTTGGACCCAGCCTTCTTGCTTTCATATTTATAATAAAATGGAACACAAGGAATCAACTTGTAGCAAAAAATATGTACATTCACGAAATATAAATCTCTTTGGTTTCATTCGAAGGTGATATCATCAACAAAATCACTATTGTTACTAAAACCAGGTTTGTCTGCTCATATCGTAGTGTTTGGGCATTCCAAGGGTAGGCCGATAGCCCGGTTGAGGATATCCGCCTGGAGCTCCGGGACCCAACAAGCCCTGATTGATCATCATACGAGCTCGTAGCTCTTCCTGCCTTTGTATGTACTGTTGATAGATGGGCGAATTCGGATCGAGTTGAGAGTTCATAAATGGATATGTCGGTCGAGCTGGAGTGTGTGCCAGAAATTGATAGGATGAGGCGGCAGCTGCTGCGGCAGCCGTTCCGGCATTATTGGTTTTTTCATTTGTACCATCCGTTGGAGTTCGATGAGTTGGCGGCAGATAATATGGAGTCGGTGCACCTCGAAACTCATCAAGGTAGCCCGAATTGTCACCATATATTCCAGACGGTAGACCAAGTCCGGGTGCAGATGGTCCAAAATTAAATGCACTCCCTGGTACCATACTGGTTGCAGTTTTCAAGGATATTGGCGAGGTATCCGTTGTAGCTGCTGTACCCGAGGCGGCTGTTTTAAGCCCTGCATATAATTGGAAGCCTTGCTGTTGTGAGGATTGTTGTTGCGAATTCTGATGTGCTTGCTGTTGTTGCTGCTGCTGCAACATAGCGTTTTGATTGGCTCCAAGCTCCATAGGAGTTGGTGTGGCGGTCTTTTTCTTCTTTCGTTTCGATTGTTTTGTCTCGACCATCTCGAGCGGCTGAACAACAGAATTTACATTATTCGGGACAGGTGACACAAAACTTCCAGCAGCGTTTTGTTGGTCTCGTGGTGGCGCTCCATACGGTGATGGATTTTGATACATTTGTTGTCCGAGACTTTTGCTGAACATGTGTGCTGGAGGGATGTTTTTATCGTAGTAACCAGTCGGTGTGGAGCTAGGTAGCCCCAATAGGCCATCATCCATCATTGATAACGGATGATTGAGGTTTCGGAGCGGATCTAACATAGAAGCCGGATTATTGTATGTCTTGTAATTCGACAGATCCATATTGAGCTGCTGATCTCGTGCCATTTGTCCCATTTGATCTTGACGAGGATTCGGAACGATTAAATCGTTTTGAATCTTATCAGGAGCAGCATAACTATTCGCTTGCAGTTGTTGCGAATGTTTGGCAGTTTGTGCGAAGACACTTTGTGGATGCTGTTGCAACTTGGCGGCATCGCTTGTATTAGGCATTGCGTTCGAAAATGTCGACACCTTACCGCTATTATTCTGATTCATATGTTGCGGTATTTGTTGCTGGAAATTGTTATTTACCATATTCAGCGGTTTGTTAGAAATCGGAGCAACATTATTTGCTGATGTATCCATTGATTTGCCAGGATTCAAGTGATATGACTGTTGAGATAACTGAGGCTGTTGATTGGGAACTGGCGCGACATCGTTCTTTTGCTGGCCCATCAATGTATTTGGAAAATCTTTCGGGAATCCCATAGTTGCTGCCCGATTGAACATTTCGAACGCTTTGCTAGAGGAAATATCCAGAGGCTTACTAAATCCCAGATTCTTGTTTCCAGCCATCGAGCCCAGGAATGTGTCGAACATTTGCTGATGTTTCTGAGCAGAATCGAACTGTTTTTCAGGCAATTGAACTTGATCTCTTTTCAGCATTTTATTCGATTGAGGCTCTGTATAGCTGCCGAGATTCATAATGTCGGCTTCATTTGATTGCACTCTTTTATTCAAGTTCGACTGTTGTTGTTGCTGCTGCTGTTGTTGTTGTGCATTCTTATTTAGCTCCTGTTGATTTAATTGACGTTGCATTCCCATCGTCATATCCATAGTCATATCATTACCGTACATATTCTGTGATTTTGATGTATCCTTCTGAGGATTTTCGAATTGCGGGTAGCTTTGATATTGCATCGTTGGTTTGTTGCTTTCGGCTTGTAACTGATTTACGGCATTCAGCTGGTCGTTCTGAAGCGGTGGTGTATTAAGTTGATTAGTTACGTGTGACATGGGATTGAGATCTGGAATCGGTACCGCACTCGCTTGCGATTGATGTGTTTGCGGAACGGAAAGGTCCATTTGGGTATTCCAGTCTGTTTGAGTTTGCATTTTGCCGAGAAGACTTGTTCCGGGCGATCGTTTAGGTATTTCCTGTTCATAGGAAGCCATTGGATTTCGATTTTGAGCTTGATACTGTGTGTTGCTTTCGTGCATCGAGTATGATGGAGCTTCTCGCGGAAACGCTGATTCGGTTGGTTGTTGGGGCTGTGCAGACTTTGTAGGTTGGCTACCGGACTGTTGTGGGACAAAGCCTAGATTAGCTTGTTGCGGCTGTTGGCTTGGTGTTTGATATGGAGATGTTGGGTTTTGATGGTGATAAGGTGAACTAATCGGTTGCTGATACGGCGAATTTGTTTGCTGATGATATGGCGAATTTTGTGTTCCCGGAGATTCGCCTTGTTGTGATTGTTGTTGGGACATATTGGGCGAATTCGGTGACGACGTCACTAAAATATTTGATGTGCCGTTGGATTGGTTTTGGAAGGGCGAATTTTGAGATTGTTGATAAGGAGAGTTCTGAGTCTGTTGGTATGGCGAATTTTGATGTTGATAAGGCGAATTTTGTGGTTGCTGATAAGGAGAATTGGGATTTGTACTAGGACTCATTGACGAGTTGTAATCGGATTCCTGTGAGCGTGGTTGCTTGTATTGTTCGAACAGTGATACAGATGCTGCCGTTGGATAAACTGCAGCCTTAGGTTGCTCAGGAGTTGGATTATAGCATCCACCGTACGTATTCGTATTAGTCACCTCGGTATTAACTGTGGGTGATGAAGCTGAAGAGTAAATGTGCTGCGAATACTGAGGATACGGAGATGGAAGCTCGCGTGGGCTGCAACTTTTCTCAGGACTACTTTTAGTTGTGGTGTCTTGATAGAAACCAACTTTAATAGCACCATTGAGTGGATATGGTGATGTTGGTTTACCGATTTCATCTGGTTTCGGAGATACCATAATGGGTGATGCGCCTATTGGCGAAGCATATGGACCGGCATATGCACCAAACCGATCATCGATGCCAACCCTCGGGCTATCTGGATCCTGGCTAAATGACGATCGTTCGGATACGGTACTTCCAGTACTGGCTTTTCGTTGACGCGGTGCAGGTAGGGAGAAAGTTTCAGATAAGGTTGGTGGAGATTTTAAAGTGCTAAATGAATTGGCTGTATTCATTTGTTCGCTATTTACACGATCAATGCCGCCCGATGGCATTTCTACAGCTTCAGCCTTTTTCTCTTCTTCTTCGGCTTTCTTGGCCTTCTTCGGTGCTCCAAAAGCCTTGAACCATGCACTAAGATTTGGAGTAGCCATTTGTTTTTCACTTTTCTGTTCCATTTTTGTATCGATTTCCGGTTCCTTCGCTTTCTCCAATTCTTCAAATCCCTCGATAATAGATTCCTCAGTCGAGATTTCCTCTTTCCTCTCACCCATTTCACTAATAGTTGGAGAACTATCGCCGATTTTTTTATCATTACTTGCCGCACCATCTGTGAAGTTATGTAATTGCCCAAGTCCGAAACCTTCAGTTTGTAGGACACTGCCTAGACTCAATTTAGGACCGGTCTCATCTGTTTTCACAACTAGTGAATTCTTAACTTCTTTAATTTTATTCGTCGCTCCCAATGGAAATAGTTCATCCGGTTTATTATTATGAATATTACTAATGAGATTCCCTTTAGATTTCCCCGGTTGCAATCGATCGATAGTACGAAGCAAATCTTTACGACGATTATTACCAGTTAGTTTTTCTTTTAGCGTTTTCCGTTTTGTTTCCTTCTGCTGTTGATTTTTAACATGAGGAGGTGGCGGTGGATTTGCGAGAAATTGTGTTGTACTCGTCGATTCCTTTGGTCTAGCAGTCGTTGCAATGGATGTAGAAGTTGTAGCGCTGACACTTGTACTACTGACACTACTAACTGCAGTAGTAGTAATAGATGGTGTCAAGGCAACTATTGGTGGTATCAGGTCGGCGATAACATCTTGTTTGTTGTCAGCGATATCGTCCATTGTAACTGACTCAATTTTTGGTGTTGAAATTGAAACGGGCCGTCGGAAATCGGCAGGATCAATTTTCGAAGCGACAGCATCGAAATCGTCGAGCAGGTTGTATCGCGATGGCGAATTGCTGGCTGAACTGAATTCGGGAAATCGTGGTGTATGCTCAAGCCAACGATTTATATCTTTAAGAGTTTGTTCCGTTTCGAGTTCGAGTGCTTCCATATTAGTTTTGCTCGGTGTCGTAGGGGCTGGTTTCTTTGTCACCACGGTCGCAGGCAAATTTTTCTTAGAAGGTTGCTTCTTGTTACTAGCAGTTGCAGTAGTTGTTGCCGGTTTTTCTACAGGCGCTGTGTCAATCTTTTTACTTGGTATTGCCGTCGAAGCAACGAGATCATCAACAAAGTCGTACTCGTCTTGAATTGGTTTCACTACTCCGGGAGACGAAGCAGGTGGCAGTGTTTGCTTCTTCATTACTATTGGTATTTTCGAATCTGCACATGTTTCGCTAAGCTTTTCGAAAATTGTCCGTTCGTCGCGTGGCTCTTGTGTCGGTTTTACTCCAAATATCTCATCGATAAGAACAGACCTTTCCTTACTCTTGGCATTTTTCACCTTCAGCTTCTCGATTGTCTCTTTCAGTTTTTGATTTTTCTCCTTGGCCGATGCTGATGTAGATTGCTTGCTACTTTGCGCGACTTTCTTTATATCCTTTATTTTCTCTGCTTCCTTAACTATTTGATTCCACTTCTCTTCTGTATTCCGATTACGTCTTTGTTTTATGAGATCATATTTATCTAAAAAGAGCGGTAGTTTCGACGATTCACTATCCGGAGGTGAAACGATCGCCGGCTCCGAATCAATAGCTTTTGTCTTTTTATTGCCGCTAGTCGCATTCGTTTTTTCACTTTCGGCTATATCGGATTCGAACGAATTAAATGGGCTTGCACTACGTGACAAGCTACGGCTCGATATTGACATAAGTTCATCATCGTGTTGATCTTCGATAATCGTTTTCTTCTTGATATTAGCCGGAGATTCTGATTCACATTTGGATTCTTCCAAAGATGAATTTTCATCTTTGACTGAGGCACTTTTGGCATATTTTTTATGTAAATCAACTTTGTAGAGAGGCGAAGGACTACGCGATATACTCTCGTCGCGATCACTTTCGACTCGCTCTTCTTTTACAGGCTCGGGTTCGACTTCTACAAGCTCGGCCTTCTTTCCTCGACTTCGTCGTTTTTTATTTAAATTGGTATTTTTGTTATTGTCCTTGGATTGATTTTTTGATATCGTTCGCGGAATTTGTTTCGATGCTTCTTTTGATGTTGAAGCAGATTCGGCTTTTGTAGCCTTTGATTTTGTATTTTGATTATCTTTTTCTGGCTTGCTTTTGTTGCTTGCGGAAGAATTTCTCTTTTCGATTGCGGGTTTCTTTCGTGAAGTTCCGACATTTTCGTGACTAGGTGAATGTTTCCGTTTCGTGCTACTACGAGATCTTGATTCCTTTTCTAAGTTCTCAGATTCAATGTAGTTTTTCAATGATTCTATTGAATCAGTACCGTTCTTTCCAGCTCGCCCAGATTTCGACGACTTTTTTTGCTTTTCCTCTTCGGTTTTCTTTGTTGGCTGCTTGCCTTTACTCGTACTAGACGTATGTCGCTCTTTTTCAAGAGTCTGTTTTTCCTTCACTGTTAATTTTGTTTTAGACCGTTTAGCGGATGGTGGTCCAGGCAGTTTACCATTATCCTTTGATTTACTTTTGTCGTTAGTTCGAGTTTTGCTTCTGCAATCATCGATTGGTGCATCACTATCAGAATTGTCATTAACTGATTTCTTCTCTTCGTCATCATTACTTTCCTGATCAGTAAGAACAGTTGCTTGTTGTGTTTTAGTTTTTGTTTTTTTCTTTCTACGTTTATCTTTATCTTTCCGTTTCCGTTTGTTAACTCGTGATACATTATTTTCTACCTTCTGTTCGCTGAGCTCCTTTTCTGGTTCTTCAACTTCATCGGAAGATCCATTTTGCTGTCTTTCTTTACCCTTCTTAAGAACTTCCTTGGGAAGTTCCTTTTGCGGCGCTTTCGATGTGGTGTTTTTATTGTAAGATTTCTCCCTAAAAACATTTGTTTTTGAATCGGGGTATTCTAAATTTACCTCTTCATCAGATGAATTTTGGTCGAAATATTTCTTGGTGGCTTTATCGAAAGCTTCTTGTAAATTATTAACCATTTCCGTGTACTCTGTAAACATAATAATTGTCAGATAATATTAACAACAGCAGTGTTAAAATGTATACCATTATTCTGTCCGTTGTACAGCCTGCAGTTGTTCACGATCAACTTGAAGTCATTTCGAAAATCGCTGTATTTTGTATACGCTTCGCTGTCAAGCTTTTCTTCCATTTTTAACAGATCCATCGGTCTAATAAATCAGAAAAATAAAAGAAAATATTGTTTTGTTTTTGAATATTCATGGAGTTACCTCCTAATGATGGAATAGTAGCGTGGTGCTATTTCCTCATCAACAGGATCTACAAATGGCCACGCATCGCGATGGTTCTTAACGTAGAGTAGAACTTTATGCATGCCGATTTGAAGCACTTCGTCCGTTTCCGTGAAACTAATAAATGGGATTTTTGTTGATGAACTAGTTTTCGCATTATTCGAGCTAGTAATTGATTAGATACGGGTGATGATGTATGAGTATTGTTAGTTATTATAATGAGGATGATAACGAAAATAAAAACGACAATGATAAAAACTTACATATCTGAAGATTTGCTTTTCTTTTTGCGTTGTGTCCCGCTGTTCTCCGAATTCGTAGTGGACGATGACGAACAAGATTTCTCCTTGGATTTCAAAGCTTCAGTAGTTGTTTTGTCGGTTTTCGATTTCTCACTTGTACTAGCACAGTTTGAAATTACTGGCGGTATGAAAATGTTTCCCGTTAACGAAGATAGCGAATTATTTGTTTGACGACCAGGTAATTTAATGTTTGTGGTTGGAGCCATTTCCGTTTTATCGACAGCCAGTGTGGTTTCTGAATCACTACTACTATGGTCCGATTCAGATTTTACCGCAGAAGTATTGTACGTTTTACGATAATTATTTTTCTTTTCGGTAGATGGTACTAAATGATCCGATTCGTTGCCTGAACATTCATCACTTACATTTTCAGATGAACGTTTAGATTGTTGCCGTTTATTTGTTTCGACGGATGATCGTACTCTTTCGGCGGACTGCTGTCTGACGTTTCCTGTTTCAATATCTTTTTGGCTATCGTTGCGGTCTATCGGATCGTCGAGACTATTTTTTGGTGTGATTGCTCCGGCAACACCGTCACCTAAACCAGGCGATAAGCAGAACGTTTCGTGTTGTGTTAAAAATTCACTGGAATTAGCTGAAGCTCTTATTGAACTGGCATATGTTGAAATCCCACTTGCCGTTGAGCTGGATTGTGATCTGGAACGAGTTAAGAAATTTTTGATCAGTTATTAGTTTTCAGTTAACTTTAGGAAAATTGAACATGATAAAATAATTAGCGTTCTTATGAGAAAATGTTATGTTTTATGAGTGTGGGAATTACAAAATGAACTGAGAAAAAAATAATAATATGGCCGAATGGATCGAAAAACTAAAATCACTATGCAGTAAAAAATATTGAGACTACTAGTTATAACAACACTTTTTTTGTAACGAAAAAATTCATTGGTTAATTATTGAAAACATTAACACCCCCCACTGTAATCTGTCTCTCCAATGTTTATGTTTCGTATGAAAGCTATGTAAAGAGAATAAATCAACAACAATCTCAAGAATGACAGCAATAATTCAAATAAATAATAATATATATATGTATATATATCCACCAAAGACTAGACAATACATGTTGTGTCAGTAGTAGAAGCTAATTAAGGGAGTTTACAAGATCTGAAACTAAACTAATAATTGAGCTGTACATAAGTTAATATATAAAAATGCTATTTTCAAGAATATACTAAAAATAAATAGACAAAAATAATTATATTCAAGCCTTAAGTTACAATCTGTAGTTTACTGTTCAACAAAATTGAAAAATATTAACTTTTATTGGCTTTTATAGCTGAAACTAATCTCACTCACAATCTTCATCAAGAATTTAGTGTACATTTTGTTGAATAGTTAAAAAAAACAAGCGGCCCAAAAATACATGACGATGCAGTTTATAACTCAAAAATAAAAACAAATAAATACAACTGATTGATGTTAGGCAAAATAAATAAAAACAAAATGAATGTAAGGTGCAAAATTAAAAAATATAGATGATTGAATCGGTGCAAAATGTTAGTAAATTTTGAAAGAAAGCATGCATACATACATGTCGAACCAAAAATAATTTACTGTATTTTATTGTGAAAGCAATTTGATTGCAACTTAGTTTACGAAAAATTTGTATAACAATCAATCACACATAAATAAGCAGGTCCCACTAGTTTTTAAGAATTTTGATTTGATTTAAATTTTTTCCTCGTGTGAATGTTCTTATTTGGTTTTTTTGTTTAGTAATCTAACCGTCGTCTTAGTCGTGTTCGAAACTTATTGGCTGCATGCAATATAAGTTCTTCATCAAGTTGTTGACGCTGGATTTCTTCAGCTACTTGCTTTTCTATAACGACTCTTTGTTTTTCTTCAACAAGATTCCGAATACGAACAGAATTACGAACTTGTAAGAGTCTAGAAATAGACGAAAAGAAAATTTTTTAAATAAAATTGCAAGCTACGGTTGCTGGTGTGAACAAAATACATTTTTGTTTTTAAAATAATGTACTTACTTTCTTCGCCTTAAACGTTCACGTTCGCGAAACAATTGCGGCAATTTTGGTATGAAATTATCGGCTAATATTTTATGCAAGGCACGCTCTTCAGGACTTGTTGATTTTTTAAATTTCGCTGCCAAATTTTGCCAGTCTTCTTCTGTAAAGCATATGACTTGCCAAACTTTACTTTTACCGCCCGGTTTTGTGTCTTCGCGATATAGGCGTGTCCCGTAAAAATACCAGTATCCTGAATTTTTTGAATCATAACCGAGTGGTTCGACACGTAAACTGTCCGCCTCAAGATTACCGAGTATTGTTTGTACGTTTTTCGATTCAAGCCGAAAATGGCACAAAGAATGTAATATTAGAAGTTTATTTCGTAATGGTAAAGACTGAAAGTCAATATCGGTATCAAAGTAGTTTTTTGTGTTATATAATCGACTCTGTTGACGAAGGAATCGTCTCAAGAACATCTGATAGTTACTGGTTGTTATTTCGTTGCGATTGTTTAAGTCATCGCAACCTTTTAGTAAACAGACAATTAGTTCGGGTAGTAATCCAACCGTATCATCTGTACCGTCGTTTAGTACGGCCGATTCCAAATCCTGAAATATTCGAAGGTAGAAAAAAGCCGATTGATTTTTATTTTTCGTTATTTTTTTTAGAGATTAGAAAATTTGTACCTCTATGTCAATGTCAGGAAGGCTAAATGCTGAACTAAACAAAGAACAAAAATGTGCAATGCAAGGTATCTCCCACCATGATTGAATATCTATAAAGATAAGAGAACACAAATTTAAGTTTATCTTCAATTGAACTTAAGAAAAAATTTAACATCATTGATATGTTGGAAAACGTATGTTGAAATGAACATGCAACACATTTAACCGCATTGTCAAATATATTTGAATATGTCCGTAGGAAACTTATTAATATTTTCACTGATCTACACGATCGGGGAAAGCGAACCTGCGTTTGAATATTTCATATTGAAATACATTTTTCAGATGCTTGATTTAAAAAAAAGTTTGGTTTTTATTTGATATTAAGTTCTTGATTAATTTTAATAATTTTTAAATTACTCGTAGTGAATATGGGAACTCGATGGCACAGTGGCCATGCGTCTTCTTGTCACTCGTAAACTTAATAAAAAATATATTTGAAGCAGTAACAGTACCTTAGAAAAGCTCTTTTAGTGCCCTATGCCGAAGGGGTGATATTGGAATGGGAACTGAAAGAAAACAATACGGAAACTGGCTGAATCAACATGATACTAGCCTTAGATACGACTACAATTCTTGTTAATTAAAAGAACCGTGTTGGTATAAACTAGTCTGTTTGGAATGAAAGCTCAAAGTTACTCTGCTCTTGGGCTGATGAACTACATTCTTAACAGATCACTCGCTGATAATTTGAAGATTATATAGCCAAGTTAGGTATTCCCACTCCACACTCATTGCGAACCACACTGACGACCTGATGATCGAGATCACAAAAAAATAGATTCAGTTTGAATCAATTCTGTCCTAGCTCTTCAAAAAATTTCCAAACAATTTAATTTAACAATCCCACGTTAGAAAATTTTTTTCAGATCGCTGCTTTTAAAAAAATCAAAAACAATATGCATTTTGCATTGAACAGTTTATAACAAATTGCGCCGATCGTCATTACGCTTACAAGTATGGAATAATAATGTTCAGATATACAGTGGGCTTATGAAGTCATACGTAAATTGAAAAAAAACAACGTCCTTCAAAGTTCAACATCCTGTGCATTATTTTTATCATCAATAATCTAGTAGAGTGTTTAGCAATTTCTTCTATCAAATAAATTTTACATTACCCTCTTCATTGTAGCATCTGATTAAGTGAAACCTTTTTTCTTCTCCCAAATAATTTTTTTATGAAATCTCTGATTCAAGCGATGGTCTCCAGAGAGTTATCAAATACTTTTGGGAAAACTGGCATCGAAAAGAACGAAATATAGCACTGAACTATCGCAGCGAATGGTCCTTCCATTAATAAAATCTAAGAAGGTGTACAGGAATAATAAATTTCATTATTAACATTTACAAAATAGTTCTGGTACTTGTAAATTTATGACTTGTAAGACGTGAGTCCTGTAACAAATCCCTGAAAATAATACAGATATATTGGGTTAAAGATTCATTTGAAGTATTCAATGTCAGACTAATTAGAGTTGTGGAATGATGCCTTAGGAGGTAATGGTGGTCGCTATTTTTGAAACAATTAATAGTAAAGTGGTAGTGGAACACAGAAGGTTGTAATGCATTGCATAATCGGAGATACAAGGATTGCCTAAGTTTCACCGTCCGTAAGAAGAAAGGTTCAACAGTTAATTGTGGGCTTGGGCACCAGGTGTTACCAGAAAAAATATATGAAGTTCAAATAACACGACGGACTTCATTAGTACATTTACCGTGCAAGTATCTATATTAAATGCTGAGAGCTTCGACATATCTGCGGTCCTTAAAAGGGAGACTATAGAGGCCGTGATGAACACATCTCCAGTCGACCAAGCAGCTTATGATATGATATCAGCCCACATGTGCGAATCGTACTCATGCAATTCGCCAATCGTGATGTTGCAACTGACTAAAAATTGAAAGCACAATGAAGTGTGCTGTGAATTGGATTTAGAGTACACGACAAAAGATCATTGATAAAGATTAGGAAAATATTGTCGGTGATAAAACAGAGCCCATTAATTGGGAAGGGGATGACGAAACGTCATATAAAACTACCCGAAAAAATCCTTAATTAAAACGATCAGAGAGGCATTAAAACCAGTTGCTTTTTATTTTGCTCGCAGGGACTTATGGCGGACTCTGTCAACGGTTGTGACTATGTCAAGTGCAATTATTTGATTCTTCCATCGTTCTGTAAGGAAGACCACAAGATCATAGGGCGAACTGGTGGAAATCGATATCGATGGCCATAAATAAAGTTTTTAGATTGTAAATATCCAATTAATTTGCGATTGACAGCTAGTCAATTAGTATGGAGGTAATTAATTTGTTCAACAAAAATCGGACTGCCAAATTCATTAATACAGTATCAACCTGACAACGGGCGATCAAATACGATTCCCTTAACGCGTTTTGAAGTACAAATCCAATGACAATTTATATATAGAGATCAATACGTTGCTCCTACACGAACATCAGACCATTGGTGAGATTCCGCAAGCAAATCGCTGGATCGAAACGTATAGGGCTGAAGCATACTGGAGGTCAAGGGTATATTTCGGCTATCGCACAAAGTTATGATTGAACTTATCAATTTCCCAGATAAGGATATCTAAAAAGTCGATTTACGGATATCTTTAATAACAATGGCCCTGAAAAATGGAATAGTCAGATTCCAACAGAATTAAATTGTGATATTGGGATACTTAGGCCGCGGTCCGAATTACGCTCATGGTGCTTACATCACTTACAGTGCTTACGTTCGGTCCGAATTGTTGGTGCGCTTATGTCGCTTTCAATTCGGACCGATTGTGTGCACAGTGTACTCACAGTGCCTATCCTCGAAACCGTGAGCAAATTGTATGCGTTGTGAGCGCAATTCGGACCGAGTTTAAGCGCGCTATAAGCGCAGAAAGCGTAATTCGGACCGCGGCCTTAATGTTTATCATCAAATCACGCACCGTGTCGAATCAGGCCAAAAGAGAGAACAAACATGCGCAATTCTTCCCACTATCGTCCTACTTTGCTATTTTGTGAAATAAGGCTCGGGCAAAAAATGGCTGCGAAAAACTCAAAACTAGTTTGTTTTAATTGTGATTCTCACAATATTTTCGGCACTTTCCCAGTTTCGTTAAAATAGTGTTTAATCGTATTTATTTCCCTTCAGCATTTGATATATTTTGAACTTCTTGACCCAGTTTTTTTTTCTTCAGGGACAAAACGGAGATCGGTGAACCACATTAATCACCATCTCTTACTTCACTAATTGTTTAATAAAAATTTGTCACAAAAATTACAGGATTATAATGACCGCGAACTATAACACACATCATTTATTCTTAAAATAATTTGAAATTAGTTTTTTGTATTCATACCAAATTTGTTAAAATTTGCAGCGACAACTTAACGAAATTATTCGGATTATTTTTAATTATAATATCAAACATAAAGTTCGATACTAAACAATTAAATTATGAACTGAATGTTTTTTAACTTTTTAATATTTTTTGATAACTGATTGAGGATTTAATATCATCATCGAAAATAGCATTATAATAACTGAACTGTATGTATTACAAATTTTACTTTCGCACTACGTGATCGACGCTAAAAACCTGTATAATGAAATAGTTGGGATCAAGAGGCTCCAAGACAAAGGAATTTTCTTCTTATGGCCCAAACACATGTTGGGCCAACCAATGCAAATGCAGACAAGCCCCACTTGTGTGCGTTGGCTATCACTTGTCGACATTGAGCGACGAAGTGTCTGTTTTTGACCACAAGTCAAAGGGTTTGACATTGTACAGCTGACAATTGAAGCTTACGAACCATGGCCAACAGCACTCACGCACGCTGGCGCTGGCCAACATTTGTCCATCTTCGCGCTGGCCTACGTTGGCCCAACATTTATTTGGGGTATTATTTGCAGAACATTCTGTGATGTGATACCAACAAACAGGACACCTCAAATTATGATTCTCAATTTTACTCTATACTGCACACAATTGCACAAAACATATCAGAGATATGTACAAAAAACTTCACCATTATTAAAAAAATGCTCAACTTTCTGGGCATTATTCAAATCACCACGTCACGACTCCAGCTAATAAACTACAGAACGGATTTCTCTTCTCTCGTCAACATTGAAAATAGGAAATTGAGTGCGTAAATGTGATTGGATGGATACCTGCTGTGAAGCTGAGGAAGGATGTGTGAGAAGCAACAAATGTTTACAAATAGAATACAAAAACAAAACAACTACTCGTAGATGTTGTCCTGCAAATACATCAACAAAATAACGAAAAATAGAGGAACCTACCTAGGAGACCAATAAAAGTAGAAACCATTTATGAATTGAGCTCGGTCAGTCCTTCGAAATATTCGTCCTTGTACGTCAGATTGGTTTTGGTTATTGTTGTTGGAATTTTGATGCAGTAGAGCTCCTGAAGGATGTCACAAAATCCAAATGTCTTCTTTAGAATCAACGAGGAGTAAGCACGTAAATCAGATTCATAAGAACTGCTCTGTAGTGTTCATGACATGCGAGGCCCAAGGCATCAACAGTTTTCACTAAAAAAGAAGAAAATAC
The DNA here is from genome assembly GCA_951812415.1 of Beris morrisii. Classification (NCBI taxonomy): domain Eukaryota; kingdom Metazoa; phylum Arthropoda; class Insecta; order Diptera; family Stratiomyidae; genus Beris; species Beris morrisii. The sequence continues at coordinate 30,469,385 of OX638310.1, forward strand.
GAATAAAATTTTAATCGGAGAGATATAGATAAAATCTCTTCGTATACTGGAGAACACGAAACACGAGAAGAACGTTTGTTATCAAAAATTTTCACCACCCACACTCTTGAAGCGAAAGTCTATAAGGTGTAACGCATGCGATTTGGGAAAAAATAAGAAAAATAAAATCGGATGAGAGGCGACGATACCAATATACAGTCGAAGTTAAAAGTTAGTAAACATGCAAATGCGATGGATACATGTTTTATTTGTATCATTTCAGTTTCAACCAGTAGCATAGCTTTTCTCTTCAATTTCCCAAAATGTGAAATCCAGAGGAATGAAGTTCACATAGAAAACTCATCTATTTCTCGAGCTTTCCACTTCGATTCTCCTTTTCTGTGCATTTAAAAATGTGAAAATCACTATAAACTACAGTCTTGAGCAATTTTTTTAATATCAGTAAGTACAAAGCGTCGTTCGGTTCAAAAGAGTGAGATGATTACGGGCTGCTGGGCCATAGAAGGTCTGCAGGCCGCTGCTTGGCCTATAGCTAACTATACTCATTAAATATAAAGTATTATAATAACAAATCCAACATTGATGTTGGACTTTTCTTATTAAACAAACAGTAATTTCGAAAAGCTCTACAAATGTAAAAATCGGTATACGTTGTCGCGAGCCTACGAGGTTGACAACATCCTGAGCTTTTTTATCGTACTTCATTTTTCGACATAGTCCCCTCGAAGTTCAACGTTTCTCCAGGTTCACAATTCCTTGCCTGAAGTGGTTTTCGTCAAGGTCCTAAAAAATGTCATTGACTGCCTGGATGGCTCTTCTTCATTGCACCCAAATTTTCATACAATCCTGGAAAGTTTCGGGAAAAGGTGCGGAAGTCTGAAGGGCCTTTTGGGCGAATAGGCTGTTGATGAAGATGAAGCTGTTTAGGAAGGAAGTTTTATAGATGTTGCAGTCATCCTCTCTTTGTATGATGCATGTGTGTGAGTGGGATGCACTCAGTTGATGTCCCGAATTGAGCTTGTTTAGTTAGTCGTAAAATATTGTTAAGTAATTTCCTAAACATACACTTTATCAACATTCGAGACAAATACCAAACTTTCTAGCTGCGTTTACTCCATCGCCATTATCACCAGTCATTTGAATCTAGCGACAGTGTCCACCAGTTGAAAGATCACAGTAGTAATTTGCTTCTTGTCTTTGTTTAGTTCAGTATTTTCTTCTTATCTATTCGTAGTGATGGGGCTTAAGACAAGAGAAATACACCGGTGATAACCTGAATGGCCAGCAACACCAGCACGTCTCAGAAATAAGATCAAAGAACCGATATAGCTGAACTCCCTTCATAACCAGGAGAGCTCCAACATCTCAGATTAACCTGAAATCTCTGCTCGGTTATTCATCGGACTGGTCCATCAGATTGGAAGCAGCGTTAGCACCGCGTTCACGTTCAAAATCAAACCAGGAACAGAACCTCGGATTTTTTTTGTTCCTTCATAACGCGTCTAGATATTCGCCTATTATCTATCGTCTTGACATGGTCAGCGTATTACAATGTGTGCTGCCGGTTCGTTGTAGAGACTACTGATCTTTGATGTAGCGGATTTGCTAGCCAAAGGGGTCTCGACGATCCTGTGTAAAATTATTTCCTCATAAGGGGCCTAATAATTTTCCAGAGGCTTACATTTCACAGACATAAAACCGCACAATCCATTTCTTTGCCATGTAGGTACTTAAATTCGAAACATATTTTTTCTTTTGCACCTTCGTTATCTTTGTTAATTTTCTTCAGTTCCACAACTGACGGTCTTAAAAATTTCGTAGGGCAGTTTTCATTCCAAACTCTTCAGAACTTAATTTTCATTCAACCCTTGATTAGATTAGATTAGATTTCATCGGAAGTATTCCTCCAAGCACCGCGACCAGTGGTCTATTGTGCTATACCTCATAGATCTTTCTCCAGTTTCCACCTAGAGGTCCTCACTCAGCTTTATTTCTCTTAGGAATTTATCAAGTTGGTGTAGGTCTATTTTTGCAATGGTACTATGGTCCACAAAGCCTTGATTACTGATTTAAATAGTTTTTCGACAATAATGCCAATACTACAATTTATCTGCGATTACAGTGAACTTTGATACTTAAATCATTAATTAATAATTAATTTAATATTGGAATAGCAGGTGGTACGCCTAAAATTTTAAATTGTTCGTTCTGGAGGATTACATTAAAAAAATGCAGTTTCGATCACTCCAACTTTTTTTTTATTCTCAGAGTTGACGAGAGTTGACAGAGTTCCACCCATTGCCGAAAATTTATACCTAAAAATATACTTTCTTGATAGAACCATGTTGAGGGACCAAGTGGACGAACCGCTGCTTTTCTTCTCACACTGACCAGAAGAGAATGTGGTAGTCTGGTTGGTGTCCTCACAACGGAACATTTCCATATAGAGTGTCCAGCTTACTCTTTTGCGAGAATGCATGTATACGACGTTGATGTTATGAGGATGGAAGAACTCCGTTCTCGCTCCTTACCTGAGCTCTTGCAATTCGCGAGGACGAAAAAGTTTTGGTAGAGACTGGGGGACTCGAGTACAATGGGCCATCTTCGCCTGAGTGCTCAAGATGCTCTGCTTTGCTGCGTATCTTCCCCCGCATCAAACAACAACAACAAGTTAAATCCTAGAGACCTCTCTATTTCGATCCCGTGGAATTGCATCAATGATATTCAGTTTCAAAGGTTGCGTTTTATGTCGATCAAAATGCAAATTCTTTCGTTAAGAGTCCATTGCAGACAGACAGAAAATACTCTTTGTACTAATATTGGGTAATTATGATTACCTGCAGCCTACACTTGTTAGGAGCTACATATATCTGTTAATATCGCTTGTCGATCCTATTACGACTAGACCATAGAGATATATACTAGAGATGACGAGCCACAGTTTTTGTATAAAGCACTTTGAAGCCACGGAAATGAGATGCAATATTGCCCTAGTGTCAAATTGTTGTAGTTTCGCGTGTTTTAAGAGTGGCAACAGTAGCCTAGTGTCAATTGACCGCCTTCAACTCGGTCGCTGCTTGTCATATCCAGTACATATATCTCTATGTACTAAACCAACTAAAATCGACACGAACCGATTAATAATATTTAACGTATTTTTAATGATAATTACGGAAAAACTGATTTTCATATTACAAATCAGATAAGATCAACGTTGCTCCAGAAATAATAATCGTTTAGTTCACCTGAATGTGTTTAATGTAATTGAGTAATCGTTTTGTTTATGAAATAATTTTAAATATACAATCACCAATAATCATTAAAAAGACCGCAGGGTCTGAGCAAAACGAAATATGGAACAATAAAAATCAAATCTAATGGAACAATAAAAATCAAATCTAATTTTTAAATTAATAAATATGTAAACATAACGGATCAAGTCCAATGTCTTGAAAATAAATTTTGCTTGTAATTTTTTAATTATGGTTTTTCGACTCTCCGAGAAGGAGAAGATAAGCTCACTAATCTTGATGCAAATAAGCGGTCAACATTCGTAAACCCTTAATTTGTCGAAACGGTTTTTTAAACTCAAAACAAAAACTCGTTGTCAGTTAAACCGATGCCTGCCCCATTGCTTGCTTAAGACCGAATTTCAAAAATTCATCGCTGCTGCATCGTGTATTCCACGTAACCGCGTTCACGTGCTGTAAACACACTAGTGTTCGACTTAATTTTCAACCAGGATTTGAACTGCAATCCTCGAGGAAGAAATTGTATGAGTGGAAAAGTCTTAGATCTTGACAGGAAAATTTATTGGAGAAAATCACATATGGACTTATACCAGTAATGTCCGGGGTTTTCTCTTAGTTTTTTCAAGTCTGGCCTGTGTCCTATCTTTTCCATTCCTGGTTTTTTATTTGCTTATTATTTCACGACAGAAAAACGTTTCTACTTGATTTTCATAAATCATATCTTTAGCGGAATTTCCTTAGCTCGTCCGAATATTCGTCGGCGTTAAGACTGGTACAGCTTCAAAAGTATAGTCTGCTTCACTGATTTGGTAGGCTGAATTCGTCGTCTTTAAAGTCGACTATGCGAACTATAATTTTAAGTTGGTTGGAGTTCAAGCTGGAAAGACAAAAGTGGTTAGAAGGGGTTTCAAATAATTTCGCGATTTCTTTATTCTAATGATTTTAAATGCAGGAGTCTACTTATCCTTTCCGTCTTCAATCCGAATCCCCTTCGACTATGTTTTTAAGAAACTTAATACTGAAAATCGAAGCATATTCTGTGCACGAGGACTGCTGCTGTCCTATACTCCACAGGAGGTTGCAGAGACAATTTAAATTGATTTTAATATATTTACATACACACATCAAAAACACTAAAAAACAAAATATTTCAACCGTGAACGGATGTTTTTTTACCAATACAAATCAATAGAATAGCAAATATTTGCAAAAGGGCATCAGTAACAGAAAATAATTCTATTGATTTTTCTGTCAAAATCATACAAGGGGAGGATGGCTGAACGTATGAGATATACGCGAATGTAATTTCTCATACGTGTATAAATTATAACAAGGGAAACCATTGCTTTTATGTAATTTCTCTTCTTTAGAGTTCACAGTATGAACTGAAAAATTAAATTGTTCTTCTCATTTAAATTCATCCTACTTTTTATTACAACAAGCCACTTCGTTCGATTTCCTTCGAAAAACAAACCTTGGCAGGGTTCAGATTTGGCTCTTACCCCTTCCTCATGCCGGTTCCTTATTTAAGGAGTTCTTTCCGTTTCCTCAAGCCGGATCGACTTCTTGATTAAATTTAACACCTTGGCTAGGTCAAGATCTATGACCTCTTCATTCCTTATGTTGATAGCACCTAATGTGATAAGTCGCGTTCGAGCAAAAACTTTGCGGACAAGAGCATTGGTCACATATGGATGGGAGACCTTAGGATTCTCATCCTCCATAGATGTTCGTTCAGCCGAGAATGACCTTCATTGTACAGAACATGAAAAAAAGTTACCCACCCTATCATACGATATTTAAAATTTTTGAGATAAAAATTTGTGCGCACCTAAATACAAATTTTTAAAAACTATGTGCTTATTCTTGGTGATTTGGGAACGAACCGACATACCTCGACATGTTTTCATTCCTTATAAATAATAAAGAAACAAAATTTAATAAGTAAAGCAAAAAAATAAAATAAAGAAAGGAAAAACTTAATAAAAGAAAAAAAAAGAAATAATAAAGGTCACAGATGACAAACTCGTACTAGATGAAGAAGTGTTTATTCCTAATTTGATTTTTTTTCTTTGCGATTTTTTTTGTGTTTTTTGTGTGGACGGTTTTTTTTAATTTTTTTTGTTTTGTGAAAGAAGTTAAATGAACAGTGGCAGATAAAGGCTAGATGAGCCGAATGACGAAATCTCGCGGATAGAACTCTCGACCCTCAACTCTATTATTTGGGGTTACGATGGTTTTTTTATGCGGAGTGTATCGTGGTTTAGTCAATGATTTCAGCTAACTTTCGAGTTAAGGACAATTAATAGTTTTATGACGGGATAGCAGAATTAATCGCAAGTTATAATAAATGTATTCACGTTAAGGGGGAATATATTGAAAAATAAGGAGAATATCAGTTTTTTAAACTTCCTCGTTTGGGCTGTTTCTTGGCCACTGAAACGAAATATTTAAATTTGGTATGATCTGTCCAATACATTGAACGTTTGGTAACAGAGTGAGAAAATTTATATGTTGTGAAGTTTGCTGTGAATTCTGAGAATTTCTAAATACTCGCGCGGAAAGAGCGGACTTGATGCACTGATTTCGTTTATTCAATGGATTTCTGAAAAGGAGGTTGAAAAATTTATTAGTGTTATGACTGACATATCAAATGTGTGGTTCTGATATACGCAAAAAACCAAAGAATCAGTTGAGAAAACGCGCAAGCCTCCATGGACAACGTTTGTAGACGTTTCGCAAGAAAACCTGCAGAATTTGTAATGGAAATTAATTGAAAATTGTCTTTTAGTGGATGCGAGAGACGGCACACGGAAAGTGTACCAGAATGAAAAACCTCCCATCAACTTGGGGAAATATTTCCAACGAACAGCCTCGTTGTAGTTTGAGCCACGTCGAATTAGTGAATTGTTGTTATCGGAGGACGCATTGAAAAACCTTAAAGCACTTTGTTTGTAGTGAGAATATTTGCTTCCCTAAGTAGGTGAGCGTTCCTGGTGTTAGCTCTCAGAGCTGCTCTGAGGCATCGATTCTGCTTTACCTGTAAATGCGAAATATGTCACTTATACCATGGATATACTGCTTGTATACAAATTACGTTATTCAAATCATGATATGCGATTCAAGATAGCATGATACACAGCCCATACATGTTATACTTTGACATTTAGCTATCAAAGACAAAATTTCTTCGTGCCAAACGTTGCAGTATGATGTTCCGGCGAATAGTACCTTCATTACTAATAAAGAAATGTACAAAGCGGACCATCATATCACATACAAAAACGAAAAAACGCTCAAAGAATTTTAACTGACGGAAGAATATAAAAATCCACAAGAGTCATTCATTGGAATTTCAGTTGATTTCAGTAACAGATGGCGCTGATGGCAGTTAAAAGAAGGCTATATCAGCTAAAATTATCGAATTTATATACAAGGAAACAGGTTGGATATTATGTAGATATCAGCTCGTCGACGTACTATATGCATAATATTGGGTGATACACTGGTGATATTGACGATATCATGATTTGTATACGAGCAGTGTATCCAAGGTATTAGCCTCGTGGAACTATTCTGGAGAAGCCCTTCACAGGACAGCCGCCTTGTAGACTAGTAACTTCCAGCGAGGGTGGATTTTGCTGCGACTCTTTCCCATAGGAAAAAGAAGTATAGTGGCCAAATTCGACTTAACCAAGACCGTTTGAATATGTTATACCCCAAGGTACTTGAAGACCGTCTTCCAAGGATATCGTCCACGAAGATGGATACATCCATGTAGGGACCTTTTATCCGCTTCGCAAAGATCATATCACTTTTAATGGGCTTAAAATTAATCGACCACTGCTTGAAGCAGACTTTAAGTTTCGTGATGTCATTTGAAATTCTCTAGTATTTACAGTCGGGCTATGTTGCAGGCAGCAAACATCCTGTTAATGGGGGAGATATGCAATCAGAATATCTCTCTCTACATTGACAGCCTGGCGGCCATAAAGGCGCTAGAATCGGTCACTATTAAATCCCAGCTAGTAAAGCGCTGTCGAGAAGTGCTGAAGGTACTTTGTAGTCAGAACAGAGTACTGATTCGCTGAGTGCCCGGCCATAGTAATATACTAGGGAACGAAAGAACATCAGCATCGTAGGTAGGGTTGAGGAGGATGTTTGGGTCACTGTATGCTGAGGAAACATTATATGCGGATAGGGGTAGCGGAGACGGACATGTGCAGGTTCTGCCATGATCTGTACGCTGTGGAGGACATCACTCAATTTGTGTGAATACCCAGGGATCGCTAGAAGGCGATGGGTATGTTAAGGACATTCGTCACGACACGACCTTATGCGTTGGAGTTCTCCGGCTATGCCGAGAGTTCAACTTCAGTAAGGTCGTGATGCGACGGCAGTAGTCGGTGCCCTCGCGTGTCTGGGGGTGTGGCGGTCGCTGCGTCGGCAATGTCGCTGCCGACGGCTCAAGTCGCAGCCGTCGTCTTTGCCGTCGAGCCGTGCTGTCACCATCGCGGGCTCGTGCCATGTATGCTGGTGATGGCTGACCGCAGAGTCGTGGGGTTGATCGCTGTGTCCCGCGGTGCTGCGTCGACGTAGTTCGGTGCCGACGTCTTTCGCACCTGTAGTGTATGCTGCAGCGGAAGGTGCCTCCGCCGTGTACGGCTGGTTGCTTCCGCTGTTACTGCCGCGACATTGCTGCGGCAGTGCAGCTGTGTGTGCAGCGACTATCGGCGTCATCGCTTTGCAGTTGTGTTGTGAGTCGCCCGCCAGTCGGCTAACGACTGCCACTTCGATTTCTCGTCCTTATGGTATAAACACAATTGTGACGAACTTCGCAAGCGGCGAGCGAAATTCGTCGAAGAAGTTCGCCTTCGTTAATGAAGAAACACATGTCGGGCGAATTTCGCCGTCGATTTAACGTTTGACGACAGTTCAACAAAGTGGAAACAATTTTTCAACGAAGTGTTTATAAAAGTGCCTAATAATGGATAGACTTGTGTACACTGTGAATGTTGTGTACATAGTTCCTTGCGTGCGTACACATTTTACAAAGAAATTGTGAACAGGAGACGGTGGTGGGTACGTCCAGTCAACCGTACCCACGATTTGGACGGATTTTTCACAACAAATTTTTAAAAAATGAAGGATGGAGACGAAGAGCATTTTGCCTTAGCAATACGAATGAGCATTTCCAAATTCAATTTGTTGTTGAATCTCATTAAAGAACGTCTCGAACGTTGCTCTAGAAGGAAACGAATCGGACCAGAAATGCGCCTCGCAATAACATAAATGTAAGCTTCACCATATTGCAGTGTACGGCGACGACAAAATTAAAATTACATTTAATCCAGCAGCAACGAAAAGTTCGCCCAACCGCTCGCCGTCGTAATTCTGTACGTGTGTTGCGGTACAATTTTAAAATTTTGACAGCAAACCTCGCCACCGCTGGCGAAGTCGCAATTGTGTTTATACCATTATATAAGAATCGAAATGACAGCCAGAGTCCTAGGATCTGTGATCCAAAATGTGAGGAGTGTTTTCAGGCTGAGTTTTTGGCCGCAAAACATTTCCCCACAGGTAGTCTCTTCTTCGATAACATCGAGGATTTGAGGTTGTTACAGTCTACAGTCAAACTGAAACTACAGTCGAGCTCCAAGAACTGGTCTACTTAAAAGCAGTGTCGTACGCATAAAATGCGGATATGTCTGTTCGTGTCAGGTAACGTGTACGGTCATAAGAATAGAGAAAGGTTACATTATAAACAAAGCAATCAAAATTAATTTTAAGGACACCCTTCGTGAAAATCTAATTTGAATAAAAAAAAATTAACAAACTCCGATATCTGAATTTCAATCACAGGCGTCTAGTTTTATGAACAGTAAGATTATTAAAAGTCAATTTAGCAGACTACTCCTATTTCTTTACACGCCATACAAATTTATTTTCTTTGATCTCAACTAAATTCCATTTTATGCAACATTAAACTTCTGAATGAATAAGGCGGAATTACAATACTGGTCAGTCTTCGCCTACCAGGCTTCAAGGACAACGGATTTCGCCACTTCTGGAACGATAATTTGACCTTTTTCTTAGCCTTTTGTTTTTAATTTGAAATCCCCTGCTCTATACTAAAACAGACTGTAAATTTTTATAAATCAACAATATCCCGAAAGTAGAGGCGAGGCATGTTCTTGGGCAAAGTTGCACGATCTCCTCTCTTATCATTTGAAGTGAAGGTCATACACAAAACTAATGAACTAATTCAAAGCACTGTCGCAATAAAACAAAATTAAAAGTGCAAAACCTGATTTAAAAATCGAGAAGTTATATTCAAACTCCAATCTGCCCTTACACGATTAATTCCGATTCAAAATCGGCTTTTGAAAGAATTTTTCAGAACGCGATTAAATAAAAGAAAGTGTCGATAGACTTTTGACTTCGACTGTACATAAACAGTAACTTTTAAGTCGCATCAAGCCGTCTCACTTCCGCGATTCGAAACTGAATTTTTATTTTCGCCAGGCGCAAGAAAGAGTCAACACGACACGACCCACATGCCTCATCTCATTCCGGTGCACGTTTTTGCGCCGCGATGGACGCTTCCGGTGGTGGTGTTAGTGCGCGCGGGCTCATCGCCACACGAAAATAACTTCGCCTCCGACCGCGCGCGCACCGTTCAAAAAAACGAACATATCGACGACGACGACAACCGACGAGTGCTCGGTGCTCGCTTCTCGTTCTCGGCTCGACCACACAGAGGTTTTTTTTTTCTTCAGTCTTTTGTCAAAAGAAGTTCGACCAGCCGTCAGTAAAATGCAACGGTATCGCACAGATCTTCGAAAACATCTTTCGCCGCCGCCGCCGCCGCCGCCGTACGGCACTAAAATCGCCTGCTGATGGGCGACCAAAATGCAAAGAAACCGATCGAAAAAAAATACCGAAATGGCGTGGCCATGACGAAAACTTTGTAGGGGCCGCAGTATCAGTACCAACACACCTTCCACCAAGAAAATGACATTTTTCCCCGGCCGATAGATTTTTCTTCTGTTTTCCGTTGTCGCGCGACCACTGGACGGACGTCGGGTTCGACGAGTAGAACACCGCTGCTGCCCTGCCGTGTTCAACAAGAAAAATCCCGTTTGTCCGTCGGACGGTCAACTTGGATCTTCGGCTGTGTGTGCCGTCGTCGACGAAATGGACAGAATTTTCGAAAAGCGAATTCGGTTCGGTTCCGCGCACAACTTCCACATTAAAACCGAACCACTCGTCCGACGGCGACGAAAAGGTAAAGAAACGGATACGAAAAGAAAAAGGTCGAAATCCTCGCACAAACTCCGTCCGTCCGGCCCGGCCCGCTCTTTGCGCTTTCGACGGCCCACGATTCTACACAAAAATATTTTCCACCCAATTCCTTCAAATTACCATTTTCACCTCGACTTGACGCGATTTTATCGGCAATTTTCCGGATTCTCGAATCTCGATATAAAAATTCAGTTTTCGCGCGAAACCTTTTCACACCACCAGCGCGACAAACACTAAACGAACGAAAATAATAAAAAAAAAAAAAAATTTCACTCCTTTTTATGTGCGTTTTTTTTTTTCTTTTTTCGGTTTTCAAGTTTTTCCCGATTTTTGTTCCCGATCGGATCGAAAAGCGATTTGATTTCACGCTGTTTTTGTTTGTTAGTGTGTACGTTTCAATTCGGGCGAACGCGTTCAATTTTTTTTTACTTTTCGGATTTGCGTAAAAACGAAAAATCTTCAAAACTGGCACATCAAAGAAAATCTTTCATCGCTGACGGCAACGAAAGTGCGCGTACACGACTGCGAAAACACATCCGAACGGTTTCAATACGACGAGAGAACTGCTACTTCTACTCTGCTCTGTTTCTGCTGAGAAAAGAAGACGACAGCGATCCAGTGGCGCGCGGTGAAATCCACGAATCGTTTCGTTCATGTTCGTTTACCATATTGATGGATCCGCCAATGGAGCTTCCGGATCCGGAATGCATGTGCCACCAAATGGCGACCTTTTTAAATTCACGGACAAAGGAAAAAAAGATGGAATTGTGGAATCGTTCACAGAATAAATTCAGATTTTTTTGGTTACAATTTTCAATTCAAGTCAAATAAATTTATGGCTGCTGGCCATCTAGAGGAGGCTAGCGAAATCGTTGGATTCTGTGTTTGCTTCATAGGTTTCTAGTAGATGGCATGCTGTACGTTAAATAGAATCAGTTTGATTCAAAATATTTTTTAATTTTCTTTTCGATGCTGTTTTTATATTTTTTCTTGCAACGTTTTTCTTCGCCTTTTTCATTTCGTTTATAACCTTTCCCATACAGTTACTCACAAAATTATTTGGTCAGCTGAGAATTTCCACTAAACTCATCATTTTAAAGTACTTAAATAATAAATTTTTTAAAAAAAAGTAGCTCGAATATATCCTTGAGATATTATAAATATTTAACGCATACTTCTTACAGTCATAAGTATTGAAAATGAATTTGAAAATAAAAAATTGTATGTCACTAAATTATTTGGTCACTTCCAGTCTTTAAGTTTTACTGCTTTTCATCGTCTATGCTATGTATAATTGTTGGAAATTTTTGGTTGATGTAAAACTGGGATGGATCACGCAAAGTAGGTACTAATCAGTTACAAGTACAGTAAAACCAGTCTAAATCGGAATGCTGTGGTACCCAAGTTTTCGTTCCGTTTTAAATGTTTTCGCTTTTTTTACAGTTTTGTTCAGCAAAGTTCTTGATTTGAAAATACAGTACTTCTACAATAAGTTTTTTATATATATTTGGGTACTTTAAAAATAATGAACAAACAAAAAATGAAAATATATACAGTTCAAATAAAGGTGTTGTGTTGGTTTTACAATAACGCGTTCCGAAGTTAAATCAATATTTAAAACAAGTGAATGATGAAGTTAATGAAAATTTTTTTAAAAAATATTTTTTGGTCCATGGCAATTAAGTATGAAAAGGAATATCACTCAAATGCTCGTCACTGCTCCAACGGCACACCTCGACCCGTTTGTCCAAATTTTTGATGACATCACGGCATAATTGCTCCTTAATTAGACCAATATGGTTTGTTATCTCGCCCTTCAGTTGTTGAATGGTGATGGGTTAATTGAGGTAAACCTTCGGGCCTATTACGAAACTCGAGTCGAGTGAGTAACTCGACTCACATTTGAACTCGACTCGAGCTAAAGTTGGTATTATGAAACTCGACAATTGGAAAGTCACTTCATTTCCAGCAGTCGAGTGAATTTGACATATCTTTCAAGTAAATACTCACTCGATCGGCTGTCATAATACGCAGTTCTTTTTACTCACGCTTTTTTCTCGACTCAAAGTCGAGTGAAACTCGACAAGTAGACACTCGTCCAGTTTCATAATTGGAGAATGTGAGTTTTTTGGTCGAGTCGAGTTTCATAATAGGCCCGCTTGCTTTTGAGGTAACCCCAAAGAAAGAAGTGCAACGGAGTCCAATCGCACGATCTCTGTGGCCAATTGATTTCGCTGTTTCGCAATAATTCTATTTATGCGTTGGCTGTGTGGCACGTCACACCATCTTGCTCGAACCGCATGTCGTCGATGTCATAATTATCCAATATTGGCCACAAGAAGTCGGTGATCATGCCACGGTACCGTTCCCCATTCACTCTGACAGAGTTACCAGCTGCATTTTCGAAGAAAACAGACCAAACACTCCACCAGCGCAAAATGCACACAACACAGTGAGATTTTCTGGGTGCGTTTGCTGTTCAAAGAATGCCCTTGGATTTTCATCAGCCCATATTCTGTAATTCTGCTTGTTGACGTTGCAACTGAGATGTCAGTAAGCCTCATCAGGAAATAAGTCTTGGTCACAAATCCATTGGTAACTTGGTTTTGCTTTTACTTTTGCTTTTTGCACCTTACCAACAATTTGCCAAAGACTGAACTACCAAAATTTCAAAACAGATTTCAAAAATTATTTGACAAGTTATTGTAACACTCTTTAGTTCCATAATAAATTAAAAGCATTTTTCCGTTTTTCACTTGCAGTCATACTAATATCCACTCATTTCACATTTCAACTGTTTTCCGTTTGGTGGAAAAAATTTCGTTCCGCGAATCACGTTCCGTTTCCACGTTAGACAGGTTTCCAGTTTATACAGGGTGTTTTGCATTGGAAAATGGTGCGTTCCCAGTTATTTTTTCCGTTATGGCAGGTTTCCGTTTTATAGAGGGTCCGTTTAAGACAGGTTTTATTGTATTTTCATTGAAATGAAAAAACCAAATTCGGTAAAATCCGAAGACTAGTGTTTACGATAACAACGGAACGCAGAACTCTTCGGGACCATGGATATAACGGTAGAATGGCTAGGAAACTGATGGTTTGGGGTTGTATGGCTGCAAACGGCGTAGGTAATCTTCATTTTATTGATGGAATAATGAACAAATCCAAATAGACATCAAAAAATATCAAAAACAGTTCTGAGAAAATGGAAATACCGACCATTTGGAAGTTCCAACAAGACAACGATCGTATATAATTAAAAGTCGGATGACCTACAACGTATCTTAGCAGGTGAAAATGCCACTACAGTTTTCTGACTTGAACCCCATCGAGCAGCTGTGGTTGATTTTGAAGAGAAAATAAGAGGATCATAGCATTAAGAATAAAACTTAGCTTAAAACTGTGAAAAGAGGAGTGTGATAAAATAGACATTCAAACAACTGATAAATTAGTTCACTAAGTGCAGTACACGCGAATTGTAGTGGTCAGATAAGGAGGGAACCTCCTTTATCGGGTCAAAAAAATCGATTTTTTTGAAATAGTCTCGATTGCTAAACTATTCAAGATTATTCTCTGAAAAAATTTCAAGTTGATATCTGCAGTGTTTACAACTTACAGCTCATAAAGTGGTATAGTCTTCCTTGAATATGAAGCGATTTATTGCAACTAGTTTCGACCTAATCTTAGATAAATTTTATCCTTATTCTACAATACATTTGTATTATTTTTAATTGAAGCCAAAATAGAGGCCAATCATTGTTAACTATATTATTGAAAATTTTATTCCAATTAAGGAAATATGTAGAACAAGATAAAGCTGCTAACTTTTTTCTTAAATGGTTTAATTCCTTTTATATTTCTATTTATATAGTTTAAACAAAACCTTACATTTTCATTGTAAAATTAAAGTATTTCTTTTATAAATTACTTAAATTCATACTTAAAGGTTAATTAACCCCCATAAAATGTCATACTCTAAGTATAAGCTATTTAAGTTAATTTAAAAAATTATAAATATTAAACAAATTATTACCCATAAAATAAATGTTATTAAATATAACTTTAAATTATTATTTTGAATAAATTGATTAAATTTACAATACTTTACTAATAAATCGGGTGTATTTTCTTTCTTTCCTCTGCTAGAGGTCTACTGGGCCTAAATTTTTAAAATCATATGAGATAAAAAAATTAATTTTTTTAAAAATGACTATCCGCCCACTTCCCTCTTAACAATTTTACATTCAATAGACTCCACTTATATACATTAAATCAAATTTTATCTCCCAGGTGCAATTGGTTCGGAAGATGTGGCAGTCCAAAGCTGTTTACTCAATACCCCCGCACCCCACCTCCACCCTACTAAATTTTAGTTCTTTTAGGCTCCTAGTATCCCTACAGTTACAACCTTTTAACATCAACTATTCAGGAGATATGGATTTTAGAATGTTTCAATCCCAGCTTTCGAGCGTTTCGGACGCATTGTTTTCCGCCGCCACTTCCATAACCCTCAACCAATATCTACAATTTTTTTTGCAAATATGTCCACTATCATAGTTCTACATAGGATTTAAGTTTCAATCTCCAGCATAAGTGGTTCCCGAGTAATAGAAAAATTTTTCGTCTAAAACGCTCACACCCTAGACCCACACTTCTCGCAGGGGTCACCCAATCTACCTACCAAAAAAATTTCAACTTAATATCTCAACGGGCTTGTGAGCAACGCGCCTTCGAACGATTTTGCGTACGGCGGACGGGGGACAGACGGACACTTTTTTTTGCTTTAATAATAGGCAATTAATAGGCCACTTCGGTTTCGAATTTTCCGTTTACGGATTTTGTCGATGGGTAGTATTTTGCATCAGGTGTAAGGTGTAATATTTTTGAGTTTTTATTTTAATTATAAATCAATTTCAACTCAAATTAAGAGTATCCGCAGACTAGAGATTTAAAATTGCGCGATAGTTTATTTGAATGGCTAATGGCTATGAAGCTATATGGAAGGGCGCACACCGAAACTAAACAATCGTCCAAACTAAACAGTTTAATAGGCAGGCCAGATCGGTTTTGATCGATGTGCGACTAAACTATCGACTAAACTAGGTAAATATTGACATTTCCCTGAAACGTTTTCCTAAAGAACCGTTGTAGGAGCCATATGAGGATTCTAAGAAGAAGGATGCGAGATACCCAAAATCCTTTGGAGATGCTTTCAGACGAGTACCTTTTCAACTTGTATCGATTCCCTAAAAATGTGTGTAATGTATAAGTTCGCATTTAACTAAAACGGAACGTATTTATTCGATCCCATCACATCTTCGGATACTATGTGCGCTTAGAAAAGTATGCTGGCGGTAAACGAAATTTTGGCTACTTGGTGATAGTGGATACCCTAGCAAACCATGGTTAATGACACCAATATTAACCCCAACGATTCAGAGTCAACAAAGTTATAATGCGGTACATAAAAAACAAAGAGTTCCATCGAACGATGCATTGGAGTATTAAAAATCAGATTTCATTGTCTGTCAAAGGAAAGAACCCTGGGTTATGTCCCTCCAAAAGCAGGATTGATCATCGACGCCTGTGCGATACTACATAACATATTAATAAAATCAAAGGTTCCACTTCCTGATGAAATTGAAGATATCAGAGAACAAGCCTTGGAGGATAACAACCGGCATGTGAATACTTTTAACTCGGGAAATGTGTTAGAGGAAAGCAGGAGAATTCAATCGGGTATTGTACATACTTATTTTACTCAATAAATTGAAAGCGAATGCATATTCTAAATTCATGCAGCTGGTAAATTGTCGTCAGCTGGTGGATTGTCGTCAGTTGGTGGACCGTCTTCCTCGAGGACCCTTTTCAAAAAATTTTACAACTCACCTATCGTGTGCTAAATATACGTGTAGCTTCAAAAAATCTATTAAATACGCTTTTTGAGCCTCACTTTTCCATTTTATAACGCAACGACTTTGCCGTGATAACTTTTTTATCAAATGAAAAAAGTTTGACAGTTCTTTTCGTTTTTTCATTATACTAGAATCGGAAACAACGGTTTATCACTGAAAAGTCTTTTCACAGCGGTTTTCACAGAACGAGAATTGACCCCCAGGTTAGAGTGTGCGCGGCTCGATGTGATTAAACAGTTGCCCAACTGTTTAGTCTCAAGTATGCGCTAGGCCTAAATGTTCTCAATCTAAATTTTTAAAAACAATTATTTAAAATTACCGCCACTAGAATCTCTCAACGAAATGTCAATATATAAAATTCCGATTGCAGACAGTGTAACGCCACTGCTTTTTCCCAGCTGTCAGTCACACAAGAAAAAGCACGAAACAAAAAAGTGGGGAGTGTGGACTCTGTGTCTATGGAACAATATACAAGAACCGAACCGACTTCTCCGCCGCACTTCACATCCACTTTTCACTTTAGCACTTTGCGTTTTGTTGTGGAAGCGGGAAGAGGTCCTAAGTTCCAACTGCGAATCGTTCGCGTCTTTGAATTTTCTCAAGTTTTTTTACATTTCATCTGCCTGTAAATCGCGTTGTGAATTAAACGTGTATCGCATCGAGTGAAAGGAGTGCGGTGGTCCCATATTTCGTATTCTGTAGGTTTTTCCGTTTTGTCGTCAGGTGTCTGTCGCCGCCGTTGCATTCATATCTGTGAACTGGAACTCGACTTTTGTTTTTTTTCCTGTTCTCAGTCCATCGAGTCCAAGTTTCGCGAAGTTTTCCTTTTCCCGATCGGTTAGATTTCCTGCCGTGCGAAAAGATTTCAGTTAATTTCGTTGCGTGCAGTTTTGGATAGTGGCGCTGCAGTTTTTTTTTTCTGTCGGCCTGTAAAAATCGAAATATCGAGCGGGTTTTGTCGGGGAAAATTTCGGTATTGTGCCTGTACAGGGGAAAGTGGCAGTCGACGGCATAACAACAAGAAGAAGAAGAATAAGTCGTTGCTGGTGGAAAGGGGAAGTGCGAAAAAGTGACGTTTCAGTTAGCTCCGTGCAGCAAGTGTGCAGAGAGAGAGAAGATTGCAGTGCAGGCGTCGCTCCGACCTCAAGGAAATGTGCAAGGGGCGGTGTTGAGTGAGAAGAAGAAAATTTTTGCTTGAAAAAGTTGTGGTTTGTGGAATTGCAAAACAGCTGCACGGACAGATTGGAAATATTAAGGCAAAGTCGGTTCGGTAAAAAGAAACCTCTTCAATTGGCAATTGAGAACAAGTAGAGGTCTGAGTGCGCTTTCTACCGGTCGTAAATGGATAAAACGTCTATCGAAACCTGTTCGGTGAGTATTTTTCAATTATCCAATAATGGAGACTTCGAACCCAAACTCGTTGATCCTTGCACCCGAATATCCTGCCGTGTGTTACGTAACAAGTTTCCTTGCGGCCATGTGTCCTTCTCGTCCTGTCATCCACCCTTTCAACGTAAACTTGACCCTTTCCGAAACGAGTTTCCTCTCGGAATTGCAACTGCACCTGTTCTCCATCTCGTTCTCAAGTTCATTTTACCGACCGGAATCCAAGGCGATTGGATTTTTTTTTTGCTTAACAAAAATATTTTTTGTAGGAATATTGATGTCGCCTCGCCTGTGACGTTGTGGCGTGAAAGTCGCCCAAAGTCCGAGCGTGACCCATTTCCAAGTCCAATCCAAGAGTTGATCTTGTTACGAAGCTTGCACAACGCACACCGACTACAGGTAAAATCACCGTGGCGACATTATAGCAGCGCAATCTCAGGTGTGTTGTACTCTGAACCGAACCGGTGATGAATTTTTATTCGATAGACTCGGCTTGGACTTGGACGGAGGCATTTTTTGTCTGCCGTGCCCCAAACAGAAAACATGATTGGCTGGTGGTTGCTGGTTTATGTCATCGCCTATTTTGGATAAATCGCGGCGGGCTCTTCGCTAAAGGAATGTTTTTTTGCGGTCTACCGTATTTTCGTCTTCTAATAATCTTTCATAATTTTTATTGAAGATGCCTGCCTGCCGACAGTTCAAAAGATTGCTGTACGTCATGTTGATTTTAATGAAGCTAAGGAAAACTTCAGGTGCCCACCTCCTTCTCGTTTCGGAGTCGTGAGAACGCAAATTTTTGCAATGCGAGGCGAACTTTGCGTGCATTTGTTCTTCGTGTAATTTCCAAATCCTATTTGCCCTTAATTTTACGTGGAATTCGCTTGTACGTCCTTTCGCACGGTTGTACTAATTAGAAAGTTTTTGTATGTTGATTAAAACACTGACCTGACCGGCTTCTAGTAAGTCATAAACCGTGGCCAAAATAAGGATTGTATGAACTAGGGTGCCAATCCATGGACTGAGTGCTAAGTATACACAACGTCCGTATCCAATTTCGAAGCTGACCCCAATATCCTGCACCCGTCAAACACGAAGTAATGAAAATGAGGATGGAATAACAGCGTTTTTTATGTCACCAGAAAAAGTAGCTTATGTAAAATTTCCATTTTTTTCAGTTGCCTAACTTAAGTATGCTTAGGTACCTTCTTTAGGTTAAAAACTTATTCTCTAATTGCCCTCTTTGTGCCGCTATTTGTATTTGAAGGTGGGTGACATCAGCAGGTCAGTGATTTAGTTTTTTTTAATTTTATTATCCGAATTAATCTCATACCTTCGCTACACATTTTTAGCCCAACGAACTGATCGTTTTTTTTACTATTATTTATTGGCTTGTGTAGTGGATACCGAACACAGTCGCTTGTTATGTTACGGTCCAAAGCTGCCCGTACAACCTTTTGTAAGGAGCGGTAAAGCTACGGCTGAGAAGGTAATAAGAAGGTGGGTTAGGTCTCATTCGAAGATGAAAAAAAACTTCAGTCGACCCAAGGACATAAAGCATCAGTGAGGACCCCATTTCTTAACTTGATACTCTTGCGCGGATGGCTACCAATGTTCTAAATATTATCCGACGAAAACGTATGACACAGGAGAAACCTTATTACGATAACAGAAATTGTTTGCTGTAATTTCATAAATTCCTCTTGGAAAAATGTTCATATCTAAACTAACTTTGGCAGCCTATGGCTACATGTTGTAATGATAATTACTTTTACTAAGCCTATTCAACTAGATGCTGCTTGCAATTAAATATAATTTTCCTCTTCGTAATGTAAACCCGCAGCCCTTTTTGGGAATAATTGTATATTTAAATGGATCTTGTGCTTGATATTGCGATAACTAAATTCTTGAATAAAAATTAATAAAGTCGAATCTTTGGAAAAAAAAACCTAACCTTTTTTGATCCGTTGAACCAGTAATCTATGGAAGCCAGAAGCAGTCAGCAGTAAATTTGTAGCGTACCTGAATTGCAAAATAGTTGCAAACATTTGATTAGAAATTGAAAATTGGATTTATGCAATACAGTTGGTGGCAAGTGCCCTTTCTTGTCTTCCTTTAAGGTGGGCGCCCTTGTCAAGACCCACCCTGGTTAGTACAGTATTTACTGGTTTCAGGTTACTCCTAAAAAATTGATTCACACCTTGTACTGTCCTTGAATGCCTTTTTGACCGTCCTTTGATGCCTTTTTGACCTTTTGTCCCTTAATGCCTTTTTGACCGTCACTTGATGCAATTTTTTTTTTCAAAAAAAGAAGATAAATGCATTACCAGGATGACCACCAGCGGTAGGGAAAGCACAGAAAATTGTACATTGGTTTCAGACAGTAAAATTGGAAAAATATTGTTTCAGTTGACGAACAATTCTATAATATTTCCTTCCTCAAAAAAGGGCCATTACTGATTTTATACGAGCACCAAACTTCGCGAGTGAACACACCTTTTTATACAATTCTTACCAACATTAGACCACAGCAATTTCTTTTTGGTAGCGCTGTCAAGAAAATCTTTGTGTTGTAAGCAATGAGCAGAGAATTAGAGATCGGGAAGCAGTTAGTGATTATTTTTCAAGATGTTTCGGAACAGTAAAATTGCAAAGAGAAGACGAGTTACTTGGTCATTTGTTTTTAGTCCCTTACTAATATTTCAAAGCGTTGTCAAATGGACATCGCAGTTCGACTCTGTACAAAGAAAAACAAAATCCCAACCAAGTACATACTGGAATTCCGTTAGCCTGCCAATATTGATGTGGACGACGTAGCTACAATTAACGTGGAAGGAGTGAATAAAGTAGAAATTGATCGCAATATTCTGAGATTATCTCAACCAAAGTTGAAGTTGAAGAAAAAGACGTATAATCCACAAAACCTACAAAAAAAAAAAAAGATTAAAAGACAAACAGAATATCGACTTCGACTGTGGACTTCGCCGCACGGTCATTAGAACACACACGATTCTATGCCGGTGATTTAAAGCGACGGAAAAATCGTGAACTCTTTCTGAATTTTTTTGAAAAATTTGACTGAATTTTTTGTCAAATGTTTTTAAGTTAAATATTTGACACCTTGTCATGGTAAAATGTAATACAAGCTTCAGTTAGTATCTAAGCCAGACTTCTGTTGTTATCATGATTTAGTTTTTTAAGTAATTTTTATGTGATTTTGATTGATTGATTGATTTTTTCCAAATATGAAGTCATTTGCCACGTCAATTGTGGTCTCGGTGGAGCAATGGCTAAGCGTGCTAGTCTTCCAACACTGAAGTCGTGAGTTCGAATAGCACCAAGTGATGGGCTTAGTGATCTAAATAAAACAAAATTATATTTGAAGCTGTAACAATGCCTCAGTAGGGCGCTTTTATTGACCTTTGCATCAGAAGAGGTCATTTAGAAACTAAATGAATGTCAATTCACCTTTCTTTTCCTAACAATTTCTATCCAGCCAACATTAATTTAAAATATTGTCCGAAGTCTCTTTTATAAAATAAAAAAAGTCGTCCTGATTTGTAGAGTTGTTACGTACAAAACTCTGAGTAAATGAATAAAGGTCGGAGATCCCAAAAAAATGTGCTTTTTTCGTCCCTGTTTTAATTTCTCTATTTTGTCATCAACTTCGTATCTTTTTTTTATCAGATTACAAGACTTTAGTTGTGTTTCTCTGGTTAATTTTTAGAGGAAAATCGCACCCATAGTGACTATGGTACAGGGTGTTTAGGAAAATTCATTCAGCCAGATACTAGAAAATATTATGTCGTAACTTCTAAAATATTCAATTTAGAGCACTTTGCTTAAATCTTATCATAGGAAAGTTATATTAATATTTCGGTACTTGGGTTTTACTGCAAACGTGTTTTCATGAGCGAATCAAGGTATAAAAAAAAATAACTTCCAAAATTTGTTCGAAGCAGCCGGATTTTCAGCATTAAATTTGCTCTTATACCTAATTGGAAAAATTTTAACTAAATATTAACAAAACAGTGTGATTGTTAATTTTGCAACACAGTAGCAAACAACAAAATACAATAGATAAGCATTTAACTATCAAGTTATGCATATGAGTGTCTCGTTCTATACTTAATTATCAATAAACACCTTGCCAGTCCTACATACACACAAAAAAGTAGTGAAAAGCTAAACATTGTTATTAAACATTATGTCATATCGAACGGAATGTTATCAGTAAAAAATTTAAATCATCATTTTGACGCTGTTCAAAAGTACAAGTACAATAAAAACAAATAAGATGATAGCCACAGTCTGTGATAGCATTTTGAACTCCAAAGTAATGTTCTACATCTTTTTATTTTATTTCGTCGAGAAGAAATCTGTCTCTGATAAAGACTTGTTATTAAACTTCTAGGGAAGGTTACACTTTGCCGAAGAACCTGCTGATGTCTTTAAATATGAGTTCCTATGTGACCCATTGTTGCTATTTCTAATAAAAAAAAAGCAGTTTCTTAGGCGAGCGTACCCTTCTCCTAACTATTAACAATCATAATGCAGTATTTTAATTGACTCCTGCGTAACCGGCCAAATTCAGTAAACAATTGACGTCTCTTTATAAGTTTAATCCAGCCTCAAATGTTTTTGTTTCGCATGGGTGAAAAAAAGGTAAATTTATTTTTTGTTTAGTCAAGTCTATTCCAATTTCGATTGCTGATCGTAAGTCCGAAAACACAATAACTCGATCACGTTTCGCTAGGAAATTAGGAACCCAAAATTTCGTTCATATCTAAAAATCGGGCTGCTTCACAAAATTTCTTTAAAAAATTAAAAAAATTACTCGTATTACTCATTGACAGGAGAACGATCTAATCTTCAAATTTCACCTAAATTTGAACTATGTACCAAAAAACTTCAATTTGGTTACTTTCAATTAGGAGTATGTAAATGTAAAAAATGAAGCTACTTCCTTAATACAAAGGAAAAAAATTTTAACTCCTTCATTTCGCGGTTCTCGTCATTTTTCGCTACAAATCAAATCAAAATTATAGTTTTTTTTTTTAATATTACGTTTGCGAATTCTTAAAATCAGTACTGTATCAGTAGTTGTAAGAATTGAAACTATGCACATGAGTATAGGTAAGTGGATTGGTATTCAGGAAAACACTGATGCTGTAGATATGGTTCCGAGCGTGGATTTCCGAAACCACGAAGTTCTGATCTATAGTAGACAGCTACAATTAACTAATTATTGAGCTATTCACAGAAGTGGCAGATCCAACAAGAAAAATTAATTGTGAAAAATAAAAAAAAATACAATGCAATATTGTTAAAAAAGCTCAGTGCTGTATGGGGATCGCAAAATTTGTACTAGAGTTCAGTATAGATGGAGTACCGATTGTCACTGTTAAATCACTTTTCGATCAGTTGTAGTTCTGCATATTTCAGTATTGGAAGGGTGAAAAGAGTTCCGTTCGAATTCTGCTGAAGTACCGATGTGTTATGTGGGAAGAAGGTTTGTTCAGACGTTGGAGATGCAAGTTGGTGTTTTTTCAGTCTTCAGCTGCAGAATTGTAGACAATGACATCCTGATGTCATAGTGTCAACAACGAAATGTCAACGACCGCATCCATATATACCTTAGACGTGTTCTCCAGCTACTTACGACCGCGTCCTTCTTTCTAGTTGGAACACCCTATAAACATCTTTATCGAGACTTTGAACGAGTTGAACTTTAGTTAACCGCATTGAGTTGAACGTCTCGTTCCATCAGAAAGAAACCCGCTTACCTCTAGTAAGACAATAAGAGGATGCAACGTACGAAGATGCTCGTAACATAAAATCGCTAAAAGAGCACTGAACAAAGCCCGAAGACGGATCGATGGCTTTACATTTATTTATAGAGGAAAAGGTTTGAAAGTACCACTAGAACGAGAAAAGGCAGGATACAATAAGTATGAGTGCCTACTGGAAAGCCTAAAGATTTTCATGAAATGAATTATTACATCCTTCCTTCTTGGCGAAAGAAAATCGATAAGACTTTGAGTCATGTCAATTATTTGTGTTATTCTGGATTACAGGTGGGCAGTGCTTAAGTGATTGCATATTAAAAGTCATTCGTATCGGAAATCTACCTAATGACGGAGAAATTACACGGGGTCGTTCAATTATGGCGCTGCAATGCTATTTGTTTGTAGCTCGTGCCTGAAATTAGACTAATTTCTTTTTTCTATTTAACGAATTGAAATCAATTTCAAACATTGTCCGAAAGTTCGGGGAAAATTACCATAAGCACTTTTTCGACGGAAAACCATACCACCTCCGAATTGTACGCTTCAGCTCCCAATTCGGAAGTGTAAACAACGGGTTCATTTTTTTCATCTTTTCATAACCCGTGCGTAATGTAAACGGTATGATGTCGTGATTACTTTTATGTTTACGGTCCTCTGGTTCCAAATTATTCTGTTGCTGTTTTTGCTCAAAATGTAACAGACCTATAGAATCGGAACAGATTTTCCCGATGGGCATAGTCCATCTTCTAAACGCCAGTCACCGCAATGTTAGGTAATTTTTATTGCCGAGTTTATTGACCGAGAACGTGAAATAAAATTCACCTGTCAATTATATGATCTGATTGCCTTGGGCTGACATAATTCAAGAGCGATAAAGAAATTGGAAACAGGTGTCTTAAGTGCCTTTGGCTTAGGCTAAAACTCGGGTTGTGGCGTTCACTTAAACTAGTGAAGGCAGCTTAGCAGCTATCTGTGTACTGACATCACTCATTACCGGTCGCAATCAAAGTAAATGCCCTCGAATGAGGAGTCGAAGATTGACGGTGATATTTTTTTCGTTTTTATTTTGCAAATCTCGATTGAATCCTACACACATCTTAATTACATGCATGTAAAATAGTCTACCCAATGATTGACTGCATAATGGCAGAAATAATTGTACGGTGTATCCAAATGGTTGTAATAATCTTGTTTTTATTGTTCTGAGATTGTATCGAGTTCATGAGATGTTCTTGTGTTCAGTTGCTATAGCGAATCCGCTAGATGCTAGACCCTTAATCGCCTTATTTTTTTCCTATGTTTTCCTAGTTTTCAGCTCTCGTGGGCCTCATTATCTGTTTATTGTGAACGGGTTTTTAAATGGTATTATGCCACAAAGACGTGATTTGTTGCTGCTACAGTTATTTGTATCGGCGATTTATTAACGCCACACCTTTCCAAGTTTAAAATCTTCACCTTTTTACTGGTATTTTTTTTTACCTGATCTTCGTTTATGTTGTAAAAAAATAGCATTAATTAGTGATTAAGGTTACATTCGTCATAAGAATTTGTAAAAACTTTTCATCTATACTTGAATTCTCAAACTATTCAATAAATTGATGTAACTTCTTATTTTGAGGAGTTTTGTAAGAAAACTACTAGTAAAGATCTTGGGTCAGTAAAGATCTTGACCTTACATTTTGGACTTAACTCAATCATGTAGTCTTCTTTGAGTTATCGTCCGATGGATGCACGAATTTTATGTGTATATTATGTATCTTACTCAGGGGTAAAGATCACACAAGGAGATTCGTATTTTTTCGGGATACTGCGATTTCTTATTCCTCCGATTGTCATTGCAAAGATAGAAAAATAATACCTGAAAGGAGTTTTGGTATACGGAACCCAAAGTCGCTTTTTTTATCAAAAATACTTTTCTAGTATTATTACACAATGTACATATTGTTACATGTACCCTAGCTATCCGTACAACTCAATGACATCAGTGAGAAAGCCACGCCTCCCAATATCCAAATGGAAAGCGGAGAAATATCTGCATACTTCTCGAACACTCTTCTCTCGCAAGATCTCCATACCTCGCGAACATTCCACGTACACAACCGAAACTGCTGGAAAATTTATCGTCTTAACAGACAACAGAGGCACAAGGTATATAATCGCCTCAGAACTTTTACACGGGTAGTTTTACTACGATGAAAGCGAGACGACACTCAGTACTACGCGAAAGAGCTTGTAAAGTGATTTTGATTGGTAGCAGCGATCGAGTAGTACATGATATCGGAAAGCGTTGCCACCAGTGCGATTATTTGTGATTATTGAAAGCGAATTAATAAAGTGTTCTTATGTATATTGATTTTAATCGCATTGTGTTTTACTCGAAATATGCAGTCAGATAGTGTACTCGAAAAATTTTTGTTTGACTTTATTTAAAGTCTATTTTGACGGAAAAAATTTGAGAGAACTTTTCGTCAAATTTTTAAAGTCAAATATTTGAAGGCGTTGCATACAATGTAATACAAGCTTTACATACAGCAATTGGGAGAAGTAGATTATGGATAATTAAAAGCAAAGGAGCCATTGAATAAGAGAAGAATAAAATAAAACGTTTATTCGCTCTATGAACAGAAATATAAGGAGTGCGATAGTATTCGTGTAGTATGCACTCGTTTTCCACATTGGTAATTTCGTTGAAATTTTTTCGTACGAATCTTTCTAATTTTAGCGCGATTCGCACTTTGTTAAAGAGATCTATTTCACAGTAGCAGCGCAGAATTCCACATGAGTCACACGATCAATTGGAAGCAAGTCATTGATTTATTATGAAACTGCCTCTCAGAATTTAAGCAGAACCCTAAAATAAGAATCTATAATGAGCGTGTACACACTAGATATGAGGGTCATAGCGTTCGATATGCTTATTAAATTTCTATAGCCAAAAGTACCACGAATTGCGCCATGGCCTCCAAATAAAGTCGAATTTTAATTAGCCAAGTTTTTTTTACGCTCCTTAGTTGCAATCAATTTGAAGAGTTTTTCATATGATCGTATGAAAGAACTTACACCGTTCATTTTCCTTATGTCCAGACCAGACGCAATAAATCGACACCATTGAAATATTGAGACCGGAAATTGTATTTTTTGTATAGTCTTCCCCAAACCGAAAACGTCTTGACCTTACCATATGGTAAAGACTTGTGTACAATCAAAAATTTGGGCAGAAGAATTTTTATTTTGATTGATGTCCATTTAAAGGCCACTTGCGCTTAAAAAGTGATTAATTGCTTTCAATGTCTCGAGATATGACCCTCAGTGCTACAATTGAATAGAACCGAGAACCTGAGATAGAGAAAAAAAAACCACGAATATCTATGATGGAGGTCTACCACCGGGTTAATATGCCCGGTATAATAATACAAAAATCATTGAAAATACGAACAAATTACGTAACTAAGTATGCACCTTTTTATGCAACTCGAAATTGAGCAAGATAAGACGTTGGGCGAAAAAAACCGACGCGAAAAAATTGAGTTTTATCTTCCGAGATATTTCAGGGGCAGCGTTTTGAAATCGAAACAACTTCGTACTAAAATATTCGATGAGGACTTAAAATGGTTCTAAACTATGCAGAGAAGGCTTCGTGTTGAATAATAAATTTTTCCATTTTATCTTGATAACAATGAAGTCGCCATCGTGCTGTGGATATGATCATATTTTTTGAGACGTGATTGAATGTAAAAAGTACTTACGGATTTCGTAAGCTAATGCATCGTATATTTACTTTGCAATAATTTTATTTATCATACGCTTAGAAACAAAAATGGAAAAAAACTTCTCTATTTCTGTATTACAGCATAATGCATTATTTGCACGAACTTTTTGATTTTTAAATATCTTTTTTTATATTGGTTTAGTATTTACAGAAAAAAAGCTGGCGAACAGAAGATAGTTAGTTAGATATAAAAAAAAAAATAAATCACCGTAGGTACGTTTTTATCTTAAGAAAATAAACTTTGGCTTATTTCACGATAAAAGCAAATAATTTGACTTTATATTAGACGGTATAACTTATCTTTGGAACGATTCCAATTCGATTCAGGGTCATTTCGATGATGACTAGTGAAGTGGAGGGCAGTGGAAGGCAATAAATAGATTTATCTTGTTTGGAGTATAATTTAGTGCCATAAACTAGGAATCAATCTCATGCTACCGAATCGACCTTCGATTTGAATCTGAATTCTTGCATGATTTGATTTAGGTTTTGTTATAGTGTAGGCGATTCGAAGTGGTTTCAAGCATAAAACATTTTTTTTTACTATTTAGCTATAATACTGTCCTCTTTCAGCATCCAACAAAACCAAAAAAAAAATTCCACTATATATTAAAATATTTTAATTTTAGTTCAGTCTTATGTTGAAGGGATGATATGGGGAAAAGAGTTGACTCACATTTATATAGACGGAAGGGAGTATCTAACATAATGAGGAGTTATTTTCTAACAAAAAAATAAATAAAATTAAATATACGCACCTGATTGTCTCTACCGCACCACTAGCAAATACCAGAGACACACTGCTACCTAAATTGGAAATTTACTAATTTGAAAATTTACTAATTTCCAATTAAAAAATTGCCCTTTTAATAATAATGAAGAAGAGAGATGTATGTGATTTGACAGTTTTACTAGAAAACCCTTTTTGTTTGTGATAAGATAAGCGAACAATAGATCAAGGTAGGTAGGTAGGTACGAGTGGCTACCCGTGAGACACACTTAGACCTGACCAAAAAGGTCCGTTGTGTTACCACAGAATCATCGAATCCGGTCCTACTCGTCAAACCATTTAGAGCTTGCAATGAAGCGTTGGATTCTCGCGACCTCCATTGCGGCAAGGTCACTAAGTCAGTTGAAGAAGTAAGCTCTAAGATGAGCTTTCCTTCTAGCGGATAGAGTTGGACAGGTACAGAGAAGGTGAAGGACTGTCTCGCATGTCGACCTATAAGACAGTGTCTGGTCAGGACACCGACTGTGGTGCTGATACTCGCCCTTTTGAGCAAAGTCAGCCTTTTAGAGAGTTTTAGATCCATCTTCGGCCAGATCTGTCTCGCAGTATGGCATGTAATACCGTCTGCCCATCTTGAGTTGGTTTTCTCAACTGAGTCCAATCCCAGCAGCAGTTTACATGTAGAGAGAGACACACTCAGATTCAGATCTTCCGGCATAATCTGAGGGGTGGTACCGCACCGAGCGAGTTCGTCAGCCATGCAGTTCCCTGGAATATCCCTGTGTCCTGGCACCCAGCACAGAAGAATATTGAACTGTTTAGCCATCTCCTTAAGAGATGATCGAAATTCTACGGCGACCTTTGCTGTTGTCGAGGCCGATTCTAAGGATTTTATTGCAGCTTGGCTGTCTGTGAAAATGCTAATATTCCTAGTGGATATTACATTACACCTCAGCCAGGACAAGGCCTCCTTGATCGCAATAAACTCCGCCTGATAGACACTATAGTGGTCCGGAAGGAGCTGCTAATGTTAAGCATGTCAGAGAAAACACCTCCACCCACCCCGCCTTTAGTTTTTGGAGCCGTCCGTATATATGTGGACGGACTCTTCCATCCTTACCGAATCCCTTTCCCATTCTAGACGGGTTGGGATGGTTGTTAGGAAATTTTTGTCAAAATCATAACTGGGAGGGGTGTAGTCGGTGTTTTCAGGAATGTTATTGAAGTGATTCAAGATTGTTGAGTGACCTGCATATATGTCAGTCAACTGTGTAGAGGCACTAAATCAAATGGCTGCAATGGCTGCCATTTGCTTGCCAAAAATGTCTAGGGGTGGCAGATTGAATAGCATGTTTAGTGCTGCAGAGGGAGTTTTATTCTCAGGGCTCTACTGATGCATATGCATGCTGATCTCTGTACCTTCCCTAGGGTGATGCGGTTAACCGCTTTGTCTAAGGCCGTCCACTAGACAATAACACCCTATAAGTACACAATGGATCAAGCAACAAATGTATATCTTGCCAATTTTAGGTTTTTTTTAGGTATTTGCAACTGCCATTTTATGTAAATTCCTTTCTTTTATCAGATTCCTCGGCATTTATTTCTTAATGCCCAATCCAAATTGTTAATTTAGCCGAGATTCTAGTTGTTAATATTTAAGTCATATAATGGGCATTAGGCTAAGCGATTATATTTCAAGCAGGACCTAAATGGACATTAAGAGTGCTTCGTGTGTCTATAATATAAATGCCTATCAGGTGGAACCTATGGCAAATGCGGAAGGAAGCCTTGTCCTAACTGAAAATTTTTAAAAAAACTATTACACCCCCGCAGATTTTTTCTGGATTTGACCTACGCTACTGATGTTAATCGCAGGGACGTAATATCGTTTGTATGTCTCAGGAACGTCTTATTCTGAAAAGTTGATACTTGGTATGTCGTTACAACGCGACTACCCTTAAAAAATAGTCGGTACATGGATTTTAAAATTAATTTAGGTGTTGCATGCAGTGTACAATCTTGTTCATAATTTAGGAGAAAAAAAAGTTGCGTCCAGATTGTGAGAAGAGTTACCTTCTTGCTTTAACTTTTCTAAGTTTAACAATATATACATACAATCGGTTTGTTTTAGAACCTCATACTCTTAAAAAAGAAATAAATAATTTAAATGGTGCCAGAAAGCAAAGAGCAATAACAAAAGATACAAAGAAATACTATACATTTACGAGTAGGAACATTATATAAATAAATCGTTATCAAAACTTTATTGTTTTCATATTTACCAAGAATATGGTTCTATAAAATTATTTTAAGTGATAACAAAATGTAATTGAACTCAAAACAAATTCCATTAAGGTATTCAATCCATTCGACAATAAGCAGAAGTTTCATATTACTCAAGTATCCAAAGTATCGAGGGAATGTTTAGATTTCGGTATGCATTTTGCCTTAAAGGAAACTATTGATATGAAAAATGTGTCCGATTTCCGACACCATTAGAAACTCCAAAGCAATAGGATAGACAAAATGTAACTGCAAACTACTTGATCTTAATTCCTCGTAACAACCATTTCCGTTGTTTCTGAGATTTCATTAGGTTTCCCATTGATTTTCTAGGTGGCTGCCTTTCTCTTATTATATTTTTTTCTGGTGAATTTTTCCTTCAGACCGTTTAGAAATAAATAAGACACGGTAATATGGGCGGTAAAATGTTGAGATGTAATACGATATGGACGTTTGTAGTTGGTAAATTTGGAGCAATAATGCATTGAATTTATAGATACATCGCACAAACATGGTGAATTTCGTTGAACTGAACACGGGGCTCGATTTCTCGAAAGATGTTTTTAAATGGTCTTAAAAATGAAAATTAACGATATGTCTTTATTGCCAAGTCCAAAGTGCTTGTTTCCATTTGATCAGTGTGACTTCTGTACAAGTCTATTGAAATGTCTGCACTTGAATATACTCAACTTGTCAGCAGTTTTCTTCCAGTGTTTATGGGCAATCGTCCAGAAATCCAAGAATTTCAATGCGAAACAGAAAGTGATAGGGTTTGTATCAACACGGCGCTTCTAAGGTATTTTCAGATATTGAATAAGATTCAAATTCTACGCTAGGTACGAGTATGTTTATTTAATTGGCTGCGCCCAGCTTTTAATTGCTGCGACATGACATGTGCTGCCTACGTTTTTTCAAAAGAAGTAGAATGTAAGCTGAGCAGCACTATCTGAAAGATACTCTTATTATGCAGTTACGATCAGGTTTATCTTATTTGGAATTGATACGTACCTAAACGGCTTTGTTTACTACAGATTCGCTTTATACTAACACGCTTACTGCAGATTGGCTTTTAAACGAACGAAAAAAGTTCATAGAAAAATGTTTAAAATTGGAATTTGTTTATGGTTTCTTCGCGCTTTGAAAAACTGAACATGTCTTAAATTGTACAGAGTAGGAAAAATTCCCGCTATGACAAAATTTAAATTTCGTCTTAATCGAAATTACCTACGCAACAGAAATAATCGACATTCAGTCCACGATGTACCTAGATAATAGTCGATACCGCAAAAGTATCGGGTTAATAAAAGTAGAAATGTTGTGGGGAACCACATACCAATTTAGTGCCATGCATAAAATGAAACGATAACCAGGCCGAGGATATGTAATCCTTTCGCAACATCGTACCATCTTTAGGCGTGGCATTAAACAATGTAAGGTGAACGATGACTACCTAGCAGATAAGGTTACGTTTTAACACTGAGTAACTCCTTACGAATGGGTTGTCTATTGTGTTCATGCTGTTTGAACATAAAAACAACTCAATGATATTTGTAGAAGCCACTTGAAAAATCTCGACATTCCAACAATCTCCAGCCGAGACACTTTAGTCCCTGAATATACACTCCTTCAGTAGATTGCGTGCCATGCTTGAGAAGGACATCATTGTCTTCAGTCTTTTTTTGTGTAATGATTGTTCCAACACGTCGTAAAAAAGAAAGAGTTAAATCTTGAAATATGCGTTTAGGAAGATATTAATGCTTTGTGCTAGATTTTTTAGTTTACCCTCAGAGGTCTTACCTGGATCGACTCATTACAGCCTTAAAGCCTAAGTCTAACATAAGCGAAGTACCATTAGTTTATTTTTTGAATTCAAAATTATTCACGGGAGTGACTCCCCTTATTTACTAGAAGCCTTTACCTTTAACATTCCATGTTGATCCTTGAGAGATGATGTATCTATAGCTAATTAGGTATAGGCACCACGAATACATCACATAAATATGTTCCGCATGTTTTTCACAATATTGTTACATGTGCCCATGGAACCCGAACAACTCATTTAGGAATGACATCAGTTCCCAGTGCGAAAACAGCAACCTCCCCTTCGGCAATACGATCAGCTATAAGGGTATTTATCGGAATTGCATAATACACCCTCTGATGATTCAAATGCATACCGATGATAAAGGATCATCGTCGGACCTAGTTCAGCACAGTTTTAAAATGTCATGTCCTTTTGACGCCAGGGCAGCCAAGACTCCATTGACTCCGGAAAACAACTTAAAAATTCTTAAAAATAATAATTGAGCTTGTATGGTAGCTCTATTATGAGAAATTCAATTCTTGTTAAATTTAAAAATTCTTTCATATTGGCAGGAAACAATTACTTTTCTATTTTCCGTATTTTTTAGATTCTGGGAATTACCTAAAAAAAGGTAAAATCTCAAAAAGAAATCTGAAGACATTGTTGGACATTTAAAAATTTAGCAGCTGACTGTGTCAAAATTTTAAACTTATTTTGTAAGATTTAACGCCTTTCAGCAATGAAAAGTTGTCTTGCGTAAAATACGTAGGAAATAAATACAATGCATAAAATTATTGGACTCTAAGACTTGCATTCCGAGTGAGTTTTTGAGTTTGGAAAACTGATTTAAAATATGTGACAGTGAATATTGTGGTGAAACATTATTTTTTCCGGGCGGTCCAGGCCGGAAATTGATTTCGAGTTAAATTTACATAGGTATAATTTATTCTCTCAACGAGATTTCAAAATATCTCAAACGTATGGAAAATGTAGTAGATTCTGATAGAGTTTTGTCAAAATCTCAATTTGATATTTTGCATTGTAAATCATTGTGTCTCATAAATCTTGAAAATTTGCCACCTTTTTAGTATTTATTTAATTTTCTACATCATATTGAAGGCAGCGATTAAAATATCAAATGGCGTAAAAATATCCTAATGTACATGGAACTTGGAAGTGATCTTGTCTCTATCTACTTTTACATTTGTATGTCACTTTGCCAAATATTTGATTATTTTCGCTTGCAAATTAGTCTGTAGTCTGTATATGATCTCATGGCAGAGTGAACTATCTCCAAATTTCGGTATATGTGTTTTTCCTGTGCATTGGCTTTTATTTTATGAGTTTTGTCTAATGTCATACTGTCAAAGTTTATTGCAAGGTAAAAAAGAACACTCAGCCATTTTTCACTGGCATATTGTTGATGTTAAAATATATTGTTCCAGAGAGAAGCATTTACTTTTATCATTTTAGTAAAAGCAGATAAAAAGTGTACAAACTTGTTATTGTTTCATAAGTTTCAGTAGATATCGGACAATAATTAAGATTGTGTTTGTCAAATTGTCTATTGTACCAGAAAAATTTGACTGAATTTTTTGTCAAAATTTCATTGAATTTTTTTTGAAAATTTCATTGAATTTTTTTTGAAAATTTAACTGAATATTTTTTTTTCTAAAATTTGACTGAATTTTTGTCAAAAATTTAACTGAATTTTTTTGTCAAATTTTTGTGTTCAAATATTTAACAACAATGCAGAGAAGAAGTGTTTCAATTTTGACGATAAAGATATCGTATAGTAAACCATTCCGTGTGTGCACTGTTACAATTATTTTTGGGCAGATTACTCTACTTATTAAAATTATTGTAGCTAAACTGTATTGAAGGGAAACAAGCCAAAATATAAATTTATTATACCTATTAGCAGTAGAGTAATGAAAAATAGAACCCTTTGTATTTGCTCAGCCAACGGTTACTAACCCGGATACATGCTCTTCACTTACAACTCATTGCGAACTCCTTGAACTTTATATCATTTGTAGAAAATAACGAATTCCTATTATAAATTGGACCCAATTAAAATTTTTACATGAAAATAAGTCCAATTTCTGACATAAATCGAATTATGTTAACATTGAAAAAGAGACATCTTTTAAATTACTTTATCTATAGAAAATACTGCAGCAAGAAAACACGCAAACATAAATTTATGGCCATTCAACTTTGACTCTAATTTGAATTAAAAAAAAAATATGAACACAAAAATCGTGTTCAAAGATGTTGACCCTGTCGAAACGGTGTCGTAAGTTAGACGATTTATAGCTAGAAACATCAACACTTTTTGTTTTTTCGGTCGCCTATAACGCTTTTAACTCGATAATTTTTCTAATTTACATCACGCACAAGAATGTAACAATTTTCAAACTCATGTGGTTTACATAATCGGTTATAAAATCTTCGCCTCCACTATAATTACTTTCACTACGTAAAATTTCCTATCAAATTGATCTTTTTTTAAGTCATCTTCGGATTTTGTGCGGGTGTAGGTTAAAATTGGTGAGATTATTTTTCGTCGGAATGTCTCAGAATTGTTTACAAATTGATTGTTTGAAAGTAATCGCCTGTAACAATGATACGATCTGATGTGAATTGTATAAAGGTCTATTTCTGGTTTACATCAAGTGCTCTAATTATTTTTTTTTCATTGTAACGAAATTTTCTCAGTACTAATTTTATAATAAAGATTCTTTTTCCGAAGACAATTAATAAAAAAAATCGCTTAACGTGATCCGTAGCGCCGTTTATAGGCGTTTTTGGATCAACATTTTTCTCCATACAACGTATGTACTTTTATATTTTACTGTAAATCGCATTTTCATGATTCACGAGTCTTTTAAAGTGAAAAAAATTGAAAATAGTACGTAAATGGAGATAAACGAGCAGAAACGAGAAAATGGTCCGTTTGTTTTTATTACACTCTGACACGTTACATACTCGATTTATTGGCGGATAATCTATTTAGAAGTCGAGTTCGTTTCGAATGGTCGAAGATATACCCAAAAGCATTACAATATTTTCGGTAATTGATTATCTGTTGATGTGTTGATGATCTTATGGTTTGATTGATTTCTAATTGATTAGATGGTTAAATGTTGACCTGTTTCATTTAACGATGCAGTCGATTCCTGACGTCAAACATGTGATCAGTCATTTGATCAAAATTGAAAAAACATAATTAAAATGATTTGGTTTCTCCAGATGCTTGTAAAAATGTAGGTTGCATGTGTATTGAAGCACGTACTAGCTCGTCGCCAACCGTCTATAGAAATTGCCAACTGTTCGGCACAAAAATTTCAAGAAGCATAAAAGAAATGAGAGGAATCTTCATAGGAAAATGTCTTCATCACATCTCTATAATTAAATTTGATGAAGTACGGATATACGATACACAATAGAACGACAAGTTCAAATTTTTCTACTGCAAATTTTTAAAAATTTCGATTCTGTTTTTTAATCACATCTTGAAAACTTTTTTGAAATTTCAAATAATCATTTACCCAAAACTCGCTAGCTTACAAACGTTTGCCAGCTAATAATTTTCTAGAAATAGGTACACATTCCTTGTATGCCGTACGTCATCTGTGCTAAGGCTCAGAAAAATTTTAAAACGTTAATTATAAAATCTGCCAGTCTCTGAAGGATAAATCTTGTGTTATGCAGTGAAACCTCCCCCTTAACACGTTTAGTGCCAGCGACACGGCTCCGCGAACAACGTAAATTTTGACCCCTTTAAATAGCATTGTCAAAATTGTTGGGCAAAAAGTTTGGTAGCCAAAGTGTTAAATCGACACCTATTTTGGCCGTACAAAATTCGTACGGTGAAGAATGATTTTAATATTTATTGATCTTTGACGAATATCTCTTTTTGTCGGACAGAAACTATATGACTGTCCGCTTATGAGAGGTTTCACTGGAATTAGGCCGTCGAATGATTGTTGGATCAATAAACAGTCGATGCATTTTATTGATTTTTTTTCGATTTCCTTGCATCCCCTATTGCTAAGTTGAAGCAAATGAGGGTGAGACCAACTTCCTATTTTAAACCCATTCGAAAACTTTGATTCAGTTCGATTCTAGCTTGACATTTTGAGTTCTTTATTGTTACTGTTATGATTCGTTCAAGCTTTGTTGGTAGTCCGACATGAGAACTATAGTACGTACGCTTGCGTAAAATCTAAAACAATTCGGTGCACGTCGGTATTAAACTCCCAGCACTAACCACTTGAAAGCCAGTTTCTAGATTCTACTATGGTTTTGTCTGTATAGGTCTTAGTCGTCTTGCCTCTGCCTTACTCTGTTATTAAATTTTGTAACATTCAATAAATAACAGTTTCTCTTAATTTTTTCAGCTCGATCATTTCAATTTTTGCGAAATAATTAAATCCGCACGTATATGTTAGAAAACACCGTTGAAAATTCAATTGCAAAACCAATGACAATTTATTAATATTAATATAATTTTTATTTCGCAACACAGAACTAATCTCTTCCTCATTTTGAATTGAAATACAAATTGTGCTAGGGCGATTTTAAAAAGTAGCGCGCCTTAAAGCGGCGCGGCGGTTAAGTAACAATTGGGTCATTGAAACATTAACAAGAAGTGGTACTCAATTCGGTACGTTAACATATTTCAACTGTATAAAAAAATTTACTTCTCTTTTTGAGTTACGCAACTTGCAATTACTTACAATCATAAGATGACTTTTATGATGGCGAAAATCTTCAATCAAGTTGAAGTCCATAGTCGAACTGAAGAGTCTTTTTCTCTTCAACTTGACCGCATAATGAAATGGCAATGAACTTGAATAAACGGTTTTTAATTATGTCAATCAAAAAATTGAATTGAATGATTACCAAACACTCAAAAAAAAATCAGAAGATCTTGTATCTTCATCTGAAACAGTGAAGTTGCTGAATCATAAGTATACATCCTTTTTACTATCGCAGTAATTTTACATTATGTCGATTCTTCAGCCAATTCATGTATGAACAAATATTTCAAATTTAATAATTCTTGAAAATAATGAATTATTATAGCCCTCTTCCAGTTCCTGTATGACTCCTCATGTGATCTAGGGTAGCAACAGCGCGTTTTCGAAAACACTGATTGACTTAATTTGTGTTTCCGTTTAAATATCAGTTCTTATATGGTACAATGTAACTAATATTACACGATTACACCTTTATTTTGTTATTTTTTTTAAATAAGTAACTTTCAAAGATATTTCCGCTTCTTTCTTGTAGTTACATCCTATAACTATACCAGTCTGGACACCGAATATCAAGTTCATTATCCTTATAAGAATAATTCAGACTCCATCCCGTGCAGAAAATCAATCAATGTGCTGTCATGTCAAATGAAATTTGTTATGCGTTTATTGAATATTAATATTTTTTTCTCAAATGCCATCACGTAGAAAAAGAATCGATAAAAAGAGACCAACGGCATAGTTCGATATTATAAAACTTTAGACCCCATCAAAAACCTGTTTCATATTGGTATCCCATAATAAAATTATTCTTTTCAAGTTCCCTTACTGTTAGCTGTAAAGAACGCTGTCTTCAGCTAAAAAGAATTAGAATAAATCGTGTAGTTACTTTGGTATGATACAATTTTTGCTCTTTTTTTAATAGTTAGTTATTAGTCGTTCATGCGAAATGTGCTTCAGTGAAATTAGCGTACGAACATTAAGGGGAGCTTGTCCGGTAAAAAAAGAAAAAGCATCAATTTTTGGTTTTCGACTGATTATTGAAACTTATATTTTTCCTGATAAAACGAGACCGGAGACCGGGGGGCCGGAAAGTGCCTAAAAATAAATTTTGAAATTAAAATGGAAAAATTCAAAATTTTTTTAAAGTTAATCAAATCTATAGTACTCGTATCATCTGACGATCTGATTGTCAAATGATAAAAATCAGTGTTGCCACAATTATTTTACAATATATAAAAAAGACTAGAAAAATGACGAAAATTTATAAGATTCTCAAAGAAATGACGCACAGCCGACATGTAGCTTTCGTAAAAATCATGTTTTTTGAAGTGTTTGGCCCGTTTTCTCGCGAACCGCTTATCAGAATTCATTAATTTTTTTTTTGTTTTGGATAAAAGAATTAGTTGATCGAAGATAATCAAATTTAAATAACGCAGTATCGACGTGTAGGCCATAAAGGAATGTTCAAAAAGTAGCAATCTTTAAACAGATGTTATAAAAAAGTCAAGCGATTTTTTAAAAATGCTTCGATCAAGTAGTAGTACTAACAGAGTTTTACAAATAAATAAAATTGAGATACATACGATTGGCGGCTTAAGAGAAAATGGGTTTCAATAATGTTCATTTTTGACCTCCCTACAATGATGCATGATATACAATGCTCCCCTTCATGAAAAACACAATTATGTTGGAAAAGGATTAGGCGGTATTAATCAGCATTTTGTTCAATGCGCGACAACTTTGCCGGCTTCGTTTGAACTTAATACAAATTTAAAGTACAGAAAATTAAATTAATGCACGGATAAATAATTAAGATCACAATTTCACCAAAAATAAAAATCTGCCAACATTCTGGGCGTAACTTTATTATATTTTGGCGAGAAGTTCTGAACGCGTTTAATTCTGAGATCAAATAAAGAACAACAAGGTTTCTATTTGGAATGTTATTTTTTAGTTCTATACAACTCTGAATGTTTTGTTTTTCGTCATCCTATGTCCTCACTCCTTACACCCCAATCCCCAAAAAATTGCTGCCTCTATTGGGTCTAATTCCTGTATAAATTTCAAAATATTATGTTGAATAGTTCCTGAGTTAAAAACCAAATTTAAATTTTTTTTAGTATTAACCATAAAGGGGACAGACATATTGGTAAATATTTTCTATCGAATCGCCTACTACCTAAAACGTGAAAATAATATTGAGAACTAGCAGTTTGCAGGTGATTTTCTTTTTCCCATATCTTTGCATTTAATAATATGCTTTACCGTTTAAACTTTAATTATGCGATTCTTTAAATTTGGATCCAACAGGTGTTATAAAGCTTTTGATGTCAATGAAATTCTGTTCGAAACTAAAGCTTGGGGTCTTGAGGTCTTGGCTTCTTAGCAACTGTTGTGTGAACGTCAAGATTTTTGGTTTGCATAATCTTTTTATGGAAGGGACCGGCGTTGAACGCGATAGAATAGGTGAAAATAGTTGATCAATTTTTGTGCGTTCTTACACATGGTGAATCGTGAAGTTTACAGTTTATTCCATACTGTATTCGAAGCCATTCAGAAAAGTAGAGATCTTATTGGATCTTTTTAGAAATCTCGATGCTTTTTTACGATTGACTTTGCAATTTACCGCAATTACACCTGTCGTATTTTGATTTGATTATACTTATAAATCAAATTTTTCAATTATTGTCATGATAATATAAATTTAAGAAATTTCGGCTTACATACAAACCAAAATTTCTTAAATTTACATTTCCTTCAAAATATTTTAAAAATTTGTATAATAACAATAATAAAATCAAATGAAAACACCACAGGTGTAATTGCGGCTATGGTTTTTTTTACTGTTCGCCGTTCATTGATAAAAAAATATAAATAAATAATCAATAAAAATGGCGCCACGTGCATTATAAGATGTAGATATCCGCTAAAATAAAAAGATTGTTTAGTATCGCAACTTTCTCTACTGATTTAATTAAGTCTCGACTCGACAATATTATGGAGAGTGTGCTTTGAATTTATTAAGGAATTGATACGAACAGAACTTAAGCCAGTGTATGTATCTCTAAAATGCATTCACTTTATTTGAATTGCTAATAACTTTCTCACAACCACCTCATATGTTTTTTTTTGTTTATTATACGATTTTAAATATGAGTTTAGTATTTAGCTATCGTTTGGCTTTTATTACATGCAATATGCATTTGACTTAGATGCGATAGAATATTCTTGAGAATTCCTTCTTAAATAAAACTAATCGTGTTAGAATTATCCAAAGGTACAATTATTTGTTATTGTCTTGAGATATGACTAAATCGTTATATCTTTTTAACAAAAATGCAATTAGATATATTTTTTTTAATCTTGATCTTTCATAGGTATTATAATTTTCACATGTGAGAAATTGATCATTCACATTACCAATTTCTTATTTCTTGTATTAAAAAATATAGCTAGCTAGCTAGCAGCTAAATAAAAAAAAGAAGAATTGTAAACATTATTAATTTTGGAACATCGAAATAATGACTTAAGAATTTTATTAGGAAATTACAGTTTGCATTTATCTTGTGTGGTTTTAACAAAAGGCTATATAAAACAGATAATGGCAAACAAAATATGCATCGTAATAATTTTGTAAAACAATCAGTCATTCTACCAAACCTTTCATAATAATTATTGTACCGCCGCATACCGTAATAATGCGCGGTCTCATCTTTTCCTTAAACATTGGCGCGTCATTATCTTGCCTTACCTTGTTTTTTGTAGAGATTGCCTCTTTTACAACAGATTTTTCATTGAATAGAATCAATCATATTTTTACCATATATTTCGTAGACATTTAAGTATATCTTCTTTTAATCAGGATTATAGGGAAAAAAAGAGAAAGGAAGGAGTGGATTTGTTAAATTTTTTTTAAATTAATATATAATTACAAAAAAATGATGATTATATAAATTTTTGCCAAGTTAACCTACTGGAATGTGGAATTTAACCAGAATTTAAAATTTGTGCACAGGGTGTTTTTTTTATAAAGTTATTAGCGTGATCGAGCAGTGCTCGATAAGCTGAGTAAAACACGTATAAAAACATTTGCCAGGTTTTGTATCGTTTTCTGCTGTTTTCAAATAATTTTTACCAATAAATGGAAAATATTTAGCTATTTTCTTTAATGTAATAATCGATTTATAGCTGTTTTAATAACATTCAAAAAGAACAAAAAACGGGATCGTGTACTAAAATTTATTTCAAGGTGTTAATAGATATCATTTTGTCATCTTTAATTTGAAGGTCATATTAACACGGTAGCTTAACTTGTTTAAAAGTTATCTGCATTTAACTAAAACCATTTCATCACTTGAGTAATTCTTTTTTTGAATAAAGTGTAATTAAGATCCTTCAATTGTTCTCTTACCCATACCAGAAGAAATATCAGTAAACGTTTTCTGGACGTGGTTTGTTCCTCTTAGTTGGACTTTATTAAAACAAAAGAATTCTTCAATTACGAAAATAGTTTCAATTAAAGGTGAATAGCTTCGAAAGTTCTTAAGTAAAAGCAATAAATTTATCCTCGTTTAAAAGGTAACAAAGTAGGCTTTTAAAATATATAGAAAAATGATTAGGTACACGATGCCGTTTTCCAGTTAAGCAAATCATCGCACCGATTTGAATACGTATAAATTTATTTATCTAAAAAAAAAATACATTCTTTTCTTCGTTATATAAATTACCTTTTTTTTATCTCTTTACAATTAAAACAGAAATTCAGCTTTTCATTTTAGAGTGTCTCACGATTAAATTTTTGCCTACCGTATTCGTGACTGCTGTTGAATATTATGCTTTTTTCAATAATAAATTGAAATGAATAAGTTCGCATATTTGAGATTATAGTTTGTACGCACAATGTTAAAACTCGCGATAAAAAAAAACCATAATAGTGGGTCAGATGAGGTCATAGTAGCCACAGATAATTGGCTTAAATCAGTTATTCTTATCTAACTTTGCAGAGGCCTGATTTCAGCATTACTTTGTAGTTACTCATATTTATAAAAAGTTGGTTTTTACAGATTTAGTCAACTTCGCTTCATAATTTCTCCGACTTGTGATAATACCACAATTGAACTTGTTTTTTTAATACTATGCACTTCCACGACGGAACGTACTTCTGTATTTAGTTCCATCAAGTTCCAGCCAAAGATTATTATGACAACTAACTGGTTGCTGCTGTGACACTAATAGAAAAAATTACCATTCTAATTATAGCAAAGACTGTGCCTGAGTACAGAACTGGTGTTTCAATTATTCCTCCATTATCCTTAACCTAATCCCACTTGTATTTAATGTTTGAGAAATACAAACCACTTAAACACCGATTAAAGGTAGGCAGGTACATATTCTATTCAGAGAACTAAAAATCATGCTACCATAAAATAAAATCTCAGACAAAACTGTGAATGAATGAAGGGATTTATTCATTAAAGGATAGAAAGATTTCGGAAAACCCCAAAATATACAAACTAATTGCTATTTTAAAACTGGCCTCTCCTCAAAAAACAATTTCTACCATAAGACCAGCTACAGTGTTAATTTGGTAAAGGTTGGGTCTGTTCAATTCGTTTACGCCGACCTTTTTTTTTTAAAATAGGCCAGGATATGCCACGAAATGAATAGAACCAAAACAGGGAAACCCCAAAATGTTTTTTACTCGGGTAAGAAATAAGACTGCTTCATAGAATCTAAACCGGGGAACCAATAATATTTTTAAGCACGGCTACAATAAAATAACATCATGCGTTTGACCCAAATCCCAAACAATTTTCAATAAAATGTACCTGTATTTAGGTCCGTACAGTAAATAATTATGCTGAAGGGACATATCAATATTTTTGGTATGAGCTGGCATCAACCTATCACCACCGCTGGCAGAGTATTAATGCTATAATCTGCATCAAACCAGACAGATCTACTTACATGTTATACACATGACAAAAAATGCAGAGAGAAAACCGGTTCAATGAAATTTTCTTATTTTGGTGCGTGTGCGCATCTACAGAAGGCCGTTGTATAGACCTCTACGCGATAGTTTAGTCGCGCATCGATCGAAAGGGATTTATCTTGTATATTCAACTATTTAGTTTGGACGAAACAGAACGATCGGTGTGCACGCTTCGATATACTCGTAGTTGCATAACCATTAGACGATTGAAAATCTCTAGACTGCGGTTCTTAAGTTCTTAAAAATTGATTGAGGTTAGATCAGGCAGGCTATGTCGAACCCAGTCAAGACGCGGAAATAAAGTAGGTTATTTTTTTTGTTTGAATATTATTTACTTTATCAGTAAAGCCTAGTACTGTGTTTCGAGCGAAACGAAATGAACTATCAAATTCCATATAAAAAAAATGAATATTTCGCTTATTTATCGCAACGAAATATTTCGTTCGTTTTTCAGTGCTATGTCCATGGGCTTAATGGACATTTGCAGTAGTACCTAATAGATGGCGCTTGGTTTCGTTAAAGTTTTGTTCCAAGGGTACGGTACCCTTGTATGACAAGCGAAATAATTAACAATTAAAAATTTTCAACCGTTCGCTGTCAATTCAGTTCGTTTCTGGTCGGGAAATTTTGTTTGAGTTATATTTTGTTTTGTTGTGTGCCGGAATTGTAATTTCTAGCCAATATTTTAATTTCTTTCAAATTTCGCGCGCTTTTATTTCACTGACATCTAGTAGCGAACTGTATAATTTATTTCACTCTACTTCGAAGGTACCTTTTTCGTTCATTTTTGTTTCGCCGAATACAGTACTATACTTAACGAAAGTAAGGTGACTTCACAGAAGATTCTCGATCGAGTGGGAGATTTTTGGGTCAATGATGATCGTCGTCATTCCGGCGCGATCGTGATAAACACATAAATACAAAATTTCCATTCTAAGAAAAATGTAAACAAAGTTGCACTATGGTTGTGACCTTGGCCATATATTACAAGATAGTTCATATATGGAATCGTGTAGACAGAAGATGTGAAGGTGGATTACGGTGACATCAATGGATCTAACTGGCCTCTCATTTTCCCGGTATAGCCTGGAGACAAGTGTAACGTTTTGGTGATAAATTTATCGCGACATATTAATCTTTTGATATCGAGGCGCCCGATTCGATTTATAACGCAACGTTTTCGATCCCATTCCCAGCCAATCCCAGTTGACTTTGCTATTAATTTGCGTAGCACCCTTCAACTGTGTCTGCCTGTCCGTTTTGTTACTCTTGCGCCGGAATAATAACGAGTCAATTATAAA
The DNA here is from genome assembly GCA_951812415.1 of Beris morrisii. NCBI lineage: Eukaryota > Metazoa > Arthropoda > Insecta > Diptera > Stratiomyidae > Beris > Beris morrisii. The sequence goes on from OX638310.1 coordinate 30,513,673, forward strand.
TCAAATCGAACGCGTTGTTCTAAACGTGATCGATTGGGGGATGTGGGGGAGGTCTCTCTTATATGGACTTAGTAAAATCAAAACGGACACTTTATATTGGGCGTCACTGAGCAACACAATTACTTGTCCATGCAACCGTCCAGTTAAACATTAAGATATAAATGGCCGCAGAACGGGAGCCATTAAGCGGAAACGAATTATTCATTTTTGCTTATCAGACGGTGTCATATCGAACCATATTGCATTTTTTTTTATTTCGATAAGTTTTTTTTAATGATGTGGCCGATTTAATTGCTGGCTTCACTATGTTAATCTTTGTTTAAACAAACGTGTTAGATTATAATTTTTTCTTTGCAGATAGGTAAAGTACCGATGCAATATTCCACACTCAAAATATATAATCAGGTTGAAATTTTCCAAATTGTTTACTCTTCGAATCGGCTCTATAGTCGGATACGTAATTATAGATTTTGATTAAAAAAATTACCGATTTTTCTATTAGTAAATAGAACTGGATCAAATCAGGGTCTGTGTTGTTTTAATTTTATATCTATTTTTGGTAGTGACGCTACATATTGATCTGTTTTGCATACTACACCATTATTCACAACAAACAAACATGTCTGTTCCATAGGAACTGATTACCTTTTCACTTCATTTTTTCGTAATTCTGATTTTTGGATTAACATGTTTGTAGATATATGTTGAACCAGCTGTATCGCCAGGCTTAGCGCGGAAAAATAGTTATTAAGAATGAACATCGCATGATGGTTTACACTAATTTAACTGGCTTAGTTGACAATACCTACATGTCATGTGAAAAAAAATTCGCAAATAGCATCTTTCTATAATAATCCAGCTTAAAGCCTGTGTTCCGAGCGAAACGAAATGAACTGTTAAATCCCATATAAAAAAAAAAATTAATACTTCGTTCATTCTTCGCGAAGATATTTTCGTTCGTTTTTCAGTACTGTGTTCATGGACGGAATGGACATTTGCAGTTGTCACTAATAGATGGCTCTTGGTTTCGTTAAAGTTTTGTTTCCAAGGGTAGGGTACCCTTTTATGACATTTTATACTGAACTGGAAATATATCAACCTGAAAATTGCAAACGGAATAAGCTGTTCAAATTTTACAACACAAGAGCTAAGCGTTCGAGCCTATGCTCGCTATAGGTCGCCACTAATCATGTGATTCTCTTAGTCAAAACCTTAACTCTTACTTTGTTTATAATTAGGGATAATAATGTACGAGCATATATTCCTCAGTATAGCAAATCCTACTTATGGCTGACGGAGTAATGAGGCGAAAAATTTGAATAGTTTTAGCTACATAAGTACAGAAGTACGAGTACAAGACATTCTCATAGAAACTATTCGAAAATAGTATGTATAGCGATTTTTAGCCATATTTTGACTTTAATAATTTGATATAATGCCATGCAGCCAAATTCATTTTCCAAGCTTAACGTTGACCCAAGTTATCGTGTAAGCCAGAAAATTTTAGGACATTTGCGCTTCCATGCAGTTTTTCGAATGTTCGGTTTAGGGTGTAGGAAACTGTTGAAACTGCACGTGATGAGAGAATTGCTGATTCATATATCTAACACATATCGTTCAATTCATAGATAAGTCATTATTTTTCCTTGGAACATACCAAAGAAAGCTGCTGTCTTATAAAACAAGTTGAAGGATTTCGTACAAAGACTCTCTGTATTGAAACAAAACGTTTCAAACGATTCAAGAAAACTTAATGTTCTTTAGTCACTTAGATCAAAGTTTCTTCAGACTCCTCCTTTCCAGAATAGTATCGACGGAGGCTTTTGCAAACAAACTGCCACAGACCTGCTCCTATTCCAAGTGTCTCAAACTGTGCAAATTCTACATTTCGACGAAAATTGTATCACTGAAATTACAGAGCTAACATACTTAAAAGCAGTATTTGGACACTCTACTTCTAAGTTTGCCTTGTATTTATTCGTTCTTAATTTGAAATGGGTCGCCAGAATTTCGTTGTTACTTTGTGAGCTGATATTAATTTTGATCCCTGCACCATACGACTGTATCTTATCTCGTAAGATTTTTTTTTGCACAAATAAATACTTTTTTTCTTAAATTTAATTAAATCGAACAAATAGAATGTTCGTTTTGATTTCATTTCTGCGAATATTAAAAGTAGAAGAAACAAGCCCATAAATCGTGTAATTCAATCCGAAGAAGACAACAGTACGAACAGGAAATTTTGTAGTCATGTCCAGACGCTTGTTTATCTTATCAACCGAGCAATGTACGGAGTATTTTTTGGAGTATCTTTAGATACTCGTATAGCGTCCTGCCCACTCATGCAATGTGTTTCACATATAAGCGCTTATTTATGCAGGTTTATTACTTGGTATGTACTTACAATGGATGATTGTTGAGTTTTTCATTGTCTTTAACTTGTTTCAGTTCTTTTTTTCCTCTTCATGTAAAGTTGAATTGTTAGATGTACATATGTTGCACACTAGAAACTTTCCGGAAACAATCAAAAAATTATGAGTAATAGCTGAATTTGAGTGGAACTATTAAGAATCGAAAATCATCAATTAGTCAATGTCATAGACGCTCACATTCGAACAGGTAAAAATTAATATTCAAGATGACACCTTGTCCAGATGACTTCACCTTTTTTTCCACCTGTTCTCTTCACTTGAAGATGTTGAGGTTTATAGGGGCTTAATTCGAACTGCAAATAAAAGATCGTGTGTCCATAAGTCCCACGTTGTTTATTTAAGTTGCCAGAGTCGGAATTTGAATAACCTGAAATGCAATACACATAACACATCCGAAGAATTAGCGAGGAAAGTTGTACTAATTTGTCATTTTATAGGCATTGCTACTAGAAACCACACTCTGTACCGGCGACAATTATCTATTTGAAATAGTGACAAATATAATGGCTATTTTGATGCTAAAATATGAATTTAATTACTGCTTGTAAACCGCACTTTCAGTCTTCCTATTATCCGTTTATTTTCGGTTATTTCTATTATAATACACTTTTAATGATTTTTTTTAACTGCATTTTCACTTTCATTAAATGTCTACTTATGTTGCCTTAGTTAATATGAAATGTAGTTGCTATAAAAAGAAGATAAAAGTGAAAAACATAAGATTTGTGTGCTCAGAATGCAGTTAGTAGGGCTTTGTTATACCTACTTTAGTGAAACTATTCATATTTTAAAAATTATCAAGCCATATGTTTTCATATTTAAATTTTTCTGAAGACGTTATTTGTAATAATTTCTTACCTTGCTTCGACTTGTTCGCGAAGTCTTCTGTAATCAGATCTTATTGCTGCTTAATGATAGTTGTGTTTTCCAGTAAATTTTTTCCTTGGTCGATGAATTCAGTGTGTTGCGAACCTAGAACACGCCATAGTTCTCTGCATTGGTAAGACTGCATATAAACGTATTAATAAAAAATGTATTCTAGGTAATGGTCTTATGACTGTCCACCAGACATTTTGGTGAAAATACGCCAAATCGAACATTAAACGAACCACACTTTCTGATGGTAAATAGTCGTATAGCATATTCGATTCGCTAATGTTTCGAATACGATTCGTCACAGCGAACAATATTCTCTCCAAAAGACCGAAAAATAGCAATTTATTGTAAATAATTCTCGAATTGCAACATAGCCGCAACACCATGAAAAATATAGATTGAAAAGAGGGAAGATTGTCATTGTTAAGAACTCGAAGAAAGGAGATATTAAGAATGATAGCAACTGGCGAAGTGTATGCCACCTTACAGTCGTATTAGAGAGCACTCTTAAAGTCTATCAAGCTGAAGTACGCAAAGGATAGTTTGATCACACAATATAATAGTTCGCTGCATTGCAACCACCATTATTCCTACTGTTTGGCGTCTTCGTAGAAGCTTTGGAACGGAAGCGTTTGTGAAATGATGCGTCTCCTCCACGGAATATAAATTGCAGTAAAATTTCCAATTGGTGCCTTTCATCTCTCAGTTTGCAAATTTTTTTCATTCTTAGTAATCAATAAGAGTAAATAATACGAATAAAAAACAGACTACATTTAAAGACCATTACGTAAGTCGTAAGCAAATGTCCAAAAAAAATTTGACCACTCAATTTTCCATCAACAAAACAAGTAATTCATATCCAAATAGAACAAAACTGTAGCTCTTAAACTAAAATCAATTATTTGCTCAAGTTTTAAAGTGTGCTTAAATGTTTCTAGTATTCATCAGCCACTTTTCTTATATGTGAATTTTAGCCACAACAAAACTTAAATAAATGGCTGAGCAAATAATGTCTGTATTTAATGCGACATAAGCATTAACTTGATTAGCATATTTGAGAGAATAGAAACAAATATGATTTTAATTTTATTTACCAGTTATTGTGGCAATTAATTGTTTTTTTTTAAATCTTTGCAGGTTGTATCAACGGACGTTTGAATAATTTTCGAAACGATAAAGAACCAGGATTTACTGATGCCATAAGAAAAGTGACTCATAATCTTTGTTGAGTTTGTGTCGGTCGCACACGCGTTCCTCCTTCGAACCAAAAAGGAAATCTACGCCAACAGAATAGAGTTGGCGATTAGTCATTTGAACGGTTTGCATGGAGGCCAGAGAGACCGTCGTAACAACACGACCACATCAGATTTATGTAAGAAAAGAATAAATAACGATCGATTCGTGAAGCATGAAATGACTGATAATTACAAGTATACGGAAGAGTCATGTATAGCTAAAAACAGAAATTGCATTCATATGAAAAATGGATTTACAACAACACAACCGCCTCCACCATCAACACGAACAAGCGACCGATCGAGAATGCCTAACAAGTGATAGTGGCATTGAAAATCTTTCAGGGACTAGTGGAAGCCCAAATACCTTCCTACTGCACAATCCTGTCGATGACGATGAAAATCATCACAGGCTCTCAAAACGAATCTCGACAGATTCCGGTTCTACGTTCGAGTTGATCGACTTTAGCCAATCGCCTGACGATGATCATGATCGTCAGTGTTGGGAATCGCCAATACCGGCACCAGTTCCACCACTCCAAACTACATTAGCTGCAGCAAAATTACCAAATCGATCACATCCACCGAGTGACTTAAATTTGCCTAAGACGAATAATGAAACCCAGCAGCAACGACATCAGCAATCAGCATCAGCTTCCAAGCCATGTGAAATCGATCTTTTGGAAGAGCGTGACACATTTTCGCCAGTAAGTACCGGCTATTCAAGTGATCAGCAGCCCGATGAAGCATGCCATAGTATCGATTTCACGCCACCAGAACATGACAGTGCAATTGGTACAGATCTTGATAACAAGACGTACGAGAAAAAACGAATGAAGTCAACGTCTACCAAAGAAGAAAAACAACGACAAAACGAAGAGATTGTTATAATGGAAACTTCGTCTATATCGTCCGAGACGGGATCTTGGGAGTCAGTCTTTCCACAGAAGATCAATATGGAAGTCAAAGAGTCTTGTCAGAACTTCCTACAACATGAAAGAAGTAGCTGCGTTCAATGTACCGGGATCACGATACCTGTAGAAGGATTAGATCAATCGATTTATGTGACTAATCAGGCCTCAACTTCCGTGGCTGCTTGTTTTATCGATGCTTCATCGCTCCTAGACGAGCCAGAGGTGGCGTATTCAAGTTTAGGTCCAAAACTTCCCGATACTCCTTGCCTAGGACCTAGACCGTCCACCGCAACGGAAAAATCACCGGATAAATCAGAGGATTCAGATAAGGATGTCTGGCCGAAAAAACTGCACTTGGACAAACTCGAAACATTCCATCGAAGCTTTGAGCTTTGCAAAAGTAAACCGACGACCGGAACCAGAGAAAAGAGCAATTCTAGTAGTTCGGAGGAGTCACCCCAGAAATGCAGTTCAAGTGAGGAAAACACAAACAATTTGTCGGATGAAGAGAAGCTTCGGAAACGTAAAAATTTGAAAAAAATTCCCGTAAGAGTCGAAGTCAAGGATCAATTTGTTAATCAAACTGCCGATACGTATCCAACTTTGTTTAGTGCTGACGAAAAACAAAAGGACAGTAATATGAAGAGGCAAGGAACCTTCGAGCTAGACGGCAAAGAAACGAAGCAAAGACGAGACCAAGAACGATTACAAGGCACGCTCGTTTTTCAGAATTCCATTCAACAATTCTCCGGCCATTTAATAAGTCCGAAAATGTCATTTCCAGATGAAAGCATATCTGACTATGGTCCAAACTCCAGTATAACGTGGCCCGAACAACACTACGACTCCAGTAGTAATTTTGGCGACGCTAGTGATTGTGGTGAGTCTTCTAGCAATTACAATTCGCACATTCAATCGGAAGTCGAACCGCCTACGACATGCATTCTACCTGATACACCACATAACTCAATAATGCAAGTCGATCCTTCGATACGGCTCAAGGATTCATATGGCGGAGATTCAGAAGTCATGAATGGTATTCGAATTCCGAAGCGTTCATTGCGCTGTGATGATTCAGCTCCTATTGTATCAGGCGGAGCTTCTATTAAAGACTTTACACCCAGACAATGTGAAAGTCCATCGGTTCGCCGCAAAACCGATACCTGTCCGATCGTATCGGGTGGTCTACACTCATTAGACTGCAGTTTGGACAGCGAAACCGCAACTAAGCCCAAAGAAAAACCAAAAACTGCGCAATCTGTTAAGTCATGGGTGGTTGATATGAGCGACTGTAACCGCAGGCGACGAAGCACCAGTTCATCGTCAAGTACAGAAAACACGACACGATCGGCTGATACGTCTATAGAGCAGAAAAATGGATTAGGGTTCTATGTTTCACTCAATGATATGCAAGAATCAAAACCGGTCGAGGAAGATCACATGCCTCTCAATGTGAAAATGAGTCGATCACTTCATGATCCAGTGCGGAAGCCAACTGGATTCTATGTTGACCTGTCCGAGAGTGAGAATTCAAGGACAGCGACGCCGCCACCCAGTGTTAACGTACATACTCCACCTGTAAATGGGGTCAATGGCGACAGCAAGAAGAATATTTTTTCGATGTTCATTGATTTTGGAGAAAAGAGAAATGTTAATAAGCGTGAGCCTTTATCTTTAGCGTCTCGACTCTCAAGCTCGTTGCATCAGAAACGTGATAGTGATTCTATGAAAAGTAGCTTCAGTTCGACCGAAACGATAATGTCGCAAAGTACGAACAGTAATTACGGTCGTGAGAAATTAGATTCGACGGGAGAGGCGGGCAAAACATCTTCCGATGAAAGTAAGAAGCCTTCATACCAATTTACCGAAAGCGATTCTCCGATATTGCGTCGTACTCCACCGCGATCATTAGTCAAGGAAGAGTCAAAACGACACTCTTGGAATAATGCGGAAATAAAACCCAGCCAAATTCCAAATCGTGAACATAAACGATCAGCAAGCTTAACAGCAGACAAGGGGATCATGAATATCCTCGATAAGTTGCCGATAATTTCAAAAACATCTTCAATGTCGATCGATTCATCTCTTTCGCCATTTGAAGATTTCACTTGTTCCAAATCGGAAATGAGCACCTATTCGAATAATTCGAATTCGGCTACTTCGATTTCGGTTCATTCAAGCGGAGGTGAAAATGATGATCCTTTAAAAAAGATGAAAAAGCGACGTCGAGATGTTCACATCAATGAAACATTCGACAAAAGCAGTCAAGGATCTTTAACTGATGGAGTTTTTTCGAAAGAATCGTCGCCAGTTTCGACAACTGATACCGAAGATTTGACTTTCCAACAGGAGGAAATCATTGCTGCGGAAGCGACTTCGGTGACTGTATCCACAAAGGATAACGGTGTCCGTCCTGTAGTGATGGAAACAATTATCGAAACAAAAGAGACATCATCGCCCAAGAAACAGGCTTCAGCGAATTTGAAACCGAAAGTTTCTAATGGTGACTGCAAGTCGCACACAATGGAGACTTTGCATGCAACGATCGAGAAGCAAAAACAACTTTTGGAAACGGTTACAGAGCACGTCGAGACGACAGGCTCATCTTTTGTTAAATTATCCGACATGGATAAACCGATCAGCAAATTTGAACTTCATTCACCCGAAAATTTGTTGTCAAAATCGGTAGGCTCGCATCGACACATCAGTCGCCTGTTCCAGGACACCCGATCACGACCGCATTCATGGAACATGACACGATCAACTGGTACCAATATTGTGAACATAACGTCTTCGGTGGAAAATCTGAAAAGTTTGTCCCGATTATTTCCGCATTTGTCGCGAGAGTTAAGTAGCAGCTTGCCCGGTGATGTTTCCTTTGAGATGTACAATCGAAGTCCGAATGACAATAGCGAATATGGACAATCGGACTTTTCGGGGGAATCAAGTCTGGCGTCGAGTATTAGCCGATCGGGAATGGATGAATCGTCGATATCGTGCCGTCAGCCTCGACGACTCGGCGAAGATCTTCTGAAGATGTTTTTACAGGAAATAGCAACGGATGTTGTGGTCGAGGTAAACGGTCGCCGAATAAAGGCTCACAAATGTATTCTTCGATCGCGATGCCAGTATTTTGCAGCCATGTTGGCTGGCGGTTGGGTACAGAGTGCTGGAAATGTTATTTCATTACCCGGATATTCGTACAGTTCCGTGCATTTTGCCTTATGCCATATATACTCGGGCGCTTCACATCCGCCGGATGGAATAAGTTTGATGGAATTAGCTGCCTTGGCCGATCTGTTGGGCTTGGAGGGATTAAAGGAAGTCACTGCGCATACTTTGAAATCGAATTATTGTCATAACTTTCACAAGCCATGTTCGGGCTGTATAGATGGAATTTTACAAGTTTTACCAGTTGCTTTGAATCATGCGCTGGATGATTTGTATCGCAAATGCTTGAAGTGGACTTGCCGGCACTATATGAAAGTTTGGCCAACGCGATCGTTTGCCCAGCTACCGTCGGATATATTTGGAAGATGTCGACAGCAACTCGTGGCACACTTGGTAAGTTTTCATTTCTTAAGCGTTATAAATCAAGAAGGCTTTTGGCAAACAGTTTTAGGACAATCAGTTTCTTTGCCTTGTGTCCATATTTTTAAGTGTCATCGGAACTATTTTGGGGCTAAGTACGAGATGAGTTGGAGAGAATTTGATGATTAAGTAGCAAGTATCTTAACTCTTTGTGTGATATATCGAGAAATGAACAAAATTATTTATATTATCGTGTGGTGTTAAATTTTTTCTACACCTAAGTAGGCATAAAAACATATTTGGAATGCTTTTTAGTAACACTGAAAATATGGTCATTCTGATTAACCAAAAACATTGTTATTAACCGTTATATTGCCAATAACATATGCATAGAAATTTCTGGGGTAGGATAAGGCCAGGCTATGAAATTTCTGGAAAAGGATAATTTCATTTAAGGTTCAATTTAAGGACCTTTAAAATTAGACCATTAGCGTTGGTTCAGTTATGATAGAGCTCCTTTTGCAGCAAAGTTTTAGATCGCTACGAATGATGTCAGCATTAAGGGCGTGGAGGAGATAGTGTTAAACATTTTCAAACCATCTGCATAAAATAGAGACCGACAGCTAAAGAGGGTGAATAACAGAGGACCAATAATTGATCCCTGAGAAGCACCTGGGTTTGGCATAAAATAGTTGTATTACATCTTCAATAAAACTCGTACTTAGGCGTATTTAATGCAAGAGACGTCTACCGTTGCAGATGTTGGAAGATTCTGTCAATATTCATGGCAAAGAGCATGTAGTCTGCAACATTGCAGTATTGTCTTCGCAAGTATATTGTTGGACATGATTCTTTCGAAATAGAAAAGTAATAAATAGTTAAATGCTGTGGTGACAGGTTTAGAAGATTAAATTGAAATGCATTTATTTGTCCTAAAACTAACATACTGTAGGAAATATAGTTCTCGTTATAGTGCATTGTATTTTATAAATTAACAAGATCAATTTTTTTTTCAGACCACAGAATCTGTGCTGGATAGTATCTTAGACTGTGATCACTTGATATCGCAATTGGCACCGTGCCGCTGGGGTACTGCTATTGAAAATCTCGTCCGAGATATTTTAGATGCTGCATATGGTTACATCAGTGATCACTTTGCCAGTCTCATAGCTAGTGATAGCTTCCTGTCGCTGGGACATGATAAATGCTTATATATTTCTCGTTTGGAAACCATTCTGTTGCGAACAGCTTCATCACTTATTCCCGACCAGGCATGTCGAAGCTATCAACGCGTCACAAGGTTAAATGCAGTACTTGCAGCGAAAGTGATAAAGGTACCAAGCATGAACGAGCATGGTAATGAGTTTAATAATGGAAATGGTAGCGTGCAAGAAGAGGAAATGGAATGGAACGAAGAGTTTATTCGGCTTGTTAGCGCAATATTGTCAGCTGTTGAACAGTGTCTGACAAGACAATGTGCACGGGCAATGCGTGTAGCATCGTGGCAACGAATGGATTTGGAGTTGCGTAAGAAAATACAAAAGCTGGCATGCCTCACTGAACCGTTGGACCTGCGGCGAAGTAAAAATATTCCGAAACAAATTAGTTTTAATGCGAACAATCGTAATCAAGACCTGTATCAGGTCAAATTGGCAATACAAGCACATTCGAAACGGGCATTGGCCCAGGACACTCAACTTTATCGGGCTACGGCTCACACTCAAACTAACAACTACGATAGACATATACAAACAAACGAAAAAGCCGTACAGGCTAATAACGAAACCAAGGAGTCTTTAAGTAAGTATAAGTTTTAGTCGATCGCTTACGGTACTATTAATTTATTTGCTTCATTTGCAGGTAAAGTCTTAAAATCGACTTCAAAATCAAATGTTCCAGCCACTCAACCATTAAAACCGAAAAACGATCGAACGAGGACATTGGGTCATCGTCGAACGCACTCCGAGGACTCTTCAACATCTACGAAAATCTCTGAATCATCAACACAAAAATCTGCTTCGATTACTAGTTCAACGCGACTTTCGGACATACGGCCGCGATACTTAGAACCGAGAAAGCTTCGAGGACCCCTGAAGAGTCAGACAAGTTCAAATATTCCTTCGCTGAAGGGTAAACATATTTCGTCAAGCGATAGCTCTCGAACATCCAGTCCAGCAACAGGTAAACGTAATTCGAACAATATGACGCGGAAAATAGGAACGAAATCGATAAATATGTCATTGGATAGTTTGTCGTCGCCGTCGAAAAAAGCCGGTGCAAAACTAAAAGGTCGCGCTGGTACCGAAATCTCGGTCGATTCGCTCGGCGATTCAATGAAAAGTTCAATGAAAACGGAAAATACAATTTCTCAAGAGTCCCTAATACGATGTGATGTTAAATCGAAAGATAATAAAATCACCCGATCGAATCCAGTCATTAATAAAGAAAATCAATCGGTTAAATCGATGCCGAATAAGTTCGCACGAATCAAACCGCTCTCGTGTCAAACAACATCCGGTTCTAGTCCATCGTCCGTAACAAATAAATCTGGTCGTCTCTCAAGCACTACCAGTTCAATGAATTCGCCGCGCGATGCATTCAAAAATCGGTCGATATCAGTTCCGGCTGGCGCCGGAACGCAAAATAATATCCGAAAAAGTTTCCTGACGGCAAAATCTCGCGAAATTCTTGCTCGCAAATCGGGCAACTTTAATCAATCGAATGGTTCCGTCGATAAGATCACATCGAATGTTGTTTATAAGTCGAGCAGTGGTTCAAATATTCCTACGCGTCGAATCCTTCAACCGACTACGTTACATTTACGTAAGACTGCCAAACTTGTTTCGAATTCGGTTTCGAGTCCGACACAGAGTAGTCAATTGAAATGCGTACAAAGGAATAATTCGTCGTCGAAAGCCGATCGTCGAAACGATTGTAAGCCAGTCAGGAAGATTATGATTTCGGATAATAAAAGAGAATCGCAAGAAAAGATCGAGCTGGTTATCGAGAGTCCGAAAGAGTTACGAATTGAATCGAAATTGGAACGGTCGAGTACTTTCTGTAAGGAAGCATCAGATCTTCCTGTTAGTGAGCTACAAGTTATTGAGTAGGTAATTCGACATTTCCTCTCTAGCAAAATACGTCATTTGTTACTAGTAGTAGGTTTTTGGAAAATAGATTTTTTTTGTTGTGTTGTATGGAAAATGATGATGGGTTTGTGGAATGATGTGCATTCCTTTTTCATGTGAATTTGTTCAGTTGAAGAATCGTTTCTATTGTTCAAAAGCATTCTTTGGATCTAAACGACCTTTATTTTCAAGCGGTTCATGAATGAATTAATTCCAGCAAACCAAAAACATCGCAAATGAATCGCTAACGATTCATCTAGGTGAAGTACACGTTCACATGTATAAATTCAGTTACGATTCAGTGCTGAATCACTGAGCATCTTATTTGTTACATTCGTAAGTGATCTAGGTGGCTCGTACGAAAGAGTGGTGAAGAGTATCAGGATGTGTTTTTGCATGGGGATTTTATATTCTTCGTTTAGAATTCAAATTTCCTGCCCCTATAGTGCAAAAATTATGAATTTTTTGGTCGAGGTACGATATGTTTTTCATATTACTGACTCCTTTGTACAAAGTTGAGTTTGTTTGCTGGAATACTATTAATTCAATACATTTGAATTACCAATGTATTTTTGAGGATTAATCAAGCCACTTATGTCCAACATAATCTCACTTTATTTTTCGGAATTTGTTTTATTTTCGATTAAACTCGTCCGATAATTCATCACCATTTTATACAATACCAAAAAAAACAACTTGTTAATACAAAACAAACTAAAAATTTCAGGAATTGGAAATAACTGAAATTGATATCTAGTCAAAGACAACAAAAACTGTCTTGTCTAATTTAAGTTAATATAGTGAAACGCGAGAGAACAATAAATTGTATCTATTACTCGTCTGTTTCAAATTTCTTAGATGTAACACAAAATATTTAAATATGTACACATTAGAACTAGACTGTCGATATAAATATTAAAAAAAAACAAAACAACAAAAACATTGGCTTCAATACATTACATATAAAAATTATTTGTTATTTTTTTCGGAGAAATGATACGGTAAAAATCATAATTACATTGAAATTTTTTTGTCTTTAATCTTAAGTTTTCAATATTAACATTCACATTATTTATACAAAAGAAATTTATTAATATTTAAAACAGCTAAAGAACGACATAACTAATTAATTTGCGCCATTAATATCTTCGGTTTAGTTAAATCTTTGACTTTTTTTTACGAAGGGGATGTAAGGGAACATAATCTTTTTGATAATCATTTTTTTACTACACGCTTGTATATATATAATTTATGTGAAACTAAAATTTCGTCTGCCCGTTGTTTGTGTTGCTAAAACTAATGAACTTGGAATTATGGTTGAAATAATATTGTCCGGATAATTGTTTATTGTTGCTGTAATTTGGGACTTATATTTTTTATACGTCCGTTGTGATGTACTTATTTTCATAAATCTGTGAAACAACGCAACCCCTTGCTGCGTGGTAGTATACAACGTTTCAAAATTTTGATAAAAACAATGTTTTCTTGATACAAAAGTTCTATTTCTGTTCATATTTGTATCAACTCTATTGTCTGAAATTTCATGTTTTTTTGTGTAAAACTTATTTATGTGAATGTGAAAGTTACTTTCGAATTATATGAACAAAGAGCGATGTTTCCCAATTTCTGTCCATGCGACATCCCTAAAATTGAGTAGACAGGAGGCTAAAGTTTACAGTATTAAAGGCTGATCCCTAAGTCCAGTTCGGTATTATTAAACAAAATTACAATTTATTCCAGTTGGGAAATGTTTAATTTCTTCACTCATTCGTGGTCTTTTTAAATTACAATACTCTGTCCAAATGACGTACTTACGTTCTACTCGGACATAATAGCATCGGCAAATTCATCCACCACATCGTTTTTTTCTTCTAAGCCTTGCCGCCTTGCCTTGGTACAGCGCTTCAGCAACAATCGCAATAATTTACAAAACAATCTCACATCAAATTACTTTTATCCAGCAACTGACCAGGACAATGTTGGTAACTATTCTATGACATAAAAGTTGCTAAGCATTGGTGGGTTCCATATAAAAATTATAAAAAAAATCAGTTTTAATCCGTAAATTTCTTCTGCAATAAAAGTAAATAATTTTGCACGCCATGCCTATGATTCTACGAGCACAATTTAAAAATGCAATCTTATGATTAAAATCGTGAATCGTTCAACGGACATTAAATTCAACCGTTTTTGCCGCTGTAAATCGCTGCTACTACTATAACATTCCTTTTAGAGCTGTTTATCGCTTGTGATAAAATATCAAACGTCTTTGTATTCTGCATGTTAACAAATAATAATTTTAAATTTGCAATTCTTACATCAAACTATTAAAGCTTCTATCTACATTTATAAATGAAAAGTGACATACTAATCTGCTAGGAATAAACGCCGAATAAAAAAATATGTATGGCATCGGTAATATGAGACCAAAACGTTCGATTTTTTGTACATTTATTATTAAGGCATGAAAAAACGAAAGAAAAACGTGTGGAATTAATTTATGCGACAAAATAACGCATAGCTAGTCATTTGTACAAAATCATTATGGAGATGTAAAATTTATTCTATTTCAAAGAAAATATGAAGCATAAGTAGTAGCAAATAAAAACTGAATTTGAATAAAACTTTTCAAAATAAAACTATTAAAAAATAAAAACTATTTTATCACAATTATTGTACACTCTAAAGAAATATTTAAAAAAATTATTAATTGCCTTTATCCATGTCTACTTCTGTCTGTCGCGCCTTAAATTCGTCTTATATTTTCTGTATACATTCTTCTAAACACAGGTTCTGATTATCTGGAGTGCCATGTTATAAATTCCTGTTTCTTTAAAAAATATTACTCGCTTATTTTAAATTTAGTCGAAATTTCAATAATAAAATATTCACTTTATAAATATAGAATAAAATATGTAGTAATAATTATAAGTGATTTTTTGTCTCTCTTGAATTTATCATTTTTGATATTTTTCTATTAATTTAAAGCAAAAGTAACGCTGCATATTTCTCTAAATGTATTTGCTACGTAATTCGTGATTATCATTAATAAAATAACAATAAAAACTATGAAAAAATGAGTATCGATGTAAAACAATGACAAAGAAGATTTCTTTTTTGAAAATTAAAGATTTAAAAAAACGTGAGTGTTCTTATTGAATGAATGGTTCGTAGATATTTCTATTTATGAATTTACTTTGTTTATTTATTTTGTTATTTTTTTGTCAAGCCTTAATTTCGCTTCGGATCAAAAGTAATTTTCCATCCCAGCGGGATGTTTGCTAGTCTTTACCGCTGGTCTCACAGTGAAAAGCACACAAGATCCTTGCGTATAGAAGAATTTTTGAAATTCATCTTAGTATTGTTAACTTACTGAATATTTTGGTGTGTCTATTTAGTCCACTAAATTAGAAAGCTTTTAAATTACGACACGGTCAGAGTTGTCTATGGAATTTTGAATAGTTCGCTTAATTTATTTATTGCAAAGTTAAAATTTGATCTAAGTCCAAAAACCCTTTTCGATTTTATTGCACTAAATTGGATGGGAGACACGAGCCCATACACACCCTAGCAATAGTCGTAATGTAAAAATGTTTAACACTAAACCTACCGATACTTCATGTATACCTATTCCTACCACAGCGGGTCAAGTGACCCGTCTTTAAAATGTTATATATATATTATACTATGTATAGTGAAAAATGTAGCACAATTTGGTACATGAATTAAGCAATTTTTCCAAATAACGATTCAAAAATATTTATTTATTAAATTTAAAAAGGTGATAATGTTATTTAGAAGAAATTCTGACAAAAAGTTTAAAATGTGTCATTTGACCCGTCGTGGTAGGTTTAGTGTTAATAAGATATGCTTAAATAAATTCACTAAACTAAGAATTAGACGGAAATAAATCAAGAGAAACAATGCGTCGCGATTGGACACCCGGGCGGAAATCGGTGGTGTCATAAAAAATAAAAATGCTTTTTTCAAAGAAAATTACATTCTCTACTCTGCTCTAGATAAATGCTCAAAAAACGTACCTTGTAGGTCTTACTTTCTATTGATAAATCATAATTTAATTTACTCATCTTATTGCGCTCTTTTCTGAATCAGTTTATTAAGGTTGGATGAGGTGAGATGGAGAGGGAAGGTCTGAAAAGCTCGTAAATAAAGTTACCACAATAAGAATTCCAATTTTTTTATATTAAAAACCGAATCCCTCCTGGTGCTCAACGGTACCGAACGGAATAAACTTGTGTATTGTGTTTGTAGGTTATTTTGTGTGATAAGTTCCAATTGAATATACGAGGTCTGACAATAAAGTTCGCAGACAAGATTTTTTAAAAACCATTTATTAGAATTATTGAAATTTTACACATGACACCCTTCAAAATAATCCCCTTGGGCCCTAATACACTTCTCAATTCGCCTTTTCCACGCAGAGAGCCAAATCCGGCGAATTATGAAACGATTGCGTGAAAGAATTTGCAGGAAGAGGTCTGATTTGTGGGAAAATCAATTCTGGGTTCTTCATCATGATAATGCAACCGCGCAAACGGCTTTCCTTGTTCATCAGTTTTTTGCCACAACCGGTACCACAGTTCTCGAGCACCCTCCATATTCGCGGGATTTGACTCCCTGCGACTTTTTTTTATTTCCTAAAGTCAAAGAAAAATCAAAAGGGCACCATTTTCAGACTTTAGAGGCAATTAAAGAGTCATCGTCGGAGGCGTTGGGGCAATTCAAGAAGAACAATTTCTGGAATGTCTAGAGGCGTGGAAAAGGCGAATGGAGAAGTGCATTAGGGTCCAAGGGGATTATTTTGAAGGGTGTCATGTGTAAAAATTCAATAATTCTAATAAATGATTTTTAAAAAATCTTGTTCGCGAACTTTATTGTCAGACCTCGTATGGACGTTTCGCCTTAAGCACTGCAAGAGCCAGTAGCTCGCACGGTTACGACCTGGTACACTTCCACCACTTTCATATCGGCATTATCCACCATACAAAAACGAAAAAAGTAGAGGAAGAGATCACTGGCTCTCAGACTAGCACTGGTTTTTCATAACATTCGATTTTTCTTCACCTCTAGTGACCGTTCACTAAAATGTTTGCTGGGAAGTGATAGTCAAACCTGTAGTATTTCAGCACTTATTCTTAGTTCTATAACGTTTTTTTGTACAACGCGAAATATTCTTCTGCGTGCACGTTTTTTAGATTTTTAAAATTTACAGACATCTTTTCGCAATACAAACAATAATTTTATTCAAAGTATACATACATCCAATCGCCTTAAACACTATTAAAACAATTAAATATCAATTAACGTGCCCCTGGGCCGTTTCGCTGCACCTCCTTCATCGGGCCTTTGCCGTACACCAATATCGCAAAGTTTACCACCTTTTCGTTGCAACTGTTTCTCAATGATTCGCGCATTATTGGCATAGCTATCGGCAATTTCACGCTGTAAACGAGGAAAAACAAATTAAATATCCACAACACCTTGAAGATTGAAAGCTACACAAAATTATAAAAATTCTTACCGCTTCGATTTCGTCTTCTTCCTCGTCGATAGTCGACACAGTGACTGAACTGAATTTTCCCATATTTTTAGTGTGTCGAGTGACCAGCACTTTCTGCGGTTGGTTTGCCAAGACCTGACCGAGTACGTCTTCCGTAGCTTGAGCATTGGCAGCTGCGGCGATTTGTTTTTCGTTTTTCCGCTTAACCAGAGCCCGTTTCAGTATGAAGGTCACGTTGGTGTCGGGAGCGTGACGATAATACACGGGTAAGTTGCACGATTTACACTGTAATAAAGGAGATATTGGATTCCGGGGAAATTTTAAAATTCTTAAAGGTTCTTGTTACGTTCAGACGAAATTGTTTCTCGATTCCCTGCTCCCGCTTGATGTGTACCGTTTCGCCAGAATCGTAGGATAATTTGTGAGCTCGCTGCGACCCGTCGATTACTCGGGCTCCATCGGTTTTTCGCAAAGGCAATTTTTCAATGGAACAATCTACAGGACGAAGTGAATGCAAATTAAAGGAATAAAGGTAAGAGGCGAACTTGTTTCAACTTACCAAGGATTAGAGACAGCCTTCCGCACAGGCAGTAATAAATGTTAAGAGGTTTTTCCTCGTTGTACTCCTCTTGGTCTTTCGAATCGGAGCAGACAATACTTCGAGACACAACTTTAGGCATTTTGCTTTATTTTATGAGCTGCTTCCTAGAAATTATCGGCGTTTAACTGGAGATGAACTAGATGATAAAACCGCACCGAAGGACACACGACTAGTAAAGTATGTAAATAAACCAGGCTGACATCGAAAGACGTTTATAAACGTCAAAAGTGAAGGTGTCTCTTGCTGAATGGCTGAATAGAGTAATAAGAGCGACCACCAGGTGACACATTAGTCGCTATATGGATTTTCAATTTTTAGTACTCATCCGTTAACCGTTACACACACAATTTTTTAGTTTTGAAGAATTTAACTGTAATTTCGTTTACATTCGAATTGGTGGCTGAAATACGAACTAGAGTGAGTACTTACAGGCGGTTGTTGGCTTTTTTTTACAAACGTTTTTGCGTAAGGTGGAATATGTACGGTGCGAACAGTATTAGGTTTTTGAAATTTTTTCCTAAAAAGCTTGATAACCATAGCAACATTGAACTATCATTACCATTTACCAAAACTATTTCATCATAGCTGTAAAGGCAATTTCTGCCTAAATCTCTAAAACGTTTCACAAAGCTGTGTAGCTACTTGAATTTATTATTGAATAAATGTTATGTTATGTATGTACGGTGCACAGTGGGGTATTTGCACGATCTAGATGATATTTTCTATTCATCTTAAAATAAGATATTATTAAGTTGTTATTCAGTAATAATAAGGAAAAAAACATTTATCACGCACAAGCGAAAAAGTAATGTAAGAGATTTTTCATATTTTACATTTACTTTCTAAACGAAACTTTAGTATGTTTCAGAATGTGGTCAATAAAAGTTTTTGACATTTGGGAAGAATGAATAAAAACGTTTTAAAATTTTTGATTTCATCCAGCCAGTACAATTCGAGCCGCTATTATGGCATGTTTGGCTGACGCGCGCTACGCTCCAACTACCTTCCGACAGCCCTGCGGGGCTCAGGGATTAAAACTCCCCTTTCGCGCTTATGTTTGGCTCCAACTACCTTTCGTGCAGCCCTGCGGGGCTAAAGGGACTTAAACTCCCTTTTTCGCGTGCATATGTTGACGAGAAACGTCAAATAGAACCGTCATGGCGGTTCGAATAAAATGTACTGGGGGAGCAAAACAAAAAATTTTAAATTGGTTTTTTTTATAGTTTTACGTTCCGAATGTCAAAAATTTTAAAATGTGAAAAATCTCTTACATTACTTTTTCGCTTGTGCGTGATAGAGGATTTTTACCAATAATAAATTTGAAACATATTTATTGAGAAAAAAATTGTGTTGCTTAATGAATATATAATTTTTTTGGTGAATGTTTTCACACCACATTTTAACTGAAAATACTAGTTTTTCGGGTAAGATACCATTTGTTTTAATTTTTGTGTGACGTTTTGGACTCGACTGAGTCCTTTTCAAGGACTTTACCAAGGACTGAGTCCTTTAACCTTGATAAAGGAAAATTCAAAGTACGAATATTTCGAATTTCCGTTATCAACATAAACTGTTATAAAATCTGAATATGCAGATATTTGCAGAACATTTTTGTGACTCCTTAAGAATGAACATTTGACCTTCATATTGTCACATAAATTTTGACGAGATTTTATGGAGGTACATAGCTTAATCAATTTTGAAAATGTACCTTTTCCAAAAAATAGATCTAAAATTTTTTTATTTTTAGTTCAAAAACTATGTATCCTTAAAAAACCATATATATCCATTATTCAAAACTTCCTAATTTGCCTTTAAAATCACGAAAAAATTATGTAAGCACAGGTAGTTTTAAAGAAAGTTTTTTCTATAACAACTGGATCGTTTACGAATGGCTACTTTGAGGCGAGCTCGCGGCTTTTATAATAAAAACAGGTAAAAAAAACCCTTTCTGAAACTCCCTAATTGGTTAAGCCAATTAAGACATGATATGCTGGTAAACAATTACATGTTTCAAAAACCGAATATGGCCAGCTAGATTGGGACAATACCTTACTGTGCGGCGGTCAGACGGACATAATTCTTTTTTTGCTTGTTTGCAGTCTACTAGTTATAAAACGTGAAAATAATTTCGATCACAATACTTTATTATTAAAATAATCAAGTAAAATACAGGGTGCATTGAAAGTAACTGTATGATTTGTTTTTCAAATAAATATTGAATGGAATGAACAAAACAGAATATTTAAATTTAAAAAAAAAGGTAATTTTTTGCTATTTTCTTACATTTAGTATGAAAAATAAAATCAGTTAAATGAGAACCATTCGGACTCAAAAAATCTGCTCTTTGTATTTGCCATAACTTTGTAGTTTTTTTTGCAGTATTAAAACCAATTTCATGAATGTTTTTGTTTAGTTGCTGCAAGGTTTGTGGATTATTCACACACTTTCCCGTTGAGAAAGCCCCAGCAGTCAACTCAGGCGACCGTGGTGGCCATCAAATCGCGGTATTTGGATATTATTGCAATGGAAAATGCAAAGGCTTCTGTTAGTAAAAAAATGGGCCTAAAGAAAGCCAGAGAATATTTTGGTGTTCCTAGGGTCGTGAATACTTTGGTGTTGAAAAAGAGTACGTTCTCGAAATTCAGCAAAAGGCCTTGATCGTTATGAAAGCGTATTTTCTCCTATGCAAGAAAAGGAGCTCATTGAACACATAAGAACACGACTTGGAAAATGGTTTTTTGGAGTGACTACTGAGGACCTTAGAGTACTTGCGATCGAATTAGCTGAAAAAAAATTAAATTGATCATCCTTTTTGTTGCATAATAACAGAGTAGGCAGGAAAGGACTGGCTTTCAGGTTTCCAAACCCGTCATAAGGAGATTTCTCTACGTACTCCAAAAGCCACTTCGACAGCAAGGGCAAACTAGAAGCGTGTGCCCTTGCTGTCGAAGACCTAATTTTTTTTATTCTTCGACATGTGGAAAAAAAAATTTAGGTTGGAGAATAAATTGCCGGCAAATCGAATATTTATCGTTTATGAACCTGGAATAACAACGAATAAAAGGAAGGAAGCAAGTTAGTAGTTGGACTACTTTTTCAGACTGTATCCGAATGTCGTAATTTGTGTTGGATGTAGGTGATAATTTTTACGCGATGTTTTAAACATTTTCTTAGTCTCACTAAACTCTCAAAAAAATATTATGTACTGTTAATCTTAGATGGTTAATTGTCGCATAGCAAAAATATAGATTTAATTAATCTGGCTAGAGATAATTACGTAATAATAATATGTTGTTCTCCACACTACAGCCGCTTGATGTCTTTTTCGTGGGATCCATGCTGCCAATGGTGAAATGGATGATTATTTTTTATGCTATAAATACAGTCGACAAAAATATTTTCAGATTATTTATCTTTCGCGAATTAATAACTTTTGTTATCTCGTACCTTGAGCTGTGGATTTTTAATTATTTTAATTTGTTTCATTTTATGTCCAACTATTTTTCGTTACAGATTTACACTTAATTTCTTTTGAATTTATTAAAATTATATTGTTTGTTTTAATTGATCCATTGCTATATTCTTTCGCTTCAATTTTGGGTGGAATTACTGAATCCTTGGAAGGGCTCACTTTACCCTTGTGCTGGGCAAAGGGGCACTTTGAAGTATGTATAGAAAGGTAATATCTTTTTTATAAGCTGCAATAATTTAACTTCATTATAATATGACTAGGCTAACACCCTAAGGTATAGATTTAGCTAGAAAAGGAGTTCATAACTAGTACCCATTTACAAGCTTTAGGGGGCTTATTTTACCCCACTTTCTCGCAGATTTGATCAACTGGAAACTTTCAAAAATTGCAATCTTTTGAATTTTGTCCGGATTTATTGTGCTAGCTCCATTCATACCTATACAATCGCAATTAAGGGCTCACATACCCCTGCACGCGCTGAAAACCGAATAAATTTGAAAAATTATTATAAAGGTTATATGGTGAAAAAAAAAAAATTTAATTGTTGAGTTCACATGTCTCATTAACTATTCAACTATAAAATATAAAATTTTGTTTTTTTTTGTTTTTAATATTAACAGTGTTTTTTACTGGTATAAATGGACTACTTATGAAAACCATGGCGCCTCCTGGTCGGCATTATAACTTCACCAAAAATAGTTCAATTTGCAAAAATAAAAAAGAATCTTGTAAAATAATGTAGTAGTTATACGAGTAGTCTGACGGAGGAAATTTTTTTTTTTTTTCAAAAATAAATAAGTTACATTATTTCAAACTTTAATAAGCAGTTTTTTAAAAAAAATTTGCGTTTAATAATTTATAAAAAAATTTCCAAGCAAAAAGTTAAAAAAACCTCTCGTCAGACTATAGAGAAAATAGTTATCAAAATTTAAGAAAAAAAAAAAATTGAAAAGTATTGAAAATTGACTGAGTTATCGTGCCGACCCTGTCTAAAAACATGGTTTCGAGAAAAATGCATTTAAAGTTTTTGGTAGGTACAACGTGAACTTACGGCTAGTCTCCCATTCCAGCTTCGTACTGTACACCTTCTTCCTCTTGTATTTTCGTGTTTTTCACAGATGGTCCTATAAATGACTTTGTTTTCTATGAAACCCAGCTTTTGCGAAAAAAATAAATGCTAAACGCTGCTGTTGAGAGTGGCGCGGCAATTAGCCAGGAAGCCGCTCCAAACCGATGTCTGCTCACATTTATTGCTATAACTTTGTAATGGAGTGGAATTTTCTAAATTCTAAATTTTTTTTTAATTCTGAAAAGTATAAAAATCTGTAAAAAAAAAAATATTTTTTTTGAAAATTTCAGGGGTATATTAAATAGTTTTATTTAACGGGATCAAATCAACTTCTTAACGCAGCTTCTTCTGTTTTCCGCAGGGTTCATAGTTAGGTCCTCGACTACTTATATTACTTGTAAATTACCTCTTCTTGGAGTTTAAGTTACCTCATATACGCTGATGATTTGAAGTTATTTCGCTTAATAAAAACTATTTCTGATTGTATGATATTGCAAAATAGTCTCTGCATTAGGAAAAAATCTCTACCTACCTACAGAAAAATGACTTAACTAATTTGTTATTATCAAAGATCTTAGTGTTATGTGTGATTCGAAATTAAAATTCGATCTGCACGTTGTTGAAGTTTTCAAATGTGCTGAAAGATAAAGTGGATTTATTTTGAGATCAGGGAGCCCTTGTCGTCGCGAACATCTTTTCAGAAATTTAGATTCTCCAAACAATAGTCCTTTAAAGAAGGCACACCGTATTCGCACTCAACAATATAAATCAAAGTTCAGTATTCCATTTAGAGTAGTGTACGATTGGTTGCTGCCTTCATAGCTGTGGCAAGTTTTAAATATCTGTTCCATATGCAAACCACACGTTGTTGAACCTGAAAGGACCCAGAAACAATTTAATATCACTAGAATTTATCAAGTTTCATGGCTAAATTGTGGCATTGATTGACTCATACTCGTGAATCTATGGTCTTGAAATGAATCACATCAAATGCAAGAAAGTGTAATTTCTTTGTATATGGCTTGAACTTTCCTCACTTTACAATAACACACCCTCGTTGAGAATATACCTGAAATTTGTAACTTTATGCAAATTCACCTGTCGTGTTTTTCTGTACACTGAGAAAAACTGGTGTCTGGTCAGACGCTTGTTGTTACCCATAATTTTGTAGTCGTATCGAATATCACCTATTGCATCGCACCACGTCCGCTACGAATTTACCCATCCACCCCCCCTAAAATACGCTATACTATACGTGCGTCCCCAAATCGCATACAAAGTGTAGACTCTGAATGAAAGGCTAGAAACAAAATTTAGTTGCATGGTATTCGGGTTGGGGGGTGAAAATCTCCTGATGCAATTTATACGAGACCGGGCAGTAGTAAAATGCATGAAAAGGACGCGTGAAACTACGATATGATGGTGTTTGGTGTAGCAATCAAACGTGAAGCGTGAAAACAAATCTACGGGGCATACGACTACCACGATGAGATGGGCAAAAAAGGATACTCTGGCGTCCGTTCAATGGAGTCAGAGTTCAGAGAGGGTGACATTATGATCCGATGCTGATTGCATTTGAATTTTAGGTCTTCGCATTCTGTTCATGTCTTGCGGTGAATCCTTGGCTCTTAGCGGCATACTCGTATCATACATTATATTGACATTTTTAAGGGGTAGTTTTTCTGTTTCACTGTATTTGGTGCTCTCCACTGAGGAACTTTGAGGGTTGGGTTTTTATGTGGGTTTATTCGCTGTGATGAGAGCGAAGATATACTATAGTGAAATTTCGGGGGAGAAAAATATTCGATCAGCGGTTGTACAACTGTAAACAGGATTGACTATGTTACGTACATGTCTCGAGAATTTATGAAATCATCGCTAATATTAAAAGGACGAGTTTTCAATTAAACACTATGTAATATTTGAACAATGTTGTAGAATGTATATAACAAAAACTTGTTTACATAAATTTTAGGTGTCCACGAAACTGACTCCTTTCCATTGTGAGAAAATAGAGTGACCTATTAAAATACAACTGTGCTGAATATTAATTACTTTATTATTTCAATAATACAGTATTCTGATCAATTTTTAAAAAAAAAAAATTGTTACCATCAAAACTTTTTTTGTACATTTCATGACTAGTAGACACGAAAAAAGCAAAAAAAAATGTTCAGTCCGTCTGTCCGCCGTACGTCGACCGTTGTGCGCAAAATCGTTTGAAGGCTCGTAGCTCCCAAACCCTTTGAGCTATTAAATTGAAATTTGAATTTTTTTTATGAATAGACTGAGTAGGCCCCTTGAAGTGACCATATTTTGAAGGGTGGGGGTTGAAAAATGTTAGATTACGATATCTCACGGACCAATTTCACTAGACAAATAAAATTCGGTTTGTGTATAAAGGTTGACAAATAAAGTTTGCTGAAAGTAAAAGTTTTTAAGAAAGTGGAGGGGATAAGCATTTTTCTGAAAAATCACATCTCATATCTCAGGAACGATGTAAGATAAATGCTTAAAATTTTTGCCAGAAGTAGGCCTTATAGACTCCTAACAGAAAAAAAAATTTAAGTGTGAGGGTGTAGAGGGTGAGAGTGGGGGAGGGTGAAAAGGAAAATGTTCTGATTTTTATATCTCAAGAACCTATAATGATATAAAGCTGAGATTTGGTATTTAAATGGAGCTATAGTAGTACATAGCATGTTGGAAAAATATAATTTTTTATAGGTGTAGTTTGGTACGGGGGCGGGTGTATTTTTCCTATCTATAGAACGGCTTATGCTACAAAGTTGAAACTCGGTATGTATATGTAAATTAACTAGAAAAGTAATTTAGATAAAAAAATTTCAAAATATTTATTGGTGTTTGGAAGGGGGCGAAAATTGTCATTGAAAATGGAATGCATATATTTTCACGATTTTCGTCATATTCATTAGGTCTTCCGAAATATTGAATTCATTTTTATTCTACGGCTTCTTCATATAAATACCTAATACCTAGGGAGCGTTTTCAGGATTTTTTGAAATTCTACCCCTAAAGGGGTGTAAAGGGGTTGTATAATTTTTCACGAATTCTGCCATATCCCCCAGGTCTGATCAGATATCGAATATCTTTACACTTTCACGGGTTTGAGTAATAATCGCCTAAAATCAGGGTATAAAAGGGTTGAACACGTTTTCACGAATTCCGTCATTTCTTTTAGAAGCGATAAGAAATTGAATTGGTTTTTACTTTCTCGTTCTGTCTTCATATTTATCTATTAACTCCTTTCAGGATTTTTGGATATTCAACTCCCAAGTGGGTGTAAGGGGGTTGCATATGTTTTCACAGATTCTTACATATTGCTTAGATCTGATGATATATCGAATTAATTTTTACTTCATAAAGTTTCCTATATAGTTTCCCAAATAGTGAATTTCAACATTTTTAAATATTCAATCCTAAGGGGTGTAACGGCACATATTTCTTAGGGCACATATTTCTTAGGTTTGATGAGATATTAGATCACCTTTCACTTCCACCGACTTTTAATATAATCGCCTACAAACACATTTCTCCATTTTTCCATATTCAACCTCCAAGAGTTTGCATATGTTTTCACAATTTTAGTTCTTATGAGATATAAAATTGATTATTACGGCATTTGATGTAATGGCCTAAACACCAATTTCACATTTTTTCGAATTTCAAAAGCCAAGGAGGTGTGTGTGTTATGTTTTCACCAAATTCAACCATCAAGTGGATGTAATGAGTTTGTATACATTTTAACAATTTGTCTTATAAGTGTCTGATAAAGCATCAAATTCGCTCTTACCTCTATGGGCTTTTAGTGTTCATAATATACCGAAATTCGAATGGTCTACACGGGCTTTTTCAATGTTTAATCGGCTAAAAATATCTATTTTTAATATTTTTATTTTAAGAACAAAATTAACTTTTCAAGAAACGTCATAATCTCGAAAAAACTGATGATATACTCCGACTTTGATCCGAAAAATAATAAAGTTTCGCCCAGACCATTGGCAGGTTTTTTTTAAAAAAAGATTGAAAATCTCTGTCGTTTTTCATCACCCTGAGAAGAACGAATACAATTTTCGCTTAAAACCACCCCATGCACAGTAATTATACAATATACAAGATTTTTTCAACCCCCACATACCTACAGAAAAATTGTGTGCACACGGGAAGGAAATTGCTTCGGCGTATTCGCGCATATGGCACTCGCCTAACGTTACGGCGACAACTAGAGTACAATTTTAACATAACTCCCGGACGCCATCATGTTTTTTCAAACATTTGTTTCCCTCATACATTACCAAATAACAAATCATCGTCTTTAGAACTATCTAATAATAAAAAGTATCGAAAACTTATCACGCGCTTAGTAACTTTTACGATAGTAAGTGAAACCGTAACGTAACGTATAAAAGTCGTGAGTTTTCCCAAAAAGAAAAAAATGCGGTTCGGGTTTTTCCTTATCGCGTTTTTCCTCGATAGGATCGTATAAAAGGGAATTAATTTATTGTACATACTCCCGTGACCATCGTAGTACTCGCGTATAGTAGAAAATTGTTTTTTTTTTCCCGATTTAAAACTCGATTATTAAACCAAGTTTTCGGGTTTTTGAGCCTTAAAATCAGTCGAAAAAGTTCATTGCCATTCGAAAAATAAGTGAATATTTTAGTTGTTCTAGACTTAATTTAATCGTTAAGAAGCTAGTGTATGAATCGACGGTCCTTTTACTATACGAAATTCACTTCAGGAGCGCTAATAGAACGCACCCTTAACCGGCGAGGCGATATAACGATGGCGGGATAAATTTCAAGGAGTTACGCCGATTCTGTGAAATTATTCGAATTAACAGTGAGAAAAATACAAGTGCTAAAATATGAACATTTATCGAACCTTGGGGCAGGACGAAAGGGGATTAACCGCCCCGCGCGATATGCAAAGTGCATGCTTCTAGACATCATCCACTTATTAATTTTTCTTCTCCCAAAGGATCCGCAGGATATGAAAAATGTTATTTGACTGTGATGTGTTTTTAGTGGGTTCGACGATTATCAAAGAAAAGCGTCTTTAATAGAGTGCTAAGCCGCTACGGGAGTGAATTAGGAGAAAATTCCAGTTTTCATTAATTTTGCGAGTTATGTGAGTATTTTCCGCACCTTTAAAGAATTTTAAGAAAAAAACTGAAAATCAATTAGAATCTTGTAGTAAAAGTCGGTTTTTCTTCGAGGCGAATGTAGTCTTGTCGCGCTAATTTTATTTTTTCGAAATTTTCTTTTCCGAAGTTTTTCACACGGAAACGAAAATATGGTTGCATGGATTTTTCCCTCGAACTCGCGATAGTGTGGGTAAACGTCAAGCACTAGGGATTTTCCTGGTGACGCCGACGCCGAAAAATATGCACGTTGAGTACCCAGAGGCGAAGTATAGTGTGTGCCTTTGGTTTCTTCGCTCCATTTTCCTCTTCACTCGCCACTTGCGGGGGTGGAACCAGTGAGTGTACATTTACCAGGAAATGCGAATTATGATCATAAAATTCGTGTGATTTTCTAAATAATCGGGGGGGTTGGTTGGTTGAGATTTCATTGTAAGTTTTCTAGGGTGAAAGTCTTGAGGTAATTGTTGGTTATGGGCCCGCCGAAGTTATAGAATAGCCTTTACATATACCTGAAGTTCGGGGAAGGAATGAAGGAACCGCATCGAGTATTTTATTTGGTTTATTTTTTCATAGTGGGCAGTTTAGGAATAGGGGTGTTTAGTCATGGAAATTGCATTGAAAAAGTCCTTTTCGTGTCTTGAACTTGTGTGTTTTTGATCCTATGTTATTAGTGGCTGTTATTCTCCACGTGTTTTCTTGTGCTATCTTCAATATTCCGATGTTGTTTCGAAGGTTTTTTAAGTATTGGTGTGTATAATTTCATTTAATTGACCAAATTAAGTTAAATATTACTGTTTTTTTATACTGTTTATTTTTCATATAATTTAGGTATTATAATTGAATGTGGTAGATATTATATGTTGAATCCAGCTCAAAAGCATACTTATTTTTGGTCGATCAAAACTCCAAATCCTCTTGCTACATGAACGCACAATAA
Organism: Beris morrisii; assembly: GCA_951812415.1. Classification (NCBI taxonomy): domain Eukaryota; kingdom Metazoa; phylum Arthropoda; class Insecta; order Diptera; family Stratiomyidae; genus Beris; species Beris morrisii. The sequence continues at coordinate 30,542,556 of OX638310.1, forward strand.
CTCTAGGATGCGTAAAGCATTGACCTGAAGGTGAAGTTTTGTATTTAAAAGGATAAGTCACACAAGTCCTTAATTTAAGAATAGGTAGTAGACGAGAAACTTGAAATTTGGCATACCTTCAGATTAACGAGAAGATCTCTTAGTCACCTTTGACTGAGGAAATTTCCCAGAGCATCAATACGTGGTAGCCTTGATATTTTAAAAGGATTTGATACAGTATGCGATGATACCGTTTTACTCAAACTATATGTATTTGACCTTCCTCCATCCATGATTTATTGGGTTAAGGTTTTTAACGTAATCGTCAATTACAGGTTGTAATGGATGGTGTAACTTCTAAGAAAAGTGTTGATGTTCATCAAAGCTGTAAAATCTTGCCTACATTCTTTTTCTATTTTTCATCAGTGATATTTTATCTAGTATCTAATCTCAAATCAACCCACAGATTTTCCTGTACCCTGCAGTCAGAACTCAACTTCTACCGAGAGACAGATGATAGATTCAATGAACCTGACACCTGAAAGGTGCGGTAGAGAAATAGAGTAAAGAGTACAATTCAATGCATCAAAAACGCAAAGCTCATCTTTTAAAAATAATTTGAGATTATCTTCAAATTTCATAAAAGTTCAATCTTGCCGTATCGAATTCAAATGGTGACTGTTACATTTAGATAGAATACGAAACAGAGCCTATTAAGTTAATACGTTATATAAGAATTTCCATGGCGACAGTTTGAAATCCATTAAACCCACATCAGGGGTATTTATTCCCATCTATATTCCACCGATCCAAATAAAATTATAACTTTAAATGATAAAAGGTTAGTTTTCCAATCAAATGTAGTTCAACTATTTTAAAATTCTGGTTAATAGTAATTTTATTGCTCACTTTTGCTGATTTCAATGGGTTGCTGGTTCAAATTCGGGTCGACGGATCAAAAAATGTTCGATTCTTATCAAGAAAAAAACAAACATTTTTAATTTTTCTTCGAAAATTTAATTACAAGGACGGGTAAAGTGCAAGTGGCACTTTTATACAATCAATTCAAAAGTGAAGTTTCAGTCATCAATTCACATTACAATTTGTTGCTATAGGCTTTTAGTGTTCAGAGTCACATTCGTCATATGATTTTACCTTCTAAATCATAGCTTTGCCCTTTGTACAAAATATTGTTTGGGCGCATTTGAAACCCTCGCTAGGATGACAATATGTTCCCCCACCTTCCTCCACCCTCCTACGCCCCAGAAAAAACTTAGATCGTATGAAGAGAAGAGTTTCAAATGCGATCAAGGAAATATTATCGAAGAATCCAAAGGGTTGTGGCGTAATAAAATTAAACCATTCCTTCTGCTGTGTAGGGTGTCATTATATAATACTTCTTTAGGAGTGCGTTCTGCCCGAACGAGTGATCTCACATAGCAATTTAATTAGAACAACAGAAATGAGTTGCTGATCTGATAACTTGATGATTTCAATACACGTTTTTATAGTTCTGTATGCTAAAGTTTTTGAAAAAAGTCGAAAATAAATGAAAAATTCTTTAAAAAAAAATTAAAAAGAAAAATTATAAATAAATACTTAAAGATGATAATGTAGTTGGTAATTGAATCACTATCGATTCACCTGGGTGAAGTATTTATAAATGCTCAAACAATAACAGCTCAAAACAAAATAGAGGACTTGTATATGCGTTGTATATATGGAGTTCCGTATTAATTTATAAAATTCAAAGAACTAAATGATGGACTCATGTTATACATTGTTTGTATTTCAAAATATATACTGCTAATGGTTAATGATTACAAATATTTGTATAATAAAGCCATCTTTCAAATAATTCTGTAATAACCAAGAATTACTTTTATTGATCACTTAGTTATTATATTCGCTCCAGTTTCCCGGTAATGGATGTCTAAAATACTTTTAATAACCATATCGGCTCAAAACTATCTTTCCGATACGAGGAATACGAATACTAAAATTGTATGCGTATAATAAATATTGGGTAAAATGCCGCCGCTATATAGAAAAAGTCGATATATTTGTATATTATCATGTCATCCTTTTTTCATTGTGAGCAATTAACGTTATATTTAAGAATTGTTTCGAAACACTTGGCAATTAAGGACACTTTATGAGATATTTATGTTTGCTATTCACGATGTCGTCAGTGGTATTGTAGTCATTGCGCTATTATAGGGCATAGAATTTTCGTCTTTGGTTCTCCCACAAAAAACGGGTAAAAAACGGAAAAATAAGGATAGGAAAGAAAGTAAAAATACCCTAAGAAAATTGTGTTTGTGGTAGTTTATCAATGTTTGTTGCTTAAGAATATGCTCTAACATTATATTGGCGGTGATTGCAGGGCGTAGGACGTACGAAGGTAGAAATTTCACAATTCCTTACGTGCCAATATACGCAAAACGACGAAAAAAGGAGAAAAATCTTTACGACCTCATCCTTATTTTCTTTCAGCGAACTGCTTCGTTGCGTTTTTGGAAGGTTTTCTTCACGTCAACCGATTTGGTTACCATTCTTACCTTACCTGGCAAAGATTCGGTAAAATCCTTTACTCTTTTCGCATTTTATAATTCTTATGCTGGTACGGTTTTCTGTGGCTTTCTGCATTATTTTCAATGTAGAGCGGTAAGAGTGGACTGCTGAAGGACAAAAAAACAACCCTTTATTCAGGACGAACTATGAAAGTGGGCAAAAAAACTCAAGGAGTGGAAAAATATTCACGCGGCCCTTTTATTGCTTCGCTGCTACTGCTACTCCTGCTTATTTACCTTCCACTGTCTTGCCCTTTTTACACGTGAAAGAAATCAGCTTTAGTGCATCTTTTATGCCTTACAGAAAGTTTGTGTAACTTTTGTCTGTTGTTGAGTGGAGAGTTATTGCACTCGTTGTACAATTTTCCGGGTGGTGATGCCCCTTGGGGGTTCGTTATGGCTGAACATAGACGGTCTATATGAAAACAATACGGAATAATTTAATTTTTTTATGAAACGACGAACATGCATTTATGTAGAAACTCAAGTTGTCCGTGTTGCCTCGCTCTGTATCCGCTTTTTCCTTTAGTTTAAACAATTCAGGAATTGTTCATGTCTAAGCTGAACTAAGTTCTGCCAACATTGGAAATTTATTACGTTACGTTTCTTTATTATTTTTTAATAATAAAGAATTTAACCTATTTCGGATCTAGTCCCACACAGTTTCTATACTGGCCTTTCTCAATGGCAATAGCTCAGACAACGGTCAATCCCAGGCGATATATTTCGTGTGGTACTCACACAAGAAACTCCTCTGGCGGACGCCTAAAAAGCAAACAAAAATTCGTACCAGTTATCATTTATGATCCAGTGCACTTATTGTTACCATAAAGTACTATGACAAATTTAGCTTGTTATAGTTCGCAGTAATAAACTTCAGTTCAGAAACGCACATATGGCGGAATCCTCGGCAATACCACCAGTTATAAGGGTTTTTCGGATAATTGCATTATACACCCTCTGATGATTTAATGCAGCCCGATGATAAAACAGCTCCTTTGGACCTAGTTTAACACAGTTTTCAAACTGACCTTTCATGTGTCATTCGTCAATGGCAATAGACAGGACATGAATCAATCCCATTCGGGACATTTCGAGTGGTGATCACACAAGGAACTCCTCAGACGCCGAAAAAATAACCAACAAGCATGGCAGCTTTAACATAAAAAAGTTCTATTATCGTTAAACTATTCTACTTTGTGGTTGACGCAAGGTCTTGCCCTCCTCGATAATTTCCTCCCAATTGAATATTTTTAGAGACTTCATCGTATCTGATTTTCTATGGAAGCTCCGCAACTCTATTCACTTTTCCGGGAATAGGTTGTTAACCCAGCATCCAATCACCGATGGGAATGAGTATAAATGGATATTATTGAAAAGATTGAAAAAACTGAATATAACCAGAAGCTCAGAACCGTGCCATGAGTAGTATTAGTATCTACAACTCAACCGTGTCTTGAATCATTGACAAAAACGGTCCGATTATGCTATCTTTATTTTTAAAAAAAAAAGTTAAACTAAAGGTTTGTGTCGATTCGAGTCTAAATTCAATTTAGAGCATTAAATCATAAGCGTCCCTTTTTATTTCGAAAACCGTCCAAGAGAACCATATTTTGAGTTTTCTACAATACAATGAAGTAAAATAATGAAAACTAATTTAGTGTAACAGACGCCGTAAAAAAAAGGGTTGAAGGAATTGGAAGAAATTATAGAAATTTTGAATTAAATAAATGAATTTTCAAATTTTTTTATGCTATAAAGTTTAAGCCTACTAAAATCTGATGCACGTCGATATTAAATTCCCCGAATTTTTGTTGCACTTATTTTACTGCAAATATTTATCGGTTGTAGATCATCCGGTCCTAAAGCCGCATTGTCCGTATCGAGTCTAATCTGTAGTTCAATTATTTTCGTGAGAGTTTTGTAGAACGTACATTTGCTGTAGTTTTCGCAGAAGAATTTAACTTCTTTTTCTTTTATAAGTTGGAAATATTATACTGTTGCGAACTAGAGGTGCGCCGAGATTTAAAATAAAAGAATTAGATTAATTTAATAAAAATAAATCGCTGGCAGATCCAAATCGCAATTCGATAATTACATATATGCTTCGCGCTTATATGATGTACTGATGCTGTTTTACTTTCGCAGTAAAATTGATTTAGTGTGTGAGCTAGTTTGTGCTTCCATACAATGGTTGGCACGTTGCGCGACTTTCGAGTACATTCGATGTTGTGTGTGGAAGGAAGTAAATCAAGATACCTGTATCTTGAAATTTTCTTTTGGCCGTTCATAGAAACGTAATTTCAACTTCCAGTAGATATATTTTTACAATTCGTTACATTCATAAAGTCACTTGCATCAAGCTCTCACCAATGCCCTGCTCTCCAAATTGTAGCCCTTACCTCCTATGCAGTGCAAATATAATATAAAATGTATAATTACGAAACCTTTTACTTTATTAGCTTTTTATACTCTAGATGAAATCATATAGAGTATTATAAGTTTAATCCAGCCCGAAAAGTTTGTAACGTATAGAACCGAGCCCCGGACGAAAAAAAGTTATATAGTATTTTGTGTTCAGTTGTGGCCAAAAACCCCAAATCCGTTTGCTGTCCGTCCGTCTGTCCGTCCGTTTGCACGATAACTCAAGAACGCGTTGGCCTAGAAAGTTGAAATTTTGTCACCACCTGTAAAATGAAAAAATTAAGGCTAAGTTCGTTAATGGGTGATATCCTTCCACTCCTTCGGGTACCTCCAATACAAGAGTCCTTAAAACACGTATTCACAATTATTGCTCGAATGCTTCAAGTTAGGAACTTGAAATTTTCCATACTTAAAGTTTACAATGTTTGAAGCGAAAGTTCCGAATATGATGCAAATCGAATGAGTCCTTTGTGTAGCAGCCTACAAAAGTCCTTAAAAAATTTATGCAAGTTACAGAATCCACTATAACTCTAGTACGAGTTAAAGCAGGGATTCACAATTTTACAGGAATTAGTTTTATATCAAAAGCAAGACTGAGTTCATTAATTAGCGCCATCCGTCGACTCCTTCGGGTAGCTGTCATACAAAAGTCCTTAAAACCCGTGTTCACCAATATTGAACATTAACTTTAGAACGCTTTAAGTTACGATTTTGAAATTTTGTACAGGTTAATTTTATAATAGTCTCAGCTGAAAGTATTAATATGAAAAATATTCCATAAGTCCTTCATGTAGTTGCCATATGAAAATTCTGTAAAAATGTCCTAACTTAATTTATGGAACTCACTATAACTCAAAAAATCGTTTAACCATCCATTAAGTAGACACTATCCAATAGTTTCTACCTAAATAAAAGGTCATACAATAATCGTACGTGCACTCCTCATTCTTTTGCTATATTCCCAACTAAAATATAAATCGGAGTTCAGTATTTCGTCTAGAGTATCATACGATGGCTTGCAGCCGATCGTGACTGCGTTATGTTTATATAATAGTTTATTACGATAAATACACAGTGTCCTATTACTTTTGATAGCCTCATTATAGTCGCATATTTCCATTCATGCGGTTCGTGACATGCGAAAGGAATAATAAAATTTAACCAAAATTGCTTTTTAGTTATAAACATGCAGACAAAAAAATAAAGTAGTCAAGAGAGGAAGATAATATACGATATAATTTCCTAACTCTACTTTAATAAAGTAAAGTTTTATTCGAAGATTATTCTCTAATAAATCTAATCATATGTAATGAGGAAAACTTTCATGAAACTATTGAATGTATCGAATGGCGTTGCAAACTTATTTTTTATGGCCAAAAGAATTAAGCAACTTTGGCAGTAACATCGTAATCAGCTTAATGCTTATTTATAATTAAGCGGAAAATCTTCGGACACCAACATTTTTGGCTACAAGACTTGAAGACTAATCGCAAAAGCATTGTTAACTATATCCTTGTATACCTACTAGTACACTATTTTGTTGTCGCTCTAGTTTGCTATGAAACTAAAATAAATGAAAGTAGGACACCATTTTGGCGACAGATATGACCTATAATGCCGCAATCCTTCTTCGGCCTATGCTGTGACGCAGCAAATTTATCGTTATAAAGAGATAGCGAGGAGAGGGGGCTTATATGTATACAGTGTGCAGTGAATTCGCAAACCATCTAGAAGAACAACAATACAAATCCTTCGATTTCTTATCTCACCGAAAAACCCTTTGAGCACTACACAAGTATTACAAAAGTAATCCCCATGAGTCGAACAAAACTGTAAAAATAAAATAAGAAAAACATAATTTAATCGGTCGATTTAAAGCACGTTCGCACATTTATACAAAGTTCATTTCGAGGACTTTTCCTCGTCCTCACTTTTTGCTCTAACATTAGTCAGCATGATCCAAGATGCAATTGGAAATCTGCCAGTGATATCTCATCCTATCGCTACCGAAGCGTTTGCTCCAAAAAAAAAGACAGTAAGGAGAAAATAAGAAGGGAAAACTAAACTACCCTTCAAGGCTGCAAGCGGAAAATCCTTTCGCCCGAAAAATCTTTTCGGAATAAGACAGCAGCACTTTGGTGAAACAGAATTTGAAACTGGTGCACGGGAAAAGTGAAGAACGAACAGGAAGTGTTCGTTGTCTAAGGAAAAAGGAACGAGCGTCTTTGAAATAAGGTTTTTGGTAAAAATGTCTTGAAATGTAATTGAACATTTTAATTAATGGGATAGAGATAGGAGCGGGTATGTACCGAGTTTCTCTGAATTAAAGTTTTGTATTAAGTGATATGTAGAATTTCGAAACCAGAAACAGATAAGGTATTCAAGAATACACAACAACCTTAAAAATCGTTGGAGTTTAGCCCATTTTATTTTTTATCCAGATCCAGATACATTCAATAATAAGGCATTACACTCGGCATAGATCACCCCGTAAATTCGGAGTCGACAAATTAACACAGAAAAATTTCACCAAAATTTATTGATTTCGAACTTTTATTTTTTTTTAATGATATCGAATTGGATCAAACTGATATTTAGGCGTTTGTACAAAACAGCAAGTATACATGAAATCGTATTCAATATCTCGTCGAACCTAGGAATAAAGCGTCTAGCCGTTTTCACCACCTTAGTAGTTGAATATCGAAAAATCATGAAATAGGCGATTCTATGAAAAGCCCGTTTAAGTGTGAAACCAATTCGATATATCTATATCATCAGTCCTAAGAGATAAGTCGGAATTCGTGAAAACCTATACATTTTTTTCGCACCTATTTAGGGGTTGAATATCGAAAAATATAGAAATTTGTTTGTAAGTAAATATGCAGAAGCCCGTTGAAGTAAAATTAGTCGTAAGAGATGACTCGGAATTCGTGAATACACAACTGCTTATACAGTAAAACCTGTCTAAAACGGAATACTCTGGTACCCAACTTTTCTTTCCGTTTTAGCAGGTTTCCGCTTTATACAGTTCAAAAACTTGATATTTTCACAATTCTCGAGAAAATTTTCTGGAAAAGTCATTTTTAGCAAAGGTCCCTAAAAATGCCTGTTCAAGAAGTTTTTTTTTCAGAAACTTGATATTTTCACCCTTGCTAAAAATTACTGAAATTAAAAGCATTTTCCGTCTTTCAGTTGCAGTCAGTCATACTCATATCCACTCATTTATTACTGTTTTCCGTTTTGTGCGAAAAATTTCATTCCGCGAATCACATTCCGTTGCCGCATTATACAGGTTTCCGGTTTATACAGGGTGTTTTGCATGGAAAAATGCTCCGTTCCCAATTTTACTTTATTATTTTAATAATACAGTATTGTTTTCGATTTTTTAAAAAAAAAAATTTGATACCCTCAAAATTTTTTTTTTCACGTTTCATGACGAGTACACACGAAAAAAGCAAAAAAAAATTTCAGTCCGTCTGTCCGCCGTACGCCGTACGCCGTACGCCGTACGCCGTACGTCGACCGCTGTACGCAAAATCGTTTGAAAGCTCGTAGCTCCCAAACCCTTTGAGCTATTAAATTGAAATTTTTTTGATGAATAGACTGGGTAGTCCCCTTGAAGTGGCCAAATTTGGAGGGGTGGGGGTGTGAGGGGGAAGGAGGGGGAAGTGTTTTAGACGGAAAATTTTGGTTTCTAGATCTCAGCAACCGCTTATACTAGGAGGCTGAAATTTGGAATTTATATAAAGCTTCAGTAGTGGACCCATTTGCAAAAAAATTGCCGATATAGGTGAAGGGGTTTGGGAGTGGGGGGAAAAATAATGCGTCCGAAACGCAAAATAGGTGAGATCGACACTTTCTAAAATCCATATCTCCTAAACGGTTAATGTCACAAAATTGAAACTTAATGAGTATCTGTAGGTATACTAGGAAAATAGATCGGAAACAAAAATTTGAGTGGGGGCAGTGGCGTACGGGGGTGGGGGCTAAAAAACTTTAGATTACGATATCTCACGAACCCATTGCACTAGACAAATAAAATTTGGTTTCCTTAGAAAGGTTGATAAATAAAGTTTGATGAAAGTAAAATTTTTTACGGGGGCGGTGGAGCATGAAAGTGGAGGGGATAAGAATTTTACTAAAAAATCACGTCTCATATCTCAAGAACGGTATAAGATAGATACTTAAAATTTTTACCAGAAGTAGGCCTAATAAACCACTAGCAGAAAACAAAATTTTGGAAGTGTGGGTGTAGAGGGTGAGGGGGGGGAGGGTGAAAAGGAAAAAGTTCCGATTTTTCTATCTCGAGAACCTATAATGATATAAAGCTGAAACTTGGTATTTAGATAGAACTATATTAGTAGCATCTTGGAAAAATATAATTTTTTATAAGGGTAGTATGGTACGGGGGTGGGGGGTGTTTTTCCTATCTATAGAACGGCTTATGATACAAAGTTGAAACTCGGTACGTTTATGTAAATCAACTAGAAAACTAATTTAGATAAAAAAAAATTTCAAATATCCATTGGCGTTCGGAGGGGGGGCAAAAAAAATTATCAGTGTAAATAGAATGCATATATTTTCACGGTTTTCGTCATATCTATTAGGTCTTCCCAAATATTGAATTCATTTTTATTCTACGGATTCTTCATATAAATACCTACAAAGCGTTTTCAGGATTTTTTAAAATTCGACCCCTAAGGCGGTGCAAAGAGGGTTGTAAACTTTTTCACGAATTCTACTATATCCCCACGTCTTATCAGATATCGAATATCTTTTCACTTTCACGTGCTTGCGTAACAATCACCTAAAACTTGTTTTTAAATTTTTTTCAGCCCCTAAGAGGGTATAAACGGGTTGAACACGTTTTCACGAGTTCCGTCATTTCTTTTAGAAGTGATAAGAAATTGAATTGGTTCCTACCTTCTCGTGCTGTTTTCATATTTATTTATTAACTTTTTTCAGGATTTGTGGATATTCAACCCCCAAGTGGGTGTAAGGAGGTTGCATATCTGATGATATATCGAATTCATTTTTACTTCCTATTGTTTCCTATATAAAAAAGCCAAAAAGTCATTTTCAGTATTTTAGATATTCAATCCTAATGGGTGTAAGGGGGTTGTATGCTTTTCAAAGTTTCGACATATTTCTTAGGTTCGATGAGATATTAGATCGCTTTTCATTTCCACAGACTTTTTATATATTCGCCTACAAACCCATTTCTTAATTTTTAGATAATCAACCCCCAAGGGTTTGTATATGTTTTCACAATTTTTGCCATTCCTTAGTTCTGATGAGATATAAAATTGATTATTAGGGCCAACCAATTCACGATTTTTCGAATTTCCAGAACCAATGAGGTGTGAAGGGTTTGCTTACGTTTTTTTCGAAATTCAAACCCCAAGTGGAAGTAATGGGTTTGTATACGTTTTAACAATTCGCCATATCTCTTAATTCTGATAAGGCAACAAATTCGTTTTTGCTTCTATGGGCTTTTAGTGTACATAATATACTGAAATTCGAATAGTCTACACGGACTTTTTTAATGTTTTATCGGTTAAAAATCTCTATTTTAAATATTTTTATATTAAGAACAAAAATAATTTTCCAAGAAATCTAATAATCTCGAAGCAACTCATGATACACTCCGACTTTAACCGCTCCCGAACTTTGACCCGAAAAATAATAAAGTTTCGCCCAGACCATTGGCAGATTTTTTTTTCCGTTATGACAGGTTTCCGCTTTATAGAGGGTCCGTTTTAGACAGGTTTCACTGTACCTTATTAGTGATTGAATATCGAAAAAATGAAAAAAATCGTTAGGGGTTATGATGAAATTCGTGGAGTTAAACATAATAATAATATTTATTAAGGGCTCCCATACCCCTGCACGCGCTGAAAACCGAGTAAATTTGAATAATTATTATAAAGGTTATATGGTAAAAAAAAAATTTAATTGTTGAGTTCACATATCTTATTAACTATTGAACTAAAAAAAAAATTTTTTTTTTTTTAATATTAAAATTGTTTTTTACGGGTATAAATGGACTACTTATGAAAACCATGGCGACTCCTGGTCGGCATCACAACTTCACCAAAAATAATTCAATTTGCAAAAATAATAAAAAATCTTGTAAAATAATGTAGTAGTTATGGTCTGACGGAGGAATTTTTTTTTTGTTTCAAAAATAAATTAGTTACAGTATTTCAAACTTTAGTAATCAGTTTTTTTAAAAAAATTTGCGTTTAATAATTTATAAAAAAATGTCCAAGCAAAAAATTAAAAAAACCTCTCGTCAGACTATAGAGAATATAGTTATCAAAATTTAAAAAAAAAAGTATAAATATTGAAAATTGACTGAGTAATCGTGCCTAAAAACATAGTTTCGAGAAAAATGCGTTTAAAGTTTTTGGTAGGTACCTACAACGTGAACTTACGGCTAGTCTCCCATTCCAGCTTCCTTCTTCCTCTTGGATCTTCGTATTTTTCACAGATGGTCCTATAAATGACCTTGTTTTCTATGAAACCCAGCTTTTGCGAAAATATAAATGCTAAACGCTGCTGTTGAGAGTGGCGCGGCAATTAGCCAGGAAGCCGCTCCAAACCGATGTCTGCTCACATTTATTGCTATAACTTTGTAATGGAGTGGAATTTTCTAAATTCTAATTTTTTTTTTAATTCTAAAAAGTATAAAAAATAAAAATCTGTAAAAAAAAATCAATTTTTTTAAAATTTCAGGGGTATATGAGCCCTTAATCCAAGGATCACATACAATAAGCTTGTTTCAAATAGGTCTTGAGATATGAGACATGATTGTCGTGAAAAATTTGAATCTGACTCAACCTTATAACTCGATTCCAGCTTTCAAGCGTTCGGACGCATTATTTTTCGGACTACTCTCACTATTATAGCTTCAATATAAATTTCAAGTTTCAATTTGCTGGCATACGCGGTACCCGAAATATAGAAACCAAAATTTTTCGTCTTTATCACAGATTCCTTGGGGTAAAGTGGACATCTTTAAGTGTACATTTGAGGACATGGAAACATTTCCATTTTTCACTTTTTTTTAATCGTATTCTTACAATGCAAACATTTTTATTACAAAAAACAACATCTTCATACAACAATCATGGTTATAAATATGCTTTTGGATCAAAAGTTGTATACAATTTTACTTTATTATTTTTTTAATAAAAATTATTGTGATTGACATGAAATTTAAAAATAATTTGCTGTTCTGAAATTTTGTATTTTCACGTTTTCCATAAAATGGGAGAAAATCCGTCTGTCCACCGTACGCAAAAGCGTGACAAGCTTTGGATCAGAATATCTTCCGAACCAATTGAACCAGAAAGATAAAATTTGGTTTGAGTATATAGGATTAAAAATGGAGCGCGAGGATAGTAATTTTTAATTTTTTTTTAAATATATCTCTAGAATCGTACCAGATATGATCTTAAAAACTTTACAGGAGTTAGGCTCAGTAGACGTCTAGTAAAGAAAATTTTTTTAGATGGATTGGAAAAAATTCGGATTTTTATTTCTCGAAAACCGCAAAGGATAGAAAACTAAAAATTGATGACTACGTAGAGCTAGTACAGGTGCATCTTTTTTTGTTAGGGGTAGCAAGGTACGGGGAGGGGGTCTGGTTTTTGTTTTATCTTAGATACGACTTATGCTAGAAAGTTGAAACTTAGTACGTGCCGTTCCGTAGATATACTACCGGAGTAATCAAAGCAAGAAAAAAGTTCAGATTTTTATTAGCGTACACAGGTGGAGTAAAAAAATGTCCGTGAAAAGTATTTTTTTTCACATTTTCACGATTTTCGTTATATCTTTTAGGCATGTTGAGTTATGAAATTAATTTTAGTTCCACAGGCTCTTTACATCAAAGCCTAAAATAGTTCTTCAAATTTTTTCGATATTCAATCCCTAAGGGGGTGTAAAAAGTGGTTATGTACATTTTCTCGCATTCCGATATATTTCTTAGGTCTAATGATATCGCTATCACTCTAAAGGCTTTAAATATTATCGAAAAAAAAGCTTTCCGATATTCTACAAGTATTGTTCAAATTTTCATGAATTCCGACAAATCTTTTAGGTTTAATGAGATCGAATTCGCTTTTATTTGGTTCAAGCCCTTAAGGGCTATGTCGATATTTGATCCTCTATGTTTTAATTGAAATTAAAAGAAAAAATAAGCAAATAAAACAAATCTGCCAACAGTCTGGGCGCAACTCTATTATTTTTTTTGAAACAATTCCGGAACGCATTTAATATTAGGTGTAGGGTACGACTGACAACCACGAGTCTATTGGAAACGTTATTTTTTAGGTTGTCAATCAGTAGCATATACCACATCTCAGTACTAAATGTGTTCCGAACTTCTATCCAAAAAATAATAAAGACGATAAATTTGAATAAGTTTTTCTTAATTAAGAGGATAATTTTAATCATCAAATGATGTCGGTTATGAGTGAATACGAGTATAACCGGGGATGGATTTTTACTTTGGATGATTATTATGTCGTGAATGTCTTAAACTTCAAAATACAAAATATATATTTAGAAATTCTTTAAGTTTTTCAAAAGTATTTTGAAATCACGAATATGTAGAAATGAAAATAAATTGTTAAATGTTACACTACTCCTTGCAGTGCCAATAACTCTGTAGGTTAAGATATAAGACGGGAAATAATACAATAATATATTGTTTCTGGGGATGGTATATTACTAGAAAATTAAAAGTGTTGATTTATATATAAGTGGAATATTTTAAAAAGATTACTTTTTATAGGTACACAATGTCTAGTACCAATCTATAATATGTCGAAAAAAATCTTGTAACACTCTGGGCTCAACTTTATAATTTTCCGGACATATTTGAGCTACAGATAAGACTTACATGAAGGTCAACAAAACTAATCAGGATGATACTTTCGATATATAAATTTCCGAAATAAATAAAGACCCTCTTCATTCGAATAAAAATTAAATTTAATTAATTAATGCAAATTACAAATTAAAACCGTCATAATGTATTCTATGAAAATGTGCTAGAATACAACAATACAGAGCTCGGGGGGATTGGTAGTTTGCAATAAGATACATCAGGGAGTTGACTCATCAGATGATGGACATGACGTGAGCTGGTCAGCTCATCACGAGTGAATAAAGTTGCAAACCAGCTAGTTGAAATTGAAAATAATTTTCAATGAGTCAGAAAAGCTTTCTACATACTGTACACTCCTCAAAATTTAGTTAACAAGACTTAGTAGCTGTTGGTTTCTTAATTTAGTTCACAGATTGGAATGTGTCGATAGTCCGATATAAACATTAACATTTGACTGTAGGCTGTACAAACTAGTGCGATTAAGTATAATTATTTAAATATTTTTCTATACAGGCTTTATTTGAATGCTTGACGGTATGGTGAAAATGGAGTCAACTGAGGAGCAGGATAGGAAAATCGTTTTAGAATTTTGCCATTTGTTGGAGAAATCGAAACAGCTCTTCAACGGACTAAGGTAATATTGAGAGAGATTATGTTTGTTGTCCTTGACATGGTTTTTAGACTGATCGTAGTAATTTTCGTTGTAGGGATCTACCGCAGTATGGCCATCGGCAATGGCAAGCATATTTTGGCCGAACGTTCGATGTTTACACGAAACTGTGGAAATTTCAGCAACAGCATCGACTGATCCTCGATTCCAAGTACGGACTGAAACGATGGCAGATCGGCGAGATAGCTAGTAAAATTGGTCAACTGTATTATCATTATTAGTGAGTGGGGGAAAAAAAACTGAAATCACGAAAATTCGAATTGAATCAACGAAAATAAAAATTTAACTAAAATTAAAAATTTCGTCATAATTTCAGCCTTAGGACAAGTGAAACAAATTATCTGAACGAGGCGTATCAGTTTTATGCGGCAATTCGAGGTCGTGCGTATTACTCGCGTGCCATAAAGGAGGATCGACCCGATCTTATGGTCAAAAAGCTAAGGTACTACGCTCGATTTATAGTTGTGTGCTTGCTGTTGAAAAAAATGAAATTGGTTCGGGAGCTAGTGACGGAACTTGATAAACAAATACAGGAATATACAACAACGTAAGTTCCATCATACAGAGTTGCCTGCAACCTTTAATAAAATTTCTTGTTTCAGATACGAACCTGAGGATCATTTAGAATGGTCATTAGTATTAGAAGAAATCAAAGGATTTATTAAGGCTGAAGCGGCTGTGGCGGTTCTACATGCGGATTCGAATCCAATTGTCCTGTCACACAGGTGAGCACAATTCTAATCTCTGTGTAGAGTAGTTTTTCAAGCCCGTGCTTTCCAATGGTAAATGTTGAACAGTACTCTGTTGTACAGTCGTGTTGAACGTTATGATTGAGAATCGTCAACACGATTGAACGACGGACCTGTTTGCAGCTGCAACAAAACTAACGTAGGGTTAGGTACACTATTAACGATATTTACTACAACCTGAGTAGGTTAATTAGACTGGTGTTTTCTTTTTTGGATTGATCAGTGGTATTCTAGATTTTAGCTTTTAGCTCAGTACTGTTTAGGAGTGTGATTACTTTCAATATTTAGTGGTGATTTAGTTTGAATATTGGAAGGAAATTCTTATTTGTCCAACACTTTTTCGGCGAATCTCTAACAAAAATATATGTAATGTTCTCGGAAAGCGTATTTTACAACACATTGTGAAGGAAACATGATTTATTTAGGTATCTATAATATTTAAGTTTCTTCAATCTTCTAAAATTTTCTACAGGACAGTTAAAATTAACGTAAATTTTTCTTTTATTTACGTTTTTTGATTACGTTTTGGTTAAAAAGTTGCCCGACTATTAACACATATGCACACGACAACTAAAAACTAGGTGATAACAAATAGTGACTAATATCTACAATCTTTAAATTCAACGTGGCAATGGCCTCTATTTGCTTTGACACTCGCCGTGCTCCTAGTCGTGGAAGCTCGTTTCTGTGAAAAATAACCCAATTTTTTTCACACCTTTCAGAAGTATGTATTCAAAAGTATGCATACAAAAAGTATATAACTCCTAGTCACCAACATAATATACCAATAATTCCTAAAACTTGATAGGAAATAGGTTAGCTAAGATCACTCTCGCTCCTTACCAAAATTTTTTTAATATCGTAGCATACTAGGCTTGCGCGTTTTAGTTCATCATAGTGAGCGATCTTTCCGATTCCCGATCCGTCGCGAACTAGTTCGTTCTTTTAGTTCACTAGTTCGCAGGAGTTCGGTGATGAGAAAGAAAGGCTGTGCGACTCGTAGTCGTCATTGTGGTAGAAAGTGATGAGCAAAAAAAAGGTCGTCTGGTGGAATGTGATGAGCAACAAAAAAAAAGGTCCTCTGGTAAAATGTGATGAGCAAATAAAACGTCCTCTGGTAAAATGTGATGAGCAAAAAAACGGTCTTCAGTGTAGAAGTATACTGTAGCACTGACTTTCCAAACGGGAATGAATGAGTAGAAACGAAGTAGCAGCGGGACTGACTGCGAGCTAGTTCGTTCATTTCAGTTCTGGAAACGCTCTCTTGAACTAGTTCGTTCGCGAACTACACAAGCCTATAGCATACCAATTTTAGTCATGAGTAGTTCTTAAGTTATAAATATGTCCACTTTTCGGTACCCTCTTCCCTTCGTCACTACCTGTGTGAAAAATGATATTCTAAAAATGGTCATTTATGTCATCCTCGTTATAACCCCACCACAAGAAATAGTCAACGTGAAGGGATTACAACCTACCTGAAGCGAAAATTCCAAGCTGATATTTTAAAGGATTCTTGCAATGTGAAGCCTCATTTCCGCCATACATTCTTTCAACGCCCACCCCTGTGGGTAGCAAATCATCTAAAAAAGAAATTGGTAGTGTACCTCTATAGTATATACCTACTTCTATCAAATTTCAATTCTTTAACATTAGCTGTTCATGTATAAAAAGATAATTTATTTGTTCTTTACTCCTTACTGTATCTGCCCATGTCTATTATAAATTTGCTCGCCTAGTATATACCTACAAATTTTAAGAGTACCAGCGTGAGTTTTCCGGGAAAAATAAAATTCTCAAATTTTTAATTTAAAACCTTCTCCATTCTGCTCCCGTGCATTTCACCCGCAAAACGTTCATCCCCAATACAGGACCACCTACTCGAGCCGCTGTAAATGTTTGAAGGTCATATCTTTTGGGGCTTATGAGTTATGATGCGTCAAATACGTATGCAGCGAATACAGCGGACGCCGGAATTTTTTTCTGGTTTATGGTTTACTTGTTCTAAAAGTGTAAGAACTTGAAACGGTGCGACGCAACGACAGCTGATTAGAATACATCGCGTCGCTTCAATAAACTATTTTCTAATTTCGTGGCGCGTAGCGCGATTCTGACTCTTGTGTAGGCAGTGTCTCGTTTTTTTGCAATAATAGACAGCAAACGGCTAACAAATATCAAAAAACGAATATTTGAAGTGGTTTAGTGCGGTTGCTATAACTGGTGTCGCGACATGGCACGTGCGATGCGATAGGTCATAGTGCGCGTCGCGCTCATCCATCACACTGAAATTGCACCTCAATACGCAAAACTAAAAAATTTCTGAGTTGAAATTTTTTTTTAAATTTCAGGTTGATCACAGTTATTTTTAAAAAATAATAAAGTAATAAATAAATAATTTTCTCTCGTTGCTGCATCAAATAAGGGAGTTGTACGTTTTGCTGGATAAACTACGTACCATTTGCTAGAATAATCAGTTCCAGTTCAAGTATTTTCTACTGTAGTTGCA
Organism: Beris morrisii; assembly: GCA_951812415.1. Lineage (NCBI taxonomy): Eukaryota > Metazoa > Arthropoda > Insecta > Diptera > Stratiomyidae > Beris > Beris morrisii. The sequence continues at coordinate 30,560,350 of OX638310.1, forward strand.
AACTATTTGATTTTCGAAAAACCTATTTTAAGGATTACTCCATATATTTACCTTATTTTAAATTACTAAACGAGGTATTCTGGTTTATGTGACAGATAAAACCTGTCAGGTTTAAATGGCACAGTGGTAAGTTACGTTTTTGAATGAATTTTAAATGTTAGAAACTAGGTAGCTGATAGCAATTTATAATTGTTACGAATTTATAGGCGAACAGATTTGATTTGCTGTTGTGTTTTATTCGATTTTGTATACAAGATTTAGACAGATTTAGATAGTGAAAGGTTGTGTTATTTTCATGAGTTAAATTAAATCGTACAGTAGCATTATATTATCGGAGAAGATCTAGAAAATAGACACCTTAAAAAGTTTAATTGAAAAATAGAATTTTTATAAAAAACTGCAGGCTTTCGTAGTACGCTGCTTAATGTTGTAGGAGTGTAATGTTTATTTTGATGTTTATACGATAAGGTTAAATTTAAGGTTGAAATTATTTGTTATATGTAAGAAGAAAATTTACATTCGCAAGAGAAAAATAGGTAAAAAATCTGTTGGCATTGGAAAATTCAGGGTTTGAATAATGTCCCCTGGTCTGCTTAATTATTTATTTTAATTATACCATTTATTATTAATTGTGAATATTATTTTAATACTATAAATTCTGTGTTTTTTTTCAATGAATTGCATGTTGGCTGCCAATATTTGTACTTTATTTACATTTTTTTTTTAAATTTTATACATATGTACTTGGCTTTAAGTGTTTTATAATCGGATAATAAAATAATTATGAAATTTATTTATTTTAATAATATTCTATAAGTGTAAAATTTATATAAAATTATATTAAGAATTGGCCCGTTTTTCATTTGCTCATTTGATATCATTCAAAATTCATTAGTCGTTTCCTTCGCATATTTCCGACTCTCTGCTGTGTAGATTCTGTTCACAGTTTTGATTTTTATTATTTTTATTTACGGATTTATCAATTTTATTTAATTCTTGATTTTGTATTTTCGAGTTTACTAGCTCACTTGCCCTGTCTAATAAAAAGTGTCAGTGATCATTGCCATTGCCAGTTGCATTAAAACATAACATACAGCGTTACATTTTGAGCACACTCACATACACGTACCTACTTCCAGATCTTCAATCAAACTGCTTGATCCTTGACTTTCCTTTTCGCATCATTTCTAGTGTTCTCAAGAAGTGTTGTTCCAAGAATCAGCCCGATCCTGGTCCTATTCATATTCATTATTGTTAATCAAAAATTCATAAATCATACACACACATACATCATAACACAAAGTCGCCCCATTCGAAAGCACGGGCCATGCGTGTACTAATTCGAATAGGTTGACTCCACAAATTGACCATCAGTGGTTCCGGTTCCAGGCTATCACCACTGACGACACCACCGTGTGAGCGGTCACCGCATATGACGCTGAGTCTTCAGGAAATTTTGATTGTAGGATCAGCGTGTGAGCAGGCGAAATTTTCCGAGTTAACAATGGACATGTTTAGGTGAGTAGTGTGTTTCGTTGAATTACCTGGAGATGATGATCTGAGGAACCTCTGCTTCTTACTTTCAGAATGCTTCAAACATTGGAACGTGAACCAACCGAATCGGCTCATCCAATGTCCGGCCCGCATGGTATTCATGCGGGCCACGATGCTAGTCCGGCAGCTAGTCGGATGCCACCATATGGTGTTCCCGGATCAAAGGGTTATCTGGAAAATGGGGATCGACGACATTATCGCGACAATCCTCACAAATATCTCTTGTACAAGCCTTCAATTAGTCAACTTCTCGTGTTCTTAGCTAGTGGTTTTAAGGAATTACCACCAGGCGGTGCGTTATTATTATACATGTCAGCTGATGGATGTTTTTCGACAACAAAACATCCGGAAGATTGTAAGTGTTACACTACTGAAGATTGTATTTTGAAGGTGGAATTTGTTTTAATATTTGAAGAGAATCTATGTTGTTTGGTCACAGATAGTACGAAGAGCATAACAATTGCTTTGTTTTACGCTTCTATAAAGTCGCGAATTCAAAAATCTGGTTCTAGTCCTATTTCCAAAAATGTCTACACATTTCTAGCATACGAGTAGTATTCGTCACGTGGGTGTTATATTGTCTGTGCTAAATCACGCGCCACTCTTGTAAAATTCAAAATTGAACCCTTTTTGAAAGACGATTGTCTTTATTTCAATTTGTACAACAAAAAAATCATTTTAGAGTTAGTTCCACTACTCAAAATAAATACTCGAGCTGCAACTAAGAATAGAGAAAATATATATTATATTAAATATTAATCATCAACATCAACCAACATCATCTAGTTCAAGTACATAATTTCTAAACATAAGTAATCATAGGTCATAAAATATCAACATATCATAACCAACACTGATTATATTAACCAGATCTATGCGCCCATTACTTGTATGGTAACGAGAATAGAATTTTGCTTGGTAGAGCTGTCGGAAAAAATGACAAAGAAATGGGTTCAAAATGAGGTGGACTTTAGTATGTCTCTGAACCATAAAGGAAGTAATAACAATTGTCTGTGGTAAATTAGCCTTAAGTATGATTCGCGGGTATGAATTTGATTTAGGTGACGCACATTTAGGAAAAACCTCGACAATGACATCAACTGTAAGGGTGTTATCGGAATTACATGATGCTTCCTCTGATGAAAGCTCCTTCGTGCGTAGTTCTTTCCAGTTGTTTTTCAGCTTCAGGCATCTATCCAAACGAAAATTTTATATGGGGGTCTTTAAAAAAATAAGAGCATTTGACCCAAAAAAAAAAATAAAAAAATCTCAAATACTATTTGAACCGTTGGAATACAAAAAAAATAACACACAAATAACTTTCAACAAATATTTAATTTATTGCACATTGAAAAATATGTATGATTATGATTCGCGATATTTTAAATCATGAGATTTTGAAGACGTGAGATTTTGAAAACATGTGATTTTGAAAAGGCGAGATTTTAAAATACGAACTTTATGAGACTTTAAGAAATAGTGTAGAAATTTAACAACCGTTAAAATGAAAATTTTTATAAAAATTAATTCTGAAAAAATTAGAAGAGCAGAAATTCAATAGATTATTGTTCTATATTTTAATTTTCCTGCATGAGCGTTGGTAGGATGACGCATTGTGTCTACTTTGCGGACAGAAAAAGGTTATTTCCAATCCTGCGACAAAATGGTACTTCTCGAATATTAAAATTAATTCAAAATTTTTAAGGAATAAAAACTAGAAACAAAAAAATTTTAATCGTTCTTAATTTTTTTCTAGTTGGTTATGAATTAGGAGGTCTCGGAACGAGCGTTAAACGTGACGGTATGGACGGTGGAATAGCGTGTAGAGGAAAATCATTTAAAGAACCGCACTGTTTATATCCTGGCGATTTATATCCATTTACAAGGCGTCCATTATTCATAATTATCGATTCGGATAATTCATTTGTATTTCAACATATTCCACGTTATTTCGGTCAACCACTTGTTATACTTATGTCACCTCAAGATGTACCACCAGCGTTTCAAGGTATTTTGACACAAAATTTTGACGAGTAGTCAACTTTTACTTTAATATTTATTTAAGCGTTTAATTATTATTTTTGAAATAATTCTTGTTGTAGTATCTTTCTATTAAAATTTTATTTTCTATTCCTATCTATTTTGAATTTATTTTCTGTTTTCATTTTATTTGTGATAATTAGATGATGGATAAATAATTATATATCTGGATTTTGCGTTTATATTTCTTATATTATAACAATGTAAAATTCAGATTAAATTATCTGGACCGAAAAGTTCTTATTTTTTGGGAAGTATATAAAGGATACTAGTGTTGTCTTTAATTTGTAATATTGACATTTTCAAGGGTAAAAACGAAAACACTCCTGTAATTTCTAATATTTAAAATTGATTTTTGGATTAAATTAAGACTATTGCAAGAAAATTAAACAGTTTAAAAAATATTAGTTAGAGCGTTAAAATTGTAGAAATTCGTGAGAGTCGGACCAACACACGTGCCGTTGAGAGAGAGCCTGGGCTAAAATAATGTTTGTTTCGTGCGCCAAGGGAGCCGCCATTCTTCGGGGAGTCCCCGTAGACTGTGTGTCCGCCTTCTTTTATTTTTATTTTACAAAAGAATACTCTTCAGTCACGTTGCTCCGCGTCTGGTGAAAGTATTGACTCCTTTAAATAGCATTGTCAAAGGTTTTGGCAAAAAAAATTGGCAGTCAAAGTATTAGAAGAAGAAGTAGCACCCTCTCTGCTTACACCGCTAGAAAAAATAAATAAATATTTATTATTTTTCATTAGAAGCTTTTGCATGGAAACCTACAATAGCAATACATTAGTGTGGCGTACTAATGTAACAAATTTGCTATTGTAGATTAAATGATGGCGAAAAAATATTTTTTTCCTCTTTGATTCAATAAAAAATGTTAAGTCTACTCTCTCCTTGACTTCGTCAGCAGTTTTAGAACAAGTCAATCTAGGCCAAGACACCAACCAAAATTGGGAATCTCCTATGGCTGACGTCAACTGTTATAACAAACTTAAACGAAGCAAACTATTCGTATACATATAATATGTTCTAAGAACTTAATTCCCAATATTTAATTACTCTTTATTTTCTTTTGATAATTTTTTACGGAATATATTTTGGGGTCAGTGTTAAACCCGTTACTAATTTAAAATTGAGATTAGTTGAGTAGTCAATTAAGCTTGAATATAACTAATATTAAATTTTGTTTATTCTATTTAGTTGATGTTCAACACCATGGTTCTTTGTTTACACTGTTCCTACATTCACCATTAACAGCACTCTGTTATATTTGCAATGTTGGTGATGTGCCCATTCATCATTGGGAACGATGTCAAAGTTATGTGGATAGATTTGTAACCGAGGCATCACGACTTGTAACACGATGCCGTATTGATGAAATCGAGCAAGGCATTGGTTTTATAGGTAATATACATACATTATGAACATATTTTTTTATGCTATTTAAAATTGTTTTTATCTTTTTAATTATTTCCTTTAAATTTAAATTATCCTTAATTTTGGAATTCATTTTTGCCAAAAATGACATGCATTTTTTAGAGTCGTGTTTTTCGATAGATTAGTAGTTATTAATAGGTTGTTCCTAAATACAACGAGAACCACAGGGAGAAAATTTTCGCATTTGCAGAAGGTTGAGCTAGGACATTTTTCCGTTCACGCATATTTAAAAAAAATATATATACGGTGTATTGTTATAAAGTTTGGAGCAATACATATAGTGAAGGGCCCAAATTGAGTAAAACATCCACACAAAAATGTGACCGTTTTAATAACTTTCGAATCATAAACCCAACTTAAATACTTTTTTATCTATTGAAGAGAAAACACATTTAAACATTTTATATAACGAGTTAGTCGAAATATATCAGTTTTTATATCATTCCAAGGCAAAAATTTTGGTGCACGTGCAATAATTGGAAAAAACGGGATTGTTGATAATTTTTTTTATATTATAAAAGTTTATTTTGGTAAGTTTATCGCTCTAATGCTCATTAGAAGTTATTCTCATTGAACTAAGATCCTTTCATAATTTCAGTAATTCTTTTTTTTTAATGAAGTGTGTTAAAATTTGAAGCTGAATTAAACGCATTGAGAAAAATTGCTTTGAACCTCAAATTTAAATACATAAATAAAATTATAATAGGTAAGTTAAGGTTTTTATGGAATTTGTAGACAGTCCAAAAAAAATCTATTAAATTCCACACCAATAACTTATGTGAAAGGCCGAGGCTACTAGAGCGTCGCCATTCCAACGAGATATAAGTGGAGGTATCTATCTGCTCGCATTATTCTTTGGACATATTTCTTCGTGTTAGGAAATAGGGCGTTGTACAGAATCGTTAAATTGAAGGTCGAGAGCTCAAAATATTCGCAACGCTTTACAGCAAGTGTTTTTTCCTTTCACACTTTATTAAAAGAAAGAGTTGCGTCAATTGGTTTTTATTAAAGAAAATAACTTTGAAAGTGCTTTAGGTAGAGCATTGATTATATGTACACACGTATAAAAGGTCACAAAATAGGCTTTTGTAATTCCAGGAAAACAAATTGGTTTACGATTCCTTTTTCCAGATAAGTGATGGTAAACTAATATTTGTCCTCCGGAATGTTGTAGACAATGGTATGACTCGACTATCGCATTACACAAATTAATAATGAAGAATTTTATCCCCAATGGTGAAAAAAAAATTTAAGAATCACGTGATATTAATAGCGAAAACGGAAAAAAATGTTATAAATTACATATCTCGAAAACGGTTCGAAAACGGGACCAGTTTGTGAAGGTATTCTGCTCAGGTTTTCAGCACTATATTTAAAGATTCCGCTTCTAGAAATCAAATATTGAATATGACTGAATATAAATCCAAATCAAATTTAAGATAAATATTTTTTATCCCTTTCTTAATTTTTATTTATTTTTTTAAAATGTTAAATCTTTGGTTGTAATTTCTAATAAAACTAATTTTACGTTAACTCACTGAAAAACTTTCCAGACTCATCATACGTTCAATTCTTTGGTGATGATTTCCTACGTACACTGATACTACGTTTTGTATTCTGTGATGTTGTTCTCCGATTACATCGCGGTTTTCGCGGTCGTCATATGCGTCCACGTTGCGAACCATCGCTACCAGCTAATGAACTATTAGAACATCCTTCATTATCACATATAATTTTACAATTAGCTAATGCATTGGACGTACGAGGGCATTTTTCTGAGGGACCCGAAGGCGATTGATGGCCGCATTTAGATATTAGGAAAATAATTATTTCAATTTTCTTCTTTTTAAATAATTATAATTGTATTTGTATTTATATTATTATTACTGCTATTTATAGTTCGTAAATATGAACAGAAAACTAAAACAAATGGGGAGAAAAAGACGGCAGAAAATTAAAAGGATATTTAATAAAAGTGAAATGGTATGAAAAATAGCAAAAACCTGTTGAATGGGGAAAATCTGTTTTGGGGAACACAAAAAAAATGGTTTCTTTATTTTACTAATTTATTTCATATGTAATTTGATAAAAATGAAAATGAAAATAGCCTCAATCGTCTTCAATCGTCTTCAATCAAAGCTTGAGCTAAAACCAAAAAGTAAAGTTAAAAAATTATGTAGAAGAAATTTTTTTTCGACATCATTGAAGTAAAAATATATTTATGCAATTTGCAATAATAAAATGTAATGATTAAATTTTTTTTAGCTTTTCGGCTTTGTGAATATTTTAAGCTATGTATCATAAATCATAATTGTATTATACAATAGGAGATTGATGTAATTTTTCAATTAATTTTTTTGAGTCATATCCAAACTCATCTGATTTCGATTTTTCTGTAGTTAATTTCTAGATAATATTTTGAAAGTTATTATTTTTTAGTGCGTTGGATACCGCACAGATACAATATATTTTCTTACTGCTCACATTAATTTCTTTGTAAATATTCTCATATTATAAACTTCCATTGATAACTGTGTTATCTGGATAACACGAATTAATCTTCACAATTACCCCGGTAACACAATAAGGTATCCGACGTATTGAAATATAATTCTAAAATATTGGTTGATGCTCAACGATAAAAAAGCTTTAAAACAAAATTTATTGTGAATACCTGTAGCTATGGATAAATTATTGAACAATTGTAAATCATTCAATTGCAATCTTGAGAATCGTATACTGTTTGATTTTACCATTTATTTGTATTTTTTTTTGTAAATAACTTGTACAAATAGTTTTATCTAATTCTAAGAACACAAAAAGAAGATGATTGAGGCAAACAAAAGCTGAACATAAAAATACCATATCACAATATCATAAAAATAATTCTCTATTAAGATTATGTTTCAAATAAATTTATGATTTTTTTTATATTTCTTTTTTTAATTCAGAAAACGGAAACGTATCGGGGATTGTAATATATTTGAATTTGTAAGGTTATTCTAAAAACAAACAAACAAAACAACAACAATATATTTCTTCAGCAATAACGACTGAAATAATGTATGCTATTCTACATAAAAATTTATGTTCAAATTATATAAAAAAAATTCAAGAAAAGACAAAATAATATAACAAAAATTCGTAAAAATTTTTCTAATAAAACCAAAACAATAAAACACTCAAATAAATGTTTACAGTTTACATTTTACTATTATACATATACTTATTCTATGTCAACCCTAAGTTCCAGGTTTGATGTTGTCTCTACAGAATAAATTTATTGTAATAAAATAACAAACAAATCTTATTATTATGAAAATTATAGTTATAAAATGATAAACTTTTTTTTGTTAATTTTCATTAAATTGGATTTACTTTTTTTTTAAAAAAAAAAGTGAAACAAATGTAATGATAAAATTAATTATTAAATAAGGTACATACAATACACCTCCGCTGTAATATTTTATGTACGATGATGTTTCGTTTCATCGTTATTTTGAAAGTGTTTTATTTACATTGTAAGAGTACATCAAATTGAACTAGACTGTATTCATTTAGTCAGCATTGCTACTTTAATATTTACATTAACGAATCCAAGAAAGGATTAGTACATAGATTTTTATTTTTCTGAACTCCATCTGCAGCTAGCTATACTGCCTAAATGTGTGATATCGAGATTTTACTACAAGTAGCATTACATTTTTTATATGTATGTATGTTGCATAGATTTTGTTTCTCTTCAATGGATCTAAATTCCTCTACAATATTCTTGCAATTTGTTGTCTTAGATAGGGTACCTATTTCTGGGGTTAGGATATAATGCTACAATGCTTTTTTCTCAGATCAGGGGTGATTAATCTAACATTGGTCTAGGTATTGGAAATAGGCCACCGAGGCTCCACAGTAGATCAGGGAATCTGTTAAGCCTAGATAAAAGTGTACAACCAGTTTGAACTGCGGTTACTAAACCTCACAGCCTTCTTAACTAGGTGTTTGCTGTTTCGTTTTTTTAAAGTGGCCGGGAATCCTGCAGTTCTTTTCCAATCCTTAGAATTTATAACGAATTTAGACAAATGTACTTAACTGCTACATTTAACGATATCCTGCCTGAAGTGAAGGGCTTTAATGGCAAATTCCTGGAAACTCTAGTTTCTAGGAGATCGTGTATCTTGGACGGTTCTAAACGTGTTGGTGTCTATTGTAAAATATGTGACAAAATCATTTCACCTAAAGACGTCACAGTTTACTTCTTATCTCCAGTCAAGTGGCAGTGCTTCCGAGGAACTCATAATGCATAAGCTCTAGGTTTGTAGAACTATGTTTCTCAACTGAAGGAGTTGGAAAATCAAATAGGTATGTATGTTGGTCCTCAGTCAGATTATTGCACCACTTCTAAACTAGGGGCATTGATTGATTGATATTAAATGGGTCCTAGCTATAACCTTTGAAATCTGTTTTTTTTATATTATAATAAATTTTGTTTGACTCCTTTTCGACCTGTGTCAGTAACAGAGTTACAGCCAAATCAAGCCTGATCACTTTGATGATCTTCCTCGACTGAGTTTTAATTGCGTGAAAAGTCCTTTAATTTGATACATTGATCAGTTATCAGTAGAAATTTCATTTCTGAATGAAAGCTACGTGTTCATAGTTAAGGAATTTTTTACTTTTTATGATCGTATTTTTATGCTAGCTCTACTTCGTACTATGCTGGTTCTAGATGATCCTCTGAATCTACCAATCATCACCGTGATTGGGTCACAAGTCTCTTAATTTGAGCGGGTTCGTTTCATTGTCCTTACGCTGGACATATCAATTGTATCAGCCCGGAGAATCCTTTATAAAATCGTGCACTGAAAAGAATCAAGAAACTAGCAAACAATTTCTTGGGTATTCAATGCAAGCTACTAACTTTCGTACGAAGAAGTCTATAATATCGAAAAGATATCGTGATCACGTCTTACAAAAAAAAATTAATTAAATATAAATACTCACTGTATGCGCAGAAAAGTGAAGCACATAACTTTTTATACGAATTGTACAGCGGGGACGTGATTCACTTGCTAGTAACAAAACAGTACGCCTAATGATTCACATAAGAATCGTAAGTGAATTCACATCTACTTCACCAAAGTGAATCGTTAGTGATTAATTTGGTTTCGTTTTCATTGCACATTGTTGGGAATTTTAAGAAAACTCATAATTGATTGATTAAAACATTATAAAATAATAAATGCATAAATTATATTAATTATTATGTAAATTTCATGAAATGAAATTACGTACCAACAAATATCACTGCCGCTTATACCATACAGTGAAATTAATTGGAAATTGAAAAAATATAATAAATGTTTCATGTAGTGTGGAATTAAGTGTACCTAGTATTAAAGTTTAGTTGGGATAAAAATTTTGAGGTCGAAATTTTAATTAGGTTGAACTATTTTAAAGACATTTCTTTTATGCATTTATTAACCAGAAGAATATACCGAGTATTTACCTGAAAACGTGGAAAAATATCGAATCGTACTTTTAAATACGGTAGAAACAATCTTTGGTTAATTCGTGAAAAAATTGTCAAAATTAGTTTGCAATGAAAAAACTTTCTATTGAAAAAAAAATTAGTTTTTATGTTCTTTACTTGGTAATGTCTGGAAATTATAAGCCCCTTTATGCCTTTCGAATTATAGCTTCGCACAGGACTAGCATTTGTCTGATAGTGCGGAGTTCAAAGTTATTAGGTACTATCAAATAAAATTTACAAATCTTAGCGCCGAAATAAAATTCAACGGAATGTTCATATTTCTAAAATCGTATCGCTCAAATGTGATAATAAAGTTCCCTCCTTTATTGCCATATATAAAGTTTATACTCCCTTTGTATTGAAGGATGTACACTTCCTTTTTTTCGTTATTTGCATGTTGTGAGTATTAGTTAATTTGGCACAATGGAAAATATGAAAATATACAGCAATTTATATTTTTCGGCTTTTTGTGTAAAATTTGGTTAAGTACCCGGTATATATCCATTTGTTTGTTCGACAATTTTCGATAATTCTTACAAAAAGTATTTTCCGAGTATCCAGATTTGCAATCTTAAGAAATGTGGGAATAAATTACAATAATAGCATATTATTTAGAGTAAGTTTGCAAGGTGCTCCTGAAAGGATAGATAATTGCAATTATTGTAATTGTTACTATTCCAAGAGTGTGGACAACCACTCAAGTCTGTATTACGAAAAAAATTATTCAACTTTAAATTCTAAGGACATCCGAATGGTGTCTACTCGAAAAGTTAAGTCGCTTCTTAAGTTATTATTTGAACTGTTGTAAGCATTTTGAACTTCACTCGATCTTATTTTCTACTGAAATAAGGCGAACTTTTTGAGGATATTTGTATGGTAGCTACACGAAGCACAGATACTTTGCTCATTAATGGACTTGATCCTATTTATGTTTTCGTTTTCTCATTCATAAAAGTGTAATCAAACTTGAACGCTAGACAAAATATCTATATTTTTTGTGATCTCGAATATTAAATACATAGAAAATAAGTGATCTATACAATAAGATAGTGGAACGAATTTGGAATATGTTACATTAAAAATAATATGCGGAAGAAACATATTGGAAACTTTTTTTATTCTTTTATGTCAAGACGATGCAAAATTATGTTACAAAAAAATATATAAAAGAACAACTAGCTTCATATAAAAAGAAACATTAAAAATAACAATCTAGTTAATAAACAAAGAACAAACAATAAATCACGACGCACATATTTTACGTAAGTTAAGAACGAGACATTGTGAAATTAGTAAAACTGAACGTACGAGTAATAAACTAAATTCTAAGATTCTAGCATAAAAACTAAATAAATTTCAAACGAACCGAATTAAAATAAAACTATAGTAACATCATAAAATGTAATGTACCTAGACGCAGACAGTTTTTACATTATTTTCTTTGATATTAAAAATTTAATTTGTTTATAGCATCGTTGAGTGTTGCCCTTTCCATGAATTTTAATGAAATCAAAATCCATTAAAATTTATGAGCGATGATTTATTAAATCGGGGTACTTGAAAACTTTTGTGATAGCCGTTTGGCACAGTTTAAGTCAACGTGACTGAACTATCTAAATATAAATTTACTCTTAAAACAAAATATTCAAAATAAAGTTAATTTTAAGCCCGAAACTTTATCTCAGCGATGTTATAAACGTGAAATAAAATCATGAATTTATCATTTGCATTTCACCATACGAAAAAAAAATACTGAAAATAAACTAAACTAACAACAAGTAACCGAAGTCGTTTATGAACTAATAATTTTAAAATAATGACAACAACAAAAATATATTCATATATCAATAACATGCTACAAAAGTCTGAACTACATAATTAACAAAACAAGAAATAAAACAACAACCATCAAAATCGGTCGATAGGTACTCGAACATTGAGGAAGTAAAGAAAACATTTAATTTACTGAAAATTATATAATGAAACAATAATAAATTCAAGAAAATTGTGAAAAATGTATTAAACTAAATTATATACATTATATACATATTATATATAAAAATAAGCGTTCTATTACTCGATTTTTTTATGATATACAAAGGAAATATACAATTAAATATAATTATATATTATACATAATAATTGTAAGAAAAAAATCGCTTAGTTATCAAGAAATAAAGAAACCACAAAAATACAGAAAAAATATTCGTATAATCTCATCCAATCATCACTATTAAATACATTATGTATTATAGAAATATCAGTAAATGCACTTATAATTTCTCTCCGATTAAAATGTAATAGCAGAGTCGAATAGAAAATAATTGTATTCTTGAAATTAACGCTAAATTATCGGTAAAATAAAAACAATTAAGTTATTTCTCCAATTTGTATCTTTGTGTTAAAAATTTCATTAAGTATAATAAATTTGAAATCTTTTGTGTAATTTTTTCTCAATTACTGTTCAATACATATAATTATAAAATAAATATATAGAATAACAGATAATTATAGTACTTTTTGAACCAAACTAATTTGAGCAATAATAAACAATTCGTTTCTTTGAAAGTCGACTCTGTATAAAAGAGCAGTATTATCTATAGAAAAACCAACAAACAAACCCCGAACGAAATCCTAAACTCAAAAATCATATGAAAACCAGTTGTAAAAATATTAAAAAATTGCGATTCCATAAAATGTTCTTTTTCCATGCTTTAAAGAAGCATTACAATGTGATGTAGATGTTACTCCAAACATTGAATCGCACAGAAACGTACTCGACTTAGAATTTCGAAAATACCGTAAAAAAATACATTTCGTATACCAAAAACAAATTATTGACTCTACCTACCAAACGACAACAACAACAAACACAACAGCAATCAATATAGCAAACATTTACGTGAAATCCTTTAAAAGTTAAAACCATTTAATAAAACAAATGAAAAACACCCTACCAATGACCTACCTTTCGAAACATATATAATTATAAATAGATAAATAGTTAATAATAAACAGAATTGTATCGATTGCAAAAACAACCATCACATAAAAACAAAAACAGAAAATAAAAACTGATGTATTTAAAAAAAAAATGAAAAAGAAAATGAAATTATAAGAAAAAAACAAAAACAAAAATATAGTTAAAATAAATGCTTACAAAAAATTAACTTATGTGCTTCGTTATTTTCGTTAAAATTAAAATAAAGGGTTATTCAATACAAACATGCCGTTAAACTTTTTTGCTCGTCAAGGTTTACATTTTTATCATGGTGTAGTTTACGAACGAGCAACGTTTTGAAATTATCTCAATTATTCTGTGTTTTATTTAAATACAAAATTGGTTTGTCCCCATTGAATAACCCTTTATAATATTATTCTGAATATTTTAAACAAACTCATGCTGTTTAAAACTTGCAGGACATATATATTGGATGCAATTTCAATTCAAACGTCCATAGTGAAATGTGTGCCATATGAAAAGGCCCCATACCTCCGCATTGAACTTGTTGAAGTAAAGATTCATAGTTAAATTGTATCCAATGTACGCACCCTGAAAGATGTAAAAAACAGCATATCCTTAAAGTTTCCGGTTCACTATATTTAATCGAAGCTTTATTCTAGTTTTAAACCATCGTTTACCCAAGACTCAAAAGCCGACAAATGTTTGACGGCAAATTTTTGAAAAATGTGTATACATTTCTAATATGGCATTCATCATCTCGGTATTATATTATCTTATGACTATTTTGTATTATTGTTTATATTTATGTAGCGATGACATATCAAGCGCCGGCGGTTCAGCTCGACTACAAATTTATGAGTGTTAAGAAAGAAAGTTAAGGAGGTTGCACTGGCATAAACAGTTCCAAAATTATAAACGGATGTAAATGATCGGTGGCAAATAAATAAAACTATAAACAACAATATACCGTGGTTTAAATGAACAACAGTGGATAGCATAGCTCCCTACACTTAACTTTTATTGCTTCAGCTTGCGGCTTTCAATCTGCGCAACAGCTCAAATCGCCAATAATTACACTCAAATACGTAACAAATTTCTACATTTTTGGAAGAATTTGAAGTTTTTTAGTGACATACTTTGTTTTAGAACTATGTATTAACGGTTAAATCCCTGTTTTAGTCGGATACGAGAGAAAGATTTCATTATATTTACCCTATAAAAATCTTTGCGCCATCTGTACTTTAGTAGATGATGAAAACCCGCTTTTGATTAAACTTTTTACGGGTTTTTGAAAATGTTAGCACAGACTGTAGCCATTCGAATAATTTTCTTTTATTTTTACTACAATAACAAAACTCATAATCAAAGTATGTAGCGTACTATCGGACCATCGGGATCTACAAAATTTCCTAAATATTTTTTAAAAAAATATTTTCCTCTCATTCGAAATGATTGCAATCATGGATAAAAGCTGCATAATGGTTTGAATTTTTGAATATTTTGGAAATAGTGGGAATCAATAGTGTGAGCTTTCGGTCTGTCACGAGTCACGACTACAGAAGGCAGCCCTTCTGCCCAAAGCATCAAATTTTTGTGTCATTACCGGGAACCAGCAATAAAAACCAGCAATAAACATAAACAAGTTTTTTTTTTATTAAATTTTACAAATCTGAGTGATGTCGTAATAATCTTAATAAAGTGGAAAATAAATAAGGTGAGTGTTGAGGCGTCGAAGAAATTTTGTAAACTTTAAGTTTAGTGACAGGAATGAACTTTCGTTTGCATAACTCCGTGATAATCGCATAGGGTGAGTGAGAAGACTTCCGGAAGTGCATTGTTTTGTTGAAGGTTGTTAGTGTTTCCATTGCCATGTGCTTTATGTGAAGTTTGTCGATTCTTGACAAATTTATTAGCCAACACGTGGTGCAACGGCTTCAATTCGCCAGATTTAAAAAATAAAACTTTAAGCTCATATTCTGGGGATGAAAGTTTACGTGGTTGAAATGTACTAGCTCGTCGGCAGCCAGTAACCACCATTTGTTAATGAGAAAAAAATAAAAAAAAAAAGATTAGAAGAATTTTTTTTCATTTATTTATTTTATATTTATTAGCCATATTAAGTAATAAAAATAAAAATCTTAATATTTTCTTCGTCCGCTAATATCCCACGTCTGAATCTATCGCAACGACCAAAGACTGTATATCTATTTCCATTCTTCCTTTACACGTTCGATCAGCGACTCTTGATTCTTTTAATCGCGACCATAAATATTTAATGGGATTTAAGTCGTGCGAATTGCCGGGCTAATTTGTCCATATAGTTTGAAAATAGTGTTAATTCCAAACCCCTATTTTGACACGTTCTTATCCTGGAGTTCTGTCATATCGGTCTTGGGAATAGATTGATTGGCGATTCATCTGAGGACCCTTGGCATTTGTTTCGTTCCTCTTTGACTATCTGTCGTGAAACCCTCGTCGATCAGCCTTTTGCAGAAATTTGTCCTGTCACAAATATTTTTTCTTGATGGAAGGACGTACCGTAGTTCTGACCACTGCCCCAAGGACGACTCCTAATGAAGTCCTTCACTTTTATTCTACAATGTGTCTTGTGTGATTTATGACTTTGGTCACAGTGCTGTTTCCTATAGCAACTTGTTCCTGGACGAGAGTTCTTATTTTCCGCTTATCTCTTACTATGAGTACCTGTGAATGGGTCTATGCTAAAAGGTCATCAGTGCAATTTTTATCGAAATTGCGATTTCACTAGTTTTGAAGTCTTGGAGGTCCGGTGCATCTTATCATTAATTTATACAGTAGTACATCTACATATAGATATAAAGTTTCAACTTTCTAACATAAGCCGTTTCTGAGATATTAAAAAACACCCCCGACCCTTGTACCTTGCTACCGCTATCAAACATTTTATTTTTCTGTGATTTCTCTATAGTAGCTCTATATACATAGATGCCAATTTTTAGCATTCTATCTTTTGCGACTTTCGAAAAAAAAAATCAGATTTTTTTCATTTCCAGCGCCTACCACCATACATCCACACCACACCAATTTTTCCCCGGTAGAGGTCTACTAGAACTAACTTCTGTAAAATTTTCAGGATTATATCTAGTACGGTTCTTGAGATATAAAAATTTAATTTTTTTAAAAATGGCTCTCCCCCCCTTCCGCTCTTCACCACCCCTTTCAAAAATTTTATATTCAGTAGACTCGACTTACCAATTTTTATCTTCCTGGTACAATTGAGTCGGAAGATATTGTAATCCAAAGTTTTTCATCCCCCACCCTCACATCTTACCACCCCCCTTAAAAATGTCAACCCTTTTCTAATCTCCTAGTATTTCTTAAGTTAAGTGACATTAATCGTTCAGAAGATATGGATTTTAAAATGATGAGTAAACCTAACAAGTTATTCTGGCTAAGGGCATCAGTCCACGGGTGTCAAAAATTGGCCAAAATTCGCGCGGCATAGATAAATTTGTATAATATAATTATATGAGTTATAAATAACCTCTTTTATTGATTCGGTAGAGTATTGTTATGAATTTAACTTAACTGTTGTCTACAGTCAGTTTTTTTTGTTTTTCCTACAGTTTACAAAAATTGACTGATGACCTTTTAGCATGGACCCATTCATATGAACTACTTTTTTTTTCTGGTTTTCAAGTTGTCCTCTTAGACATAATGTCACATTCATCATTGAAATACCGAAGTGCCTACCTACTGTAGTGATGCTGCTAAGAGTACCGAAGGCTGACGATTTTTAATCGGGCGATAGTTTAGTTGAATGGCTACGCAGCTTTGTGGAAGCGAGCAAACCGCGAGCGATTCGTCCAAATTAAAAAGTTGAATATGCAAGACACTCCCCTTTCGATCGAAAGCAAACTGAACTATCGAGCGAGGCTCGATATGCACAGAAAGTTATGCCCGTCCACAGATTAAAAATCGTTTATAACCGCATTTCTTGCATTTGGTCACTTCGTGTGTGTAACATGTAAATAGATTTGTTTGGTGTTATGCAGATTACAGCATTAATACTCTGCCAGCGGTAGTTATAGGTTGATGATGATATCACGTAATTTCACGAGTGTTTCACAAGACTATCTGAAGTTCCAATCGACTATAACAATCGGCGAAGAAGTTTGAAGAATGTGCGCATGAACCATTGGTGGATACAGGGGGGGGCGGAGGGGGCGGCCGCCCTCCCCCCCCCCAAGAGCAATTCCGAATTTTCTAAACATACATACTTAAATCGTTCTCCGATATTTTTTACTCCACTGCAATGTGGACTGTAATTAGCATTTACTGTAGTTCTGCGGTGCAATGCAAAGCACGGAACAGAACTATGATGGTGGATTTACCATACACTCAACGTTCGAGGCGCGCCTCTATCCCCACCATAAAACCAATCAGATGGCTCATGCAGTCGCAAGAGTCTAACATTCTTCAACTTTTTCTCCGACGCACGCTTCCATATGTGTACACAGATACAATGAACTGTGGTACCACACAATTCGCAGCTCATCGTATTTCTGTCGTTTCGCACTTACAGGCAAGTTGCGCCGCAAAGGCATGTTGAGTGTAAATTGCTTTCAACACAGCAAAGAACACAGCCGACGAAAACCGGTTTGCAATGGCCTGATGGGGGTAGAGGCTCGCCTCGAGGCGAGCCTCAAGGGTGAGTGTAAACGCACCATGATAAAAAGACAAGACAAGACAAGACAACATATTGCGTAGGTAATAGGGTCATTCCATCAAGAACCGCCAAGAATGACGAAATTTGTGACCTTACCATCTCCGATTCTTTTGAAAATTTTTGTACTTAAAGAACTAGTGAAAAAAATAACTGAAATTCAATTTTTTGTTTCTATCTCATTTTTTTGTTAGTTATAGTATGTTAAAGTTTTCGCAAAAATGGTGTCCGAGTCCTCTTTGAAAATGAATATCTCTGGTAATTTTTATCCTGGAATAATAAAATATGGCTTATTTTAAAGGGGAAGGTTGTCGCCATAAAAATTATTCCTGAAAATTTTTTCAAGTATAATGATTTTGTCCTTTATCCTTGAATATCTCAAAACGGTTTTTTTTTATTTTTTAACATTTTGTAGGTTATATTGTTTTTCAAAACATACCAAAAAATTAATTTGGGATCTCAATGGGATCGGGGTAAAAAAAATCGAAGAACATTATAGTGGTTCTCAATTATTTTATAGAAAGAGGGTCATTTAATCAATCGACAAAAGTGTGACCTTATCATCGTCGATTCTTTTGAAAATTTGTGTACTCAAAGAATTAGTGAAAAAAAAATATGATTTAAAATTTTTGTTTCTATCTCATTTTTTTTGTTAGTTATAGTATGTTAAAGATTTCCCAAAAAAGATGTCCGAGTCATCTTTGAAAATTCATATCTCTGGTAATTTTTATCCTTGAATAATAAAGTAGGGCTTATTTTAAAGATTGTTGTTGTTTTTGTTAGTTAAAAATGAGATATAAACAAAAACTTGAATTTCAATTATTTTTTTCACTAGTTCTTCAAGTACAAACATTTTCAAAAGAATCGGAAATGGTAAGGTCACAACTTTGGCGATTCTTGATGGAATGACCCATAATAAGATGAAAACAATATGATCCCGTTTTTGCTAAGTGCAGTCTATGTAGCTAAATTCACACAGAACTTGATCAAACAAAATAGTCAAATCAAAAAAATTTCCGCCCCCCCCCCCCCCCCCCCCCCAACAGCAAAGTCTGGATCCGCCACTGGCATGAACGCATAGTTATGTCAGACAGATAGGAGTGTGCGCACCTCGATCCAATTAAAAAGTTGTCCAACGAAATAGTAGGCCTAAAGTGTTCGATAATAACCCGCTTTGAATAGTTCTCAAGATAAAATTGAAAGGAAAAAAATTGTGCCAACTTTACTAAAGTTTCTAATAATCAGGTTTAAGCAAAAATTTTTTATTTTAAATGTCAGGTTATTAATGAAACTTCTTAATAAAGAAATGAAATGTGCGGTAAAAATGTATTTAATGCCATTACTGCACATTTATGTAAGTTACATATGAACGATTCGGCACATGTTTCTGAAGGAATTGGGTATTCCGAAACCCTGTAACCAAAAATCGCGTATTCTAAAATTCCGTTATCGAAAATCTACCATTCCAAAATTTCGTGCTTATTAATACTGGATGTTATGATACGTTATTATTTTTATTATCATAATTAAAAATGTTTTTGAGTTTCTAATTGATGCGAGAGAATAATATAAATTAAGTAAATATAAAAATTATAAATTGGGTTAGTGAAGTTTTAGTAATATGTACACATATATTTATTTTTTACATTTAATTTTAATATTTTTTAATTACGGGATTTATGAATAGGATATTTTAAAAATTTACAGGATTTTGTACGTACCGCATTTTGGCTTACAGGGTATCGGCTCATTGGAATTAATATCTTGATAATAATCGTTTTATATAGTAATGGCGTGTAAAAATGTTAATCACAACTTGTAGATACTCAAGTATAGTACCGTACGTGGAGATCAAAGTTAAACTTCAGTATGCACCCGTTTAATGGGCTTTGTGTACCCTATCTAAGCGACCGTAATATAATTATTAAAAATTGTATGAATGGAAAAAAAATGAACAAAAAAAAGATTCAATTTATTTTGAACATAATATACATTTTAAAAAGCAACACACTTTTTCATAGGAATTCTATATGTAAGACATATGAACACATGAATAAATTTAGTTAAATAAATCTGTACTTATAATAATTTAAAGAGACAGGTTTGTATTTTTGATTATTTATGTGCAATAAATTGAAAAACCACTGAACGGACACGACAATATTAAACTAGAAATTTCAAAAATTTATCTACCTTATCAGGGCAATGAATCCCAAAGGACTTTTATCCCATGGCCCTAGCAGAGAGGACTGATTAGGTTGCTTACCACCAAGTTTTTGATGCTCCTTCGCGCTCCATATCTAGCTCTAGCCGTCAGTTAGAAATAGAAGAATTGGCGACTCTTCACGTTATTAATTTGTCTATTTATTTCGATGCTGAACAACCACTGCATCTCCAGGAATTATTCAGACAACAAACTCACTAAACGTAAACTACCGAGATCGGTCGGTGTATTAAACATATAGTATTTTTTTCATCTATAGTATAGAAATCACTTTATGTACCTTAAATTGCTTCATTATTTTATGGTACTAGAAAACACGCATCCAATTTTTGAGCAAAGTACAGCCACTAAAAAATTTCCATAAAAAAACAATTTGAAAAATACTTCTAAGCTAACACTTATGGCTTAAGAGTTCTTATCTCGTCCTCTATAAATCTGGAAAGTGTTTCGTCTAGGCTGTCTATCATTTTTCCTTTCCCTTTCAAATATAGGCTTCACTAACGTGTCCATAAAACCGCATGACATCATCTTGCACAGTCGAGCGTTTCTTGTAAGCAAAAATCCTTCCAATGGCTCGAAAGCACGCAGCCTCAAACAAGTGGCCGCACTCATAAAATCAATTGTTTCCTTGCTGGAGGTCAGTAGAACGGAAAAATAAGCAACAGAAAAAGGACACGCCGCCGACTATAGACCAACGCCGTACCAGCACCTGGAAATTTCATATCAAGTTTGCACCCAATAACAACTTTATCTGGCGAAAGCACGAACTCTCGAATAAAAGCAGCTTGATTCGAGGCAAAAGCGACTAAAGGGCAATTTAACCCTTTCGTCCTTTTCGAAATCGAGTCGCGAGAAAGTAGCTACAAAAAATCGCATGTCAAGATGAAATGTGATTCTATCCCTTATAGGCCCGCACCATTTTTCTAATTGCCTCGTATTTCCCGTTTTTTTT
This sequence comes from Beris morrisii, assembly GCA_951812415.1. NCBI lineage: Eukaryota > Metazoa > Arthropoda > Insecta > Diptera > Stratiomyidae > Beris > Beris morrisii. The sequence continues at coordinate 30,581,752 of OX638310.1, forward strand.
TCCCAGTCACCTCGAATATCGCGGTGGCCGAAGCCTTCAACCTCAACCTCTAAGAATTTTGTGGTCGCGAACAAAATTTTTATCTTGACCGGGCAATCTGGAACGGTCAAACGGTCTTTTGCCCGCGTAAATAATTCATGAGTATTTTTCGAGCACCCCAACGCCGGCAAGTTTTACCCGAAATTATAGTCCTCTTCTTCGGTCGGTTTATCACCCTGCGTCCTAACGTTTTAAGAAGCTAACCATAAATTGGACACAGGACACTGTAAAATGCTGGGCATTTGGCTTGTATGCGTGTTGGAGATTTGTGACGGGGACCTTGATTGAGGGTGGAATTACGTGCAAGCGAAATAGGTTTTTCGTTTGAAAGAAGACATGGCAACCTATCAGACCTATAAATGCTGGTATTTCCTTTGCCAATTATGGGCATGTCCTTAAACTGTTTCTTTTGCGAGTGGTCGTTTAATTTTATCCAATTTTGATGCTATGAGCAAAATTGGTAATACGTAGCCGCAAGTTAAATGTAGGAAATGGTTTAAAGGATTAAATTTTAAAATCATTGGTACATTTCAATTCGTATATTCCGTAAAATATTACTATTATCGTAGCAGATAGAATAGGAGAAGCTATGTTGATAACAATCACAGATGTCCGTAGCATTAACTATTTTCAAACCCACGAAGTGGAAGTAATTTAAATATTTTTTTTCCCGAGTTCCAGATGGTGAATGCTCCGATTCCAAGAATGCTGCTGCTACTCCCTGCAAACCAGAGCTACCGAAACTCAACAACTATGTTTTTTTTTCTTGAAAATAAGATGGTTTAAGTGAGCACAACCACATACGCATCTTTCGGTATACTTTCAGGAGTTTTCCGTTTATACAGGGTGTTTGGCACTCCGTGTGCCACCTTGTAAGGGGTTATTCCTTGATATATTTGGAGAAAAAAATTGTTCTACAGGGTGGGTCAATTTTCAATATTAGTGGAGATACAGAGTGGTTAAGAAAAGTGTTTTTGACCGGTACCCTCACTCACTTAAAACGTTATATCTTGAAAACGAATAATCACAAGGCAAAGTGTTATAACTCGTTTTTTAGGCAATCGAATTACCTTTCATTTGATATAACAGTCTAAATTGTAACTGCACCCAATCTTGAGAAATTTACTCGAAAACACAGATTTTTGCTACGTCAACCCTAAAAATTCAGTGATCATATGGTAGATATACTGGCTAATTACTAAGTAAGTTTACTAGTATTTTATTGGTAATTCTCTTGAGACATTACAGGTAGTTATACCAGATAGCTACTTAAAAATTACCAGTAAATTTACTGAGAATGAAAGAGCAAAAAGTAATCAATTACTGAGGTGACGAGAGAGGTGGGTAATCACATGTACGCTGATGGATCGAAAGTACATAACAGGCATATAGGTTAATTTTTTTTCCGAAGGCCTATTCATTTTAACAGCAAAATTACTAGTATATTACTTAGTAGTTAACCGGTTAACTACTTAGTCCTGGTTTGCAGGGTGATGGGTGGTCATCTTTTATAGTCGCGAACTCTGACTAGTCTGTATGTGTGGCTGATCGTTGTTCGTCTATGGGCGATGTGATGTGAAGACAGAATACCAAATAAATAAAAAGAAATATGAATAATATTAAATAGAATCAATAAAAGAACCATTACTGAAAACAAAAACATAAATGCAATAATTAGTTCAAATTCAATTAATTGTGAATAAAAATGAAGTACAGCTAAGTAATAAGTAGTTATAATAAATAAATTAGTAAGTAACGAAGGAAAAATTGAGAAACGGAAAATATTATTTAACTTAACTTAATATCTAATACTTTTATGATTTATTTTATTTTAACTTTAAATGAAAGTCTTTGCGCCCTTTAAGTTCCAATTTAATTGCAATCTACAAACATTTTTCTTAAAAATAAAAAATTTTGTGTATAGTGTAACTATTTGTCGTAACTAGTTCATCTCAGACATTACACAATTAAAAAATAAATAAGTTCGATCAAACTCAGTCGAGTTTCAGCCCGTATTTTAGAAATTATAATTTTTATTTTTTTAATAAGTAACCTCCCAGCCAAAACAAACCGGAGAATCGAATGATGACTTCGAAATCGAAATCTATATCGAATTATTATTATCGAAAAAGTGAAAAACGAAACACAGTTCTCGAATCGAAAAGTTGCTTCGATATCGAATTTAGAATTTTCTTCGATATCGAATCAAGAATACGCTTCGTCGTCAGTTCAAGACCCGTCTCGATGTCAGTTCATCATCGAGTAAAAAAACATTTCGATTGCAATTTGAGAATCCGCTCATCGGTGCGATATCGAATCAAGAGAACTCTTTGATATCAATTCGAGAATTCGTTTTGACATGAATCGAGTTTGGAAGAAATTTTGAATTGTTGTATATTGGGTTTTCTTGCGTAGAAAATAAATGCACTCTTTTATCGTTACGTGGTAATTGTTCAGAGGTAGCTTCCAGTTTAATTTAATTTCTTTACAGTATGAATTTTTCTCAAATACTTACAGCGTAGTTCGTCCTTCCTCATAGCCATGGGGTAAATATTAAAATGACATGAACTTTATTGTAAGAAAATTAACACAATAACTTAAAGCTAAATTTTCACTTTTCCCAAAACACTTACTTTGAACTTCGATTGACTAGAACAAATTTTTACATGATAATAATTAAAATCAGAATCGCTTTCAACTTGGACAGAAAAATGTAATGGTATATGTACCATATCAACAAATAGAAATACTACACTATTGTTATAAAAACAATAATTTTTTTCCCGCCTGATCTCTACAAAAATTTTATACACTGTAAATATCTTATAGAATAACTGTGATAAATAAATAAATAAATAAGTAATAATCTCGAAATGATATAAGTTTGAACTCATTTCGAGATTGTAAATTGCTGTGCCTATTTGTTTCGTACGGCAACTATAATACAATAGGTGTGTTTTTTGCGCATTTTTCCAGAGCAGAGTAGGGTAGAAAATTATTATTTATTTTTATCAACTTATTATAATTTTGTTTATACACTTTATACATGTCATCAAATCAAATATTGTTAAATAGCATACTATTCACGCACAAGCGTTTACTTTTGTGAATTATTACTTTTATTTTGATTTAATTAAGGATTAATAAAATTGTATTGAAATGTAACATAACAAAAACATTGCTGTTTTTCTGATTCTTTGTAACTTTTCTTCATAAATAGGCTATAATAGAGTAATTATTGCGAGTAGCAGACAAAGTGAACTTACTGGGTCAGACACTCTGGTTAAAATTTATATTCTAGCGTACTATCTATAGGGAAAAGCAAGAACAAATAACAAAAACAGCAATTTTCTTGGTGTTTTCAATGTAAATTTTATACTTTATATCTGGATAATTGCGCAAAAAACACAGTTAATGTAACTTTATAAACATGAAAACAATTTGCTATCTTTATTTCGGGGCATGCACCCTAAAAAAATTGACAGTATTTCGATATTAATTTTTTAGGATACCTGCCCTGAAATAATCAGGGTTACATTTCGACGTAGTGGACCTTCACTTCAACTACTGTAAATTTAATTTCTATTTCAGGTCAGATCTTTGGGGTTTTTGTTGGGGTCTATCTACTGGTGCTACTAAATACATCCTCTGAGCCTCTTTAATTAATTTTAATTAAAAAAAAATAGTGCGACAAAACTGCGAAATTTCAGGTCGATCACAATACCCAATAATAAAGTAAAATAATCTAAATAATTTTTTATGGCATAGTTTTGAAGTTTGAGTTGCAAGAATTAATTAACATACTTTATCAAATCATAAACTATCAAATTAGATATAGCAGTCTTCTCGGCAAGCTAAGAGAGATTTATATTTATTGGTGTCCCCTCCATTGGAGAGCGTTTATCTTTTACTATCAGTTTCCTCACAATCCCATACAAAAGTTTTAAAATTTACGTGGTTGCTTTCAGAAATTTTTTTTTGAGTATGACAATACCGCAAGCAGTGTCTGATTTGAACACACGATCTTAAGATTGGTGATCTAGATAATTATGATAATGGGATATTTTTCCGGACATTATTTCCTTAATTATCACCTTAAGATCATCGGTAAAGTATCACTAGATACATGTCGATTCTGTGATACCACACCTGAAACCACAGCACACATTCTGTGTGATTGTGATGCAGTGGCCAGATCAAGAAGGCAGATTCTCGGTGGATTTACTCTTACCTATGAAGACCTGTCGAAGACTCCCCTGAGTAAAATCATCCCCTTTCTCAAAGGAATCGATATGGCCTAGGGAGTGGTTAAGAGCCAGGAACAAAAGACCTCTTAGGTCGTAGTTCGAGAAGTAATGAGGCTTCTATAGGCTCTACCAGATAAATAATAGTAATATTAGATACTTAATCTATAACCGAGGAGCGAGTCTAGAACTAGGAATATAAGAAATATATGTATATTTGTAGTCTATGACCCTACAAAGGATTATAGGTGGCAGGTAGGATTTGTATCCACGACCCCATATATTTCAGTTGAGACCGAACTATATTATTATACTGTAAGACGTTATATCATAGATACTCGTATGCTAATCTCTTCTCTTGAACTTGATCACTGAAAAGGTAAAATCAAGTAAAAAAACTTACAGATTTTTTCATTATCAGCTCGTATTAATTAATACTATTTGTAGGTATGTATGTACGAGTAGTTTACACTATGGACCAAACTGGTTCCAAGCTCCGGTAGCATGAAGTTAGACTTATAACAAAACTAGACGTACAGTACCAGGCAAGTCTTATACGCGTAGTTCAGATAGCTAAGGTTGAAAATAGGCGCTGAAAATATTCAAAGTTTTAATAAAAGTAAATACCTGTTAGTCGATCTGCTCAGTTCCCTACAATTGCCTAAGCAACTACAATACCGTGTTTAAAATTCTAGTAATAAAATCTCTTGCATTTGCTGCGGTTTGCATTTTACGTTATTTTTACATAATTCACGACTAGTTGTTATTATGATATAAATGTGACCATTAACGTTAAGGAAATATTAGAATTGCGATCTGTTATTAACCTACAGATTGTACTTTTACGAAGTTCTTATTTTAAAAAATTAGAAAATAATAATTAAATACATTACCTATCCGTTAATAAAAACAATTTTGTTGCGTGTGATCATTGAGCATAAATTGCAAAGTGTACGTTCTGTTTATTAAACATTAAACTTTTTTCAATTCACATTTTGAAATTTTATTCTAAAAGTTAATTTGGATATTTGCAAAGAATTTTTTCGTTCTCGTTACAATTCGTTACAATTTTTAAATTATCTTCAAATTGAATTGAATAAAACATAGTGTTGAGGCGTATAAAGGTGTGCATCTGAAACTGAAGTTAAATTGTTATTAATTAATAAACGTTTGATATACGTGTAAATTTTTTATCTAGTCAAAAATACTGTCCAATTTAATTTTTATTTTTTTCCATATTTTTGTTAAAATATTACGATGCGATTTTTATATCGATATGTGGACTAACATGACTCTTGTGTAAAATATCCGTTTTGTTTTATTTGTAAAGGGGATGGGGTGAACAAATTGGTTTAGTTTTATTGTTTTTTTTTTATCAACAAACGATGTACAAGTAATTTTACAGCCGCACTTATAAATATTAACCCTTCTTAAACTGCAAGATCCACTGCATAAATTGCATAAACCGTTGCTAAATTCAATTACAGAAAATGTTATGAAAAAAGGATTTTTATTTTTAAAAAAAATCCGATAAAAATTTCATCTTTAAATTTATAAAATTTACTTTAACTCAATAAATCGGTCACCCGTGAAGTCGACCCTTTATTCGAAACAGTTTTGCATTTTGTTGCATCAGTTTTGCATCAGGTCAAGTTCATTAGTTAGCAAAATACCTAATTCGGATATCATCCATACAAAAGTCCTTAAAATACGTGTTCACCAAAATTGGCTTTAAGCTAGGAACTTGCAAATTTTCCTAATTTAATATTTCAATGGTTGCAGATACAAAAATTAGTATGAAAAATGAATCAAGTGAGACCTTCGTGTGGCTGCCATACAAAGTTCTTTGAAAAATTTGTCATCGTTGAGCCAGGAAGCCAACATTTTACAGAAATTAGTTCTGATTTAAAAGTGCGGTCGAGTTTGCTACATATTAAGTGAGCACTTCTTCGGGTAACTGATACACAAAAGTCCGTAAAACGCGTATCCAAGAATATTGATTGCCAATTTCATAACGTTTAAAGCTAGGAATTTGAAATTTTGTTCATATAGATTTTTCAATGTTCAGAAAATCCAATTAGCCCTTCTTGAAGTCTTCATATAAAATTCCTTGATCTACCTAAAGGACCTGGAATGTAATTGAAAACGGGACATTGTCTTTAAAAAAGAGCAAACTTATTCTACTACAAACTAAATTCGAGTTTAGTATTTCTTCTAGAGTATCATACGATTAGCTTCCTACCTATCGTCACTTCGGTATGTTTTAATATTTAATGGGTGAATTATTTTTAATAGCCCTCTTTCTAGTCCTTCACCCACTCTGAACCCTTAATCTAAAAAAAGTTAAATATTTAAATGCTGGCTTTCGGAATTTCATTCACCTCAGATATAGTCAATAATATTCGACTTTACTGAATCAATATTTTTTTTATAATTATTAAGCCAATGTTTTTTTAATTACAGCTTGGTTTGACCTATGCCACCAACACGAACTATTCTATAATCAACAATGGAGAATGTGAAATTAACGGAGGCCGAAAGGTGTAAGTGGATTTTTTTTTTATCTACATGTTATTTCTATTTCGAGTTAACGCAATATCAAGTTTTGATTATTTCCTTATTTATAAAAAACAGAACCTTCACTTGAACCGGTTGAGGCTGAGGTTGCACTACTGAACATCACAAAGATCACTAGTCACTAGAATGTATTTGCTCTATAGGTGAAGCACATCTAATATATGTTATATTCAATGGCACCAACCTTGATAATTTTCTCTACAGCTCGGACGACTCTCTTATCGGATATTGTACAAAGTACACGGTACAAATCTTAATAATTTCAGATATTAAAATTGATACGAGCTCTTAGAAATTTTTTTGGTTAAGACATTGAAAGAAATAATTTATCCTTGGCATAGAAATTAAATGCACTTGAACCGCTTTGCAAGACCCAGATGCAGTTTCATTTGTTAGATACTTACGGTCACTACTTGATGCATTGTTGATGTTGTTTTTTATCCATTTAAAAAACTTACTTTTATATCCGATAGATGTATCAATTTTAAGATTCGTTTTTGCACCTCGGATGTATTCTTGACATACTTATTAAAAATTCGTTAGAAGGCACTCGTATACCTGTACGTAATATTTTTCACAACGTTAAGTATTTTTCTTGCAAACATTTTCAATTAGAAACTATAGTAATTTACGAAAAGTTCCCATCAACTAAGTCGCCTGATGTTCATTCGTCACATTTTAGATTATTACAAAACTCGTAATGACAGTATTGCAATATAGCATGTCATTACTTTACCTGTACTCTACGACCTGTGATCAATGCAAAAAGATTATACCTTCATATTTCGTAGTTTTTAGCTGTTCACCTAATTGAGAAAATGAGAAATTGCTTCAGATGGTTCAAAACCGTTTATAAATAATCTAAAAGTAAGCTTTTTAGTGTGATAAAATTATGTTTAAAAATCAATGAAGTCCATTGAAGTTATCTTCATTACTTGTTAAAAAAAGATCTATTTAGCTGATATTTAAAAAAATTGGTATTGTATTTTTGTGTTTTCACGTTTCCGAACCTGTGAATATACGACTTTTTGTCTGCGGCTTACACTAAAAAGCAGAAACTTTTTAAAGATAGGTATAAACCTATTTTTTATAGAGAAAGTGGCGTGTGAGAGTTAGGGGGGCAAACAAAATGTATTGATAGTTCATGGGCCTAACTTAAATCTTTCTGATTTAATTTAATTTTAAAACTTTGAAACAAGTAACTAGATAGAGAATACTGAAAATAAATATTGTGATGGGGCATAGATATACGAGTACAAAGTTACTATCTTTCATATCTCATGAGCCATTTGTGATATGAAATTGTAGTTGTAAGTTTTTGGTATACGGTTTGCCTTTGAAAAATTCTGAGATTCTAAGGTTGAATAAGCAGGCTTTAAGTCTCAAAACTGTGAAATTCAAAAAGAAAATCAAGACTTGCTTGACGAAGAAATATAAAAATAGAAAAATTGCCAACAGTCTGGGCACAACTAAATTATTTTTTAGGAGGAAGTCCGGGACATGTTTAGACGAGATGCGGTGCTCGTTGATATTAGGATGGGTTCGTATGATACTCTAGATGAAATACTGAACTCCAATTTATATTGTAGTTGGGATAAAGTAGAATAAGGAGTGAACGTGTAGTTTGTCCTTTATTAAGGACTCTCGTTTGGTTGAGACTCGAAAGTGAAAGACAGTACCTTCAGTTATAAATTTCATATCTGAAACCAAGAATATCACCGAAACTTTTGGACTGCATTAAACTTAAAATACTCTCAGATTTCATCTAGAGTATAAAAAAACGTTGGAAGAGTATGGAGTATGAATTAAGGAGTTTTATGGGTGATGCCTCTGGAACGGTGGACGTTACACTTACAAGCATTGAAAACTAAACTGGTCCGGGATCACATTTATGTTCAACATTTTAATTTTCCAGCTCTAGCTATTTTAAAATCAGAATATTTTCTTTCAAGTCCTCCTTCCATCTACTCCTACACCCCATCACCATCTTCATTGGAAACTGGTCGATATGATGTACTTTCAGAAAAATTCGAAGGTCATGTATCAAAACGTTCTTGAGATATGGTACTTGCTTCTCGAGATAATTGTATCCACCATCCATTCACGCGGGTATATCTCCGATGAGCTTATGTTAAAGGTGAAATTATAGTGAACACGACGCGCGCACGTGAAACGATGCAACGTGATGTCAGGTGACTACCTATAAAGCTTATTAGTGCTGGTTCTTAGCGCGTGTTGCTTCGATTACTAATTTTCTAATTACGTCGTGCACGTAACGCGATCTTGATACTTGACTCAGTTTCCTTTCGGATTTTTTACAACAGTAGAACGGGACTGGCGACTTGTTGTGCTATCGCGCAAGACGAGCACATCACCTTCACTATAATTCTACCTTTACAGTCCAAGTATCAATTTTGTACTATAAGCGGTTTATGGTATATCGACGGATAAAGTTTTCAACCACCTACGCACATACTTGCTCACCTTACTCAACATTTGTATTTTAATTTAACTCCCTGTACACATATACAGAATTAAAACATTCTTCTATAAACGGCTTAAGAAACACTATTATAATTTTAGAATATGTTAATTTGAGCCGTCGAGCACATGCCGTATTTCAATATTCTAGCGTTAGAGGTCCTTATACATAGAAACTAAATTTGTTAGACCCTCGACTTACACTCATCTTCCCTCACGCCCTCCTCCGCAACTAAGTTTACCCTGTCTACCTTTTGCGAAAATTGAAAGAATATATCCCCACGCGTTCACGAGTTATGAGACGCCAAAGCAGAATCATCGACTGGAGAAGATGCTACTCTGCTATAGTGTCAAAGCGAACATAAAACCTCTGAACGTAATTAAGTTGATTTTTCAATTTCCGGTGGTAACCAGTTTTTTCGAACTGGAATATTTGAACTACAAAATAATAATGTTGCGTGCAGCCAAACAAATAAGAAAATGTTTTGCCTTCTGGCATAGCTGGAAGCACTCACGTGTTCCATTGCAATTTTCACCTAAACAGCTAATAATTATTTTTCATTTAAATTTCTAGCTGCCAAGGAGTTTGTATTTCGATTGACACGTGAAGGAGAAAACTTGCCCTGTGATACCGATTTAATAGATTTTGAAGCTGTCCTTCCGAAATGGTATGACGAAGTCAAATACAAAAGGTATAGTAAAAATTTTGTGTATTTTCTTTGTTGAATTACAACAATTATTAATATTAGAGCTCAACAATATTTTGCTAACAATCGCGCAGGAATATTTGGTTCGAATATGGTAAGTTTGCTAACTCTTCTGGCACATCATAAAGGGCTTCGGATTCTATCCTCCACCGGCCGATCAAGTACTCCAGAAACAGCACGAAAACGCTATGTTTCAACGATATTGCATACGTTAAGTTGGTATGAAATCGATTTGAGTCCAGGATCGAAGTAAGGAGTAAAATGTTCTTTTTACGGATTATGTTCTTATTGAAATTCTTGCGTGTAGGTCGTGGGAGTCAATACTGAAAGTCAGGAAGATGCATTTGAATGCTTCTAGAAGTGCAGAAAAGAAGATGTTGGGATGCATTACACAAACCGAGCTGGTCGTTACTCAGTTTGGTTTTATGGGGTAAGTTTGTACTACCTATCTATCAACAAAAGCTAATATGATTTTATTTTCTGTATAGTTTTGCTCTGATCCGTCCACATATTTTTAACATCATACACGACAACGAAGAAGATATAGAAGCATTCGTCCATCTCTGGGCTGTGTTAGGTTTCATGCTGGGAATTCGGGACGAATACAACATTTGCCTTCTTCCCGTCGAGGTGGTCAAAATAGTGTCACATTTATTGCTGCGATACTCAATGATTCCAGTACTACAGCTCGAACCGCCTGAATTTAAAGAAATGACCAAAGCTCTCCTCGAAGGCCTGAAACCATTCGTTCCATACATGTCCTATGACTTACAAATGTTTATCACAAAACGAGCAGCATGCGTGCCTGGCTACCAATATCGAGTTGATCACGAAAAAGAGTATCTTTGCGGAAACATCTTATCCGAAGAAGAAATTAAAGAAATTCAACAGATCTACTCGAAGGCTCTCGGCTATGAATACATGCAATTTGTACAATTCGCAAAAATACCGATCTATCAATTCACCAAGAACAAAATGATCACAGAAGTGAATGGAAACGTGGTCAGTCACAAGACAGATGTACCTGAAGATATGATCATTATCAACGACTCGAGTAAACCGATGGATTTTGAATTTTCAGAAAATTTACGAAAATTTTTAGATCTCGACAGAGACATGAGTGTATCGTTGACTTTAATCGATTACGAGAAAGAATGGAAGAAAAGCCTTAATGATTCGAAATTTTACGAATTGAGTTCGAAAGATCGAAGAACACTCGAATTTCGATATAAATTAATGAAATATTTTGATAATCGAATCGGACGCTATATTCTCGACTGGGTAGTAAGTCTCTTGATGTTCCGTTTTCGGCGATTTTTAAGAAATTCATAATTTCAATGAATTAAGCAGTTAAATTAAAAAAAGTTATCAATAAACAATAAACTGTGATCATAGTCATAATACAAAATTCGAGTAGATAGGCAAATTTTTAGCACCATATTTACGAAATTACGATCAAGTGATAATAATAAGAAATAAAATAGAAATAGTAATATGTAACTGGTTGGAAATTGAAATCGAGCAAAAAATATTAATTGAGTCTACTTTAAAACTGTTCGTTTTTACAATATTGAAGTAATATTTGGATTCTTTTTGAAAATATTTTTGACTTTAATCACTAAAAATCCCGAAACTTTTAGCGTTACCCCAGCAGATAGCAATATCACCAACAAGAGAAGCAACAACTGGTCCAATTACCGACACTTGCCGGTATAGCCGCAAATAAAGTTACAAGGCCTTCACCTAGATAATACAATCGCATAATGTAAACATTAAAAACGTTTCGTTTCGTAGCACTAAAATTACCGCTCGGAAATGTCCTTTTAATGCCTAATCACGCAATTCCGAATCGAAAACACGTTTTTCCTTGGCAATGTCCTACGCCATAAGTAGCCATTAGCTATGATCCTGTATTACGGCGAGTATTAGACTACACAATTCTTATACCAAGCCTATAGCACACATTCCCAACCCCTACAAATATCGCTTAATGTAGGGTTACCTCTACCTACGAATATTTCTAGGAAATGGTCAAGTCTATTTTAAGGGTGAGGCCCTCACCTAATCGAGAACTAGCGCTCGTTCTATGCATGTCCGAGCAGAATTTTTCACTCGGGTGAAGCACTTTCCCGATAAACTTTGTGCAAAGAGCTTCTTCCTAGGAAAATGTGAAAAATAAATAAAGTCCATAAATTAGCCACGTAGTCAGAAATGGGGATGGCGAGAATATAGGGATGGCACCACTAATTCAACATTAAATTTATCTTCTTGTCTTCGGTGGAGCAGCGAAAGATTCGCGCAGCAGGCTTCAGGCGTTCCCTTTAGGGTTAACACTAAGTTTTGTCATAAATTCATCCTTGTAAGGTGGGTTACCTCCTTCGCAATTGTTTATCATACATGCGTGTAGCTTCTTGTAGACACATGGTTATTACGAAGGACTCGCTGGAGGGTATTTATTATTTGTAATACCCGGGTAGGTGTTGGGTAAGTTATAATCATATTATAATTTATTGTTGGAGATGGCGAATTAAGTTGGAAAAACTAAGTTTTTAATTTAAAAGGTTTTTTTTGTAATTAGAATGAAACTTGATTAATCGGAACCGGAAAATAGATGGATACCGATATCAAGAGACCTTTAAAATAGAACCGGTCCAATTGTTAAAAGATTTATCTCTTTTTGATGACTGGTTCGAGTACAAAGAGGAGTTACAAGGTTCAAATTTAAAAAGACACAAAAATATTGTTTATTGTGCTTTAAGTACTGAACTGAACTTAGGGGTCAGCCAATCTCCTAATCTGCCTTAAACACTATCTAGGCACTAAGTCCAAATAACCCTTTCTAAATAAATACAAAAACTGATAAGAAATAAATTTGCGACTCGTTTATTGCTCCTCGCCCAAAAACTCATCATCAAAACAAGACGATTATATTCGTATATCATAAGAAAAATAAATCGCAGAGAGTTGTAAAATTCGTACAAATCTCAGACGCTTTAGCTGTGAACCTGCATTACAGAATAAACCCTAAGCTATTTAAATGACCTGTAAATCTCAATGCATTCTCGAGTTATTGCTAGTTTAGACAAAAACAAGCAGCAATTTTTGAAAGACTTTTGTGTGGTAGTTATTCCAAGGAGTCATTTTACGTGTTTTTGTTTCCGTAAACTACAATGAGTTATTTTTAATTAATATAATAGATTTGTGTCTTCTTTGATAATTGTGCAATATATGCCCATATTTTAATCCGAACTTCAGTAATCACATCAAATTTCATATTTAAAGCTTAACACTTTCTATACTTCGGATAATTCGATGCATCTTTTTTAGAGATATGCTTATAATACTTAAAGGTTGACCGAAATTATTATTGATACATATTTATAATTTGTAGATGCTCTCTGAAACCGCATTTGATTTATATTATTAAAACTGAAAATATAGTTTTTGGCGGCTGTTTAGACGAAATTGGTCGATTTTTGACTATCTATTGGCGATTTGATGTAAAAAAAAATCTGGACACATTGGTTCCGGCAGAAAAACTGCATGCACGATGTGCAAATCATCGCAGAGAGAGAGAGAGAGAGAGAATGAGAGGGAGAGAGAGAGAGAGAGAATGAGAGAGAGAAAGAGAGGAATATTATTTTAGTTTTTTGAATTACAGTAGATGAGCGCTTCAAAATACAGTAGATTGATTTCAATTGCAACAAATCATATTGCGTATTTTTAAAGACAAACTTAATTTTTTTTTCAAATCAGAAGGTCTTATTGACGGTTAATTTTACATAATTAAAAAAACGCATAGAATTCTCTGCAATTTTGAACAAGTGATTTTCAGAAATGAAGTTTAGTAAAAAAAAATCCATCTTTTCAAATACCATTTACCGACCTCGATTTTCGCTCCTAGCACAGAAATACGAGTATGTATATTTCTAGCGGAACATCTCTAGTACTGACAACATTTTTTATAAAAATTAATTTAGTTAGTACTGAATAGAGATATCGCTTTAGCATTATAATTTCAGTACTGCATCGATACCATATTAATGATGAAATTTAAATAAATTTTCTTAAGGCCAGGTATCAGTTCATGACGATGAAAAAATGAATTTTTTTTATTAATTTTCATCCTTAAGTTATTGAGAATACGTGCACAAAAGGATATTTCGATATCGAATTTGGGAACGGTCAGCCGATATTAAAAACGATTTTTTTAAACATCAAACTTTAAAACGCGTTTTTCTCGAAAGCACTTTTTCCGGTGCGCGGTACGTTCTACAGCTTGAACGAATGAACCCAGTTTAATAAATAAAAGCTTAAAAGAAAGTAAATTAAATTTAGGGGGCCCTAACGTCCAGCTTTTTAGTTTTTCTTATTGCACATTTTTTTATTTGAGTTTTTAAGCCAAACAAAGAGTGATAAAGTGGTGTTTTTTTTCAAATAGCTGACATTTTAGTCTCAGGGCGGTTTTTCAAAATCGGAAAACATTAGGGCCCCGCAAATTTACTCTAGTTTCATAAAATTTTTGGATTTTACTTTATTATTTCAATAATACAGTATTGTTATCGATTTTTAAAATAAAAAAATTTGCTACCCTCAAAATTTTTTTTTTCACGTTTCATGACGAGTAGACACGAAAGAAGCAAAAAAAAATTTCAGTCCGTCTGTCCGCCGTACGCCGTACGTCTACCGGTGTACGCAAAATTGTTTGAAGGCTCGTAGCACCCAAACCCTATGAGGTATTTAATTGAATTTTTTTTCGTGGGTAGAGTGGGTAGGCCCTCTAAAGTGACCAAATTTGGAGGGGTGGGGGTGTAAGGGGGGAGGAGGGGGAAGCGTTTTAGACGGAAAATTTTGGTTTCTAGATCTCAGCAACCGCTTATGCTAGGAGGCTGAAATTTGGAATTTATATAGAGCTTCGGTAGTGGACCCATTTGCAAAAAAATGCCGATATAGGTGAAGGGGTTCGGGAGTGGGGGGGGGGGGGAAATAATGCGTCCGAAACGCAAAAAAGGTGAGATCGACACATTCTAAAATCCATATCTCCTAAACGGTCAATGTCACAAAATTGAAACTTAATGAATATCTGTAGGTATACTAGGAGAATAGATCGGAACCAAAAATTTGAGTGGGGGAAGTGGCGTACGGGGGTGGGGGTGAAAAACTTTAGATTACGATATCTCATGAACCAATTGTACTAGATAAATAAAATTTGGTTTTTGTATAAAGGTTGACAAATGAAGTTTGATGAGAGTAAAATTTTTTACGGGGGCGGTGGAGCATGAAAGTGGAGGGGATAAGAATTTTTTAAAAAAATCACGTATCATATCTCAAGAACAGTGTAAGATAGATGTTTAAAATTTTTACCAGAAGTAGACCTAATAGACCCCTAGCAGAAAACAAAATTTAGGAAGTGTGGGTGTAGAGGGTGAGGGTGGGGGAGGGTGAAAAGGAAAAAGTTCCGATTTTAATATCTCGACAACCTATAATGATATAAATCTGAAACTTGGTATTTGGATAGAGCTATATTAGTAGCATCTTGGAAAAATATAATTTTTTATAGGGGTAGTATGGTACAGGGGTGGGGAGTGTTTTTCCTATCTATAGAACGGCTTATGCTACAAAGTTGAAACTTGGTACGTTTATGTAAATCAACTAGAAAACTAATTTAAATAAAAAAAAATTTCAAATTTCCAATGGCGTTCAGAGGGGGGGCAAAAAAAATGATCAGTGAAAATGGAATGCATATATTTTCACGGGTTTCGTCATATCTATTAGGTCTTCCCAAATATTGAATTCATTTTTATTCTACGGCTTCTTCATATAAATACCTAGAAAGCGTTTTCAGGATTTTTTAAAATTCGACCCCTAAGGGGGTGCAAGGGGGTTGTAAAATTTTTCACGAATTCTACTAATATCTTTTCACTTTCACGTGCTTGCGTAATAATCGCCTAAAACTTGTTTTTAAGTTTTTTCAGCCCCTAAGAGGGTATAAACGGGTTGAACGCGTTTTCACGAGTTCCGTCATTTCTTTTCGAAGTGATAAGAAATTGAATTGGTTCCTACTTTCTCGTGCTGTCTTCATATTTATTTATTAACTCCTTTCAGGATTTTTGGATATTCAACCCCCAAGTGAGTGTAAGGAGGTTGCATATCTGATAATATATCGAATTCATTTTTACTTCCCAAGGTTTCCTATATACAAAAGCCAAAAAGTCAATTTCAGTATTTTAGATATTCAATCCTAATGGGTGTAAGGGGGTAGTATGCTTTTCAAAGTTTCGACATATTTCTTAGGTTTGATGAGATATTAGATCGCTTTTCATTTCCACAGACTTTTTATATACTCGCCTACAAACCCATTTCTCGATTTTTGGATATTCAGCCCCCAAGGGTTTGCATATGTTTTCACAAATTTTGCCATCCCTTAGTTCTGATGAGATATAAAATTGGTTATTACGGCATTTGATGTAATGACCTTAAAACCAATTTCACCATTTTTCGAATTTCAAGAACCAAGGGGGTGTGAAGAGTTTGCGTACGTTTTCATAAATTTTTCAATATCCGTCTTGTCTCATGAGATATCAAGTTGCTTCTTATGAAATCGTCTAAAAACCTGTTTCACAATTTTTTCGAAATTCAAACCCCAAGTGGAAGTAATGGGTTTGTATACGTTTTAACAATTCGTCATATCTCTTAATTCTGATAAGGCATCAAATTCGTTTTTGCTTCTATGGGCTTTTAGTGTACATAATATACCGAAATTCGAATAGTCTTCACGGACTTTTTCAATGTTTAATCGGCTAAAAATCTCTATTTTAAATATTTTTATATTAAGAACAAAAATAATTTTCCAAGAAATCTAATAATGTTGAAGCAACTCATGATACACTCCGACTTTGACCGCTCCCGAACTTTGACCCGAAAAATAATAAAGTTTCGCCCAGACCATTGGCAGATTTTTTGTTTTCAGACCACTTGGCAAGGCTGTAGACGGTACCGCGTGCATCAACTCACGCCAATCACGGCCTTACGTCATGGAAGCTGGAGCCGCCATTTTGCAATATTTTTTTATGAAAAAATTTACAATTGTTCTTCATTTGTACCTCAATAAAAGCTGCTAATAGTTTTTTCCATAAATATTTATTTTATAGCCAAAAAAAATCGTGAAATTGAGGCATTTTTCGGGCCTCTCGACTGATACCTGGCCTTAATGTTGTTTTCTACAGCATTTTTTTATACTAGTTATTTTTAATTTTTATTTATTGAAAGAATGTAGGCTAGCAAATAAATTTATGTAAATAAATCAACTTACATTTACTAGAATTTCAATTGAGGATCGCAGCTTTATGAAGACAATCTCCACTGATGCTGTACGTGGTCCTAGAAAATAGTGTAGGAGGTTTCAATCTTTGTTGTTTTGATATATTACTAATTTTGTGCATTCGGAAACGGCAAGAAGACGTAATAAAAAAAAGAGAGAAGAAAAATGGCAGCGATTTAAAGTTTGAATCAATTTTTTGTACAAATATAATATCAACAGCATACCCAATCTCAATATTCATTAAGCCACAGAATTAAATTCCCATGATACTCTCACTTTTTAAAATTTTGCTTCGGTACTGCAAAACCGAATTCTGTCAGACACAGCTAGTAAATACTGATGTAATTACGATCTAGTATTGATAAACCAAATTATCCTGTAGCAAAAGTAAAATAAATTAATTTCAAAAAATATGTTTTCTGATGCTTTCAGTATCGAAAATTTATATGGTATGGTATGGTATGATATATGGGGTGATGATGCCATCATCCTCCTTCATTTAGACGTTAGTGTTCGTCCGTTGTGCTCTGCGTGTGAGTATGATTACTCATGGAACCTAAAACCATTTGAAAATTAATATAGACGCGCTAAAATTTGAATTCATTTTAACAATATTACTTCTGTCGTTTGTCAAAACTTAATTCATTTTACAATCAAGTTGTTCAGTACTCCTTGGCCAGTATCTAAAAATGTTATGCGTGTAGTTTTGATTGAATAACGTATAACGATTTCATTTTGAAAAATAAAAAAAACCTATTTCAGTAAATAAAAAACCTACTTGAGTAAATTATTTTGAAACGGTAGTGCCTTTAACAACTCAAAGGAAAATACATGAATTTTCCAACTAATTTAATTTGATAATTAGCCCTTGAACCTTTTGTTCCTTCCTCATAAATCGCATCTGAATGAAATAATGCGACAATTCGGTTTGCTACCCTGAATAGCGCGACCCTGTACATTTCGCATACACCACCGACTGGTGACATTTATTAATCCCTAAGAAAAGATGAAAATGAAAAGCATTGCACAAGCCAAGACCCATGCTCTAATTGAAGGCAATTATAATGACCAGACATGCCTAACAAACGGGGGAGTGAATCGCTTGGATGAGGTCGAAAAGATTCCTTGTCAGATGTCATGCGAAACTTCCGTTCCGCAAAAGGATGGCATACGCATGCTGACATCTCATTTCAGAAAATTGCATTGTTCGCGTACGAAATGCGGAAATGCTTGAAGAAGGCTCCAAGGGAGCGGAATAATGTTGCTGCTCTTGTGAAAGAAAGGATTTGTTTGGAGCTGAGGGTTCAAGATGTGTAACTCTGGCGGATTCCTTTGCAACGTAATATAATTGTGTATTTTGTTAAAGTGGAAATTAGACGCGGTATGTGAACGGCAGGTTCCTTCAAAACTACTGGTAAACATGCAAATCTTGATAATGATGAACAGGGGCGCTGATAACATCGCTAATGGTGTTTTTATTGTTTCGGCCCGTAATAGCGGAGAGAACAATTTTTTTTTTTAAATATACACCCTACGGTGAAAAATGTATTTTATCGTTTTATGTGGAGGGTAAAGTTCTGAATCGCATATTAAAACACTTTTGGTTTCGTTTTAATTACCCAGGCTGTTTCGGTTGTGTTAACTATTCTTTTAGTGGCCAGGCAACTTTAAGTTTTGAGGACACGAAACGTTTTGATTATGGTCAGGTGGGAAGCCCTAATGAGGGTCGTGGAGAATTTATTGCAAGCGATTTGATGTAAGATTGACATTGGTAATTCTATTAAATGTCGCTTTTTGATAACGATCTTCATAAGAAATGATTTAGATGTTTTAATACATACTGAGAATAAATATGAAAGGTAAAATATTTTATTTCAAAAATTAATCAAATTGAAAAAGGGGGGATATACAGGGTGGCCCATAAGTCACGACGTGGTTTGGACTTTTAATAACTTTTTTATTTATTTTATTTCCATTTTCCTTTACTTTAGAAATTGTAATAAATAGTTTGGAAAACTTACAATGAAAAAATTCAGTACTTTACAACGCACCAAAATTGTTGAGCTTTAATGACAATGGTGGTGCAGTGACCGTAAATGGAGAATGATATCGGGCCATGATTGATAATTTTGTAAGACCTGCAGTGGAAAATAGACCTGGAATGTGGTTTCAGCAAGATAGTGCGACTTGCCACACAGCTGAAGCCACACTGCAAGTTTTAAGGACCATTTTGGCGAACAAAAAATTTCGAGAAGATTTGCAGTAGATTGGCAGCCGCGGTCACCAGATCTCACGGCCCCTGACTTTCTTTTATGGGGATACCTGAAAGAAAAAGTGTTCGTGAATAAACCTCAGACAATTTCACAACTAATAAAAAACATTCGTGCAGAAATTAGCCACATCCACTAACATCTGTTATGAATCATACCATCGAAAGAGCTCATCAGTGCGAAGTCGAAAACGGAAGAGATTTAAAAGATGTTATCTTTCATTCATAATGTAAAAAAATTGCCAAGATGTCTTCTTTTTTATAAGCCATAAATGAATAAAAAATGTTAAGAATCAAAGAAATATTAGCTAACTAAAACCCCTTCGCGAATTATGGGCCACCCTGTAGTATTCTAACCACGTACACATTTTTTTTACATCACTCCATTTTATTAATTTTTGCCATTATTTTGAAATTGATTCTGATTAGTAAGTAGTGCCTTAATTACATGTACTTTGCAAAGAACAAATTTTTAAAATTGGGTTTTAACTTCTACAATTGTTTTATTTTTTACGCAAATTTTATAAAGGATTCGTTATTCCTTTCTTCATAATCTCCCCGAAAAAATTATCATAAACGAATACATACATACATACAACAAATAATTATGCTTATAGCAATGTCAAAATTATTTACACAGACATTGTTTATGCTTCTGAAGAAAGAAGTTTCTTCAAACTTCCGGTTTATAAATCTGACCAATGAAGTTGTGGTAACATTTTGTGGTTGTGAGATGACATCGTGAAAATGATTTAAAAAGTTAATAGTAAGTTCAAATGCAGCCCGCAAACGTAGCTAACATAAACACGGTATTTCCGAACCTCTAAGCACTATAAGAACCGCTTTAGGGCTGTAAGGACAGGAGGCAAGGGTGCCCTTAGATATAGTAAAGGAGGGTACTTGCTCCCATCTGCATTATACTAGTATGAAAGATAGTATTTGGTCATTCCATCAAGAATCGCCAAAAATGACGAAATTTGTGACCTTATTATTATTATTATTTAACTGGTAGAGCCTATAGAAGCCTCACTACTTCTCGAACTACGACCGATATCGATTCCTTTAAGAAAGGAGATGATTTTACTCAGGGGAGTCTTCGACAGGTCTTCATAGGTGAGAGTAAATCCACCGAGAATCTGCCTTCTTGATCTGGCCACTGCATCACAATCACACAGAATGTGTGCCGTGGTTTCAGATGTAGTATCACAGAATCGACATGTATCTAGTGATACTTTACCGATGATCTTAAGGTGATAATTAAGGAAATAATGTCCGGAAAAATATCTCATTATGACCTGTGCGTTATACCTGCTTAAGGAAAGGAATTCCGACGCTCGCCTACTTGAGAAAGTCAGGAATTTCTTTGACTGTCTAAGTCCTGAAAGTGAGTTCCAATAATCTTCCACCTGAAGATTTACCCACTTAAAAATACCATCCTTAATGAAGCCTTTACCTACTCCACAGAATGGTTCCGGGCCAATCATTGGTGAGTTGGCTCCCCGCTTAGCTAGCTGGTCAGCCGATTCATTACCCGGAATACCCTCATGTCCTGGCACCCACATCAGGGTTAGACTATTATGATGTGCCAGCTCTTTAAGAAGTGTATGACAGTCCCACACAAGCCTAGAACGGAAACAATAAGATTTCAGCGCTAGCAGTGCCGCTTGGCTGTCAGATAGGATAATAACTGTAGCGCCTTTTGGTTTATTCAGTAGAAGTTTACCTGCGCACAGCTCTATGGCATGTACCTCAGCCTGAAACACAGTGGCTGTTTGTCCCATTCCCGTCCATATTTTACAATTGGGTCCAAATACGCCCGCTCCAGTTCCACTATAGGTCTTAGAGCCGTCCGTGTACCAGACTGAAGCACCTTTCCCAAAATCTGGTAGACCAGATTGCCATGATACACGATCTCCCAGAGTCATACGGTGACTGGTTTCTCAAAATCATATACCTTTGGCATGTTATCGTTTACTGATTCGGTTAGGTCCTTCTGATTAAATTCCTGTAGAATTTTAAGGTGACCGACAAGGTCTCCTGCCTTGAATTTATTGTACTGCTGTAGCCTTATGGCCTCTCTCAGAGCCTCCTTCTTTATCTCTAAGTGTAATGGGGCCAAGTCTATCATGGCTTCCATTGCAGCAGTGGGACATGATTTAAGTCCCCCAGTAATGCTAAGAACGGCACGCCTCTGAATTTTTTGCAGGGCCTCCTGTGCTGTGATTTGTTCAACCCTTGGCCACCACACCATAGCGGCATATGTGATCATTGGTATTATAATAGACTTGTAGGTCCAGTATACCATATTTGGTCTGAGACTACAAGTGGTACCACAGAGCCTTCGACACGCCATAAAAGACAATGTTAATCGTGTGGAGATGTTTTTAAGATGTAAATTCCAAGTCAGACACTTGTCCAAGGTAATTTCCAAGTATTTGACATCGGACGAGAATTCAATTGTAGTTCCACTCACAATCGGGGGCCTTAAGTTTACCTTCCGTCTTCTAGTGAATGGCACTATAATTGTTTTACTTGGATTTATACTTAATCCCTGTTGGATGAACCAGTGATCTACTATCTCTAGGGCCTCTTGCATGCGGTCCGAAATGACACAGTCATTTTTACCTCTTACAGTGATCACCAGGTCATCAGCGTATGCTTGAGTCTCAAAACCCTTGATGCTCAGATCCTTAAGGAGATCATCTACAACAATGCACCACAGTAGTGGGGAGAGTACACCTCCCTGAGGGCATCCCTTCACCGCTCGTACAGTGAGACCTTTACCTCCGATCTGAGCCGAGATTCTACGAGAGTCAAGCATCGCTACTATCCATCTCGTTACCGTTTCTTCTACTCCTATTTTACGAGTAAGTAATTCAATTGATTTGTAGGAAGTGTTGTCAAAAGCACCTTCAACGTCAAGAAAAGAGAACTACGCTATTTCCTTGGCTGTCAACGTCTTCTCTATTTTTTGCACTAAATTGTGAAGAGCGCTAACAGTCGATTTGCCAGCTTGATAAGCGAATTGATATTTGTTGAGCCTTACCATCTCCGATTCTTTTGAAAATTTTTGTACTTGAAGAACTAGTGAAAAAATAATTGGAATTAAATTTTTTATTTCTATCTCATTTTTTTGTTAGTTATAGTATGTTAAAGTTTTCGCAAAAATGGTGTCCGAGTCCTCTTTGAAAATTCATATCTCTGGTAATTTTTATCTTAGAATAATAAAATAGGGCTTATTTTAAAGACTGTTGTTTAAAAATTGTCGCAATATAAAAATACGAATAAAAATTATCCTTGAAATTTTTTTTCAAGGATAACGATTTTGAACGACCGTATTATGAAATGTTACCACATATTTATTCACTTCATATTCGTTGTAAATTTTTTTCCATCTGAACAACTGTAGGCCCTATACCTACAGTTTGGAAGCCTGCTTCAATAGTCAGCTTCGTCTACGAATACGTATTGTCAGAACAGTTGATGACATCAAGCATGGGAAACACCTGACCAATTAAATTTTGGTGATAAAAAATAAGACAAAATTTGAATTTATCTGCTGTAAACATTTTCACACAATTTCTTTTCATAAAGAAAGAAGGTTCATCTATGATGGTGGCACGTAGATGGGCATTACTATTAAAATAGCTTGGAATAAGCTAGCTAATTCGTCCGAGTAGTCGATGAAGCTGACTATTGGAACGTACGTAGTATTTTTAAAAAAGGTATTTACTCAAAATATGATAATAATATCAATTTGAAATATTAAAATTATGTTTCTTACCTTATTCATGATTAATGAGGATTCTCCGATGTCCTACGAAAGTACTCTTTCACTGAAAATAATTCCCTATATCTAGTAAATGCTCAGCAGTTAGTGGCAATACTCGGATTTTACCAGATCCCCTTTTGACAGCTTTAACACGGTTACAAGTATTTTTGAGTCTATAAGTTGAGTCAAGAAAAAACGTGAAGACCCAATTTTTTTTAAAAAAAAGAAGTGCACCTTTATTAAACCGTATTTTCTCCTTTAAATAATTTCCAGTTGCGTTCATCAAGAACTTTTTTGGGACCAATACACCAAGCTTTCCGCTACGAATTTTGTCTAAACTTAATCACAAAAACATACTGCAATCACGATCGGCTGCAAGCCAATCTTATGATACTCTAGATGAAATAGTGAACTCCAAATTATATTGTAGTTGGGGATAAATTAGGATAAGAAGTGAAGTTGAAGTTTGTCCTTTATTATTATTATCTGTCCCATTGGTTGCTACTCGAAACTATAAGACAATATTATCAGTGTTAAATTACATATCTCACCAAAAAAAATATTTACATGAGAAGTGCAGAAAGGACTCACTCGATTTATAGCATATTTATCCATTCACCTTGAAACAATTTAAAAAATCTGCCAATTGTCTGGGCGAAACTTTATTATTTTTCGGGTAAAAGTTCGGGAGCGGCCAAAGTCGGAGCATATCCTCAGTTGTTTCGAGATTATGAAGTTTCTTGGAAAGTTAATTTTGTTCTTAAAATAAAAATATTTAAAATAGAGATTTTTAGCCGATTAAACATTGAAAAAGCCCGTGTAGACTATTAGAATTTTGGTATATTATGTACACTAAAAGCCCATAAAAGTAAAAACGAATTAGTTGCCTTATCAGACTTAAGAGATATGACGAATTGTTAAAACGTATACAAACCCATTACTTCCACTTGGGGTTTGAGTTTCGAAAAAATTGTGAAACAGGTTTTTAGACGATTTCATAAGAAGCAACTTGATATCTCATGAGACACGAGGGATTTTGAAAAATTTGTGAAAACGTAAGCAAACTACTCACATCCCCTTGGTTCTTAAAATTCTAAAAATCGTGAAATTGGTTTTTAGGTCATCTCATCAGAACTAAGGGATGGCTGAATTTGTGAAAACATATCCAAGCCCTTGGGGGTTGAATATCCAAAAATCGAGAAATGGGTTTGTAGGCGATTATATAGGTATAAAAAGTCTGTGGAAGTGAAAAGAGATCTTACGAGTATATCTTATCAAACCTAAGAAATATGTCGAGGCTTTGAAAAGCATACAACCCCCTTATACCCCTTATGATTGAATATCTGAAAATACTGAAATTGACTTCTTGGCTCTTATATGGGAAACCTTAGGAAGTAAAAATGAATACGATATATCATCAGATTTAAGCATTATGTAGGAATCTGTGAAAACACATGCAACCTCCTTGCACCCACTTGGGGGTTGAATATCGAAAAATCCTGAAAGGAGTTAATAAATAAATATGAAGACAGCACGAGAAAGTAAAAACCAATTCAATTACTTATCACTTCTAAAGGATATGACGGAATTCGTGGAAACTTTTTCAACCCTTTTATACCCTCTTAGGGGCTGAAAAAGGAAAAAACTTAAAACAATTTTTAGGCGTTTTATTACGCAAGCCCGTGAAAGTGAAAAGATATTCGACATTTGATCAGACCTGGGGGATATGGCAGAATTCGTGAAAAAGTATACAACCCCTTTACACCCACTTAGGGGTCGAAATTCAAAAATCCTGAAAACACTTTCTAGGTACTTATATGAAGAAGCTGTAGAACAAAAATGAATTAAATATTTGGGAAGACCTAATAGATATGACGAAAATCGTGAAAATATATGCATGCCATTTTCATTGATAACTTTGTTCGCACCCCTTCCGAGCGCCAATGGATATTTGAATTTGTTTTATGAGTGAAAAAACTAAATACATATGGTAAAAATTTTACCTGAAAAAAAAATTAACTGCACTTATTCAGAACAGCAAAATAATTATTTGATGAATTTTTAGACGCGAGAATATTCATGTCCTGAAAAAAATGATACATTCGCTTCGCATGAACGCCGTCGTCAGACAGAATGGGCATAAACGAAAGGTCGCAATATATTACAAAGTTGATGTGATTTTGTTTATGGAAGTTGAATCTTTTAGAACTGGGGCATCTATCCCAGTGCGGCATCTATCCTGAGTTTACCCTACGTACTTTACCTCATCTGACGATCTTAAAATGTAAATATTATTAAGCAAATTTTTATTATCATGTATTGACTACGTTAGATATTATATACTTCGGATTTAGTTTCAAATAAGGTAAATGTCCCAATACGCGACCATGTCCCGCCGTGCGACCAGTTTCGATGAATTATGAGTAAGCCATTTTGTTCCATTTCGTCTGTAGACGGCACTTCGTTAATAGATTTGACAGTTGGACCGTTGAATGTTTATTCAGTGCCAAAGTGACTTGGATCGATATTAACAATTTAATTCTGCCAATATCTTCAACTCGGACAAGTAGCTGGTCACCGTACGTGTTTTAATTAAACCAAAGGTATCAATATGCATTTTATTTACTGTGGTCGCTGAGTGGGACAAACATTAATGAATGTACATTTGTGCGTCCGGATGAATCAAAATCCTCAACAAAAATAAATCATCGATGTTTTGGAGATTAAAATTACGGCTAATGGTGTAACATATGTCCTTTTTGAGAACCCAATTATCAGTTTTCATGACATAGCCCCTAAACTGTAAAATAAATGTATTAAAAGAGTTCGTGGTTAAGTGGGAGTACAAATAGCTGTCGCCTTTTGGGTCATACCAATTTTGTCCCTATCAGCAACCAAAATAATTTCATTGCCACCATTTTCTTTACTTTCGATAATATGAATATTGGTCGCACAATGGGACTGGCAAATGAAGTACCAGATTGCGACTGGTCGCAAATCGGGACAAACGAGTGGTCGCAAATCGGGACAACGGGTCAATCATGTGGTCGCAACGACGTACAAGTACATCGATTAACGTTTTTTCGAATATCTTCTAAAATAATGATCGTGTGTTGTGAAAAACAATTGTATTTGCAGAATAATATATCGACTTTGACTAAAACAACGATCGTGAAAATCAAATTAGTATAGAAATGGATATTTCGTTATTGAATATGAAAGCAATGCTTACATGGTCGCGTATTGGGACATTTACCTTACTGCATCAGTAAAATAGTTTATATTTCGAACAATTTGAAATCACAATACTTAGAATGAGAAATTGATCAAAAAGTAAATCATGTTAAAGTTTTTATGGTTTACCTCCGTTTATAAGTGAATTTCGCTATGATTTCTTGGGTAATACTTTGCAAAAAGGCAGTCATGTTCGCGTCCCCAATACTGACACATCAGTAATACTATTCCGAAAATATCCGTTTCCTATTATTACCCCGCTAGCCCATTTTACCCGTACTTCCCCAACTCGTACTTAATAGTTTATACATAAAAAGAATCATCAATTATACTTCACGGAGTATTGATTACATTTCGCCACCAGCTCGATTGGGCTTGAATTAATCTTTAAGGCCCAGTGAAATATTATTTAAATCCATGTACTTCTATGGAGGCTAGGCTGGGATCACTCCGATTGCTTTAATCGTTTCGGACAACTTCAGTACAATCTGTCTTTCTGTTTCGTTAAACAATTATTTTCCGGGGACGGGTTGTTAGCCTATTGCGAAACCACTTATTCAATCCGGAACTCGCACCAGCTCCAGTTTCCATTGTCACCAATGTACTTCTTTAAAATCCTTTAAATTTCTGAAATGCTTTAATTTTATTCCGCCTCAGCTTTATAAAATAATTCAATTTTCTGTTTTCGCAGTGAGCTCGAAATTCGATCCATCATGAGACCATTGTTCCTTTTATCTGCCTTCGACCGAAAAATTCTTCGCAAAATGGACTCCTCGATTGAGAAGAATTGCTACCAGAACTCGATCATTATAAAAGAGTTCGTTTCCCTTGAACTATAAGTCGACAATTAAGTGTCAGGTAAGAAAACGGAAACTGTACAAGAAGAATTTCCACCAAAAAAAAAAGGTGGAAAAACCGCTCAGGAAAAATCTTTAGCCGTTTCATGCGCACCGACCAACCGAAAAAAAAGTATCTGTAGCGAAAACCTCGCCCTAAAAATGAAATCTCGCCATGAAAATAATTCCAAGTGTTCGGGATGAAGAGTAGCATCCTTTCACCGTGATTTGAGATATTCCATCCCCACTCGAGCTTAACGAAAAAAATCCCTATCGCATCCCTCACAAGTCCTGTGAACAAAGATTTCGCACAACATGGCTCCACCCACACACGGTTCGCACACACATTGAACTTTCGAATTCGGCATTCTGATAGAAGGCGAGTAGCCAACAGGAACGCAGGTGATAGGGGTGCGAATCACCACTACACTGCCGTCGCAGTAAGAACTATCTCTTTCCGCGTTCAGCCAGGGACGATTTGGTATGTTTGCAGAGACAGCCCCCTGGGCCCAGTGCTAAGGATGTACACGAAAGGGATGATCCTGTTCTTCAAGTTGTTTGTATTTGCGATTAATTATTGTCGGTATAGTGGTTGCTACTTCGGCCATATGGGCATTGTTGTTGCTGGGTTCTCTTTGGGGGGTTGCTGTTGATATCCATGTTCGGTGGCGCGCAACCGAGTTGCCAGACTCACATCGTCAGACAGACACGAGCGAAACGGATTTCCCAGCGCCACGTTTAAACGTCGTTGAATCCTTGCGGCCAAGGTCCTTATTCGTCTTCGTTCGGTGCAGAAAGGGTCGTTTTGTAGGCGGTTTGGGTCGGATTTCGATTTGATTTCGTCTGTTCGGAACGGCTCCAGTGAACGGATAAGCCCTGTGTCCTGTTCCCGTGTAGGAAGGATCCGTGTCCGAGTCCCATCAGAGCAGATCCTTCCAATGGAAGTTGTGAATTGGATGCGTTTGATCCGGCAGTGAAATAACAAATTTCCGAGCGAAGTTTTCCGATTTTCCTTTTTCTATTTATCGTCGATTTTTTAAGTGGAACTTGTTGTTCTGTTGTGTGATTTGTTGGGGTTTTGCTGGAGAGTGGCGAATTCGAGGGTGCGGAATTTCCGGGTTTTGAAACGTTTTTCCCTTGTGACTTAATGTGAGTTGAAAATATGTGGAAGTCAGTCGTTGACGCATTTTATGACGTGAAAATAATTTTTTGAAAATTTCCCGTGTATGAAGGGGTTTGGTTTTTCTTCGTGTGCGGGTGGAAAAATTTAAATTAGCCAGTGGCGGTTTTAATGAATTGTTCGAAATTTATTAAGTGTGAATATTTTGGGTGATCTTTGGAACGGTTTAAAGTGATTTTTTTTTCATTTTCTTGGAGCTGAACTTTGGAATAATGGATTTAATTTGAGGTAAGATACATTTTGGTTATTGCTTAAAAAATTGTTCAATAGAATTTAAGACAAATCACAATTAGCTATGCTTTAATTTTACAAACCAAATTCGAGTTAATATGATAATATTCAAATTCTACAAGCTCACTTATATGCGTAGAAAATGTGGTAGTTTCCTCTCTATAGTGCGGTCTACTAACTCACTTTTGTATTCGGATTACTCACGAACGACCTTTGAATCTTAAGCTCGGAACACGTAATAAAGCATAGTACGCATAGTTTTTAACAGATGCAGATAATAAACACCTACCTATCTAAAAAATAAATTGACTTCTTTGTTTATTCGCCGTACAAAAGGGTTTGAAAAATGCATACATTAAACTTCTAGAACCTATTATAACTCGAGCAATATTTCCGGTAGAAAGTCGAATTCAGTCTAAGCCGCTACACCTAGAAACTTGAAATTTTGCCAATTTTATTCGTATTACGACGTGGCATGGGCGATTTTTTAAAATTTCACTTCTAACGTGGAAAAAAGTGAAATATGAATTCTTTTCATTCCGAAATATCTAGATATCAAATTTATTTACACATATAAACTCCTAAAATCCAATTGAAGCCTTTTTCGTTATTAAACTCACAAATGTATGAAAAGGTGTTCATGTTTTTCTCAATATATCTTCAGACTAGTGATATATCGAGTGGGTTTGCACATCTATAGGCTACTTATATAAATACCTAAAAAGATGTTTCGCGATTTTTCGATATTCGACCCACGAAGCGCGATAAGAGGAGAAATCTGTTTTCACGAATTTTTCAATGTTTAGGATCGATGAGATACCGAGTTTATTTTAGTTCTAGGGGAGAGTTATACGTATAAACGCCTAAAAGACGAACGAGATATCAAATTAATATTTCTCCTATAGGTTGCTTACGCAAAAACCTAAAATGTAATTTGGAGATTTTTAATATTCAAAGGGAGTTGAATTATTCAATGTTTCTTAAACCGAATGAGATATCAAATTGCATTCTCCTTCAACAGATTACTTAAACAAACGCCTAAATTGGGATTTCGGTGTTTTTAGATATTCGACCAACAAACGGTGAAAAGTCATAGTTTTTTTTTCACGGATTCCTCAATATCACTTTGACCCAAACAAACGATAGTTTTCTACGGGGTAGTTATATAAACGCCTAAAAATTGATATCAATATTTTTGATATTCAACCCCCGAAGGAATGAAAAGGGTTTAAGTATTTGTTCCCGATTTCTTCAATATCGCCTCCACCCAACGAGATATCGAATTGGTTCTCACATCTATAGCCTGTATAAACGCCTAAAATATAATTTCTAGATTTTACGATATTCAACCACCGAAAAAGGTGAAAAAGGGAATCAGTTAATTTTCACGAAATGTTCAATATTTCTTAGGCCTGATGAGATAACGAATTGGTAGTTGATTTTAAAGGCTATTTATACACACGCCTCAAAACTGATTTCAATATTATTTGATAATATCTGAAGGAACATTGACTAACTGGAGTAGACTAGCTACGACACCAACGTTTTGGTAGTGACACATACTAAAACTGCAATTTTACCTCTTATCGAGTAGCTAAGTACAAATATCGTTGAAACATGTGTTTAAACATGTTTTACGATAACTTCATATTGACGGGAACATAGAAATTTGAAATGTTGCATGCCAACGTTATTTTTGCGATGAGTGCAAGAAAAGGAATGAATATAAGGAAATTCTTGTGATTCCTTTGCATAGCTGCCCTACAAAAGTCCTGCTGAAACTTACTGTATCTCGGGAAATCGTTTGAAGTCGAAACTAGATTCAAATTAATTTTTTATTAGAAGTAAATTTGAGTTCGTTAGTCCTCATACAAAACACCTTAACTCATGTGGTTACACTTATTGAAAAAAAATTAAACTCGTGAAGCTAGGAATTTAGAATAATACATTAATTTAATTAAACAGTAACAGGTGAAATCGAGGGTATACTCCTTAAGAAGTTACCATACAAAGTTTCTCAAAAAATATAATAGGTCCTTGTATTCGGCAAAACTCACGATAGCCCGAGAACGCGTTGAATAACAAATCTAATTTTGTGTGTTTCAGTATAGGGCAAAAACAGTGCCTTGGTGTTTTAGTGTAGGGGTGGTTAGCCTTTTATAAATGTTCTTCAAAAACGCGATCAAACTCTTTGCATATTAAATTCACATGATCTGATAGTAATCAGGAATTTTGCATGCTGTCGTTTTCTTAAAGCTCCAGGTAAAGATTTGAAAATGTAAACAATTGTTATTTTCCATTGAGTAGCCTAGTCCTTAAAAAAGAGCACTCAATGTGCATACATTCGCTAACTACAATAAAGGAGTACAATATTTCATCTCGAATAATTTAAGATTGACTGCTATCATCATACAGTAAGATTCGTTAGCCCATCGAGTGCGAGTCGCTTAATCGAACAAGACCTTCGCCAGCGGAATCGCCACATTAGCCAACTCAAAAAGTTGCTAAATGCACGCAGCGAACATTTCGTCGATGTATCGTAATTGAATTATAGCGATAAACCCAAAGCGAGTTTAAACTCTTTTTCGAGTGGACTAAACCAAAACTTTAAGTTTGTGATATTTCGCGAACAATTACGCAGGAACAAGTAGAGTTTGAAATAGGGTCTTGCAATTTATAAAATGGTAGCCCCAATCGCCCCCTTCCAGCGAAAAAATTTAAGAGTCGGGGTAAGACTGTTAGGAGGATAGAAGAAAAATATTTCGATTTTAAAATCCCAATAATTGCGAGAGATATAACGCTGAAACTTGGTATTACCATGGGTCTATAGTTGTGCTGTAGTAGCTTATGTATACTAGAAAGTTGAAAAAAAGTATGTAGGTACATGTAAATTTACTAGAAAAGTAATTTAAGTAAAAATATTTCAGATTACAGAAAAAATAGTGGTTGAAAAGGGGTCTACATATTTTCACGAATTTCGTCATATTCTTTAGATCTTTCGAGATATCGACTTAATTTTACTTCCACCAGCTCCTCAGATAAAAGTAGATATAGAAATCACTTTCAGCATTTTTTGATATTCAATCCCTAACTAAGAAGGTATAAAGGGGTTGCATTCGTTTTCATTAATTTTATTTATTTATTTATTTCTGAATTGAAGTCAGATATCGGATTGGTTTTTACCTTCGTAAGCTGTGAACCAAACAGTCTAGGATTTTCTGATATTCTGATTCTCCGCAATATCTCTTAGGTCGGATGAGGTATTAGATTAATTTCCACTTGTTCGCGGACTTCTTATGTAATCACATAAAAATTGATTGCAGGGTTTTTGACGTAAGGCAGTTATTTATAATACATTTTCACGAATTCTGACATATTTCTTAGGTGTGATGAATTATTGAATTGGTTTTTACTCCCGTGGGTGTTTTATTTAATCGCCTCAAAAGGAATTTCAGAATTTTTTGATGTTCAAACCCTAAGGGGGTGTATATTCACGAAGTTCGGTATATTCTTTATGTCTGATGAGTTACCGAATTGATTTTTACTTCAACGGATCGTTTTATATAATCGTCTAATAATTATTTCAGAAGTTTTTTGATTTCTAAACCGAGGGGAGCCTTCATTTATATTCGTTTTCACGAATTCCACCATATTTCTTAAGGCTGATGGGATATCGATCTGGTTTTTACATCCACGTGCTTTTTATATAATTTCTGGATTGTTCGATATTCATTTTCTAAGGGCGTGTAAGTTGGTTTTATACGTTTTCACGAATTTTGCCATATCTCTTAAGTCCGATTAGATATTGAAAAGGCTTTTATTTACTCGAAATTTTTGATGAATGTTGAAAGTTATAGAAAGTTGTTTCGAAACAACCAGTGCTGTTTCAATTACTTTATTATTTTAATAATAAAGTATTGTTATCGATTTTTAAAAAAAAAAAATTTGCTACCCTGAAATTTGTTTTTATACGTTTTATGACTAATAAGCACCAAAAAAGGAAAAAAAATTTTCAGTCCGTCTGTGCGCCGTCCGCCGTACGCAAAACGTTTGAAGGCTTATAACTCCTAAGCCCTATGAGCTATTAAATTGAAATTTTTTTTATTAATAGACTGGGTAGGTTCCTTGAAGTGACCACTTTTTGGGTGGTGGGAGTATGAGGGGGGAGGTGGGAGAAGCGTTTTAGACGAAAAATTTTGGTTTCTAGATCTCAGCAACCGCATAGGCTAGGAGGCTGAAACTTGGAATTTATATAGAGCATCGATAGTGGACCCATTTGCAAAAAAAAATGATAATATGGGTAAAGGGGTGTGGGAGTGGGGGGAATAATAATGCGTCCGAAATGCTCGAAAGCCGAGACCGAGACATTCTAAAATCCAGATCTCCTAATCGGTTAATGTCACGAAATTAAAACTTAATGAACATCGGTGGGTATACTAGGAGAATAGATTTGAAACAAATTTTTGAGAGGGGCAGTGACGTACGGGGGTGGGGGTTGAAAAACTTTAGATTACGATATCTCACGAACCAATTGCACTAGAGAAATAAAATTTGGTTGCTGTATAAATGTTGATAAATTAAGTTTGCTGAAAGTACAATTTTTTAAGGGGGCGGTAGAGCATGGAAGTGGAGGGGGTAAGCATTTTTTAAAAAAATCACGTCTCATATTTCAAGAACAATGTAAGATAGATGCTTAAAATTTTTACCGGAAGTAGGCCTAATAGACCCCCAGCAGAAAAAAAAAATTTGAAGGTGAGGGTGTAGAGGGTGAGGCTGGGGGAGGGTGAAAAGGAAAAAGTTTCGATTTTTATATCTCGAGAACCTATAACAATTTAAAGCTGAAACTTAATATTTAGATAGAACTATATTAGTAGCATGTTGGAAAAATATAATTTTTTATAGGGGTGGTACGGTACGGGGGTGGGGGTGTTTTTCCTAACCATAGAACGGCTTATGCTAGAAAGTTGAAACTCAATACGTATATGTAAATCAACTAGAAAAGTAAGTTTGATTAAAAAAAATTCAAATACCTATTGGCGTTTGGAAGTGGGGCAAAAAAAATGATCAGTGAAAATGGAATGCATATATTTTCACGATTTTCGTCATATCTATTAGGTCTTTCAAAATATTGAATTTAATTTTTTTATACGGGTTCTTCATATAAATACCTAGAAAGTGTTTTCAGGATTTTTTAAAATTGGACCCCCAAGGTGGTGTAAAGAGGATTATACATTTTCACGAATTCAGCCGTATCCCTCAGGTCTGATTAGATATCGAATAACTTTTCACTTCCACGGGTTTATTTAATAATCACCTAAAACTTGTTTTCAAGGTTTTTCCTTTTTCAACCCCTAAGAGGGTAAAAACGGGTTGAACACGTTTTCACGAATTCCGTCATATCTCTTAGGAGTGATAAGACATCGGATTGGTTTTCACTTCCTCCTCCTATATCTAAAAACTCATTTCAGGATTTTTGGATATTCAAGCTCAAAGTGGGTGCAAGGGGGTTGCATATGTTTTCACAAATTCTTACATTTTTCTAGTTCTAATGAGATATCGAATTCATTTTTACTTCCAAAGGCTTCCTACATAATCGTCAAAAAGTTGATTTCGGGATGTTTGTTATTCAACTCCAATAGGACGTAAGGCTTTCGACATATTTCTCAGGATTGATGAGATATTAGATTGGTTTGCACTTCCACAGACTTTTTATACGTCTTCAAACGCATTTCCGATTTCATGTAATGGCCCGAAACCAAATCACGAAAAACCTTCTAATGGCGTAACAACTGATATTATACTAGGACTAGATCTCGTCCCGGTGTATGAAGCAGTGGCGTAAGTATTCTAGCGCGACCCCATTTTAACCGCTTCCCGAATTTTTTTTTGGGTTTTCAGTCACATAGTACCTACACCGCATCTCAGAATTAAACTCGTTCCAAACTTCTACCGAAAAAATAATAAAGTTGCGCCCAGACTGTTGGCAGATTTTTTTTACCTGAACCTGGACTACTGGACTCAGTAGTGTCGGAACTTGTGTTGCACTCCGACTTTGGACGCTTACCGGATTTTTTTCCCGAAGATTGATAATGTTGAGCTCAGAACGTTTTCAGTTGGAAATAAGTCTGTAATTTTGTTTTCAGCTGCAGGTGATATTTAGTACCTTTAAAATAGTAGTCGTAATTCAAACTATATAGCCTACACTTCATTGTTCCTCTCTAAGTCTTTTATTTGAAGTGTAAAATCCTCCCAAAATTGTATAAAATCTCATTAAAGGAAAGTATCAAAGCATCGAGTAATTTTCTGGCCAAAAAGGAAAACATTTTCTTTAATAATATGAATGATCACATTATAGAGTTTGTAATCAGCAGAACGTGTAGCTATATAAAACAAAAACTCCATTGTACTAAATTTTGTTGAAATTGCTGGTTGTTACAGATGATTCCCATCCCCGGCTAGATTCCGAAATCTCTAAAAACTTTTACATCGCCCCGCAGAAATTATTTTTAACATTTAAAAATTTACCAGCTTCGGTATCAAAATTTCTAACTTATGTTGTAAGTTTTTTTTTCAGCAAAGGTAAATTAAGGAGCATGAGCAGAAACTAAAAAAAGAAGAAAAGCTTACATATCGAGCAAATTATTTAAAAACTGTGACCGAGAATATTGTGGTGAAATATGAACGTGGTGAAAAAAAAATGTCGGGGCTGTCCAGGTCGGTTTCAGTAAATTTCGAGCTGGATTTAAACAAGTCTAGTCCTTTAAGGATAGTTTAAAATCTCTCAAATGTACGTGAAATTCATTAGATTTGAATAGAGCTTTGTCAAAATATTAAGATTTAGTGAAATCCGTTTCGAAATCTTGCAATGTAAATCTACTATAAATTAAAAATGTTGACAACTAATGTTTAAATGTCAAGCAAATCTCTTCAGGGCGGTGTAAACGCTTTTCGAGAATTTGAAATCTAGATGCGTAAATCAGCTATCAAATAATTTTTGAAATTCACAACGAATTTCTAGCGTTTGATATATTTATGTTCCTTCGCGAATTTTAATATTGAATTCGCGTATATCCCTCAAACTTTATTTGACAAGTACTGGTTGATATATCTATATTTTTTCAAAACACTTTGCATAAGCACTTGTTCTCTATCGGCATGAGACCCTTTTAAAACACGAGACTCGCGATTAGTCTTGGAATTTCGAAGTATGATGTGAAAAGTGAAGAAAATATCCATAATTTATATGAACACCTTCATTATAGATTCATAGTAGCTAACGAAATTGTAAGTGTATTTGTAAATATCATAATCTGGACGATCTTGGAAAAGTTTAATGAAATTAGATTCATAGATGAATCGGATTTCTTTAAAATAATGAACAATTTTTTGGATGTATAACTTTAGCTGTCACGTTCCTCCAAGAGTTTGAGTTAATGAGAGTTCGACTTAAAGAACACTTCTACTTCAAGATTTTATTCGGGCTAAATTTAATGTCGATATGAGATTTAGAATATTAGAGTTACAGAGGATTGTCTTTGGTATAATAGTATGCGAATTTCCTGAAGCAATCGTATGCAATTTCTGCAATAAGTTGCAAAACTGCATTAATTCCGTTATCGTATGAAAATAAAAACAACAAGACAACAAAGTCTGTCAATTATCCGACGCCCACATTAAACGCAGCACTTCCTGTTCTAATGGCAAACTGACACATAATTCGATTGCCGGTCTTCCTGGTGGAATACTTTTGCGGCCGTACAGAATCGCTTGGTCCGCTCTTCTCTCCGCACTGACCAGTGTCCGAGCCTCCAATAAAATTGCACTTAAATGCATTCGAACGACCACCGTACTTCTTCATCTCCTCCAATGGGGAGAACTTTGGGACTACGACAAGAAGCCGGAACTCGGGAAAACCCCGGATGGGATCAGGCAATTTCCTTATTGGTGGCAGGTGGCCTGAAAAAGACGCGATACGTCGCGCGACTTTAGGTCGTTCTGCTCTAGCTTCCGCATATAAAAATTGAACTTTTCGCAATCGAAAGAAGCACGGAAGCTGCAAGACGACTGACCACTAGACCTCAGACCGCGAAAAATTCGAATTACTTGCACACGTTTATTTTATATGCATCGCATGGAGATGAGTTGTGACCCATGTCCGGTACCGGAAGGGGTCAATTGAATCATTTTGCACCGTAGTCGGAGCCGGAGTCGTCGTCGTCGTCTCTATTTACGTTCAACGTCTAATAACGTTTCATGTTCCCTGTACTGGGGTAAATACGCTATCCAATTCGGCCGTGTAGTCTGCTCGAAACCTGAGCAAATATTCCGTGTTTTCCGGAAAAAACGACCGAATCCGCAGTTAGTAGCTGGCGAAATTCGTGTTTTGTTCGAAAATTCAAAGTGGTCCTATCCGTAGTTTGTTTGGGGGTTGCTTCTATTTTCCTGCCGGTTTCGAGTATGTTGCTCAATTTTCAGTTGAAATAATTGTGAAACCCGATACGGAAGTTAATTTTCTTTTAAATTGAAATATTCGTCTTGTACCACAAAAAAAAAGAAAGAAAAAATTTAATAGCAGGAAAAGAGGTGGATTTTGGGCTGAAAATTATCAAAATGCCGTCGGTTGTTCGTGTTTACTAGTGATTACCGTGGAATTTTCTTTGTTATGATTTGAGTGAAAGTTACTTCTGAAAAGTTTTAGGATTTACAATTGGATGTTCAAATTCAAGTGGGTAATTTCTTATATTGTCGATTGCGAAACGATTTTTTGAAGAGCAAATCAACATTTTGGATATGATTTTAACCGTATTCTGATAATTATGAATTTCTGTGCTGTATTGAAATTCTTATTTTTTTTAAAGTCTTCTTTTCGAAAGTGCAACGTTCAGATGCTTTCTAAAACACATATTAAAGATACTTTATTACTTAATTGTATTCATAAAATTGATTAATTCCTGAAAGAAATAGGTAGGTGTGAGTTTACGCGGTCATTTCCAGTTTCACCACTCTGAATAAGTTTCATAAAAAATTTATTTAGACTCCGGAAGTGTCGACCACATAAATTCACCATAATACACGGCTGACCCATTTCAAAACCTAATAAGTCTTTTTAGAAAGCTTTAAAGAACACTAGGAAAATTTATTTTTACTCAATCTTCAAAAATAAATTTTAATGTTAATAATAGATAGGGTACTTCCCGATAACCTGAAAGATCTCCAAACATTTCGGAATAGCAACATTTATTTATGAGGGCTGACTAATAGGAAGTTGGGCACCCCTTTAAAATTTTCTAAAAATCACTTACTAGCTTTTGAAATAGGACAGCCGTACAGTAGAACCACATTTTCAAATAGAGCGAATTACTAAGGAAAATGTTAAAACAAATAATTTAAAAATAAAAATAATAATTATAGACTGTTCCAATAAAATACCTAGATACATATTTAGATACAAGAACCAAGTTTCAACTTTACAGCCACAATTTAAATTTAGGAATAACAAGATTTGAATTTTTTTTTTTGGTAGAGCTACTATAGAAGAAAATTTTTGTATTGTTTTTTCGGCATCAGAGGAGTCTCTCTCTGATGTCTGCCTTGGGTATTTCCATTGTAGTCATAGCAGTTGAAAAAAGTGTCAATGCAAAGCATAGAGATATATATACTGGAGATGACAAGCAGCGATTGAGTTGAAGGCGGACGTCGTCGCATTCACTTGCACGCAAAAACAACAACAATTGACATAACGAACCTGTTCTGTCTCACTCACTCTCACGCTAAAACAACAACTACGACCCTGTTTTTGTTTGTTGCAAAGGCTCGAAACACCCTTACAACTCGTGGTATTGCCGAGGATACCTCCACATGTACGTTCTTGAACTGAAATTCAAATTCACGAATTTTAAAACTTTGTTCTGGTTAATAATTGTTTACTTTACGAGTATGATTCAGTTACATACATTGAAGTTCACCTCATATATAAATCAATTTGTTTGTGTACTAGGATATTAACACTAATCGTAGGATTCACCAATCACTAATCAACAAAATAATTCTAATTCGAATAGTAAATTCACACTCAGACGAAATCGAGTGATTTCAAAATCACGTTGAACTCATCACACTGCTTATTATGTAGATTTCATTTGACAGCTGCAATTCAGTCTTTTTATGGAAAGTTTACCAGCGAAAATCAGTAGTACAGAAAATGAAAAGTGAAGTATGATTGCAACTTTTTTGTTCTTATCTGAATACCGTATGTAATTTGAACTAAAGTCTCATGTTAACGTTCTTCTCCTTTCAAAATAAACGGCAACTGTCAAAAATATGCTGAATACAGCTAACAACCTTTTCCTGAAGTGAGTATTCACAATAATGCGTGATTTGGTTTATAATTGAAATGAGATCGCGATTGTTGACACGCTTTCGAAATTATGCACAAAAATGGGAAATTATATGATTTTTGTGAATTTGATCGAAATCACTCAACTGAAATCATGTGATTTCGGCTCAGCGAATGCACTATAAAATGATAAGTCCAAGATTAAATGGTGCCAATAGAATATCAGGTCTTCAATGGCAATGCCAGTTCGAATATTTCGTGTGGTGGTCTTCTCCTCTAACGCCGAAAAAGAATTCAAAAAAATTCTTAAAATGAAATCTTCCTTCGAAACTATTGAACTGAAATAAAAAAAAGCATGAAGTGCTATTTTTCTTATTATATTTTGCAATCTAAATGGTTGAAATCGGGATAGTACGAAAAAATTATTATCAGTGCCATTTTACATGGTATTAAAAGTATGACAGCACCCATGGAACATACAGTGAACAGCAAGGTAAAATTGCAATTATCATAGTTTGTAATATTGCAATTTCTCACAGTAGTAAAAGTCGGTAAGCATATTACTAAATAGCAAATTCTGCATTCTTCACTTAAATTTACTATTATATTGACTTATAAAATAAATGGTTTGAAATAGGATATTTTGCCATGTACATTGTACACGATGCAACCTAACATAGTAAAGTACGTAAAGTGAAAACAGCAAAATGAGCATGAGCATTTTCGTTGCTATAATGTTGATGAGTAATAGGCAATATACTCGTAACTAACAGAAAACCATTTTTCAAATGGCAAAATATGCTATGACGATGGCGTCGTCTGCTACTTAAAACTTTAATTAGACGCAATTTAAAACATACAAAATGAAATATATATTGCAAATTAGGCAATAATCAGCTTATTTTTTGCATATAATATTTAATTTTGGACAAAAATAACGAGTTTGGAATTTAGGTATAATATTATTATAATTATAGCAGATGATGTGTAATAATTAAATATGTATTTACTTTTAAAGAAACAAAAATATATTTCATTTATGTTGTATGTTATGTTTATGTAATCTTGATTTAGAGTAATGGGAAAAAACTAAAAAGTACTTCTTAAACTTCGATCATTTTTTAAATTTAATTTGAAATAACATATTTTACTGACTGAAAATCTATCAAAAAAAAAGGATTTAAAATTTCTTCCGAATCAAGGCACACTACTTGACATTCTTCCGTAAATTACTGATGCCAGCAATAATTATGTTGATGTTGTATATTGGTATGTTCCTTGCAACTTGCAACAAGTTATTCTATTAAATGTGTCTAAAAGGGTGAAGTTAGATGAATCTTGGCTCGTGATGACTTTATGTGATTCGGTATATGTTACATTCTCTAATGTTGATGAAGTAGTAAACGAAATTAAAGATCAATAATCTAAAATCTAAATAATAAAATATATAAAAATATCAAGAATATAAATCAAAATAGGTATAATGGAGCTTCAAATCGAATACCTCATTGTTTAAAATTTCCGACTGATATTGCTTCCAAAAGATTTAAAAAAAATAATATCCAGAAACCGATATAAAATAAATTAAAGCCTATTAACTTCAGCAACTTTATTACATTATTAAAAAATAGTCAGCGGACTTACCTTCAAAATATGAAATTAATTCTTCGAAATTCCATTTTTATAACACATCTTTCTATTTATGATCTAGTCGAGAATTTTTTTCATTTCACTTTGTCACTTTTGCTTACACGGACACCCCGAACAAGAATGATTATCTAGCGCGTATCTTCACCAGAATAATGGGAGTACAGTGCAAAAAATTGCATATTCTGCTATACTATTTCCACTATTTGTAATGTACATTATTTGCATAGTTTTCTTATTAAACAAATGGGATTTTCTCCCAAGAATTGTTGTAAAAGTTATGGAAAGAAGCCTTTTATGATATGTAACTATTCGTTTTGTACATGGCTAATAAAGCTATTTGAATTAGGTTAATATAAAAAAAAAATACTTTTAATGCTATAATTCGTTATTAATTATGCCAATATTCATTTGCTATTTTATTTAGCAAAGGTAGTAGCCGCCAGTTTTTTCAGTGTAGTTCCTCCTCAAAACTTCTAAAATCAATCGAACTTAAGGGTGATACCCTGTTTAATTTTTTCCGTGGATATTGAAAAGTACACCTCAAAGCATTCTTATCTATATGGAATATAATTATCGAGATACCTACATACAGTGCAGAGCAGGTAAACGACATGTTTGATCAACAACAAAGTCAACAGGTTAACAACATATTTGCTGAACAACAAAGTGAATTGAGTGCCCACAGATACCAGTAGTGGGATTTCTCTAGTCCTCATAAAACGCAGTCACAACACAATCGTCACTTATTCCGTAAAGTATATTTTCCATCAATATATATCATCTTCATCATCATCATCAATGGCGCGACACCCCAAATCGGGCCAGGGCCTGCAACAATATATACGAGTATATACAGATTTAACGCCATCTACGAGTAGATATAAAAATCAAAACATGCTGAAATAAAAACGAGTTCGATATCTCAATAAACCTAAGAAATGTATCGGAATTCGTGACTCGTGAAGTAAGAAGGATACTACTAATTGGACGGTTAAGATCAGCTATTTCTAAACATATTTTTTGGAGGAGGCGTATGTTATATTGTAATACATAACTTCAACTTAGATATAGATAGAGCTGACTATTAGAAGAGGTCCAAAGTAAGTTCGAAATATATTAACACTATCTAATATTTCGCATAGCTTGTCGTTCTATTTCCATAAAAGAAGAAAGGAAAAATGCTTCACATTCATCATAAAATTTTATTGGCAAATTCTTGGTGTGATGCTTTTTGGTGGACGAGAAAACATAGAACTGGGCTGATATCAATGATCAATGGATTTATGTTTCCCGTGAAAATTGAGAAAGTGGAAAAATAGCGGCGAACCAAATAAAAACAAACAAATTTGTGACTAATTGCTTTATAAGAGTATGTCCCAGTGTGAGGAATATGTCTTTTACTAGGTTATTTTTCGTATAGAGGAATAAGTTCTCGTAGTGCTACTAGCTTGTGTTCCGAATATTTACGATTTATATCCATTAGATAAGGTGAAATTTGTAGGCTACCAATTTCAGTTTTGTTGTTAGTAAAAAGTAGAAAAATATAGTGGCAAATTGTAACTAACGTTGCGATACATTAGTCATTCTGGGCAAGATCGAAATAGTGTTCCGATGGATATGCGAATTTTCGAAAGTAATGATATATGTATTTTTTCTGAATGGTAAAAGAGACATGAACTCATGAATTAGATTAGAATTTCGTTGGCGTGTGTGGAACATGCTGAAAGTGTGTAAAACATGAGTTAAAATGGGAAAAAACATCCGATTTTAATATCTCTTTGGAACGACCTATGCTGGAAACTTGAAGTTTGGGGGATAATTTAGGTATATCCATTGGCGTTCGGATGTGGCCCAAGAAAATGGTCGGAGTAAATGGGAAAGATACATTTAACCGAATTTCGTTAAATATCTTCTGAAATATTGAATTTACTATACTTCTACAGGTTCCTCA
The DNA here is from genome assembly GCA_951812415.1 of Beris morrisii. Taxonomy (NCBI): domain Eukaryota; kingdom Metazoa; phylum Arthropoda; class Insecta; order Diptera; family Stratiomyidae; genus Beris; species Beris morrisii. Next base: position 30,624,580 of record OX638310.1, read on the forward strand.
AATTCAGTCCCCAAGGTTGTGTAAAGCCCTTAGGTCTAATTATAATAGATATCGAATAAGTTTTTATTTCTGCGAGCTTTTTATATAGTCGCCGAAAAACCGTTTCCAGGATTTTATGCTTTTCAGCCGCTATAAGAGGGTGTAAAAGGGTTGTACTCCCATTCACGAATTCCGTCATATCTTTTAGAACTGATGAGATATCGAATTGGGTTTTACTTCAACGTCAACTATAATCGCCTAGAAACTAATTTAAGGATTTTTTGACATTCTCTCGCAAGGAGTGTAAAGGGGTTTCGGTTTTTTTTGGTATATTTCAAGTATATTAAAAGTCTTTTGAGTTCTGGTTTTAATAAATATCATGTGTATATCTAAAGTATTCAGTTAATCTACGTTTGAAAAAAAAAATTTCCCTCTCCGTAGTGCTGTCTAAATACAAAATTTCACTCGGCGTCTTATAATAAGCCAATAGAATAACCCCTAATCCCCGATTATAGCGCAACCCTTCCAAACTTTATTATAGAAATGCTCTCGTACCAGAAATACTATCAGATACGCTCGATCTAATTGAATGCGTGTGTCCCTGCATTAGATTCATTGGACTCTCTCTTGTTAAGTGGCCATGTAAGGCCCAACGCAGCATCCCTAATCTCTGCAAATAAATAAATAAACAGAACAATAAATTACGAGAACAAATCATAGATGGGGCTGTCGTCGAGGAGGGCGGTTGAGCGTATGCAAAGGAAGACATTGCACACGTACTCGAGGCCATAAAATCTAACATCATCAGAGCACGAGAGCTATGCTTGTGTGCATAAATCAAAATGTACTACTTCCGTTCTACGATATTTGAATATTCATAGACCCAAAGGGGTAGAAATGTCGAGTTATCCCTAAATCATCGGAAAACTGCGGTGAATATTGAAATAGATTCTTTTCGGGTGAGATTGTGGGTGGTTTTAGAAATCAAAAGTGTTTAATCGTATAAGATGTTATCTAGATGTTATGTAGTCCTTAAGCTGAGCAGTGTACTTTTCTTTCTTAAATTCCAGAAATTAAATAATTGAAAGGATTTAGAAGCGCAGCTTATCTAAAAAAAGATGAGGTAATTTTATTTTGAATTGTCAGCAAATTTAATATAAATTGTTCCATCAGAGGGATATCGGATCGCGATCCAGCTTTTTTTGTAGCCATGGGATGGGCTCCAATTTCAATCTGGCGGAACACGTCTTCAAATTGAAAACAAATTCAAATATTTTCAACCGCTTTCTCCATTTTTTTTCCAGACTCAAGTGGACAACCGATCCTACAATGTATGAAAGTTCTTGTTCATATCAAACTGCTTTAGACCTAAAGCGGGTCTCACCAGCTCCGGCCCAAGTTAAAACCGAGGACTGTATTGGATTAGGACAATGCTCGCCGGACTGGACATCATATCGATTTCATCAGTCAACTTTTGAGCAATTGAAGCAAAGTGTGGAGAAAGCGAAGGCCGCGCTTCAGGATCGGACCAGCTTCTTCGGTACATCAAGTGCGTTTAGGTGAGAACTGTTACTGTGTTCTGTACGGGATTTCACTAAAACTTTTTAACTATCTTTGCAGTGATATTTATGCAACTCCGAGATTAGCGGACTCATTAGAATCAGTTAGTATAAATGGTAGTGCGACTAGTTGTATTGTCGGTGTAAATGGTTCGTCTTCGTCAACGTCCGGTTTAGTAGTTAACGGAAATTGCATAACAACAGTTTCGGGCACCACAGGACAACGATATCGAATCGATTCATTGCCACAAGTTAGCACCAATAATGCGGTTACAACGTCTTTAGCACAGGGTCTCGATAGTGTGATAGATCATAAAACTCGAACAGGTAAGTTTATAAATATTTGTATATGTTTCAAAATACACATTACTAGATTTTCCATGATCCCTTAGGTCGTGGGTATGAATCGTTAGTGGTAATTTGCAAAATTTTCAGCAATATTAATTCCAACTATTTTCTCATAACCCATCCGGTCCTACGGAAGGTTGGACGATAAGCTTAAAATCTGTCCTTCCCAGAAAAAAATCTGCCCACAGTCTGGGCGCAACTTTACTATTTTTCTGGGCAAATTTCGAGAAATAGTTTAAGTCGAGGTGCGAGAGAAGTGCTTACGCCACTGCCAACCGCAAAACAATAATTTCCTTTTAGTATCTTAGCCGAAGATATGATCAAAAACGAAATCTATTGCTGTAATAAAGGGTGTTTTTTTAGGTGCATAAGAACTATCGATATCGATAACTGTGGTTTGACAGCTGAAAATGTCAAACTGTGTTGACATTTCTGTTCAGTAAGGTTTGGCAAGTCATCATGAATCGTTTAACGCCAGAAAAACGCTTCCAAATTGTGGAAATTTACTTTGAAAAAAATAAATCTGTTCGCGAAGTTCATAGAGCACTTCGTCCATTTTACGGTCAACATAATCGGCCTAGTGAGCAAGCAATTCGTGCAATTATTGATCGTTTTCGCACTAATTTTTCTCTTCTCTTAACGAATCACCATTACATCCATTAAAATTGACTGTTTGGTGCGGTTTACACGCTGGCGGCATCATCGGTCCTTATTCTTTTCGAAATGAGGAAGGAGCTGCCGTTACGGTGAATGGCCAGTGCTATCGAGCCATGCTGACTGAATTTTTGTTTCCAAAAATTAATCAGCTAAACATCGTCGACATTTGGTTCCAACAAGATGGCGCAACTTGCCATACAGCGCGCTTAACAATCGATTTATTGCAAAATCAATTTGGTGACAACTTGATTTCCAGAAGTGGTTCTGTTAACTGGCCCCCTCGTTCGTGCAATTTAACGCCTCTGGATTACTTTTTATGGGGCTATATTAAGTCATGCGTTTATACCGACAAACTAGCAACTCTTGAAGCATTGGAAGCCAATATTCAAGCCACTATTGACGCCATACGGCCAGATTTATTGGAAAAAGTAGTCAAAAATTGGACTGATCGAATGGACCATGTAACTCGTAGCCGCGGCGGACATATGACGGAAATCATATTTAAAAAATAAATGCCATGAAACTATCTACCAGAATATACTAAAAAAAATTCATTCCAACAATATTTCTGTCTTGTAATATAATTTTAAGTTCTTATGCACCTAAAAAAACAGCCAAATCCTGAAATTAGTTTTTAGGCGATTACACTACACACTAAACCCATAGAAGTAAAAATCAATTTAATGCCTCATCAGACCTAAAAAATTTGACGAAAATTGTGAAAACGTATACAGCCTCCTTACACCAACTTTGGTGGTTGAATATCCAAGAATTCTAAAATCAATTTGTAGACGATTATAAACAAAGCTATAGCTAAATATTACGTTTCAGAAAAATGTTTTAACCACCACGGGCTTTTTATTTAATCGCTAAAAAAACGTGTTCAGATTTTTGAACGTGTCAACCCCTGAGTAAAAGGGTTCTACACGTTTTCACTAATTCCGTCATATCTCTTAGGTCAAAAATTTAATGATTGAAGGGGGTTGTATACGTTTGTAACAATTTTTGGCATCTCTTAAAGGTCTGATGAGATGTAAATATAACTGGTTTCAAATGTAATAACTTAAGAAATGATTTCACGGCCTTTTAAAGTTCAACCCCCAAGGTGATGTTAAAGTGTTGTGTACATTTTCACAAATTTTGCGATATCTCTAAGGTCTGATGAGGTACCAATTTGGTTTTACTTTATTATGTAAGACTGATATCTTTTGGAGGGGTCGGTGTGTAAGGGGGGATGAGGAAGGAGCGTTTTAGATGAAAAATTTTGGTTTCTAGATCTCAGGAACCACTTATGCTAGAAGGCTGAAACTTGGAACTTACATAAAACTATGATAGTGGACCCATTTGTAAGAAAATGGTCAATAGTGGTGGAGGGGTGTGGGAGTGGGGGAAAAACAATGAGTCCGAAACGCTTGAAAACCGGGATTGAAACATTGTAAAATACATATCTCCTAAACGATTGATGTCAGAAGGTTAAAATGTTGTGGTTGTCTTTCGAAATACTACGAGATTAGACAAGAGCTAACATTTTTAAGGGGGGTTTTGGGGTGCGGGGTCAGGGGTGAAAACCTTTGAATTACAATATCTTCCGAACCAATTACACCAGGAATGTAAAATTTGGTTTCTGTGTATGGGATCAGATTTTTGAGGGAGGGGGTGGAGAACGAAAGTGAGGGTGTAGCAATTTTACAAAAAATTTAATTTTTATATCACAAAAACCGTACCAGATGTGATCTTGAAAATTTTACAGGACTTGGAGTCAGTAGACCCCAGTAGGGAAAACAATTTTGGAAGTGTGGGTGTTGAGGGTGATGGTGAAAGTGGGTGGAAAGGAAAACATTCTAATTTTTTTTCTCGGAAACTGTAATGAATAAAAAGCTAAAAATTTACGAATATTTAGAGCCACTATAGATACATCCTAGAAAAAAACATTTTTAATAGGGGTAGCAAGGTACGGTGGTGAGGGGTGGTTTTTTATATCTCAGAAACGGTTTATGCTAGAAAGTTGAAACTTAATACGTATATCTATGTAGGTGCGCTACTAAGGCAATTACAGCAAAAAAAAGTTCAGTTTTTTATTGGCGTTTAGAGGTTGAGTAAAAAAAATGTCCGTGAATTCACATTTTCATAAATTTCGTTAAAACTTTTAGACATGTCGAGCTATCAAATCATTTCACTTTTGCGGGCTTTTTATATAAACGCCTTGAAAGGTTCTTCAAAATTTTTCGATATCCAAGCCCTAAGGGGGTGTAAAGTGGTTGTGTACATATTCACGAATTCCGATATATTTCTTAAGTCTATTGAGATTTGGAATTCATTTTCACTTCTAAAAGTTTTAAACATAGCCATAGCATAGCATAGGAAAAACCGATTTAAGTATTTTTCAATATTAAACCCCGTGGGGGTGTCAGGTATAGTTCATGTTTTCACGAATTCCGAAAACCTTTTAGGTTTAATGTTATCGAATTCGTTTTCGCTTCTATGGAATCTTCTATTGATAAAAAAGTATGTTAATAAATAAAAAAAAATCTGCCAACAGTCTGGGCGCAACTTTATTAGATATTTTTTGGGTAGAAGTCCGGAACGCATTTAATGCTGAGAAGCGATGTAGGTTACTATGCTACTGACAACCTAAATAATAGCCAGGAGGCTATTGAAAAGGCATTGTTAAGGTTGTCAGTTGCATAGTAACCTACATCGCTTCTTAGCATTAAACGCGTTCCGGACTTCTACCCAAAAAATAATAAAGTTGCGCCCAGACTGTTGCCAATTTTTTTTTTAAAAATCAACTTCCAAGAGTGTAAATTCGTCATTCGTTTTCACGAAGATATGACGAAATTCGACATGTCTACATGAACTTCGGCTAAAATACGATTTCAAGATTTATCGATAGTTTTCTTTCATGTGCAGTTTATTTACTTCAATGTTTGTATAAAGAACTAATGATGAATGTTAAAAGTTATAACTTACAAGGAGTTATTTTGGTGACAAAATTAAATTTCCAAAAGACCCTCCTTGTCTCGAAACATCTGATGTTACATTTTCGACCTGGATCGCTCCTGGATTATGACCCAAAAAGGTAATTAACATTTTAAGGTAAGGATGGCAGTGGCGTGTGCCGTTTTGACGCACCCACTTTTTAACTACTTCGTAGACTTTGACCCGAAAATAGTAAGATTTCGCCCAGACTGTTTTCTGATTTTTACTTCAATCGTAGAAGCATATCTGTTATATATACATATGAATAAAGGTATCACAAAAGGTTGAACGTGCTCTATAAAATTATTAACTGAACAAGAAATGGTAGAATTGAAAGTTTTCGTAACAACAAGTTTTACACGGAAAAGTAGCAGATCTACTATAATTGTTGTACTAGGGGAACAACGCTGGTCATATCACTTTTCTAACAGACTTCGTATGATACGATATTTTGCTCAGTTCCCTTTGCTTCTTTTTTAGACGTATCACGAAACGGTGTTGAAAAAAACCAAATTTGAATTGAAAAATAAGAAGTACAATAAGTAAACGAAGAATATAACAATCATCCATTGTTTCTGATCGTACGAAGAAACGGCAACGTTTTAAAATAATTTAAAATATCTTTTGTATATTTTGATTACAGTAGTAGTTTGGGGTTCTTCTGGAGTCCTCCAGACGAATATTATACTTTTTAGCCATCACTGCAAACTTCAAAAGGTACAATTTTAAACTTTATAACTCCTAATCAAACTTTCCATATAAATCCAACGAAGCATCATGTAACTCCTCCCGAAGCGAAAATCTTTACCAGGACCTCTATCATTGAATCTAAAAAAAAGTTGCTCGAAGCGTACAGAAAAGAAAGCGGAAATGCACGGTCGATTCCTCAACACAAAAGAAGACCTCCTTTCAAGCCGAGCAGCATCAAGTCCTTCCCGATTTAATGAGTTGCGCTTGAGAAGGTCCTTTGAATTCGATTCAGTAAGGATGAACAACAAGACGAAGGATGCGAGCTTCTATTCTAATATTTAAGAGGACTGAAGTATTTTTTTGTAGACCGGCTTGTATGGTGACTCAATAAAAAGGACTACAATTGCTGGGGATTTATCCTTCAGTTCCACCTTTGGCCATTTATTTTAGCTTTCATTTTCTATTCGTTTCGAGCTTGATCCAAGCAAGACGTAATAAATGCCGTACAAAAAGCCATTTTCGGTTGAATTTTTCTAAGAGGCCAGCAAAAAAAAGGACACCAGCTAACTTACTGCTCAGTTTTCGGACAATTGAAATTTGCCCAGCACGCGATATGAAACCGAATTTTTAGTGTAGTGAGAAATTTTAAAACAGGGAATAGAGGGAAGTGCGGGTATAACGAAAAGGACTCGAGTAGTGACCATTCAATATCTCGACTGTCGTCTCACAGGACGAAAGAACTAAATTCTAAACGGTGTTATATAAAAAACGGGGTCGTTGCCAAAAATTTTCACCACGGGAAGTGAAAGATTTGTTTTCGACCCTTTTTGGGGGTTCCGCCCGTTCAAGGATCCGTTTGACCGTTGTAGTCACGAAATTCCCGGAGACACGAATATTTCAGTGAAAATTTTCAATGGATTGGCTTTGGACTGAAATAAATACTTTTTCTGTCTTGAACAGGTTTCTGGGTAAGTTTTTTTCGTCTTCGTTTTGGCCATTTTGTTTGTCTGATTAGACCGTGCCACCCCCAACCGCCCTTTTAAGGACTAGTCCGAAATTTACATACGAAACATAAATATGACTGTCTGGGATTCGAGGGACATAAACATCTCGCTCGACTATAGAGGACATAGCTCCCAGGAAGGGCATTATGATTGACTACATACACAATTTCGAAACATATTATAAGTCTGTGTTTTGGGGGTGGATTCGGATCTGAATGGATGAATTCGAGCCCCACCCTTTCGATTTGGATACAGATATAAATGCAACGGTGATACAGAACTGGGGTGGTACATTGCTGATGGTGGTGATCAGAGGCTGGGGAATATAACAACGTTAAAGGGATGTTATTGTCATGACAACATCATCATCTCTTTGTTATGCGGATAACGCTGAATCGAATTTCGTATTTCAATTTATAGGGAATTCAGGGTAAATACTTTGGTGCGTGGACGGGTGTGTGGAATTCAGTTATAAAGGACGAGGTTGATGCTGTAGACACGCAGTAATTTATTTCTTATCCGATGGAAGGGAAAATTGACAGGGACAGATATCGAAAAGAATTGCTAGAAAATTTGGATGACTACTTCGAATAATTTCTGAGGGCAACTCTCAATTCGAACAATAATGCGATATAATTCAGGGGGTCCACTTAGTTGTAAGTCTGTAGTAAATTTATTTACTAGATCATAGCGAGTTATAGTTGTCTGAAGACAATAAACAAGTTTCGAAAAGGGCTACTCTTAGTGACCATCTAAAAATCTGAATAGAACTATAAAAACAACCCTTTGTGCAGATTTCTTTTCCGGAAATGCTGTAGTAGAGTCTGTTCCGCAACATTCCAGATTTATTCTAATGTGAATTTTATGCATATATTCTTAACTTGGAATTCAGTTTTATTTTATTATTGAAATAAGTAAGAGAGTTTTGTATACCGCCTACGACTAAAAAAGCCGGTCAGAACTTTTATTTTAATTAATTGAATAATTTTGTGTAGCAGTTATCAACAAATCATGTGAATTTTGAATTATCTTGAAGTCAAAAGTTAAATTCCATAGATGTACCTACGATATCTTAGTTTCAAAGCATTAGAAGAGAAGCAAAAAACGAATTATTATTCGGTACGATTGAGATTTAAGGTTTTCATTTATTCTTTTCGGGGATTCCGAAAATTAAAATAAGTAAAAAGATAAGTTAAAATAAGTACAAAAAATTTGCCAACAGTCTGGGCGCAACTTTATTACTTTATGGGTAAAAGTCCGAAACGTGTTTAATGCTGAAATGCGGTGCAGTTACTATGCGACTGACAACCTAAAAAATAACGTTCCAAATAGCCTCCTGGTTATTTCTTCGGTTGTCAGTCGCATAGTAACCTACACTGCATCTCATCATTAAACACGTTTCGGACTTCTACCCATAAAATAATAAAGTTGCGCCCATACTGTTGGCAGATTTTTTTTATTTATTTACGTATTTTTTTCATCAATAGAATAATTCATAGTAGTAAAGGCGAATTCGATCACATTAAGCCTAAGAGATTTTCGGAATCAGTGAAATCTTGAACAATACCCCCAGGGGGTTTAATAGAGAAAAATACTTATATCGGGTTTTTCCCCGACTACGTTTAAAGCTTATAGAATTTATTTATTTATTTATTTTTTAATGTGGCTCTATTATAAATAAGCGAGCCCATTGGTGTTTGGCCTAGCCTACAAGGGCATATGGCACATCGTATTACATATTTATGAATTTGTGTAAAGTAATAAAACAAAAAAAGGAATGTAAGTAAAATGACATGTAGAGAAGCTAGGTGGGATGTATAAAGATGTACAAGAGAAGTATTCAAGCAAAAGGACTACAAAAATTCAAATTTGGTAATTCAAGAAAGCTTATAGAAGTAAAAGTGAATTCCAAATCTCAATATACCTTAGAAATATATCAGAATTCGTGAATATGCACACAACCACTTTACACCCCCTTAGGGGTTGGATAACGAAAAATTTGGAAGAACGTTACTAGGCGCTTATATAAATAGCCCGCAGAAGCAAAATTGCTTTGATAGCTCGACATGTCTAAAAGTTTTAACGAAAATGAAAATGTGGATTCACGGACATTTTTTTTACTCAACCACGAACGCCAATAAAAATCTAAACTTTTGCTTTTGTTACTCTTATAGCACATCTACATATACGTACCAAGTTTTAACTTTCTAGCATAAATCGTTTCTGAGATATAAACAACCACCCCAGTACCTTGCTACCCCTATGAAAAATTTTATTTTTCTAGGATGTCTCTATAGTGGCTCTATACGCAAAATCGTTTGAAGGAGCGTAGCTTCCAAACCCGTTGAGGTATTAAGTTGAAATTTTTATGGTGGGTAGATTGGGTAAACTCCTAGAACTGGTATCTTTTCGGAGGGTGGGGATGTAAGGGAAGATGAGGGGGGCGCGTTTTAGACGATTTTTGTTTCCAGATCTCAGGAACCACTTAGATCTTATGTAGTACTATGACAGTAGACTGATTTGCAAAATTATCGATAAGGGTTGAGGGGTGTGGAAGTGGGTGGGAAAACAATGAGTCCAACACGATTGAAAGCCGGGATTGAAACATTCTAAAATCCATATCTCCTGAACGATTGATGTCAGAAAATTGAAACTTTGTGGTTGTCCTTGGGGATACTTGAAGATTAGACAAGGGCTAAAATTTTTAAGGGAGGTAGTTGGGTGTGGGGTTGGGGGCTGAAAAACTTTGGATTACAATATCTTCCGAACCAATAATAGCAGGAAGATACAATTTAGTTTCTGTATATGGGATCACAAGAGGAGTCTACTGAACGTAAATTTTTGAGGGGGGGAGGTGGAGCACGAAAGTAGCAATTTCTCAAAAAATTTCATTTTTATATCTCAGAAACCGTATCAGATATGATCTTGAAAATTTTACAGTTGTTGAGATCGGTAAACCGCTAGTAGTGGAAAAAAAATTAGTGGTTGGAGTGTAGGGAGTGATGGTGAAAAGGGGTAGAAAGGAAAAAAATTCTGATTTAAAAAAAAAACCGTAATGAGTGGAAAGCTAAAAATCTAGGATTAGATAGAGCCACTACAGAGACATCCTAGAAAAATAACATTTTTCATAGGAGTAGCAAGGTACGGGGGTGAGAGGTGGTTTTTTATATTTCAGAAACGGTTTATGATAGCAAGTTGAAACTTAGAGTAACTAAAGCAAAAAAAGTTCAGTTTTTATTGGAGTTCAGAGGTTGAGTAAAAAAAATGTCCGTGAATCCACATTTTCACGAATTTCGTTAAAACTTTTAGACATGTCGAGCTATCAAAGCAATTTTACTTCTGCGGGCTATTTATAACGTTCTTCAAAATTTTTCGATATCCAACCCCTAAGGGGGTGTAAAGTGGTTGTGTACATATTCAGGAATTCTGATATATTTCTAAGGTATATTGAGATTTGGAATTCACTTTTACTTCTATAAGCTTTAAACGTAGTCGGGGAAAACCGCGATATAAGTATTTTTCTCTATTAAACCCCCGGGGGGTATTGTTCAAGATTTCACTGATTCCGAAAATCTCTTAAGCTTAATGTGATCGAATTCGCTTTTACTACTATTAATTATTCTATAGATGAAAAAAATACGTAAATAAATAAAAAAAATCTGGCAACAGTATGGGCGCAACTTTATTATTTTATGGGTAGAAGTCCGAAACGTGTTTAATGATGAGATGCAGTGTAGGTTACTATGCGACTGACAACCGAAGAAATAACCAGGAGGCTATTTAGAACGTTATTTTTTAGGTTGTCAGTCGCATAGTAACCTACACCGCATCTCCGCATTAAACACGTTTCGGACTTCTACTCATAAAATAATAAAGTTGCGCCCAGACTGTTGGCAGATTTTTTATTTTTATAATGGCCTTCAGGCATATGTTCACCTTATCTGATCGGAATGAAACATTAAACATATATTTTTTACACTAATTGGAACCATTCTAGGAGGTGCGACGAAAGAAACGATTTTGGAAAAAATGCAGCATACAAATAAGAGTCATCCTAATGTACAAAATGGTATAACATTATATTGTTGCGAATTTCTCGATTAAAATTAATGTCAACACAAAATACTTTATTAATCGCATCCAATTAAAATGAATGACGAGCTTGATGTAGTTTTCCATTGGGCGAATATAAATGGTCTAAAGCTTAATTGTAGTAAAACTCAAGCCATTGTAATTTATTCGAGAGAAATTGATACTCGGAATCTTCCAAAATTGCGTCTAGATGGTGAAGCGATTGCCTACCTAAATTCTGTGAAGAATCTAGGAATTATCTTTAATAAATGTTTCAATTGGTCTGACCACATCAATCTGATTGCCAAGAAGGTGTATATTATACTGCGTAAGCTTTGGAAACTATCTGCGGTGGCGCCAATTCAATCAAAAATAAAAGTAGTCAATTCATAGATTCTTTCAAATTACTTTACAGAATTTTTTCGAGCAGAACTGATTGTCGTCTCGCTTTTACAGTAGAAAAACTGATACCATGTACAAGCTCAGCGGCGCTTATATACTTCATGTGTTGAGGCGAGAGATTGCCAATATACTCGCTTGTGTCTGTGTGAAATGTTCGGAAAGTGTAAAGATCATGCGAGAAGGAGAAGATAGTTCTAGAAGTGTATAGAGTCTTCTCCGCAGTCCAGTTAGATATTGGGAGGTTTTTGTTTTCTTATAGGAGACTAATGTCATTCATAAATGAGTTGATCGGGTTCCAGGGCACATGTAACAATATGTTTTATTCACTTTCATATTAGGGTAAAGTGATGTACTTTCCATTTATTTTGCACTCATCCTAGTTATGTACGAAATATCTGCATGTTGGGATAATAACTTATATTTCATTACGTTTTTTTAACCATTCATATGATATTCCTAATAGTGTCCCGGCATACGGTGTAAAATTGATCAATCCGCTTTCACCAATATTTTATTGTCCTGATCTAGTAATGCGAATCGATTATTTATTCTTCGGATGTTGCATAGCATGTTTATAAATGAGTTCAAGCCGAAAAGCAGTATTTATATTTGGCCGGTGTTTACATAGAGTGAAGAATAGGTTCCACACTAAGCCCCTCACCTTCTCGTTCTCGTACAATGGTAACTCAATCGAATGATAAAAGCTCTTGAGTAGGTGAATACATTTATTAAAAAAATTTCATTGTTATGTCCGGCGGATGATCTGCAGTCTCTTATGATCCAATCGGTTTCAGAACTTGGCGAACTCAAATGTTATAAAAATATATTTGAAAGAATTAACAAAGGACTTTTATCGAATCCATCAGTTTTGAGAAATTTATTTAATAATGCGTCTATATTCGGTATAGAGTCATTATTCAAAATAATTCCCATGCCATCAATTGGCTTAGCGGAACCAATCATCAACTACGATTCGATCACAAAAGTAACAACTTCATAAAACTTCGAGTGACATGCGTCCGATTCGTCAAGGCCGAATGGTTCCCAATTCAGTTCCGATCGTAATAAAGTCCTCGATTAGATGAGGTCGGTCCTTCCTCATTTTCGACTGGTGGGATTCTGAAGTAGTCACGTTCCCACCGCACGCACACCCGAGATAAAACGATAAACCACTTGCAATGACAACGATTGCCCTCATTGTTATAATTTCACTAGTCGCCTATGCGCATCTACGGAAAGTGGTAATGCAACAATCGACAAACTACCTTTTGCGTGCGGTACTATAAAAACATCCCTTCGATAGGGTGAATCTCTTCGGAATCGAGGGGTCGGATCCTTTTCAAATTGTTAAATTGGCGTGAATTATTTTGAGTAAATACACTTAAGTTGAAAACGCTCGCGGCACTCTCTGTATCCACACGCAAAACGATTATATCGTGCTTGTTCCTTGATGTAATGGAAATTATCTAAAATTCAGATTATGTTGTTTAGCTTATCGAAAGTCATTGAGAGATGATTTTTGCAGTTATTCATTAATGCAATGATTTGTCAGTTGCATGGACTCGATAATGACTTGCTGATTCAAGATACTCGGATATAAGCGTGGGAAAATTGTTCTTATAATTTTGCGTTTTTTGTACATACGAGTACTTAAGGTAAGGTAATTTAGGTAAAAACATATCCCAATTATACAATCCAATATGATGTTCTAGATGAAATACTGCATTCCGATTTATTCTGTAGTTGGGGATAAAGCAGAATAAGGAGTACGCACGAGGGTAGCAGTAGTCTGAGTAATTCCTTCACATACTTACATTTGCAGTGAGTGCCACAAGATGACAACTTTTTTAAAAACTTGCATAAATGCTTTATTATTAAAAAATAATAAAGTAAAATCTGCCAACAGTCTGGGCGCAACTTTATTATTTTATGGGTAGAAGTCCGAAACGTGTTTAATGCTGAGATGCGGTGTAGTTACTATGCGACTGACAACCTAAAAAATAAAGTTCTAAATACCCATAAAATAATAAAGTTGCGCCCAGACTGTTGGCAGATTTTTTTTATTTATTCACGTATTTTTTATCAATAGAATATTCCATAGAAGTAAGAGCGAAATCGATCACATTAAACCTAAGAGATTTTCGGAATCAGTGAAAACTTGAACAATACCCCCAGGGGGTTTAATAGGGAAAAATACTTAAATCGGTTTTTTTCCCGACTATGTTTTAAGCAGGCGCATAGCGTGAAACTTCGTTGGGCTAGCGCAATAACACGATCATAAAATTATATGAATTCTATAACCATAAACACGTAATTTTCATTCAGAAATAAAATTTCGATTTCTAAATTCGAGGAAGTAATCAAAAAATTTAGGGAAATTTAGCGATCGTATCGTTGCGTTAGCCCTACAAAGATTCACGCTACGGGCCTGATTTTAAGCTTATAGAAGTAAAAGTGAATTCCAAATCCCAATATACCTAAAAAATATATCAGAATTCGTGTATATGTACACAACCACTTTACACCCCCTTAGGGGTTGGATATCGAAAAATTTATAAATAGCCCGAAGAAGTAAAATTGCTTTGACAGCTCGACATGTCTAAAAGTTTTTTTTTACTCAACCTCTGAACGCCAATAAAAACTGGACTTTTTTTGCTTTAGTTACTCTAAGTTTCAACTTTCTAGCATAAGCCGTTTCTGAGATATAAAAACCACCCCTCACCCCGTGCCTTGCTACCCCTATAACAAATTTTATTTTTCTAGGATGTCTCTGTAGTGGCTCTATACGAGTATAATCCTAAATTTTTAGCTTTCTATTCATTACGGTTTTTGAGAAATAAAAATCAGAATTTTTTTCCTTTCTACCCCCTTTCACCATCACCCTTTACACGCCCACCCCTAAATTTTTTCCTACTAGAGGTCTACCGACCCCAACTCCTGTAAAATTTTCAAGATCATATCTGATACGGTTTCTGAGATATAAAAATGAAATTTTTTGAGAAATTGCTATCCCCCACTTTCGTGCTCCACCTTAGTAGACTCCTCTTGTGATCCCATATACCATACATAAACCAAATTTAATCTTCCTGGTGTAATTGATTCGGAAGATATTGTAATCCAAAGTTTTTTTTGCAAATGACCACTATCATAGTACTATTTAAGTTCCAAGTTTCAGCCTCCTAGCATAAGTGGCTCCTGCGATCTAGAAACCAAAATTGTTCATCTAAAACGCTCCCCCCACCACCCCAAAAGATACCAGTCATAGGCGTTTACCCAATCTACCCACCATAAAAATTTCAACTTAATACCTCAATGGGTTTGGGTTTTGGGACCTACGCGCCTTCAAACGATTTTGCGTACGGTGGACGGCGTACGGCGTCTACGGCGGACAGACGGAGGTGACACCACAATAACAATGCTCGTATAGCATAAGGTCATGGTGTGCCATGTAAACTTCTTGTACTTGGTTAAATTTTTTTTTAATATTATTAATTATTATTATGTTTTTGCTTTTGCAATTCGGAATTTTTGTGGAAATATGCCAGATTTAATTTGGATTTTAGAATGTTTCGATCCCGAGCTTCGGACGCATAGTCTTTCCCCACTACCGCACACTTCAACCCCTATTGACAATTTTTTGGAAAATGGATACACTACCATATTTATACATAAGTTCCAAGTTCCAGCCTTCTACCATAAGCGGTTCCTGAGATCTAGAAACCAAAATCTTTCACGTAAAAGGCCTTTCCACCTTCCTCCTCATACCTCGACCCCACAAAAGGTAATACTCGGAGGGTTTTACTCAATCCATCCACCAAGAAAATTTCAACTTATTATCTCAACGGATTTGTGAGCTACGCGCCTGCAAATGCGTACGGCGGACAGACGGACATTTTTTTGTTGCTTTTTTGGGGTTTCCTAGTCCTAAAACGTGAAAATACAAAATACTCGATGAGGGTATGAAATTTTTTTAAAATTTCAGGTTAGTACTTTATTATCAATAAATAATCAAGTAAAATCTTAAAAAAATTTATTTTTGAAAATTTCCTTCCTTCGAATTTGAATATTTCCAGAATACTTAGTATTTTTTTACAGTTTCAGATAAGGCACCGTCAATTTGTTTAGCATCGCATGGACTTACGGACAGTTTACGTCCCAGTTCAAAATGTACATCGGGTAAGTAAACGCTTTTACATATCTAAACTCCATCCTTAAGGACATTCCGATAGGACCAAGACGACAAAGATAAATAAAGATATGAAACGCTGATCAAACTTTCGATTAGAAAAGAATCGTTATGGTGCCTGGAGTTCGAGCCCAACATGAATTATCCATAAACTATCTATTTCCGGGAGCGGGAGCTTCATAACGCCCTTCAGCTGAGATGTACAAAAGGGGCTGGTGGCATTCGGTAAATGACTTGGGCACCCTTGTATAGTCCTTACGAAGTTCTAAAGGGAAACTTCTTGTACAATCTCAGCGTCGTGATGATGATAACTTTTTGATTGTCTACTTTACGGCATAGTGTGCCAAGGTTTGCTAGCGGGTGGTATACGCCATCTACTCAAATCCAAGGAGGAGGATCTAATCGAACGCTCACATAAATACCAAGTCCTTTGTAGCAAGGCATCGAGCGTTACGTCGTTTTTCTTCGCCACTTTATATCCCATAAAATCATGAAAAACGAATCCGCCATAAATCATATTTTTAACAATAACAAATGGTTCCTGTTCATGGGGATAATGCTTAAATGGCGTTACGACGATATTCTTCCCGCAATGTGCATTGAGTGGCCTAGCCCAGATTTTTCCGCCTTATTTTTGGTTAAATAGAAACCAAAAATTGATAGCCTGATGGTTGCTTAAACTTTCCGATAATGTTAAGGTGGGTGGTTAAAGGTGTTGGGATTATCGATCGCACTTTTTTACGTAACTCCGAGAGTGTGAATAGCAAAAAATGCCCACTACTCATAGAACATAGCAAGAATGCATATACGAGTATGTAGAGATCGGTCGGCTACTATTCGAATCAAGGGCGGCATGGTGTTATAAATATTTATGAGGTCGGTACTAATGAGTCTGTTTTCACCCCTTTTTCGAGACCCACAACGCCCGCCCTGAACGCGATATAAGTTCGCTTATACCATTACTGGCCACATATCGCTCACATCGTATTAATTAGACACATACAAAAGGCGCAGCAAGATTTGCTCTTTTTGTACTAAAGGTGAGTTCGAAAAAGGGTCTCGGTTTCGGGATTTTCAGCTTAATGTTTGGCACTGTTCCCAACTTGAAATGTGCATATGTTTGGCACGTGTTAGATTTTATAAGAAATTTACATAGAGAGTTCGTTGTTTTTAATTCAGACACATTACGGGTGAAATTTCTTTTGTATTTGCTCTTTTGAAGCTAACTACTTCAATATCATTAACGAAAACTGGTAATTTGTAGATCTAAAGTAACCATTTTGAAAGAAAAAAGCAAACCATAGAAATATTTTTATCATTGTAGCAGTTTTCTACTTCACCATATTATGTTTTTATTATGTAGGAGCCTTAAAGGCTTAAAGGGTGTAATCATATTGGACCCAAAAACCCAGCAGTGCTAAGTGGAAAGTGTCAGGAGCACGGGATTTTAAATCTGAATAAAATATGACAAAAATTACAGGCCTTAAAAAAATAAAAGGGAGCAATTGATAATTTTTTATGTCTGAATTGACTCATGCTAGAAAGTTGAAAGTTGGAACACACTTCAGTCACGATATGACACTCTAGTTGAAATACTCAACTTCAATTCATATTTTGTGGAGGACAAAGCAGAATGAATAGTGCGTCCTTTCTAGGGACTATCGTTTGGTCACTGAGGAAGTACAAAATCTCGTTTTCAATTCAGCATCTAAGGCTTTAGGTAAATCAACGCTTGAAAAGGTCTCACTCGATTTTCTTCATACTAATATCTCTCTGGAAACATTAAAATATTAAATTCGCTAAAATTTAAAATTCCTAGTCCAAAGAATTCTGAAGTTATCGGCGAATATTCCTAAACAATTCGTGTTTTAAGAACTTTTGTATGGAAGTACCCAAAGGAGTAGAGAAATTTTGCTCACCAATGAACTCGATTTAATTTTAACTTAAAACTAATTTGTATCAAATTTCAACTTCGTGGCTAAAAGATCTGTTCAGTTATAGTGAGTTCTGCAAGTTTAATGAAGACATTTTTACAGGATTTTTATATGGCAACTACTCGTATACAAAGAACTCATCGTATTTTCTTCATATGCATGACTTTATCTGTAGCTACTGGAAAATCAACGTAATAAAAAATTCCAAAGTCGTAGCTCGAAGCGTTCGGAAGTTGATTTTTGATCACGTGTTTAAAGGACGTTTTGTATGTCATCGAAGGTGTAGGTCGATTTCGCCCGTTAACAAAGTAACAACTTTACAAATCTTATTTAACGAATAGAGACTATATTTTAGTTTCCTAGGTCAATACGATCTTGAATTGTTGAACAGACGGACAAACGCAGAGACGAACAGATGGACAGACGGACAGACGGAAAGATGGGAAGACGGACAGACGGACAGACGGACAGACGGACAGATGGACAGACGGACAGACGGACAGACGGACAGACGGATAGGTGAATAGAGGACAGAGGGACAGATGGGCAGATGGATAGACGGACAGGTGGACAGACGGACAGATGGACAGATGGATAGACGGACAGACGGATAGGTGAATAGAGAGACAGAGCGACCGAGGGACAGAGGGACAGATGGAGAGATGGATAGACGGACAGACAGACAGATGAATAGACGAACAGACGGATAGACGGACATACTGACAGAGGGACAGAACGGCTAGCGAATGAACAGCAGGCGAAATTGGGACTTTTTCGTCTATGCTCTATTCTAGGTGTTACAAACTTTTGGGCTGACAACGATTTTTCTTACACCATTTCAGCAAGCTTGAAACGTCTCCAGTAGCTTCCTTTCTATCTGTTCGAAATCCGGGTACTAAGTATCCGAAGACGAAGTCTCAAGGTAGTGGCTAGTGAGAGCCGATGTCAGTCTATATAGTATAGGCGCGCGAATTAGAGAGCGCGTTAATTGAAGGTCATCATACTGAGTTTTTGGCAGGGGCATTCTTCAAAAGGGCCACCTGATCGGTCCTAAAAATGTCAGGGTAGCCATTTTTCTTTTAAATTTCATTTCAATCACAATACTTTAATATTAAAAATTAATAAAGTAAAATTAAAGCATGTTCCGCCAAGTAAAAATTAAATGTTTAAAGTGGATGAGGAGATTGTACGTGGCATGCAGAAGCACACCAAAACAGAAGAATTTTATAAGCCTCTTAGAAAGAATTTACACCTCTATGATCCAAACCGATTTACACCACAGGCAAGCACCCAAAATAACCACCCTTGGTCTTAATAGCAAAAGCTGACGATATGAGTGCTGCAATCATTAAAAGGATATTTAATAAACCACCCACTGAGCTTTTCCTCCTTCTCCTTTTACACACACACATTAACAATAACAGGCATTTTCCTCGAGCTTAAGGGATGGCTTCACCGTAATTTTGAACGCACACAATCAAAAAGTTTCCATTCATTTCGAGCCAGGCTGATATGGGGGTGGTGCGCAATGACAATGACGTCGATAGGACTGCGTGCAAAAATGGTGGCAGCAAGCAGAGATACGACAAGAACCGACCGACTACAAGGTAATTGCCGGAGTGATTTGTTCAGATTCGTATCATTGTCGGGGCGGCCGACATGGGGGAAAATGGGGTCGATCGACTTTTCGATGTGCTCCATTTTTTTTTTGGTTTCAACGGAAAAGGGTTTTGAAGGATTACAATAGGTTTTAGAGGTGAGAATTTCAAGTTTGATTTTTAAGCTATAGGATTATTCTATTATTAATAAATGCGTAAGTAAAATTTTAAATTCCGATGATTCTGTTGATTACAGAACTGACCATTTGTTTTTTAAACAGATTGCGATTTTAAAGTGTACAAATAATTTTGTTCTCCTGTTTATTGCTGCCCCAATCGCAAGCTGAAGAATTAGCCACAAATATGAATTGAAATTGCAGAAAAAATATTTTCTTTTAAGAAATGTTAAACTGTTGAAAATGTTGATAGCTGATGAGCCAGGATTCCGAACCTAGATTTCCCTAGAAATCTCGAAAAATATTTAAACCGCCCAAAAAAGAATTTGTTCTTCACAATTTTTAAAATGTATTTCGTATGATTTTATGTTTAGTTTTGCTGCTGAAGGAATAAAATTATTGAAATCGATAGCTTGAATTATAATCAAGCAATTTGATTTTTAAAATATATTATTATAGTGAAAATTATTGCGAATGTAGCGAAACATTATATCAGAGCAGTTTAGATCATTTTCCGATTTACATACTCAAAATTTAACAACACAGAGAGACCTCAAATTCCCACTTTTGTTTGGGAAATCTGTGTAAAAGGTTTAGATAGAGTTTAATCGAAATCCCGAGATCAAGCTAAATCCGGTTTATAAACTATAAACCAAAAGTTAATATCATCGTATTCGAAAAATAGTATTCCTATCAATCTTAAGTTATATGGTAACACTCATTCCAACAAACAGAAAAGTAACTACAGATGTACATATATATACGTTTTGTGTAAAAGCCTTTTTTTATCAAGTCGAAATGTTTTTTTTTAATGTTTATAGTAGTTTTGTCTACCAATTTGTTGATTTTATTCATATGCATCTTTACGCGTTTGTTGACTCTTAAGAGCTAGTCACCAATCATGTTTCTTTGCCTATAGTGACGTAAGGTTACAGTTCATTTATTATTCAAATATCTTAATAAAGACCTGACCTCAATAGTCACCTTCGTTTACGCCTATGTTATACTTTAGAAAAAGGTGAGCTAATCCGTCCAAATAGTCAGCACTACTTCGTCAAGAACAATGTAAAAATATAATAATGCACATTTCTAGTAGTTTTAGTTTTAGTTTTAAGAAAGGGCGAAGCGCTGAGCCACCACGCACACTAGGCACCAAAAGGACCCATAGCGATCCCTTCAGATCCTCGTAGGCCACTAAACATCCCCTAAACAAGCCAGATCCCTAACGAACTTGACTAGCTTATCATACCCTATCGACCTCAGGTCCTCCAAATTGTGAAAGAAAACATACTGCAGTCACGATCGGCTGCAAGCCAATCGTATAATACTCTAGATGAATACTGAACTCCGATTTATATTGTAGTTGGGGATAAAGTAGAATTACGTGTATGCATGTTGTATGTCCTCTATTAAGGACTGCCATTAGATTGCAACTCAAAACTAAAAGACAATATTCAGTGTTTAATTTCATATCTTGAACTGGGTAAGTCATAAAAAAAAAATGTCCTTTTTGAAGGACTTTCACATAGGAGGTGCAGGAAGGACTCACTCGATTACTTACATATTTATCCTTTTCCTGGGAACCATTTAAAAATGAACGTGTACAAAATTTGAAATTCGTGGCTTGAAGCGTTCAAAAGTTATCGAAAAATATTGTTGAACACGTGTTTTAAGGACATTTTGTATGGCAGCTACCAGAAGGAGTAAAAGGATTTCGCTGATTAGTAAACTCGAACTTCGTTTTTACTCAAAACTAATTTGTACAAAATTTCCAATTGATAGCTAAAAGATTACTTGAGTATAGTGAGTTCCGTAAATTAAGTGAAGACATTTTGACAGGATATTTGTATGGCAGCTACACGAAGGACTAATAGCATTTTCTTAGTAATCATACGTTTAGCTCTAACTATTGGAAAATTAACACATACAAAATTTCAAAGTCGTAGCTTAAACCCTTCTGAAGTTATCGGCCAATATTCATGAACACGTGTTTTAAGGATATTTTGTATGGCATCTACCAGAAGGAGTAAAAGGATTTCGCTGAATAGTAAACTCGAACTTTCTTTTCACTCAAAAATAACTTGTACAAAATTCCGAATTGATAGCTAAAAGATTACTTGAGTTATAGTGAGTTTCGTAAATCAAGTGAATACATTTTGACAGGATATTTGTATGGCAGCTACACGAAGGACTAACAGGATTTTCTTCATATTCATATATTTATCTCCAACTATTAGAAAAATAATAGATACAAAATTTCAAAGTCGTAGCTTAAACCCTTCTGAAGTTATCGACCAATATTCTTGAACACTTGTTTTAAGGACATTTTGTATGGCAGCTACCCGAAAGAGTAGGACGATTTTGCCCGTTAACGAACTTAGCCTTACAAATTCAACCAAACATCCAGATTCAAAATTTCAAGATCCTAGGTGAAGGCGTTCTTGAGTTATCGTGTTCACGGACAGACGGACGGACGGACGGACGGACGGACGGACGGACGGACGGACGGACGGACGGACGGACGGACGTCAGGCGGATTTGAGGTTTTTGGCAACAAATAACCAAAAAATAATATATAACTTTTTTTCGTACGAGGCTTGGTTCTATGCGTTACAAACTTTTCGGCTGGATTAAACTTATAATACTCTATATGATTTCATCTAGAGTATAAACACTGCCCAGCCACCTCAGTCGCCTCTTTGCAACCGCCTGACACTCACACAAAATATGGGTGATGTCCTCCTCAGCATATAGGTCACACATTTCTAGTAAGTTTGCATGAAAATCGTCTCAAAGAAATTATTCTTCCCATTTAAAAAAAAATTAATTTTTACATTGTTTTATCCAATAAAATGTGTTTAAGTCTACTCTCTGGTTGACTTCGTCAGCTATCGTACGACTAGTATAAGCTAAGCTAAGACACCAACCGAAATTTAATTGGGAGCAGGAATTCCCTATGTTTGACGTAATAAACTGTTAAAACTAGGCTGAGCTAAAGCCGAAAAATTTGTATTGTGGTGGAATATTCATTGGCATCCTTTCCAATGTTTTAATTCCTTTTTCAATTATTATTTTCCAGAAACAATCTAGAAGTGATTTATTACTTCGCTTTGCATTGTAAAATGCAAATTGCTTCTCTAGATCCATAAAAATACAAAATGCTAACCCATTATCTCCGAAAGAGAAAATACAGTAGCCAATTTAACCCGCCACCGACTAACCCAAACCGAATACTAACATCCTTCAAGGACTAGAGGTTAATGTTTCGGACAAAAATTTATCGCCCGTGAAAGTAAAGTCGAATCGTTCAAAGTCGTAAGTAAGAGGGGTGCGTGGGCACAAAATTGATGTTTTGTGTAAATATTTTGGATGTGCTCGGGAAACTTCCTCGCTCCCAGCTTGTCCTCATCCGGCCGTTTAGATTCCCCGCTTCTGACACTCGCATGAATATTCCATGTGAGCGATTTCGAAGGCGAAAAGTCAGGACCAAAACCCAACTAGCCAGGATCATAAATCATCGTCCTTCGATTGGATCTCTACAGCGTACGGGGTGCCTTAACGCTGTAGCTCGTTCGCGTGTCATCCGCTAGCTATGAATAGTTTGGCTTTTAAGCAGTGACTAGTCGAATACCCGTAAATTTTTCACCCTCACCCCAATCGAACGTCGCCCCCCGAAACTCAAATGATTTCTTGCGTTTTTTTTTTATTAATTGCCGGACTCATGGGAAAATATTTTCTTCGGGACGAAATTTCATAAAAGGATGATTAGCACAATTGAAAATGCGCAATCCTGATAATGGGATAATCACGAACTTACACGGTGTTTATTTTGATGCTGTGAAGGCCGGCCTGGGCACAGTTCATTGTCGGGAAATTGGTCCGAAGGGGTGTCATTTAGCCGAGAGGATTTAATGGGATTAACTTCAAGTGCCATTACGCGATGATAGAAGCAAGATAGCGAGGGGAAAGCGACTGATCTCAGGAAAATTGTTGCATGATAGGATAGGACTCTTGAGGGAGAAGTACGTATGTTTGATGTCTCCACTTTCGAGGACATAATTATCTCTTTATGCGATTATTTTGAAATTATTGAGAAAAATTGCATTGTAACTTTTTTTAACTTTAAATTTGTACACAAGACAAAGTTGTATCATAAAATTTTAAGGTCGTGTGATGAATATCGTTGTCTGTCTTCCGTTTAAAAATTGTAGCACACAGATCATAATTTAACGAACATATTTAAATAACGTTATACAAATAAATTAATTTTATTCATTACAAAAGCTTTGTATCATTAATGATACAATCCATAACGAATCATTAATTGTCTATAAATATCAATTCAATAATTATTCTTTAAAAACGATTCATTATTTTAGAAACCATTTCGGTACGATCAGGAGTTCTTTAAATAATCATTTTCGAACTTGTTAACGATTGAAATGCTCGTAAATAATGATTCATTTATGACTTATTTATAAATCTTTCGGTTTGATAGGTAGCAGGACAAGAAAAATGGTGTGTATGATACTATTTGCGACAATTGCTTTTTCCTTTGCACTTTATTAAAAAAAATAATTGCTGAATTACAAAAGTGGTTAATATTAAAGGTAAACTTCGAAAGTTCTTAAGCTGGAGCAATAAATTTACTCTAGTAGGGAAGGCTACAAAATAGGCCACAGTTTAACAAAAATATTTTTTAAAGTAAAATGACCGTGTACCATTTGTTGACGGCGCTGTCTGCCCACAGGCGTAGGCATCCAAGAAATGTTTCTAGAAAGATAAACTTTGCTGCTCTGGTAGATCGTATCTCAGCCAATTGTGCTGAAAAGCTAAAACCTGCTTGTTCATTATCATGCCTTGAGTGGACTGTACGCTACTGTATATTAATAGCTAACTTCTTAAAACCAATTTGGAACCCTTAAAAAAAAGGTCTCAGCTTTCGGAATGTCGATTTTTATCGTAGGGGGTGTACGAGGGACTACTTGAATAAATAACTTTTGATATTGATAGTTTAAATTACACTGTTTTAAAAGAATTTTATTTGTAATCCAATTTTTACTTGAATTTTCCAGTATATTTCATTTTTTCAAGTAAAAGTACACATTTCAATCACTTTTACACGAAATTACTGGTATTAGTAAATTATTCATGTACTTTTCAACTGAGCTCACAAAATTACGCAAAATTTCATGTAAAATAACTATATTTATATACGAATTGAAAATTACATTCTTTTTCGTGTAATTTTACTTATCTATTTGAATTTTACGACGAAAAACATGTAATATATGAAACAACAAAGTTGGACGCTTCGTTCGATTTTGATTTCTACTGAAATGAAAATGAGACACGCCTTCGGTGGCGCAGTGGCTATGCGCTCCAAACCTCAGCAAAACAAGAATTGATCGCGCGTTCGATTCCTACCTACAGCCAAGGGTTTTATTATGAGTAAGTAAGAAATAATATTAAAAGTTGAAATAAGTATATCTTAAAAAGTTCTAATTATACACCTTTTTTAGAGTGTAAATTAAAGAGAAGTTGAATTTATTGACCAATGTAAAATTACTTCAAAAGGTGTGGCATATTTGGCTACTATCCAAAAGATGTAAAATTCAATGCATTTTTTTTACTGTGTAGGTACGAAAATATTAGTGTTGTAGGTGAATGTAGAGGGAGGAGGGGAGGTTAATAACGTAAGGACGGTTGCATTCAAAATATCGGTTTTAAAATACCGCCCTTAAAATCTTGTAAATGAAAATTTCGCGCTCTTATTTATAATAATTCGTTTTGTTATTCCCGTTTTTAAAATTTCGTGTGTTAAAACCCTTGCGAATCAAAATCTTGCACGTAACTGCAAATGATATAGTTTTTATAAATTTACAATACTTAAACAGCTTTTTATTTGTTTGTTGTTATTGTCAATTAGTTTGGGTGATTCAATTCATTTACTTTATTATGTTAATAATAAAGTATTGTTATCGATACCCTGAACATTTTTTTTCCACGTTTCATGACTAATAGGCACCAAAAAAGCAAAAAAATGTTCAGTCCGTCTGTGCTCCGCCCGCCGTACGCCGTCCGCCGTACGCAAAACATTTGAAAGCTTATAGCTCTCAAACTCTTTGAGCTATTAAGTAGAATTTTTTTTTGTTGGTAGACTGAGCAGACCCCTTCAAGTGCCCACCTTTTGAGTGGTGGGGGTGTGAGGGTGGAAGTGGGGGAAGCGTTTTAGACGAAAAATTTTGGTTTCTAGATCTCAGTAACCGCTTAGGCTAGGAGGCTGAAACTTGGAATTTAAATATATAGAGCATCGATAGTGGACCCATTTGCAAAAAAAAATTGGTGATATGGGTGAAGGGGTGTGGGCGTGGGGGGAATAATAATGCGTTCGAAACGCAAGAAAGCCGAGATCGAGACATTCTAAAATCCGTATCTCCTAAACGGTTAATGTCACGAAATTCAAACTTGATGAGCATCTGTGGGTATACTAGGAGAATAGATCGGAAACAAATTTTTGAGAGTGGGCAGGGGCTTACGGAGGTGGTGGTCGAAATTTTAAATTACGATATCTCACGAACCAATTACACTAGACAAATAAAATTCGGTTTCTGTATTAAGGTTGACAAATAAAGTTTGCTGAAAGTAAAAATTGTTAAGGAGGCGGTGGAGTATGGAAGTGGAGGGGATAAGAATTTATATATATCTCAAGAACAGTGTATGATAGATGCTTGGAATTTTTACCAAAAGTAGGCACAACAGACCCCTAGCAGAAAAAAAATGTTCAGGGATGAGGGTGTAGAGGGTGAGGTGAAGAAGAAAAAGTTTATATCTCGAGAACCTATAATGATATTAAGCTGAATTTTGGTATTTGGATAGAACTATAGTAGTAGCATGTTTAAAAAATATAATTTTTTATAGTGGTAGTATGGTACGGGGGTGGGGGGTGATTTTCCTAACTATAGAACGGCTTATGCTAGAAAGTTAAAATGTGGTACGTATATGTACATAAGTCAACTATAAAAGTAATTTAGATTAAAAAATATTTCAAATATCCATTGGCGTACGGAAGGGGGGGCAAAAAAATTATCATTAAAAATGGAATGCGCATATTTTCACGATTTTCGTCATATCTATTAGTTCTTCCCAAATATTGAATTCATTTTTATTATACGGATTTTTCATATGCCTAGAAAGTCTTTTCAGGATTTTTTGAAATTCGACCTCCACGGTTGTGTAAAGGGGTTGTATACATTTTCACGAATTCAGCCATATCCCTCCGGTCTGATTAGATATCGAATAAGTTTTTACTTCCACGGGCTTGTTTAATAATCACCTAAAACTCGTTTTCAAGTTTTTTTCTTTTTCAACCCCTAAGAGGGTATAAACGGGTTGAACACGTTTTCATGAATTCCGTCATATCTCTTAGGAGTGATAAGACATGGGATGGGTTTTCACTTACTCGGGCTTTCTTTATATATATCTAAAAACCTATTTCAGGATTTTTTGATATTCAACCCCAAAGTGGGTGCAAGAGAGTTACATATGTTTTCACAAATTCCTACATTTTTCTTAGTTCTAATGAGATATCAAATTCATTTTTACTTCCTAAGGCTTCCTACATAATCGTCAAAAGTTGTATTTTTAGATATTCAATTTCAATAGGACGTAAGGCTTTCGACATATTTCTTAGGTTTGATGAGATATCATATTAGTTTTCACTTCCACAGACTTTTTATATAATCGCCTACAAATGCATTTCCGATTTCATGTAATGGTCAAAAACCTAATCACAAAAAACCTCCCAATCGCGTATTAACTGATATTATACTATCACTTAGACCTCTTCCCGGAGTATAACCCAATTATGTAATTCATATGTTATATGTGACAGCGGGGTTTAAGTTTTCTTGCGCGACCCCAATCTAACCGCTTCCCGTTTTCAGTCACATAGTAACCTACATCGCGTCTCAGAATTGAACGCGTTCCGGACTTCTCCCCGAAAAGAATAAAGTTGCGCCCAGACTGTTGGCAAATTTTTACTTTTATTTCTCAAATTTTTGTAAATATTTTAATTTTATTTTAATTTATATGACCCAAAAGGCGACCGCTATTTGTACTCCCATTTAACCACGAACTCTTTTAAGACATTTATTTTACAGTTTAGAGACTATGTCATGAAAACTGATAATTGGGTTCTCAAAAAGGACATACATATGTTACACCATTAGCCGTAATTTTAATCTCCAAAACATCGATGATTTATTTTTGTTGAGGATTTTGATTCATCCGGACGCACAAATGTTCATGCATTAATGTTTGTCCCACTCAGCGACCACAGTAAATAAAATGCATATTGATACCTTTGGTATAATTAAAACACGTATGGTGACCAGCTACTTGTCCGAGTTGAAGATATTGGCAGAATTAAATTGTTAATATCGATCCAAGTCACTTTGGCACTGAATAAACATTCAACGGTCCAACTGTCAAATCTATTAACGAAGTGCCGTCTACAGGCGAAATGGAACAAAATGGCGGGTGAACGCGCGTACTATGAAATTGAATTTTTTTTTTAAATTCAGGTGTCTACTTATTTGTACCGTGAAAAATATGCGCATCAAGAGCATTGTTCACGGATCATTTTGAATATTCTATTTGGACGAATAATTTTGAGAATCTATTTATTTTACTCATAATTCATTGAAACTGGTCGCACGGCGCGACATGGTCGCGTATTGGGACATTTACCTTAAGTAATTTTCCGTGAATTGTTTTTTTTTTTTTAAATTCTAATATGAAGAATTAAGCTTATTAAAAAAACGAATTTTGAATTCGATTATCACGAAATTATCGCGATTTTTGCACGAAATCGTAAAGTTTAAAAACATGACGTTTTATTGAAAAGCCGATATTTTTAAAATGCAGCTCTTAATGCGGAATTAAAGTGAAAGCGATGATCGCGAAGCAGGCGATGAAGCAATCGCGTCGCTTGCACCATCTCGCGACACGAGTTATAGTAAGCGCATTCAATCGCTTATCACAAGTGTTAAATAATATTCTCAAATACCAAAGTGATTTTGTTCGTAGACAGCGAACGTATTGCCTGATTTTTCTTAAATGCATAGACATTACTTATCCGTTATTAGCTGTTTTCCGTCTTTTGTTGTAAATAAATTCAACATATACCAGTGTCAAAATCGCGTTATTCGCGCATCGAAATCAGAAAATGAGCTATCGAAGCGACGCGATTAGAGCGATGCGATATCACTATAACTGGTTACACTCACTAACATGCGTTCTAATTAGCTGTCATGGCATCGCGTTACGTGCGTGCGTCGCGTATCCTTGATGGGATAAGCGGAGAAAGGAAGGAATTAATGCAAAAATTTGAAATTTTTAAATCAAAGGAATAAGTCGGGACCTGGCATTTGACCTCCTCAAATCATTTCACAAACGCTATTCCTATACCTCCATTTCAAATCAGTTTTCCGTGATCCAATTTTCATTAAGCAATTTGAATCCAGTCCAATTTGCTTTTATCCCAGTTCGGTTCATTCCATACAAAGTAAACATTTCTAAACCAGCCTAAAAGCATACGACGAACTTCATTTAAAAAAGGAAAGTTCGACACCCCGACTTACAATAACAACAAGAAATTGTGAAAATATTTATGACTGGAAACGGGCAACATTACTTGTCGGCACGTGTGAATCGCGTGTTACGTCATTCATAAGTCATTACGCGTCACGTGTGCATCGATCTTAACTAAGACAACAATAACATCGAGAAGGACATTTCAGTCGGCCGGTCATGAAAATTGTCTGTAGCAAGCCGAAAGGAAGTAATCCAAGGAACTTGCACTTTTCATGGTTTAGTGGTAGGTATCTGTCCAGTACTGGTCACTACTTTCGACGACACATCCTTGTGCTTTCTGGGCTCCTTTCCTGTAGACCGTCTCAAGGGACCGATCAATAGCTACCGCACATTATTCCGGTTACCTTATGCTTTTCTTCATAGTCGGAGTTCCTAGTTCCTAGATCAGATATCCTTCTGATATCCTGGAAGGATTCTAAAGCTGCCACAGAGGGTGCTCGACCTGCCGACTTCACGGACCACCCGTCGCTGTGAATTATCACTTGATTTGGTCTCACTCTCCTCCGAAAAGAAACCACTTCCACATCCCTTCGTTTTACTACTACGGTTTTTGTTGTTGTTGGAATCAAACAGAGGACGAGGACCATATTGCAAAAGTCAGTTGAGTTATTTATTTTGATTTTGAATGTGAATTTGATTTTAGCACCCCATAGCTACGCTTGACATCGTCGTATTGTTCCGAGGATTTTAATTTTAAAATGTTTTTTTTTCACTGGATGTCTCGTTATATTTCAATTACGTATTTAATGGACGAAAAGGGTTTCGCTAGAATCACGTTTGTCGGGATGGGGTTGAATAGGTGTCTGTTTGTTTTGCTGCATATTAAGGTATAAAAACAAGGATTAACTTTATTTCATTTAGGAATTATGATATTGTTAATTTGGGTCCGCATACGACTAAAATGGCTTGGATAGAATGAACAAGGAATCTTTGGAATCTCCAGGATAGTGACCGAGTGAATATTTAGATAATAAGATAGAAATGGACTGAGAACTGACGGTGGCTGGTAAAAAATTGAAAGCAGTGGGTTAAAATTATTTTGTAGGCATGTCCTTAAAGGTTCTTTAGTGAAGGAGGACTTTATCCGCCTCTAATTTGCATGATGTCTGCATTTCAAGTAACAGTTGCTCCATTTCTCCTTTATCAGCACAACGTTGCGATATTCGGCTACCCTTTTGCCAGCGCGTTATTCCAGAAGTAAGTCCAAAGTATTGCCTCCACGAATCATTCGCTTACGTACGAAGGGGCCCTAATAGCAAAGTCAACGTAATCAAAAACGTTGACGATACGACAACGTTGGAGCCAAGTACATCTATAGTAAGGCGACGACTGTCTTTCCGGAAATGAAGTTAGGTGGGTGGATTGCGCGATTTTAACCACTTTTCATCGTCTTTATCTCGCTGCTTGCGAAGTGTTCACGTTCGTGCCAGACCCGAAATTTCTTCATCTATGTGAAATTTAATTTACGCAAGGGTTGCAATTTAAACACAACACAAGAGGGTGATACGATCTCGAATGGTTTGAGTCATGGAAGCGTATTGAGTTACACGGCACGAGGAATAATAATCACCATTCCTCATCGGCCACCACCACTACTACCACCAATGCTACTGCTCGTGACACCCAGGTCTAACAATAGGGGATGATTGTATCATGTATAGAAGTCAAAAAGCTGTTCGGTGTCAAATTTGTTGTACCCGTGGCACACGTCAACTATCTCTTTGCCCCCTCCGAATTAACTATCTATCGGCAGGGAAAGCATATTTTCGATGTCATTTTCAATTGCCACCGTGGGAAAACTACCCCCGAAAGTGTGCCGATCATTTTGAAATCGAATAAAAAAAGAACACTCGCGCGTAATCAATTGTCCTCGATTATTTATTACGGTTCCGTGAACTTTAGTGGTATATCACTGCTTCTGGAGTCGCTTTTTCACGTGAAACTGTTAATTGTTTATTTACCATGTAGATCTAAGTGATTGGGAGGAGTGGACTGATGTAGGTAGATCTGAGGGTTCCAGATAAATATTGAATTCAATTTTATTCACACGAATGTGTTTCTTTAGGTAGAAAATTATGTACGGCTAAAAAAACTTCCTTAAGGGCTCACATACCCCTGAAATTTTTAAAAAATTGATTTTTTTTACAGATTTTCATTTGTTATACTTTTAAGAATTAATAATTATTGTTTAAGAAAATTCCACTACGTTACAAAGTTATAGCAATAAATGTGATCTGGCTAACTGCCGCACCCCTCTCAACAGCTGCGTTTCGTATTTCTTTTGTTCGCAAAACCTAGGTTGCTTAAGCCTAGTACTGTGTTCGGAGCGAAACGAAATGAACTGTCAAAGTCCATATAAAAAAAAGGAAATTTTCGCTGATAGTTCACGACGAAATATTTCGCTCGTTTTTCAGTACTGTGTTCACGGACGGAATGGACATTTGCCGTAGTCACTAAGAGATGGCGCTCGGTTTCGTGACAGTTTCGATTTATTCGGTGCGGTAGGCTTTTTTGACAAGCGAAATATTTGACAAATTGAAATTTTCAACAGTTCGCTGTCAGCTGATGTTTGTGCTCGCAATTTTTTTTCAGTTCATGTTTTTTTAAATTTTCTGTGTGAATTCATTCGAAGTTATGAATTATAATAAAAGTGAAAAGGTACGTGTGTGCGGGATACCACAGAAAATTTAATTCCCGGTTCTCACGACGAACTTAAGTTGAAGTCGGCGTTGACAGTAGTCAGAAAAAATAATTACGAAACCGGGTATTTGTTTATTTTAAATAGTGTTAATTAAAACACTTTACTCCGGATGCCAAAGCATTTACCAGTTCGTTTCCGTTTTTAGTTTTATGTAGCATTACTTGAAAATTGACACAAATAAATCGAACATTCAAAAATCGCGCGCTTTTCTTTCACTGACATCTAGTAGTCAACAGTAGGATTTATTTCACTTTATTTCCAAGGTGCCTTTTGCGTTCGATTTCGTTTAGCGGAACACAGTACTAGGCTTTAGAAAATAAGGTCGTTTATAGGAACAAGTTTATAGGAAGAGACAAGGGGAAGAAGGTTTACAGTACGAAGCTGGAATGGGTGACTAGCCGTAAGTTCACGTTGTACCTACCAGAAACTTTAAACGCGTTGTTTTTCTTAAAACTATGTTTTTAGACAATGTCGGCATGATAACTCAGTCAATTTTAAATATTTTTCAACTTTTTTTTTCAAATTTTAATAATTGTTTTCTCTATAGTGCGACGAGAGGTTTTTATAATTTTTTGGTTGGACAATTTTTTATAAATTTTTAAACGCAAATTTTTCTTAAAAGACTGATTACTAAAGTTTGAAACACTTTCTTTATTCTTTATTTTTGAAAGAAAAAAAAATTCCCTCCGTCACACTATACTACTACATTATTTTACAAGATTTTCTTTTATTTTTGCAAATTGAATAATTTTTGGTGAAGTTATGATGCCGACCCGTAAAAAATTATGTTAATATCAAAAAAAAAAATTTTATTTTTTTGTTATATTATAGTTGAATAGGTAATAAGATATATGAATGTAACAATTTAAATTTTTTATAACCTTTATAATAATTTTTCAAATTTACTCGGTTTTCAGCGCGCACAGGGGTATGTGAGCCCTTAATACCTATGCCAAAAGTTCGCTCGTCTTCGTCACTTAGGTGCATTACTATTATATTATTATTTTAGTTTCGAGAAATTTCTTTCATCATGATTCACGTGAAAGCGGAAAATATAATACTAGACGTTTTCACTAGGTCTCAGTAAATTTCATACAAGTTTGCATGGAAATCGCTTAAAAAATATTCGTCATACAGCAGAAATAAAAAATTTTCAAATAGCCTAGCTAATACTTTTTTTACCCTCTCGACAACAACAACTAGAATAACTAGATTTCAAAATTTCGAAAAGTGTTTACAACACCCTAAGCAGATTTTTTAGACGTTCAAAAATTTGGCAGCTGACTGTGGTGTCAAAATTCATAATTTGGTTTGTAAGGTTTTACGTTTTTCAGCAAAAGGAAACTAAAGAACTTGAGCAGGAACAAAAAAAAGAAAATTATTGGATTCTAAAATTTACATTCCGAGCAAGTGATTTGAAAATTTTATTTAAGGGGGTATTTACATTAAACTCAATCCAAAAATCGAAATTTTTTTTTCTTATTTCGGTAGATAAACATGTGTAGAATATGGTACTCAAACCGTTTTTTTTTTCGAAATCAATTTTATACGTGAGCTATCATATCATTTAGGAACCTGCTTTATGGATTTCTAATGGCAAAAAGTACTAAAGAAAAACTTTAAACGTGTTTTTCTCGAAGCTACGTTTTGCGAACTTGCGTAAGTTCTAGAGCTTTAAATTAAATTAAATTCATTGGAGTTTATACCAACAAAATAGGGAAAAAAATAATTTTTTATAATTTTTTTAACACTTTCAAGGTAAAAAAAATCTTGAAAAATCGAGACTAAAAATTTGTATGCCCGCCATTTTTTTTATTCGAGGATGTATTGATTTTATTGGTATAAGCTCTAAGTACAGAAATATGTTTCAGAAAAATTTTTTAATTTTTGATTTCGGATAAAATTTACGACTTGTACGCAAATTAGACCTCTTTTTTCAAAATGATGACGGCGCTCGCCATATAACTGGCCACCATGACATTATTTTGAATAAAAAAAAAAATGTTATTCTTAAATACTTAATAAATATGTTGCAAGAAAACCCCAGCATTCTATTTGTATCCTCTTCAAAAAAAAAAAAAATACTTGTAAATTGTCTTATTTTTTTGTTAGCTGGATGTACATTTTAAATACACCCTTAAGAAACATGACATTAAATGTTATGGTAAAATATGAATGCGATGAACGTGGTGAAACCCAAATGTTAGGGCTGTCCTGGCGGGTTTCAGCCGATTTCGTTATTTAGGTTTAGTTATATTTTTTCATTTTTGCAAACTTCGGCTACTATTTAGATATGCCCAATGACCTTAAATATTGTGGAAAATACCTATGTTAAGTAGTTACTACATTCCAAGATCAAATCTCGTTTCGTGAACATGACAAGCGGCGTCCGCAAGATTAAAATAATAATTCAACTATATGTGAACAAACATTGCACATTACAAATAACGACTTTTACAGTATTTATTTAGGTAATTGTATAAAATATAAACATTTGCATAACGAAATATTACAAGATGTACACAATTTAAATTTTCACTAATAGCTATAGTGCATCTTAACTTGGTTAAGGTCAGAAAATATAATTGTAAACGATACGTTTTTAATGAAGTAACACAAGGTATTTATGTTAAACATTTTTACAAGCAGTTTAAAATGATCGATGTAATTGTTAACTTTGACTCGACTATGAACAAAATGTACGTACACGTCGTAGCGCTTATAGAACTGCTGGTTATAATATTCTTAACTATTCCATATTAAAGAAAAATCATAAAGGTAGTTAAATGCAAAATTATTAAAGTTTATACTATTGAGAAAACAAATCAGTTATTATTTTTACTTAGTTAGTTGCAAAAAAGTTATCGCTTGGTTGTTTGTTCATATGCTCGCTTTTCTTAGCCGTAACTATTGTTAAAAGACCCGTTATATAAAATAACTAACAACGATCTGGTCACAATTTTATTACTTTTTAGGTATAAGTCCGGAACGTAGTGAAGGTTACTATGCGACTGATAATCTAAAACTTCAACGCTTCCAAAAGTGTCCTTATTTATTCGTTAGGTTGTTATTTGTTATTCGTTATTCGTTAGGTTGTCAGTAATTATACATTAAAAAAAATTCATTGAATTTTACATCTTTTGCATAGTACACTGTATTAAATTTTTACTACTGACAGTCTGATCGTTGTAAGACTGCTACTGTACCACACTAGACAGATATAATTTTATTATGAAATGCTGTAAACATGCAAAATAGTGATAGCACTATGAAAATGAAATTTAACAAAACAGTAACGTTTCCAAATCTAATCGATCATTTATGATTGAATAAAAGTTGCATATTTAGAAAATAAACAAATCCATTTATATTGTTGCTTAAATTTAATTATAATACAGTAAAGGTAGCTTATGTTTATGTTTTTATTTTATTTATTAAGCTTAGAACCTAAGCCATTGTATTAATGTTTTTTTTCTGGCCTTGGGTGTTTTCACTATGTATATTGAAAAAAAAGCGTTGAGTAAACTCTAGCGTTTGTGAAACGAATCGCGGATATTCTATATTTAAAACAAAATGTAGCTCAAAAATCTGCCCAAATGCTTCTTTCTAGTTTTGCGCTGATTAATTTATAAGGATTCCATCTACGTAAGTATAATAAACGAACCCCTGGCTGGTTTCTACATTAAAAGATCGATTAGGATCATTGTAATATTAGGTAGATATGAATTTTAATTTGATTTACCGACTACACTTATCCATGGTGAAAGCACAGGGAGTTGCATTTCTTCTAGTGTAGTTCCGATCTGAAAAATAGTTATTCATACATGTTAAGAAGTGCATTCTAAGAACTTGCAGACACATTTGAACTTACATTATATAAAATATATATGTGTTTCGCCTCCTCTTTAATTTGAATGAATATAATTATATGAATATATATACGTATATTATGAATATATACTTGGATTTGATATTTCTTGTTTGAAACTCGATAAAGCACATTTCGCATAAAATCATTAAGAACTAATGAAATTACTGACCAAAGCACCAGCACAGACTATCACGTATCACTTAACAACTGTCTTCTGTCGTCGTCAACAGCACGGCGATGAACTCTCTTTTGTTGCTTTTGAACACCATCAAGTAACTTTACACAGAACAAGAATTAATACATAATAATATGTATTAATATACACAACGCCATTGAATTCTGCACAGCTTCATTTATACTTACGTATTTTTATGTAATTTTTACAGAAATTACAACATTTACACATTTTATAGCAAATAAGTACATTAGTTCCTTAAATTTACGTTCTGATTGTAAAATTACATCAACCCTACTGTAAATATTACTCTACAAAAAATAGTATAATTTTTTTACTGTGTAGGCAAATATACTTCACCTTTTCAAGTAAAAGTCAATTTGGAAGTAATTTTCGGTCAGTAAATTTCAATTTGCAATCAATAAATTTCAACTTTGAAAGCATCAAATTCACTGGATATCCTCTAGAATCACTCTAAAAAAAGTGTATAATTAGCACTTTTTAAGATACTCTTATTTCTACTTCTAATATTATTTCTTAAGCACTTACTCTTAATAAAACACTTAGCTGAATCGAATCCGCGATTCGGTTTTGTTGCGTAGGTTTGGCGCGCAGCCAGAGCCACTACGGCACGGAAGGCGTTTCAATTTCATTTCAGTAGAAAACAAAATCGAACGAAGCTTCCAACTTCCTGGTTTACTTGAAAAGGAACGTAATTTTCAATTCCCATATAAATATAGTTAATTTTACACGAAATGTTGCGGAAATTTTGTGAGACTTTTCATGTAAATTGTACGGTTCAGTTGAAAAGTACATGAATAATTCTGTGGTAAAAAGCGATAACAGCTTAAGTCGAGAAAATAATTAGGCAGTTACGTGTATCAAAATTGATAAATAAAGTAATAAAAAATATGTTAGGAGATCTTATTTTATTGAATTTAATAATACAACACAGTAATAATATATTATATGAGATAAAAATCTATCAAACAATGACAATTTTTTTAAAAAATGCAATTGAAAACTTGAAATATGATTTTTTCTTATCTCGACATAAGCTGTTATTGCTTTTTACCACAGAATTTACTAATACCAGTAATTTCGTGTAAAAGTGCTTGAAATTAGTAACTTTAACTTGAAAAAATTAAATATACTGGACATTTCAAGTAAAAATTGGATTGAAAATACAATTTTTTTAAAACATTGTACATAGAGGTCGCAGTAGTAAAAATTGTATTTTATTTTTTTATAAAACGAACTTTTTTGCAAAAATGTCATCGTAGAAAATTAACGCTATAAAAGAATGTTTTTCGGCCATAACGTTTAGTGCTGATTACACGACCTCATTTTTGCTAAATTCTCTAACTATTTTGTACCACCCTATGCTTTTTGGAAGCTGTTATCTTTGATCTTTGGTGGAAATTCGGCTCGGGTCGTAGTGAAAAGCAATTGAGAAACACTGCTCTATTGTTTTCCTCACATATATATTCATTCTATTATATGGGACATGGTATGCAGGCGAGCTCTCTTTTTTGTGAACCGGATCCAATTGTCTTCAAACAAACCAAATGTATGTAGTTCTCTTGGATTAAATCCATTTTAAAAATATGGTTATAGGGAAAAAAGCAGTAAAATTTAAAGATAATGAATTTGAAGGTTAAATACTAACAACAAGCTGTCTATCATTTAATATTAAAAAAAATATGTTAAATAAAAACTGTTCTGTAAAAGTTAAAGCCAGTACCACTTCTTATGACGTAACTATAAAGTTGAAATTTACATATGTAAGTTTTAGCTGTAAGTAAAGAATGGAATTGGCCCGAGGTCTACTTGAAAAATTGGGAGAGAATTCCCGATTGTGTATTAACTTCATTGGAATTAAGCCGTATTTATGTACAATGGCTGTAGAAAGAATTTGGACAATTTATTTCGAGATGAATAGTTGTATGTATACAAAATTTCATCAAACTCGATTCAGTAGTTACAGGTGTGCAAAAATACAGACAAAAATTATTCTAATTACGGTATTATTATTTTCCTAGATTATAAAGTCTACCTGCAAACTATTTTGTAATAATTCGAAAATGACACAAAAACTTGTCTTCACATATTTATTATATGTACAGATATTTAGTTTTGTACAATTAATTAACAAATATAAACATCTATAATAAGTATTAATAATGAATGAATAAAAATACTTGAAGTGTAATTATATTTTTTATATATGTGTTAGATATGTATGTATACATAACCAAAAAAAAGTGTAAATGAAAATTTCACTCTATATCTTAAAAATAATTTGCGATGTTACCTTTAAACTAAATAGCTGTTTTATATTTCACGGTTTATGTTAAAAAGTTTAATTTTTGCGCATGTTTAAGAGATGCAATTCGACATTGAAACAGAAAAATTGTATTTCGAGAGTATCGGTAGCCTAGTAGTACCTAAGTAAGCTAATCTACTAAAGTAGAAGTTGTTCGAATCTCGTGAAGCAATGGGCTTATATAATCCTGTGCTAAGAAAAACTCATGGTAGACACAGAAATAATTTTTCTAGAAGGAGTGGCGGCGGTGCTCTAAGGGTGGTATAACATAGTTGCTACTTTCTAAGCGCGGCCCCAGTTATTGGGGGTTTTACGAAAGAATGATTAGGAATGGGATTTCTGAAAATAAATGTTGATTTAACCCCAAACTACTCCCTGTATTCGCGCCTGGCGTATGACCATGTCACGACCAACTCACGACCTCGGTAACGATAGACTAGCTCACACTAGGCTACCGAGGTCATTTTTAAGATTAATCGCACAAATTTCTACGACATAGATCGTGTATACAAAGTATTATTGAAAAATGAGGTTTTGTTTTTACCCTTCATAGTAAGTAACTATTTCATTGTAAGAACTCATATCTATCATTGAAAACGCTCCAAAATTTCAAGATGAAGCACAGGAAATATCTCGGCATTAGCACAACAAAAAATTGTTTCTGTTTAGCTTTTCTATAAATACTTTTCAGATAATCAGTAAGATGGTTTGATTTTCTCAGTGCACTATTTCCTATTTCATTTTTATGAAGTGACCACTTTTGATGTCAATTAATTGAAACAAGAATAGTTGAAAATTATAAGTGGTCATTATTATAATCGGATCTTAGTGCAATCGATTTGGTAAACTGAATGAAATTCATCAAATAAATCTACTATTTCATTTTATTATTCAAATAATATAAATTTTTGTGATCGACATGAAATTAAAAAAATTGCTACAAACACAATGTAATGAATGTACAATTACAAATCTTTAGAATGATTTTAAAACGATTCGCTTAATATTTCGAATCATTACCGAATTAAAATTTTTGCTGAGATATATTATATTATAAATATTTACAGAAACAGATTATAGAAAAATCCTCATCAATATCATTATAAGATTTTAAGATTAAACTTTTCTAAAACATTAACAATCGAATAAAAGATATAGTGCATCTGGAGTGATTAAATTTTTTTAAAACCAAACACTTTTCTGAAATAATTAAAGAACCCCTCCGGAATTCTACAAGGCTCTACATAATTTAAAACAAAGAAGAGAGAACTGTAAAACGTACAACAGCGAGGGCAGTAGCATCTCGTTTAGCATTCATCAAACTGAAAATAAGAAAAACAAATTCACTATAGCTCGGAACGGATGAATAAAAGCCCTGGGAAATTAATACAAAAGCAAAAGCAACGAATAAAAACTTTTCCTTCTCTCAAGTCTTGGAAAACTCGAAGAAAAGTCTTCTCTCAAGACAATGCCATAAATTTGATTTCATGAAAGAAGTTTTCTTTCGTTCTGGCTGAATGGCATTTTTGCTTAAACTTCGACTATACCATAGCGACCATAACGAACGCAACCATATCACCCACCCTCATTACTCACCTTTCATCGTTTGTAGCGACGCTGCATAGGTACGTACACTGTAAGGATAAATTCCATATAGTGCTATGTACTATAGCGTTTTTGTTTCTCCACCATGTTTTTCATCTCGGCATCTTCTCTTCACTTTTCGAGGATTCTTATAATATCGAAGCAACAAAATACACAGTCTTTTACAAATCAAAAATTTCTCGCGCAGAATCTTAAATCTGGTCGGAGATTATTTTAAAACAAAATTTACTAAATGTGTGGATGCCATCGGAAGGGGTGCAGGGTTAAAACGGCACCGTTTTAAAGCCTTAAAAATTCGCGAAGGTGTAGTCTGGCAGGACCGATGGTGGTGCTCATCAAACCCTCGACGGGTATCATCATCTCGTGATAACAGCGCTCTAAACTCCATAAGAAAGTCATCGGTGTTTTCTTCATGCCCTCCTCCTTTGCCGATCCGCCAGCTCGTCATCATCCACGATTTGACGTTCCTGGGAAGGGGGTTTCCCGAATATCCTGGACCTGGCAAAGTGCGAGTAGGTGTATTAACAACTCGACAACGAAACGGTAATATCCTCGTGTTTGGTGGAAGGAAGAAGGAAGTGGATAATACATCCGTCCTTGTTGCTTCATGATGTCAACCCCAAAACACCCGACTCCCGAGCAAGCTGTAGCTATGTGCTTCCCTACATGTTATAGGACGACACACCCTTAGAGCTTCCAGCGTATACGAATACTACGGAGGGTGCGAAATTCCTAGGCAACAGGACAACGACTAAAAGAAATTGGCCACACCCATTGATAATGTTTTGATTGGTGGAACCGAGAAAGGTGTAAGAGTTGGTTTTCGATGGTGTAAACCAGCGTACACTGTGAATGTACACCCCATGCTCGATTTCGTAGTGTTGAACGCTGCCGGGGCTCGTCCTTCTTCGATAGGGTGCAGAATGTTGTTGTTCAACGGAACACTCTCAATTGTCGTATTGTCGCGTTACAAGACGGTCGTACTCGTCCGTATTTCCAAGTGCTCACCGAACACTCGCACCATCCACACGAAATAGACAAATCCTTTTCGGGACACTCCGCACAGCTTACCCCATCTACCAGTCAGTCAAGTGGTGCGACCATAGCACATATAAAAGAACGCCGGAAGTAGAGGTGTCCGGTAACGGTAACCGGTTCCGATCGTCACTCTTTTCCCGTTCCTGTTCCTGTTCCGTCGTTTCGGTATTTGTGCGAGCCCCTAACCGTTTTAGGGGATACCAAAACCTAGTGCTCAGCTCAAAAGCAAGCTTTCGTCATCCAGTCAACAGGACGTCCCACGACGTCATTTCTCACGAGTAGACTTCTGTAGTATTGCAGGCTTTCATTGTGTGCGAATCGCTTCTAGGACCTCGGATTCGAACAATAAAAAAGTCCTTATTACTTTGACGTGTTCGATTTATAAAGTTGAAAGCGATACTCGAGTGGAATTGGTGCCGGTTTTTTTAATTGGGCGAGATCCGCATTTTCGTTGCTCCAAAACAAGGACTCCCGAACGGATTTGTGATTTAGTGAAAAAGTTTTCAGTTGTTCAGTGTCAGGAAGCTTGTTATATCCTACGATTTATTGAAATAATGCAACAAACAATGTTAAGTGGATGATACATTTGGTTCGAATCAAACTAAAATAGTAGATTTTTTGTGAATTCTCAAAATTGAAAAACGATTGGAATATTTACTGTGTGCTCGTGACATGATGCTCGATATTAAGAGCTCTGCTGATTACTTGTCCCGTTCAGCAGGAACATTTAGTAATTTCTCGATGTTATTTGCGGGTATGCAAGTTTTCTATTGTTTTAATAAATTTAAAAATAATTTTACCATCTGTTTATTTCGTAAATTTAAGAATATTCCGACAAAATGAGAGTTAAATGTGAGTTTCTTTCTTCATCTTTCATCAGTATTCTCCATTTTCGTTTTCAAGTTTAATGTCCATTAAAAAATTTTGTGTTGCATGCTGTTTTTTATCTGTAATGTTTTTCAATGTTATAGTCTGGCATATTACAAATTAAAGAGACACTTATAGTCAACCGCACAGGCAAGAATTACACGATTTCACGAAAAATAAAATTTATAATATAATAATAAACCTTTATATTTGATTTGATAGACCATTATCAATAATAACGTGGAAAGAAATGCCTGGGCGAGTTATAAGAGTCACTTGTAGCTGGTTGCTTGAGTAATACCTTAGTTATCTTGTGGCTAAGATGTACAGATGCAACAGTGCCGAAATGAACTCAGTTCTAAGTCACCCAGTTTTAGTTTCCTGGCGTAGCAAAAGAATAAAATCTGCGAACTGATGAACTGCTAGGCAGCATTAAGGGGTTACATACACCTGGGTAGTTAAAAAAAATAGGTTTTTCAAAAAGGTCCTTATTCGAAAGTACCATCCTTTAAGTGTCTACTCTGAAAATTTCATAAATAAATTCGCTGTAATGATGAAGTTACAGCGTTTTGTAACCGACCTGGTGAACAGCGACTAACGCAGGGACGTCATTTCAGTTTTTTCTAGGGGGGCAAGATGTTATGTTTGTATATATTTTTATATATAAATTTACATATGTTATATATAATCTATAAAAATACATAATTCAGGGGGGGCAATTGCCTCCCCTGCCCACCCACAAATGACGTCCCTGGACTAACGGTTGGCGCGTAGTTGTTCGCGGCCTTTGTCATCTGTTTGACTATGAGCTTTTTTTTAATTCCGGGTATTTATGACCTTCCGTATAGCAGGGATATGTTTTGAAAAGTTAGTGAGGTTTAGGTATACTTGTTCCACTGTTAAAATTCACATAACCTTATTTCAATGTAAACTGTACCCTAAACTTTTAATGCGTTTTTCTCGAAACAGCGTTTTCAAAAACGGTACCAGGATTATCTCCGCGACTGCTGGACCGATCGAGACCTACTTTTATGCATAGTCTTCAGTTGTACGTATAAGGTTTATCACATTGCTGTATTTCCTTAATCTCATATACTAATCACACTAACTCCCACGTCATACGACAAATACATAAAACATTAGTTGAAATGAGTACAAATACTCAATAGCTCTAAAGTAACTTTATAAGAAACTTACACTGAAATTTATACAGATTAGGCAAAATAAAGAGAATTTGAATTTGAATTTGAATTATTTACGGTGATGTGTCCATCCTGTAATCGAATCAGGATGAAAGAACTTTTAAAATCCTGAGTTTGGAGAATCTCCAGGACCGCGATGATCAGCACGGGTTATTAACAAACCCCAATACCGTATAGATGCCTCATGCTGGGATGCCAACGAGAGACCACTCTTTCACTTATTTATGGTATATTTTGGTTTGTCCGGTGCAAGACATGGCCGGATACCATACACTGGAAGGTCCTACATTGACGACCTGAAAAAGATCAGAAATCGTACCTTGAACAATACAATTGGTAGTTTTCTAATAGGTGGATAGGATGGATCTTTCAATTCCTATAATACATACTAAATGATAGTGCAGTAACAGCGATCTTATTGAGGCACTGTTTTATATTGCTCAACACCAGAAATCATCAGAGATCCGAATGCACTTTTATCGGAGTTTTTTTTGCGGTAAAATCAAATCAGTTTGAACATTTTTTGCCATTACACTCATTTTTTAATAATTCACCATTTTATTCTTTTTTCCAAAACTTATTTTTTTGGTAATCATATTTTTAAAGAACCTTACTATAATTGAATTTACAGTTGAGACAATCATAGTGCAAAATGACATGTAGTATACTGAAACTACCATATACTACTTTGTTCCTCTGAACATATAATAGTGTAACTATATTAATCACAAAAATAACTACAATGTGATGATGTGTTTACATGAAATATATTATAGTACAAAAGAAAGAGTTGGAAAATCTAGTTTAATCGATAGCGTAACCACATTTTTAATTTTAGCAACTTAAGTTGTGATGATCATGCCGTATTTCATTAATTGTGTTACCATAAC
Source organism: Beris morrisii (assembly GCA_951812415.1). NCBI lineage: Eukaryota > Metazoa > Arthropoda > Insecta > Diptera > Stratiomyidae > Beris > Beris morrisii. Next base: position 30,668,495 of record OX638310.1, read on the forward strand.
TATATTCTGATTACGTTAACCGTTGATTGTAACAAATAAAGAACATATTTCTGAAAGCTATAGTTACGGTCATAAGAATTAATAATTTGTTTGATTCAAACAAAGTGAAGGTTGAGATAAACATTAGCTTATGGTTCTTATAACCAATAAACATAAAGTTGTTACTACTATAAATTATCATACTACGTACACAAAAAGCGAATATTTAAAAAAAAAACAATTAATATAACAGGGCTATTCCATCAGGAATCGACCACAGGTATCAACTCAACACCGATTCTTTTGAAACTTTGTCTACTCGAAAAATTAGTAAAAAAAAATGTAATATATATTTTTTCTATGTCAATTTTTGTTAGTTAGAGTGCATTAAAGATTTCTCGAAAATGGTTAATTTTATGATGCCAGATGTATGGGCAACTCATGAACTAAAGGTAGTTTACTCCTCTAATAACATAGTAGAACTAAAATCGTCCTATTCACCGAAAAAAAAATCATTATTTCAATCAAGTATGATACATTGTTATCTAACAATTAGCCTAAGATGTTCATATCAAATACAAACATTCTTAAACTAAATAAGGTTACGTATTTAAATCACCTAATGAAGCATTGTTAATAGCAAAATTTTTAAAATGTCACGAAAATTGATTAATTTTAACATTATATGTGATTCTTTCAAATATGATTTTGTTTTACATTAAACATTTCATTATGAGAATAATTGTTAAGCAAGAAGAAATATGTTCAGTTGAATAATACTCCTGCTTACCACGTTTAAGCTTGATCTAACACAAAAATTATCAACTGATATAATAAAATATTTGAAAATGGCAGTTTTCCGTGATTGACCAAGCAATATTCATTGTTTGCTAAATGACAAAACTGTTAGTTTTGCAGCATAAATCATGAACCATTTTCCTTCAATTATCTACAATTGCAGTTTAAAGAAGTGAATTTTGAATTCTTTTTTAAAATTTGTGTAAAAAGTTTGAGTTGTTAAAGGTTAGTGAATTTTTGCTTTAATATTTTTTGGAATGTATAGTATATTACTGTAGCCTCATTGGTAATTTAAATTTGTTTCTAGAGAAGGAGTTCCGCCGCCAATTTTGAAAATGTCCACATCTGATAGAATATAGTACACTTCAAAACCATTTCATATTGGGGTTGGTTTGGTTACCTCTGTCACTGAAGCCTCAATTGGGCATATTGTGACGTCCTCGGATATTTGACCGTTGACTAATGTTTTTCTGTTTTGACTTATTCCAAAATTTTGCACAAAACGGTCAGTATATAATATGTTACGGATGGTATACAAATATATCAGATTAAACGTATTTGACCATACTCCGTATGTAGTTTGTGAAACATTTCTAATATCAGACTATTGTGAATATTACAATTCATATGAAGTTTTATATAATACCGATAAATGTTATACAATACGAGTATTTATAAAAGTAATCAATTCGATGGGCCTGCTGTTAATTTACATATATTCAAACCCTAATGGCATGATATCTGTTTATACAGATTTTTTTAGTCCATCGAAAAAGTTGCATTGATAGAATATAAATGTAATACGTATAAAATAAAATTTAATATACTCTTAAATAATGTATATACGTACATATATTATATATGTATCTATGTGAAATTATATAATTTGCTAATAAAAAATTTAAGGGGAGTTATTTATTTTATTAAAAATTTCTGGAAATACATAGCAGTTTTTAGCACTATCTGCTATATCATATTTATGTAATAAAATGAAATAAGAATAATTACTCATCTTTAAAATTCAGTGCAATCGATTTTAATGTAAGTAACAACAAACATTGTTGGCGCATCATGTTTGAAAGGGGTAAAATGGAACTGTTTAACGAAAAATATTTGTGCTTAAAAGATCACTTGCATAATATTTCAGGAATCATTAAAGTACTTTACAAGAAGCATTGATCATGATAATTGAATCACGAAAAAATATTTAATTTATTTTGAAGATTGATATTTGTACTCAAATATGAACATGATTATTTAAAGATAAAATTGACAATGAAATTGTTGAATCAAATAATGATAGTTGTAATGTTATGAAAACATAATTAACTATTAAACCATATTTGAATTAACAACGTTGCTTATTTGAATTAAAATCAAATAAGGTTTGTATTTGATTTTACCAATGAAATTCTTTCGGTGTTTGTTTTACTTATTTTTCGAATACACAAATTTTCAAAAAAGTCGGCGACGGTGAGGTTACAAATTTAATCATTTTTGACAATTCTTGGTGGAATGATCCTACAAAGGATATTTGTTTAATTATAAATAAAACAAAGGAACGCAAATTTATTTAAATGCCTTAAATCATAAATACTTTAGCTTTTGAAATTTGAAAGTTTAATTCCACTCAAAAACTTTAAATAAATTGTAAGCTCAGCTTTGAATAATCTAATATCGCCAACAACACCTATTATGGGAGAACCGAGGATTTTTCGTACCAGTAATGGTTAACGATTCCGGTGATCATAATACAGTCAAACTTCGATAACGAAACGAAACACAATTTCATGGCTTCAAGTGTAATTTTACTTTTTTATCTCAACATTTGAGCCGTTTATTTTGAAAGTGGAATTAGTCACTTTGTTTTTAAATCGAGATATTTAAGGGTTTTGCGTTTTAACATGTTTAAAGATTTACTTGTATTTGTTAAAAGTTAGATGAAACAATTGCATCAAGAGGTTTTCAGGAAATTGCTTCGTGCTGTATAAATTATCTTCAGAATGTCACAACAATTTTTTTTTGAAAAAGTGACTTATTCCCCTTTCAAAATCAACGGCTCATTTGCGAAATTTGCAGAGAAGCTAAAAACATTGCATATTTATTTAATATTTTTTTTGTTTTTACTTTAATTGTGGACAATTCTAGAGAAATTTTCATAACATGTGTATTTAAACGGTTTAAAAAAAATTCATTTTTAGCTATTAAAGCGCGTAAGTGGAGTTACCACGAAAATAGTTAAATTTATCAAAATTTTATGTTATCAAATTGTATAACACTGTTATTCTAAACACTAATGCCTACACAATTGAGTGGTTCAGTGGAAGAGTTGCATAACCAACAATGCTGCGAAATGAGACCTCGGATTCTAAACTTAGACGTAATTTGAAAAATTACTCTCAAAAAGAAATAATTTCTATTTTATTATATTGTCAAGCAATGTATACTGATATTATGGTGAATTAATAAGTTTGGAACACAAAGACATGGTTATTGTGGTCAAAATATCAATGTTGTTTAGGCAACTCTTCCACTCAATTTTGCTCGTTATTAAAACTTCGAAATTTAAACTGGGATTTTCGTTTCAGCTACACACAAATAAATCAAATTTATTATACGAAATTTCATTAAGTTTTATTTATTTACTTAATTCATTGTAAGTGACAGATTTTTTTTAAATTTAAAATATCTTGTAAGGATTATTTTACAGCTTTTTCTTTGATTCTATTGAGAATTTTGCAATTTTATGGGTATTTCAAACCTACTTTCAATATTCGATGGGACAATACTAAGTTTTCCAATTCTCTTGTGTCAGGCTAGGTTCTTTTTCTTCGATAAATAAAAGTTATTTTACGGCTTTTAAATCAGTCGTTTTCGTGATAGCGTTTATTGTCCTGAATTAATTTCTTTCCTACTCTGGTAACTCTTGCCACACCTCGCATTTTCAGTGTACAAGAAAATACAAACAAAGTGCAAAGTAATATGCAACAAAAGGGGAAAGTGGAACCAAGTTCTACCTTTCACAGCGGCCATTGATAAGCAACTCCGCTCAATATAAGAATTTCCTCTACTCCTACGAAAATTACCTCCATGTTTCTCGGCACTAGCTTAAACCATAGAATACTCCAATATTTTTTTAATCTCAAAAACAACCCAGGTTCGAAAGTTGAAATGTTGTAATTAAATATAGAGAGATTCTGTAGACTATATTATTTAGGCTTCATGTGCCTAATAGACATTCACTTTTCATGATTCCCGTAATACAGAATATCACTACTTATCGATTGAAATAAATGTCCTTGTTTCCCAATATCGAAAGGATGTTACCGTTCTTTTGGATCAACCCTAACAAATAATATTCAAATATTTTCGTTTATTTTCAGACTCATCATATAAAACTTCATGGGGATCACACAGTACATCACAGTCTCAAGGTAAGATTGAAATGCTTTAAAATATTTTTCTATTTCTTTATAATGCTAATATCTCCCTTAGGGAGACAGTGTATTTTCTTAATTTTAAATTATTGGATCTGACAATTCCCTTCAAATCGATCAAGAATTATGGGGGAATATTAGTATGTTTTATGAACAAAGACACCTTTCTGCAAATCAAAATATACTTAAGGTTCATTTTTCGATTATATACTACTTGATACTCTCGACTTTCTATTTATTCAACCAGTTATAAACCAGACGCTTTCCAACGATTTTTGAACCCATTTTAGCGCTCACCACAGATTTTCAACTCCTTGAACTTCAAAAATCTCTTCTTTTTGTCCCCTTTTCCGAAAAACCACTTGTTTTTATTACCTATTTTTACATTTTATGAAAATATCGAAAATTCTCATCAATTTTGATTGTCACACCTCTAAGGGCTCTTAAGATTTGACGCGCATACATCCCATACAGTGGACGAAATTGAAATTGGAAATTGAATTAAATCATAATGAAATAATCAATTTTGTAATTAAACTTATTTTAATCTAAATTGTTGATCGACTGTCCAATTGTAAGTAGTAAATATTTAATTTGAACAAGTACTTCTCCGCTTAAAAGCTTGTATTATAGTTTACCATTATTTGAATATTTTCGCTTGCAAAATTTGACCATAATATAATCGTCAAATTGTTTTCTCTGTCATACACAAACATTAATTTCTGTGGTCATACATTTGACTACATACCATACAGTCTTATTAAAGCTCAATTGAGCAACGCAACTCGAATGTACAATTCGCAAACATTTTTGTGGATCCAATTTCAACGTAAATTCAGAAATCTTCACTGTACGTGAAGAAAAATTTAATTTTTAATGAAGAATATACAAAACTCTTCTTTGTTTTACATAAATTGAAAATGCGGTATAATGCGGTATTTTATACACAAGCCAACTAGATGATTCACTTTCGGTCCACCTACGTGATTCACCTACAAGTAAATGAACACATAATGATTCTTCCAAGAATCGTTATTGAATTCACCTGCGAACATATATTTCACGTAGGTGTTTCCTTAGTGTTCACAATTTCTGTTTTTGCTAGATATTAATTATTTTATATTAATGTTTTTTTATTATTATCAAAATTAATTCAGAAATAGTAAGAATAAAAACAACAGATTTAAGTTGTGGGAAACGGAGAGTCTCACTACTTCCCTTAATGCTGTTATTTGTTATGCTCTGTTGTGTTTTACAATAAATACAATAAATTTAGCGGCATTTATGTTGCAATTATCCACGCTATAAACTCTTATACAACAAATTCACCCAAGTGTTGATTAATTTTGAAAATACATCAAAACTTCGTAACCGAAAGTTTGTGTTGTTCGAATGAGCGTTCTTAATATTTAGAGAGGGTTCGTATACGATTAGGACCTTTACGAACACAAAGCCGTCTCTAAACATCCTTCGGCGTTCACTTTAAAATGTCGAAAGTTGGCGCTACAAATTACGCCCCGTGGCGTTCTGATCATTTTGTTCCTTTGTATTTCAACTGAAGCGCAACTACAACAACATCGCATCGAAATCTGAAATTTCCTCATTTTCAACGAAAAGGCGTATGAAGGGACATGTTTTCCAGAGATCAACTCTGAACAGATTTCGTGGGTGACAGGGAATGAGGTGGAGTAGCGTATGAAAACCACCCGGAGCTATTTTCACACAAAAGCAAAAAGAGAGGGTTGCAAAGTGAAAAGTCTGTGATTGCGCCCGGGGCTCAGTTTTCACAATTTTCACAATGGCTGCGATGCTCTTTTCGGAACGCTTTTGATGGTATCTAATGAAATTTCATACCGAAGTGGGTGTCATGTGGTAGTTTGGGGCTATAAAAGAGCTCCTAAGGGTAGGTACGAGAACTTGGGTGCTTGGCTTTTATTTTCGTGGTTTCGGTATACTCCTCGGCATCCCTGAAAATTTGGTTGTGGCAGTGTCGGTACCATACAGAGTTCTTTCAAGGATAAATGACAATTTCCAACCGATTAACTATTCATTAAGAGATGAAGAAGATTTCGAAAGCCAATTAAATGAGGGGAGTGAAGACCGAAGAATACCTACAAATAATGTAATCCTCTTGAGAGAAAAAAATACAAAAGGACCCTATCCAAAAAATATGAATTTCGACAATTGTTTTGCTCGAATACGGGATACACCAACATACCGCATTACGGCGAAACAAACATGTCCTGAAGGAACACAACATCAAAAAGGTATGTCTGTCCTCCCCTTTCGGTTATGGTGTTCAAGTGTGATGATGAGATGTGAATCCTTTCTCTGATTCCTGATTGTGTATGTCATCGAAACAAGTGGAGCGTGTTAAGAGATTAGCTACGTTCCTTTTTTCCTCGAGCTCACTGATTCCTCATGAATTCGTCGCAAATTGTAGTGGCTTTTTGTTGGGAAAAAAAGTAAGATTGAATAAGAAAAATGGGAAAATTGTATTTCGTTTGGGTGGTATCAACGATAAACACTTGTAAGTTTCAATTTAGTTCTTTGATCTTTCTCGAGCTGATTTATGCGACGATTGTTCATTGAAGTGAAAGGAAAACGGTGAGAAATTCGTGATATTGCGAAAATATATAGAACCTTTTTTACCGTGTTGGCAGCGATCATACATTTCAGAAAATGTATTTTATAATATTTAGTTCATCGTTTTTCTCAGATGATTCTTTATTCCAACAAACTTCAAAACACATAATCTTAGGTCACCTTTATTAGGGCCTGCACGAATTTCCTCTTTTTCGACATCACTTTTTTTAGAATTGTAGTGAAAAAACTATTCGATAAGGTGTCGCTCTGACCTTCTCGAGAAGCTACCAATCAATTAACACTTGAGTGTCCTAATTCCAATACCAACCTTGTCTATAGTTCACAAATGAGTTGTGGTTGGTATATTCGCTTATACAAGGTAGCACGAAAGGACGCTTTCACCCACCTATATTTCATCAATCTGAAAAATAGTAAATATTATAATATGAACAAAACAATTTCAAACCAAATGAGGATCCACTCTTTCACTATAAAATGTTTGATCACACCTTCAGTTCAATCCGGATCGACGGACTAAAAAAAATTCGATTCTTTTCCAAAAAAAGACTTTCAATATTTTTTCGAGTATTTGATTATGGCAAGAACGATTCAAATTCAAGTAACATTTTTATTCAATCAAAATAAAAGTGAAACTTTAGTGCGATCAAAGTTAAGCGTTCCAAACAATCAGAAGAAGAAAATTGAACTGAAGAAGTGATCAAACATTTTGTAGTGAAAGAGTGGATCGTCATTGGTTTGAAATTGTTTTGTTCATATTATAATATGAAGTCACTATTTTTCGGAATGATGAAATATAGGTCGGTACAAGCGTCCTTTCGTGCCAACTTGTATGAACGAATATTCGGAATCATAATGAACTGAATTTTGGACGGTGTTTACTCGATATAAACTTTTGCGACTTTATTTAGGTCGCCATTTTTTTAATTTTTTCCTCTTCTTCGTAAAGAACTCTATAAAATAAATATTACTATTTTTCGGAACTTTTCATAAAAATACGAATTCTTTTAGTGGTATAATCAACCTTATTTCTATTAATTCCACAATACTGCCGATATATTAATGGTTTTACGTTTAATTTGTAATTACTGCTCCGCTTTGGGGAATACCCACCCACCAACTCACTCTATCAGGGAAGCAGGCTAATAAAGCCCATGTAGGTACTGCTCATTTTTCTCTGAACAAAGGTCTCGTTAAACTAAACGTCCATTATTTTCACGGCACTATGGCGGTCACCGGTCACACACAATAATTACACCCGTTCGGTTGTTCGACTCTAAAATGCACAAAAACACAAATGGAATTTTATTGTTGTTGTGTCCCCCCTCAAATGGGGGCAATTTTATTTCTACCCTGTGCAAAAGCGTTGGAAATAGTAGCCATGCCACGGTACACAGTGTCGACGCAATAAAGCGTTTGTTTGTATTAAGCCAATCAGAGAACGAAAAGCCATCTGATTTTTTTATTAGTTTTGTACAATCGAAAAGAATAATGACCTTGCATTAGGAGAAGTCCTTATTAAATTAGTTTTACATTTTTCAATTGTTTTTCTTTCAGGCTACAGTTCGAATGCCTTGAGCAGCGTCGGTGTTGGCGTCGGGAAATCATCTTTAGATCCGCACTCACATCTTCGACAACCAGGTACGACTTTTATCTTGTAGGGTTTTTTTGCGCTCAAAGGAATATCATCGAAAAATTGGACATTGAGGGTGTCAGTGTAGAGAAAATATTTACTTAGGGTCAACATTGCGCTGTAGGACAGAGGCAATAAGCAATCAGCTGCAAAAGATCAATAAGAAGGACAAATATTTGAGATGTCCTGGCCAGAGTCCTTTCTCCCTTGATTTGCCAGTCAATATTGAAGGACGAATTTGTCCCTGAATCGATGTGTGCGTTATCAAATATATCTACTTTCCGATAAGCTGTGAAAAAAAGGTCCTGTGATGCGTGAAAGCACAAATATAAATGCAACAATTTATAAATCTAAAAAAATACTCTAGATAGGGAAAATCACTTCCACTGATGTGTGCTGAATGTCGAAATTACCTGCTGCTACTTTCATACTTCATTTCATCCCTCGTACATGATGTGGCCATTATTTGGATACATGTGTGTGAAAAGTTGCCGCATTTATTCAAATTCTGTCGTCCCTATTGCAAATTGCTCAAACATCTTTATCGGGTGCGTATGCATATGTGATGTGGTATGTTCGACGATGACGACTTTATCTAAGCGATGATTTAACACTGGTATCGCAATTTTTCTATCCTTTTATTCTTTGGGGATGCTTTACATGGGCGAACGTAATCGCTCAGTGGTGCAAAGTGACGAGAGTAAATCGCACCCTTTTATCGCTTTTAATGCATGTCGTTTCCAGAACTTCGTCTGCTCCGAAAAATTTTTTCGTAAGTGCGGAAAATAGAACGGAAAATAGATGGTTTTGCAAAGTGTTTTTTTTTCCTTCAGTTAAAAGTGGGCACCTATTTGCAAATTGGCAACTGAATTAGAAGGTTTGTATTACACTTGAAGGCTCTTTTTCGGGTGAACGGCTTAGGGTCATTATTAAGATCTTCAGTTAAACTTTAACTGGAAGTTTTGTATGAAAATCTGTCAGTTAAAGTTGCGGTTAGAACGTAACTGAACATCGTAGGAACGGCCCTTAGAGTTCTTCTGAACTGCGTTTATTGAATGGAAACGAGATAGATTTAAAGCGAGCAATTTGAAATTTTGGGAATATCATTTAAATGTTTCCACATTATGTAAATAATTTTAAATTTAAATAACGAGGTTGAATTGGTATCCTCTATCAATAAGGCTTGAAGCTGTTCTATTTCGAAATCCTCCAGGATCTTTACAATACTTTATTATTTCTTAAGAATAAAGTATTTCGTTCGTCCTCAAATTTAAAAAAAAATTGCTGTTCTCAAATTTAGTATTGTTACTTCTTAGGCCTAGTAGAAAAAAGTCCATCTGTCCGCCGTATACGCCGTATACGCCGAACGTAAACGCGTTTGAAGGTGGAGAATGTAGGGCAAAGTGTGAAGAACGTTTTAAACAATGAATTTCGGTTTCAATATCTCGGGAACCGCTTACGAGATTACGAGATTGGGAGTCCAAATAATACGGCTTGAAAGCTGGGTATGAACACAATCCAAATCCATATCTCTGAAGCTAGTATTACACTGTTCGACCAAGCGGTCAAATTGCAGTAATAAGCAATTTGAAAAGCGAATTTGACCGAGCGGATACTGTGAGATTAATTTGAATCCGCTATTTAGCATTACTTATTACTGCAATTTGACCATTTAGTTAAACAGTGTAATGCTAGCTTTAGCGATTCGTGTCACGATATTGAAATGTTGTTATTATTTGTAGGCGTACCAGGGGCGAAACATAATTTTAAGGAGGGAATGTGGCGTATGACAGAAAGGTCAAATTTGGAATCTGTGCATAAGTGTACAAGTGAAGGATAACAATTTTTTCTCGAGAAAATGAAGCTTTTTATTTCACGAATCATTTAAAATGGAATCTTGAATTTGTACAGAAGTTAGGCTCAAACTCCACACTTTTTGTGTGATTGTGACGACGTGGTCAGATCTAGAATGCAGATTCTCGGGGATTTGCTCTCACCTATGAGGACCTGTTAAAGACACCCCTGAGTAAAATCATCTTCTTTCTTAACGGATTGCCTAGGAAGCGGTTAAGAGCCAGAAACAAAAGATCACTCAGGTCATAGTTTGAGAAGCAGTAAGGCTTCTTACAGACTCATACCAGCAAATAAAAATAGACATAAAATAGGCCCAATAAGCATAAAGAGAATAAATTCGTCATGGGTTGTAAGAGGTGAGGGTTGAAAACAAATATTACCGATTTTTATATTTCGAGAGCCGTTAAGAATAGAATGGAAAGTAGAAAGTTGTAATAGGACCACAATACTGACACCCTCTAAAACATTTTTCAATAAGCAATACAACTAGTCAAATTAATTGTGGCAAGGCAACAATCTGCGACAGACTTGTTGAGATGAATCATGAAAATATTAAATCGAAACCTTACTGCCGCTCAGTTTAGAAGAAAGCGGATCACTGTTAAGACTGCAAAAACAGTTTGCACAAGGTTGGATTCTAAGAGCATTATTTTGAAATTTGTAAGTTTACTTCTTGTTGCGAAAACTCAAACAAACAGGATCTTCTTTCGGGGATGATGGAAATATGTTCCTTTTGTCAGAGAAGCAATCTTCATAGTTGATGAACTCGTCACACAACTTGCCAAATTCTTTCAGTAAAACCCAGCAAAAGAACTAGAAGTATGCTGTACACAAAAAAAATTTAAAGTGCAAATCTGGTGATGGTAGTCATGTATCTAGAGAAAGGGATTGTGATAGATATTTTTTTTAACTTACTTAAGCGTACGGTTGACAGACAACATTTTCATACCCTACGTACTAATGTTAATTCCTAAAGCCTAGTATTAACTAGATAGAAACGAAAACGAAATTTTCAAAAAAAATCCATTAATATTTTTCGCTCGAACGAAAAATTTGTAAGGGAAATTTCGTTTCGCTTCTAGTTAGTACTAGGCCTTAAAAGTATTTTTTTAGTTTTAGAACCATTCAACACTTTAGAGCTGCAGAAGTGCTTCTCCGCCGAATTGGATCCTAGGCAACATCCTATATGTTCTTTCCAGAACTTATTCACGCCATGAAGTTCCTCCTTGATTGTTCATTTCTACTTTATGGTTTTGCTATGCCTGTGCCGAGTCCAATCCAAAGCCTGATTGGAGAGGTTTTACTCTGCCTCTACCTCTGGGTATGACCGATCCGTTGCCCTGTTCGTATTTATTTTTTATAAACTAGCCCCTCGTCGCCCAAAAGAAAGGGTTATAAAAACTTATATCTATAGAAATATATATTACAATTTAAAGAATTCAAAAAAATTAAAATTGAATTTTAAAGATTTCTTCCTTTTTATTTTTGAGAAGTTTAATAATATTTACTAAAGAAAACATGTAAATTTTTCATCATCATCTGCCTATCACAAGGCTAACCTTTCACTAAATTATCTTTCGCAAATCTTGAACTTCATACTGCCAAGCGTAAAATGATGCCATTGGTTTCAATTTATGCTTGTCCTTTATGGCGCCGACTTTTCCTTCAGGGCGGTGGACCAAAAAACTAATTAAATCGCAATTAACACGTCTCCCCATTTTTAGACAGTGTCCTTTGCTAATGACTTTCGCTATGCATTCACGCGTATAGTCCTATAGCCTACAGTACTATGGATTAATGAAAGCGTGTAGTCATATAAAAAGAAATGACTCCGTATATACTGTATAATTGCACTACTGGACATTTTTGATCGAAAAAAAACTGGGCGCAACTTTTAAATTTTTTCGATTTAAAAAAACCTAATAGTAAAGGAAAATGCGTGAAAAAAGTAATCAATTCAAAAGTTTGAGCCCTATAATCCCGCTCTCAAAATCTTGTATTTTCTAAAGCTAGAAATACACTGTATGCCACCTTGTAAAATTTTGACTATTTTCCCAGGCAAATGTTGCCAGAAAATGTAATCGTCAAATTTTTGCTTACCTCATCATTTTATTTGCTCTGTAATGTCTATTTTGACAGAAAAAATTGACTGAATTTTTCGTCAAATTTTTTTGGTCAAATATTTGACACCATGACATACAGTCAATACTAGCTAAACAAATATCGTGTTTTTAAAACTTCGAAATTCGAATCTCGCTATTTACAGTATTGTTCATAGCGATAATCTCGTAGAATTAAAAAAAATCTGCCAACAGTCTGGGCGCAACTTTATTATTTTTGGGTAGAAGTCGGGAACGCGTTTAATTCTGAGACGCGGTGTAGGTTACTATGTGACTGAAAACCTAAAAAAAAGTTCGGGAAGCGGTTAGAATGGAGTCGTGCTAGAATACTTACGCCGCTGCCACATATAACATATGAATTACATAATTGGGTCATACTCTGGGACGAGGTCTAAGTCGTAGTATAATATCAGTTGTTACGTGATTAGGAGGTTTTTCGTGACTTGGTTTTGGGCCATTACATGAAATCAGAAATGCGTTTGTAGGCGATTATATAAAAAGTCTGTGGAAGTGGAAACCAATCTGATATCTCATCAATCCTAAGAAATATGTCGAAAACCTTACGTCCTCTTGGAGTTGAATATCTAAGAATACTGAAATCAACTTTTTGACGATTATGTAGGAAGCCTTAGGAAGTAAAAATTAATTCTATACCTCATTAGAACTGAGAAATATGTAGGAATTTGTGAAAACATATGCAACCCCCTTGCACCCACTTTGGGGTTGAATATCCAAAAATCCTGAAATGAGTTTTTAGATATATATAAAGAAATCCCGAGGAAGTGAAAACCAATCCGATGTCTAATCACTCCTAAGAGATATGGCGAAATTCGTGAAAACGTGTTCAACCCGTTTATAGCCTCTTAGTGGTTGAAAAAATAAAAAACTTGATAACGAGTTTTAGGTGATTATTAAACAAGCCCGTGGAAGTAAAAACTTATTCGATATCTAATCAGACCGGAGGGATACGGCTGAATTCGTGAAAATGTATACAGCCCCTTTACACCACCTTGGGGTCAAATTTCAAAAAATCCTGAAAACACTTTTTAGGTATTTATATGAGAAATCCGTAGAATAAAAATGAATTAACTATTTGGAAAGACCTAGTAGATATGGCGAAAATTGTGAAAATATATGCATTCCATTTTCACTGATAATTTTGTTTGCCCCCCTTCCGAACGCCAATAGATATTTGAAATTTTTTTGAAGGAATATTACTTGTTTAGTTGATTCACATATACATACCGAGTTTCAACTTTCTAGCATAAGCCGTTCTATAGTTAGGAAAAACACCCCCCACTCCCGTACCATATTACCACTATAAAAAGTTATATTTTTCTAACATGCTACTATTATAGTTATATCTAAATACCAACTTTCAGCTTTTAATGATTATAGCTTCTTGAGATATAAAAATCGAAACTTTTTCCTTTTCACCCTCCCCCACCCTCACCCTCTACACCCTCACCCTCTGCACCCTCACCACCAAATTTTTTTTCTACTAGGCGTCTATTTGGCCTACTTCCGGTAAAAATTCTAAGCATCTATCTTAAACTGTTCTTGAGAAATAGGACGTGATTTTTTTGAAAAATTCTTATCCCCTCCACTTCCATGCTCCACCGCCCCCTTAAAAAATTTTATTTTCAGCAAACTTTATTTGTTAACCTTAATACAGAAATCGAATTTTTATTTTTCTAATGCAATTGGTTCGTGATATATCGTAATTTAAAGTTTTTCACCCCCCACCTCCGAACACCACTTACCCCTCTCAAAAATTTGTTTTCGATCTGTTCTCCTAGTATACCTACATATTTATTTATTTAAGGACTCAATGAACAGAAATCATTAAGTTTTAATTTCGTGACATTAACCGTTTAGGAGACATTGATTGTAGAACGTCTCGATATCGGCTTTCGAGCGTTTCGGACGCATTATTATTCCCCACACCCCTTCACCCATATCAGCATTTTGCAAATCGGTCCACTATCGAAGCTCTATATAAATTCCAAGTTTCAGCATCCTAGCGTAAGTGGTTACTGAGATCTAGAAACCAAAATTTCCCGTCTTAAACGCTTCCCCGCTCACACCCCTAACCCTCAAGAAGTGGTCACTTAAAGGGGCCTACTCAGTTTATTCAGAAAAAATAATTAGATTTAATAGCTCATAGGGTTTGGGATCTATAAGCCCTAAAACGGATTTGCGTACGGCAGACGGAGGTGGCGTACAGACGGAGTGAAATTGTTTTTTGCTTTTTTGGTGTCTATCAGTCATGAAACGTGGAAAAAAAATTTTCAGGGTAGCAAATTTTTTATTTTTAAAAATCGATAATTCGATCCCTGGGCATTAACTAATATGTATTATATAATAATTTTTTCAAAAAAAGTTAAAAAAAAACTTTAGATTTTTCATTTACGAGAGAATGATATTTTGAAATATTATACCCAAAAGATGAACTGAAGATCTGAATAATCTTGCGTTCATGTTTAAGTTGAAAGATACAATTAAAAATTAAACGCTTACAATTTACAGAAAAAAGTCAGTGAAGGTATTTGATAACCATTATTAAGAGCCCATAAGAAATTTATTTTAATTATGTAAAATGGAGCGCTTAGAGCAAGAACACACTCCTGTAAAGTCTTCTAATCGACCTTAAAGGTCGAAATTATGACACCCTATTGTTTTGGACATAGCGGTTGCAAGGATTTCACCCCCCCCCCCACCAAATCTTGGAAAAAATGTTTTCAAATTATGAACTACTCTTGAGTTTTCCCCAGCGTCATTTCAACCATACACTTACCGCACTGAAAATCGCACAATTACAGAGTGCTCGCCGCCTCAATCATAGAATCACTCGAGAGCGATACCAGGACTGAGTTACTTCGACTCCCCGTACAAGGACGAATAGATTTCTATAGAAAGTTTCGCTTTAAATAAAAAATGGGACCTTCATCGTTTCCGTATAGTCGCTGAACAACAATAGCGCGCGGACTTACCATACCCCTGATCAAAATCACCCAGACGCCGTTACTGCACCCCAAACTGCGGAGACCGAAACCTTTATACGGAATAATGCACTTCGAGTATGTTTTCCGCGTCGAGTGTCCTTCAAGTGATATTTGTACGTCGAGTTTATTATTAAATATTGTTCCAGGGGGCTGACAAGTGGGTGTATGGGGTTACATTCTATACGAGTAGCATTTTAATGTTACATTTTGACGATGCCGTCGAAATGAGTTCTTTATATTTCGTACACATTTAAAATTCGAAAAAAGAGAAAACCATTTCAGGAGGTTTTAGAGCCTGTTTCGAGTTTTCAATTCCGAATTCAAAATGAAATAATGCGGTTGAGTGAGATGTTGACAAACAGCCGTTGGTTTGGCACGCACCAGGCTCACTTTATACATCCTGGATGTACGTATCGTGTGTAGATTGGCTTTAAATAGTTTAAACAATGGCCGTGGAGTGGTTATTTCGAGATCAATTTGCGACATTATTAAAATTTCGAATTATTTGATTTTAAGGGTTTGGTAATGAGTTAGATAAGAATGGACTTGTTACACGTATGAATCGGGTTTACGGCCATAGCCAATGCTATTTGGTTTAGTTTAGTTCAGTTTCAAGAAGGGGCGCAACGCTAGAACCACCACGCTCACTAGGCACAGTACGGACCCATTGCGATCCCTTCATATCCTCGTGGGCTGCTGCATCCCCTCAAAAGCACTCCAAATCCCTGCAGAACCTGACCAGTTTGTCATCCTCTAACGACCTCAAATCCTCGATGTTATCGAAGAAAAGACTCTCAATCGCCTTCTAGCGATCCCTGGGCATTCACACAAGATGTGAGTGATGTCCTCCACAGTGTACAGATCATGGCAGAACTTGCACATGTCCGTCTCCGCTACCCCTAGGTATTTCGTTTAAATATTGATTTTATACAGCAACAAAAGAATTCTTAACTTTTTTTTTTAATCTGGACATTTTGTAAGAAGAAATTGGTGACTCAGTTAACTCATTACAAATCAGAATCAACCAACATAAAGCAATATCCCATGGACGCAAAATCCTTATTTAGCTCACTGAATTCAATGAAAACTGCAATAAAATAAGCTCGACAACCTCCCTGCTTTATACTCTTTACAATTCTTAATTACTTCAATATTTCAACGCTCTCCTCGCGAACAGTATAATTTCTTCCTCAGACATGCATTCTCGACATTCAACATTTTATGACTTGATTTGCATATCCGCCTGCCTAGAAAATCCATAAAAGATTTGCTTTAAAATGTCGACTTATTAAAGCCTCCTTGATACTAAACAACCCTACGATGATAATTAACTTTTACAAATCATCAAAAGTATTCGTCGGGAGTTTTAGCCGAATGTTGATAAAATCGGTACAAAATTTTACATTTTATGCAAGCCAACTGGCGTATATCGTGATCGCGACTTTTATACCTATACAAAATACTAGTTCAACCTCAAAAAATAAACCTAATTGTTTTTAAATTTTCATTTCAGATCCATATCAAATGTTTGGTCCAACGAGTAGTCGACTGGCAAGCTCAGGTGAGTCGCAGTATTAAACACACCCCAAGAACGCCAGTGTCCTGTTCTGACCATGAAATTGAATTTATTGCAAAATTCGTTAGTCAGCAGCTGAAAGTTAGCATAGTGATTCCGCGATTAAGGGTGTCTCGACTGACAGGGTTTGGAACTTTTTTCGGTACGAAGGACCCTAGTGTTTCGCCACTCGCGCGTTATCTTTATTCATGTCGACTATCCATTATCATATCATTACAAGTCAATCACGCAACACACCTCGCAGACCTTTGATTTCTGGGCTAAAGTGCGTGAAGCCTTGATTGTATCTCACACACGTTCCTTTCAGGATGACTTGCCAAGGATATTTTGTGGGATTGTTTCTCGCTGGCCCATATCGAATCACCTTTTCACCGAAACTTAACCACTATAACCAACTACACCATAGAGGCGAAGGAAAAATCAACCCCTTCGAGAACGTGTTTAGCCTTTTTGGCTTTGCTCGATGTCAGAGGGAGTGTGTGCCTGCCTGCGAACAATAATTTCCATTTTAAAAGCCTTGTCGGGATTTTTTGATCGACACGTGTTCGTACAAGGAAGGGCAATATGTTTCTTGAATGTTAATAGTATTGTTGTTTCTTATAGCGTAGGTACCGCTGTTATCGGGTTAAGTGGGAGGTGTTTGGTTTTGTTGAATTTGTGTAGGCGTAGGATTTCGGGTGCCTCTTTAACATCATTCGATCAATAATCGTCTCTTATTAAAGCCCATTAAGCCCTATGACGTTATGGCACTGTTTTGATACGTAAACTACCTCCAAATTATCTAATCGACATTATAATCATTTCACGATCTAAAATTGTAACTAGTTGGGGTCATAAAGGCTCCGCTTGACTCCAAATTGACTATTCGGTTCCGCAACAAAACGAACTTTTCAAGTTATTGTGAATTATTTTCGCAAAAATTCTTAGCACTCAATTTCACGGAACACCACCCGCTTACACATTTCCGAAAATCGCAATAGCATAAAATGTTTCCTTCCAAATGCGGCTTTGATTATAGCTTTTTCGTTACAGGCGGACACCACTGGTGTCTATCTGAAAACCAAATCGAAATTACCTGTGACTAATAACCATTTATTTATAAATACGCGCAAAACTAAAAAATAAAATAAAAACACAAGCCCCTAGAAACTAACAACAAGGGTATGTACTCGTACATCTACAACAGGACAGGGTCTCTTTTGCAAAGGCTTAATCGAGAGGTTGCATGCAATCGAGTAATAAGTCTTACGCTCATGTTCTTCGGCTCAAGGATAAGAACCCCGAAAAAAATCAAAAAAAGGAAAATGTGGTGCCAATGGCGAGTTCCCTATACACGGCGATTTCTATCTACGACGAAAGCGAAACAAATTTGTATCTTGGCTATGCAAGGACTATTAGGGCTTAAGCAAGAAAATGGCTCCAAGACAGTGCCCAATTTTTCAGTAATCAAAAAGAAAGAAACGCATATGCTGCGATTGCTTGAAACAAAAATCTAAGATAAGGTCGAAAACGGCCATGCTCAGGACGAAGCCGGGACATCAATCATCCGTAATAATCATCAGTTCCAATAGACATTCAATCTTCAATCTCAGATCCATAAAGTTATTAGGGACATTAAAGTGGCTTTTTTTCTGGGCTTCTTTAGATCGGATTTTAGGGTTCTTGTCGACGTCAATCGACCATAAAATCGTGTAAGGGTGTGGCACCCTTGCTCTCTATGCTTACTGATTTTTAAGGAACGTTCACCGATACTGGGGCGGTCGTTCTTTTTTTTTACGCAAATCGCTAACTCATCAGGCAATTAGGAGCGCATTATCGTTATTCATAGAACGATATAACGTATGGGCACGTACAATGATTTGAGTTTTGGGGGTGTGCTGGCAACATTTAACAGCACTCATGTGTAACACTAACAAGAATTGTTGTTAATTACTATTGACAGCTTAACGGGGGTGTCAATAGATGAGGATTACATAATATTGATAAATGTTCAGAGAAAGAATAAATACTTAGTTTAATAAAATTTGATATAATATATTCTGGTATAAATTCTACTCAATGTATTTCCGAAAAAAAACGTTAATTCAGAAATAATAATTGTGAAAGAGGAGGAGCCTGTGAAACTTTTTGGTCCATTAGCGGGAAATAATTTGAGACATACTACATGGTATAAATACGAGTATAATACCTCTATAAAGATATCTACATGAAACGCTATAGGTTACCTATTTAATCCCGAACCCGTCGGAGCTAATTTTTCTTGCATTTAATGCCATCGGGAATGAAATGAGAGTTGGGTTATCTTTAAAACTGTCCAAACTCGAAACGAGCTAGGATGCCACGTCTAGCCTTAACCTTGCCAAGGAGGCAGCCCGCTTGAAACATGTAGTATTTAACCGCGAGAATTGCCAAGTGTTGATTGTTTTTTACTTGAATTCCGGCAAACTCCTAGCTACGAAAAATATTTTTGGATGAAAATTGTTCTAATTCATGGAAGAAAGTCTACAAAACTATATTTGTAAAAATAAAAATAGAAATTCCTCCTTTTTATTGTAAAAATATCTATATCTATTTTTGTTCTTACAATTATGTAACCAGTTATCTTTATCTTAGCAAGCTTTATCAAAACAAAATATAGTTTTGTGAAGTTGTACCCGTGTTCCAAAAAAAAATTAAGATTTTTCGTGCTAAAGCGACCTATAGATGGTCAAATTTTGAATAATATTGATAATTTTGAACTTCAAAATTGGCTGTGCAATATAATGAATGAATCAAAAGGGTTTTGATTTTTATTGAGGAATAGAGAATAAATTACATCGTCTGAGATCAGTATTGCGCAAAATCGTTTATCACTAGACATGTTACGTCAGACGGTAGCTAAGTAATTGGGCAAAATATTGCACAGCCTGGACACCCAGCAATAATATTGTGGAAGTCCGCTTTCTGTTAAAAAAAAACATAAGTCTCAATATTTTAATTTTTAATTTTTGTTCGTCATTTAAAATAAAACATTAAGTAAAACTTAGAAAGAACAGCTGGCTGTGCCGATTTTACTGGAAAGTATCGCAAAAGATATGCACTAAGATGACTCTTATTTGTATGGTACAATTTTTATTAAAGATTTCTTCGCAAACCCACTAGAATGGTTTCAATTAATTAAAACAAATATTTTTAATTTTTATCCCTTTTGTGATCATCTTAACAAAGAAAGGGCAAAGTGGCGAACAGACTACCTACTTACATAATAATCAGTTTTTTCTATCAAAAGTTTCATGTGGAATAGTTGAACCTTTCAAGCTATTTCGTTCGGAAAAGCAATGATTTTTTCTTTATTCCCTGGACTTTTAGATAGATTTATACATATATAAATCTACTTACATTTTTGGCTATAAAAATTAAAATTTAAAATTTCACGTTACCTCAGATTTTCCTGAGTTGGCATGTCCTTCAAATTAAGAAGGTGGTACTAACTTTAATAATACTAGCAATTTTTATTTTTAAAAAAAAATTGTTAAACCGGATTTCGATAGCTCGGACCGAACAATACAAATCCGCTTATGAATAATAATAATAATCAATGGCACAACAGCCCAAATTGGGTCTAGGCCTTGAAGTAGTGCTAGAGTTACTTCATTACTAGACCAACGGAACACTAGGAGGTGAAGTGGTCAGCCACTCGCTTATGAATAATACCGGACCTTAAATATTTACTTTCGAAATATGCTCCTTGCATAAAATATATTTTTCAAGTTCCAACATTCCAACATAAGCCATTCTTGATACAGAAGTCAGAAAACCACGATGTTGCACCTCTTCAAAACTGTATCCGTAAAATACTTCACTCCAATTTACATTTATTATTATTTATTTGTTTCAAATTTTAACTTCTTTGCGTTAGCTGCTCGAACCTAAAAATTATAAGGAATTATAAGAAGTTTTTGTTGTTTTCCGGCGTCAGAGGAGTTTCTGGTGTGCAACCCCAACACCAGAAACTCCTCTGACGACGGAAAACAACAAAAACTTCTTAAAATTTGCTTCTATGGTAGCTTCTCACCATGAAAAATTCCATTCTCATTATAAGGAATTATTCCTAATCTTGAAATAAATTCTTTAATTTGTCCCACAATGTATCTTTTGGTGTTAATCCAAGATCTTAATGCCTTAGGGCCGGTTTCACAGTGGAAGTTTAAACTAAAAATTTGGTACTTAGGAACTTAATCGTTTGTTCCTAAGTTTAAACCAAATTTTTGGTTTAAACTTCGACTGTGAAACCGGCCCTAAGTCAAATAATTTGGAGAATTAGGTGCTGATGCGGTTATATTTATGTATTTGCATTGCCTTAAGGATCCACTAGATTTCCTGTATATTTACAACCTAGAGCAACTACCTTGCCATCACCAAGCTACTAGTGTACCTATTCAATTCACAATGATGTAAAATTTTACAAAACTTTAAAGTTACGGGAAAAGAAAAAAGGAATTTTGCGATATTTCAATTAGCGCCTAACACCTGCAGCTTACAAGGTTTGGGCGTACATCCAGGTAAGTAATCTATTCAAAACAGGAATACCTGTAAATTTATGGAAGGTTGGCACGAAACATGGCTCGAATGTTTATTACGGAGGATTTTAATCAGAGTATAAAATCGTCGATAGTACCTACATCGAGCTTGCTGCTGCGCCTTGTCGGTTATTTGAGCTTTTTCCATTATTTTTATTATGTATTCTTTTCTTCCAACAAAGTGCAATATGTTGCTTAGAAAACTGAAAAGTTTTCCACTATTACGGAAAAATAGAAAAAGAATTTGCATAGAACACAGGCCCGCGTCTTGATCCAGTTCCGTTCCGAAAGTTTTCTTTCTCGTTTTTCCATTCGCTGCTTCGTTTCCCGATTATGTAAGTAACAGCGAAAAAAATGTTGTTGTTGATTAATTATGGTTTCCTTTCGACAAGAAATCGCTTTGTTAAACGACCTTTCTCACAATTAAGTTTTTCACAAAGTTTGTGAGAGGAAAACGCTGGGCGTAAAGTAGTGAAAAGTCGTGTACATGTTGACGACGACGGGAAGAAAAGTCGTTCTCTTAGCGCAAAATTGAAGTAAAATGCGGAACGTACAGGACTTTATAGCGCCAAACATCAAAGCGAGATTAAGGAATTAATTACTTCCGGATTTCTTATTAAATTAACAATTTCTATCGTGGCAGGAGGACTCCATCGCCGTCACATCGTCCAATGAGTCTTTGTCGTTGGCGTAATTGTTTTAGCTCATCTTGCCCACCTCCCAACCACCCTTAATGTTGGGTGTGCCGTAGTGTCGTAATTAGAAAATTGTGAAGTTTTTTTGTATTTCGCGCGCGCAATTAAAGTAGTAAGAGGCACACGAACAGGATGTGTGAAATTGGGAAAAGTGGATAAGGTCGGTAATATTGCGATACATGATTTCCTTTGAATTAAACGAAACTGTAATTATACAAGAAAATTAATTTCGAAACATTTTAGCCAAAGTGTTTTTGGGGTAAAAGGCGTGTATGAAAGTGTGGAATACTTGACCGTGGTAATTATCTTATTAGTATTTTACGCACCTCGAGTTCGGGCTGATTAACATCTCTTTCTTTCTTTCTTTCTTTTCGTTTCATATCCATATTGGTACCAAGAAAGGCGTATATAATTAATGTACGGAAGTTATTTTTGAAAATGTGGTGCAAACATGGCATCTATTCCTTCTATTAAATGCTTTAACTATTAATAATATTATTTATATTTTTGAAGAGCAAACACCTCTAGCATTAGCATTCTACACGTGTGATGTTTTTAAATAATGTACAGGATGTGTTGTTATAGAGTTAAAAGCGGGATATGTGTTGCAGCTATTAAAAAACTGAGCAAACTACCCGTAAAAAATATTCCCGTTTTCGAAATACGTCGTTTTAAGCATTTTTTAATAACTTCCGAACGGTTAATGCTATTTAAAAAAAATGTCTGTTCTTAAAGGTTAAAAAGGAAAAAAAAATTAATTATTGTTTCATATAGCAAGATAATCGATTTATAACCGTTTTTATTACGTTTCAAAGAAATTTTTTGTTCGCGGTTATTTAACTGAGAAACGAGATCACTAGCCTACAATTTTCTCTCCTTAAAAGCCTATGTTGTCACCTTTTGAAGTGATCTTCCATTAATACAATATTATAAATTATTTCACCAATTCTTTTTTTAGTGACCAGAATAAATCACCATATGAATAAAGAGATACCTGTTGAGCAATAGTCAAGTTAATGTTAATAATTCTTTTGCATGCAAACAGTTTAAGGCGCTAGCATACCGGCAATGAAATTTTTTAAAAAATATTCTACCTATTTTTCTAAGAAGAAATTACAGTAAGCCAAGAAATTGTTGACAGTTATTTTGTGCTAATTTTGAATTTTCTCAACTTATTTCACTTCAAAATGTAATCGATAAGTTCTTGAACCTATTTCTTTTAGGGTTAGGCCACTCTAGAGTTTTCGAAAAATCAATTTTTTTTTTATTTTAAATGGTCCCTTAGGACTTCAAAAATGATGTCCCAAAAGATTATGGCCGAAAAAAATCTCTAAGGTCTCGGTTTTCGAATTTTAGTTCAAGGCCGCCTACAAAATTATTCATGACTTTCTACTACTCAAAATTCAAACGCGTTTATCTCAAAACTAGATTTTTCAAGCTGGCCGGAAACATAACTAAGACAATTTTCAACCGATACACTTGAAATTTTGAATATATCTTTAAAACTATATTGTTCATCAGAGTACATACGTAGAATTTTTTTTATATTGCATAGTTCATTTGTTATTAACAGTTTTCTGACGATTTTTAGGCAAATTTTACACTTTTTACTTTAGAAGTGCGCCATTTGGCCAAAAATCAATATATCGAAAAAAAATCCTACTTACTCTTGTAGCTGTTATTATATATAATCGAATCGGCTTATCATAATTCAAAAATTACAGGCACTGTGTGTCCGGCCATGGACCCTGGAAAAACGGAGACGTCATCGCAAAAACGCTGCACAGCCGCCATTTTGAATTTAATCGCTTCAAAAAAATTACTGTACATAGTCAATAATATATATTATAAACATCCATTTTTGTAATCTCGATTTATTTTGTAGTTTTTCTGAAAAAAAAAATCCCCAAAAAGGCCTATTTTTTCAGCATCTAGAGTGGCCTAATTGGTTTTTGATGAACAGCGACATCTGTTGCATAATAGAGATCCCATTTATTCTATAACCATTTCTTTTTCTCTAGAATTTTCTTGTGCATTTCTTGGGTTTTTTTTAATAGTTTTTAAATAGAAACATAAATAGAATGCCGACATGTACTTACTAGAGTAAAGGGTACAATAGATGACACCTCCAAGGATTTTTTTATCTTTATTAACTTTTATATCATGACATTTTGGTTAAGAGAGGCCACTGTAAATGGTTAATTAGGTCGTTTTGACGTGAAAAAGGCTTATCAAGAACCTTATTTTTATTTCAATTGTTAATTAAATAGGATTTTTCGTAAATTACTCCTAGAGTATAGTGATTGACACCTGTGGTATAATCATTGACGCCCCAAGAGCATACAATGGTTGACACCCACGCCAGTTGACTCCATACTGAACATATCTTAATAGTTAGTGAAATAATCGAGTATGCGGAATTGCGTAAATTTTTCTTTAAATTTTGTATTGACCGTAAAATTCCGATCATACACCATTTACTATTTTCACTAAGATATTGTAATTTTACTATCGATAAATAAATAAAATTTGTCAATTCTTTACATAATCTGAGGAATTCGATTTCTGATATAGAAATTAAGTGGGCTTGCTGTTCTGAATCTATTCCCACTTTCTAAACAAAATCTCAATACTTCGAAGCCCATTCAACGAATCACACTATTATTCATTATCAAAAATAAAAAATTTCTGAAACATTTTTTTAACTTACAGGCTCCGGTCAAATTCAACTTTGGCAATTTCTCCTGGAACTTTTAAGCGATTCAAGTAATGCCGGCTGCATAACTTGGGAAGGAACCAACGGAGAATTCAAATTAACAGATCCTGACGAAGTGGCCAGACGCTGGGGTGAACGAAAGTCCAAACCAAATATGAACTACGACAAATTAAGTCGGGCACTAAGGTAAGATACAAACTATATTCTGATTTTAATTTATTCATTCCAGTAGTGTGGGGTGTATCTAAAGGGGATGTTATTCAATCCTAATGTGTGTAGTTTTGTGAACGAAAACAGATACACTGCACAGACTCGCTGTATATTCGAATGTGACTTGTGGCCCTAAGCCTAAGCCCTAATGAAGTGAATCCCATTAAACCGCCTACAAATGATTTCTAACGACGCCGTAATGGGATTTTATTCGAGTAATGATTGCCCGAAGGGTTCTTTTTTCGCACTGAATCACTTGATTAGGATTGTCAGGGATGTGCCTGGAATTTTTATTAAGCGAACTAATTGGAATGTTAGTCGATAAATCATTGAGTTCAACTTAGTTTTTATAGCGCCATGCACTCGGCACTTAATTTTATGCAATATCCTCGAATATTCCACCTACATTTCTCCGTA
This sequence comes from Beris morrisii, assembly GCA_951812415.1. Lineage (NCBI taxonomy): Eukaryota > Metazoa > Arthropoda > Insecta > Diptera > Stratiomyidae > Beris > Beris morrisii. The sequence continues at coordinate 30,694,098 of OX638310.1, forward strand.
TGAGTAAAAACTGGAATCATTCCAATACAAATTTCGTCCCGTTGATTGATAAAAGGTATATGCACCTACATACCAACATCCACACATAATCAATATATGAAAAACTGATTTTCAATTACATGTCTAGATAAATTCATTTTCTGTTTTCCATTTAATCAGAAAATATATTGAAATTGGTTTTATTTTACTATACAGCAGCCAGCAACAAACCTTTATCCTCCCGCATATTAACCCCCAACCGAGAGAAGGATGTTCATTCTGTACAAATGGGATGCTCGCTTGGTGTTCAGTTCAATAAAAACGAATGTTGGCATATGTCTGGCCATTCCTGTAATATAATAATAAATAAAACGAATTGGGGAGAAAATAAAAATACAAATAAAATCGCAAACATGAGTCCTGAAATGGGAAAAAAAAGTATTAGCCAATACTATTTTATGTACTATATTTATATTTTGTATTCTATTTATTTTTGGGATGATTTTTTTTTCTGCTGTGATTTAAAAGTTCATGTCGCTTTTCACTCGATTTGATGGTATTAATTGGCTTCGAGAGCACAAATATTGCAAATTCGACCTCGTTACCATGGTACTTTAATGGAATTCGCATGAAGTAGTTGTTTTTTTAATCGATCGAACAGTTTTATTAACATGCTAAAAACGCTATTTTAATTAAATTATTATTTTGATATGTGTAGTGCCAAAAAATTGAGAAGTTACAGCGATGAACATAAAAAATACATTCAAAGAAAAAATGTTCAGAGTCTCTTACTGCAATTTATTTTGACCTATTACTTGTTTTTTTTGTATTACATTTTGACGGAACAACCACTCTGGATAAATGCCATTTTAGAAGACTCTGCTATCTGATCTCTACAGAAAATATTAATCTGTTTAAAACATTTCGTCATATAAATTAACTATAAATTATTAATTATTAATGAAAGTAATCCCTCGTCTTTCAACCTGGCGAAAGAAAACATCCATAAATAATTGATCGTCTAAGAAGAAGAAATAGTCAGAAAAATACATACTCGCGTTTATGATATTTTGATATTGTTATAATGTTATTAATAACAAAGTATTGTTGTGAGTTAAGGGTTCGTCGTCATTTAAAGTAAAACCAATTGAATTCACTCATTAAAAACATAAATCGCTTTATTCAAATTGATTGATTATTCTTGTTACATTTGGCAATTCAAAATCATTTAATTCAGTAATTACACTTGGAAATGCTCCACGGTACTATACTGTTCACTTTAAAATACGATGCTAGTGTGTGAACTCTGAAAGTAACGGAAGAAGTTCGAGATTTTTCGAGTAAAGTGTATGATGTGTATGAAAGATGCATTAAGAAGGGTAGAGCTCTCTACGCTATTTTTATTGGATGTAGGAAAGTTTAGGTTCTCACTGAAAGCTTCGACTCTCTTGATATTTGACTTAGTATTGCCAGGGTAAGCATGTAACAGTATTATGTTTAACTTAAAATTTGAAAAAGCTTTGCTCTCATTAAATTTTGCATTTTCAACTTTTAGTAGTAATATACTTGAAAAGTTATAACTTATTGTGATTGAGGAGGAAGGGTGAGGGATTAAAGAAAAAAATTTGATTTTTATATCTTCGAGACGTCTAACGATTGGAAGCCGAAACTTTTAGCAAAACGCTAATGGAGCATCCAAAATAAATTTGTTGGAGACAGTTGTATTGTTCGGGTATGGAGACCCTAACAAAAACTCCCGAGAGGTCTATGACTTTAAGTAGCACATACTTCAGGATCGCTCATACCAGAATATTAAATTTTTTATAGAGGTGCCTATAACACAAATACATAAACAATATTAACTTTTTAAGGAAGATGATTCCTCCGAGAATAGATATGAGAAAACAGGATTTATATCTCAGGAACGTTTTAAAATATCCGATTAAAATTGCTATTCTAACTAAACTGAGTGAATCCGTTTTGGCTTAACGGTTTTTGATGGTGGGGTATCAGGAAGGAGAGAAGCAGAATGCTTGAATGAAAAACTTCCGGTTTTTATATCTGTAAGATGGTCTAGATAAGTTTGGAATTTGTTTCCTAAATATTAGTGTCGTAGGCGAATGTTCTAAAAATCAATTTTTGACGGGCACAATAATTGATATTCTTGTAACTCGTGAACCATTTGTTCTATGAATTTAAATTTGCAACGTGTAGACATTATGTAGCAATTGAATTAAAACATTTTGAAAAACAAAAATTTAAAAGTTTGCTCATGAGTAAGGCTAATGTTAAAAATAAGTATTTTTAACATTATGTTCTATTATATCTTAGGAACCCTTTCTTCTACTTCTCCTCAAGTCTTATTGTTGGCAGGTTATGTACCTATATGTTTATGTGTAGTATCGATAGCGCGTAATAAATCCAAATGTCACATAGTCTGTTACGTGACAAATTAACCAATAAGCTTACCACTAGGCACAAACTAAAACTGAGTTTTTCTTTTTGTACCACTCCTGCCCATTGATCTCGAAGAGATTTTGGTCGTATTAATTCACAAAATTACTCTACTGTTTGAAGTAGCTTCCAAACAAAAGTCATTAAAATACCTAGTCAACTCCTTTGTGTACAATAACTTCAGTGTGATTTTGCTATCTATTTCCCAAAAATCTCTATTCGGTCTTATCTCAACCCCGTGGTTGAACCTACTCTCGAAAAAAATAACTACATACATTGAGGACAATCAAAATAAATCTTAGATTCAACGAAGGTACGTCTGTTATGTCACAAATATAACCAGAGAAATATTATCGGAGAGTCCAAGGGCCGATTTGGACTGTCGCGCCATTGAAGAATATTATTTACCTTAATAAGATAATAGCCTTCGTTATTAGCATAATAAAATAATAAAGTATTTTGTAATTTAAATTTTTTGTTAATAAAAACGTACGTTTGTTTAGTTCATATTACCCTCCATCGAATAATTTGAACCTTAACTGTTTATCATTGTCTCTTCTCAACATCAAATTTCATGGATCTTTGATTGACTAGAATTTATTCAGCAAACAATTCAAGTGTCATAACATGAACTTAGATAGAAATAATGTACATATGGATGTGTACAAAAACTACAAGTGGTGCCATCTAATGGGTATTTAGTGTTTAGGCGTCTCAGTATATTTGATCAGCAACTTGAGCCATTAGAAGAAGCAGGGTAACGATTGAGCCTTTTACGCCCAACCACACAAGGGTACATAAAGATTTCCAGACTAATTCACGTCCTTTATCCTTTCATCGTCGTCATCATTACAACCCTTCCAAAGTGAGCACACACTCGTTGGCGGTGAAAATACAAAACAGTTGACTCAATCTCTATATGTTTGTCATTTCTTCAGGATTACGTTTAAGGATAATTAGGTTGACTCTGAAGAAGGCTTTCTACATCTTACATACATATACATTCTTATTTTCAAAATAGCACAAGGCTAATGATAATATTGCCAAAATCGATTACACTTATCAGTCACAGCCGATGTGATTTTTACCAAAAAATCAAAAAAGATAATCACGAATAGATAAAATTCTGAGTAATATTTTGGATGAAAGTGACCCCGTAAAGGCTGGGGAAAAGTAAATTAAGTCGCGACAGTAGGTACATTAAGAACGGCAAGTCTCTATGGTTAACCGTGGTACTCGTATATACGAAACCATTATCCTACACAAAATTTATAAGAAATTGACCAGAAAAAGTCGCCTTCACCGTACTAAGGACCAAAAGACATGTACACGACGGCATTATACAACCCCAATTGCTAGTCGAGGGGGTTGGTTCGGTCTTTGTCTGAAATTAGCTACGATTGACGATAATCGTGTTACGCATCTACAGAAATTGCTTTTTATTGCGCCCGAGAAATATAAAAATCTCGAGGGCGATCAAATGAAAATATGAAAGGCGGAATTCACTTTTCTTATGCTTTTTTTTCCTTCCCTTAATTTCATTCATTCTACAATTTGGTCGCCATAAATTTTGGGGTTCTTTTTGTTCTTTTCATTTCTATTTCGGACTGAAAACGAATAGACGTAAAAACAAATAGATTTTTTTCCCAACATCCTTATCATACATTTTGGAAGCAAAAACCCTTTTATTTTGATTTCATTTAGAAGGGCGCAAGTCTTTGACTTCCGTTAATTTGTCAACTTGCTTTGCTTCTTGGGCTATCTTTAGATATACAGAAATACATACTCGTACTTACTATACAAATAAGTAGTTTATTAACACAGATGTTTTTCTTTCAAGGTATTACTACGACAAAAATATTATGACAAAAGTTCATGGAAAGCGATATGCGTATAAATTCGATTTTCAAGGATTAGCTGCTGCTACTCAACCCGCCGCCAGTGATCCCACCTACAAATATCAGAGCGATTTATTTATGACACCATATCATCATAGTGCAAAATTAAGCTCATTTATGAGTCCGCATCATGGAATGACGTCATCTTCAGGTGAGTTACTTTAAAATTTTATAATTTTACTGTTTTAGAAATGTCTCGTAAGTGTCGATTAGACTCAGTAGCCTAGTGTAAGAAAGGTTATCATCCAAGACGCCGTGGGTTCGAACCCTATTCAAGGTCCTGCAGTTTCATACTTTTCAACAACATCCATTCCCAAACAGACCATTACTAATTATGATTTCATACGCCCTTCATGTGGTTGGGCGATGGGATAATAACATGAGAGAGATTTGGCGGAATTCGTTTTATGAGTTGAGAATTGAAAAATTTCGAAAACGGTTTTTTTGAGCATTTGCATAATAAAACTGTAGATGTAAGAACTATCTCGAAAGCTCATCAGACCTAGGATTACAGTCTGCGTACTCTCACCAGTAGCTTCTAAATAACCTATTAGCCGAAAAATGTAAAAACTACTACCATACTAGCTCGCGCACGTATTGATAGCGATATTAATAAAGTTCCCTTTTCAATCGCACTATTCGTCCAGTACTAGAATTCTATTCGACCAAGACTCAAAGCGACCGGTATAACGTAATTCCTACGTAACTCAGTCCTACTAGATGAATGGTTGGTATCGCATATTCACATGTGAATCCATTCTTCCATTGATCTATGAGTAGTATATAACAAATCATGTGTAAAACCATTCTACCGGTCGGTAACGATTACGACAAACTACATACATATGTAACTCTGGCCTAATCCTCATTTATTACTGGTTAACTCTAATTCAAACTCACTTCATAAATACTCTCCACTGAAGTGAATGTATTGCCACCTCTTTCTTGCTCATTCCAATTTAAAATACAATGTTCGATAGGATATCTCTCATATCAATGAGTACGAATGAGATGATCGGATGCAGTTTAGTACAAGTTAACAAGAAATGGAAGTACATAGATGAACGTATTCCCATGTGGTGATCTTTTTTCAGCGACAACTTTCGAAAGAATTCATTGCCGACTCATCGATGTTTGGTTTATAGAGTAGGGTTTGGTGTTAAAGTGAAATTCGCTCGTTTTAGTACTAGAAAAGTTTATCATAGCCTCCAAAAATCAGTAGGTTTTAGTCAAAGAGAGACGAAGATAAAGGGGAAGCGCACATATAAGCTCCATAGAAAAAACCGTATCAAGTTTCAGCACCTCCTCACTCTCAGTCGATTACTAAATTTGGATTTGGTTCGAATACGCGCTAAATTTTATATCGGATAATAGATTGAGAAGCTATGTGGTATTAATTTAACCGAACAGAATTCAGATTATAAGCTAAAAATAAATAAAAATAAAGTATTCAATGTCATTTTATTTAAAGAAACTAAAATAATACAGCTCAATAGAAAATTATAGATATAAAATTGGGTTCATTGCCATTTCGAACGACTAGAATTAAAAGTATAAATCATATTTTTTAGTTTCAACAAATATACTCACCTTGATAATTCTTTCGGAAAAGTAAAAAATGACACATCCTTATTAAATAATGGGGTACTTCCACACCCTTTAACAGCACAACGAACCATATTGAGAACTCAGAACTGTGCAATGAAAGATCACTAATTTGAAAAAACATACAAATCATTTCTCTGCACTACAAAGCTGAGATCTGGAAAAGCCTCACCTCCAATTATTTTTTCTTGGTTTAAACAATTTTCAAAATATACGTTTCTTTTTCGTTGGAACGGGCTGTTCACCGAATAAACAATTTGACGTTTATTGCAAAGAGTATGAGATTTTATTGCATTTACAGTTTAATGTTTTTAGAGCATAGTAGTCGACTGAGAAAACAGATTACGCTGCTTTTCGAATACGGTCCGCTTCCTCTCTATCTCATTCTCTTTGGTTTTAGTCTAGTGCGCCTACTGTAACTTTGACCAATAACCCGTTTATATAAAATTATTTATAAATTTAAAAAAAAAATACAAACAAAATTTTCCTGAGCTTCTTTCTTTATGTTTTCGTTACCAATATAATGGCATTTCTCATCTGCGAAATGTCATAAGTTTGACTATTCCACGTAGTTCCTTATCTTTAGAACTTCTTCGACGGGGATGTTTGAAAATATAATTTTTCGGAAATAGGGGTTTTCAATTGAAAATTTATTATAAACATAAAAAAACAAATTTACCGCTTTTCAACCTGGCACGCATCTGTCAAATTCTACTTAATAGATGTTGGTGTGAATAAGTATCCCGTAACCCTAATCAGATCTAAGAGATAAATCGGAATTCGTAAAAATATTTGCATCGCCACTATACCACTCGTTTACCACAACTGTACGTTGCTATAGCAAAAATATAAATTTTATTATACTTTATTAATTTTTAGGAATAGTAAGTACTGTGATCGACCTGAAATTAAAAAAAAATGAATTATTCGAAATTTTGTATTTTCACGTTTTAAGACTAGAAACCCCTAAAAAAATGTCCGTCTGTCTGCCGTTCTCAAAAGTTATTAATAGGTTGATTTTTTTGGTGAGTAGACTACTGGGTGAACCCCTACGAGTGGTAACTTTTGAGAGGGAAGGGGGTGATGGAGTGTGAGGGTGGAATTGGAAGAGCGTTTTTGGCCAAAAATTTAGAATTTATATAGAACTATGATAGCTATCTCTAGACTGGACATCTTAAGAGCACGGTTGATGGATCGAGATGACTGCAGACTGTGTATTCTGGGGCCAAGGCCCGTTTTGCGCTGTCGCGCTATTGATGATGATGCAATTGGATACACATAGGCCTGCAGTTTTTTATATCAGCAATATTACCTGGTATAAGAAAACTTCATTTCCGGGGTACATGTGATGAACGTTATCTCACATTTTGCTGAATTTTACCCTTCACTAACGTGAATTGAAACAACATATTTATTTATCCTGACACCGTGCCCACGTTTTTCGCAGCAAAATATCTTCATCTTTAGCATGAATACAAGGACCACCCTTAACGACATACCTAAGCACATTCAACTCAACAATATTGCTACAACTTCATTTAAAAGCTTTTCGGAATTAATGTCGTCCTCTACAATGAAACTATTGCCGTTCCACCAGGACTAAGCATTCCTAAAAATACAATCGATTTGCCCTTATGAAACGCAGGAAAACTAAAGGAAATTTCTATAATGTGATATCGAAGGCTGAGCTTCCTTCGTCATGCCTGCCCATTGCTGAGGTGTTCTTTCGGTGGCGACGACGACGGCGGGCGGGCAGCACCCCATCAACCCCTGTCTTTCTACCCCAAAAGTATTGGGAAAATGGGGGAAAAGTTTTGCGGGTATGGAACGCACCAAAGTCCTCCTCTACTGTACATTGAAACGCCATGGCTGTTCCACTTCCTACATGGAATCTAAGTATCTCTCTGTCACTCTAAAGTAGATATTTTCGATAAGGCTGTTATGGACTATAGCGCTATTTCGCTATTATATAGAATAATAGAGGAGTCCAACATATTGTGGTCGATGAGACCGGTGTATAGGATGTCGAAGTGCATGAACATCTACTTCCGCTCCGGTTACGAATTCGTCGGTCGCGACGGAAGCATTCGGGAAATTTCCCACTTTGAGATTGTTTCCCATTGACTAATAAATTTGTTCCTGAATTCTTCCTCTTTAATGGAAACCGCCGCCATCGTCATAGTCGTTAAGTTGAATATTTCAGAATATTTCCTTTTTTATTTATTTCTTACATGTGCTATTTTGGAAAAAATATATTTCACATCTACAATGAAAGGGTCTATTGTTTAAAATATAAAAAGATTTTGAAACCTCTGATTAATTAAATCATATTTTTGGTTTTACTATTTTACTTGTTTTTCTAGTTCAATATCCTGTCTATGAAGATCACAATATGTTTGAAGAGATAGCGACACAGATGTATCACTGCTAAAGGCTTCAACTTACTTTTATCCGCCATCTTGCAAAAACCATATTAGTTTTTACTGTCTCCGGGCTTAGTGAGTGGGTCACCCTGTAATGTGATTGCACATCTAAGTCGACATAAGACACTAACTGTATGTCACCCACGGTTATGCTGACGTTTATATGAGTTAAATGTGGTCATTTATTTGAAATCAAGTTCTTGTATGAGTACAGCAGTGGCGGCTCGCCACATGAGGCTAGTGAGGTTGAGCCTCACCTTTTTACAAAGGAAAAAGTCATCAAGTTACTAGTGATTTTTTGTTTTGAAAATGATACTTAATGACTTTCCGCAGTAAACCGACGTCTTTACTCATATAGTTTTAGTCCGACAAAGTCGTGTTTTAATATTCCAATTCAGCCTCACCTGCTAAGAAAGGCACGAGCTGCCACTGGAGTACAGGGTGTATTGCTATAAAGTTAGAAATGAGGCATGATAGTAGGCTGTAGAGCCGTTTTCCGATGCAAACATATGCCAGTCTGTGATGTTTTTGATATATTTTACGTCAACGTTTTTAAGCCTGTTCTTCTATACTATCAATAACATTAAATAATTATTTACATTTATATATTCATTATTTATTTTATTTTCTTCTTGTTTTTGAATACAAAAAAATAATTTTTCCGGTAACAATGTAAATGCGTAAATGCTAGCACAAAAATAAAAAAAAACTTTAGTTTAATAACATGAAAAAGTGATGGAAACATTTTCCCTAGTTACACTTTATCAATAAAAAAGAGTTATTCAAGTAATGAAATGGTGTTAGTGTTAGTCAATTGTAAATAACTTGTAAGATGGTTGAGCTAGCGTAATAAATTTACTGTCCTAGGAGAGGTGATAAAATATACTCTTATTATACTAGCTTGTGAGCACGTACACAATAGTTGTGAATATGGTAAAACTAAGTCAGCAAGTTCTTGAAAATAATCGTTTGGAAAAAATCCATTAAGGAGTTACATACACCTGGGTAGTTCAAAAAGGTCCTTATTCGAAAGTACCATCTTTTCAGTGTCTACCCTGAAAATTTCATAAAGAAATTCGCTGTAATGGTGAAGTTATATAGCGTTTCGTAACCGACCTGGTGAGCAACGACTAATGGTTGGCGCGTAGGTATACGCGGCCTTTGTCACCTGTTTGACTATGTGCTTTTTTTTAATTTCGGGTATTTATGACCTTCTGTATAGCAAGGACATGTTTTGAAAAGTTGGTGAGGTTCAGGTATACGCGTTCCACAGTTGAAATTCACAGAACCGTATTGCGCGTTTTTCTCGAAACAGCGTTTTGAAAATCGGTACCAGGATTATCTCCGCGACTACTAGACCGATCGGGACCTAGTTTTGCACAATTGTGTTTAATACAATACTCTAACGTTTACCGAGCCGTTTTTTCGATATCTTATATAGTTTTTTTTTATCATAATTACTGAACAATTTTGAGACGAAATATGGCATTTTTAATTCCAGAGGCTGCCATGATCCGACAAAATTGAATTTTGAAATTCCGGCTCGGTAAACTTTGGTGCTATGTATTTTCTTTCAGAAAAAGAAATTATTTTTCCATAAAAATGGCGGAGGGAAGTCTGTTACCGAAATCGCTTTCAACAAAAACACGTTCCAGCAAAACGACTGTAACTTTTTTACCGTTTGAAATTTTCCAACGAAATTTTCACATAATATAGACAAAATGTAATACTTTAAAAAATATATAATGGTTGTTCAATTAAATTCAGTTTTATGCACGAAAAAAATCCTTAAAGACAGCCGTAGTTTTAGCCCCTTAAGAGAGCGAGACATTAAATATTTTGTCAATGCTAAATAGAGCCCAGTGGTGGACAGATAGCGTTTAGTTCCTCCCAGAAAGCTCTTTCACTTAATTTTTAAGCCTAGTACTAACTAGAAGCGAAACGAAATTTCCCATACAAATTTTTCGTTCGAGCGAAAATTGTTAGTGGATTTTGTATGTGATTTGACAGAAAATTTCGTTTTCACTTCCAGTTAGTACTAGGCTTTATGCGGCACAACTAAATAGCAGGGTCCAACGAAGCCCCCATGCCGCAGAATGCTATATTGGCCCCTCATAGAACTCATAGTATGTGTAATTTATTTTTTATTTACCTCGATACGTCAATCCTTTCATTGGTGATAACTGATAAGTCTAACCTTTATATAGTGGCAGATGTATTTCTTCTATTTAGTTTCTTGCGGTGCAAATGCAGGGTACATCAGGTGAATCCTAATAGCAATGCTAGATTTTAAATAAATTTTAATGTGATACAATACCATTTAAACTAATGTACTAATTCCTTTATTTCTATTTCTATTTTCAGCATCGATATTTCCATCGGCAGCATCATGGGGCAATTGGGGTAGTCCGGCCACAAATCTCTATCAGCCGCATTCGATGAGCCACGTAACACCATCACATGTGGCACCACATCTCAGCTCATATCCTCACTATGCATGACCATCACCGTCCGGTGGAGGATTCTAAGTACTTCCACGGTCCATTCTAGCAAAAGGGCAGAACTTACAGTAAAAAGTTTCAAATGTTTCAAGACATACTCACATAAAAAGAAAGATTTATTTTCCGATCCCTTATCCTTGGAATTGTTGTCCTTGTGGATGTCACAATCATAAATCTACGTAGTTTAAGAATAACAAAAAAAAATAATTAATAATAATATTTAGTAATAATTTATTTATTGATGTGTACATAATAATAATCGTTCCAATTCGATATTGAACAGAAAAAATGTTATTAATAACAACCAAAAATTGTCAGTGTATTTTAGCAATATTTTTTAGTGATTAATTGAGGAAATTTCTTTGATGAGAGAAATTCCAAAAGGACAGGTTTCTATTAGTTTTATTTATTTTTTGTTTTTTTTTTCGAAAAGAATTCCTGTCGTTGTTTTGTAAATATAATTTTCTTCGGTGAGATGAATTATATGAAAAATTTAAAATTAGTGTAAAAAAATGACTTGAATGAATGTAATATTGTTGCTCTAGTCTAGACTAGTCTATTTGTATATAAAATACTATCTGTAACATTTTGTTGTCGATTTTCCTACTTGTCAATATTTCAATTTTATTTTCAAAATTAATTCAAATTCCTGTTGCCCGACAGGACAATGTAGAAGCTTGTTTTATGCATATCCAATTACATCGACACTACTATTTTCTCATCCTGTAATATTTCTAGTACTTACTTAATTCTGCCAAACTTAATTCATTCAGTACTAAATGGATATAACGGTTCAGAACTAGATAGAAAAAAATTTGTTTGTATCAGCTTTTTTAATTGTTTATTAATTTTTCTTTTCTATTCATTGGTTTTTCTCCATGATTAACTATGTAAACCAACAAATATATAATATGTGTCAATAAATAAATTTACGCCTACCAGCAGCGTTATACGTGGGAATTGGTTAATGTCCGTAGAACATGCTCAAATAAGTTTATGAATTAAAAAAATTGAGGAGAACATGAACCAAAAAAATGGGACAATGAATATTTCAAGGATCCTAAAGTTTAACTCAATTTTCTTATACTTATTTATCTTTTGATTATATTTAATACTACAGCGTAAAATTGTAAAAAACCTTAAAACATCCTAGACTCTTTCAGTTCTATCGCAGACACTGTACTGATTTCTCAAAAAATTTATATTACTTTTCACAGTTCTGTTTGGGTACTGAAAAAACAAAATTGGTTCAATAATGGCAGGTAAGTCCAGATGCAATTACGACGTTTTATTAAACTAAATTCAAAAATGTTATACTTAAAATTGTCCGTTTAATGTAAGGCCTGCAAATGATGATTACAATAAATTATTCGCAGAGCAATCTTCTTTTCCTGGAATTCTTCATATTTCTGTACAACCTGGATAGATCGCATGAAGGTGATATGTTGACGAAAAACCTTCATGCAAAGTTGGCTTGCTTTAAAAGTTGGGCTCAATTCAAAAGGTTCATGCGAAATGAACAAAAAATGTGTGTGTATACATATCCCTCGACCATTGTAAAAAATATTGGAGCACCTATTCTGAATTTATTGTAGTATCGCTATTTTTACGGTAATTATTGTAAGGAAATAAAAAGCTTACACCTCCCCTATTTCGTTACTCGCCATACACGTCAAGCTACACGCGCCTACGAGTATTCAGCTCATCCTCTATAGTATAGCTTTCAACAGTTAAAAAACAACGTTCACCGTCAGTCAGATTCTGTCTTCCTCGTCCACCATTCTAAAGACCATACACCACCATTTTACCCTCCACGTATGTCGTCTTGGCAATCGCAATAAAAAGTGAGCCGCAAAACAATTTCGACGGCCGTACACACAAATTTTCGTTATCTTAACTAGAAAAGTCATCATCATAATATTTACTTAATGTCGTTTAGTTTATGTTAAATCGCATAGTCTTTAAACTTAAAAAAAACAAGTAGATTATCGACAAAAAAAACAATCTAGAATAGTTTTGGTGTACCTCCGATTTCCCACAAATTTAAATAAAATAAAACAAAACAAAAGAATTTCATTCAACTTAAATAGAATATTCAAAACAAATACATTATAAAAATTTGATGTATTGTATATCCAAAAAGCACCTAACCAAAATAAATAAACAAATCCAACAAAAACATTCAACGGTTATTTATTTAAACGTTGAAATCAAGCAAAGTCAGTAATTTACATAAACAATAAATCGTTAAATAAAAAATAAACCAAAAAAAATTAAATCATGTATACTCACATTTTAAATAAAAATATCTCCAAAATGAAAACTCTTATCGTTTTAAACATGGAAGACTGTGATAGTTGTAAAATGTAAAAAATAAACACGAAACCAAAGTTTTTAGTATAAATTTAAAGAAAAAAATAAATGTAATGTAAAATTATAAATGTATCTCCACACCCTCACACAAATTTTTAAGTGTAATATCTTCAAAGCAAAATAATTTATTTGAAACAGAAATTTCTAAATTTAAGTTTATTTATATAACAATACATTGTATCTATGTAAATGTAAAAAATACATTAAAAAAAAAGAACGAGAAATGAATAATTTCAGAAAAACTTTATTTAAAAGAAAATAAAAAAAAATATTTATTATTAGATGGATGTAAATGTATAAGCAGTTCTTAATTGTATACTAAAAACAAAAATATTGTAGGTGTGATGAATAAACAAAAGAAAAATTAAACTTCTAAAAGTTTGAAATTTGAAGATAAAAATTTCTCTTTGCAAAAAGAATTTCATGTTTTATTCCAAAATTAACGTTTTCAATTGCCCGGAGTTGTAGTGAACTCGATGAATTTAGAAGTGCACTTATCTACAAGTCTCTACACTAGAAATCACATACTAATATTATCAGCTGTAGTCTAGAGAAATATAGTTGATAGAATAAAGAACTAGAAAAAACCGGCCAACAGTCTGGGTGAGATTTTATTGATTTCTGGGTCAAAGTTCGGAAAGCGGTTAAAGTTGGGGTGCGATAGAATGGTACGCCTCGTCCACGTCTAACACATGAATTACGTAATTGTTCATGCTCCGGTGCGCGGTCAAAATCGAAATGTAACATTGGTTCTTGCGAGTCATGTAGGTCTACTGAAAATTTAATTTTGTCACTAGATTAACTCCTTGTAAGATACAACTTTCAACATCCATCAGTGGTTCCTTATACAAATATTAAAATCAATTCGATAATACATATAAAAAGACCGTGTTGACGTCTCGAATTTCGCTATATCTTTGTCTAAAGGTATATAAAACCTTAACACTCCCTTCGGGGTCAATATGAAAAAAAAAACTGAAATTACCTTTTAGACGATTACATAAAAAGCGCATCCAAATAAAAACCAATTAGCTATAATCATCAGATCTAAGAGATATGGGAAAAGGTGTGGAAACCTATGCAGCCACTTTCCTTTACACCCTCTTGGGGGTTGAATTTCGAAAAATCGAGAAATAAAATTTTGGGATTAAATGCGTTGCCCGTAGAAGTAATAAACAATTTTTTATCTAATCAGATACCTTGGGGGCTAATTATTAAAAAGCCTAAAACTGATTTTTAGGCGAGTACATAAAAAGATCGTAGAAGGAAAACCAATCTGATATCTCATTATACCAAAGAGACATGGCAAAAATTGTAAAAATGGATGCAACTCCTATGCACCCCGTTGTAGATTGAATATCCAAAAATTTTCAAATGAATTGTAGGTGATTGTATAGAAAGCCTGACGAAGGAAAACCCAATTCGACATCTTATCAGTCCTAAGGTATATAGCAGAATTCGTGAAAATGCGCAACTCCTTTACACCCCCCTAGAAGTTGAATTTAAAAAAAAATTATAACACTTTCTAGACATTTATCTGAAAAATGCATAGACATAAAATTAATTCAATATTTCAGAAAACCTAAGAGATATGACAAAATTCGTGGAAATATATGCACCCTATTTTAACTGAACATTTTTCGTACGGCTTTTTTACCTAAATAACTTTTACAGTATATTTACAAATACCCACTAAGTTTGAAGTCTGTTGCAGAGATTGGAAAACACGCCCACCCCCGAATCACTATTAATTTTTTTATTTCTGGTACATGCCAGCACAATGAACCTACTTAAATTCTAAGTTTAAACTCACCTACGCACACATTATATGTATATCTCATCACAACTAAGGGATTGCAAAATTTGTCAAAACATATGCGATCCATTTACACCCCTTGGGGGTTGCAGATCAAAAAATCGTGAAATGCGTTTGTACGTGATTATACATAAAAAGTATGTGAAAACCAATCTGATAACTTTTCAAACCTCATAAATGTGTCGAAAACTGTGAAAAGTCAGAAATCAGAAATCAGTCAGAATATCTAAAAATCTTGAAATTAACTATTTGATGAATATGTAGGAAGTTAAAACCAATTATTTATCTCATCAGATCTAAGAAATATATACGAATTTGTGAAAATGTATGCAACCCCTTTACCCTTTAACCTTGGAGGTTGGATATCAGATAATTCTAAAATTGGTTTGTTGACTATAATATAAAAACTCTGCCTAAACTAAGGCAAATTTGATATCTCAACAAATCTAAGAGTTATGGTGAAAATTGTGAAAACGTATACAAGCTCCATAAATCCACTTGGAGGTTGAATATCCAAAAATTCTGATAGAAATTTTTAGATAAATATAAACAAAGCCCGAGGAATTAAAAACCAATTCGATGTCTTATCACTCCTAAGAGATTTGACGGAATTCGAGAAAACATGTTCAACTCTTTTATACTCTCTTACGGAAAAGAAAGATCCCATTTTAAAGGTTCTTCCACAGTAAAGGTTCTTTCTTCGAGAAAAGACTTAATTAGCTTTCAAATGTACAGTACTTTTATATTGTATCGCAAATCGTCCGGAAAAAAATCTTCTTTCCATTTTCACGTTCTTTTAAAAAAAAAAAGTTCAAAGTTTATTGCCATAATAAAATAAGGTAACATTTCCGTAGACTTAACGTAAATTGTATAACACTATGACACAAAGGGTGTCTTACAAGTAAACTTAATGCTTAGAAAACAATATTAGATTCGTATGTTTAACAATATGTTTCAATGGCCATGAGGCAGCAGTGATCATTAAAGGCTCATATACCCCTGACATTTTCAAAAAATAGATTTTTTTTTTTTAACAGATTTTTATTTTTTATACTTTTAAGAATTAAAAAAAAATAGAATTTAGAAAATTCCACTCCATTACAAAGTTATAGCAATAAATGTCACCAGACATCGGTTTGGAACGGCTTCCTGGCTAATTGCTGCGCCACTCTCAACAGCAGCGTTTAGCATTTATTTTTTCGTAAAAGCTGGGTTTCATAGAAAACAAGGTCATTTATAGGACCATCTGTGAAAAACACGAAGATACAAGAGGAAGAAGATGTACAGTACGAAGCTGGAATGGGAGACTTTAAACGCATTTTTCTCGAAACTATGTTTTTAGACATGGTCGGCACGATAACTCAGTCAATTTTCAATATTTTTCAACTTTTTTTTTTTTAATTTTGATAACCATTTTCTCTATAGTCTGACGAGAGGTTTTTTTAATTTTTTGCTTGGAAATTTTTTTATAACTTATTAAACGCAAATTTTTTTAAAAAAACTGATTACTAAAGTTTGAAATTTTGTAACTTATTTATTTTTGAAAAAAATAAAAATTCCCTCCGTCAGACTATAACTACTACATTATTTTACAAGATTCTTTTTTATTTTTGCAAATTGAATTATTTTTGGTGAAGTTATGATGCCGACCAGGAGGCGCCATGGTTTTGATAAGTAGTCCGTTTATACCCGTAAAAAACAATGTTAATATTGGAAATAAAAATTTTTTTCTTTTTTTTTATAGCTGAATAGTTAATAAGATGTGTGAACTCAACAAATAAATTTTTTTTTCACCATATAACCTTTGTAATAATTTTTCAAATTTACTCGGTTTTCAGCGCGTGCAGGGGTATGTGAGCCCTTAAGGGGTAACACCACTGTAACGGCCTAAAAAAAAGGTCTTTTTCGACAATTTTTTTTTAATGGAAGGAAAGGAAATAGACTTATAATATTTAGGGAAGTTAATAACCATGTATTTAAGTATACAATAAAAAAAAATTTGTGAAAAATTTTACAAAATGGCGGCACTAAAGCCATTCTCCCGAGGCATGTTAAATTGTAGGCGCTCTGCGGCACGCAGTTTAGCTTAAGTAAATTTGAACCAAGATGGTCAAAGAAAAAAAACACTGAAACTTCATGAGTATAGCTAGAGAAACACGTACGGGAATTTAGAAATATTGAGTTTTGTGTGATTGGCGAGTATTTGAATAATTTTATTCAATTTTCGACCAAAAACAGAACAGTTATTTGCTAATAACTATTTTTTAAATCAACGTATCAAAAATCCCGTAAGTGTTTCTCTTTGAAATATTATTTTGAAGATATGGTGAAAAATTCGAATGAAAAGAATGAAAATTGTTCGAGTTATGCTGCGTGCCGATTTCGAAAATCGTGTTTCGAGAAAAACGCGTTCAAACTTTTGAAATGTGTTACCGACATGAATAAATAAATAATTATATTCCTGTTCAATCTCTTTCCTCGACGATTTAATGGTGGAGCGCGCCTCTTTTGCCGCATCTGTCAATGAACGCTCAGCGTACTGGGTTCGCTTAGCATCAGTACCGACACAAAAATTGTAGCATTGGACGCCAATATCCATCTCCAGAACCTTCATAATCCGTAGTATGTTAGTCAGTCCATCATTAAAATTACATACAGTGATATCCGTTGCTATATTTAGGATTTTCTTGCCACTTGAATAAAATTTTGACCTTTTGACATTCACTGACGCTACACTAACGTAATTCTGTGTGAAAATGCATCCAATGGAACACAAAAACTTTCTCGCGATATCTATTAGTGTATTCGAGAAGTTAGAAACCAACAGGTAAATCATTAGGCAGTGTCTTCTCAGATGGATACCAGATCCGACGCAGATAGTCGTTTCGAAGCAGCAATTTTTTAAGCAAAAAAAATCGATTTTTTGAAAATTTTACCCTTTAAAGGCACTACGTTGGCAATATGCGTATACCTATTATTCTTATTAAAAAAATCAATCTATATTCTCATAATATAAAAAAAAAACAAAAGGAGCAGAGTGAAAACGTTCAAGATAAGACCTCCAAATATAAACAAAGCAAGCCCTCAGGGTAGTCAAGCTTGTCCAGCAGGTTCAACAAAGGGTTCCCCACATGAGGATACCCCTCTCAAAAAAATGAATACTTACAGGCTATTAAACACATCGCACAAATGAGTCTCTTCTCACAAAAATATATTAAATTCATTTCCGGTCAAATTGGACAACTGACGAAAAAACTTTACAGCGGTCCGAATTTGTTTAAGTCTTTGCAGCATCACCTGCGCCATCTATATATTGAGAAAAGAGACTAGTGAACTGTCAAGCCCGAAAGCCAAAACAACGGCATCAAAACAAATGTTGGTGGTATTTAATAAACAGTTTCAAACTCAACAATTATTTTCAACTTCGATAAGTTACCATCAGAATCATTATTAGCCAGCCTTTCACCTGTCTATTGCAAATTTGCGATGGAAATAAAGAAGACTTGTACAATTCCGGCTCGCCTGATCTGTCAAACATCGGTCGCTGTTTTGTCAGTTCCACCGAAAGTGGTGACGTGCGAAGGTGTGATTTTCTCCATTCTAAAAAAATTCCATAAAAACCAATCTTTTTTTATTTCTTGCAATTCAATTCTCAAGATGGTCAACGGAAAGCATTTAGTTAAAGGTAAGATAAGATGGTCGCAATATTAAGGATTTTAAAAATTTAATTTTTCCGCAAAACTTGAAATACTTGACTAAAGAGAAACCGGCTCGTAAAGGTCGTTGCCAAGAAAATCAATCGCCTTGAGAAAGTTATCTGTGCTCTATATATCTCTATGCTGTGCTCAAACAACTTTTTCTTAATTTAAAAATGAATTTTCCGCTCGCAAAAATGACTGTCTTTTTTTTCCGCGATTTCGTTTGATTGAAGTCGAGAATTTTTATGCATACGACTTTCTGGAACATTCATTTTGTTGCATTGGATGGGGTTTCCTTCCGATTCGAGATTGAGTTGTATTTTTAGCTCCGACGTCAACAAGACAACAACCTGTTGTCTGCTGTTCCGTTAACTCGATTGCAATCAGAGATATATAGTGGAGATGACAAGCAGCGGTTGAGTAGAAGGTTATCTCTATGATTGCAATAGTCTAGAGAAAAGAATTTTATCGGTTGCTTTTATTTTGATTGTTTTATCAATCATCTAGAAAGATAGTAAGAAATTAATCGAAAAACTCATTCGTAATCGTCTGTATATAAATGTGGTTGATGTACTTTATCGTTGGCGTCACATCTAAATTAAAAAGCGATAAAGGCGAGTAAATTCTATTAAATCTGTTGAAAATCGTAGTACACACTGTAAAAAATGAAACGAAATATGATTATCGGCCCTATTCTGAAATTGAGACCTATCACAGGTCACAACCTGCTGTGATTAAAATTTTGTGACTGTGCTTGTGATCGAAATGTTTTTTCACATTCTGGCGCTGCAGTCACAAGAAAGGTTACATAATTTCTCCACATAATTGGAGACATGTGGAAATTATGATGCTGTGTCAGTATCAGTTATCAATTCGGCCTTTGCAAGTGTATAATGGAAAGTTGTGTGCCTTAGTAAACATCTAAAACGTGGAAATTCGAAGTAACTCTCAAATGTATTGTCGATTAATAAAAACGGATCACTTGCGTTCCTCAAGTTTCTTAACGCCCTTAAATCACACAAAATGTAAAACAGCCATCTAAATTTGCGTTAAATTACTTTTGTTCAGCTTCTATTAAGTATTAAAACTTCACGAAACGTTAAATTTGTTTGCCTGGCTGGCCGTTGTTGAGATGTTTTTTTAAAACGTCATAATTGTGACTAATGCTAGAATATGAAGTCACAGATTTTCCAAAATTATTACTCCGCTAAAGTTGTGACTTGTGACTGTACACAGAATAGGCCTGTAAGTATCGGTAAAATTACGTTTTCATTGATTTCAGACTACCTAGACTCAAATTACTCTAAGAGCACCCACAGACTTACAATTTTTAAGTTTATACAGGGTGCGCCATCTTTTAGAATTTATTTGGATTAGTTTTTGAATACAACATCAATCAAGTGGCTTCCTCTGTTGGTCACAGCAAAATGTGCCCTTTTTGCTACGTTTTCCATTACTTTTTCGAGCATCGAATGTTTGCTTTGAGCTCGTCAATGGTCTGAGGCTTGCTGGCGTACACTTTGCTTTTCAAATAACCCCATAAAAAGAAGTCTGAAGGAGTCAAATCGGGAGATCACGGTGGCCAGTCAATGTCGCCTCCTTTCGACTTCAGGCGCTCAGGGAATTTTCGTTGCAGAAACTGAATCGTTTCATTTGCATGGCATGGCGCACCGTCTTGTTGAAACCAGTAACCATCCAGACCTTTTTCACGCATTTGCGGGCAGACATAATGAGCTAACATTCACCGATATCGTTTTCCATCGACTGTTTCGTTTTGTCGGAAAAAAATGGCCCAATGATGGTTTTGGCGCAAACGCCGGCCCAAACAGTCACTTTTTGATCATGCAATGGCGTTTTATGGATCTCGTGTGGATTCTCCGTTCCCCAAATGTGGCAATTTTGCCGCCAAAGAGTGTGAAATGGGCCTCGTCGGTCATCAAAATTTGCTTCCAAAAATCAGGTTCAGTGTCAACCAATCGTGCCAGGCCAAACAGTCGGCCGTATTCCAAGCGACGTGGACGGTCTGTCGGCAATATTCTTCTGAATTGACGTTTCCAAAACTTGTCCAATCAAGTCAATCTGTTAAAAAATCTCAAAGTTATTCAATGTTTACATACCGACATAAAAGATGGCGCACTCTGTATAAGCGACCGCACCGACCGATTCGAATGGGGTAAATTAAAAAGTTGTATGTGCAAGACAATATATGTCCAACTCTCCGCGAGAGCTCTATATATCTATACAGAAAGTTATAGCCATCCGCACACGCAGTAACGAAAAATTCAACCGGTTTTCTCGCCACATTTGATCTTGTCTTGTGTATATGTTCCACTCGAGACAGAACCAAATACAGCTATCTGTATTAACTCTGCTTGATGTACTTCATGATTTTTGAGCAATTATACGGTGCCGGTGGTAGTATAAGATTAATACCACTATTTTGTGCTAATTAATCAGGCGAATAATTATCTCAGCGTTTTAGCTGTATCTGCTGTAACGATCGTCCAAGTAGTTTAAACAATATGCACCTGAACATTGACTAAATAATTTAGTCGGCCAGAAAAGAGTATGCACCTCGATCCAATTAAAAAGGTTTCCGACTGAATAATCCGCAGTGCGCGCTAGCCCCAAGGGAACATACATATTAATGTCTTAAACGACAACTTAACAATACAAAATTGTAAATAAATACCAGCCCAAACTAATTTCGTGATTCATAACAATTTAACGACTAATGGGCAATGCATATACTTTCACTCTGTTACACCATGTTTCCACTAATAGCTGTCAGACTAGAAACTGGTGTCGATACTGATCTGATTTTGACCACAAGATAAATAGGGAGCCACAACATTCTTGTAGTCACAACACCATACTGTTGTAGTTGTAGTGTTGTAGGAAATACTAGAATTATTAAAAGAGGACCAGTGTGGCTAAAAATTAACTGAACGCTCAATTGGATATTGGATTACTTTAAAAAAAAAGTCCCGAACGACGTACACTCAAACATCATACTCTACTTTACTGTTGCTTGTACAACGAATCGGCAAATCTTATAGCCTCAATAAAAATTTTCTGATTCTGATTCTGAACCGGCAGGCCGATACTCAATTCTGTGCTACTTGGTCACTTTGTATAAATTCGATCCAAATCTTAACCGGGGCGCAGTTTGCGTAGCGGAATGGAAATCTTCAAACGAACAGATTTCCGTAGTTGTACCTGAATCTGAGAAATTTGCTTCAAAATATATACACACAAATTGACTGACTTCATTGCAACACAAAGCTGCCTGTTTATTGTAGTGATGCTACAGCCTTTATCGTGCATAGTTTGAATTCGCACTTCCGTTCCTTAAGATATTGCCCAGTATAACAAATAACCATGAAAAATTGAGGGTTTCGAAAGATAAAATTGATCTTTGAAATAACCTCCTATCTTTCAAAGTTAAAAAAAAATATGTTAACTTTTCTACAGAAGATTAAAAGAACCACTTTTGACTTAACTATCAAGGTATGAATTAAAATAATAAAAAGCTGAAAGTTTAACGATCACTTGAATTTTTCAAAAATGTACGTAAGTTACCAGTTAACGTGTGCTCCGAAGTACCCGATCCGTCGACAATTTCCTTGATGGAAATGGAAAACTGAACAAATAACATTCTCATGACAGCATCACATACCATACAATAAAACAGCAACACAGACTGGTTCTTTTATTTTCAACAATTCAATTAAAAAATTAAGAATTCAAACCGAACTGAACAACTACATATAAAGTAAAATAATATCTATCCCTTCCTTGCAGATTCAAAACTTCCCGAGCTACCAAACGACGGAAAACTGCGTCTCTACTCGAACCGATACTGTCCATATGCGCACCGAGTTCACTTAATATTAGACGCAAAACATATTCCCTACCATACCGTCTTCATTAATCTCACCGATAAGCCCGAATGGTTTAGCGAGAAAAGTCCACTCGGTAAAGTGCCATCATTGGAACTTACAAATGAAACGGGCAATCCAATAATATTCGAATCATTGATCGTAGCCGAATATTTGGACGAGAAATTTCCACAGCGTCCAATGTTTCCGAAAGATCCGCTTCAGAAGGCTCGCGATAAGATTTTAATCGAACGTTTCAACGACGTCATTTCACCGATGTATAAAGTATTTTTAAAGGAACTGGACGAAGTGCCCGGTGCACTTACCGATATTGTGAAAGGATTAGATCTTTACGAAAAGGAGCTACAACACCGCGGTACTTCGTTCTTTGGTGGCAAACAACCGGGCATGTTGGACTACATGATTTGGCCGTGGAGCGAACGTTCGGATATGTTGAAATACTTAGTTGGTGATAAGTATCAAATGGACAATGAACGATTTGATAAATTGGTAAGTCAAAAAAAAAAATTGGTTTTCCACTTTCGACAATTGTTTAAATTGTTTCTAATTATTTTATAACAGATAAAATGGCATGCATTGATGAAGGAAGATCCAGCAGTGAAACGTTCCTATATTAGCGGAAGTGATCATGCAAAATTCATGCAGACACGTCGTGCTGGCAAAGTTAATTACGATTTGCTTGTGTAAGGGTCTATTTACTAACACTCATATTTCACTGTTTAATACCTCTTTAGCTAAATGTTTAAAATCTTCAATTTAGTGCTTACCAAACATTCGAAATTTTTTTTTGTAGGAGTGAGGCTAAGAGGCAACGTATCGAATGAACTCGAATCGTAAAGTTTGAATCTTAGAATTTTATTTTATTACGTTTTGCAGAGTATCCAAGATACTATTTTATTATTGTAATAATTAGATTATGGTAAAGAGCACTAACAAAAAACTTTATCATGAAACACTTTTTAAAAGCGAATAACTATTTTGTATTTTTTACAAGCGCTACTTACTATTCGGGTTTTGCATTATTTTTTACATGTTCCGTGCTTCATTTTTAGCGAAAATATGAAAATTATTCT
This sequence comes from Beris morrisii, assembly GCA_951812415.1. NCBI lineage: Eukaryota > Metazoa > Arthropoda > Insecta > Diptera > Stratiomyidae > Beris > Beris morrisii. The sequence continues at coordinate 30,717,820 of OX638310.1, forward strand.
TACCTTTCGAAATGTAAAATAATTTTGGTTTTTATTTTCGATCGACTTATGGAAAAGAATTTTACACATCATTCAATAAATTCATAAATAAAATAAACTTTATTCGTATTATTTTCATTCTCTTAAAAATTCTAATTTATTATTCAAAATATTTGTAATGGATTTGCTTGTTATTAAATTTTGTGGCATTTATTCCGTCGATACGTTCATTCTCACTCATATCCGGAATCAAGTTATTACTGTAGTCATCGTGTATATGTCATATGTCGGAAAAGTTGTGATCTGGCGATGATTTTTTTATTGTATCTGCTACAATTAAATGGATTTTCGCTTAATTTACTACATGATCACCGTCGATATTGTTTTATTCCGGCAATATCTCACCTGTATGCGATCTTCGATGGACGATCATATTACCGTACGATGAAAATTTCTTCTCGCATATATCACAGGTGCTGCATAGAAACGGATCGTCGTTTTGTTTGATTTTCGGTTTCGAAGAAATGTTTCTGAAATTAATTTTTTTTTAATAATTTATATTTTTATTTTAAACATTTTCATGACAGTGTAGAGATTGCAATATTTGTGGCGTGCAATCTTTCAATTCTGTTTTTTCGGGAATCAATATGAATACATCCGAATCCTGTTTTCTTATTTAAATCACAAATTTTAAAGTTCATTCAAACTTTCTTTTAAAAGAAAATGAATGTCAATGGTAGCGGCGGGAATTTAATTTATGTAGAAAGTTAGACGTTCAATTCAAATATTTACAAATATTCAAAGTATTATTACGCAAGTCGTGTTGTGGTGGGTAGGAAATAAATACCGTTTATTCGTCATTTATTCGTTCGGAAATGTGGATGCAACTTTGATAAGAATAAGTTAAAAAAAAAACTTACCTATCCATACTACTCCACATGCTGTTTGAGCTTTTATTGTTTAATTGCTTTGCGACGAAATGATCACTAGTTTTGCGAAATCTTCGGTATGTTCTTGGAACTTCACTGTTATTAGAAATGGCCAATTCGGTTTCGGTGTGCGTATTCTGTATGTGGCGTACCCATTCAGCTGGCGTTTCAAATTGCCTAAGAGAACAAACATTTCATCAGTATATCGCATCAACTTTTTACAATCAATATCTCACTTACGTGCTACACAAATCACACTTTAACGACGCTATACGCTCAGTTGATGTACCCTGCAATTATAAAATTTTCTGTAAAAAGAAATATTATTAAAATCCCAGAAGTGCTTTATTTTCAATTTAATGCGAATTTGAGGTGTTTCTTTTCTCTTTTTTTCACGCTTTACTCACCGCAATTCTCTTCCTCTTCTTTGGAATATATTTTGTTGGAATGTCCATATGACTCTCTATATGTCGAACCCATTCGGCAGGATGTGTGAATGTTTCGCTGCATAGTTCACACGTTAGAGGCGAATAAACCGGATTACCGATATTTGTTGAGTCCAGTTGATCTTCGTCATCACTGAAACTTTCCTCGATTTTGACCACATCGAGCGGTGTTTGCTTACAAGAAGTAATGCTTTCGGAATCATGGTCACCAGACCATTCCGACGGTTCTTCTTTGATTGGCATTAGATCTAACGACTCGGCTAGACTTTCATCTAGCGGGCATTCCTGTTAGTTTAAATATAAGTTTTATAAGTTTGAAAGAGTCAAATTTATCAGTTGAGTAATACCGGCGAGAAAAGATTGCGCTCTTTCTTAAATGTATCAATTTGTGTTTCATGACTGGTTGCTTCCGGAACGCTTGTTCTACGCTGATAGATACGATCTATAGCAACTTGATCGGGCGATATTCTTCTGCACATATTTAATATTTCGTCCCTAACCGAATCAGCACTTCGCGACGATAGCAATGCATCTTCACTGTGTCGCCGTAATCGATCCTTATCATGACACGTAAGATGATCTGGAATCGGTAGAATATTTTTCGGCAGCACCTTACTGACTGGATGTAGTTTTTTCGTAATTCTTGAGAGATGTGAAGTGGTAATATTTCCAAACGAAGTCGATGGACTCTTGTGTGTTTCGTCCGGATCAATAGCAAATTCTTTATTCACTGTAATATTTGGCGTCGGTAGCTGCGGAACTATTAGAGACTTCGATTGTTGTTGAACTTGTGGCGATTTAACAATCACTGGACTTTCTTTTGGAATTGCGGTCGCGGAAGCTCCTAATCCACGTAGCTCTAGTCGTTTCTCGCAGTCGGTTCGAATTATGCTCTTTTGTGAATTTCCATTTTCTACAATTTTCGATTCGTTGGGTGTCGCAGTATTCTGATTTCCACTGTTACTCCGACATAATCCTCGAATTTTTAATATTTCACCACCACGAAGTACTTCATTTAGAATATCATTCGATACGGTGGCTTCCCCACTGTATATGTACTGTACGAGAATTTGTATTGAACGTCTGCTCAGCTCGGGCGGAAGAACTATGTACATTAAATTGTTTGGCGTCGTTGGATTTCCTTCAAATATCGATGCGAAAAACTAGAAATTGTAATTTTTTAGTAACTTAATTTTGTGAATTCTGGAGTATTGTGGCGATTCCACCAATAAATCAATTGAGTCGGTAGAAAGGGATCTAGGATTTTTTTGCAGAATAAGGCCTAAACGAAAATTGTCTTAATTTCTTTTTTTATATTTGGATACCCCGCTTTCAAAACACAATTCGTTTTTGTATAAAGGTTAAAATTTAAAATGTTTCAAGCTCTTCTACAATGCCAAATACCTGACCAAGTAATTAGGAAGAAGGGGCCAACATAAAATATTATTAACGTTTTTTGTTGGATAATTTCCAATGATAAACAATTCAATTGAAAAAAACTTAAATAAAATTCTTGAATGACTCATTCAACTTTCAGTTGTTATGTAACTTCACGGCGGAGGCTCTGTTTTCTCAGTTGAATAAAACTGTCGTTATCTGAAAATTGTTTTAATATTATAAATGAAATAAGTCAAGACTTTTTGACCCTACGCCTCGTTATTATCTTTGGAATGCAATAAGTGAAGAATATCTTACCGGGTTTGCACTGTTTAAAGTTCATCGCGATATTCAAGTTTCATGCAAAGTGAACATAAACTTTACATGAAACTCGTATATGGTAAATCTAAGTTTTTTATAAACAAAAGTATTTCTATTATTTCTCATAATTTTCTTCCATGTCCCGCACCCACATCCACTTTGTCACATGCGGTCATTTAACTTTGTGTGTAAGCGATGTATGCAAAAAAATTCTTTGATATTTTTATACAAAATCGATAGTAAACAAAATTTGTATAAAAATTATGAAAGATTTGAAATAAATGGTCACTTCTCCTAAAATCAGCAAAAGAAACGTGTTCTCATTCGCACTCCAAGTCTCTTTAAACAGTTTTCTCCAACTTTGTAGCAACGGCTGGTGTGTCCCGTTCCCAAAGAAATTCCCAAAAATAACAAACTCTTCCACTCCCGGCTTCATTCCCTTATGGACTGTAGCTACTTTATCGGCGGTAGCCGTAAATTCAGTTCGGGTGGACACCTAGAATATTTCATCAAATATTTTGTCAAACATTTGTCAGCATGCCTCTTTAGTATCAGAATGTACCACTTTGTCAAAAATTTATGGTTTTGCAGTCAGATTGTATTAACCTATTTTTCCAAATTGTTTTATTCGTTCTACACAAGATCTAATTTGATTTAGTTGGAAAGTTTGGTCAAGTGTTTGGCATAACACAAGCATAACAATTTACTGAAATATTATTGTTTATAGTTGACAGTGCATATAAAATATTATTGTTATTGAAATGAACTCATAAAATAAATGTTGTCCTATTGCACGTAATTGCAAAATTATTTGTGATATTCAAATAGTTTCCATGTTATACTAACTCGATATTATTGCTATAATATTATTATTATATTATTAAATTTACATTTCATTTGAATTTCGTGCGTATACTCGAACAATTATCGAATGTAAAAATGTTCGTTATTATTACACAACGTTTTTCGGAATTCTCTCTTAAAAATAGCCTACACGGAACAACAGCAGTAAACATAAAATTAAGACAAACTGAAATAGATTAAATTCTCGCCATAAATTAAAAAAAAATAACTCATTAAACATATTTTCAACTTACATGACTGCAAGAACTCAGTATGATTCGATGTGCCGGAATGCCTGCACCTCCTTCCGGATTACTGGATAATAACATAACATCCGCATACTTTTCATTTCTATTCAAAACGGAATAATCAAAATCAAAGCAGTCCGAAACAATCGCAAAAAAAACTTACTTAAATAAAGTGCTCACGGATAGATTCAGATAAGATAGATGCGAATCCCATTTCAAATGGTAATTTTCCGCCGTAATCGAACTCATTTTCACCATATGGCACTCGATATTTATCCGTTTAATTTTCGGGATTACACCGCTTGATTTTATTTCGCCGTACTATTCGGCCTGATGTATTGATCGGGACTAGATAGAATCTCGCTGGGAGTCAAAGCTTATAAACACACAACGGAGTCGACTTGTATTTGTACCCCGGGAAAAAACCGAAAATCAATAAATCGATAATGCCTCTATACTGAAATATCTGTAAACAAAATATAAAAACCAAGTAAATGTGTATGTAGGCAAGATGTAGGATTTCGATTTATGTTCGTGCGACTTATATTTATAGCCTTGTTATTATAGAACAAATGGTATTAATAATTATACTAAATAGAGAGTTGTATTTTGATATCGTTCCAACCCTATTTCAGGTAGGTGAAAGGTGCCTTCATGATTTTAAACAGGCAAACAGAAAATTCATAGAACTATTCAAAAGATTATAAATCATGTTGGGGAGTACCGAAGTACATATGGAATGACGTCGTTGGTCTCGGGGACTCGTCAAGTGTCTGGGGAAGGATTTGCGCACCCGAAATTATTTCACTACTTTCTTAAGATTGAAAGGGGTTGTAAACAGAAAATCGAAACGACTGATAACAGAGGCGTTTTTCTTTGATTCCGAGTACAATTCAAAGAGCACGAAATCGATTGATGTGCATTGATTAAGGGGAGAAATGGCTCCACATTAGAAGAGCAATTTTGCACGCAACAATTTTTGTAGACAACAATTGATTGTATATTCTACAGGGTAAGTTTAATAACGAAATGTTCGATGTACCGCTTGGGGTTGAAATCTAACTTTTAAGTTAATATCACCTTGGGAATCTATTCCTTTTCCCGCCTTTTCACTTGAATAAACTGCAAACTTTTATATCACACTTTTAACTATTTGCTTCACTTGAATCCTTAATATGTTCGTCTTCTACTATCAATTACACTTCGCATCAACACTACCCTTTCAAGTCACTATATGCACACCGGAATCGCATTACGAAACTGATAACTTTAAATAGAAGCGTTGCGGCTTCTCTAATCTGGACACCATTCCTCACTGCGGGCCAATGGACGAGTCCTGTTCGCAATCCAACTTCTAACTGTACTGTATCTACTACGGTGGTGCTGTAAGTACATGCGAAAGATACCCCGTACTATATACAATTTAAACAAAAAAGAAAGAATCGGAGAGTACACAGACCGACCAAGCCTTCCCTAAAATCGATAAGTTTCAGTTCCAATATCGATTTTCTGGGACATGTTTCCCGAGGTTGTCGCCGCTATTGTTCAGTCGATTCGACTGTTCAAGTGCGACGATGCTTTTTGATCTGAGCGCGATGGGAAATAAATCAATTAAGCAATGCTATAAAATGGGGAACATAGTCGAACTATAGTTATACTCGTACTGGCGTACTTGTACCTACATAAATTACGAGTATGGATGCTTATCGTTACGAGAAAAGTGGGATTCAGTCGTGCGTTTCGAATTTTAGTTTCGTTTAGATATCGAAAATTTAGTGTAGCACATAAACTACGTAACGATTATAGTGATTTTTTCATAAAAATCAATAAGAAACCATTTTTATCACTAGATGTTTTCGGAGAAAAAAGTTTCGAATTACATAATTTAAAATTAAAACAATTTGTTTTAGCTTGAATTGCACTCCTTTGTTCAAAGGTAACAATATCGCCTTACCGACAGTATGCGCAGTGAGTTCTTCTGATTTTTCTTAATTTCAAATGTTAATATGAAGCAATACAAGAAAACCAATAAAATCGATCGATCGATACAAAAATGAGAAGAACCTCTTTTTTGATGTAAAATTGGGGTCCTTAATAAAATTGCTAATCTTCGCGCAACTTTATTATTTTTCGGGACAAAGTCGTGGTGCGATAGAAGTGCCGACGTCACTGCCACTCTTAAAACGCAAATAACGATTTTAGGCCATAGTTCGTAAAAATTCTGAAATTGGTTTGTAGGTGATTATTTAAAAAATCAATTCGATATCTAACCAGACCTATGGGTTGAATATAAAAAAAAAATCGAAATCAACTTATCTTTATCTGAGGAGCTCGTGGAAGTTGAATAAACTTGATCTCTCAGAAGACCTAAGAGATTTGACGAAATTCGACCCTTTTCTCCAACCATTTCTTTTTTTTCTACATTTTCGCCAATTCATATCTGAATTTTTTTAGTGAATTTACTTTTCTAGTATATCTACATACACACACTAATTTTCAACTTTCTATCATAATCCATTCTTAGGATAGAAAAAACCCATCCGTACTGTGCTACTCCTATCAAGCATTATATTTTTACTACCCTATATAAAAAGTACTAAGCCTTCTTTCTTTAGGGGTTCTCGATATATAAAAATCATGTTAAATAATTTTTTTTAAATCAATTTGCATCTACCAATCTTGCATATAGCAAAACTCCTAAAATTTCAATGATACTCGAATTAAACCAATAGATAAACTCCTTTTTAACGAATAAATTTTTTAATTTTGAAACCTTCTCTTTTCGATAAGAGTGTTACTGGGAGAGGTCAATATATTCTCCCTTTTTTATACTTTGCTTTGAAGTGGGCTGAAATCGCGAACTTCACCTCTTCATCCTTCGAAAACTTCTATACCGTAGGTCCTTTTTCACGTTTTTGAATAAAAATTAATCGCACATGGCTAGATCTGGACTAGGTTACGTGGCCCAATTTTTGCAAGACGTAACTGATATGATCGCGATCATAAATCATAGTGCGACCATTGTTTGCAAAAGCAAAACACCTTCGGTCCATTTTCCCTTCTTCTTTTGCTTCCCATCCACCTCTAGTTGTTGCAGTAAGTTCGTGTAGTACTCTCCGGTTTCGTTGTGATCCTTTTCATTGAATTCGATTAATAGGATTCCTATGGTATCCCCGAAAGTTGCTACCATGACCTTTCTGGCCGACCGCACGAACTGAAACTTCATCGAGGAGGAGGGAAGAGGGACTCCTATTTAGATTCAGGTCCATAATGATGAACCCAAGTTTATTCTGCACTAAAAAACGTGTTGCTGTAGAGCTTCAAAAATTCTTGACCAAGTGCGATGCATTCGAACTTTTTGTACTGTATAAGTAAAAATAATTGTGACCCATTCGGCGCTAACGGCTCGCTTAGACATCACGACGAATGCTTTGCAATCAACACCTATAGCTGCAATGGAGATAATGTTACTTATTCAAATCAGAAACGCTGCTGCCAAGAGCGCATTGAGACTAAAAGAGTCTAGTTGCTGATGGAAATCTGCTGATTATGGTCATAGCAAAATATTTTCATTATTCCCAGACTGTAGGCTTAGCGAACTTACCGACTACATGAACTCATACCTAAACTTTAATACAGGATTCCACACCTCTTTCCCAAGGAATGGGGCTGTAAAAACACCTCTTGATTCCGTCTTGATAAGAAGGCAGTGGAGGTGACCAATTATAGATGGTTTAACCAACGACATCTTTGACTGATCACACATCCTACGAGAATTGGTTCTGAAAAGAAGTCGTACGGAAACACGATACATTACGGCAGTCACAACGGGAAATCGTCTTAATAGTAGACAGCAGAGCTTAGGCGTTCTATACAATGGCTTCTGCAGAAGCAAGGAAGAAGAGAGCATTAGATACCTACTTTATGAGTGTCCTCAACTAGTCAGATCTCAGATGCAGTTTAAGAGTCATGGTTAGCACGGTTCTGTGTCGGCTACATAGCTGAAAGTTGCATAAGCGAACTAGTCAATCTCATTTGCACTTTTCTGTAGTATCACTACGATACCTCCCTATATAGGACTTTAGAAATATGACATGAGTGAATCGATCTATAGCTTAAATGACTGCACACTAACCAAACCTTACCTTGACTTGCTCATAGGACAAAAAGGACAATAACAGCATAATGACAGTAATTTGTATTTATACTATAATATTAAGGCAAGTTTTACGATATGCAAGTAATGAAACTAGTACTTATGAATAATAACTACCCGATTCCGAAAACTTTTTGACCACTCCCCCGTCGTATTCACATTTTTTTCTACAGTTTAGATATGAAAGTCTTGACTAGTGGATGGATCCCTTGTTAGTACAATATTGTTCCCGTCATTTTGCGTTCAGAAACTTAAACACATAAAATAAACAAACTACAAAAGAAGAAGTATTTCTATAGAATTTATAGCTCTGCTTTTAAAAAAATTTCTTAATTTAAAATTTGTTAATTATTCTAAAAGTTAGTTTTTGAACAAATGTGTCAGCTTTTTCTTTATTGAAACATAGCCCTTTGGCCATTCGGATATAGATGTAATATAAACGCCCTTTTTCAAGCTTAAGTTAAAGTTAAATTTTTTATAATTTTTATTTAAATTAGAACCGATCGTGGCGCGCAAAATTGTTTGAAAAATGTTGCTACCAACCCCGACATGGAATATCCCGCATTAATTACGTCTGGCAATGCTTCACGAAGCACATGCGCACGAAACGTCAGTTTTTAACGAATGTTTTTCTTAAGTTTACCTCCTTATTGGCATTTTTTAACCGAGCGCTTCAATAATTGAAAAATATGGGAAAAGGACGGGATTTCAAAAAGCGCAATTTCAACAGAAACAAGCATCAGAATTTTAACAACAAACCCAAAAGTTTTTTATATAAAAAATCAAATAATTCGCACCAAAAGCGCAATTTTAATAGGGACCAGAAGTAAGTAGTCCGGCATTTCTGAAAAATCGAAAATGTTTTGTCTAGCAGCTGTTTTCTCTGATTATAGGCAAAATATTGTGTTCGTTAATTTGCGAGAGGATCAAGTCGGCATCACAGAATATGTCGATCAAGGAATCGGCTTCACGGGAGTCATCAAGGCGCGATTCTCCGACTTCCACGTTAACGAAATCGACTTGGACGGACAAGAAGTAAAATTGACCGACCAAAAGGTTCCAGTTGCTGAGGACGACTGTAAGTTTCGAATTATCTTTTTGATTTTATCTAATCGCAAAACAACCAGCATTGGGCAAGGATCTTCTCGAGAAGAACAAAAAGGAACTAGAGTCGATCATCACAGAGGAAGTGTGGAGCAAAATTCGTACTCTACTCAAGAATAAAACGGAGGACAAAAAAACATCCGTTGACATCGATGTAACAGAACTGGAAAAGGACAAACGGACTCTAATCCATAAAACATTGAAAGAAGAATTCGGCGTCGATCTTATTAGCACCACAGCAACTGCAGGCGAGAAAAAGATGATTCAATGCTTCAAATCTAAGGGAAACGGTAGGTTGCCTGTTTAAACCTTGAAATCGGATGAATTAAACTTTTTATCTAGGCGATCAGAAACGAAACAAATGGGTTTGGCCTGGCGAGTATGTCTACTTCGTTGTACATAAGGAAAACACCGACTCGGTACGTGCGGCGTCAGATTTAGCAAAGAACTTACGGTAAAAATTTCGATTTGGTTTTGCTCAACTAGATTGCAAATGAAAGTGATTTTCCATAGGCTTCGGCCGTCTGCAGTAAACTACGCAGGAACTAAGGACAAGCGTGCAAAAACATCGCAACTTTTCTGTGTTAAGAAACGCGAACCGGAACATATTATGAGAGCCGCACGTGAATTGCGATACATGCGAATCGGAAATTTCATTTTCAAGGATACAGTATTGAAATTGGGAAATTTAAAAGGCAATCGGTAAGCGAAATTCAATTACTCTAAATGCCCAGTGATTAATTTAATTTGTGCAGATTCCGAGTGGTTGTGCGTCATGTTGATGGTGACGATGCTCAAATTGAACAATCGCTTTGCAGCATCCGGGACAATGGATTTATCAATTACTACGGCCTGCAGAGGTTTGGAAATTCGGCCGGCATACCAACTTATGAAATTGGTATAGCCCTTTTGAAAGGCGATTATAAGCAGGTGAGGACTTTAGTATTGATCGAAATTGACTATTATAAAGTTCGTAGCCGCATCTCAATCGAAAAGTTATAGACTTATTGATCTGAGATATTAAAAATTCTTCATTGGTGTAGTCACTAGCATACTGCACTTCTTGATAGCGAGTGAATGTATTTCATTCAGTGTGCAACTTCTGAGCCTATTAAGCGAACTGCTATTTTTTCACTATCGCAGATTCAGGCCTAACCTTCAGATGGACGAATCGGATTCGGGAAAAAACTCACGCAATCCCAAGGTTAGGTTAGGTTATAGTGGCAGCTATCCAAACTATGGATCGACAAACTTAGACCATTCGGTTGGTCCATTGTGGTACCACACCCGTGACACCTTAATGAAGTCCCATATAGGGAGTTATCGTAGCATTGCTACAGGGGAAAAGCTAGTCGAACCAGCCACAGATGCGAATGAACTTGTAGTTCATCAATTCGTGCTCCAGCCATGTCCCCGAGTCTGGAGAAGAAGTAGCTGCCCATGGCTCTGAACCTACAGCTGGCTAGCTGGGGACACTCACAAAGTAGATGCCTAACGCTCTCTTCTTCACTTCTGCAGTAGTCATTATATTGAACGCCTAAGCGTTGTGCATGTCTGCCACAGAGGCAGTGCCCCGTTATGACTGCCGTAATGTTACGGGTCTCTATACGACTTCTTTTCAGAAGATCGGCAGTCTTTCTAGGATGTATTACTGGCCATAGCTGCCACGTAGTTAGGTTGAATCATCTGCCATTGGTCAGCTCCATTGCCTTCCTGTCAAGATTACTCTTGACGTAATTGAGCGGTATTTTTACCGCTTGGGTTGCATGTATAGCAGCCATTTCAGATCCAGTTTTGGTCAGCTCATCGGCTGCCTCATTTCCTGGAATCCCTTTGTGTCTCAGAACCCAGCACAGGAGAACCTTATGAGCTACGCCCAAAGTTTTTAGACGCTCCCTACACTCCCTCACTAGCTTTGACTTGACTAGGTTTGGAGCTTAGAGCTTTCATTGCTGCTTGACTGTCTATATAAATCATTATACAAGACTCTTCGGGAAGATTCCCCTGCACTGCTTACGCCAAAAACCTCGGCTTGAAAAATACTGCAATAGTCCGGCAGACGAAAGGATACTTGAATGTTCATGTCGGCTGAGAAATCCCTGCCCCCGTTCCAGTATCCATTTTTGACCCATCCGTGAATATAGCAACTTCAGATTCGCTTATCACTTTTTGATTATCCCAGTCCCCCCCTAGTAGGGAAAAGGGTATGGAATCCTGTATCGAAGCTTAAAAACGGAGTTATATAGTCGTTGAGTTCACTAAGCCCACAATCTGGAAATAATGAAAGAATTTTGCTATGCCCATAATCCGTAGGTTTCCAGCAGCCACCAGACTCTTTTAGTCTCAGGGCAGGGCTCTTGGCAGCAACATTCATGATTTGAATATATATTGGCAGCAGAAGCAGCATAATCTCCATTGCAGCTGTTGGCGTTGATTGCAAAGCGCCCGTTTTGTTAGACTATTCTTGTGCACGCTTTTGTCCAGGGCTGTCCCAAGCTATCGCTTAATCTTGTTTTCTTTTCTAAACCAAAAGTTCTATGCTCAAATTTTTAACAATTACGATTTCAGGCTTGTGAATTGATTCTAAAGCCACGAGATGGTGACCCACATTTCATCAAGGAGATACGTGAGTTTTGGTGGAAAACTAGAAACTCGGCAGAAGCAGCCGCAAAATTTTACGACGATAAGTTTATTGAGAAAAAGCTTCTCGATGGTCTCGCACAATTTGGAGAGAATGACTACGCTAACTCATTGCGCAGGGTACACCCGGTTTTTTTATTATCACTTGATGATTTTTTAATTCTTCTGCCTTAGATTCCTCGCAACATGCTACTTTTATACACACACTCATATCAAAGTTTAATTTGGAACCAGATTGCATCGCGTAGAATCAAAGAGTTTGGGTTCAAGTTAATTCCAGGTGACTTGGTCTATAATGAGACTATTGGAAATGGTGTTCAGGAATGCTTTGATCCTTTGGATAGTATGTTTTTTTCTTAACATACTTCTTAAAACAGTTACATGAGTTTTTTCACCTATGTTTTTAGTAACTGGTTTCGACTGCGAAGATGAAACTGAAGAAAATGAGGTGGAAACCGAAAAGCCATCTGAATCACAATTTAAGGTAAATTTATAACAAGAGAACGCTTCTTATCGAACTCAACAACCTTATTTTTTTAGACTATGGTAAAATCACTCACCGAAGAAGACATATCAAGTGAAAAGTACACGATTTTCGATGTGGTTCTCCCGCTACCCGGTCACGATATAACATATCCATCGAACGAAACAGCCAAATGGTACGAAGATATCCTGGCCGAGAAGGATCTTTCGTCCGAGAAGCTCAAGCATAATATCAAAACATATTCGCTTGCCGGAGCTTATCGGAAACTTATAACTAAGCCGGGCAACATGAAATGGCAGTTCAAACGTTACAATTCACCAATATCGACTTTAGTGGCGTCGGATCTCGAAGATCTAAAATCGATAAAAGCCGACGAAGACATTCCCGACGGAGAATTCAAGTCATTAATTTTAGATTTTACATTGCCATCGTCAGCGTACGCTACTATGGCATTAAGAGAAATCTTGAAAGCCGACACATCGGCTGCAAGCCAACATAAACTTACCGAAGAAATTCGAAATAAGGCTAAGAATGACGGAAAGGATGCTGCTAAGAAAGTGGTACTCGCATCGGAAGAAGATACTGAAGATAAATCGGAAGAAGAACTAAACAAAAATAAGAAGTCTGATATTGAACTTGAGGTTGAATCAGTCGAAGAGAAGGACGGTCCGGAAAAGATTGAATGTGATTCAAATAGGAAGCGAAAAATTGATGACGAGACTGAATGTGAAATTAAGATAACTAAAGTTGAATAAAAGTGTTTACGTCCGGTTATTTATTCGAAACATATTATTTTTATTGGTTAAAAGAACAAGATAAAATCTCACAGAGCCCAAGACATGAAGCGTTTTGTAGCGGCAATTTATGAGGGTAGAAAGTATCAAAGATGATAATTTAAAAAATTGTGATAAATTGGTCTTAACCGTTGATGGAGCCTATTTTCTGATATTATTTTTCCTTATGGAGTTTAAATGTCCTTCAAAATTGAGTTTAGTTCGAATAGGAGAACAAAAGCTTCTATCTCTTGCAAGCGGAGGCAGTTAGTTTGGCTAAAGGGCGATGGATTCAGTAGGCTCGTTCCGCCTTGATCCGAACTGGTGGCGGGAACTAGAGCTGATGGGCACATATCTTTCTCCCTAACCGATAGCTTCATTTTGTTGACACACGCTCGGTTGACTAACAAAAGGTCACGCAATAATTAGTCCGACTCAGTCCTTCATTTTGAAATTCTTCAGATTTATTTAGTCAATTATTTGTCTTCTTGTATTTTCTAAGGCCTTATGTAGTCAGATTCATTTGAATGTCTGTTTTAATGTAGTTGGTGTTAGCTCTGTGAATAATGAGTTTATTTCCTAAAAACCAATCCCCAATCTTCCAGAGGTTGTCGTTGGAAACATTACGATTCTTTTCAAATTATCACTTCCGTGCCGTAACGGAACATAGCAGATACGTTACAATTTACGATAACATAAATTCCCCTTTACGATATTTTACCGCTTGTATTTTTGACCTGGTAATACTGGCAATTGCTTGGACAAATTTAATTTGACAGTACGCCGCAGTCGAGTCGAAATCGAATACAATTTTCAACGTTTTAATTGATAGGATAACTTATACATCATTACGCAACCAAAAATGGTGTACATCCACTTCCCAACTCACCTAACAGAGGAGGAGCATATGCTTAAAGCAAAATACCAAAAGTTAAAGAAAAAGGTTCGACCTGTTGAGCCTCGTTAATTTTCGGTTTGTGTATAATGTTTCTATTCTAGAAAAAGGCTCTTCAAGCACTGAAGGCTCCGAAGCCGGAACCGGAAAAACCACTCATCCCGAAACGTCCAGCAGACGCACGTGACGCCCGGGAAGTTGCACGGAAATTGATAAAAAGTGGAGCGATACCGGCCATACAAAAACAACAAACCAAACAGGATCAAACCTCGTTCAAACGACCGAAAGGTAAACGCTTCTTTAATGCATTTAATGCGATTGCTTTTGCTATTTATTATCGCTGCAGGACAAGAAAGAAAGCGCATTCAACCGGAAAGCACTGTAGCTGCATACCAGCCGTTCTCTTCGACACAAAACGATGTTGCGCAAGAAACTATGGGCGACATAACCGACAAGGGAACCAGGTAAACCTTAATCACGGCCACTCAGCTTACATTTGATTTATACCCGGTCATTTCAGTCGGATTCACGATTTATATCAACAATTTGCAACAGTACGTGACCGTGAAGAGCGCGGTCTAAACGATAAGAAGGGTGAACCGGCGCGAGGCGATAAACCACGAGCGGGAAACACTATTTTCGTTTCGGGCAACAAAGTCACCGAAGAGTTCTTGAAGAAGAATTTCGCCGAGTTCGGAACTATTGTAAATGTTTCGATGGAAATTGAAAAGGGGTATGAACAGAGTTTTTTTTCTATACAATTGCAGATTTTTATAATTTTCACGTTACAGGCGTGGTTTTGTCACTTTTGCCAAACCTGAAGCAACGGTGCTTGCTATTGCCGCTATGCATTCAAAGAATGTTGCCGGGATTCAACTACAGGTTCAATTGGCGCGACGTCAACCGCAAATTGAGCCGATTAATGAAGCTTCGTCGTCGGCAGTTTGGTCGACTATAGGTAGCGCTACGGTCTTGCATTTCTTGAGAACCTATTTTAAAATTATTTCTTTACTTTTTTTTCAGCTGCCAGCCAGTCGCAGAAGGGCAGTCATAAGGACAAACGTAAAATGGTTCAATACGAAGATGTTTTATAATTCGAATTCAAAATAAATGTGTGTTAATTTAAAAACAAAGAATTTAGTGACTAGAACTCATATTTGATTAAAAGCCCTCTGCACTCTTCAGGTACGTAACTCTTGTTGTAGCCAACACAATCTCTGTAACTACAAATTTAAAGATTTCGATTTAATAATGCATTAAAGGAAACAACAAACAAGTTGTACGATGAAAGTCAGGAGACTTCATATAACTGGTGGTCTCACCTCTAATTTGATCTGTGATTCGTGACTATTACAGAAAATTGATTTTTTCACAAAAAATGGGAAAAGTACGTACCTCTTGCCGACTTTTCTGAAAAAAATTCTAAAAATTCGAAATTCCTTAAATTAAGCGAGAAAAACGCAAAAAAACAAAATATAAATTTTTTGGTTCTACCGTACCGCATTTTCATTATGCGGTAATTTGAGATAGTCCTGCTATCAAAATTCCTTGAAAAATAGAGTTCAGTAGACTATCATACGATTGACTTTCTGCCTATAGTGACATTTAGTTTCAACTTTCTGAGATAAGTCGTATCTGAGATGGAAGACCCACCTGTGTACCACTAAATTCGTATTTTTAATGTTCATGCTCATTTGTGCCTCACCTGATCTGAGTGTTGCGAGCCTCCCAACTAGGCTTGTGTAGTTCGCGAACGAACTAGTTCAGAAGAGCGTTTCCATAAATGAAATAAACGAACTAGTTCGCAGTCAGTCCCGCTCCTAGTTCGTTTTTCATTGCCGTTCGGAACTCTGTGAGACAATATACTATACTAGATCTAGTGTCTTTTTTTTGCTCATCATGTTCTACTAGATCCTTAGATTATATACCTAAAAGGATTGGACATGCCACCCTAAAAAAGAACCAAGTTGTTTTATGCGCATGTCGAAGTAAAAGCTGCATGGGCGTACAAAACTGATTTTATTTATTTTAGGGGCAAACATTTTAGCTCGCATTTTAAAAGTTTTTTGTATATATTAAATCTATTGCATAAACATACTGCAGTCACGATCAGCTGCAAGCCAATCAATCGTATGATACTCTAGATGAGGACGATTTTGCCCTTACGAACTTAGCCTTACAGACTTATTTTTAACAATACTGCAACCATTTTTTTATTACTAATTTAACCCATTACTGCACAAACTCCGTTTAAACGGATATTGTGCTTAATAAACTTTGTGCACTAATGGGTTAATGAGAAGGCTATATTGTTGTGAACAAAGAGGTCGAAAAGATTTCTTTCGATGCAAAGCATTTGTACAGAAATGGATATTTTAATAAATATTTCTTTTCTAATTACAGTTGCATGTTCGAACCTTTGTAACGCTTTTGGATGGCCCCAAATATAACGTTATTTTGCTAACATGGCAACCAATAAAAACAATCAACAAAATATTCCTTCATAATTATTTCACGTGTGCTTTTGACAAGCAAGATCCCTTGGCATCCTTGGATCCCATGGTACTGTGAAGATAATTTTGGTCTCTATTTTTTACGTGCTTTTACACCGGGGTGTCCTATCCTTAGTTACCTTATCTAAGACTAGATCATAGATATATATATACTGGAGATGACAAGCAGCGATTGAGTTGAAGGCGGACGTCGTCGCATTCACTTGCACGCAAAACAATAACAAATTGACATAACGAACCTGTTTTGTCTCACTCACTCACACGCTAAAACAACAACAACTTAATATAACGACCCTGTTTTGTCTTTTGTCTTTTCTCACCGTGTTTTTGGCTTCAAACTGCTTTATACAAAACCGGTGGCTTGTCGTCTCCAGTAGCTCTATGTTCTAGATCTACTGACCTTTTTTTTTTGCTCGTCATGTTCTACTAGATCTACTGACCTTTTTTTTTGTTCATCATGTTCTACTAAATCTACTGACCTTTTTTTTTGCTCATCTTCTCCTAGATCTAGTGGCCCTTTTTTTGCTCATCATCTTCTACTAGATCTACTGTCTTCGAACTATGACTACTCATCACTGAAATCCCCTGAAGTAATGAACTATGAACTAAAAGAACGAACTAGTTCCCGAGGGATCGGGAATCGGAAATGATCGCTTACTATGGTGAACTAAAATGCCCAAGCCTACTCCCAACCTCTATGATTTTGTTTTTAATTTTTGTCCAAATTTTTAGTTGTTGTGATATTAAAAAACATATTGCTTTGCTTTCTCCTTCTGTCCAAGCCCTAAATTTATTCCGGTAGTTTGCGAGATGCAAGACGGTATTTTGTAGAAAAATTGGGGAAAAAATTTTTCTAAAACGTTCTCCAGGACTCCGCGAAAGGTTCTCTGCGCAAAATTATTATTTGAATTAATAAAAATAAAAATGAGTTTATATAGTTTGAACTCTGCGCCGGTACGCAAAAGAAAAATTTGAGCTAAGCCATAGATTTAAGTTTCAATAAACTTCGCAAAAACAATTTTCTCGAAATATGATTTTATAATTTATTCAATTTTTCTTAACAAAAAAATAAAACAGGGCAGATTCTTGTCAGTTATTTCAAGAAATAACAACACTAATCATTCTCATCTTTCTAACAAAACTGCAGGAAGTATACTACATTAGGTATATCAAAATCGATATTCCGATATTCTTCGTAAAAAAATCCAAATAAAATGCAAGAAACGGTTTTTTTAGAGCAACAATTATTATACACTTCCTTTTCGTTCGCTCTAACTACCTTGATTGCCGGGTGGATTGAAATAGTCCCAGTGATGATGATGAATATTCTTATTACCAGCCATCCCTAACAGCAGGAAGCCGATGGTCATCAAGATCACAATTACTATTGCCATACTAATGTTCCGTTCGTTTCCTTCCTTTTCGTTTGCCCGAAGAATATTTGCAATTTGATGCATTGTCCGAAGGATAGAAGTGCCGCATGCATTTAATAACTGGCCACCTAGTTGTCCGATTGATGGTTCCGGCGAACGGGTTCCATGTCGACTACGTCGATGTTCCCTGTGTGCTTCATCTTCCGAGGTAGAAGATCGTCGTCGATGATGACGACGTCTACGATGCGTTGGACTATGATGGAGCTCTTCTTCCGATGGATTTCGAAGGTTGTAGAATAGCTGCGGCGGGATAGAGTATTGCATGTATTCGGATGGAACGATGGGTGGTTGTTGTTGTGGGGACGTACTGTGCACTGGTGGTTTCTCTTCAGAGGTTGGTTGCGACAGTGATTCTAAAGGTTCAGTTGTTTGTGTTTCTGCTTGTGAATGACTACGCTCTGAGCTGCGTACGCGTTCGATTATTTCTTCAATGAAACCGGGTGGAAACTGCAAATTTCGCGCAACGATATTCCCTGATTTACATTCAAGCTCATCAGTTGTAATTGAGGAACCATGTAGTTCTGAAACCAAAATACTACCAGCTTGAAGCGCATTTACACTAAGTCTTTCTACTTCCAAATCAGCTATCGTCAATCGGCTAGGTAGTGTAGCTACTGGTTCGACTTGAAGTTCTTCGTGTGGATCTTCTAGTGTTGTCGGTAAGAGAGCAGTTTCTTCGGCAGATTCTGGTTCATCGAGAGACGAACTTTCTACTGGTATCGATGACCGTTTGCGAGGTGGTGGCAGCGGTGGAAGTTCTTCTTCCGTTTCTACAATTTCTTCTTCTTCACGGTCCAGTGAGCTTTCATATTCTACTGAATGGCGTGTTTCTTGATCATCTGATTGATCGGTTGTCAGTCTTTGTTCTTCCTCCTGATTTGTTTCTTCGGATTCCGATTTAATTGCATCATATTCGATTGTATCTTCTTTCTCAAGAGATGATTGTTGCTGTTCGAGTTGTTCCACTTTCTCGTCTTCCAAATCGATATCATCAACTGGAAGAACAATTAAAGACGCTTCTATCATTGTTTCACCGCGGGAATTAGGAATTGGTGTGGGAATACGTCTTTCTAGAACAACAGCAGACGGTGTTGTCGGTCTGCTTAATGAAGCCTTCGATCGATCCGCTGTAGAACCTTTCGATCGTTCCGAAAAACTTCGTTGTCCGGCTTCTCGAAATCGCTGTAGACCACGAGTGAGACTATCCTCATCAGCCAGTTGGCGTGCTCGCTCTATTTCTGCTTCCTGCTCTTCTTTAAGTATGTCCTGTAGCGTTTTGGAACACCGCGGTTCGATAATACGCATGTCGTCCGTTATTTCGAACTCTTCGCAACAGAAGTCGTCCGGCAGAGGATCAGTTTGAGTGGAAACTTCGACTTCAATGCATTTCTCTGTTAACTTTTCAACGTCGTAGTTTCCATTACGCTGAATATCGCAGACTATTTTTTCCATTCCACCATCTTTATCGTCCTTGTCATCGGAACTATCGCGGGGATCTCTATTTAGTTTTCTGCCATCCCTAGGTGGTCGTGGAGGTGGTGGTAACGGACGATATTTCATTTTATTTATAACATCACCGGAATGTAGATCTCTTGGAGATTCTACGCGATCTTCATCTTCTTCATCTAGGTCTAACTCTTCGTATTGTGTGACATCTGGGGAGCTGATATTCCTAGAAATATATATTTTTTAACCATTTATCAAAAGTGATAGGGAAGGTCACTGACTTTTGAGCTTCTCCATTGCTTGCCGAAGAGGATTTTCGTCTTGGCGGCCTTGAAGGTCCAATGGTGCTATAGTTTCGTATCGGACGGCTGGGACCAGATGACTCCCGTTTTGAATGAGGCATTGTAGAAAAGTGTCGATCTACTTGAGGGCTAGAGGATCTCTTGCGTCTATTGGGTGCTGGAGGTCGAGGTGGTGGTTCTTTCCGAACAGTAGCATATCTGGAATAGACAATATAACATGAAAACCATTGCAAGTATTAAAAATAAAATGAAAAAAATTAATAAAGTCGAAGACAGACCCATCATTGTCTTTCATATCGATGTGGAATTTCTCTTCAGCGATTGGAAACGATTCCGAAGCAAATGAATCTGCTCCACGAGACGTTCGATCATCATCGGTGTTCCGCGATTGTGATCGGGATCGTGATCTTCTCGGCATAGGTGCAGGCGCGTTGAATGTTTCACCTGACGCTAACGGGATAATGTACTCATGTTGGGTGCGGTAAACTATAAACTGTAAAAATTCAGATAAGAATTGTGCAAAGCATTAAAATTATTAAGTTTGATTTACATCTTCGTCGCGTTCTTCGCTTGGGAGAAAACTATTCGAAACTGAGCGTCCGGAAAATCGATTCGCATACGAATCCTTTTCTACGGATTCCCGTTGTTGCTTCTTTCTACGTTTCGGGGCCTTGGGTGGTGGAACCGGTTTCATATCTTCGACGACATCGTCCGGGTCTTCACGCTGATGCTGTGCGTATCTCTGAATGTTCATTTTCTTAAAGAAAGCTTTATCTTCATCCAAAAATGGAATATCTTCGGAAGGTACTTCATGGTCCTCCTGGCTATCGTGCGAATATTGTTTTCGTGCTTTTCGTAGTGGTCTACTTGGTGCGATATTTCGGAAATAGTCAATTTCTGCTTGTGGTAACGATATGTTATCGTCGAAGCTTCCCATTCGTTCAATTTCGAAATCTTGTGACAAATCTCTAGACTCAGTGTCACGGTCGCGATCAAAATTATTAAAATGTTTGTTGGCACGTCTTGGTTTAGGTGGTGGAACATCGTATCCGTAATCGACCTGTTCATTACTGACATCCATGCCTGGATAATAGTCTTGAGTACTTCCCAACTGTGCTAAAGCATTAACTGGCGTTCCCAGACCTTCACGTATAGCACTGCTGATGTACTGCCGGATTTCGATATTATCCTGAGAAATTCCCCGTTTCCGTAGGAAGAACTCATCGTCATCGATCTCCTCAATTACACCTTTTTGTCGTAGAATTCCTGAGCTTCCCGTGGACTGAGTCTCCTGATTAGTGTTTGTATTCGAGCCACCTAATCCTTCTTCCGATTGGTACTTTTCCGGTTCCTGCAAATGTTCCATTTCGGCTTCATCTCGTCTCAGTATTGTGTTGCGAATAATATCCTTCTCGCTCCAACCGACTTCTTTACTTTCTTCAGACACCAAATCCGAATCTTGATGTACCATTGGTCTTCGTTTCCTGAATTCGCCTTCTCGAGTTTTCGAAATCTCATGGATAGCACGATTTTCCTCATCGTAGTCGGCAAATTGTTTTTGTTCCACGCTGTGTATGATTTCAAGTTCTTCTTCTTCGCGAGCTGTTCTTTCAAGGTCTTCTTTCATTCTTCGCTCTAGAGATGACTCCCTGCCCAAGCTCTCGGGCTCACTTCCATATCGCTGATATTTTCCACTCTCGCTATCAGCATAGCTTACATCGGAGAACTTATCAGCCCATCTTGATGATACTGGACCTTTTTCTTGTCGTGGGAGAGTAGCTGATTCCACAGATGGTGGAGTCTCTGTACTTGGTACATCATCGGCTCGTGCAACTACTACTGTCGAGAATTTTTGCTTACGCTTACGGAGCATACGAGGATACGTTCCGAAGCTGAACTCAAACTTCTTCTTAGTCATCGGTGCCGTTTCAGGCGTAGTACTGGACTCTGTGGTTACTTCTGTTTCCTTGAGCGACCTAGTTCTGCGCAATTTCAGGGTCATGGTATCGGGAATTTTAAATTTGGACATGTCCGGTTTCGTGAAAATTGGCTTATCGAATTTTGTGAATTCGGGACGTTTGAATTCGGGAGCTTTGAATTTGGGCATATCGGGCGTTTTGAATTTCGGAAGCTCTGGACGTTTCATTTCGGGCATCTTGATTTTTGAAAAGTCTGGCCCTTTGAACCGTTTTCGCTCTTTCGTTTTCGGACTGCCCGTCACTGGTTTCTTGGGACCACGTATTTTCGTTCGTATTTTCCCAGCTTGCGAACGGATGTTCTGTTGCATTTTACGACTTCTATCTTGAGCGCTGGCCATGAAACTTTTTTTCCTGTTTTCAGCTTTCAAAGGTAGCTCCTCCAAGGCACTAGAATCAACTTGGCTTGTATGAATCTCATTATCAGTTCGCGAATCAGCTCGTGGTGTTGTTGGTATTGAACTGAAATATCGTTCTTCGATGTCTCTTTGTTGTTCATAAGCTGACGCCCCATGTTCATCTTCTTCGTGCTCCTTTCGTTCGAACGATGTAAGACTGGCAGCGTCTGCTACTTCTGCAGCTTCGGTTTCCATAGGCTCAGATATTTGAAGTGTTGGAATTGGTGATGCCTCCTTCTGCACGTCCATTCGATAACTTTCATCCAAAGGTTGTCCAATTGGTTCATATTCATGATCGCTGAAATCGGAAAGAAGAGGAATGAAATAGATTTTTCTAATAAATTAAGAAGAATAAATGTTGAGGCTTGTATAATAAAAACAAAATTATAAACATACTACAGTCACGATCGGCTGCAAGCCGTATGATACTCTAGATGGAGTACTGAACTCCGATTTATATTGTAGTTCGGGATACGGTAGAATAAGGAGTGTGCATGTAGTTTGTCCTTTATTAAGGACTTTCATTTTTGAAGTGTTCAAAAGTTATGGGAAAATATTGTTGAACATGTGAAGAACTTTTTGTATGGAGCTATGAGAAGGAGTAGAAGGATTTCGCTAACTAATAAACTCTAACTTTTTTTTCACTCAAAACTAATTTCGACAAAATTTTGCTATAGTGAGTTCCGTAAATTGAGTGAAAACATTTTTACAGGATATTTCTATGGCAGCTACACGAAGGAATAATGAAATTTTCTTCAGAATCGAACCCTTAGCTCTAAGTATTGGAAACTCAACACCCACTAAATTTCAAAGTCGTAGCTTAAACCGTTTTGAAGTTATCGGCCAATATTCTTGAACACGCGTTTTAGTGATATTTTGTATGGGAGCTACCCGAAGGAGTAAAGGAATTTTATTGACTAATGAACTCGAACTTTATTTTCCCTCAAAACTAATTTATACAAAACGATTTCTTGAATTATAGTGAGTTCCGTAAGAAATTTTTTTATGGCAGCTATTCGAAGGACTCATGCGATTTTTTTTCATATTCATACCTTTATCTGCATCTATTGGACAACCAACGAATACACAATTTCAAAGTCGTAGCTTAAGGCGTTCCGAAGTTATTGGCCAATATTCTTGAACACGTGTCTTAAGGACTTTTTGTAGGTAGGCAGCTACCCGAAGGAGTGCTACGATTTTGCCCGTTAACGAACTTAGCCTTACGAATTCGACCAAACATCCAGATTCTAAATTTCAAGATCTTAGATACAGGCCCCCCCGTCCCAAAACTTAAACTAGGTCCAGGCGTTCTTGAGTTGTCGTGCGTACGGACAGACAGACGGACGGACGTCAAGAGGATTTGAAGTTTTTGGCCATAAATAAACACAACATAATATATAACTGGTTTTCGTCCGAGACTCCGTTCTATGCGTTACAAACTTTTGGGCTGGATTAAACATCATCTAGAGTATAAAAACGATCCTAATTTTTAGTTGAATGCATGTAAATCAAAATTTTACCTCTGAAATATTATAAAAATGGTTATAAATCGATAATCGCGTTATATGTAGAAAGAACAATTAACTTTTTTCCAAAAACGACACGATTAATGTGCCAAAGACAAAAATTCCATAATATTTATTACAAATCAATAATTGCTTTCATTTCGTAATTAAAACGTGAAACCTCTTTGTAAGTAGTTCAATTTAAGACGCTATACAAGTACAAAAAAACAATTAAAAAAATAAATCAGAAAAAGTAAATAAATAAAATATTTGCGGAAAATGCACTCTGTTGTCTTAGCCATTTGAAATTAAGAGTAGAGCAGTGGCCGGGTTTTATTTATAGCGAATTATTCGTTTCGCTGTGGTATTGGTATGCAATTGGTCATTCGAAATAGTGGGCAGTTCAAATAATAGCACGAATATAAAAATAGGAATCGCGTAACTAGTGCCAGATTTATGAGATTGATTTAAGATGGAAATAAGTTTTCCGTTAGTTTTTAAGGTAAACCAAGAATAATTTATCGTGCTATTGGATTCGCAAAAACATTATCGAATGCATTCGTCGTTAAGTAAAAATTATTTTGATTTAATTTGTAATTTCGATTTCGATTTGTAATTTTTTCGATTTGAACTTCACGATTGGTATGTCGATTGTTTTTAGGCCATGATTCACAATTACACCAATGGCAGTGGTATATCTATGATGTATGTGGGCTAAACATTTTCAATTGGTACGATTGGGGAATCGTACAGCTATTAAGGGACCTTTTTAATAGGTCCAGTCCAATTATAAAGTATTTCATTTTTAATGGGGCTGGTACGAGAGCAAAGATGAACGGTTCCTTTTAGTACCGCCCCCATATTATAATTATTCCTAGGTTCAATAAAAATACAAATAAGAGAAAAATTATTATTATTATTATTGTGAAAATAATGGGGATTAAGAAAAGAACCTTCATTACGCACTTTACAGAAAAAAAGCACTTGAATCAGATTTTTTTTTAAATCTATCAATTTAAATCAATGTTCGATTCAAAATATATCAATATGGAAAGAAGAACTAATATCATTTCAATCTTTACTTTACGACAAGTAGTTCAGAAGGTACCGCTCAAAAAAGTCCGCATCGTAGCATGAAACTCCATAGTCCTTAAAACCTCTGTAACTCCGAAGTGAAGCAAACAAAGGACTATAACCACATTGAACCCCCAATCACTCACTATCTTTTGGGTTACAGTGTGTGAAACACTCTGTTTATCGTTTTGAAATAGAAAGCGAACAATGTCTTCAGTCATTTCAGAAGGACCTTAACTATATTAAAATTTTGATAATAATATAGTATATCTACAAAAATTTATTTCCGGGATGAGTGTCAGAAGGTAAGTCTAAAATCAAAACTATTCAGGGCAGCACTTTTTAGCTATTTTTACTATTGAACTATTCCTGTAAATCCAGTTTTTGTGAAAAAATTAAGTTTGTTGACATCTCAGTGATCAAATAACATATAACAATAACTTTTTCACAGTGCGTGTAAGCCTTGGGAGATGACCATAGTACACTTATCCCATTTTACTACTTTTCGACTTACCAAGTTATTCCCTGTGACCACAGATATGATATATGAAATACCTAATAGAAAATAATAATAAACTTCAATAATGTGGCTATGAGGGCTTTAGGCTCTCATCCTCACCCCGAATTCGTCACAGACCAATAGCATGAACCCGCCTGAAGCATTTCAGCAATCGAATCTATCTAACAATTTTGCGCAGTTAATCAGTACAACATAAAATTATAACATCCAGGATGTAATAGCAGCACGGAGTAACATCAAAATTGAAAGAAATAAACAGCTCACGATTATTGGATCCTTTGTGAAGCGCGAACCGAACTGTAGTATGGAATGTTTTTAATTGTTCCTAGACTATTGTGTTAGCTTTTGGGTGTTAGTAAACTATCTCCGAAAATAGAACTGGATAACCGAACTTCAACAGCATTCTCTTCTTCAGTTCTTGTGTGACCCCCGAAGGGACTCCGCCAGGACTGTATCCAGGACATCTTCATACGCTTCTTGGACAACCTACCATCGTCTTCCTTGCGAATTCGAATCCAGAGTCTCCTTGGCTTTCTTGAAGTGGATCCATTGCAACTTATGTCTCTAAATCCTAATGTCTATTTTCAGTTGCCCTGTCGTCTTCTAAAGAGTGAAGACTAAAAAGTGATGGAAAAGTACGTATTTCCGCAACTGAGAAAATTAGTGAAAATCATCGAAGAAACCAAGACAAGGGTCTATGCCTGGCGGAGCATATGATAGGGTTTGTTCATTATCTAAGCCAGTTTGACTATGGGATTTTTGTTTGTTTGATTTCAAACTAAATACTGATTCCGAAATATATGAAAAACAAATTGGGCTTACCGATTGAAGTAACTACTTTCAAGCCAATCTTGTTTTTCTCTCGCTATGAAAGTTGAGGCAAAAGGTTCGGTGTTTTGATGCGGTGAAGATTTTTTCGCAAAATCAAAACTGACCGTCTTGATCATTCGATTCGATCCCATATCACTTGTCGAACCGCCAAACGAAGGAGCTCGATCCTGTGATTGTGTCCGATTGAAATACTGCTTTCTACGAAGTAAATTAGAACGTAGGATTTTAGCGTTCAACTGGCGTTGACTACCGATTTCGGAAGGTTCTCGCGGAATCGATGAATACGGCTGGGGCTCAGGCTTCGAATATTGCGATAGTTCGTTAGCGCGGAATGGAAGTTCGGGAAAGGTAGCAACTGGTGGTGCTGATCTATCGGTAGTTGCTACTAAATTCGTTATCGATCTTGTTAGCTTACTATCAACGTCTACGATAAAATTTGGGAGCTGCTTGCTCGGAGTTTGAGATCTGAGTTCTGTTACTGACGGTATTTTCGATGAGTATTGTGATAGTTCATCCACCCGGAACGGCATATCTAGTGGATCTTCTTCTGGAAGCTTTGTACCTGTTGTTGGTTGAGAGGTGTGACGTGGTTCTGGTTCTTCATTAAGATTTCGGGTTGTGAACTGACTTTCTGGTATGGATAAAGGATATTGTCTTTGCGATGCTTCATCTATGAGATTATATGGTTGTGGAGGAATGCTCCACTGCTCCTGTGGTGGAGGTTCATGTAATGACTTATCTATAATTGGTTGAGGATATTGCACTGCGCTTTGCTCTTCCATTTCTTCAGACTCTGGTTCAACTTCAAGCTGACTTAATTTTGGTGGCACATATATAGGTTCTTCTATTTTCGGCATAGTCGGTTGATACTGCGAAAGATTTTCAGCCCGAAAACGCACCTCTTCCACAGATGCGCTTTTATCTGCTACGTGTAGTAAATGTTCCGCCATTCCTCTCAGTTTGGGACCTAAATTGGCAATTTCCCTACCCACACTAAACATTTTACTTGAAAGCGTATTTACTTTTTCAGGATGTTCAGTTTCATTGGCCTGTTTTTCAGGGAGGTCAAAATGCTGGTTGGGTTCCAAAGAAAGAGGTTGTTGTGCCGATTCAACAAATTTCATATCGTAGCTTCTTTGCTCCGAAATGTTAGCTTCAGGCTGTAAAGGAGCTGATGTTGGAGCTGTAACAGTTGGTAAAAATATGTGCTCGTGTACTTGTTCTATCCTTTGATTTATGTGAGGTGCAAATTCTATTACTTCAGCTCCTTTGGCATGTTCCGCATTGGTTGTCGCCAATTCTTCAGGTTGCTCTACGAATTGTTGCTGCTTGAGAGGGGTAGAGTAGGCCAATAATGCTGCATATTGTTCGTCGGGTTTATACTGTGCCGGCTTGTGATCTTCATAAGCCGAGAATATTTTATTTTCCTTATTGTATTCCCCACCAGAAGCAGCATTACGGTCAGAAAATAGTGTACGATTTTCCATAATAGGTGTCGCTGCAATAAGATTGAACTGTGGCACTTCCATTCGAGAACCTCGGCGTGATCCTGCAGCCGATGGAATATTAATGTCGGCAACGTAGAGATCATTATGTGAAGGACTTCGCGAGATTCGCTTCAACCCGAAACTCCGCATGGATAACGTGTCGGCATCCCGCCTAGCGATGTGAGTGTGCGATCCAAAACTTCGTACCGAAGTCCGATCCGAAAAGGATTTATTCTGCCATGCTGCAGTCCCGATTTCGCCCTCATCAGCATCGGATATGCTTCGCACTACCAAACCTTTATTCGAAATCTGATCGAATGCAGGTGTTCGGTCGATACCGAAACTCCGGTTCGATATTTGATCGAAAGACTTTCGCTTATTTTGTCCCATAGCGAAGCTTTTGGTCGATATCTTATCGATATCGTTATGCTTCTCAGCGACAATGACTCTATTGGAGCCATACTGGAGGGCTGGTCGCTCTAGCTGAATAATATCAACGTCTGCAGGATATCCTGCTCGCGATCCAGGCCGCGAATCGACCGGATTTATGCGATCCGGAAGCAAGGAGTCGCATTGGAAGTATTGGCAAGCGCATCGAACGTCTAGAACTGCAGCAACCGAACTTTCCGCCCGGGAAGTCGTATGCCTCTTTTCGCGCGGTAATGCTCCAACTGAAGATGACCGAAGCGGATGCGACGAACTCATTTAAATTGTACGAAAAGATAGCTGCGCGCGCACTTTATATTATTTTTCAAATTTGAAGATTTATTTCTCCACTTTTTCTCATAAATTTTTATTTTCACTTATTTAAAACAGATATAGTGAGGCACTGCACACTTTTATCTATTTTTACCGACCTACAAAATTTATATTTTAAAGTTAGTTAAAAAAAAAATTTCCGAAAACATAAGACCTGAAATCTTTGCGAGTTTTTCACCGGATTTTGCTCTCTCGGACGTATTGGCGACCCGTAAAATTTAAAAGATATTAAAAATGAGCAAAAAAAATTAAGCGAGAAAAGATATAGCGTTTTTAGCAACAAAAAAAAATCGAGCGAAATTTCTCAACGGTTCATGTTCGTCGTTGCAAATTTCTTCGGGCACTAAATTTGACGGACCAAAATGGCTACTTCAGGTCTATGGTCCCATTCTTAGACTTGAGCTGAGAGAGATTTTCTTTTCATTTTACATTTTCGTTTTTCACTTGAAGTTTTTCCAACCATTTTTGCTGTCTCAATGTAGACGAGGTACCTTACCTCTACTCTACAGCAAATATTCGACATTCTAGCTTCTAGCTTGAAGCTATACTTTTCGCGTGGATATTGTGTGCTACAGCTACATTGAAAAATTAGCAAAATCATGTCTTTGCTCGTAGCTAAAGTTTATTTTAAGAAAATTCCACCAAAATAAAAACAATTTTAACAAATAAGAGACAACTAGGTATTGTGGTGGTCACGTAAAATAAAAATAAAATTAAACAAAGATTCGAAAATCTTTTAGAAGGTACTTTTTGGCAATGATACAAGGGTTTTTTTTTATTGCGTTCGTTAGTGAAACTTCGATATAAAAACGTTTTCAAAAAGTTCTAATGGAGAAGCTTAGAAACGAGAAAATTCTGGCACTGGGCCTGTGTCATGTACAGCGGATGGACGACGTGAAAGTGCTAACAATCAGTACATCAACGCGCTCAAGGCAAGAGATTTGTGGGCGAATCGAGGATGGAATGAGAAAATTCAATCGAAATTTAAAGTACAGTGACCGACTGAAGGTTGATTGTACACAAAAGAGACGTTTGAAGGAAGATTCAAGTAGGCTAGAATTCCAAAATTCAACTTGTTCTGATCGCCATTTAGGCAACAATTGCAAATCTTAAAAATATATTTAATGAAAATATATTGATTTTTGAATTCAAGGGTTGTCAAAAATAACATATTATAAATTCAAGGACTTTTGAAAACGGGAAATTTTAAAACGTTGGATTATAAATCGAGCTACTCGTATATTGAATCGCTGGCTTTTTAATTTATGTATTTGGTTGGAAACCTACTTTTTTATCGCAGCTTTGATGGGGTAGGTATAGCCTTCTGATGCTGCAATAAAGATGCTTCATGAAAAAATTGTATTGTTTAGTGAGCATTTGTTGTGAAAAAGTCAAAATGTTGGTTTGAGGATCAGGAAACAGTGGGCCAATTTCGCCTACGCCCGATTTGGGGCCTAAAATGTGAACTGAAGCGACGTGCGTACTAGCTTCCGGCTAGCCGTGACTATGGGGTTACGTTGTTCTGTTTCCAATAAACCCTTGGCCTGTACAACAAAAATTTCACGCCGATTTATTCGAGTGTAAAAATATGAGATAAGATCCTAATCGGTCGTGAGAGACCATAAGTACCTACTGCCACACAAGCCACAACTCGACTGTCGATGTCGATGTCGCTGTGCGCCATTTAGACCACGCACCCAACCCGTGTATGCCGTGTCCTCGTCTCTTGTTGACCTCAGAGACAGGAGGAAGTCTCTAAGCGGGAATATATATATATATACCAGTGAAATAAGCAACAAACGATACATATAAAAAATCAAAATAAAATTGTAAATTTCTAAGGAAATAATTTGTGGAAAAACAACCTTCGTTAAAAATGGCATCCTGATTTTGTTCAGAAGTATAATACATAACTTTAAAATTAACCGTTCAGTAGTCGTGACATCTAAGTTAATTTCTAAAGTAATTAATGATACATTTTTTATATGAATATTTATCAATTAAGAAATCTGAAAAATCCCACGAGGAGTACCTATACTAAAAAACCCTTCATAAAATGATTCTTCTTCGAAATATGTATAATTTTCACCAGTAAAAAAAAGTATCAGAAAGTTGTGTGTTCAGATCGTCGAGGTCGCCAAATGTATGAATTAGTTTAGTACTTTTAAATATGCTAAAATTTATTACCATTGTAATGAATTAAGGTAAGTATTCACTGGCTAGCAGCTTCAGTACGAAAAATCTCTCTTGTTTTGGGACAGACTGTTCATTAATGGTGAAGAAAAATCGAATGTTGAGAGAAAAAATGCTGAAAGTTCACCGAAGGCGAATAAAAATCGAATAATGCGAAAAAAAAATTAACGAATGATTTTTTCGTGAAATCGAAAGAAAAAGTGAGTGCGATAACAATAATCAATCGGCTTGTGACTTTGTTGAAAGCAAGTGCAAGTGTTGCTGGCATGTGCCAGCGAAGTTTAAAAATAAAAGCAAACAGTGAAAATAATTTATCATTAGATGAGGCACTACTACATTGTAATAAGAAATCGTAATATAATGACGGGTTCGGTTTTTTTTTACTGAGAGTATAATTGGATGTTGCTTGTTCGAAATATGTTCACTAATAATTCAGTTAATTCTTTGAATTCCAAAACACCTGAGACTCATCCGCGATTCTATACGTAATCCAGATTCATTTACGAAACTTTAACATGATTCACTTAACGTTAATCTAAGTACCTTATGTACGTTCGCTTTTGTTATGATTAGATGAATCATTTTTTAATCGTAATAATGATTCATAAGTGGATTTTCTTTACAAACAGCATTAGAGTCAATTTTCACTTGCAGCTCAATTCGCTTTTGCAGACTAACTTACAACAGCAAGCGGTAGCAGCGAAGTAGAAGTTTCGGGTGGATTTAAGAATATATACGAATGTGAAAAAAAATTTGTTGTAAGGTTTCTTTTCCTTTATCTAGTATAATATTGTTCAAAAATTAGCAAAATGTATAAAATAAAAATAAAGCAAATGAATAGCCGACAATTCTGGATCAAAAGATGTTCTAAAATGTATACAGTGTTGGCCATATTTTCTCCACACAAGGTCGATCGGTTTTGTTTAAAATAGATTGTTTTATCGACATACAGTACACGTGCTGAATGTTTATTGTTTACAATACAAATTTGTTCGTCAATCAAGTTCATGTTTACTTAAACACGGGGCTTTATTATTGGGCTTATAGGCGATCAATTATTTCTTTTTTTTAAAACTTAAAATATTTCTGTACTCACCCAGTGTTCGACCATCGACTAGGTGTCCTGTACTCTTCTGGTAATACGATATCCTCTCTATGCGGTTCGGCTTCATCTTCGACATGCGAAAATGTTACTTTCTTATCGGAACTGGGCGATGGTTCACGTTTCATAGCCGATTTCAGTTCCGGTTCTTTCGCTTCGAGTAGTTCTTCGGTTTCATGATCTTCGACGATTTTCAAAACATCGAAAGTTTCCTCGTCGGGATAGTAGGAACTTCTGATGCGTTCGTCATCGGGCGATCCCCGTAATTTTTCCTCTTGTATTTGTAGCGATATTTTGATGGCACTATCAACTGCTTCTTGAAGGATTTCATCGATTCTGGCTTCGATATCTTCATCGTCGATATCTTCGTAGATATGCTCTTTTCTTCGACGTGGAGCTTTTTTCGGTTTTAGAAGAAGTCTTAATTCTTCTTCGAGTATTTCGGAAACGGTTGGCTCATCCACTTGTGAGTCCAAATCTGTTTGAATTTCGTCGGTTGAAGCCGTTGGTTCCGCAGCTTCTTCTTCTTCAGACTGGGGAGCTGCCGATGCGGGAAGTTCAATAATTTCATCGGGAACCAAAATGCTGGTTTCTCCAGCACCTTCTCGATCACGCCTTTTCCTAGTCTTGCTTGGTGATTCCTCTAATTCTAAGATTTCTAAAATATCATCGCTATCTTGCTTTTCTATAAAATGCGGTATTGCTCCGTGATCAGCTTTCGGTGAAGATTTCAATTTTAAAATTTTTTGTTTTTCCGATAAAATTATTTTTTCGTTGTCTTTTAAAGGCACCTTTTTAATATTTCGTTTTTTCAGTTGTCTATCAGCCATGGATTTTATTTTATCCATTATTGGACGGCAGTACTTTGCTTTCTTAGGCGAGTCTTCGGTTTTCTTTTTGTTGGACGATGATTTGTTTTCAGATGCTTGACTCTCAGGTGATGAATCAGGTTTTGTTTGTTTTGCAGACAACCTCCGCTTCAGGATGCCTTTGAGCCTGCTTATTTTCGAGGATTTTCCGTCTGTATCGGAAGCGGACGCTGATATTGAAATTGGTTCGCTTTGAATGCTGTGAGTATCCTCTGGTTCGGTTTGGCGTTGTTGATCTTCTCTGCTTGGATGCAGATCTTTGGTGTTTTCTTGCTGATCTTCAATGCTATCTTCTTCTTCTTCTTCTTCGTCGTCGTCGTCGTTGTCCGTTTCGTTTTCAGATAAATCACAAATGTACCGTTCAGTTTCTTTGACCAGAACTTCGTCGTGGATGCGAACTTTCTTCGAGGATCGGGGTGATTCTGAAGAGAACTTTTGACGTTCTTGTGAGAATCGTAATGTAGCAATTTCAGGCTCTTCGCCTGGACCCAGTGGTCGTTTGTAGAGATGGGTCCAAGGATACCCACCCTAAGATTAAAAATTCAGTTAAAATTTAAAAAAGTTTTTCATTGAACTAATATTGTTACCTGTTGCTTTGCTCTTCGTACGTCTTCCCAGCGATATGTTTGCAAAGGAACTGGTGGCCGATTGAGATCTTCGTTGTCGAGATATTCCCTTAAATGCTGATAATATTCCCGCTTTGCTTCAGTGGATAGATCAAATTCTTCTGAGTCTAACACTGATTGAGATTCGTTATCTGGATTTTGGTTAATAGGATGTGATACTTCTGGCGGGTATTTTTCCGGGATTTTGAGTTGTGGATCGTTAGTTTCCAGTAACGGGGAATTTACAATATAAGAAGATTCAGGATCTACGTCTGGACTAGAATATTTAGTATTGGCGGTTTCAGTTTGGATTTCTCTTGCTTCTTGGAAAGTTGTGTTTGGGGATTCGAGCACTTCTTCTTCGGTGCCAAGGTAGTTTTCCGAGATTGTATTGTGATCCTCTAAATCAAAGCTGGTAGGATGACTTGGACTTGTATTTCGATCGGGTTCTGTTCTGCAGTCACTACTACGTTGTTCATTGAGAATTGGATTTGAAAGTAGTAACAAGGGACTTTTAAGAGGTGAATTGTCCTTAAGTAAGCACTCCTGACTAATGATAGACTTAGGCTCAGTGTCTAATTCGTCGTCATTATGTTGTGTTGCGTTTTGTTGTAAATTGCTTCCGATAGCTTCTAAGATAATTTTTTGATCTTCAGGGTCTAGGTGTTCATATTGAAATTTGAATAGCTTCTCACCATCTGCAATAAATTCTGGTAAATGGATTGCTTCCGGTTGCTGGTTATTCTCATCAAAGCCAACAGCTTGTTTATCTTCCTCTTGATGTGTGGATCTTTGGAAACTATCAGTAGCGGGCAGTCTTTCCTCTTCTAATGCATGAATATTTTCACTTGATTTACTACTTTTATCACATTTATCACTTTCCGTTTCTCTTATGGTCGGTAAACGTTCGAATTGTGTTTCCGGTTCCGGTTCCGATATTATTTCGGCTACAGATTCACCACTCTCGTTGGCCGGACTGATTTCAGTGATTATACGAGATTCAAAATCCGCGACATCACTGTTTTCTAACTGATTCTCGTCTACGTCTAAATCGGTCACTTGAGCAACGAAGCCAACATCCAACAGCGAAGTATCATTAATATCTTCTGCGCTGTCGTCACTACCTACATCTACAAGCTGCGGTTGCGAGTGTTGCAGATCCGCCGTTTCTTCGTTATCACAATCACTTGTAATACTCCGGTTAAGTACTTCGAGAATTGTCGGTTCCGTACCTCCAGCGCCCGGTAGAGACACTAAAATTTAAAAAAGACATAAGATAATTTTCGATTATATAAGCTAAGGAGAATAATAAGATCAGTTTCTCCACAATTCAGCCCGCAAAAATCGATAACAATT
Organism: Beris morrisii; assembly: GCA_951812415.1. Classification (NCBI taxonomy): domain Eukaryota; kingdom Metazoa; phylum Arthropoda; class Insecta; order Diptera; family Stratiomyidae; genus Beris; species Beris morrisii. The sequence continues at coordinate 30,752,384 of OX638310.1, forward strand.
AAACGTAAAAAATTCACAGAAAAACGAATAAGATATGAAAACACTAAATATAACGATGAACTCGATATTTTTTTCACATTATAAAAAATATAATTTTAATCATAAAATACAGAGACAGAGACCTACAAAAAGATGTTCAATTAGCACCGAAAGCAAAAAATTTTCTGCTACTAAACTTTGAATGGTCCTGAGCTCGAAAGTGGTGCTGTCTTACTTATTCGCGTTTCTAGTTCACTTTATGTGTTTTAATGCTAGACTTTTTGACTATTTTTAGATCTTCATCTTGTTGTTCCGACATAACACCACATCAAAATAACACATACGATTCGACGGAAAAATGTATGAAAATTTTGACGAAAAATTTCAAATTTTTCGCAGGCTAATTTTCTTTCAACCGTATACAAAATGGGAAACGGAGCGCCAAGGAAGTGCTCCCTGTTCCCAGAAAATATGAATTTAATATTATAAGGAAAATAAATGAATTTGGTTTATTGTGTCGCCTATCGAGGGTTGGGTAGGTCACTGAGCTCCTTTATACCGGTACTTGGGTTTTGGGGCATTATGGGGATAAGATACATCTAGGTCTTACACTAACAGGTAGTTGTTCTATTTTTGAAACGTTTCTTATAACGGCAATAGGTTTCTGTTGTGTTTGTGAGAAAACATGATTCAAAGATATTTTATCTAGTGTCTCGTAAAGCTTTTTCGGACCACTGCAAAAGCTACATATGTTTACGAAGAAAGTATTAATATCTTTTTAAATGTTCATCAAATAATGAGAATCTTTTTATTGTCATTTACGAGTACGAGGAAACGGTGCACTAAACCATTTCTGTACGAGTAGGTACATACCTAATGATAATTTGTTTGTTACGCCAAGATACAGAAAATGAGGGTCTAATTGAATGGAACAATAATTAACACTAAGTGCTTTGCGGCGATTTTAAACAAATATTAATAGAAAACATACAGATTACACTCCGTGACAGAAAATACTACACACTCAGTATTCATTGTATACCTAATTTCACAAACCTCTTATTTAATATAATATTATAATAAATTGAAACGTACATAATTTGTTTAAACTCTTAGAAAAACAATAATTATATTATTCTGCTGTCGACGACTTTCGACCTGAGTGAAATGTCCGATATTTTTAGTTGCCCCTAAGTTCACTGGTTAACATCAAAAATGATCAGAGATGTGGAAGCACTTTTTATCGTAGCTTTTGACTCTGAATCTCAATCCGTTTACATTTTTATAATACAGTAGTCCCTCGACTTACGTCGGAGTTAGGTTCCGAGAATTTGCGACGTAAGTCGAAAACGACGTAACTCGAGGGTAGAAGCAACCTCAGGCGATAAATGTATAAACTTTCATTTTTTGAATATGAATGTATTTATTTTTTAAGTTTGTACATAATTCATTTTTTTAAAGAAAGTCGTGGGTTTTCGTCTACATAAGTTTTATTTTCGTATACAATTGCGTATGTCGGCTGCTACTTGCAGCCTTCATCAAGTGTCTGTACACGACTACACGTCAAATTACAAATAGTAATGAAGGCAACAAGTAGCAACCGGAATACGTATTTATAAAACTTACGAAGAAGAAAATAGACGGCTTTCTTTAAATACAAATACATATTTGACATAAAGCACTAAGAAGCAACACTTAATTGTTATCATCTTTAGAAGAAATAGCCTCTATTTCTACTGTTTGTGGGTTGACTGGTTTACTGGCGAAGAAGGTCGAAATTCGTGTTTGGGACAAAGTTTGTTTTCTTTTTTCTTCGAGCAACTGCTTGTAATCGTTGACAGAAGTGTAGACTTCGTTTGAAATTTCTGCACTTCTTAATTCGTCGGGATTCCCTTTTACCAGGGGAAAAGTTTTCATATGAACAAACATCTGTTCTATGAAAACGGCGACGTAAGTCAAGGGACGGATGACGTAATTTCAAGGGTTTGGTCTCAAACACTGAGATATAACAAATGGAGACCTCAATTTGCTATCTCACATGGCCGACGTTTTTAAAATGTCAATATTTCGAAAAAGGTGTCCATGATAACCCGAGGTTCTGCATTGTTGAACAAAATTCTGATGATTTTAAACATTTATTAGATTTAAAATTGGTAATGCAAATAAAATAATTTTTGATTGAAACATTTCTTTATGTTTCTTTCAAAAATTCAATTCATTTTAAGTTTAGAGAAACTTCGAAAGTTATCCGGGGTACAAATTAGGATTGAGCCACGGATGACCTGAATCTTAAGAAGGAAAGAGTTAGTAGAACGGTATGCACGTATTAAGGCGAGAAGGAAAACAATGAAAGGACCATCAGATTAGGCAACATGAAAAATTAAATCCGAATTTTTAGGTGTAATTTCGAATTGAAAAATTACCAAATAATTTGAATTTGATAAATACTTTTTTGGATAAACAATGCAAGGTATTGAAAGAAAATGAGTTCATAAAATTGCAACTAAGCTGTGTAAATTTTACAGGTAATATTGGCTACTGCAGTACGAATATAATACCATGTACTTATCGGTATGGCGCCAAATTCAAAAATAACGTATTACATGCTCAACCGTTATAAATATTCCTGAAACTGTTATTTCCCATGAAATTTATTAATAAAAAAATTTAATTAAACTTTGAGTTGTGTTATGAATTTCGAACGCAAAACACAACTTCTCACCATCAAATCGAACAATTTTAATTGTCAGAACTGATAATTCAAATTGAAAAGTTTTTAATTTTATTTAAGTTGTAGCCCATGTTGTTCGAAATTCGAAATTTTGAGAACGAGCGAGAGGGTACGATTTCATCGGCTATTTCTATCTGTCATATCGTATAGAGAAATGAGCTAATGGGGTCTCCATTTATATAGCTCAGTGGTCTCAAAATAATGAACGACGTAAGTCGAAAAAATGTATAACAAGGGAGACGTAAGTCAAGGAATTACTGTATATGCCCTTTTTTACAAATATTTTTCTTTGGGATTTTTTTTTAAATTGAACAAACAAATTGAATCGAAGCTAGGGTCATTGAAAAAATGTTTTCTGACTACGCCCAATTTTTTTTACATAGAAAAAAATATTTAATAAGTTATTAACAAAAAAACTTTATAATTTTTAGAAAAGTGAAATTTTTGATATTTTTGAAATTAAAAGTAGCATAAAAATGCGGGAAAAAATTCATGAAAATTTTATCACACATTTACATTTTACATATTTCAATTTTATTATGCTTAAAAATATTATTATAAAGTTTTTTATTTCAAATTTTAAAATGGCGGATCCAAGATATACCCGTCCTAAAAATTCTTCCTCTGCCATTTCAGGAATACATACCTGACGCAATGGTAAAATATTGGTAAAAAACCAGTTACGTATTCAAATTCATAAGTTAATAAACGATATAATTTCTATATTTCGAATGTGAGATATAAAATATATCGAAAATTTGCTAATCGTACGAAAACCAAGAAGAGGTGGTGGTAATTGGTTAATATATTTTGGTCATCTTGTAATACACTCGTGATCACAATTTAAAATATTTGTAAACTTTCAAATTTTTTATCAAGAAAATCACATCTCACTAATGCGTGGTAATGGAACGAATGCGTCGCTTTTTCGCCATCTTGTCTCCGCTAATTTAATATTTAATATGAATGAATTTAAAATTTATGAATTATATTTAGGATCATTTTTGATATTGCGAAATATGTAGAAGTATGTCTCATAAACGAAACAACTGGGTGTAGCACCCTCACATCCGTTAAAATCCTATATCATTATGTCCACACTAATCGTACATTAACTGATATTCTCAAATTCATTTGATTAATACTTTACTAATATCATTTTCTTTATCAATAACAAAAATCGTTTCTAATGCTACTTTCTCAAAATTTTGAAGTTTTTTGGTAATAATTTAATAATAAACTTTTTACAGGTGGAAGTGTAAGGGGAGGATTAGCGGAAATTTGAGAATTTTATATCTGCAGGGCGACTCACGCTAGGAATTTGATTAATAGGGATCTGCCCGAAAAGCATTGTAAAACAAAATTTGTTGAATTTATTCAACAAAAAAAAAATAAAATTATTTTTTGTCAATATAGTAAAAAGATATACATATTTTTCAAATTTTCAGTTAGGTTTCTTTCCGAGAAAAATCCTTTTCTATATATGTATAACGTATTAGTTAAAAATATTTAAGGATCGTTTAGAAGATTTTTTTTCTCGTTAAAACTACGAAATTTCCTTCTTATTATAAATTTTTTTTTTTACTGTGGTGCTCAATATTTTATAAATAACTGTATTGTTCCGAATATAAATAAGTTTTTTAAATCATTGTCTTTGTGCGTAAGACAAAAAATCGATGTTTCTTTTAAAAAAAACAGTGAAGCATCCAATAAAAATTAAATTATTTGCCACCAGATCTAGAGAATTTTCCATATTTTGAAAAATTTATTTAAGACCCCTTTCTGCTCTAAACTTGCAATGTTAGAATGCATTTATATATACGCCAAGGCATACCAACTTTGAAGTACCTATTACAGGTGAACTCGCTTATAATAGACTCGTTATAATATACCATTTACAAGGTCCCGACTTAAGAGCTTAAGAATAAATATCTTCAGTTAAAATGGACACTCGCTTCCAGTGAACTAATACTGAGGGGTCCATCAAGTCCATTATAATAGAGGTCTACTGTATATTGCACGACTCTTAACCGGTATTGAAGAGGTACTTAAAGCTAGTGGGTCATTCTATCAAGAATCGCAAAAGTTGTGATTTACCATCGCCGATTCTTTTGAAAATTTGTGTACTTGAAGAATTAGTGAAAAAAAATATAATATAAATTTTTTTTTTCTATCTCATTTTTTTTATTAGTTATAGTATGTTAAAGATTTCGCAAAAATGGTGTCCGAGTCCTCTTTGAAAATGCATATCTCTGTTAATTTTTATCATAGAATAATAAAATAGGACTTATGTTAAAGGTGAAGGTTGTCGCAAAATAAGAAAAATACCAATCAAATTTATCCTTAAAATTTTTTTTCAAGGATAACGATTTTGTCCTTTATCCTTGAATATCTCAAAAAGCAATGTTTTTATTTTTTTGTATTTTGTGTATTATACTGTTTTTCAAAACATATCGAAAAATCAACTTGGGATATCAATGGGATCAGGGTAAAAAAAATCGAAGAACATCAGTGGTTCTCAATTATTTCATAGAAAGATTACAATTATTTTAATTACTTACTCGTATGTAAAGAGGATTTAATACTAGATATATGGCCAGCTGTTAAAATCATAAATTTACGCTAGTTTAGTTCAATAATAATTTAATTGAGCTACTAATTGGTTAACAAGATGAGTGTTTTCTAATAAATTTATTACAAAAATCATTAAATTGAAAATAACAAGTTAATTATCTCATTTGGTATGTCTTACTAACCAGAAAATAATAGGTAGGCAGGTAAAGCAACAAAAAATGGATATCAAGTAAATGTCCTTTTTGGTAGGTATGTATAATATATAAATACGGGCTTGCCTCAGATACAATTCAGTCGTGCTTCCAGTATTTAGAGGACATAATCGAATTTATTATTTTACAAATAATGGAAAAAAACCGTACGTTCGTTATTCACAATTGTATAATGAATGTATAAATATATAAATAAAATAAGAACAACACTCAAACGCCGAAATTCGTCAAATTCTGTTTAGCCGTTTTCACGTGATGACCGAGAAGATCGACAGATAAAAAAAATTTCCATTATTTATCCCAATTTAAAAATTATAAAAAGCCACTTGACACACAAAATTATAAATTATATTTTTGTTCAAGTAAATTGTGTTTTGGCTTCTATCAATAACACGTGTTATTTTCTTCATGGTATAAAAATAGTTTTAATTTTTTTCTATGGCATGAAATAGACCACCTGCTTGTTTGCATAATGTTTTTAAGAAAATTATAATCTACTTTCGCTTCCGTAAGTTCAAGGTATTTTAAAACTTTTGCCTACACTTCCATTGACACTTTCGCCTTTGATAACTTAAAGAGATTACAAATGAGTTTAATGGATTCAAGTTCGTATTTTTCACGCCAATACAGTATAAAATAACTCACCATAATTAGCAACAATAGAAAAATATAAATAAATCATTTTAACAACTTTACATTTGAATTAAAGAATAATAAAATTGAATACATTTATTAAATATTATAAAATAAAAACCCGAATTAAAACTCTGTAATGACGAATATACATATATACATAAAAAAATTAAAAAATATTCGCGACGTTTACATGTTTCTCAAATAATTGCAAAACGGTTACTACTCGAAAAGCTAAAAAAGTTTAATTTCGCGGTCAAATGCCGCAAAAACGTCGCCTGCATATACTAAACCAATCGCTATCTTAAACTGATAGTCGTAGTATAGTTTTGATTATTTAATATCAACAGAAAAAAGCTCGAGCACCTTAAAAAAAATCACAGAAATTAGTACAAAATTTTTATTTACATAAAGCCATGCAAATTTCTATTGTTGTTCTTTCGGTGATAGCATGTTGAAAACGCTGCGAGTACAAAGTCATCATGCAAATCGCGAAAGATTGCGAAATTTAGAGTAAAAAATTGTAGGCTAGGTGCAGCTTATTGTATAACGTAACGCCAGCCTGTAAATGTTTAAACAATTTGAAGATGTATGATTGACATCATTCACAAACATGTAGACATAGAACAGATCATTTTAGAGCCAAAAGGTTCTTGAAAAAGCTTTCGATTTTGTTAAAAACGTTATTTATAAACTTTTCGATATTTTCCCTTCGAAATTGGAAGCGTGCATAACACATACAAAGAACAATCAGTTTAAATTTGTATACGAGTAGTAAAAATTTGACCTTGCCAGACCTTGAATTCAATTTATTTTAAATTTATAGAAAATTGGTCGGAAAAAAAATGTTTTTTTTATTTCTGTGACTACATGAGCATTTCTAGATATAGTTTATTCATAATAATACTATGTAGTTCCCCTCATTCTTAGCTTTCCGGTAATTAAAAAAATATAATTAAAATTTGAAAAAATATATATATAATATTGGCCTATTTTTTTAAACTTCTAAAAGTTGTAACTGAATTTGGGGATTTGGTATAAGAGTGTATAACTACGGGACTTAATTGTGAATTTATCGTAAAAATTTGATAAGATAGTAAATAGGTATAGTCTAGTAGTTAGTGGTAGTGGCAGCTGCCCTTTTTATTGTTATTTTCGTTCAAATAAGCTCTGATGTATGTAGCCTAGAATCGTTAGTTCCACTTTCATTTAGGATATAAACCCAACGTATAAATCGTGCAAATCATTTTAGATTAACCTCTGGGCCTAAGTATAAGTAGCACCGACACGCTAATTTGCAAACTAACTTCGCGATTGTAGAGTAAAGTTTTTTTTAATTAGTTTTGGCGATAACAGAAACGTTTCGATTAAACAAATTCTAAATATAATACGAACATGAATATGTAGCTAGTGATATATTGGACTATTATTCTACTAGTAATCACTGGTATGTTATTTCATTGCCCATTGAATGGAATATTACCTGATAAAATTAAATTAAATTGTTATGATTACACATGTGCTTTATTATGTTTTTTAATACCAACTAAAAAAACTGTTAAAGACAATTTTATTGGCATTGAAATAGTGCGGAGTTTTAGTCGAATATTTCGAAGTTATCAGTAGATCTAATATTTTGTTTAGGCATTTGCTAGGTAAAAAAATATCTAATCTAATTTTTTTTAAATGAGTCTGGAGCTTGAAAAAACGGATATATCCAGGAGGCGCCATAAGCCATACAAACCCTTACGTGTGGGTTTCTCAATTCAATAGTCCAAACCCTGTTGAACTACCAACCCTCCCCCACATCTGGCTACGGCCTTACCTAGTGAGTGCAAAGGATTTAAAATTAGTTATTCAGGTCTCCTGAAAATTTTGCCTCTCAAGTACAGATTTGGAAAATTACAGAAACGTTTTTTTGAATTATAACATTAAAATATTCTCGTTCAAAGAACGTGATTTTCGTTTATTATTTTACATTTAAAATTTTTTTTTTTGAAAACGGAGTACATTTATGCATAATTTGGATGGAAAGCTGGTGTGAATCTTGTATTACACTGTATGCCACTATGTAAAATTTGCAGTAATAAGCAATTCGAAATATTGCACTAGAATTATACTTGCAGTATCCGGTCGGTCAATTTCGATATTACGCCTTGCTTATTACTGCAAATTTGACTTACTGCCATACATAGTGTAATACAAGCTGAAGCAAACCTCAACAAAGAAGATATTATCCGTTCGTCGTACGAAAACAATGTTTTGAAAATAATTGACCGGAAAAAAATGTTGAAAAGTTAATGTATAGGAACAGTTGTCCGTCCGATAGCCGTACCCCATCGGTTTTATGAGAAAAAGAATTAATTTTTATGGCTTAGACTCGACTAATGCTAGAAAATTGAAACTTGTTCTAATGGAGGCAAATTTGTTTAGTAATGGAATCCTTGTCTATGGTTTGGTATAGATTTGTGTTTGTACTTGTTTCTAGACTATCGAGGTTGAGGCCACTAGTCCAATATTTGGAGTATGTGAAAGAAATGCTCTTTGATGTTCTCAACACGTTTCAATAATAACTTAAAACTGTACCTACACTTACCACCAAAACAAAAATACTTTTTTAAAGTATTATTGAAATATAATAACATTTAAGAATCTCGAGAAAAGAAAAGAACACTTAACTCAGAAATTGTAGAAAATACAATATTAAATAAGAAGTTTTTCCTTTCTATGTACTTTTGCATAACATAAAGGCAAAATGAGTCATTAGAAATCAGCACAAAAATAGTAAATATGAAATAGAAAGCAAAATCTACAAAATATTCAGTTATGTTAAAAATATTACCCCAAAACCAAGATCACATGTATTTATTTTTAAAACAATTAACCTTGTTAAAAAAAACATACGTATCCATCACTGTTTTTTTTAATTATGAAAAAAATCACTCGAATGGAACCATTTTGAGAAGATTCGTCTTAGCTTTTAATGTTTTAATTTGCCATTCACTGGACATCAAAAATATTTTCTGCTTGAAACAATTCAATATGGTGGTAGTCCACGGAAATAAAAATGAAAATCTTGGATTGTGGCCAAAAACTGATAAAAACATTGGTATAATGCTCATCGCTTGAAACAATTTACCATATGGTATCATCAACCCATCATTATTATTCGAAATCTAATTGAATTTTCTTCGTTTGAGATCAATATATAAAATATAACCATTAATAGCTTGCTTAAAGCATATTTAATTGTTACATTTTTTTAATATTGTAATACTTTTGCCGAGATTGTTGCTTTACTTGAATAATTTTGCTCTGTATAGTATTCGTACATACATCGAACGTATTCATTCAATTAATATATGTACATCTTTCGCGAAATATCTCGTTCAGGTATAAGTGGCTTATACTCGTCAGTTTCAACATGATTTTTTTTGGATTCAATAGAGCAGAAAAATTAAAGCAATTTGATTGTAGTTGCGCCATATATGGAATAATATTACATAGACTTCATTAAATGAAACAACTAAGATCCAACAATAAGTAATTTTTGTGAAAACAAAAAGATACAAAACAAGGATATCTTAATATTGTAATTCTGATCAATCATCGAATTATTAGATCATCAATCAATAAAATAGGAACTGTAAACAATAACGATCGAATATAATGTTTAATTATTACCACCGACGATCTTAGATCAGTTTTTTTCTTAAAATGGGAAATGAGCATAAAATATTGTAAACCAGAGTAGAAACGAATTCAAGAAAACTAAATAATAATGCAGTTCACCGTTTTTGTCTCAATGATTAACTGAAAATTGGTATTTTTGTTTATAAATTATCTAGTTGCGTCAATATGTCGCTATGCTCCTTGCCTCATCTTGGTCAACTTCAACCATTGCCCTATAAAAAGATCGACTTATATTTTGGGAGTACGCCAAAATAATTTTTTTTATGAAAAAAACATGAATGTTCTGAATACGGAAGTATCAAGATAGTATTTTTTTTAGCTATGTGGTTCTTAAAAAATTTCTGAGTAAATTAGCTGTCAATGATACCAAAATATATAAATTTCTTACACCAGAATTTTTTCCACTTTTATGTTGGGGAAAAATACGGATGTTCATCCAATTACTGAATGCCCCAAATAAAGTGTTCCCTTGTAGATTTAGAACTCGTCCAAATGTAGATTAAAATCTGAGCGAATCGTCTACATATTCATTTTCTAATGGCTTAAACTTCGAATACTAATGTTTTCGTTCGAATATTTCCATTTATCATTTAGAATATACATAGTGCTGAAAATTATTAATTAAACGCAATTTTATAATTACATCTTTGGTCAAATTTTAGAGTACTTTTACATAATATTCGGGTAGATACAAAAAGAAGGCTCGCGGAATGATAAGTTTTACAAAATTACTTCACTTACTTATATCTTGTACCCAATTTTTATTTTATAGCTTAAGCCGTTCATCCGGAAAAAATCTTAGGAAGTAACTTGATTCCTTCACTTTAAGAACTTATATCCATATTATCTCTCCTAAGAGAGAATCACCTAGTTCATCTGCTGAGAATTAAAAGCGCTGCTCATTCAGGAGAACCCTACATACCTAGTAGATCGGGGATCTACAAAAGCAAGATTCAGAAGGTAACAAAACAAACCTGAACTGTGGAGCTCCAATCGGGTTGATCAATAACGTCTAACTGATAGTGGGTTAAAACTTGAGTTTCTCCTTCCTTTTCTAAACTATTGGTTTTCAAGTATTTAAATTTTTTAACTGTATGACTCCGACGTTAAAAACAAGCTGATATGGACCAATTTTCCCAATCATCATCCCAGGTATGTCTCCGCAAAAAATATTAAAATCTTCCAACATTATGGATGCAGCTTTCGGATAATGTCTGTTGTAACTGTTAAGCCAGTGTCATTCCCAAAACCAAATTATGAAATACATTCAGACATACTAGATATCTACCAGTATCTCAATTAATTTTCAAAATATTCATATGTATCTATGTTAAGTATATTCTATTAGAGTAGTAAGATATAAGAACAAAGTTTCTGCTGTACAACATAAACAATGAACAAAAAAAAAGGGTTGGTACTTATGATTTATTAAAAATTAGCGAATTTGTTAAAAATAATTTAATTATCATTTTTTAAAAAATTGTTCATTACCATAATTTAAAAAAATTTGATAAATGCGATGATTAACTATAAAATTTAAGAATTATTTTTCATGTCCAGAGAAGTAGTGATTTACACATTCAACCGCTTGACCAGGTATTTACGAAAAAGAGTGCGGAATTATTTATCAAGTCCTGTTGCGGCATATAAATTAATATTTAAGAAATTTCTTTATTAGGTGTGAACTCTAAATTATTCCTTAACTAATATCTTGATTGTTTTGGTTTTACTCATTCCTTCATTCAATTCATGCTTCCATACGTAATTCATTGTTTCATCAGTCATTCTTAAAAATCCCTTAGTCATGTCTTTTAAAAATACATAAGTAAACATTTATAATGTTAAAGAACGTAACGTACAGCATAAATGTGTCCATCAATTTGATTAATGACGAAAAAAAGCGTATGATGAAAATTTCTTTCGAGTGAAATTGTTTTCTTATTTAAATAAGTAGCTAGGTACCCACTAGTATGTATCGAAATGTTTGCTGTAATTAAATATTTTTAGAAACTAAACAATTTATGGCCTTTTTCGCAGCATAAGAAGGAATCAATCGATGAATCATTGATTTATTTCTAAAGCATTTTGCGCGAATTGTTTTATAATTTCATGTAATCGGATCTTTTTAATGAAAACCTTCAAAAACCAAACAATCGCACAATCAACACAGAATCGATAATTTAGAAATGTCTCAGAAGATGTACTGAAAATTGGCCCCTTTAATTTCTGATATCAATTTTTGGTATGTATTAATTACTGAAATTTTTTCACAATATTCAATTAAACTACACGCTTTTATTCAAAACATATTTTAAAAAAAAAGGCTAAACAAACGCATACTGTAATTAAATTTGGGAGTTTATAGTGATTATGGTAAATTGTTCATTAATTTTTTTTAATAATAAAGGTACATTGAAATTTGTATGTGAAATTTGTTGTTAGTTATAGTACTCGTATGTTAAAGATTTCTTGAAAATGGGTCCGAGTTCTCTTTGAAAATTCATATCTTCGTTAATTTTTATTATTGAATAATGAATTAGGTCTTATTTTAAAGAGGACGGTTGTCTCAATACAAATGAAAATTATACTAGCATTTTCTTCAAGGTTTATGATTTTGTTCTTTATCCTTAAATATCTCAAAAAATATATATCTATTTTTTAAGTTATAAGAGAAGTAAACTAGCAGAAAAAATTTGAGAGCTGCCCATATATCTCGTTATTAAAATCCTCGTGACTTATGAGTAAGTATCTAATATGGGTTTCGGGATATTCTAGTATAAGCAACGAAATCGTTATCCTTGAAAAGGCGTTCATTTATAAGTCATATTGTGGCAACCACCCTCTTTAAAATAAGCCCTAATTTATTAGTCTATTATAAAAATGAACGGAGATACAAATTTTCAAAACAACTTGGAGACCATTTTCGAGAAATATTGAACATACATTTACCAAAAAATTGTGTATATATTTTTTTTAATTAATTCTTCGATTACACAAATTTTCAAAAGAATCGGCGATGGTGAGGTCAGAAATTTCGTCATTTTTGGAGATTCTTGATAGGAAGGAAATGCCTAAGAATTACTTGTGTCGATATTTCACCCCGTATGTTTTTATTGGAACTGAAAAAATAAACAAATCTTGTGGTAATCTGAGCACAATTTTATTATTTTTGGGTTGAAGTAGGAAACGCGTTTAGTGCTGAGATGCGGTGTAGGTTGCCATCCGATTGACCGAAAGACTAACCAGAAGACTATTTGTAATTAGTGTTAACAATATATTTACAATTAATTACTAAGTGCGATTTAATTAATAGTTTTCAAAGAAGCTTAAAATCCCAATGAGATTGATAAATTTGTAGTAATACACATAATAATTAATAGCAGGATGGCTAAAATTATTTCCTAAAATTATAAAGTAAGATCGCGTGTCCTTTTTAGTAGTTTTTATATACAAATACAAATGAGATCAATTTTATACTTAATTTTTTTTTTTAATCTTTGATTTTGCCGATGTATTTACGCACTAAAATTCTTACTGTACTGAGAGTTTTATAAAATAATTATAATACAAAATAAACGGTCGACGTACCCAATTAGAAATTATTTGTCAATTATAATTTCATTTCCGCATACCTTTGTCCGCCAAAATTCACTCTTAATTCATTCATTAAATGCGATAGATGCATGAATTATCTAAATCTATTAGAACTGAAGAAGTTGTACGCACCGAATGGATTTCAGTGGGCTTACTAGTCTAAAGTACAAAGTTTTTTGGCAACAGATGACGCCCTCTAAAAGTTTGCTGATCGGTTCGCAAGCGCCTAACGCATTGATTATTGCGAATAATCCGTGAATCAAAGGTTCAATGAATGTCACTGCAAGTAAAGTAGGTGTGTTCGAAACGGATACAACATTTAAATTGCACTGAATCGTGCAGACTCAAGTGGACATTGACCAACAGAACTGGGTTAGAGATAAAGATAAATAAAATAAATGAAAATAGTATGACCTTTTTTTTAATTGACAAATTGAACAATGAGATGATCAACATAAAATTCGTGATCATTACCCATTACAGGAACAGCGCATATCAGTAATTTCCTTAAAGATCTATTGAGCGTTGTGTCTGGAAGAAAAGTTGTAGATAGTAGTACATAGTTGACAAAACAGATATTTTCAAACAAATGCACTAAAAACCATGAAATTAACTCTCAAGGAAGTAGCAGTTCAGCTACTTGTAGCTGACATACATCATTTCTGCTACCCTCAATATAATTTTCGCCCGAAATAACGATAATCTGAAAATAATATCTACAAGAACTTCTACCACCACAGTCATAACGGAAATGGAACAATTCCAAGATTTTGATTTTTTTTTTCGTACGGTTTCCTTCGTTATTTTATATAAACTTTTTAAAAGCGTGTGCGATACGTGGTCCAGAAATTTAAATAAACTGTTCGAATGAGTGCCAAAATATAACGAAAAATTATCATTTTCTTTGCGTTTCGATCCGCTTTTCGAAATATTCCTTGGCGCGAATACAGTGGCTCAAAAAAATTTCTAAATACGAGTTAGTTCATGTAAATTATCAGTGATATATCGTAGTTACGATACTGTTAACTACTATTTTATTTACAGTCCGGGATAATGGAGGAATGAGAAGAATATACGATCAATTTTAGTAATTTTAGTGTAGAAGAACGGGCCTACAAAACTACCACAAAAACCCTGTCTTGCCTACAGTAGTACACGTAGTATTATCTATTATTATTATTTTTTGCTTAGAAGTTCTAGGCATGTAAACAAATTTTTTTAGGGATTTTTGTATGGTAGCCACATGAAGGAGGTATTTTTCATATTTCGTATCTAAAATTATTGATATTTTAGGCACACGATCAAATATAATTCCACCTTTATCAACCGGACGGTACGAGTGTCTGGAATCAATTTCCCACATTTGTCTTGCCTGGGACTTCACGCCAAATGAGTTTTAAGCGAAACGGTCATTGTTATTTGTCATCAAACTCTCTTCTTTCTAGCACCTGATCCCTTCCCTCTTTCACTATCATTATGTATAGGGATTCGATTCCCTTTGTTTAAATAAAAAAAAGTAATCCCAAATATCAGACTACTGAACTTGATTCGTTCTGAAGCTATAGTTGTTGTGAACACGTTCTTTAAGAACTTTTCTATGGGAGCTCCTCGAGGGAATGATAGCTTTACAAATCGAATCAAACATATGGAATT
Organism: Beris morrisii; assembly: GCA_951812415.1. Taxonomy (NCBI): domain Eukaryota; kingdom Metazoa; phylum Arthropoda; class Insecta; order Diptera; family Stratiomyidae; genus Beris; species Beris morrisii. The sequence continues at coordinate 30,767,453 of OX638310.1, forward strand.
GATTTGTTTTTTCGTCCAAAGCTTCATTTATATTGAATTCGAATTCAACTTATCTTACTCTGACGGATTTCCGCTAGAATATAATTCTTTACCTCCCTGCTGCAAGGTTGGACAGTAGCATCACTCTTCAGAGACACTCTTTTTCAATATGCCCATAAATTCGGGGAATTCAAACCCATGACCTCACTGTTTGTTGACTAGGACTCGTACGCTACCGAGTCCCCCAAAATATAATTATTCAATTAAAAGTACCGATCAAATCCAATATCAATTATCGCTCAAAACACACACAAATCTTAACGGTTGCATACAAAATAATATTTGAGCCACTGTATTTTTTGCGCGGTCATATGAGATATATATGATTGTGTGACATGTCCAAAAGTTATAAATATAAAATGAATATTCACTCGCTGCCTTCGAATCTATGAATCATTCCACCAAGCCTATTCGTACAGCAGAAAACTAAATTTAACTTTTTTCTTTCGATTAATATTCAATCCTACCTTGATTTTGCTTGTCTTTATTATCCATTACACTACTTTATAAAACATTATTTGAACACAAAAACTTAATTATTTATTTATTTACTTTTTTTACTTCAATATTTAATTTTCAATCACTTTTATTTCATTTCGAAAATAAATAATTTAATCACTATATATTGTCGTTTGTTTACCGTTCGTAATAATTATATTTACATAATATGAACCAAAAAAAAATTATTAATAAAAAAATCGAAACTATTATAATTGTTGTTATTACTTAATGATTCAAATATCATTTATTTGAAAATCCACTGGCGCCAAATTATTATTTTTTTGTTGTAAATTTAAGTAATTAGTAAAACAAAAACATAGATTGTTATTAATAAATTAAGCGAATTTTTAGATATCTGTTTTTTATTTTAAATCCACACTCCCGGTTAATCAGCGATAAAGTTTAATATTGGATCTTGTCGACTACTTGTCGTTCGGACGAACTTAGTTTAAATGGCTCTAGAACAGAAGCGTGGAAGCAGCGTTCTTAGCGCGGTTTTGTTGTTGTCGTCGTTGTAGCTATTTTTCTTCCTAGGATAGGTATACGTTTTTTTTACCTAAACTACGAGTAGGTACCTTCGAGTACGCAAAAAGTAAATTGTTTAACTGTTTTTTTAAGATCTTGTACGGACGACGGAATTTCCTTTTCTTTATGTAGTACGTATATAGTATTGGTTTTTTTCGTATTTCTCTAGAGTTCTAAAATTAAAGCCGTTGAATAAGCAATTCGATTCGAGCATTATAATGCGTTCTTCGATGGTGCAATAGTACTGAACGACACTATCAAAGAATTTATAAATGCAAATCTATTTTGTGATGCGTATAACTAGTCTATTTTAAAGTGTCCATACTTCGGTCGAAAAAGTCCTTTTACTATTTTTTTTTTACTGTTTTACAATTAAATCAAATTCCTTCGGAAAATAGAATCAATTTTGTTTGCAATGCAACTTACCACTAAAACAAAATATAATTAACTGATGGAACTCTATCAAACTTGTACTCGAGTAGTAACTCTTATTCTTTTTTACTATTTCAGTTTAATATTATTGATTTCGATTCAGAAAATGGAAATGGAAAATCTATAAAATAAAAGTAATGGTTTCAGTGAGTGAATGTTTATGTTCTACAGAGTTTTCATGATTAGTTTGTGAAATACCAGTAGGTACAGACATATACTATTGTTTTGTAAATACTCTATGTACAACAATAGTGTCCTGTCCGATAAATTGCTTAGAAACGATATAGCGTGACTATCTCCTGTGGCTACATTGAACATGGATATCGATTAGAGAGGATGTCTACAGCTGTTTTGGGAACATTAAAGAATAATTTATTATGATAACGCTATTTGCTGAGGCATAATGGTGTCGAATTGAATGAATACTGTAGTTATTAACTTAATTTTGGGTCATTGTTGTCAATTATTATTATTTGTTTGGATACCACCAGGAACATTGATCAAGGATGTGGCACTCCCTTGGGAATATTTTTTATGTATTATAGAAGTTTCAATAAAAAGACATAATCTTAAGAAAGACTTGAAAAAGGACAATGCGCACAGATAGCGAAATAAATATTTGAAGATTCTTAATTTGTTGGCTCTCCACTATTTGTAGCGATGTAAGCTACTACTCTAATCAACTAGTCAACCAGTAAAGAACATGGTTGTCTCCTTATGCTTACAAATAAATACAGAAATATAATATTTATTAGACTTTCCTAGGTTATAAAAAATATTCGGTAAAACACACATATATATATATGTTGTCAGTAAAATGAATTCAGATCAATAGGTTCGATAAACGGTAGAATTTTATGCTAGTGTAGGCACAGAAACAACTCAAACTCCACATACAGTACAGTGAATCCTTTTCGGCGTACTCACATTTTCGCATCCAAGATGTGACATAGGAAACAACGCCAGAAAACATTTTCATTGCCGGGTAACTTTTCACTTATTATTTTACGACATTATACACAAACTTTAAATGATTTTTGCACGAATCGAAAAGGACACTCTGTAGTGAGACCGCCAGACAAGCTTTTCCGACATCACTTTCCCGGTAACCTAACAAAAAAAATTTATATTGAAACATAAACATATGAGGAAGTAATAGAGAGGAAGTAAGGTGCACTTTTTCCGCCTTGCGCAATGCTGTTGATTTCTGTTATAAGAGAATGCGATAAAAAAGATGGCTAAAATTATACGTTAAGATTATTGTCTGTAGGTGAAACCTGCTGACTTTAGTTTAATTCAGCCCACAACTTTGTAACGCATAGAACGGAGTCTCAGATCAAAAAGGATTATGATTATGATACTTTATCATTTTTTAAGAATAAAGTATTGTGATTAATCTGAAATTTCAAATAAAACCGTCTGCCCTGAAATTTTCTATTTTCGCGTTTTATTACTATAAAGATGAAATTATAGTGAAGTCGACGTGATTACAGTTGATTTGAATGCATGTTAGTTTAGTGAGTGCATTCAGTTACATAGATATCGCATCGCTCTAATCGCGTCGCTTTGATATAGGTTTCTTTATAATTTTGACGCGCGTGTAACGCGACTTTTACACTAACGTCGGTTGTATTTCGAATTTTTTACAACAATAGACTGCAAACGGTTAATAAATATTGGAAAATGAATGCCTATACATAAAAACACAGACAATACCATTGCAGGCTGCGAACTAAATATTTTAATTGGCAGTTGCGGGAAACAATTCAGCGCGCTCACTGTAAGTGGTGTCGCGATGCGATTGGGTCATCGCGCGCATTGCTCTCACTGTGTTTAGACCCCGATATAATACGCCGTGTGCATTGTGTATTTGTCGTACATGAACGTGTTTAACGGGTTATAAAGTCTAGAATCCCCAAGGATTAAAATTTTAACAAGGAGAGCGTGATCCTGTAGTAAATATAAACTTTTTGTGGGTAGGAGAAGCGGAGTGTTGGAAGCAACAATTTGAGAATTGTATTTCTTTGGGAGGATTTAAGCTGACAATATTAAACTGTGTAGTAACATAACGATATCCTAGGGAAGAATACAAAAAATAAAATTGCTGAAGAGATGTACCGAAAGTACGACGCCAAAATAGTTGCAATTTCTAAAAATTATTCCTTTTATATTGGTCAAACTAGAACATTCTAATTTATTACGGACAGATACTTTTAGAGAAATCGAAATATAATTTTTTTAGTAAAGTTGGATCGTGATAGAGGGGCCTGCCAAAAACTTTTTATATCTCAGGAACCAATTACGATAGAGAATTGGAATTTGGTACATATCTAGAAGAATACTAGAGGTACACTACGGAATTAAATTTTTTATGAAGGAGGGGATTTGTCTATATGGGTGGAAGCGGAAAAAATTTATCGCGCAAAAGAGGCTTCATATCTCAAGAACCTTTCAAATAATAAAATCAAATATATCGGCTTGGAATTTTTACTGTATACAGTAAAACCTATTGGTACACACTGGCTGGGTTGGCTAGTTTTCTTAGAGAAGAAAGCGGAGATTCTCAAGGACAAGACGGTTACTATTGGCGAATAAATATAAATTTTTAGCGGTGGAAGTGTAAGCATATTTAAATCTCAAGAACAGCGTATTCCAAAAATTTTAAATGTAGAAGTATTTATGAGATTAAAAAATTTTTAAAAATTTTATCGGAAATAGGGGTGCAACAGAAGTGCTAGCGCTATTACTATCCTTGAAGTACCAATATCAATTTTCACTCATACTCCGAGACGCAGTCAAAGTCGAACATTGGTTGTTTTGAGGCAAGCACCCAATAACATTAACTTTCCAAATAGTATCGTGGATAATTTTTTAATATTATATATATTTTTTCATGTAGGATAAACTACGGAGAGATGCCCCACTTTTCGTTTTAATATAATACTATTAAGACCAATATCATAAGCTTTATACAGCAGCTGGTTTAGTTCATAATAAAGAGTAATAACCGATTTCTTTAAAATAATATAAATAATCCTAAATATTATAACAGATTTTGCAAGCCAGTCATAAGAAGGATAGATGCCTAAAGTCTTGGATAGATGCCCCGATACGTAATCGAGCATATGGGATAGATGCCCAATGGAAAAAGGCAGTACATTTCTAAATTTTTCAATGTTTATAAAGCTGCAAGATGTTTTTAAGACTTTTATCACTTTTAAGTTATTGGAAGATAAAAAAAAATCAAAAAACCTAATCAGACATTCATGTTAAATGCCAAGGTAATCAATCATATATTAAATAAATAAATACAAAAATTTGTACTTCAATAAAAAATTAAAAGTAAGGAAAATTTGTAATACCGTAGGCACAACATTATTTTTTCGACTTAAAATTAAGGCACCTAAGACGGCCGCATTTAAGGGTTATGCCCCAAAGGTCAACTATCTGCTCGGAAAACGAGGCAACTATCCTTTTCGTGGAGGATAGAGGCCTGCTCAATTTTAAAAGTATAAAAAAACATATTCAGCATAATACTCGCTTTAACGTGCACTTATCATTATACTATGAGTGCCAAAACTAAACACATGAATATTTTACCTGAAAAAAAATTAACTGCACTTATTCAGAACAGCAAAATAATTATTTGATGAATTTTTAGACACGAAAATATTCATGTCCTGAAAAAAATGATACATTCGCTTCGTATGAACGCCGTCGTCAGACAGAATGGACATAAACGAGAGGTTGCAATATATTACAAAGTTGATGTGATTTTGTTTATGGAAGTTGGATCTTTTAGAATTGGGGCATCTATCCCAGTGGGGCAACTATCCTGAGTTTACGCTATAAAAAAATATAAATCAAATCCACTGTAGCAATTCTCGTATTTTTCATTCATCATTTCGCACTATCCGAGAAATGGTTCAAAAATGTATCAAATTATTTAAGGAAACAGAAGAATAGTAAATTATCCTTAAAACTGTAAGCTTGTTCGTTCGAACTCACGATAACTCTAGAACGTGTTGAAATTATCAGCAAAACTTTGGTATGATTAAATCTTGACGAAATAGGCAAGGCCATGGCCAGGGAGTCAACAGGATTGTAGAACACAAAATCCTGAAATTAATATTTATCCACACATTTTGTAGAGAGGCGACAAAGCTATGCCTTATAAGGGAAGATTGAGGTTTTGGGAACTGTTTTGTGACGAATAGAAAGCAATATGTGGATTTTGTTCAAGACTCAGTCCCATTTTTTTGGCACAACTATGAGTTCGTTAGTATTGCAACTCCTTCAGAACCTGCCATATAAAGTGATCTGCCCACTTCATCGCCCTCTTCTCGTGGATTCGCTCCTGTTACATCATCAATAGGCAAACTAATGGACAATCTTATTGCTTGTAATACCTTTCTTTTTTTCTTGTACCACGAGTTTATAACTATGCATTATTCGATCTGCAAGCCACTATGCTAAATGCAATATGTTTAGCCTGTAAACCACGAGTCCTTAAAGTTATAAACCCACGTTTAACTCGCAAACGTTACAGTCTTACACGACAGCATGGAAGTCGTATCCCAATTTCCAAGTTTTAACCCTGTTTAGACGACGTTCCATTCTTCCCTAAACAGCAAGTCGTAGGACCATTTTCGTTTTGTGGATAAGGAATTTTGGAGTTGCATTTTATTTTCGTTTAGAGCTTCAATTGGTACAAAAGGTTTTTCTGCACGTTGTTCCAATAGTTCAGAGTTTGTAGAGATCTATGAAAATGATAATTGGTGTCGATTTAATTGTCATTTGGGATTTGCAACAAAGAATCGTCGCCCTAAACGTCCATCACAAATCATTTACAATCTGGTTGTGAACTTTGCTAAAGCAGCATGCTGCCAGCAACATTGCGTACTATCGACTGATGGAAATGTTGTTTCGTTACCCCTCACGAATTGCGATACATGTTGCCAGTAACATGCTCTGACGTCTGACGTTGTCAAGATATGGGGTGGGAGTTTCTTATCGCTGCTCGTTGGATCGTTGTTGATCGCGCAGAAACTCTTTATTTTATGTAATTTGCTAAAAAGTACCGTGTAAATTTGATCGCAATGGCATTAAGAATACTAGGAGTAAAATGTGTACAGCTGTCGGCACTTCCGAAGGCTGGAAAAAGTGTTGTGGGCGCACAGCGGCTGATGTCCCACTATCCCATCGACGACACCATTTTCGGTCTCAACGAGGAACAGAAAAAGGTAAAATTTCATTGTTGAAGAAATTCCTGGAGGCATTAATTGTAAAATTGATTGTAGCTACGTGAAACTGTCTTCAACTTTGCCCAGAAGGAGCTAGCACCGTTTGCCCAGCAAATCGACAAGGATGATTGCTTTAAGTGCGCAACGCATTACATTTTTTTTGATCGTCGATTACTTAACCTTGTCATCAATTTCAGACAATTCCGCGAGTTCTATCGTAAAATGGGTGATTTAGGCCTGCTGGGGATAACAGCCAAACCGGACTTTGGTGGAACAGGTGGAAGCTATCTCGATCATTGTATCGTCATGGAGGAAATCTCAAGGTATAGCATAAAAACGTAGAACCGCTAGTACTTAAGTTAAGATTCATCCTTCATCAAGCTTTCTATAACTAACCGCTCGCTCTCTTTGTCGTATAACCGGATATGGAATATGTAAGCCTTTCATTTTCCTATATTTCTCACTATCCCAAAGAGCTTGTCTGGCTTTATTTTAACTTTCCATTTTCCGTAGAGCTGCCGGCGGCATTGGGTTGTCCTACGGAGCCCATTCCAATCTTTGCATTAATCAAATCTCGCGAAATGGCAATGAAAAGCAAAAAGAGAAGTACTTGCCGAAACTGTGCAGCGGTGAGTTTATAGGAGGCTTGGCCATGTCCGAACCGGGCGCAGGAAGCGACGTAGTCTCGATGAAATTGCATGCTGAAAAGAAAGGCGACCACTACGTCTTTAACGGATCGAAATTCTGGATCACGAACGGCGCAGATGCCGATGTGTTGGTTGTCTATGCCAAAACAAACTTGAAAGTAAAGCCACAGCATGGAATCACTGCGTTCTTGATCGAAACGAAAACTCCAGGTTTCAGCGTAGCTCAAAAGCTAGATAAGCTAGGCATGCGAGGTAGTAGTACCTGTGAACTTGTCTTCCAAGATGTGATAGTCCCCGCCGAAAATGTTCTCGGTGAAGTTAACAAGGGAGTGTACGTGCTGATGTCAGGATTGGATTACGAACGTTTAGTTTTGGCAGCTGGACCGCTTGGTTTAATGCAAGCCGCTTGCGATATTTCTTTCGATTATGCCCATCAACGTAAACAACACAACCAGCGTATCGGTGAATTTCAATTACTCCAAGGCAAAATGGCCGATATGTACACTACCATGAGTGCGTGTCGATCGTATTTGTACTGTGTGGCGCGTTCATTGGACGTCGGCAATGCCAATTCCAAAGATTGTGCCGGCGTGATTTTGTACTGTGCCGAGAAAGCTACACAAGTTGCTCTGGATGCGATTCAGATTCTGGGCGGAAATGGATATATTAACGATTATGCTGCCGGACGAATAATGCGAGATGCGAAATTATACGAAATTGGAGCTGGAACTTCGGAGGTACGTAGATGGCTTATTGGTCGTACTCTCAACAAGGAATACTCTTAACCGATCGGCTAATGAGATATTTTGATAACATGACGTTAAGATTTCAACAGACTTTGAACTTGCATTTATTTTTGATCAATTTTTAAGATAATTTTATTATGTTTATTCTGTAGTTGTGAAATTTGCAAAAGTATACAGTAATCGCTTTATAAAATTTATTTCATTGTTTTTTTTCATGCTTATGATAACAAAACGTTTACAACATCCTCCAATCTCTTATGCGTTTCGTTAATCGTTTTCTTTATCCAATTTCTAATACACTTTGAAATCTATGGTTGATCGTAAACTGTATTTTTGCGCAGAAAGCTTTTTATTGGATTGCAAGGCTCTGGATCCTTCAGTATATGTTACTTGAACGACTTCTTGGCCGATTCCAATCCAATACCTGTTTGGAGATGTTTTGCACTGTTTTCCTCCTATAATATGCGATTTAATTTTTGATTCATTAAGGGGGTCGTCCTATGTGACGGCCAGTTTTTTCCGCTTTTTTCGGGAATTTTTATTTTGCAGATTATGAAATACCCATTCTTGAAAGTTTTACCACATATTTGTTCATATTTCAACAAACATTAGAAATTTTTTTAAGGAGAAATATTGTTTTTTCGCGTGTGGAGCTCTTGAAAGTGACCGCTGTAAAAAAAAAGTTGTCAAATGTCTGCCATGATTCCGGCTGTCGTGCTCATCTGAAAACAAAAAATTAAATTGATACTTTCATTTATAATTCAAAATTTTGAAAATTAAAAAATTGGCCTAACTTTGAATTTTTTTTTTAAATTTTCGTGTTTTTTTCGCTGAATTTAGCTTCAGCTAAAAAAAACTATGACAGATATCGCTAAGATTCTGCTACCAGTTGTAACTAGGAATCCGCTGAACATATTATTCAAATTTCAGCGCAATCGGTTCAGTAGTTTTTTCTGAAACGTAGCAGCCAATTTGAAAAATGCAGTTTTGAGAAAAACGCAATTAAAGATCGGTGGTGACGAGCTCCGAACAGCTGCTCCATTATACGGCTATTACTTTAAAACAACTTCGAATTCGGAGAAATCCTTTTACATACATATTCTAGGAATGATTTGAAAGTAATTTAGTCAAAAAAGAAAAAGATTTTTCTGATCCGGCACATAGTACGACCCCCTTAAACTCGGCGTTCGAACTGAGTAAACCCTGGTCCTTAACGTTAAAATAAAATTAAATTACAATCAAGTCATTGGTTAAAATCAAATAAAAGATTTTTTTTATTTCAATTTCATTTCGAACAAAAAGTGTTTGTATCTTTAAACATATTGCAACTTCCTATATTAATATCTCCTTTTGTATATATTTTTTTTGTATTATTTTTTACAGTTTTACACGTATATTTATAAAAAATAAAATGTTACAAAAAAAAGTATTAATCAATAAAAAAAATATTTAGTTAAAAAAATATCTAAAAGCCAAAATCCAGTTTATTCTTTTTGGTGTTGATTAAAAAAAATATTAACATTTAAAAACGTTGTAAAATAAATCTTAAAAGTCTGTGTTTTTAATAATTAAATTAAACAATATAACTTACAATCTAACGACAGAAAAGAAGGGATACGAAAGCAGAAAACGCATTGTTTTTAAAATTAGAAAATAAGCTCATCTCCATCGTACAAAGAATTTTGTTTAAAAATCACTGTTATTCAATCAAAAAAAAATGTTTATATTCGTTTTCTCAATTAATTTTTAAATTAGATTGGCAACACGATGGCGTATAAATAATAGTAATAACTATTAGGCACCCAATGATTTTTTTTAAATATTATAAATTTTCAATAAACATCTTTCTTTTCTAAAAGTATTAATTAAACGAGCTAAGGCAACATTTATAATATACAACATTAATAATAATAAAATATGTAATGAAAAACAAAAAAAAGAGATTTTTCTGGCACTTTGTGATTATGTTTTAACGAATAAAATAGTTGTTTCTTTTTGTTAAATTTCGAATGTTATAAAAAGAAGGTTAAATAGAATGTTAAAAATATTTTTCTGTTTAGTTCAGTTAATAAAAAAATATGAATCCGAAATTTTTAAAATTTGCAAAACCTATTGGTTGTTTGGTTTTTTCCATATGCAAGGCAGAGGGGTTTATTTTATTATTATTATTCTAGTCGGAAGCTATGCTGTTGGCTTTTCTTTTCCATTCGTGATTCGGTCGTAGTCGTCATTGATTTACGTTCAGTAACGCGCTGTGTCATCGATGATAAGCGCGTTGAACCATCTTTTATCAAATTCAATCTTCCATCGGTCGTATCTAGAGACATTTGTGAAAATTGCTGGTCAATTGGTGGCGGTGGTAGTTGATCGTGATTGGTCTCTGTTTCGTAGCTTCGTGTTTCATATCTGTAAGAAGGACTAGAGATTTTAAAAAGTAATTATATTTATCGTACATTTAACATTTATTTAAGGAATATATTTATGTCGTGAGTTTGTCAATAGTCTCAAAATATGTTGTTGAAAAAAAATAATAACATTGCGGAACTTTGAAAGAAATTTCTGATCGAATGAAGATTCAAAGGATGTTACGAAGCCGATTGAATAAAAATCATCGAGAACAGGGCAGAGTCTCGAATGCAGTGTTATCGAAACAGAGCGTTGATGTTGATTACGCGACAAAAAGTTCGTGCTGTAAATAGTTAGTCCTGCAAGCACGACAGAAAATGTGGTACTGTTTGCTTGAGATATTAGGGACAAAAATGTCTACTCTTGCGATTACAACATTCACTTATTCTATTGTTTTTCAAACTGTCTGTACCGAGTGCAAGCAATTGAATAATTAGAATAATATGCTAAATGTCGTCTAAAAAATATATTCGGCCACATTTCTGCAAAAAGGTCATTGATTCACGAAAGTTTGGTCACCATATGGGTGAGATACGAATTTAAGCAATTTAAGCAAATTTTAAAAAACGTTTCAGAGTAGAATTTCAGATTGTTCACAATACTAGGATTGCCATTGCAATTTTTTTTCAAAAGAGAATATGAAAACATCTATTAAAAACCATTTCAAAATGTATTCCAAGGTTTAATAGTTACGAAAACGAAAGACGTATTAAATTACGAAGTTAAATTATCACATAAAAATACTAACCTTGAAGTAAATCCTTCATAGTTCTTGCCAGGTGTTTTATAAGCTCCACTTACACCCATAACACCATCTTGCCCGAAAGTTTTCTCATGTAAATCCTTAATACATGCTTCCAAGTTTTTCGGTGGCGCCGGTCTTGGTGGCGGTTGCTCTTGTTGCTCGGTTGTAACAGTCCGTATGGTCGTACCAAACGACCTATTCATAAGCGGACTAATCGGCGACCCTTCACCAACATTCCCAACGCCATGATAAGGACGTGGTACAGCGTTAGCAGTTAGTGTAGGATTAGATCGGAAAGTAGTGGTGCTAGTCGATAAATTCTGATTAAAAGGGTTATTTCCTGTAGGATGATGGAAGTGTTGGGGCGACGATGTTTGCTGATATTGATATTGCTGCTGCTGCAGTTGTTGTTCTTGCTGCTGTTGTTGTTGCTGCTTGTACTGTTGTTGCTGCTGTAGTTGCTGTTGTTGATAACCAGCGGGTGACGGTGGTGATACATTGTACGCAGCTCGACTAATTAACTATTTTGTTTTTATGTAAGAGTTAAGAAAAAATTAGATTAAATTGTAATGTGAGTTAAGATGAAATTGATATTATTACGGCTGCCTCTAGTTAAAATGTAATTTTGTGAAATTAATTTAAAATTTTGTGAGATTGATTGCAACCACCAAAAAATTGTTTTGTTAAAGAGACAAACGTAATTGATCTACAAAAATACTTAAACTCGTACATGGTTAGTATTGTGAACAGGAGATGAGTGTCCCTGTTGATATTCAGAATCGCTTTCATCTGTAGTGAAACCGCCTGGATTCTTTTTCGAGCGTGCCTGACGAATTTTCACCAGTTTATGTCGTGCCTCTTCCAACTTCTTTTCCATTCGCAAAACATCGGATCTTGCATTGATCTCCTGTGCCATACCATCCACCATACTTGTGTTGATTTTCAAAATGTGCTCCTCCTCCATATTGAGGGCTTGTTGAGCAGCACGAACCAGATTATCGGTGGATTTAATAACAGCATTGCCGGCCGATTGTAGACGTCGACCGGTTTCGGAATTCGGATCGGATTTCACCTTGCATGCAATCAAAAGTTGCGCAGTCGACGCAGCTACTTGTTTTGCCGATGAAATCAACATTTCCTCGGTACCGATACCGCGAACTAAGTTTTGAGCGGCTTCGACCAAACTATGTGTCGCTGCTGCTACAAGACGTGCAGCTGATATTAAACCTTCTGACCATTGTCCATCGTCCGATGATGTAAGTGGAAGTCGTGAAACTTTTCCTTGATCGATTAGTTCACGTTGTGCAGCATTTGCAGCACGAACAAGTGCCGATGATGCAGCCATAATACCCTTGGCAGCTTCTAAGATCATTTCGTCGAATTTCATATTTTCATCAGCCGCCTACAATTAAAACGAAATTGATTAAAATAATGCAATAGTTAGAACGGATAGATTTAAATAATTTAGAAGAGTTATTTTAGTTTGTTAATAAAGGATATTTGATTGTTTTTATTAGAGTAAGAAGCCCAATGATGGCCACAGTAATAATATGTTTGATTCCTGGGTGAGAACTAAAAGCAACAACCAAGAATATCAAACATATCTAACTGTAGCCACCGCCACCTGTTAGATTTTTAAGCATGCAAAATATTAGATAGAATCAATATAAAGATTATTAATTTAGAAAGGAAAAGGTAGAGTGAATAGAAACAAACCTTAACATCAGGTTGTCTTCGGGGCCTAAGGCTAGCCAACTTCTTGGCGGCGGCGTCAATAGAAGCGGCTGCGCCCAAAAGTTCATTTTCAGCAATAACAGTCGGATCTTCCGGATCGATCCAATCGGAACCTTTCAATAATCTTGCCATTGCCACTAAGTCTGTAACGCATTTCGCCACTCGACGAGATAAATGCATCCGTTCGTCTGCCGAACAGTTACGAAGAATGCCGACAAGCAATTCACGATATGATTCACCAACCGACGCACCAGCTTCGAGAGTTCGATGACGTAGATCTTCGGTTTCGGCACAGCTCCAAGCTACAGTCTGTATTATTCGAGAAAAACACATTTTATATTAGAGAAAAATGCGAACTATAAACTAAATTTACAAACTTACCCTGCATACAACAAGCATTTCGGAAATTGCACGTCTTCCTATATTGGCAGCAGCAACAATATCTGCCTGAAGGTTCGATGTACCAGCAGCGACCGCTTTCGCTGTTGCGACTGTAACATTCCTAGTTACCCGAATCAAGTCCTCGGGAGTAGCTACGGCTGAACCGGGTCCCATCGATGAGTTCATTGCCTAGACAAAAATTTCAATTTTTCATCTACTCGTGATGAATTTGTCGTTTTTTTACTCACCCTAATTTCTTGAGAAATAGCTTCAACAGTCGCTTCCATTGCACGAGTGCCTCGAGTGTGTTCATCTTCGACAGCTTTAACGGTTTTCAACAACGACGATACATTCGAAACCATAACCTTTAATAAAAAATCGAACATTATTAAAACCTCATCTGCACGAATAGAACTTTATGCGAGAAAAACTGAAATCAATATTTACCTAAAAATTCAAGAAGAGATGAAAAATTATACAAAATAGCAGGAGTGCAATGATTTAATTCGAATAAATCAGGGATTATTGTGTACATATTATTTTTTATGTTTTTTATATTGGGATTTAATTTTTCTGTTGTAAGTCTTTTATGCTCTTATTATACAATATGATGTGATGATGAATAAGTGGAGGAAATAAGATTGTATACAAAAGAAAAAAAGTTCAGTTTAAAAGCTGCACTTTGTCATGTTATCTTTATTTTCGTATTATGTAAAAAAAGCACTGTTTTATTGTTTCGTTCGATACATTATTAATATTTTTTTCTTGATTACATTGTCGTGTATTATTATTATTAATAAGAAAATTGGTTATGGCACTTAACGAAAATAATCCGCAAAATAAAAACTAGTGTAATATTTCGACGTGTCTAAAGTTCTAGAATTTTATTGTTTCGTTGCTTGGATGGTTCCTGCTATAACTTTCGTTGCCATCAAGATTTAAATGGGTTTGTAGACTTGTTGTTGACATATCATTAATATCTAAGCGGATCTTTTTCTTAAGTTGATTCAGTAAATTGAAAAGTAGAAAAACGAGAGTTGAATTGCTGCTTGCCATATTAACAAATACTGAACATTTACTTATCTGTATACGTAGAATTAATTTTAAGGGCTTTAGTTCAAAGCGTCTATAATAGAGAGGAATAGTCAAGAGGAAATTTTCGGAATAGTTGCGAAATTTATTAAGGCAATGCTAATCAATTTTTATTTGTTTTGTAATCGTTGGCACCAAAGCATTCAAATAACATTAATCGTTACTGTATTTAATATTTCTCGGAGACTTATCAAAATTTATTAGAATAGCGAAACTAGCTCCAAGGCCTTGATAGATAAATAATAAATCTAAAAATTGCTCACCAATTTGCTTCGAGCAATTTCCCCGTTTCAACAAACATTCGTTTTAAGTAAAGATGTTAGTGATGCATAACTTCACTATGTTCTATAATCGCTTAAAGATAACTGCAAAATATTTTTATTTTGTTTGCGAATGGATAAATTGAATACCGGATGAACGGTTGTTGAGATCAGCCCAGAACTGTGACGCTTAAAAGAATTCACAGTGTTGCGCGTTTGGATTTTTTTTTCAGATCGAACAAGTCAAGAAAAAAATTTATTTGGCTGCATTAATCAGTAGTTAGGTAAGATGGATAATCGCTTAAGCAACCACACATATAGACCAAACGGGTGGGTTCGTTGGGTTCCTACATTGTACGGAAAACCTCCGTAAGATGAAGATCAATACGAAATTACGGGAACTAACCTGACGAACTGTAGCAATTTTTTCAGAAGGTATAAAATGTTTATATTACGAATGAGCTACTTTTTTCAGCGCTTTATATTTTAATAAGCCTATTCTGTAGTTTGAAAAAAGAAAAATCCTCTTGTCCACTCCTCTTACAATACGAAAAAAATACGAACTGTATTTTACGAAATTTAAGCAAATACTGAACTAAAACTATCTAAGTTTATGCAAATCTAATTCAATGACATATTAGCAAATTGATATTGATTAGCACTTGAATATCCATTGATGCAATTGCTATGGTTAATATGTGTCACTTCTGAGACGCACAAATCTCTAAGCATCTGTCGGAAATAAAAAAAAGAAGGAAAAAATACTGAAATTGGATCTTTCTTACTTTTGTAGATTGGGGATGCAAGAAGAAATTTGAAGCCGGTAATTATTATAGCCCAAAACAACATTCCGTCAATACAAAGGAGGATTTAAGAAGTAATAGTTTGAAAATATATAGAATTTTACTATTAAGTAGTACTTGTAAATAAATCAATCAGAACCAAAAGTATAGATGCTATGGAGTCGTGCAATATTTATTTTCTAAATTTAAAAAAATTTAAATTATATATTGTACTAAATTTATGAATTACAGTAACAACAGCAAAAAAATTTAATGCAGGCAGGCAATATATTGACTACATGGCATTCAAAGAGAGCAGCTCATAGGACTTATTGAATATATATATATATAATAACACACTGAGGCATTTATTTATTGTATAGGCGAAAAATACAAAATACTACGTAGTTATTGGCCTCTCCCATTTTTTTGTTCAGTAAACATTACATAAATAATCACAACAATTTTTATTTGATTTAATTTATTTTATATTATATGAAAAGAGTAAAATAATAGTACAATGCGGTTGCTGTTAAGTGCCATATCCATTTAATTAATGATATCAAAATTTCTAACTTTTTGTGTCTGTGTATTTTTTTTTAAAGGTTTAGTTGTAATCCGAAAAAGATTTTATTGATTTTGGTTTACATTATTAAAATCATAGCCGAGGAAGTCGAAGTTGTATTCCACTTCACAATTTTTACATTTTTCTAAAATTTTATACAAGTGGGTGATCAACACACACTGGAGCAAGAGATCGCGGTCTGCATACCACCGTCTCCGAACACAGTTCATAACTTTCTAAAAGAGAAGATGGGATGCCGTGCCTAAACCTGGTGGCAAGCCATATCAAACTCCAACCACAACGAAATAACACAAAACTCTTAACTCGTATTAGTGGACTGGCGAAGGCTCTTAAAGTCGGTATCTATTTGTATTTATCATTCACTGAACTGATACAGTGTAGACACTACACGATTTTTCTTGTATCATCGGTGCATTGCTCCACCGCATATTGTATGACTACTTTGATGTGACGGAAAAATTCCGCCAAATCATCGATCGGGTTCGTTGCGTTTCTTTGTATCATATTTTGATACGGAACGAAGATACATTTGTCGTATCAAATAATACGCAACGAGAATACGATACGCAGAAAAGTAACAACTTGATACCGACCTCTAGAGCAACTTCTTAGATTTCAAAGAAGTCTCGACTATCAGCATGCAGGACTTGCTAAGCTTTGCTATCTAACGAAGAACTCACAGATCGAAACGTGAGCGCATCCATCATCACATTATGTCTCCGAAAAGTAGTGGTATCGCTATGAACTCTCGTGGGTTTATTTCAGGCCTAGACCACCACTAAAACCTTTAAAGCTAGGTCATGCAATACAGTGAATCGTAGCGACTAGAACCACTAAGCAAATTGTATTTAGTACAGGTTTTTGTTGGTTCTAATTTTTTATCCTTTATAGGAATATAAGATCGCTCGCGACTAAAGCGTTGAAAGTAAATTATTACTCCTTATTATGTAAATTATTCCTGCTGTTTAGGATACATGTCTCATAGTTGGTCGTATCAATTCTAATCTGAAGAAATGTCTTCTAAAAATTATATGCATCTTACTTTTTTCAAAGCAAATTTAAATTTATGGAATTATTATTCTACTCGGATCGCGCATCCGCGCATTTTTCGTAGCCATCACAAAAATTTCTAACAATTCGGACCTTCTAGTTTCCTACTTTGCTCAGAAAATATGAAGTTGAAATAACAAAATAATTCCTACAACTTCTTACAAGAGCTATTAACAATTTAGGGGACGTCGCAATAGAGAAGCCATTAATTCGGAAAAGTCAGCCAAAGCTAGATTACCTCCCATTTGTGGGCAGGCGCTGCAAAAATTTTATACAGTACAGCACAGCAGAAATATTTTAATTTTTGTTCGAATTGTTGTCATAACTTGGAATGTAAGCAACGTAGTGATTTGATTATAATACCGTTGCACCCAAAACTCCAGACAGAACAAATTGCCTAAATTTTATGAAACTAGAAGTCACACTCACTGCTCGTGGGTTTTTCCTACTTCAGACAAACAAAATAGATGCTATGCTGGATTGTGTTCGAAACAACCGACATTTTCATATTCTTTTTGGTCAATGAATCAGCGAAAGATTTTCTACGAAATGATTGCAATATTTGGACAAAGTTGTAAGGTGTCTGTACAAAAAGTTCGAGCATGTTTAATGTTGCCACGATAGCATTGTATAAAAAGAACATACTTAAAATATGGTAATAGTTGAAATGAATGCAGTTAAGAAGTTAATTACAATTTTTATGACCCGAACGGATGTTTCATGTTTTTATGTTATTTCTATGAGCCAGAAAAAATATCTCCCGATAACGGAAATGGAATACACTCCAACTAACACACTAATTAATGATTATGATTATTTCAATAAATTTTATTTTGTTTAGTTTTGAAACACCTTTTTACCTTTCGTTTTTTTAGTTAAATTATGTAACAATTATTAAGTAATTTCGTATTAATTTGTGTTATTGTTAGACCCAACATAGAATATCAATTTGTTTGGAAACAAAAATAATAACAACAAAAATTCTATTTAATGAGTTCTGATCATTCAATTATAATCAGAAAAGAAACCACAAAATGAAAGCATGAAGGAGCATCTCGAAAATTTTGGTAACAATGAAAGAAAGAATTTAGTTCAATGGAAAATAAAGAAAACTTACCCTTGCGCTTTCTTTCAAATCTTGCATAGCCGGATCATGAATTGGTTTTCCAGAAGCCAATTTGGTTGCATTGATTAACTCGCCGAGTGCGGCAGCAACATCTTTGACCGCATTTATGACCATCACTTGCGAATCGGGCTGAGTCGAGCCAAGACTACTGGCACCACGTTTAACAGCGTCAGCTAGTTGTACTATTGAAAATTAATTAAAATATATTAGTTTCAATATCAATACCATATACGGAGAAAAAAAACTTACGAATAGTTGTTACAGCATTTTGTGCTGCCGAAGCCAATTGATCTTGAGAACCAGCAGCGCCAGCCACAAGAACTTTCGTGTCCTCAACAAGAGCTTTAGCGGTTCGTAATATATGTTCGCGATGATCAGCAAATGATCCGTCTCCGTCAGAGTGAAGAGTTCCAGCTGTTGCAAACATAATTGTCGTATCCAAATCGCCAATTATTCCCGATACTGTGCTGGACGCATTAATGCAAGCCTGTGTACCACGCGAACCAGCTTGTAGCGATGCTAAAACTTGAGCAACTTTCTCGGATACATCGCGTGCGTTGCGTGAAATTTCAGTCTGACCGGTAACATCATTTACTCGGATACCTGCGGTCGATTGGATTAAGGATGAAACTGATCGACCCAAGTCGACAACACTGGAACGAATACGCATCGCTACTTCCGGAGTGCCGGTCGTAGTTGAAGCGCCGACTGAATCTTGTGTTAGTTGGGTATAATGATGGGTCATATCAGCGGCCAAAGATGGAAGTTTCGATGTATCGAAGGGCGCCTTAGCGTTGATTTCGTTAGCTAAACGTGCTATTTCCTTAGAACTCTGTACCATTCGGGTTTGATAGTCAACAAAAGCGTCGGAAATCGAGGCGTTCAATAGTGATTGTCTCTTGTCGGTTAGGCGAGAAATAGCGCGTGAAACTTGCTCCATAAGACCGGTCACAACACCACTTTCAGCCGACAGTTTTTCTACAGTTCCATTCAGATCTTTGATAGCATCTCGTGTATTCTCGATCGAATCATCAAGTTTCGGATGAACATGACTTGCACGTGGATTACCACCGGATTCCTTCGCGGCGTGAACCAATTGTGTTGCACTCTCGACGACGGATTTCACTTGATCGATAAGAGCCATTTGTTGATTGGAGTGAACGATGTGAGTACAGGCACCAATAGCGCCATTCGTCATCGGTACAACATAGCGTGAGATCTCTCCGACTGCATGTCCCAATTGTTCGGCATTGTGTTTACCCGCGATACGAATCGGTTCGAGTTTGTCACCCAATTCAGCGGCTGCATTCAAAGTCTGACCCGTGAATCCTTGCAAATTGTTATCCTTACGTTGGGCCAGTCCTTGTGCATTGATAGCCAATGCAGTGCTATCTAATTCGCGAATGCAAGTTGATAAGGTGTCCAAGACTTGATCGCATTGTGCTTGCCCAGGCGCCTTCTCACGAATACTATCCACGAGTTTCTTAACGCTCTCGGATACGGGTTTACTGTGCATGGCCAGTTGTTGCCAAACTGGAGGGTTGTCAGGTGAGACAGCCAGAGCTTTAGCTGCCTTAACCATCTCAATAACTCCATCCAAAACACCTCGTCCGGAGTTCAGTACAGGTTCTTGTGCTTTACGACCTTCTCCTGAAATCCGTGCCGGTACTGAAATGAATTCTGGACTTGACGCATATTGGCGCATTGCTTTAACTGCATCCAACAACGGCTCAACGTATTGCGATCGTGAAGGAACCGAGTAGTCGTCCTCCAAGCCTTTTACTTCTTGCACTAAGTCCGAAGTTGCGTTTGCAACATGTTTTGCTCCAAGAATAAATTCATTTTTAGCAACAGGATTTGTGGTGTTCATGCTGGCTTGTCGGCAAATTGTACACAAATAAGATGTGTGCTTCGCAATAACAGTCAATGCTGATATTTTCTGTTGTTTGGATGAATTCTGACTACTGACGATATCGCAGTGTTGACGAATGCCTTGATATGCTCGTGTTAACTGAGCTTGATCGATAATTCCAGGCCTGCCTGAAGTACTACTTGGATGAGATACGCCAATGAGGTATGCTGCTTGTGCCGAGGATTCAATCAATCCGTGAATGGAGTCCGCAACGTTATTAACCGAGTGTCCAAACTCAACGTGTTGCGACTGCTTTGCATTATTTATCATTTCAGAAATTGCATAGCCTAGATTTCGTGACTTTTCTGTCGCGGTCTCTACACAATCGTAATATCCTTGTTCATTTACCGGTTCATGTGGATAGTCCAACATCATGCGAAGATTTTCAATAATCCTAATCGCGTTATCACACTCTTTTTGACCGGGAGTCGAAGATATAGAGGCACCGACCAATTTATTAATGCTGTCGGTAACGCTTCGCGAAGCTGCAGTCAATAGGTTCTTGGAATTCGGCTGTCCAGGATCGGCAGCAATGGATTTAGCAGTCGATAAAAGCGAGCATGATTGAGTCGAAACGTTGCGCAAACAATCGACCATATGACCACGGACACCGTCATCTTTAGTTTGACCGGCCATTTCCATCGAAACGGACAACAAATCTTTGTACGATTGTCCGAAATTCTGACTCGAATTTGCAAGATTTGCTGGACTGGAATACGATTGTGCGACATGTCCTCCAGCCTCATTCAATGCTTCGGCAGCTTGTTTCAACTCCGATTGTAATTCTTTGTAATTCTTATTGGTGGGTGGATATTCACCCATTGCTAAGACTTCACTCAATTCGCTTACATTTCGAAGAGCATCATCAACTTCCCGTTGGCCGGGGATACAGTCTACGGCTTCGGCAAGCGACGTGGTTACGTCGCGAACAGCTTTTGTCAGATAGGCTTCATCGCCAATATTTTGTAGCATGCGTTGCGCTTCTTCAATCAATCGAATAGAGCTTATGATCACATTGTCAGCGCAATCGATAATAACCGGATTATTTGTTGTGGCAGCAACTCCATGAACACTCTTTGTAAAGTCCCCAAGAGCCAGCGCTGTATCACGTCCAGCTACACCAGAGTATAAACGTTGTCCTTGTAAAACAGCAGAAATCAATTGAGACATAGCAATTCCGACATTCTTGGCTGATTTACTCAATTGCTGTGCAGTGTTTTCTACAGTCTCGCCAGGAAGCGGACGTAACGTTCCACGTTGGGCTGCAATACGATTGTCGTTCAATACGTTTCGTAAGTTCTTAATGGCATCTAATGCTGATTCAAGTTCTTGACCACCACAAGCCTCACGTGCTCGATGGGCAGCAGAGCCCAGCTCATGAATTGATTGACTTAAATTCAATGCGCATCGAGATAGTTGTTGCGCAGCTGGAACATCCTTAACCGTTGGTTGAAGAGCTCTTGCCGACATCGAAACTTGATTGCTGGGTTCGATAAATTGTTCAGCTGCTTCGATCAAATTCAACTGAGCGTTGGTATCGTTAGGATGCGTCAAGGTATTCTTAACTCCATTAACCAATCGTGGAATAGAGTCAGCAGCGTTACGACAATCTTGCAACAATGTTTCTTTAGTGCGATGATCATCACTATGTTGTACGGCATTTTGTGCAGCAGAAATAGTTTGTGTGGCAGCCGACGCAGCTTGTTTCGCACAATGTTCCAATCGATTGATCAATTTCCTTTTCAGAGCAGGTGTATTAGCAGTTGTAGTGGTAATTTCGCGAAGCTCTTCAGCAGCACGGCGCAAAGCTTCTTGATGTCCCGAATCATTCGGACTGCTTGCACATAATCGTGCCGCTTCTACCATTTTAGCGGTAGCATCAGCCAATTGCTTAGCGGCTGCCAACAATCTTCGCTGTAGTTCCGAATCGTGTTGTGATTCAGCTTCGCCCTTGATGCTTTGAATCAATTGAGCCGTAGCCTGTCCTAAAGATTTGGCATGTCGTACCATTTCTTGTGGATCAGATGACGAGACTAGAATATCCGTTCCGAGTATGACACTTTCAACTGGATTGATTTCTTCAGACGATCGAGTGGCACGTTCCCGAGATGTTAGTCGAATGTTATCCAATAAATCGGTTAACGTCTTGGTTACATCACGTGCCGCGTCCAATAGATCACCTTTCAATTGTTGATCATTTGTAGCAATATTACACAATTGAACCAATTCATTCACGGTTTTGGCTACTTCACGAGCGGCAGCTTCCAATTGTTCTCGACACGCAGCATTATGTATAGTTGGTGCAACAACTTTGGCACATGCGACCAATTGACTTGTGGCCAGAGCGCACTGTGTCGCTTGTTCTATAACGCGGTTACGCTTATCTTCATCGTCACAGCTTGCTGCAATCGATTTTGCACGTAGTACAAGAGCTGCGGTTGCATTGGCCACTGCCTTGGCGAGAGCTAACAGCATGTCATGTAATTCTCGACTTTCAGCTGTTTCTTCTCCAATTGTACTTAACATTTGTGTGCTTGCTTCTCCCACTCTACTGGCAGCATTTATCAAGTTCACGCGTGGCTCCTTGCTCTCTGGTTCCGCGGCTTTTAGTAGATCGCTAAAAGCATTACATAATTTTCGTGCGGCTTCAAGCAATTTATCGCCAGTATTGTCGTCTTCCATAAGTGCAGCAATAAGACGAACTTCTTTCGTGACTTCGGGAATTGATTGAGCAATTTGTGATACGGCCGAACCAATTGCTTCCGTATCGGTTTCATCTTGTGCCGCTGTTACAATTTGTGCCGTTGCGGCATTCATAGTGGCAACATGCGTTGTAATGGCTTGTTTTGATGTATCAAGAGTATTTTCACGCCACTGAATTGAATGAGGATCGGATCCAAGGTCCGGTATTGATGCCTGAATGGAATGGTTTTTATTAAAATTAGTTTGGATTTAAAAGGACTGGGTTTCGGGGATGCGAACTTACCTTTGTCCTAAGCTCTTCCTCGGCACGTGAAATTGCTTCTTGTCCGGCGGAAATGTATCCAAGTAAGGCACGTTGTGGTTCGCTTAGATGAACTGAGCTAATACGAATTTCCTTTGTCTAGAAAATTTTGTTTCATTATTAAATAAGAGAGGATGACTACGGCTTGGGTTAGTTATTTTTATGCAATAGTTTCTTTCAAATTTCTTTGACTTACGCCAGGATTATTAATTTTATTACATTTTAATTTTTTTTCTGATTCAAGTTATGGTTGAAAGTATCCGAATACTCTCCTTTAAGCGACTGTCTATATCAATGACACCAGAACAAAAGAAACTATTGCATAGGTACTAATTTCATATTAAATTTTTGTGGCATACTTCACAATCTAGTTTTTAAATCCAAAAAGAGCGCGTGAAAAATACAATTTTAAATATTTATCATTAGTAGATATGTTAGCAGATTCCTATTTCTTCTTAATATTATCCTCAATAAATTATTTTTCAAAAAGCCAAACTATTTTAACATTAATAATTCTAAAACTATTAGAAAACAAAAAAAAACTTACCATAGGCGGCTGATGAGCAACATTGACTTGCCCGACTACCGCACCGTACTGCACTGACTGCATTTCTCCTTGGGTGTATGGTTTTTCGCCTAAATTAATATTTCGTATACATAGCAAAAATCAATATCACGAAAAAAAACATTTATGTAGCCGATTCGCAAAAACAATTATTTTCATTTTAAGACGAAACAAAAAATAGAAATGAAACCATTTTTGGGAGCAAATAAAAATAAGGTGTATTTACAGTAGTATTTTGAATGTTGACGCAAGTGTTGCGTGAGGTATCCATACGCTAATTTAATTTGCACCTTTTGAATTTTACGGATAGGTTTGAATATCTCACGCACCACCGCAATGTGTTCTTTTAAACGAGAATAAAAACTCAAATCAAATTACCGTCATATGCACGAATGATTCCTGGTTGTGCCAATGATTCAGTTGTAATCTTGCCGATTTTGCTAGTCTCGTGCTGTAAGAATGTTGCCCTTCCGAAAAAAACGACAAACTTAATATTTGCATACTTTTAAAATTCAATAAAAAAAACAACATACTTTGACGGTGCAACACTTTCTTCGACCATAGTTGATCCTTCGTCGCCTTCGATACCAAAATGGTCCTTAGCTTGCTTCTTCTTCAAAATAATATCAACGTAGCCCGCAATCAACTGTACGATTTGTTCGGCTTCCGTTGTCTGAACCGAATAGTACGAATCAGCATAATCACCAAAATCTAACGTGAACGTATTTGGCGATGCACACCATCGTCGTACTGTTGTTAAAGGCCACGTCTTTAAAATTTCCTTGGTATGTTCGTCCAAACGCAACACACAATCTTTCGAAACACCCAATAAACGAGGTACAAGCTTATTTTTCGCATTCATTTTCTCCTTGACTAAGAAAAACGCAACACCATATGTTGGCAATTCTCGGGCTGTTTTCGTATACGAAACTTTCGCATCAATTTCAGATAAATCGTAATGCCGCTGATGTTCAGCAAATACTTTCTTTTCGATATTTCGCACACGAATGTAGGATTGCGGAAGAAATTCTTTCAAACTGTTGACAAATTTTAAATTATATTTTATTACAGTTTTCAAACAAAACCTCTATAGTTCCTTACTCTAAGAATCCTGCTTTGTGTTTCTGCTCGCTATGCGGACCGAATTGAATGTGCACTTGAATTCCAGCAAACTCGCACGCTGTAAGAGATATTCTACTTTAACAATTTTTATTCAACAAGTACATTTTCCTACACAATAGCGAACATAACTAACTATTTGTGTTTAACCCCTCGATCCTATTCCCATTCAACAATTCAGTTCAAAATATAGTTCAAACGTTCGATAATATGTACATACCTTTATCCTGTGTTACGGGATGAGTTCCATCTAAAATCGCATCACGTGCCTGAACATACAGCAAATTCAATTGTACTGGGTCACGCGAATCAATATTCTGATCGGAAAAGAAAAATTTACGACGCAGCAAAACGGTTTCGGATTCATCTATTCCTTGCTCACGAAGGGTCTTACCCACATCTACCCAGTTTACTATAAAAAACCAAACGATATGAGTATAAATAAAAAGAACATAACGAACAAGATGTACAATAAATCAACATTTTTTCCACTTACTTTCATCATCAGTTTTCAATTTTTTTCGAAGACTTTCCATTTTATGATCACGATCTTTTTCTGCAATTTTTCTACGTAAAGTTAACGTACCGAATTTATTATCGGAAATGTTTTCATTTTGCTGTTCGATTTCTTCTCGAACTAGGCCGTACTCCTCGTAATTTGTAATACCGATCTTCGTACAGATTACAATCATCAATTGTGACACGGGTTGCGAATCGTCGACCATTATTGTTTTAACGGCTCCATCCAACATACGGACACGTAAGGTACGCAGTTTTCGACGATATTCAAGAACATCCTGATTCCGGAGTATGTAATACTCTAGATTACGTCCAGCTTCTAACCATACGCCCTGATGGTTTTCTTCATCGGATAGAAAAAGTCCATATTCGTTAGCTATAATAAAATCGGTTAGGCGTTAATTTTTTTTTAAGAAAAAGTTTAATTTAAAACTTACGCTGTCCTTGTACGGCTTCGGAAAATTTATCACGAATAATTTTACAAGCATCAAATATCGTTGTTTGAGGTACAAATTGTATTGTTTTTGTAACTCGACCACCCTCGAGACTGATTCGAAGCGAAAGTGACGCCATCTTTTATAAAAGGCACTGAAATATAGAGAAGTAGAGCATAAATAAAAACAATTTTTTTTAAATTTGATTAGTTAGTCTGTTATCCCTGAACTCACGCGTCTAATTATTAACAACATGTTGCCTAGTTTCAACAGTATACATTTATCCCAATCAACTTCGCGTTGGCAACCAACGCAGTAATCTGAATTATGCCACCTAGGATGCAATGGCAGCATGGAGTAACATTAAAAGAACTGAGTACAGTCGGTTTCCCGCAACAGGAAGCAAGATCATCGAAGGGGTCAGGGTCCGACTTGGGATGTAGATATGAGACTGAATATAATAATCTACTGCACAAACTTTTATCTATATCAAAATGCTATTAAAGTCAGTTTCGGAAGTACAGGAAATGCACGATATTTACGTTGCTTACATGAGACTAGAAATCACCACACCATAAAGTTAAGAATATGAAACGCAATGAACAGTTTCATGGAACGACTATAACTGTGTTGGGTATTTTTATTTTTCTGCAAAAGAACAAATAGACATTAAGTGTGCAACGACCAATAATTAATTAATTCATTCATTCATAGGTGAACGTGATCTGGTAATGGAATGATTGGTTCAATTCATCATTAACTCTTGTCTATTGAATAATAAGCATTTATTGTAGGTATTTTCAAGTTGTTACTTCCCTCGATTGTATTTTGACCAAATGTTCTTACCAAACAAGGTCACCTGTTAACTGCGTTCGTTAACGCCACTGCGCCAATTTTTTATTGACTTTTGATGTAAAATCTGCCCTGCGTATTACCACTAGCACTGTTCCTGGTGGTAATGTTATTGACGCCCTACAACCAACACTGGAGCTTGAAAAGAAGTTAACGATGGATTCGAAATAAAAGGAAACTTGTCTTACATATGAACACACATGGGTCCAAACAGTAACACAACAATAACACTAAATGGACTTACGCAACACTGGGCAACTATAAAACTACGTGAAACCCACCCGTAGTGTTACATGGTTGACGGTGACCGATAAAGTTACCAAAAAATTGCAGATTACTTTTGAGGAGGAGTAGACACTCCAAGATAGGCATTGAGAGGTCACACCTAAAGAAAGCCAGACCAAATCTGTGGCAAAAAGCGATAACAGCTTAAGTCGAGAAAATAATCAGGCAGTTACGTGTATCAAAATTGATAAATAAAGTAATAAAACATATATTGAGAGCTCTTATTTTTTAAATTTAATAATACAACATAATAATAATATATTATATGAGATAAAAATCTATCAAACAATGGCAATTTTATTTAAAAAATGCAATTGAAAACTTGAAAAAAGATTTTTTCTTATCTCGACATAAACTGTTATCGCTTCTTACCACAGAAATATACCTAAACAGAATTTACATTAGGATCCACAAAGACGAGGTTTGATGGGTCACACGATTCGAAACATATGAGAAATTTAAGATTGCCTCTTGCTGCCCTTGCGGGAACTGAAAATCTCATTTCTCTTTGTGTCAACAAAAGATATTCACGAATTGTTTTACATGTATAAGACATAATTATGGAAGATAGTTAGACGAAGCGGAAGTCATTGTAAAACTACGAAAATTGTAATGGGCAGGCAACGTCGAGCGTACGGATGACAGACAAATATTCAGACACATTTTGAATGGTATAGCACATAGTAATCACCGGGAATGAGAGGGCCAATCGAAGAACATAGTAGATCGCTAGTAAGATTTTCAAGTGTGATGTGAATCCTTATAAAATGATTTAGGGTTTCAGTATTTATTTAGTACACAGTCCTCTGAAAGATTTGTCAAGCTAACTCTTGACCGCAACCGGTATTTAAATGAGACGGGGTTAATAAAAAATACTTTATTATTAAAATAATAAAGTAAAAGCAGAACGGTTTAAAAAAAATATATTAATTGCTTTTAAAAAAAGAAGACTATCACAAATCGATATTTCATCGAATTAGATTGTTAGAGTGCACTCAAGATACTTTGAAGCCCAAACCACCCCAAGTTGACATGCTCGAACTAACTCCACAACGACGATGCCTTTAAGATAACACATAAGCACCAGGCCAAATAATATCCGAATGAAAAATCAATAACATCGTTTTCAATATTTTTAACGGAAGCTAACATACCACCGTGGATTATAAAACCGGGATAAATTTTCACCCATAAATCATATCTATCTACCCTTTAAAGGTTTAAATTATCTTCTAAAGATAGGTTGGATTTTGATTGAAACTAAGCCGACGACATACTCGTATATGGAACATGGTGCCTTTTCAGCTCAAATTAGGGGAAGAAATTCCCTGAACTGGAAATCCTTTCCACGAAACATTTAACTAACGCTTCAAATAGCCCCGCCGTTCCGAAATCTACAGTCGAAATTTCTTTCTACTATTATCCAATTGAAATAACTTCTCACTATACTTAACACTACAATAATTCTTATATAATGTAAAAAGGAGCCGTGAAAAGGAATGTTGTAAACGAACGTTTTAAGTACGGTGTCCTGTCCTCGGTCGGTGGCATAGTTCACATAGAGTGTTCAGATATTGCGCTTTTCGAATAGAACAAAAACGGTCTTCAGAGGACTCATTTTCTTGATGAAAAGAAGCCACATGAACGTATGTGTGGTGATTGCTCAATATTATTCTCAAGATGCAGCAGGAAAAATATATATGAACGTCTATGTAAGCGTACAGAGCCAAACCGAGTCCTCTAAGCACGTTCTCTTACATTTCAACGTGTCCTTAATGCTCGTTCAGAATGTCGTTTTGTTATAGTTTATTGGCCTTTAAATCCATATTTCTTAATTTTTTTTTTCTGTTCTCAGATAATAAAAAAAAAAGTGTGAGGGAGTTGATGATAGCTTATCCTAGATAAAAAGAAATCCTGCCATCATTTTTCATAGTATTCACTCCATTAAGCCTAATTTAATGGTACTTCACTTTGGTACATGTTTTGTTCCACTTGTACACACTTAGCTATTGTAGCACATCATAATCTTGTCTTATGATGCAAAAAGGACGAAGAAATAAATTAAAAAAAAAAAATTATCACTAAGTATTGTACTTTAAATACACTCACCAGGACATAATAAACGCGACTATAGGTACACTTCGGATGAAACAAACAAATTAACTTTTAATAAATCCGTACAGAATTATTGGGTCAATGGATCCGCAAACACTTGAAGCCTCTAGAATTATTTTTTTGAAATAATTTTAATTAAATTTTTTTTCCCAATGGAAATCCTTTAAGTCCTTTCGGTCGATTATTGTGAGCTTGAAGTTCCTCAACCTATGGATCTGAACTGATGTAGTGACACTATCTAACTGAACTCGAATGGTGTTCACATCAGACCGATTCGGGATGAAAAACGGAACTGCGCCAAGAGAAAGCTCATCTTGGATAATTTCATCTCTATGTTGTTTTTCGCGTAAGAGGACCGCAAGGACTAAGGACTGTCTGTAACAATAGAATGCGCAGGATAGTTAAATTTATCCTTGTCTTTTTCTTACTCCGATTTTCCCCCTTTCGTGCTCTCTCTGTACAAATACAGTGTGTATACTATTCCTGTTGAGTCGCAGGTCCCACAGGACTATTTTCCCTTAATATTCACGCGACTGGAATTTTCCTCGGCTTTCCCCTTTCCCGTTTCGTTCCTTTTCTTTCATTCTTGCCTCCAGAATAACATTTTTTATTGGTATTCTCCGGCCAAAAAAGAAAAGGGGGATTTTCTGGGATTTGTCGGGACTATGCTCACCACCGATTGCTGTTAGATGATGGGTCTCTTTTGGGTCACGCGCATTGCGAACCCTCTGCATAGTCCTTTAGACTTTCTCTCCTCGATTTGCTCTTGCGTTCCTGAGTCCAAAAGGATTCGGGGTTGAAAACAAAACCCCGTATCGAAAATGAGCACAACTCTACAGTGAATATTACCCATAAACAGATTTTGGTTCGACCGTATAATATGAGACGGGTTGATAATAGATGCCATTCAAAATACAAAAAAAAAAGAATTTCGAGATTGAGTGGGCTGCAGGCGCCCGACGTTGTGGTGCCAATATGACGTTGTTTTATTATCCTTAAAATGCTTTCAGTTTATAAGAGATACGTAGCTATAGATGGGATGTATGTCGAGACAAGAGGTCAAGTGAATATGGAATATACTCGTATAATTTGCAATTTAGTTAATTTTTTTTCTTTCTGTCCTGCATGTGGTTTGTATGCCATTTTACGACTCTTTATGTACTCTGCAGATAGAGTCTAACAATCGGTCTAATATTCATTAATTCGATGGATAAAATGGTATATAAAATTGTTTGAATAGGATGGACGGTGCGATAACACAGTACAATCATAATAAGGCCAAGTATATGCCAAATAACTTTGTTGTTTTAGTATTGTAGTTGATTCGATTTAACGGGATTAATTTAGTATTACACCAATTATTCGAACAATAAATTCAGCAATAAACGATCTCCTTTTTTCTTAGATGCCAGAGGTTAGGTGTGATTCGAACCCACAACCTCTGTATCAATATACTAAGGACCTATTCCAGTATCCTTCGTCTGCATCTAAGTTTATAACATTTATTACGTCAAACATAGGAAATTTCCCAATTAAATTTTGGTTGTGTTTTGGCTTTGCTTGAATTGTTTTACAACAGCTGACGAAGTCAAGAAAACAGTAGACTAAAACATTTTTTTAATTATTAGATAAAAAAAATTCCAATTTTTCTACTAGGAAGATGAAGAAATAATTATTTCTAGGGAATTTCCATGAAGACTTGTATACCAAAACCTAGCGAAGACTTGAATTATTATATTTTCAGTTAAACTTCGACGTCTGATTTATGAAGTAAGTAGCTGAGGTAGAGATCTAAAGTTGTAAGGAGATAGTTTTTTAAAAAGTTGTATCACGGTAAAAAGCAAAACCTTCTGATTTTTATATCGCAAGAATGCGAAAAAGTTTAAACCTGACACTAATTTCATGTATGTATATATTAAGTCGCTAGGGGAAGAAGTAGCGGAAAAAAACTCTTACGGCCCAAATTTCAAGCAACTTTAGAAATGAGTAAAACTCTTTTAAGAATAAACTTTCGACAACGTTGTGGTAATAGGGCGAAACCTTTTGAAAATGATTTTTATGTCAAAAACGACGAATTTATTCAGCTTACTAATTCATTAATAAAAAGTTAAGTTTATTGAATTCTAAACATTCAAAATTTTTTTGAATATTATGTCAAAAACGACAATTATTCTTTTCTTTTAAGGATACTGAACTGGACTTAGGAGATTAGCCTTTAATACAATGTAGTGTACAGTCCAGTCAGCTTAGGGATGGGAAGTCAGAAATCGGGCCAGGTATGGCAGAGTACTAGTAGGTGTTAATAATTTTTTTAGTGCTTTTTGGCTGTAATATGATCTAGCAAAACCGCAAAAAATTTTGAAATTTGGATAAGTATATTTAAAATGTCATAGAATAAGTGGGGAACTTTATGATATCACAAAGAAACGTGTATGATTAAATGCAGAGATTTAAAGATGACTGAATTTCGATTAAGAAGGACTCTTACTCTGAAAGAACTTCGAACGAAATTACGTCAACTTTGTTTTCTCCAAATTTACACTGGGTATTTCGAGTGTTTAAAGGAATGCCTCTATCTCGTAGGTAAGGCGATATATAATACTAATAAATATATTTCTGAAAATAATTAATATCATTGCGGAGCTTCGATAAAAATTGAATTAAGAGAGACGATAATATCTTTAAAAATATTATTAAAGAAAAATTATCGACTACGGAAAAGACCCGACTTGGGCTGTAGCACCATAAAAGATAAATGAATGCTTTTCGAGAAACCAAAAAAAAGTTTCCCAGGCGATTCCGACATCGGTGTACCCGGATTCATTCGAATGCAATGACTTATTTCTTATATTATTTTTTGGTGATCTGAGTATGACATATTTTTAAGCTTAAATACTAAATGAATTTTTTTACGACCGCCAAAAAAACTTGTTAAGTTTGTATTGGCATACAGACTTTATGAAATATTTGATTATTATCGTTGCTATGTAAATACAGTCAGATAGTGCGAAAGTCAATTTTTTTTACAAAATATTTTATTTGTCAGCTGAAACCGCTATGGCAAATATTTACCTATTTTCGCTGGCAAGAAGTGAAATAGTGAAACCGTCAGATTTTTGTTGGCCAAATTGTACAGTTTTACTGAAAAATTTTACTTATTTTTTTTTTTTTTTTAATTTTAATTTGACAGTCTAACAAGCTTATTTTTTATCAAATGTTTGTAGAAAAATTTTTTTTACAACCTTCTATTCTCTATATCTATACATCATGTAGGTCGCGCGATAAAATAAATAAATGCGAAAGTCTTTCGAATCAAGGTAAAGAGGAATACGTCTCTGGACTCATCGGGGTCACCATTTAGAGATACTAGATTCGTGTGAGGGAAGCCGTGCATTGAATTGACTTGGTGCAGTCGGATTGATTTTTGCAGCGGCCGATCTAACAAAGCAACGCTGTTACTTATGTATTTGCGTATAATCTATAAGATGAAAATTAACCGAGGCAAGCTCGCAATACTGCAATTCGGTATTCTTAACGAAACGGATATCTTTTTTTTCTAAATGATTAGGTACACTTTGGAGTTTACATTTCAATGTGATGAACATTGATGAGCAAACCAGCTTTTGTGTTGACAATCTTAGTCTTGCAAACAGCTGAAGAACGAAGTCAAGACCAAAACTTGAGTATGCAAGACTAAAAGCGAATTATAAGCAAACCGAATTTTGAAATTCGGTTGAAGTGTTAACGTGGAGAAATTTTGTCCCTCCACCGAAGTGGCTACCATCACGGTCCTCTTCTTGCTTTGCGTAACACTAGCTGTCTATACTATACCGAAAAAAAAAAGTGTAACTACTACTATTGTCCGACAGGTGTCTCTTTACAGTTGTGGAGACAATTTCGGTGAAGCCATAGATAAATTGTTTGTTGCGACTCGGCAATTTTGTCAGCTATCGCTATGGCTTCAATAGCGGTTTGAAACTTGAATATTGTACTTAATTATATAATTGTAAAAAAATAAATTTTAAATATATATTATAAATTCTTGTTTAATAATTTGGACTCTTTGTCGCCATTACTTTCAATGATTTTGAACCTGCCTAATTAGACTCTAATCAAATCTATAAATAATTTGGGTAGAGATAAATTGCAATGCGAAATTCCGATAAAACGATCACCATACTATTGTATTTAAAACGCTTAGTTATTCTAAAGTTGATTTAACATTAAGACACAAATTCATCTCCAAACTATCTCCAAGCAACCAAAATAAACCATTTTGATGAATATTTCTCGACACAACAGGATCCAGGGGATTTTAGGATGACACGGAAAAGTTAATTTAAATCAATTAGCGACGACGTCATTCATTTAAAACAACAAACATTTCCCGACGAAAAGTTTCGTCTCATTTCAGCAAACTACTGCCAGCCAGTTGAGTGTCCGTCTAACAATTTCATCTACTAACGATTAAACTTTGTGACAACGTAATCAACTGATTTAAATCTTTTTCGAACAATAAAATATGTTTGTCAGAAGTCAAAGCAACATTGAAAATACAAACCCCCATAAATTAAAAGTGACTTCGATCCGATACAACAACAAAAACTTTATGTAACGGATGGAGAGTGGAGATGATTTAACTCTTGGCGATGAAAAAAAATAAATAAATAACACCAGTATATAGTCTGATATCAAACTGTGTCCGTAATGGATCTTAAGTTGTTAATCGAATTCTACTTGGGCCTCAGGGCTGTTAATCCTCACCCCCTAACTTTCAGGCCAAATTGCAAGTCTAATTAAGTAAAGTTAGTGTAATATAATTGAGGAGGGGTTGGTGGTAGTTTACACTTAGTAGGGAGCTCAATAAAAATGGAAATATATTTCGATTAGTTTATTACTATAGAGAGGTCATACAGGAGCATTTCTCTTCTAGTAGTTTAAAGAAGGACGAAAATTTTTTCCATTTGACAAGTTTGAATCCAGCCATTGGGTTAAATCAAGAAATATGATTAAATTTCAACAACACTTCTATTCTAGTCACCTGTACTACTTCCAATATGATTTTCTTAAACCGCAAATGATTAGCCACAATCAAGGTGGAATGCATTTTAACCAACGACTTTTGATTTTACTGGTGCCAGCTGATTTATTTCGCCTGATTTCGGAAAATAGTTTTGAAATCTCGAAAAGTGTTTATTTGTTATGGTGTTAAAAATCTTAATCTGTGTTGTAAAATGGTGAATTTCTAAGCAATTAAGATAAACCAAAAATAAAATTATTTCATTCTAGAAAGTGCAGTAAAAAGCTCGAGATTTAAAATCACGTTTTGTTAAGAAATTTCATTTCCAAAATCTCGCGTTTTACAATCTCGCGTTTCGCAATCTAGCGATTTTTTATATCTCGCAGATATACAAATATCTCGATAACCTCGTGAAATTCAAAAGTCAAAACCTTTTATGAAACAGAATTAATTTTATTTCAAATTTTGAAAAAAATAAAATTTATTTTTAAAAATTCATTCTACATATTTAAATAGTAGAAGAAAACGAATTAAATCAATATAAATAACTAAAAGAACTGTGAGAAATGACGAAAAGAAAAAAAAGCGCCCGTCGATTAACAACGCACGATTTTGAAAACTCAAATTTTGTAAACGTGAGATTTTTAAGAGCGTGAAATTTTCATTTACGAGATTTCAAGAACGATATTTTGGAAAGCGATATTTCGAACCCAATCTTTTCAAGGATTTCATTCTTAATTAACAAATTTCAAAACTGTTAAACTGTTAAAATTACCTATGTTACAGTGAATATTGTGATGAAACGAAATTTCAGGGCTTTCTAGGCCGATTTCAGTTCGAACAAGACTTCCACAAAATCGAGTCACAGAAGATGATTTCAAAATCTTTCAAATTTGGAGAATTTGAGATTTTTGGCGAAATTTTGAGAATTCTTGAAATAAAGATTGATATCTTGTACAGTGAAAAAAAAAGTGATTTGAGATCTCGGTTTAGAAACGGTATTCAAATACGACAAATAATCTTTGCGATCAATTCATCACATATCAAATAATACATTGTTACGATAAAATACCTTCTGGTCTGGAAATAAATTTAATTTCACTTTACAACTTTTCCCTAAATACTAAAAAGCAAGAAAAAAGTCAAGTTGTACTCGGAAAAGTAGCCTGACAAAGATATTGGGAAAAGCAGACGGACAAACATTGTAAAATTGAATGAAGCTTTCGAGATTGTCGAGTTAAAGTTCTTTTTTTTTTATTATTTTTTCTCTACAGAAAGTTGGCGAACAATTAAAACAAACCCTTTGATGCCGGTGAAGGGATGTCCGCAGTGAAGGAAGTATTTGGTTTGGAACCTTTGTATTTGTAGAAGGTATTTTCTTCGATTTTTCGACGGTGAAAAATGCAAGAAATGAAATTTCGTCGAAGAGTAGGAAAATAAAAAAAATACAGATAATTAAGAATTTTTATTTAAACTTTATTGGTTGGTGACTTCTATAGTCGAACACCTGATGCACCATGGCTTCTCCAGATATTCGAACAAATTGTCACGGGTTGTTGTTCGATTAGACAAAAACGTCTACTCAATTTATAGAAACAGTCAAGGAGGGATTGAAGTAAATATAAAGGACATTGACGTGAAAAGGTAGAAAGAGATTTTGGTTTCAAATTCCAAAAAGAAAGATTATATCAGCTCAGTCTAAGTTATAATATATAATTAAAATAACGAATACTCACTTTTTGGTTAATAAAATAAACATCATATTTAGCAAGGCACACAATTTTATAAATTTAAAAAACGTTACTAACAAATTAAATGTATTCTAGAAATTATCAAGTAAGTCCTTTAATTAGCACTTTACTAGGCACGATTGTGGCAACCGGGTGAAAAACTTTTGAACTTATATAAAAAAAGACGTTACAACTGAAAACCACGAATAGTAGTGACTACCATCGCTAAGGCACATTTAATACAATAAGAAGATTTTAAAAACAAATGAGAACTTCAAAAAGTAAGTATAAAGAGTTAACAGCACAAGACACTTGATTTAAAAACAGTAAACTTAATTCAGATTCGTTTTCGAAATAAAATCTTAAAAATTTCCAAACACAATAGAACAGAATCTTATTTTTTTATATATTTTTAAGTATAAAATATAACAGTAAAACAGAAGTATAAAAACAAAAACTATATGTAGAGAGGAAGAAGAGAAAAGTGTCCTTCCTGATCTGTGGTTAGGCCTAGAATGATGTCCAAAAGGGATATCATCCAAGGGCTTAGGTTCGCGTAGAGCGTGAGGATTTGTGAAAAACTGTCGTCTAAAAGTCGTGCACCGGATTATATTTCCCTGGTCGTACAGTCGGTAGAATCGTGTATTTTTCCACATGCTCGTAGAGTTTCAGTATATTCGCGCAACTATACTCGGATGGGATATATAAGTCACACAGAGATGAATTCTATAGGAATCGACCCTTTAGGTTGCCCTCTTTTATATCTCTTCTCTACTCCTGAA
Organism: Beris morrisii; assembly: GCA_951812415.1. NCBI lineage: Eukaryota > Metazoa > Arthropoda > Insecta > Diptera > Stratiomyidae > Beris > Beris morrisii. Next base: position 30,804,085 of record OX638310.1, read on the forward strand.
CCCTGTGTGTATAGGGAAAAAAAGGAAGATTTTTATATACTTTCTTTACTCTTCACACATATAAGAGGTAGGGACAAAATGAATATATCCACTATAAAAGCTGTATAAGGTCTAAGGAATGACGATATAGCGGCAATGATGATGATTCTGTTGTTTGGGACCGAAATTGTGAATTGTGCCATCTTCATAACATGGGGTTGAATTAAAATACATACGCGCTATATGGAATATGCGGGGAGCGCGCGTATTTGAGAAACGTGATATGATTCGAGTGGGAGGATGATGTTTCACTACAGTTCTTAACAGAATCTTACTCTGCTAATATACACGATGTATATGTGCCGGAATCTTTTTACCCAACCGTTTAGCTCATTTCTATACTCTTTTCTTGCTTCTAAGTGCAATATATGCATAGTAGTGGGATTTGTTATGATTTGTTGAAGAAGAAAAATCTCTAGTACAAACGTCTTATTTCTCATTTTACTTTCCATATTTTCAATTTTTCATCCCTTCTACCCCAAGGCATTTTATTTTTATACAACAGTAGCAATTCCTTCCGGAATATAACGCATGAAACAATTACCAACGGACGAGGTTTTTCTTATTTTCAAATAGAGACATTGACTTTTAATTGTTATTTGGTTGGTATGTAAAATGAAACTGTATATAGATTTTGCCGCTCCAGCGAGTTCACTGGGGTAGAGTTTTCCAAAAAAAAACTCTAATCTAGTCTACTACCCATGTGCGAAATGCTGGAGTCCAACCAGAGTTCCGTACACTGCTCAGAATTGGCATTGCATTATCCGCCAAGACTTGTCGATGGATATTGTTTTAGTACTGACAAACCACCAGACCAGTGTCGAACCAATCCTGGAGATCAGTACTCCCACTTGATCTGAGCCGACTTTGGTCCGAGTTGCTGAGCCTATGTCGGGCCTAGAATTGGCTTATTATTGGAGTCGAAGCTCTTTCGGCATTGGCTCGACGGTCGGCTCTGTATTGGACACATCTTGGTAGAAATATTTTTTGTTTCTTAACATATCAATTGATTCGGTTTCAACCCTATTACGAGAATTTGTCAGATTGGTCTAGTGGGTAGCAGACTAATGTGTGACGGGACCATGGTTCGAATCCGAGAGTGTGCAAGGTGTGTAAGTAAAATCTCAATTCACATTTTTCAAAGAAAATAATAATAGCAAAATAAATTCATAGTTTAAAAAAAAAAAAAAATTTATAATTTTATTTTTGTTTCTTTTTTTTACTGACGCCCAGTATCGGGCCAGAGTTTCACCAAGAGTAGGACCGGTGTGATCAAATCGATATTAGCTCGGCAATGATTTAGTCTAGGCCACATACTGGGCCCGAAACATTAGCCAGTACTGGCAACTCTGGCACCAGTACTAAGCCTGTGCTGTGCCGTTCTGCTTTTCGTATATGGGTGCATATCTACAGTAAAAAGTAAAAAAAAACTTACAAAAACAGCAATGTTGTTGTGCCTATCACTGCCAAGCAATTCAAAGCAAACAAAACAAAAAATAATTCGGTGATCATTCGACACATGAATAATATTTCAGCATATGCGTCAAATATGACTGAACAAATTTTCCGGGGATGACATAATGTCAAATGCAGCCAGATTCTGTCATTCACGATTGTACTCCAATTAAGTGTATGGCACACTCGTCAAATTTTTTGTCAAACCAGTGAAATGAAATGATTTGACAATAAAAATATATCGATTACATTATTTGACAAATTTGTCGTTAAAATATCCGTCCGTCGTACGAATATTTTTAGTCGTACGACGGATTCATTTTTATTATCAATTAAAACTACAAATCTCTAGAGATTTTCTTGTACGATATTCTTCAAAATGTTATAAGTAACGATTATAACTAATTTTTCTATAACTAAAGATTTCGCAATAAGCCGAAAAACGAAAAGTCGTATCAGAAAATTCATTCGGTCGTGTGAAATGTGTATAGCGCCTTACTGTTCTATTATCAAGGCGTCATAGAACATAAGACTGCACAGTTAACCCCGTTTTATTTTGATAAAGTTGACAATGCATAAATATGGAGATTTTGATGAATTTAACATACGACCCAGCTTAAAACACAAAGCATTAATCAAAACTGAAATGATGTCCTTGACAGCCAAACTGCTATAAGTTCAAGCCCTTAAAATTAACTGTGTGCATAGCACTGCTATTTTCTGATTAAATTTGAAAATTTCGCCATTTTGAATTTTCGGCATTTTAACCCAAACTTCTTACAACGAATATACTATAATATATGTATCTTAAATTGAATAGTCAGTAGTCAATGGAATCGCTTCAATTGCTCCAGGTTAAATTCCGCAAAGACACGGGCAAGTAGTTTATTTCACGAAGAATGTGCGAAATGTTTTGTATGTATTTAGTTAGTTTTAGTTTTCATTTTTCTTGTAAAGCCAATATCCAATAAATTTATTTATTGAAAATCACTTTATACTTGTTCAACATCCATAAGATCTATCTATCAATAGGTATTACTTATTTTTAAAATATTATATTGGATATAGCTTACCTAGTTTTGGCGTTGTTATCACGTAAGGGGATTATATAGGTCGAATGTCGTTCGTTTTATTAAAATCTGTAAACAAAATTGAAAAAAATGTTATTAACAGCTCAGTTTTTTTGAAGGAAAATAATGAAATGTTTTTCTTTAAATAATAAACAGTTCAAACAGTATCGAGATTCAGACAAATTTCATACTCTCTATGATCAAAAATCACTTGCACTGAAACACCCAATCGAAAAATGAAACCGAGAAAAAAGATTACTTCCAAACCTCACAGTCTTTTTGAAACAACTTCATCCCTAATGGACAAACAATTTACACTTTTCTAACCTCTAGTAGGTAACGAAAAAAATTACCCATAGCCTCCAAATAGGACATAGAAAAAAGGACATCCCATCGAAAAGCAATGCATGCTTATACATTCCGTTGGATGCTATGGAGCCATCGACGAAGATGTGGCGCCCGACAGACGGGAACCGCTATTTCTGCCCACCGCATTAACAACCTCCCAAAATAAAAAAACAACATCCCTGTGTTTCTACCCCCAGAATCCAGTCGATTCTCCTTATACGACCACCCCATATCCCAAACTCTTAAGCGGGCGTCATCTCGTAAGCTTTCCACCAACCCCATACAAAAGTTCGGATCAGTTCCATGGAATCGTACCTCTCGCCTTACGATTTTAAGGAACTCCTACACGATGTGGAGCGCTGAAGATTCTGTAATCGGTAGGCTACTGCCGGATAGATGAAAATTGTCGTCGTTGTCGTAGAAGCGTCCTACAAGGAGATCCTCTACCTTGGGCGCTCTGGCCAGTGACACTGATTAAGTGCAAGGAGTAACTTCTGGGTGGTAAGGGTATAAACGATGACAAAATCAATGCTAGGGTGATACTTACGATGGTACGTGGATTTATATATAACAACAAAAAAAAAACAAATAAAAATAAACAATGCAATCTGTCAAGGCGTTGATATGTTGGGATGGTTTTATGTATGCGGATTTGACGATGTTCACTTTCATGGGGCGCACATTACATTAAGTGATTCTGAAGTTGCACTCATTACTGTGTGTACCGCATGGCATTTGTCTAATCATCGATTATATGCCAGAGCGTGACAAGCTTGAAAGAATCTAAAACTTTTGGCTTGGCTCTGATTTAATGCGATTTTAACAGGAGGAACTTCACTGGGGTTTAGGTTTTCCATTTAGTAATTAATAAAAGTAAGCTTAACTATCCTTCAGTGGCAATGCAAAAGAAATTATTGTACTTCGTTTTAATATATGTTTTTAGTTTCCAGATCTAACACAATAGCAGAAAAAAAAACATGTTCAAATTCTTTGTTATGCTGTTCAATTGCACCATGAGCCTCAATGAAGAATTTGCAAAATTTTTTTTTTAAGAATTCTTATACATAGTTATAGAACAAAATATTTCTTGAGTTAACTTTTATTTATTCGTTGAACATTGACAAATATGTCTAATTTAAAAAGGAGGAAGACGACTGAACGGATCGAGATAGACATTGCGATTCAGATATGAAAACACCTCCAAACAGGCTCTGCATTAGAACCCGCAAAGAAATCTTGTGTTGAGTCGTCCAAGAAACACATGGAAATGATTAATCGAGAAAATTTTGAGAAGTAACTACGTCCTGGCAACAGAATCACCTAGGATCATGTCTTGTGGCGAAGCACTCTTGCACTATGCCAGAATTTTAATAATCAAAACAAATAATTCCGGCTTAAATAAAAAATCTGCAATAAAAAAAAATTATAGACACATTAGTTCATTTTATTTCACCCGGGGGTTGGGAGATAGGCTAACAACCTATCACCGTGAAAAACACAACTAGGGTGAATGCACCAATAGTCGGCCATTTAGTGACGTCCCGATATAATATTCATTACAAATTTTACTGAATAAATTGTATCAATTTCTGTATAAGGTTATATGACAGTCAATGGTTTCAATTTTTAGAAACACATAGTTAAAACAAATTTTGATACAATAAGTTTGGTAAAAAAAATATTATTCTAAAATCGTGCAATTTTTCCTATAGTCGGCCACAAAAATCCTAAGTTCGGCCATGTTAGATCCCATAGTCGGCCACTACATAATGAGCCTACAAAATAATGGAGTCATATGACCGAAATATATTTGTTATTTAGAATATTATTGAAAAAAAGCTGGTTTATCATGAGACTATAATATAATATCAAAAAATTTATATCAAGCACAAATATATATATATTATTCGTGTTCCTACGGGCTTTTTTACCAGGATTTTCTTTTGATTTTCTCGATTTTTATTTCGCTTGTCCTTACGCTGTTTAATCGCATCTTGTGTCTTTTTTTTTAGGTTTCCCTTTTGAGGAGGAACTGTTGGTATTGTAAGGACGATATTGCGCTAGGAGACCTTTCAGCTTTGTTCCTTTTTCGTTTTCCCTGAGAAATTAATGCTCTTGGATGAAACAAATGTTTCAACTATGACCATCTACAAAAAAAAGTACCGGCTTCTGATTTTTTTGATTTTCCAACCAATTTTTAAACGAATTTGCCACGTACTCGAAGAAAGTTTCCCTTTTCATCCATTCCGATTCTGAGCGTTCGAAGACCCAATCAACTGGCATACTTCTCACGACTTCTCTAGGTGGATGAACATATGGAAAAACTACCATTGGGGGTGCTATATCTCAATTGGCTGTGAAAACTAACAAAACGGTGAGGACTTCTTTTTCATTACCCATATTTACTTGATAATTGTTTCTCCATCCTCTTGAAGCAATAATTTTACCAGTTTTGGGCACATTGCAAAACCAGTTTCGTCCCCGTTTAAAACTCGCCGCGAATCCAGAAGTATTTCCATGTTTCCGTGCTCAGAAAGGTATTATTCTAGATCTTTGAACCATTCGCATAGTCCTTTTTCGGTAACAGCAGCGCGCCCTTTCGAAATTGATTCTGGAATACGGGAAGAAAGCTGAGGATATCGTTTCATGAAAGATGTATACCACTTCGTTTTTTAAAGGATTTTTTCGTTTATCTTCTTTTCGGTTATCTTCACGGTGTTTTGAAGCTCTTCTGGCTTTAATCAAAATCCACATTTAGCCAGAGAAATGCATCAGTTGACGATTCTAATTTCTTACGTATGGGTCAATATCGTTTCGCTACCCATTTCTTGGCATCCTTCCGGGACTTTTCCTAGCAGATGATCCTGGAGCGTTGATCTAGGTACTCCAAATTTAACTGCAGCCGTCCGAATACTTAAATTTTTACTTCGATGTGCAGAAATAGCATTTCTCATGCTATTTGCATCCTATTGATAGATTGGACGTTTTATAGGGTTTGACATTATTTTTTCGAGATTCGCTAAAAGAGTTCCAAAATTGATGTTCTCACACTGTTTATCACTATGAATTAAGAAACACTTGATTTTCGATAAATATATTAAAACTTGAGAGTAGTGAACATGGAGAGAAAACGCGATGCGGCAAAGAATGAAGGACGACTAAATAATTTTAAGAAAAGGATCTCGCAAGAAATATATTAGATATTTAACCAGTGTAGCAAAAAAAGGATGTAAGCTCCCAGATGTTGACACACTAAAAAATGTCGGTGTTGCAAATGCCGCTTTTACAACACGGAAAAAACCGAATTTACACCTTGGGCAATAAATATTATTGGAAAGGCGCGGCGTGCCGGCGTCAGACGGATCAACATGTGTTCTGCTAAAGTCGGGCAGAGCTGGCCGAGCTTAGGAACTTAGCAGAATTGTGATTCCTAAAGTTGGCCACATTCAAAAGTATACTAATATTAACCTTTTTTTAACAATTTCATGATTAAGTATGAAAATTTAAATACTTTTGAATCACAAGCACCGCACAGCCTAGTCGTAATTCTTAAAACTATGGAGTATTGGTAATAAAAAAAAACCCCTTCGATCTTATAAATTATTTTACCAACACTCAGTTTTACGGACTTTGTCACAATGAACCTATTATAACGTTACAACAAAACCACTGACTGACTTTATGTTATGCATGTCGAGTTCAAAAGAAAACATAGATAGAAGAAAAAACATGTTTTCTGGAAATCGTCTTCACAACATTTAATAATTTTAAATTTCTGAAGAAATGGCCGACTATAGGAGCATGGCCGACTATTGGTGCATCTACCCTATGTGTCGCAGCTTCGAGAGAAAACTCCGATCGAATGAAGGGACGACCGAAATTCGATCGGAAAGAATTACCGAAAACAAGTCAAGATCTGTCTTTCTGTCGATTGACTAAGAAAAAGTGTACCTACTATTAATGGATATTATTTTTATAATTTTACAAACAGTCTCTACAGAATGGATGTTAATTTTTTTACTTTTGATTCGTGAGTGTTGCAGAACATATTGCTTTTTACATTCCGGAAGGAGTTAATAACTCGGATTGGTGCCATTTAGACAATTCACTCGAATATACGGTTTAGATTTCATGCGATCCCTGAAAACTACGAGAAAAAGTTATTCCGGGTTATTTAAAAATATAATTTTTAAAAGAATAATGACTAAAATTGTAACAATGTAAATTTGAGAGTCAAAATTTTTGAAAAAACTTCAAAAACGTAACTATTATATTTCGTTACGGATTTCAATTGTCAATGTTACATAAAAGTGAATCGTTCACGTGTTTTTAATGACTCAAAGCAGGAAAATTTGCAGTCTAGTTTCAATAAAACGATAAAATTATATAACGATTATCATTTTTTTTTTTTTTATAGTTCGTAAAACACTCATTTGACGAAAAAAGATTTAAAATGGAATTTTAATTTTAATTTTCATACTTAATGAATAATTTCGATAATTTATGTTCATGATCAAATGCATATCTAGAATATAATTTGTTAGTGATAAACTGAAAAAAGTATAACAGAACTAGGAGTGGCCTTTCTCCAATGAAGCTGTTCTCAAATTGCTTAATACCAGTTGAAACTGCAATACAAATTTGATATTTAAACAGCAACGTTTAATAGCGAATTAACATAGTAACATTAACAAAGCTGTAGTTTGATTCATGACGTGCTGTCGCTTGAAACTACGCAGTAAAATTTATAAAGATAACAAAACTTAATTGTTATTCATCTTATCATAAAATGTTTTTCGCATGAATCATTCAAGAAACTAGAGTCATAATACTCGTAAATATTTTATTAGCAAATCAGTTATCAATTTGACAAACTGTACGTTAAGGAAATTTAAATAATAGTTTATGAACTATCTTGTCAGGAATATTTTTAAATTCTCTATTAATACTGTTCACTCGATTCATAAGTGCGTATCAATAGCACACTAATTACATGTATATTAATTACAAAGTCTGTTTTTTTTTATAAAAGTAACGACCATAATAGACCGACCATACATAATAATTTAATACCGATTATGTATAGCGTATTTTCCAACTCCTGTTGAGATGAAAACTATGTGGAAATTTTCTTTCAATTATATAATCAGTCTTCTAAGAGATTATAATCTGATATCATGTAAACGAGCGCTTGTTTGGCAATCAATAGACTCATTTGATAGAAGACCCTCTCGCTGTATGCACGTGCAATGTATTAAATCAAATATTTACCTTAGTATGATTGGGATTACTCGTTGTATGACAGAACGGCAAGTAGTATACCGTCCCGTTTGAGGGAACAGTGGCGTAGGTATTTGGTGGTAAAAAAAATCCATGGATTACAAGATCTCACAAAAAAATTATACTACAAAGTTGAAATTTATTAGTTTTCTTTAAGTATACCGAACTAGACATAGGGGTTCAGCCTTTAATACAGTAGCGTGCAGTCCAATTAGTTTTAAGGGTAGGAAGGTGGGAGAATCGGACCGAATATGATAGTGTTCTAGCAGGTGTTAATAATTTTTAGTGTTATTGACTGTGATACGATCTACCAGAACAGCAAAATAGATTTCCAAACCAGTAAAATATTCCGAATTCATGTAGTAAATTTACAAAAGTACAATAATTCTTAATTAAAACGTTGTATATTTACACATTTATGTCAAGAATTTACTGGCTGGGAAGTAAAATTGCAACAACGGATGAAATTTCTCACTTTTAATGTGTAAAATTTATCATTGTGTATAAAATTATGGAATAAATATCAGTATCAGGACTTTGTGTTTTTTTATTCGAATTCTTCCCTTGCTTTTGATCAGGCGCGAACGTAGAAAATATTTTAGGGATTCAGTGACGGCCACAAGATTAGGGTCGCCAATAAGGGTTCAATCCCAGAAACCCATTGCCGCCCCGGTTCTCTTGGGAGTTGCGCTAACAAACTATCATTACGGGAATAATTAATTTTATTAATTTAATATGCTTCGAACATACTTTGTAATTATTTATGTATATTAATATTAATAATAATTATTTATGTATAATAATAAAAAGCAAAACCAGATAAAAAAAATTTATGTTTGGTTAGGTGTAGATGGTAAATAAAATATTTTAAGAAATTCATTTCAAAATTCTACACTTAAAGTGAGTAACGTTTGTAAACTTTTTTTTATAACAGGCAACAAGCTGTATGATAACGTTATGATCTCGAATTTCGACAGAACTGAAAATGTATTCAATGTCTACTTTAAAAATCATTTTTTTTTATTAAAAATAAAATGATATGTTTTACCGATAAGATAAGAAAGAAATACCTATAGCGTAAATACCTCTGGAAAGATAAGAATACGTAGTTGGGAACATAAGTAACATGTAAGAAAATAGTAGATTTAAAAACTCGTTTTCAATTTAATTATGATATACACTTCAAATTTAACAGCCATTCAAACTAACTCAATGCAAACCACTGAAATAAATTACTTAATTCCAGCTTGATTACGTTACTTATATATTTTTATCGAAATGAATCATTTTTGATGCTAAATTTTCATTAATTACGCCTACTGGATACTTGTAAAATTAGTCAATCCAAAAAATTATATTTCATCAGTTTGCTAATTTCGTATTTCGAATTTCAAATTACCATTTTTTTATGTTGTTAATTCAGCATAAAATCATAAAATTTCTTGGAAGAAAATAATCATTCCAACACAATTCTGTTTAGTCATCAGTTTGAAAGTAAAGCAAAATTCGATGTGCGTCATCATAAGATATCGTTGCATTCCGTATCGTGACGTGAACAGATTGTATTAAATTTTTTTGTTTATAATTTCATAGCATTATTTATTTGCCTGCTTCTTTATTACAATTAAGAAAAAAGAGTTTGCAGAAAAAATATATTAAAACTACAGAAGACTGAAGATTGTCCAGTCTTAATGTAGATAAATAATTGCACAACATTATATTTATTGTTTTTTTTTTAATATTTCAAAGTTAGCAATATGTTAATTTTGCATTTATGGATACCAGTGGGTTATGAAAAGATAACTGCTATCTATATTGAAGAGATAAATACAGTTATGGAAACTGAAAAAGGCAAGATTTATTTACGTAAAGTTTGTCTATGTTAAAACAATAGGCTTACTAAGCATTACTCCATGGTCACATACTCGTACATTATATTTGTCTTGTTCTTCATTTTTCAACAAAGCTTTCAAGGCAGACAGACGTTGATAATAATATAACATTGACAATTGAATAAATCTTAGCATATGCATAGATCTAAATGTTTTACACTAACATGAAAATAAGAGATATATCAGGGGAGGGTACAAGAAGAAGTATTGTACTTGTACCTGTACTCCATCAATCCGAAAATAGTAAATATTGCAATTTTCTACCCAAATGTGAATGCAATTCAGGCTGGGTTTTCTGAAAAGAACTTCAGGTTCATTATCAAATCATTGCTCCGTTCTTCTGATTTTAATAGGTAGTTTAAATCCGGTTCGACGGGCCAAATAATGTTACATACTGTTTTTTTAAATAAAAAAGTTATTTTATCAATTTTTCTTCGAGAATTCAATTATCGTAAGAATGGTTTAAGCGTAAGCGACATTTTAAAAGTGAAGCTTACTCGGTGCAAAGTGAAGTGCTACAAACCTTCAATTTAGAAGAGAGAAATTTAATTTAGTTGTAAACAGTAGTTTATGTGATTTCAGTGTTAGTATATTCTTCAAATGCAATAGAAGAAATTTTATGAAACTAAAATTTTTTGAGACTAAAATATAATGAAATTTATTGATAAAATTCGCGTAAGGGTAGCAAGCTGGGGATACATGTGGCCACTACTAATTAAAGGTGGATCGATCACGAGTGAACGGCACTAAAAGAACACTTCTTTGAAGTGAGTGAGTGAAGTCAGTCAATTATTTTGGTGAACTGCAGTTCAATTTGGAAAAGAGAATGAACATGAAGGAAGAACTAACAGACTGAACTGAGCGAGGACGGTGAGAAGAGAGACTTGAAAATGTGAATTGTCGTGGTATGCGCGGTACGAGAATAACATTCCATTATAAGAGAGTAGCTGTACATCGCACTTCTTCATATTTTCCGACCCGCAAACACAACTGAACAATAGACTGACTGAACTGGGTTTCGTTAGAGAAGAGAATAGAGTTAATTGAGTTCAATTGAATCAGTTCACTGAACTAACTCTTTCCAGTGAACGACTAGTTTCCATCTCTTAAGTCCTTTTAAGTCGACTGATGTTTTATTCATCTTTGTCTAAGACCTGCATCTCTTTTTCTTCTAATTCGCAAAAACTATTCATCACATAATTTCACTTTCTAAGCCATAGCTTTGCCTCTCGCTACAAAATATGACCCTCATAATGATGTTAACATCGAAAATGATAAAACTGTGTACATAGTAACAGGAAACGATCCAGAGTGTCACTCAATTTTAAAATAACTACACGATTTTTATCCTTTCTCAATTGAATCCAGGCCAGTTCAAATTAAAGCAGTTATAGAATATGATGAGAGTTGTGTTGTATAAAATCGATCAGTTTTTAAGAATTATCACAGCTTTGAATGTTTCGTTTATACGTTCATAGTAAAGGCGCATTCAAACTCTTTATTATAGAAAATTGTTAAGTTTATAGAGCATAAACATGCAGAAAAAAAGTAATCGTCAACAGATATTTAACTCTCCTATACGAACTATCATCTCATGCGAGATAAGATGTTTACAAGGAAATAAGACTATTATTTTATGATCTAGAAGAATCTAACTTCCAACATGGTATATATATGATATTCGCGTTATATTAAAAGTCTTTCAGCTGGGAAATGGGGGATGTGATAGATTTAAGGTTTATTCGAATCTAAATTCAAGTTAGGCACTAAAGTTTCGAATACTTTTCGTATGTTGTCTGCTAAATTGAATTTAGTCGGAAATTTATATATAAGACACAGTTGAAAAACTTTCCTTGATTTAATTTTCCTATTAAAAAAATTTAAATAAATTTTACACGTTTCTGTTTCGTTGGAACACCTTGAATATAAAATGTAAAGGAAAGCTTGTTTGTCTGAATCATGTAAAATTCTCTAATTATGCCTTTAAATAATTTTCACAGCTTATTCTGTGTCTGTCCAAATGATATTGTCAGGTCGCTAAATTGTTACCTCCCGAGTCTTAAGATGGAATATTGGGGAGGCAGATAAAAAGATCGCGTCGCGTCTGCCATATCGTAACACCAGTTTTAAAAAGCGCGTTGAATCGTTCGCCACAACTGTCAACACAAATATTAAAAAATATTTCCTTCGTAGCCTGCGAACGTACTGCCCCTATATTTTTTTAAATGTATATATGTACATTCGTTTGCGATATTTTTTAACCGGTCACCGTCTATTGTTTTAAAGCTACACAAGTGTCAAAATCGTGTTACGCGCGCGATGAAAGCAATTGAAGCGACGCGTGTAAAGTAATGTGAAGTCACTATAACTCACTAACATGCATTCTAGTCAACTGTCAACGTATCGCATCGCTTCGCACCGCGCGCGTTTTGCGTTCAGTAGTTAGTTTTTCGTAGTGAAAGCACAACGTCCGGAATTTTTTTGCAGTGTAATACAAGTAGTTCTTCGATTCGATTTAACGGAGATCGAATCAGATAATAATAAGATATAACGTAAAGTAATGTTCAGTTCAAAAATTTTAAATGCCATTGTCGTCCTACTAAAGTTCGAAATCTCATTGATGAAACTGAAATTTACCATATAAGACATGTAAGACCATGCGATTTCTATTAATCCGATTTAATTTTTCTTATAGAAAAATGAAATGAAGCTTGTCGTCATCTGTCTGAAATACTCCCTGCACTCAATTAATGAATCTTAAAAAATTAATATTCAATTCAGTTTAAAATACATTACTGGCACATCCGCGAAAATGACATCATTTCCTATTACTCAATTTTCTCTGTTTGCCGTCGACGACCTCATATTCAGCAATAAGACGAATTCTATTTGCATAGGCAGTACAAAACTAAAAACGACATTCGTACAACCGTTTTCATTCATGATGCTAAAAGGGGAAACACTTGTCTTAAACTATGCATTCACGTACACCATTCGAAATAAAAAGTGAATTTAAGTCCTATGACTTACATATCAATCGAAATCAAAAATAAAACACAATAAATCTGTTCTGCTTGGTTGGAATCCCCGACTACCATATGGTTACCGTAAATAGTCGTTGAATATTATTTTTGGCCGTTTCAGCCTTATGAATGCCAATTTCTGTTTTGGTTGTAATGTGAGCAACCTGATCTTGATTTTGATCTACGAGTTTTGATTGAAAATACAGACACAACTTCATTTCATGCTCAATTCATTGCATAACTGAAAAATTCATACTCCCACGTTAAATACGTACAAACATAGGCTCAGGTATGGCTGTACATTAAGCAGGTGAAAACAACTTATACTAATGGATATGTCTCCATATTTACACTATACATTTTTTTAAGTATTACTTCGATACGAATTCTTATGCTCTCTAAAATATGAAATTAGGTGACAGAAATTCAGCCATAATTCATGAGCAAAGTGGAGCCCAGATTGATCAGATCCGGTGCTTAAACAAAATGTTGTTATGTATGCTACAAGCTACACGCAATATCAACACAACATCTTTGTCGGAAACGTTAGATCTTAGTCATACAAAAAACTGTTTGAAGCAGGTCTTTCCTGAAAGGTGAAGACTAAATCATTCGGTGAGTCTGATGAGATTTAAAAATAAAACAAAGTTTATGTTTACCTTCAGAGTTATTTTCGGATAAATGTGTCTGAGCTGAGCTCATACGTGAATTTTCAACTTGTCGACGCCCGGCTTTCACCACTGGGTTTATAAATCTAAATGAAATCAAATTTATACTTAAGTTATAAGAAATTGTGGTATATATATAATTTCTTATATATTTAATGATATAATTTTTATAGGTTTGGAAGATCGCATGAAATATACCATGAGAAGGCCCGCTTGATCATAAAATATCATCAGACCAACGATTTTGAGTACCGGCCTTTATTTTGATCGAATTTCTTAAGTCACAAGGTCTTTTTTCCGGGTTACCGGCTCGATTATTTCCACAAAAACACGTCGAACATGCGCCTAATTTTAAATATGTTTTACTCAAGGCGATATTAAAGCATTTAATCCTCAGCTGAAAAAAATCCATCAAACAAATATAAAATTATATAATTTACCGGTGTAATTACATACAGGGTGATTAAGAGTCTAAAACAAGTTTAGAAAGATAAGAAAAAAATGTATGAAAGCAACTTTATTATTTTTTGGAGTAGAAGTCCGGAACGCTTTTCAGAAAACGAAACGAAACGACTCCTAACTCCTGCATAAATTCCAAGATCCTATCTGAAATAATTCTTGAAATATAAATCATGATATTTTTTAAAAAATTTTATCCATCCCCTCCTCCGTGCACCACCGGCACCCTCAAAAATTTTATTACGAGTACACATTCAGCACACTCAAAAACTAAATTTTATCAGCGTAATTGATTCGAAAGATATCGTTATTCCACCGTTTTTCACCCTCCATCTCCATATGTCACTCTTAAAGTTTTTGTTCTAATATACTCCATTAGAATGTCAACAAACAATCACCAGAAATAAATCAAAAATAATAAAGTAAAATAGTCCTGGAGAAATATACCTCAACCCACTGAAATTGGTCACCTCGGTTTTAGGGAATGGTTCACTTAACTGAATTCTAATCTGAAACTAATCTCATTTACTAGAGGAAATTTATCTATTATCTAACATTGGAGTTAATATATTACAAATATTAAATTATTTAAATTTTTGTAAGAGTACTTAAAATTAGGCATCGTAGAAACAAATATTGTAAAGTCGTTGTTGATGTTTTTATGTACAATACAAAGTATCCTTTTTTGATTTCCAAAAAAAACGCAATTTTGGCACTTGCGTCATTTGTATTCGAATATTGTTTACCACAATAGACGGGAAACGGTTAATAAATTTTGGGAAATAAACGCCTAAGCAAAATAGGAGTTTTTCTTCTACTATTAGAATCTCTATATATAAAAATGAATGTTTGTCTGTTTGTCCTGTATAGGCTCCTAAACCACTCATCCAATTGCGATGAAACATTGGTGATTTGTTGAGGGTACGCCCTCGATGGTTTCTGCGTTAACCAAATTATTTAACAGTTGGTGGTTCGCGAGTTATTTCAACATTTGAGTGTTTTTCATATGATTTAGCGGCAGTTCGTTTTTGGTGTATTAGTTATGCCTATTCCTATTACTAAATGGTATAAGAGTATAGTGGATGGAAGATGGAATATGGAGGATGGAAGATGGAGGATGGTGGATAGAAAATGGAGGATGGATGATGGAGTTTGGGGGATGGTAGATGGAGGATGGTGGATAGAGGATGGTGGATGGGAGATGGTGGGTGAAGGATGGTGGATAGAGGATGGAGGATAGAAGATGGAGGATGGTGGATAGAGGATGGTGGATGGAGGATGGAGGATGGTGGATAGAGGATGGAGGATGGAGGATGGTGGATGGAGGATGCACCTCAATAACGGGAAGCAAGACTAGAAACCACTGGCTTTGCAGCGTGAACAACGAGAGAAACAGGAGCAATGAATAAACGGGAGAAACGGTGAGAAGGACGAGATCAACAGGAGCAATGAATAAACGGGAGAAACGGTGAGAAGGACGAGATCAACAGGAGCAATGAATAAACGGGAGAAACGGTGAGAAGGACGAGATCAACAGGAGCAACGGGAGTAACAGGGGCGATAGAACAACGTGAGCGTAGGGAGCGTAGCCGCGGTACGCGGCTAGTAGTAAATAAAAATCATTGATACACATAACGAGAATGCTAATTACGAGTTTCCACACAGTAGTCATATTTAACATAGGCCATTCACCGTCTATCTGGAAGTATGATAGACGTGTTGATGCGTTTGTTCAAAATTGTATTAGGGCCATTATTACGATCGTCAGTTAAACTTTAACTGGAACTTTAATCGGAAGATTTGTATGGAAACCTGTCAGTTAAAGTTCCAGTTAGCCGTAACTGAACATCGTAGGAACGGGCCTTAGAATATTAAACAAGACTCAATACTTCTCTTTCAGATTCAAAAACAAATGTATTTAGGTATCCGATTTCAGTAACCACTCTAATTTAAGAAGTCCCATTTCCGATCTATTTAATTCAAGAAAAAAACTATCTTCTCCAATGGTATGCAATAATTATATCTACATATAAATCGGAAGAGGTTGACTGTGCGACATAACAAAAATATCAATTGAAATTATACGATTTCAGAATTACCTTGCAATTGAATAACTCTCTGCTCAAGAAAAAACACGCGTTCTATTTTGAAATACGTTTTATTAAATATAACCCAGTTAGATAATTTTAATAATACGATATTATTGAATAGTTTGCGTGAAGTGTATTAAAATTTACTACAAACCAAGAAATTCCTATTATCTATACAACAAACAAAAATATATCTTTATTCTAAAGATGGAACGTACATAATAAAATCTTATTTTTATATTGGCATTTAGAGAAAAGAGCTTGAGCTGTTACATGGTTGTGACAGACTTATTTTTATGCAGCACAAATAATTCTGAAATATCAACTGGTGGGTGTAACATGCTCATGCATGGTTACAACTTTTGAATAACGCGCTTAGAAAAGGATTTAATATGTATAAATATGACCAAAGATAAGGTAGTATATTATCTTATCTCTGCTGTGACATAATAGCAAAAAGGAACTGTTAGAATAGTAAAACTTCTCATAAGTTTACAGGGAGCTAATAAAAACTATACGTACGAAGGTAGATTAAAATACATCAATATCGAATAAGATGACTATTTTCTGATTTTCAAGTCACTAGGAACCTCTGTTGTCATGAATAATTCTTATCAAGTTGTTATTATGAGTTTTAAAAGAATTCAATGATGGGGTATAAACGACACCCGTTCTAAGTGCCCCAATCAGCCGAGATGGTCGTCGCTGCAATTTTTAAAAAATACAGAGTGTATCCTGTTGGTCAAAATATAACCGGTCACTTCGCCAAATTTCTGCGACAAAAGCTTAAAGGAGGCTGTAAAGAAATGAATAGAGGTAAAGAGGAAAGGTGTGTTACAATGCACCTATTCACAAGAGCAACATTCCGATGGAGGCTTTACACTAATATGCCATTAAATAATACAGCCTTTCCCATAGTCCAGATCTAGCTATGAGTGATTATTAATTGTTACTGGATCTCAAAAGAATCCTACGGGAAAAGAGATTTGCGGACGACGAGAAGCTATAGTCTGCGATTTCGGAAAGTAAAAATTAATCGAAAAAACTCGTGTTATTTATTTATTATTTAATTAACGACCATATCATAGAAGCTAAATATTAAAGAATTTTGATTATTTTTTCGGCGTCAATGGAGTTGCTTGTAAAACCACCACACGAATATACCCCGACTGGGATTGATCGATGGACATGACTATTGAAAATCTTCGCTTCAACTGCCAGTTTGAAAACTAGTTATTATACATTTAGGAAAGGAATGCCTAGAATTTTAAGATGGTATAATACAAACCCCTAACAATACTATAGCTCTGCAACATATAGCATTTCCTGGGTGCGCTGATCTGATAACATGTTTAGGTAAAATTCGAACGGAAAATCTATGAGTTAATAGACATATATATTATACTTATCTCTAACATACTGAGGAAACCAGGATGGAATAACCAAAGCGGAGTAACATCAAAGTAAAGAATATTATCTGGATTTATCTGTGACCTCAGCCGAATTAGAGCATAAAAACTGTTAAGGAGTTGCAGACGCACAGCTGCCAGGTCGTTGCGTGATCGAATTTACCCCAAACATAAATTTAATAAGCTTCGAGTTGATGCGAATCGAATCATAGTAGTGATTTTATTTGGCAAAGTGTATCGTGTGTCAGTACGTGTATATAATTAATTAATCCCAATTGTGTTTGATCAAAGGAGGTAATATCGAATTCTCAAATATCATACAGTGGAAAACTGCGTAAGCCCAGTTTTACAATAAAAATTAATTTCAATAAAAGAATTGACATATCGCCATGGAAACATTTCAAATGCCCATCAAGATTCTTCAAAACACGAAATTAGAATATAAATGAACCCAACAAAATTGGCACACGCGCCGCGCCGCCTTAGCTCAAATCGTTCTTAATATTTTCTGTATTCAGTGGTAGTATTTGTATTTTGACCGTGTATATTTTATGTAATATTTTTAAATCGCGTCGATTGTTAAAAATGGGAAATTTCCAATTATCATCACGTCTTTTGTTGCTACATTGTAGAAATAAGAGTGCAGCAAACATCTGTTCGTCTGAAGCAGATCGATTATTCAATAAATTCGATTCACTGCGGTAAACTAAGCTATGCGACTGTTCTAAATACAATGTTCATTTGGAAGCATGAACTGATATCTCAAGATGCTGGAAAGACTGGAGATTTGAAGAACGAATTTTTTTTAAATCTTTTCAACTCACACGCACAAACATTTATGATTAGGAATTTGGAAAACCCTCTTGAATTACAGTTGAACGCTACCTACACAAAACGTGAACATATTTCTAAATAGCAAAGTTTCAATAAAACGAAAAAAATACCTGCTTAATAACAAGTAACATAATATTTGAAGGAGTTTACCATTAAAGAAGTTGTACTCTAAGTGGCGAAAATTTCCAATTCCAAAGTTGTATGCGGGCACTACTTCACTGAAACTACCGCACTCGATATGAACATTATCTAGACACTCAATAAAACAATTTTGCGATCAGTGTCAGCTGATCTCAATCCACGCAAATACGTACGCCTAATTGTTTTTATTAGAGGTTCACTCAAACAAAATTTTCATTAATTCTGAAAAATTTAAAATAAAAAATTAAGTTCGGTCACACTCACTAGCAAACTACACAACATAAACAGCGGGGGTGGCTAAATATTATCCAAGGATGACAACTGTTCAACAGAACAAACACCTCACTCCCACTTCTGACACCATATTCGATGATACACACAACGTATTCCAGTATTCCACGGTTTTCACAGGGGGCTATTTCGTTCCCGGCCCGAAGGAAAGAACTTTCACAAGGCTCTATACAACACGTCGAGAGGACGACATTGTATAAAATCAATAATTCACACGAGCAGGAGAATAATTGGGGTGTTAGATACGCCTGGGGAGGATTTTCGGTATTGTAAAATCCCAAACAAGTCCAACAACAGCTAACACACCATCCCACAATATTTCGAATTGGAAAATTCCAACACGTCGAGGTATTGAACGATGATGGTGTTGGTTGGTTGGTTGTTCGACTCGAGGAAAATCTCTTCGTAGGAGGACGCGCCCGCGCGCTTTTCAAAATCGAGGAAAAAATTGCGAAATTTCCTTCTCGAAAATGTACCGCACTCGGCAAATAGAGTGCAATCAACTCTTCGTCCGTTTTAAATTTTCTTAACAATGCCTGACCGGATGACGATCTCTTTGGCGTTATACTAACATTTTAACGATGGAATAAAACCGCCAACGTTCCAACCACCTTCCGCTTCACAAAATTTGTACTCAAAAAAAATTAAAGCTGCTACGAGACACAGGTAAATGTGAATGAAATAACAGTCGCGACTCAACTAAATTTAGTACGACTTAGTGTTTGGTTTGAAGCCGCGAACGATCTCGCAGCCATGATATTAGTCAGCCTCTATGCCTACTACTTACTAAGCTAGTCCGGCTAGTATTCAAGACTTTCAAGAGTGGCGCGCTTCAAAGAGAGATCCGAGAAAGAAATCGGACTTTATCAAAACAACCGAGTCTTCATATTTCGGTTTTATATTTTATTTCTGATATGTGGCTGCATGTTGTAAAGAGGAGCTACGCCACTACATGAAGAGAAAACAGCCTAAGCGTGAAAATGTTTACTTGTTTAAGGAATGGAAAATAAAATTGCCATTGATGTGACTCTATTCTACAAGTCTACACACACTATATGGATTACGTACTAGACCTAATTTTAGTATTAAAGGTGCATGTCAATGTTCTATAAAGTATACAAAGGAGCCACACCGAATTCCAAGATAGCAGCTATTATAAGGAGACTAACCAGTCCCACATTACTCCCAATTAAAGACAATAAAGCTTTAAATACTGACCAACATCTGGAATACAACATCACACCCCAAGAATATGGGAATTTAATTAGTAATCGACAGTTAGCCATAACAAAGATACAAAAGACGTTCTTGAATTTTTCTTAAAATTGACCCTAAGAGTTGAGTCAATCAACTGAATGACCAAGAGAATAAAATGACAATGCTCTGTAGTTCACGGAGTTGTTTGAGTGTCATCATGTATAAGATATGACCGTCATTTCAGACTAAAAATGTTTTCAGCCAGCAACTCGGACTCTGTGTGATGAAACAGCATAAAACGAAAATATCTTAAAATATCGTGATGACTTAAGCAACAAATACTTACATGTAAAAAAAAACAAGTCCATATGGCATTTAAATTGAATGATTAGTAAACATTGTATTCTACGAAAAATATATGGGGAGGGCTCCAATCTACAAATTGAATCACTTGAGGGATTTGTTATCGAACATAATTCGAATTTTTATTGGTGTACTGATGTTTGATTATTAATTTGAGTAGTTCATGCTCATTTTTGAGGCGATTAATGGGAAATGATTGATAATTAAATCCATTGAAGAACCTTAATAGCGGTCGTTATATAGTGGCTGTCGTCTGACGTGAGATATGCTAGATGAAATACCAAATTTTACCTAGTAGTTATGGCTGTTCAAAGAGTGAATATGATTAGTTACGATAAACTTGACAACATTGGACAACAATTGCAAGTGAGGTGTCTGAATCCAAAAATTTCAGTAACCTGATTACACATTATTATTCGGTTTTTAGTAACCACCACGGTGAAGTTGGCAAAACTCTTCTTACATCGGATAAAAATACACTATAAAGAAATTTACTCTGTGGAGCCGCTCTCACTCCATTCTATTACCAAAAAAAATATATCCCAAACTTTGGGCCACATTGGTGAATATCAACGCATCGCCACGCACTTCAAATTAAACATTTAAAATAATATGTGAAAAATTGTTATCTCAAAAAAATGTATTCATGTTCTATATTTAATTTTGCACCACCCGAACTATCTCAAGTGGGGAAAAATTATTCAAAAATTATTAAAATGATAATTTCACATACAGTATTACGCATGACCTGAGCAACTTTTTTTCCTTTTCTGTCAAAAATTATTATTGTTGAATTAATTTTTACGTCTGTTTTTTTATCCACTTAGTTTTCCATTAACAAGAATATAATTTGTTCATGTTGCAGCTCCCGTAGAAGCTAAAGATATTTGTTTTTGTTTCCTAATCATAAAATTCTGTTCTGTTAATTGTATCTGAGTTAACTTTGAGTAATTTGTATCACCAGATAGAGCCGCTTATCAAATCTTGCCAACAACGATTGTTTGTAATACATTTTTAAAACAAATTCCATTTGTTTTATACGCCATGCTCGAATCAATAGTCTATTAAGGCTAGTTTCAGCTGATATACAAAACATGCTGAGAAGTTTGTAGAACATATTTTGACATTTTATGGCAGATTTTAATGTTTCCCTATAAATTTATATACCTTTAACTTAGAAGAGCTGATTGCTAAGGTGGAATCTGTAGAACAGATCGAACTAGGGACGAACGTACTATCCCAAAACTCGATCGAATAAACCCGAAGTGCGCCGTAGCGCCACAGATGTGTTTTCCTACAAGATATAAAAGGAACAAGTATACATTTAGCGTCAAAGCAAAGAAGGAGAGTTAAATGATTTTAAGAATGAGAATGGCATATGTCATTTTTGCTTCTGTTCGCTTTTCTCCAATATTATAATTAGATTATTTTTTACACGAAACACATTATTATTTTTAGACGAAACACAATTTTTAGTGTACCGATTACAAGCCATTCGCACTTCTACTACGCGACGAGAATCTTTAAGGCTCTCCTCGAGAGTCGGTTTAAATTTATAGTTTTTAAAACGGTAAATTTCCAATATCCTTAATTAAACTAGTAATAAGTTTTTATAACTACATTCTAGTCAATATGTTAGTTCGAGTTCATCTAAGGAAAATTTCAAAAAACTGGACTATTTAAACTAACACTAATTAAGGGGTCATACGCAGCCAGGATGCCGAAAAAAAACGATTTTTCTTGAATTTTTTCTGGAAAGACATTTTAATTTATTAACGTAAAAATTTATATACATATTGTGGTAACTTTTAACTTTATTCTGATATTTTTTATTTGTAAAAATAATAATTTTGAAAGCTGCTATAGCCGATCGCCGGGAACTCATATAAAAAAAGGCGTCTTGCGGTGAGCACGATATCTCTGGATTAGATCATTTAAAATAAAAAAACAATAATGATTTCGATCATTTAATTTATTATCTAGTACCATACAGCTACTGCAGACGACAAGCCACCGGTTTTGAATAAAGCGCTTTGAAGCCAAAATCACGGTGAGAAGTGAGACAAAACAGGGTCGTGGTTGTTGTTTTAGCGTGTGAGTGAGTGAGATAAAACAGGAGCGTTATCTCAATTTGTTGTTGTTTTGCGTGCAAGTGAATGCGATGACGTCCACTGTCAACTCAACCGCTGATCTCCAGTATATATATCTCTATGTCTAGTACTTAATCGAAGGAATACGCAAAATATTAATTTTTAACAAAATGGCGGCTTTTAAAAAAAATTTCGATTTTCGATAAAAATTTAAGCCTTCAATTTTTTATAAAATGGTAAATATTTATCGACGAGAAAAAACCTTCGATTAATCACTAAAAAATACATAAAGCTTGTGTAAAAATTTGAGACTAATCGATTTTGCCGTTTCCGAAAAATCTTGCTCACCGACTTTATAAACATAGTTTTGAGAAAAACGCGTTCAAAGTTTCAAAAACACTTTCAAACGCTCCGAGACGTCTTTACAAATATGAGTGTAACTTCGAGAATTTTTGTCGGCTACTTAAATATATGTACATTACGAAAATCAAATAAAAAAAATTTTTTTTTGTTTAAATTCTGACTGCGTATTAGTGTTGCTTAAACATCGATAATATCGATAGTTTTATACTATCGAAACAATCGATAGGTTTTAAAAACTATCGATAAGGCAATTGGCATAAAGATGATAAACGGCATTACCCGTACCGTACGTCGTACTCATCCATCTCTTTAAGGACCAAAGACATGCATGCGAAAACAGATGAATGTGTGTTTTTGCAATGAGTGTGCCGATGATTTCAGATTGCGTATATATGACTGAATAATAGAAAGTCTTCTGCTTTCTATTTTCTAAGCACTTACAACGAAATGGAGACATATATGGATGATGTATGCTATTTATGAATATGTGGCCTAAACAAGATTCATTAGTTATGTTGAATGTACATGCTGCGAGTGTATTTGCCCCTTAACGTCAATTATGGAAGAATCTTACGAAATATCTTGTAAATACAGTTTACAGTAACTTTTTAAGAATACGCGTCTTTAATTGGATCCAGGCAAACCAACGCGGAAGTTCCACAGCCTATGTCCCAGCCTTCTACATCTACTGAACAAAGCAAATTAGATGAATTACTTTCATGCCAAATAGCCAGCCACGTTCGGTATCGACTGCAGTAACTGATTCTATGATTGACGTCCGCCAATATATTGAAAAGCCACCAACCGAGAAACACTGCAATGTTTTGGAATATTTGGCAAAATCAACAAATATGCTCCGAGAATTCTCAAAACAATATTTATGTATTCCAGCTACGTCAGTTTCTGCGAGTATTTTCGTATTGTTTCAAATAAAATGACCATACTGTTGAAATTCTACACAATCTATTATTATATTAAGGAATACTCTACCTACACTTTTGATAGTATCGATGGTTTAATGAAAAAATATCGATACTATCGAAATCCGACACTATCAATGTTTAAGCAACACTACTGCGTATAACCCATTAATCTAATTTATAGCTTCACGGAAGCGTAGGAAAGCGCATAAAGGGATATACTAGATTATTGGCTAGATTCGATTGGCACAAGAACATGTCAAATTATAAGAAGGATGCTACCTATCAAGATGTATTGATCTCAAAAGTGAGCTAAGTCTAATATCAGTAACAGTTATATTAGCTGCTTTGAATAATCTCTTGGTTCAGAAGTATAACGACAGGTTGATTTTCCAAAATTTATTTTGAACTTTTTGAAGTTTATGGAGAACTGCATTTTGAGCAGCATAAAAAATTATCGGCTGAATTGAAAAATGATGAGCTTGTTTCTTTCTTGTTTTTTCAGTTAGATTAGAATTTCCGGCCTCACGGATGAAAAATATTTTTTACCTTCTGAATACTTAACTCTGCTTTGTGACAACGGGCTCCATTTTGCATGGACATTGGCGAAACTCATGCTGGATATTGAATAGTATTCAATTCTTGAACATTTTTTGGCTCTTACTGCGGACCGCGACGGTCTGCAGTACCAGCCAGATTGCACCTAAGATGTTACTTCTTAGTTTCTTTGTATTCTGCTGAAGTTCAAGATATAAGTGCTTTTAGGCGTTAAATTTTTTTACAATTTCGGGCCTATATTGGGCCACGTATTCAGTATAGTTTACATATCTTGTCTACGGTTGCAAGATCTCAATTGGCTTTACTTGACCGTATCAAAAAACGTGCTTTTCTACTGATTGGAGATGGATTGCCGAAACGTCGAATGTACTCTATATACGTCATTCTCTTGACCTCTTGACCGCCCAAAAAAACTTCCCTCAAACTACACGCGCACACGAATACTTTTTCTCGTACAAAAGAGTGAAATTTAGACAGTCTTTTACCTTTGAAAATCAACAATGTGTAACGCTTTACCAGTCAGTATTTTTCGTGAAATGTATGACCTACAATTCAAAAATACCGTCCACGAGTGACTTTCGTCACCTATCTCTGCTTAGCTGTGTAATTGAATTAAAAGCTGAGGAGACCAACGTTAGTTCAGTGGTCGTAAAAAAGGGCTAAGACTAGAAAGAACCTTTGATCGACCTAGTGCCAACAGCAAACTTCATACATTTTGGTAGGACCGCCGAATTTGTTAAGTGCCGCTTTCAAGTGTCCGCATTTCATACAATTACTATTCATTATCCGAAGTAAAATAAGAAGATAAATTTTTTTTAAGTGTTCAAGAGTCTTCTACAATCTCCATCAAAACCTTTCTCTTCCACATTCGTGCTCAATGGGAAGCAAATACAACTATTGCAATTAAGTGGCCAGATTTTGCACGAAATTTCGAGTGAGTTGAAATTCAAGTAGGAGTACCAGACCAAAAATAAAAGAATGCCCATCTTGATATCTCATAAAAATCTACATATCAAGTTTCACCACTTCACCCGTTCAAATTTCGCGGTCAATATTTTGACAGCTTATACAATTTTGCAATGTAAACAAACCTCGACTTCTCCAGTGAAAAAGCCTTCTTCCCAGCCCAAACGAAATGAAACCAAAGAAAAACTAATCGACAATTTGCACTTGTATCAATCGATTCCGTAGCAAATCAATAAAAATTAGAAGACAAATCGCCAAGTGCGAAATCGAATCGAAGATCGCATTGACCGTGATGCGTCGCAACTCCATTGCCCAAATAAGGGCGAAAATATGCGGACACTTCGTCGTCCAAATCAAGTCGCCGGCACAATTCCAAGCGAATCGACTGCACGCAGAAAAAAAACTTTACGGCACTTTCAATTCCGACATTTTTGCAAAACCGACGGAATTTCCATCGAAGCGAAAGAGCATTTTCCGGCTGATACGCCCCGAGTGCAAGAAATGTCTTCTTTTGGGTGGAAAATGGCGGAGTGTGGGCTGAGAACGGAACATATGAAACTGAAAATCACTTTTTCGTCGGGGTGGAAATGTAAACACTCGATTTATTTGTTTCGTGACGAATCCGCGGTAAGTATAAACGATCCACTTACATTTTTTCTGAAGCCATAGGGCCTGGAACCACAATAAAACAAATTTTTTGTTCGGTGCTGCGAAACTTTTTGACACTTCAATTGAAAATACACCAACACACTTGCGAGTTCACACGCCCGCTTCGGGTTGTCAAGTGCAATGACAGTGGGCGACATCTCGTGTGTGGTATTGTCGTTAGATGATGGTTTGCGGAGAAAAAGAAGTCAGTTTGAATTTCCGTTTTAATATTTTATGATTGGATTCGCGCTAATATTGTAATTATCCTCATTTGTAAAGACAAAAGCCTAATACCGTTAAACAATTTTAGAGGTGGGCAGGAATTAACATAAAACAGATTAGTTTTAATTTCTATTTAACTTCGTTATATCAATTTAATGAAATTATATGATGGATTTAAAAAAAATAAATTGATTTTTAGTATTTTGATTTGCATGTTTTAGGACTATGTAGTAGACTCCAAAAAAAAATTCCATTTTTTTGTCATAGTATGGCATAACAACTTAACCGTGGAACCAATTCAGTCGTTCCTCAGATTTGTATAAAACTTCGTATTGTTGCGAGCTAGGGGTTCGCCGGGATTTCAAGTAAAACACAATTCGGTTAAAATAAAAATAAGTGATTATTTATTAATCGCACTACAATTCTATTCGCACAATAATTCGCAATGTATGGCAATACCGCCCGCTTATACCATATATCGCTTGACTCGTTTACTTTCGTTCTCTCTCAACGCGGTCGCGTATACACGCTGGCTGTCGCAGTCGACGTAATCAAAATTACTGTCTTTGCTGAAAGCTTCACCTGCTTATATACTAGCCGGTTGCAGTCTAGGATGTACTTGAATGTTCGATGCGTGTGGATTGTTCTAGAAAGCTTTAGAGCTTTCGATTTTGATCTTCGTTCGGTGGTTTATGTACAAGGTTCTAGTACATTGGAGAGCATTCGATAAGAAGGGAGATACAATCGTGTTGTCTCGCCTTATCTTCAGCTAGGTTTCTGATTGGGTTATTTTGCAACTAGGTATTCGGTTGTTGTTGTTTTCATTATGTGAAACGATCAAGTTGCACGGTTGCGGGGTTGCCAGGCTTACATGTAACAGTATGTTGGAGTTTTTGGGGTCGCTGAAGAATAAGAATAAGAATCTAGTAAATCAAAACGGTCGATAAGTGATCTGGTGATCTGATTGACTGAACGTATTCATAGCAGTGCATGAGCATGAGTTGAAAACCCAGTTAGTTGCACTCAATATCTCGAAAGCTGACTTATTTTTACTTCGTCTCCTCACTTCGTTAATGCTGACGCCCTTTTACGTTCGGTCCTTTGTCCTACTCCTTTTTTAATTTTCATTAAGGATTTCATCTCATGCATTTTCAACCTAATCCATAGCTTTGGCGGTAATAGTATCATCACCTTCTCTATCACTGAACCGGGTCGAAGTTCTTTGCCACATCTTACTCAAAATTTGATAGACTGGACTGGACCAAGCAGAATAGAGTCGAACTCAATGCATCGAAAACGCAAAGCTGTCTTATATAAAATAATAAATAAACACGCACATTCGATCTATAACATTTGGAGTAGTAATTATAATCGACGTAGTGTAGAACGTTTGTCTCTTTTATCATTACTTCAATTGCGAATGCTCTGATGAGCTTGCCAAATTGATTTCGCCGCTATATGGATTCACCTGAGATACTCGTAGTGCAGGACGTGTACACGAGTACGTTTTCAAACCTACCTTCGGCCGTACCCTCAAGTAAAATTTTTCATTTATTGCACCGTCCGGTTGGGTGCAATCAACTTCCAACCTCTCTTAATGAGTTTTAAGCGAAATGTTCATCGTGATATGTCGTCTAACTCCATCTCGCTCCTGCTCCCTCCTTCATTGCTATTATATATAGGGATTCTGTGAGGCACATATCGAGGATTTTGATTCGGTGTGAGTAACAAAGTATCTGATCCTAAGTACGTGATAAGTACGTTTTGATTCGACTCTATGCAGATGGGTATTATTATATTGGTTGCTACAGATGAAATGTCTTTTTTGGTAGTGCAGTTTCAAACAACTGTAACTTTTATAAAACTTAATTTTATTAATCAAAATAGGCACCAGCATATGAAATACACTTCTCCCAACGAGATACAAGTGCATTTATGCCAGTTTCGTAGAAGTCCGACTTTCTAGAGCGAAGTAAGTCCTCGAAGGCACTTTTGATGGCTGCTTCATTATCGAATTGTTTGTTCGCCAAAAAATTATCCAAATGTTTAAAAAAGTGGTAGTCGGTTGGCGAAAGGTCTGGTGAGTATGGTGAATGATGAAGAGTCTTATACTGCAACTCGTTTAATTTTTGTACCGTTATTCTTGAAACATGAGGCCGTGCGTTGTCATAAAGCAGTATAACCCCATCTCTATTAATTGTTGACCAATTTCTGATGCATTTCATCGAGTAGGGCACAATACTTCTCTGTATTAATGGTTTCACCACGCTTCAAAAAGGAATAGTGAATAACTCCAGCTGCAGACCACCAAACAGTCACCATTATCTTATTCGGACGATGGCCTGGTTTCGGCCTGTGTTTTGGGGTCTCATCAGCATCCAACCATTGTGCCGATCGGCGACCATTGTCGTACAGTATCCACTTTTCATCACATGTCATTATTCTGTTCAAAAACGGATCGTTTCTCTTCCGGGAGAGCAGGGAACTGCAAATTTCCAGTCGACGCGTCATGTTTTGCTCAGTAAGCTCATGCGGAACCCACTTATCAAGCTTTTTGATTTTTCCAAGCCGTTGCAAGTGCCAGCAAACTGTCGAATGGTGTTCGTCCAATTTCCAATTTGGCGTGAGTCAGATTCCACTAATAAATTCAGCTCGTCCTTACCGATCGAAGTTCCTGGGTACCACGTGGCTCACTTTGAAGGGTCATATCTCCTGATTAGATTTTTTCGAACCATCGGCTGTATGGTTCGTTTGTTTACCGTATCAGTTCCAAATGCCCTGTTGATGTTTACGGTTGCCTCCGTTGCGCTGTGGCCAAGTTTAAATTCATAAAGAAAAATTACCCGTTTTTGACTCGAATTCATTTTTTTTCTGTCCGATCTCAATGAAGTCCAAAACTGTAATGACTACATGAGTAAATATAGGGGTATTTATACTTCAATACCCAATACCACTTGTGCCACCTGGCGGCAGTTTGAGACTTGAAAATCGCAACTGACTTCACTTCATAGAGAAAAACGACATTTCATCTGCAGCAACCTAATATTATTATAGTTGGTAAGCGTCGGGAGTGGGGGTTGCTTCTTCTCACCTTCCCAAATTTTAATTATATAGAGTACTTTTGCAAGGTTTTCTCAACGACAGATTAGTGATAGCAAGAAAATACGTATATTTTTAGTTTCCTAAATCTGGTATTATAGTATTTTTGTTGCTTTTGGTTCCATTCTGTTTTTCAGGAAGAACCCCCCCCCCCCTCCAAAAAACATGTTTCGTTCGTTCCTGCTTGTAACACGGATTTGCGTTGTTACTTCAGTTCAAATTAAATGTTGGCATAAAACGTTACTTCGGAAGTCATACGAAAACGTAGTGGATCCCTAAAGTTTTAATCCTTCTCGGGAAGCGTTAGAAGCGATATTGAGCCGGTAACACGATGGCGACCCAGTGATTTATCAAACGCAGCTACCCTTATCTTGATGAATAAGAAGTATTTTAATACGATTTCTGTATAGCAATTGACCTTAAAAATAACACTGATTGTTTCGAGACAGACACTCTAAAAAATTAAATTTTCAACTACTTTTCAGTATTTAAGAAAGTTAATAAAAAAAAAAGGGTCCCTTGGCTATTAACGATCTGCAAGAGTTGTTAAAGTTGAATAGTCTGCCAATTTAATAAATACAAAACTTTAGTTCGGAAGTTTTTAAAAAGTTTTATAATTCAGTTCAAAGGTATACTGCGCCGTTATGAAATGTTAACTAATTCTTAAAATCTGGAACAAAAATTATTTATTTGTTAAGATCGGCGACAAGGTCCTTAGAACACATCTAATTTATTTTCTCTCCCGGAGTTCTTCATTTTTATACTCTAGATGAAATCATATAGAGTATTATAAGTTTAATCCAGCCCGAAAAGTTTGTAACGCATAGAACCGAAAAAAAGTTATATATTATTTTGTGTTTAGTTGTGGCCAAAAACACCAAATCCGTTTGCTGTCCGTCCGTCCGTCCGTTTGCACGATAACTCAAGAACACGTTGGCCTAGGAAGTTGAAATTTGGTCACCACCTGTAAAATGGAAAAAGTAAGGCTAAGTTCGTTAATGGTCGATATCCTTCCACTCTTTCGGCTACCTCCCATACAAGAGTTCTTAAAACACGTATTCCCAATTATTGCTCGAATGCTTCAAGTTAGAAGCTTGAAATTTTGAATACTTAAAGTTTACAATGTTTGAAACGAAAGTTCCGAATATGATGCAAATCGAATGAGTCCTTCGTGTAGCAGCCTACAAAAGTCCTTCAAAAATTTATACAAGTTACAGAATCCACTATAACTCTAGTACGAGTTAAAGCAGGGATTCAAAATTTTACAGGAATTAGTTTTATATCAAAAGCAAGACTGAGTTCATTAATTAGCGCCATCTGTCGACTCCTTCGGGTTGCTGTCATACAAAAGTTCATAAAACACGTGTTCACCAATATTGAACGATAACTTTAGAACGCTTTAAGTTACGACTTTGAAATTTTGTATACGTTGATTTTATAATAGTCACAGCTGAAGGTATTAATATGAAAAATATCCCGTAAATCCTTCATGTAGTTGCCATACAAAAATTCTATAAAAATGTCCCAACTTAATTTATGGAACTCACTATAACTCAAGAAATCGTTTAACCATCCATCGAGTAGCCACTATACAATAGTTTCTACCTGTAAATAAAAGGTCATGCAATAATTGTATGTGCACTCCTCATTCTTTTGATATAATCCCAACTAAAATATAAATCGGAGTTCAGTATTTCATCTAGAGTATCATACGATTGGCTTGCAGCCGATCGTGACTGCGTTATGTTTTTTTAAACCGTCCTTCTCCTTACAGAAATGGCCGTAGAATACGATTTCAGAAAAAAAGACGAAAGAATGACATTCTCATAAAAATTGGCAATATTTCAAATTTGAAAAAACGGTCAACTTTTTTTTATATTTCAGCAAGAGCAAGAGAGAAAAATATAAAAAAAATTTGTGGGCATAGATTTCTTAAAAAGTATTTGAATACTTAACTTGTTAAACTTACTTATGTTAAACTGAATTTAAGAATAATATAATAACAATTTTTTAATCAATCACAGCACTTTATTAAATTAATAATAAAATTATTACTTTATTATTCGATTCAGTAGCAATTTTTAGGATTATGTATGCGTTATTACGCGGCTAAAATTATTATAAAAATTAAACTGAAAATTTTAGTGCAATTTTTAGCGAGCCAGATGATTAAAGAAATATTATTCAGAAGCCTGAGCCTGATTTTAAACAGAGTAAAAATGATCCGTCCAAAATAGACGTGTTTTTAATTTAGATAAATTAACGAACATAAATCCAGTTTTACTCTTTATAACAGTAATTTGACGCAGGCACTACACTCTCGCCGAGGATAGGCGACGTATGGCGAGACGATGCGAATGCACCCTCCACACTCTCGAACCTTAAGGATGAATTATTTTTTATTATTTAAAATTTGAATTTAATTTTAAAATTTAAAATTTATTTAACTTTTTTTAAATTAAGAGGGTATTTACATTAAACTCAGCCCAAAAATTGGAAAAATTTGTTTTTTCTTATTTCGGTAGATAAACATGTGTAGAATATGGTACTCAAACGGTTTTTTCTTTATCAATTTTATACGTAAGCTATCGTATTAATTAGGCAGCTACTTTATGGCTAATCGTCAAAAGTACTAAAGAAAAACTTTAAACGTGTTTTTCTCGAAATTACGTTTTCTGAACTTATGTAAGATTTATAGCTTGAACCCAATAAGCTATCGACTTAATTTTTTTTTTAGTTTAAAGTGAATTAAATGCATTGGAGCTTATACCAACTATGTAGGAAAAAATTATTTTTTATATATTTTTTAACACTTTCAAGGTAAAAAAATATTGAAAAATCGAGACTAAAAATTTGTATGCCCGCCGGTTTTTTTTTTTGTTCGAGGTTATATTGATTTTATTGGTATAAGCTCCAACTACAGAAATATATTTCAGAAAATATTTTTTGGTTTCGGATAAAATTTACGACTTGTACAGGTTACGCAAAGTGGACCTCTTTTTTGAAAATGATGACAGCGCTCGCGCTCGCCTTACAACTGACCACCATGACATCGTTTTGAATAAAAAAAAATTTTTTTTGTACTTAAATACTTAATAAATACCTAGTCAAGTCATAATTATTGGTACACAGAAAAATCGACGCCAAATGAAAACGAATTAATATTTTTCAAAATTTTTTTTTCTTTTTATTGGGTTATTCAATGGCTACAAATCTTAGAACAACTTATTCGAAATGACTTCCATTTGCCTTCCAGCTCGACTTGAGACGATCTGGCCACTCATCGATCGCGAGACGCACTTCATGCTTGGGGAAATTGTCCACTTTACTGACGAGAAAATCTTCACCGTAGAAGAATCGTTCAATAAACAGAACGACCGTGTGTATGCTCGGTCATCCAGAGAAGCATCCCAACTCATCCCAAGGGTCCAAAGAGGCCACCATCCCGCGTCTGTAATGGTATGGTGGGGAGTGAGCTACGATGGCGTTACCAAGCTCCATTTTTGCGAGAAAGGAGTGAAAACATCGGCCAAAGTATATCAATCGACCGTCTTGGAAACCATTGTGAAGCCTCTCAACCAATCAATATTCGCCAACAAGCCGTGGACTTTCCAGCAAGACTCTGCTCCAGCTCACAAGGCAAAAACGACTCAACTGTGGCTCAAAAACAACGTTCATATCAACGGATGATTGGCCAGCTGGTAGTCCAGACCTCAACCCGTTGGATTACAAGTTGTGGTCCGTATTAGAGGGTATGGCTTGCTCTACTCGACACCCAAATATTAAGTGGTTGAAGCGAGCCCTTGTCCGTGCAGTGGACAATTTCCCCATGCATGAAGTGCGTCTCGCGATCGATGAGTGGCCAGATCGTCTCAAGTCGTGCAAAAAAAAAATTTTTAAAAATATTAATTCGTTTTCATTTGGTGTCGATTTTTCTGTGTACCAATATTTATGACTTGACTAGGTATGTTGCAAAAATTCCCAGCATTCTATTTGTATCCTCTTTGAAAAAAAATCCTGCAAATTGTCTTATTTTTTGTTAGCTAGATGTACGAGTAAATACCCCCTTAATTAATTTTTGTATTTTCTTTGTAACGACGGCGCTCTACGCGAGAAGCGCGAGTAAAGATTGTGTGCGGGTTCGTCTCGGCGAGCCGGCATAAGAATCTAAGCAACATTAATTTAAATTAAATTCTAAACTGTTATATAATAATTTTTCTTCTATCTAAATATTATAACACAGTATTCAGATAAGAAGTTTGGAGTCCGCATTAAAAGCAATAAATTTTAATAGAGGAACGACATGATAGTGCAATATCAAGATCAACTGATGGAGAGTAATATATACTCGTACATTCATAAAGATAAACATCTTAAGTGTTACAATTTACTCATTTCAAAATTGTCTCCTTATCAGATTCACTTCCATAACTGTAATATGCGAAGGAAAAGTCCATCTACTGACTATCATAAATTACTTCGAGAACAATCCCTCCCAAAAAAGGATACTCGCTGTGGCATTTGAGCAATAGAAAAAAGTGCACTGCTTCCGATTCGATTGTTGATAAACAATAAATTTCGATTATTGATATGAAAAGTTCGCTTGACTGAGCAGAGAATCACTGGAATTTCGGCAGTAAACGACGTCCATACACGAGACATATAAGGACTAAAAGGATGGGGTGCAAAGTTGTTCGCAAAGTTCATTGCAACCCTCGACATTTTGTGACTGTTCACTTTACTAAATATATAAATTTTTTTTTTGTGCGAACAATATCTTCCCTATCCTTGGTCGTGGGCTGACAAATGACTTCGACGATGTTGTCACTTTGGTTGGGTTTTGTTTTCGCAGCATCAATTTGAAAGACATTCACGAGGACTCTGCATGTAACCCCTATGTTTTTTGAGGAGTTGTATGCACCCTCCAGATGAGAACACTTTTTTTTCCACATATAGTTAAAGTTATCAGTCGTATTCATAGTGGGGCACTCCTTAAGGCAAAAAGCTAAATTATGTTGTCGCGCGATAAATATCTTGGAGGACTTTATCACAGCATGGATATCCAATTTTTAACGCTTTGTGACGTCCTACGAGCGGATCGCATGGCGAAGTGGAAATCTTTTTTTTTTATCAGGAGTTGTTACTTTTTCATGTAGTATCCCGTACGTAAGATTATGCGCAACGAATAGAAGATAATAAATTTATTTTCACATGTTCAGAATATATTACATTAACATTTACATTTTCCATTTGATTGATTTTATAAGTCTATGAGTCATAAGAAAAATGTGGAAAATAATTTCAGATTAATTTCTGATTACATGTATTTGGAACAAGGAATTAATGTACATGAAATTAGTGACTGATCTGGAATTCAGTGTTGGAAGCAGACTCAGCCCAAGTCAAGCCTTCGTATCCTGGACCATTCTTCTCCAACTATTAACAATCTGAGTTACGATTCTTCTTTGACTTCTGTATATATTAAAATATCACCCACTGTTGGTTGGGCGTTGGGATAACAACCTATCCCTGGAAAAAAATCGACAGTGTTGAATAGTTTTAGGGAAAGAAGTCAGATCGGACAAAAGTACGACTACAGCATCCCAAATTCGATCGGAGAATTATCATCTAAAAGCCTTATTTGGACTGTCGCGCCATAGAAAAAAAATAACAAAATTTGAAAATGTTAATTGTAATATGAACTACATTTTGAAAAACGCCAAAATGAATATTGTTAAACTGAGTTCAAATTTTTGACAGTCAATATAAACTTTCAGTACTGAACACCAACAAAAATGTTCTATGGTGCACTTTATTTTATCAATACTGAGTCGTAATTGTATCAGTATTTATAAGCTACGAGTATGTCTGAACGAATTCTGTTTTTCAGTACCGAAACAGAGCTATAAAAAGTGAGAGTTTCTTTGGAATTTGACATTCATGATAGGTAATCCGGATAGATAGTCCGGCAAATATTAAAGTTGAAGATTTATTATATATTTATAGTCTTTACTACTCCCATAGCGCCAAAAGACCATTTTAGTGCCGAATTTTTATTAGAATCGAAAACTTTGGTTATTAGAATAAAATGTATAATTCTATCATAAATCCTTTAACTATTTTCAACCAATATTAAGATGTCGCGTAAATCAGTCGACTGTACCGAAAGAAATTATGTAAATTCGAACCACTAAAAAAGTCCATCAATTTGTACTCGCTATCATAAAATTTCAAATAAAGAAGGGGGATGAAAAAAGTCTTTTATGAGTGAACGCCCGGATAGTTCACGTCCCCATACCGAAGAGGACCCATTAAATCGCACTGCCCATAACGATCCGATCGGACTAATGAAATTGTTCTCAATTAAACTGCAGGCATGCACAGCAAGGAGGCATCAGCTCCAGAACTAGGGTTCCTGGACCGTAAAAAGAGCCTTGTATCCCGACAATTGATAATCGTCCTGCAAAGTATTCTTCCCTTCTTGCTAACGCTCATCGAGCGTAGCTTCTCTCAACGCAGAGCAATCATAAATAATAAAAATCATTTTGATGATCCGGTCTTGTGGTTTTGTTTTCGGATGGCTTCAGTTAAATCATCCCCCAGTGAAGCTTGTTTTATGGTTTTTTATTTGATACCACCATATTCGGGGAACGACTGGCTTTTTGCATCTCGTACTTTGCTGCAATTTGCCCAGACAGACGAATATAAGGAACTATTAAACATTATGAATAGCTTTGCTCTGGGGAGCCACAGATGTGGAAGGAATGGAATCATAATTTATTTTATAACTCTTTGGAACGTAATAATGAGGGAAGTCGTTGATGAGGATTATGTGACTTTAAATTCATTGTCCGTGTCATTCAAATTAACACCCGCATTTTGTATTTGAAATGCCTTGTAATGGTCTCGATGATGGGCTTGCTTAGGTCCTGTCTATTATTTATGCTTTTGAATCTTGAAGGAGGCGAGTAGACTATTGTTCGTATGACTAAAAAAAGACGGTTATTTCAATTCAATGCAAATCTAACTGAATAAAGTTCTAAGAATCAAAGGATATTTGCTCTATTGCAGAAGATATAAAACTTTAAAGTTTTAAAAAGAAAAATTCCAGAAAAGTTCTTTTACGACCAAGTTGTGAATAAAATGTCAGGTTTAATACCGGAAGATCCATCGAAAAGAACGTAGGGGTTCTTTCTCATTCTCCTAGTGTATTCTGAACATTTTTAACAAATTATGCCTTTTCCGGATAAAAATTGATCATCACATCCTGTACAAATGGTTCAAAGTTTTTTCTAAATAAGAACTTGGAACCCCACAGTTTCGCTTCATGGAATTTCCCGATGACTTTTGTTATCTTCTCGGAATTAGATAAAAGAACCAGAGAAAAGAAAAATTATGTTTGCTGACTAACAATAATCCATTGGTCCATAGTTTTGGCCTTAGTCCTTGCTCGATAGTATTTTCTTTTCGAAAGAACGGAAAGTTGATGCTATGCTAGAGTAATTCCGGAAATGCATATCCTTACGAAGTGAATTTATTTATCGCAATCGGTCGGTCGTCTGCCGCACATATCGAATTCACCCCTTGAAATTGTGTATAGGTCCTGTTCAATAGCCAAATTGATATCAATACTCGGAATTATCCTTGACGATAATTTTCACATAAATTTCAATTTTTCGTACCATCAAGAGGGATAGAGCATTAGTTCCGGTTTTTGGTATGGTGATCGTTGGGTCGCTGGTTTAGATTTATGTGAACTAGTCCGAAGAAAAACCCAAGGTTGGGGAGAAGTTAGAGAATCACTTCTCGAGATTTACAATGGGCGTTGAATTAAGTGACTCAAATGAGATTTGATAACGAGTTTTTGGAAGATTTATGTACAGTTCTTTTGGTCATTTGAGGTTTTATTACGAGATGGTAACTTGACCATTAAAGGATCCTATGGCCACTATACATATAGCAATATAACTACAGCTGAGTTAACTAAATAAGTTATTTGGCTAATACGGATTCCAGTTGAGTACTATCCAATTAAACTCTTATTTTTGGAACTTTTAGTTTAAACAGTACCTACTTTTGTGTATCTTTAGTTCCCATATAATCCCTTTAGGAGGCATAGTTCTAGAAAGTTAGCTCTTCTGAAGCAATGTTATTAGAGGCTTTTAATAACATATTTTTTTCTTAGACTGGTGACGGTGACCCATGAAGGACTAGGTAGGATAGGAGCCATTCGAAAGAACATTTTTTTTCTTATTTTGAAACTTGACATAGACCATTGATTACAGCTTCCAACAGATATACATATATAGGTATACCTAGAAGAAAAAGACACTTTACTATAAAGTTAGCTATTCGCTATTATACCTTTTTGTTCTTCTATTCAGAGCCAAAATGTAACATTGGTTGTTTCGTTTTTTTGGAAAATTTAATTATTTTTAATTTTTTAATAGAATAGCTCGGTGTAGGATACAACTTTCAACATTCATCAGTAGT
Source organism: Beris morrisii (assembly GCA_951812415.1). Classification (NCBI taxonomy): domain Eukaryota; kingdom Metazoa; phylum Arthropoda; class Insecta; order Diptera; family Stratiomyidae; genus Beris; species Beris morrisii. The sequence continues at coordinate 30,842,003 of OX638310.1, forward strand.
TCTTTATACAAACACTGAAATAATTAAACTCAAAGTAAAAATGTCGAAAAAACTGAAATCGATTTTTGTCCGTTTTTTTATACATAAAAAAACCCCGTGTAAAAATCTCGAATTTCGTTATACATGAAAACGTAGATAATCCCTTTACACTCCCTTACGGTTTCGATATCAAAAAATACTGAAATCAGTTTTTAAGCGATTACATATAAAACCCGTAGCAGTAAAAATCAATTTGTTACCTTATCAGAAGACCTAAGAGATACGACGAAATTTTGTGAAAACGTATTGAATTAAATTTTTTTAGGCAATAACTTAAAAAGCGCGGTAAAGATAAAACTAAGAGATTGGAGGGCATTTTAAAAATCGTGAAATCGATTCTTAATCGATTAGTTATATAAAAATCCCGTTGAAATTGAATTAAATCCCATCAGACCTATAAGAGATACGGCGACAATTGTGAAAACGAATGCAACCCCCTTGGGGGTTGAATATCCAAAAATCCTGAAATTAATTTTTAGGTGATTATATAGAAAGCCCGACGAAGTAAAACCCAATTCGATATCTTATCAGTCCTAAAAAATTTGATGAAATTCGTAAGATCATATACAACCTTTTACACCCTATGAGGGACTGAAAAAAAAAATTCCTGATAACAAATTTAAGCGATTATATAAAAATCCCGTGGAAATTAAAACTTATTCGATATCTAATCAGACCAAATGCCGGAATTCGTAAAAATGTATACAACTTTCTTACACCCCCTTAGAGGTTGAATTTAAAAAAAATTCTTAAAATATTGTCTACATTTATATGAAAATTCGTAAAAGTAAAATTAATTTAATACTTTAAAAAACCTGAAAGATGTATCAAAATTCGTAAAATTATATGCACTACAAGATAGAAAAAACACCCCTCACCACTTATATTTAAAATTATATTTTAGAACATGTCTTAGTTCTACGTAAATCACAAATTTCAGCTATCTATCATTAGCAGTTCTCGAGATATAAAAATTTGATTTTTTTTTTCTTTTCACCCTCCCCTACCCTGATTCCTTACAACTCACTCCCCATTTTTTCTCTGCTAGCGGTATCAGACCTACCTTCAGTATAAATTCAAATATCCTATCTTGAGTTATCAGATTTGATTTTTTAAAAAATCTGTTATCCTAAACCTAAAGTTTTTCACCACTCAACCCCGCACGTTGTTATATTATCCTAGTATATACCAATTTTAATCTTGTGGTATAAACCGTTCAGGAGATATGGATTTAAAAATGTCTCGATCCCGACATTCGAGCATTTCGTTACTCTCAACCCATATCGAAATTTCTTTTTTTGTAAATGACTCCATTGTTAAATCTCTATATAAAATTTCAGGCTCATAAAAAATAAATAACTTTCCGGTTTGGCCGTAAGATATTGTGTTGTTTCATTTATGTTGCAATAGCAATCCTATAAATAAATAAATAAATAACTTTATAAAAATACCAAAAATTTTGTATCATTAGTGGTTCTTGGGATAAAAAACCAACAATTTGTGGAATTTTTTAGACCCTTACCATGTAGTTCTTCAGGCATTTTTCAAGTCGAGGGATCTCAAATTTGACCGAAAATTAATAAATTTGTGTTGTGTAGCCTTATGGTATTTTTTTTTAATATTTCAATATTAGATTCTCTAATTTATTTATTTATAATTCATATAAATGTAATTTAATTGGAAATTGAAGTTGGCCAAATAAGATTTGTTAGAGTTAGTATGTCTTGAACGGAAAAGAGGCGCAAATAATTCTCTTTCCATGTTTGCGCGCTAGTGATAAGAACATAATATTTCAACATAAAAATAAATCGGAACAAACAAACCATATAAATATCCGTTTGAAATATTCTACGATGCTTATTAATTTATTTGCCATGATGCCTATAAGTTCTTATTATTATGGTGAACGTAAAGAATGAAAAGTAGCTCCCATAATCTAGAAGAAATATCGACAGGCACAGATCAACATATAGCAAAAACCAACAACTTCCGCAGTAAAGAGGAGCCGAACTGGAGCCGGTCGGCTTCACCCATAGTTGGAAACCATTCAACCATAAATGTGGGCATACTTTGTGGAGCCGCCAAAGTACACAGATCAACAACAATAAAAAGATACTGTGTTTTCCAAAAAGGACATAAATAAAACCCATTTCAGTTGATTTTATCTCGAAATCTTCCATGCAAACAGTGTAACCGTCAGGAGACAGCAGGGCGATGGTCTGAAGTAGTAGACTCCTTAGTCCTGGATCATATTACCCAGTACAACCGAACCCCTGCTCCCAAACCCCAATCCCAACAGATTCATGTGCTATCACACGGATAGAATCAGTCATTCCATATAAATCTTTTCGGCTGTAGTAGTTCCAAGTAACTTCCATCCATTATCTTCCTATTCGCTACTTTTTTGCTGCCGTAAACTTTTCCTTGGCCATCTTTTCGAATCTCGTAACCAACGACGGTGGAATGGGGTTGGTATTGGGGAGTACGATTGGCGCCATTATGGCGGCAGACTTTGCCAAAAATCCCATTCGTTCCTGGTCGATGCCATGGCAAGTTCATGAGGACGAGGGCAACTTTCCAGACAACCAATCCCGAACTTGTTTCTGGTAGGACGATGGGTTCTATATGTACATATCGTACTCGTACATGCATAAAGTGGGGTGGCTTAAATCGGGGATATGAAATGATAAGAGGAATACTTAAAGGGGATTCCCTCGGTTGGATACCAATGCCATGGTATGCAAAAAAAAAATGAAATCCATAAAAAAAATGGCAGAGTAGTAAAACGGTAGAAAAGTCTTGGGAGCGGAGCCAGCAAAATAATCGGTAGATTGGGAATGATGGCAAAATGGTTCATGATGACATGTAGTCACCAAGGCGCGACATTCAGGAAACATTTTTATCTCTTCATATCAAAGTCGATATAACAGCAGAAATTGTTCACAGGTTTAATCAATTCTGTTTGAAGTTATGGCGGCATGGAAATTTCTGCGGTCTGTGTCTGCCATTTTGAATTTAGAAATAATTCGTTGTAGTTTTATTAACGGGTTTGAGGTTTTCATACTCATAAAAATAAATAGGTATATTAAACATCTGTAAGGGGCAATTCCTCAATGAAGAAGGACGATGTACTCTCTGGATTACTATTTATGTCTTATAGGTACACAACCACGAATTACGCTCACCCAAAAAAATTAATTATTAAATTATTATAGTCCCGGCAGCAATTTAGAACCAATACCGCGCTCAATAGAGGAGCGTTTACTATCGTAAATTACTTTACTAGCAAATGATGAATTTGAAGTCTCAGGCAAACAAAATACAATTTGATGAATATGTCTATACGAGTATAACTTCTAAAATCAGTCTTGATGTAGATATTAGGCTTCTAGGCCTACCTAAAGATAATTAACTCTTATCTCCTCAATGTGTCCTTAATTATCAGAATAAGAAACTTGGGACCTCTCCTCGTATAAAACGTGGTAAAAAAAATATATTCGAAGCAGCAACAATACATCAAAAATGATCGCAATGTAACTATAAATATGGAAGGAATGATAAAAGTATTGAAATAAAATTACAGATATGTATTACAAAACATGCCCTTCCGTGATCAGTGAGATCATGGATGGAGCTCTGGGTAAGGTAAGCACTTGGGCTACCGGCTGTGGCCTCAGAGTAAATCAGGATAAAACTGAGTTGGTGCTATTCACCAGGAAAACCAAGATACCAGACTTTAAACTGCCCCGCCTCAACGGCCAACCGCTTCAGCTCTCCTCCAGGGCAAAGTATTTTGATGTTATCCTCGATTCAAAGCTGAGCTGGAAACTCAACATAGAAAACCGGGTGAGAAAGCCCGTCTGGCCTTCTACGCCTGCAAAAGAACCTTCGGCAAGAAGTGGGGACTCAAACCTGGGATGGTTTTGTGGCTGTACACTGCCGTAATATGTCCAATTCTCAACTACGGGTCGCTAGTCTGGTGGCCAGCTTTGAGTAAGGATTATAACATAACTAAGCTCAGTAGAGTTCAACGAAGTGCGGCAATAGGCATCACAGGTGCTATGCGGTCATGCCTGACCGATACTCTAAACGTGCTAGTCCACCTTCTACCAATCGACCTTTATATAAAAAACACCGCATCAAACAATGCCGTCAGACTCAAAGAATCTGGGACAGTTACCAAAGGAATTGGTTACGTCACCGACTGACTACATCACCCCCAAACTGAGCTTCACGAAAGGCTTCTCTATTGGTTTCCCAACTAGAGAGGAGTGGAAGAACGGTGCGGTGGAAACAGGCTTCGACACGATAATATTTACCAACGGTTCAAAAATGGACTGCGGGGTCGGGGTAGGAATATTCTCTGATACACATAATGTCGCTAAGTCCTACCGCCTACCGGACCACGCTAACGTCTTCCAGGCAGAGATACTGTGGATCCGTGAGGCTTGTCGGACATTGAAACACGACTTATCGCCAAAACGAAACATCGTTATTTTCACCCAAGCCAAGCCAAGCCGCAATCAAAGCACTAGATTCGGCTACCATCTCCTCTAAACTGGTACAGCAAAGCCGTAGCAAACTAGCCGGTTTAGCGGAGCGGCTCAAAGTTTCTGTGCTGTGGGTCCCGGGGCATAGAGACATAGTGGGAAATGAGCGGGCTGATGAACTGGCCAGGAAGGGCTCCGCTCTTCCCGGCTCTTTTGCAAAACTAGTCCACGTTCCTTTAGGAGTTGTCAAGAGAGACATACTCTCCCACTTCCAATCAGCGGCTAACTCAAGATGGAAAAGCCTAACCACCTGCACCATATCTAGGAAGATGTGGCCATCTTACAACCGAGCCAAGTCAGACGAACTTCTATACAAGACCCGGGCAGACATCTCTAGAATCACGGCGATTAGTACGGGTCACTTGGGGATCATGCTGCCAAATTGGGCATTCCGTTTAATGCCCACTGCCCCAGCTGCCAGGACACAAATGAGCGAGAGTCACTCGTTCATTTTCTTTTCGAATGTCCGGCTTAAGCAAGAGCCCGAGAGCGAGCACTAGGCAAACCCTTCTACGGGGACCTGAGGGAGATTTTGGTTAAGAAAATTGGAGAGTTATTATTCTTCCTGGACAGTACAGGATGGATATAACGGATCAATTTTCCTCGCACTCATCCTTTAAATTCCCCAGTCACAACAACCGCTAACATCCGGATTGAATACGAGTTTGTGGTTTCAAAACGGCCATTGAGCTAATTGAGCTCCGCCTAGAGAACAGAGCTGCCACTTAAACTAACCAACTAACCATTACAAAACAATTATACATAAGTCAGGTGTGTTGTACCTATATCAAAAAATAGGTTGATCCCATTTGGCAGGATATTTTTGTAAGTAAGCTACTCAAAACAGGCCAATGATTTGAGTCATATTAAAATTTTTTAACTGTTAAAAAATGAGATGCTGTAAATTAATTCTCACCTTCCCAACACGCTCGATACATTCTCAAATTATCTCATTTTACTCTTACATTAGCTTACTCAATCAATCAAAGACAAAGGACATATATGGAAGCAGTATATAATTTACATTTTATATATTTTGCTCAGAAAAGACCTTCCACACTGAAAAAATACTGTTCTTAATATTAATGAATGGCTTTCATCAAACAAAGTTCTTCGGAATAATGAGAAAATCGTTACAACAATAAAGAAAATCATCAAATATTTTTCATGATATATGAACCGTACATTAATACTATGATTTTCATTCAATTAAAAATATTTTCATCAATTTGTATATGTATATGGAAAGAGCACACATACTCTCAAAATCAACACCTCGGAATTTTGATGCACGCCTTCATCATATTGATTGAAAAGTTCTTATAAACAAGGCATTTTTGCTTGGTACTCGTAAGACATATTGATTATGTTCATAGTAATAATGAACAAATTTATTATATTGAAGAAAACGATCATCGCACAGCTCAATGTCATCTGTTAGCTGCTAATTTTTTGTTAAGGTTCATACACACACCAGTAGATAATCGTTGGCACGTAATCAAATGGTGTCAATTCTTTCGCTGAGAAACAGTCGCAACAATAGCAAAAATTTCACACAAGTGTGTAGAAACCTTTATGTGTTTTCATATGGCATAAAATACCTATATTGAGAACGGTGGCACACAGTCATCGCGACATATTCATCTCTTTCTTGGTTCTTCCAAAGTTTCAATAGAAATATATAAAATGATCGGATATTCGTTTCTTTTTTTTCATTACATAATAATTTTTTTTGAATTGGTTGCTCATCAATAGAACTCCTCTTAGAAGTAATTGCACATTAACATTATGAATCCAGTATATTAGTCCGTTCGTAATATTGAAGAAAGCCGAAATTATATTCAGATTCACGTTCATAATATTAATGTACAAATTCATCATATTCATATCAATATGCGCATTAATATTATGAACGCAATATTGATTGTAGTGATAATCACAATTATGAATTTATACCTTAATATAAGGAACATTACATTAGTAACATTAATTACTCTTTTTATAAATATTATGAATTCGTTCATCATATTATACTGAGAGTGACACATTTAATAGTAATAATTAATCTGTACTTTAACATGAATTACTGTTTTCATCAATATTATTGTAAAAATTTTTATTTTAACATCATTTCCGTTATTGTGTGTGTCCAAAGCAGATCGTGTCCTAAGGAAACCGAAAAATAATGAACGGTTTTGCATAATATTAATGAATATTTGCATCGGCTCAAAAACAATGATTTTTTCATTGTGATGATGTACATTTTAATTGGTTGGATGTACCTTTTTGGTTCAGTGCAAGTTCTTTTACCAATTAATCCATCCATTTTTAATCCATCTTTTACCAATCAATCATCTAACCTTCGTCGCGTACACTTTTCGATTGATGATATTGAATAATAAATAGAACCTAAATCTGAAATTGCGATATAGAATACAAACTATGTATAATTCAAAGTAGGATAAATATCTAAAAACCTTTTTTTTCGTATATCTTGACGCCATACTGTCGTGATATTCGCTAGACCCGTGCCGTTCTCTGCCGTTGTATTGTATATTCACTCGACATTTCCAAGTCAAATTTATTCTTCTTTTTTTGGTAATAAGCTGTAATATCTTTTGATAAACTTTCACCATTTATGCATAAATATATTTCACTCCTTAGAATCTGAACAGTTCTAACCACTCTACTGGTAGTATTCTTTCCAGAGAAAGAATCAGAACATCATTCTAGATACTTTACTCTAGGCACAAATATACTTATGTTCGATATATTGGCTATCACAGGAGCAAAGAGCACTTTTCTGTTAAGCGCTAAAAATGATGAAATGTTAGTGCCGCCATAAAACAAAAGGACATATTTGACAAATTGTGGAAAAATGCTGGCGCCAAGCAAATGCTTGCGTGGTTCAATACTTCTGTTATGGCAGACATCCTTTTTTGGTCTTTCACTCGTTGGTGATTTTATGGATTATTTGATTTCAAGTGGATCTACTCGTACGAGTACATATATTGTGTCTGCTGAAATGTAGAAACGGAGTAGGTTTTTATAATGTACTTTTTTATACAAATATGTATGCACTTTATTTATATAAAAATAACATTTAGATGGATACAGTCATTCATTTACATACGGTGATACCCCAACAATTTTAAACTAGTTAAACGCTCTTGACTGGCTTAGGAAGTCAGAATGTAACACAGTCGCGGATTTCGTGTTGGGGTTTCACACCAGAAACTCCACTGACGCCGGAAAACAACAAAAAACTTAAACAAATTTGCTTTTATGGTAGCTTCTCACCATGAAAAATTCCATTCTTATATTAACTTAAATAAGTTCGAAAAACGAGCTTAGCTCGTTATTGCGACTTTAATTTAACATCTGACAATGGCAAATAGGTGATATTGTTTTTAAATTGATCGAATATAATTATAATTTATGAACTATGTATTTATTATTGCATTAGTCCCTTTTTCAAAAGTTCCACATCTTTCTTAAGTAACACCTATAACAAAACTAGCTGTTATTCATTTTATTTGCAGGCTTATCGTAGTTTCGGGAAAATTTATTAACCATTCATACCATCCTTTCTCTACAGCTCGCCAAAAAGTATCCTTGCTTGAAAATCTTTGATTTTTACTTTATTATTTTTTAATAATAAAATATTGTGATGAACCTAAAATTTCAAAAAAATTTGCTACCCTGAAATTTTGTATTTTTACGTTTTAGGACTAGTAAACCCCAAAAAAGTAAAAAAAAAATTCCGTTTGTTCGCGTACGCCGTACGCAAAACCGTTTGAAGGTGCGTAGCTCACAAACCCCTTGAGATATTAAATTGCGTTTCGGACATCTACCCATAAAATAATAAAGTTACACCCAGACTGTTGGCAAATTTTTTATACCTTCTTTTAATGCGGACCATAAGTTATCTATGGGATTTGAGTCTAGTGACTGGGATGGCCATTCCATAATGACAATATTGTTTATACAGAATGTAACAATTGCGGAGTATAATTTGGAGAGTGTGGACAACTTCATATATCTTGGTGCTAATCTAGCAAAAGACGGCAACGAAACGGACGAAATCAAACGACGGATCATGCTAGCAAATAAAACGTATTATTCGGTACTTCCAATAATGAAATATAAGAAAGTGCACAGGAACAATAAGCTGCGAATATATAAAACTATTATACGACCTGTGCTCTGTTATGGCAGCGAAACGGGGACATCCGAACAGTCCGTTCCTTCCTTTACGGGTCCAAAAATTTTTCGGAGGACCTTTATTTCGAATGTGTTAACTGCTTTTTTGAAAGTTCACAGGATCATTTCTGTAGTTTGTCTTCATTGAGTTTCAAATCAAATTGAAAGAAAGAGGAAAAAAAATCTTTCAATTTGATTTGAAAGTTAATGAAGACATACTACAGAAATGATCCTGCGAACTTCCGAAAAAGCAGTTAACATATTCGAAGGAAAGGTCCTCCGAAAAATGTTTGGACCCGTAAAGGAAGAAACGGACTGGCGAATAAGATACAAGCATGAGCTGTATCAAGGAGCCGGAAGCCTCAACGTTCATCAAACTACGTAAACTGCAGTAGGCTGGCCATGTAGAGCGGATGGAAGACAGAAGAATCCCCAAGCGTGCTCTTAAAGGCAAAGCGAGTGGTAACAGGTCAGTAGGCAAACCACGCAAGCGATGGGAAGACTCAGTTGATGAAGACAGCAAAGCCATCTTAAAAATTAGCAGCTGGAGGACGCGGTCTTTGGATCGAGGTGATTGGAGGCGACGACTTCAGGAGGCCAGGGCCCGACTTGGGCTGTCGCACCATTGATGAATATTATTTTTTTTTTAAACCACAACTTAACTTCCTGAAACGTTTGTTTGGGATCGTTGTTCTGTTGAGAGGCCCAAACTAACGGCATATGCTCTTCATCAAACGGCATCTTCTTACCCTCTAATATTCGTACATAAACGACAGCATCCATTTTCGTTTCTATTCTGGGAATCGGACTAACATCGTAGTATGAAAACTATCCCATACTACCCATACCATTATATTACCACCCCCACAGTGCTTGATGCTTTTTTAGTGTATTTAGGAGAGAACTCTGTTTCTGTAGGACTCCTTACCAAATGCATACCATCAGACCCAAATAAATCTGTGGTAAAAAGCGATAATAGCTTATGTCGAGATAAGAAAAAATCATTTTTCAAATTTTCAATTGCATTTTTTAAAAGAATTGCCATTATTTGATAGATTTTTATCTCATATAATATATTATTATTGTGTTGTATTATTAAATTCAATAAAATAAGATCTCCTAATATATTTTTTATTAGTTTATTTATCAATTTTGATACACGTAGCCGCCTAATTATTTTCTCGACTTAAGCTGTTATCGATTTTTACCACAGAAATTCAGTTTTGACTCATCGATTCATGGAATATTTCGCCATTTTTTAATCCTGTCGACTTCACTCCTAGTTGAATGCGCCTTTCAGAAATCTAGCCGTTGCTTTACATATTTCGATCTTAGTAACGGCACTGTTTTACCGACACATGTCATCAAAATATTTTTGTTTAACCGTTTCCTCATTGTTGATGCACTTATTTTAAGATTTAGTTTACTCTTGATTTTAGAGGACGACATAAACGGATATTTTAAAATTAATTTGACAATTTGCATGCGAAAATTTGAAGTTTTTCACGAATTTCCTCTTTTCTACACGAATTCCATAACGCATTGGTGACCATATTCTGCCGATATTCAATGATTTCTGATTTCTAGGTAAAGTCGTTGTTTCTCATTTCTTTTAAATAATTTTTTACTGTTCAACAAGACAATGTTTTGCATGTTCCATTTCTAACGATAAGGGAAATTAATTTCTAATATACTCGGAGAACCCGCTGATTCTCTCTAGTATCAACAACACCTTAGTTAAATAAGCTATTGAATCACTTCAGGTAAGTTAATTTTAATGTTAGTTTTAAATCTTAGTTTTGAAGTCTAGCCTTGACATCCATGAGGTTTTTTCAATTCCCATTTTACTCGCATTATTCATATCACCAAATTGGAACTTATTAACTTCTTGTGAAAACTAAACAATAATCACAAATTGAAAAGGCCGCAGGGTCTGAGCACTGAGCATCGCATATTTAATATATCTTAAAATATAAAAAAATGTAATATGGAATAATAAAAATCAAATCTAATTTCTAATATTTTAAATTCTGGTATTAATTATTTTATCTATGATAAAATCGGTGCACTTACAATAAAGTTCTTATTGCTTACAATTCAACAGATATCGCACCGATTTCACCGAACAGCTTAGAAGCCTTGTTTTCAAAAATGTTAAATTTTAAAGTTTTATTTATAAGAAAGCAAGTAAGGGAATAACCTCCCTGCTAAAACATGGACAACCAAAGGTTGCCAATTCACAAGTAGATGGCGTTGGTCTAGTTGGACGAGGCACAATAGGTAATTGAAATGAAAATTTGAACACACATATTTTACCAAAAACATCGCTCTAAAAACAAATTTGTACTTTTATTAGTTACAATAAATCATATTATCATTAATTTTTATATAAATATAAGCTAATCTATTTTCTTCAGTTAGTTACAGAACTTCTTCAGTTAGTTACAGAACTAAAAATTGATGTTTAGCTCATATATTTTAATATTTTTATTTATAGAATTTTTAAGTAAATTTTATTTGTTTAAAAAAAAATATCCTATTATTTATTTAGAAGATTTTATGTTGGCGTGCTAATAGCCAACATAAAATCTTCACAAAATCTTTCGATTTAATTGGAAAGTTAATGAAGATATACTACAGAAATGACCATGTGAAGTATAGTTGTTAGTCTTACATTTTCGTTTAAGTGATAATTTCGTAAGCTATATTTTTAAATTCTAACTCATTTTGAAAACAATAATTTCCTTCATAAAGATCGCTTCAAATAAATTAAGTAAATTATAAAATCGTGTGATCAAAACCGGATCTCAAAGAAATATAGTTAAAGTAATTTTTTTATTTGATTAGTTCAGTGTTGTTATTTCTTCTTACACCTTTAAAACTTTTAAAAAAAAATTAAGTTGGGCTATTTTGGCCAATAATTTTCAAATAACTGGAGATAAGCAAATTAAAACTGAGAGAGTCCTATTAAGATCTGTGTATTCATCTTCCGGAACTAATTGTTAAGCCGGGGAGTAGAAATTTCCTAATTAGTTTCTTTCCATACAGATGTCCTTAAGTCACTTATTTCACGAAAAACAGAACTCGTAGGAATAAGACACATAAAATCAGAGCACTCCTGAGTTTGTGGAGCACAACCACTGAGTCTTTGTAATAGCTTTTTTGCAAATATCCTTAAAATACGCAGTTGAACCATTTACAAAATAAATTCAGAACACGTTAAGATATTTATGTGAGCACATTGCATACGTTGGTTTTCCTAAAGTTCGAGGTACAGAATTGAAAATGGGATCACCTCAGAACAATAATGTCCTCGCTGCTTCTTTTCTATCCCCAACTGCAACTTAAATAGAAGTTCAGTATTCTAGAGTACTATGTGATTGGGTGCTGCATATCATGACTACATTATGTTTCCAACCTTCGTCTAAACTTCGGCGTTAGGCGTTCTTTCTACCCTCAGCAAGCTTGGAACCATCATTGGATAAGTATACGAGTATATCTAATGATCTTATTATGCGGAGACACGAATTTATTAGCTAATGAAATATAATTCAATTGTATTATGTTTGTCTCCCATTCGATATATCTTTTCTCTAAAATATGGCAAACACTCCAATAAATTAAACAAGAGTGCAATCTAATCCGATCCAACAACTCGGTATTTGTTTGAGGTCGTTATTATACTGCATCGAACGAATTTTTCTACATTTATTAAGACCCTACTTATTTCATTGATAGCTCCTAATTTTATTCGATATTTTTTGATACCCGCAAAACGGAACAAATCCCTTAACCGCAAAATCTACTACCGTAATCGGGGTGGGTTCCTATGCGAAACTTTCTTGCCATAACTGCTATCAATCATATTTTAGCGAACGTTTTTCGCAAGTGCATTAAGTAATTGAATTAATAACTTTCGAGTTTTTATGCGCAAAAATTGAATTACATTCTGGGGTGATCGATCCCCAGATTAACAGGGAACATGGGTACCATTTCATTTCGGCAATTGCATCATAAATTCCAATTTATGTCGTCACATATTTTCAGATGTTTGCGAGCACACCCCTAAGTTCGGGGGTCATCAGTTTTATGTCCCACGTATAAAATTAAAGTTCATCTAATGCAACGGAGTACACTCATTCGGCTGTAGCAATTAATGTAATTAACACCCTCGTTTATGCTCCTGCAGTTGTATTTGCGGAAATATTATGATTCAACAAAAAGTTTGCAAAAAAAAATTTCGGCTTAGTTATTTAAACAGATCATTTGTAGATAGGGTGAATAAGTTGCTCGAGTATTCAGTTTGATTTGTAATTCGATCTGAGTAAAGGAAGTTTCAAGTAGTAGAGTAGTAAGCACATGAGGGTAATATCTGTTATATAAAATAGCTTAGTAACTTATCAACTCCCAGTCCAAACTGCTGCACCTAGAAACATAAAATTTTGGAAGTGATTCTTTGTGCATCGTAGGGACAGTTCGAGATGGGATTTTTTACTATTTTAAAAATTCCATCCCTAAGAGAGTGAAAAGGGATTAGCTATATGTACCGGTGAAAGAGTATGTCATCAGTTGGATCTACATCTTTTTTCCCAGTCGTCCGCTGCGTGCTTGCGTACATAAAAGCGAGCGCAGCGACTAGTAACTCATATTCTTTTGTGGTGTGTCGGCAAAAATCGGGTCCTGGCAATAATATTTCTCTGATCGAAACTGGGACAATCCGATCTTGGTTTTCACTGTATAAAAAAGTTGTTTTTTCCGGAGATAAGTTGCTTGCGTATCGCACAACCCGCCGTGAAGAGGAAGAATACAAAATGATAACTTGGAATGAGATTTGTGTGTAGTGAATATTGTTGAAAAGTAAGAAGGAAAATTAGGTATCCGAGATAGCGTTGAAACATGTGTGCAGTTATACCTACTTCGCTATACGTTACTCCGATATGTGTTTCCTACTTACCTCGAAGGGATGAACATACCCCGAAAACGTTTATTTTATCCCGGTTTACTTTGAGAAATACGAAGGAGTATTGCTTAAAGAGGATTTGCCGGAATTTTTCATTCTACGAAATGGGTAAACCAAAATGTAAATGGAAAAATTAGAAAACGACGTAGAGCCATAACATTAAAATCCAAGTTGAAGATCCTTAAACGTTTTGCTCAAGAAGAAAAGGCCATTGCTATTGCTACCTCTTTGGGACTATAGTCAACGACAGTTAGAACTATACTCGTCAATTCGGAGAAAATACGAGCAAGGGCATCCGCAGGGTCGGAGCTATCCTCAGCAGTCGTTACATTAACCAGACCAGTCTTAATCAGGGACGTCATTTCAGTTTTTTCTAGAGGGGGGGGGGGGGGCAAGATATTATGTATGTTTATATTTTTATATATAAATATACATATGTTATATATAATATATAAAAAATACATAATTCAGAGGGGGGCAAATGCCCCCCTGCCCCCCCCCCCCCCACAAATGACGTTCCTGGTCTTAATTGAAAAGATGGAGACTGAACTAACTATTTGGGGTAAGTGGTTTGAACAATAAAAGGCTATCCATTAGTGATTAGTACATTAATCGTCCAAGCAAAGGATAGAAGTTTGTTTAGTGCTCTTAAAGAAAATCTTGGAAAAGACAATAATCAATCGACTTTCGAAGCCAACCGATAATCAATAAAAGAGCGAATCTTCATAACATAAAAATTACTGGTTAGTGAGCATCTTCACAGTTTCGTAAAAAGTTAAACTTTTGCCGGAATGTGTTTTTGAAGTTGATGGATTACTAATTGATTATAACGAAATCTACAACTAAATTACAGATCCGGCTCATAGAATAGGATTTTCAGAAGTTGATCAAGCGGATATAATTTCGGTAAATATAAGATCCACTCAAGGAATGGGCAATAAAAATTTCTAGCACTATTGGAATAGAGATCCAAGTCCGAAAGTCTTACCCAGGAAAATTACTAAAGAAAAAATTTACAGCAGCAGCATATAAATGCCTCTTATAAGTCAAATCTTTTAGAAAGGGATTTTCCATGGACGTCGCATGAAATGAACCGTACGAGTGGCTATGAAGTCATATCATCCGAAGATACTGATAGCTAAAAACCAAAAAAAATTGTACTATCTACAATTATTACTACCTATTCTATCTATGTAAATATGCACTATTATTTTGAATATAAAGTTTACTTTATTTTTTATATTTATATTTATTTATTTGTATATTTTGAATATAGTATTTTAAATAAAATGCTTTGGAAACAATAAAGGGCAGTTTTGTATAATTATCCAAAGGTACCTCAATATTAAGAGAACAATTTCTCACTTTTTTAAACAATTATTTGTACTAATGACTCAATAATTATAATGAGTAAATAAAAAGCTATTGTGCCAAAACACCAAAAAATGCATGGTTTTGATTTTTTTCATTGACGAAGCACCAATAATCCTATTGCATAGATATTGTTATTTGCTTAGTTTGATAATGTAAAAGCCTTAATGCTTCTCGCATCACAACTTGATCTTTTGTGTCTGGCTCTAACCACTCCCTAGGTCCTAGGTCATATACGGAGGGCGGATGATAAGTCCGCGGACATTAAATGAAAGAAAAGTAAGTGTATTTAATTTTTATTTTTCAACATAGTCTCCCTCGAGTAAAATACTTTTTTCACATCTGGCGTATAACGGTTTTAAACCGCCCAAAAATATTCTTTTTCTTTGCCCTCAAAATGGTCTTCTATAGCCGCTTTCATTTCATTATCATCGGTAAATCTACGACCTCGTAGCTCCTTTTTTTAAATTGGAAAAAAAAGGAAACAGTCGCTGGGAGCCAGGTCTGGACTGTAGGGTGGGTGGTCAATTTCCGTGAAACCCGTGTCCTTCAGTGCCTGCTTCGAAACTATGTCGAACGACGTCATCATTTTTGGTACCCAACGCGCACTAATTTTTCTCATATTCAAATGTTTGTGCACAATTTCTACAACCCGTTCTTTACTAATTTGCAACTCTTCTGCTACCTGCCACAATTTTATTCTTCGATCGGCCAGTACTAATTTTTCAACTTTTTTGACATGACATGGATCATCTTAACAGCTCTCTCGTCCTTGTCCAAATAAGCGAGCCCATTTTTTGACCATGGTATACGAAGGCGCAGATTCCTCATGAACTGATAACATCTCTTCAAAAATTTCTTTCGGTGTATTTCCTTTTTTTTCGAAGTACTTTATCACGGCGCGGTGACATGATCATGTTTGTCCTTCAATAGCTAATTTGGTACTGACCTTATTACCGAAATAGGGTTATATTTATACTACTAAGGGGTGTCACAATTAGTACTAACGTAAGTGAAATAATGAGTCATCGATAAGTACCTCAGGCCGCGGACTTATCAACCGCCCCTCGTATATGTTATTAAGGAACACATGAGAGTCTTCGATAAGTCCTCATAGATGAGGGTAACTTAACTGGGAAAATCTGTGTTCTTGGTCTGGCTACTGTGACCACAGAGAATATGTTCGGGTGTTCCAGATAACATTTAACAGAATCGACATGAGTCCATGGGCACCTAAACGAAGATTTTATGGTAATAATTGAGAAAATAGTGTACTGAGAAATATCCCATTATATGGCAAGAATTTAGAGTGATGGAAAAAGAGAGAAACATCCGAACTAGCAATGGAAGCTCTTTTAAATATAATTAATACTTTTAGTTCCTTGGTACATTTTGTAGAGGATTTTTGATGGTTCCTTTGACTGCAAAATGTTCAACTCGGTTAGTTTCAAGCTTCTGCAACAATTGTTATAAGTATAGAACTATTTCCACTCGATGAATATGTGAGTGGTCTTCATTTCTCCATAGAATGCCCATTTCTTTCTGTCAGTAGATGTCCTACAGCAAAAAAACTCAAATAATTATTAGATTTAAGTTCTAGGTAGAGTCAGGATATCATTTCGAATTTGCAGAAAACTTCTAGGTCAGAAATGAATTTTGAAGATTCAATTCAAAACCGTGATACTGGATATTCACAGCAGTTGGTGGGACTACTGTAATTTATACGGGATCAGTTCCATTATGAAAAACATAACAAAAACTGACAACCTTAAACAGTCGAAATTTGATTACCTGCGAATAACTGAGGAAATATGCACTGTGTACCGCAGGATTCCGCACAAGTTAGCTTCACTGTCCGAGACGAAATGCTAATAGATAAGTGAAAGAAGATATTGAGATGACAATGGACTGAATATACCAGCTAAAGCTTGGTACTCAGAAATTCGCAATGCATTTTATATGGGACGCGTAACGCGAGTGAAAATTCAATGTATAGATAAAAGGTCACTACACTTGGTCACTACATCTGGTGAGTACCAGGCTTAAGGATGAAACAAAAAAAAGAGACAGGTCTAATTAAATGCTGTGACCTGCAAAACAATCACTACTGAGTGCTCAAAGAAACTCGTGGAAGAAAACGAGGCAGTTGCGGATTTTGCCGTCGTGGATACTTGTTAGACGTAGTTATTAAGTTTTCTAAATCTGGCGAATGACATTAGTAATTTTATCGCTTTTGTTTCTTTTATATTTTTCTGAACCCCCTCGGAAATTTTTTTTCCGCTCTCATTTCTGATCCAGTTCAATAAAAGGTTATAAATCTTTGTTTTCTACAGACCAACAAAAATCCAACTCAATTATTATTTTATTTTTATTAAAAAAATCTTTTTATATATAACAAAAATTACACTAATTCTTATAAATTTTAATTATGCTTTGCATTGAAAAGACGTGTCTACAAAGAAATCTTTTCGTTTCCATTTCGTTTGCTTTGTCTTCTACATTTCGAGGAAGAATCAAATCCACTTACATACTTTTAATTTTCGTTAATTTATTTGACAAACCTACAACATTTTTTCATGCACATCAAAATTGTATACTATATTTTTGTTTTTAAGTGGATTTTGGTTTTTAATATTTAGCAATTAAGACGACCAGAAAAAAACAACGAAAGAGGGTTTTAGAAACTTAGAGATAAAAAAAATAATAAATTAAAAAAAAAACTTTTGACTACCAAATTCGAAACAAAACTTAAATCTGGTCTGTTTTTGTAGCTTTGCTTGATTTTCAAATCTCAGTACTCTTAATATCAAAAAAATGAATTTTCTTACTTCATAGAAAATTATGTTACAAATGAATTCAACGTGTAAACCAATAATTTTCAAAAATTATTTCCTAGTCAAGAAAATCAAATGCGGAGAGCTTCGAGAACGTAACTGAAAAATTATTTGAAAAAGATGGAAGAAGAAAAATCACATCCACATCTTTTTCGAACAGTTTATGATATGAAGTCGAAGAAGAATGTTTTGTTTTGTTGCTTCAAGCATTTGAAATATATTTTGGGAGCAATTTTTAAGTTGTCTATGCCTAATAAAATTTTTTCGCTTGGGCTTCGTTTCGACTTCTAAAAAACAAAAAGAACAAGTTTGATTATTGGCAAAGTTTAGTACGACGAAATTTACAATACTTACTTATAGATACTGTACACCAGTAATATACCTAATTGTACGGCAGTCGAGGCCAAAAATATTGTTACACTAACACAATTTTGTGTAGGACAACCGGTTTGAGGAAGTGAATTAGGAAGTCTGAAAGAACATGAAACAAATGAGAAACAAAAATGTACAAAGAATATACTAAAAACATACTTCTGTCCGACAAGAGCAACTCCTTGTTTCACTTGATTTAATCCATCGCGCATTTCCGATATGATACTTTGAATATCGTACCCGGCCGGCTGTACTTGTGCCGTTGGCGCTCTAGCCTGATTGTTTAAAATGTGATCAGACTTGGTTTGAACTTCCGCTATTAAAGCCCTTGTTTCGCGAACGGTTGACAGTAAAATATTTTGATTACTAATCAACATGTCAACTTCAGCTCTAGAAATTGAGGAGCCTACAGGACCGCCCACTTGTGGTACGCCTTGGACAGGTGGGTGTGGCACGCCACCTGGACTTCCCTGTACTGATATCAACGATAGAGTACGTTCTTGCCGTCCAATAATCTCATCCATTTTCCGTGACATATCCCGTAGAACTTCAGTCATAGTACTTTGAGCTTGCCAGATTTGGCTTAATTCACGTTGACTGTCGGACTCGAACCAATCTTCGGGTTCCTCTTCTTTATGCTGAAATTATCAGATGTTTTTTTTACAATAATTAATTACACTCATATTTCAAAGAGTTCTTACTTCATTAGGATGTTCACGTCTGTAATCTTCGCGTTGTTGATCCAATTTTTTCTGGTAGTCTTGATATTCCTTAGTCAATTTCGCCGAATCATCTTCAGTCAATTTCTTAACATCAGCCGGAAGTTGACCGGGTGGATGCAGTGAAGTTGTCAGGAAATGGAATACATCGTGATCATCAGCTAGACCGCCAGTAGCTGCCGATAGTGCGAAATGTCCGTTCTTTGGTAAAATGACGCCATCGGCGCGAAGACACATTTCGTAGTCGTCGTTATTGTTCGTCATTCCATTGTGGAAGAGGACAGTCAACACGTTCTGATAGTATTCGATACGAGCTCTGGTCGGGAACGGTTTGTTTCTGAAGTCTCGCAAACAGCCAGCTAACATTTGCGATCCTCCGTCGTTTTGATGGTCAAAGTTTTTAGTTCCATCGTTTAATACGGCCATGACATACGGATTATTGTGTTTATTATCGTTGTCAAAGGAATCGAA
Source organism: Beris morrisii (assembly GCA_951812415.1). Lineage (NCBI taxonomy): Eukaryota > Metazoa > Arthropoda > Insecta > Diptera > Stratiomyidae > Beris > Beris morrisii. The sequence continues at coordinate 30,861,522 of OX638310.1, forward strand.
GAATAAACCCAGGCCACTCCAACGATCAGACGAACCGAATACTGGACCATTATAATCTCCCTTTTCGGTTGTGTACCAGAAAGCAAGTCCATCAGCTCCAATTCGACCACGTCCCGTTACTCGGAATACAATTTCAACTTCCCACCAATCGAAACTGGTTCTTGACTTCGTCCAGATGGCTCCCTTTTGTGATCGAAGCGATGGTGCAACACGTACACTTTCCGCACTGGCAATTGCATCTAGAAATCGATAAAGAAATAGATGAATTAATTAATTCTCATTTTAAGAAACTATTTAAGCAGAAATTAAAAAAGTGCAGTCGAATCTAGATAAATGTGATCTCATGGGACCCTTGAAGAAATGCCATTTTATAGAAGACCCAATATCCCGAGCTCCAGCTTAAAGAGGTTCTAAATATAAATATCGAAACGACAATACGTACATAGCATTGGGCCTTGTTGGCTAAGCGCACTAGGCTTAAAACACATGGGTCATGGATACGAAACACACCTTAAAACTCGTGAACTAAGTAAAAAAAGTGATATTTTGAGTAGTAATAGCGACTCAGAAGTGCACTTTTACCCCAGAAGGATTCATAGGAACTAAAGAAGCATCGACATTATAGGTTTAATCAGGTGAAAGAAAAAATCAGGGACGATTGCCCAGATAGACAGAAAATAATGATCAAGTTACAGAACGGAAGGGTAACGCCAGCTATGTATAGGCGGACTACCACCAAACGAACTATTACTTAAAGCAGATTTGGAACAAGAAGTTAATATTCTTCTCCCAATCTTAATCAAAGTTACAAGGACTCTAGGGAATTAAAGACCGGCATTTTTAAGATCCCGAAGAAATACGCAGGATTGTAGAAATGGGTGTGAAATAGGTCTACTTACTGATGTATTTCACTGTAGAGACTAGCCTCTGTTCTAGCAGCAATCGCCCTGTCATCAATTTTTAGGTATCGAGCCCGAGTAGGGAGAAGTGGGAAATCCCGGTCGCATTTGTATTTAGAGACTGAAGGGCTCAGGTGCTTTGTTGGAAAGGAAAAGATACTTCAGTATTTTAAGCTGAAATATATCCAGTAGGAGAATTGACTATACAAGGAAGATGAAGAGGCAATTCAATCAGAATTTGTAGTGATAGCCAGGCTGCTTTACAATCTATTCATTGGAAACAATTGAATTTTGTTGACAGATTTAATAACTAAAAGCTTGAATGGGTTCCAAACCACCAGTGTGTTAATAGCATTGAAATCACTTGAATCCTTGATTACTCTCAAGTCATTAAAGAAAAGCCATGAGGTCCATTCAGATTATACTTCCTTTTATCAAAAAACATCACCCGTTTCTACGGTTCTCATTATATTTACTTAAATTCAAGTCTAGTTTTTGCCGTCAGAGATGCGAATATTTTTTAATTACTTTACGGACACTCGCTAAAGTTTGTTTTTAATTTAATTTAAGAGGCTCAGAGGCTGTAGCCATATTAGAGCCGTGGGGATGTTTACTTATATATTCATTTTTTTTTAATAATATTAAAAACGTATATTGTTTGCTCTGGCGAAGTGAAACAGCACTAAAAAAAGGTTTGTCAATATTTTACAAGATAGAGACTGCGGTGATATCCCGCACAAATAGAGGAGTGAAGCCTAAAGTCGTCAGAGATGCAAAGAGTGTAGTCCTTCAGGGGTATTTCGAACACGACAAAAAAACGTGATCGGCATTCTCACATTGGTTGGAATGGGCACACTGGATTTGCAGTAACTCTTAATCAGTTCAAATTGCTATTGGGGCCATTGTGGTTGGCGATGATTGGAGAAAATAGAACTACCATTGAGTGGCTAGAGTCTACCTTTGGAACCATGCATGTAATGAGATGACTGGAATTATCGAGTGCCAACAATACTCGCTATTAGCAACACTGCCAAGCGTTCCCATTCATACGTATTTAAACTCAAGGTCCTTTTACAACTCTTTAGTGATGGATACAGAGCAACACTGGTATGGGTTCTAGCACATTGTAGCATACGAGGTAACGAACTAGTAGACAAGCTAACCCGCGAAGGCGCTTTCTTACTTCACGCACAGACGCTCTTCCCGAATCCACTTCAAGAAGGCAAACACCCTGGCAAGAAGATGACAAGATAAATACTGTCCCTAAAGTTCCAACTTTATTCTTCGAGTTGATGCAGTAGAATTTTAGTACGATTTTTGGACAATTGACATACGTTCTAGGACTGTTGACACAACTTTTGCCGACATTTGCGATTCTTCTCACAGGATCTTTAAAAAGTGGTTGATTGCCCAATGAACTCAACGAATCCATGCTCTTTATCCATTCATAAATCGGAAATCTAAGCTCTCCGAAGAAAATAAACTTTTGATCTTCAAAACAGCCATGCAGCCTATCATTCTATATGGAGCCCCAATTTGGAACCCGTGTGCTAAAACTCACAAGAAAAAGCTACAAGTATTACAAAATAAATGTTTGAAAATAATTTTAAACAAACCGTTTTATTTTCCAACACGACATCGCCACGATTTAGCTAAAGTTCGTTCGATTTCACACCTATCGGAAAAAGCTATGAACAATTTTCGCGAAAAATGTCTTAACTTATAAAACCCCCTAGTTACAGAACTATTCGGTACTACGAGTATTTAAAATGTAAGCTGCCTAAATAAGTTAGTTTTGTTTTAAGGTAGTTGTAAGGTAGTTTTAAGTTCCTATTAAGGTTTTTAAAAAGAATTTTCCTAAATGAAGTATCACTTTAATTAATAACATAATTTGTCAAGAAATAGAAATACTACACTATAGTTGTAAAGACAATAATTTTTTTCCCGTCTGATCTCTACAAAAATTGTATAAACTATAAATATCTTATAGAATAACGGTAATAATTAAGTAAATAAGTAAGTAAAACTTTTTGTTTCATTTTGACATAGTCCTCAACAGCATAACCACAGAGAAGAAATGAAATGGTTAAAAAAATACTGCTGTTACATTATAATTCCATTATCGTTTCCTATCTAAACTTTTCTTTTTTTAAGTAGGAAAAAAACGGGTAGATACTGAGTTTTCGCGTCCGATCCCGAGTGTACATTTTTAAAGATCCTGCTTATGTATTTTAAGTATTTCAGATATTGCTTCAAATTTTAGTCATTATACGGTTGTGCCACATAGAAGGTGATAAACAACATACACTGCCTCTTTAGACGCTTCTCCTGTTCCACTACTCTAAATCGCCTACCCCAACATTTCATCCTCTTCATTGGCATAGCAGTGCAACTGCATGAAAGGGTGACACCCTCTAAGCTATTTCGAGGGCAACTGGGGAATATTCTGGTTAGACGTTCTCGCCAACGACGGATCTTTGGAGGGGCAGTACAGTCCAAGATAGGCATTAAGACTTAAGAGAAAAAAAGTGGCATTGGATCGATCATAGCGAAACGTCTACAGCAGGTTCTGGGCTGCAATCCGCTAGGTGGACCTACAGGGGGGTAACCAAAAAAATTAGCAGAGAAGGATGTTCAAGAAGGAGTAAATCATGTCAATGAAGTGTTGCATATTAACGAAAGACACTGTTGCTGCCCTATGGCGGAACATGAGAAATTGTAAATTAAAATGTCCCGAAACTTTACCACAAAAGTTTTTTCGCAGGAGCATAAAAGAGACTCATGTATAATAATTAGAGGAATAAAGACACGTGTGCTCCATTGTAGGAAATTTTACGGTAATCGCAATCTGATATCGCAATTTGATAGCCGCAGATTGTGCACGATACGAGCAGGAATGTATTTGAGACTCCTGCGCACAGGTGACTTTCGCATTGCGATGAAATATTTAAGAGGACGACGTTAGATTAAAGCTTGTTGAGCAGTTTGTAAATGTTCACTGCGCTCTAGTAGTTTGCAGAATTTACTGTTTTCATTAGAATGAATTAACCGACTTCTACGACTTCTACGACGGCAATGAATGGATTCGTATTTTTTGCTAGCGGTAGCCGCTCTACTGATTTCAGGTCGGTCAGATTTAATGAGCCCCGTTTGCAGTTTCGAAAAATACTGCATCATATCGTTAAACAATAAATAATAGCATTTTATGCGGGATAGAATGGTCATTGCGATTATCGAACAATTTCTCCTCTGCTACCAACAGAAATTAAAATCAAATTACAAAACCGAACCGATCAAAAATCGGGCTCTCGGGTTACCAAGAACCTGAAGCAAACAAGAAAAGCTGTCAGCGAAAGTCGTGAAACTAACAAGAAAACCGAAAAATTGCAAAAACTCATTTTTTTGAAAAACGTACGCGTGTCAAAATAGAAATACACACGCATGACCGAACCTATCCTCGACGCACTCCATATAGCGACGTCTCTTTCACACTCACTCGTCTTAATGGCGATTAGAAGAGTTACATAGTTCCAACAAATCGAATCTGACGTGTACTATACTTACTTCCACCGTATTCCCAAAACGGGACGGTTCCATCCTTTTGCGCCAAATAAGGCGGCTTAAACGAATATTTATACTCGAAACGACGATGCACTACGCTATTAACGTTCCCGGTGGCATGGTTATGTGACGAAATCCATAATATCAGGAAAATAGTCGCACTAGAGACGCTGCACCGCAAACCGGCCAAAGCCATTTTCGTTCCGTTCGGTTCGCTTCTACTCAACTGACGACTGAAGAGTGAGCAGTGAAGAACAAGCAAATGCTAAACGTCAACTTAAAAAGGGAAATTTATTCGCTGATATGAGCTGTCAGGGTTGAACATTTCAAGTTTTTCCTTATCGGTTGGGAATTTCGCAGTATCGCTTTGCGACGTATACAAAATAACGAATTTTTAAAATGTGTAAATGAAATTTTTCAAACTTCTACAGAAATGCAAGAAATTCTTTGTGGCGCCTGATTTGGCAACAATCTTTAAGTCCACGGATTCCACGGTCCAGACCACGGCTTGAGAATAAATGGCGTATTTGGGAATTTTATTCGTCTTTGTATAATTAATTTATTCCCTTCATGCTACATGGGCAAGTCATCTCCATTTTAAGAGTCGGAGGCAATACAGCCTCTTAGTTGAAGTCAGAACGGGAAAGGTACCACCCAATAACTCAGTGAAATGAACCAGATAATTGTCCCGTTTCGGGTACACTTCCTCAGCTCAAGGAGCTGGAGACATCACCGTCACTCAGCTTCAGCTCAACATTTTCACCATATCAACATACAGATGCATGTATGATGACGTTGGGCTCAATGCCTAATAATCTACCTTAACCCCTAGTACTTCTCAGTCAGTACAGCGCACTGGTATAAGAGGTACTACAAAAATAAATTGGTTAAGTTTTTGTAGTTCTTTGCTTGTACCTATATCCTATCAAAAAATATCCTCACCTCGACTAATTCGAAATAAAGCTATGCATGCATATCGCCATCATCAACGCCGGATTACTCTGTGACAACACCAACTACTTCAGCCGGATAGATAGAAGATACTTACTCGCGCCTGAAAGACTGAGGCTTAAACCTCTGATCACATTCTGTGCAGCTGCCAGCCAATTAGATTCCAGATGCAGATGTCGGGGAGAACTTTTATTGGCCAATTTCCATTACCAAAACAGGCCTCATCTCTTGGAAAGAAATAAAATAAAACGAGGACAGTCTCTAAGTTGAAACTGGGGAGAGATTGTTGAAAGGCCTTCGAAGAAATCCCTCTGCCTCCGATGAAAGCAAAATCAATATATCCATGGTAAATGAAAAAAGTAACTAAAAAGAGTAATACCTCCCCTCTTTGTCTACACATACAATTTCCGGTTTTCAGACCCTTCTTTAAAATTTTCTAAAAAGTACTTACTAGGTATTGAAATAGGACACCGCTGGTCCTAACGCTGGAGACTCGTCAACGCACTTCAAATATCTTTCTCGGTGTAAAAATTATATGTGGAGTTACTGATCCTCAACAACTGCTTAATGTAGTCCAAACTCATGCAGAAAGTCTGGGAATCATTCATTTTTGAAAACATCGTACAATCATAGAAACTATGGATTTCATGAGCCCATAGCTTCAATTTATCGGAGCCTCAGTTGTATACCAGATATGTTTGTTTTCTGTCTCAAGTTCCTTTTGCGCATTTAATGTATTCCTTGCTTTGTCTTTTTGTTTCTCTAAATTATATATTTGAATGTTGTCAGTAATTTGGTTTTAGATGAAAGTTAATAAAAAAAATCCACTGCCCCTACATTTTATCATCTACCTATGTCGACTGCCACAGCTGAGTGCATTAAATGGTAACCAACATAAGCTATTTCAAGGGTAGTAAAAAAATCATCCGACTAAATTTAATCGTTCGTAGAAATTTTAGGCCATAAACTTAGAAGAAAATATTAAAAATATTTAGTTATTTCCCTAATAAGACAATATTCTATCAATCTCTATCGCATATTATGTAAAAGAGAGCTCAGATACAATGAGAACGGAAAGTAAAAGAAGCAGTGGATCGGCTACACATGACGCAGGAATCACCCGACTCTCGCTCGAGGCATCTTCCACATCGTATACAAATAGTTTCTACACTGTAGCACCCGACCAATCGTAGGATATCGAATAATGAACATCACTCACAAATCCACGCGATAATATTCTGAAAGGGAAAAAAATTTGTCGACAAATTTGGACCCAATGACTTCACATCGGATGCTTATTGCTGCGGATAAATAGTTAGAGCCCATATTTCGATGTATGGGGACAAGTCTATTGAGATTCCGTTTTTAGCGGTTGGCTAGGCATCACTAACAAATTTTATACATTTGTTTACGGATGTAATTCGCCACTCGACGCTAAATTCACTGAAATTTTCTTCATGGCAGTTGACGCGACGTTTGTTTTGAGCATTGCTGAGTAGTGGCAACGTTTGGACCGATAATACTTCCAAAATCTAAAGGGCACATCCTGGCTCCATAAAAGCACATAAACGGATAAGGATGGCAGTGTCTGGAGAGAACATAAATAAAAAATTTCAAATTTAAAAATTACCAGCAGTTGTAACGCTCATTCTTTCGGTTTTTTTATACCTGTGGCATCATGCATTTGGAATTTTTACAGTGCACTTACATATGACGCAGTTCGATCGTACCAAAGTGGACGATGCGACGTTCACAGACGCCGCAATTTTTAACCTAGCAATAGGTCTGTTCTTCTTGGCTACACCTTCTACACTTTTCTGCACTAACTCTTGAGCGGGTGCAGAGAGGTGAAGAGGGTGAATAAAAAAAGAACAAACCTATTAGGTTTGTTCTTTTTTCATTCACCCTCTTCACCTCACTCAAGAGTTAGTGCAGAAAAGTGTAGAAGGTGTAGCCAAAAAGAACAGACCTGATGTTTCTTTCATCATATGGCCCGAGGTTTAAATCGTGGCTTCGGGGATTTTATAAATAAAATTTAGAAGTTTTGTCATTATTCTTTTTTTTTAATTCTGGAATTTTTTTAATAACAGCCCCGGCATTTTTCTTTTCCTTCGTTCAGTAAAACAATTTTTTTGACAAATGCAAGAGAAACGCGATTAAAACACATAAAGACTGGACATATGAAAACTGGCCAATACGCGATCCTAAATTTAACTTTAAAGCACCATTACCAATTAATTATTGCGTCAAGTGAAGAACGATAATGAGATGACACAAGTGCGTTTAGATTCCCTAATTATTTATTTATTAACCATTATCAATTCTTCTTTGTAAAATAAAAATGTTCGGGTAGGAAAAGGATTTGAACATATTAATACAAGGCTGCAATAACTAGGCTTATTAACTTATATTTTTCGATGCCACTATTTCTTTCTACACGTCATTACATTCTATTGAGATTATTAATTTGATAAGATAAATTAAAAAATATATAGCACGTTCTATACAACTGTTAGAGTGTAGAAAATTTGACAATTTCTTAGGAATTATTAATCACATCCGTTTACGAAATATAGTAGATATTTTTTTTAAATATTAATTGTTCTTTTTTATTATTATTATTTGATGTATTTTAAAAGTACAGCCATACATTGAAAAATAATTACATAGTTCACTACATACTGAGCACACGTACTCAGACTACTTGTGTAATGTTCATCACTTTTCGATTAAAAGTAAAATAGGTGGTGAAATTACTGTTATGAACGAGACTATTGTTATAAAAGATGTAGGAACAATTGCAAATAATATACCTACGTAAAACGCGATGTTCTTTCTGACGTAACGCGTTTTCTCCCAGTTCAGATCTGGTTGAAGTGAAAATGAAATAATAAAATAAACAACTAGATAAAGCATAAAGTTTTTTTAAATTTATTATTCTAACTAAAACTCTAATCTCTCTAGTTTAATACAATATTGCTGCAGCAGTTATTTATATTTAGGAAATATTCAAAGAAATTATTTGTAATTGTTACAATTTTAAATTAAAATTAATGGGGTTTGAATGATTTAAATAAGTGAAAAAAATGCTCTAAGTAAATGTCGATGAAGTCTTACTACGTGTAATAGCTGGGAGAATTTATCGTTAGTTTCACTACTCATCATCTACATTGATCAGCGTGTTTCCTGTACATATTAGTTTATGTATATTATTATCATGTAGTTCATATAATATAAAAAAAAATTGGTAAAATAAATTCAAGTGTTCTTTTAATGAAATTGTAAAGAAAATAAAATTAATGATTATGTAAAGAATGCAAATCAGACGGATTCGAAAATAAACTTTTCAAATTCTCTTCAAAAATTGCTATTATTAACATTGCTCCGAGACCACAAGACATTCCGAATAATTGCAGAAGGCATTGCGATAAAGCGCATCTTTCATTATGTGTCGATGTTAATTCCGGCATCTGTGAAGCATACGAAAAAATTAATACCGAATTTGTAAGCAATCAATTAAAATCGCACCATATCAACAAGAGCAATGTAAATAAACATGCCCGCGGCACAGGCAAATACCCAGGCCGATGCCTCCGGTGTATCGCCGATTATAATTCCCAGTATCATTCCCAAAAAGCTTAACACCGATGACAACAAGTTATAGTACACGGCCTGTTTAGCTGACATGCCCGCTTTTAAGAGTACGGCAAAGTCGCCCAATTCATGTGGAAGTTCGTGACAAAATACGGCAATTGCGGTTGAAAATCCTCCAGCGATATTATTCGAAAATGCAGCACCTGTCACAACAAAATATTAAAGAACAATAATTTAAGTTCGTTACATTGTAATTAGAAATATAATAAAAAAAAATTAACAAACCGATTGCCATTCCATCAGTAAAATTATGTAAACCGTCGCCCATAACAACCATCCATGCGACGGCACTTAACGATCTCGGTGGTGAATGAACATGACCATGCTTATGGGAATGACCATGATGCGAAGATTCATGTTCACGTAGAATGATCGTATAAGTTTCTTCGCGAACTCGTTCCTTATCACGTTCAACTTCAAGATCAATGCTTTGTAAAAGTTTCTGTGCATTTTCATTATGATCGCCATGATCTTTAGTATCTTTACTGGTACTGTCATTGCACGAATTGTTGTACGTACAGTTTTTTTTACTGTTTAACGGTGTAGCTGCTAGAGATTCTTTATTTAATTTTGCATTCACTTGATTATGATGATGATAATGATCTTCTTTTGTATCCATTGCAATTTCATTGTAACAGTATGGATATGAATTGTAGCGATCTTTACATAGTTTATCACCTGTTGCCGAATTATTGATGGACGCTGAATCTGGATCGCGCATAACACGAACACGAGACGATGGCTTTTCCGTTTTTTCGATCTTTTTTCGCCATTCGGCGATCATTGTTAGGCCACGTTCTGTTGCAAAGAAGAATATTATTCCGAGAACAGCTATTAGGCCTTTCCATGTCATACTGGTATGACCATCTTCAGCTGAATTGAACGTCATCATTGCCTAATAAAAATAGATATTTTCAGTCAAAATTGACTCTCTATATATAATATTTCTTAATATGTAACTAAAAACAAAAGGAGAAAATCTTTGTGAAATTTATCACCATTGGAATCGCCGCGTGATTTTTCTGTGTCGAGTGGGATAATTTTCATTTTTATATGACTTTTACGTTGCTCCTAGGCGATTTTTCCTTCGACTATACTATTTACCTTCGTTAGATTAATTAAGGTGAATAACTGCTCAATCAGCCAGACACAAAGATCGCGTTGTGCCCTAACATTGTACAGTTCAACTTCCGCAAGATCAATACCATCTCAAGTAAACCAACCTGGAAAGTGAGTACTCTTTTCCTTCAGAGTCCTGTACATTAGCTTGATACAGTTGGGTCCTTGGATAGAATTGCTTCACTCATCTACTCTGATTCACAGAATGCCTTTCGCTACATCTTACCCATATTTAGATGTTAAAAATTAAATCCGAGACTAATATTTAATTTTAAGAAAGGAATTGCAGATATCTCTGGTAATATAACAAAACTATCAAATAAATATTTTTCGGAGTATTGCAGCCTCGAAATCTGTGGATTTCTTTTGGAAAAAACTTTTTTAAGCCTTTGGGTTTAGACAAGGTTGGTAACGTTTTCTATTTTAAAATGATGTAGTTTTTTTTTGGTAAAAACAACTTCACTGAAGTAATTTTATAAAGTAATTGCAAGTTTGATTCTTACTTATGTTTGTAGCGGCAAATAATTTTGAACTCTCCCTGTTCCTTATAACATTTATAAAAAATTAATTATTTTTCTTCCAAGCCATAACCTTTAGAGCTTCTCAAAGTAAAGAAGAAAACTGCGACAAAAAATTACTTACGTGTGGCAATAAATGCAAAAGCGCATCACCAGCTAAAGTTCCTACAGCTAAGGCAACTAAAAATTGTATGATATGTTGATAGAAATGCCGATCCATACAGGGAATAACTGCAACTCCAAGAAGACCGACCAAACTCACTCCCAAAACCGAAACAGTAGCATACAACCATACTGGAAAATAAAATCAAATTATAACTCCTCAATTATCCAAATCTTTCTAAAGATTGCTTACCTCTAAACCGATTTTGAATTGGTACCAACTCCTCGTGATCTGGTACAAGTTTACTTGAGATACATCCGGATTTTTCTAATAAAGTTGGAGCGGTTAATTGATACAAAAGTATCGGACAGATATTATATAAATCATCCGAATTGAAAAAAACCCGAGATTTATTGGTGGTAGCGGTGTTATTCGTTAAATGTTGTTCGTTCATGATGCCTGTAGACTTATCATGATCGTGGACAGTAACGGGATTTTTTGAAGCCGATGCAACACGATTGATCAATTCTAAGCTAGAAATACACTGGGAAAAAAACTAATATAAGTGAATTGAAATAACGAAATATTAAAAAGTTAAATTGAGAATTCAATCGAATTCCTCGAATATAATCGAACTGAATTAAATTTAATTTACCGTTTCGTTCGATGTTGACTTGGAGCTCTTAATTGCAGTCTCGTCGTTTTGAATTCGATCTTCAATTAAATTATATAATTTCAAGTGGTTCAGCATTTTTTCGAAACCAATTAAATTCATTGTTGATCCATTGGCTTCACCGAATTGCTCGAACAGTTTTTTCATAAATTTTTTCGAAATTTCAATTCCATTCGTGTTTGATAGCGGCTCGTCATGATGATCTGCATGTCGTTTCAATCGATTTTTTGCCTCATTCTTACTGTCGTTTTGGCTAGAGATTTTCGTTCGGCCGCGACGTTTTGTATATACATTGCCTATTCTAAGTCCATCATCAGCATTTAATTTATCATATGTTGTAATTGTATTTTCGAGAATTTCCACGCTGCTTTCATAAAGAGGTCTAATTTCTTTTCCTCCCAAATTTGGTTTGGTGATCGAGTTGGAACCGTCCAAATGGTCCTTGCATGGCAGATGATCTGCACACAGTAGACACACTACGCAGACTGCCATTAAATGTCGGGCCATGTTTAATTTATTCCCCGTTTAATTTACTTTTAAGTAAATAATTATTAGATTTGAAATCTCCTTCCACCTATGCGAGTTGGCTGTTTTACATCCATTTATTGCTAAGCCCGTATGCTTTTAAGTACAATCTGTAATTAAATGTGTTGAAATTAATTATAGCAGTTCTATTAAAATATTGTTCGACGATTGTTGACTCAAACAAAGTTCAAGATGTTCAATTTCTATCACTCATTTATTTGCTTATGAAATTATTATGATTTATTAAATTATGCAGCAAATTTATGAGCTGGGAAAATTAATTACAATTTTATTCTAATTTATGAATTTATATTATGCAGGCAATTTAAAATAAACCAGTATTGTGAAAAGGAAATTGTCGCGTTGAAGAAAAATGTATCGTTTGTCATAATTCCACACAAAATAAATAATACAGCTGAAAAAATATTTATTTAATGCAATAAATAATTGATATGCTACAAAATCCAAACCCATTATTTAAAATTTAAATAATGCAATTTATTAGTTTGCAGCATTATTAAATAGAGCTTTGAATTTAAGCTCATAACTACTTCATTTGTTAGTAATTTCCATAGATGTTTCTGAACCAAGTATGTAAAGGTCTTGCCTTAAAGTTACACAATTTCGATATTTATTACTTGATTCTATTAAATGAATCCTAATTGATATCAATAAAACATTGTCCACGATTAGTTTCATAACAGATAGATCACCACAATGTATTGATAGCAATTCAATTTCATCTCTTAATTAATGTAATCGACCCTGTGAATTGATGAGTATGACGGTTTCCTGATTATCGTCGTTGTACAAAATAGAAAATTTGTTGTTAACTTCTCAGCTTACAGGATAGGATAAGATATTCTGGTGTTCTTCCCATTCGAACATATTTGGATTCGGTTGTCCAACAAAATCTGGGATGATAGACTAGCATGCGCACACGCTAGGCTATGAAGAGTAGGGGTGTAAAAAACCAGCATCTTCTCAAACATCGCTAAAGCGTCAGTCAATAAACAATTATCGACTGAACCACAAGCTATAAGTGAAGAAGAAGTAACCCTATGCAATAAAAAATTAAAGAACAGTATATCGACGAGTCAAAGTCAAAAGCTTGAGCATCCATTCAAACTAGAAGCAATAGCGGCTAAACGGCTAAATTTTTACTGGAATGTCTCGATCGCATGGGTCGAGTACGAATGTCGGTTTGGGCTGGCGATTATGGCATCTGAAAAGGCTTTAACACTAAAGCTACCACGACGGGTCAAATGACCCATTTTAAACTTTTTGTCAGAATTTCTTCTAAATAACATTATCATTTTTTTAAATTTAATAAATAAATATTTTTGAATCGTTATTTGGAAAAATTGCTTAATTCATGTACCAATTTGTGCTACATTTTTCACTATACATAGTATAATATATATATAACATTTTAAAGACGGGTCACTTGACCCGCTGTGGTAGGAATAGGTATACATGAAGTATCGGTAGGTTTAGTGTTAAGGAAAAAACAGGGGTATATTACGTCCCTGTTCATGACCAAGTTCTCAGAATGGAAGATGCAAGGGTCAAAGCAAACTATTCGAAAAGTAGCTTCAAGGAGTGATAAAATCCTGGTGACAGAAAAAGGTTTAACTTGATTATCCTATCTTACGATATCAACGGAGATCACATTGTACAAGAACTGAATACATATATAGAATGAATGCATAAAAGGCTTAAGACCTTAAAGGTGGATTTCCATTGTCGTCGCATTTATGCGTCTGTGCGTCGAACGCACAATTTACTGCCACGCTTTTCAGTTTCGAGTTTACATTTGCAACGCAATTTCTCTAACGCACAGTGCTGTCAAATATAAACTGATAGGAAGTTTATAATTGTTGAATGTTATAATTGTTTAATACTCTGGAGGGCTTAGATACGGTCAATAAAAAAATTAAACAGTAATAACAGGGACACTAATATTGGCAGTATTTTCACACTAAGCAGTAAAAAATGAACCGGAAACTAACTATACCCAAGTTTCATAAACGGCAAAAGGTTCTGAAAATGCTTCTAGCGTATAAGTTGGAAGAAGAAAAGGAGCAAAGATGCTGAAGAAACTTAGTGCAGGAGATGCGTTTGAACGACAGTAATATGTTCTTCAAATACCATCGAATGTCGATTGACCTTTTCGATGAATTACTCGATCTAGTCGGACCGACAATTGAAAAAGTCTTTCGTATTTGTTTGTTGCACAACTGGCGATATAGTGACAGTTTCAAATATTTTAAAATATATTCAGACATTTAGCATCCGATGATCTTATCTTCTGCAAGGAAGAAATAAGAGCAGTCACAAGACAACTCACAAAACTACAAACACCGAAGAACATTGACAGAATCTACAACTAGAAATGACAAAAAAAGTTATAGCAATTTCATTTTGCGGCACGAAAAAAAGCTGAAGAATATCCGGCTTGTGACGCAGACGCATCCTGTCCCTTAAACTACAATCTGATTGGTTGATTGTTGCGTCCGACGCTCTAACGCAGAATTGAGACGACAATGGAAATCCACCTTAAGCCTGAATGATAAAAAAAAGAATTCGTTATACTTTTTTTGAGCATGGCTTTCACTATTAAAGAGTCAACTTAGCTTCAGAAGGAAACTTTTGGCTCCAGCGAAATGGAATAAAAATTGTATCTTCATCGGTTACATCGCAAAAAATCCAGAAAACGCAATACTTCAAAACTAACAAGATCAGAAAATCAACCAACTGCCTGAAAATAAACTTCAGTAATTATTATTTTTCGACTGTCCAGCTCATCTTCCAGTTCAGACCTAGAAGCATATAAAATAATTTAAGATGAAATGCGTGTCCTTCAGCTAGTAAAGAATATCTGAATGAACAAAGTGCATAAAGATGGTGTTTTAGTAAAAAATGTTTTCGTCCGACAAGATTCAAAAGAGGAAAACATTTATTTTGCATTTTTTTCATAAATAATTTTTAGTGTATACAGTACACCACGATAAAGTTGCACTGAACAACAGTCGGTATGAAGTCCTAAATAATGAATTTAAACTGTCTACATATTGTTCTAAATCAATGAAATTTATTCTGATGTTACAGCATCTAAAAAATTTATGGAAACCGACCTAGTAAGTACGTAATAGTTATTGATCAAACTTGAGCAGAAGTATGTAGTTACGTACATATCTTGTTTACCATTAGTTTCCAAAGTCAATTTATTTTCGTAAACATGCAATTTTACTAACCGAACGGATACATGTAACTACGTATGGTACTAACCAGTATCAAGAGAAGTTCAGTTGAATCGGTTCAATTCAATAAATTTAAAGGCCATATCGATTGCGTGATTTGCAAACATTACAACTTTTATTAGATGAAGAAATACATTGTTGGAACTCCTTATAGTACCTGAAATTTTCAGTACCTACATGATCCTTCTGAAGAATAGGGCAATAGCACAACGTTCTAAATGCACTGTTACTGTTTTTATACTCTAGATGAAATCATATAGAGTATTATAAGTTTAATCCAGTCCAAAAGTTTGTAACGCATAGAACCAAGCCTCGGAGGAAAAAAAGTTATATATTATGTTTTGTTTATTTGTGGCCAAAAACCTCAAAACCGCTTGACGTCCGTCCGTCCGTCCGTTAGCATGATAACTCAAGAACGCCTTCACCTAGGATCTTGAAATTTTGAATCTGGATGTTTGGTTGAATTTGTAAGTCTAAGTTCGTTAACGGGCAAAATCGTCCTATTCCTTCGGGTAGCTGCCATACAAAATGTCCTTAAAACACGTGTTCAAGAATATTTACCAATAACTTCGGAACGCCTAAAGCTACGACTTTGAAATTTTGTATACGTTTATTTTTCAATAGTTGGAGCAAAATGTATGATTGTGAGGAAAATCCTATGAGTCCTTCGTGTAGCTGCCATACAAATATCCTGTCAAAATGTCTTCACTTAATTTACGGAACTCACTATAACTCAAATAATCGTTTAGCTATGAATTCGGAATTTTGTACAAATTAGTTTTTAGTGAAAACGAAATTCGAGTTTACTAGTCAGCGAAATCCTTATACTCATTCTGGTACCTTCCATACAAAAAATCCTTAAGACACGTGTTCAACAATATTTTTCCATAACTTTTAAACGCTTCAAGCTACGAATTTGAAATTTTGTACACATTCATTTTTGAATGATTCCAAGGAAAAGTATGAGTAAGAAATCGAGTGAGTTCTTCTTGCACCTGCCATGTGACATTCCTTCAAAAATTAAAATTTTTTTCGGTGACTCACCCAGTTCAAGATTTGAAATTAAACACTGACTATTGTCTTTTATTTTTGAGTAGCAATCAAATGGGAGTCCTTAATAAAGGCCATACAACATGTACACATAATTCTACTTTATCCCCAACTACAATATAAATCAGAGTTCAGTATTCATCTAGAGTACTATACGATTGGCTTGCAGCCGATCGTGACTGCAGTATGTTTATTAATATGTTTTTACTTAGACGGGATTTAAACCTACAACCATTAGCCTCTGCGAATTTTTCATCAAATTCGTTGAGAAATTTGATTTATCCGAAAAATTCGACATAAAAGTTAAGTTTGTATGCTATTCCATATGGTCATTTGCAGGATTAACAGTTTTACAGAAGTTTAAATTTTTTAAATTTATAATTTATGGAAAAAATATTTGTTTTTAATTTTTGAAATCAACTATAAATTAGCCCGTTAAGTTTATTTATAATAAATAATTGCAGAGTGAAAATTCTTCCACAAGATCAGTGTCAAAAAAATATGTACATATATGTTATTAAAATTATAAGTTACTACTTATCTTTAAGAAGATCTACCCAAACTTGAATTCTAAGAATTTTCGAAATATTATCGTCCACAAAATGTGAAAAGTAAATTTTAATATTATTTAAATATATTCACCAAAATTTTGTCCGTTAGGCCAACAATTCGTATCGAAACCACTTTAGACAACTTATAAAATAAAATAAAATTAAACTTTAAAGATTTAGACGGCAAGAAAAAGCGTCCGCTGCAAAAGCTCAACGGCCGTAAACTAAACTGACTTCAAGAAATTATTGTACTAACGGCGATCTTTTTCATTTTCTTATGTTCACAAGAAACGACTCAAAATGCTGACGTTATCGACAAATATCCCATAAAATGAGCAAACATGCTCACAATGGGACATTTTTATATTATTTAGCGCACCAAAACGGGTCACTTATATATTGAAAACGACTATCATGGATCATGCAGTGAAAAACCGGCACAAGTTAAGGTTTAAAAAACCACTACATAATATAAATGTATAACGAAACAGTAAATAAAATTCATGAGTTAGCATTTAGCAACGAAATAATTGCGACGTTACTCATTTTTCACTTTTATCGCTTGCTGTTATAACGACTGCTTTTAGAGTATAAGCAACGATCGTTTAACGTGATGAATCCGACCAGCTTTTATATAATGGATTTAACTTTATGCTATCGCGCAAAGATAATACTACCCTAAGTTGATCATGGGTTTACATATATCACGAATTTCGTGCGATATATGCAGCCAGGTAAATACAAGTAATTCAATTTTATGGTACTCGTATCGGAATATGTAACATTGCAAATATATTTGATGTAAGTTCTGAAATTACATTTAGGTGTACGTTCGGACCTTTTGATATTTGATACGGAATTGGTTTGCGCTAGTCGGCAATTAATCACATTTTAGAACCTCTGAACAATTTTATGGTTTGGTTATTTTACAGAATATCGCTAACGTAGCGTGAATAGCAGGATATCAAGTTATTAACAGACCTTCATATTCGATTCCAATGCCATTTCATAAATTAAATAATCTACTGATGCTTCACATTTTTCAAGTTCAATGATCGATCGATGTACCTACATTATAAATTACAAGTACATTACTTTGTAGTGTGCTATGTAAGAAGCGTACCATTGCGTGAATATTTAATCAGAATAGGTATCAATCAGAAGATTATGATTTTTCTAACAATAGGCGGAGAGATTCTTCCAAGAATCTATTGTGCTATACCCATACATCTTTTTATAGTTTCCTTCTTGAGGTCATTTTTCTTGTACAATGGATGATACTCCCGACCAGAATCTTCTACGCGAAATACGAGATTTCGCCAAAAGCTACAAGATTTCGCATACGTACTTCTGGGAAAATCTTCTTTATTGACTGGATTTTTTGAAAATCTAGAGGGGATTCTACTTATCGGATTGAACATCCTCTATGTCAAGCCTCATTATTCTCACAGGGAAAAGTGATATTAAAATTTTTTGGAATATTTCAATCATTTTTAATTTTTATTTATTCTTTTTAATTGTTTTGTTACAAAATTCATAATTGCGAGAAAACCGGTTGTACCAAATTGAGAAGAGTAAAAAAAATTACTTCAAGACGATTTCAAATTTTACAATTTATGTCTTATGGGGTCCTGTAGTGAGATTTTTTGAATGGTGCAGTTGGGCGAAAAGTGAGTCGAAATTGAAGGATTTGGAGCAGTTCATTCTGAGAAGTTAAAAATCTGTACATATTTATTGAGGTTCTAAAGGAACAAATTCAAAATATAATTTTTATGGCGTGAGTGCCAAGGCAGATTTTACAAGGGGGATTTGGCGGTTAATTATCACCTCCCCATTGTTGATTTTTTTTCGCATGCACTGCGATTACTTTCAACAGATCCTATCGGGACTAGGTGAGATTTGAATTTCCAAACCCTTGATTACTATTCACTATACACTATGAAATAAGCATCTACCGTGCGATCTTCAGTTCTTGTATGACTCCCGATGGGGCATATTGCAGCAACACACAAGCCGTACCAATGGGCACTAGCCCTTACCTGTCGCCAGAACTTATATATCGCGATTGTTCGTCTACGTGTTTCTTGGACTACCGACTCCATGTCTTCCATGTGCATTATTCAAAGCATGCTTGAAGATGTCTTGATCTAGTTTCCAAGGCACGACCGATTCATTGTCACTTTCGCGTCTGAATCTCAATGGTTATCTTAATCTGGCCCGTCGTCCTCCACACATCGTCGTTAAAGATAACGCCTGACCAGAATATCCCCAAGATCCGTCTAAGATATTGACAAAAGTCTGCCTGCGGTGTTTAGGCACAGAACCCGAGTTACACTCATTTACAAAACAATCCTGGTACCGGTCTTAGAGAATGTTACTTTCATTTGGAAAACAAACTTACAAACGCAGCAAAATTAAAACTTTCTATTTCAATTATAAAATTAAATTCCGAAATGGTAGACCCTTCAGACTTTTGCATTACTTCAATTCAGTTGCGTGCTTCGGTATGAAGCTTGAATATTTACTAGAAAACAAGAGTATCTTGTATTTTTTTGTATATTCCACAGGAGTGGAATGAAAGATAGATGAAGGGTGAGTTTTTATTATGATATAATCAAAATTAAGGCATGTTACGAAATTTCATGAAAATATCCGCTTTATTTTAGCTGAAAAAGAAAAAATTCAGATTGAAGTTGAAATTTGAAAATACGAAAGTTGAAAAAAAAATCTGTCAACAGTTTGGGCCCAACTTTATTATTTTTTGGGTTGAAGTCTGGAACGAGTTTTATACTGAGATACGGTTTAGGTTACTATGCGACTAATAACGAAATAAATAACGTTTCAAAAAGCCTCCTGATTATTCTTTAGGTTGTCAGTCGCATAATAAACCTACACCCGCATCTAAGCATAAAACGCACCAAAAAATTTCAATTTAATATCTCAATATCTTATGAGCTACGCGCCGTCAAATGCTTTTGCGTACGGAGTCTACGGCGAACATTTGTGTGGTCTACTAGTCAAAAAACGTGAAAAGGCGAAATTTCAGGGTAATCTTTTTTTCAAATTTCAGGTCGATCACATTACTTTATTATTAAAAAATAATAAAGCAATTGGAAATGATGTCCGAAACCGTAATTCGGACGAAAAATTAAAACTTTTTCTAGTTATCACAAGTCCTCTTATAACTAAAAAACTATATGATATATTGCTAACATTACGTAGGTCTTTGGTGAAAATTATAAATTTAAAACGAAAAAAAGTATACAATTTACAAACAGTATGGGTGTGACTATTTTTGGGGTTAAGCTCCAGTATGCGGTTAATTTCCGGCACAGGCGTAATAACTTGTACCACATATCAACTGTAATCGCGACCGGGAGATTGACCGAACACCAATATTCCAAAATTGCACCCAGTCTTTCTTACGCAAAAGATCGCTATTATGTTTAATTTTCTTTTAATAAAAAACAAAGAAGCAAAAAAAAATTATTTGATATCCCATCGTCGTAAGGGCTAATGCAGACCACGAACTAGTCAGTCGGCCAACCTTTTTAATTGGATCCAGCAGCGCACACACTTTTTTCTGTGCGACTAAAGTATTAAGTGTTCATGCGTACACCATACAAACTACTCGGCTGATAGTTACATCAAATGCCTGCTAAATAAGCATCAATCATGAAGTAAACCAGGCAGGTTTTGTACAGAAACCGTCTACGCTATATCCTGTATTCCACCGGACATGCATATGGCTGTGTCAGATATCTAATATTTAAACACGCACTACCAATTGCAACGAGAAAACGATGTTGTAAACAATTTTTTAGTTGCTGCGTACGCGTATGGCTATAAAGTTGCTTGGCATATAGAATACTAGCCCGAGTGTTGGACAAGTCTTCGATCGAAAAGTAATTGTCTTGCATATACAACTTTTAGTTTAGACGATTCGAATCGATTGGTGTGCGCCCTTCCATATAACCGCATAGCCATTAGCCCACAGTTAAACTATCGCCTGATTAAAAGTTGTAAGTCCGAAAGGTGTTCTAAGACATATGGCGTTCGTGAAAATGTACTTAATCCCTGAGAGAATCACACGCATGTATACCGATACAAAGTATATAAGTTAATTTTTTCACGAGGCGTATACGTTTTAACTGAAAGATTAACGGTTAATGCTACGACGGAGCTCCGGCGGACTTAACTGGTAAATTTCTTGCTGGGAACATTATGAAAACTATTAACGGCGGCTCCTTTACAAGTTTATCTGTGTATTTCTTAAAATTGCATAAGATGAGAGTGAAAACACTTCCATTTTTATTTGAGATTGGCTTAACCACTTCTTTCTTATCAGTTGTTAAATTTTTAATTAAAATCTCAATTCTAAGACTAATATTAAACCATAAATGCTTCAAAATTTTATACATGCATTTATATATAACGTCGTATAATATTCAAGATAACATTATAATAAATGGAGACATAAATGAAATTTATATAACACGAGTATAGAAATATTGTTATAAACACTGATTTCAACGTGAATCTAACAAAAGTGGAATATATTTACTACATAAAGCGGCGAAAATATCTTTTTTTAGAAAATGTCGCAATAGTACACTAATATGAAGCGTACTTTGTATTAAATAAATATGCAACAGATCTAGATAAAAATATAGGCGATATTCCAAACAGAGCTTGAAGTACAATGGAAGCGGTCACATTTAAATAATTACCTAATAGGATTATAATGAGTAAATTTCTGATTTTAAATATCAAGAATTTTTTTTATCAAAATAAGTTATTTAACATTTAAATATTGACTTCATAAAATCTTATCTTCATTTTAAAGAGGAGCTTTGATATTAGCACTTTGCTCCCAAAAGAAGTCTCGATTTAACCTTATAACCTTCATTTCTTCAGATAGGTATTCGCAGGATACGAGTCATATTATTTAAGATTTAGATAATCATTTATTGTATGATTAATGAAAGTAGGAGGAATTACTGTTGTATAAGGTTAAGTACAACATGTTCTCCGACAAAAATTGGAAGAGAGTCAAAGAAATTTCAGATAACATAGTGGTGAAATTACTACTCTAGAGATTAACCAACGTACTTTTAGAGATGGTAGTAGCTAATGACCCCAGCATGAGTACATGGAAGCTATATAATGCCTGTTTTCATATTAATACAGAGGCTTCCTTTAGTCCTGATTGAAGTACGGCGCTGTCTTTAAGTTACAGGTTTCTAATTGTAAAATCATTCACGTATGTATTTCTAGGTCCACGTTCGATCTTCAAAATTCATACCAAAAGATATTTGACCACGTTATAAAATTTCAAATTAGAAAAATTTTGTATACGGTTTTTATTAATTCGGTTTTATCGTTTTTATTAATTCGTTTTAATTGAATAGAATGATTATTATTACGTGATAATTTTGATGTAAAGAAAATTAATGCTTTATCGATTTTGAAACAACAAAAAATTTGGCAATTTTGTCTATTAGTTTTGTATAAAGTTTTATGTTTTTTGTTCGTAAATTATCTAATAAATTTTTTTTACCAGGATTTAACAACACTACACAAAACACAATCAAAAATATATAAAACAATACATCTGCAACCTTCTAGCCACTTTACCAGACTGACAACGTTCTATTAAAAACGGCATCATACCTATAATAAATTCAATTTTTTTTTCGTTTTAGATTTTCGTTCCAAGTTTTAAAGTCACCACCAAAAATGTACTTCCAACCTTAACGAAATATCTTATTTAAAATTAATTTTTATAAATATTTTGGTACGAGTAGGAATAGTATCGGGATTATCCCGTATTTCCTGTGGGATCGAATTGAATTATATATTGTGGCTAATGCAGGCAGAGAAGTTATCAATTTAAATCTGAGATTTTCAGATGATACCTTTTATGGACCGCATCAAATCAATGAGTAATAGTTAATCCAGCATTACATGTACATATGTTTTAATGTTTAAGACAAACATGGTTATGATCAAGATAGATTTGCTTAATGGAACAGAAAAGAACCAGTTCTTCTGGGCAAAATTTTATTTTTGTTTTACTCAAGATATTATCAAACCGACATGTTCAACGAAACAAGGAAACTGCACAACAAATATCGAAGTCGGCTGGATGAATATGTTATAGAGGTATAATATCGATCTTATGATTCTAGTGTATGAAAGCGTTGAAGCGATAGTTTTCCATATTTAAAGTTCTCTGACTCCCGGGTCCCGGCCCACTTCGGAGTACAGTACAGAGGTCCTATGAAAGGACAAACTAGTCAAGGAGGTTTTTTTTCAGAACCTTCACGAAAAAGATCTATTACACTCCTAAGCAGCTAGTTGGCTGCAGAACCCGTCGAGTGAGCTATATGAAATAGCGCAAAACCCGCATGAAGTCTTCGTAGCCCAGATACCGCGCTCAACTTTGCAACTTATCAGACCTACTTAAATGTGTTGAACACAGATGCGGTTTCAACAAAGCACTGTGCTTCAGAATTCGTAAGAAACACTGTAGTGAATAATAAAAAATAATTGCACTTTAGATAAAATTATAATTCAAAAATAATTTGTAATTTTTATAATTCTATTGAATCAAAAATCTTACGTGAATTATCCTACATGTAAGTTATCAGGTAAAAATAAAATCTGGCGTTTTCCTTTCATGAATAATAGCGTATATTATTTTATGTTACATAATGCACATCAATATTTAATAGTGTAAGCACCTCATAATCATCTTCGCCTAAGCGATCAGATCCTGCGTCCAAAGAAGATCAAGCCGCCTCCCGATTAGCGTACATACATTGTTGCATACAAGCGGTTCAACATAGCATACAAGCCTCCATTTACTACCTGATCGCAGTTATCGATGAAAATCACGTTAAAAATATAATTTCGAGTAGAACTGATCGTCGTTTCATTCTCGCAGCAGAAAAACATATCCCCGGGCTCTGCAGCGCTTATATACTGCATGTATTGAGTCGAGAGATTTCCAGCATATTCGGTTGTTTGTGTGGAACGCATAAGAAATAACTATCACATGCGAGAAATGTCTACAGCATCCGAGAAGTATATGAACCTCTCTACGATATTGCAAGGTTATTGTTTTTCTCTGGTAACTTTAATATCAATAATAAGTGAGTTGTTCGGGTTGCCAGAGTACACATGTAACAATAACTTTTTAAATAAATAAATTTTTGCAACACGCGTCTGTAGCCCACCCATCCAGCAAAATTAATAATTAATAAATTATTAAAAAAGGAACTCTACGACAGTCATCAATATTGGTAAATCTATTATCTCTTGTATTATATGTTATATTTCTATGAGTGTTCATAACTTGAAAGAAAGTGGTTCATTTGTAGAAAGTTTACAAATAATGAACCGATTCTAAATAAATTTTAGTTTGCAAATAACAGATAGATATAGTGTGAACTATTAGTTTTCATTAAGAGAACCGAGAACCGAAAATTTAGTGGCAAGAGGATTTGTGATAAATAAGTTGTATTTGAGCCGGTAACACTAGCAGATTTTACCCAAAAGACGACTGAAATTCAATTTTCTATATTCTTCGTAAATCGGCTCTGTTGTAAACTAGCAAAATAACACAATTTGCGTTGGTCGAGTAGCCCAAAAGTATATAAGTAGCTTTCTGAAATTTGTACCCGTGAATTGAAAATTTTAATAGCCCAAATCGCGGGAAATAGCCCAATCTGGCAACCTTACTTCTAAGTTTCAATTGAACAATTGTATTTTTGCACTCCGACCAAATGTGTACCAGTGCAACCTACGCCGTTAATTCGAATCCCGCCCAGGTCATGGGTTTACCATAACACGGTCTCATTGATTGATCCAGAAATCAACATGCAGGTAATTAATATATATAATTGCAAATCACAAGGCTAAAATGCAAATTCCAAATTCAATTTCACTTTGACAAAAATATTTATAGAGTAGATAATGAATCCCACACGGCTGCATGTAAAAATCCAATGATAAGGAACGATATCAAGCTAAACGTTATTACGTTTGTCGAAAAATGTTGCGTGTGATAATGACTCACATTGAACACAGGTACCTCCATACAATGAATATAAACTGTTTTTCTTAATTTTTCTCAAAATTTACTTGGTATATAAAAATCAATTCGTGAAATTGTAACAAATTCTACGTAACATGAAATACATTGTTCAATTGGAACAACGACAAGATAATTTTATTGAAGAGATCTAATTAATTATTGCCAATTATGATTTAATTTCGAATCGAGCAGTAGTACGCCAAAGTCATTCCAATCTAGAAAATTTGCAATATAGGTTAATTACAAAAATGCATATACCAAAACATATTTGTTTTTTGAATCAGTGAATTATTTTTAGGTCATCGCCATCTTCACGTAGATTTTATTTTTTCGTTTTGAATTTTACGTTCAGGTTAAAAATACCAACTCATGATTAGAATGTGGGTTAAATCTTATGAGACTGGATGAATGTCATCTGCAAGATTCACTAATCCACAACCTGAACAATATACACAAGATCATCCACATGCACGAGCGCTATAAAATATACTTATACATAAACGTGTGTGTTCCATCATTTCATGTGTCTTATAGTTTTACTAGATAAAGTGTATGATGTATGATTAGTGGTTTTAGGTGATAATATTTAAACAAAATGCTGATATTTCTGGTATGGTATTCCGTATCACATACAGCTTAATTATGATACCTGTACTTATTCTAATATATTCATATTTCATCTTCAAACAGACCGAACTGTCTTATTCTTCAACTTGCGAGTCTTGTTTCTGCCGCAAACCAAAACTGATATCAAATTCTTTTATTGTATTACTTATATTATATTTCAGTGGATATCACAACAAACAAATTAGTTCCGTGCTCAGAATTGATAAAAAATAAATAAAAATGTAATATACACGGCGAACTAAATTGCCAATTTACTAATTGACCATTATACTTAAAATGGCAATTAGAAAGTTGGCTACACACGATTCTTCTACTAATGATCATGGAGAAGATTACGTTATTTGACAGTTTTATTTGAAAACGGCTTTTTAGAGTGATAAGTGAACAAAACAAAATCAATAAATGGATATCTTGCGCATTCCGTATTACAAAATAAGAGTTGGAAAACAATCGATTTTTGGCAACTGATTTTCATTTCACGTAAATTTTTCCGTATGAGATTCATTGAAAAAAAGTTAACAAAAATTGATCGAGCTCTAGTACATTTTTCGGCATTTATTTCCTAATGCCCAATTAAAATTGGTCATATAACATCCATTAAGCTAAATGGTGACAAGACATACAAAACCTAAATGGGCATTTAGAGTACGCCGTGTGTTTAGAGTATAAGTAAAGAAAGTATACAAATATGTAGTCTACATTTTGTATAAGTAATTCCAGTCTGGCCGCCTGTCTGCCTCTTGTTAAAATTGTCTTTTAAAAATTTTAAAAGAACCAACAATCAACTATTAACATTCAACTAAGTCGTTAACTTGGTTGTCAAGGTGAAAGTGTAATCCCCATTAAGTTGAAAGATAACTTGGGCGCAAAATTGTAGAGAGAATTACAATAAATAATTTGACATCAAAAGAATTAGGAGCAAGGATGTCGAGAGTTAAGCTCGGTTCAAATTTTTATTGTAGACATTGAAATGAAAAGTTTTGACTGCGTAACCCTATCATCAGCAATGTCTTTGTATATTACGAATATGCGGTACAAATTACTAACTGTAGTATTCTTCAATCTCTACAATTCCTATATTTACCCCTTCTGGAACATAGAGCAGTAACAGTGTTCTCTACATTATGGTCGTTTCTTCGTCCGAGCTGAAGTTCTTCTGAAACTGCTCACCGTGGTTTTTTTTCGGGGATAAGTCCGACCATGCTTACAGTAGGTTACCAAGGCCTTAATGTTGCAATTTGTTATCTGCAAGTTTGTAGCAGTAGCAAAGAAGACGCTCTTTCTGCAGCTATTATCAGAATTTATTTATTAAAAAACTAAGTCACAATAAAATGTTAATAAAGCTTTATTAATGTCATGAACTAGCAACTATTGTGTACATGAGCTTATTGCGTAATATTCAGATCCAAAAAGGAATGAGGAAGCCAAAAATGTTCTTATATTGTAAGTCTACTATCCAAATAAGCAGCACCTTCGGCATTTTCAACTGTTTTTTCTAATAGAAGTTTTTTAACTGACATACCTCAATGGCAGTAGCCAAGGCAGCGATCGATACCAGTGGAGAAGTTCATGTAGCCCCGTCTTCAAAGACTTCTTTGACGCCGAAAAAATACCCTTACAGAACAAAATTTACAGCTTAGATCAAATTAGAAAAAAAAAGAAATGAAGAAAAGAACTGATGCACTTATATAGATGTTTCCTTGGCCATGAAACTGCTGTGGAATTAATGTCAACTTTTTTGAATTCAATAAACGTAATAGCCGCAGCACGGCGTGTATTACGCCAAGTAGCCTTGCGTTAATTATGCTTTAGTATACATGAATCTGTTTGAATTCAAATCAAATCGAAGAATTTAAATGAGCAGAAGCATCGCATAAAAATTTAAACAGAATGTTGCTTTCAAGTTTCTAATAACTCATTAATTCTGTCATTTTAATATTCAAAGGTAAGTACAGAGTCATACTCTGTACTAGTTAAAACTTGTTTCATCACAGTAATGTTGAGCAAAATATGCAAGATTTTTACTAGGGCAAAATATGTAAATACATTACTAATGATAATATTATTTTTACGAAGCAGTGTGATGCAATTTTTACGTAATACATATTTTATAATTCTTATCAATGGACTTTGTCATTAAGATGATTTAAAATTACTATCGGTAGATACTGTGTAATCAAGGAAGTATTCGTACAATCAGACATTCGCAGATATGTAGTAGATTAAGTGTATGGTGTATAAACATATTCAGTTCCTGTTTTACCTGAAGAACATAGATCGGAACTACTGATTTTGAAAATTACCCAAACTGAAATCCGCATGTCTGAATACGCGATAAATATTGATATAATTTGGTATTGATTTCAAATAAACATCTCCAAAGCGCTGTTTTTTATACAATCATTTCTCTAGAGATAATTGTACGTCAGTCCAACAAAAATTTAGGTTCGTGAAATTCGTGCGGAAGGTCAAACAATTTTTATTTTAATTTAGGCCCAATACTTGAAATTAATGTAATTGTAATAAGTTTAATTTTGTTGGTTCAAATACATTTCATGTTGATCCTCTGCCATCACAACCGCTAATCTAGGACTTAGTAGGTAAAATTAAAACATAGAGCGCCGTCGGATTCAACTTTCTGGTCGGTGCCATAAACTTATTAAACTTCACCTAAAATGGCTATAAAACGATAAGAACATGTAAACAATTGATTTTAGATAAGAAAAGATTATTAAGTTTAGAATAAATCCACAATAATATATTAACTTTTTTTTTAAATATTCTTATCTCGCCGACATCCAAACGCCAATTATAAAACGATAAGCAAATTTCGTATTCTTTAGATACAGGTTTCAAATGCGTAACGTAAAAATTACATTTAGTACGTTCTTTTGAGCACTTATCAAGTGCAGAGCAAATTAGCGACATGGATAAACAACAACAAAGTTTTGTTATTTTCCCATGTCGCTAAGCTGCTCTGCACTGGATAACAGCGATAAAGAACTCATCAATTATAAGCTGCAGAACGATAGTTGTATTGATATTAAGAAGATAGCGCCCATCAACTTTGCTTCTAGTATCGTAATGTACTTCATGATTTCTACAAAAATAGGTCAGATTTAAGATTACATATCAATTTTTTAAAATTTGGAAACACAAATTAATTTATGGTAGGTGCTCACGTACTAAAGCCAGCGGTTTTGTTACTTAACACCGACATTCTGATTAGGAATAAACTCGTGGGATTAATATAGTCGAACCAAATATATTACGAATGATAGGAATTACACTTTTGAATTTGGCATTTTAATAAAGATATTGCGAGAAACAAGGCCATTTATGTAAAATGTTTTCTGTGGACTGTTTGGCCTCCGAGGCGGGCAGTAAGAGTTCTGCT
The DNA here is from genome assembly GCA_951812415.1 of Beris morrisii. NCBI lineage: Eukaryota > Metazoa > Arthropoda > Insecta > Diptera > Stratiomyidae > Beris > Beris morrisii. The sequence continues at coordinate 30,890,514 of OX638310.1, forward strand.
TCACAAAACGATCACAAAACGATCACTAATTGCTTCGACATGAAGCTAATTACTTCTGGTTCTACTCCGACATTTAGTGGCCAAACATTCCTGATTATTATCCACCCTCGATAGCCAGAAGTCAATGCCCGTATCTGCAGAACCTTCGAGTATATTTTATTTTTTAAGTCACAAGTGATAAGCCTATTGCCATTTTTCGGGCAAGCAGCAGGACAGGCTATGGATGTGATTCTTTAGCACCCTTCCCACAAGGACCCTATGCGTAAAAAACGTGAGTTTTTCTGAGTATTCTATCTGATGAATTATTATTTCTAATTTTTGTTCAATATCAAACACTACTAAAATACGGCAATATGAAATCTAAGCTTTAGAAGTTTCTCACTGACCTTTAATGTTTGAGGAGTTTTTTGTAGATTGCGTAGATTTGATTGATAGTGAGAAAAAACCGAAAATATTTCAATGTGTGTTTTTTTTATAACTTCATCAGCAAAACTGGAGCTAAAAAGCCAGGTAAAGGTACTTCATCGATTTTGCTCTCTTATGAAATTTTGTTGTTTATAGGAAAGCATAGCTTCACTAATTCTCTGTGTAAATAAAGGGTAATTATTTTCGCCTGGTTCCGAATGAATACGCAGGAATTATTTCCTTTCTATTTCTTTTTAATTTAACTCTAATAAGTTTTATAACTTAATACTCGAACGGGCACGTATTCCGCCTCATTCAATATTAACTAACTTCTACAGGTACTGAATTATTTTAAACCACAATCTTAGAACAGATCATGCGTTCGATTCTTGAAAATAAGCCACGCACAAATTCCAGAAACGTATATTTTGAATTTCCAGCAAAACATGGCCATATCATGAGTTAAATTAATAAAGAAAAAACTATAATTCCCTAAAGGCTCTATTTATCTACGATGTTCAATTATTGGCTCAGTAAGCTATTATGAAGTAGTAAAAACAGCACCCACAGAAGCAATAAAAATAGCGCAGAGAATTGTGAGGATTTATGCATTATTAAGGCAGCGCAACACGCGCAAGTTACGAGTATGTAAGCAAGCACGTATATCCTGATTTATGAAGAACAACTATACACACTTCCACATGGGGTCATATTTTTGAGGTAGAAGTAGGTCAGTAGTGTTCGAATATTCTGGATAAACATCTCATTCACGTAGTTCATACCAATAAACTTTCAGAGATACAAGTCACAAGAGATTAAGAAAAAATTAAAAATTTTATATATAATTTAGAGAGATCAGTCGAAAGGGCGAAGTTTTTTTTGAACATCGAAGGACTATTGTCGTCAAAAAAATAAAAATAATTTCGAAATTTGGCGACTGACAAAACCATGTGGCGCGTAAATTTTACCAACATCCACCCAAAGACATAACCGAGTCGATCCGTCAGAAATAAATCGATTTCGTCAATTTTTTAGTAGAAAAACTTAAAATCTCGCACTTGAGTATTGAAGATTTAAGCTTATTTCTGGTCTTGCATACCCCAGTCTTATTCTTACACACTCGAGTGAGTCTTCGACTCGCACAATCGATTCGTAGCTTTTTTATGGATTTGGTTTTGGTCTCTTGGCTTCACTTTTTACAAGACCAAGGCTACAAAAGCTACGACTACTGCAAGATCGAATCCGTCCATCAATACTCGGAAGGACAACTGTTACTCTATGCGAGATAAGGGAGCGTACTGGAATGAATGCATCACCCAAACATTTTACAACCACTTATCCTTCTTGACCGAGACATTTATGTTTGTTTATAGACAGAAATCCATAAATCAATCAACAATTAATTATTTATAGGCATATGTGATTATAATTTTATGTACATACAAAGACAGAACATTGAACAAGTAATATAAGATAGAACAAGTAAACGTGATAAATATGTTCATGAGCTTATGTGTAGGAGGCAATAACAATGCCGCTCTTCCATTATTAACATTCTAATGAAATATACAATAAATGTTGTTAGATAAAATTCAAATGCAATAAGAAAAAATATTCTAATATTTCAACAATAAAATAGAACGTGCTTCGGTAAATTAGGTGTGGTGTAGTATTAATTTCAATAAATTAAGAGTATGAATTAATAGGCCATATCACGGCAAGTTAAGTACGCTTACATTCTGGGAGCTCAAGTTATCAAAAAACAAAAACTATATTATACTGAACTCGTGATCAACCTTCCTGAACGATGTTTCACTATTTTTCCTACTATTATCACAATATTTCTTTGTTGGAACTAGGTTATAAGATAACTCACAAAAACCAGTAATGCCCATAGCCTTATCACTTGTTAAACCTTTGTTCAATTTAAAGGTTTCTTGTGCTGCAATTGAGGAAAATTCCACGAATAAGCCCTATTATACTAAGAGCTGTGCATTTGTATTCCCGTTGTGTATTTTCTTTAATTTTGTATCTCTAAGAATTCATAATCCTTCCCTCTCTGGTTTTAAGTTCCTGGCGCTAATATTGACGTTGAAAGGATGAAACTTAAAGTCGTAAACTCAGAAAGTAATTTTTGGGATGATATAAGACAGCCTTCGTAAGTTGTGATAGCAGAGATTGTGCAATGGAAGCGTGTTTTATAATTGAGAGCCGATCGTGACTCCGTACGTAATGTAAACGGTAACTTTAGACTTTTGTTATATAACAAATTTTCCCCGATCTATTGATAGCCCAATTTAGTTACAAATAAAATAAAATTCTAATGTAGGTTTAAACAATTTATTTAATTTTTACTGAATTGTACTTAAGTACTATCGCGTCTTTTGCAACACTATACAGTTCGTACCATGTTTTGTGCGGACGACATTTTTTCGTCCAGATCATTTGTTTTTTTAAATACGGTTAATATATTCAAGATGTAATGTTTTACAGGTCGAACGTGGTCTAATCTTAAAAGAAATAAACCTTGCTGGTTTCAATATTAGGATAGATTAATTTTAACATGTGGTTCAAATGGTTGACGTCATTGAGACATGAACCGGTCGGATTCTCTAAAAGAACCGTGTACTTCTTATCGTCACACTCACAATTAATGAATTTCGATGCCGGCAAATTGTTCATTTCAACAATATTCACCGAATCCTTTCCTCTCGTTTTGCACACTAGAATATTTTTCGAAACGACATCTGAAACATGATCGATGCGCTTTCCCGCACACTCCAACATCACATTTACATCGAACAAACCGAATAGATTTAAAATTTCACATCGTAGCTCGTTGAGCGAAAGGAAATTGTCATTTGAATGCTTCAGGAGAATGGTGCCTTTTCGTCCGGTTGTGTATCGTTCGATGATAGAACTGTCTAAATACACGTTGGCCCAGGGTTCTTCTGGCAACGATTGGTTCTGAGCCGAGCAAATCAAGATCTTCAACAGAGCTCCCTTCAATTCAAAGGACTCCTCGATGACTGTTTTTTTCACACTGATACAACAATTTAACTCGTAAAATGATGACTTGACTATCGCTTGAATTACATCGCTATATTTTGCGGCAACTTTTCTCAATTGACCGTCAGTATCTGAGGCGATCGTGTACAAAATCATAACTGTGTCGGTCGAAACAAGGCAAGCCTTCTTTTTTAGCTTTTGTATGCGATTGATGATCTCGCGAGCGATTCCTTCTTCCATTAATTTTTCGTTCGGCGTCATATCCATTAACACGAGAACGTCGTTATCACTGTGCGCTTCATAGTTAGGTCCGAGTTTCTTGGTTATTTCATAGATGATTTGGATCTCCGACAATTCGATATTGTGGTCCGCAATTTTGAAACAATTCGCGGTCAGAAACTCTTTGATTTCGTCATCGGTGAGCTGTTCTATAGCCACCCGAACACCCTTAAAATCTGACTTAAGTCGCTGACCTAAGGATTTATGATCGGGTTCAGCACGTAACGTTACACCATACTTTTCTCTGTCCATACTTGTCGTCAACTCTCGGATATTTAACTCGTCGACAATAAAGTCCTTCAGGATTCGAATATCGTTGAGATAACCCACATCCTTGTTGATAACAATAAGTTCCTGGACAGGATATTTGACGGGTAGAGTGCGACGATCGCGCATCACCCGACCCAATTCCACAACTCTTTGCACCCGGGCCACGGCTTGCTCAACATTTTTATTAATCAACGTCCGGTTAGCAATCGGCATCGTTTGATAGTGAACAGATTCGCGTGCAGTATTTTTCATCAGCAAACATAACCGCTGGTAAATGTACTCGGAGAAGAATGGAGTGAAAGGTGCCATTATTTTCACCATCGACAGCATAACAGCGAATAAGGTATCAATCGATTGGAGACACTCTACTTTGCCGGTCTCGCCTTTAATTCGACGCCGATTCAATCGAATATACCAGTTGGTCAATTGATCAATGAATTTCGTGAGTCTCGGTACAACAGTGTACAATCGATAGGACTTCATTTCGATCGCGAAAAACTCCAGTAAACTCTCTTTGCACGACAGAATCCAGACATCCATTGCGTTCGCATTGTTCATTCCGTCAACGTGTCTCTGATAATCGTAGAAGTACTCAAAATGATACTCCTTCTCGATCCGGACAACATTTTGAATTAGGAATCGATACGCATTATACCACGGCAAAAAGACAAATTTGATAATATCGCGGACTCCTTCTTCCTTGAAGCGTAGATTTTCGGCTCGTACAACGGGTGCATTGATTAAGTACAGACGTAGTGCGTCCGCACCATATTTCTGCACTACATCCATCGGATCCGGATAGTTCTTCTTGCGTTTCGACATTTTCTGACCGTCGGCGGCAAGCACAAGTCCGTTAGCGATGAGGTTTTTGAACGGCGCCTTATTAAATAAAGCAGTCGATATGACTAGAAGCGTGTAGAACCAGCCTCGAGTCTGATCAATTCCCTCGGCGATAAAATCAGCAGGGAAAAACTTTATAAATTCCCGATCATTTTCAAAGGGATAGTGTTGCTGAGCAAATGGCATGGATCCGGACTCGAACCAACAATCGAATACGGCATTGATACGCTTGAGAGGAGCTCGTCCCGGCACTACGGATGGGATCTCAATATGATCTATCGATTCGCGATGTAGATCGTTAATCTTTTGCCCGGACAATTTTTCCAATTCGTTAATGCTGCCGATGCAAACGACTTCTTCACCGTCTTCCGACATCCAGATCGGAATTGGTGTGCCCCAGTAACGATTGCGGCTTACCTGCAAGTGTGTTTTGCTACAAATTTTTTTTCTCTATTCGAGTTGGAATGAAAACTTACCGCCCAATCACGAGCCTCCGTAAGCCAATTGCTAAAACGTTTCTCTTTGACAAAATTCGGGACCCAGTAAGTTTGCGAGCAACACGCCAGCAAATTTTTCCGCATGTGTTCGACACGAATGAACCAAGACGGCACTGCCTTGTAGAGAAGCGGCGTATCCGATCGCCAACAAAACGGGTAGCTATGATTCACCTGACTCGCACTGAACAACAAACCACACTGTTTTAGCAACGCAATGATATTTTTGTCTGCATCTTTGACGAATTGACCGGCAAAGTCGATTACTTTATCGGTGAAACATCCCGAATCGTCGACTGGACAAATAATCTCACTGTCCTTTGAAATGACTTTGTTATTCAAGCAGACGCGGTAGTCGTCCTCGCCGAAATACGGAGCTAGGTGTACGATTCCAGTACCTGACACATCGGTGACGTAGTCGTCCAATAGAACACGAAACGCATTCATACATTTTCCATATGTTTCAAAGTACGGGAAGATCGGCTTATATTTAAGATTTTCAAGGCATTTTCCCGCAAAGCGCTCGACAATTTCGTAGGCCTTAGCTACTTTGAACACATAATCTAGCCTCGATTCGGCCAAAATGTACAGCTTGCCCGATTTTGCGTCCTTCACCTTCACGTAGGTCATTTTCGGGTTGACACAAATGGCCAAGTTCGATGGCAGCGTCCACGGTGTCGTTGTCCAAATCATGAAATGTGCGTTGTCCGGTGCATCGACAATTTCAAGGCAGAGAATAACAGCGGGATCGGTAACTTCCTTGTAGTTTTGTCCCGACTCAAAATTCGAGAGGGCCGTTGTGCATGCAGTAGAATACGGCATAACCTTGACTCCCTGATACACCAGACCCTTCTCGAAGAGCTGTTTAAAAACCCACCAGATTGTTTCCATATACCACGGATACAGTGTTTTATAGTCGTTTCGGAAATCAATCCAGCGTCCCATCCGGCCAATAATCTGCTCCCAGTCGGCAGCGTATCGCGTAACAATCTTACGGCATTCTTTGTTGTAGGCGGCTATGCCCATTTTTTCCACATCCTCTGGACCACGTACGCCTAACATTTTATCGATTTCATATTCGACCGGTAGCCCGTGACAGTCCCAACCGAACCTCCGATCCACGTGAAAGCCACGTTGATAGGCGTAGCGCGTTACAACATCTTTGATTGTCCCGGCGAGAATATGACCGTAATGAGGAAGACCCGTGGCAAACGGAGGACCATCGTAGAACGTGAATCTGTTCGTAACGAAAAGTGTCAAGTACTTGGCGGCGTTAGGCATTCGTTTTTATATTTACCTGGGCCTTTTATTCGACAGTTTTAGCGAATTTTCGAAAATCTTCTCTCTCCGCCAATAAGACAAAACTGATTCTTCTTCGTGCGGGAAGTTGATCGACTCCGAAACACGATAAATGTCGTTCTTTTTCAATTCCTCGACCATTTTAAAGTGGAACGAACAGCCTTTCGCGGTGCCTTTCTCACAATTTCACAATTTTCAATGAACCTTACTCTGCCAGGAGCCAAGGCACAGCCAGCAACAGCAGATGATGCAATAAACTTAAGTCAATGGCTTATGTTGAGTATGACGGGGTCTCGTCGGTCGCTATGGTGCTTTTACGCAGTCGACATCATAGCGGCGACGACGCCAAATGTCTTATAAAGAAGAGTGCAGCCACTAGTTCAATTTTTATAAAGTAAATTTATCTTTATGTCTACTAAACAGCACAGAAATCAATACGTGGACTTGTTCAATTCATCTCGTTGTCAATGCCGCAATTAAGTCAAGTTCTCATCTATAAAACTGCAAAAAGGCGCGTGCCGGCTTCTATTGACCCGTGACAATGGTCCAATTCATACAAAACCCTTGTGTCTTCATCTTTGAATCACAAAGTTACAATTCCCATCACGTTCGCTATCATAGTCAAACCAGACTTCGTAGCAAAAACTAATTCTATTTCACACAGCTTGAGCGTCACGTAGTTTCCCAGTGTCGCGTTATTAAGACACGACGCAGTCTATAAATAGCCTGTCACTGAATTTCGTTCCGTCATAAAAATTATTACTTAATCTACTCAATAACGAAACCACATGTACTACCTGTGCTACGAAAATTAAAAAAAAACAGCACATCAACACCGGTCAAAGATTACAGCTAAATGTCTGATCTTTACTGGGAAAGAAGCCGAGACGCTTGAATTGGAGGACAACCAGATTGTGCAACAAGAGGAGCTCAATTGCCGCCTATTCTGGTCTCTATGGAGGCGACCAGAAGTAAAGACGTGATTTGTGAGACGACATAAAAAAAGCCAGCGCAAATCGATATTAAGCTGCTTATGGCCCAACACACAAGACATCTCCGCATTCTGTAATAGGAGATGCTAATGTAATCGACCGGTGAAAGTGTTTTCGGGCGGCTAGCGCCCACACATCCAGTTACCCAGCCCGGCTTACTGCAAATTCTCTTAGGAAAGTCGGGAAACCAGTTGAGCCGGCTTTTCGCTGGGGCCGATTGCATGTTAGTTCTAGTTTTCGAATCTTGTCGTTATTACGAGCGCTAGCGTGACGGTATGGAAGACGTCAGATCCTCAAGTAGTTTGCTAGTGATGCAGGTACGGCAAAAACGTGGAGTTTCCACAGCGCGCAACGCTGGTTGGTTATGGGGCACACGTCTGGATTAAGACTGCCAAGACAGAAATTCGACATGCAACTGCACGAAACAGTATTTTGGCTTCGGATAATTAGGGAAAAAATATTAACAATAAAATATCTACGTACCGTGCCAGCAGACAACCTGCAAGAACTTTAATCGATTCTGCCGCCAGGTAAAACACTTAAAACAAAATTCGGGCGGCGCCAAACTTCTTGTCTATTTTTGTCGGCAGATTATTCTGTCACTTTATCACTGATCCATGTCCCGTTTTCCACAGATTTTCAGGTCGCCTTGTTTTTGATCGAAATGTTTTCTTCTAAAATGTGACCACCGTGCACATTACTGAATCAATTCCTCTTCGGATTTTCGTAAAATTTTCAAATCGCCTGTCACTCAATTTATTTCACATTTGACGAATACGGTCCACAGTCCGGCTGCCTTGCGTTTCAGTCTTCTGTCACAATATTGAAAAATTTATGAGAAACACTTTTCCGTCTGCGAACTTTGGAATATTTTGAATAAAAAAAAAATCTTTTCCGGCGGCTACGATAAAATTACGTTTGGATTTTAAGCTCTTTTCACAAAATCACGTGGACGTGATAGCGTTATCGTACAATTTTCATTGTTACACTCCCGGACTTAATTTTTATTGACAATTTTCTTTTAAATTTCTTTCGTCCTGCAACTGAGACGACGACGACGACGACAAACTCTTCTGTTCTTTGCCTTCCACTTAAAAAAATTCCCAAAGCTTTCAAAAATTGCGAATATTTTTATCGTACGGCCACGCGCTCTCTCCCACCAAATTTTTCGGTAAGATGAGACAGAGACAGTTGCGTAAATACGCCTTGGTCCACGTTCTACGGAAAGAGATAAATCGATTGTGTGCGGGAAAATGGCGATTTGCGGCTAACAATGCAAGTGGATGGAGTGTTCGTGTTAAGTTGCCATTGTGAATTGTCGTCGACATGTTTTTGAATTTTGAGCGCGAAATGATTTTACTTGAGTGCAATTAATTTTTAGCACCACCTTGAAAGTAGTTTAAATTTAACGAGAATTTTTTGTTTTTCAGCTGTCATGTCCTCAATCTCGATTTGATAAGCATTAGGCAAGGCATCGATCTATTCCAGTCCGGAAATTCGCATGACGAAAACACTAAAAACTCATCTTCAGTTCCCGTGCGACTCCCGATGGCGTTATAGGCCAGAACTGTGCTCCTCCACCCTACATCTTCCAATCCAGAGCCTATTTCAAGATGTTTTGATCTGGCTTCCAAAAAAATTTAGTAATTTTATTTGCAGCGAATCCTGCGGTTTACTATTTTCTTTCTCGAAGGCTGCATGGATACTGAGAATACAAAAAAACTTATCACTCAAGAAAGACGTTTTATTATTATGAAATCACTCGCTCCGGTCGGATCGGAAGAGGGACCCGAAATCCGATACACTGCGCCAATAAAATTTCAAATAAGGACAAAAACCGTCATGAAGATTCTTACAACTGTTGTGCCCAGCACCCTACCGGTACCCAAATTCCATGTTTGGATTTACTCTCGATCACCAATTACCGGCAGGTCGGCGTGCAATTTGTTAACAGAATGAAAAAGCACAAACAACCGCACAGCTTGCAGGTTGTAAACAAACGTAAAAAACGTAAACAACTGCATTAGCTTGTTCTGTCGGCAACCTGCTGGAAATTACCGGTGTCAACACATTGTGTATTATATTCATAGCATTTAATTAGTCATAAGTAAGTTTCGGAGTTCCGTCTCAGGTCTTAGCGCCGGCATGCATTACGGAAGCGAAATTCTAGCTCTAGCCAAACAGTCGAAAGAGTTCCCAATTCCGTTACGCAAAGTGCGACCCGGTTAAGGTTTGGATTGAATTCCAAAACAAAGTTAACCGAGTTAACGTTCCAATTTATTTCTTGGAAATATAGTCTTTAAAATATTTTGAACCTAGCTTTATTTACGCTATTGCATTCGGCATCATAACTCCGCCACTTTTCTGCAGACATTTTAGGCGAAAGAGAAAAAATGGTGTAAACAAATTACCCAAAGATTTAGGAAGTGTATACAGTTTCCACTGCCACCAGATTTCGGGGATTTCCGTTCATTTTTGCTATGTTCGTTGCTTTAAACGCTCGACTTGAGCCCTCCAGGACAATTTTTTCCATTGATATCTTAAACTTTCCTTTCGTACAGGTGCTGAGAAATAATTCAAACCGTCTTGATTTAGATTTGGTTCGACATTGAACGAAGAGTCAATGACAAATTTAATTCCTTAAATGAGTTTCAAAGGTTAATTCTGTTACAATGAAATGAAAAAATTTATATACAAGCGAAAAGCGCCTATTCAATTCAATGGAACTGTAGTCTTGGCACTCTCGTGCCTGATAGCATTGATAAGGTCATAGTTGACGAGAAAGACAAAACGCAGGCCAGAGATCTGAAAAGATCAAAAATAAAGATTAGAAAAAAAGTTTGGAATTAACTAAGATAAGAACTACTGACCTCTACAACACAATTATTATTTAGTCTGGACTTGTTGCCCTGCAGTAGTGGCATACCGTCGATATAAATCGAACGCTTTCCCTCATTCGAAATGAAAAAGTCGCCGTTACTTCGCAATTTGATTGTTCCTTGTTTCCGTGAAACTTTATACGCCGGTCCTTCTAACGACAAGTCTACATCGACCGTAACTTCTCGTGCACTTCGGCCAAAAGTGATTTCTTTCGATCGCATCAAGTAGCGAACTAAACGACCGCGCAAAACTGCTAACGTTTGATTATCGAATTCCGGCGTAAATCCAATACCGGTCAATGAATCAACCAAAACAGTCCATCGGCTTAGCTCATTTTCCAACTGACGAATTTCCTTTTTATTCTTTCGATCGGACAGAGCCAATTCGATTTCGAGCGCTTCGTCCTTGTGCTCGAGAAGATCGTTATCGTTCAATAGCTCCTCGGCATCGGAGAAATTTAAAGTGTGATCTTCGATTGGAATCGGTTTTACAGTTTGATCGGGAAGGAGCGAGTACTGTTTCATTAGTGTCCAGTGGTTTAGTAGGGATTTTGGTGTTCGTGCCGGATAAAAAACTGAAGGATACTTATCGAGAAGTTCCTGAAATATTTCCGTTGTAGGATTTTCAGTCTGGAATAAAGAATTTTCGGGTTTTGTAAGAAAAATTACGATACGACTTATCACAGTAACTAGATTAAACGAAATGAATTTTTGGGTTTTGCTAATAAACTACTGGTCGTCTTTTAGTGAAACATTCACCACCCAGTTTCTTTGAATCTCACGAGGTTTTTATTTATTTATTTATTTACTGGTACAAGACCCTCGAAGGAAAAATACAGACATATATACAGGGTGCGCCATCTTTTATATCGGTATGTAAACATTGAATAACTTTTAAAAAAACAACTGATTTTTATATGTTAGGTATTTTTATTCAATTTGGTCCTTTAGAATTTATTTGGATTAGTTTTTGAATACAACATCAATCAAGTCGCTGCCTCTATTGGAACACGGAAATTTAAAAATTCAAGAAATTCCGAGCAATCCAACCTATCGTTGACAATTTTGAATAAGGCTATTAGTTCAGATCGTTCACGCCGTTTAGACAGTGGCTCCAAATTCAAAATAGTGATCAAATTGTCATAATCTATTATTTCAATAGGTATGCGAAGTTTGAAGATAATGTACCGCAGGAATTTGTGTTGAACAGTTACAATATGAGCAGAGTGAATATGAAAAAGAGGGTTCCAGAGGACAGATAAATATTCCAGATGCGGACGCACCAATGAACAGTAAATAATTTTTAAGGAATAGATATTATTGAAGTCTTGACTATTGCGTATAACAAAACCCAGCGTTCTCCGAGCTGAACTACATATTGTTATAATGAGGTACGAATGTCAATTTAGAGTCAAGTAATAGACCCAAGTCATTAACAACATCAACCACTGGTAACAGGCAATTATTAAGATTATAATTAATATTGACACGTTCACGACGTCTGCTGAAGAAGACGATTAGCGATACACCAATCATATAAGAAATTGAGATTATTTTGAATAATTCTGCAATCGTGTACAGTGTTTATAATTTTATAAATCTTTAGATTATCCGCGAATAACAAAAAATTTACATTGACGAATATGTTAGATATGTCGTTAATAAAAACAAGAAAGAGCAGAGGCCCTAAATGCGATCCTTGTGCTACTCCAGGTGTTACGAGAAAAGGTTCCGATTGAACAGATTTTATATTTACAATGCTAATGCGTTCATGGAGGTAATCACGTATCCAACTCAAAAGACCGCCAGAGATGCATAAGGCGTGAAGCCTCGAAACGAGTAGGCTGTGATCAAATTTATCAAAAGCTTTTGAGAAGTCAGTGTAGATTGCGTGAACCTGGTAATTTATTTCCATTGCATGGTTATTAGTCTCAACATAGGGCAAGAGATTAGTCAATGTAGACTTCCGTTTCTGAAAACCATGTTGGTGAGGAGTGATGTAGTTTCTCAGCAATGGTGGTAATTTGTCCGTGACGATTGCATAAAAAATTTTGGAAAGGGCCGATTGGATTGAAATGGGCCTGTAATTGTGAACATTGAACTTATTATTAGACTTATGAATTGGTATAATAAATGAAGTCTTCCACATTTCAGGAAAAATACACGAACGTAAAGATAAATTTAAAAGAATCGTAATGGGTAAAGCCAAAAACTGACGACAGTTAAACAGAAACGATAGTGGTACACCAGGAGATGTATCAAGAGTAACGAGCATCGAAGTGACATCTGAGATGAAAACATTTAACGACGACAAACTCAGATTGTAGCTACCCAGTAAGGATAAATTCGGCACGGCAGATGGAAGAGTGCTATTATCGGAGTACACACTAGAGAAATACTTATCAAAGAGGTTTGCAATGCTAGAAGGATCAGATACAGTAATATCATTTGCATACATACAGGATGGAAGAACATTTTCTGACCTAAGTGAACTAACGTAGTTCCGGAAAATCTTAATGTTATTAAAAGAGATATTAGCCTCAATGTTGCTAATGTATTCTATATAACAGGATGCCTTTTTTGCTTTACAGAGACCGCGTAAGCGCGAGAATTCCAGGTAGTCAGGTAGTCCTTCGTCGCAATTGCGCGTCGTTCCACCGAGGATATGACGAGCTAGAAATAATTTGAGAAGGGACTAGATCATCGATAATATTATAAAGAACGCCATAAAATCTAGAAACGGCTTCATTTATATCTACCATATCGAGTAAGAGCGGCCAGTCGATTAATGAGAGCTGTTCAGATAAAATTATAGGAATTATAGGAAGCAAAGTGATGAATGTGAGCAATATTAGGGATTAAATTTAAATTTATGTTTATGTTGAGGGCTGGATGGTACATTTTATCAAGCGGCAGCAATTCGTCGTGCGATGAAGCCACTCCAGGCGGTGGTGAAAGATTAGAAAATACCAAATCAAGTAGTTTTCCTTTGGTGTTGAGAATACGGTTGCTTTTAAACCAAATTCTATTCTGCTTAGATTGTAGGTGCGAATAAATTTCATGCGGAAGCACGGTCCGTTTTTTCAAAACCACTGGAGTAACCGTAAAATACATATACACAGTCCTTGCGTCACGATAGCAGCCAATCGTATGTTAGAAATGCGAAGGCAAGGCCGAATTCGTACCTGAAACTTACAGTGGACTTTGCAGATGATTAGTCAATGGCTTGTTGAAAAAAGGTTCTCTAAATGGGGGTTTCAAGCACGAGCCTTTTGTTTCCAACAACCAAAATCTGTAAAATCTGAACTAAATGAATGGAGCAGCGACTGAAATTTGTCCGAAAGCCAAAAGCCGATTGATTAACTAGCAAGAAGTCAAGATATTCAGAACAGGACAAGGCAGTGTTAAATTATTTTAGATTAAGCAAAAACTTACACTCTTAATCGTGCCCAGGAGTTCCTCCTCCTGTGTCGTATACAGTGCCTTGCTCTGAACGTGCTCGACCATTTCCGGATGAAGATTGCGCATAGCGGCCACAGCGATCCGCGAAATAGGCTCCTCGTAGAGCAGCGAATACCACCGCGATTGCATCTCCTGCATAGTAAACTTGCACGAGAACTTGGTGCCGCGATGCACCATTTTCAGATCGTTTGTCTGCTGTATGCCGATGATCAGAGCCAAATCATCGATAGGCTTCCAACGTCCCAGGTCCTTGGTCGAAAACTGATTGGGTCCGCCGCGTGACTTTCGATTCTTCTTGCTGCTCTTGTTGCTTTTGCGTTTCTCGTGAATGGGCATGGCAGCGATTTGTGGAACCAACGGTTGCTGCGGTATACTGATCGGTGGAGCAAGGACTGGAGCAGGCGGTGGTGGTGCTGGCGTTGGGGCGACAGTAGCGACTGCCGCCTGTTCGACTATAAGCGGAGGCAGTTGTTGCGCGCCGGTTGTAGTTTGCGATTGTGATTGGGTTCGGGCTCGACCTATTCGATTTAGTTGCGACGATGGCGGAAAGCCTAGACTATATTCGACGATCTCGTCGTCGAAACGTTTACGTTTTATCGAACGCGACGAACTGCAACGAAAAGAACAGCGTTGAGGTTAAGACGGTCCGTGCAATTTTTAATGTTTGCACGCTTGTAATTGTCGCGATTAGAACTACACACTTGTTTCTTAGTTTTCACTACTTTCGTGCGCATTCGCAATTTCAGCGATAAAGTCGTGATTAAAGCGATAAATAGAAAAACGACACGAGAAGAAAAAAAACAAGCAAACAAACCTTCGTCGCTTCTGGTCGTTGCTCGCTTCAATCGCTGATAGGTTTTGCGAAGAAAAGTCCCCGGTTCCATCCGAGTTCGCGGGTTGATTCGTTTCCATGACAACACACTTTTAAAATTATTGCGAAAACTGGGAGTTTATCAATAAATTGCTAAAAAATAAAGCACACAAAACTGACTGACTTTTGACACTTTCTGATGTTTGGTTCATGGCTGAGGGCTGCCAGGTTCACTAGTTTCTTGTGTTTGTGCGTGCAATTGAAGTCTACTTTGGATACATGTTGCTGGGCGAGATCAAACTTGCCAAAACGGTCATGACACCCGCAATTTTGTAAATAAAGCATGAAAATTGGTTTGTTTATTATTTTTTATTAATTTATAGCGTACTAATCACATAGTTTAAATAAAAATAATACAAAAAAATAACGAAAGTACCAGAGCAACAAGCTTTGCAACATATCCACGACAAATTTTAGCCAACATCTGTGCGCTCAGACAAGCGATTTCAACAACCAATTTCTATCCGAGACTCCAAGAACCGTATATAAAAGGAAACTATAAAAGAAACAGTCAAAAATACAACAAAAACACAACACGTCAACGTCAAACAGCGAATGCGCTCGCGTCCCGAAATGTCAGCCGAGGAAAAGTTGGAAAAACACGAAAACTAAATTTCGCCCGACCGAACAAAAACGAAAAATTTAAAGAAAGAAGTCGTACTTTACGAGAATTCGAACTCGACTGGACGGAATACAAACGCCTGGAACAACCACAAATGAGGTAAAAGACCCGAGTGAAATTCCAGTCGATGACTCAAATTTTCCCCGGAAAGCGATTACTCAATTTTCGCGTGCCATTTGTTACTTTTCTGTCGTTCACAGTCAAAATTACGAGGAGAGTCCCGTTTCGGACAGTAAAATGGACATCTCAGAAGCCACAACGTCGCAGGAGTCGGCCGGCATTTCACCAGTAAACGAAAACGAGCTGCTCAAGTTGGAACCGCCGCCGTACTCCACCAATACAACGAGCCTCGCGACCGACAATTTGCAAATCTCGCACGATTCGACCGCAACAAAACTGACGACGAATCAAATCGCAAAACTATCGAACCGTAAACAATCGACCGATACAAAAATGAAATTGGACAATCGGCGGCTAGACGATGATGACCCCGCTGGCCTGCTGAACTCAAACGGAGCGGTCGCACGTCCTGAGTTGACGGTCGCCAACAGTCATCCGTTACAGTCGCCGCCCGGTACAGACTCGGACTCGGAAAACGGTCATCGCCGCGTCTTCAGCTTCCCGGATGTCGTGCCTGAAAACGAACCACTTCGTCTCGCCAATCCGCCTGTAATTCGACTCAACAATAAAAGTACCGTTGCCACCGGTGTAAAACTCTCGAACCAGAATCTGGACGTGACTGCCAGCGCGAAATGTCCGCGACGAAAAATATCGGTACTGCGTGATCGTAGCCCCGATCTGATTAGTAGCGAGTCCGAGCAGGACATTTCACAGTATCAGGCCAATGTCGAGCCCAACTACCAATCCGTTGCCCTAATTTCGAACAATCTTAGCCGAAATGTGAAGATGCCGTCACCGAAACCGTTAACTCGACGAAAAATTCCCGTTGCCGGCGATCTCCTCTCGGACGACATGTCATCACTCGACTCGATCTCGAATCATAGCTTCGACGACGACATGGAACCGAACCTGGCCTCGCTCAGTCCGTCCAGCTCGATAATGGACGGTTTCAACGACAAGGACGACGATTTTGCCGATCTCGATACGCCAACAAACCTCGCACCAGACCCGATTGCAACGTACACGGCCGAAGATGAGCGGAGTGAATCGCGAAACTGGCAGAAAATCACTCTGCCCGATGGTAAGATGCGCGAAATCGATATGAAGGTAATCGAGCCGTACAAGCGGGTTCTGTCGCATGGCGGCTACCTTAAAGCGGGCGGACATAACGCCATTGTGATGTTTTGTGCTTGCCATTTGCCGGATCGGTCACGGACTGACTATCACTACGTTATGGAGAATTTGTTCTTGTATGTCGTGAAGACGCTGGAGCAGCTCGTCACTGAAGACTACGTGCTTGTGTACTTGCACGGCGGATCGAATAGGCGGAATGTACCGCCGTTTCCATGGCTTAAAAAGTAACATCTCTTTAGATTGATTGCTTAAACGGTTTTCCTAATGATTGTGTTTATTTTTTGCAGATGCTACCAACTTCTCGATCGGAGATTACGCAAAAGTCTGAAAAACATGTACTTGGTGCATCCGACGTTTTGGCTGAAATCCGTTGTATGGATGACGAGGCCTTTTGTCAGGTAATTTATAGTTGGTGTATTATTAAGGCGCGTACAGATCAAGTTCGAAAACTATTTGCAAACTGCTAGCGAACTACTTGATGTGTACCAAGTTTCACGAGCAGACCGTGTTCGGTTGAGTTCGAAAGCGAGAACAGCTTTACCGATCGGCACGAAACCGTCATGGCCTTCGTTTCGTCTTCTGATTTAATTTAATTGACCGATTCCACCACCTACTTGTAGCACTCTGTTCTCTGTTGTTTTTTTTCACGATTTACGAAAGCAATTACAAGGTTATCTTCTCTCAATGACATCGAGATTTTGCTAAAATAAATTCTAAACTGTTCGCAAACTTCATGGCGAAATATTGGTTTGAATTGATCGCAAACTGACCGCGCACAGCTCTAGAACTGATTGATTTTGGTCTGGCGCCTTTAGGTTCCTTACGTACAATGAAAAGCAATTTCGCTTTCCTGGTTTTCAATCTCGGACCTCGTTGACTGGTGAAATGAGCGGGCTTTGGACATGTCTAAAAACTTCGGTAGTGGATATTCGTCAGAGCAAGGAGAGGACGAGATATGGTGTATTTACGGAGTATAAACTGTTGTGACTTTACGCCGACGAATAATTAATTATCCAGATACTAATGTTTGCAAATATCACAAAGGAAAGAAAGAGCTGATGCGAAGAGTTGACCAATTATTCCTACGGTCGAATTGATGGCTAGAATTCGATCGTGCCATTGAACTCCTCAGAGCTCAAATAGAAGAGAGGTTTCCATGAGGCCATTAAATAATTTGTAAAAAAACAGTCATCTGAATACAAACGACGATACTCTAAGCTATGGAGATTAAATATGATAAGACGCACATCATTCAATAGTAGTGAACTCAGAAGGTTTGCGGTGATGTTGCTGACACACGAACATATGTCGCAGGCTGTAGATTAATATAACGTGCAGAACACGTTCAAGAAGTTTAGCAAAAGTACTTAAAGTAGCAAACGAACGATAATTCGAAACTTGAGAAATAGCTCCTTTTATATGAGTTGGAACAATGAACGCTTGTTTCCAGGTAATAGAAGGGAAACAGATTCCAACAGAGTGTTATTTAAAATAATGACAAAAGAAATAGGACGGTTTTAATGTTTTGACAAAGAAGCTATGAGTGCCATCAGTTCCAGCGGAAACACTGTCATTTAAGTGAATGCAATTTCAGGAGTTGAATTAGGTCAGGTCGAGAGCAGAGAACAAATCGGGATAAGGAATAAATTGGAAAATTAATTTGCAAATACCGATAATTACACTGATATTCTATTTTTATTGAACAGAATGGTATGGTATATGGGGTGTTGATGTCATAATCCTCCTTCACTTAGACGTTAGTGTTCGTCCATTGTGCTCCCCGTTTGAGTATGATAACTCCTAGAATCTAAAAACTATTTCGTAGATTTTGTTAAGTTTGCTATGTTACATAGCTTCCCCTTATCGATATCACCAAGGTTCCGTCTTCTCGTTCCCGATAGGACCGGACACTCGCATAGGACGTGGAAGATTGACTCTTCCACTTCTGGGTCACCGCAGCAACGACAGAGATCATTTGCCTCGGCACCCAGTCGTCTAGCGTGTCTATCGATCAGACAGTGCCCTGTGAGCACTCCGATTAGTGTGCTAGCATCTTTCCTGCTCAGGCTCAGGATAAACTTGCTTTTCCCGTGATCATATTCAGGTCAAAGAGTTCTTGATATTGAGCATGTAGTTAGGTTTGATCATCTATTGCCTCCCACTACAAGCATAGTGAGTCGATAGACTGTTTTATGGATCCGATTGGAGTAGCAATGGTCTTCCACGAGTGAGCTTAGGCTGGTGGGGGTTAACCCCACAAAAACTAAGCTGGTTCTTTTCACTCGAAAGAGAGCAATACCCCCATTTACAATTCCAAAAATAGGTAAGACCATTCAAGGTCTGCGGAACAATCAAAACCGATTTGGTGGTGCGATGATTTTGTTAGCTGGATATTTTCGTCAAACATTGCCAGTGATTCCACGGTCAACGCCAGCTGATGAACTAAATGCATGTTTAAAGTCCTCCATTTTGTGGAAGCACGTCAAGATATTAAGCAAGAATATGCGTGTCGAGTTGCAAAATGATCGATCTGGAGAAACATTTTCAAAACAACTCATTGACATTGGTAATGGCAAATTCCCTTTAGACATTTTGACTGGCTGGATAATCTTTGATAATAATTACACAGATCATGTTTGGTTGAGCGAACGAGCAATATTCGCTACCAAAATCATGGATGTAAATGAATTAAATTTCAAAATTCAAAATGAAATTGCCGGTGAATTGAGGACATACAAATCAGTTGATTCCGCTACTAACCAAGATGATGTCGTCAACTATCCACCCGAATTTTTGAACTCGCTGGATTTGCCAGGATTGCCGCCTCGCAATCTTCAATTGAAGGTCGGATCGGTGGTCATAATGTTGCGAAATATCAACCAGACGCGTCTTTGTAACGGCACAAGGCTAGCGGTGAAAAAATTAATGAACAACGTGATCGAAGCAACCATTATAAAGGCAAAGTATAAAGGAGAGTATGTTTTGATACCACGCATCCCAATGATTTCGACCGACATACCATTTCAATTTAAACGACTACAGTTTCCAGTGCGGCAATAAAGAACTAATCAAACTTATTAGAAACGTTACTGTACTAACTTTTTTCTATAATTTTAACTAAGCCGGACTGAGCCACAGCAACGCGTGGCCACGACAGCTAGTACGAACTAAAATTTTGATAAAAGTCGTATTTTAAAAAATGGTCTTTTTCGTAAAAAAAAGTACCACCGGACCAATTGGGAAAAAAAGTACCAACATTAGACCAAACGGACCAAATATGGCATTGCTGCCCGCAATGGTTCACTGGATGTACATCTCTATCGTAAGGCCCATTCTTCTTTATGGTGGCCTGGTATAGTGGACAGCCTTGGACAAAAGCATGCACAAGAATAGTCTAACGAAAGTGCAGAGAGCGGCTTGCTTAGGCATCACGGGCACTTTGCAATCAACGACAACAGCTGCAATGGAGATTATGCTGCTTCTGCTGCCAATAGATATTCAAATCAAAGGATTATAATTGTAATTTTTCTATAACATAATTGAAAAGCACTGATGTTCTTAGATTTTTTTGACCCCGATCCCATTAAGATCCCAAGATAATTTTTTGGTATGTTTTGTAAAACAGTATAACCAAAAAAAAATAAAAAAATAAAAAAAACCGCATTTTGAGATTTTCAAGGATAAAGGACTAAATCGTTATCCTTTGAAAAAAAAATTCAAGGATAATTTTTATTCGTATTTTTTTTATATTGCAACAATTTCTTAACAACAATCTTTAAAATAAGTCCTCGTTTATTATTCTAGGATAAAAATTACCAGAGATATGAATTTTCAAAGAGCGAAAACTTTAACATACTATAACTAACAAAAAAATAAGATAGAAAAAAAAAATTTAAATTGTATTTTTTTTTCACTAATTCTTCGAGTACCTACATAAATTTTCAAAAGAATCGGCGATGGTAAGGTGACAAATTTCGTCATTTTTGGCAATTCTTGGTGGAATGACTCACATGCAACCCAAGCGGTAAAAATGCCGCTCAATTACGTCAAGAGTAATCTTGACAGGAAGGCAATGGAGCTGACCAATGGCAGATGGTTCAACCTAACTACGCGTGAAACTTCCAGGCAGCTATGGCCAGTAATACATCCTAGAAGGACTGCCGATCTTCTGAAAAGAAGTCGTATAGAGACCCGTAACATTACGGCAGTCATAACGGGGCACTGTCTCTTTGGCAGACATGCACAACGCTTAGGCAGAAGTTGCAGAAGTCAAAAAGAAGAAGAGATCGTTAGGCATCTACTTTATGAGTGTCCCCAGCTAGCCAACTGTAGGTTCAGAGCCATGGGCAGCTACTTCTTCTCCAGACTCGGGGACATGGCTGGAGCACGAATTGATGAACTAGCCAAGTTCACTCGAATCTGTGGCTGGTTCGACTAGCTTTTCCCCTGTACGATACGATACGATAACTCCCTATATGAGACTTCATTAAGGTGTCATGAGTGTGGTATCACAATGGACCAATCGAATAGTCTAAGTGAGTCGATAGTTTGGATGGCTGCCACTATAACCTAACCTAACCTAGGCTGGAGCCTGTTTGAGCGAGTTCATTAGCTTGCTCATTCCCCTGGATTCCACAGGAACAGAATGGTAAAATATAGAAAAAATCTGCCAACAGTCGGGGCGCAACTTTGGGTAGAAGTTCAAAACGCCGCGCTTAATTCTGGGATGCGGTGCAGGTTACTATGTGACTGACACGCTAAAAAATATAACGTTTCAAATAGCCTCCTGGCAATTATTTATTTAATATTTCTTTTCTTTTTCAATTTGCAGCTCAAAGTTTTGGCGCAAATTAGTCTATGTACGTTCGTTGGATGAACTATACGGACTAGTGTCAGTCGAAAAGGCTGCTATACCAGATAAAGTGAAAAACTATGATTCGAAATATTCGTAATTGTGGCTAATTATCAATAGAAGAAAAAATATTTTACAATTTAATTTAATTTAATATTTTTTTCTCATTTTTATTGGTCTATACAAAACAAAAACAATTGAACTCATTTTTATTTATATATTTTTACATTCCATCCTTGAGTTGTGATAACTAACGTATTTTTTTCTCTCAATGTATTCTCTCTGATATTTGAAATTTAGTTGATAAGATTGATTACTGAGTGTGTCCGCAAAAGTCTGAAACAAGGAAGTCTGTAAAAAGCAAAAATTTTTTATTTGTTTTATTTAAATTTAAATTTAATCCTTTTCGATTAGTAATGTTGATGCATTCTGCTAATATTTGCCGTTTAATTGCCTATCTTAGTTCCAGACTTTTCTCAAC
This sequence comes from Beris morrisii, assembly GCA_951812415.1. Taxonomy (NCBI): domain Eukaryota; kingdom Metazoa; phylum Arthropoda; class Insecta; order Diptera; family Stratiomyidae; genus Beris; species Beris morrisii. Next base: position 30,912,523 of record OX638310.1, read on the forward strand.
ATCATGTAGATAAATTAAGAAGCACTGGTATGTAGTTAATTTGTAGACTGGCTTGTAACAAAGCATTTTATACTCTAGTCCAGATGAAACCGGGAGAGTATAAATATTACGTTTAATTCAACCGTTAAAGTTTGTATCGCATAGAACGAAGGTTCGGACGACAAAAAATGAATAGTTAAATTATTTTAATGACTAGTTGATACGGACATTTATGAACTCAATTCTTATGGTATCGAATTGTATATCGCGTTACTTTGCATACGAACTGAAATGAAGTTAAGCTGACCGAACAAAATTTTTTTTTCGATTGAAAATTGTAGTCTAAACATTAATTCACTGCTACTACGAGCGTATTTTTTCTCGTATATTTTCTGAGTTGCAAACTGATGGCATTATTTTATTATTTAAACATTTATACACAAAAAAAATTAATTGCACTTTATTTCGTAGAAAAGAGTTCGAAAAGAACTAACTAAAATAACGTAGCGACAATACAAAATACTATACTAATAGAAACATTTAAACTTAGGATACGTAACGTATTAATGTTCTTCTTTTTGTACTTACTAAACAAACAAACATACTTATTATGATTTTTGTGCTAAACAAGTTTATTTTAAATGAGAAACTATATAAAAGATATTTAAAGCAAATAATGTAAAGCATAAAGTAAAAGTGATTGCTATAAGGGGTCCAGTTAGGTTTTACAAGTATTACAAATTTTTAAGATCTCCTGATTTATTGGTCTCGCTTTAAATGTTTTTATATATAAAAAGGGCGGGGGCGATAAATCCGAATCGGGAGACTGTAATTTAAAAACAAAACTATTCATAGATCTATAGGAAACTTTCTGTACTCTTTCTTGGCTGATCATTGTTATTATTTTGAAAATTGTCTCGAGCAATCTTGATATGTACTCTTGTTCTGCAGTAAATTTCAATTGTTTAATAGTACATAGTTTATAGTTATATCTTATATGTAAAATTCGATGACTAAACGAAAAAAAAACCTTTTTTATTACTTGTATGAAAAAAAATACTGCAATACTTAAAAAAAGACTGAACGATTGAATTATTATTTAAAAAAAATATTTTGTTAATTAACTCGTTTACATTTTTCACATTTCGATTATGTATTTATTTTGTGATAAAATTATTATTTAATTTGTATTGAAATTTATTAAATTATTTGGGCCGAACATGAATATTGAACTAAATAGTTCCTTTACGCTTAAAATTAATATTTACGGTATATAGACGAATTTAAATCTGATTTACGTGCATTTGCACCAATTCAATAGATTGTAGCGCTTCGCCATGTAGCGAAAAAAAAACTTCTGTCTAAAATCACAAAAATTTGTGTAGTAAAAATTTCTTGTTTCTTATATCAGCTTCGTTTGAACCGTCTTATGTATTTCTTTATCAATTATTTTGTTAAGCCTTTTAAGGATTGCAATCAATCAAGAAACAACCATTTCATCAACAATAAATACAACAAATTGAAACATCGAAATATTTTAGTAGATTTTTTAATATATAATATAAAAACATATTTAATAAAATAACATAATAAATAACGCATATAAAATTAAATGAATTGTAGAGTTTAAAAAAGAAACTAGGATAGAAGCAGGGTTTTATAGTTAAATTGCAAGAAATGAAACAACACAAACAAAGTTATACACCGCACCTAATCAAATCAATGAAATAAATATGTAACAAAGTAGAAAATTCTATTAAAGTAAAAAATATTTTTGTGAGAAACTTTTCTGCGACAATTACAAAAATGAAAGCAGACAGGTATATGTAAATACGGAAATATACAATCAATCAAATCACGCTTATCGAATAGAACAAAATCATTATAAAACGTTCGAAACAGAACTAGATGTCTAATATGAACAACTTAAATAGATATTTAATAAACCTAGCAAATATTATGGTTTAATAAAAAAATGTATTCAGTTGAATATGCCTCACATATTTTGGCGCACTGCTATACGAGTATAACAAAAAAATTTCAAAACTTATTTTCATTTTTTAGATTAAATTTGTAAAAAAAAAAAGGCAAAAATTATCCCCTGATTATATGACGAGAACTATAAACATTGTACTCTTAATTGATCGAATACCTGTATTCTTGTATATTTATTAAAGCAGAAAATGTTCGATCGTGTTCGTATTTATATGCCTATATTTATTTCCTGTTTGTCAGATATGTCTAATGAATGTTTGTTCGAGAATAATTAAATAAAAAAATGTATGTATTATATGAAAATTGGAATGGAAATATGCTCTTGCATTTTTGTAAATTTGGTACATTGTTCATTTTATTTTGTTAATGTACAATAATGAAGAGCTCCGGATTTGAAATGGTCATTCACTAATAGTCGAATATCGCAAAACTTGGAAGAAATATTTGCTGTTGTAAGTATACACATTTGGTTTTTCACTATTTTTCTTTTATTTATTTTTTTTTCATCTACAGCAATTTGGTATGAAAGTGGTTTTGTGTTGTGATTATGGCGAAATGTGAGAATGAAGTTCAATTAGACCAATTAGAAGAAGCGAGCAGAAAAATATGTAGGTAAGTTAAGTTGTTATCTGCTTCTATTGACTATTTTCTGTTTCCTGAATATGATTAATATAAAAATTTTTGCTATTAAAACTGAACCTAATATAATTGCAGATAATGCCAGTCGAATTTAATTCCTTAGAGCAAGTGTTACTTCTTTCTGCTCTTCTCTTCACGTCGGCTCGGTTTTCAGCTCTAGGGCTGTGTTTCTCCTTTTCCAAGGCTTACCATGCCAGGCCTTCAGTAGGTAGTAGCTGTCGTGTTGATCGTTGAGATTTTGATCCGTTGTTCCAAGATCGCCACGTTTCTCGGGTCTTCTGAATCTTCTTGGCTCAAATGATTTGTATGTTAAACTAACTTCTGACGCATACACTCCCTTTATAGACTCTAAGTCTGTATTATTCACATTGAAGGCTTAAACCTTGTCCCGGAGAAAGACCCTAGTATCATAAATCTGTTTTTATGCAAAGAAGGTCGTACAGGCAAACAGAATCATTTTTGATTCCTGAAACTAATTCTTTATTTCGGATCAGTTAATTTATAATCTAAAATCGGTTGCCTAAAATATATTTACTTAATTTTACAATAAATATTTTTTGAATTTCTTTTTCGCATGGTATTGTTTCTGTATAAATGCGGAATTACATTGGTTGGTGCCTTTGCATAAAAAATCAATCATATACAGTATTTTTACGAATAAACGTATATGAATATTATAGCTATGGATATTTACAACGGACACCACGATCTTACGCTATACGCGCATTGTTATTGTGGTGTTGCCTTGCGAAATTGCTTGCCGCTTTCTATACTATCCATTGCATTGTTACGTAACACCTTAACGCTTCGAGTTTAATTTTGAGGTGTCACGTAAACAAGCCAATTTATGAACCTTTCTTGTGTACAGTGCAAACTAATTATTGTAATTACTAAAATATCCCAAAGATTTTGTTTTCTGATATCCTGCCCAAATCTTTTTTAAATGAGAAATTTTGATCAATAAACAAAGTACGTATGTAACGGCACCGAAATTTAATTTCACAAAGCCATTCAAAGTTGTCCTACCTGAAAGGGAGGATTGGGCCACAAACAAACCCACTCCAAAACCAGGATCCATAATCTGGTACACAGACGCTTCTAAAACGGATCAAGGTGTAGGAGCAGGAGTTTATGGAGTGCGCCCAAATGTGAAATTCTACTGTAGCATGCACATAACATCCACTGTTTTTCAGGCGGAGACTCATGCTATTGAACTATGCATTAGAGAAAATATCAGACGGGGCTACAAAAACCAACAAATATATATTCTCTCGGACAGCAAGGCAGCAATAATGGCACTTCAGTCCGTTCAAATCTACTCCAAACTTGTTTGGAATTGCCTCCAATGCCTGATTGAACTCGGAAATAAGAACAGAGTTAGTCTCATTTGGATTCCGGGACACAGCGGCTATGTAGGTAATGAAATGGCCAGGAAAGGTTCAGAAGCTGACTTCATGGGACCATATCCATTCTGTGGGATACCATTAAGCACAGCCAGAATGAACATCCGAATGTGGCAAAAATCGCAAAGTGCCATTCACTGGGACTTGGTACCGGGCAACAGGCACTCAAAGCTTTTTATGCCAAAACACTCGGAAAAAAGAACATCTGATTATCTAAAATTAAGCAGATATCAGACCCGAACCTTAGTGGGAGCTCTGACTGGACATTGTCACATGAGGAAGCATCTCAATAGGATTGGTCTCTCTGAGACTAAAATTTGCAGAATATGCAATGACGAAGACGAAACACCAGAGCATATCCTCTGTGAATGTGAGGGTTTAACTCGCAAAAGACTTCGTCACTTCGGTCAGGGTTTCATGGACCCATCGGAATTCCTGACCATTCCTCTTCGAAAAATACTAGGCTTCATTGAAAGCGCAGGGATCGAAGAGGAATCATAATCAAACCGGGGGGACGTCACAATAAGCCCAATTGAGGCTGCGGTGACAGAGGGTAACCATACCAACCCCTATTTCCAAATCTATCTATCTATCTAACGGCAGTGCATCTCAATATGTTCATTCCAATTTTTAAAGATGTTTTGTAATATTGTCAACAGAAGCTTATATTCCTCAGATAGTCACTGTTTATAAAGATTCCTTCAAATGTTATTATAGTGCTTTAAAAGCAAAAACCAATTCGTTACCTCAGCGGTCCTTAAAGTTATTCACGAATTCGTGAAAACATACTGAATCCGTTTTTTCACTCCTCTAGTGGTTGAATATCGAAAAATCTCGAAATTACTTTTTAGGAGTTTGTATAAATATAAGAGAAAACCAATTTAATCTAAACCGGCCTTGGAGAAAAAATATTGACCCTCTTTCAAAAAATTACTTTTTATGCGTTTACACAAGTAGCCGGTAAAAGCGAAAACCATTTTAAACTGCAAATTTTTTGTTGAGAAGTAGTGAGCAAACTCACAAAGAAATGTCCGACATCATGTTCTATGTGTTAATCTCTATAATTTCTCGAGAGCAAAGTAGTCACACGACTCTGCTTCCTTTGGTGTTGCTTTCCCATGTAACTAATCTGCTCTGCACTGGATTAGGGCATAGAAGAACAAATCTATTACTTAAGCGTGATAGAGCTCGACTACGGCTATTTTTGAATGAATAATACAGTCTGGTTGTGAACGCTATCGAGATTGAAATCAACGAATTCCAGGAAAATGGAACTTAGGCGAACTTGACCTTTTATTGTGCAGAAAACTAGACGGGAGATTAGCGTAGAAAAATGCATTAAAGAAAATTAAAGTGGATGTAAAAGCTGAGGTCTCCAGTTGATTCTAGTGTACTAGCTAGTTATTGCTTATCAGATTCCTTCGATCTGATTTTTCTCTCGAAAGCTTCTCAACTTGTTTTTTTTTCCGGAGATAGGTTCTTAGCGTTAGATGGTGGTATAGAAGGATAATTGGAAATGATATTTTCGGAAATGGATAAAATTGTTGAAAAGCAAGGAAAATTCGGGTATAACGAAAAGGGTAGGACCATGTCATGAGTGAGATACACAGACCAAGGCCTTCCTTTTTAATATGTCGCACACTATATACTCTTCCTGGTATGATTAATAACCGTGCCGTGCGTTTGTGGATATTTCACGACTCCATGAACTCCAAGTGATGTCAACAATAAAACGCTATAAGTCACAAATAAAAATTGTTTTTTAATATTTTCCTTTTTTTATATTTATAATTTAATCTCATGGAATAAATTAATAAAAAAAGAAGCAAAAACTTTACATCGAACACAACGAACTGCTTATTATAGTTGATATTTTCTTCAGTTTTACATAAGAATTTCAATAATAAAAACTTTTTTTTTAAAAAAAAATACTGTACATTCATTGAAATGAATTATATTTGGTTTTATTGCAGTCTTAAGAAATTAGATCAAAAAATTCAATAGGAAAGCTTTAATGCTATTATTGTAAGAAATTGTCTTCCTTTTAACATACAGGTGATAACTGATTAGAATGAAATTACGAGACTAATGTGTAATTACAATTAGGTTGAAACAAAACAGTGACAGTCTGTAGTTTATAATTTCATTCTAACGAGCATTTGGTGCATGGTTATGAACTTGTGATCCCGTAGATTTTCACAAAATAAGTTGTCATTTAAAGTCACATAATAATATTAATCACTATCGTTATAACAATTTTATTTATACAATAATTTATATAGTTTTTTTTTAATTTAATTATTAATAATCTATTATTCGTGGAGCACCGAATTTCCTTTTCTATTATCCTTATTAAGTTTAGTTTATTCATTCTGTATATATTCTAAATATGTTCCTCTATATTTTATAACAAAATTGTATTTATAAAGTTCTTGTTCTGAAAATACCCTCTTATTTCCATGAGCCTAAAAACTAAATCCAGCGTTTCTTAGTATGTTAATTACGAATAATTATGGGTTTGATGTGATTGTGTTATAGAGTATTTGAATTTTTATCATAAGATACGGCATTTATGGGGATTGGTCATTGGTCAATTATATGCAGCAGTTATAAAGACCAATAAGAACATTTCGAAACAGCGCTATCGGTCGTATTGTAGTTTGAATTTTGAATTTGATACGCTCTACTACCGAAGGAAGCGCAGTATATTCTAGCCCAGCTCTATGCGGAATCTTGGGCATATTGATGAGATCTGGTATGCCGGAAAGACGTAAAGTAGAAAAGGAAGCTTGCTTTTCATTGCATACTCACTTGGTCGACCATTGCACGTTCCCAACAAATTTTTGTACGGTAGGTGCCAAATCATGTAAGAAATTTAGCTTGAAACAAAAATAGTGATCAGACCAAAATTACACTCCGTAGCTAATAATACGGATTTATCGTGTCATTCAATTCTCGGGCGTTTTCGACAAAAGAAAGTGGTAGTTTATTTGACAAAAATCAGTCACTTTTTATTATCACAAGAGCGGCACGTTCTGTATGATACTGATTGCACAATTGCCACTCTTAAAAACGAAAATTTTTCCTATAGATGTCTTCGAAGCGATATCGGACAATACACTAGTCTTGAGTGCTATGCTATTAATCTTTGGTGTACATAAAAGGCGTACTCAATTCAAACTGATACCGCATGGTCGCGAAAATTTCTTCCTAATAGTCATGAATGAGCAATGTTGCGAAAAGGAATGAGATTACATTTATTTTAGGTTCCGGTCTGTTGTAGGCGTTTCTAGTACCAGAGGTTACTATAGTTCCAACAACAGAACCTCCTCGTGCTATAGACTATTTATATCCATTCCCATCATCCGATCATCATATAAGCTCAATGTTTTCGAAGCTCGGACTTTTCGAACGGAGGCAGGAACATCGCCTGGTGTTTTAACCCTTTGGCTAGGATCTCGCAATCGTTCTGTACTACCTTTGCTCCCAAATACTTCGCGGAATACTTCCAGGCTACGTTGCCGCTTAATTTGCTTATCTTCCATCGAATTATTCAGATTTTTCACGGCATTTGCTGACTTTGAGACAACAATTCGTGGTGGATTTCGGACAGTAATAAAGGCTCGACTGTATTCGTCTTCGGTTGCTGGACGTGTTTTGTATATACAGTTTAAATCGTCGGATATATTTCGAATTAAATTCGATTTATTATTATCAGATGATAGACCGTTTACTCGAACAGTTATCGGGGCTAGATCTAAGTTGCTGGGCCGAATATTCGTTGATTCCAGTTTCGTTTGTACGCTACCATTTTGATACTTGGTATTTCCTGTATCTATTAAATTAACGCGGGTATTCTTGGTCGGCGACATCGAATCGATTCTGATAGTTAATTTATTGTCGACTAAATTGGATTTCTCTTCCAGGTCGGTATTTAGTTTCGTAGAGTCCTTGCGGAAAAGTTTTTTCTGTATAAGCGCTCGCACGCCATGCCATCCACGAAGCTTTTTATCCGTGTTGTTCTGTTTCGGAAATCCTTCGCCCATGATAGTTTGATCAATTGCGGTCCGATTCGATGAAATCAGATCTTCAACGCTCACGTCATCTTCCAGACAGGACATACTGTTCTCCTGGCCGCGTTCAACAAAACTATGTTTCTTACTTTTCTCAATGAAAATTTGATTGTGAGTGTTAATCGGCGCCAAGTTCCTTTCTTGGCAAGGATTTCGGCCCTGAAATGCTTGAATTTGCTGAGAGTACATTATGTGATTTTTTTCGGTTACTGGTGACGCTAAATTTACAAATGTTGTGCTCGTATCACTGCCGCAATTATTGACTATCGGAATAATCTGATTGGGAGGCGTTATAATGGTAGCATCGGCTGAATTATAGGCGATATGATTTGCTGTAGCATAGCTAGCCGGTGAAGATGCCGAAACTAAATTGTTCGCATTTAGAGGTGGACTAGGACCACGACTAATATGAGAACGCGGTCTCAAATTCGATAATTCATGAACTCGTTCCTCGGCACAAAGCGCTGTAAGTCGAGCTTCAGCATCGTGATCCCAGCAATCTTCACAAGTATCACGTGCAATTTTTCCAGCCGGTCCTCCACCCCAACCGGGTGGGAATAGAGGCCTGGCCTTATGTTTCGAAACAAGAACTTGCATCTGTTCAAAGGTTGGATGTTTGCCGATCTCGGCTTCGTAGGGTGCTTTGTAAACCGGAGCTGCTTGCCCTTGTGGATATAAGTCATGACATCGTACGCAGAGTTCCCACAGAACCAATCCCAACGAATAGACGTCGATTTGTTTCAATGCTGTTTCGCAATCCCGTAAATTAACGGCGCCTTCTAGAATCTCAGGAGCCATATATCGTAAGGTTCCCACCTCGTTGATGCTTTTCGTTTCAGCTACAGCTATTTCTCCTTTGTATTCATACTTTGATCCAAAAGTCTTTAAGGCAAAGCCAAAATCGGCAATACAGCACGAAAAATCGGCCTTGACCAGAATATTTCGAGTATTCAAATCGCGATGGCATATACAGGGCTTAAGTTGATCAGGTTTCTTTATTTCAGTGTGCAAATGCGATAGACCACGCGTTATTGATTTTGCCATTTTGCAAAATACGTTATAGGATGGGGCATTTTCAATAAGCCAGTCTTGAAGGCATCCGAATGGTGCTAATGAAAGAACCAAAAAATACTCAATGTTGTCGTCTAACGTGCGTCGTTCGTCACAACCTGCAATTATTTAGCTGAAAATTAATTATGCTCAGAATACTATAGAAAAATCTCACCAAAATACGATAATAGCGAAGGACTATCCATCAGTGGCAATGCGTAAATATTCCTTTCATTAATGAAATATTGCTTATGCTGAGCTGGAAAAATTTTCACAGCAACAGGCTGCTCATTTATCATCCCCTTCCAAACGGTTCCGTATTTTCCCTGGCCAATCATTGAGCATACCTTAAGATTATCAACGTTTTGTAGATTGGAGCTATATCCTGGACCCGAAGGAGCTAATGGTGCTGTTTCTGGCCCGGGCTTCTGCGGTCGTCGCAAACCAAAAAGTAATAGTAATGCAGCTATAAGCATAGCGCTGAAGACCAGTACGAACCAGAACAGTGGCGACTGCCAGACCGGTTCAAATTCTACTAATTCAGGCACTTCGGTTTCACTGGATGAGATTTCCATTGGCTAGAAAGAAGAAAGTCCTTTTTGATATTAATTTCCGATAAATAAGAATTTCTTCATTTATACCGCTAGTTGAATGAAACTTGTTCCGTTCATGTTGCACAGGTCACTGGAACAGCAGCAGAATCGTAGATCCTCAGAAGTATCACTCGGTCGTGTATTTATGCATTGCTCCGTCTGGCAAGGACCCACTTTCTCAGAATATTGCCAACAACCTGCAGGGAATAGTACAATGCAAATTATTTTGTTTTGTTCAACCTGTACAGAGTACAATTGCAAATTAAAGGAGTCATCGATTATCCTGTCGCATTTGTAGAAAAAAATTGTTTTTCTCTTTTTTGTTTCGTTTTGTTCGTTGCATTTAAACGCTTCAATTTGTTGTTCTGTTGAGTTTATACAAAGTTCTACTTGGCATTGGGTCTCGGAATTTGGCGATTTTGGATAAAAGAAGAAAGAAAGAATTCACTATAGGTCCGAGAACGGGATAAAATGAGGTAAGGGATACAATCTGCAATTCATTGATATCGTGGTGCAAGAAAATAATTGGGGCAGTTTCTAATTTGGACTTTATAAATATTAGAAAAAACTTTATTGTTCATGTTCTTATTATAAATCGAGATTATTAAGTTATTAAATAGTGTGTTCAGTACGGGACATACAAGTTTTAAATTGCACAATTTCCACGGAAAATAGTTCCCAATTTATTAAATATAAAAATCAAACTAAACAACAAAATACCAAAATCTCCAAAAGTTAATTATTTAAATTATGAAAATAATTTTGTTTCTTTAAAATCACCATGCATTGAAATCTGCTGCATTTTTATTCAGTACAGTTAAATTAAAATTAAGAAATTTTATCCTAATTAAGATTTAACGGATATGTTATTAAAAGTATTAAAAGATATCTAAATTAATTTGGAATTTCTCTTGAGTCTTGAAAGTTTTAAGGGGACTGTGAGGGAAGCTTTTTAGATGAAAAATTTTAGTTTCTTTGACCCGGTTTACACCCAGCAGAATTCTAGGCCTCTATCGATGTAAACAGTTGGCGATTGGACCTACTTTCGGTAACGATACAGGACAGGCCGCGATCAGGTCCCTGGGTATAAACTAGCCCAATATCTTGAAAACTGGGAAACGCTACGATACTGGAAAATAGTAAAGAAAGTAGTAAAGTAGTTGTAAAAAAATGTAATACTATTCGATATACTCCATCAGATTATAGTCTGGGCGAAACTTTATTATTTTTCGAATCAAAGTTCGGGAAACGGTTAAAATGGGGTCGCGATAGAATGCTTACATCACCTTGGTGGATATCAGAAAATATTAAAAATGGTTTTGTAGGCTATTATATCTCATCAAATATAAGAGATATCCCTTTAGGAAAAGCCTTGGCCTAATTTGAATAATAATAAAATCAGACCTGATTTCGGCCTATCGATAGGCCCAAAACGCAAAGTATAACGTTCGCTGGAAATGTATGATATGAATCATACCACTTTGGATGAAAAATTAAACGGTATGATTTTAATCACTCCAAAATCAGACCTGATTTTAACCTATCGCTAAGTTCGCAATGCATGGTCAGATTATTGACCAAAATTTCGGGTCTGATATTTCATACTGGTTGGGTGTGCATATCGTGAATAAAATCATGGAACGATCAGGTATAAATCATAGCTGTGATGGCATTGCAAAACAATCGCTGATTCAGTTCTGAATCATGACTATTTTTCCTGCAGGGATGGTGAAAATTGTGAAAACGTATGCAACCCCCTTACACTCACTTGGGGGTTCAATATCCAAAAATCTTGAAAGAAGTTTTTAGATAAGTGTAAACAAAGCGCGAGGAAGTAAAAACCAATTCGATGTTTTATCACTCCTAAGAGATATGACGAAATTCGTGAAAACGTGTTTAACCCTTTTATAGGGCCTTTCAGTAGGAACGCTCGAAAATTGTTAGACTATAGCGGCCATGTTGTTAAAGCAACATCTGTCGAATTTTTTGTGAATTGTTCAGTAGTGAGTGGAAAATCACCAGGGAAGGTTAAAGCGTGGAACCACGTGTACAAATCATCAAATTTTATTTTCAAAGTCAGAGCTCCGTTCGAAAACGTTCAGCGCATTGCGTGATTTTTAACGACGAGGCCCATTTCTTGATGAATGGATGTGTGAACAACCAAAATTGTCGGATTTGGGACGATATTAATCCACACGAGATACACCAACACTAAATGCATCCCGAGAAAATTACTCTTTGGTGCGGATTTTGGTCTGGCGAAATCATCGGTCCGTACTTCTTCCAAAACGAAACTGGCATTGCCATAACCGTCAAACGATCGATGATAAGCAACTTATTGTGGCCTAAACTGGATGATATGGATACCGACGAGATGTGGTTACAACAGGACGGCGCTACGTGCCACACAACGCATGTCACGATGGGCATTCTGCACGAGCGATTTGAGGGCATCGTTATCTCACACGGCGGTGACGTGAGCTGGCCACCGTGACCGTGCGAATTAATGCCTTTAGACTTGTTCCTTTGGGGCTATCTTAAATCGCAGGTCGAATCCGCAAACAATTGGGAGGTCTTAAGGGGGTCATCCCGTGTGAAGGCTCTTTTTTTACGCTTTTTTTGGGAAATTTGTTTGTTAAATAAAGATACAACCGTGAAATTTTTACCACATATTTATGCACATTTTGAGCACACTTTAAAATTTTTTCAGCCCGAAATTGTCGCTCATTGCTGAGATATACGGCAACTTAGCCACTCATTTTCAAAAAACCTTGTTTTCGGTAGAAACGATAGCGGGCGTTCTGCTTATCTCAAATAAAAAAATCAAACGGCATTTTAATCTGTGAAGTTTGAACTAGTTTCGAAACTAGGATTATCAAAAAATATTGAACAGTTAATTTTTGGCAACTTGTTGAACTTTTTATCGTCAATTTTGGTGTTTTTTTACGACTTCTTCAGGTCGACAAATGAATCACAATTCGGTGCAAACTGTCTACAAGAGTACTGAATAAGTTCACCAAATTTCAAAGGAATTCGTTAGATAGATTTCGAGATATCATGTCTATCGATTTGGAAAATACCGTTTTGAGAAAAACGCGACTAAACTTACCATTATATTCGAAACAACAAAGGAGTTTAGAGAATATAACGGCCTGTAACTTCCGAACGGCTGCGAATATCAGAATATCACTTCGCCCACATATTCTACACTATATTTGGATGCAATTTACGGAAAAAAAAATCGATTTTTTGAATCAGTCACACAGGATGACCCCCTTAAGTCAACATAACGAACCATCCAGCAAATTCAGTCAGATTTATGCAACAAAGTCGTCGAAAATTGGACCTCTCGAATACGTGCCACCAAGCAAAGACGGGGTGGACATTTGAACGACATTACATTCCATTCTTTATGCCATCAAATATTCTTTCAAATAAATAAATATTTGGGTGGATATCTCACACACAACTTGTTTTATTTATATTTAAAAAATGAACATCCTTGATGAAAGACCCTATATAAGGAAAAAATCTTAAAAACGGGTTTAAGGCGATTATAAAACAGGTCCGTTGAAGTATCGATTTCTAATTCGACTGGAGGCTGTGTTCATAAAAATGTATACAACCCCTTTACATTCCCTTGGGGGGGTTGAACTTAATAAAATCCTGAAGACACTTTCTAGGCATTTATATGAAGAATCCGCAGAATAAAAATTAATTCAATATTTTAAAAGACCTAAGAGACATGATGTAATTCGTGAAAATAAATGCGTTCCATTTTCACCGATAATTTTTTTTTGCCCTCTTTCCGTACGCCAATGGATATTTGAAATTTGTTTTTATCTAAATTACTTTTCTAGTAGATTTACATATCGTCACCTGAATACTACAACTATGATAGATAGCTCAAAAATTGAAAATGGTCATATATGCGGTAACTGGCCTATAATATCGTCACCTGAATACTACAACTAGACATCTTAAATATATTAGTTTCGAGAAAAACTAATTTTAATTTTTTTTTGCAAATTTTGAGCTTAACAGTGGCAATCGAAGACAATACGAAGAGTTAGTTACACCATATGTGACCATTTTTGAGTTATCTAGTTATATTATTCAGGTGACGATATGTACTCACCAAGTTTCAACTTTTTACCATGAGCTGTTCTATAGATAGGAAAATCATCATCCACCCTCGTGCCATACTACCCCAATTAAAAATTATATTTTATCAACATGCCAATACTGTAGTTCTATCTCAATACCAAGTTTCATTTATCTATCGTTATGGGTTCTCGAGATATGAAAATCTGTTTTCTTTTTCACACCACACCCCCACCATTTTTCTTTGCTAGGGGTCTATTAAGAAGGACTACTCCCCGTAAAAGTTCTAAGATATTAAAAAAATCCCTAAAATTGCGGTCAGGAGAATCAATGGAAACTCTTCAAATGCAAACGTTTTTTCTCTGTTTCTCTGCGCGATTTTGGCCACCATTCCCTCATTTTTGATCGAATCTTAATTTTGTTTGGTTTTTCGGGCAGCTGTTCAGCTCCCGTTTTGTTTGCGCCGTCACTCCCGTTTTTGCCGTGTATGGCTTAAATTAAGGTGCTGAAGTCTATATTCCAAATCCGTAAACAGAATAAAAAAATTAAGACATATCTTAAACTATTCTTGAGATATGAGACGTGATTTTTTAGAAAAATTCTTATCTCCCAAGAAGCAAGACTTTAAACTAGATTTTAACCACCAGTTTCGTGGGAAAGTGTCACAGACCAAAAATTCATCGATTTTGAGTTATTCGTTATATCGGAAGAGTAACACATGTGAGCTTATTAGGATTGCCGCTAGAGGGCAATTTTACCAAAGTCTAGTAAATTGGCATAACAGTAAAAAAAAAAGTTTAAAACTGTTTAAGATTTCACAGTATTCCACGAAAGCGACGATATATTCCTGCGTTATTAAAAATAAAAAAAAGAATGCCGCCCGAGCAGGGACTTGAACCCTGGACCGTTGGATTAAAAGTCCAACGCTCTACCGACTGAGCTACCCGGGCATGTCCCACTACTTGACAAAGTCTACTCTTGTACTGGACGGTAGTTTTATCGATGGTCCGTTTTGTTATCTGCTAACAATTTATTAAAATCGTTATCACTGCATACAACAATTTAAAAATAATGTTAAATTAAACAGCCAAAAGTATGGACGCAATTTAATATTCGGACAAAGTTTGAGATGTTATCAAGTCGAGGTACAGCAGAATTTTTACCCTATTTTCGTCCTTATTTTCCGCTATGTAGGTATATATAGTTATAATTTATTTTATTTTTAAATGGCTGCATTAGTGCCATGTCATAGCACACTTTATCAGCACGAAGAATTATGGAGACAGTACAGACAGACAGTTATGTAATACGTGGTCCTCAGTTGTTACAACGAACTGGTATTAAGCGGCAAATACACGATACAAGCATTGTACCGATGTACCCATTGTTGGCCCGATTTGTCGTTGTATGCGACGATTGTATCGTGTATGCGCTTATGAACGACGGTTGGACCGATATCGCACGGTTGTACGCTCTCAACTGAAAACCTGCGGTCGCATGCATATTGCAAGAAAATTGTAAATAAATCGTACCGTGTGTACCGTGCATAAAACCGTTGGACAGATATCGCAACAACACACGTCGGTACAACTGTTGTATCGTGTATTTGCCGCTTTACAGATAACTTCTCTAGTAGAGCCACTTATTTGTATGTAAATATGGTTTCAGCTTTCTAGCAAACGCCATTTCAGAGATAGAAAATACCCTCTATTTTGTACGTTACAACCATCCCACAACTATTTATCATAAGGCCCTCCGCACACGGAGCGACTAGAGTTGCAGTTGGCAACCTTAACTATCAACGAGAGTGAGAGTCCGCACACGAGTCGACTGAAACCCGACCGATTTCAAATCAGTCGGCAACTAGTTGATTGCAATCGTATTTGCTAGTTGCAAAACAGTTTAGTTGCATGGTTAAAGGAAACAATTGTTTAAAGTTAAGAACTTTGGTACGACTGATGTATGAATGGAATCAGTTGCGCTCGTGTGCGATGTGAGGTTGCAAACTGGTATGAAATCAAACCTCAAATACTCCTCCCCCTCACCACAAACCTAAATTTTTCTTTTGCTAATCTGGGTCTTTACGAAAAATGTTCTGTTAAAATTTCAAAATCCTTTCTCAAAAAGTTTTTGAGATATGAGACGTGACATTCGAAAAAACCTTGGATACTTTTTTAATTTGGAAATTTGATTTGTTTCCCGTATCGAATATTTTTAAATACTTGCGATCGTGAAAAGTAATGTCTTTGATGGAACCGATTCCGCCAAAAAATATCCGCTAACTTCAGGGACGTGGAAAATTTACACTTCACGGTCACATAATTTAAATATTTCACATGGAAAATTCAAACAATTATGATTCTATTTACTGCGTGCCTTTTTTTCTAATATTTCCCTTATTATTATAATTGTCAAATTGTTTCAATTTTTTATCTGAAAAATTTGACTGAATTTTTGTCAAATTTGTTTGGTCAAATATTTGAAAGTATTGTATATTGAATTTTTGAAGTTGGAGTTCAGAATTTCAGGGTCTCTGATCCGATTGTATTTTACCATATCATATTAAATATGATTTTCTTTTTAAATTCTAGCATGTCATCAACATTTAATTTATTTGTATCGTCATCACCCTATGCATCCACAGAGACAATGGGGGGAACTACAAGTAGTCAAACACTTAAGGACAACCGTCGTAAAGTTTACAGTACAAAACGCGGTGGTGTACGTCGAAAGCGATCAAAACGAACGTTAAAACATGCAAATTTTCGCAAGTACATTCGAACACTATTGAAACGAGTCCATCCCGGGCAGCACTTATCGAAAAATGGTATGGAAATTATGAACGGATTTATCAACGATATGTTCCATCGGATTACGTTTGAAGCTTCGCATCTTACGCGGCACGCAAATCGTCAAACTCTACGACATATTGATATACAGGCTGCATGTAAGCTAATCCTTCCGCCAGTCCTTCTAAGCCATGCGCACCGCGAAGGAGCTAAGGCTGTCGTTAGATATGATAATTCCAGGACATGAGAAGAAAATTGAGTTCGTTATACAGTAGATTAACTACGATTACTATGTAATTTATTTTTGTATCGATAGGTGTATTTTTTATGTATGTATTTATTGATTGTGATATGTTCCGTTTGTGATGTTTAACTGTAAGATAAATCAACTTACCTTGCCTGATAATGATTGTACCATTTGAACGTCTTTTCCACAAAGCGTAACAAAACTCAAATGAGTCCGAACAAGTCACTTGTTTCGGCTGAAAAAAATTTATTTGTTAAAGATTTATTAGTAAAATATTTTCTAAAAAAAAAAACTCTGTTTTCAATTCACCTCTCGACTATACGACGACACAATTGACTGTGTATCGGAAGTATTTCGTTCGTTGTAGTCCTCTTCGGATTCATCCCCCGGTGAGTTGTAGTACTCTGCAATGTACTCCATACAAACACGACCCTTGGGTACTACAAAAAGAAACCGTATTATTATAACATCATCGGGATTAGATTTTCCAGAAAAGACCTACATGCATTGATGCGAACCGTCCAAAAGAGAACCACCGCCGCCACAAGGACATATTCTGGTAATATCCAGAACTTCATTTTGCGGATTTTATCTCAATCCGGAAGAGTTTTGTTACTTCCGGAAAAGCTGCTCGTGATTCGATTTTCCAAATTTTTCTATCAAATTAAATTGTTCTTTTATCAGCAATACAACGTTTTCGACCAATTGTTGTTAATCTTTCGAAACATTTCCGACGTTGTGTGTCCAGGTGCTACTCGTACTGCTATCGAATGGTCTTTTATGTTACGATTCCTGCCATGATACTGTCCATATTGCATTTTATCTGATTGCTAATGGTGTCCACCGTCCAGGCAACTATACTGCAAAGAATGGTATCTATTATTATCTATCTTTAGATATCGAGTTGGTTTTTTTTCTCGTATTTAATAAAAGTTCATAGACTTTTAGTAGACTTAAATTGTGAAAGCGGAATAATGCTCGTAGGTATTTAAAACAAGAAAGAAATGTGTGTTTTTATCGAACACATTGCAGGAGGAATGTCATGAGAGGAATACATGCCAGGTAAAATTTGTATGCAGAACAGGTAACTGTTTTCCTATGTACTGACTGCTCTACAACCATTGCAGCGGCTTTAGAGTTTAAATATTGAGAATCTACATTCGAAAAGAAATAACTACTTAATATGCTATGTCAAAAAGTTGATGTAATTGCATTTGAATAAATCTGATCAAATTATTGCATAACCATTGCTAATGTTAAGAGTAGGTATACCATGGACGAGAGCAGAATGTTCACTTCTTTCCTGTACGTGATCTTAATTATAGTTTGCCATTTGGCATTAGCAATACGAAACAAAACCCAGAAAGCGGTTTGATTCTTATAAGTCTGTTTTTTCAACGGATCAAGTTCTTGATTACGATTAAATGTATGAAAATTATAATCTGGACCTCATATCGCCATAGTCTGATCTGAGTTAATCTGTTCTTTACTCAGATTTCGACACCTAGATAGCAATGTTAAATCAAATTTAACTTGAACTACCAATTCAGCGCCATAAAAATTGGCATCTGTTTAAATGATCTGCAAAGTCCGAATCATGGTGACCCTTGAAACTCGCCTCGAGGCGAGCCTCTGCCTCCATCAGGCCCTTGCAAACCGGTTTTCGTCGGCTGTGTTATTTGCTGTGTTGAAAGCAATTTACACTCAACATGCCTCTGCGGCGCAACTTGCCCATAAGTGCGAAACGACAGAAATACAATGAGCTGCGAATTGTGTGTTACCACAGTTCATTGTTTGTGTGTACACAGATGGAAGCGTGCGTCGAAAGGACAAGTTAAAGAAAGAACAAGTTGATGAATGTTAGACTCTTGCGACTCTACAAGACATCTGATTGGTTGATTTTTTGGTGGGGATAGAGGCTCGCCTCAAACGTTGAGTGTAAATGCACCATCACAGATCACAGTACACAGTTCTGAAGTTTAGTTAAGTTCTTCGAAATGTAACTTGATAAAAACAATCCGAACTTACTGATGAATTATGACGAAACGCAGTCAACCCATCGATCCACTATACGAAGCTAATACTAATGATTTTTTTTCCTTTAGATTTATCTATACATGTAATAAATCTGTGAGGGTAAATGTTTCTGCAATTTCCGAATTTTTATAAAATATTTTTACTGAACCAATTTTGAGGAAATGTACAGATACGTGTATGTCTAACTTGAACTGCGTTAAGCCATAGCTACCAAGAGATTTGTCTAAAAACAATTGAGTCTGCCTTTTGAGATGGGTGCACACCTGCATACTCATATGACATGCAAGCGAGCAAAAGATTTAAATAGTGATTCTCAAAAGCTTTTCTCTATGGACTATTTTTCTCCATACTTGGAGAATATCGCTGAATCACGTTCATAATCAGGCTAGATAAAGAGTTAGAGTGTACAAGGTATGATAATTCGTAGCAAGAGTAAGATTGGCTCGATAAAAATTAACTGAGATACAACACTGAAATTTCGCGGTTTTTGTCACAGGCCTGTGATCTGCCTAGGGGCAAATTTCACCATAATCTGCCCGAAAAAGTGGGGATTTTTTTTTTAATATTTAGAAAATTTTAAAAAATATATTCGATGTGGTTTTTTTTAATATACTGAGCCATCGAGACTATTTTCTAAAATTCGAAAGTAAAAATGTTCTGGAGACAGGTAAAAGCTGTAACGCAGTAATGTGCCTTGTGTAGTAGCACTGTCGATGTCCTTGGTCCATATTGCGGGGGACACAGGAACTGTAGATTGTATGGTAATCCTGAAATGTGAAAAAAAACTTCCGTGAGCATTTATCACGAAATTTACTTCAACGCGTATCTACCGCTACATCAAATTGGCCAACAACCTTTCCGGTATAAAGTTCTTCTGAAAGTACGGTAGAAAATTGTATGCTACCTTAATTTGTTTTGAACTGTTATGCCCCGATTCATTACTCACTCGTATGGTAAAAGAGTATGAAGCAGTAGATATATCTACGAAATCTTCATATTGCAAAATTCTCAGAGTACAATATATACTTAGTTTTATAATTCCAAAATTTTTAAATCTTTAAAACCAAAATATCCAAAACTAAAACACCCACAATTAAACCCCTCCAAAATAAAGTTCAAAAAATGGCAATGTCCGAAGTTACAGTTTGAATTAAAAAAAAACGAATTTAGGAGACCAGGTCCCGATTTGGGCTCTTGCGCCATTGATGATGAATATATTTATGAAAATAATTTTGTTTATTTAAAATTCCATACATTAAAATCAGTTAATTTTTATTATATTATTTTTATTATATTATTTTTTTTAGCTCAATGTTATTGTTCAAAACAAAGATTTATTAATTGAAAATTAAATATTTAGAAGACCAAAAACACTATTACTTCGCACTATTTTTTGGGCACGTTTTGACTGTAAGCTTTTCTTGATCTGATTTTTATTTTATTCAATAACAAAACTTAAATTAATTGAAAATTAGAATGAGTCCAAATTTTAACATGCATGATAAATATTATACACAAAATTCAAATTATTTAGTTCAATTAATTCTAAATTTAAAATTTAATAGTCAACAAAGCAAAAAAGATCCGTGCCGCGAAAATTTTCCAGTTTTCGGCTGGCGCAGTGAAAATTTTCCTTCAATTATAGGTCAATGTTTAGATTAGCTTTGATTAAAAGTAGCCAAGTAGCGTTCTATATCATTCGGAAATTAAGTGCTGTGGTCACAAAAACATTTCTTTTTATAAAAATTTATAAACATAAATCATTAATTCGTGGATAGGTGAGCGACTTCTAAAGTATTGCTCAGATATCCGTTTAAAAAAAATATGATCATTCATTGACGAATCTATAATATGATTTTGAAATGATTCACTTAATATTCACCAAAGTGAGCACATAGTGCCTTTTGTATGTACATTCACTTTTGTGAAGATTATATCATTCTTAGTTGTAATAAAGATTCATAAGTAGATATGCATTACGCATTTAGAAGAGAGTAAATTTCGAGTCACAAGTAAATTCGCTTTCGAGGATTTACATACATAGTCCTAAACTTCAAGTGTCGGCGCTCGTATACAGAATTTTTTATTGATCGCAATCCATTCTTCAGTTCAGAATTCAGACTGCAATAAATCATCATCAATCGAATTGTCTTGTCTACGAGAAATATCACAGCTACTAATTATTGCACCAAGCACTGCTCTGAAATGCGACATAACCTTTTCACCCACTGAAAATCAAATTAAACCAATTTATTATTGTTTAATTTTTCATTTATTTTTTTTTTACAATTTTTCGTATATCTGATTATTATTTTTTCAGTGGCTGACGTCGTGCAGAATGAAAACAATTAAATTATGAGAGCGACAATTAAGTTGCGCCTTGCTCATAAATCACGGCGAAAGCTTTTCGTCCTTACCATCCTGCAACCGTAACAGCATAGGTACATACGAGTACATGAGTCATTTCACCTGGCTGGTAGGGTAGTTGGTGTTTGTATACTATTAAAGTACAATCAACCAACCCCTGCCATCATCATTCAAACTAACAACCCTAATACCCGGGGCTGAAGGCGTCTAACTATGTTTGTTTTTTTTTTCCTGCTTTCTCCGGGATAGTTCTTTTGAGGTGGTTTAAGCTCGCCTCGTTTTCTTTGCTTCCATTCCATGATTGAGACATGCAATTCAGAAAATCGATAGAGCCGGAAAATGGAAGGTGCACGAAGGTAGAACGCGTATCTACCTGCATACTTTTCATATTATGCATTGCCACTATGAAGTACGTTATGCCAACACTTAGCCTCTTTTATTTTCTGAAAATTTGTTCATAAATTGCTCGTTTATTGTTTTGAAAGTTTTTTATATTTCGAGGAGGGTTTTTGGTCTTTTCAGGATATAAACGGAAAAGATACAAAATGATGGATGGCGTCTGGCTTCTATGTGCGGTAAAAATATATTCCACAATAAGTGTATGTTGGGATATAAGAGATATTGTTAGTTGAAGTTTTTCTACATTAATCTTCATCGGTGGTTCCTGTGTGTGACTTCCGATGACTGCACAGGGAAGCAACAGACGATTGACCTTACCTGCCACCAGGATTTACTCGAATTCCCTTCCCAATTATTCGTCTCCATGAACTAGCACAAATTTTTCTTGTGGTTCCTGTTGCTCTGACTTCCTCAATGTATCATGCCAGTTTCGTCGCTGAATCTCAATGGCATTCTTGAGATGTCGAGTTGTTCTGCAAAGATCGTCCTTGAAGATAACATCTGACCCAAGGGATTACTAAAAAAAACCGGGAAAGTAAAAAAATTCAGAGTGGACAAAATCCAGAAAGACAAAATCCTGAAGTGTTGAAGGTTGAAGGTGTTGAAACTTACGACCACATTTCAGCAGCTCTACCGAATTTCACAGCTCTCAAATAGTCTTCCTCTTGAGATTGACTACAGCTTGAATACGGTTACTACTATTTCTGAGTCTTCACGTTGACTCAAGAAAACGGATGTAACACATTTGGTTTATTTATGGCCCTTGAGTCCCCTGGTTTCAGCTATCTGGTTTTAATGCTTCCAAATTGTGTTCAATAAGTGTAACTACGAAAAAACAAGTTCCCCTTTTTAACTTAATTTTATCTGTTTCTGTACTAGTTAGGGATATTAACATTTTCACAGACAGCCAAGCGGCAATAAAATCCTTAGAATCGGCCTCGTCAACATCAAAGGTCGCCGTAGAATGTCGATCATCTCTTAAGGAGATGGCAGAACAGTTCAATATTCTTCTGTGCTGGGTGCCAGGGAACTGTATGGCTGACGTACTCGCTCGGCGCGACATTACGATTACCCTTCAGATTATGCCGGAACATCGGAATCTGGGTGTGCCCCTCTCTACATGTAAACTGCTACTGGGATTGGACTCAGTTGAGAAAACCAACTCAAGATGGGCGGACGGTATTACATGTCACACTGCGAGGCAGATCTGGCCGAAGCTGGATCTAAACCGCTCTAAAAGGCTGACTTTGCTCAAAAGGGCGAATATCAGCACCACAGTCGGTGTCCTGACCGGACACTGTCTTATAGGTCGGCATGCTAAAAGACTCGACCTCTTCTCAAACGACTTATGTAGAAGGTGCCTCGATGAGGATGAGGAGGAGACAGTGCTTCATCTTCCAGCTCTGTCCGCTAGAAGGAAAGCTCATCTTGGAGTTTACTTCTTCAACAGTCTCAGTGACCTTGCCGAAACGGAGGTCGCGAGAATCCAACGCTTCATTGCAAGCTCTTAATGGTTTGACGAGTAAGACCGGATTCGGATCCTGTGGTAACACAACGGATCTTCTTAGGGCTAAGTGTGTCCGTGTTCTCACGGGCAGCCACGCGTAGGATGACCCTCCATGCTAATTCTGTGTCAGCCTAATAGTTTTTACAGTCAAAATTTGAATTTTGCAGTTTTATAATACATACCATCATTGTGGCTTGCATCCTTCTAGACTTCCTGCAACCTTCAACATTATCCATCTAACTTCAACAGACCGGCATTGTTTCAAAAGCTTTCGCATTGTCGCAAAATCTGTCGAGCCAGATTTATGGATAAACAAAAGCAAAGAAGACTGACTGCAAGATTGCGACAAACGTCGAGAGCACTGTTGAAGGCTTATCATTATCATTCCGAAATACGGAGGATAGGCTTAACTTTATACCATCGTGTATAGTACGAGTATCTCTGCTACTCCGTTATGCAATCTTATAGTACGAGATAAGTATATTTATGTACGTAATGTGACCTCCGTGAAGTCCTACTCGTTTCCAGACACCTCACAATGCCACTCGTTGACGTCGGAGTACTGAAAACTCCCCTGCTCAGACAGGGTTCAGTTGAATAAGGGCAAAGCTCAAAGTGTTAGTGTAGTTGTGCCGGTTCCTTGAGGGTTAGAATCCTTTTTTTTAGTATTTTATGCCGGTTAATACCATATATCCATGCAACTTTACCAACTATAGTAGGTAGCTATATGTACGTGTATTCGTTATATTGCAGACACTCTGATGAATCCTTTTTTTTTGTTTGGAGTATCCTTTAAACATCCCGCTCAAGCTTTGAAATGCATACTTGCTTTGTTTTAACGTTTTTTTCACTTTAAAATGAAAATTGCTTTTAAATTAGCGAGTAGTTCTGGTATGGGGTTTTAAGGTCATGAGAAATTATAATTGTTATCTTTAGTCTCTTGACCGTGAGATCTGCAAACTGCAATGCTGTATACTAAAACTATAAAATTAACAAATCTATACCGGGAAATGTTCAATTTTGCACACAACCTAATGAGAATGGATAAGCTCCTTACCCTATAATTTTGGTGTCTTGCTCGCTTCATTAATAATTTTATATATTCCAAAGAGTAAACAATTGCTACGTACAAACCACAATACACTGATGTTGTAAAAACAATGAGTTTGCCCATTTACAATAAAGCGAACATTATGGCTCCTCTTACGTGTGAAGTGATTTTGATCAAAATTTTACGCTAAATAAATAAAATGAGAATAACAAAAACGGGCACGAATTAGCCTTTATCGTGTTACGGTATCAAGATGTCACGATTGCATTTTAAATGAGTAATTTTAAGGCGTTCACGAACTTAAACAACACAACATCAAATATCAAATCTATCGATCAACATTCTCGAGTACCTAATTTTTTAAGACAATGTTTAGCAACGGTATAGGTATACACTGTAAAAGACTTTGATACATAAATACCCACAGCAGTATACACGTACTACCAATTTTTTTTCATCAATTTTCTTTCTTACGATTTCACAACACCATTTCCTTTTTTTTTTGTTTTTGGTCCACTAAATATAACACACAGTCTTTTTTTAGATAACATTAAATCTATATAATCGATGAAAACCAGTAAATACAACTCTGTTTAAATATGGTTTTATTGTGTATTAATAAGAGGAAGAAGAGGAAGCAGTACTTACTATTCCGAACCGGGTCTATTGTTTGTCCTTTTTTATTTTAAATAAACAGTTAAAAACGTGTTTTTTGTTTTTCTTATTTTGAAATATGTATGAGCCAAAGTCACAAAGTATTCAATCTAGAAAACAATAGATGGCACTACACCGATATTTATTTTCCTATCCCGTAGATTTGTCTTTGAGATTCGGGGCGTCTCGAAGTGTTTTGCAGACATTTCAACATGTCTTCGTGATATTTGCGAGCAGACTTGACCAATTGGGCTTCTTCACTTCCACATCATCTGGGACTGTAAACCTTAAGTGTTGTTGTTTATTTTTAGCCGACATGTGAAGTGAGTAGTGATTTGATATCATTCTTAATTTAGATCCCATATCAAAAGACAAAAGAAATCCTAATTTTATAATATTAATATTAAAATAAAATTAACATTAAGTATTTATCGAAAATATGCGAAATACAAAGGTACAAAGGTATTGCGTATAAAATATTGATTCACATATTGATTCAAATTTTATGATTCTTCTGCATTTGTAAAAACTGTTTGTCTTGCGGACACTAAAAATGTTTAACAATGTTTTCCGTTCAATTTATAAAATTCAGCTTGAGAAAATTGAGTTATTTTGTGTTCAATTTTTGTGTGGAAGGTCGAGATCATATAGCTTCTCACCTACTTTACAACTAGCGACCGCCACTGCACCTATCTTAATTTATTTTTATATATACATACATATGTGGGTAGGTACATATTGTGTTCTAAATCATAAAACACTTGTTCTAACAATTCGTAACATTTAAAAAAAGCTGACAAAGTGCGAATTTATAGGAATTGTTATGCCTATGCATAGAAATTTTATAATTAAGAGAATTCTAACGTTCTTGGGCGTCTTTAAGGCATCGTTCTAATTTCGCAATTCAGGTAAAAACATTTCCGTACTTTAAGCGCACAAATAAAAGCAATTACGTCAAAAAGCATGTTTGAAAGTCGTTGCGTACATGCGAATTGTACACTCTCTTCAGCAATGCTACGCTTTCCACCCTCACAAATTAATATCCATCTGCCAAAAGCACTTTCACCCTTAGCTGGGCGCAAAAAACTACTCCTCCTCCTAGAGCAAAACTACCAGACGCGATGGGTTTGAGTTTCAGCTGAACTGAATTTTAAAGTGTATTTTTTTTTAAGTATACGGAGAAAGTTGGTAGTCGTGGGGTTGTTTCGATGGGGGGAGGGCCGGGGATTGGGGATAGAGTTTAAAAGGCCGAAAATGCAATTGTATGAACTCGTAAGTTTGTTGCACCAGTTATGAGCTCCGTTTGCATGACGATGATATTGGAAAGATTACCAGTCCGACCACGTAGGATGCCAGTTTGCCAGCATTAGAGTAGAGACTGCTTGGCATAGTGGCAGTCGCAGTAGTCGCGGAAGACGAGGGGTTGTTTTCGGGAATCGATTATTCCAGAGTACGGACGTATTTTCGCCTCTGATGCAATTAAAACCCTAGTTGGTGTTTCTTTTTGATGCGACACTTTCCTGAACAGTCGGGCAATGTTAAGCCCGGAGGAGATAGCGACTTTCAAACTAAGACGACGGACTTTAGAAATATAAAAAGTAATTTAATATAAACAAAGTGCGACTGCAACCGTATAATGTACTTACAAGAAAAAACTCGGATAACGTGGGCATAAACATTTACTGATTATTTCACTCGATTGCAAACGCGGGGAGCACAATGGTAGTCTGTTTCGACTTCAATATTTGCGATTAAGTACGGCTTGCAGAGTACTGCGAACGCGAATACTGTTGCGCCCGTCTATACTTCACACATTTTGATAAGGTTACTTATTGGTTCCTTGCAAACATTTTCTTATTTACACTAAGAACTTTTTGTTTGACGACACTAACACAGTATTTGACGATATTGTGATGGAAGTACGTCTCTCCCGAACTCCACTCAACCTCCACCTACTACTTTTAAGCACCGAATTCGACCGATTCTTGGAAATTAGTGGTTATTAAGTGCACCTTGGATAGGTGGGCCGGTAAGAACAAGAAAGCATAAGGTGTAGTGTCACTAATCGGATTAATCCCGGATTAAGATGATGTTCTCGTTCGGATAGAGTTTGGCTGTATAAACACTAGGCAAGTGAAATTATGAAGATAATCGACCGGCGGCACTTTACTTCTGCTGAACACTTTTATTGTTGCTTGTTCGCCGCTTGATTCTTGATTCTTGATACTGTGCAAGAAGCAAGTCAAGACCCCAGACGAAGACGAGTTACGTTACGAGTTGCGACTTGCGATACGATCCGCGGTTAAGACGTTTCTCTCGCAAAAGCTCCACACAAGACACGGGGAGATGGGGACCGATACGAGTTATATTTTTGCTTTCTTTATGCGATTGCGCCGTTCAAATGCGAGGGTTGGATACATATGAGTGTATCGGAACTGAAGATATTTTATGAATAAAAATGTTTTAAGCAATGTCAGCACTTCCTCGGGCGAATCCCATACAAAAGTCATTGAATAACGTGCGCTTATGCATATTGTACGATAAACAGAGAGTCTGTACAGATTGGATTTTAAAATCTAGAACTTTTGAATGTATGTACTCTTAGTGGTACTGGCACAAGAACAAGTACAAAAATCTGCCATCAGTTTGAAACATTTTTATATTTCGGGACAAAAGTCTGAGATGCGATTAAAGTCGATGTGCGAAGGAAGTGGCGAATTTACTAACATCCTTAGGCCCGGTCTCGACCCGGAGAGAGTACACGCCGACTTCCAAGACGAATGAGCATCACTTCCCATGGAAGCGTTTGAGATATTAGCGCATAGATTACATGATTCCGAAGAAACGGTAATCCGGAAAAAAAATTAGAACTTGTTAAGGTTCCTCTGGATCAGAAAAAACTGGACCATCTAGTGCGAGCCTCCAGAACGTGGTTAAAGTCGATATCTAACACTGGTTGTTTCGAGACAAGGCCCAAGTAGCATCATAGTGATAGCAACTGATACCGGAACTTCGATTAAGTGGCTATTACGTTATTACAACTCAAGTGAGATTGACTTATTTTCATACCTAAACCGTGGTACTTAAGTGGTTCTTACCGCGCAAAACCACTACGTAGTTCAATAACTTTTTAGTGTTACTGAAGGTGTTTGAAACTTTAAAGTGTAAAGCGATAGTTGCAGTAACCAAACATTAGTGATAATGTTTGGTCAAACACCTTCAGTTTAGTGATAAAATACCACTTGCAAATGCAGACGACTTTGAAGTCCCGATTTGATCACAACGTGACGGAAACATTATAGGTTCTAAAAACGAAACTGCAACCTGGCAGCAACCGACATGACTTGGGGGAGGTTTCTTTAATAGTTAACTTTATCACTAGAATAGCTACTAGTAAAATACTTAAACTTAACACTTAAATTTAAACTTATCCCATTAAAAAATAAAAAGTAATTGCTGCTCTAAAATTTTATATTTTCACGTGCTGGCTGCCGTATACAAACGCTTTAGAAGGCTCACAACCCACTTCAGCTATTAAGTTAAATTTTTTACAGTTGGTAGATTGTTGGACCCGATTAAGTGTGGTAGGATGCCAAAAACTTGGTGTTCCATATCACAGGAATCGCTTACACTAGAAAGTTGAAACTTGAATTTTTACTAAGATATAATAGTGGAACCATTCGGAAAAAATAAGGTCGGCATAGAAAGCAGGATACGTGCTTGGGAGAAAACAGTATGCTTGAAGAGCTCGAATCAAGAGAATTCGAATCACCTGAACGGATCATGCCACAAGATTGTTACTTGGTGATTGTTTGTAGGAATAGTAGAGGAGTATACAATAAATACAGTTTTTATGGATGAAGATTGGTATCTAAAAGCCGGGGGTAGTACAGTGTTAGTTCTAGCTATTGCAAACATTGCTTCTGCGATGTCCAACGATCAATTGCCACCCAACGCATAATTTATTTATAATATATTCCAGTTGCTATTGGCTCCGAACTATTAATATAAATAGTGGATAGTGCGGAATGTTTAATAGAGTCACTACTAAGAGAATTTATCACTTAGCAGATGAGTTTACATTTTTCTCTGGTGCCCAAATAACATTGGAGCTATGCGACAGTAGTTAATTTGTTGTAGCAACTTTGCTGTTCTGGAAGATTGTGTTAAAAATTTTAATCACCTGGTAGTACAGTGCCATACCCGGACCGATTCATCAACTTTCTAATCCCTAAGCTGACTGGACTGTATGTTACTGGATTAAAGATTAACTACTTAGGTCCTGTTGGGTACCATTGAAAAAGGATGGCATATTGCTCTTGCCACTACGTTAAATTTATTCACGCCTCCTCATTTCATCAAAGAACTCCGTTTCCCACTCTTTTTTTAATCACAACCAAGTACAATTTAAATCGGAGTCCAATATCATTTTCAAGCCTAACATGATTGCGGTATGTTTACTAAAAATTATGATATTGTTACACAGATTCACTTTTCACTTATTCATGTAATTCACGGATCAATTAGCTGCCACTTTACATTACTTTGGTCGATTGTGATGCAATAGTGTGAGCAAAAACATGCAATTGATTGACTGTCCTCGCGATGCATTCATTAATTAGCAAATTTCTATCGAGACTAATTGGATTTTATAATCAAACTCTAAACGAAGACGCGCTAGCTCTTATCATTTCGCGATTAGAACAGAAAAAACTCGTTATCTGCCAGACCACTCAACTTTTGCGATATTCCGCACAAAGAACTTTTAAATGAAAACAAAAAAAAATTAGTGCATATCGAGAGGAAAAAAAACGATTCAAATCATAGGTCAAGTCGCATATATCGGTCAAAATTGAGATATTGTCCGACTCTGAAAATTGATGTCTCAAATTAAATGCTGTTGGGGCTTACGTTCATAAAGTGCATTAAGTATTAAAAAATTGTCTAATGACGCTCAGGGCAACAAAGAAATTATTATTTTGTTTACCTCAAGTCAGTAATACAATGCGGCCAGCTAAGGAATAAAAAGGTGAGATAACACGCATAACATTTTTAGGTACTGGCCTTGCAGTACTGAAAATTCTCATTGTATGTAAATAAATTAAGTTTTAAACTGAATTCGGACATTGGCGAGTCAATATATATTTTCAGTACTGAATGAAATCAGAAAGAAACCCGAATTTCCAAATTGATTTGTTTTCACTTTTTTAAAAGTTAATTTGCGTTAGGTATCAATACTGGATTGTAATTGCGTCAGCATTTACTAACTTGTTCTTGCAGCCGATCGTGATTGCAGTATTTTTTTTCCTTATTTTGCTCCATTTATTTAACATTTACGCTTAAGGTTGGTTCCCTTACGAATTGCTTAAACGGTTCGTAAACGGAGGCTTGTATGAAGGAGTGACTTCGCCAGCAGATTGTTTATGGTTCGCTTTTCTTGAAGGAAAAACGTAATATCCCTAATATATATCTTTAACATTTTTATCTGAATGTGCGTGATTTTATAGTTACACCAACCTACCTAAATTCTACCAAATCGAAAAATAGTTTTATAATAGAGAAAATACTATTTTCGAGCCAAATATTACTCAACTATTTATTTATTTATTCCATTCAAATTCGCCGTGAAGTTTTTGCTCACTTCTTCTAGCGTTTTTGTATTAATATCAGCAAAATACCACAACCCATTACAACAACTCTACCTAGGCTTACAGTTTTAGTACAGATATAAAGTATTTATGAAGAAAGTTGACTAATTTTTATGAAGTTACACATTTTGTGAAATTGTAACGATATTAAGTAGTCTTACTCGGGAAATTATCCGAATAAATAATAATTAAACTTTTCCAACACACGAGGTTGTGCAAAAATTGAAAACTTAGGAGAATATTTCTGTTAATACTATTTCTGATTCTATAAGGTTATTCACGCAGTCACTGCATTTTTTTTTAAAGACATTTGTATGGTAGCTACAGAAAGGAGAACCTTCATTTCACTCCTTTTCTCGTTCTAATACTTTCAATTATATTCAGTAAAACTACGTGTTTTCAAGACTTTTGTATGCGGGACCCTCAACTAGGTAAATAAATATTAATACATCGCCCCACCGCATTTTGTCTAAACTTAATCTGAAATAAATGCAGGGAAAATGAGAAGTTTCATCTTTTTTAAAGACTTTCGTATTCAAATCTTAATTTTATCTATTTTGTTCCTGTGCGTAACCTGCTCCTATATGGTGATTATGGTATATTGTGGAAATTTTTTAAATTTCTGACTATGGGTTCTGTTTGAATTGTGTAATAAAACTTTGTATGGTGGCTCCGCCATAGCTGGTCGCAAGCCCGGTTTAGAAAGAAGGAGCGAACATGGAGTTAACCTGAATGGCCAGTAATACATGTTCGTCTCAGGAAGTAGGCAACAAGTATAACATAGTTGGACTCGCCATAGTCATAGTTAGCTGAAAACCGATGTGGGCTGTCGCGCCATTGATGATGGTGGCTTCGGACGGAGTTGGTAATTTCCCTCACTATTCCAAGTACACTTTCTCTTTTTTTCATTGAAAGTTTGCGCTAAAATTTGAAAGACACGACAAGGAGGCATACTGATTTTCCATCTCAATTTATAACATCTCACTACCTATTATTTGCCAATGATTTTAAACTGACTAGAATAGTAGTTTCCTTCTCTGACTACATTTGCTTTTAGTTGGACCTAAATAACCTACCAACCTGGTGTTTAAACAATTACCTTAATATTGATAAATGTTTTTTCACGAATTTTTCGTATAAGACTACTTCTGTCGAAATTATCTACTCTATAAAAAACATTAACCTTTCTACAGTATCCTCCATGAAAAATCTAGGAATTACTTTTGATAAGAAACTAAAATTTGTCACTATGTTGAAATTACAAACCAAGCTTACTAGACTTTAAGTATTCACGGTTACACCTCTTGTGGTGTTTTTGAAGCAATACCGATGAAATCTGAAATAATTTTTCAAGTTTAAGCCCTTACTTAACTTATTTTACGATGGCGCTACAGTCCAAATCGGACCTTGCCCTACTGTATGTACCGCCTCCAGTCTTCTCGGTTCAGTGACCGCGTCCACCAGTTTGAGAATCTTAGCAGTGATTTGGATTTGCTGTCTGCGTCAATAGAATCCTCCCAGCGCTTCCGTGGTTCTCCAACAGGCCTTTGTCCATTAGCTTTTCCCTTTAGTGTGCGTTTGGGGATTCTTCCGTCATCCATCCGCTCCACATGACCAGCCCATTGTAGCTTCTTGAATTTTATGAGAATGGATACTTCTGGATTATCAAATATGGCATACAATTCTCTATTGTATTCTCCCTCACAGATTCGAGGATTCTTCTGAGGACTTTTCTTTCAAAGGCTAATTTTTCGGACGCCTGGGCTAATGCCCAGTTTTCGCTGCCATAGTATAGCACAGGTCTTATAATTGTTTTGTATAGTTTAAGCTTTGTTTTCCTATGCACATTTTGTTTTTAATTATTGGGAGTACCGAATAATACATCTTATTTGCCATCTTTATTTCTTTAAGTGTAACTATGATGTAATTTCTATTGACTTAGAGAAGCTAATTTGCTAGCAACTCTGGAATCCGAGTCCGTTGTCTCTTCTGTTGACTGCTTTTACAGTTCTTTAAACTCAATCATTTCTGAGCGTGTTCCGTTCTACTCCACGAAACGCAGTTCCTTCCCTCATTATTATCATTATTAAGTTAGTATACAAAAAAAACAAGGCTCGGATAACTTTTCTTAAGCACCGTAATCCTGTAAACTCATCCCGTTTTGCTAATCTTAGAAAGCAGCTAAAGAGGGAAATAAGGAAAGTTTTTCGTTCATATGTGGACAACCTAAATTCCTCTCTTTCTACTGGGAATGTTAAGCCATTTTGGAATTAAGCTAATTCATCTTGAACTACTTCTTCTAACCCCTCCAGTATTACACACTTGGATGTAACTGCTTCTACTCCTTGTGATATTGCTAAGCTTTTCTCGCAATATTTCCAGTCTGTCTACTCCGCCAGTTCACCTTCATCTACGCCTTGTTTCATCGATAGTCAGGTCAATCTCTTGCCAGAGTTCGATAGTCACGACGTTCTTGCTGTCATTAACTCTTTAGATGGTAATGGCTGTGCTGGACCGGACGAAATTCCAAACATTTTCGTAATAAATCTTGGACACATCCTAGCTGAACCTTTGGCGAAACTTTTCACTATGTCCCTCATAGAAGGAATTTTCCCCACTCAATGGAAAGACTCTTACGTTATCCCTATCTTTAAGAAGGGTGAAAAGCAAAAGGTTGAAAATTACAGTCCATTCTGTCTACTTTCTTGCTTTTCAAAAATATTTGAAAAGTTTCCAATTTGATCATTTAATGTATGGCGATGATCTCAAATTATTCAGAGTCGTGAAATCTATTTTTGACTGTAAAATCCTACAAGATGACATTAATAAATTAAAATATTGGTGCAGGCTGAATAACCTCCGTTCGAACACTCAGAAATGTTTTAAAATGATATATACAGTGCGGCAAATAAGTTTCGAGACTGGTCATGGAAAACATCATTAAAAGAAAAAATCTGGATATTTTTCATTTTTTTTATTCAAAATATTCTCCTCCAGTTTCAATACACTTGTTACAGCGATTCAACAGTGATTCAAATGCGTGTTCTAGCTCATTTTGTGGAATTGCCTCTAGTCCTCGTGTTGAAGCTGTTTTGATGGTTGAAATTTCATTAAAAAAACATCCTTTCAACTTCAATTTCAATTTCGGGAATAGAGAGAAATCGCATGTGGCCAAATCAGGTGAATACGGTGGATGATTCAACACACAGACTCGATTCTGAGCCAAAAATTGACGAAGAATGAGTGAGGTGTGACTCGGTGCAGGAAAAAGTTGACCGATTGAGCCACCACCTGAAAATGAAAAAAAAATATTTTTCATTAAATCTATCGATATTTTGAAACATATTGCGCTCGTCCTGAAATTAAAAGTTATAGCCATTTGAAATTCTGATTTTTGCTTACCTTTTACACTATAAATTTACATCAGAATGACATTTCCGTAACACCAGCATTGCCATATTGAAACTTTTGTGGTATCAGTTCTTTGGATCACGATATTCGGGTCGAATACGACGGATTCTGGCCATCACATGCTTCAAAACTTCGAGATAAAATGCGCTAGTAATTGTTTGGCCAGTTGAAACGAATTCCCTGTGGACAATTCCTTTGCTATCGAAGAATGTAGTGGACATTGTTTGAGCAACATTTTAATATTTCAACATCGACAAAAAAGTTCTATTGGGAGAACTGTCATAACTTTCCTATCTATCAACCAATTTAAACAAAATTGGTATTATGTACCGGGAAGAGGAGTGCCACAGCTTTCAAACGCCGTTCTGTACACATAGATGGTCCTACTAGTTACTCAGATATGGTTCGAGTCTCGGAACTTATTTGTCGCACTGTGTATACAAATAAGGATTGTTGCCTTAACTTTAACTACCACGTTGATAATGCTCTCCTCATCGAAGTCTCACGCATAAAGGATTTAGGGGTAATGTTTGACAACAGATTAAAGTTTGATCAGCACATAGACGAAGTCTGCAAACAGGCATTTAGATAATGTGGTTTTATATTAAGAACTGCTCATCCATTCCATAATATACATGTTTATACGAATTTGTTTAATAGTCTGGTTCGGTCTCGTCTGGAGTATTGTTCTGTTGTGTGGAACCCTTACTACCAATATCATATGACTGCATTGGAATCAGTACAACGACGTTTTACAAAATCTGTTTTCCGAAGGCTCAATTTATCTGACATTTGCTACGAGGATTAGAGTTACTTGGCCTATCACGTTTAAAGAACAGAAGACTATATTTGGACATGGTATTTTTATTTAAAGTAAATTTCGTTTTTAACACTAATCTTCAAAGTGAACTTCAATTGCGTACTAATGTATGTAATACCAGATCACAAACTCTATTCGTTGTACCATATGCGCGGCTAAACGTATATTTTCACTCTCCTTTACTAATGCTGTTATGACACTGGCTATTTCCTCGCTAGAAACAAGTACAATAATAGCCAATCGTGCGACAAGGCGAAGAACAATAAAAAGACAGAGATACCGCTCTTTCCGACGCTAGCGGCATCTAGTAAACGAAATTAACAACTGGTATGTTAAGAAAAATACCGGTTCTGGCGCGTTTCATAACAGAACATGGCACTTTCCATAATTTATACGTACCGAACTGTCAAAAACTAGTCGGTAGCGGCTGGAAAATCTAGCGCCCAGCGGATTTTTCTTGGATTAACTGCTAGAATGTTGCGAAACACTGCTCGAATGCGCTTTGTTGCAGCTTTTTTTTTGACAGTTATGGATTGTTTTTTGACATTTGACATGACCCATAGTTTGCTGTTCGGACTGTCTCTCTTACACCAATGTCTAAATTGTATGTTAAAGTCTCTATCCCTCTCCATTTGGATTGTCTAGCCGCTTTAAAGGCGCAAAAATAGCCAGTGTCATAACAGCATAATGCTGTTATGACACTCCCTATTTTCCTCGCTAGAAAAAAGTATAATAATAGCCAATCGAACAACATTAAAAGAAAGAGATACCGCTCTTTCCGACGCTTGCGGCATCTAGTAAACGAAATTAACAACTGGTTTGTTAAGAAAAATACCGGTTCTGGCGCGTTTCATAACATCACATGGCATTTTCCATAATTTATACGTACCGAACTGTCAAAAACAATTCTGTAGCGGCTAGAAAATCTAGCCGCTAGTGTATTTTTCTTGGATTAACTGCTAGAATGTTGCGAAACACTGTTCGAATGCGCTTTGTTGCCGCTTTTTTATTATTATTATTATTTTTATTATTTTACAGTTGTGGATTGTTTTTCGACAGTTACTCATAGTTTTGCTGTTCGGACTGTCTCTCTCACACCAATGTCTAAATTGTATGTAAAAGTCTCTATCCCTCTCCATTTGGATTTTCTAGCCGCTTTAAAGCCGTAAAAATAGCCAGTATCATAACAGCATTAGGCTGCCTCGAATGTTCAATCAATCTTGCCTTAGTTTTCATGACTTCAGTCTACAATCTTTCAAGTTGTATTTAAGATTCACGTTGTCTATTAAATAACTATATTTAATTTTCATTTTTCTTCATTTATATTTTTCTATTTTAATATGAATCTTATTTATTTTATTTTATGTTTATTTTATTTTTTAATCACTTGGCTACATGTATAATTGGAATTATTAAACTTTCTGTTCATTGAGTCCTTAAATAAATAAATAAATCATTATTCTTCTCTTAATTTCGATGGGATCGCTTAAGCTCTTACAGTTTTTGCAATTAATGATGAACTTAATTCAGAATATTTAAGGACTCTTTAGTGTCCGGCTACAATGGTTTTACATAATTACTTAACTAATTGCAACTACATTTTTAATTTAAAATGTTAATTTAACATCCGGTTTGGTATGCCATCTACCTGTCACATGGTGCAACTAAATTATTCCCAGGGAAATTGTGCAGTCTCATGATAAATGTCAAATTTTAAATTTTTGAAATTGTATTTCAGTGCTCGACTAATTTATGGCCAATTTTTTGCACAATTTGAATTTTGCTCATTAGGAAGTTATTGTTGGGTTTAGTTTCTTGATAAACCAAGACAAATTTTAAGATTAAAGAAGAAAATTGTAACCTACCCTCTCGACTATTTCATCGATGACTATACTCACCACACCGGGCCATCATCGTTCGTCGCTCCGCTGTCCGCTCATCGGCGAAATCGCTGTGAATAGTGTGAAGTGTGAATCCACCACGGTCTCAGTTGGGTGCGTCAGCTTGTTCGGAAATGTGAACGTCGTGTGTTGTGATCCGCGCGGACCGAGACAAATCTCTTTGAAATTTCCATCGAGGAAGAAATTTATCTGTGATTTTCCGGACTTTCCTCAATCGAAAACGTCCGAGAGTATGTGAATCGAGTGGCCGGCAGTGATAAGAACGGTTTTTCGATTACAATAGCTGCGAAAAGCGATTCGATTTGCGGAGTGAGCCAGGCGAAAAAAAAAACCCGTCGTCGAAATTGTCGTGTGTGAGTGCGGAACGAGTGGATTGAAAGTCGGGCGTGGAATTTATCCGATCCGGACGAAAACGCTTAGAAAAAGGAATTGAAAAACGCATTCGCCCAACCCCATCGTCCGCGCGATTCTTCGTTCGCTCTACTGTGCTTCCTGTCGTTATCAGTTTCTGTTATTTTTCTCGGTTTTCGGTCTCGCAAAATGTCCGGTCGGGACACGGCGGCAACAAGAAGATTTTGTTGACGACCGACCCAACGAGTTCGAAGTCCGGCTTTTCAGAGCGGAAAGAAGAAGACGGGAGGAAAAAAAAAGTTGTTCCCGTCCGCGGGTCATTGTCGCGTCCGACGGGACCAGGTTTGCGGTTCGGTGCTGCTGCAGCCCGAGTTGTTTTTTTTTACTGTTCGGTTTTCGGTGTGGATGTGTGGCGCTCGTGCGGAGTGGCGATCTCGTTGCCATCGAGGCTCCAGTTGGGTAGCCGTGCCGCCGCGGTCACTTCTTGGCTCGCGTTGACCGGATTTTGGATTTAACGGCGCAAGAAAGCGAACCGAACGAATAAACATATAAAAAAAAAACACGAACAGACGAAAAGAACAGAACGGAAAGGAAAAAGCTCGGGGGGAAAAAGCATCAAAATGGCGCACCAAATGGCCCCGTCGGTGAACTGCTCGCTAGACGATATCGATTTGAACGCCTTGAAGGTGAGTTGCGAGTTGCCCGAGAGTTTTGTGTACTTCCCCGTCCTGTCCTGTCTCCGGTCCACCCTTTGTTCGTTGTCGGTACCGTTTTCAAGTTCAGCCACCCTTTCATTGCCCGCCGCCACCCACCTCGCCGTCGTCGCTTGTTTCCCTTTTCGCTGTGCAATTGAAAATTGCAAATGAAAATTATCGGCGCTGCGGGGTGCGGTTTTGTGCTGTCGGCAGGAAAGTACAGTAAGTTGTTTCGCCCTATCATCTTGGAGCTGAGAAAGAGCTGGAAAAAATTAGTTTCTTCTTCCGGTGCCCGGTTCTTCAGTGCAAAGACAGTGGACACGGTGCTCCACTCGACACCCGCAACCGTTTTCTTTTCTTAGGTTCTGACGGCTGAAATGTCTGCGAAACGCGACAACGTCGCTCCGGCTGAAATGTCAACGGACAATAACTCACCACACTGTGGGGGATTTACTTTTTTTTTTATTGTTTTCCTGTTTTTTTTTATTGTTGTTTTTTGCCTGCACTTCATCTCCACATTCTCGATTGGGGTGACCAGAGCTGAAGAATTTAAAGTTCATATTATTTATCAGGAAGTTATAAAGTTAACTGGAACCTGAAACTGAGGAATTTTCGGTTATCCTCTTGTTATTCAGCTGAGACAAGTGTCACTCCAATCTGATGTTCTTAAGATCAGCAGAATGACGAAAAAATTGCAAAATATTTTGTTTGCTAGCGAAAATTAACAGTTCTTTTATCAGCTATCTTAGACTGGGTTTTCGCAGTTATTTTTTACTTTGTTCACTTCAAAAGGCTCGATTTTTAATAACATCGTCTTTATTCTTTAAAAGGTTGATGGTTCCTGGTCTGGATCATCATTCCGGTTGCAGGAAATACTGTTTTACGATCCGAGAATACACTTCAAGTGTATAACATTGTTTTTATAGATCTTACAAATTGCACGGTAGCGCTGAGAAAACCTGCCTGGCACAAACTGCAATTGAAATCTTCTAGTCTAATACAATCTTTCCTTTGAGCCACTTTAGTAAACTATTCCAGGTTGCCATGGTAACAATAAATTGCGTCCTAAAGGTACAGTCTGGCTGGTACTGCCGACCGTCGCAATCAGCAGTAACTGCCAACCTCAACTGCTCATCTCAACTGCAGGCTGCGACGGTCGGCAGTACCAGCCAGACTGTACCTTTAGAATCATCAAAATCGAGCCTGTGCTTCCAGAATACACCGTCTCCAGTCATCTCAAATGAGCTACCACTCCCTTATACCAGTTCTCAGTTCTTTCGACTGAGAAAGTGTATCCTTGACACTGAATTAATTCTATATTTAATAAAATCTTAATAGCGATCTGCCAAATGCGTCGATGGAGTCCTCCCATGGTTTGGGCAGCTTTTCTGATGGTCGATTGCCATGTGCTCCGTTTTTCAAAATTCGTCTGGGAGTGTTTCTATCATCCATACGCTCGAAGTGGAATGCCCATTGTAATTTTTGAAGGTTTACGACGACTGATTCTGCCGGTTCGTCACTGAGGTTGTACTACAGCTCATCTCGCCAGACTTCCCTTACTGGTCCTTAGCTCTTCGTAAGATCCTTTGCTTAAATGGGGCTATTGATTTTTCAGATACCTGAGTTATTGTCCACGTTATACAGGAAAACAGACCTAATTATTACAGCACGGCAACGACTCTGGCAACGCATTAAGGACTATTCTTTTGGATCTTGGAACTTTCGCTCCCTTTATAGAACAGGTGCACTGCGAGAGCTTCTTAATGAAGTTTCAGGATACAACATCAACATTCTGGCGGTCCAAAAAACGAGATGGCAGCGAGATTAATGACTTGCGGACACACACAATACTAACCAGTGGAAAACCTTCGGGGAGCAGGGAGTTTGGAGTAGCTTTCGTGGTAGATAGCAAATTTAAAAACTTAATCACCGACTTACATACACACTAGCAAATAAGGCGTATTTCACGGTTCTCCCGATCTTAAAATCGAAAAAAGTGCACAGGCAGAGCAAACTTCGCATATACAAGACCATAATAAGACCTGTGCTACTATATGCAAGCGAAACGTGGACTCTCACCCAAGCGTCTGAAATATCAATAGACGCTTTTGAACGACGAATTCTTCGAAGAATTTTGGGACCAGTAAAAGAAGGCAGTGAATGGCGTATCCGGTAACTATTTATGACGACCCAGCCGCATCGACTCTTATAAAATTTCGTAAGCTACAATGGGCAGGCCATGTGGAGCGAATGGACAACGGAAGAACTCCCAAACGCACACTGGCAAACGACCGGTGGGAAAACCGCGGAAAAGATACGAGGACTCAGTTGACGCAGATTGCAGATCGCTTCTTAGATACACAAATTGGAGGACGCGGGCGCTGAACCGAGATGACTTCAGACAATATATCCTGCAGGCCCTGGCCCGATTTGGGCTGTCGCGCTATTGATGATGATAAGATGGGGAATTTATTCTTTCTGTGCCGTCCGATTTCAATATCGGTAGGACCGCATAATCCATTTATTTGGCATTAGTAATTCACCGCTGAGTTTCATCCTCTTCGTTACCGTCCTTACTTAGCTGTACTCCTAAGTAAATGAAAGCTTATCACGTTCAAGCAATAAGCCTTTCAATTACACTTTTAACTGCGTACAGTGAAAATGGCTCAGTCACTGAATAATTTAATTAAATTTTATTCAAAACTATAAGGACCAAACTATTATCAGTAAGCGAAAAAAAAACCCTAAAAAGTTATTTTCTGAATGTGATGAGCGCCGATTTAAAAAAAACATCACAAAATTAAGTACAGTGACATACAGTTTGATCTTAAGAAGAATTGGACTAAATGGCAGAATTGCCAGAAATCTTTTATTAGTATGAAAAATTAAATGGATTCGATTAGAGATCTCTCATCGATGCACAATTAAAGATTTTTCGTTCTGGAAGACATGTTTTATTTTTCGGTCCAACGGAAGAATCAACGTTTGGAGGAAGTCAGAGTAGATGGAATAATGATCAATTAACAATTTTTAAATATTTTAAAAATGTAAATTTGAAAGAAAGTGCGGTAAAATTATACGATAAAATTAGGAGACAAGTTTTTTTCGCATCTCTCTCATTGTACAGGAATGGCTGGGTCCTGTATCATTATTTTAGAGCTATCAAAACACTGAAACAATCACCAGAGTGGGAAAAAATCAGTCCAAATCTGGACTCTTATCGAATTCATACCAAATCGTTTGAAAGCCGTTATTTCATAAAAAGACTTCCCAACATATTTTAGTATTAACAAAACAGTTTTTTTTTTATTTTAAATTCATGTAGATCATTTTCATTGTGAGCCCGATTTTATAATCATTGATCTGGTACCGGATATTACAGGTCAAAACTCTAATCTCCCTGACCTTTTTCTCACCAACCAGCCTAAGAAATACACTAGCTCTGTTATTGGTACCTTCGCCAATTGGTAATTCGGATCTCTTTCTGATTCGTGTACAATTTCCGTTTTTGCCGCTATCACCACCGGCAACCAAAGCTCTAAGACGAATCGTTTGGCACTATAATGGGGCCAATTGGGAAGATCTAAACTACTTTTACAGAGCATTTGATTGGCACTTGTGCTTCATATTCAATGACTGCGATAAAGTTTTTAAACTCATTACCGAGACCATTTTAAGGGCAATGCAATCCCTACAGCTTGACAAGAGTGAAACCATCTAAGAAATCATGGTTTACAAAAGACTGTCTCGATGCCATTCAGGCTAAAAATTATGAATTTTAGAATATTTAGGGCACATTCCATCAGTAAAATAGAGAACAGTTCATTATCAAGGAGAGACGAAAGGTCCTGGAGTGTGCTATAGGATCGAAATCCTATTGGTCATTCGCGAAAACGGTTAGCATGGTAACCGCACAGTCGTTGATCCCGTAGAAAAAACAAATCTTCTGGGCCCGATTTTTGCGAGAAACTCCACCCTTCCGCCTAGTACTTAGTCCCCCAACTATGTTATCTAGAGATATAGAACTATCTCCCATTAAATTTCGTACACATGTCATTTCGACAATCTTTCAATATCTCAATATTAATAAATCTGCTGCTCCAGGTGATTTTCACCCATTACTGGCACTGATAACTCCAGTTTATAAAGGTGGTGCTAGATCGGATTCAGAAAACTATCGCAGTTAGGAAAATAATATAAAAACGTTATAAACTCGAGACGGTTTGATCAGAATCAATATGGATTTCAAGTTAAGGGCAAGATCAGCTATAGTAGAAGCAATTAATTAAATGAAGGTCTAGATAAAGCAAGGGAAATACTTGTGAATTTTAAATAGCCGACACAGTAAATCGTGACATACTTCTAGGATGGGACGAACATAGAACTTGCCGAACAGCAGAAAGTTTAATAAAAAGCAACAGAAAAAATTCAGCAAAAATATTTTGACACAAGCCGTTACGAGATGCAAGTGAACATCGGAATAAAGCAGGGCCAAAACTATGCCTTCTGGTCTCTATTGTGAAATCATTTTTCAAAACTGCAACTCCTGAAGAATTGCCAGTAGCTTAATTGCTCTTCCGGAGAAGCGGTATTTAAATAGTTATCAAAGTTCAGGTGTTTTCGTGGATAGAACTTAGAAATTGCAGCATGACAATGCCATTTTAAAAAAATTACCCAAATCAACTAAAATTTTGAGCTTTGTTTTTTTCATGGATGTTCAAAACGAATCTGAGCCATGAATTTTTCGATGTAATATTGTTACGAGCTAGGGGTTCGCCGGGATTTCAGGTAAAAACACAATTCGAATAAAATTAAGAAAAACACAATTTTCTTTATTAAATGGCATTCAATAATCACACTACTGGCAACTTCCTGCCGATTTCATTTACTACACGATCAATGAAATCCATTTTACAAATCCACTTAGAAATAAAACTGACCGTAGTCTCGCTCTTGCAGTAGAAAACTGATCCCGTATAAGTTAAAGCGGGCGAAATAAACGGCGGCGCTTATATACTGCATGTGTTGAGTGTAGATATTTCCAGCATATTCGGTTGTGTGTGTACAATATGCAAGAAGTATCTATAACATGCGCGAAGTGTCTAGAACATGCGAGAAGTGTGTACAGTTTTCTATGCTATTCTAGTTGGATATTGGAGGGTTGGGTTTTTCTACGGAAACTTTGATGTCATTGATAAGTGAGTTGATCGGTTTGCCAGGTTCGCTCAGGTAATAATATTTTATTAATGAGACAGTCAAGGATCTAGGGTTTTAATTCATTTTATATTTTTTTCTTCTAATATTTATTCATTTCAAAGACTAATTTAATATTCAGTATTCTGAAAAGAAATGGCACCGATTTTAATGACTAAAAACCTGGTGGTCGATGGCATTGAATTGGACTTTGTTTTTCTTTCTGGAACTGACGTTGGAATTATTTGTTCCTTGTTTGGTTGATATTTGCGCCTTAAAGCACCTCAGTCCTACGTTTAAATATGACGACATCGTGCTACCTACCGATAATAGGCAAACAGTGCCCAGATAGCATTTGTTATCACAATTTAAGGCAAATCAAATGCGTTGGTGTCATATTTCATCATCGTAACCGCAAACACTAATTTGCCTAAAAGCCCACTTTAAATGCTTATCCGAAAATACTTGGAATTACCGCGAATATATGGTTGTGCTGTGAGTGCGAGGCGAGTTCTATTGTCTAACGTTTCGAGTTTTGTATTTAATGTAATCACGTCTTAGTCATTTGTACAATATTATGATGAACTCACACGCGTTAAGAAAGGCCCCAAGAATAAATTTCCAAAATGGATCGAACAAAACAAAAAAAATTATCTCACCACATACTCATGTAATCTTACGGACCATTTGAACTGCCAGTCTCGTACCAGTAAAGTTTCGTATAGATGCAGTCCATCTCTAAGATCTTGTGTGATGCCTTAAAGAAGGGGTCACCAAACACATGTCACGGAGAAGATAAATAAACCGAAATGTCTGTTCCAAGATAGATTGGTTCGTGAGCCGATGGCATCTCATAAATTATTTAAGCCAGGCCCAAGGATCGTATTCTACAACTACAATGGGCTTTGTTGCAGCAAATGACCACATAGGCCGGTACCTTCCCTTGCCTCGAACTCGACACATCCATTTGTGTATTGTAATATCGGAATTTTATAAATAAACAAAGCAGGCATGCGCACATTTCTTCGATAAACTCGAGAAGCATATTGAGGAAAATGTCATCTTGTGCCTAGTTCTTGGCTACATCATCATAGACATGACCTTATTGCTTCCAATTGAACTTTTATGAATTATTTTCTCGTACGTCCACAATATGTTGTCGTATTGCTCCGCTTATCACCAACATGGTCTTGAGGTTTTTTTTCGATCGGTCATGGCATCCAGCGGAAAAATTAAGAAAGTCGTTGAAATTCAACAACTGAATCTGAACGTTTCGTGCTAAGATACGTTTTCACGTTTGGCAGAGTTTAAGAAGCACGCGCTTCTATAGTACATACACGATGCTAAAAATACACTTTTTTACGGCACATGTTTCCTCACTTTTTCTAATTGTTTTTAAACACTTTGGAAAATCGAATCGGAATGAGATCTAATGATGATCGGAGGAGGAATTTAATGGATACAAATGGTCAATCAGGCGGACTTTTTTTTGGGATTTGTCTTTCGGCATGGCCATTAAGTCGAATAGAAGGGAAGTAATTTTAAATTGGGGTAAAATTATAAATCTAAAAGATATCGGAACTACAAAGGGGGAGCAATGAAGATACTATTTGAGTCGTTTCTGCAATGACTACATATAAACAAGGAGATGCATTTGATTGAAATTGAAATGGAAAGATGCCAACTTAGTTTAAGATGTATGCATAAAACTGTGTTAGACTGTATGCCACTATGTCAAATATTTGACCATCTGGCAAAGCAACCAGATAGTGTAATAATTAAATTTTCGTTTGTCAAATTATTTTATTTGCCCTACACAATTT
The DNA here is from genome assembly GCA_951812415.1 of Beris morrisii. Lineage (NCBI taxonomy): Eukaryota > Metazoa > Arthropoda > Insecta > Diptera > Stratiomyidae > Beris > Beris morrisii. The sequence continues at coordinate 30,957,252 of OX638310.1, forward strand.
TGCCAAAAAAAATTTACGTATTGTTCGTGGTTACTATGCTTTAGAATGGACTATCTTGTTATTGGGTCATTCCATCAAGAATCGTTGTGACACTGATTCTTTTAAAAAATTTTGTACTTGAAGAACTAGTGAAAAAAAAATATAATTTAATTTTTTTGTTTCTATCTCATTTTTTTGTTAATTATAGTACGTTAAAGTTTTCGCAAAAATGGTGTCCGAGTCCTATTTGAAAGTTCATATCTCTGGTAATTTTTATCCTAGAATAATAAAATAGGGCTTATTTTAAAGGGGGAGGTTGTCGCAAATTAAAAAAAATTTCGAATAAAAATTATCCTTGAAATTTTTTTTACCGATTCTTTTGAAATTTTATGTACTCAAAGAATTAGTAAAAAAAAAATATAATTTCAATTTTTTGTTTCTATCTTATTTTTTTTTGTTAGTTATAGTATGTTAAAGATTTCGCAAAAAAGGTGTCCGAGTCCTCTTTAAAAATTCATATCTCTGGTAATTTTCAAAAGAATCGGCCATGGTAAGTAAGGTCACAAATTTCGTCATTTTTGGCGATTCTTGATGGAATGACCCTATTGAAAAGGAAGTAACAAACACAACATACAGCTTCAAATGAAAGTAGATCTGTGTAACTCCCTTTTTTGGATGCCTTCAAATCTCTTGATAACAATGAAACAGACAATAATAAAATGAAAGGGACTTATGAAAGGTAACAAACAAAAAGAAACATAAATTCATACAACAATCACCACGAATCAAAGCATGTTAAAAATTTTCTTGTATCATAAAAAAATTCCTCACTTGTGACAACATTTTCGATAAAACTCCAACAACCGTTGCGCTGTATTTTTCTATTAAATTTACAGCAGAAGCAATTAGCCATAATTAAAATCTGAAGCGACCAAGAAGAATGTTTTTTTAAAACGCTTGTTCCACCGGGATTGTAAGTAGTATGCGATACCTTTTAAGGGCATGATTCCAATGCCAATTTCGTATTTCCTCCCCATAGTAAAAGCCACATCAAACCTGGTGCTTAATAAAATTGTCTAGTACTGCACAAAGTAATGTGTATTTTGCACTTACGACAATTCATGAAAACTATTTTCTGTTTGAAGAAAAATCAAGAAAATCAGAAACCATGAAAAATACGCAATCAAATTGCCTTCAGTTAAACAAAGTCGCCATTGATTTGCTTTTAACTTCATTTATGAAGAAATTTCCGGTTGATGCGTTATCATGTTTCCACAACGATGAAATTTTTCGGCAAAATTATGGGAAAAAAATGAATAAAAATAAATTTTTATTGAAGATAATGAATGTCTCATCAACAAAAATGATAACGATTTTGTTGACTTTGATTACGAAACCTAAGAGCTATGATTCAATGGACACATTCATAATTTGCTTTATTGTATGATGGAGTTTTCAAGGTGGCAGCGAATTTTACTTCGTTTTTAATGGAGCGTTTTGAATAATGATTTGAAATCGAAGTAATTTGATCATCAAAGTTAATAGTGGTCAATTTATCATTACGGGCGACAATATAGGAATTAAACATCAGAACGATAATGGGCTTAATGTGGAACTAAAGTGAACGCGATGCGCAAGTATGAGGCGACGCGACGCGACGCATTAACAGCTGACTAGGACACACGTTAGAGAGCGTGAGTAGTTTTAGTGATATTGCATCGTTTTTCGCGCGTCGCTTCGATTATCAATTTTCTAAGTTCGTCGCGCGTGTAACAATACAAACAATACTCCGCGACTGCTTAATAAATTTTGCTAATGAATAACTATACATTAAAAAAAACGGAGACAATACGGACGTAGGATGCGAACAAAATAGTTTGATATTTGTGAATATTATTTGGCAGTTGTGGCAAGCGATTCAACGCGCTTACTATACTAGTGTCGCGATTTTACACGCGCGATGCGATTGTGTCAGCACGCGCATCATCCACACTTTAATTCCACCTTGGGACTATGCAGTTCCAGTCATCGTCGATACGACGCAGCCTTTGTGTCGATTCGCCAATCGTGCGGTCGAAGCAAACCGGAATGGGGGTCTTGAGTCTTGACTTCCAACACTGCCTACAATGCCTTATGTGTTTTGGTTTGGGCAATCAACATAGCAGTCCGTCCAAAATCACCTAAAATGCAATAGTTGCGACGAGGAATATAAAAATACAGAACACCCATCCTTCCATATTAGTCACATGATTTAGCTAAGACGGCAATCGAACTGTAGCATGGAACAGATTCTTCTGAAACACAACTCGAGCTTAAGGCTTTTATACAAAGAAATCCCGTATTTAGTTCCTTTATGGCTATGGGGCATAGGTGTTTACAGTTTTAAATATAATTTTTTTTTTAACTTACGAATGACAAGTCCATGGCTAGGTGGGACTCGATTTATGAACTCAGAGTTTATAGACTAGCGCGCTTAGCCACAGCATAGTCGTAAGGCCTACGATTGTCGATGAGTGAATGAAGCTTAGTCCTAGCTTGGCTTTTTCAAAAATAGCAACCTTCTTGGCTTCGGTTCCTACAAGCCGTTGAAGATATTTTCTTTTGATTGGTGTCAATGTCAATTACCTTTCCGCGCTTAATGTAGTACTAAAGGTTTTCAAAATATTCAAGTCGGGACTTTTGGGTGACCAGTTTAAAACATTTATGCCGACAGCATCATCATTTCCCTTTGTGGCAGGCTATGTTGTAGGGTCCAGACAATTTTTTTTATAAAGTCTATCGTCAGAGGGTAATGCATGATCTTAAGGGGGTCGTTGCAAATTTCTAGCTTACATACATTTTGTATGGCGAAACGCGTTATGTTTCGGTACCTGAATCTCAGCTTCCACTTAACTCACAACAGTCAGATTTTGCACACTTATTGTTTAGTGTATTTAAAAGCTTAGTACATGAGTAAATTAAAAAATTTTCACTAAAAGTCGAGATATTTAAGAAAAGGGGAATGAATAAAATTTTTTACTGTTTTTTTTCTTTCATATTTGAAAAAAAGATAGTTTTCATTAGATATTTTAATTTGCTCATGTATGAAGCTAGTCAATATTACCACAAAAAAATGAAAAAAAAAATTAAGACGCTACTGTGTGTGGTTACTGAGAAACGTGTACCGAAAGTTGAAAAAGCACTACTTTTCAGGAGAGCCTATAAACAAAAAAGTGACATATTCGACTTCCCCACTTCAGAGTAAAATTTGAGTCACTTCCCATTACCCGAAAGAGGTACGGTTTTTTGTGTGATGTGCAGAAATGAGTGTAGAATAATAATTAAAAAAAAAAATCAATTTTTTTTCATATTTTTTGCACCGACCTCCTTCAGAAATCAAATGTGTTCAATTGCTCCTACTACTTCCAAGAGCAACTGTCTCCTCGAATATGCGTTTTTCCTATACTGAAAAAAATGATATGCTTATGCGCTTATAGAAATGAAATGAATCTTACACATTCTGCCGACTGATCCATGTGATCTCATTAATACTATCTGGTAACTTGCAGTATTTTATGGATTAGCAATTCAACTCGGGGCCAAATCCTCGACTAGGAATTCATGGCAACACCAACGCAATTTATTGAAATGGTCTGGCAATTTTCAGTGTGTTTTTTTTACATAATGCAAATTCTATTTTCCGAAACTCCATACACTCAGACAGCTTATTGCCACGACATAATTAAAACTGTCCTAAAAACAAAAAATCGGGTGAATGATGCCAATCGATTTTTTAGTGGAGGAGGCTACAGACAGCCGCTAAGCTGAAATTGTCGACGTCAATAAGATGCTATACTTTCCCGATTCGAGATTCTAAAAAATAAAATGGAACTGAACAATGGGTCCGATGACCTTAAAGTTGTCCAAGCTTACAGCTCAACCTGATCGTAAAGAAATCGTGGCCTAAGAAAAACAAACGTTATAAGAAAGAGTTGGGCCCGGATAGGCTGTCGACGTCTACCGCAAAAGAGTCCAAGATTCGAAAGAGCCGTCGTGACTCACCTGTGCTTTGTGTGGCTGTGGTCTTATTGTACCAATTGGCGAAATTGATAAATCAGGTGTACACCCACTGCGAACCTGTAAAGCATAACGGAAGTTCTTTAAGTCCAACGGACATACATACGCACTTTTTGAACTTGTCCACAACTTGACGGTTTTTGTTGCAATCTGTGAGGTTGTAATGTAGGCTGGTGATTTAGAGCTGACCAGTAAGTTGTTCTATTTTCACATTTTTTTTTTGTAGAAATGGGTCGAATTTAATGTCTTGTATTTTCCTTAGATACGACATTAATCAGGGCGCTTTGAGGTTTAGCGCCTTACATTCCTACCCCTACCTAAGCCACGATATTCGACAGTCGTGCTTCCAAATAGGTAGGGAGGGCAATCAGGGGTCAAAATAATTACACCTTGCCGCCGTTTACATTTTACAATAATCAGACAAAAGAAAAGTATCCATTTGAATATAAACAATCAGTACTGAAAAATTAAATTCGAGTAAGACTTTACCCAAGATTGGTATGCTAATGTTTATTCAGAAAAGTTTGGCTTGTAATCGATCAGTTATAGTGGAATCGCTTTCAACAACTGTCGCAATAGACGGCGATATCATTATAACCAGTTACACTCACTAACATGCATACTACTTAGTTGTCATCGCGTCGCATCGCGGCAAGCGCGCGCGTCTATTCACTACAATTTCACCTTAAGTGAGGATTAATAAATTTCAATGGACAACATTTCTTCGACCCTGTGAGATGAAGGCTGAAAAAAGTATCCACAGACTGACCTGCTTGCCTTAGAAATGTTAAATGGACTCTTGGTCATGGCTCGGGTACGGACGGATGTAACGGCCACTATCTAGCGGCTATCGTCCAGGATCGCATGTCCCATTGGAACTCACACAGGAACTGATGAAGGTAACTTGATCCAAGCTTGGTGTACGAAGGCTTAGATAACCATTAGCCAAGGAATGGTATTGGGAAGATCAAGGTTGAACTAAGCTTGGCATTGGAAGGTTTTCGTCAGATCACACACAGATCGTGAGGCAAAGTGGTAGGTTTCTATGCATTTCACGAAATTGACGACGCATCTCTTTAGAAAAGACGGCAGTTTTACTTAACGTGTTATACTCCACGTGGTTCAAAAACAGCATAAAATAAAGACAACTGTACAAAAAATTGCAGCATGAATTGTGTTTATTTGCAATTTCACAAGGAAGTTTATTGAGTTTTTTCTGTGGATTTCAGAAATACGTGGCATATGCCAAAAAAATCGCACTCGAATCTGAGGAAGAAGATGCCAACCTGAGGGTCAGCAGTGAAACGTGTTAAAGAGTCGATATACTCGAAATCTAGCGAAAATTGCAATAAACAACCAGCAAATTGCAAAATGACACATTTATTTTTCTGCATTATGTCGAATCGTGTGCACTAATATGTGATTTATAGCACACCCAATTCGATTCAACGCTAACACCAAATCGATGGTCAAATAAGTCTACAGAATGTTGCATTATTGCGATAATAACCCCGAAAATAGAGCTCTAATTTGAATTAAACAAAGCTGTGTTTTAATCCGACTACATTCACCTTGACTGCTTTGGCTATTGGATTACCCTTGACCTCATCGTTTACGGTCATAATTACGCACCACCAATGTCGGATTAAACTAACTGCCAACAAATCATTGACTCTCGTTATATAAATTCGCTATTATTACAAGTATAATTAAGACACTTTCATTTCGAGTCGGATCAGGAAAAAAAATTGAAAATTACACGGACAAAATTAGTGGTTCATTAAAATTCCAAAAACAAATTAATTACATTAATTTTGCGTCATCAAAAATTAGTAATAGTCCGTGATACAAAATTTATAGAGCATTAAGGTGATAACTAACTGTGCGTTGCAAACCAACTTTAAACCGAATTCTTTAGATAATGAAATGCACTGACATGCAATCAAAAAGCTGTGAACAGATGTAGAAACGATTATACTGTTTCAAAATTATTAACCAAATTAACTATAAACGTACTCATCAGTTTTCTTGTAATTTTCGGATAAACTTTTTTTTAACAGGAAATGGTATGTTTATCCGCATAGTCCACTAAATGAAATTTGTTGTTGTACTTATACTAATAGTATGTTATGTTATACAAGATCAAAAATAATTGCAATGAATTAACCGCCCATTTCTCAAGAAGATGTTGGCTTGAAGGGCAGTAACACTGTTTTTTCATGCGACCGGTGATTTTGTAACTAGAGGACGTAGGCTCGCTGGATCGAGATGACTGGTGACGATGCTTTCTGGAATCCCGATTCGGACTTTTGTACCCATTTCTTACAAAGAAGGCTTCTGCAATTGCGATCTGCCGGACATATGTATGTGTATTTTGTCCAGATAAATATGCCATGCGTGTTTTTCGTCTATTGTCTTCTACAACAAATGTGTCGAGTATCCTCTGATATTTTTTTTACATAAAATATCTGTTAATCACGTAACTTCAATTATTTGCGATCCAACGATTCTTCTTTACGGTGTGAATGGCAAAATTTGGCAGGTTTCACTTTTCACATTTAGGTGGCATGACGAGGCTTTTTTTTAAATCTAGATTGTCGGGACTCCGTCATTCGTACAGTTTGCATTTACGTCACGTATTCGTACAAAGTTAATTCATGTTTTATTAAACTTTTGTAATATTTCAATTGAATACAATAAAGTTTTATTTAGCTTTGACTACTAAAATCATGTTTCGGTTTTCAAGGTTCCAAAGGCATGCTTTTCAAAGAATTTCTATACTGTTGCGAGCTATGGGTACCTTGGAATTTCAAGTAAAAACACAATTCGATTTAAGTGAATAATAAACAATATCGCTTTATTTAATTAAATTGTTACACTAATGGCAATTCTTCCCGATTTCATTTACAACATGATTGCTGTTATCCATGAAAATCCCTTAATACATCCACTTTCCAGTAAAAATGATATTCGCTTCCGCAGTAGAAAAACTGATCCCATGTACAAGCCCGGTAGGGCTTATATCCAGCATGTGCTAAGTCGAAGTATTTCGGTCGAGTGTGTGGAACATGCAGGAAGTGTGTAGAACATGCGAGAAGTGTGTGGAGCTTTCTACGCTACTCGAATTGGATATTCCAAGAAGTTTTTTCTGCAAGTTTCGATGTCATTGTTAAGTAGTTCAGGTTGCCAGGGTGTGCATGTAACAATACTTTTCATGATGTTTTGTTTGAAACGCCGCAGAATCTGCTGATTACAAAATAGCGCTAAAGTCACCAGCAAAAAACCTTTGTAATTTTTGTTATGTAATTTAGTATTTAATTTTTTATACCTATAATATTACTTAATTCAGATTATTTTGCTACACTAGATGTGCAATATATTGGGTCACAAATGACCACCGATTTCGCAGAACTGTTTATTTTTTATTGCATTTTCTATTGCAACTTCCAAAGTAGCTGCTACAGTCCCAAAATTTGTTCATGAATGTTGTTCTTCAACTGCTTTATAGTTTCTGCGTTGTTAACATCGGGTGCAGTGCAGCTACAACCAAGTTTGCTTTGTTGTTGTTTCACGATGTAGTTAACGTGCTCTACACTGGATACGGGTGGAAAGGAAACCATGGATCTGGTACCACATGATCCAAAAAAATTCCAGGTCTTTATTAAGCTCTTTTTAGTGAGCCAATCGTAGACACAAGCCAGGAAAACAGTCAGCAAAAAAAAAATTATTTTTAATTAACATTCAATTCAGTAACAAAGCGTCTAAAATCATTGTATTAAAAACTATAAAAATATCCACAGTTGAATGTATTATGCATGACTTACTGGAATGACATTGTCCTAATGCTCATTTACAGTGATCACCACCGTAAAGCACGGTCCCTTCATTATCATTTTTTATAGCACATCGTGCACTCAAGCCATTTTATACAGTTTTTTTCTCGGATTTTATTTTTAAATGACAATTTCCATATCGCTAAAGCCTACGCACTTGATAATAAACGAAACATAAATGCAATAAACCGGCACACAACATAGACGCTATAGCAGAAGTCCAGTGAAATTAATTACTCCGACTGGACTACGGTCAAATGGAGTCTTATATAGGGGCTCATATGGGGACGCCTCGTATGTGATGTGTAATTTTCTATGTAAAATTTTCTCGTATATCTTCACGTAATATACGCGGACAATAAGCACACGCGTGGCTCTGATATCACTCCATTAGGCAATTTATATGGTGCTTCGCTTTGGCGACCACGACCACTACAACGCACGTTTCAAAGCAATTTGCCTGTACGATTTTCTCACGCTTGAAATTCAAATTTCACGATTAATTGGGTCTCAAGATCGGTTTACATTAGTAGAAAAAGTTGTGTACAGAAATTTTACATAATATACAGACAGATACGTGGAAAACAAGATGTTTTTTGCGTTGGCAGATAACGAAAAGCACTTTCTATTAATCACTCGATATTCTTCTTTATACGCATGGTATCAAATTTATTGTCGATTGTAATGGTTACGACGGTTACTGCACTGAAATTCGGTATCGGATAGGTATTGGAACTGATCCTTGAGCTTCGGGCACTGCAATCATCCATCATTTGATCCGAGTCTTTTTTCGGGGATCGGTTCCTACTTACGAAACCCATATTCAGGTATCAATCTGCGTATAGTGTCACAAATCAAAGAGGACTGATGCTGGATTTACACCGAACACGTTGCGGCGCGACTTAACCCTCACAAGCCTATCGCAAGCCGGGTTTTTGTCCAAAAAGTCGACCACTGTTGGACGTTGTCGTCGCCTGATTGGTTAATTTTTATGGTGGGGGTAAAGTCGAGCCGAATATCTTCGGTGTAAAGCCAGCATGACAATCCAAACTGAAGAAATGAGCATACTATCTACTGAGAACTGGAGAACGCACAACAATGTTTCAGCAAATCACCTTTTTGCAGCTCTGAAATACGCTTCCACTATCACAGTGTTAAAATATAACTACTATTTATAGTAGTAATTTCTGAGCCTATTTGTATGGTAGCTACAGGAAAGTGTATCTTCAGTTTACCGTTTTTTTTTCTCGTTATAATACATACTTTCAATTAAGTTCAAAAAAACTACGTGTTTGAAGGACTTTTGAATGGGAGCCTCCACTAGGTAACCAAAAATACACCGACCGGGGGAGGAGTTGGTCCCCCGAATTTTGTCTAAACTTCATCACAAAATAAAACAGCGAATAAAAGGCGTTCTGATTTTTTTAATGACTTTAGTTTAATAGTTATTTGAGGCATAACCATAATTTTATATGTTTTGTTCCTGTACCTACTATTGACTGCCAATTATTTTGTGGAAATTTTTATATTCCTATATGGGTTCTCTGTCAATTGTGTAACAAAATATGTGTACCCGCGTGTTTTAACGACTTTTGTATAGCTGCTCCCGAAGGGTTCATTATATTTATTAAATTGAAAACGATAGCACAACTTCTGTGTTGTTAATGGATAAACTGTACCTGTTTATCCTTCCTATCCATTACCATAGAATTTTACAAGTTTACACTTCTTATACTTGACACTAAATATATGCAGCAGTTTCTCCGAAAACATTTGACTCCACCTTCCAAGATTGGTGCACAACTGCATACCATGTCCCGAAAATACCACATGCAAGCGAGCAAAAGAATAGAGCAGTGATTCTCAATCGCTTTTCGATAATAACCATATTTTTAGATTTAACCTATTCGAGTCCTGTTAATAGGGAGCCTGACAGCCTGGCGCTCATAAAGCGTCTGAAATTGGTTGCTATTAAATCCCAGCTAGTAAAGCGCTGTCGAGAAGAGCTCAAGGTACTTTGTAGTCAGAAGAAGATAATGTTGTACTGCGTACCGGGAAATAGTGATATACTAGGTACCGAAAAGCCGGATGAGCTGGCGAGAGCGGGATCCGATCCCGCCTCTCCCATCAGAAGGAGGGGTTCAGGAGGATATCAGTGTACCGATATCCGGCATCAAGACCAACTCTAGATGCGCAGAGTTGACAAGCTGGTAGATTTCTAGAGCTCAAAATGGATAGACATAAGACTAGGAATAATAACATGGGATAGAGGAGATCTACGGTGAATCGTCGGAGCACTGACGGGTCACTGTATGCCACGTTGTGGAGGACATCACTCACATTTTGTGTGAATGGCAAGATTGCAATCCGGCACATGAAATGGTTGGGTAGTAATTTCTTGGACATCATCGAGGACCTGAGTTCGCTAGGCTATGATAAGCTGGTCAGGATCTGTATTGTTTTTGAGGGGATTAGTAGCCCACGATGTTTTGAAGGGATCGCTATAGGCCGGGGCTTACACAACAGGATAAGACTCTCTCGCAAGAAACTCCTCAATTTTATCGTCATGGTGTATAAAAAAGTAATAATTATCGATTTCACAAAACTGCTATAATTCATTTCGCTAACGATACTCTCTTCAATGCATATGAACGATTTTAATACTGTACGCTAAATTACAGCTTTTTCTAACTTCAATCTAATCCAATCTGATAATTTATTATTCGATATGCGGTGACCAGAAAGCATTTTTTCTAAAGTTCCATAAAAACTGTCCTAATTTAGCCGTCGTCACTGAGTGATTTTGCAGACATTAAAAGTGTCAGTTGTGCAGAAATTTGCACACTCGGACATAATAATCTTCGCATCAATATCATAATAAATAATAAAAGTGGTAGCAAATAGAGCAAATATCATGACGATGGAAAGCAACAAATCATCGCGACTGTGTGTAACCAACAGCGTCGAACAAATATGTTGGCCTTATTTTTGCACATATACAATTTGCAGGGATCGCAAGAATAGCCAATTATGCTGCTCTCGAAGTAGTCACTTACGAATTATGAATATCACATTTCAGATATCTAGAGAGCTTCAGCGATTATCGTGGCACGAAATAACTCGGCTGGTTTTTGCTACGGCTCATTACGTTCGTTCTGCCAATGGATAAAATTATAATTATAACGAGAGATAAAAAAAAATCGAGACTTATTAAAGCGCAATCATTTGATCGATTCAATAATTTTATGATTTCGTTTCGCAAGGGTCGTAACAAGAAATGGCACACATTTCGGTGTGATTTATAGCCCTTAAGTCCGGTTGCAAATGCAAGTACTTACCGTGCCTACTATAAACCCATGCACATATTTTCCCAGTCTATAGTTGCGATAATTTGAAAAATTTTAAGGAGTGGAAGGTATTTCGAATTAACCCCGATTTTCCAGGAGCTGAGCTGATTGAAGCCTCTTATTTTTTACTATTTTATATGCAATCTTTAGTTTTTTTTTGAAGTTGATCGATAGCCTGACTGAAAACCCCTGCCTTGTTATTTTTTCCCCAGAGTTTTTCATTTGCGCAGACGATTAGGTAGCATTTGCCCTGCCGACATACTTGAAGTGATTTCAAGGGGAAAACCAGTAACAATTATTCGGTCACGATTAGTCATGCTCCAGCAAAATACTTAAATCTTGTCGGTATTTTATGCTGAAATATGCAAAAAATGAACACCTAGGCGGTGGCAGTCGCAGTAACTAACTACACTGGATTGCACTGCCAGTGGGTATCGACTTTCGTAACTTATTCGATCTCCTCGAAACTCTTTCAGAGACGCACCAATGTAAAATTTAATTCAAACTACAAAACAAGTTAAAATATTTCAGACTTAAATTGTGGATAGCAGCAAAGCAAGGTACTTTTTCGTCTGCGCAAAGTGTGCTTGTGCGCATTTTTAACATTGTTCACAGTGACCAGGAAAACTATTGAAACGGTTGAGCTATTATTGGTTTTTTGTTAGGAAAAAAATTTACCGTAGAAAAATTATTGAAGTAACATTTATTTGAAAGAACTTATGCAACATTTATATTGGCGAAAGCGAAATTTCAGAGCACTTTTTTTGATAATGTGGAGAATAACTGACAAAAGAATTGGTCATTTTCTACCTGGTTTTATGTAAACAGCGTGTTTTCATCCTGATATCGTGCGCTTCTTTGGTAGCGTCGGTATTGAAGATATCACAATAAACTAGAGATGGGCAAAGCAGTTCCTTTCAGTGAAGTAGAGTCACTCACTTTAAGGAACGAGTTCAGTGAAGTACTTCCATGGAACTGTTCGTTCCATCGTTCCTTCGTTTTCGTTCCATTGTTCGCTCGCGAACTAGTTCGTTCTTTTAGTTCATACTTCATTACTTGATGGGAGTTCAGGTCAGTACATTTAGAAGATGATGAGCAAAAAAAAGGTCAGTACATCTAGTACAGTATATTGTCTCAAACAGTTCCGATATCATATGTAAAGTTGACTCTGTTACTCTCTATTTTTCTTGAGTAGGTATATTGTTTTCAATTGTTTTGCCACGTGACTAATGGAACTGCAGTTCACCAAAAGGAGTGAGTTACTTCACTCACTCACTTCAATGAAGTGTTCTTTTGGAACAGTTCACTCGTGAACGATCCATCTCTAAAATAAACCCAATCGTGTAGATCTTAAAACACAAAATCTAGAAAATCACAAGAAGATAAATTCTCGAAAATCGCTTAAAGACAAAATTTCGAAAATGAAAATATCGAAACAGATCTGGATATTAACGGTCGTCCTTTAGTCCGATCTAGAGATGTCCGTTCACGAGTGAACTACTCTAAAAAAACACTTCATTGAACTGAGTAACCGCCTAAAACAATTTTTTTACGGTGTTACTAGACTGTGTGCTATGTTTCCTCATCGATAATATTCCTCCAATTGTTTTTGCTGGATATCATTGAATTTTCATTCGAACTGAGTTTTCTATCGGATCTCCACACCGTTGTTGATTCTTCCGGGGATTGATTGCTAGTCTATCGCCCAACCTTTTTCTATTCTTCTCCAGTCTGCGTCGAATCGGTGTATCAAAACTTCTTGTGCTGACTGTAAGTTGATTATGCATGTATGTACATACAGTTGTTGTTTATGATTACAACATACTTATGCGGCACAATTGGTTAAATCTGTGAAGGCTTTTATTTTCATAAATATTCATAAGCTTGAGATTGAAATGTTGGGAAATATTATGCAAATAATGCATAAATTCTACAAGTGAATTGAAATCTAATTGAACGTTTTACCTAATTTGGGTATCCACCAGCAAGGTGTTGGTATGATGATAGCACGATATTGGCTCGTGTCAAAAATTGTGCAAATGAATAGTTAAACTGTCGGGTTATTCTGCCCTCTTTATTGTTAAAATGCGTCTTTTAAATCCAAATCAGTGCGGTATCATCAAAATTTATAAAAATTAAAAAAATTGTAGCAATTAGCAAAAATGAAAAAAAAATTCTCTGTCTTATGCTTTATTTGTGTTCCGTATCCTCGTTACGGTGATAGATGGGCTAGAATATAAGAAAGTTAATTATTGCAGGATCGTACGATTATAAAGATTTTAATTGGAGCTTTCAAAACCAATAGGAAGTGCTGCAAACCGCGGATGATCTAATCTAGCGATTTGTCGAGAACAATCGTCGTGGAAATATCAAGGCGTCTAACATTCCGTTGATTCTCTTGGCTAGGGTTTCGAGAGCAACTGTGATAAAATCATCAACTATGCGATTTTGATTTTGAGATTCCAACGTCTACTATTAAGGACCTGTTCCAAAAGTCAGCCTCGTCTACTACGTCTGGGTTAGAAAAAGCTAACCCGTCTAAATAGTCAGTTACTTATTTTGTGATTTAGACGCCAAACTCAAAGAGGAAATGTAATAAGGCAAGGTTTCGCTTGGTTTTGGCAAATTTCACGGAATTATTTCGTTCCAAGAAAATGTTTATACAAGTATTTGTACATTATTTCTGTTCAGTTGGTGCTCAGATCGCATATCTTTTCAACCGTAACAATTCATAATGACCACGGAAAATTGCATGAAAATCTTTCAACTTCACAGCGGAAAATTTTTAGTGTTGTCTTTTTTATCCAATGAAATATCCAATATCCAATAAAATACTCTCTTATTGACTTCGTCAGCTGTCGTAGTACTAGCCACGTTAAGTCAAGACACAAACCAAAATTTAATTAAGACAGGAATTTCCTGTGTATGACACCTTAAACTGTTCTACCTAGGAAAAATCAAGGTTCTTAAGCTATGAGAAACGTTAACATCAGTCTACAAATCAATCCGGACTATATTAATATTATTGCAGAGATACTCTTCAGTTTTCAGTACTCTCAAAAACTTGTGATGCTGGCACCGACCATCTGGAATTTTTGTCATCATAACAAAATTACATCGTTAGATTTGTGTTTTGTTGTTATAACAAAACTTGTAACACCTGTAGCCCCACAAATTAAACGAATTCCAACGAATTATGATCTCAGAACATGACATCTGATAATCGAGTATCTCTAACCAACTTGAAAACCAAACAAACCACCATAAAAAGAAAAATAACGAACTAAAATATTTTTGAAATTCACCTCACGTTAATTTTTGCGTTTTATAGCCTACCTCTATCCTCCCATACTATCGAAAAAGAAGTTGCGTAACTTTCAAATATTGAAAGAAACTAAAAACCTAAAGTTGTGTGATTCGGAATCCGGTTTTAGTTTTTTATTATTCCTTCTGTTTTTTTTTGGTTTTCTTCTAATATGCTTCTGGTTTCGTTAGCCAGATTCGATCGGTTCAACACGATTAATGCGCCAAGATCAACGCGCTCAAGTGATCGCTACACCGGAAAAATTTTCAAGAAAAGCTTAAAGATCAGTTGTACCGAGATCAACTCGTAAGATGTTCATTGAGTAGATTTTTGTTCCTTATTCAGCGTACAAGAATCAGCTTCCTACCGTTATTGCCTGTAGCGATTGATCGATGTTTGGTCATAAATGAAAATAGCTTGAGTTTATCGTTCGTGTAACCACTGAATTTTTTTTTTAATTAATAATAGTCGGATTAGATTTAAGACAATGATCTTGTTCTTGATCGAGAAGGGGAAGAAGTGATCTATTGTGCACTCTGTTTTGAATAAATTCAATATTTTTTTTCTTTTCTTGTATTTCAGGATCCAGCTGGTATATTCGAATTAATTGAAGTTGTCGGCAATGGAACTTACGGACAAGTCTATAAGGTTAGTATACATATTTCAAAGTACTCAATTTTATTTTCATATTCCAAAAACTCTGTGTTTCAAGGACGATACACAATATCTCTTCCTATCAGATAGCAATTATTAAGCTTCCCAAAGTATGAGCGATCCATTACCACTTTCATCTCAAAATCTCAATACTTACGTGGGACTGTACACGTTCAGTCGTATTCCAATGATCATCAATGCTCAGAAAAAACCAGTAGTTAAGACGTGTGAATACGATCACGAGAACTTTCGGACCGAAGCCGAGCACGGCCTTGGCTTCCAAGCAAGCCTTTTCAGTTACAATTTTTCACCTGTCATGCCCTCAAGAGCTTTATTTCATTTTGACAAGTAGTGGCCAAGGCAGAAGTCGAATCCAGTCAGGAAGTACGTGTGATAGTCTTCGCAGACTGTTCTTAAGCAGGGAATACACGATACAACAGTTATACCAATTGTTGGCCCAATTTATCGTTTCATGCGACGATTGTATCGTGTATGCGCTTATAAACAATGGTTGGGCCGATATCGCACGGTTGTATGCTCTTGTTGTATGTATATTGTATAGTGTATTATCATGAATACAATCATTCGTAAACTTTTGGTGCTTCTGTGTTATCAAAAACTGTATTAGGAATAACTATGAAATCTTGTTGGAAGAAAATTGTAACCAAATCGCATCGTGTGTGCCGTGCATACAGCATACAACAGATATCGCAACAACACACGTCGGTACAACCGTTGTATCGTGTATTCCCTGCTTTACACCGAAATCCTTAAGGTTGCATTTAAATCACCGATTTTAGGCATTACCATCTCACTGTCTGATCAGATCTATGTTTTGCCCAATATATACCTATAGACTATATCAAATTCAAAAAAAATAACATGCGCGGAAAACATCGTAGCATGAAGATAAGTGCCCACAACTTCATATAATTAGATGATATAAAAACCATTGAGGACAAACTTTAATTTTAAAGTCGCTACAATCGAGCGATCCTTTTTTTGAACAGGAAAGTCGGCATAGTAAATTATGCATGACATTTTCAAAATTCCAAATATTTTTTAACGACAGTAGTTGCATTCAATTAAAACAAAACAACATACTCCAGAAAAATAATCCTTGTAGCTATTCCAAATATATTCCGCTCTGTTATATCGAAATATAGTTGATGCACGTCACAAACGAACAACGATTTATTTATTATACAAACATGTTACAATCAAAACTAATAAAAATTTATTTTTGATGAACAATCGTGATTCTGTCTTCGCCTTTAGGGAAGATTGATTGAATCGTTGAAATTTTGTTCCATCACAGCAAACGAAGACGCCATCTAATATAAATTATATGTGCTTCAAATACATCACGATTTCACCTATGAACCTTCGACACTTTCAGATTTTTCGACTCGTAAATTGTGAGACTTTAATATGGGGAGTTAGCTGTTCGATATCTAAACTAAATATAAATACGAATGTGTGAAAAGATTTCGAATGACGAATGCATTTTTATTCCATAATTTGGGTCATGTAAGACTACATTTTGTGGCTTTGATTTGCTTTTATTTTTTTTTTTTATCTCATCACTAGATAATATAAAAAGATCGACTGGTAAACCAATTTAATACAATATCGAAAGTTTTTATTCTGGTGTTGAGAATTGAACTTGTCTTTTGGATTGGAATATAAAAAACTAATAATAATTTTCTCCAAACAAATATAAATACCGGCTTCGAGAAATGGTAGTAATAAATGTAATGGCGGATGTTTTTTTTTGCTGCTCTTGTTAGTATAATTTTTATCTAATCTAAGAAATTCGAAATTCGGACTTCTTTCCGAGTCAAATTTCCGCTCTTTGGATTCTAAATGCAAGCCTAAGATTGTTATTGAGATTCAGAGACGAAAGTGCCTTAAGGAAGCCAGAGTAAAACATCTTCGAGCAGAGTCTGGATTGCAATCCACAAGGAAGACGTGGAATCCGTGGTCCAAGAAACACATGGAAACGATCAATCAGGATCGCGACTTGAGGAAAAGCACTGTTGCTTCCCTATTCACACAAATGCAAGTTTAATGAAAAGTTCAAAATTTGACGAGGATTTTAGTCAAATTTTTTTTCCGTCAAATGAAATAATGTGACAAACATTTGACGATAATATTATCTGCATTTACCAGCGCCAATAGTCAAATATTTAAACGTAGTCGCATACAGTGTAATACTGGCTACCAAAAGTGCCGAGAAGTTGAGGCCGTAAAAGAGAATATTCCAAAAATTATAACCTAGAATGTGAACAAATATGCTTAGTTAGGGATGGTGAGGCTAAGAACATCATCTTCCTATATCTCAGGTACCGCTTACAATAGGAAATTGAAATTTAATGCGTATCTATCTGTAGGTAGATGTATGAGAACAGCATTTTTGATAGAAGAGTATCTGCCACAGGTTAGCAGGACTTATTTCAAGAACACGTATATCACCTTGCAATTTTAACTGTAGGTTCACGGGGTCCACGGTTTTTTCTGAAGGATGAAAGCAATTGTTAAAAAATTCTAATTTTTGAAAGGGTTTAAAGTTCAAATTTCAATCGTACTCTTGAAATAGATATGGTTTTTTTTGTTGGGATTTTATCCAAGGCAGAGTAGAATAGCACGTAAAAAAAGATCTAGATTTGAAATAATATAGCACAACCTCTTAGGTCTATATTTAAATCACCTCTATAAATTGGTCACATTTGTACCACTACACGCCTTTGAATGTTATTTCCTTAGTCATTTTTTTTTATAGTCAATATGTAGAAAAAAAAGTATTAAACTTGTATATTCTGTATGTTATCAACAAATTTCACATTTTTTTGACAATTGTAAATATTTGCTTTAATCTGACTTCGCGGGAAAAATAAGTGAAGCTTCCGTCGAATTTGACATCGGTCTAGTAACTAATGTGACAAAGAATAAGTAAAATTTTAGCGAAAATTTTTGGGATGGTGAAATATTATATTTATGTGACTGCTGTTTTGAATATGGTTAAAAAATTTTCTAGGAGGAACAATGATATGATACTATTGGGAATTCATTTGAAATTTTTCAGAAGAGAACAGCGAATTTTTATAAGTCCACAGAAATGGAACTAATTTAAGAGCCAGTAAGATGATTTTATTCTGATATTTATAATGACTTAAGAATTACTTGGAAGTTATCAGGGACAATGATAACAAGTGCTGCAAGAAGATGAATTATTCAAAATATTTAACTATGTCCAAAGTTGATATCTAATTATCAGAAACAATAGAAACTATTGATTGTTAGACGTTACAGGTATCAATTAAGAACTATTGCTTTTTCAGTGGAACGTACCTACAATAATCGAGGTATCGAACCAATTAATATTATATATACCTTTATTTTCGTTTGCCCTTCATATGTTAACTTATAGAGGTTCGTTTGCGCTAAAAAAAACTTTCTCACAAAAGCGAAGAAGCACTGGTTTCATCTAAACAAAATGTTTTCTCTACAATGCATAATTTTCGAGTTATATCGAAATAACATCAAGTTGTTTGTGCTATTTTAACGTACAAAAAATTATAAAACAATTTTAAAATCTTTTCGAACAAAAGGTGTCGGTGAACGAGTTTTTGGTATTTATTGGAATGAAGAGGCACGAATTTCAAACAGAGTTAAGCACTGACTATTACTTTTCTAATCGGTATAATTATAGAAATTGATTAAACCGATACCTCGCGGGATCAATGGGAATCAAAATTTAATTAAAATTTAAATCTTCGACGAAGCTGAAAATCACATTAAGTTAAAACACTCATTAAACACATTAAAAATTCGTAATCAACGTGAGGCTTTTAACATAATTTAAACATATTGAGTAGTAGATTAAATTTATGATAAGCGCTGGTTTCCATCTACATTAAAAAAGATAGCCCTACTCACTCGACATCTTCTGTAAAGATATCTTGAAACTGTATCTAAATCACTGTCACTTGCTTTCTTCCCATCGACTAGCTACTTTCTACTCTTACAAAGTCATATTTTCTTCTGTTTTTTGGTGTATTTAATATCGCACTACACGAACAAAAGTTCTTCGATATCCTACCACTCGACATTGATCTACGGAAAAGGAAAGAACTTAAGTCTTCTTAATACAATTGGTGTAGAAAATCTATTATCTCTGGTTCGATTACTATTTCGATGTCACATTTCATTTGTACTGTCGAGAGTTACAATCTGTATAAATTGAAACGGATATTTCAATGTGAGATGCTCCATTCTGTTCATATCTTTTCTTTTTGCTTCGCTGAACAATTTCAAGATTAGAGAAAATACTTGTCGGTTTTTTTTTCAATCTATACTGCGTCATATTCGAAAATTATCCGATCTAAGATATTTAAATCAGTGGCGTAGTGTGGGTAGTCAGCACCCTCTGTGACCTACGAAGAAAAGCCCCAGCTGCATTCGCCCCTGTGGACGTACTAAGGACATAGTATTTATGAAAATACAGGTCCTTAAAGATTTCCACTATCTGCAAACAACGAGTTAAATAAAAAAAATCACAGAAAAGTCTGTCTTGATCTTGATGTATCGGTGGGTTGTTTTAAAGATAACAAACAGTTCATGCTACAGTTAAAAACTAAAGGAATTATTTAAAAAAAAAAGGACGGAAGTATGTCATAAGTGTTCTTTGTCTTTAAATATAAACAAAAAGGATAAAGATCGGCGAGGGTCATGCTACAAATTTAACATTTTTTGGTCAATTTTTCATGGAATGACCCAATAGAAAAGCAGTTTCTCCCAATTTCCATAGAAACAAAATTTAATACACCATGATATGTATATTAAATTTTTTGCATTCCCAATATTGCATCTATTTTTCCTTCGCTCTACAATTGTTTCAATCCAAAAGATCAATCAACGGTCCATAAAAACTACCAACAGAAACTGAACTTACAAAAATACACAAAAAAAAAGCCGCCACCACGGGGCAAGAGGATCACTTGTCCAACTTGCATACCAACCTGAAGATTTTTATTATATGTGTAATGAGAAAGGTAAATTGTCCAACTACTCCATTCCGATTCCATGTACAAATTTTGCGATTTATGTTAGACAAATTAACGCTTCCATCACAAGGCTTTTAACTTTAATATAGATCACCAGTGGCGCAGTCAGAATTTTGATCGACGGGGCTTCCAAATGTTGACAGTAGAAGAGATAAAAAAAATGCGATACCACTCCACGCAGGTACAACATTGTTATTTTTCGGGTTATTACCCGGTAGTTCTTTGAAATTGAATTAATACACTGCACTATACATCAGTGATTCTCAACCACGGTACCGCGGCATTTTAGTGTGCCGCTAGATTTTTAAAGTATGCCGTCAAATTTGCCGAATTTGTATTAGTTATTTTGTATGTACTTACTATAGTACAGTACTATAGTGTGCCGTCAAATGTTTTAATTATTAAAAGGGTGCCGTGAAAAAAAAAGTTGAGAATCACTGCTATACATACTTATAAAATTTAAAAATTTTCTCAACCCAACCTTTCTTTTTCTACAAAAATAAATATTTAAGATTTTAGGCTTATAACTCAACCTGTTCTCGAGTTTCGGATAATTCGAGCATTCGGTTTTAAGGATTTCTGTGCTGGGTTTACTTGTTTTTGTCCATATTTTTAAATCGTTAAAGATTCTAGTGTGCAAAATTTTTAATTAAATTTGCCTTATAAATTCGATCAAACATCCATACTCCAAAGTGCACCTTTCTATCGACATGTTTTCTAGCTATCGCTTTACCATTTTTTCGAAAGGTGAATGCATAAATTTTTCTTTTGCGACTACACAAAGGACAAGCTCGTTTTTTTTTTTGAAAAATTGTTCCCAATTTTTAAATTCCTGCCTTGAAGTGTTGAATTCAAACAATTCTTTTCAGCATGTTTGCTTTTCTTACTATAGTGAAACGACTTGAGTATTTTTGTGATATAGAAGAAAGAATAAAGTAATGAATAAAAAAAATTATATGAAAACGAAGTGTGCAACGAAGAAGTGAACCTCCAAGTCCCTATGGCTGCGCTACCGACCAGCACACATTTCGCATTTTGAAAATTTGTGGCGATTTCTACAAAGTTGTCTAAAAATGAACAACATTTTTATATTGAATTCTATGTTATAAGGTATAATTTGTCCAAAACCAGATCCTGTTTCTTCCAAGCCATTGCTTTACCCCCTCGCTTTGAAATTTTGTATGGGCGCCCATGTACTTGGACTACTTGTATTTTCGTACTCTGCATAGATGTATATATGTAGCAAGGTGGATTTCCATTGTCGTCGCAATTCTGCGTCGGACGCAACAATCAGTCAATCAGATTGTAGTTGAAGTGGCAGGGTGCGTCTGGGTCGTATGCCGCACATTCTTAAACTTTTTGCGTGACGCTAAACTAAAAGTCGGTCACCTTAATGTTTACAGGTTATATTTTGCAATTAGTTTCGTTTCGACTTACTTTTCCGGACTCGAACGAACGGAGGCAATCGGCAATATATTGTTTATTCCTCGCTTCCAACCCTACCCATTTCCGAAATTCCTTTTAAATTGTTCAAAAATTTTATCAAAAATGTATATATTAAGTTAGAAGTGGAGCTTGTGTACATACTATACTATTGATCTCTTTCCTTCCACTACTAATTTCCATATTAATTCCTTTTTATGATTCTGATTATCATAAAGCATAGAAAAAGAAGAAAAAAATTTAATAAAATTTATTGCCGTGCAATCAAAACAGTCTTTATGATTATTTTTATATCAGAGGCCTGTGTTCGTATTCTGAAATTTTTTGAAAGTGAATTTAGCTGAGCTTAGAGTCGCCGCAGCCGCAACAGATAAGCCGGGCGCGTCTTTATTCGCTTATTTGGTTATCATACAGACCTTAATGCCAGTTGTGAAATGGAAACATAACGTCTATGACGACGCCGGAGGACCGAGTCGTAAAGAAGACTATAGAAGAAAAAGAAAATAAACAAAAAAGATAAGTTTAAAAAAAAGGAATAACTCGCAAAGAAATAATATGACAACGACGACCGCAAGAAAAACCCAAGTTCAACGACTGACATTGCCGCAACGACCAGACCAGCCGTGAATCGAAGCAACTATCTGAATAAAATTTTGTAGTTTTTTCCAATTTGAATTCCGAACACACTGAACTCTGTGATGTGTGGCTTAAAGGTTTTATTATAAGGCCGTAATGCATTCAAAAATATTAATAAAAATGATGGGAAATAAGATTGGCGTTTATCCGATTTTTATTTGTTTTTAAGAAAGATGTCGACTGGAATATCGAAATAAGATATTTTAGTAAAAAGATGACTTTTGACGGCTCGATACTGCTCAATTTTAGCCGTGAATCGCATTTCTACGATAATTGACGTCTATCATCATCGCCACCGCTATTTGCTCATACTTTGCATGTCCGATTGTCCGAACGTTAAGTTTTATTGTGAAATTCTTTTGCTATGTACGTGACCTGTGGGCATTGCAATTTCCTCTCGTCTTATGTGGCGATGGAAATCGGTGGGTCGAAGATTATCTCGAAATCGACGGTTGTATTATGAAAGCAGTTCATATCAATCGTCAATACCTTGTCTGACCTCAGTGTATTACTCACACGCCCATTTCAATGCGCATGATCGTATGAGCGTCTTAAAGGATCCTGCTCTCCTGCCATACGACGACTGTTAGGAAATTCGGTGTTTGAAGTAATCTTCTGCCTGTAGTACATTCTATGCCACACTGTCAAATATTTGACTGACTTGTCAAATGTTCATTTGACACACTGCCCAATTGAGATATTGCGCAATCTGACAGCAATCGTCAAATATTCTCTTCTGGACGAACGATCAGATCTATTTTAAATAAGTACACTGAACGCCACAGAACAAATTTAGACAATTACTGTGATTTGTTCAGATTGAGCTCTGCATTCCATTATTCTCGACTTTACGAGATGAAATTGGATTCAGCATATAATATTGGCCACCCAAACACAACAAACAACCAACCAATTCTTCAACTATCTAACTAACAATCTACTACCGTTCTATATACGAATGGCATTTGACACATGACGGAACCATTTTATCCGGAAATGGCATACAGCCAACAGTGAGATCGTGTCAGTCACGCTAATTGCTCGATTACATTAAATAACATATTCGTAAATTTGTTTTCCAAACCAGCCTTATCAAATATTGGAGGGTCCATTGAAATAATTTGACACAAAAAATATGTTGATTATATCAACTGCCAACGAAAACAGTCAAATATTTCACAGCTTAAGATACTAGCTTTAGACGGTATGCCACACTATGTCAAATGTTTGATTACTTTCGCTGCCAAATGCAATCATGTAATGTAAAGCAAGTATTACACTGTTTGACCAAGTGGTCAAATTGTAGTAATAGGCAATGCGAAATAGCGAATTTGACCGAGCGGATACTGTGAGATTAATTGCAATTCGCTATATCGCATTGCTTATTACTGCAATTTGATTACTTGGTCAAACAGTGTAATACTAGCTTAATCGTCAATTTTGTTTTTATAAAATTTTTGACAGAAAATCAAAGACCAAAAAATGTTGAGTTTTGAAACAATCGAGGATATGATTATCAATCAGATTGACTTAAACAAGAGCACGTGACTTGGGATTGTGATCACCATTTTACCAGAGGCGCAAATAATTTACTATTTTGCGCCAACTCTAGGTGTAGAAGAAGTGCCCTTAGAAAATGCCAAGAGAAGGGAAAAAGGTTAAAACGACATTTTCTTCAGGTACTCAGGTAACAGGTCACAGTCTTTGAAACACAACATTATCTTGGACTCTCTGACACCAAAATAAACAGATCTCGCAAACCGTCGTTTTTTTCCTAATTCAAAAACTAAAATTTTACAGCAGACAAAAACCTGTCAAAAAATAGACGTTACATTACGCGACTAAGGTCTTGATTCTAAATTTGTAAATAAATCTTAATTTTATAAAAATTGGAACTTCAGAGCCGACGAATCATAAACTGGAAACATATAGCATATTCTCTATATATAAATAATGGAAACATGCATAATGTTACATGCATATCCAGGCAACATTAAGTTAGTTACCAATAAAGACGAAGTTTTTAGTTATCACAACTTTCCAATATCCAATTAAAAGTTATTTACATAAACTGAATTAAAATTACATGGAGCATGCTGTAAATTTACAAAATATTTACGTGAATAAGAAAACTGTATATTTTCGGGTAAATATTAATTTCAGTTTTATTTTCGAAAAATCGGGCACTTTTACATCGTTGAAGGTTATTTTTAGGTCGTACTCGAATACCTTGCTTCGTCTACGCCTACGTCTATGTTGATGTCTCAGCATATCATTGATATTATAACAGTTTAGAAAAAGCTTAGCTAAACCGGCAAAATGGCTGAGCTGCTGCTTCTTATTTGACACTTCATAAAACAAAAATTAAATTAAATTCTATAGAAAAATTTGATTTTTTTTACGTTTGCTAAGATTGACTGATAGCTCAGCTGTCGTAAAAGTAGTCAAGACACGAACCGAAAAGGAATTGAGACACAGCTTTGGTACGTCTGGCGTCATTAACTGTTATAACTAGACGTAGACGTAGACGAATCAAAGTATTCGAATACGATAGAGATGTGCAAAAAGTAATTATTCGTTATTTAGTATTCGATACTTTAAACAATTACTAGTATCGAATACGACTTTTGAGAATTTTGATATTGCTTCATTTCAAATACCACTCAATAGCACATCTCAAATCAAAAACAACATATTTTACTCAGCTTGGTAAAGTATTATATTTGAAGAAGTATTGAATACCAAAGTAATTGAATACTAAACCACGGGATTCAAATGGTTGTGAGTATATAGTCAAAAGAATACCTCATAGTTGGTAAAGTATTTAAAGAAGTATCGAATACTAAATTTCGAATACAGAAGTTGATGTATTCAGCAATTATTCGTTACAGAAAAGTAATTGAATTGCACATCACTATAATGAACCTTAGAATGCAAAATATTGTCACTTTGGTTGATGTTTATGTTATGATACATAGACATGTTGAATGAAAGGATCATTGAAAAAGTAAGAAGTAACGTAGGACCATGTCATGATTGGGACTCGAAAGCCTGACATCTGAGGTCATTGACTAAACCGCTTACACTAGGCTATCGAGGGTACTTTGGTAGTTCCACAACAAACTATACATACTTCAGGCTACAACAAATTTCAGCGAAAGTACACGAGCAATGAAATTCTCGTTCATTATCTGCACATCGACCCAACCTCAATAAAAGATTAACCACACGAAAGCCTCGAAGATAATGAGGACAACAATGCATAAATCGACATCATTAGGAAATTACAAAGATGTAAATACTGTGACATAGTCGTTTGATAGCTACTCCAAAAATGGCAATGAGTTCTAATTTCGTTCGCATTGAAAGAAATTTAAGTACAATCCTACGTGTATTACTTTCTCTGGTCCTCCAACGCAAGAAGCTGTCTGTCACACGTTTCCGCACCGTCCTATCGGCATTGTATTTTATCCGGCTTGTCAACTTCTTGTAAGACCCTATCGAAAAGAAGGTGCATAAAAGGAAGTTACCTTGTCCCGTTTCACTCTCTCTCTCTTGATCGACTTCAAAGTCAATGTGTAAACTTGTTTTCTTCTGTGAAATTTCACTTGAAATTTTTTAAGCCCGAAATGAACTTGACGATTGGAAGGAACCTATCAGATCGTCAGAACAGAGAAACGGGTCAAGTTACCACCATCAAGAACATTTTCTATTTAAAGATTATTTGATATTGCCTATAAGGACATGTCTGTCCTTTCATTTCTGTGTCCTTTTCATCAAGTGAAGGTTTTCTTTTTTTCGACCTAAAAAAAAACATTGTCTGGCAACGATTTTGGCTTATCCCGAACGATTTATACGACCCTGTTGAAATTTAATCCAAAAACGAATGTGCTGAAGGGATTATACGGAGTGGCTGACCTAAAACCTTACCGTGTAAAACGGGTCGATCCATTCGTGGTTTTGCCAGTGAGTTGGTTGTTGGAGCATTCCACCATGTAATCCTACGTACGGGGTATATTACATGCACTCGTTCGAACGGGCATATAAAGACGAGAAATTTGCATTTGCCAAGGTTTTAAGGAATCGTGTGTCCATGAAAAGGGGATTGTAGCATTGTCGACATTTTTGTTATTTCTTCACCCCCATTGCGGGGTTCATACCAGCAGCGGCCCATTTTCACTGTATAAAATTGTGACTAGTACGGAAAAAATGCGCTTCTACAAGCCAAGCTATTGTTCGTTTTGCGATTTATTTTTCCTATATGACGTGTAGAGATATGAGGGTCTATATAATATTGAGTTTGATGCTCATATGCTTGGGATACATGGTAGCCGCCTTAATTGAGTTTTGCATTAATTATTAGAGCGGTTGTCCCGTCACAGTATATCTGCTGCTCTTTTCGCTATCGGTCTGCCTCATATGCTCCAGCCATAGAACACCACAGTTCACTATACTCGTGCAAAATCAATAAATTGCATGCATGACGCCGCAATTATCGATTTTCTTATGTTATTAGAATATGCACCGGAAAATTGCGATTTTATCCAACAACACACAATGTTCAATCCATTTTACAAATGGGGAAATTAAATTAAAAAATAAACGTATAGAAGGTATTGGATCTTAAGACTGATGACTGATGCATCCGAAAGAATACGTGAAATTTGGTTGTCTTGAATTTCGTATTTAAATACTGATTACGTAAATTTTCCCCCTGAAATCTACAGACTATGATAAGTTGCAATTTATTTTGTAATGCTAAAAATGAAAAATGAAGAACACATTTCACATACACTGCAGGTCAAGCACGTTGTAGTGTTCAGATTCCCTATTCTTCATAGATGGCGACATATTTACCGATAGCTTTTTATACTCTACTCGTAGATTAAATCTGTACTGCAGCCCAAAAGTTTGTAACGCCAGAACGCAGCCTTAGACGAAAAAAATGTGTATACAATTTGTTGTTCAGTTGCGGCCAAAGTACTTAAATCCACTTATCATCTGTCCGAACGGACGATAGCTCTTGAACGACTTCACTTGGGACGTTAAAATCTGGCAGCCAGACGTTTAATTTGAATTTGTACTTTGCTAATTTCGTTAACTGACAAAATCCACGTACTCCGTTTGGTAGCTACCATTCAAAAGTTCTTAAAACTCGTGTTTACTAATATTGGCCGATAACTTCTAGACTGCAGCTAGAAATTTGAAGTTTTGTCCAATTTAATATTTCAATGGCTGCAGATAGAGTAATAAGTTGCTTAGTACATATTTAGTTATAAACTGCCGGAAATCAAGCTATTTTAAGAAACTTTACTCCGAAACTCGAGTATTTCATGGTAATTTGTTCTATTTCAGGAACAATAACAATCGAATATATTTCTTACTATTTATTTCAATCAGTTTTTGTGTAGGACCATAGAGATATACTATATATACTGGAGATGACAAGCAGCGATTGAGTTGAAGGCGGACGTCGTCGCATTCACTCACACGCAAACCAGCAACAATTGACATGACCCTGTTTTTTCTCACTCACATTTATATTATGTCCCGCTCTTGAAACGCGCTAAGCAACAACAATTTGATATAACGACCCTGTTTGGTCTCACTTCTCTGGCTTCAAAGCGCTTTTTACAAAATCGGTGGCTTGTCGTCTCCAGTATCTCTATGTATAGAACTAGCCATTTCCGACTTGTTATTTGTAAAGAAATATTTGGAAAATTTGACGATCAAAAAAAAAAATTTCTTATTGATTGGTGAATGTTTTCACAGTAGGGGCAACCCTTGTACCTATGAACGGTTGTACCTGTGGACAGCTTAAGTATTGCCCAAATTCAAGTACTTACAGAAACTAAGAAAACGTATTTAGGGATCTTTTTTCATATGTGGTAACCCTCATTGTGTCATTTCGCATTCTTCAACGGTTCCATTTTTCTAGACTGATAAAAAAAATTCTCGATAAAAGTAAATTTCTGAGTTCTTTTACTCAATGTATTTTAAGTTTCAAAACTCGATTTCGTTACTAATCTTTATGCTGTGTGAAGTTTATTAAATATTATTTACGTTATAACTGTATCGGGAGACCTTTTTGTTTAATAGATAAAATGCTATGAAGTGTTTTGTTCAGAGTGTCGTAAATTATACCTGTGGACAACATTTTACTTGTACTTTTGGACTGTCCATAGGTACACACATTGTCCATAAGTTTTAAATCTGTTATTACAGTGGATGTAATCTTGGATATGCTATAAGCCGCATTTTGTTATCAAAACATTTGGGTTCCATTTTCCACAAACAGAATTCATCGCTTATATTTTTCTTCGTTTATTTTTATCACCCGGTTAATGTTATTGTTTTTGGCTGGTCCCAAAGTGACTACAATAAGCGGCATCCGCTGTGTTTGTTTTAAAAAAAGATTTTACTACATATTATTTTTGTAATAAATAATTTTGTTAATTTTCTGTTAAAAATGTGTTTCATTCAAACTGTCTTCAATTACAAGCGCGTCCATAGGTACATTTACCTATGTCCATAGGTACATTGCACAGCGTGTACCAGTGGACGAAAGCTCCAATTCTTAAAACATTCTATAACTAAAAATCTTGTACCAGAAAATAGTAACTAACAACTTCTAGAAAAACTAATATTCCTTCCTAGACACTAAAAAAAATGAAAATAAAAACAAATTAAAGCAAATTAAAGATAGAGCAGTTTCTATGTGAAAAAATGACAATTGTCCACAGGTACACGGGTTGCCCCTACATTTTTAAACTGAGAATACTAGTTTTCCGGGTAAAATACTGTAAATTTTCATTTTGTGTGACGTTTCGGGCTCGACTGAGCCCTTTATCATGTTTGGAAAATTATAATAGTATTTTTAAAAAATTTATTTTCAGAACCATAAGTCGTAGGACCTTCAATAAAAATAAGTTTTGGAGGTAAATGAATTATCTATAAATTTCATTATATGCATTTTTCACGTATGGGTAGACAAATTGCATATTTTTGAGAAAGATCTGCGGCAAATTGCTCTTTTTGGAAAAATTTAATAAAACGTGTTCTATACGAAAATTCTATCTCGGGAGCTGTTATAAATCTAATACTCTACGAATTTGAAAACCTATTTTTGCTCTAAAGTCAGTGAGCGAATACTTTTCGAGGTCGATTTTATTTAGAACCTAAACAAGAACGAATTTGTAAAATAAAATTCTATCCGTGTTCTGTTGCAAGCTCAAACTATATTTTGACTGGGTTATAGTAAAATTATCAAAACTCATTTTTATACTCTAGATTCGAGTCTGTAGAGTATTATAAGTTTAATTAATTCACCCCAAAAATTTGTAACCGTTATATTCAGTTCAGTGGTCAAAAGAACAAAATCCGTTTGCTGTCCGTCTATCCGAAAGAACGACAATTTTGCCATATTTAAAATATCAATTGTGGCAGATAAAGCAATTGGTATGAAGAACATCGAGTGAGTCTTTCGTATAGCTACAAAATGCAAATTTTTTTTCCGGAACCCACTATAGTTAACTTGAAATCATTGAGGGAAGTCGAAATTTTACTGGAATTTGTATTGAGTTATTTGTTTGGTCAAGTTTTCTGTTGATCAAAATCCTTTTCCTCTTTCTGTTAGATCATATTAGAAGTTCATAAAACCCTTGCCACGAATATTGACCTGTAACTTCAGTACGCTTCAAGCTAGAATTTTGTAATTTTGTTCGCATTGATATTTCAATAATTCCAGCTAGGGGCGCAAAAAATCAAGTGGGTATGTTCATGCAGCTCCCATATAAAAGTCACTGAAAAAGGAACATTTTCCATGCGTTGTTTTTCTTCTTTATGCATGTTAGAGACTGGTCAAAATATCGGAATTATAATTTAATTTGCTGGTGTGTGTATATGTTTTTGCAGTTTTTAACCGATAATAGGCAACTAGGTATTGTCACGCAAGTTAGAAACTCTCGTAACTCAATCTCTCATTTTCCTTATGCAAATTAAACACTAATCACAAATAGCTTCAATTTATGCACAAAAGAAACACTTTGAATTACTATGGCTGAACAGATATGCGATCTGAGCACAAACTTAACAGAAATATTGTACAAATACTTTTTATAAATATTTATTGGAACGAAATAAACATATATCTATCTATCTAACTCAATCTTTTGACGAAACGAACATTTTAGCACCATCTGATGTGCAAAAACGAAACTCATCGATATGGAAAATTTCATAACTCTATTAAAATTCTAATTGACCTAACAATCGTTTTTTACAACCACCTAATGAATACGTTTTTAGAGTCTCCTGTAAAATTCCAGGGTAGGGGTTCTGATTCGGGCTAAGTGAAAAAAGCAAAGAAAAACATACTGCAGTCACGATCGGCTGCAAAACAATCGTATGATACTCTAGATGAATACTGAACTCCGATTTATATTGTAGTTGGGGATAAATATTAAGAATTACGTGTGTACATGTTGTATGTCCTTTTTTAAAGACCCCAATTCGGTTGCTACTTGAAACTAAAAGACAATATCGTCAGTGTTTAATTTCATATCTTGAACTGGGTGTCACCGAAAAAAAAATTTCCCTTTTGATGGATTTTCACATGGGAGGTGCAGGAAGGACTCACTCGATTTCTTACATATTTATCCTTTTCCTTGGAACCATTTAAAAATTGATGTGTACAAAATTTCAAATTTCTAGCTTGAAGCGTTCAAAAGTTATCGGAAAATATTGTTGAACTCGTGTCTTAAGAATTTTTTGTAT
Source organism: Beris morrisii (assembly GCA_951812415.1). Lineage (NCBI taxonomy): Eukaryota > Metazoa > Arthropoda > Insecta > Diptera > Stratiomyidae > Beris > Beris morrisii. The sequence goes on from OX638310.1 coordinate 30,988,345, forward strand.
GGAAGGTACCAGAAGGAGTAAAAGGATTTCGCTGACTAGTAAACTCGAACTTCATTTTCACTCAAAATTAATTTGTACAAAATTCCGAATTCGTAGCTAAACGATTAAGTACTTGAATTATAGTGAGTTCCGTAAATTAAGTGAAGACATTTCGACAGGATATTTGTATGGCAGCTACACGAAGGACTATTAGGATTTTTTTTATAATCATACCTTTAGCTCCAACTATTGGAAAATTAACACATACAAAATTTCAAAGTCGTAGCTTAAACCCTTCTGAAGTTATCGGCCAATTTTCATGAACACGTGTTTTAAGGACATTTTGTATGGCAGCTACCCGACGGAGTAGGACGATTTTGCCCGTTAACGAACTTAGCCTTACAAACATCCAGGTTCAAAATTTCAAGATGCTAGGTGAAGTTGTTCTTGAGTTATCGTGCTAACGGACAGACAAACGGACGGACATCAAGCGGATTTGGAGTTTTTGGCCACAAATAAACAAAAAATAATATATAACTTTTTTTCGTCCGAGGCTCGATTTTATGCGTTACAAACTTTTGGGCTGGATTAAACTTATAATACTCTCAGATTTCATCTAGAGTATAACAAAAACAAAATTAACAGAGCAATAAAATCAGCAAAGTGCCTACAATAAGTCCAGCACTTTTTGGTGAAAGTGAAGTGAATAAAAACCGGAAGAGCCCATTCAGAAAACTATCAAAAATTAAAGAACTGCCAAAAATCGCAATCACTTTCGTGTTCATTAAAGTTTGCGGCTTCATTGTTTTGGGTGCGATAAAAAGAAAAAAAAAGTGCGAAATGATTAAAGAAACCGCAGAAGCCTTGAAACCGTTGCCCAGCCACAAAAAAAAGAGAAAAATCAAAAGTACAGAGTAGTAGAGTAATCCCTAAGACGAAATAAAAAAATCATCCCGTCTGTCCAGCCAAAATCCACTTCCGAATAGAAATTTAAAATGTCTGAATTACATACCTGGAACTGATTCCAGGTACCAGTCGGTGGAAAGGAAGGGGGTCGAGGTTCAGCGATATCTCGTAATTTTCAGCCGTACTAATAAACCAGACCAGACCCGCAATTACGTAAACATTAAACTTCCGAAGGTTCAGACTGCAGTCCATGTGTGCTGTGTGTTGTGTACGTCTTATTGCCCATTTGCACAGCTGAAAATTTTCAAGAAATTTTCAATGAAGGCCGTACACTACTTGAGAATTTTATCGCAATATCATCTTATAGATATTTGAGTATAGGTCCGTTGAATTTTACCGCACTTTGAATATTTTGAAACGGCGGTTTTCATGCCCGTCGTCGTCGTCGTGATTGGCCAATTCGATAAGGCACTTGAATTGCGTGTCCTGGAAGTATTTAAGGAGTCATAACCGGTGCGCCGTCGGTTATAAGAACTCGTTAATTTGCACGTTGAACAACGACCGCGATTACCTGCAATGCAAAACTTTGCGAAAAAAAAAGTTTTAATGACATTTTGTTCGAAAAACGACAGCTTAATGAAAATGTCGTGAAAATTCAAAAGAAAAACTTTTCAATTTATCCGATAGCGTTGTCAATAATTAAAAAGACTGTCTTTGTTCTGAAAATGTTTTAGCGCTAAAGTCTGTGGGTGACAGTCGCTAGAAGCTAGCAGCTAACTCTAAAATTTCATAGCCTCATCATCGCATAATTGCTCATAAAATGATTGGAGCTTAGTGTGGGGTTGGGTTGGGTAATAATATCATTGCGTTAACATTTAACTTCTCGCCGCGCTACGAGGATTTATTTTTTTTTGTTGATTAATTGGATTTACTTTTATTGGGAACAATTTCGACAGTGGAATGTCTGCTAGATTCAAGATTCTTGAAATGTTTTTATATCATTCGAAATAAATCAAATGGATTTATTGTTCAGCGACGGCCTAGTAGTTTGTAGACCTTCGAATTGTAACGATATGTCAATAATAAAATTAAGTTTGTACTTAGATTAGTAATGAAAAGAAATATGTACTTTGTGTTTTTGAAAGCCAACTACTATTGTAAATTTTATACTATACTACATACTATCGTATTTCTAATATTTAACCCTACGTGATCACACGGGGTAGAATCGACCCGACTACAAACTTTGGGCGTAAAATGGACCCTCTTCATATGTCGGAGTAAATACCTTTTTTGAAACGCGCACTATACTACTATTTTATTTTTTCCGGAAGCAGCATAAATTTTATGAAGAATCATTGAACATTGACGAAGCTATAATTTTTTTTTTTTTAGCGAAAAAGTGTCTTTTTTACTTTTTCACCTCATCATGAAATTTTTTTTATTTCTTATAAATAAATTCGTACATCATCTAGAACGTTCAGAGCATGTTCCTTAATTTGTTTAACCACTTCGGATGGATAGTTTGGTCACAATACCGTTTTGAACTTTTTGACTGGGTAGAATCGACCCAGTGTGAGTGACCACCGAGATTGAATACAGAGGTGTGACCACGAAGGGTTAAAACATTTAAGTTCTTTACCGAGTTTGGGTCATAGGCTAAGAAACTATCTTAAAAAAACATATTTTGAGAAGTCTTGAACTCAGATCGGACCAAGAAATAACGTTCCAAACAGCCTCCTACAATATCTGCTAAAATATCGTTCTACATTTTCAATTTTTGTAAAACCTCGTGCATTAGAGAAGTTCATTATTTTTTTCGGATAATTTTTCGAGTAAGACTGGTTGATATTACCATTAATTGTTGGTTATTAAAATGCAGGTGATTAGATTCAACCAAAGAGTACTTTTGTAGGACTCAGAGAACCCTTATTAAACACTATGCTAAAATTCAGTCAAATAATATGAGAAACATCATTTTCATAATTCGAATTGGTATTATTATCATATTTTGACTAAACACCTGTTTTTCACTTTCCCCAAAAATATTACTGATCTGCACCAAGGACCTGTTCCATTAGTTAGCTTCATCCGACTATTCGGAACTGCTGACCTACCTTTTTAAAATTATTGTAGTAGCAATGTACAACTACGGTACGTCAACATAGATGAAGCTTTTTTACTTCATGAACAAAATTATTTTTCACGTATACAGCAGATAAATTAAAATTTTGTCTTTTTTATCCAATAAAAAATATTTAAGTCCTCTCCATGTCTTCGTCAGCTGTCGTAAAACTAGTTAAGCTAAGTCTAGACACCAACATAAATTTAATTGGAACAGAAATTTACTGTGCTTAGTGTCATAAATTATTATAACAAGACATAGACGTAGACGAATCTGACTATTGAAGCAGGTATTCGAACTATAAGCCTACAGTTGCTGTGCTGTGGACAGAAATTTGTGACGAATATTAAGGAAATAAATATTATAGTAACGTTTATCTGGAAAATTTAAATTTTTCTCAGTTTATAATACTGTTTTTCGTATTAGTAAAACACATGTGGGACCAAGTGTCCACTTTATCCCCTCTCAAAATTCGCACGTATGAACTAACGAATAGGTTTTTACTTCCACGTGCTTTTTACATGTATATAATCTTAATCGATTGCTAAACTATTCAAGAATATTCTCTGAAAAAATTTCAGTCGATATCTGCAGTGTTTACGAGTTACAACTCATAAAGCGGAGGGGTCGGGTGACGAGTACATAGTATTTTTTATGTTTTCAAAACTTTAAACGCGTTTTTCTCGAAACATCATTTTTCGATTTTGCGTACACGATTGAGAAAATTCTACTGAACCGATTTGGTTGATTTGGTGTCGGCTCATTTGATAGATAATTAAATTCTCTTCTATATGACGTTAATTGTTTTTTGAAAAACAATTTTTTATATATTTTTTTCGAAATTAAAACTCGACGTCATATAGAAGCTAGTATCATAAACTTTACAAAAACTTTTAGTTTTTTTGGTTCAGATCAAAATTAAGGACGGTAGAGTGTACGCAGCTAGAAACGAGGCGATATTAACATCCCTCCATTTTTAAATTAAACATCGATTTTTTAATGTGAAAAAATTACACTGTACTCTTGAATTATGCATTAAATTATCTTAAAAATTTCTAAGCGTTTCGAGTTATTATACCTGAGAAAATAATGCTTGAAAATCATGTATTTTTCGACCATGTAAAGGAGTGTTCCGAAGGAAACCGTTTTCACGAATTTCGCCTTATCTCTTAGGTCAGATCAGATATCGAATTGGTTATTACTTCTGTGGGCTCTTTATGTTCTTTTTTACTTCAATTGTTGTGGGAAGAGCCAATAATAGAAATGAAAGTTGTTTGTTATAGGAGCAATTGTACTGACAACATTAACTTTCCAAATGGCTTCCTGGATAACTTTTTAAGGATGACTTATTCGGAACAGCCAGTGTTGTATTCCGACTTTAACCGAGTCCCGGATTATAACCCAAAATTGTAATTTTCGTTTTAAGTACGACAGTGGCATATGCATTTATGTCGCTCCCCGACTTTAACCGTTTCTCGGACTTTTATCCCAAAAAATTATAAAGTTACGCCCAGACTGTTGATGGATTTTTTTCCTATATTTCGGTTAGAGTTCAGTGGGCACTGCGTCTTTATTTCAAAAATTTCCTAGGACAATTTTCACTTGGCCAACTCCATTTACTCATAAAAAGTGATGACTCCTACAATCGAAAATAAATTTGATAAACTTAATTCAACTAAATATTTTGCAGTCACCGAACATAGATTCTATTTATTTAACTAAAAAGGGGGGTTTCACTAAAAACATTTTATTAGTTCTCCCCCAATACATAGCTTAATGCCTAGTCATAGGATTATGACCGCATTTAACTGTTAATAACAATCTCGAATTAAAGATACGATCGAACTGCGATACATTATTCAGCGTTCATTTTAAAAGTTGACAAAGTCAATTTACAGGAAATATCTAATTGAACACAAAGAAAGTTTAGCTAGTAGTTAGTCATCGTTGGACTGTGTGTGCTGCGTCTTTAGTACGATCTAATAATTGCCTGTTAAATATACGAATTTGTTGCTGCGTCGTGACGTGAGTAACCCCGGAGACGTTTACGAGTATATCTTTGTTGCAAACTTGATAAAACTCTTGACAACTTTTCCTGCTGATGTTAAAATGAAAACAAAACTAGAAATAGCACTTTAGGTTTTCCAGTATTTTATCGGGAAATCTACCCGCTAGTTTCGAATTGCCAGTACAGACTTCAAAAAGCCCAGCCCATGTACTCGTATTTTAATACAGATTGCAGATACGGCTATCTCATGGCTTAGTGTTATTAAATTGATCTTATCGCGATAATTAAAAGGTATTTAATGATTTATTGAAATCGTCGCTTAACTAATATACTAGTAAACTAAATATGGCAATAACATTACCTGCATGGCTAAAAGTTGTATGGAATAATTCTAGACCTTTGAATTTCATACCATAAATTATCATTCTTAAGGCTTTCAAGGTTGTATGCTTTAAACTAGTCAGGAACTCGGTATATCGCAGACAAACTTTATAAAAACGAAACTTAATAATTGCACGAGACAAAGGCCACTTTTACTTGCCTAACAAGTTCCACGATTGCTCGCATATCACGTCGAATGCCATTTAATATTACACATAACTTCGTTATCCAGCAAAAGAATAGCAAAACTTTTCAAGAATTTTTAGTGTTATAGCTTTCGTTATTATATTATGCGTCTGATGTAATTTCATTAAATTCAGTAAAATGTCGAGCGAGAACTTGAGCATTTATTCAAACTTTTTGATACGAGCGTGGCGATGAAAAAAAATTTGTTGACGTAATGGACCTTATTTTCAATTACAGGAAAATTTTTGACGATGTCTCACGATATCATCGACGGTAGACGGTACACAATACGAAAAACTGGATATGAAATTTAATCCACATTGCTAAAAACTAAATGGAACGAAATTCGTATTGTGTACACGGATCATCTGCCAATTAAAATTTTAGAAGGAAGTGTAGGCAAGCATTGATCTGTTGTTTGTGTATCAATGCTGAAATTAGGCGTAATTGATCGAATTTCAATTTGTAATATCCCCACTTTTTTCAATTTTCAGTGTCGAACGCGTAAATCTATCATTAAATTCACTCGCTATCTAAAAATCTTACGCAGGTGTGGAAATAATCTAATGCCGCGTTTCCACTATCGCCTTCATGTGCATTGGACATGTGCGATGAACGCGAATGTCTAGGCGATAGTGGAAACGCTACATTCGTGCTCTACGCACATCCCTGTGATGTGCGTCAAAAACCGCCATCGACGCGAATGTCAATGCGAATGTATGTAATATTATAGTTTATGCAAGATTATTAGAATGTGTCTTTTTCGCATTCTGAAAAATGTATAGAGAATCATTCCTTTAACATTACAGAAAAAATATAATATGAATAGTATGTTAATTCTTCCATCCATTGAATCGGAATATTTACGAAATGTATGCTTCAGAACACTTTTTCCCGCTGGGGTAGTGTCTTCACATAGGCGATAGTGGAAACGCTACATTCGTGATCAACGCACATCTCTTTGATGTGCGTCCAAACACCGCCATCGACGCAAATGTAAGCGATTCTCGGCTTGAAGGCGATAGTGGAAACGCGGCATTACAGTGTGTACATATCTCCTCCAAGATTTGTGAAGAGGACAAAAAGTTGACTCTACATCTACCGTGTAGTTGGGCTTTTACATCTCGGGAGCATTCAATCAAAGGGTTCTTAAGATTCTTCTATGAAATTCTTTCAATAGTCAGTCAATTTCGTCTATGTGTAAGTCTACGATTTATAACGATTTGTGACGCATATGAAAATCCTGTCCCAATCGAATTTCGATTGTTATCTTGGCTCAGCTAGGTCTTGCGACAGCTGACAAAGTCAACGAGAAAGTCGATTTAAGAAAATTTGATTGGTCATAAAAAGGCAAAGTTTAAATAGTTCTGCTGTAAAAATGACGGGAATAATTTTGTCTAGAGCCTTTCAATGGAAACTTGCATGAAATTTAGCAAAACACAGCGAAGACTTATTATATATTCACTTTGACGATGAATCTTGAAATAAAAAGATGCTTATTTAAACGGCTAGCTATTCGTCATATTCACAGCAGAATAGTTTAAGTTTTACCTTTTTTAATCCGATTAAACAATTTTATCTAGTCACTTGTTGACTTTATCAGCTGTCGTAAAACTAGTTAAGACACCAACCAAAATTTAATTGGAACATGAATTTTCCATGCATGACGTCATAAAGTGTAATAACTAAACGTAGCCGAAGCTTATGCTAAAAGAGTTTCTATTTTCATAATTTACAAATAATCGATCAGAAGTTTCAACGACCTTTATGGGTAATAAATGAAATTACATCTTCTAAATTATTCCGATCCTCTTAGATAAAGTCTCATAAATAATTCTTTAAAATTCTTTCGTGTCGAACATTCAATAAACAAACTTGCACGATGTTTCGAAATTTCTTTCATGAGTTATAAAAAAAAAATTATTCGAAAAATTGCTGCACTCCCACTTTAAGTAGGCACGACGTACATGTTGCTAATAAAACGGAAAAACAACAATAATTTCATTTAATTTTGTTGTTGTGTAAACCAGGGCGTTTTGTAAATATTTACGTTTCGAATATAAAGTCTATCAGCGTCAGGATTGATATTATACGAAGAACTACGAAGAAACGTTGCCATCTTATAACATTTCTATGCTATTACTTATTCTTGTTTTTTGTTGTGTTTTAATTTTAATATTAGAATTTCTCTTCGTTTTGTTAAGCGCCTTTTTTGTGAGTTTACCTTTATCCGTATAATTTATGACATATTTGATAGGATCTGAAAAAAATATGTAAATGTATCGATAAATTATTTACGCACAACTTGTTTTTATTTTAAACCGATTTCTGGTTTATAGCATTTTTTTCAGAAAAAGGTAAAACAAATTTTATGAATTTAAATAATGTCATTGGTATTCATTTTATTTAAAAAATTTTGTAATTTTTGTGTTTCAAAAGCATAAAAATATAAATCAAATGAAATGAACTTTAGCATGGCTATGTTCAATCCACTAGGCACATTAGTTACAACTTACTAACCGTCTGAAAGTCGATAATTGTAAATCCATTCTTTTTTTTTAATCTTACTTAAGTTCTAAGTAGATATAACGATTTCAACTGCACGTCAATCGGTTGTTTTTTCTAGGCGACTTTTCACTCAAGAACACTAAGGCTTCAACAACTTGAGACAGTGCAATTTCCGCAGAGATTTTAGATTTAAGTGTCACTTGATGAGTGCAATAATGCACTAAGAGTATTGCACTACTCTCCAGTATGTGGCTTCCAAGTCAAAATAGTCCATTGTTGTTTGACTTAGTTCAGGATTAGCATTCTTCGTTTAACCATGCTTAAATTGAAAAAAAAATCATGTTCGACCATAAAAGTGAATTTTGAATGAGAGCAGCAGCTTCAGCATATTGTGCTTATTGTTTATTCGCTAGATGTTGTTTCGTTGCCTAGATATCATATATAACGTTAAATATTTAATCTACGACACTTCGGTCAGGGCTTCCTGTAACCACCGGAATTCGTGACCATTTCCCTTCGAAAAATACCGAGCTTCATTGAAAGCGCGAAACTATTTCATGAAAATATCTTTTGAAAAAAGTGAATCAGAATATTGACACCGCTTCTCATTTCTGAAAAAATCGATTAATTGTGGTTTTACAGAATTGAAAATTACTTCAGCTTATCAACTATTTCAATTCAACATAAAAATTGAGTCAAATTTAAATTTCAGATAAATAAAATCGGGCAGTGCGTGGAGCACAATAAAACAATATGATAAACAAAAATTTGACGATTGAACTATATGACTGCATAGTCAAATATTTGACAAAGTGACAACAATTCGAATACAAGATTTACCGAAGATAGGAATTTGCAGAACATCTACACAATACAAGATATGCATTGAGATTCAAAGACGAAAATGAGAATGGAGCAGTTAGTATTTTAAGGCAGTGGCAAGAAACACAAGAAGTCGAACAATCGAGAAGAAAGTTCAAGTAGTACATAGGTTCTGGTGTCGTGATAAAGGGTAAAACCCAGGATCGTGACTTGTAGAGGAGCACTGCTGTAGAAAAAGACAGGACATGTGGCTAGATTAAATTCTGTTCGCAGTTACCATCATCCATATCTAGATTCGCCTGGTAAACGACTGCCTAATATCAATCCATCACACGTCTTCCTTGCGGATTCCATTCAAAATAGTTTTGCTGTGACTTCCTCAAGATATGACCGATCTATTGCGGTTTCTGGACTCAATCTCAATGCTTATTTTAGATTGTCCTCCGAAGATTGTCATTCTAGATAACGCCTGACCAGAATATCACCAAGTTGCGTTAAAAAATTTGGCTTAAATTTTTAACAAAGGACAACACGGATTCGATGCAAGCTTCAGGACAAAGGAAATAATATCGAAGTTCTAGTGAGATTTATTGATGGAATGCTCTCCAAATTTTTTCAGCTTCTTCAGCTGATATTCTTTCCAAGGAAGTAATATTCTTGCACATTTTTTTTTATTTACGGATGTGGGTGTATCACAACCCATTTATTTTCAGTCCTGCCTCAATCTAAGTTTTCAAAATTTCTCTGTAAGTCCAAATATGTTTGTAGGTAATAAGTCCATGCAGCATGAAGGGTGCCATTAAAACCAGAAACAGCACTGCGGTAAAGGGCCCATAGACGGACATGTATGCGTGGCATTCATGTATGTCGCGGTTCGTTTTGGCTCCGTCCACAAAAATCAAAATTTTTTGATATCCATCATGCCTCATGATGGCAGACCTGTACTCTCATGGAAGAATGACATGCATGTGTGCCCGTCTATGGGCCCCTTTACCTTTTTGTTTGCATGCGGACGAACTCTCCGGCAACCCTCGTTTATGCAGACACCTGGTAAAGTCGTACTATTTTCATGGCTGTGATTGCGTCGAGTATATCTAGCTACGCAAAGCACTTCAGTCAATTAGTTAATGTCCTGTTCAATTCGGATTGAGTAACTAATCGAGTCACTTAATTAATTCACGTTGTATTTAATCATACACCGAGATATTACTAAATTCGGTGTACATTTAACATGGTAACATTAGCTCAACATACGAAATGTACGTAATCACTTACAACAAAACATAGCAATAATAATAATCCGAGATAATAAAATGTTACTTTCTCTGATTTCAAAGTACAAAAGAATTATAAATCTGATAGCTCGTATGTGTAAAGTACACTTGAAGACAGACTGGAGCGAAAATCTTGTGCGCTTACAGGAAGGCCATTACAAAGGTTATCGTATGTAGTTGGAAATCATTACAACAATAAATGACCGACCTTCCTGTAATGTAAAAATAGTTAAGATTGGCAGTGAACCGTAAACATTGGAAGAGGAGAAAAATGAAACGAAAATCGTAACTACACTTTAAGTAAAAGCAATTGTTGCTTTTCTCATTTTTCACATGCTTTAAAATTGCCGTCTCACAATTATTTTCGTACTTTCTTCATTCATTCGTTTCATTCATGAAAATCACCAACGAGATTGAAATTATTCCTCGTCGCACCAGCTTGCAATTTTGATTTTTTTTTTATTATAAACTTAAACAAAAGATTGTACTTTTGTGTGATTATATTTCTAGAAAATAATGGCAATAATTATTGTTTGCGTGTGATGATTTTGATTAAGTTAGCGAAACGCTCATTAAATGAATTTTCGAAAAGTTGTTACAAAAAAAAATTAAATTAAATTAAATTATTGTCATTACTCACTGAATTTATTTATGTAACTCGTCAGCTTAGAAAGTTTGTTTTTCCAGTAAAGTTTGAAAACTTTTTTCGCTACTTTCAACCGTGTTTGGCCTTAATCTGAAAAGATTAGTCCTTACTTAAAACTTTGGTATCCTCACTGCAGCGAAGTGTTGCAGTGAAATGTAATTTCCTTTTGATTTATGTTTTCTACTTAAAACTTATTTCCTGATTTGTTTAAATATCGTTAAAATATATTTTTTTTTAATTGCAGGGTCGTCATACAAAGACTGGACAATTAGCTGCCATCAAAGTAATGGATGTAACCGAAGACGAAGAAGAAGAAATCAAATTAGAAATAAACGTTCTAAAGAAATACTCAAATCATCGTAATATTGCAACGTACTATGGTGCATTTATCAAGAAATCACCCCCTGGAAAGGATGACCAACTTTGGCTTGTTATGGAATATTGTGGTGCTGGTTCTGTGACGGATTTAGTTAAGTCGACGAAAGGGCAGAGTCTAAAAGAGGAATGGATCGCATATATTAGTCGAGAAATATTACGTGGACTTAGCTATTTGCATTCAAATAAGGTCATACACAGAGATATAAAAGGGCAAAATGTTCTATTAACGGACAATGCTGAAGTTAAACTAGTAGATTTTGGTGTATCGGCACAATTGGATCGAACAATAGGAAGAAGAAATACTTTTATTGGTAAGCAATCGATTATTTCTAGACACTTTCATGAATTTACTTTTAATTATCTTTTATACTTTATAGTAGTTACACGATAACTTATGATGTAAGTTTACGGACCTACCTATATTTGCTAACCTGTAGCACACGCTAAAAAACTCATCACTCGTCCAAGAATTCATTACGCAGTTTATTTGCCATAGTCCATTAAATCTGTTCAATTGTCCCTTACAACGGACAACATATAGGGAAAATGTTCAACAAGAGCGAATATAATTTCAAGCACGTGTCATTTATATCCTTGTTTAACTGACCGAAGAGATTACCATCTTTCCTTGAAATTTATGTATTTTGATTGCCGTCAGCATTCAACCTCCTGTCCTACAGACGTCCGAAGGACGAGGACTTCTAAAAACTGTTTATGACATAATTGTGCGACCACTTATATGGTTTTGGATAGCAATAGCAGCTTCTGCCGCAACACTGCTATTTCCTCTATAAATGTTCTAGACCACGGTCCTTGTTAGTCCATGACGTGGGTTGGACTCGTTCTTATGACCTCTTGACAAAATATTTCATTTGATTACGGTCTTTGGGTAGAACATACAAGTATGTATTTTATTCTTTTTTGTTCTTGAATGACAAGCTATTCCAGAAAGCTAGCTTCGGTGAAATACAGACGTTTCTTACGAAATTTATCCACTTCAACTACTTCAAAAATCTATTTTTGGAATGTTTAACATTTTCAAGGTTTCTCTACGTTGGAGTGTGTCAATCAATAATTTGTACGGCTTTTTTCCAAAAACACTTTTTTTAAGTTCTATTGTAATGTACAAGCTAACAGAACTTATTGCCTAACTGGAAGTAGTATATGCCGACCAGCAACAGTAATGCCTTCAATCGCGTTCCGGACTTTGACGAAAACATTCTCAACAGCTTGCTGCTAAAGTTTGTCCTATCAGTTCTGAACCGTCATGTATAAAAGACATCATTGCTTAGTAATACGAAACAGAAAACTATTCGTTATTAATTTAATGCATTCCGTAGCAACAATAATAAATTTAAAACAAATTACCAGTCTGATAAACAAGTATTTCTCATAATATTCATTTGAAATAATTTCGCATGAATTAAACATTTCTCTTATTAAAATTAAAATACTATCTGCTAATTATTCTGGGAATTTTTTTTCCGTAATAAGAAATAAACAAAGACAAATAAATCTCAAGTCGTGGTAACATTTATATGAAGAAAAACGAACGACTAATAAGTTTGCCAATTTAAAATCCGAGATAGATCACTTTCTTACCTGGGTTAACCGATCGTTCAAGCGTTTCGAGAGTAACAATTCTGTCGTTTTCAACTACACCTGTTATTATTTATTATTGGCATATGCCTTTTACCTTTCGGCAATGCCATACTCAAACTCACTAAATAGGTTACGAATGTTTTAATTATAGCTAAGTATAATATTTAATTAAGGTGTATTCTTTGTTTTAAAAATGATCACACCTTGAAGTAAAAGTATTATTGTTTTTTGGTCAAATATGGGAAAGAAAATGAATTGAGAGTAGGTGACGTGATTTTTTTTAGCGTTAATATGACGCATTTTTTCCAGTTCTCACGCCTCAGTAGCACTGTGATCAATGGATTCCTCTATCAGTTCAGAGGTCTTTCGATTTATTTGGTCATATATAACATGTAAAATGGTTCGCATCCAGGGCATGTACAATAATATACAGAAAAACCCACAGTACTTTATTGATCGCAGTATTTGTCTCATAGTGGTGTTCAAACTTTCGTAACAAGATCGGATATGGTGATCGCTTCCAGGCCCGTAAAGAGCCAGCACATCCCTGGGGTAAAATCAAACAGGTGGACCTCTGCGCCGGGACCAATCAATAATAGTATTTTTTTAACGACTCACTAGTTTTTTATTTAGCATTGATGTAGCCAGGGAAAAATAGAAAATACTTCGGCTTCCCACCACCAAGGGTCTAGAAATTTGGGCTTGTTTGTCTGTAGATGCAGGATATGGAAAAGTTATTTATTTTAGGAACAATATATTTGATAGCAAAGAACTGTTTCAAACAGTAGCCCGTTCAAAAAAGTATGCATCGTTATTGTAATAAATTCCTTAAAAATTCTTCCAAGGTTTGAAGACGTGTCTTCATCGATCAGTTTCCACCTAATATCGTAACATTATTTACGCTTGGTAATAGTACTTTTCTACTTAGTAATAAAATATCAAAAAGCACTAGTAATTCATTCAAGAATTATCAGATGAGATCATAGTGTAGTTGCTCAAATCGCATTATTTATGTTGAAACTGATCTGATCGAATATCTTGCTCTTGTAATATTCACTAACCTACACAACAATGTTTCTCCTTAATAAATATGATTTTTTTTTATTTTTCAGGTACACCATATTGGATGGCACCCGAGGTCATTGCATGCGATGAAAATCCCGACGCTACCTACGACAATCGATCAGATCTATGGTCTTTGGGCATTACAGCTCTTGAAATGGCCGAATCTCAACCGCCGTTATGTGATCTACATCCGATGCGTGCACTCTTCCTAATTCCCCGAAATTTACCGCCACGATTAAAATCGAAAAAATGGTCAAAAAAATTTCATGGGTTCATTGACACGGTTCTTGGTAAGCTATGAAAAAACAAAACAATTTTATCCGATAAACTTTTTCCATACTAATGATTTTTCAAATCTTCCTAGTTTTCTTCATATTCATGTAGGGTATCAGTTGTGTCGACAAAGGTGGCCCCTTTGCCTTCTGTGATTCTTTGAACTGTATTCTTCATTTCGGTTCACTCAATTTTAAATGGGTTTTTAATTTTGGGTGATTACCGCATTTTTATTTCAATATGAATAACAATGGCCTTATCTCTGATTCCATAGTGCTGACTATCGTGAAGTCATAAGCTTGCTGATTGAACGGTGTTTTTTTTTTCATGGAAGTAAACGTGAATACTTTCCGCGAGTTTTTGCTATATTTGAAATTTTCGACAAATTTTAGCGAAGCAAAAAGATTTTTGAAGTGATTGTTCGATAAGAAAATTATCATGTCAATTCAAGCAATTATTATTTAGACTTTTTTTAAGGTCCAATGAACTTTTATTGTTTAAACGTGAAGAAAAAAAACTTTTGCAATAATCAGCTGACATTTCAGACTGCACAAAATACTTACTTAAATCAGGCCTTGACCTTCAGGATATCACGACTGCAATCATCTCAATTCAGTGGCTGCGTCCTCCAATTAGAAAATCTTTATTGCGATTTGCGTCTATTGAGTGCCCATAGCTTACGTAGTTTTCTCGCTAGTCGGTTACCATGTTCTTGGCCTTCAAAACGCGAGGTCTTTATCTTATCAATTCGCTCAGCATGGCCATTTCATTGAAATTTTTTGAAGATTCGTTGAAGAGACTGTAAAATAGGATGACCGTCGATTGGCAATAATCAAGCCCTCGAGACGTTAAGCTATCGAATTTGTCAGTCTGATCAATCCTTTATTAATCCAATGATTCGCAGTCAGGTGTCAGTCTTACGGTACACGTTTTATTGTTGTATAACAAAACATAATAGTTTGTGGCTTGTAGCTTTCTTTTTAACAGTTGTGTATACTGCCTCTTGTGCCATTTTTGTCAAGATTTATAAGTATGTCCTATACTTTTGTTCACGCTAGTCTAACAATAGAGGTCGTGGATACGAATCACACCTAGTATCTATGGATTTGATCACTCGTGGTCTAAGAAAAAATACAGTGGCCCTATAGTGACTGAAAGAAAACCCTGCAGATTTTATTAGATTTGCCATCAAATTACGTCATTCATCAACCGTTTAATCACTTCTGATTTATATTCAATCGTATCAGTGTCGAGAAAAAACCCTCCATCATATTGTTGTTGACTTCTCGGCTACAGATAATTTACCTTCAAAATTACACATTAACTATTACTAATACTAATTTAAATACATCTGTACATAAATCACTAATTAAACAAAATTTATATCATTCAAATATTTTTTTAAACTCCGCAAATATCAAATCCAAAATTCGATGACACTCCCTAAAAAAAGTATACAGTCTACAAATTGAAAAAGCAAATAACACTCCTCCAGCACTAAATTTGCAACGAAATATCCGAATCAAATTCGAAATGCTAACCAGGTCGGTTCTCATTGATTAGCAAGCAGAATAATAGCACGAAGGCAAACAATAAACGAGACCTTGCTTACAATTTCACAATTTACACTCTCACCATTTGTGCAAAATTCTTCGGTAAGGTATAAATACCACCGTGCGAGTTCCTTTCTGAAATGCAATTAGTAACTAATTATGTTGCTTCAACAAGATTTTCTTGAAATGTTCGTAACAATGTGATAACCAGTGTTTATGTAAAATAAATAAAGTTTAAATCTCTTTTTTTTTCTCTCTTTCAGAGAGTTTTTCAATAAAAGAATTAACCATTTGTTGTAGAAAGATACTTTTCGATTTACATTGAGAATTGGTTTGATTGGGGAACGGGGGTGTAGGGGTTGTCATGGATTTTCCGGTTGTTATCGTCGGCCTTTATACGTACACATTCCTTTGTATGAAAAGATCTAGTTTTTCAAATTTCTAATAAATTTGGATTCAAAGTTGCTGTTGCTCTTTAAATTTTGTCTTTATACGGATTGAGTTAAAAAGAGGCCAGCGCAATCCTGAGTGATAACCATTAATCCTTTGTATAGAAAACTACAATATTCTGACTTGATAGATTAACGAACATCTACTAGGGTTTTGGCTACTGTGGAAAAATGGTTTGCCGCTACTCCAGTTTATCTCTAATCGTAACTTCGATATTAATTCTATCTTTAAGATCTTTTTAAAATTCTACATACCTATCATAAACTAAACGATATTCATTTAACACCTACAGTGAAAGACTATCATCAGAGGCCTTACACAGAACAATTGTTGAAACATCCGTTCATAAAAGAGCAGCCAACCGAACGGCAAGTGCGGATTCAACTAAAAGATCACATCGATCGATGTAAAAAACGAAAACAAGAAAAGGAACGTGAAGATTATCCTTATTCGGGTTCGGATAATGATGACGAGGAGCCACAAATAGCTGGCGAACCATCGTCAATAATTCAAGCGCCAGGCGGTGATACGCTACGACGCAATTTCCAACAGATTCAAGAAGGACGTACGATGGCAAATAATGAACTGCAGCAGCCCCAAGTAAATAGAAATCAAAAACCACAATCGGTAAGCTGACGTGAATTTATGTTTTATTATTTTGTATAATTTATAATTGTAGCGTGATCAACGGCAACAGATCGAGGAACCGGGACCGCCATCACGTCCAGCATTGCCGCAACGTCTTATTATCGTTCCTGATCCGCAGCCGCAACTGCAACCGCAACATGTTAATCGACCGTTGCCACCGACACCGAAAAGTTCGTCTAGTTCGTCGTCGGCACAGCAACAAACTCCTCAGCAACAGCAAAGGAATTCACAGAATATGTTCAAGCCAATGGTACGATATGAACGCATTGTTGTGTATACCTTATAACATTATCATCATACATTGAATTGATTTTAATTTCACTCGACATTGTACATTATTTCGTCATATTTTATTATTTTCATCTTATTTATTTATTTTCATGTAATTTGTTTGCTGTGGTTTCCCTACTACTTGTATATTGTTAATTTTCTATCTTATCGATGTGTGCTGTAAATCGATGTCTTATTATTTTCCAATACGAATCAATATCGATGTAATCGTATCATCGCATTACACAAATATCCTTACTAATAAATTCGAATACAACGAATTATTGTAATCTATACGAAATAAATCGAACGGATATTGGCTGCAACACAAAATACACACGAATATACAAAATTATGCAAACAAAAACAAATTTCGATGATGCGGAACGATATAATTCTTTGAAAATATAAATATTGTTTAGCTACCACCACGAAAGCCTGAGGTAGGTGTATTTTTTGTTTCATTGTCGCTTGTTTTTTCTATCTCTTTCTAACATTAAAAATACTTTTAATAAGAGATCATACTTGTTCGCTTCAATGTTAAACATATTTCATAATTGAAGCGCGCAATTATTTTAATTTTTTATTGCACATACACTTATAATTTTTTTTAAAAAAAAAATGATAACTTATCGCTTACATGTCTTCATATGACTCATTAATGATAATCATGAATTTTCCTGCATAAAAAATAAACACTGTTATCTTTAGTATGCCTGCAAGTTTAACAAGCTTTAGTATTATGAAAAATGTACTTTCAATAAATGTAGGATTCTTTTCTTCTTTCGAATGGTCACCAGTAGCTTATAGTTAACAGATACGAAACTATTTTTTCACCTGTTTTCATCAATCAAACCGTTATTCGTGAAGATTGACATAGCTGAAAAATCAAATTATGGTAGTACAATTTTAAAGGATTATAGCAGAACAAGTTTCTAAAAAAGGCTGCTCGTGATAAACGACGATTGTATGTTGGACATGTGTGTCCATCACCAATGTCCGTAACTTCAGTTATTTTCATTAATATCTGATAGAGGGGAAAACTGGGTATAGCACGGCGAAAATAGTCGTTGATTGAGCTTTTGGAAATTTTATTCGAATTATGGAATTTATTCACACGGCAGGTTCAATGGTTTTATATTCGCCGTCACTATAAATAAGTGCATCAAACTCTTAATTTGCAATTCGATTATTGTTTTCTTTTGCTAGCACAAATTTGCGGTTCACATTCGATTCCCACTCCCGCCACATGCGATTGTTGAAAACGTTCAAGAACTGGTTTATTCATCTACTTAAAACGTCCTGCCCGGCTATTTGAAACCATAGTTTTTGGAAGAATAATAACATAAATTTTAACATTGGAAATATGAGATCGCATAAAATTTCTCTTTATTTAATGCCAATCACTTTTTGAAAACGACTATTGCATTGCAGATTTCAACTGATCAATTTTAATACGTAAGTGTATCACGATTCAAAATCGTAGTTTGCTTTTACGTCACGGTTACCAGCGCTGCTAATTAGTTCTACAGTTTTGTCTTTTGATAAGAAGGTTAAGTTTCCTTGATCAGACCATTTGCTGCTTCCATCTTACTCCTAATGACTTCAACTCTAATTTCTTTATGGTCGAAGTTTGTTCTATCTGTTGAACACGGTATTATTCCAGTTAAGGTCCACATTGTTGAAGAAATTTTTAACGAAGTGAACAAGGCTGCGATTGTTATGTCACTTTTTCATGCGGAACGTAAAAAGATTTTCATATCCGGTCGGATTTTGGACCTTTTGGGTAGAAAAGGTAACAATTAAATCGCAGACAATTTTCTGTTCATTTCAAGCCACCAAACAGAGTAAAAATTCGTAAAATGTTTGTACCGCATAACACACAAATTTAGCGTTGTAAATTGCTAATGTGTCAAAAGGATTGAACGGCAACAATTGGTTTTATATGAAAGCTCTGTAGAAAAAGAAAAGATAATATTGACCTAATGTCCCTCTTTTTAAATAATACGTAAATCTGCTTGCAAATTCTGCATGTGATCCCTGATATAAAATCAGACAATATATTTATGCTATGCTTGATACACGATAAAAAAACAACTTTTGCTTGTCTTAAACTTTCATCACAATTTTAGACATTATGAGAACTGTGTTTATTTTTTACACACAATAAATTTTGTTTGTATTCCCCCTTCATAAATCACCAACCACCAAACAAAAACCGTCCTATATCATCATAGGATTTGGACATGTTAGCAGCACAATTAAATGAATTGGGCGTCTCTCAACAGTCACGACAGAAACCGATGGAGCAAACAGCAAAAGAATCACATCAACAACGTTCCGAAGCACCGCCTGCAATAAACGTACGTCTTTCAACTCCTGCACCATTGAAACCGGCTCCTGCACCTCCAACTTCGAATAATCATCATGCGGAGCCAGTAAATCCGTTGGATCCGATCGAGAGTAGCGATTCGGATAGCGAACCGGACGAGCCAAACGATCGAGGACGAAACGATGGTACTCTGTTAGCAAGTGATCCACCGAAACCGCTGTAAGTATTATTTCTAGTTAAGAATTTCATTGAATATTACTTCAGTTTTGAATATTTTAAGAAAAAGAAAAGCTTTTTGTGCATTTGTAAACTATACTCACCACGATCTTTCCTTCGTTCTTTCTTTCTCGTTCTTCTCTTCTTCTATTTAAAACATTTTTCTTTGACTTTTGTTTTTCTTGTTATATTCGATATTTTGGTTTGGATTTTGTTTGTTAGTCCTGAATTTTCATATAGGCCTGGACTTGGTCCGCTGTCGGAGGATTCACCGAATACACAGCCAACACATGGATCGGGCGGACCGCCGAATCGGCCATTGCCTCCTACACCGGATGACGATGATCAGGCTGGCGATCGCACGTTAATCATGAAACGAGTAAGTGTTAGTTGTAGCCTGTTAATTTTGTACTATTAGCGCGCAGATATTCAAAAATTATTGAAATTTTTTAGAAAATTGGTGATTTTTTTTTAAAAATTATGAAAAAGTTTTTTGGAAAGGAATTTCATTATAAATTTGTTGTTTATATTGAAGATATCTAAATTTAAATTTAAATTTTGGTGATAAATATTCGTTTCAATTTTCTCTTTTTCACGTTTCCATCCTGCTGTGATCAGTATATCAATTATTTCTTACGTAAAGTGAAAATAAGCAATGCTTCGAGAAAATTATTCCAATTTATTTTTATTCAGTATTTCATGTTCCTCTTACAGGGCATCAGAAACAATTCTATTGAGTTCGTGTTGATGTTCCGATTTGTATCGTTCTGGATACAATCTCGGACAGAGGATAGTTTTTTAAAACAAGTTTTAATATTTTATATAAAATGAAGGTACTGAAATAATTGATAATGCTTGAAACAAACTGAAATTTATTTAATTATTCAGACCTTCGGTGGTTTAGTACTAAGCGCACATTTAAGTGTTGATATAAACAAAATGAATCGGAAACTACTGGGCACTTTTTCTACTCTATTTCTCAGAGCTGATCAAAAAAGAACGGAAGTATTTATTTAGTATGGTCAAAGAGGTGTCTGAACTTGCCAACATAATTTTCTTTCTAAAACAAGTAAGTTTTAGTACCAATCCGAATCAAGCTTTGGTCTTCAGGATACATCGTCTGGATCCAGCACTCGTTTTCTATTCAAATATTCTCGCCACAGCCGTCGCAAATGAATCTGCGTTCCTAATTTTGATACATTGGCTTTATTTGCAAAAACGGTTTATTAGTGCTGACTTGTTGGAAGTTTTCGTACGCATGTCGTGAGTATAGTCAGAGTACTCCCCGACACGCTACACTACATTCGAATAATCTTCCCTGCCTCTAGCACCCTCACTCGAAAGGCATCGAGGTATGTAAATATAAACTCATATTGGGAAAGAGCAAAAAAACTAGCTATAGGTGAAACGAATATTTACATCAAAACCGAAATCAAAATATAAAAATAATTATCAGTCAAAATTTATTTGGATTACATAAAAAATTTACAAGTGGTTGTGGCTCTGTAGTCGAATTCAAAATTATTTTACTTTTAATTAATTCATTTCTTTTGTTTAGTTTGTTTTTAATTTATTTTCTTATTACTTTATTCCGTCTCCAACAATAAAACAATACCCGAAAGTCATTATTTTCAATATACTCCGAAAGTTTTTACCGTCCCAACAATTTCCTGTCCTTATCCCACTATCTCAGTCCCCGCTATTTTTAAATAAGAAAACAAAAACATAGACAAACATCAAAACACGTATAAATATTTTTCATATATATTATGCATCACATTAAACAATAAAAAAAAAATATAATACATGCAACGTATGATGTAAAAAAAACAAATCAAAAACAACACTAAAATTTTGTGCAGAAATTCGAGACTCAAGCTTCAATAGCTTCAACATCTTCGACTGCATCTGAAAACGAAGAAGCCGTGCTTCTTCGAGATTGGGATTTCGAAAAATTCTTTCCAAATCGTTCATCTTTAGATGGTTCGAAAAGTAGTACACTTATGTCAAATAGTTTCTTGGAACGAAACAATAGAATAAGTAGTTCGATTCCGGCCAGTAGTAGTAATGCCGTCCAACAACAAAAGAAGACATCGCCATCATCGAATGCAGCGATTAACGATAAGAAAAAGGCTGACGAATATAACAATAAAGTTAAACTAGAGGAGAGAGTCAAGAGTGAAATACTGGCAGCAAGTGCTAAAGCCAAGAATGTTTTACCGAACGTTCAAAAAACTGCAACACCGTCCTCCAATAGTACTAGTAATAATTTAAATAGTAATAAAAATCATAAAAGACAGGATAGCGATTCAAAGCTACCAATGAATTTCGTTCGGGGATTTCGAAGAGAGAATTCCGATTTTTTTCCACTATCAAAACGACATTCAGCGATTCTTGGCGAACGCTTAAGCAATATTAACTTATCGGTTCAGCAACGTTCCAGCGCGATATTTCAACGAAATCGCAATAAAGGCGAACCAGTCTTAACTGATTTTGTAACGAAACAAGGTGATCCACAACAGTCGCAACAAGAACAACAACAGCTGCCAACAAAACAACAACTAAATTCATCGTCAATAGCGTCGAAACCGCAACAAATCACAGTCACTTCGAATAAGAACGAATCGAGCTGGAGTAGTACATTGACACCAAGAAATTTAGATTTTCTAAGACCACGACGTGAAAAAACCGAGTCGGTTATATTCGTTCGGAATACAGCAACTAGGCAACAATTGTTGTTAGCGCAGCAACAGGTAAAGATATTAATGCAGAGTTATGGCACTCTATCTGAGCATAGTTTAATCATGCAAGCCAGTAAGAGTTTAATTTAAATTGATAAATTTAACTGAATTACTCGTATTTTTATAGTCACGGATCATTATAATCAAATCCAATTCGATAGAATAGACTAGAATTTAACGTTTTGTTTATGACTATTTAAACTCCCTTCATTATGCACTAGCTTCTAATAGCGTATTAGTTTCCCAATTACGAGTATATTGCTATTTCAATATTATAAATTTTCGTTGTAGTAGATGCAGAAGTATAGATTAAACCTAGAACTTTGTGATACGAGAGAAAAAATGCTACTAAGTTTGAGTTTACCTAACGTACAAGTGAACTTGCATAGCTTTAATAATATTTTTACTTTTCGAAAATGTTGCTACTGATGGAAGCCGAGGCTTAGATACAAATCATTGAACAACGTTCTGGTCTTCCCTTGTGGTCGCTTCACGCATAAACGCATCAAACCGAAGTAATGGTCTAGTGTCACACCACTCGTCGATCCATGTGAAGATGGTAACTCTTTCATAATCAATGATGTCCTTAATACGCTGGATCCTATTGGAATTGAAATTCAGCTGTTTCATTATCTTGGCAGCGGTTTCTGGAACTGTTGAGCTTTCTTTATCCTCTTGAATGGACGACTTTACGACACCTAGAAGTCAGAAAAACATTGTTAAATATACGAGTATTTTGACTCTTTACGATTAAAGTATAGTTCGATATTTTTCGTAGATGATATTTGGACCAAAACTAGGGATGGTCAAAAAGTTTTCGGCCTATCAAATAAAATACATGATTTCTGAAAAAAAAAAAAAATATTTTAAGCTTTTCTTATACCTTCAGTAAAATATAATTTTTCTGCATGTCAAGGAGGAGCCAACTGGGTAAATAGTTTTTTTTAGTTTCTGGGATAACCTCTGTATCTTTCTACCAATCAATTTTTCAGGCTCGGGAACAAGAAAAAGTCAAGGTGGGACTAAATCGCAATTCGAAACGCAATTGCTGTAATCTTATGACTGAAATTGAATACGTTCGAAAGTAAGCATTCTTATGATGGAACAGGCCGTCTGAATTTAATTCTATTATTCAGTTAGTCCAGAAAAATATCTAAAAATCTTGTAATAGACTGACCACCTTGGCAGTCCCGAAATACTTTCCGGCTAATGGAAATGACTTTTCGCCTTCTGTTCTGTTTAGACAGTTTTCTCGTCTCTAGCGCGTAGTGGTGAATCCATGTTTTATCAACTGTAATGAATCAATCTAAACATACGTTTAGTTAAATTGCGTTTAAACATGTCCTGAGAAATGTTCATTCGATTGCTTTTTCGATCGACTATCATGCTGGGTTCATACCGTACGTGCTTTGCTCGACTTTATCCCCACAATAAAAATTATCCAATCAGGTGACGAAAAAGTCCAAAAGACCTCGACTTTTTCAGACGAAAACCCGGTGGGCTTGTGGGATAATGTCGCGCCGAAATGCTTTCAGTGTAAATCCAGCATCTGCGGCAGGGATTGCAAATTTTCGTGTATGATGTCGAGAACACGATCTATTGAAATGTGTAAGAGTGGTAGGCAGCTCAGTTGTTTGAGTTCGAGACAACTCTTTAGCTGCAAGGAATTAGCTGCCACCTTGAATCAAAAAACTAATATTTTGATAGTTTTTCTAGTTCATACTGCAGGTGGGTAAATGTCTGCTTGGAAGAACTTGTCATGATTGTTGTCGAAACTGGGATTACGAGAGCAGAAAAAAATGAACCAAAAGTATATATGAGGAGACATTGCACAAACACTCATTCTAATCTTTGTACTACTCACTGTATATCTCAGATTAGATTTTAAATTTTAATTGGAGGTCACGATTTTAGCTCAGTTCAAAGAAATTTCACCGAAAGATCTAAGAAATGTACTTGTATTAAGAAAGAATTTATTGAAAAAGAATAAAACAGAAGTGTTAACCATCTACTACTGATTGCGAGAACTTTTTTACTACCCTACGTATGTTAACTTTTGCTCCGACTCCCTGACTTATCTTGGACGCCGTTTATGAACTAGACCAGTGATACAAAATGCTCAAATTGAAATCAGTAGGCCTCCCAATGTATATGAAGTAGGAAGATTGTGTCAAATTAATACCTTTTGGTATGATATTCGACGAGGAAATGCCGAAAATATGATCGTATTGTACTTACGAGTATATTACTTATACGATTTTTTCAATATCTTTAGCAATCAGAGCTCGGTCATGATTCTAAATTCTTTTTGCACATGCAAGCGTTTAGACCACCAGCAGAATGCATAGTTGGCTTTGACCATCACTTTTTTTAAACAAAAGTTGTTTGCGTCCATACAAATAACGGGTACGTGATTACTGATCCTAACCACATTGTACCTATAAAAAGAACAGATACCGTGGCCTTGGTGGTAATCCGATCGATATTATGTACTCATTTCAATTCAACTTAGCATGCCGAACAACCGCGAGATATTCGACCTCACTGGATAATTCCCATTATTTCATTCGCTTAGCGCTTACCTATAATATCATCTTCCTTTGATAACATCTTTTTTTCACAATTTCTCCGTTTTGCCCATTTCTGTACATTTTAAATAACGTCTAATAACTAATAAAAAAAAGTTTTTGCGAGTGCTAACGAGCATTTAAAGAATATTTTTTTTTTATACATCTTAAAAATTTGATTATGAATCAGAATTTCGTCTACAATTAAATTTGGTATGCTATTTATGGACGGTTATTTTCATAAAATATTGCGCTGGAATATTAACCGTTAAAATCTATCTTTCCATCAGCAGGTACGATCAATCACTATTTGCTATTTGGTATATTATTGCAGCGAATGTCTTCATACTCCAGTCTAAGCTTGAGCTATTGTAGGTATCTCGAATTTTTGCGCAAAATTTTGGTTTCGGCCTCTTCTCATGAATTATTATTATTTTCTTGCATATTATATTAATTATCTGCGCTACAGAATAATTTAAACTTATGTAAAAAAAAAAATATGAACTTTTGTTCACACCAATTTTTTACTTTAATTACTTTTGCTCGGAGCTTTTGCTGTAATAAAATTCTTAAAGCTGCTACGCTATTTTTCTTAATCTTATAATCGAAAGATTATGGTAATAATTTCGTGGAAAACAAATTAGTAAACATTACTAACGGAAACTTAATGTTGTATTAATTGCATTATTCTTTCTTATGATAGTTACTCGTAAAGCCCGAATGTAATAAAAAGCAAGTACAAGACGTCTGTCTGTAAAGAAAACCCTATATCAAGATTCGTATCTTAAATTTGTACTTAATTCGTATTGGATTTGTGTTATAATGATCCTAAAATAGGAGATTTTATGTATGAATTAAAAAAAAAATAAAAAATAAATTATACACATCTTCATAAACTATGATCATTTGTATACGCATGACTTATCAGCATTTTGTCTTGGATCACCATTAATACATTATTATATGTATATGTAATTTGTAACTACTATTTTATCATAATAATACAAAAACCACACATTTAAAAAATCACCAATTGGGGTTATGTTGCTTTCGTTTATTTTTTATGACTTTTTTTTAGTTAATTTTCCTTTTCTTTTCGTGTTTTACATTATTGTTTAAATATTGTTTGTGATTTAGTCAATTTATTTGTACGTATTTCATTCTATTAGTGTTTTATTTTTACCCTGTATGTTTGTGTTTCATTTTATATTTTCTTCTATAAGGTTATTTTTTTTTTTATTTTTATTTCCAGTTTTAGATTTTATTTGTTTATTAACATTAACATTATTTTTTTGTTGCTAGAAAATAATTCCCAAAATCAATCAATTCTTATTATGTTTCATTTGTTTCTTATTATTATTGATAGTCGAAGAAAGTTGCGTAACAATTATTGTCGCTTGGTTATTCCTTTGATTCTTTCTGACGAAGGGGCTAGCCTGATGGTAACTTATGTGATGTGGCATGACAAAACGTTGATAGCATTTATGCAGCCCGGTGACGAAATCGCTTTTAACTTGCCGCATTCTTATGATAAAAAATAATACTAAACTGTGTTTCTCTTTTATTGAACCTAGCGTCGACCAGTGACTGCTGTTCCTGAGAATGAAATATTTGTTAAATTTATCGCCCTTTCTTGCTATGATGCTACAACCCATATCGGGCCTTGATCTCCTCGATGATTTTCCTTCAATTGGTTTTTTAGAGTCATCAACCTGCCTTCGAACTGAGTTTTCTACCAATTTACAACTCTGTAAATTTTTGGGGATATGTTGTTGAATAACAACATTTATCTAAAGTTTCCAGTTCTAGTCATTCATTCTTTCAGTTTCCATATACCCCTTTTGAAGCATAAGGAAGTCTTTTTACTTACACCATGGGATAACCCCATTCGAGCCCACTATCTCAGAGTTGACTTTCGTGTTTGGCCATTGCAGCACTTTAGGGGGCTCAGTGTTGCAATAGCCAAGCGGACCGATACGGAATCAAAATGTAAAGGCTTTCAAATTGCTGAAGAGGAAGTAATTACTACTGTCGTTGTCCTACAATAAAAAATCGTTTACTTGTCGGACGTGATTTAAAACGACTATGCTAGCGTTTCTCCAATTATCGTCCTTCACAAACTTATAATAAAAAAATTGTAATCAAACTGCCAGAAAATTTTTTAGAACCTACTCTTCTATTTGCTCAACGACATTCGACATTAATTTGGTTCAGGATCGTAGTATAGTATGAGCCACCTCTTCTAAACAAGCGATATGTGATTAAACTGCACAGGTTTAATAAAAACGTTGTGAGTATTTTCCCCACCTTATTTAGTTAAACGAGATTTTATTACACCAATCCGTGCACATTCTATAGGACTATTTTCTCCTAAAGGTACAATCTGGCTGGTACTGCCGACCGTCGCGGTCAAGAGTAACTGCCGGCAGTAGACTACTGCTTCAGGCAAAAACAAGCTGTCATGTCTGTTTGCGACTACTCGGCAGTTGACGATTGTGAGTGCAAAGCAGCCGCGGTGAGCAGTTGAGGTTGGCAGTTACTGCTGATCGCGACGGTCGGCAGTAGCAGCCAGATTGTACCTTTAAATGGCGAAATACCTTAAGTTCTAAAATGTTATTTTCAGTTCGCAACGCTGCTTGCTAGTACGCTTTTTCACACTCCTTATCTCAGGATCTAGAGAGTGAACGAAAAATCAATTTACACCAGTATATAGATGGATGAGAACAGATTTCAAAATTGCGTCAATTGTCAAAAGAATTTAATCGGTATTAAGATCTTTTGCCTTTTTAGGTGAGATTATCTCTTTATAAGGCTTAAGATTGTCGAGTAGGCATTCAAAAGAAATTAATACTGTTGTTTTATTGTAGTATAATTATTCTTGAACAACGTATTATCTTGTATGGAATTCGACCCAGCACCTCTAGAGCGCGCCGTATGTCACTAAATCACGATGTCCTACATGAACATATTTTCCCTTCTCAGGACTGCTGCTTATTAAGGAGCATATATTATCATCAGAATGAACTATTTGGCCCAAATATTCATATAAGACTTTTCAAGAAGAATACCAGCTTAACTGCGCTAACAGAGCATTGCCTCATTGGGCTGAACGCTAAAAACTAAGCTACCGACACAAACATCCTTGGTGGGATCTACCTCAATCTTGAATCATCAACGTTAATTGCGTCCTTCGATCGTTCTCGCAATTTTCCTTGTGGCTTCGCAGCCGTACAGGTCTTGGATTTGATATTGCTCATTGCTCGTTATCTCATATCGTCAGTGTACGCTACTATTTAGTTGGATTTAAATCTGTAGTAGAGTTAAAAAAGGTATATCGACCAACAAATTGTTTTTGGATCCACACGTATCACACCCACTCACCCATAACCCTGGGGAACAACGATTCGTAGCACCAAATGATCGAGAACTGTTTTTTTAAACATCTAATTTTTTGAATGTTTTCTATCATTGCTGTGATTTATAATGTTCTCTTGTTTTCTCAAACAAGATCAAGGCAACTTGTTTCTTTTCGTTTAGTGATCTAAACTAAACTATTAGAAATTAGCGTTTATTCATGGCAACTTCAACATATTATTTTGTTATTTTCTCATTTCCTCCGAGACAGCATTACACTGAAATACAAACATAGCGTAGCAGCATAGACAAATAATTTTATATATAGTCAAATAAAACGAAATACTTTATGTAAAATATGAAAATAAAAATAATATAATATCATAAAATTCATTACATCCAGCATTTTAGCATCTACATCATCAAATTAATACATAAAAAACAAACTAATCAACTGAGAATAGATTTTATTCTCATTTGTTAAAGCATGTACATATTTTTTCTATAAAAAAATATCATATTTAATTAAAAAAAACCAGACATACATTATAAAAATTTTATTCAATAAGCAGCTTCTTCAAAACCCAATAAACAGAAAAAAAGAAAGAAAACAAAACGCATGTTGTGTGTGAAGCCGATTACAAAAGAAAACTTCACAGAAAGCAATTTACTTTTCTCTTTTATATCCATGAAATCCTAGCAAGAAATCAATACATAAAAGAAATCCTGCCAGCATGATAACAGCATAAAGTACTTTCCGTTTCCTCGAAAAAAATCCTTCCCTTTCCATTTAAAAAAAAAATCCATCTTGATCTGCAACCATTTGTAATACTCAACTAAAAATTACTGATTGGAAAATAAAAAAAAAAAACGAAAGAAAAAGCATAATAATTTTATTTTCAAGAAAATTTTAAAACTAAATTAATGAAAACAAATGTAAACATTTCTAGGTAATATTTCTCTTTGTTATACTCGAAATAACGTTTCTATTTTGTATTTATTATTTCAAGTATGTATCGTTTTGTTGTCAACATTTTTTTAATTTTTGTCCTCTCATTTTACATTTATATTTTGTTTGTACGTCGCAAATGTTTACATTTCTCCGTCCTAATCTCGAAAGTATATTTCCGATAATTTTCTTTGGAAAACATAATATTTTTTTTGGCTTTAGTAACTCTCTTTTTTAATTTAATCTTTGGCGTTTTTAGTTTGAAATTAATATTTCTAACTAGATTTAGTGCTTTTAATTTAATAATTCGTATTATTTCTGTACTTGAGGAACATCATTGGTTACTTTTGGATGGTAAGAGAAACACAAAAACATTTAATTCATTGTTAATTTACTAATTTCGTGATATTCCTCAATTGCTAAGATCTATCGTAAAATTGTTTTTACATAAAAAAAAAAAATAAATCGATTTCGATAATTGAGTCTATAATGTAAATTGTCTTTTCAAAATATTCCTATAGAATCGAGGTGGAGAAAGTAGTGGCCTTGGTACACCCGGTACTCGTACGAGTAGTGTTTTACCAGATCTTTTAAGTCAAGCGTCACCAGCGACACCACCACGCCATGATAAATCATCTAGTGAAGAGGTACGCAAACTTTTGAAAATTTTTTTTACAATTACCTTTTTTTTTTAAATTATCTTTAAATATAAAAGAAATTTATTTTTTAATTTAATGAAAAAATATTTTACGCCTTCATGAAATATTTATAATTTTTTTTTCTACATAATTTAATTGCATCAGTTAAAAAAAATGTTTACGATAAAAATATGTGATCATTGTTTAATGGTTACGACTTGTTTCTTTCCTTATTTTTCGATAGTTTAGTTTTTGTGACTAATTTTTTGCTAAACCAAACTTTTTTTAATTAATAATATATTCAGGGATTATTACAAATAACAATTTTATTATTTTCGAAATAATTTTGTGTTGTGCAAAGGTAATCGAAAATTTATGAAAACGTATAAGATTTGTGCACATTAAAAAAAATTGTTGGGAGCGAGGAGTTAGAATACACCAAACTGTAAGTTGTCTCTAAAATTGGATCCTCCATCATTTGGAATGTTATGAAATTTTTTGTTTTTCACCTATTTTCTTTTTCGGTTAAATCAAAAAATAGTAGTTCTTTTAGCTGCTCTTGTAAAATCGCTTAGGGTATGTATGAAGTGCTGAAGAGTCCCTCCAAAAGGCATGATTTTCTACATCGACTTCTTACTGTTGTTATTATTTTAATATCCCGTTGATAAGCATTCCACGAGGTAGCGATTGTGAACCGTTCAGTCCCTGCTACATCCATTTCTCGATCGAAGGTCTATTTGGAATAGTCCGATCAAGCTTCTAGTGATAAAATTTGAATTGTTCGGTTTATTTTCCATACATACAAGGTTTGCCTGAAAAATTTTACTGCATTTTTTTAAACTTTGTAGTGAAATAGTTGACAGCTTGTCGACACAACAGTATCATAGTAATTTATTTAATTTGAATGAACGTATGCTGGTCGGGCATGTGAGCCGTGGAACCGCAGTGAAAATGAGTCGATTCAGCACAAAACTTCTTAATGCGCTGCATTTGAGACTAATAATTTCATGCAACCGAGAAGATTAGAGGTTCAAGAAGATCATCGAGAAGGTTTTTATATAATAATATCCGATTTAGACAGTCAATAATATCAAATATCTTTCAGATATTGGTATTCAGATTATTTCACTTTTTGACACGATTGTCGAAACGTATATAATATCAACGAAGTTTTCAATATTCTTCATCGATTCCTGTGGGACCTCCCAATGGAGACTTAGGACAGCAAAAATTACCTTTTACAACTAATAATCCTAGGCTTCAGCTTTTCTCTGCTACTCTTCGAAGCTCCCTCTCACTTTTTAGTTTCCGTGTTTTGAATATTCAGTCCTGTTTTTGGTCTTTCTAAAGAAGATACTTTGGGTTTTGGTCTTGGTCTGGTTGGTTGGTTTAAGTGGCAGCCCTGTCACCCAGACAGAGCTCAATTAGCTCAGAGGCCGTTTTGGAACCACAAACTCGTGTTAAACTCGGATGTTAAGGGTTGTTGATACTGGGGAATACAGAAGATGAATGTGAGAAAGGTTGATTGAATTGGATCGCTATAGCCACCCTGTGCAGTTCAGGAAAGGTAATAACTCTCCAATCTTCTTCCCCGAAATCTCCATCAGGTCCCCGTAGAAGGGCTTGCCTAGCGCTCGCTCTCGGGCTCTAGCTAGAGCCGGAAATGAACAAGCGACTCTCGCTCATTAGTGTCCTGGCAGCTGCGGCAGTGTACATTGAATGGAATGCCCAGTTTGGCCGCATGATCCCCAATCGGCCAGTGACCTGTACTGGTGGTCTTCGTCTTGATCTTTAATTTGGTATGCAAGATTCTAGCAGTCATGCTTTATAAACTTTTACGATCCTGATTAAATGGCAATATTCAGAGTGTGTGAAATAAGAAAAGAAGTTCTTATCTCTCGTAGCTTTAAATTTTTCTGGTAGTTTGGGTCTGGCCTTGCACACTACGATTTTCGCGTTTTTGTTCAAAACCAAGATCGATTTTGCTTATCACCTCTAGAATAGTTTCTGCTTATGGTATAACCCAATTACTCTACTACATATTTTTTCTGTAGAATAGGTCAGGTACAGGTCAGCAACTGTGCTCTACTCCCCCACAAGATGCCGTTTCAAACCTCATTTCTTATCATCTGAAAAGAAATTTCGTCTCAATACCAACAAAGTGTTGATATCAGGGTACAAATTATCGTACAAGGTACAAGTTGAATTTTCTTCAACCGAAATACTTCTTCTTCTCAACTCTAATGCGCATATCTTTTGTACATTTTCATAAATTTACCTTATTGTGTTTTTTTTTTAAATCAAAATAAAACTCCAGCATAATAATTAGTTATGTAATTGTGTTAAGAATAAGATACGATTTTATGATGAAAGAAAAATTTATGAAACCCTAACCACATATTATATCTCTTTATTTGTGTTTTGTCTTTCCGCGACGTTTGAGCTGATGGCCACACACCGGATATCAATTATCAGAAAAATAATATAAATAAGAAAATTATCTACATAGTAAGTATTTGATTTTTCGACTTAAATCGAAAAAAAAGTTATTTAAATGTCTGGCAAATAAGATCTACCTTTTTTTTTAAAAAAAAATCAAAAATAAAAAAAAATATGTATTTTATGACACTGCTACTTTTGTTGTTTTTTTATAATAATGTTTATTCTTCTTATTATTTTTTGGAATGATATTGTAGAAAATATTTAGTTGCTATTTATATTCAATGTTTCTCAATAATAATTTTAATGTTTTTCCGAAAAATCGGATGAAAACTTAATTTTGTTATAAAAATCGAAAAATGTATAGCGACATTTTTTTTATCGATTATAAATAAGAAAAGAAATGATTAATCATAACTGTTATTGTTTTGTTAGTTTAGTAAATAACAAAGAAATGATTCTTTAGACGCATGTCTTATTTTGAACGTTGACATATTTTATTTGTTATTCTTATTATTCAAATTCATTGTACGATGGAAAAAATCATGATTTTTTCTAGAACAATTTTCACATAATACAATTTCATAGAAGGCAATTTTTTTTATCATCTAATCTAAATATATTTTATTTGATCAGCTCTCTTTCGATTGCTGTGATGAAACTGTTTCTGTGATTTATTTTCAGTTTCATCTTATCGCAATAATCATTTCTTGATCGTTGGCATAATTTTATTTCTTCAATTTTCTTATTTTTATGTACCTTTATCATCCGTTGATTTCAACACACTGTGGTCGAATTTGAACAGAAGTTCATTCCTGTATGTATTCAGTCATTTATTTTTTTGAAAATGTCCTTACAAAAACATTTTCTGTTTTAACTGTTTGACCGCATCAGAAATTTTC
Source organism: Beris morrisii (assembly GCA_951812415.1). Lineage (NCBI taxonomy): Eukaryota > Metazoa > Arthropoda > Insecta > Diptera > Stratiomyidae > Beris > Beris morrisii. Next base: position 31,021,557 of record OX638310.1, read on the forward strand.
TCATAAATCCGCAAATAACCATTCCGCCTTAATATTATGTGAAAATTGCAACGATATTGCGCTTAACTCATAAAGCATACATAAATAATACATTATCTTAATTTCGGATTGATTTGCCATCAATTTAGTCATTTCAACATTAAAAACAAATTCTTTTTAGAACAATATCAAAATTTTATTTTATCATTTCATTCCAATGCTTAATATTATTTACATTATCTCTCACATTGGTTGGTTGAGTGAGTTTTTTTTAGTCTACTTTTCTATTTTCACAGGGCGTCTGGGAAAGACTAATCACGTTATTTTATTATTATCGTATTAACAAGATCTACTAACTGAAATTAAAGTGTTTTTAATTTTATTAACAAAATTAAGGAAATAATCAAAATGAAATAGGGTTATTCAGATTTATGTGTTCGGTTTATAAATTTGGGCATTTTCACTGAAACCTTATTGATCCGTATTCCTCTCGTGAGGGCCATGCTACGAATTTTCTAACTTCTTCCTAAAAGAGCGTTAGTAAGTTAACTCAGGACTCATGCTAGCTGAGAAATTCATAGCAAAACTACTTAACCAAAAGAAGAAACTGCTGATACTAAAAAAATGCAATATATATATACAAACATGGATCCGGACACACCGTTTACCCTAAAATGCTAAAATGTTGAAGAAATGCAAAAATTTTGGAAGCTTCGTTTAGTAGGGATGGGACGCAGAAAAGGGTGTTGTCGTCAGACCGACCTTAGCTGTGTTCCCCATTTATCATGGTAAATTATATCAACTTTGGCATAAAAATTCGAAAGTTTATTTCTTGATCGATAAACTTACAAAAAATTTATTGGGGAATTTTCTATCTATTCTCGTCTTATAATTATATTCAAATCAAGCCAGACTTATAACATTTGGGCATCCAAACGAATGATTCGAGAAATTGTTAACTTTCGACGGACGAAAGCGAAAAAGTAATCAAAAATGCAAATTTTATAAAACATTGAAAAGACCGTTGTTTTCGTTGCTAATATCGGATTTTCATATCTGCTCAAAATTATGAGGCGTTCTAAAGTCACTATCTAGCGCGATTCTGATGTGTATGTGGTAGCCACAGGAACGCTGCTAACTGGAAATGTTCGTACCACTAGACTACATATTCCTCAAAATTTACGAAATCTAGCCAGAATCAATTATTTCATACAAGAACACAAGAATCTGAATAAACCAAAAAAAAGTATGCATGTTGCACGATTTTTTTTAACATAAAACAAAAATAAAGAAAAATTCAACAATTCACTAATAATCAACAATTTTACTAAAGTACTTTTGTATATTTTCAGTATCGGGCGGCCGTCAGTTCATCGGTTTATTCCACGCCTTCAAAATCCTTTATTGCGAATCCCTCACCCCAATCCACGGTATCCTCGTCCTCGTCAACACAAAATAGTCCTAATCAATCGTTGAATAAGAATAGAACACCAAATAGCCAAAATAATAATAATAAGTCTTCCACTCCACCATCTCTTCCACCACACGCGTATGCCTTACAACAGAAGCAACGAAGTTTTCTCACGTTCGGATTCGGTGCAGGTTCGGGTGGTTCGGGCCCGTCACGACGTGAAAGCCATGTTAACGTTAATGTAACGCCAACGTCACATGATACCTCTAGTGATACGCCGGAAATTCGAAAATACAAGAAACGTTTCAATTCGGAAATTCTATGTGCCGCACTCTGGGGTGTTAATCTACTGATAGGAACTGAAAATGGACTTATGTTGCTCGACCGTTCCGGTCAAGGAAAAGTACGATAGTTTTCGTTGTCGTTCATTCGTATTAAATTGCTAAATATTTATTGTATTGTGTTCAGGTATATCAACTAATATCACGACGAAGATTCCAACAAATGGAAGTTCTAGAAGGTCAAAATATCCTAGTAACGATATCTGGAAAGAAAAATCGTGTTCGTGTCTACTACCTATCTTGGTTGAAGTCAAAGATTCTCCGAACTGATGGATTGTCAGATGTAAGTATATCTTTCAGATTATTCCAGGAAAAAAATGTAAATGTAAATTTCAATCGTCGTCATTTCTAGCAAGTTGAACGACGTAATGGCTGGATAAATGTTGGCGATCTTCAGGGAGCTGTACACTTTAAAATAGTAAAATATGAAAGGATTAAATTCCTTGTGATTGCATTAAAAGACTCAATTGAAATCTATGCATGGGCACCGAAGCCTTATCATAAATTCATGGCATTTAAGGTTTGTTCCGTCTTAATTAATTTCGTAATCGCTGATGTTTTTCAATAAAATACCGTTTAATTTTTAGAATTTTGGTGAATTGAGCCATCGTCCATTGCTTGTCGATCTCACAATTGAAGACCAATCAAGACTTAAAGTTATTTACGGTTCGGCTGAAGGTTTTCATGCTGTCGACTTGGATTCGGCTGTAGTCTATAACATATATCTTCCTAAACATGTAAGATTCTTTTATAGATATTTAACATTGAATTGTAACGAATTAGACAACTTTTATCCTTTACAGACTCAGGGTGCAATTATACCACATTGTATAGTGGCTCTTCCCAACTCTAATGGTATGCAATTACTTCTTTGTTACGACAACGAAGGTGTTTATGTTACTACTGGTGGTCGGGTTTCGAAAAATATTGTTTTACAGGTGAGTAATTTAATTTTTGTTCTTTTATTTCACGTCAGTTTTTGAGATCATTTGCTACATACGCTGAGTCTATCGAACTCAAACGCATCTCTTCAATTTCGGAGCAGTACATTAGTTTACTGGGCTCATTAGAAATATTTCTTCTAGGTACACTATTCGCAATTTCTCTATACGGTAGGGTTACTTAATGATATCTTAAAAATCGTAAATATTCAGGCAGTTTTCGAGCAAAATAGCTATGTGAAGTATATATGAAAAATAAGGGCTTATCAATTAAATTAATTAATTTCGGGTAAAATCGAGACGTTAATAAATTGAAAAAGAAGGTTTTCGTGTAAAGTACAATGAATTTGTATTTATTGTTTTCGTATTTATTGTGTGAGGTTTCAAATTGACGATATTAGGAACGGGATCCAGAGGGGTGGTGTGTCACGGAGTCATAATCTCTCTCTCTCTTTCTCTCTTGTACATACAAAACATGAAGTCAGAAAATAATGAAATTGTGCTTCATTTATCCTTTGGTTTCGTAGCATTTAAACATCATAAAACTGAATTTTTTGACCCCTAAGCGGGGCTGTAGATTATTACACAACGGTAATAAGACCTCTTCTTAAGTTCGTGTTCTGGGGTGGCATGCTTTGGATCTCTGAATTAATAAAGACGCCGTTAACATAATTCAAAGAATAGCAAGAATTGATATTAATTGCGCTCTTCGTACTACGGCCGCCTGTTTTCTAAATATTTTGCTCCACATAATTCCATTAGATATTGGGGTAAAATCAATAACGACAAAATGTGAGACGGGGTATTGCAAGGATGTGCCAGCTAGATATTCCAGAACGCACAGACTACAGAACACCGTCAGTGCAGTTTTAGACAATCCTTTATCTTGAAAATTCTCATTAGTGAAGAGTGGGGATCTAGGATCATATTTCTGATATTGCTACAGTCTATACTGATTGTTCAAAGACGGCAACTGGAAGGTGTGAAGAAGAGTACTCTCGCGACTTCGACATTAAGGATATTTTCAGGTTACCGGATAGCTCGAGTGTGTTCCAGGTTGAAATATTTGAAACTTTGATATATATGTTAATAGTCAAGCTGTTATAAAGATTGTAGCTACGCATATAACTATAAAGCAAGACTTGTGAGCGAATGTAAAATAATATTTAACAGATGGTATGCATGAATTTGTAAATTTTTTCAATACCTGGTCACTTTACTTCCCTGGAAATGAAAGGCATAGAGCTCACCAGAATGGGGTCGAAGATGAGCATAGAGTTAGCCGATGAGCTGGTTTTAGATCCCATCATAAGTGTGAAGGGTATGATCGACACGGAAGCACTCAGGCAGAGTAAGTTCAAGCGAGACTTGGAATTCTCATGGCTGAAATGTGTGTGAAACGTGAAAGTCAGAGACGCACCAGATATTGGCATTTGGGGAAAATCTTCTTGGCCGATCTATCAGAACTTGTGATGTTAGGTTAGTTTAAGATGGGTAAACTGAAGCACTGTGCCACAGCCCATCACGAGAGATCACCGTGGATCCATTGTGGTCCCTTCGTATAAACCAGGCTCTAGACTATTGATTCTAAATATTGCTCTTCTTTATGTAGAGAATAGTTCTCCATAAAGGTATCATCGCAAGTTCTGATAGATCGGTCAAGGAGAATTTCCCCAAGTACCGATATATGATAGATAGATTGGAAATAGGGGTTGGTATGGTTAACCTCTGTGACTGCAGCCACAGTTGGGCCTATTGTGACGTCCTCCCGGTTTGACTATGATTCCTCTTCAATCCCTGCGCTTTCAATGAAGCCTAGTATTTTGCGAAGAGGAATTGTCAGGAATTCCGATGGGTCCATGAAACCCTGACCGAAGTGACGAAGTCTTTTGTGAGCTAAACCCTCACATTCACAGAGGATATGCTCTGGTGTTTCGTCTTCGTCATTGCATATTCTGCAAATTTTAATGTCAGAGAGACCAATCCTATTGAAATGCTTCCTCATGTGACAATGTCCAGTCAGGTCTGATATCTGCTAAATTTTAGATAATCAGATGTTCTTTTTTTCCGAATGTTTTGGCATAAAAAGCTTTGAGTGCTTGTTGCCCGGTGCCAATTCCCAGTGAATGGCACTTTGCGATTTTTGCCACATTCGGATGTTAATTCTGGCTGTGCTTAATGGTATCCCACAAAATACCGATATATGATACGTGCCAGCCTTTCACATTCACACACTATATGCTCCAGTGTCGGTTCAACATTCTCGTCACCACAGCGACGCATATCAGCCATGGGTATTCCCAGTCTTTCCCCATGTTTCCCAAACGGACAGTGTCCCGTTAAGATCCAAAATGAAGCTAGAGTTCCCCCTATCAAGTTTCGGCCAGCAGATTCTTGCTTGCCGGCATCCCAAGCGATTCACCCAGGCCCCTTCCGTCTGTCTGAGCGCTTCTATATCAATTATTCCCTTTACACGTTCAATGGGACATAGAACCGATTCATAAACTTGCGATGGTACCTTAATGGAGAACCTCTCTCTTCATAAGGGAGAGCGATATCAATAACTCAAACTTCGGTTTCATACGAGGTGAGAATCGATAGTGATCCCTCGTTATGTGGTACAATGCCACAGTTCACCTCTCTCAACCTAAATCGCGAGGCATGATTTCAGTTGTGAATAACTTGTGATTTTTTATATTTAAAAAAAATTCTTAAAATAATAATTTTTTTCATATTGCAGTGGGGCGAAATGCCAACATCAGTAGCATATATAGGAACTGGCCAAATAATGGGCTGGGGCAATAAGGCAATTGAGGTAAACGTCAACACAAATGCTCCGTTAAATCCAATTTCAATTAAAATAATTTTCCTTTCCTTTAGATTCGTTCCGTTGAAACAGGACATTTAGATGGCGTATTTATGCACAAAAAAGCTCAACGTCTAAAGTTTCTATGCGAAAGGAACGACAAGGTGTTCTTCAGCAGTGCCAAAGGTGCTTCATCGTGTCAGATATACTTCATGACGCTCAATAAGCCGGGAATGGCTAATTGGTAGATGGCATTAAATTTTTACATTAAAAACACATAATTAAAACGAAAAAAAATATTGATTAATTTATTGAAAAATAAATTAACAATAATAAAAAAAAATCAAGTCAAACAAACGTAATAAAAAAAATTTAATAATTTCAAATTTGAGCGCTAGATAGTTGAAAAAAAAAGTTAAAATTTAAATTTTCTCACTGCTTATGACTTTAAATAAAATATTTCACAGAAATCATTTACCGGAAAAAAAACGCCCCAACAATAATTCTCTTTATTTTTATTCCTATAAATTTTTATTATTTCTATTTTTGCTTTTCTTCTTCTTTTCTTTTATTTCTAGCCTAAGCAGTTTAACAAAATACAAAAGTGGATATACATAAAAGTAATGAGAAGAAGAATGGATTTAGTAGAAGCAAGTAAAAAATTATTTAAAAGAAAAAACTTCTCCTACACCTTACTTAAATACAATACACACACACACACACAAAACAAACCATGTTTAAATATTATAAGAACAAAAAGTATTTCTTTTCCCTTTATTTCGATGTATAAGAATATTTCCCTTGTCTGTTCTTTCGTTTTTTTTATAGACTTTACATTATTATTATTATTATATTAATATTGCAAAGAAACGCCATTTATACACACAAGAAAATTTTTACAAGAATATGTGAGAAATAATTAAAATATTTAGACAAATATAAAAAAACATGATAAAATAATAAAATTTGCAACACTAAAAAAGTCTTAGTCTAAGGTACAAAATAAGTTTTCTAAGAGAAATTTGTCATTTCAAAAAATGCGCATAAATGTTAAATTTACAAGCAGAAAACAAAAAAACATAATTATTATCAAATTCTTTATCTCTTATTTCTTTTTTAGTTTATTTCAAATAAATATAAATAAAGTAAAAACAATTTTTTAGTTGATTTCTTTTCGGTGTTGTTTACAGTATTAGGTTAGTTGAAATGTGTAAACATAAAATATTAGAACAAGCGAAACAAACAACTTTAAAATAACAAAATACGATTAATTAAAATTATATTAACTTTTTGTATAATGTAAAATATGATAAAAAAAAAAGAAAATTCTTTGCTCGCATCTATGCATTTTTTTCTATTGTTTCTTCTGTGCTGTTATATTTCTTATTATTATTTTATTTTTATTTTTTTTTTGTAATTTAAATTGGCGTTTCGTCTGTTGTTTTGTGTTTAATTATTCCATTTTTTTTATTTTAAACGAAATATATATAGTCTGTCACAAAATACTGTCAAATAAGCGTGTTTCTTTTTTTGAGTGTTTAGTGCATGTACATCGACTGTTAAGTCTAAAATGAAAAAAAACAGTAAAAATTGAATTGAAGTTTCATGCAGAATATTGTAGCAATATAATAAACAAATTTGCGCAGTACATTGTTTATTTGTGCTAAGGGAAAAAATGTATTTCTCCAACAAGATGAAAAGAAATAATTTTATACAAAAAAAAACAAAAATTAGAAACATTTCTAAATAGCAAGATGTAACTGAAGTTGGTAAGCAATAGTTGTTGAAGATGGAATAAGAACTGTACTTGGTTGCAGGTGTTACTTTTTAATATTTGAGTGGTTGAAGCTTTTATTTGAGGAGATTTACAAGTATTCTCTTTATCGTAAATTGTAAATTCTTTTTGTTTTAAAAAATTGTCTTATACGCTTAATCAGGAGGCTGTACTCATGTTTCTACGGATTGTTGAATCGATACAATGTCAAAAAAAATTAAGGCAAATATTGATTCTAACCAATACTGTAAGCAATACACATTCTTTGTATTTCAAGTTCTACTTCGCAAAGCTGGAGTTCGCACATATATTTCATCCCCACTTTACAATCTTTCATCATCAATGGCGCGACAGCCCAAATCGGGCCAGGGCCTGCAGGATACATTGTCTGAAGTCATCTCGGTTCAGCGCCCGCGTCCTCCAATTTGTACATCTAAGAAGCGATCTGCAATCTGCGTTTACTGAGTCCTCGTATCTTTTCCGCGGTTTTCCCACCGGTCGTTTGCCATGAGCTCTACCTTTCAGGTGTGCGTTTGGGAATCCTTCCGTCGTCCATTCGCTACACATGGCCTGACCATTGTAGCTTACGAAATTTTATAAGAGTCGATGCGGCTGGGTCGTCATAGATGTTATACAACTCGTTGTTGTACCGGATACGCCATTCAGTACCTTCTCTTACTGGTCCCAAAATTCTTCGAAGAATTCGTCGTTCAAAAGCGTCTATTGATTTTTGAGACGCTTGGGTGAGAGTCCACGTTTCGCTTGCATATAGTAGCACAGGTCTTATTATGGTCTTGTATATGCAAAGTTTGCTCAGCATGTGCGCTTTTTTCGATTTTGAGATCGGGAGAACCATGAAATACGCCTTATTTGCTAGTGTGATCCGTTGTCTTACTTCGTCCCGTTCTATTACAAGGTGTGCTCCCAAGTATGAGAAATCGTCCACATTCTCCAGGTTGTCATATTTTGCCTTCACAATCTTTGCCGTAACTCTAAAAGCACGTGGCTTTGCCGAAACCTTAATTTCCATAATCGGGCCACATTTACAAATAAATAAATAAATACTCTAAAAACACGAAGATATTTCCATTTGTTTCCATTTGATTTCGATTTTCATTCGTCATTTTCTGACCGCTGGCGGTTAGTGCAGCGCCCTAATGTGCCGTTCGTAATGCAAAAGTTATATAAATAGCGACACTCCTGACCAAGAAAAGCTTAATTGTGTTGACTCACCATGAAATTCCAAAAACGAATAATTTAGTCCGGCAGCCCATACAATGTTCATTAGAAGGTTCATGATGAACTTCATTAAGATCGGATGTATGAGTAAGTCAAGTCTTTTGAATTTTTGATCGCACATCAAAATATTGAGCACTTGTAATCCATTAAAATCTTCCAAAATTTACTTTCGAGCAGTGGCATATACAAGAGTAGGGGAAAATTGACCAACAACATCCGCCCCAAGTGAAATGTAGAAGTTAAAAACTTTGAATGTTGTGTTATTTCCTGTTCATTTTCGAAATTTTTTTACGTTAACTAACTTTGTGGTGGGAAACCTTCAATTTTTTTTATCGGATCCCAGGTTCAGAGTGATTCACAAAATTGTAGCAATTTTCGTACGTTCAGGTAATTTCTAAGAAATAAACCAAGGCGTATCCAATTATCGCCTTTTAAATAATTTAGCCAAAAAGAGCCTGGTGGATCAAAATGTACATTTCTCTACTACTGATTCCTTTTTACTGGTTACCTTTTGCTTTAGATAACAGAACCAAGAAAAAATCCCTGAATATTGCAGAATTGCTTAATGGTGTTTGAAATCAATAGGCGTGTTCTTTTGCGTCACTAAGCAGATTGGCGACATGGGAAAACAACATAAAGTTAAGCTAAACTTCGTTGTGGTTTTCCCTGATTGCTAACCTCCTGGATAAGGATGCAAAGGACCATGCATACTATCTTTTTGAAGCTTAGGCTTTTGACTTTATTTCCTTCTAAATAGATTAATAGATTTTTTCCATAGGTCCGCCAAAACTTGGTTTATCTACCACTTTATTTCTAGTCTTAGCAATCTTTTTTCGTCAACTTTCTATCCAATTCATAGTTTATAGATGGTAGTTAACGTACACTGTTACTTCAAAGGTTGCCATCACACTTCGATTTGATTCCGTAACTCTCTTTTCATCTCCTATCTATTGCGGAACTTATACCTGTGCATAATCTATTTATTAAGGGAATTATTTCGACAAACGTATAAAAATAAGCTGCCACTATGGGGAAATTCGGACTATTGCTTCCGGGTGAAGATTTTAGGTTTTTCGAGCAGAACATTTCCGTTATACTCCTTGTCGATGAAGTAAACGCAGGGGATTTTGTTATTGGAATAGCTGATTTTTTGGCTCCTCCGGACGTCTTTTGGGTTTTTTTCATTATGCGTTCTAAGCTATTTGCGGTATTAGTTTGCCCTATCGACTTTTTATGTTGTACTCACCCTTCTAAATGGGTAGATAAAAGATACACTAAGCTAGAATTTAAATGGATTATTTACAGTTAAAAGTTATGTTTGTTTTCAGTTTTTTTGCGAGAAAATGACTACTACACTCAGAACTTGATATTTCCAGTAATATACTTTTCATGGACCTGTGGCATACTTTTATATAAATTCAAATAAATTCTACTAACTTATTCAACGGAAATTTATTTCTATATTTGTATTAAGTTTTTATAATGCACCAATACGGTTCTCTACCAAGCACTGTAACTTCGATTTTATTGCATCACATAGCGTAGATATTTAATAAAAAAATGCTTAGACTGACCCAAACCCAAATTGAACTGAAAATAAAAATGCAATAAAATTACTAGCCATTATTATAACAAATTTATGCTCTTGATTAGAAAATTTAAATGTACGAGTACATTGAACTAAAATAACCCACTGTAAAAATTTATATAAGCGCGCCCAAAAAAAAAATCAAGCTAAACACATAGTTGAAGAAACGTAGGCCACGTCAAGATCGAATTGCAAATTTAATCTTTAATTCCGAGAAATAACGGCCAAATAAAAATAATTATAAAAATCGTATTTTTCTACATAATTACATAAAAGAAATTCCGAAGAAATATAATTCGAAAAAATGAAAATTTTTTATATATGCATACGAAAGAATTAAAATTAACAAATACCATGCGAGAAAATAAATTAAATTGCAAGGAAATATCATGTTAAATAAATAATAAATTCAAAATAAACAAAACATGAATGCAAAAGTTAATAAGTAAAAGTTAAACAGAAGCGAAGCACTTTTCTTCTCTTTTCTAGCAAATAGATCCTAAGTGAACATATTAAATAAATTTATATACCGAAAAAAAAGAGAAATTAAATTATTCACTTTGTGTTCAATGAGTTAAATTCGTTAATTTGATTTTATTGACAACTTCTGTTATTTTCTTGATATTACGGATTTAATTTTTAGACGAGGACGTTGGAACAACTGAAAATTGTTTAAATTTTCATAATTTATGGAGAGCAGGGAGCAAAGAGGATTAAAAATTAACTGGTCGTAGCACACAAACCATACCAAGTCTAGGTCGTCCAAATGAGGTCACCACGCCAGAAATTATCGAAAAAATCCATGATATCGTGATTAAATATTGTCGAGTGAAAGTGCGTGAAATAGGTAAGGTAGTAAACATCTCATCTGAACGTGTTTGGAATATTTTGAAACATTGTTTGGTCATGAGAAAGCTATAGGCTAGATGGCTGCCGCGTTTGCTTACAATCGACAAAAAACGCAATCGTGTGACAGCTTCACAGCACGGTTTGCAACTGTTTCAACGTAATACAATTGAATTTGTTCATTGAATCGTAACTGTTGATGAAACATGGATTCGGTACTACACTCCAGAAACCAAACTACAGTCAAAACAATGGAAGGAAGGCGGTTCAAGCGCACCGAAGAAGGCAAAACCGTTCCATCGGCTGGAAAGGTTATGGTGACAGTTTTTTGGGATTCCAATGGAATAATATTCACCTACTACTTGCAGAAAGGGAAAACAATAACGAGAGCATATTATACTGAGTTATTGGTTCGATTGAATGCAGAAATCAAGGAAAAACGGCCTCATTCGGCGAAGAAAAAAGTCATGTTTCATCACGACAACGCTCCGACTCACACGTTCGCTGCTGCAATGGCACAATTGTTTGAATTACGCTACGAATTGCTCCCTCACCCACCGTATTCTCCAGATTTGGCCCCTTGCTACTTTTTATTGCTTCAAGACTTGAAAAAACGGCTTGCTGGATAGAGATTCACCACGAATACTGACGTCATCAATGAAACCAACGCCTATTTTGAAGGGTTGGAGAAATCATATTATTTGGAAGGAATCCAAAAATTGGAAAAACGCTGGACGAAGTGTATCGAGCTAAAAGGAGACTACGTTGAAAACAAAATAAATTTTTCCCGGAAAATTGTGTTTTCTTGAATTTTGCAGGTCATTATCAAACCGCCCTCGTAAGTGTTATCCAGTATTTATCTGTAAGTTCCGGCACCCGGTTGGTCCACAACTCTACGTTGAATTTAGCCAGGAATTTTTCTCGCTGGAGAATAACCACAATCACTACGTTGCTCCTCTGGAGACCTCACCAGAGCTGAGGGTGGAAGTAACCATCCATGCTCCACGACGCCAATGCCTCCTTCAAGAATCTGAATTACAAATCAAAATTAAATCGCTAGCTTTTATTGGCTTTTAGTCCTTCGAAAAATTATTCGGCGTCAAGGGCTCTTTTTTCTCTTATTTACTGGAATATGAGTCAGTGGCCCAGAATTAACAATGTTCTCTGCTTCTAACAATATACTAAACACAATATGTAATTTAACGCCTTGAAGCAGTTACCTTGAACAACTTCCGGAAGCAGGACTCGAAGGGCAACTGAAAATCTATTTCATTCCAAACGTTGGCAATTATTCAACTTGCATCGAATCATGATCCAAGAAGTCGTGAACTTTGGCCAATTCTTTTTTGTACACCGACAAAATTGCTTCCGTTATCGCTTTGGAACTTCCAGGGCGACGTCGTTGCGGTCAGGAATTCATATAACTTTATGTTAATCAAAAAAGGAGTTACTTTAAAAAAAAAAGTATTATTTTCGTCAGATAAAATTGCCAGCTCAACACTAACTGCTTTGATACGTAGTAAAAGCAAGTTTTCATGTGTTCACGTGGGACTAGAAAGTGTATCACTACTTAGTTGACTACTTCAACTCGACATTAAATTTCCGTTTCCTTTGCAGAAAATTCAAATATTCGAAATTAGCACATGGCGCCATCTTCTGTTACGCACCGTAAAACTGAAAGATGTACGAAAAAAATTTGCAACGGCAACCCTGCGCCTGCTGTCATGTCTCTTTTCGAACTTTCATAGAAATCGGTATGTTGTTGTTCGGTCGGAAATCTACACAAATTTCAATTTTAAATGAACATCGGCCATCAATTTCTTGATTAAAAGCCAGCGCAAACGATTGATTATCGGTGCCGATTGTTATTTTCAGTTAAAATGGATTTTGTGTCGTGATTTTCACCTTTAGTATTGTTTGCCCTGTGATGGTGACTGAAGTCAGTTTTGCCTTTTTCGTTTGCAGGTGAATCAAAAACCGAAAATGGGTCGAGTTATTCGTGCACAACGTAAAGGTGCGGGCTCCGTGTTCAAGGCCCACGTAAAGAAACGCAAGGGAGCCGCAAAATTGCGTCCCCTCGATTATGCCGAACGTCACGGATACATCAAGGGTGTTGTTAAGGTTAGAATCGACAGGTCCATGGTGTTTTGTGTAGCTGTCAATTGAAATTTCTTTTTGTTTTTTCCATTTTAGGAGATTATCCACGATCCAGGCCGTGGTGCTCCACTCGCCGTCGTACATTTCCGCGACCCTTACCGCTACAAGACGCGAAAGGAACTATTCATCGCTCCCGAAGGCATGCACACCGGACAATTCTTGTATTGTGGCCGTCGCGCCAATTTACAAATTGGCAACGTTATGCCGCTTTCCACCATGCCCGAAGGCACCATCATTTGCAACCTGGAAGAAAAGACTGGCGATCGAGGCCGATTGGCGCGTACATCAGGAAACTATGCTACCGTCATCGCACACAACCCCGACACAAAGAAGACTCGTGTCAAGCTTCCATCGGGCGCCAAGAAGGTCGTACCATCCGCCAATCGTGCTATGGTCGGGATCGTAGCCGGCGGTGGACGTATCGACAAGCCCATCCTGAAGGCTGGTCGTGCTTACCACAAGTACAAGGTGAAGCGTAACAGCTGGCCAAAGGTTCGTGGTGTTGCCATGAATCCCGTCGAACATCCTCACGGAGGTGGTAACCATCAACACATTGGCAAGGCCTCAACCGTCAAGCGAGGAACTTCGGCTGGTCGTAAGGTCGGTCTTATCGCCGCCCGTCGTACCGGTAGGATTCGTGGTGGAAAGGGAGAAACCAAGAAGGAGTCCAAGTAGACTAAGAATTGACGAGTATGGACAAGGTCAGCTCGTGGTCGTTCTCTGGCGAATTTTTTACTTTACATTCTTGTTAGAGTGCGAATGCGATTGACGAATTAAAGGAAAAGTTAAAAATTTTAAACATCTTGTTTTTGTGATCGTGAGGTACTTTTATTGATTCCAGATGAACCAACTGCACTGTCAACTTGCTAGAAAGAAGTGCAACGTATTCAACTTTCGCAGAGCTTGAAACGGCATCGGAACGGTGTTCAGGTTATTAGGATGCTGTCGAAATAACTGCTTGAACTTCATCCAATGCTCAAACGTTCTCTACGAGTTTTGAATTTGAATGAATGTGACTGTGAATTCGACATTACCTAAATCCACTACACTACGCCATTCAAGGTTCAGAAAAATTTTAGTTGGTGTTCCGCATCATAAGAATTTCATAAAGGTATGTAGCGTGGTTAATTTAGTAGTTATAACCGGTACTACTCCAGGTAATTTAGTAGTCAACTATCGGGTATTGTTAACGTGGGTTAATATTGAAGGAAAGAGGTTGAGAATCACACGCATGTACACTGATACGAAGTATAAAAATGAATTTTGTCTCGAGGTGAATACGTTTTAACTGAAAGATTAACCGTGATACTACAGAGCTAACTGGTAAATTCTTGCTTGTTTCCACGCAGTTTAAAGACGACTTCGTTGTTTTAGATCGTTGTCCTCTTGTATCCAATTTTCATTTTTCCTTATAAACCATCTTTGGGCAGATGTAATTTGACCATTTTGGAAGCGTCCAAATTGTCTGAAAAAATGTAAAAAGTGTCAATTCTCTGTTGCGAAACTGCCCCAAACGTGCGTTACCGGGTGTTTCGCAGTCCGCTGGATCAGTCTCGTTGTGTTGGTACGACAGGTAAAAAGAACCCACAGAAAAGAAGCTTCGACTGAAAAAAATTACGTTCTACAAATTGTGATTAACTTTTCTTTCTTTTTACGACGTGTCTTATAGACACTAGTGGTTTCTTCACTGTGCTTTGAAATTTCAAATCATGAGCTAATAAACGTTTTCGAACAGTATTCTTTTCAAACACCCGTAAAATCAGTTCGTGCGTAGTTTTTCGCACAAGGCCACGGCCAGGCAGATCATCGATGTTTTTTACGTCGGAGTAAAATTTCACCTATTTACTTATTTATATATTAAACGGATCATGACCCTTGCCTTCGACTTTTTCATATACTTGGCAGCAGACTCCACAGGATATTTTTGGTCCTTGCGGATGTTAACACCGAAATTGCTCCAGAACGTGATGCATTCGTGATACACATTTCGAAATATGTTCTTCACCAAGGTCGAAAGAAAACGGATATTTTCTATACAAGGCGTCATGTTGAAGGGGTCACACTACCTGTAACATCTACCGATTGGACCAAAAGTTGTGTATGAATATCCTTTTCGAGAATATGCAATAAATGTTTTTCGAAACATACCAATGAGAGGTGTTTGAAGGAAATTGGATTTCGTGGAAAGACCAAAGTAGTTGATCGACTCTGACCTGAAACTCTTCAAGAATTGGCTTTCAAGCAAGATGCTAACATTGAATACTTCGAAAACAAAATATGTACTCTTCGAACAGAAGAGACATTAGGATATCAAACCCGGCGAAAAAATAATGACTGGTTCGACCAAGAATGTCGCGATGCAATAGATAGAAAGAACGAGGCTTACAAAATTTTTACTGAACATCCAACACGAGCCAAAAAAGATAGATATGACGAGCTTAGGCGATTTGAAAAAAAAGACCTGCAGGCGAAAGCAAAGGAAGTACTATAATGACAAGATAGAAAAAATGGACTACAATATGAGACAAAACAAAACCCGGGACGCATACGCAATAGTAAAAGACCTAAAAAGGGGTATAAGCCTAAAACTAGTCTTTGCAAAGACGTAGAGGACAACATCATCTGCGAGACACAGAAATTAAAAGGTAATGGGCTTCCTACTTCGAACATCTTCTCAATCCCACTCCATCAGCACCGATTACGACCGATAACATCTCAATTGAGGTTTCAACTGACGAAGAAGAACCATCATCGACACTACCCACACTAGACAAAATAAGAACAGCCCTATGTGACCAGAAACTAAACAAAGCGCCGGGAATTGACGAAATACCAGTTGAACTTGTGAAGAACGGTGAAAACTGTGTCGTGGAAATACTACAAAAAATGATATGTAAAATTTGGACAGAGAAAAATATATCTGAGGATTGGCGAAAAAGCATTATATATGTCCAATTTATAACAAAGGAGACAAACTCTGCTGTGAGAACTACAGAGGAATATCATTGTTGTGTACGTCCTACAAAATACTGATAAAAATAATTTAACGTCGTCTTAAACCCTATACTAAAGAAACAATTGGCGAATACCAAGGTGGATTCAGAACCGGACGATCTACAACAGACCAGATATTCTCGGTTAAACAGGTGCTTGAAAAATGCTAGGAATATAACACAGATGTGCACCGAATCTTCGTAGATTTTAAACAAGCATATGACAGTATCGACAGGAGGGTACTGTACCAAATCATGTTTGATTTTGGAGTTCCACCGAAATTAGTTCGACTAACGAGACTCACAATGACGAACACTGAATCCCAAGTAATAATACAAACCGATTCCACAATCAGCTTTCGAACGGAATGTGGTTTAAAGCAGGGAGATGGTCTAGCACCCATTCTTTTCAACCTGGCACTAGAGTATGTCATCCGAAAAACCCCAGTCGACACCAATGGGACACTACTATTCAAGTCCACCCAACTAGTAACATACGCTGACGATATAAACAGCCTCGCAAGATCCTTTCCTAGTGCTACGGAGGTATTAGTCATTCTTGACTCCGCCGCAAAAGAAGTCGGGTTACGCATAAACGAAAGTAAAATAAAAATAATGACGCAAACAAGAAAGAGAACGCCAATCAGACAGAATGTAACAATTGCGGAGTATAATTTGGAGAGTGTGGACAACTTCATATATCTTGGGGCTAATCTAGCAAAAGACGGCAACGAAGCGAACGAAATCAAACGACGGATCATGCTAGCAAATAAAATTATTCGGTACTTCCAATAATGAAATCTAAGAAAGTGCACAGGAACAATAAGCTGCGAACATATAAAACTATAATATTATACGACCTCTGCTCTGTTATGGCAGCGAAACGTGGACACTAACGCGAACTTCCGAAAAAGCAGTTAACACATTTGAAAGAAAGGTTCTCCGAAAATTTTTTGGACCCGTAAAGGAAGGAACGGACTGGTGAATAAGATGCAACCATGAGCTGTATCATCTCTTCAAGGAGCCAGAAGCCTCAACGTTCATCAATCTACGTAAATTGCAGTGGGCTGGCCATGTAGAGCGGATGGAAGACAGAAGAATCCCCAAGCGTGCTCTTAAAGGCAAAGCGAGTGATAACAGGCCAGTGGGCAAACCACGCATGCGATGGGAAGACTCGGTTGATGAAGACAGCAAAGCCATCTTAAAAATTAGCAGCTTGAGGACGCGGTCTTTGGATCGAGACGATTGGAGGCGACGACTTCAGGAGGCCAGGGCCCGACTTGGTCTATCGCGCCATTGATGATGATGACTCTTCGGACAAAGTAACAAATTAGACATTGATTTTAACCCTTTCGACCGATTGGTACATATATGTACCAGTAAAAGTTTAAGTTTGTGGATAGTGTGTCATACATAGAGTTACTCAAATACTAAAATTAAACGTATTTTATTGATAGCATCACAAGAAGAATATAATATTTCTTTATTTATTGCGATAACTATAGTTGTACATCTTTGTGGTACATCTATGTACCACCAGACATCTTTGCTGGTACATATGTGTACCATTAGTACTATAGGTATTATTTATTTGATAGAATTGTGCACCGTTAGTTTTGTTGCTTGTTTTCGTGACTAAATTGCTGACCTCAGGCTAAATTGCTGACCTCAGACGGTATTCGGGTGATAATAGAAGCCCAAGATCTCGCATATTAATTTCTACAGGATGGATGGTACACTCTTTTACCAGTTAACAGGGCGGGTGGTACAGTGGTGTACCACAACCCACTTATTCAGTTTATCTTAGCTTTACCACTCGAGAGCCGGGTCGAAAGGGTTAAGTTAGAAATAAATGGAATTCAACTGACGAGAGAACGCAAAAAAAAATTAAAATAAGTACCCTTATGACTAAAAATGGAAGATAAACTCACTTGGACATATAACATAACTTAACTTAGTAAGGAATTGCCAAGAATATTGGAATATTAGACGTTACGACTAGCTACTAGTCTCAATAAAGAATGTAGAGAATATTTTTCATTATATGGAGCTAAACCTTGAAAAGAAATTTGGAACAAAATTGCTGGACTTATGAATAGGGACATTAAAGCCATGCATAATTTACCTGATGTAACACCATCAGAGGAACTTTATTCTACTTATGGAAAACTAACCATACAACAAACAGCACATAAGCCTGGAACGAATAAAACTAATTTACAACATCAAAAACAATAAACTTAAATCGCCCGTTATCTCTGTAGCCGAAAGATTTCACACGTTGATAAAGATGTGCATTCTGGCGATTGGCTACCGAATGGATTCTTACCTAGGTTATGGTTAAGGTTCGTCTGCTATCGATCGCTTACTTTAACAGTCTGGGCGCAACTTTATTATTTTTTGGGTAGAAGTTCGGAACGCATTTAATGCTGAGATGTGGTGTAGGTTATTATGCGACTGATAGCCTAAAGAATAACCAGGAGGCTATTTAGAACGTTATTTTTTAGGTTGTCAGTCGCATAGTAACCTACACCGTATCTCAGCATTAAATGCGTTTTGGACTTCTACCAAAAAAATAATAAGGTTTCGCACAGCTTGTTGGCAGATTTTTTTTAGATTAAGCAAACATACACAGGAATGCAAAGTGAGCAGATAATTGATATGCGCAAAGTACAAACGTTGTAATTGTTCGATTCTTCTTTGCCACATACTACGAAAACAACTGAGCTAAGTACTTTGCGTAATTCAGGATTTCCTTTGAGATCTTGTAATCTTCGATTCGGCAAAAAACCAAATTCGGGTCTATTGATCTTCCGCATTGTTCTTTCCAAGGCTACTCGACTATCCAACAATTGTTGAAGAAGTTTTGTTACATAATTTCCACGACTGTTTTTTTTAATGAATTATGCTCATAGTCGAGTGACCGTCGTCAACATCATAACACATAAAGATATGACCTATGGTCTGAAAAGTCTCCATCATCATCCGGTGTTTTTTTTATTGCTTCCTTTCAGCGTGCTAACAATCTTTCGCGATATTGCTGAAGGTCATCTTTAAGCTGAAATTATCGTTTTTGTTATGGTCTGTTAATATCTTAGAAATTTATGGATATATTATGGTGGACTGTAGATAGTACTGTCTCTTATTCGTTTGTTAAATCTTTCTGCAAATTTTTGATGTGTACATTTATAATTCGAATGGAATGTCGGTAGGAATTATGACGCCTACACTTCAAACGTTTTACAGCATCGGCAGTCTAGCGGCTCAAGCTTGATCTAATAATCCAGAGGTGCAGTGCTGACCATTAATTGGGTCCGAATATTTCTCTAGCGTCTTTGAGGACAACGTCAAGAGTATACACACTTTTCAGAGACATAGAGACTTAAATTTGTCATGAAATGAAGCACATAAAAAATAGTGTGTTTTGTCTTTACCATAGACACACGGTATAAATTGACAATTTACTAATTTCCAATTAAAATTTAAATCGCAATTCGATAGTTAACCGTTTAATAAGCTAGAGCAATAAATCGTATGAAAGGTTATATAAAAGGACTTTATAATACCAAGAAAAAAGATATGTCATGACCATCATCAATGCCGCGATAACCCAAATCGGGGCTTGGCCTCCTGGAATCGTCGCCTCGTCCCGATCAAAAGACCGTGTCCTCCAGCTGCTAATTTTTCAGATGGCTTTACTATCTTCATTAACCGAGTCTTCCCATCGCTTGCGTGGTTTGGCTACTGGTCTGTTACCAGTTACGTACAAAACAATGATATTTCTCTATAATTCTCACAGCAAAGTTTGTCTCCTTTCTTGTAAATTCTTTTAAGTAGCATTAACGGTTCGGAAGTTGATGATATCTGTAAATAGCAGAAACGGGAAAAAAATCTTTAAAAATTATAAGTACGAAAACGGGCATTTGTTTGTATGGATATTTTACTCAGTTTTTCATCGAACACTACGACAAAAATCTGCCAAGGGTCTAGGTATGTATAACTTTATTACTTTTTGGATAAAGGTCCAGGGTGCAGTTAATGTTGAGATACAGCAAGATCCTTTCACCTCATGCATAGTAATTACTAAATCACACATCCAAGCAAATTCTAATTTCTTTTATACTCCATTAAAGTCAGCACACCTCTCGAAAAAGCCTACCGTATAATTAAACAAAAGTCCATAATTCAACACTAATGAGCTCTTGTAGCACCTTATTTTTGTCAACATTCCAAAGAAATTACTATCTATGCAGGTCACAGGTATATGCGCCGCTTAAGTGTCGGACTATTCAGGTGAGTATACAAAAAATCTTTTTTTTTTTACTTTGAAAATTCCCCCAAAACTTGCAAACAATTTTTCCAATAACTGACTTCATTGTTTGTTCAGTTTAAATGTTTGTCCTACAAATACATTTTGTTATTGTGGTGTTTAATTCCATTGAAAAGAAATGTAAAATTTCAGTCAGTTCGACCTCGTCCGAGAGATCTCAGAGTTTTATTAAAATCTCATCGATATTAGCTTTAGGGCAAAAAGTAGAGTTTACTTTGAAAGGTAAGACGCATATTTATATTATGAAAAATATTTTTAAAAAAAATGTGTAAAGATTGTGCAAGATTTATTTGAACGGTCGATAAGATTAGATCTTAGCAAACAATCTAAACATAGAAGAGACAAATCAATTTATCTCGAACGATGTTTCTTTAGGTAATTGGCACTTTACTGGTGATAGTCTGTGGAGATTAATCACAGTTTTGTTGCTTGAGAAGAAGAACAAACCAACAATAATCTAAGTGGTATACTGATATATTATGTGGTTATGCCATCATTTTTATGTTCCGTAAAGTATCGTAACATTCGAACATTCCGTAGCTTCGATATTTTTTATTAATTTAACGAACAGAGTTGCCAGCGCTATATGCCTTCTAAAACCCGCAGCTTATTTCCTTTGTCCCGATCAGAAATAGCATTACCATCTACGGCCAAGGGCGTACATACAACATTTTTTACGAAGAGGGCAAAGTCATGGCTTAGAAGGGAAAGGCATGTGAAGTAGTTTAGTTTAGTCGACCTAAAATAGTTATATTCATGAACACCCCTGTCGAACTTGCTAATCAGACGCGAACGGACTTACAAAATTTTACAAGTCCCAAAATTAATGCTGTAAGTTCATACAATTTATTTCATTTTTTTGAACAATTTCCGAATCTATACTAACTCTGAAAGCCTAAATGGAATTGCTTTCACTTCTTTTAACATACTTATTATTGAGTTAGGTACTGTCCACAACTAAACTTAAACTGGCAGTACTTATTTAGAATAATTAGATAAAAGAAAAAATCTAAATTTTTTAATCCGTCGAGCCGGATTTAAGCCAGCGATTTATGGAAGTCAGAAGTACTGAGCAATAAATTTAACGGGAACCTGAATTGCAAAATAGTTGAGTTACACATGATTGAAAATTCGTAATTTTTCGGAGCGGTGGAATACAAGTGAGTGCAAGTGCCCATTCTTGCTCACCCTAAGGTTGTGTAAGACGCCGCAATGTCTAGCATAAAACCGTTTGTAATTAATATTTGTTGTCCTTGTGTGAGCTGCATTAATTTCACTTCATTATTAAAATCCGACTTGAACTTTAAAAAAATTTCTTAATTGAAATTTTCTATTTTCAAGTTTTCGGGTTAGTTTTAGGTTCACGCTAGTGAAGGGTAGCATTAATTTTCGAAATCACGTTTCAAGCCACAAAAACCATGAAATCTGCCTGAAACCTTGAAAATAGCAAATAAATTGGACCCAGCCTACCTGCAGTAAAATTTTTAGAAAGGTGAATACGGAGGAGGTATTGAAATGCGGAAACGCATGGATTTTCATATAAGTTAAAGTCAGATCAACTTTATTGAAAAATTATTTTCTTTTTAAAATAGTTTTAATTAGTTATCATTACGTGATGCTCGCTTATTAAATAAAATAAATTTTTTGATTTTTATACGTCTATATCTCCATGCAGATGAGGAGTGCCTTTTGTGTCTCAGGAGCGGTCTACGCTAGATAGTTGAAATTTGATTTATATATTTAATGATGGAGAAGGGTTTTGGATAATTTTGTTTAAATTTTGAGTGCTAACGGATGAGCGAATATTATTTCCCGTGTACTTTATATTCGTACTTTATCTTTTAAGTCCATGTAAGAACAGATTTCCCGATATCTTATCGAACCTTATCGCAGGAAGGTTTTGCTCCATTTTCCTTCATAAACCCACAATTATTCGTTAGAGACATCAGCCTCCGTGCTATAATTTAATTTAATAACAATTGATGTAGAGACGAAAGTCTGAGCCTAAAATAATTATAAGTTAGCTTAAGCACAAAATGTTTAATACTATGGAAAATATATATCTATCTATCTAAAATTAGTTTTAAGACAAAAATATAAAAAGCATGTAGAAGTAAAAATCATTGCGTTAAATTTTTTTTATACTTTCTTTTCTATCGTTGGGGCCTATTTGAAATAAAGAAGTTCTTCCCAGGTCGTAGTTTTTGAGATAAATAAAATTTTAAGTTTTTTTTTATAGGACGACCTCAGATTTTATTTTTAAGCATAAAGATGCGCAAAATTAAGCACGTAGACAGGTGATAGGCATGGATCCAAACTAGTATTAATGGTTTTGCGGAGACCCAGTTATTTGCACTCGATATTTCGAAGGTTTTTGATAGAGTATGGCACACAACCTACCTACTGCTCTTTTAGCCATATTAAAACCATTTGGTCTATCTGATTCCCTTAATATGGATTGATAGTTTTTTGTACGAACGTGTAATACGAGTAAAATTAGATGGTGTTAATTCGTATCCTCCTTTTATTAATGCTGGTGTCCTTCAAGGCTCCATTCCTTGTCCTACTCTTTATACTTTAGATGAAATCTCATAGAGTATTATAAGTTTAATCCAGTCCGAAAAGTTTGTAACACATACATAGAACCGAGCCTTGGACGAAAAAAAGTTAAATATTATTTTGTGTTCAGTTGTGGCTAAAAACCCCAAATCCGTTTGCTGTCTGTCCGTCTGTCTGTCCGTCCGTCCATTTGCACGATAACTCAAGAACGCGTTGGCCTAGGAAGTTGACATTTTGTCACCACCTGAAAAATTAAAAAAGTAAGGCTAAGTTCGTTAAGGGCTCATATACCCCTGAAATTTTCAAAAAATTGATTTTTTTTTTTTTACAGATTTTTATTTTTTTTACTTTTAAGAATTAAAAAAAAAAATTTGAATTTAGAAAATTCCACTCCATTACAAAGTTATAGCAATAAATGTCACCAGACATCGGTTTGGAGCGGCTTCCTGGCTAATTGCCGCGCCACTCTCAACAGCAGCGTTTAGCATTTATTTTTTCGTAAAAGCTGGGTTTCATAGAAAACAAGGTTATTTATAGGACCATCTGTGAAAAACATGAAGATACAAGAGGAAGAAGGTGTACAGTACGAAGCTGGAATGGGAGACTAGCCGTAAGTTCACATTGTACCTATCAAAAACTTTAAACGCATTTTTCTCGAAACTATGATTTTAGACATGGTCGGCACGATAACTCAGTCAATTTTCAATATTTTTCAACTTTTTTTTTTTTAAATTTTGATAACTATTTTCTCTATAGTCTGACGAGAGGTTTTTTTAATTTTTTGCTTGGAAATTTTTTTATAAATTATTAAACGCAAATTTTTTTTAAAAAAACTGGTTACAAAAGTTTGAAATTCTGTAACTTATTTATTTTAGAAAAAAAAAAATTCCCTCCGTGAGACTATAACTACTACATTATTTTACAAAATTCTTTTTTATTTTTGCAAATTGAATCATTTTTGGTGAAGTTATGATGCCGACCAGGAGGCGCCATGGTTTTCATAAGTAATCCGTTTATACCCGTAAAAAACAATGTTAATATTATAGCTGAATAGTTAATAAGATATGTGAACTCAACAAATAAATTTTTTTTTCACCATATAACCTTTGTAATAATTTTTCAAATTTACTCGGTTTTCAGCGTGTGCAGGGGTATGTGAGCCCTTAATGGGCGATATCCTTCCACTCCTTCGATAACCTCCCATACAAGAGTCCTTAAAACGAATGCTTCAAGTTAGGAACTTGAAATTTTGCATACTTAAAGTTTACAATGTTTGAAGCTAAAGTTCCGAATCAGTCTTTCGTGTTGCATCCTACAAAAGTCCTTCAAAAATTTATGCAAGTTACAGAATCCACTATAACTCTAGTACGAGTTAAAGCACGGATTCAAAATTGTACACGAATTAGTTTTATATCAAAAGCAAGACTGAGATCATTAATTACCGCCATCCGTAGACTATTTCGGGTAGCTGTCATACAAAAGTCCTTAAAATAAATAGAACGCTTTAAGTTACGACTTTGAAATTTTGTATACGTTGACTTTATAATAGTCGCAGCTGAAAGTATTAATATGAAAAATATCCCATAAATCCTTCATGTAGTTGCCATACAAAAATTCTGTAAAAATGTCCTAACTTAATTTATGCAACTCACTATAACTCAAGAAATCGTTTAACCATCCATCGAGTAGCCACTATACAATAGTTTCTACCTGTAAATAAAAGGTCATGAAATAATTGTATGTCCACTCCTCATTCTTTTGATATATTCCCAACTAAAATATAAATCGGAGTTCAGTATTTCATCTAGAATATCATACGATTGGCTTGCAGCCGATCGTGACTGCGTTATGTTTTTAATTTTACTTTATGCTACTCTGATATTTTATATTTTCCTACTTTAAGACAAGTAGAGCACAAAACTGCAAAATTAAATTTTAGTCCGTCTGTCCACCGTACACAAAGTTCGTATCTCCCAAACCCTTTGAGATATTGAATTCTATTTTTTGTTGGGTAGATTCGGTAGAGAACTTTAAGTGATTACGATGGAAGAGGTAGAGCAAACGTTTTAGACGAATAATTTTGTTTTTATATCTCATGACGCACTTATAATTTTATTTTATTTTATTTTATTTATTATTCAAATTCATCAAATACCGATTACTTATAACAAAAATATAAATAATAATCAATAGAAAATAAGTTCAAAAAATACATCATTATATACATACACTCCTAAATGCATAAATATATTGTAATATTACATTATTTATTTAATAAAGCTGATTTTAACTGTTGAACAGAAATGTTAAAGTCAATTTGACTGTAATTATAATTAAAAATGCGTGAAAGAGATGTGATTGGTTCATGTTGGCCGTAATTGGTCCGATGGTGAGGAATATCCAGCAACACATAGTCTCTCAAGGATCGAAATGGAACATTGAAAGTAACGGCTTCCAGCAATATCATCAGGAATTACCTTGAAAGCAAAAACAGCTCTAAGGACATCTCGTTTATTAACCAATGACTCCATCGGCAGGAGCTTAAGACGCTCATGGCAAGGAGGCAGATGCATTGGCTCTTGCCAAGGAAGACCTTCAAGTGCGAATCGCAAGAACCTACTCTGAACCGACTGAATTCTATTTTTATGAACCTCATAGTATGGAGCCCATACCGGACAGGCATATTCCAAAATAGAACGAACAAAAGTGCAGTACAACATTGTTGTAATATGCGGATCATTGAAATCCTTGCACCATCTTCGCACAAAGCCCCAGACGGAGTTAGCCTTACCGACAACAATTGGAAGTTGAAACTTGAAACCTAGTTGAGACATTTGTAAAGAAATGGCGGTATACAATGCTTCCAAAACACTCGAGTTGACATCGAGACATTCAAAAGTGCGTATCTCCTGAAACTTTATGATTGTTTGTGGCCATATTAGTGGAGTATACAAAACTTGGGACTACCAATTATTACAGGAAGATTAAATCTGATTTGTGTATTAATGGGTATAAGGGCAGTGTTCAGAATACAAAGAATCACTCACATATTATTCTTCCTTTATCAACCGGACAGTACTTTTCCTTCTTCAGTGTCCAGCTTACTCTTTTGCGAGAATGCACGTATACGGCGTTGACGTTATGAGGATGGAGGAACTCCGTTCTCGCTCCCTACCTGAGCTCTTGAAATTCGTGAGGAGGACGAAAAAGTTCGGGTAGAAACTGGGGGATTCGAGTATAATGGGCCATATTGGCCTGAATGCTCAAGATGCGCTGCATTGCTGCGTGTCTTCCTCCACACCAAACAACAACAACAACAACATGTGTGGAATTAACTGCCAGTATCTATCTTTCCTGACGTACATATATAGCCAAGGTTGTTTTAATCAAAATTGTCATCGTTTTCTCTAGTTCAACTCTTTCCTATCTTGCACCTGATCCCTTCCATCCTTCATTGGCATTATGTGTAGGGATTCGATTTCTTCTGTACTAAACAAAGTAATAATAAACAAATTTATTTTAATAAAAACTCTTTTTTTATAAAAAAGTAAATATCTCATGTTCAAAAAAAATCTCATTGAAAAATTTGAGCTGATTCTACAAATCCCACATTGTTTCACTGGCTAACTATTTTCCTAAAATTGTTTCAAAGGTCATTTCTAAACCGTTATAAATCTGCTAATTTCATTTACCTCCAATATATACATGAAATTTTTAATAGGATATTAAAAGTATAAACTATGTTGTTAACAAGAGGAACATTTGATGCTTGACCGTTTTCTACGCTGCGTTTTATAGAGTCATAAAATTCCAACCGAGCAGTCTGTTGCAATTAAAGTCCGGGAACACAAGTAAAAATTCTAGGGTCATAGGGTCCAGAGTTCCTGGGAAAAGCAATTACACATATCCCGTATTCTGTGCGGACGAATATAATGGGACAGACTAAGTCATTTCCCAATAGACTGCTGAGTAGAATCGGTCCCGAAATCATAAAATAATTTGCTGTATGTTCAGTTATTTTATAACTCGTCTGATAGAAGAATTTTCCATACTTAAGCACATTTTATGAGATGCGAATGGGACTCTTAAAAAATTTAAGTGCTTTAAAATAGTGTCCACTGGCGACTAGGCACACTAGAGAACATGATTTATATCGTAAAATGTTTGGACTAGTTTTAGTTCAGATAATAAAGGCGCTTGGAAATTGCATAAACAAAATTTAGTTTGAAATTCCGACAAAACACGGTCGACTGCGTTCATAAAATTTGACAAAATTCGAAAAGGACGATATTTTATAAGGAGGATTGATGGTCATGTCCAGTGTGGACAAGGACATGAGTCTATCTCGTCGTACACGGACACCCTGCATCGGGGCGCTTGTACCACAACTAGAACAACTTTTTTAAGTACTGGTTAGCAGAATGGTGCCAAATGAGGAAGAGTTTACCACGATGGAAGGTAACATATTCGCAAAGGATATGCTCCGCTCCGTAATGTCATCATGATAAAGAACCAACTCGTTCAGTTGCATGCATAGCGTAATTCTAGGTTTTTGGGTTCTCCCCGATGATTTAATGATTCAATAAGAGCATGAGTTCTTCTAAAGTGCCTTGTACTGGAATTAGATATTTTAGAATTTTGAAATGGTTCTATTTTAAGTCAAGCAATCCTAAAATATTGTCTGTAGCTGTACAAGAACATTTTTAAATAATTAAGTATTCAACCAAAATTAACAACCCATCAAAAAAAAATTATGAAACTGAAAAATCGCCGCGTGTTTCATTCAAACTAAGTCAAAATTGAAATTGGTTTAATCCTTCGTTTCCTGCCGCATTGGCCTAATTTTCAACCCAAATAAATTCCATCGCCATACCGAAAGGGACTATCCCTTTTCAACTTTCTCTCCACGACTCATAAATCCTTTTTATTAATTAAGATATTTTCCATTCAGACAGCATTTCCTGTTTATGTCCTCTTAAAAAATTTTTACAAAGCTATCAAGCCTTTAGCCATCCCGCGCGTTATCAGGATATTTCCACGTTTATTCCCGGAAAAGGAATACATCCCGGAAAAAATGGGTCGTGACTGAACGGCATCAATCAGCACTCCCTCGGAGTGTTACTTCAATTAACCTGATTCCAGCGGCCACCAGGATACTTTCAGTCGCACCACGTCCCATTCTGAGGGCCATTATGGCCTCAAGAGTAAACTATATTTGTACCAAGAACCCTCTAAAATAGTCGGGAAAAGTCGATGTTTGGTGTGCTGGCAGAACGTTTAATCGGGACATTCAAAATTCTTGGAATATTCGACTTTGGAAAATGTTAATGGGGTTTCAAGGGTGTGCCTGGACGGGCGTAAGCAGTATCCACCTCTATCATCTGTTGAAAAACAAGGAACAGAACTTCGGGATAGTGGCACTACTTTATCGATAAGTACTATTTTTTTTAGGACGTAAAAGTGGCTTGGTGAAGAGTTTCGGGTTCAAGCCAGATGGCAACAATTACTTTTCGAATGAAGTACAACAAAACATGCGTCATTCATCAAATACACGCGTCAGCGACTGTTTAGGGTGAAATAATGATAAAATCGTTATAAATATGTGTCTAGACCCCCTCCGGTTTCGATCGAGGAATGCCGCTTATCATTCTGTGGTTAATCAAAATTCAGTGGTCGTAAATTATAAGAGTTTTTTGTGCTGCTAATTTAAGCATATTGTGGCTGTTTGGAAGTAGCGTCGTGAATTTGGAAAAGTTTTGACTTGGTGTACGGGATTACATATCCGATAAATTACCTGCAGTTTAACCGAGGATTAACTACTAACCGTTTAGGAATAATTTACTCTCTTGCATACCGTCAGATTGGAATAGGATTGATGGCACGCATCATTGGATCGCAAATCTAAGTTTTAGCCGAAATAAGTACCAAGAAATCGCTAACTTCTGTTCTAGTCAGTTAGAGGAGTACAAACTATATATTCCGTCAAAAGTACTATATGCAAGATATTTACGTGCAACAAGTCGTACACACTTATAAGAGTACGTACGACTTGTTCTAGTTCAATTAACAAATTTAGGCAGGATAAAAAAGACGCTGGCTAACTAAACATTCGGGTCTGAAATTTGAAGTTAAGCTACTACTTCAGACTAGTTACACCAATTGCCTGATACGTTGAAAAATCATAAAACACGCAACTTAAAGAAAAAATGTTCTTTTATGGCCACATCTTGCAGGGTTCTTGATTTTTAAGACGTTTTTTAGAGATATTTTTGCATCCCCACATATACGTACTTCATTGAAAATTTTATCCCTCAAAGTGGTTGAACCAATCTACATACCTGTTTAAATTTGAAAGTTAGCAATGGGAAATTTCAAGCTTTTGCTTCGAGTATCTAAATTTATGAATTCGAAGTTTGGAATTGAAAATAAGACCATAAACGCGAATTCTATATCTCACTAGAACTAAAAGATTTGACGGAATTCGTGAAATCTTTCACTGCCACCTTACACACCCTTGGGTTTGAATGTCGAAAAATGATTAATTTGTCTATTATATTTAAAGATTTTGGAAGTAAAAGCTAATTCAATATCTCGTTAGACTCAAGAAATATGTCGAAATTCGTAAAACATATCCAACTACTTTAAACCTCCTTGAGGTTTGAGGGGAATATCGAGACATCTGTAAAATCTAGGTACTTATATAAAGAGCCCGTTGAAGTAAAATTATGTCGATACCTCGACAGACCTAAAAAATTTTATATAATTCGTGAAGATGTTAGAAAACTCCTTTTTACGAAACAATTTTTTGGCCCCACCTGCGTGCGTCAATAAAAGTCTGATTTTTTTGCGTAAATTACTTTTGTAGTACATATACACTGGCAGTCAAAAGTAAGTTAACAGCCAAAATATAACATGATATATAACTTTAAGCTGAGAATACTACAATTTTCCGTTATTATTCCTCTGAAAAATTCACTGAAATCAAAGATTACATTCATACTAGCCCGCTCAAGAAGAATTTGTTTTGTTTTTGTTTATTTGGATGAACAATAATGCAATTCGTGCGAAATTATCGTCTGAAGGAACAAGTCAAAAGTTAGTGAACAAAGAAGTTTTTCTCATATTTTAGCTAAATTATTAAAATTTGGGATTCCGGTAAATTTCAGTATTGTAGCCTGCATCTTAGTGAATTAAAAAAAGATAAAAATTAAGTCGGTACGTTAGAAAAATAATTGATTTAAAAAAAAAATTATTAACGTCTTTTTTCAATATTAACAATAGAAATTTTAATTAAAATTTATTAAAAAAATGGTTAAATTCAAGCATTTAACAACAGAAGAGAGGCAAGTAATTATAAAATTACACAACAAAGGCAAAACGTACAGGGAAATCGCCGAATTATTCAATAAATCATCGGCATCGATCTTCAAAAGTATTAAAACTTATAAAGAATCTGGTCGAGTTGCAGAAATTTCTAGGCCAGGACGTCCCAGAATCACCGATACTAGTCGATTTACGAATTGTTAACATTTCTTCATCAGATCCGTTTTTATCGGCTCCTGCGATTCGGTCAAAACTGGCTTCAAAAAGTAAAGCTACTCCTTCTGTTGAAACAATTAGAAGACGTTTAAGCGAAAGTGGTAAATGAGAACGTGTGGCTCGCAAATTACCATATATCAGCAAATCCAATAAAAGAAAAAGGCTCGATTTCTATATCGAACATGTATTAAAACCTGATAATTTTTGGTATTCGATTTTATGGACAGGCGAATCGAGGATAAGGATACGGTACAGCCATGGACAAATGTACGTGTGGAGGAGGAAAGGTAAATCGCTCTCTTACAAGTGTATAAAACCAACATTAAAGGGTGTCGAAAAAGGGGTTATGGTATGGGGTTGCTTTTCTGCATATGCTTTTGGTAAAATTATTCTATTAGAAGGCAAAGTAAATGCACAAGTCTACCTGAATGTAATGAAAGAAGTAATTTTACCTGAAGGCAAACGCTTGATAGGCAACGATTTCTTACTTCAGCAAGATAACGCTCCTATACATAAAGCCCAAATTGTCCAGAATTTTCTCAAGGATGAGAAAATAAATGTCCTAACATGGCCACCTCAAAGCCCAGACCTTTTGCCCATTGAAAATGTATGGTCTTGGCTAAAAATTAAAATAAGCGAAAGAGCTCCAAGAAGCATTTCGGAATTAAGAGTATGCATCGAACAAATTTGACCAACTTTTTCGGAGCAAAAATGCAGGAAGTACGCCCTTTCCATGCCCAGTCGAATAGCCAAAATGTCCCAAAACAATGGGGGTCATTGTGGTAGTTAAACAAAATTTTTACTTACTTTTGACTGATTGAATTACAAATATTTCCTCATCACTCGATAATAAACTACTATTACTTATTATTTTTTTTTATAAATTTGCCTTTATTTTGTACAACATATGATTAGTTATTGCTATTGTTACAAGAAGAATAAAATAATTTGGATTTTGAAGTATTAATTTCCATTTTATTTCCAATATCACATTTGTTTACTTACTTTTGACTGCCACTGTACATACCAGTTTCAACTTTTTAGCACAAGACGTTCCGTACGACGTACGAAAAACATCTCCAACCCCCGTACCTTGCTTCTCCCATCAAAAAAATTGTTTAGAGTGCTCCTATGGTGGCTCTATCAGACACTGACTCTAAGCGTTCTTACCTTAGCGGTTAAAATACTTTGGCATACCCTCACTCCTACACTCAAACACCCTATTCCCAAAATTGTTTTCTCTACTACTGGTCTACTGGGTCCGTAAATATTTCAAGAATTTGAGATCCTGAGATATAGAAACCAACATTTTCCGTCTAAAATGTTCGCTTCACTATCCTCCCATTTCCTTTAAACCCGTTTGCGTACGTCGTATGCGGCGGACAGACGGACATTTTTTGTTACTTTGTTTGAGGTACTCATTATTTAAAAAAAACCAATCTACAGCCTCACGTGTAACACATAGCATAATTCAAGCGTTACGTTTCATTCAATACTGATGCTATCATAACTCTTGCGAAATATTTTGAGTACCGACTGAATTCGGTTATCAGGAAATGATTTAACATCGAATATCGATACTCCACTTGTACTAAAATTTAGTGCTTACATCCGACGTGATCTGAGAACGGCTTGCCACTATACTCTACATAGTTTTGGAGAAGTGGACAATTTATTTGTAATATGCGTCACACGAAAAGTGATCGAATAATGTTCCTTTGTCTTTTATAAAGAAGTAAAATTTCTCTGGAAGAGCAAAAACCTTCATCTACTATGCATTTTTTATATGGATCTATTAAAAAAATGTCTTTAAATTCGAATAGCCTAAACACTTCTAAAATAGGCATCATGCCAAGATATCTTTTTCTTAAGTGGCCCAAAGACAATTCCGAACATTCTTTAAGACGAATGGCTAAATTAGCATTTCATTGATAATAGCAAGCGCCTTATAATTAGTGGCACCGCGCGATCTGAAGGCGTCTCTTAAGAATTAAAGAGTCATCTTTTCAAACACCAAAGAGTCGCCGAAACAGCATCACCATTGGGCGGCAAAGTGATCATAAAACTTCACGCCGAACAAAAGTCCGGATGCATTTGGTTGCTCCATAAACATAAATTGGGGGCGGAGAAGCCACTAGAATATTCTAGTGACGGAATTCAAGAACTCCAACATCCCGTCTTGGAATTAGCTAGGGTTCTTTGTGCTTTAATCTCAGTCCGAATTCGAAAAGTGACACTGATCCCACTTGAGAATTCAAAAGTGTAGTGTCTGAAGATCGGGTCCTATGAGAATATTCCGGCGGCTTTCGAGCACTCGGTACTCGATGGGTTGTTCTCAACCCAATTAATCATGCAGCCAGCCAGTTCCTTAGGACAATTTGAATAATGTATGCTTCTATTTCGTTGGATTTGTTGTTGTTTTTTTATATGTGCAGTTCATGTTTTCTATATGCTGGGTGCCCCTTGCTACATTGTGTCTTCCGCTGCTTAGAATCAATTCAAAAATTGTAAGCGCGCCCCGACACTGAAGAAGATTGAGATCATGTGTGAAGAATTTCCAAGTCCCAATGTAAATGGAGTACTTGAACCGGGTACTGTTGAAGTGTACGTACTTCAGAACGAAAAAACAACAACATCAGAACACATATGATAGCATATCCTACCCAAGATGGATAGTGATGACTTCATGACGGTTTTATGTTTCGCCTGCGGTTGTCTATTTTCAGACTGAAAGATTGTGACAACGATCTTTAGATCTAGAAACTTCCGGTTGGCTAATAAACGCAACATGTCAAGCGTCGCAAGAAAAATAAATTGCTGATCGAGAATAGTCGGCAGGAGGGAGCCCTTCCTAGAATAAAAGATTGATGGCATATTCAAGTGATCTAGTCAGGAACTTTGTCTTGATAGCGCAACACTCTACTCGAACCAGGTCATGGCTTCGCATCAAAACTTATCTAGAACAAAAATGAGCATAGAAACAGCAACAGTGTCCAGAAGAGGTCATAGGAACTGAAAGAATTTCGAACGAAAAATATGTTATCTTTTGAAAAATAAGTAGCATTCCTATTCTTGAGTCTAAAGAGTCAAACTTTCAGATTTCAGGTAGTTCCGAAAGAAATTCAATCTTATCCTGAAAATTGCAACATGACCTGTCCAAGCGGCACCAAGGCACCCTAGCTTGCAAACTATACCCAAAATAAGATCCGGAAGCAGACAAGATTAGATAAAGCCGAAGGTTTATAAAATACTAAGAAGTCATTGGATTTCATTATTTTCTTCCGGCTTTCCAGTAGGGTTAATATCAATAGACTCCAGACGATAAGTGGCACTAAAAACTACTGTGGTTCTTTCTATATCTCAGTGATTTATTTTTAGAAATATTGAGACACGCATTTTTAATTTAAGAAGAAATATAAATATGCGCTGTGCGCTGTGCAGCTCTGGTAGATCTTGGTAAATTGAAGATAGTGTAATTATTCAGGGCAACGATACTCTACAGGAAGTTTAGCTTTAGTCGTTCATTTCAGTACACTATTACGACGCTCGATTCATGTCCGTTTAGGCTTTGTATGTCATGTGCCCATTTAGCCTTTTATGACTTGATGATTTATATGACCTAAATATTAAACATTAAGATTTCGGCAAAATGATCAATTTGTATTGGGCATTAGGAATATAAATACTACCCTGAAATTGTTTTTAACGTTTCATGACTAGTAGACCCTAAAAATGGGAGAAGAAAAATCAGTCCGTCTGTACGCCGTCCGCCGTTCGGAAAATCGTTTGAAGGCTGGTAGCTTCCAAACCTTTTGAGCTATTCAGTTCAAACTATTTTAGTGGGTACCACACAATCTACCCACTAAAAAATTTGAGCCTCTTTATGTGGCTACTTTTTGGTGTGTTGGGATATGGGGGAGGATTTTAGATGAAAAGTTTTGATATTTCAATACCTCAGAAACTAAACTGAACTAACTAAACAAGGAAGTCGAAACTTGAAATAAAATTGTTAGGGAGTCAGTGGCATGCGGTCGTAGGGGTTTAAAAACTTCTCTATCTCAAAAGCGGCTACAAATTTTAAATTTGGTATGTAAATATTATTGGAGATGGGTCTGAGAAGTGGACATATCTTGGGAGCTACCTTAGGAACTATTATTATATTACACTAAAATTGTGAAATATGTACCATGAAATTAAAATTTTTCGGATAAATGGTAACCGTGGTAGTCCTAAAATGCAGTATGTATTTTGAGCAATATCGCCTATATTTTAGAAAACCACTTATTGGTATATTATTTTGATAACCAGCATACGCTTGATAGGATGGATCTTCTCGCTTAAGGCCTTCCTTCTAATTCTTCTCTCTTGCTGCCATACAAAAAAAAATTGTGAGGACAGTATCTCTTAGGTAGGGTAGGTTAGATGGCGCATAACATCAGCAGCAGTGTCGAGTTGAGGGGTAGTCTTTTTCGGTCTCTCATTAGCGACTGAGAATCTTATCCAAATTTTATCACCCGGGTAAGTCAGCGTAAAATTTTTGTTGTACAGGCCAAGGGTTTATGGTCTGAAATGTGAGCAACATACAACCCGGCGGGAATCAGCGTCGCTCCAGTAAACATTTAAGTCACCAATTTGGCCGTAGGAGGAATTGGTTCAGTGTTTCCTTTACCATCTCCTTACCCTCGGTTATACCTCTACAGGTATGGACGTATTATCAAACATTAAATACATAATTTATGCAACATAATGCATTTCCTTGCTGGCAGTATTCTTCACTAGCATAACAAAACGAAGTGGTATTTATGTGTTTTGTCGTAGAATTCGTACCTGCACTAATGACCAGTTAAACTGATATGCAAAGCAAGACATGAAGTACTTTACGACTTGTGAGAAGTCCTAGGTAAGATGTTCAAACAGGTGGAACCGTAGCCATCCTTCAAAGCCGGTGGTATATAAAAAGTTTGAGATAGGTGCCCAAATGCACTTGCTAGGTTCCGGTTGAAGAGGCACACCCATTGTCTTTTCCTGACGCTGATTTATGCATACGATTAAATTTTTAAAAATTTTCTTAACTTCTTGTTATTTCTTAAAATTGAAAATCTCATTTTATGGGTATCCTGGCATTTTGCTGCTGAATGTCTGTCTGTCTCGGCGGCTCCCAATTTGTTTAACTCCCATGACAATGCGGGTTATGGCTTTATGGCGGTTTTTGAAGAAGTCATCGTTACCGGATTTCGATTCCCCCTCGTTTTATTCCACGGCGGATTTCTTCAATAACACAATCAGACAATTTGCGACCCTCTTGGGTGAAACGGAAAATAATTTTATGTAGTTAAGATTAATTGCTTCCTTGAGTGTATGAGGAGTTGGTATGATGGTATGAAGGCTGGGAGCCCTTCAATTACTTCTCTCCTCGCTATGGTTTGGTGACTTTTTCAATAAGGCTGAGTAGTAGAGTCGAATGGGAACGAAAATTGTATTGAAGACGGCACTGGGGGACAGACTGAGATGGGCTGGAAGAAGTACTGGCCATGGAACAAATTATTTAGTGAAAATATATACAACACATGGCACATATGGTCCATGGCATATTTGTGTGAACTTAGCCATCTGGGGTTCACTTATTCAATTGAAAATAAAATCTATAATTGCATTTAGATCTAATTACTTTATTATTATAACAATAAAGTATTGTGATCGATTTAAAAACAAAAATCTGTGGGGTGGAAGTCCAACGACAGTGAGCACTGGAAAACACATATTTTTGGCGACGACTTTAATTTCGTATCATTTACGGTTATCAGGATATGATCAAAAATCGATTTGATGATAGACTAAGAGCTGGCAACGTTTTTATTTACACCGTTTCAGCAAGGACGAAACGTCCCACAGGTTCATTTAAATATATTTTAAATATAGGCGCCGCACTCCGGTTAAAAGTGCCAAAAATTAAAGCGCATAAGAGAATGTGTTATTTACATTATTCCAGCAAAGCTGATTTATTATTAAAAAATCTGCCAAGTCTGGGCGCAACTTTATTATTTTATGGGTAGAAGTCCGAAACGTGTTTAATGCTGAGATGCGGTGTAGGTTACAACTTAAAGAATAACCAGGATGCTATTTGAAACTTTCCCCCAGGAGGTTTAATAGGGAAAAATACTTAAATTGATTTTTCCCAGACTATCTTCAAAGCTTATAGAAGTGAAAGTGAACTCCAAAACTCAATATACTTAAGAAATATATCAGAATTCGTGAATATGTACACAGCCACTTTACACCCCCTTAGAGGTTGGATATCGAAAAATTTGAAGAACGTTTCTAGGCGCTTATACTCGTATAAATAGCCCGCAGAAGTAAAATTGCTTTGATAGTTCGACATGTCTGAAAGTTTTAACGAAATTCGTGAAAATGTGGATTCACGGACATTTTTTTTACTCAACCTCTGAACGCCAATAAAAATCTGAACTTTTTTTTTGCTTTAATTACTCTAATGGCACATCTACATATACTCGTATATACTAAGTTTCAACTTTCTAGCAGAAGCCGTTTCTGAGATATAAAAACCACCTCTCACCCCCGTACCTCGCTACCCCTATCAAACATTTTTTTCTAGGACGTCTCTAAAGTGGCTCTATATAATCCTAAATTTTTAGCTTTCGACAGATAAAAATCAGAATTTTTTTCCTTTCTACCCCCTTTCACCATCACCCCCAATACCCACACCCCCTATTAGAGATTTACCGACCCCAACTCCTGTTAAATTTTCAAGATCATATCTGATACGGTTTTTGAGATATAAAAATGACATTTTTTTAAAAATCGCTGTCCCCCTACTTCCGTGCTCCACCTCCCCCCTTAAAAAATTTACTTTCAGTGGACTCCTCTTGTGATCTCATATACAGAAAATAAATTTTATTCACCTGGTGTATTTGGTTCGGAAGATATTGTAATCCAAAGTTTTTCACCCCCCACCACCCCCCCTAAAATCGACCTTTTTTTTGTAAATGAGTCCACTATCATAGTACTACATAAGTTCCAAGTTTCTGCCTCCTAGCATAAGTGGTTCCTAAGATCTAGAAACCAACATTTTTCGTCTAAAACGCTTCCCTCATACCCCCACCCCTCCAAAAGATACCAGTAGTAGGGGTTCACCCAATTTACCCACTATAAAAATTTCATATTAATATCTCAACTGGCTTGGGAGCTACGCGCCTTTAAACGATTTTGCGTACGGCGTACGGCGTCTACGGCGGACAGACGGACATTTTTTTTTTTGCTTTTCTGCGGCTTGCTAGTCCTAAAACGTGAAAATACAACATTTCGGGGTAGCAAATTTCAGGTCGATCACAATACTTTATTATTAAAAAATAATAAATTAAAATAGGTTTGTTCTTTTGCAAGGTTTAGTCTTCGAGTGTATTGCATTTAGTGGAGATCATAGAGCTAATGGAGACGACAAGCCACCGGTTTTGTATAAAGCGCTTTGAAGCCAGAGAAGTGAGACAAAACAGGTTCGTTATATCAAATTGTTGTTGTTTAGCGTGTTTCAAGAGCGGGACATAATATAAATGTGAGTGAGAATACACGGGTTCGTTATGGCAATTGTTGTTGTTTTGCGTGTAAGTGAATACGACGATGTCTGCCTTCAACTCAATCGCTGCTTGTCATATCCAGCATATATATATCTATGGTGGAGATATACACTAGTTTTGACCAGGAAAAAAAACGCGTTTGAACTTTTTTATTTGCTTGATTCTTTCAATTCTGAAAATGCAAATGATTGTTATACAATCTGCACTGGTTTCGATACTGTAGTCACTACTACTACTACTACTACTACTACTTTTCGTAATAAATGTCAATAATTTGAAGAAACTGTTGATATCAAATCAAATTCAATCAAAAAACATACTGCAGTCACGATCGGCTGCAAGCCAATCGTATAATACTCTAGATGAATACTGAACTCCGATTTATATTGTAGTTGGGGATACAGTAGAATTACGTGTGTGCATGTTGTACGTCCTTTATTAAGGACTGCCATTAGATTGCTATTCAAAACAAAAAGACAATATTCAGTGTTTAATTTCATATCTTGAACTGGGTAAGTGATCCAAAAAAAATTTCCTTTTTTAAGGACTTTCACATGGGAGGTGCCTGAAGGACTCACTCGATTTTTTACATATTTATCCTTTTCCTTGGAACCATTTAAAAATGAAAGTGTACAAAATTTCAAATTCGTAGGTTGAAGCGTTCAAAAGTTATCGAAAAAAATATTGTTGAACACGTATCTTAAGGACATTTTGTATGGCAGCTACCAGAAGGAGTAAAAGGATTTTGCTGAATGATAAACTCGAACTTCGTTTTCACTCAAAACTAATTTGTACAAAATTCGGAATTCATAGCTAAACGATTACTTGAGTTATCGTGAGTTTCGTAAATTAAGTGAATACATTTTGACAGGATATTTGTATGGCAGCTACACGAAGGACTAACAGGATTTTCTTCATAATCATACATTTAGCTCCAACTATTGGAAAAATAACACATACAAAATTTCAATGTCGTAGCTTAAACCCTTCTGAAGTTATCGACCAATATTCTTGAACACGTGTTTTAAGGACATTTTGTATGGCAGCTACCAGAAGGAGTAAAAGGATTTCGCTTACTAGTAAACCCAAACTTCGTTTTCACTCAAAATTAATTTGTAAAAAATTCCGAATTCGTAGCTAAAAGATTACTTGAGTTATAGTGAGTTTCGTAAATTAAGTGAAGACATTTTGACAGGATATTTGTATGGCAGCTACACGAAGGACTAATAGGATTTTCTTCATAATCATACATTTAGATGCAACTATTGAAAAAGTATCACATACAAAATTTCCAAGTCGTAGCTTTAGGCGTTCCGAAGTTATTGGTCAATATTCTCGAACACGTGTTTTAAGGACATTTTGTATGGCAGCTACCCGAAGGAGTAGGACGATTTTGCCAGTTAACGAACTTAGCCTTACAAATTCAACCAAACATCCAGATTCAAAATTTCAAGATCCTAGGTGAAGGCGTTCTTGAGTTATCGTGTTCACGGACAGACGGACGGACGGACGGACGTCAAGCGGATTTGAGGTTTTTGGCCACAAATAGACAAAAAATAATATATAACTTTTTTTCGTCCGAGGCTTGGTTCTATGCGTTACAAACTTTTGGGCTGGATTAAACTTATAATACTCTATATGATTTCATCTAGAGTATAACAACTCAAATTAAAATTTAAATTTTTCCCTCCAACGTCGAAGTCTTCGTCAAGTCGCCTCCATCTGGCTACACTTTAATATAAATCGACAACTTCCCAGCACCGGGCACCACTACGATTGTAGCGTAAGAAAATGGGAAATGGCTGCGCTGCTCTGATGCGCTGACAAAGTGACAATCGTGGGCCGACATTCGTTCGTATCGTTTCTGTTTTCGTCCGTGTCGGAGTCGAGTTCCATTTTAAGCAGTGCTGCACAGTTCAAACTTCAAAAAGGAAAAGTAGCACAGAAAACGTCGGACGGAAAATCATAAATAAAACTGAAGTTTCGGTCGTGCGATGCGCCCGCTTCTCGTGCTCTAAAATCGCGAAAAGTTCGTGAGCCCGCTGGCTCGTTGTTCCTTGTTTTGGTCTCGTTTCGTCGTCGTGGTTGCATTTTCTGTTTTGATTTTTCGTGTGTGTCGTGTCGCGGATGGTGCAAAAAATTGTCCTTCCCTTAGCGCGGCGACTCTGCAAAAAAATCAAATAAACCAAATCGAAGTAAAGAAGAAAAAGGTGCCCCCAAAAAGAAGTGTTTGTGCGGTGTGAAACGTTTTTCCCCCCGGAAAAAATCACGAGGAAAAAAAAGTTACGATCTGTTTGTGCGCGAAAACGGCGATATTTGTCCGTGCAGTTCATTTGGATTACCCATTAGTCGCCGCGAGTCGGCTAATCGCTCGGTTATTTTTGGATTAAAAAAAGGAGTTGGCCAGACCGCAGAAGGACACCACGGAATATTCGCGGTAAGTCGCAATCAATTTGTTCGCGTTTCACGACAACGGGACCTTGTCCCTGTTCTGAGTGGCCCTGCGGTTTGTACGGTGGTCGGCAGGTCGGTTGTCCGTTTTGTGTGTGGGGGGGTGTGAGGTCAGTGAGCCGCCCGATTTTATGTACAAAACTGAAAAATTCCAAAAGAACTACAGCAAAAATCGTAGCTCTCATCTCCCCTTCACTCTGGCACCCAGTCGTCGGGGAAACTGCAAATGTTCGTTGCAGAAGAACACGACGTCCTGGGAAAGGGCGCGCAGCGTACAACTCGTCGTTGAGCGCGAATCCTGGAAAGTGGGTGTGTTGTGGCCGAGTCCTGTTCTCTGTTTTGTTCCGCGAGCTCGGAACACGACGACGACGGCGGCGGCGGCACACCCAATTTTGTTGCGCGTCCCGTCTATGCAAATTTTTTTTCCTGTTTGCAATAATTTCGTCCTGTCACAATCGGCTCCGAGAACACGGCCTTTTTTATTTTTCGTGCATCGAAAAGTCGACAAATTGGAACTGGCGGCCACGGGAAATGTCAATTTGCTGGTGTTTTGCTTCGGCTGGCGAATACCTTTCCGTGACGTCAGAACGTTATGTTCCAAATTCCATTCAATCGCAGCCGCCTCCTCCGCCCACCCCCAATCGACAGGCCTGACATCAAAATCGTTTCGACAACGTGAACCCTTCTCATCGGCGGACCAGCCTGATCGTATTTAGGGTTAATTGGAGTGCCCTTGTCACTGATTTATTTCGTGGCCAATCAAATGTTTGGTTCGCCGCGTTTAATGACCGATTGGAGCACAGGTATGCAAGCGACGATCAGCACAGCCAGCAGGTAGATGAGGTGAAGGTGGTCATCGGTGATGTCATTACCGCACTCGGGGTCCGGTTTGATGCCGTCTTTGCTTCAGCTGCGCTGCGTCTTGTTCGCCTGCTTCTTCGGTTCCCTTGGAATGTTTTTGTTGGTGCAATTCGTGTGCCTTTTTTTTGCTCGGATTTTCTAGTGTTTACGATCGCCACGAAAGAAAACTTGTTATTGCCTTCACCTGTGTACCGTGTTTACCCCCTTGTGGTTTTGGCCCTAACTCGTCCGCTCATATAAAATCTTTGTGTGTAGGTTCGAAACGATGAATTCGTCTTGCTATTTACCATTTTCGCTGTTCGCTTAGTTCGCTTTTGTGAATGTCACGCTAATAGAAAAACCGCAAAGTTTGCGATATCTGCAATCGGCGAACTGCGGCTCCTAGAGCAAGAGATTTATCTGTGGAATTCGGCGAACGGAAATGAACGCCGCAAGTGGGAGGGACCCCTCTCTCATCGCAGTTGCCGCTGGACCGATTGCGCTTCCCGAGAATTGTTTACCATTTTGTTGATGTTTTCGAAGTGAGTAATTGGGAATTGTGTTTTTGCGGCCTCAAATACTGAGCTTAAAATTTCCGCTACACCATCGACAAAAAGTTGAAGACCAGAGAAATTTTCCGGGATTTTATTTTCTTATCGTTTAACTTCTATGGCCTTTAAGCTGTCCCCTTGCTTCTTCGATGATCTCTCTTCTGCCAATGGTCTTGCATTGAATTACCCTGAAGTATCAGCAGCGCTGCCCACTTTCTTATTCTGTCGGCAGATACATGTCTTGCCTCGAGGGCAGCGTTGTTTCCTTACTACAATTGTAGTAGATCTGCTACTTTTTTCATGTAAAAAATTTTTGTTACGAAAAGGTTCAATTCTACAGGGTGCGCCATCTTTTATGCCGGTATGTAAACATTGAATAACTTTGATATCTTTCAACAGATTGACTTGATTGGACAAGTTTTGGAATCGTCAATTCAGAAGAATATTGCCGACAGACCGTCCACGTCGCTTGGAATACGGCCAAACAGTCGCTCGAATGGCTGACACTGAACCTGATTTTTGGAAGCAAATTTTGATAGGCCCATTTCACACTATTTGGCGGCGTTAATAAGAAAAATTGCCGGGAACAGAGAATCCATACGAGAGCCATGAAACGCCATTGCATGATCAAAAAGTGACTGTTTGGGCCGGCGTTTGCGCCAAAACCATCATTGGGCCATTTTTTTCCGACAAAACGAAACAGTCAATGGAAACGATATCGGTGGATGTTAGCTCATTATGTCTGCCCGCAAATGCGTGAAAAAGGTCTGGATGGTTACTGGTTTGAACAAGACGGTGCACCATGCCACATTGCAAATGAAACAATTCAGTTTCTGCAACGAAAATCCCTGGACGTCTGATGTCGAAAAGAGGCGACATTGACTGGCTACCGAGATCTCCAGATTTGACTCCTCCGGACTTCTTTTTATGGGGTTATTTGAAAAGCAAAGTGTACGCCAGCAAGCCTCGGACCATTGACGAGCTCAAAGCAAACATTCCTGCCGAAATCATCGCTATACCGCCCGAGATGGAAAACGCAGCAAAAAGGGCACATTTTGCTGTGGCCAATAGAGGCAGCCACTTGATTGATGTTGTATTCAAAAACTAATCCAAATAAATTCTAAAGGACCAAATTGAATAAAAAACCTCACATATAAAAATCAGTTGTTTTTTTTTTTCAAAGTTATTCAATGTTTACATTCCGATA
This sequence comes from Beris morrisii, assembly GCA_951812415.1. Lineage (NCBI taxonomy): Eukaryota > Metazoa > Arthropoda > Insecta > Diptera > Stratiomyidae > Beris > Beris morrisii. The sequence goes on from OX638310.1 coordinate 31,064,701, forward strand.
TAAAAGATGGCGCACCCTGTACTTTTTCTTGCTCTGTACCTACTTGCAAAATAAAAATATATGTAGAACACATTCAACCTTTTGTAATACCTTTGTATATAAACAGTCTGGGTGAAGTCAATTTTTTGGGTCAAAGTCTACGAAGCGGTTAAAAAGTTGGTGCGCCAAAAGTACCTATGCCAACAAGGAGGTTTTTTGAGAACTTAATTCTGTGACCAGAATAGCTCTTTGTAAGAAAAAACTTTCAACATTCATCAGTGATTCTTTATACCTTACATTGAAATAAATAAACTGCAAGACAAATATCGAAAAATCCTGAAATCGATTCTTCGTCAATTGTACAAATAAAAACTCCATGTAAACATGTCGAATTTCGTCATATCTTCGTGAAAACGTATGTAATCTTTATACACCCACTTTAAGGTTGATTTAAAAAAAAGCAACGAAATTAGTTTTTAGGCGATTCCATAAAAAGCCCGTCGAAGTAAAAACCAATTTGCTACCTAATCAGACCTTAGACATATCGCAAAATTTGTGAAAACGTACGCAACACCTTCACATCACCTCGCTGGTTGAATTTTAAGAAATCGTGAAATAAAAATAAAAACTAATTTTACATTTTATCAGACCTATTGGATACCGAAAATTGTGAAATCGTATGTAACCGCACTTACACCTCCTTGGGGTTGAATATCCAAAAATCCTGAAATTAATTTTTTGGCTATTACTTATATAGTTAGTTCGTAGAAGAAAAATCCAATTTAATATCTGAACTAACAAATATAATGGAATTCGTGAGAATACCTTCTCAGGAATGGCGGAATTCATAATAATGTTTAGAACTCCTTTACATCCCCTTAGGCATTTTTTTTTAAAGAGCCCCAACAAATAGAATTAATTAATTAGTTTTTTTTTCTTCAGCAGATAACTTAATATCTTAACAACTATATTAAAACCACTTAGCATAACAAAGGCATCTACGAGCAATTTAGTGAAATAAATTCAAGGAAAAATGTAATTAATTTAATATTTCAGAAGACCTAGAGATATGATGAAATTCATAAAAATATATGCACGCCACATTCACTGACACTTTTTCCCCACTTCTATACGCCAATAAAAATATGACTTTTGATTTTACTGTAAATGATCTTCTACTACATCTACATATGTGTATCCACTATGTTTCAAGTTTCTTACATACGCCGTTCCAGAGATAGAAAAGGCACCTACTTATATAGATAACTTCTGAGATTCAATTTCCTATCGTATCGGTTCCTGAGATATCAAAGGTAAGATTTTTCGTCTAAAACCCTCCCCACACCACATCGAAAAATGGGTCCATCTAGTCTATCCAATAAAAAGTTTAACTGAATAGCTTAAAGAGTTTGGGAACTACGAGTTTTTAAATGATTTCGCCATTTTTGGGTAGTAAATTCTTTTTTTTAAAATTATCGCAATAATTCATAATGTGAAAATGATAAAGTAAGTCTTGTTGGGCTGAAAATGTCCTTGACTAAGCTGCGGCTAGAAAAACTGAATATTAAAAAACAGGCTTTTATGGTTGTGGTTAAATCTGTTAGTTGATGAGTGTACGTGGTATATCCAAAAATAGATAAATTTAATTTTTTTTAGGCCAATTCGTTTATTATTCGTCAAAGACAAAACCGTGGCTGGACTGAACTCATATTTTTCAATAAACCTACTAGTGGATTTGGCTTTGACGCACCTGGTACCAGGTTCGAATCTGCTTGGCGACAAGTAATTTTCGAGAATGTTATTGGGTGCCGGACTACCAGTTCACTCAGCTGTAAATGAGTACCTGAGTTAAAAATCGGGGTAATAATTACGGACGAGCGTGTGGCTGACCACTTCACCCCCTAGTGTTCCGTTGGTCTAGTAATGAAGTAACTGTAGCATTACTTCTAGGCCTAGGCCCAATTCAGGCTGTTGCGCCATTGATTATTCTTACTAGTGGATTATGAAAAATTTCTATTTCACTCATTTTACTGAAAATTCAATCTACTACGAAACTTTGAAATCTACTACGCTTTTTGGTCCAGATCTGCTTCTAAAGTTTCCGAAAAGGGAACCACGCTGCTCGAGGGCGTTCATACATTAAGGGAACCAAGGAGTGGGAAAAAATTTCCAGTCTCTATTTGCACTTCCTTTGGTGTCCAGTGTGTGTAACGCCTCTTCCTGAAACTTAGTACCTAATTTGAATCTGGTGCGGAATCCGTAATAAAGACTTGTGACCGGGTTCGAAACAAACAATCGAGGAAGATCCTGAAGAAGGAATAGGTCCTAAAGACATATAAAGGATGAAGCCCAAGATCAATCGGGGGCAGACAGAAACGGAATAAGTTAATTGTTTACCTTCTCTTCAGGTCCTGTGTAAGCCTTGAAGGGCTCTATGTCCGAGTAACGGTGCTCCTCCACTAGACGCAATCCCGGCCTGTAGACTTTACATGCCGTCGCCAGTACTTAGCTACAAGTCGGTCTATCTCCGAGGCATTGTTCTTGTTTCGAGTATAATTCTTTTTTCTGGAAACACCACACATGAGCCAATTGTTTAATTTAAAGTACGCTACGAAATCTCGTAATGTTAAGTTAAATCCAACGAGGCATGATTATTAGGAGATTTTAGGCTGCGATATTTGAGGAGTAGTTACCCGTTGGGCTAAAAGTAACTTTCCACTAAAAAAGCTTAATAATTTCTATATTTTTTAATATTTAAAAAAATAACAGATAGTCATGAACCAATGGACAACGCCAAAATAGTGGATACGTGACATCGAAAGAAGAAGTGTTGCTGAAACTCGAAGAGATTTCGCATATTTTTAATGCGTCAATTATTCTGAAACTGGGAGAGTAACAGATTTCAGAAGTTTCTGCAGACCAGGTTCTTCAAGAAATGATGCAAACATTATGGCGGTCATTAAAACTGCGGCGAAGAACTGAAAAACATCAACTCGTAAGTGTTGGACTCGAGTGGGTCTCATTTGGTCCTCATTACGCAGAATTTTGAAAAAAGGTTTATGTACAGAAGTTACAGAAGTTACGAGAATCCACGTTTCATAGAAACTTCAAGATGGGCAAGCGAGTAGGACCGGACTCTATAATTCTGTGGTGACACAACAGAACTCTCAAGTCGTGAGTGTGCTTGCACTTGCTAGGCAGCTGTGCAACGCGACTTCAACATCCTTCCGTCCGATCTGAAGCTCCATGAATTTTTCTTCGGGGACAGGTGGTTAGCTAGCGTGTCTCTTAGAGGAGTTCATACGAAGGGGCTACGATTGGATATTGTCGAAAAACAGAAAAAGTCTGCGACATTGCGAGATACAACCTCAATATCCTTTCAAATTTAGCATCCAAACAAAATAAATTCTAACGTTATTTCCCGCTTTTCTACATCACTTTGAAATTCGATCAGTTACTGGCGCCTCCACACGAGTTTACGGCTACAACGGATTTCATAAATTCTTATCGTTTTATTTATTTATTTATTATTTTAAATCGCAGCCGGCATTTCGTCGATTTTATATGAATTCGAAAAACGAAACCACTTTCTAAAAAAAAGTACCCCGCGACAAAGTTTGATTAATAACACGCATTTTAATGGGGGGCCGATCCTATGCGAATGGCGTCAACGCGTGAAATAATTAGCTCCGTGTTGTCATATGTGATACTCTATACGTTCGATAGTAATTCATTGGTCTTAATCTATGCGTCTATCGATAGTTTCTTCATGGCAGACGCAAGAGGGAAATACCAAATTCCCACAAAATTTATCTAAAATTCGTTTACGACCACAAAAATGTGTGCTCTGGTATCTTCTTAACTATGTAAATAAATTATGGTGTACATTGTGCAAACAGCATACACGCTGTGCCCTCCCCCAACTCCCACTATCCTCTATGAATATTTAATTGTTTGCTTTTTCTACAATATTCTAGTCCAATTTGCATAGAATTCGTTAAAATTTATAGGGTTGCCTTGTTCGGTGTCCGAATAAGTTTTCACAGTATGCTAATAAACCGCACATTTGCAAAGCTGGAGGCACCTGGAGTTTCATAAAAATCCGAGCAACTTTTATGTTGGCTTTTATGTTTCGGAAGTTATTCCGGAGATTTTTTTTCTAGATTCTGACCGGATGGTATTTTATTTAAAATGGACAACAATATCATGAGGGTAATAATTGACTGGTAGGTATTTATACCGGTTACTTATGCAGTAATTAATTAACAGTTCTAATCAAGGTATATCTTTCTATCTCGAGTATACTGTTTCAGAATTTCGATCAAGGAACTTATGTCTCCTAGATAAACCGCAATTACTGCCGGCTCTGTTGTAGTCACTATCCCTTTAACGGGTTTCTAACGACTACTACCCAGTCCAAAATAGGTATGAATGCGGAGAAGAAAGGAGATCGGTCGGAGATTCCTTGAGGAGGACAAAGCAACATGTATCTTAATAGGTCCTTGATTGAAATACGCAATAGAGACGTCTGGTGTGCATGGAACACATAAAGGTGGACAATCAAAAAGGAAATTGAAGTAGTGAATAAGTAACATTACCGTCCCAGGTCATATCATCGGGGTCACCAAGAACTGAGAAATTTATTTCTGAATTCTATCACGCTTTTGAGCGATTTCTAATGAACAGGAAGATGAACTAAACTGGAACACTTGTTAAACTCGTTAACGAATACGTGAGTGTATACAGGACGCTCATCTTTTCAAAATAAGAAGGAAAAATCGGAAATCGACTCCATTTTCTCAATTATTGTAATTTTACTAAATGTGGCATCCCACCATTTGCTTTGCATGTACAGATCTCCATTGTATATCGTCACAAAATCACTTCATTTAAAAATATGGCAAAGAAATACTATTGCTAACCACTTCGATTTGATAAACGACAACGTTAAGGCAAAAGTTCCCACGCTATCTACAGGAGTACCATATTTTTCGGAACTCTGTCGAGCTGTTTACTCTTATGTGAATGGTATAAAGATTGGAAACTAGTTCATTAATCAAATTTTTTTTATTCTAGCCATTCTTGAGCCACCTGGAAAGAAGCCTTGAGACAAAATCACCTGTTTTTGATTGAAGGGCGTACATCAAACTGTTCAATCCTGCCAAGGGAAGGAGTCAATGAAAGCGATTCATTTTCTTCATTTTCGATTTCTTTCATTATTAATTAGCTTTACGCGAAACAATTCGTCTTGAAAGTATCGACGCAAACAGAATACCAAGTAGCGCGCGTTCGTATATCGCCTGGCAAAAAAAAATTAATAAAATTTTTGGCAAACAGCAGACACATGGTTCTTGTTTGTTTTTTTTTTATTAATGAATTCCCAAAATTGTCTTATTTTATGCGATTCTGGTAAATTTCACGATTGACTGGGAATATTTTTCCTCACGAACTACGTGACAGCTTGCAGCAATACTTTTTAATGGATTGGTCTTACTTTTTAATGGATTGTATCTTCCGATGGGGATAAATGTTTTTTCAGTGAACCAACTAGATGCATACGAAAAAAACGAAACATTCAAGGGGTTTCCCCAGACCAGAAAAAATATTATTATTATATTACCTTTTAAAGAAATACAAAGCATTAACTTTGCAACACCCTCTCAAAAGTCAACACCCCTTTCAACAAAGTCAGTATTCGCATTTAATTGATACGATAATTAACCATAAAGCAATTAATTTATCTCCATTATGCTTAGTGGGGAATGCGTTAATTTTTTTCACACTATACATATTTCTAAGGCTATCTTGAGGGACGCGATTGTTAATTATAAATAGTATAAAATATAAACTTTGTTTTTTTTTTAGATTATCCTTCAGTATTTTGGGTCGTGCTTTTCGATTGTTGAACACAAATCGGAAATCTCAATTTGAAAAACACTCTTCTAATGCGTTCAAATATTCTACCATTCCCATCTCACGCGTCAACCCATTCACCGTCGATGCTGTCCGCAAAAAAACGAATAACTCCTCTTGTTCCAATCAAACGATCAAAAAACAAAATTGTTTCGAATCCACAATACGAAGTTGATTGATTTAAATTAAATTAAATTTCTTGTTTTCAATGCGTTCATTTCATTTAATTCAGTTGCGATCGTTTCATTTTTTCCCACGAACACTTTCTATGTTTTTTACCAATTATTTTTAAGAATTTTGCGATCATTTTTCTCACATTTATTACGAGTATAAATAACGATCAAATTTGATTTCGTAATCATTGGTTTTCTCTCCGGAACGATTTTCAAATGGAGTCAATGATCACCAATAAAAATGTGAATTACAAAAAAAAGATTGTCGATTTAACATAATAATGGAAGAACAATAAAATAAAAAAAATATTGAATTGGCGAAATTACACGATGATCTAGTTTTTTTCTTATGATCAGAAATCATAAATGTTTTCTACGATGATTTAATAGATTTGATCATGTCATAACTAACTACACTTAGTGATCGTTATAACTTATTTTTTTGCCACACGCAATATTTGCAATATTTTAATTGGAAAAAATCGCTTAAAATTCACAAGATCGCGGCATTATGAATAGGTCGTTCAATCGCACGTTCAGTTCGATGAGATCAAAAATTTTTCCAAATTTGAAAGGCAGACCTATAAAATCGACGTAAAAGAAGGTTGCATTCTTCTTTTGTTGAATTTTACTAATCATAAGAGTGCAGATAAGAGCCACTGTCCTCTTATTGGACTGTTGAACGAAAGAAAAATTCAAATTTAAGACGGCAAATTTGAATAAATTCGCTTGAGTTTTGTGGCGGTTATTTGACCGCGTTTATGAGCGCTTCAAACAAAAATTTACATACCCAGATTCAATGGAATTCTTTCACCAAAAGAAGATAAGAGTCTTTTTGTTGTATTTTTTTTTTTAATCGAAAGTTGACCGTTTGATTGATAATCGAAAATCTTGGTCAGAAATATTTACCGTCGCCGGAATGTTTCCAAGTACATTCTCGTGCAGACTGCATACCTTTAATAAAAACAATGATAAGAGTTTTAGCCTCGGTAAACAGCGAAGGAAAATTGAAGTCTCAATACAACCGAGTTTTAAGCTTCCCAGAAAATCGTTACAATTTTCTTTGTTCGCTAGTTAAGGCCAACACCGTTTTTTCCCTCCCAATCATGCTAAAGTTTATTGATCGCAAAAGCTGGTTACATAATTTGACGCGATATTTCTATGCGAACAACACGTTACTCGGTTTATCCGAAGAGCTTCTATTGGATTAATGAAAGAAAGTAGCCAAACTAAATGCAAACATTTTTACCTAAATTTCTCTTTTTTGCTGCTAGTTGGTGCTACTGCTTTTTTTTATGTATATATGGTTTTTTTTTTTACTTTATCCAAGTTCCTTTTGGTTATGACGGAGAAAAAAGTAATGGTATTATGCCATAGATAACATTGTGTTGTTTTTATTGTTTTTTTGTGTGCCCAGGTATTTCAGTCGTTCGCTGAATGTCGTCTTTTGCGCAAAATGGTTGAGCAAACTTTTCGTCATCTCATTTATAAAGATACTTGGAAATTCTTAAGAGTGTTTACAGGTGGCTTTTGTAACACGTATATTATGAATCCGAAATTTAGTCCACTACATGATTCATAGTATTATAACCGATAAAGTTATTTACCAAGTAGCGAGCAAATAATCATATCGAGATTGGCAGAAAGGGTCATCAACAAGTTTCGATCCTGCGCTTCAGTCTACATCAGGTGCGAACACTCGATCACATCTTCAACTCTATTTTTCACTTCCACGTTCTTGCGGGTATCAGTCAAGATCCTGTTTTTGAAGATGTTTTACTTCGGTTTATTCAAGGAATGATGGTTCCATTACAATTTTCTTTTAAGAATCGCTCAAAGGATTCCAATCTATTGCTGTCGAGCAACTATCCGTAGATCGTCCATGACGGTCACGTCTAGCCCGAATGTCGCCAAGATGCTTCGAAGACCGCGTTACACGTAAGGTTGGCACGTTTATCGATCACGTTACTTATGTTACCGTATACGTACCAACACAGATTTAATGCAATGTTTAAACATTGGGGAGGGGGGAAGAATACCGGAGAAGGTTCTTCCTTACCCGAAGCAGTTCGAATTCTTTCGAAATTCAAACGTTCGCTGGGTCCAGATTCTTAATTCCTATCTTTCACTTCCTTAAGACTGTTCCTTATTTAAGAAGTCATTTTAGTTTCCTCGAAACTGATTCGATTCGACTTCTTGAGCACCAAAAGTGGACAGTCGTGTTCGAGTAAAAGCTGGGCATTCATATAAAAAGTATTGTGCGGACTCCTCTCCAGAACATTGGTTACATATGTGAGAACTTGGGAACTTTCATCCTCTATAGATGCTCCTTCAACCTACAGTAGCCTGCTATGATAGCAACTATGTTCGGGAGATCCCTTCGTTTTAGTTTTACAAGAAACCTGGTTCTTCTAGAATCGGGTCCAGTTAGAAACATTTTTGATTAAAGAAGAAAATATTTTCCTATTCCAGGGGAGCAGTAAATTCACCAAGAATCAGTGGCAGGTTAGCGACTCCCTCAGAAATTTAGCGAAAACTTTAAAAAGCATTTCTTCGGATTCGTTATCGCAATCGTCATTTAATCGGTTTTTTGAAGTACCTGCTGGTTTGCTCATTTGGAGTCCAATTCCGACTCATTCCAAAAGTATAAGCGACTCCGACTCCACAGCCCTCGTTCAAGTAGAATTTCGCCGAAATATCTATTCGCCTTCGATACACTCTTTGCTTAAGTCCTTAGATGCTCCACAAAAAAAAATCCGCCCCAATTATCGCTGAGTATGTTCCACGCTTTTTAGCTTATCAGCCGATTTGTTTTCGTGTATTCCCTCATTTCCTTGCACCTACACTGGGATTATGTTGTTACGATGTGCGAGCTTTCTTACTTGAAATCCCTGCAAACTCAAAGTTACAGGATTTATACGGGATTTTGGGTGTTTCTTTCATTGTTTCACTCATAGAAATCGCTTCCTTTGGCTTTCTTTTGTATTTTAAGCTTCTAAGTGATTCGGGGAGAATAAGATCTACGATATCCAATTGACTTGCTTTCTCTTATCAAAGTCTTATTGATTTCTTAGGAGAAAAAATGCCTGATAAACACTTGCAGCTTGATATTATGCGTCAATGAGCTCATGTATGAAGAGCGAAATGGTAACGAGTAATAATGAGCACCGACCCTGTTTAATTTTTCATCAACAAATCGTTGTGAAGCAAAATGGTTTGATATGCTCTTCTGACAAATAGTGCCCAGTAGCCAAGACTCGAACCTTGTATGGTACGTGGTATGACATAGGTTAGGTTAGGTTTAGAAGGGTGGACTGTAGCATTGTGCCACAACCTATCACGAGAGATCATTGTGGATCCATTGTGGACCCCTCGTATAAACCGGGCTCTATACTATTGGTTCCAAATATTGCTCTTTTTTATGAAGTATGAAGTTATGAAGTAGTTCTCCTTAAAGGTATCATCGCAAGTAATGACATAAGAGTATGTGTTATCAATTGAAATTTATTGATTCAATGTACAAATTCATTAATTTAATGTACAAAAAGTTAAAATAATGTGATTTTGTTAAGCCTTTCGATGATTCAATGAACATATGACTTGCGTCCCTTATATGAAAATGTTCTCTCTCTCTCTCGCTTTAAAGATAAGATTCATAGTTTAATGAAATGATTTCATCATAATTAGTTCCTTGATTTAAAGAACGATTTCATTAAATAATGAAAACGGTTCGTAAATCAATGTAAAGTTCATTACTTCAACGAAAAATTTCGTAACTCAATGCACATTTCATTCAGAAATGAAAAAAAATTCGTAGCTCAATGTGCATCTCACTGATTCAACGAATAATTTGAAAATATAAATAATTTAAAAATATTGAAGGTGAAGGAAAGGGTGTATAGGGGTGCCGTGGGAAATAAGAAATTATTATGTCTTTCTCTTTCCACATTTCTTTTACGTTCTATTTGTTTTATAAAACAGAAACTATTATTTTATTTTTTAAGTTTATAAAGTAATAAATACATACATTGAATTAATGACAAATTTCATCAACTTATTAATAAACTTCATTGATTCAACGAATAAATTGTTTCTGAACAATATTCATTGATTTAATTTACGAAGTATGTCAACTTATGAACCTGGTTTATTGATTCAATGAACGGAGTACTGGAAATAATAAACAAAAACTCATTGACTTATTAAACGAAATACATCAATTTCTGACCAATATTCAGTGATTCAACGAACGGAGTACGTAAACTTAACAGTCATTATTTAATCATTGAAAGGAGTACGTCAAATATTGAACGAAGGTCATTGATGCCGTGTTACAAATACATCAACATATGAACAATTTTGATTGATATAATGAACGAAGTATGTCAACTTATGTACAAAATCAATGAATGGAAGTTGGAAAGTGATGATAATGGTCATTTATTTAATGATTTCTTTCATTGAATTCATGTACCAATTTGGTTGTGTGTATGACAGAATTTAGCTGATTTTACTTCACATCAAAAGCTTTTTTCGAATGCATTGGATTCAACATCCAAGACATCGTGCAACATTTGCTTATAAACAGTGCAGTCCAGAAAGCTTATAAATCTTTTAGTGCAAAGATTTGAAGTGGCGGCATTCGCCACGAAGAGCGTAGAATCGAATAGGACAACAGGGTTGTTTTTGGTATCTTAAAAATCAGAAAATTTGTTTAAATTTATCTTAAGAGCTAAGTTCTATTTTCTTAAATGTGTTTATGCTTCTTATAGATAGGTGTGTCCATAATAAAAGTACAGCATCCTGTTCAAGAGAACGATCTGCGAACATGGTAAAGCCGGACATGTAAGTGCTAAAATTTTTTTTTAATTTTTTAAAAGGTCGAATCGAAATTCCATTCTCTTCCTCTTCGTACTGTTGATCTCACTATTTGACCATCAATTTTTTTATGAAAAGTCGGCATTAAGATCTCCATTCAAAAATTGAAAACTCGTTAGACCAACAATGTTGCCATTGTTTTTTTTAACACTTTTGGGTCACTGTTTGTTGCCTTTTCTAAAAACATATTTTTAGACCACGGCTGATAAGCTGGATCGTGATAGTTGTGATTCGAACCCCAAACCTCGCTCCAAGATACGTCTTTTATGTTATGAAATTAGTACACCACTGGGCTACCGAGGGAGAAATCTTAGAGATGTAGAAGCTGTTGAAGAAATCTTCAGGTTTAAACCCACGCTCGTATGAGAAACATATTACAAAATATTTAATGGGTGCGGAAAAATTTTTCACTTCTCGTTCTTGTTATAAAATTTTATCGCACTCTTGTCCGTAATGACAAATTTGCATAAGACATTTTTGGTGTTCACGCGATAATTTGCGCTTAAATCATAAAATTGTCGTGACACAAAATGCGCAATTGAACTGCATTTTGCATTTACTTAAGAAAAGCTAAGAAAAGTAAACTAATGCGCGAAAATACGAACACTTGGCTTTTATTAAAAAGAAAAATTGAACTAAGCGGTTTGTTGCAAATATTCAGCAACGTTAGGCTTTGTACCAGTCGGTGATGTCGGTGTTTTTCGCACTTAAACAATTTTTTTTTTCAGGGTGAGAGAAACCGCCTTATCGCTAGTTGTACCTGCTCTTTACCTGTTTTTCGAGTACAGGTAAACCTGAGTGAATCGTATTACTCATTTGCACGGACCGTGCGTACATAACGATAGGTTTTCGGCACGTCGTCTCCGTCCTACAGTAAAATTCCGCATTCGAAGCATTTTGAAGTGGCGCAAATGATTTTGTAACTTCCGTCGAATATGTTTTGATGCTGCAACATAAACTTGTCTATGCCGTTGCTGCGATGCTAGAAAATTAGACAAGGCAATGTGTTCAGAAGTCGCATAGGTTTTTGACCGACTCAAGGTTTGCGTCTTTGAGAATGGTTAAATTCCGTGGTGATTTTTAATGTTGTTATTTTACACTGTTTGTTGTGAAGTTTAGTCTGGTTTGCATTTGAAACTGACTCAAATTCTGAGGTTGTTGTTTGGTGAAATTTAAAGAAAACTGATTAGCAAGGCGATTCGCGGGTATTTGACTCAATTGAGTGCATCGAACTGATTGAAATAAGGTCACAGAGGTGGATCGAATGAGTTATGTGGAGTTTTCGCAATCTCTTCCGAATGTAAACAAGTGTGAAATAAATGGAATTTTTGGGTCAGTATTTGGGTTTTTCGGATTGACCTACCTACGTGCTCTGGAGAATTAAAATCACAACGAAACGCAATCAGTAAGATTCGAGTTTAGAAAATAGTTTTGCAATTCCAATTTAAATCAATTCAAGACTGCAACGTAATCGCTGATTATTTAACTAGATGATGTCAGCATATTCATCAGTGAGATAATTTTATACTCGAGCGAATGTCGACAATATTTGTACGGTCTTTTGAACGTTTTGCATATCAAGAATTTATTTTTCAGTAAATCTTCATGGATTTGAGTTTTTTGCTGTTAATAGATCTTAATTTAATTATAGGACGATAATTTTGTGATAATGAAGGAAACAATTAGGACCTGAATGGTATAAACTTCGAAGGAAAATAAGATGAACATTCCGCTTATAAAGTAAAGAACAACTAAGAGAAATTTGCTTCAGGTGGTGGTTGATTTCACAAAAATGCAGTGAGTCTAGTAGGGAAAAACTGTATTTCAGTATTCCAGCAAAAGGCATATACTCCTCCTCCTTCTGGACTGGATTCCGTAAAGGAATCAAATTGGCGAGTTCTTCAGAGGAGTCACTGTGAGAGTGACGATTGTGGAGAGCTCGACATTATATCGACTTTCCAGAGAGTCAATAGTGCAGCAATTAAATCGTAACCTACACCGGATTAAGAGCTCTTCTTTTCACTCTGCCGGGTTAGACCAAAATGGATTAAAGAGTACCTGACCCAAATTTGCGCTATACGAGTATATTCAAGTCTTCTAGCAAATGAAAATTTTATAGGATGTAGATGGAAATTAAATCAAAATAGCAAGCAGGGTAGAAGTATTTTTTAGTTTAGGACTCTCAGGCACTGTATTACTCCTCTTGCTAAGCAGGGAGTTCAATATTTTTCCACGAATTCCGCAACATATCTTGGTGTAAGGTAAATATGTTTTCACGAATTCCGAATTCAGTCTGATGAATTAATTTTTTACGTTACCCAGATTTTTAAGATTTTTCTATATTCAACCCCCGGATGATGAAAAGGGGTTGAATATTTTTTTTTACGAATTCCGCTTTGTCGTTTAAGTGTCTGACTTTAACTTTTTGTTTATAATAAATTTTATATAATCGCATAAAAATAAATTTCTGGATTTATGTTCAACCCCCGGGGATAAAAAAAGGATCAATATTTTGTCATGAATTCCGCTTTACCGCTTAGGTTTGATGAGATATCGAATTGGTTTCATTTCCCTGTTTTTTATATGATAATTACCTTAAAATAAATTTAAACAATTTTTATATTCCCGTAGGATGAAAAGGAGTTGAATACATCTTCATGAATTCCGCCCTTTATCTCTAAACTTTTGATGATATATCAAATTGGTCTTAACTTCGACAGGCTTTCAACATCAATGGCGCAACAGCCCAAATCGGGCCCTGGCCTCCTATGCTTTAGAATCTCCTAAAAATTAATCTCTGTATTTTTCTATATTCAACCCCTAAGGGAGTGAAAATGGGTTCATTATGTTTTCACAAATTTCGCCATATCTTTTCGGTCTAATGAGGTATCGAATTGTTTTTTACTTCAATTTTACTTGATTTATATTTGAAGAACCGCTAGTGAAAGAAAGTTGAAAATTCGTTGTTATTAGGAGGTGCTCGCTTTCTACAAATAATATTTTTGAATTATTTATTTAGAATAAAGGCGGATATCTCCTTTGGATAGTTCAACGGAGATTAGCTGTCACACCGAAGATACTAGTTAAATCCTTTGTGTCCATCCGAATTCAAGCAGAACAACATTTTAGGTAACCCGTAGAGATCACCTCGGCCATCCGGATTTAATGAGAACGGGATGAACAATGGTCAGGAAATCGAAGAGTTTCAAGCAAGTTCAGAAAAAAGTTCCAGAAACCACAAACTCGTGGTTATGACGACAGTGGCACGTAAACTCCGACAGAAGAAAACGCTATTCGGTCTTGGATCTTTTACTTCTGTTACAACAAAATAGTTTAATTTATACAGGAACCCAAATGAAATCCATTTTTACACGCTTACATCTATAATATATTGTCTGGTATATCAATATTTGAAACAGCAGTTACTGCACTGGTTTGTTTCGGTACCGCACAAAGAACTATGACGAAATGAACTGCACGCGGCCTCTATCCGACTCTAATATTCCCGTGAAAACTTCTAAAATATACACGCTACCGAGTAAAAATAGCAAATTATTTTTTTTTTTAAATAATTTAGTCAATTCAGTGTACGTCAAACACCTTCTGTGTACAACATACTCTGCGACCTGTAAATTACACTAACCAGTGTTTGTAGATTCCATCTGGATGTCTTTTACACAGAATTTTCTTTTAACAAATTGGAAATTTTACAAAGTCTAATTCTTTACTCCGTGAGGTGTTGGATTTACCGCGAAATTTTTAAACCACCCCTATTTTATACTTTACACAGTCAAATTTTTTTAGTGTGTATAAATGCCTATCAGCAGAAACTTCCTCGCTTCGAATCTCCAATTCCTTGAGCAAACGAAACTTTTATCAAGTGGATAAGCTAATATTGTCGAAACAAGACGTTTTCAGTTTCCCAACGGAACTCGTAGCCTGTAAAGTTTTATCAATTGAACTCCCATCTGTGAACTAGTTTGATTCACTTATAATTTTATTGAATTATGTGAATAGTGGTTATTCGGGATCTGCAAAATATACTTTCTATAATTTTTTATTTCGAATAGAAATTTACTGTAAACGATGAAGATATTTTCTCTGATTTTCCCAAATACCCGTACCACTCAGTTTCCGCGCTCAAAGGAACTTTCATTTCGAAATTGCCTTTCATCAAAGATTTAATTCCACTCCTTTGAACATTGGAATTTTCAGGATGAACCAAAAAAAAATAAGAAATCTTTCTTCAATTCAATATTGGCAGGAGTTCTCTTCTGCTACTCGAATACTTTCCCGGGGAGTTAGGTGTGGCACCATGGAAACAACAAGTCGAAAAGGTGCGCGTGTACCACCTGAGAGGTCGTTAACCACTACTACCATCAAGCAGTAGCTCAAGTTCATAACATGTGTATTATGGCAGGCTTGTTGGGTGACCTTCAGCAGCGCTACCTTGTTGATTCCTTTACAGCACGCGACTATCCGCCAAGCCTGGCTATCAATCTCACGAATTATGTAAGGACCTAATGTCTCAGGTGAACCACTTCCGAACCGAATACCGAGTATCTCATCATCTTGGTGATAAGATGATCCCATTCCCATCCTGACATATGTATGATATCAGGTAAATTTTTCAATTAGGCCTGGCTTCATGTTACCTTTTGGTTATTGTATTGTTCGAGTGTCTGTCGGGGGGCTAGGAGGGGGGTGTACTTTACGAATTTGATTAGTTTAATACGTCGAGTTCAAAAACCGTAACCGGACTTTCACCTGAAAAATTCGCGTACCTAGGCATTAACAGGTAGACGCGGCGATTTAATCAGCTTGTGTTTGCATCGTAAGTTAGTATATTTACTATTTTATCTAATAGGATTTTTCACCCGGTCTTTATGCGCTTTTTTACCGCATTTCAATGGCTACTTATGCGATTTTTGTTACTTATGTCGCGTCCGCGCTCATATTTATCGCTAAGAAATTCATAAGATAGCGAAAGTATTTTGTTGTGTGCTTGGAATGTCGAATTAATGGCGTTTTATGGAGAAAGAAGCGAAGCTAGTAGGTACTTGGGATGGGAATAGGATGGAACGTTCGAAATTATGATGAGAAGAGTATTTGTTCCGAAAAAATTGGTGGAAGTCTAACTTTTCGAAAGTTTGGGATAAAGTTTTAATGGGCCGCCTCTTGTTTGGAAGGTTTTTTATCTGAAAAATTTGAAAATTTCTAGAACAAAGTGGTAACATGGAAAAATTAATAATAATAAGCTGATACGGTACTCAATCGTTGTTTTTTTTTAACTTAATTTTTGGAATAACTTTTTATGGATGAAATCTTTCATGGCTAGGCTATAAGAATTTTTGTGTTGGGCGAGTATTTCGGTGTCAGAGGGGTCTGTGAAGACCCCAGCACGAACTTCACGATTGGGATCAAACACTGCCTTGGTTGCTGAGGGCATGTTAATTGAAAAACCTTTACTGGAAGAGCCAATTTGAAAGCAGTTGGACTAGGTCTGAAGAAGCTGTTCAACTTTGGGTTGTTTTGACTCATCAGGAAATCATGATGCAAACTCCAAAAGGTCTTTAGTGCGGTCGGTGTTCATCGAAGTGTTTCTTAGATACTACTGTTTCCGCGAATTATGTCGGGGTGTTATTTCTGTACCTGTTTCTATTCTTTTACTAGGACTCGGTCGGTGGATCGAGATGACTGGAAGCCAAGGCTCGATTTGGGTTGTCGCGCTATTGATGATGATGAGGAGCCAGGCCTCAAATCCCGGCAATAGCATGAAGTTTCTCATCGCAAAGCTACCATAGAAGCAAATCTTAAAATTTTTTGGATTGTTTTTCAGTGTCAGAGGAGTCTGTGAAGACCCCAAACGATCATTTCGACTTTTTTTGTAATGTCTGAATAAAGTATTTCGTGGTACGTATACACTTCAATGGCAAAGTAACAAAGTTCGGTATCGAGCTCCTAAACCTTAGAGTACATTCAAGTTCAAAATTAAATACTTTTTGAATGCTTTTGATGCATTCTGAAAATAGGAATCAAAATAAAAATAAATATTTCCCGGAACTGAATCTTCTCGCTGTGCTAATCTTGTCATCTTAGTTCCAGGTCGTGCGTTCGAAAACCACTCATAATATGGCTCTTCGCCTTAATAACTAATACTAATTGCGCCTTGGCCAATTTTTAATGGACATCTTTGCTTCATCCGATCTAAGTTTGTCTATCAAGACTAACAATGTTAATTTTTTTCCGGGAACAGGTTGTTAGCATAACGTTCAACCATTGAGAGGAAGGAGAGGGTGTAGAAAGATAGTTTTGAAATTTGATTTTTGGACATATTGTCCAAATGAAGAGAAAATTGAGTTTGATTTCGACGCAAGATCGTAGACCTTGTGTTCTATTAACAGCAGATATTGTCAGGAAGCGGCACTATCATCTTGGTCTTGGATCAGAAACATCGGTCGTCAGCTAACTCAAGGACATTGTCCGTGGTGAACCAAGAGTTTGCTTGGTTTTATTTTGTGGGAATCAAGAGTTTGCTTGGTCTTATTTCGTGCTAGTGTGATCGATTTCAATGTCTTTCGGTCAATCTAGTTAATAGTGGGTATATGGATCTTCAGAATAACAACGGCTGCTCAGTGTCGACCTAAACCTTTATATCCGATCCTTTGCACCTGGTTATGGACTTAAGATTTCCTTGTTATAGCGCTCCGATTAACATTGCCTCTGTTGTCAGTTGCCAAAAGTCATTATCCTTAAATCCGTATCCGAGGTAATGCATGTGGTATGGGTGGATATAATTGAACTCCTTAGCTACTACGCCCTTCATCTCAAACTTGACACATCTCAGTGAGCCCACAGCCGTGGTATTGTCTGTAACCTCAACGCCATCGGGGGTAGATTTGTCCGTTACAATCATAGGGTGTGAAAAGCAGACTGACAGTCTGATAAAGTGAAAACACAGTCAGTGGGTGTCCATTTTCTCTGTGTGAAAATTGCGATTATACCACGTGTTGGTCGGTTACTAGACCAGCTGCCAAATCGCAGACATTTACATGATAGCTGTATTGTCTTCGTTTGATTTTGTCTGCAGCTTTCTTAGCATTAACAATGCTATTATCATTTTTTTTTATTTATTTAAATCTAATTACGTCCAATTACGTCGTTCTGTCTCCATAAATATTTCTCGGCTCGTTACACAATTGCTTCGACTGTTTGCCTCTAAATAGCTACTTGTCGAGTTCCCTTACTGAATTGTTGGTATATTGTTTAATCGGGGTAATGGAATGTGCGACCCGCAATACATGACGCTTGTCACATTCCAATGCTTCAATTACTGATAGGCAAGTACTGCGTCTCGTCTCTTTGGGTCACATCCATAAATTCCTTGGTTAGACCCCATAAACTTAGAACACACTATAAACTAAACTATATTCGATATTAGGCTACCTCGTATGGAGCTGCTATACTTATTCCGATAGTTCGAATGGCACGTAGTATGTTGTTAGGAATGTGAAGTTTTTTTTTTGGTCCGGTGAAAAGCCAATAAGAAATCCCATTCATATTAAAGCATCTCGTTGTATAACCGAGTGCTCTGTCCTATTTGATAAGATAAGAACAGTGCGGAACGTCTTGTTTCGAAGCAATTGAGTGCGATTATTTTCGAACTTTAATCTCGCGTAGAGATTCTGGGGGGAAGGAATACGAACAGTCGACTGGCTGACTTCCTTAGAATCGATAAATTCTGGGTCACATACTGAGCAGAATACACCCAAAAGATTTTTACAGAAAACACACAGCAAGAAACAACTTGGCGACGGACTTTGCAAACGCCGCCAATGACTAACCTTATTATGACTAACGTTTGACCTCCACCAGTCTCACTATCTTCTAGCTACAAATTTCCTACAGATAATCCGCTCTAGCATCACGTTTCTGAAATAACTTTGAGACTTTTCCCTCATGTAATTTACGGAAGTGAAGGATGACTTGGCTTCCCAGAATCGTGACTTTATTATTGCCTCTTTTTTTGTGTAACTAAATCGTAAATAGAATTCAAATCCTCCTCTGTCAAATCGGCTCTAAATTGATGTTCATAGCATAGGAATTGAAATCCCAGGCTTCAGAAGAACTTAAGTAAATGGTCAACCGCTCATCATTCATCTCGGACTAGAAAATGAACTTGTTTCGGGCTTTTGACCACAAGCCTTCAACTTGTCAAGAACTTCGGGTCTGTGACCGAAGTGATGATGACTTCCTTCTGAGGTGTACACGCGTAGATAAGGCTTAAATTAATACTCAGGTACTCAGTACGATGTGTACATGAATTTTTAATAAAACAGTGCTGATGTGCTTTAGTGAAAAAAAATCAATTGTCTTACAGCCGTATTAAATTAGATTTTTAAATTAAACGGAAACGGAAATAATTTTAATATGGACAGCGAAAACAAAGCTAATATTTGACATTGTTTTTTTTTCATATTATGTAGGTAGCAATTTGCTATTGTAAGCGTAGATTTATGTTGAATTCGTGCCTGTTATTAGCTAAGTAAATATCTAAAGTACACATTAGATAAAAATTGTATACATACTTATAATATTTATTGCTTATTTATATCTTATCATAGAAAAGGGGATTAATCGGTGATCACAGTATTGCTAACATTACATTTTTGGATACTTAGTTATAATTGAAGCTAAGAAATTGAATAGTAATTCTTTTCAAATCGAGTCTACTCTAACGCTTTGTATGCTTACCGCTTATAAAATAATACCCAAAAAACCGAATGATTGTATTACATTTATGTATACCCACTCTGTCACATATGCCACGCTGTCACACATTTGTCCAGTAACTTACTGTATCTAGAACCATTTTTTAACGATAAAATGGGCCTTGTCAATATAATAAAATTTTATTGACCGTATCCTTTTAATTCGGACATTAATTTTAATATACTACAACTAGCTCGAACAGCAGAAGAAGATCCTTTTTGCTCCGTAACAGTGGTTTGCCACTTATTAACACTTTTGTATTTTAATATCTTTGAGCGTATATTTAATGGCATGAAGAAGAGGGACAGCTATTTGAAAAACCATACGAAAACGACAGTTTTTAGAAATTGAAAACAAGCTGACAAATGCTCGTTGAAGATAGACTTTTGCTTTGACGACAAATGAATGGGTCCATGCTAAAAGGTCATCAGTCCATTTTTGTAAACTGTTGGAAAAACAAAAAAAACCGCCTGTAGACAGGTTTAGGTGCTAGATTTAACATTTTTAAGGGCGGCGGTAAAGTGTGGCGGTAAGGGGTAAAAACACTTTGGATTACAATATCTTCCTACTCAATTGTACCAGGAAGATAAAAATTGGTTTGTGTATATAGAATTATAAGTCGAGTCTACTGAATATAAAATTTTTGAGAGGGGATAGGTGAAAAGCGGAAGTGGGGAGAGCCATTTTTGAAAAAATTAAATTTTTATAACTCAAGAACCGTACTAGATATAATCTTGAAAATTTTACAGGAGTTAGTACTAGTAGACCTCTACCGGGGAAAAATTGGTGTGGGTGTATGGTGGGTGTGGGTGTATGGTGGAAGGGGGTGGAAATGAAAAAATTCTGATTTTTATTTCTCGAAAGTGGCAAAATATAGAAAACTAAACATTGGCATCTATATAAAGCTACTATAGAGACATTCCAGAAAAATAAATTGTTTTATAGTGGTACCAAGGTACAGGGGTGGGGTGGGTTTTCATATCTCAGAAACATCTTATGCTAGAAAGTTGAAACTTAATAGATGTGCTACTAGATTAATTGACTAGATTAATTAATGATAAGATGTGCCGAACCTCCAAGAATTCAAAACTAGTGAAATCGCAATTTCGATAAAAATTGAACTGATGATCTTGTAGCATGGACCCATTCAAATGTTATTGCTTCATTTTTGTAGATAATTTATTTGTCTTGCGTAACACAACATTTTTTTTAACTAGGTACTGCAAAAAAATTATCGAAGACTAGACTAATTTTTTCTTTCAATTATCGAAAATCTTAAAACGAAAACCTTTTTTCTATTTTATTTTTTTATTTCTGTTCGGTTTTTCTGTTTTAGTTTTACTCTTCTTTCTCTTTCTTTGTTCTGTTTTCTTTTCTTTTTTATGTGGAACGTTAACGTGCCAAAAAAACTTCATGAAACCTATTTTTTTTATTTTTCTGTTTTGATTTCCTATTTTATTAGTGTTGCATTGCATTTTCCTTTTTTTCCCCTTCTTTTTTATTTCCTTTTTCTTCTGTTTTATCACTTTTCTCTTTGTTTTCTCTTTTTTCATCATCTTTCTTTTTATTCTCATTTTTGTTTTCCACCAACTTTTCTCTTCTGTTGTTTTGTTTTTGTTTTTCTCTTTGTTTTCTCCTTTTCTTTATTTTTCCTTTTTTTTCTGCTTTTTTCTTTTTTCCAGTTTTTTTTATTCTTTTCTCTGTTTCTTTTTTATTTCTTCTCCTTTTTTCTTTTCCCACTTTTACTTATATATTTTTTCTAAGTTTTGACTTTTTCCCCATTTTTCTTCTTCTCTTTATTTTCTCCGTTTTTCCTTTGTCTGTTTTTGTTTATTTCTTCTTTTTTGTATTCTTTTCTCTGTTTTTTTTATTTTCTTCTCTTTTCTCCTTTTTTCCTTCTTGTTCTGTTGTCTCATTTTTATTTATTTCACCTTTTTGTTTTCCTTTTTTTGTATTCCTTTCTATGTTTTTTTTTTATTATTTCCTTCTCTCTTTTTTATCACCTATCGTATTTTTTTCTATTTTCTCTTTGTTCTCTTTTCTTTCTTCCTTTTCTATTTCTTTATTGGTTTTTTTTCTTTCTTCGTTTTCTTTGTTTTTTCCTTTTGTCCTTCCTCCTTTTTCTAATTCTTTCCACTTTTTTATATATTTTTTCTATTTTTTCTGTTTTCTTCTCTCCTTGTTTTCTTTTTTCCCTCATCCGTCAATTTTACAAGATAAGTACGGTGTATTTTACAATTGAAAATTATTTGAACAAAATGCACTTTTACGAATTATAGGATAAGGCTACTACTATCAGGTGTAAAAACAATAAAATGCTTCATTTTACCTGAACAATTCTCCGCTTCAAACAAAAAAAGCCGGATTTTATCACGATGCACTTGAACTCGTACTGAAACGCTATTTACATTATTACTTACAAAATCTTCACTTAGCATACAAAATCGGCAAATATGTAGCCAGATTTTAACTTGACCCTGTTTCCACCGATAATTAACCAAAAAAAAAGTAATGTTCCACAAAACATTCATCCGTTGTTGTGTAGGTTATTCATTTAATGATTTTACCTGAGATTTTATTATGATAAAATGAATTTGTCGATTAGGTAAGAAACAGATTTTGGGTTTTTGTTAAGTCCGTTGTCAGGGTCATCGGTTCTTGCTTCTGTTACTTTTTATACACTTACCGAATTTCGGTAATTTTCGTATATTTTTTGCGGTCTAATTTTATATCACCTCTTTTACGATTTACATACATAATTCACACGTACTTCTACTTATGTAAATTAAGTCAATTGAATGATTTTATGAAATATTAATTGAGCCGTTTTGACCCAATTTCAACGGATCCGTCTCACCTTTTTCTAATACTTGAACAATCGGACCGAAAAAATATTATTTAAAAATTCCGGCTACTGTGATTTTCGTGGTATTACAATTCGTAATTTTTGTACACTACTAGAAAATTAGGGCAATATCCTTCAGCAGGCCTAACAGGAATAAAATAGTTCAAACATTTTGTTTTTATATCATCAAAGCTAACTTTTAAACGGTTTTGGTTTTCAGTGACCAGATCGTAAACTCCAACTAAAAAAGACGTCGATCGGTTAGTATCAAAACGATTCTTGGTTTTCCTTTCTTTTTCTTTTTTATAAAATTTATTTGAAAATAAACATCATTTTGGATCGCATTTAAAGCGTGTTTCGCGTATAATCAAAACACAAATAACTGATTTCCTTGGAATTTAAATGTATATGTCAATATTTCGAAGCATAAATTTCTTAAGTTCTTTATCGGAAGAAAACTGTTTTCTATTTACTTACGTTATCCGAAAAAAACTACATAAATATTTGATTAGAGGGAAAACTTCGAAAAAGTATATCATTTATCACTTATCATGTTGATTTTGTAATCAATTTTGTAAGGAAACAGTAGCCCTAAATATTTTTTAAAAGTGGCGGGACGATATTTTTGGGAGTTTTAATGCAATTTCTCTTCAAATTTCAGTAGTTTTGTTTCCAAGCCTACTTTAAACTCTCACAATTTTCAACGATTTGTTTTTCATTTATGTGCTATAGAGCTCTTACTCTATTCACTCGCCTTATATTGTCCACATGCAAGCGTTTGTTCGATAGCGATGTTTTGGTCAGATACTTTTGTCCCCAAAAATTCAAGACATGAGATCCTGAAATGTTTTCCTTGCAAAACAATTTTTCGTAATATGAATATTTATAAGTTCCGTAACGCAGTGCGAAATATTTCAGTTAATTAATCAGCTACTACAAATGTTCCCATTGTACTGTAACAATATCGTAGCAATTCCCTTGAAGACATTCTGTCGATTAGCAGATCTACAGTTCTACGTTCGCATAAAATTAATATGAAGCGAACTTGATACAAGACCTAAAACCATCAGCACGAAGAAACAAGCAGCAACCCTTGTAATGGAATTACTCGTACATATCTTCCCCGGGATTCCATTCCTGTGCGATACATTTCCATTTACTCGAAGAAAGTTCATCTAATCCCAACGTATTTCCGTAACAACAAGATTTGGTTACAAAGATTAACGTTTATTGAACCTTCCTCGAGATTCTACTTCACTTAGTTTCGACTCCATTCCAGAGACCGAAAGAACCTCTTCTAAAGAAAGTCGAAATAAATAAAGAAATAAGGCGTAAAATGGTAGTGGGTGAATGTCCTCCTTTTTGGGATAAACTACAAATGAAATGTGGTGAACGTAAATCAAATTCGTCTTGTAGTCGAGTGTGCGAACCCACTTATGGGACTACTATAAAGTAGCTGAATTGACAAAATATATGTATTTATGGCGATCCCCTTTCGAGTCGAAATGGTCCACAAATCGACCATTATAAGATTTCTTTGGGATAAGGTCGCAGAACTCCAGGAAGATGATGCACTTGGGAATTCGTACCCTCCATATGTGTCTTGTTATTTATGGTTTTTAATAAACGTGTTACGTACTCCATTTGGCTTTTTGGACTGTGTGTCAGCGCTCAGTTTTCTTTTTAATCTGATCGCTTAAAATAAAAATTAATTGGACTTGCGAAATGGAAACAACGAACTTTTATCGTACCTTTTCAGCACATCGTTATCTTAAAAGTCGGTAATTTTCCATCAGAAAAATCATTGAGGGTGAGGATATAGAATTAGCTTACCAGGTTGTACCGCACAACCACCTGACATCGCTCTTTTATTGTGTACCTGCCGTATATCTTGTGATATCTTCGAAACACTCTTAATGTGTCGAGTGCATTGCAATTCCGCGCGAAAGCCTTGATGTCGTTTTAAATGTCCCACATTATAGAAACTTTTAATAAATATTTCAACGCGTTTGATGTTTATCAGAAATTCAAATAACAGGAGAAAATATGGGTCGCGTGTAATGAGGCAGCGAATGGAATTCAATGCGTTTTGGCTTGATTGAATAACAACATTACGCAAAATTCACTTTTACTGAAAAAAGTAATCTCGCTGGAAAACGTATTTTTAGGTTATTCTAAAAAAGAAGATTTTGTGCTGAATATGTAATCAATTGAACCAGTAAAATCCCTGCTATAAAAGTTATTTCTTAATAAAAATACAACATAAATCAAAATATTAATAAATTTAAGATAAAAACCGAAAAAGAGTAAAAAAAACTAGGTACAACACAATTTCCAATTGGTCTCTTCAGTGAAAGTTTTTCATCCTCTGTTATACGTAATTAAATTTGCTTTATTCCAAGCCGAGTAGCGCCTTTCTTCAGATTGCTATAAAACAAAAAAAAAACAATATACTTCCAAATAAAAACAAAATAAAATAAATAAACACAACAACAATAAAAAATAAATAAATGAAAGAAAAAATAAAAATTAGATGAATAATAAATAAAAACTAAAAAAAAGTAAATAAATAAAAAAAAATTAATAAATTAAAAAGTATGTAAAAAAATTAAATTAAAAAGAAAAACGTAAATAAAAATTAAAGTGATTACTTTACTTAACATGAAACTTTTAATAACGCAAACTTTAAATTTTTTAAATAATTAATTCATTTATTCATGTAATTCAAGAAATGTTTCAAGGATTTACTTTTCAGAGAGCCAATAGCTGATAATAACAATAAAAAAAGAAAATAAATAATGGGAAATAAGAATACTGCAAAAGAGTAATTGACAATGAAAATAAAAAAAAACCTAAGTAATTCAAAACAATTAAAAAAATTTATAATTTATAAAAAAATCGAATTCAAGGCAATATTAATGTAAAAAAATCTGCCAATAGTCTGGGCGAAACTTTCATTATTTTTCGGCTCAAAGTCCGGGAAGCGAGTAAAGTACGGGTGCGGTAGAACGATGACACCACTGTCACCCTTAACACATGATCCACATTTTTAGGTCATAGTCCGAGACACGGTCAAAGTCAAAATGCAACATCGGTTGTTTCGATAATAAAGTTTTTTTTTTTTTGAAAATTAATTTTATAATCCTTGTAAGATACAACTTTCAACATTATTCAGCTGTTCTTTATACAAACGTTGAAACAACTGCCAATGGATGTAAAAATATCTGAAAATCTTGAAATCGATATTTAGCCGATATAAAAAGTCTGTGTAGACATCTGGAATTTCGTCACATTTTCGTAAAAACGTATGTAACCTGTTTACATTCCCTTGGGTCTGAATATCAAAATATCCTGAAATCACTAAATAGGCGATTACGTAAAAACCATAGAAGTAAAAAAACCAATTTGCTAGTTCATCTGACAAAATTTGTGAACACGTAAATCGGTTTTTAGACGATTACATAAAATAAAATGTCCGTAGAAGTAAAAAGCACTACGTTATCTTAGCGGACCCAAGAGATATAACGGAATTCGTAAAAACCTGTTCAACCCTATACACCCCCTTAGGGGTTCAAAAGCAATAAATTTTGAAAATCCTGATTTTTAGGCGATTGTATAGAAATCCCGAGGAAGTTAAAACTTTTGTGATATCTAATCAGAACTAAAGGTTAAGGCGGACTTCGTGAAAACCCTGTTCAACCCTGTACACCCCCTTAGGGGTTAAGTTGGAAAAAATTGTGAAAACGAGGGAACTTTTTGAACATTTCGATTTTTTCTTGAATAATATATTTATTTATAATTGTTGTTCCAAAATATGGAGTATAAACACTTTGATTTTAATAGACATATAGTGTAGTGTCGTGTATGTCAAATTCCTGTCCCAATTACGTTTTGGTTGTTGTCTTGGCTTAACTCAACATATTTTACGACAGGTGACAAAGACAACGAGAGACCAGACTCCAATAATTTGTATTTAATAAAAAAAATGCGAAATATAAATTTTTCAGTTGAAATGACGGAAATTTTCTTTTTTTTTGTGTTTTCATGCAAACCTTAGTATTGGACCAAGTTCTAAATATCCCGTTGGAAATACATCGAAGTATTGTTTATATATTTGAAAAATGAAATTTACATTTTAGCGTTAAAAAAAATATGTGAAAGTTTATCAGAAATTGTTGACAATCTTTTGTCGATAGTATGGATCAGATTGTTGCCCTCTAGTGAAACGTTTTTTACTGTTTATTTTTTTTTACCAAGTAATGCACAAATATATTTTACATAGAATTTAATGACACATTAAACTTAGACACATGATTGTTGGCTCGCTGAGAGCAAGGTAACTCGTAAAATTTTGAATAAATTTTCTCTGAACGATTTAATCTTTTCTGCAAACTTGCTATAAATCTTCACCAAACCTGTTGTGAGCGCGTTGCAATAAATCATTTTGAAACACATGTTTCTTACCAAACTTGGACATCATAAAACTTGACATAGATTCTTAGTTAGATGGATATAATTATGACTAAGAATTTGATCAACGCTTCGTGGATATATTGACTTGAAAGTTGCCTCTAATCCTTACCAAACCTGGCGTATCTTAAACTCCAACAAAACAAACATCTAAGAATAACAATTATTATAATTAGATACTAATTAATTTTTTTTCTGCTTATTTTTACAGAATTCTCCATGAATAATATCATACAACTATAAAAGAAAGAGTAAGTTTTTTTTATATTGAATTTATTAATTTCTTTGAAATTATTTTATCTTTTTACTCACCAAAGAGTTCTTCCAGGGCGAAGTGGGTATGTACATCGTCTGGTCATTGTCCGTGCACATGCTATTTCGAATCCTAGCCGAACACAGTAAATTTCTAGGAAAGTAAGAATAATGCTCTTTAATATAACCGCCAACGCCATTTAATGAATTACCTACAATTTTTTACCTTGCTTGTCACATCATTCCGAGACCTTTCAACATTTAATGGCTGTCAGGACAAAGTTTAGGTCAATCGACTTGGGGTTGTTTTTTTTTTTAGGTTACTGACCGGTAATAGAGGCTCCTCGCACCAAATTATCGGAATTTTTGCAAGCTTATATTTTGTTGGGGTTTTTTCAGTGTTAGATCAAAATCCAACCGGATAAGACTGAAAATCGATGGTGTTCTTTTCGAGTCAAACTCACCATGAATTTTCTTTAGCGGATGTGGTTACGAAATTTAATTGCATAGACGTACCTACTGAAGTGTCTGTCTTCATGGTTATAAGAGTGCGTGATTTAAACCTATGAAATGCGTGGCTACGTTCGAGTTTCCTTAAGCGGACAAAGTGATTTGTAAAGGTTTGAAGAAAAACCCACTGACCCCTGGGGTTACAAGTACTTAAATGTGGTAAGAAGCAATAATAATAGTCAAAATTCTCAACTTTGTATATCGTTTTTAGTGATGAGTGCAGCAAGTCGTAATTTATTGCTATGGTGTGTGATAATTTATTTCATTGCTAACAACGACTTCGAAAGTTAGGAAAACGTGTGTGAAAATAAGCAATAATAATTTTATTGGTGTGATATGTTTTAAATATAAAATGAATGTTATGTTCTGTTGAAATTATCCGATAAACACAATGGTTGAGATCTTTCAATGAATAACATTGTAATAAATACACGTGAGCTGACATAAACACAGGTTTATATAACTGGAAGTTGGTTGGAGTTCTACTCGAATGAAGTAACTATAAAAAAAAATTTGAATAAAGAAATAATTGTAAAATAATGAAAATTTCTACTGACAACAGGCAGGTTACAATTTTTCGCTAAAAAAACATGAATATGTAGTTTTACGTAATTGATAATACCTAGGAGGTTATGAATGCACTTCAAGAGATAACAAAAATTTTCGTACTCTTGTCTAGATGGTGACAATAGTGGATTATTTTAAGTTGAAACCATGCCCAAAACTGTAGTTTGGTTTGAGCTTGTAAAATCCTCTAAAACGTCTTCCACAGTGGATCTTTTGTGCCTGGTAGTACTTTGTCATTGTCATGCTATCCAAATCGTTCTGCAAAGGGAAATATTAATCACGGTAAGATTGATTAATCATTGAAAACAATTAGATTTCTGCAGATTTCAATAATTTTTCAACTGCAAATATAAAGTTGTAATTGTGCTATAGTTGAAATATTGAATCAACAGTTCTATGGAGTTCGCCCATTAGAAGATATCCTAGTCAAGAACCTTCGATCGGCTAGTTTTGGTGTGTGTACCCAATAGTAGATTAAAAAAAATATTTCACTTCGATGAAATTCGCAGAAACAAATTATACTCAGTTAAATAATAACAATAAATATGATAAACATAACCAAATGAAATTCGGTTGCTGATTTTTGCCACTTTTATTACCTGTGATATTTGTATTTCTTCTTTTTTTTAATTACTTTATTATATGTATATGTATATAAATAAAAAATATTATATATAAAAATTTATATGTATAAAAACCTTAAGTATTGTGATCGACTTTTAAAACAAAAAATTTGCTGTACTGAATAATTTTGTTTAAGTTTTCGGACTAGTAGACCTTAAAACTGTCAAGGTGTTCTTACACGAGCAATTTTTCAAGCAATTGATTGCCCGACGACTATTGCCAAAACTAGTGGAGCAATACAGGGAAATACCATGCTAGTTGTAGCAATATTTCGGCAATGTGGCAATGTTTTCACAGATTGCTGGTATTGCTCGCCCTATAGTTGCTGTATTTCCGCTGACTTGGAAAATTCCGAGCAATTGTCCTCATTCTCTGATTCAATTGTCAAGTTTTGTTTTGAATTTTGTATTTATTTGTCAAGTTTCTTGTTATAATGGCTTGGAATTCAAATATTTCCAAGTTTTATTTAAAGCTTTAGATTTGTTTGTCAAGTTTGCTTTCGAGTTTTTCATAGACTGAATTGTTCGTGTAAGCCCTTATTGCCGAATTGCTAGATATTGATCAATATCGCTCAACACAATTTAGCACGAGTTGATGAAAAGTTAATCCACGTCGCCTGTTGCTATTGTTGCTTTGTGCAACTTCATACTTTCGTGACGTCAAAATTGACGAATATTACTGCAAATTGAGCAATTTTAATAGCTCGTGTAAAAGGACCTTTACAATTTCATTCCGATTACTAGTATAATCGATCAGAAATAGAATTGTAAGAATGGTCAATGTCGTGTGGGGTGAAAAATTTTAGATTACGATAAAACATACAGTGACTTGAATTTTCTTTTAAAATTTTTGTTCTTTCTCCTTTTTTTTCTTATTTTTTAATAATAAAGTATTGTGATCGACCTGAAATTTCAAAAAAGTTTGCTACCCTGAAATTTTGTATTTACACGTTTTAGAACTAGTAAACACCAAAAAGCAAAAAAAAAAAAATGTCCGTCTGTCCGCCGTAGACGCCGTACGCAAAATCGTTTGAAGGCGCGTAGCTCCCAAACCCGTTGAGATATTAAATTGAAATTTTTATGGTGGGTAGATTGGGTGAACCCCTACGACTGGTATATTTTAAAGGGATGGGGGTACAAGGGGAGAGGAGAGGGGAGTGTTTTAGACGAAAAATTTTGGTTTCTAGATCTCAGGAACCACTTATGCTAGGAGGCTGAAACTTGGAACTTATGTAGTACTATGATAATGGACTCAATTGCAAAAAAATGGTCGATATTGGTTAAGGGGTGTGGAAGTGGGGGGAGGGGGAAACTATGAGCCTTTAACGCATGAAAGACGGGATTGAAACATTCTAAAATCGATATCTCCTGAACAATTGATGTCAGAAGATTGAAATTTTGTTGTTGTCCTTAGGGATACTTCAAGATTAGACAAGGGCTAACATTTTTAAGAGGGGTGTGGGGGTAGGGGGTGAAAAACTTTGGATTACAATATCTTCCGAACCAATTACACCAGGAAGACAAAATTTTGTTTCTATATATGGGATCACAAGAGGAGTCTACCGAAACTTAATTTTTTGAGGGGGGAGGTGGAGCACGAAAGTGGGGAGAACAGAAATTTTTCAAAAAATGTAATTTTTACATCTCAGAAACCGTATCAGATATGATCTTGAAAATTTTACAGGAGTTGGGGTCGGTAAACTTCTAGTAGGGAAAAACATTTTGGTGGTGTGGGTGTTGGGGGTGATGGTGAAAGGGGGTAGAAAGGAAAACATTCTGATTTTTATTTCTCGAAAACCATAATGAATAGAAAGCTAACAATTAAGGATTATATAGAGCCACTATGGAGACATCCTAGAAAAATAAAATTTTGATAGGGGTAATAAGGTACGGGGGAGAGGGGTGGTTTTTTATATCTCAGAAACGGCTTATGCTAGAAAGTTGAAACTTAGTACGTATATGTAGATGTACTATTAGAGTAATTAAAGCAAAAAAAAAGTTCAGATTTTTATTGGCGTTCAGAGGTTGAGTAAAAAAAATGTCCGTGAATCCACATTTTCACAAACTTCGTCAAAACTTTTAGACATGTCGAGCTATCAAAGCAATATTACTTCTGCGGGCTATTTATATAGCCGCCTAGAAACGATCTTCAAAATTTTTCGATATCCAACCCCTAAGGGGGTGTAAAGTGGTTGTGTACATATTCACGAATTCTGATATATTAACGTTCCAAATAGCCTCCTGGTTATTTCTTAGGTTGTCAGTCGCATAGTAACCTACACAGCATCTCATCATTAAACACGTTTCGGACTTCTACCCATAAAATAATAAAGTTGCGCCCAGACTGTTGGCAGATTTTTTGTTCTTAGGTAATTTTGTTGTTGTCTATTTTTATTTACTTATTTTTTTTTTACATTAATTATTCAACTTATTTCAGTAATAACGTCATATTGGTTACTGTTTTATCTTTTATTGTTTCTAACAGTCTTTTTATTGAATTATTTATTACCTTTTTATACTTATTTATTGTTTGTATTGATTGATTGCGGGTCAGACTCAAGAGTGACTTTACCTACCACTTACGATCCGTGGAGATATGGCTATGATTTCAACTGAGTCTGGTTATAGCGAACCAATTTATCCACCATCTGGAGAATCACCGTGTTCTATGTGTCGTCCTAAGGTATCAACAGCTCTCTCTAGTGACTAGTGATGAACAAGTCCATGATCTTGGTAGGAGCTTCCGAGCTCCGCGATCAGTGTTCACAAATTTAGTCTTTCACAGATTCTTCTGAAATTGAAAATTTTACCAAAATTTTCCAGTAGAATGTTTCAAACACAACCATAAAATTTTAATTAAAAACACTTTTCCCGCTCGTAACTCTTAAATTTATAATAGCCGCAACTCATGGGAAAACCAATCACTGCTGCCGCTAGCTACATTCACATTCTGTCCTACCTTCATCATCTCATAAAACACTAGACAAGGCGTCTAAATCAACACTGAATAGCTGTTTTGCTTTTCAAGCACGGCAAATTCAATTATACTCCGCTTCGATATAATGAAATATTCAGGTCAGAAATTATTAATAAATCGCTGGTGGATAATGCAATGTACTTGTAGTCACTGTAAACAAAACAACAGAGCACCGCCAGTAGAACAATAAAACCGGAACACAGGTGGCTAAGAGCACTTCCATTTGGGAATATTATACCGAGCCGCCATATGCCGTATTGTGTTTGGAGCGAGACACCTTCTCAAGTTATCATTAAGTTTTTGAAGGTGGAGCCCATTAAAACTTTTTTACTCGATATGCCTTTGACGACGACAGCCGCGACTATAGCAAACCTAAATTTAAACATAAACTGGATGTGCTCTAGTTTTTCCGATCCGATATAGAGCACAGTGTCAATGTCGTCCAATACGTTAATAGTTACAGTACCCACAATTTGGCAATGAATCGATTTGGGCCCGGAAGTTCCATCGTTTATTTTCGATCGCGAAATTTAGGACAGATGAGCCTCACGGTGTGGGCTCTCTGCATACCACCTTGTTCAAATTTGAATGTAACACCGTAAAGCCTTTCTAGATCAAAAACGTGAAGGACGAGAGGATGACAATAGGCAGGCGAAGATTTCTTACAGTTTTGGGTAAATATTGGCATTTGACGTGTTTATCGATTGCTTTTTATGATTACGCGATACTCGTGCCATTGGATAGTAAAGTAATCAAATTTTAATAGACCGGTGATGTAGTTTCAAGGCTTTATGGAAATAGCATAGTAAATTCGTCCTTTGAATAGTCGAAGTGAGTTTGCACTTTTCATGGTGAAATGCCTTTCTTTTCTGCTTTTATAGTCATAGATAATTTCTTTTCCAGGTTTTTGTGAGAATATGTTTGCAATATAACTTTCTGTCGCTAGAGAACCATGGGTGTTTCTCGAAACACCCATACATATGGGCTTACTACCATGGGTGTTAGGAAACACTCATAGAATTTGCTTGACAAGTGGTACTAGGAATAAATAGCTACACCGAGCATGCAAAAGAAAATTTTAAGCATGGGATTATTTTTTTAATTATTTTTATTTATTTTATTTTATGTTTTGCTTTGTTTTTCGAGTTTTTAAACCTAGTCCAAATCGTGAGAGATTTCCAGTTCTGTTTTAAAAAAATAGATAAAAATATAAAAAGAAAATGAGAATATTAAAATAAAATAGGAATATCAAATTAAATAAGAATATGCAAATAAAATAAAAATATGAAAGTAAAATAAGATAATAAAAACAAAATATAATATAAAAATATGCAATTAGTAATAAAACAGGTACCTTTCATATTATAAAAAAGATAACCGCCCAAATGAAGATACATTAACAAAAAATACCAAGGTAAATTACATGTTTCTAAATTTATTCTATCGGAACAAGCATCTTATCAACAAGTCAATTGAAACTGTTGCGTAGAACTTTTAAATTGAATCTCATTGCAAAATTAACAATTGACTCATTTAGAAGCAAATAAATAAAACTTAAAAAAAAAACCATCGCAACTCGTTGACGCATGTATCAATTAACTTGTATGGCACTTGCGATTAGTATACACTAAATTTGATAAATCAAGGTGAAAATTTTAAGAAATTAGTCAGATATAGCACAATTTGATAACCATATTCTGGACACCTAAAAGTGCTTAAATCATACAAAGGCTTATCAGACGTGGTCTAAAGTATTTGTAATAGAAGAATTGCTGAATGTAGCCCTAGTGCTCCAAAGGAGGTCACATAGGGTCTAAATAAAACGCTTCTAACCCTGTTTAAATTCACAGTGAATGCATAATCGTATCTGCGAACAAAGACCTTCAAGATCATAAAAATGCATATTTTACCTTGAATGCTAAAATATGAATTGAATTTTTTGGACAAATTGTAATTTCATTTTTCTAGACGTCAAGGTTAATGCCGCCATTTACGCAAACCGATTTGCATACTGGAAGCTATCGAGTGGGCAAAAATCTCATTGTCGATTGGAAAAAGGGGCAGACAGCTCACGACAAGTATTCAAATAAAAATATAGTTCGCGAATTTTTTTGACAGAATTTCTATGCAAATTTGCGATAGAACTGAGAAACGAGTTCGTTTCGACCTTTGGGTGCAAAACGAGCAATCTGTAAAAATATCCGTAAAAACTTGTGCCGAATCGGGAGAGGTGAGACAAAGTCTTAAATATTTTGGGGACTATCTTTTGGGTAGTCAGTTCAGTTCACTTATTTTGTTTTTTGGTTCAGATTTTGTGAACTTGATGATGTCCACTCTAAGTAAATATAAATTTCGGATTAGTCATCGAATTCGTTGCTGATTTTGGCAAGCTCAGTGGTTTTTTTATGGCAACGATATTAGCAGCGATTTCTGATGGTGGGCTTGAAATACACGCTGCGAAACTTTACGATGCATCTTTAAAATAAAAATCGTGGTGTAGGCTACCTTAATGTGATGTGATTAAGCACATTCGCCACAAACTAATTGTTGCCTGGTTCTGTCGTGTGCAAGGTCGAAAAGAAAAACTGCAACTCTACGATATGAACAGAATTGAGATAGGAAAGTTTGCCAGCGCGGCCATGCAAAGAAAAAGTTTAAATACGGAAGATTTTAGGAAATCTAGGTATGAGATTAAGTTTGTTTTTTGGTATGTCACTGAAGCCGACAACAAACTCAATTCACAGAACTTCGTATCATTTTATCTTTTATCCTACCGAAATAAATGATTCTTATCACGTTTTATTTTTCATCATGTCCCTGAGCAAGCTTGCTAAGAAAATTGTCAAAGTAAATGTAAAAGTTTGATGGACATTCTTCTGTTGGTGTCGGGTTTGCTTCTCTTATTATCCGCTTCTAGAAATTGTTCTTTTTTGAGCTTGTGGTTGTCTTATTTAATACGGCCAAGTTGCTATTGTGACAAATGATGGAAGTTTAAGTAAAATTGTCACTGTGCAGTTGTAAGAAGAGCGTAATGTGTGGGGCAGTCTTTAAATTGGGCCTGATGTGATACGAACGACGATGAGATAAGACTTTACTGAAATATTCCAATATGTGGTTCTAGTGGTGGACTTGGGATTCCAGGGTGGCTAAAGGGACAAATGTATCTATCATTTATTTCAACGTAATTTTACTTAAGCTTTATTAGATCGTGCGCCAAACACTGAAAAATTTAAAAAAAAAATTTGACAAAAAATTAAGTCAAATTTTGTCAGTCAAAATAGGTCTTCGGTACAGAGCATACGAAATAATTTGGCAAACAATTTGACGACTTAGCTGTCAGACTGCATTTGTCAGTCAAATATTGAACAGTCTAATACAGTTTTACGATATTGCCATTCAGCGACTGGCAAAAAACATTGGCGAGCTAAATTTGGCCCTGCTGAAAGACTATCGAAAATTTTCATCAAAGTGTTTATTTCAAAAGTATTCAATACAAGTATTCATTTCAAGTGTTTGGCATGACAGCGATCACCTCCATCGGGAAGATCACATACTGTTTTGACGCGAAAGGCAAATAATTCCATTCTTCTTATGAGCAATTATGAAAAGATTACAAACTATTCGTTCACAAAACTTGGTGATTATTAATTCAAAAATTAAGTACCATATCGCATCGATTAGAAGAGAAGTGTTCAAGTCTACGGGAATTCTCCGTGGAGTCGTGATGCAGTAAAAACAATTTAGAAAAGAAGAAAAAACACTTTGCTATTGAAACAATAAAGTAAAGTCAGGCTATTTTTTCTCATTCTACATATTTGAATAATAAAATAAAATTTCTTATTCCCGACATCTTTTGAATCGGACTGAAAAAAGAATAATAAATAAATTTTATGAATATAAAATAAAATTTCTTATTTCGGCGATCTTAATTAGCTTAACATACACATATAAGTATGTAGATAAAAATCTGACAGCAAATAGAAGGTTGAATTATTTAATAAACTGATCTTATCTTTGAACTTAGCGTTCCAACCAATGAAGAAATTTCTTAAAGATGCGACTAAAGTAAGTTTCGGCCGTAGAATAATTACATAAACAATAGGAATTCAGAGATATTCTAGAACCTTTTAATATTGAAAATTTTAGTCGCAATTTTGATGCTAATAAAATCGCCATTTATTATTGACTTCTGCTCCTGAAAGATACCGATCGCGTTCCAAATTCTGAACACAATAATTGTAATGATAACGCATTATTGTGTGATCATTGAGCGATCAAAATCAATTATTATTGTAGTCGAAATTCCATTTGATTAAAAATGTAAATGCATATCATTGTCGTGGAATAAAAATACATGCGTTCAATAAAAATAAAATTGTGCTCGAAAATAACAAGGACGATCAAAACAAGATCAACATTTTTTGGCACGGTATTTTTTTTTTATTGAAGCTTCTGATCGTGGCTCCAATAAGAAATAGAAGTTTGTAATAGGTTTGTACGCAATCAGCACGATCACGTTCTTCTGGACTAACGATCACGTTCTCTTCGTATTTAATTTTTTTTTCTATTTTTTTTATATTTATTAAAGGCAATTAAGATATCACCCGAAGAATTCCATAATTGATTAAGGTTCGCATTTCTGATAACTGTATTGGTAATTGGGCATTTGTAGAAGAGATCTGACTTAAAAAAAACATTGATATGAGCGATCAATGTGCGCTTCACGATCGCAGAAAATTTTTATTGTAGGTAAGTTCCCATAAGAAACTATCGATAGTACGAGTATACGTACAAACCACTACCGCGCGATATTAACAATAAGACGAGGAGGATGATGTTGAGAAAAATTTCGTACCGATAAATTGTGCCTGTTCCCTAATGTACCATGACCTTCGGTATAAAGATAACGTTAAGAGCAATTAGGCGTGTAATGTGTGTGGTTTGATTTCATAACAAATAGCATCATGCATAAAACATGCGAAAGAGAGGTCTTTAACTCGATCGATCTTTCGTTCTGTACATTATCTTGAATCTAGATTCAAGACGATGATTTCAAACCACATTACTGAAAGATCATGTCTTAATGACCCCCATTGACTATAGAATTGCGTTTTATAGAAGCGCTTCGTTTAAGTGTATATGGCCGTAGCCTTTGATTTCTACAAAGAGATCCACCTTCAAATTTTATTTACATTATCAATTGAAAAAAAAAAATCTAACCTTAAATTATGTAATTTTGGGCACGTTCCACTTGGCGAATTCTCTGCTGGTGTATTCAAAGTCTAATTACGTTTTTGATTGAATTATGTTTTTGTGAAACGATTAATTTTTTTTTTGTGCACAAATTGTCCGGGCGAATTGAAATTGAAGAGGCGTTATTGACCTTGTCTAATAAGAATTCTTGTTGCCAGCGACCTAGCAAAGGTCGAAACTCGGAAAGATGAACATCTTTAGAATTGTTTACATTTTTTTTCTCAAGAGTTTGCTTTGATTTGTACGTAGCTTAGAATGGAAGTGGTTCGCGAATTGTATATGTGCCAACTGAATATTGAAATTATTATGATTCGTGGAAGGAATAATAAATACTTGCGAGGTTTGTCGCTACAATATTTTGTTTACGAGTAATAAGTGTATTAAAGTTTAGTTTTACGACGGAAATAACTCTTTTTCTAAAATAAAACAGGAAATTAATATAATTTTTCATTCAATTCCGCATTTCAGTTCCAATACTGTACTGATTTTAGTTGCATTAGTTGCAATTCCGGCAAAAGGTACTGATTTTCAAGTACTGAACTAAAATTAAAACTATTGTTATAGTAATGGCTCAACGTAACGTCACGTAGACAAAGCTGACTATAGCAACAGGTCTTTAGAACAACGTATTATTTTTGCGTATTATATAAGAGTATGCTTAGAAATTGCAGCAATGAAGAATTAACCTCTTTCATTGACCTAACTGTCGTGAAATGAAAATGTGCACTACAAATAGGGGTGGAAACAAACTTCCACACCCCCATTAATGTTTACAAAGAACTTCACTAATACCTTAAAATCTTTTTACTTTTGTCACTGTTACCTTTGTAGTTTTTATACTCGAACAAAACCAACACACTAAATCGCTGTAGTACAAAAAAACATCCAAGTCTCTTTTATGTCTGTTCTAGCGGGAACGCTGAGTTGTCCTTTCGAGCGCCATAAATCCAATCTAAAAGTGCCACCCCTAACAAAAAAAAAATAAAATTTGATCGTCCCAAAAGGAATTTTAATCCGCTTTCCTTTTTCTCGGAAAATAGAATTAATTCATGGCCACATATAGAGAAAATTCGAATTTTCAATGTTGGTTCGTTCAGTCATCGCATGCCAAACTTTCTTAAGTGTTTTTAAGGAGATTTCGTCAATTCTTTTGGCCTTTGTCTGGAAGAAAATCATCCGGTTGGGTATTTAGTCGAGCGAACGGAAGACTTAAGAATACATTCGAAAAAACAAACAAGGTCACAAAAATTTGAACTCCTCGTTCGAGTCAAAATCTCGTCTTGCCTTACCAAGTCGAAGATGTTTCAAAGGTTCTTTCTCATAAGGAAAATGACGCACTTACGGATTTCACTGTCACATGGTTCAGTGGTTTTTCATGCTTTATAAATTAGATTTAGATTCGTATCTTCGCGGGATAGTATCTTGTATTTAACAACCTATAGTCTAGGAGTTTTT
The DNA here is from genome assembly GCA_951812415.1 of Beris morrisii. NCBI lineage: Eukaryota > Metazoa > Arthropoda > Insecta > Diptera > Stratiomyidae > Beris > Beris morrisii. Next base: position 31,103,368 of record OX638310.1, read on the forward strand.
CCTTCATTTTCTTTCTAGCTCCAGACATTCCGTAGTCGGAGAGTTTTTGCTGGGAAAAACTAGCGTTCCCGGTTCTGACTTCTGATACTGCGCCCCTTAGCTGAAATATATTTTAGCTACGCACTAACTCATTTGGATGGATGTTACAGGGAAAATGAAGTTATTTACAACATCCGGTGGTTCCTTTCCTTGGTCACGTTCGACTGTGTCGAGAAATGTGTCTGGAAATAAATTAGTGATGGTAATTAGTACTTAGCAATGTCATCTTCTAGGGGTTTTTCTTTCGGAGACGAAACGTGTTCTTAGTGATTCAATTTTCGTGGTATAGAGTTGAAGGACGATGCTGTATTTAAGAAGTTATTTCAAGAGATTCAGACTGGGATTAATGAAGTTGAATCGAGTCATTTATCTTTGTTGGATTGGAGTATTAATTTATTCAACTTGCGTTTGAGCTTAATTTAAATAGAGTTCGGGAACTAATCAAATTGAGTAAATTTTGCCCAATTCATTATTTCTCGTCTGCAAAAACCTTTATTTTTTGTGTCAAAATCACGTTACTCGCGCGACGAATTAGACTATTAGAGCGACGCAATATCACTGTAACGGATTGCACTCACTAAAATGCATGCTAATCGGCTGTGATCGCGTCGCATTGTAAAACGTGCGCACGTCGCGTTCACTATAATCCCACCTTAAAGAATTACAAAAACAAATATACAAATATAACTATCCGATTTCCATACAATTCATTCCCTTAACATCAATGCCGTCCCTATATTCCAAAGGAAGATAATCAGAGTTGAAAAATACAAGGACGAGGTCGTTTTGAGACAATAAGCCGTCCGTACAACTGCCGCACTATTTCTTCTATCTTTCAATATCCTTCGGTTATTTTTATCTTTGTATATAAAAAGAAACATCCACTTTGATACGTGAGCACAAATGGCGCCCAGCGTAGGGCACGAACCAATGAATCGGTTTTAGTTTTGCAGTGCCTTTTGTTCCAAGACCAGGTGAAAAATTTTGAAAAGTTCGACAAAACTTTTCATCTCCAAAATCGTTATTATTCGTAAATGCTATTATTCCTAAAAAGGATTATTACGTACGTACTGAAATGAAATCCTCAATAGAAATTTATTTTTCTGAAAATTTTTAATAATTTTCACATTGTTTCTTTAATTTCATGAAGGCTCTAATATGAAAACACTTCTGCGAAATGAAGTCAATATCCAAATAATAGTTATAAAGGGTCATCCATTTCGAACTTTAGGATTTTACAGCCCTGCAACTTCCATCCGGGACAATTTCATGGCAATCTAAAATAACAGATGGTTAGTTAAGAGTTGACCATTTACGAATATGGACCGATTTACGACCGCTCAACGCACCATCGTGCGCGCAGAGCATACGCAGATTAAGCGTTGGAACAACAGCAATTGGATGCTGATTTTACTGACAGTGATGAAGCGCATATTCATCTTTCTGGCTATGGGAACAAACAAAATTGCTGCATCTGGGGAGAGGAAAATCCACATTTGATTTGATCCATTGCATTCACAAAAAGTGATTGTTTGTTGTGCATTGTGCGCAGGAGGAGTCATTGGTCCTTTCTTCTTCGAAGACGATCAAGGACGAACACAAACAGTTAAAAGTAAGCGCTATCAAAGCATGTTGCGTGATTGGTTCTGGGATCAAATTAAAGATTTTGATTTGGAAGACATGTGGTTTCAACAAGATAGTGCACCGGCCCACAGAACACGTCCAATAATTGACTTGTCATTTCACTTTGTGGAGATGTAAAGTGGCCCCCGTGCGATCGTGCGATTTAACGCCTCTTGATTTGTTTCTTTGGGGCTACGCGAAAGAACGTAATCCTCAAACTCTGGAACAATTGAAAACCAGCATTCGTGAAGTTATGGCCGAGATAGAGCCCGAAATGTCTGAAAAAGTCATCGAAAAGTACCTAAAAAGGATCGAGTCCTGCAAAAGATCCAGAGGAGGACATTTGAACGATATTGTTTTCCATGTTTAATGGTATACCCCAAATATTCATTTAAAATAAAGAACACGAATAAATTCGCAAAACTGGGTGTTTTATTTAAAAAAAGAAATCCTAAAGCTGAAAATGGATGACCCTTTATAATAGACGACATATGAAGAAGATTTAATTTGATATAGCTTTTTGATGAACGCTTTAAAAATGTGGAGAAATTTCTCTAAACACTTTTGAGTCTGATTCTCAGTGCGATTTAAATATAAACTCCCTCCCATTTGATTTTTGCCACAAAGGAGCTGATTCACCCCTTATAGTCAGTCCATTATTTTTTTTATTATTTCACGGATAAATCCTTTCAGAACACAAATAGCACACTTACAATTTTATATTAATATATTTGGCGAAAATTCGTTCAGTACCAGAGACTCGACTCAGCGTCCAACGAAAATTTTGACCACTTTAAATAGGGTTACCAAAATTTTTGGCAAAAAGTTTGGTACTGAACGTGTTAATGGAGTTGATATTAATATTAATAAATTAATAGAATTATCAAACTTGTTACGGACTCTACCATAGGAACCAAAAACTCAGACAGTCTAAATCTAGTAGAAATTTTAAAAATGTAGCAGACCTCAGTCCAAATTTTTGTCTTGAATTTGTGTAGGATATTGGTGAGATATGACCCACCTCCTTCTGGAAGCTCCACTGGTATTGCATCCAATCCAGGTGCTTTGTGTATTTTTTGATCCACTTCTCCAACAGTGGGTACCGTTGTGGATGCGTGCTCATCAGATAGAGCCCTTGGTACGATAATTGGATCGGAGGCCGCCACTCTATTGTGATTTAGCAGCCTAAAGTACTCAATTCATCTTTGTTTAATATGTTCTGCGTCACGAAGGATATTTGTCATTACGGAGGTTAGTTCGTGGCTGATAGCCTTGTCTTATTTGTTTGACGGACAATATGCAGATCGTAGATTATGTGAGCTCATGTCCTTATTAAGGTTTATAATTATGTCATTATTGTGTTTATTTTGTCAGGGTGTGTAAATAATTGTTACGGGTTTTAACAAAAATAGTTGCATATGACACCGTTGAAGTCTAAACAATACAAAAATAATGAATAACTCTCGTGACATAAACAAATCGCTATTGTTATTGACATGTGAAACTGTTGAAAGCGTAGACTAACACTTCCTTTTAAAAATAGTGCTCCAGTCACCCGTACCAGTTCCGCAATTCACGTACTACTAAAAATTCTCATGAAACCATACTGAGTTCCATTTTTATCGTTAATTAAAACTCTGTTAATTTCATATTTTGCTTCCCGTTTAATTGCCAATTGCATAATAAAAATGTTGTAGGTATGTGACTTTCGAGTGCATTCGTTTTGTTTGTGTTTTTTTCACTTTCTTCGGCCGATGACCAACCGAATGTTTTATGAGAAGCATTCCATCGAGCGAGTCAATTGGGTTCGAGCTCGGATTCAAAGTGAAAAGCTCTGACACGCTCAATCCTCACAGTCAAAATAAAAAAAATTATTTAAAATGGAATTCAAGTCAAGTCTACTGACTCTGAAGGTATGCACAACATGCGACTCGAAGGTGGGAACAGCGTCTTAGGTGAATGTTGGAATTTGGAAATGCACGCAATCGTAACCACCATCGAACCCCACAGGAAGACCAAGGCTTAGTGCAACAAGAAGCGTGAAGTAGTGAAACCATCACGTCCAAAGCTCCGATTAGAGGTCGAATATACGCCAGCTATGGAGCACTTGGGTACTTGGGGGTTCGACTTGCCTTGTATGCGACGCAAACACTAGAGGCGATTCGTCGAGTTCTAAGAAAATCCATTCGAAACCAACGAAATAGGGAACAAGACACACATGGGTACAACGTACATTGATATGAAGAGAACGCTGCTCGGAGTTAGAGTACTTGGACTAAGGCTAAATGCACATAATAGTGAACTTTGGTCACTGGTTCATTGAACTTGCAACCTCGTTGTTTATCGAAAGTGCAGCTAAACTAGTAGACAACCGACGTTCAGCGTTTTTCATCCATCGAGTCAGACTGCAATTGCAGTTTAATGAAATGATGTTTTGATGATGGGCGCAGAGTGCATCGTGGTCCGTGGATAATAGCGAAATGGAAATTGTCACTTAAAAAGCAGTATAACTGATGCTATGACGCTGTGAGTAACTTGTTAGCTGTTGGCTTCTATCTTGAAGGCATTTTTTTCATTCGTATTGTTACCAGTCGGATGCCATTAATTTAGTGAAGAAAAAAATTTCAAATAAATTTTGATATAAAGCGACGTATTTTGGCTATAGAAATTCCAGTTTGATTATCATCTGTAGTCAACGAACAAATGGCTACTTCCGATCTTAAAACTTAGAAACTCAGATTGTCAAAAGCAAGAAACAGCAGCGGTACTACTAGATTAGAGATGGGTCGTTCACGAGTGAACTGTGCCGAAAGAACACTTCATTGAAGTGAGTGAGTGAAATAACTCACTCCTTTTGGTGAACTGCAGTTCCATTGGACACGTGACAAAAAAATATACTGTACTAGATGTACTGACCTTTTTTTTCTCATCATCTAGATGTACTACCCCTTTTTTTTTTGATCATCTAGATCTACTGACCTTTTTTTTTGCTCATCATCTTCTAGATGTACTGACTTTTTTTTATTTTTGCTCATCATCTTCTAGATGTACTGACTTTTTCTTTTTGCTCTACTGTCTTCCGGCTACGACTACTCATCACTGAACTCCCCTCAAGTAATGAACTATGAACTAAAAGAACGAACTAGTTCGCGAGGGAACGAAAACGAAGGAACGATGGAACGAACATACTGTATATACGAGTACTGTACTAGAGCAACACTCCCCCTTTGCTTGTCTACTTCTTTGTTGCTTTACCGAATTTAGAGGATTTTATTTATTGCTAATGAGGTTTCAGTAAGTTTAAAGTTTGTATAGATAGGAGAAATTGAATCTACAATGTATAATTTTCCGATTATTAATAAATTGTTATCACTAAGTGCGGCTATTATTTAAATTAATTGAGAGCTCTTATCAAATTTGTCAAAAATATATCAAAAATTCTTTTGACTTTAGCGATGACTACGTCGTTAATGCGAAAACAATAAAAAATTGATTTTGGTTGAGCTTAAAGATATGTAATTTAAATTTTACAATGATTTTTATTGTTATTCTACTTTTATCAGTAAAATACAGACTTATATGTATTTTCGTTAATTGCAGTTTGTATCATACTTTCTAATAAGTACTTATTAAATGAGCGCACACTAAGCGCGGGGAGGATAAAATCACTTAGGCACTGTTTTGATAACACTTCGGATAAATTTTTCTTTCTTTGGTTAAAATTTATGATGTCCTTTCCCAAAAAGTAAATGTTATAGAGCTCCTATGCTATCGCAAAGTTGGCCTTAAGTCGTTTTTCGTTGTCAGAGTATTTTGTGACCATTGCACGTAAGTCACGATCGCAGAAGGTATTACTCGGCTGATCGATTGGCAGTATAACATGGTGAAAAACTTTCACTCGAATAGGCCAGTTGAAACTGTTGGAATAGGTTGTCAACGGATAGTTGTATATTGAGCTAAAAGACTCTGTTTCCAAATTGAGAAGGTGATCCCAGTTACTGAGAAAGACACTAATAATTTTTCTGCGATTAAACAACCTCGGCTGCAGAGATAGGACGAATATTTTGATATACAGCGTCTGACTAGAAAACTCTAGCAAGCCACTTCATTGAATAATTTTGCTAGGCATTATTCTCAAAACAGTTTTTTGAAAGTATCAACTTATGTTATATTCTTCGATTTTAGTCCCATCATAAAATTTGATCCTGACAAACTTCTCCACTTTTTCCTTATAAATTTTCTTCAGTTCCTGTTTGATGCTATCTTGAGGCAGTTTTTTTTCTTCAAGGACTTGCTGTTTTCCGAGCCGAATCTTTTCCTTCTAATACCTCTTATGGGTAGACGTTTGGCATATGCACAGTTCGCAATTCTATCGATTATTTCGTATTAATATAATTATTTTTATAAGAATGGAATTTTTCATGGTGAGAAGCTACCATAGAAGCAAATTTGTTTTAAGTTTTTTGTTGTTTTCCGGCGTCAGTGGAGTTTCTGGTGTGAAACCCCAACACGAAATCTCCGACTTTTGATTAATCGCTGTCCCTTGAGGGCATGACAGTTGGAAAACCTTCACTGGATAGGCCAGTTTTTTATAAGACTGTGTTGGACTGGGTCCGAACGAGCTGTTTCGTCATCGGATGGCATAGACTCGTCAGAGGGTGTATCAAGTCTAAATCCGAAACTCCCTTACAGCTGGTGGCATTGCTTGGGATTATTCTATATATGCGATGTTGAAACTAATTTCATTACCGCGAATTATAATTTAAGTAACACTCTTGCCTTCGCTTCCTTATACTAAAGGTAGGTGGCACTGAAGATCACCCAATATTTCAACCAATTTGGTGGAATTAAGGGATCGAAAATGGTATTGACCTAGAAATTTCAGAGAAAATAATCTGTGAAAATTTCATGACTCAGAGCTTAGTGTCAGAAGAAATATTAATGTTTCAGACGTCAAAGTTAAAGTTGAAATATAGCAATACAAATTTTCGTTAGGTTTTTGCAAATTTCATGCAAAGTTTAAGTCTTCTCTCTTGTCGACTTCGTCTTCTGTCGTACAACGATTCAAGATAAGCCAAGACGCCAACCCATATTTAAATGGGACAAAAATTTCCTTCGACGTAGAGAAAGAGAAACAGGACCTAAATAGCGAAACCTTTTTTTTCCTGTTTACGTTACAACAACATTAAAAATTTAACAGAAAATAATAAAAACTAATTTCGGAATTATTTTCTTACATACGTGGAAACTAGATTATTGTTTTCTTGGTACGCAGTTGCACGAAAAAAACTGTTAATACTGTTTTTATTTACACTTAAATTAGTCGGAATGCTAATTTAGTGTCAATAAATGTGTTATTTTTGAAATTTGTACCTTGTCTCAGTTCTTAGAAATAAGTTGTTTGTTATTTTGCAATTTAAAAGAATATAAGCTGCACTGAATCATATGAACTTAAGTAAATATGATATTTTATTTATAACTAAGGTTTGGCTAATAAAATTGCGTTTTAAATATGAATGATCAAATAGCAAAAGGTTGTTAAATTTAACGACGATATCTTTTGATTAAAGTTTCAATACCTTTAAAGCATATCCTCCACCAACTGTGATTGAAAATGTGATATTATTACCCTTGTTGTAAAGTAACATTGAAGTTCTATTAATCGCTAAATAGAAGCTATTTGTATATAGTACTATAAATTCATGTAAAATTACCTAATTCACTTATCTCAAGCAATTTGTAAGTTCTCTTCATGATACTTCTCGTAACTCGTGAAACTTTACATTGTAAATAGAGTTTAACGTGCGCCTTCTGAAATATTATAAATTTATACGAAACAATTTCCAGTACACCAGTTTTAGTGCAGTTTAGGAACTTTGAGAGCTTCTGAACTCGAATAACTATTTTAATTAAATATCTCAAAGTCTAAACAAAGATAATTATTTTCAAGTGGCAAAACCAGACTAAAAACTAAGTACAGAGGCGGTACTGACGTGCGTTGAATGCGTAGATAAGTGCTCGTAATTTAAAATATTTATGTCCAAAATTTCTCATTATTTACTCACGATAAGAACAATTGAAAGTTTTAACACGCAGCGAATGAGATAATAAACTTTAAATAGATAATTTTCTTTTTTTGTGTAATTATTAACTTTCCGGAACGAATATTAAAATTCGCAATTCTTAATAACCACCGTGGTTCGAATTTCGTTTTCAAGTAAATATTTTTTCTCGGAAGAAGTGAAAATTTTCCTAAATGGTTTACCATTATTTTATAAAAAGTTTTATACGCTTGAAAGGAGGCAATTTTTATCGAAAATACATTGCATATATTTTCGGTTTCACATTTTGAATAAACGAAAGCAATGTATGAATTTTAATAAAGCAAATCAACGAGTTGCGAATAAAATGAATAAATATTAAAAAGAATGTTATGTTATTTAAAAACATGATATTTAATAATGATACGTGCATAAATTTCATACAGGCTCGTGGGCAAACCATTCAAACGTATTATGCACATTGGAATTTATTTAAAAATAATAACAAATTTTAGTTATTTTCACATTGCATTCAAAATAATCGTGGAAATATGTTGAAGCTTGAATAAGCAACGTGGTTTTTGAATTTTCAATGAAAGTTGCTTTCAAATTCGAGTTCACTTTGTATTTCTTAAAAGCTTAATAAAGAAACAGGAAGAGATTATCCTGGTCTTAAGTAATGTCTCTTAAATTGCTAGAGGTTTGAATTAAGCCGATAAAAACTACTTCTCATTCAGAACTTGTGCGACCGTTATTCAGCTCAATCGAACGCAATAAACTTCATGAATACCAATGTGTCTAAAAGCAGGGATGATCTTGAATAAATTCACACAACATAATCCTTACGGTTACCATTACTTGGACTAAGTCGATTTCTGGCTTATGGGCTGTTTTGGAACACGTGAGTCGGAACTGTTCGATGAAAGCCAGGAAAGAAGCTGGAAAGAAGCTCCAGACTTTCGTGGGTGAAACTAAGGCTTCCGAAAATGCTTTAGTTACTTTAAACTACGTTCGTCCTTAAACCACTCAAGGAATCTTCATCAAACATGAGGTTGAGGTATAAATAACTTCTTCACATATGGCGCTAAAGCCCAAATCAGGCCTTAATAAATTTCCTTCCTGAGTTGAGTTGAGGTGTATATCAACGCCAAAAGGAATTATATATAATGGGTTCAAGCTAACTGCCTTGAAAGTAGTTCAACTATCGCTCTTGGGAGATCAGTAGAAAGTTTGTATGCTCCGGGAACCAGCCTCTGTATGAACATGTGGAGAACGATCGGTATGAAACATAGTTTCACAGGGGATACAGTTCACATTCTGTAGGAAGAAAATTTGTTAGAATCACGGCTGTGAACAATGTCTACTGTACAATTAGAGATCATGCATGATCATCTCCTTCCTAGATATACGAAAGTCTTAGGCGACACCTGATTTTTATATTGCTGCGCTTATATACTGCACGTGTTGAGTCGAGCATATTTCGTGGCATGTGTGAAACATGCAAGAAGTATCTATAAAATGCGAGAAGCGTCTAGAACATGCGAGAATAACTACGCCATTCTAGTTGGGTATTGCAAGATTGCATGTTTCTCTGAAAACTTCGATTTCATTGATGAGTGAGTAGTTCGGTTTGCCAGGGGTACGCATGTAACAATATTATCTTTCACTTGAACATAATGATTGAATTACATAACGCATTTTGTAAGGAAACGATGTAACGCTGTAAGAGTACTCCGTGGCTGCCTAACTCAATATTGACAAAGCTTTTCCCAAAATCAATCCCGAATTCGTTTTCAAACCTGAAACTGGCGGCTTCTCTGATACCAATCTTTCTAATGGGATAGTGATCTTCCAACCTGAAAATGTTCTTATTTCGCTACTTTCGACGTGATCTCTCTAATCTGGAAGATCACTAGAAACATTATTTGGATCATATCATAAAATCATATGCTCATTCTTCACTCATGGATCTCCATTCGATCTATGCGTTTCGATCTAATTGACGATCAGTGCTGGGCATCCAAAATTAATTAATTAGAAAAGATCATTGCCTCGATATTTCAACGTTTCTGATAGATTTAGTTTAAGACCAACACACATTATATCACAAAGTTCATGGCCCTTACGAGTAATTGGAAACATTCTCCGTCTAAATTCGATCGTACCGACTTTATTGTAAACTTTCTTCTATCTTCTCTAAAGATCGATCTGCAAGCAAATGTAAATTTATATGGGGACATGAAAAATGTGGTCTTCATGTTGATTTTCCAATTTCACAAGCTACAAATTTATTCGTCCAACATAAACATTGGCCCGATTGGGTGAAAGATGAAGCTAACTGGGTGTTAACAGTATGCAACTCAGATGCATGCAATCTGGAAATAGTATTTCAGCGCATTCTGCTATTTTTATCTTACTATCGAGCCAAACATATCTAGTAACTTTTTGTGATAGGGAAAGCATTAAGAAGACTTTATGTACGGTATTAAACAACCTTAATAGCTGCTGGTTGTTCTTCGCTTTTTATTTGTAATGCGGCTACTAGATAGCTGGGTTTATCATATTCCAAAAGTAGTGAAAGCAAGATCGCATATCCCATTTATAATAAACTATTTCTAGAGCGCGCAGCGCATACCGTTCGTGTTATTAAAGAGCGCATTAATTATGGGCGCGCACGGAAACTAAACCAACCGACAATTAATTTTGATGGATGGATGAGTTTGAAATGTTCACCAACTAACGAAGAGACAGTGTCTTTACGGATTCATCGACGATACAAGTTCTCGGTAGTATTTTCCGTTGTTTGAAACTGGGTCCCCAACTATAACAATTTCCCCTTTTTTATATTAGACCTTATCTCTGTTTTTAAAGAATTTCAATAGCGTTATAATGTATCATGAAATTATCTCGACAAGAACAAGATAAACATGATTATCCAAGGGTCTTGGTAGATTAGCGGTAAACACTGTTGTGTACCAATTCACAAGTCTGAAGATCGACCACCCAGAGGTCCAGGGTGGCTCTTTGATCTTCCCATAACTTTCCTGTCTGGAATTTCTGAATCAACGTAGCGGTTTTCAGTTCACAACGTTCTATTTTGTAACAATTTGAGTCAATCAAAAAATATTTCATTGAATTCCTCAGTTGACGCAAATTCAATGCATCGAAAACGCATAGCTCTCTTTAAAATCTGTAAAGAAACGAGAAAATTTCAGAAAACCAAGACCAAAGCATACAATATTAAAACACTTCTGGAATTCATTGCAAATATTTCATTAAATTTTTACTATTTAAAAAAAATACTTAAAGCCTGTTTTTTCTTTTTGCAGAGACTTCAACACGAACTAAAAGAGGAAACAATGACGTCACTGAATCATATAAAAAATCAATGATCCACTCGGCTCTTTACCGAGTTGGTGATCTTCTCTAAAGCGGCCACAAAGCAGTATTCAGCCAGAAAAATTCTGAAAAAATGCTTTTAAATTCCTTATCAATTTCTTCCTATCTTTATGAAGTCTATCGAAACTCGCTGCAATCATGAATTCCGTATTTTCTGCTTTCAAGTCCAATAAAAATGACAAGCAAAAGTCGCTTATAGGCGGCAAAAAGATCCCGACCATCACGCAAGATAGCAACTATGAAAACCTAAGGCACATTCGTGAGATCGGATCGAGCACAAAAATGATGACATCAATTGTGAACGATGATATCGAAGAAGATCTCCTGAATCATCGGAAACGACCGATCGTACTGACAAAAATGCTTAACGAAAACGACTGCTATCCAAGCATGACTGATGTTGATGTTGTCGATCATGCACCTGTCCTAGTAGCACCAGGTATCAAAATGACAACAACTCTAAAACCCCTAGAAACGATGAAGCCACCACCACCAGCCGAACCGTTTTCCACGAGTAACAATGGCAGTCAATCGTCCTCCTCTTCATCATCATCATCATCATCATCGTCCTCGTCCTGTTGTGATAGTTTGCTAAGTTCGAAATCCACCCTTCATCACAATCACGAGCCCCAGAACATCATCAGTAGTTTAGGCGGCGATCCGACAACCTGCAGTCCAACGATAAGTCGATGCAGTAGCAGTTGCAGCAATAGTAGTAGTACGAGCTGCGATGTCACAACGATAGCCGCTTCGTCCAGGATTCAACCTGAGCCTGGCAATCCTGCAGCGATGGTCCTTATCAGCGATAATCATACACCTCCAATTATCATGGGCAGCAGTAGAAGGACCAACCCTTCCCAATCTCAGTCACCTGTTGCCTCGAATTCGGCGACGACAACCCCTAAAAGTGCTCGACACAACAAACTTCGCCTTAGCATTAGCGGGCTAAGTAACGGTTCGATGCCATCGGTCCATGGTCGTCCTGCAGCCGCATCCAATGGAGCTACAGGCGGACAACCCAAACAAAGACTGTCCACTCACCAGAGAAATTTGAGTCTCGACTTTAGGTACGTATCTATGCTAAACAAAAAACTGAAATTAAATCGATTTTTGTATCTAAATTGCCAAAGTATCGATTCGGTCATATTTGCAGCGATTATTGATTGATGAATTTGTGTGGTGTTTTTCTTTGGCTTTCCTATTCAAGGCGATTTGGGTCAGGGCCGATAAAGCCGAGTTCTTAATAAATGGATATTAACGGGCAAACTTGAAACTCTTCATAGAGCAAATTTTATCAAAAAGAAAGTCATTAGTGTATTCCATTGAAAGCGAGTTAGAGAGGCACTCGTAGCTTGAATATGTACAGTACGAGCCACCAACTTTTCTGCACTATTATTGAATTTATGATATTTTTTACAGCAAAGTTTTTTTTTGACCACACACACAATTATTTTTAATAGAGGTGTTCTGTGTGGTCGGCTTTTGTATATTGCTAGCGGTACAAATTCTTTAAATCAATTGTTTAGATTTTTATTATTTTTTATGTTTAATTAAAATAAAGTTTCAAATTAGAACAAATCAATAATTCGGAAATTCACACTGTTGCTCGTGGGAAAAAAATCACGGCATCTCGTCTCAAACGCGATAGACACATGACCACCTTAATTGGCAATTTACTAATTTCTAATTATATTTAAATTGGTAATGAGAAATTTGCGTACATATGACCATCCATTTGTCAATGGATTAGCAACTCAAGAAATAAATGAGTATCTCGTGAATGTCCCAGAATAGATTTCGAAAACAATTGTTTATTTTGCAACTGATTTTTCATTTCATTTACATTTTTTCTTATCAGATTCACCGTAAGAGTTGACGCAAATTGTAAAGACCGTCAATATCTTTTTCGGCATTTATTTCCTAATGCCCAGTCCAAATTAAGTCTGGATCCTAATGGTTAATGTTTAGGTTATATAGTTGCCATTAGGCTAAATGGTAAACAGAACCTAAACGGATTAACGATTAATAGACATTTAGAGCGCTCTGTGTGTCTTAGATGTTAAGCTGGTTTCCGGAAAGTTCGTAGTCGCGAGAGAGGGTAATTAATGCTACAATCAGTGGCGTACTCAGCCTTGTCCATAGGGAATGACGGATTTTGAACATTTGCAATAATTTTTGAAGTCGATATCAACAAGAACAGAATAGAGAGAGTGTGTTGAATTTCTTCAGTTCCGCTCCGCTGAGCCATTGTTATTTCTAATGAGTGATTAGCCCATTACTAGGTGGGATTTGAACCCACGACCTCAGTGTATGTAGTCTAGCGTGATGACATTAAGGCTACCGGGAGCATCGCTTGGCGTATTTGCGAAGGACGAAATGGTTTATAGCTCTCAATCACATCGAAGTATCTTTTAAAAATCAGATTATATAAAATTCAGAGAATTTGAAAAACGCAGAAAGAAAGTAACTCACATGAGAGAAAATTCGGACACAATAGAATTCAGACGAACCAAAATTCAGACACGATAGATTTCAGATGGGACAAAATTAGAATTAAACTGAATTCGGAAAATAAGATGAAGTTAATAAAAAAATTGAAAGAACTTTTGATTTCAGTAAAAAACAACATAATAATGGTGAATATATATTGACGTCAATATTTCATGTATTGAATTCTTTTAAAGAGATTTATTTCAGCAATATCTCCAACAAAAAATGTTCACCGTCAATACGTTGGGAATAACACAAATACCAAAACTCATGCAGCCCTGTCGCAGTAGTGGCTTCTCAAGTATTTAAGCTTATATTATACTGTATGTCACTATTTCAAATATTTGACTATTCCCGCTGGCAAATACAGTAAGATAGTGTAGTCATCAAATTTTTATTTGCCACATATTTGCTTTGCCGGAAAAAATTTGATAGAACTTTTCGTCAAATTGGTTTAGTCAAATATTTAAAACCATATCGTACAGTGCAATAAAATCTTTAGTATAACTTCCTACTGTCCTTCGGCAGTACTAACGCAGATAATTGTAACAGAACTAGCTTATAAATACTGATTCGGTCTTGTTAAAGAAATTATTTAACAGAAAAGAAAAAGATAATCGGAAATTTGAGTTTTCTTTGGACCGAATTCAGTACTGACAATAGTCGAAAATTCGAGACATGAGACGGTATTCATTTTGTCATTTTTGAGTATTAAATAAGTTGTAGAAGTTCCAGTCTACTGGATTGACCAAGCCTTCTATTAGGTACTCTACTTAGCTTCCAAAGAGGAACCTAAAGCTGATACACTGGCACACATTTCCAGGATAGGAGATTCGGCGATGGATTAAGGAACTCTTTTTATCCTTCATTTCGCGAGATTCATTCATAGAAGACTATTTTCGAGATATCAATAGCGAATAAGCAAGAATTATTATTCTTGACTGGAAATATACTCGTACACTCCCTGAAGATAAAATTCTAATTAAAATGACAACGAAAATACATTTTCTCGTCACGTTTTTCTTGCGCAATATTGGAATTGCGATTTATTTATATTAATCAAAAAATTCTTGAATTAAAGTTTCTTGAGAGCGAATGTGTGTGCATATGTGTGGATTGAAACCGCAGATAGCTTCATATCTAGCGCATAATAAAATCATATAAAGTACGCAAAATTGCAAGTTAAACTGAAAGAGAGCGCTTGCAGAAAATCTTCTCGGATTGCAAGTGTAAGCATATCTGATTTGCATTTGATTGCACCCAGGGCCACCTCCCGTCTCCTCCAGTATTCTAGTACTTATTCTCGACAATCTACAATATCATGTCGCTACATAAATTTTTTTCCTGTTCATTTCATTTAACAGTACTTGGGGATGTGTAATGAAATATCTGTCATGCGCCTTCCGATCCGAGCCTCACCTCCCCAGTATTTTTTTTACCATTCAATTAAAACTACTCGTTTTGTGGCAAATTCCGTACATATTTTCAATTGATTGCAGTCACAGTCAAGAAATCAAATTCCTACTTTTCTGTAGAGTTTGTCGGTTGAGTTGTTCGATAAGATTTTCATCATTAAAATCATCGAGAGAGTAGCGCGCTGAAATTAATTGCGGAAGCTTTCTTCCAAAAATAAGTGATGAAATTTTTTAATTTGTAATCAAGGCGTAAGTTGGCGTGAATATAAAATTTACGATGAAATACTTGTACTCCATGAAACAGGGCTACTTGCTTTAGAAATTCTTCAAACAGACATCACTTCATGGAATGTAGAGCGACATGATGTGGGATTGAGTACGAAATTTCATTCAATGGAAGAAAATTATCTTCTATCCATGGTTTGCGTAAAAAGGACGAATTAATTGTAGATTTTCCTACGAAGGATAACACAATGTTCAAATTATGTGGCAAATCCTTGCAAAAATTTATATTTTCTTCGGTAATTTTGACGAATCTTTTCCGAAAATCGCAATTTGTAAAATTGCTTCTCCGTCGAAACTTTAACTATGCGCGATTCTTGAACAAATTTGAATCCAAAAGGGGCCGATAAAGCTTTTGATGTGAATGAAATTCTATTCGATACGAAAGTTTACTTCATATGATCGGGCTATTCGACAATGGGTTTTAGAATGCTACGTTGCGCTACTTTGTAGCGTGTGAGTCTACATTGTTTTAAAGTGATAATTGGAGATCGGAATTTTCGGAATGAATATTGTTTAATAATAAGAAAAACTGTATATAAGGAAGGTATACGGACCGAGGTTAGGTATGGCGAGGCGCAAAGTAAATCGCCAAAGCGAATTCACTTGCGCGATTGAAAAATGATTCACCTAATCTTCATGAAAATGAATGTACGTAGAGCGCTATGTAGCCATAGCGAATCGCTTAGAAATCATGAAGATTTGTAAATGAATAGATTTTCTCAGGTAAATTTAATTTCGAAGAATGAGATAAATCATTAGTAAATTTGTTTCGAATAGAAAAATATCTCGCATTTTTTATACTTCACGTGCACTTGCATTATTGATTCTTTCCAATTAACTCGCAAGTGTCTTTTCTTTGGGTTCTTCGAAAAAATATCAGTCGTTTATTTTTTTTTTATTTTTCCATTTTTCTTCACCCTTGGTGAATCCGCACTAAACATTCGATTTTCCATCACCTTTGGCGAACGTTCATCAAAATGTTTGCTTTAGAACGTCCTGTCTACACTCTCGCCTAGTATAGAACTGGCCTAAGGCTTGCATTATCTAGAGTATAAACAGTCGTAAATGATTGATCTTGACACGAGTTAATATAACCTTCGTCAAATTTGATCTAATTTTAACTAACCTATAGACTTGAAATTGTTATCATACCAATAAAAAAGTGAATGTACTCGTGACCCCTTACTATAAAAAAGAAAAACCTTTTCTCGTTCCAACTTATCGTCTTACGTAACGAAAACGATAACGAATTGAAGGTCGTTCACGACTCAGTCGAAAATTGAAAGGTGCGCTACTCTACTTCCTACATTAGGCTTTTAAGTAAACTAATAAAAAAAAAGACGAAATTACTAATTTTGGCACCGATTTGCCGTCTAGTGTCGCCAAGGTGAAACGAAAGGTGAGACGGTCATCGTGCCGCGTATACATTTCACTCGGCCTGTGAAACTTGTATAGGTTCACAATCGATAGGAAATAGATATATCGATTGTCGTTAAAATCTACGACTTAGAAGTGACGACGTCACACAATATTCGTGTATCTCTCACGTTAATATTGCAATGCTCACTCAACCTGCATACACCTGACCACATCATCAGGTCGCCTTTGTCGTAGCGGACAATAAACCGCAATTTTTTTTTCATACGATTTGAACTAATTTTCTACCATGTAAACAAAAAAAAAATCCGACGTGTGAAGTCTTACAACGGTGAGAATATGTTACCGACGTATGTTACCTTTCCATTCAGCACACTGCCAATTATTAAGCAATCGGGAGGAAGTGTTCGATTCGAATTGACTTTCATCCGAATTACGCCTATAAAAATGGGAAAAAATGCTATCAAGCATATAACAGAATTTATCTGTGTATATTTTCACCCCATAGAATCCATAGAATCAATAGAATTATTACATTCCGATCGGAATAAATGTAGCGTAAAGGTAAATAAACAAAACTTTATCCAAAATTAGACGGCTCCTGTTGATTTTCCTTTGTACGTTCGAACATTTGAGTTCGGTTCTATCCAAAGGATTACGAAAGCAGCAATTACATAAATCCGAATTTAGTTGAAGTTGATCCGCTGGAATTTAAGCTATTTTTAAAAGGTGGTAAATTGCAATGGGCAATATTACGGCAATGTTTAGAACCGTGACCGGTAGCAAACAACATTTGAATTTTTTCCCGGGCTACTCCGGAAATCTATCGACACGGTCTCGTTATGTAGGTGCAAATATCGGCACAGAGTTTATTGTAAGCTGCCAAAAAAGTAGCATAGCAATCTGCCTGTGAAGAGAATATTTATGTTGCTTGAATTTAAATCTTTCATTATTTCCCCGCTTTCCATTGCTTTCCGCATTTTAATTTCTGCCAGACTAGCTTTTACCTTTGGGGCCCCCGTATGTATTTCATTGAAATAAAAATCATCTGGAGTATGAAAGTCCGCCGGGTTTTGGCTAAGAACCTTGGTGTTTTGTTCTTCATTTCATCAAATTCGCGGCTTACTCGTCCCGAGATCGTCTGGGATTTGACCTACTCCAAATTTGAGGGTCCGCTAGAAACAAGCTTCGCCTTTACTAAGGACGTTTGTGTCATCTACGGTTAGATATAACAATTCATGATGTCAGCCATTCCAATTAAATTTTGGTTGGTGTCTTGGCTTAGCTTAACAGGTTTTAAAGCAGCTGACGAAGTCAAGAAGAGAGTAGACTCAACATTTTTTATTGAATAAAAAAGGACAAAATTTTCTTTCTGTGTTAGGTAGGTAGGTACGCGTGGCTGCCCGTGAAACACGGACACACTTAGACCTAAAAGGTCCGTTGTGTTACCACAGGATCATCGAATCCGGTCCTTCTCGTCGAACCATTTAGAGCTTGCGATGAAGCGTTGGATTCTCGCGACCTCCATTGAGGCAAGGTCACCGAGACAGTTGAAGAAGTAAGGTGAGCTTTCCTTCTGACTGATAGAGCTGGACAGGTACAGAGAAGGTGAAGGACTGTCTCCTCTTCCTCCTCATCCAGGCAGCTTCTACAGAAGTCGTTTGAGAAGAGACCGAGTCTTTTAGCATGTCGACCTATAAGACAGTGTCCGGTCAGGACACCGACTGTGGTGCTGATATTCGCACTGAGCAAAGTCAGCTTTTTGGAGCGTTTTAAATTGTTCTGTGTTAAATATGACGATATGCTATGAGAAAAGTAGGAAAAATCGGCAAAAGTACGGATGCAACATGATTATCTTACGGCAGAGTTTAAGATGTATTTTGAATTCGAGGTGCAGCAGGATTTGTTAAGTTTTCATCAAGAAAACGACAGAAAGAAGAAAAAATTTTAAAATATAGAAACAACACTTAGAAATCAAAGCCAATTCAATTTCTTACGATAGAACCTAATTTCTGGAATTTGTTAAAACATATTCAACCTCCAATGTTTAAAATTATGAAATTCATTTCTATGCTATTGTGTAAAGATCCAACATAATTCCATATGCAGGAATAAAAATCTACTAAACTCGTTAATTCTCTTATTTGTATAAAATGAATTTTTGCTCTATTAGAGTCAAAAATGTTTCACTGTTACCTACGATTATAATTAATATCCTAGTGAACAATCAAAAATTGGTGTAAATATGAGATGAGTTTTAGTTTATGCAGCTTAACAACAATTCACTATGGCCAACTTTCGCTTAGTATAATTCGTGAATATAAATTTCAGTTCAGAAACGCACATTTGAAGGAATCCTCAGTGTAAAGGTGTTTCGGATAATTGCATAATACACCTAGTCAAAGCAACCAGATGATAAAACTGATCCTTCGGACCTAACTCAGTTTTCAAACTGCCATATTCAGTAAAGGTTGCTTCAACTGTCATGTCCTCAATGGCTATATCCAGGGCAGCGTTCAATCCCGGTTGGTATATCTTATATGTCGGTCTTTAGAGGAGACTCAACTAATAAACATTTTTGTAGAAAATGTGTGGACTTCAGCACACCTCACCATACAAAAGTTCTTGAAAATTTTTACATTAATTTAATGGATCATTCCTCAAGAAATCGGTTTGCTCACGAACTCAAAAAAAATGTTTACAGGTAAAATATTTAAACTTGTGTCACAAAGCATTTTTTTGTGAAATCTACCGAGTAATTGCGAACAGTCTCTGAATACTTCCTATGTAAACCACTTGGTTCTATTTTCTTTAAAGAAAATTGTTCGGAACTCTTCACATATTCAAATATACAATTTATTTATTTTTTTTTTAACATTGACGTAAAACTACCATTGGCTCTAGCCCACCCATTGTCATCGGATCTGCGTAATTTACTGAAATCTTACGAATAAAAATTTGTTCTTTTTTTGTTTACTTTAGTTGTTACTAGCTTCTTGTTAATTTCGAAAATACCTGGCATGGAAAACAATGAGGGCATTGTTTATATGTGCTATCATGAACATTATAATAAATATTACATCCTGAATAATGGAAAAAGATTAAAAAAAAATAAAAGAAAATTCACATACGCTTGTTATCGCTATTATGCAAACAGATTTCATATTATGAAGGTGCCTTCTGCTATGCATTGTTAGTGTTTCTACGTAATAAAATCAAAGAATTTTGTTCTTATTGTTCTTTTTGGAATCATCGTATTGTCAGGTAATGTATCGATAGTGCAGTTGTTAAGATTAATTATAGTAGATATCAGATACACCTGATGACATTGACCGCCAAATTGGTTTATACGCACGGAACTAGGCCATTCATTTATTATTTATTTCTTTTCATGGAAACTACACATGATTATTTCGGTGCAAAGAACAACAAGAACGTGTATAGGTAGTGTAGCATTGAATCACATAAATTTTGTTCTGAGATTGTGTCAAGTGAATTGTGATTCATTCATAATGGGCTTACTTCTATGTGTTTTGGTAGTTGATTCATATTTTACCTGGTTGTATTTGTTTTTTTAGGAACTGATTAGAGTAATGTCATAGGTATTCATGCGAATGCTTTCATTCCAAATCGGATTCTAGGATTAGTATTTTTGTTAGTACTTAACTAAATTGTTCGATCCTATAGAAATTTGGTAGAACAAATCTCATAATTACTCCATATTATGTGATAATCAAATTAAACACATTCTTCTATAACGCAGAAGAGCAAGACTGTTTCAACTGGACTCTTTCGGTGAATCGATTTCATCTCGACATACACTCAATGGATTCGCTTGGACCCTAACTAGCTGACATCTTCTTCAGTTGGAGATTATGCGCAGTGGCTCAACAAAACTCAACAAAACTCCGAAGTGATAAAAAATCTAGCTCCTAGCGAAAATTTATTTTGATCGTAAAGTACATCGTTATTTTTTTTTCAACTCATTGCCACATTTATAGGGAAGGACGTATATTGAAAAAAAAGTAGTTTCAATCGACCGAATTTGTCATGCATACATTTAGCATCGCAATATGCTTCATGCCTTTTGGAGTATAGAAGCTTCATTGTATTCTCCTACATGTGTACATAATCTTGCAATTATAAAGCCTTAAAGCAGCCAACGTATAAACACTTTTGAACTCTCTAACACGTACCATACACATACATACTAAAATTGTTCTGTTTCTGTTTGAATCCGATAAATTATAGCCCTATCTTATGATCCGGGACCGAGACTCATTAAGATTGTAGCAATTTTAAGATGATATCTCACAAACACACCGTATTAAAGATTTCAGTTGAAATCGGCTAAACCTTGAAAACGTAGTCTTTTCTGCTTACAAATGAGGTGAATGGTGGGCAAAAGTTGATTTTCAAATGCTGCCCATATTTCAATTAAACCTGAACATGGTTTGTTTTATGTGTGTGAATCAAATTCTATTTGGTCTCATACAGTTTTCGGAATTATTGCTACAAATCTTTAATGAACTGAAATGTCTTGAACTTAAGGCCCAAAAATTATGAAGAGGTACCATCGAATTTGTAATCTTTTGCTGAATTCAGCAAGAGATAAACTAGATAAGACTGATGTAATCTTTAATGGTGCCTAAATAATATTTAAATACGTAACTTTGCGCATGATTTTAGTGACAAATATTTGGTGAGAATGGTACGAAACTGGATTTTTGCTAGATCAACTAGTTAGTTATAAATGCCATAAATTCTGCTGTAATTCCTAACAGATCACGAACTGATTAAAACTTGCTAGACCTGTTTTTTAGTAGCCAGTTTTACCTAGAGTAACACCCTTTCAAGAATTTGGATTATTATACTATCAGAAGTGTGTATAGAAGTCTACATGAACGGTTTTCTTCTAATTGGAAATTTTCCCTGGAAAATGCTGTTAGATAGTCAAATCTATGTTTGTCGCATTATTTTATTTGTTCTAGACAAAGTCTATTTTGACGGAAAAAATTGGATTTTTAGTGAAATATTTGACAGTATGGCATACAGTATTACACTGCACACTAGCTTTACAGTAAAAATATCAAGCTGATATAGTAAAGGGTTCTTGCGATATGAAGCCTCCTTTCCAGGATACAACCCGCGCTGGCCTCCTCACACTCTGAAGGCAACAACCCTCATATTTGTTTTTTTAAATTATTTTTAGTAGTGTACCTTTAGTATACTTCGACGTATATGCACCAAATTTCAATTCTCTATTACACACTGTTCCATAAACTATAAAGAATTTATTTTTCCTGACCTTTGTATATGTCCATAAGTGATATAGGTAAATTTAATATTATAGTATGAGCAATTCCAGATATATAATGTTCAGAGAGAGTTACTTTATGGCGTCGTACTTTTGGTACATTTTGTGAAGCCCCTTCCACCAACAATAGACTTCGCCTGCAACAAAATTTATTTTTTCAATGCTTGTGAATAGTTTCAGAGATATACAATTCTAAAGTTTTTACTTTAATCCTTCTCTTCTCCTCCCCTTACATTTCATCCCAGCAAAGATTGAATCTCCAATAGGAGACCACCCACTCCATTGACTGTGAAAAATTGAAGCTCCTACCTATGCTGGTTTTTGAGTTAGAACGTGTCGCTTGGGTATAATCCGCCGTATACGCCGCGGCGGATTTTTTTAAGCGATTAAGTAATCTCAAAACGCGAAAATTCATAGTTTCAGGGTATTAAAATTGAGAACAGCCTAGGCACTTCATCTCTTTGGTGCCCCCTTTCCTTGATGCACTTAGGAGGTTCTTATATTGCTTGGAGGTTATTACAGTTCTGATACAATACACCACTAAACTGGAGTATTGTATCAGAACTAGAAAATTAGATTAAGTTCTGAAGAATGAACGTAACTTCAAGTAAGACTGAGATTGTCGTCTTTCCCTCTTGCAAAGATGAGGAAGAAAAAACCACACAATCCTATTGCTAATCAGAGATTCAAAGGTCACATCTGTAACCACAAACAATTTTATATCCAGCCTTCCGGCATGAGTCCATTAGTCTTCTTGTCCATTTCATCCTCGCGCAATCATTCTTTGTTTCTTTATTAAAACTCAGTTCTTAAGAAAACATGAAATATCTCCCTTCCGTACGTAGCTGCTTCCTATGAAAACCTCGACCGAAATGCCATAAAATATGTAAATTCCAAAAATAATTTAGCTCAACCTTAAAGCCACTTCCACTATCCATAAACAATAAATTCCATCTTGTAATAATAATTCTTTCATAGATTTTGCGTAACGTTTCCATAAAAAATATACGTTTGATGTAAAAACAGTAGGCACAGATATCGGATGGCACGATTGAAAAAAGCCAAGAAAGAACCGAATTCCGACTCGATTGTAATCCTACACCTGTAATATCTCGATAGTTGGTTGGTAGGTTTCTCTTTCAATATTCTAAAGGTGTGGTCACTTTTGGATCGAATTATCTTGCAGATTGAATTTTATAACTAGCTGAAATCGAGACCTTTGTGTTTACATTCCGACGCCAGTCGGCCGACACTATCCCAGCTACGAGATTGCTTGAATTTTATGCACTTAACACTCTAAAGTTAGAATTATTGGAGGCTATTTGGTTTGCCTAGAAGAGTCAAATCAATAGGAAGGCCTTTAAGCCGCTAAGCGCTAGAAGATAGACTAAGCTATTTTGGCAGCCATAAATTCCAAAGAATTGGTCGGACATTGAAATTCCAATCGAATTAGCTAGACGAGATCTCGAAAGATACGAGGCCGCCCTAGCATAAATTACAACCTTTGGGAGGTGTCTCGACACGTGTCTCAGGATACTTTAGTGGCTCTGTTTTTGTCTATTTTTATTATTTCCTTAAAATACACAAACAATGTGAAAGCTTGTGATTCTTTCTTATAGAGTTGATGTAACAAATACGAAATTTTTGTATATTTAGTACATAGCTGTGACTCTATTAATGACGTATTAAATCGCTATTTCGAGAGTCGTTGTTTTGGCATCATTCCTGCTTTTTGCTGCTGAAATGCGCGGGAGTCCCGTAAGTAAGTCTACGTTATTGTTATACTGGCTATTTATTAAGTTGAGTAGAGACTTTCTTTCATGTCACAAGTGAAATTATTTACCATCAATCGCACTGACCATGCTCATTTCTATACTTAGACGGGGGCGAATATGAATTTTTGTTATTTCGATGACAACCGAGCTGGAAAGAATGTTGAAACTAATTTTTCATGTCTTTCTACCCTTGTGAAAAATTAGAGTACCTACTCAAAATAAATATAAGCCAAAAGAGCAGAGAAAGAAGTGTATCTAAAATCTGATCAGGGCTTTATGATTCCTTATTACGAGGGGTGGCTGAAAAATGCTTAGTCTAAGTTCCTTTTAATAGTTGTGTTCTTTTTTAAAAATACACGCCGTTGAAACCGCCTATTTCAGCAAGGACGGGTGTGATTCAAATAGAACCTTTACTCGGGCCGCCCAAAGGTGTCCCATACAGAAGGAAATATTGAAAAAGTCGAGAATTTGGTACTGAAAGATCGGAGAATCAAGATTATGTTCTGGTCATTAGCCAAGAACGGTTAAGAGAAACCTTCCAAGAACATTTGCATATGGAAAAGATCATGCCAGTTGGAATAGAAACTTGTAAGTAATTTCTGGATATCTGTAAGAATAATTTGGACAAAGCTTGTTCACGAATAGTGACCATCGATGAGACATGGATTGTACATGACCCTGAATCCAAAAAGGAGTCAGTGCTGTAGATAAAAAGGACTAAGCTTCAAAAAGTTCTAGGTGTAACGGTCGGCCTTAAAGCTCTCTGGCTATGAATTTGTTTGAGATTATGAAGGAATGTTGTTAAATTTTTATCTTGCTAAAGGCTCTACGATAAACAAAATCCTCTCTCGTTACCTTCAAACGCTGAGGCATTTGCGCGAGGCTGTGAGGAAGAAGAGTGGGTGCTGAACCATGACAACGTATCTGTACATTCTGCGTTGCTCATTCGCTATTATTGCACAAAAACGACATGACCCTCAACTCCAGCCCCCGTACTCACTAGATCTAGCCCCTGCGAACTTTTTCCTGTTTCCAAAACTCAAGAACCCCCTGAAAGAGCAGATATTTTACTCAACGAAATTTAAGAAAAATCGTTAAAGTAGCTGAACACCATTTTAGAAAATGAGTTCACAGGTCAGGGTTCTTCCAGCAGCGGAATCGACTTTGGGAAGAATGTATAGCTTCCCAAAGGGAGTACTTCGAAATGGATAATGTCCAATGCTTATAAATTCTTTAAATAAATTTTTAAAAAAATCAGTCCTGCCACTTTTTAATCACCGTTCGTAACTTTTCTTTTAAAAAATTCGCACCAAACTTTCGCGAAATTACGTCAAGCCGGGCTATTAACGCACCACATTTTTTCCTTCACATGATGAATAATTGTCAAAGGCTCATCAAGCACAGTGGCTCAGCACGATTCTCTACTGATTCAAATACGGTTCATCATATCGAAAAATATCTGCGCCTAAAAATATTATGTGGGAGTTATGAAAATTTATATCTTTGTGGAAAAGTTACTAAATAAAAAAATCATTTTTTATTTAGATTTTTCATAAGTTAAGACCAATGTTCATTTATTCTTCTAATTCAATGTACAGTGTAGTACAGCGAGTAGTATTGCATGGTATAAGATATCGTGAAAATGTTGAATTGCTCCCAGCAAACCAAACAGATTCAGAAATAAGTCATTAATGTATTTCAATAGTAGAGAAGTCCGAAATCGATACTTTAATGAATCACCGATCTTATCAAATAGTTATTCATTAATAAATCGGTTTTAGTGAATCATTAATGAGTTATAGTCTGTAAACCTATTAATTAATTCTTAATGATTGGTTATTACCGTATTATTAATGATGTGTAACTGCCGTAATGAGAAGATAAATTAATTTACTCCATGTAAGTATTCTTGAAAAGTAATGCTTTGATTGTGTGCGTTTTCATTAGAATTTAATAAAGTAAAATGCAAATATTTATATAATAAGGCCCGTATTGAGAACCTCAGTTCGACTTTGGGGAGGATATCAATGGTAACATATCATGAAAAGTAATGTCTAGCCAGTGCTGGTGCAACGGTCATGCATGCTTCCTCAGTTTATACGCAAGCACTTTATCTAACTTGAGGACAAAGAACCCATAATTTAGATGCTTTGAATGATGAATAAAATTCCTCGACCCAAATTCCGAACATTTGTTAATTTCTATTGCTTCCAACCGCACTAACAATTAATAACTAGTATAAAATGGTATTGAGTTTGAAAGAATTGGCGTGAAACGGAAAGTACGGCAACGCCAACTGAAAGTCGAAACTTTTTTCCTATAAACTACAGTCACAAGAACCTGTGGTTTATCAAGCTTATTAATCGAGACTTTTTGCTGCTTCATACAAACAGCTAGATACCTACTTGTTGTTCTCCTAATTTTTATGTCAAAGAAATTATTTTATAAATACAATCATGTACTATGCATTAATTAAACAATTATCTAGCTTCTACCTGATACCAATAATAAAAAAATTTATAGGTACATACATCATCACTATCTTACGGAGTTATCACTGTGTGCAATCGTAGAAAATCCCATTATAAAATGATAAATTCTTATTCGAACGTGCCATAATTATTGCTCATCATAAATAAATAATAATAAAAAATTTCAATAAATTCATACTACAAACATTTTCAATGTGTCAGAAGAAATTTCATTAGCTCGAAATTATAAGTCATTGTTTTTCTTGTTTGTAATGCTTAATTTTTACTAAGGAGTTATTCAGCCCGATCGCGATAACACACTTGCAATTATTTTTGCATGCCTCATACACAGTCAAGTTTGCTTTTTATTATCAGACCTTCTTATCGCCGATATTAAGAAAAATATACATGTAAATGAAAATATTTCTTTTATTCCATTTTATTTCAAATGGTTGTTAAAAATAAAGGGTATATCTGTAACATTTTTTACTTGATATTTAATTGTATACTTGTGATTGTATATAGTAAAACAATTTACGAATTAACTAGAGGTGTGCACTAAGCGTAAAACTAAAGGATTCTAAGTTCAGCAGTAAACCTTTTTTTTTTTTTTGAAACTATCACTTCGCTGTTTCTCTATTTGCGCAGACCCTTTTACCACTTAGAGTCAGTCTGTAGCCCCTAAATTTCACCGATCTAAGGGTAAGATGTTAAGCTCTGGTCCGGTTTACAGCCTTTTCTGATGTCTACGTTGAAAAATATTTTGCACACAAAACGTTCCAAACCAGAAGCATTGGTCACATTTGTTTCTGGTGCTTATAAGTCGGAACAGTTCTTAGCGCGCATACACTGTACGCGTACATCGGACCAAAGTCACAGACGTCATTCATAGAAAATTCCTATCCCAATTAAATTTTGGTTGGTGTCTTGACTTAGCTTTGTTACGGATCCATCCGTAACTATATTGTCGACCTGCAAAGAAATAAAACAAATCTTTATTGTTGAATTCAGAATTATATTGGAGTTTACTTACCTCCGAATTGCTTGTTTTTTTTTGTATGTCTCCCACTCTTCCTGAGGCGATGAACGCTCTTAGCTCAAGCACCTAAAAGTAAACCAATTAAGAAGTATTAGTTATTTTTCAGTAAACACGGAGAAGAGGCGAAAAAAAACGAAGGAATCAGGTTTATTATGTCATATCAGGGTAAATTAGATTTAGGGCTAGTGTTAGTAGTCAAGTAACTAATCGTATCAAAAACAAGGGGATACTTACGAGAGACGTGACTTCGTCGACGCAACCAACATAAGTATTTTTATTCCCACGGAACCGTATCCGTAACCGAACGGAAGCACACAACATCAAAAACAAGTATGCAGCCTAATCGTAATACTTACACTCCCCGATGGTTACTCTTTCCTGCGTAGCCGCTGACTCCGTCAAACCTGAAACGAAGAAGCAAGGAATCACTTCAGTTATTGATATCAACCGGTGGTAACCAAACAAATTAACACAGAGGAGCACGGTACGAACAAACAATTAACATGAACGACACCCAGAAGACATTTAACGAGAGCACAACACAGAAAACAATTAACACGGAAAACGCAGAACGATCACGGAAATATAGCACAACACCGCACTAATGTCACAACATTGAGAAACGTCACTCGACGACAATACCGACGAGCACTGCACGAACCGCGAGAGAGTGAAGTCGATAAGGCAGATCAGCAAGGTTTGGGTCCATGATAAAAGTCGGATGGTGAATATAAAGTGGACACCGAATCAACCGAAATAAAAGCTAATCAGCACGAGAAGTTATTAAAATTAAGCGAATGACCGGAGAAAACGTTCATTGACCCAGGAAAACGGGGATTTACCGATGGAAAAGCTGACCCGAGGTTTCGCGGGAAGTGCAGGACCCAAAAACGGCCTCTTTTGGATGTTGATAGTGAGACCGAGCGGAGTGGCAGTTAGTTTTTGAAAGAAAGAAGCGAAGGAAAAAGGAGTAATACGGCGAGGAACGAGACCAGGAGGCAGAAACCTGGACGGAGATAACATTAGAGTCGCGTACGAAAAAGCTGAGCAAGGAGTCGAAAAGAAAACCAGACTTCGTAGGACAACGCACCAGCGGCGCCCTAGAATTAATAAGGTAGATAGGAGTAGGAATATTTCGAGTGAGTTCAATTTAGTTAAAAGAATTAGCCTTTAGTGGAATTTATCCCAGACATTTATTATTACTATTTTTATTTTTTTTTTCTAACGTTTATAATTATCATTAGAATTACATTTTCTTATATTTCATTACGACACTGTGTCTGATAAATGTTGTGACGTGTTTCAGCCTCTTTTCCGTGCATAGGATAATTCAAAGTGAAGAATTTAAGAGTGATTTCCCCGATTCAGTGGTTCGAACGGGGTAAATCGTGCAAGAGCGGGCTCCTTAAATTCAGGAACCACTGGCGCCCACGACCCTTTTCTGGGTTCGGCCGGCAAGGACCCGTTCGCACCCCTTTTTGGTGCAAGGGGGTTGTAATTGCGGTTTTAAAACTGTTACCGCGAATTTTAACCGTAATAGCTTGTATATTTTTACAACAGCTGACGAAGTCAACAAGAGAATAAACTTAAACATTATTTATTGGTTAAAAAAGACTACATAAAATTTTTTTGCACGAAATATGCTGAATAATTTTTTCTAGAAGATGAAAAGGAATCTATATATTTGGACGGGTAAGCTCAGACTTTTCAAAACTCTTATCATATGTCAAGTAATACAACATGAACTTGAACGAAGTTAACTATTAGAGCAAAACATTCCCACGACTCCTACCTCTTAAATAAATGGAATAAAATAAATAAATTAGAAGAAAGGGAATTCAAGAGACAATCAGTACATGAGAAAATTATTATGTGTGTATTATTACCCTATTGATATATTTGTGCAATTTCAATTAAACGTGGTCTCGGCTAGGACTTCCATCGTCACCATATGTCGCTAAAAATACCGTCAATGCTGCTGGATATCCTGCACAAATTTTTCATATTTTCATTTAATGGGAGGAAGTATTTTGCCTCTCGGTCCATTAGCGCAAACAGATCTTCAAAATGTTTGTCTTTTTAAGCAAAACTCATGTACAATCTTTGCTGTCATGTTTCATGTAGCCTATCTTCAATCTAGCCGCTTTCAACTAGCACTTATGCTCCATACGGTATACTCGTATCCCCAACGATGAGAATACTTAACGTTTTACTGCCAGCACATTGATCAAAGACAAAACTTGATCTATATTTAGTTTTATTCGCTTCTTAGTGATCGTACAGCGATACAACGCATTCGGCCTATCCATTCTTTCGACCCAACCCAACTCCTCAATGCAATCAGCTTCCGTATGAATCATTATCCAATTTTCGCTGATATTATTAAATGACTGATCTGTTTGTTGGCTGGCATTCTCCCAAGACTTCCAATAGAGTAGTCTACACCACAAATTCGATAAGATTCAGTGATTGTTCGAAGTTTTCGAGTTTAGTTTAATAGAAAACCCAACTCATCCAAAGATCATGCAAAACATTTCCGGAATCTAATTTCGAGCTGTTTGTGATTAAGACCTAAAGAAATTTGTTTGCACATTATCGCCATTGGTAACAAAATTTCGGGGGAATGTGCGACACAATTAAAATGGAATTGAATCTGCAAAAAAAAACCAAATGCTTGACTGAAATTGAAAAGACCCTGAGATAGATAAAAAAAAATACTTTCAGATATTATATGGCCAATGTTTGTACGCACTCGAGACTCGATAAAACCGTATGTGTGATATAATAAGCAGCCTCAGCAGAATAAGAATGAACAGTACTTATGTACTTGAATCTCGAGCTTTTAAACTTATCGTCTTGATTTGGAAATTATGTAACTCGATGTATTCAAAGTGCGAAAACTATAGAGAAGTACTCGGTCTTATCTCACATTCAATTCAGTACGATGAGACGCGAAAAAGGTCAAATATATTTAGTTTTTGTTGCTGACGACGAATCGTACTACAATAGATCTCAATGGAAATATGAATAGGCTTTGTAAACTTCACCAATTTCACACCTCGATTTTTGTTGTATGACTGAAAGTGCAGATCCATGTTTACACTAGGACACGAAAATTTTTCAGTGTAAAGTTACCGATTGTTCGCTTTTCACGAGGTATCCTACGATCATTTATCACGATTTGATAAAAAAAGAAACAGAACCGATAAACACTAGTAAAACTAGCTCTAATAGTGAAATAACGAGACAGACCTCCTGCTTTATTGTCTTTCTTTGATTTCGGATTGAATGACTTACCCTACCTTATCATCTATCAGTAATACTGGATTACTTAACTTGTGAGAAGGTCATCTACTTTTTAGTGTCCATGCCCGCTAAGCTTTGATATTTTTTTCCCGGTGTGTTGTTTAAGTAATTTATGGTTGTTTCGAACAGGTTTTTTTTTCGAAAATGCTATTAGCCTGAAGCAAATGTTGAATCAATAGGTTCTGTGAACTATAAAAAAACAAGAAATGAAACCATAAAGTTTCTAAGAAAGTGCTGCCATTTATTCATACTCTTATAATGAGATAATCAATAGTGATCGGTTTTTTTTTTAGATAAATAGATGCATGGATACCGGATCAGAGAAGCTATCTAGAACAACTGCAACATATATGTTGACTGACAATGGCGAGTTTTTTTCCTCAGTTTTTGCATAATTAAATGGTTGTCGAATCTCTTCAATTTGTATTCATTAGTTGAACAAAATATTTTATGCATCAAGTTTTAATACTGCTTTTATATAACAGGTTAAGGTTAAGCGGATTATTACTCACTCACTTTTTCGATGCCTCCACCTTCATACCACAAATCTGTGTTAAGTGGTCTCAGTTTCGATTTATTGCGGCCTCAGTGGACCTATTGTGATTACCAGACTCAGAACAGTTTGTTTGTGAAACTACTATCTTCATCCCTAAGCAATCCTCTGACTATTATGTTTAAAATGAGTATTGTGGTGTAATCTTTGATTAGAAGCTCAAGTTCGACACCCACTATCACATTTTTGCGAGCACTGCTTCCAGAATGTCCGGCTTCATTCTAACATCTGGTTATATGTTCTCTAATCTCGATACATGGCCTGAATTTTATTTGCCTAGACGGCAAACTTGTCACTCGTTAGATCAACGTTTTAATCTTGATTGAAATGATGAAACAATTTCATTTTCTGATTACCTTCCTTTCCATCTTCCTTTTATTCTCAGTCCAACTTTATCATTAGTTACAACTATGGTTGGTTGGTTGGTTTACGTGGTGGCCCGTTTACCGAAAACAGGGCCCAATTAGCACAGAAAGCGCCGTTTTGATACCACAACTCGTTTAACCTGGTCGTTGAGGGTTGATGAAGTGGATACATGGTTTAACAGAGACCTGGGGCTCCAATGGATTATCATATCCATCCGGAGCTGTTCAGGAAGGCGATTAGTTCTTCAATCTTGTTCTTCGAGATCTCGTCAAGGCTATTAAAAAAAGGTTTGCTTAGTACGCGAAGTCTGGCTCTAGCTAGGGCTGGACACTCGCAAAGAAGGTGGATAACAGTTTCCCTCTTATTTACCTCCCCACAACTGCGGCAATTGACGTTAAAGGGAATTCCCAGTCTGGCCGCGTGGTCGCCGATCGGCCAGTGACCCGTGCTGACTGCCGTTACTCTGGAGACGTCCACACGTCTCCTGCTCAGGAGTTCATCTGTTCTTCTCCGGCAGTAGGATGGCCATATCTTCCTAGATATGACGCAGTTGGTCAGTTTCTCCATCTGGAGTTCGCGTTTGTGAGAAAGTGGGTGGAAATTTGGCGCTTAACAGTCCCTAGTGGGACCTGAACGGATTCTACGAGAAAGCCCTGAAGAGCAGAGCCTTGTCTAGCTAATTCGTCTGCCCGCCCGTTACCCTCTATCTGGCTGTGGCCTGGGACCCAAAGCAGGGTAACTTTGACCTGACTTCCCAAGTAAGCTCCTCACGGCACTGTTCGACGAGTTTAGAGGAGGTGATAGCCGAATCTAAGGCCTTGATTGCAGCTTCGCTGTCAGTGAGGATTACAACATTGCGATTTGGCGTAGCATCTTATTGCAAAGACCGACAGGCTTCCGGGATACCCAGTATCTGGCGTAGTCCGGTAAATGGTAAGACTTTGCGAAAAAGTTTGTGTCTGAGAAAACTGCCGCTCCAATATGACTGTGTCGAATTCATGTATAACTGAACCATCCTTCCATTCTGCCCTGGTTGGAAAACCTACAGCGAAACTCTTCTTGAAGGTCAGTCTCGGGATAATGTAGTCAGTCGGCGATTTAACTATCTCCGCTGGTAAAGATTCTAGAATGTTGCTGTGACCGTACGGCTTGGCATACCAGCCCCAGATTCCTTGAGTCTGACAGCGCTACACGACACAATGCTTCTAATATGTAAATCGATAGGTAATAGATGTAATAATACGTTCAAAGAGTCAGTCGGACATGACCTCATTGCACCTGTAGTTCCGACAGCTACAGTTCTTTGAACTTTGCTGAGTTTGTTTATGTTGTAACTCTTACTCAACGCTGGCCACCAGGCTAGCGATCTGTAGGTAAGAATTAGACGTATTACAGTTGTGTACAACCACAGAACCATTGTTGGTTTAAGTCCCCACTTTTTGCCGAAGGTTCGTTTGTAGGCGTAAAAGGCGATACGTGCTTTCTCCACCCGTTGTTCTATATTTAACTTCCAGCTGAGCTTCGTATCGAGCACAACTCCAAGATACTTTGCACTAGATGCTAATGGTAGTTAATGGCCGTTTAGGCGGGGGTAAAGTCCGGTATTTTAGTTTTAGTGGTGAAGAGCATCAGTTCAGTTTTGTCCGGATTTGCACCCAGGCCGCAGCTAGCAGCCCACGTGTTTGCCTTACCCAGCGCGCCTTCCATGATTTCACTGATCACTGAAGGAAACATCCCTGATACCAGTATAACCACGTCATCCGCATACGCTACCACCTTAACCCCTTCCCTCTTCAGTTTTACTAAGATCTTGTTCATGACCATTAACTAGAGAAGAGGCGAGATAACACCACCCTGAGGTGTACCTCTGCACACAGATTTTTCCAAATGGCTGTTCCCTAAGCTAGAGTGGATAATTCTCGTACTCAACATGGATACTATCCAGTCGCTGAGACATTCCTCGACACCGAACTCGATGAGAGATTCTTGAATGGCCTTAGTATGAACGTTATTGAAAGCACCTTCAATATCTAGAAAGGCAGCTACGGTATATTGTTTGTAATGAATTGTGTATTCAATTGTTGGCACAACCTCATGCAGAGCAGTCTCTACGGATCTTCTCTTGAAGTATGCATGCTGGGATTTTGAGAACGGAGATCTATCTAGGATCTGTCGCAAATGGATGTCTAATATGCGCTCTAGTGCAATGCGCTCTACTTGTAAGCAGGAAAATATTTATAAAAATGAGGAAACAAATTCTAGTTACCCACCCAAACTGTCAAATTATTTAAAACAAATCTAAAAAATTCACAAAAAAAAATAAATCATACTGTCCCAGCACCACTAATAATTTTTTTTTATTTATGCATTTTTAGATCTATGGGAATTTTGTTACCTCCAATCTCTCAAGTAACTAATACAAGGATCAATTTGACACAACATCATCGAAATCGGAGCCTTGATAGTGCGCTTCAACGAATACCAGAGGTAATTCTTTCATTGTCGACTATAAAATGGAATTTCAAATAAATTGCATTCAATTTTGTTTGTTCAGGTTGAAGTATCATCACCAAATGCAGAAAATGAAAATACATTTTGCACAAATTCCATACTGGGATCGACCATGTGTTCGAAAATTGTAACACTGACGTCAACCATTCCTCAAAATACTCCAAAAGTTTCATCCAGTGTTAATACTAATATTATAGGTATGTAATCGTAGAGTGGTCACACCTCTTTGTGCAGGGCAGTTATTGAGGAACTTTTTCGATTTTACAGATTCCTGTCAACGGGCGAATTCAATGAATGGCAACGGAATTGAAAATTCAACCTCCAGTACAAAAATTTCAGAGAGTAAAAAACGTGAAGATTTAACGAGCCTGGGCTCTGATGATTCAGGTGAGAATTTATGTAATAGTTTTAACTAAATTTGATTTGTTTGTAGACTAGTATTAATGTATGTATTCGTAATCGCCCACTTTACAAACCGTCGCCCTATTTGGTCGAATGAGTCTGTTGTATATTGACTTGAATTAATGGCGAAATAGATCAAATTGCGACAAACAAACCTATTGGGATCAAATATTTCAATACCAGTTTGCCACATTCGGATGTTTCTTTTATTTTGTATTGATGCATAAATGCTTGCTTTCGTTTGTGATTCAGTTAAACTCACCCACTAGGATTGCTAAATAGCTTATCAATGTTTATATAGATGCGAAAGAAAACAGACGCCATAATTTCAAAACACTTGATGTTCACTAGAAAATTAATTATCTTGTCAATATGATGAAGAGTCATATTTTATTATATCCCGATTTTTATTTTTTCACGACTTCGAACTGAAAATGGAGGGTGTTGGTCCTTTTACAATAACGTAATGAAAAAACAAACAAAAATTTACACAGCATCATTTAAAAGCTATTAGAGAAGGGCTGGAGAAAAGCAGTCGGCGGATATTTGTATTTGAAAGTGTTTGTTAGAATATACGGCGGAATATATTTCTCGTTTTAGTCGCTCGAGAGTGAGACGATTATCTAAAAATCGTTGTACAATATTTGGGTAGAGAAATATATTGTTACTGTAGTTCAGCAAAATGAGATGCAAAAACCGCGTTCCACCAAGGTTGTCATAGCGTATGGACAAAGTGACTAGTCGCTGGGGCTCCAATAATATTGCGAGTGGTTAATGGAAGTAAATTTAATTCCTCTTTTCCATTGCGGAAAAGGAATGGCATGGATAACGAGTTAACCTTTATAAAATTTAATTTCTTAAGTCGCTCATGAATCTTGCATTTTTTCGTTTCGTCTTTTCATTAATGAATGATTTCTGTTGTCTCTACATCCAAGATTTTTGCCAGAGACCGAATCCCAGAATCACAAAAATACAATATACATCAGTGACGAATTAGAAAAAATTCGTGTGCCCGTAGCTGAGGAACTGTTTGTGTTTTCCGTTAACTGTTTAGATCTCGAGCAATAACCCCATAACCTCGACTCAATTTGAAATTTTTGTGTCAAGCAGGACAGTTTGTGGGTGTATTCTTCAGGCCCGTCCCATCAATAATAATTGCAATGTAGCATGGATAAAATCAGAACATTTTCTCAACTTGAGTGTTGTGTTCTTTGAGGAGAATTCGTGGTAATATTTATGACGGACAAGTTGATCCCATGATCAAAAGGTTGGCTCATAATGTTGAAAAAGCAACGCCATTTTATTAATTTATAAAGTAATAATTAAATCAAGATCACAATTTTCCACATCTACTGCGTTCCTCATTGTTCAAATGCTAACTCAATTTTCTTCGGCTTCGGCTCGTTATCGTTCTTCCATGAATAATTCAGGATAACAAAAAGATAGAAAATTCAATGGTTCGAAAATATTTTCCCTTATCTCGACATTGGCATTGGCATCCTGAACATGTTTATTGCCTTTGACGGGTATTAAGCTCTTCAAAGTTTTACTTTCTTCCGTCGATAATTTCAAAAGTGAACCAAGTTGACTGAAACTGTGATGATGGTACGGCGAAAGGAGAATTACAATCAGAATTTATTCAAAACTTTATGAAATTGATAAGGCACACTGATAGGCACGATTGTGGTTGATGTCAATCAAACACAACTCATTTGTGCTTCGGAGCGGAGATAGTTCGTACAATATGCACGTCTATTGTGTGATTGCGATTAATAAAGATATTGTTTATAATATTCTCTTCTTAATTGGAACTTTGTTTAATAAATGCAATCGATAATTTGCTCGTTCGAAATCAAAACGGCCTTGCCTTTAATTTGTTAATAAATTTTATTTTTGAATATCATCGATATTTCGACTACAATTTCTAAATAAAATTTCTCTACTCGAAACCAGGTATAATTTGTGGATCGGAATCGGATCAAGTGTCGCTCAATCGTATTCGTCAATCGCATGAAAGTCTCGATTCGGGCGAAATCGACCCCGAAGAAGAGTGTATTGAAATACTCGAAACAACGTCAATGGAAGAAGAGTACAAAATGCTACAGTCAGATTTATGTTTTTATCAAACGCCCGAAAAAGACTTACGGATTATCAAAAATCGACGTAAAATCAACAATCAAATTGACGATGATGACGACGATAAAGACGAGGGAAATATAAATAGCGGGAGCGATTGTGACACTGGCTATCATCATGAACGACACAGTACAAGCCACGATAGCATTATTATTGATAATAATCGAATTTGTGTTCCAATTGAAATCGGCGACTGTTTACCAATAACATCCAATCAAAATTCAAGCGAAGATTTCGATATAACTCCGACACCGAACGATGAGATTGCGAAACAATTCGAAACGGGGAATAGTAAAAGTGCGCAGCAAACGAAAATCGAAATTGAAACGACCAAGTCGGAACATATCAAAAATGAAATTCTCTTCAAGAATTTTTTCGGTGCAACGAAAAATGCAATTTTCCGAACCGCACAAAGTATAATCGAAAATCATGAAAAGAAAAACGCGGCCAAAAATAAGACGGACGAATCGGATGTAAAGTCGCCAACGGAAATTTCAAAGAAAAAAGAATTTTTCGTTCTCAAGTCGTGTTCGAATAAAAACAAGCCGGCTACAACTCCCGATCCGATGCCTAGTGAAAACGATATTAAGCCGATTATAAAATCAGCATCGGTTTCGTCACTCAATAAACTCAAAGTTCCGGGCGTTGTTAAATGTTTCGTTAAAGAAAATGAGCAATTATCGCAACCTATGAAGACTGAAAAGGGTCCTAGCGGCCTGTTACGATTCTTTGAATCGCCTGTTTTTAATATTCATTTTGCCGTTCATTATTTATTCTATTCGAAAGAGCCCGGTGTGTTGAGCTTTATCGGCAACAAAGTGTTTAGTTTTCCCGATCAGGAAGTCGATTTGTATATTCCGCAACTTATCATTATGTACATTCAAATGGACGAACTAGCCGAAGTTTTGGATCCATACTTAACGTATCGTTGCCGGAGATCGGTAGATTTTTCGCTAAAGTGTTTGTGGCTTCTCGAAGCGTACAACTATCAGGTCGAACTGAGTCCTACATCGCCAACGGGCAAGAAGACAAATCTATCGCTTATGAAAGAACTGTATTCAAAAAAGGAACGAAAACAATTGAAAACACACGAAACGGAAGTTCTTTCGCCGGTCAAGAAAACCCATCATCGATCGCAATCCGATGCAACAGTGCTCCTCAGTGATTCGCGGCGATTTCCTTCGTCTGGCGCGCTAACTTTAAACTCCAAGATCTATCCGCCAACACCAGCAAAACTTTGTCTAGGCGATTTAACTTCGGGAAAGGCGTTCGACAATGGATGTACGTGTTTCGAATCAGTTCGTGGTACTGTTAATGGTTTGCTCGGACATAAGACTGTTTGTTGTTGTGGGGTATGTATTAGATTTTGTCTTTTGCGCTTACGAAAGAAACTAACGAAATTATTCTCTCGCCGGACTCTATACAGGCACCAAAAATGGCACCGCAAAAGGAATTCATGAAAGCATTAATCAACATCGGAAGAAATTTAACATCACTTCAAACGAAAGCGGAAAAAACGAGTGCGCTGCGAATGTTTTTAAATTTAATCAATAAAAATCTACCGGCACGTGTTTGGCTTCCATTGCATTCCGATATTCCGCATCATATAGTTAGGATCACCGAGGAGAAGACTGCCGTTTTAAATTCAAAAGATAAAACGCCGTACATTATTTATGTTGAAGTAGTTGAGGTCAATGATATTTATTCGTCGCCCGTTATTCTTAAAATGATGCCAAGCTTAAGGCATACAAAAAGTGAAGAGAATTTGGAATCGAAAGAGAACAACTCTTCGACAACGAATTCCGTTACAAATTTATCATCGAAAGACTGTCCGATTGAATGCACTAATAATAATAGTACTAGTAGTAGTAATTGTAATATTAAGGAACCGAAAATTTCGGAAAGCTCATCGACATCGGAGAATGGCAATCGAAACGATGTGAACGAATTGCATTTTACCGAGGACGATGTCTGGTCTCAGGAGGACGACGAAATTACCGCGCAATACTTGAATCTGCATAAGATGTGCGAGCGTGATGCCATTTCACAAATGTCGTTGGATTCGTGCGATTCGAGAGATCAAGGTGAAACATTTCTAGACTGCTTAAAATTTGTCGATCTAATTTTTTAATGACATCGTCCATTTCAGGCATTCCAATACTATTTAACATCGGCGATGTTCGAACGCGACACTGTAAAAACTTGAACTGCGAGAATACGAAGCCATTCAGTAACGATCCCGAAGATCCATCAGCAGCTGCTCTAAAAGTAAAACTAGTAGAATATCGACGTTAAGTTTGAAATTTAGACCAACTCATTTTGTTTTGTAGGAACCGTGGCACGAAAAGGAGAAACAAATCCGCGATTCATCGCCGTACGGACATCTCTCAAACTGGCGATTGCTTTCGACTATTGTCAAGTGTGGCGATGATTTACGGCAAGAATTGATGGCGACACAACTCTTACAAGTAAAAAACGCTAGAAAGCATTAAATAAAATTCATTCATAATTTTAATAAATTAATTTTTATTCGATAGATGTTCAAAATAATTTGGCAAGAAGAGAATGTTGAACTTTGGGTGCGACCGTATAAAATCGTGTGTTTATCGGACGATAGCGGTTTAATTGAACCGATTCTGAACACCGTATCATTACATCAGATCAAGAAAAATTCCAATAAGAGTTTGCGAGACTATTTCATCGGGGAATATGGTGATCCGGAAGGGGCAAAATATAAATCAGCTCAAAACAATTTTGTTCAGAGTTGTGCAGCGTACTGTTTGATTTCGTATTTATTGCAAGTTAAGGATAGGTAAGTGCCGCCGGCGAGATTAATTTGAAAATTTTGAAATGATGCTAAGTGTATGATTTTGCTGTAAATCTAGGCATAATGGAAATATTCTTCTTCAGTCTGATGGACGCATCATTCACATAGATTTTGGATTCATTTTGAGTATATCACCAAAGAATTTAGGTAAGTGGAAACATTTTGATTTTGGGTGTTTTGTTTTTCACCCACTGACGACAAAAGTAATTTATCGCATAGAGAGAATAACTCGCTGTGGCCATAATTTTTGTATGTACAACGGCAAAAGTAGACAGTAAAGTATATTGGGTTCGATATGTTGATATGATCGGGGACTCGCCGGCGCAATGGCTGAAACCGCTAGTCTACAAAACCATAAAACCAGCTACCAAAAAAAAAGACTTCAAACATTACTGGCTACGACATTTTGAAACGTAACTACACTTCCTTGCAGTTTGCTTCAACAAATTTGCTATTCGAATAACGTCATAGCAATGTGTGGTGTGATGTGAATTTATCGCGACGTGTCTTTCATTGATTGGCTTCTAGAAAATCGATGCTCCAATTTAAAATATCTCCATCATTTTACAAATACGCAAAATGCATTAACGCAAAAGCTAATCGTTCAACTGCTTCATAAAAATAATCGGCAGACATAAGAATGATCGTTTTTCCGTTTTATTTTAACTACAAAATAGAAAATACTTGGTATCTGTCCGTTACACACGAGCTCTCAAAAACAAATCTTATTCTGTCTATGCTTTCTAGACCAGCGTAACTATTTTTGGCGATGATCAGAGTAGGACGATTTAATTTTAACTATAAATGATCTATTTGAAAGAAAAGACAAAAATTTTTGCTAAGTACACCAGAAGTGATAGTTTAATTAATTAAAAAATTGATCTTTCGTGCCCTTCAGGATTTGAGCAGTCACCCTTTTTTCTATGTCAAGGCACTATCTGGCTGGAACTGCCGATCGTCGCGGTCAGCAGTAGACTACTGCTTCAGGCTAAAACAAGCTGTCCTCTCTGTTTGCGACTGCTCGGTAGTTGAATGTTGTGAGTGCAAAGCAGCCGCGGTGAGCAGTTGAGATTTTCAGTTACTGCTGACCGCGACAGTCGGCAGTACCAGCCAAATTCTACCTTTAAGCGTTTCACAGAAAGTATCCTTAATGAATTTCGTGACTGTAAATTATAAGAAAAAGTCCTAGGCATCTTTCTAGATTTTTCAAAGGCATTTGATACAATTTGTCATGCAAAAATTATTCAAATCCTTCAGAAAATAGGTATTAAAAACAAACCACTAGAATTAATTAAGGACTACCTCTCAAATAGGTCACAAAAGATGAAACTAAATGAAACAGAAAGCAAAGAAATTCCAAATACTGAATATGGACTACCCCAAGGCACAGTGCTTTCTCCATTACTGTACACGGTGTACGTTGCAACGTTGTTCGAACTTTCAAAGCACGACATAAAAATAATAGGTTTTGCTGATGACACAGTAATATTAGTAACAGACCAGGTGTGGTCAGAGTGCTACAGTAAAGCTAACGGTATACAGTCAACTGGGCAAAGCATCATGCATTGAAACTGAACATTGAGAAAACTAAAATCGTACCGTTCGCAAACAATCAAAGCTGTTTGCTACCAGTGGCGGCTCGTACCTTTAAAGTGTATCGGGTTTAAAGTTGTACAGTTTAAAGCGCATATTAAATATAGAGGATTTGGTAAAAACTTACAAAACTCTATTTCAATCAGTGCTAACATTTGGAATCATAGCATGGGGAGGAGCTTCTGAGTCGCATTCGAAATGCATCCAAATATTTCAAAAACGTATACTAAAGATTATCGCCGGGGTTCCCTTAACATATCCATCTAATCAAATCTTTACGTTAACTACGTAATACACTGAACCTGAAAAATTTATATACATTAAAAATACTCACTTACATGACCAAAAACAATAGACTTACTCCAATAAATCATAATATATATACAAGAGCCAGCGACACTAACATGACACCATCCTACGTAAGCTCAGCACTTGAACAAACACATTTTACATATTCAGCACCTAGGCTATATAACGAACTACCCACATATCTCAAAAATATGACTGAAAACACTTATTATTTTAAAAGACATCTTAAAGCACATCTACAAATCAGTCAAGTTATAAATGCAAATATAAACTATTAATAAATATTCAACTAAAATAAATACACACAACACTCACTCTTCCAAACATACAACTCCCCAGTTGGACTTCGAGGCAGTACTTCGGCATGTCGTTGATGTTCTTGAAGACAAGTTCAAATGGAGTAAGAACTTACCAAAGTAAGGGGTGGTTATACAACTGGTAAGCGCTCATATCAAATTTTTGCTGTTGGAAAAAAAACCAATGTAGAATTCGTTTCGTAATTTGAGACGCAGTGAAATTTTCCGAATTGCTTCAGTTCTAGAAACATGTCTCATATGAAGAGAGTCTCTTATAAAGGTACGCGTACACTAGGCGGATCGGGCCGGGCCTCATCGCAAAAATCTGCCTGCCATACATTGTTATGGAAGTGCGTCCACTGAACTAGACTCGCGACGGAGCGAAGTACGTAGAAAAAAAAATGCTCGCGGAACCATTGCGATGCGGCACGCCTCTAGTGCTTACCTTAACAAAGCGATAAAAACGAATTATTGCACTGACAACCTTGTGATGACTTCGGTAAACACTCCCACATA
The DNA here is from genome assembly GCA_951812415.1 of Beris morrisii. Taxonomy (NCBI): domain Eukaryota; kingdom Metazoa; phylum Arthropoda; class Insecta; order Diptera; family Stratiomyidae; genus Beris; species Beris morrisii. Next base: position 31,145,454 of record OX638310.1, read on the forward strand.
AGCCATGTCTTCTTCAATTACCTCACAGATCCGAAGTAGTGCATTACATGTCATGCAATTGGTAATGCCTTACTTTCGCGCACATTTGTATGAAAAGGTAATTAGCAGTGTAATCGAATTGGTAAGGCCTGGGTCATTACATTTCGTTGATTACAACATCGATCCGGTAATCAATGCTAGTACTACTGGGTCCTAAAGAATTCAAAGTTGCTATATACTTACACATATATTATCCTAAAATACTTCACATTATAATCTTTAATAAGTTTATTTAAATTTAAACATTTTTAATTTAATTTTAATTCAATTTTTTTTCCATATTCCCATTTTTTTTTATTTTCTATCAATTTAAATTTCAAACTTTTCATCTATTAAAATTCAAACTTTCTTTCATCGTTTCATTTTCATATTTGAACTTACTACAGTATCTCTTAGCTTTAAACATTGAATCTTTATTCATTTAAATTTTAAAAATTATTTTGAATTTCATTTACCCTTTAAATTTGTTATAAGATCACTAACTATATTAATGTAAAACACAACAAACGCTGTCACTCCTCCCTCCCAGCCACAAGTTTCGACTTATCTGGCGGGAGTAAAGAAATAAAGAAATAAATAAAAATAAATAGGTGGTGATAGGTAGGATGTCCTTTTCGAAACTCGAATTTAAAATCTGGGAAAATATTGTTTTAGTCCAGAAAGAACTGTACACGCTAAGGTATAATCCTTTTCTTGTAATGGTATTTGATATGGCATTGGCATAGTTCCAAGTAGAGGGAAAGTAATGCTCCTCTAGACAAGAGTTGTAGATAAAGTCTCTTCAACACTCAATTGGGAACTTTGTCCTTACTTGGTGCTTTCTTAATTTTAAGTTTTTTAATTATCCTAACGATATCCTTGATCTTGCAAAGGGAATTTGTTTGTAACTCAACGCTGCCTGGAATGATACTTACAGTTTCTTTGAGCAAACAGTTATTGACTATCTTCCTCATAATTTCTGAAATGTGATGTACTTCTTCAAAATGATTAGCAATAAGTTTTACTTCGTTTGATGATGTCAGTAGATTGTTTTTATTCCGAAGAGACGAACTAGGTTTGCTCGTCCTAGTTTGAAAAATTTGTTTAAGAGCCAGATTTTATTAGAACTTTACCCTAGACCGGCTAGCATAAAATTCCAGTTTGATTTGCGCAGTTTTATTAATCGATCTTTCATTGATTTAGTGAGGTAGCTTACTCCTTCTTTCTCTAATGATTTGTTTAATGTCTTCTCCTATTGTTAACAACAGTTGGGGGCATTGACAGGTTTCTTCAGCCTTGTTGACGATTTTCTGTTACCGATTGCTTGGAACTTCAGTCAGTTGGTTTCTCTGAAGCGCAGAATTTCAGTGCAAGGTTTAAGAGTAATCTCGTTTTCATAGTAGCATTTTTAAGTTTAAAGTCGATGAAAATATTTTTTTTATTAAAAAATATTAAAGTAATTCAGTATTAATATTATTCTAATTGATATCTTTCAGGATTTGAGCAGTCACCCTTTAAACTAACAACCGAATTTGTCGAAGTAATGGGTGGAACAGAATCAGAACTTTGGGCTGACTTCAACCATTTACTACTGAAAGGTTTAATGGCAGCTAGAAAACACATGGATCGTATCATTAATTTAGTCGAAATAATGCGCAGTAGTAAGTTTTCTTAATCAATTTTTTTAACTGGCACAAAAACTAAAATTATCTTTCTGCAGATGCACAATTGCCATGCTTCAAGAACGGCTGTTCCGGTTCCGTACAAAATCTCCGAAAACGTTTTCATATGAACTTAACTGAACAGGAATTGGAACGTAAAGTCGAGCAGCTCGTTCAAGATTCTTTGAAGAGCATTTCAACAAAACTCTACGATGGCTATCAATATTTCACGAATGGAATTTTGTGAGAAAGGTTTTTCATGAAAATCTAAAAAGAATACTTCTCGTTTAAAATGCATCGTAATTGTTAATTCCACTTAAAATATCCAATGAATGGAAGTTATTCATAATTTTTTTTATTGATAATTATTCGGAAAAAAAATGTTGAGATGAATGATTTTGAAGTCTGTGTGCTTGTGCGTCTATTTATAAAAAATATAAACAAATGATAAATAAATAAAAAAAATATATATACAAAAAAAAAGGTAATATTGTAATAATAAAATCGATTGTAATATTTACGTTACATTTCTTTTGTAATACAAATTTACGACTCTTCTTTCCTGCGTTAAATTAAATAATATTTGTAAGATTAATTAATTTTAAATTCATAAAACAAAAAACTTATAAATAGAAAAATCAATCAACTCAAAAAAGTTTTCATATATACAAAAAATATTATTGATATATGTCTACTTGTACTTCCAATTATTATTATTATTATAATGCATAAAACTAGTTAAGGATCTTTATCTGTCGTCTAAGTAAATTTATTAGATATCTATTGCAAACTACTACTAGCTAAAACTAAACTAAAACTAAAACTATTATTTATCAAAATCAAAATTTTTGGTTCCATAAAACAGCAGTAATTCGAAATTGTTTGACTAAAAACTTTACTATTGCGATTTCTGCGGTCAGAAGAATCCACGCTTACAATTGTTGTAACAGAAAACCAAAATTAATCATAACTTTGGTAATAATACAAAATTGGTTTTGTCCACTAAGTTATACACATTACTATTTAAGTTTAAATTTATTTCTTTATCTTTTTCGTGCATCCTTAATTTTGTCCCCCACGAACCGTAATCGAATGAATGTGAAATTTTTTATAATTATTATTTTTTTTTACGATTAAATAACTTGATAATTACTTTTATTTTGTACCATAATGATCTTGATTATTATTCTACTTGTAATTGTAGGCTTATCTTTTTCGATAAGCTTTTTAGAGTAGCGGAGCCGATAATTATAAATATATTTTCAAATAAAAAATCATTAATTGAATATATTTTAGTATTTTTCTTTTTATTTCTACGTTACATTATTGTTCAGTTTTAGGTTAGTATTTAAAGTTTTTTTTTCAGTTTCTGTTTCATTCTACATAAAGCCTGGTACTCTTCCCGGGGGAAATGATTTTTTCACGTAGTTTTAATAATATTCAGGTCAAAACATATTTGACCGAGAGAGTTGATTGAATCAATACAATTTGGTTTTAATTCGCGAAATTATTCATTTCACTCTAGCAAAGTACCAGGGCTGAAGGCAGAACAAAGTTTCAACCGAATATTATTGTTTCCAGTCGTTTGTTTTAGACCTGGAGAGGGGCATAAATATTATTTAATTTTTATTTATTTATATAGTTTGCAACATAAATCTGCAGCAATGTCAGTGTAACCAAAGCTCTTGAACTCGACCGGAATATCGAAAGAAACATCGTATTACAAAAGTGATTTCTATTTATTTTTTACCATTATGCGTTAAATACAATTGCGAGAAGCACAACCCTAACAATTTTGTCGAAATTAGCTCCGAAAAGATGCTTCATACAAATGTTCAGTTTGCTCAGAAAAGAGACATGCTTAGCTGTTTCTATTGTCGTCAAATAAACAAATAAAATGAATGTTCGTAACTGCCGGCAGTAGACTACTGTTTCAGGCAAAAAAAAACTGTCGTGTCTGTTTGCGACTGCTCGGCAGTTGACGGTTGGTTGTGAGTGCAAAGCAGCCGTTGAGGTTGAGGTTGGCAGCTACTGCTGACCGCGACGGTCGGCAGTACCAGCCAGATTGTACCTTGAAGCGTCACTGTGACCTCCCGCAACAGTGTTAAAAGCGGACTGAATATTTCCGATCTAGAGCATGGAAAAAAAGAAACCTGGCGGAAGATTCCAAATGATCGTAACCCAGTAAACGATAACAGACTTGGACGTTCAACCACGGAAACATTTGCAAGCTTTACGTATGAGTCATGTCGAATCTTACATAAGGACTTAAGATTTCATCCTTGATAAGTTTGTTAATAATCGAAATTGTCGTTTTTTGGTCTCTGAGGCCGCTCAACGTCTGTCCCAACAACCACTGCACATTGTAAAGTAAAGTTATGATCCGCAGTCGACTTGGCATTATCGGTCCGTACTTGAATAGAACTGAATGATCGTTACAGCTCGTTATGTCTGACTCGGGAACTACGCAAAACAAGAATAAATCTTCAAAATCTGTGGACCAACAAGATAGGGCTACTTGATTTGATGTAGCTATATTTTTATACAAATAAATTGCTTATAAAATAAATAAACGGATACTACCATTCTAACACTATCAGATGTTTAAGCCCCCGGTTTAAATAAAATTAAATCTTTAATTTAGTCCGAGTTGAAAAGGTTTTAGTTTTTCAGTACAGCAGCACCGTCTTGTTCGCCAGTTTGCCGAAGGAACAATAATTTATGTGAGTGTCAGGGAGTTGTGGGGAGGCGCGTGAAATGGTTGGGGAGTTATTCCTTCGACAACATCCTGGGGGTCTTAGTGCATGAAAAATTGGTCAGGTTCTGGACTTAGACTGTTTTGGAGGCGGCTAGTGACTCGAAGGGATCGCTGTGCCCTTTCAAGTTCCTAGTGTGCGTTGTGGTTCTTCACGTTGCACCCCTTCCTAAAAACTAGGTTCAATAAACGCTCTGGAATTTCAATCCAATAGTTTTTTGTCGACCCATTCCTGCAACTATTGAAAAACTCAGCTCAATCATCTAATCGACCATTCTATAGCTGCTGAACTGTCCAATGAGAAGCACAAATGCCTGTCTAACTCCGGTTTGAGCACATTTTCGCCATCGGTGAACTATGCCCTAATTTTCGATTTTGGTTTGAGGGTTAAAATAAAATTTTATCGAGTCTAGATGTTCCACACACCATTTTCTTGAGCGGGCAGTGAAGACTTCCGAAAAGAAGACAAATCAAATAGTAACAAAATTTCGCAGCATTCCTTATCAAATTATATTTGTTTTTTCATAAATTAATTAGAAATATTATAAAGATTGTACAAAATTCCATTTGATGTTTGTATTAAAGTGCATAAAACTAAATATTATTACAACAAAATACTTAAAAGCTAAACATTTTATTAAATAAAAAGAAAGAAGACAAAGTTTAAGCCAAATTAAGCCTTTGATAGTAAAAAATAGTATTAAATACTATAAAATAAAATAGAATATAAGTAATGAAATAATTTCGAGAATAAACTCGAATAAAACAAAAAATAATCGTTTTTTATCCATGTTTAAAGTTATGAAATTTGTTTTTTTTTCTTCAAAACAATGAACTGGCACAATGACGAATCCTAGAAGAATTAGTTTATACAAATATTGTTTGTTATTTTTTTTAGTTTTTTAGACTTAAACGAATGATATGGTTGCACAATTCTGTCTCGAAGTCTAGAAAAAAGTGTCTAAAATTTCAATCCAAGTAAAGCTAAGAAACTATTTCTGTTTCAAATTCCTTTTCCCTTATCGTCTAAGGCCCGTTCCTACGATGTTCAGTTTCGTTCTAACTGGAACTTTAAATGACAGATTTTCATACAAAACTTCCGGTTAGAGTTTAAATGAAGATCGTAATAATGGCCCTAAGTGTTAAGTCCATAAATAGAAACGATACAAAATCACGAGTTGTAACAATTACACTAGTCTGCCGAGACTCCATAGTGTACGGACCATTTTTTTAAGATTGAAAATATAGTAAAAAATTTTTTTAATTCAAATGATTTTATTTTTTTTATTTTCATATAAATTTTGTCTTATAAAAGTTGTTTCATTTTAATAATACAATCGCATAACGCAGAAAACTCTTAACATAAGAAAACTTATATTACAACTAATATTATTATAAATAGAGAAAATTAATTCTCAGTCCAAGTAAATAAATCATATTATTAATAAAAAAATGAAACCAAATAAACGAAATCTAGTAACTTTAATATAAGCAAACTTTATATTCAATTTTATATAAAAATAAATATATTTATATTATAAATTATACAAATATTAACAGTTAAAGCGTTACATTTGGTTTAACTATGTAAAAAAAAATAATAACAATAATTTCATTAGAAGAAAAAATCCAAAACGTTTCTTTTTAATCAGGTTGTTAGTTGAGTTTGAACAGTTTATTGAATATATTTTATTTTAGGATACATCCAAACTAATTATAAAGCCATAAAACTATCATGACGAAAGAAACAAAACCAGAAAGACGAAAACTATTTGCTTAAAATATCGTATTTTAGTATTTTGTATTTGTGTAGTTGTTTTAGTAAAAAAAAAATGCAAATAAGTATAAATTATAAGGCAGCTTTTTCATCTTTTAAAAGCTTGTAAACAAAATTTTTTTAAATGTCCATTAAATTAAAAAAAAAATGGGAAAGATTGAATTAAGGACCCCTTAAAGTGGTACACTTGAAATAAACAATTTTGCAACATTCCATTTATTTAATATCCAACGCACGCAATATATTGAAAGAGATCCTAACGCTTTCGATCCCCGCGAAGTAAATAACTTTTTCGAAATATTTTATGATCCCCTAACGAAAAAAAGAATTAAATGCCGAACGTTATTTCAAAGTATGTACATATTTCGAATAAATTTGCCAACATATTATTCCAATAATTGTGAGCGACTTTCATAAATAGAAACAAAATCAAAAAATTGTTTTCAAAATTTGTAAATAAAATTTATGAGAAAAAAAAGAAGAAAATTGTCAATGTGTTTTATTTGAAAATTTTGAGAGGTAGCTACTACTTTTACAGCTTGAATGCAAACATTTTTTAAAGACTTATTTATGGAGCAGTTATCATTCAAAAATAAAATGATTTGTATCGACTTCTACACCAACTTTTCTCGGTGACTGAACCGCAGTAGATCCGGTTGAAAAAGCTAACCTTTTGGCGGTAAGTATCGCTAGAAATTCTACACTTCCACTTTCGAACCAGAGTCCGCCCAATCTGCTAATTCCTAATATCTGGTTTCCTGCTGCCACCACTTTGTTTTTGAACTAGGGTTATTTTCAGGATTCTACAAGAGCCTATGTATTCTTAAAAGTGTACATATAATTTTTATCTGCTCAGTGCTTACTGTCTATACCAAAGTTGTAAAGACATTACGTCTAAACTCTAAATGAAAATTAACTGAAATATCGAACTGTATCTAAATTTAAGAAAAAAATATATCTATCTATCTACAAGTCTGCTGAACGGAGGGTATCCTCTCTATCGTCTTTTTTATCTCTCATATTTTTCAGTGTGCTTTCCACAGATGTGGAAAATTGTTGTCAATTCCCAAGAATGGAAGCTAAGCGAATCTAGCTATTATTCAATGGTAACGAAATTTAATTTCACAAGGCCATTTAAAGTTGTCCTACCTGAAAGGGAGGATTGGGCCACAAACAAACCCACTCCAAAACCAGGATCCATAATCTGGTACACAGACGGATCTAAAACGGATCAAGGTGTAGAAGCAGGAGTTTAGTGCGCCCAAATGTCAAATTCTACTGTAGCATGCACATAACATCCACTGTTTTTCAGGCGGAGACTCATGCTATTGAACTATGCATTAAAGAAAATATCAGACGGGGCTACAAAAACCAACAAATATATCTGTGGCCACAGGGAATAAGTAGGTAAGTATAAAAACCAAACTATTCAGGGCACCACTTTTTTGCTATTTTTACTACTAAACTATTCCTGTAAATCCAGTTTTTGTGAAAAAATTAAATTTGTTGACATCTCAGTGATCAAATAACATATAACAATAACTTTTTCACAGTGCGTGTAAGCCTTGGGTGATGACCACAGTACACTTATCCCATTTTACTATTTTTCGACTTACCAAGTTATTCCCTGTGACCATAGATATATTCTCTCGGACAGCAAGGCAGCAATAATGGCACTTCAGTCCGTTCAAATCTACTCCAAACTTGTTTGGAATTGCCTCCAATGCCTGATTTAACGCGGAAATAAGAACAGAGTTAACCTCATTTGTATTCCGGGACACAGCGGCTATGAAGGTAATGAAATGACCGACTCAATGGCTAGGAAAGGTTCAGAACCTGACTTCATGGGACAATATCCATTCTGTGGGATACCATTAAGCACAGCCAGAATGAACATCCGAATGTGTCAAAAATCGCAAAGTACCATTCACTGGGACTTGGCACCGGGCAACAGGCACTCAAAGCTTTTTATGCCAAAGCATTCGGAAAAAGGAACATCTGATTATCTAAAATTAAGCAGATATCAGACCCGAACCCTAGTGTGAGCTCTGACTGGATATTGTCACATGAGGAAGCATCTCAATAGGATTGGTCTCTCTGAGACTAAAATTTGCAGAATATGCAATGACGAAGACGAAACACCAGAGCATATCCTCTGTGAATGTGAGGGTTTAGCTCACAAAAGCCTTCGTCACTTCGGTCAGGGTTTCATGGACCCATCGGAATTCCTGACCATTCCTCTTCGCAAAATACTAAGCTTCTTTGAAAGCGCAGGGATTGAAGAGGAATCATAGTCAATCCGAGGTGACGTCACAATAGGCCCAACTGTGGCTGCAGTGACAGAGGTTAACCATAGCAACCCCCATTTCTAATCTATCTATCTATCTATTAAGTTACTAACATCGACTACAGTCTCTTCACGACTTGTTCAGAAGGGACATTGGAGGGTTGAATAAATTGTGGAGAAGTAATAAAGTGACAGTCGGCAGGGTTCCGGGACACTCCAACAAAACTGGAAACGAGAAGGACAGGTCTTGAACTTGCTGTAGGAAAATCCCACGCGAACATTCAATCAGACATGCACAGGAAGCTCACCGAACGACACAAGGACCCTTGGAACAATCTGGACCACTGCAGACAATCAAAAATGTTCCTAACTGGGCCAGATTCTAGAAAAACCAAATTTTCTATAGAATTTATACATTTAATATAACAGACCACTGCTGGGTAAACGAGCATCTATAAAGAATTAACATCCTAAGTTCTGCCATATGTGACCAATGCTGGTAATCGACTTGTCTCTTTGTTATACTATGGCTTGAAAATGTTGCCTAAAGTCGAGTAGCTTATTTCAATCTGAAGAAGCAGTCTTTCTTCAAGATCTCTCTAACACTGATAAAAAAAAACTAAAACTAAATTTTTTCTTCTTTAAATTCTTTCAGATTAATCTTTACTAATACAAGTAAGACCTATAATTCGGATTTTGTTATTATTATTTTTATTTTATAAGTACATCGTATAGCAATAACCTAAACAAATAAAAATATATCCACCTAATTCTTAATTATACGAAAGACAGTTCAACTTTATTAGCTAACTATTAAAACAGTTTCTGGTTCAGAAATTACCGGTTCCTTTTGACTTACCTTATCGGCAGGCTCTTCGGGTACGCAGTCCAAAACCAATTGAATAAGTTCTGGTAACTTATCATCCGAAATACTTTTACGAATATTCTCGAAATATCGTAGATAATGGTGACTATTGTGTCTGTTAATATATGAGACAGTTTTTGTTACAGAAATTCGAAATATATTTTGTAAACTTACATCATTAGAAGCATTGGTCCTAACAACTCTTTGGTCTTAATCAAATGATGTATGTATGCTTTTGTGTGTTTTTGACAAGCTAAACACGGACAGCCTTCTAGAATGGGCGTAAAGTCTTCAGCATAACTGGAAATATGATTATGCAATGTAACAAGATGATAACTATGTTTTTGTGTCTTTAAGATTACCTGTCTTTGCTTAAATTGAGCGATAATTTTTTCGTCCGTTTCTCCACGTTGAAATCTACGTCGAAAACAAGCCCCTGGAAATTTATACTTGCCACATAAACATATGCAGTATCGAACATGTCTACTCCCATCTGAATCATTTCCAATACTGCCAGCGGACTATAGGCGCCCAACATCATTTTCGGCTTGTCGCTGTTTAATTCCGCCATACAATAGGACACGATGTCCTTTAAGGAGTCAATACTCAGTGCTGTAGCCGATTCTCCATTCGAATGTAAGCCTTCAATCATAAAACCATCGACTTCCGGATGCGATGCTACATATTTAATTGATTGTGAACGCGCGTGTTTACTGTAGCCACCAACCAAAGGAGCTGGAAAGCAAAGTGGATATTGAACAAAATTGTAGCAAATAAATTTATTTTACCGAAAAATAAACTGTTTTTTAAATTTTCTGATTTTTTATGACGCTCGAGGCAGGTTGTGAAAAAATTTTCGGTTCGATCAACTGATTTTGCGATCCGTTTTTTTGAGCAGTCGGCGTTTGTGTCATCATCGCAAAGGGAATGGTAGATGTTAGGTTTGAAAACTTCAATCAGGTCCATGTAGCTGTACGGGAATAAAAATATTTGATTATCTACATACTTCCATAGTTACTTAGGCCATCGGTTAGATGCACATAAGAATAAAGTACAACTGCGAGTCTTATGACAACAACCTCTTCTACTTTTATCGAGCTTAGAAAACTCATTAAGTAAAGTACGCAGACGATACCATAGGAGTATATTGAAGCCCAAGAAATCTGCCGCTAAACAACAGACGATCCAGTTCACATTCACATCCAACGAGCAGTTTCGTTATAGTCGGTACTATCCGGGTATTGAATCGGCTGACCAGCTAGCTAAGCGGGTAGCCAACGCACCAATGATTGGCCCGAAACCATTCTGAGGAGTAGGTAAAGGCTTCATTAAGGATGGCATTTTGAAGTGGGTAAATCTCCAGGTGGAAGATTATTGGAACTCACTTTCAGGACTTAGACAGTCAAAGAAATTCCTGACTTTCTCGAGTAGGAGAGCGTCGGAATTCCTTTCCTTAAGCAGGTATAATGCACGGGTTATAATGGGATATTTTTCCGGACACTATTTCCTTAATTATCTTAAAGATCATCGGTAAAGTATCACTAGATACATGTCGATTCTGTGATACCACATCTGAAACCACGGCACACATTCTGTGTGATTGTGATGCAGTGGCCAGATCAAGAAGGCAGATTCTCGGTGGATTTACTCTCACCTATGAAGACCTGTCGAAGACTCCCCTGAGTAAAATCATCTCCTTTCTCAAAGGAATCGATTTGGCCTAGGGAGTGGTTAAGAGCCAGGAACAAAAGACCTCTTAGGTCGTAGTTCGAGAAGTAGTGAGGCTCTACCAGATAAATAATAATAATAGTCGGTACTACGACGAATTAGTGGATTGGTATGATCGGATGACACATTGAAAAACATCAAAGCACTTTATTTGAGGAATTCCCGAATGATGGGAAAATTCACTTCCCGATGTAGCTGTGAGTTCCTGACGTACAAAGGTCCACTCATAGAGGCATCGATTCTGCTTTACATGTAAACGCGAAATGATATATTTGGCCGCGTGGACTCATACTGGAAAAGCATAACATAAGACCAGCTTAATGATCGACTTGTAAAGACTTGTAAAGACTTGACAACTGGATTCCAAGGGATGTCGTACCCGAACATGTGAGCGAGGAAGTTTTATCCGTAAGGAGGCCCGAAACCCGGGTAGTTTACCATTCAGAAATTGTCATCTGTGTACGCACCTTTCAGCAGTTACTTCACGTTTTCCTCTGCGTGTAAAGAACGGTACCGCATCCTTGACATGAAATCCTGAAGGCGCGGCCTCGCATGGATCTTTGAGCCTCACAAAAGTCAAAAATTCGGGAAAGCCAACGAACGACGCGACGCCCCTCTTGTATTCTTTGAGCGCGTCTTCCATGTGGTCGGTAGAAGCCAAACAGACTTCAAGGATTTGCGGCTCGTCCGTAACAAGTTTGAAAACTTCGCGCGACAAATGGGGAATGCTGCCGCCCTACAACGGAAACCTTGTTTTTATTTCGGACAAAATCGCTGAAGAATTTTTACCTTCGTCGTTTGCAGCAAAAGTGGAGTTTGAAATTTGTTGCCAGTTTCCGAATGAATGAGACTTCCAAGCCGACCGAATTTCGAGGCCGCCTCCACGACGAATTTCATCTTTTGGTTTGTGTTTACCATTTTTCGACTTTTCTTTTTCTTTCGCGTGATGTTTGACTTGACCGGTGGTCAGTTCAGTTTGCAGGTAGAAAAAACTGCAAGAAAAAAAACGCACGTGTTGGAAAATTGTCAATGTCATTCTGACAGTGAATTTCGAGCAGTTTCCCGGTCCGAGTGTCGTACTAGAGTTTGGCATCTTGAAGGATTCTGTAGCGGTCATAAAAAAAAGCCTGTCATTTTTACGGGTGCCGTTCTGAGCAGTTTCGCCGCATTTTTCGTCGCGGAAAAACAAAAAACTGGTGCGAAAAACTTACGAGTACGGCCGACTATCGATTTCAAGTGCGCATAGCTTAAGAACGTCGCGATTTCCCGGGATTTTCATTCATAATTCGCGTCGGGCCGCTGTCTACTACATTCCGACGCTCCGCTCGTTGTCACACCCCTATTAAAAAACACTCTCGCATATTTTCCGTGTACGGACATCGTGTCCGTGTGGCGCGCCTTTCTCTGTGTGCGCGAGACGATGGAAGGTAAATATTTTTTTTTATATTCACCCGAGAGTTGATTTTTTTTTAGTTTCGATATTTCTAAATTAGTTTTCGCATAACTGAAAGTTGAAATTAAACCAACTGGACGGGAGGTTTTGTTAATTATTAAGGTCGGGCGTGCAGCATGATGCCCGGGTCCCTAACGCGATAGGAAAAACGCGACGACGGAGCAGGTCGGGAGTGCGAAGCGTGTGAAAAGCGTCGCGAGCGATCGAAATCGACGTGAAAAAAAATGGACATTCACATAAAAAAGGAGCTGAAAACGGAAATTTACGAGGAACAGTATTCGCGCAGCCCTAATCTCATCGGTGACTTAAATATGTCGTGCATCTCGAACAATTTCAGCTCGTTCTTTTTGGACTCGCTCAACGACCCGTCGGAGTTTGCAAAATATCTCGGGAACGCCGAGAACAAAGCGCAATCGATCGACGAACAAGTGTTTGGGACCGCGGCCAATGGAGGCTGCAGTGGCGACAGTGAGATGGGCTCGGGTTCCGGCTACGCAAGCCACAGCCACGAAACCCATCCGAACAACGGTGTAACTAGTTCGGCAGCCTTTTTTCAGCCGCACCAACAGCAACAACAGCAGCAACACTCCTCTCATCAACAGCAATCGCAACAACATCACCATCAGCCGCAACAGCAGCCAGCATCACAGCAACAATTCCCACATCCAGACGGCACCACGACAATCGTGAACGCATCACCTCAGACGCCACAATCAGGATCTGCTCAGCAGCAGCAGACGACCTTCGATAACTCCTTCGACTTTTCTAAATATCTTCGACACTCAGAATATGGGACGACCGTAGACGCAACGACCACTACTCCGACCAATCAATTGATCGACCTTGACAGTACTCCGCCACCGCAGAGTCGCGGATCAGCCAACAATTCGGCCGACCTCGATACGTTCGATCACGACTCGAAGCACATTTTCGACGTACATAACTCGAACGAGAGTACCGGCACGTCCGATCAGCGAATCAGCTCGAACACGTCCGAATGTAGCGACAGTTCGAATCAGACGAACGCCTCGAAGCCGCTAACAAAGTTTGTGATCAAGGAGAATTTCGAGGTACATCAGGCGCATAAGGTCGAGGAGGGAATCTTTCAGCACATGAACAAGCTACCGCTCAAGAAGAAGGATACGCTTAAGCAGTTGGGCGTCACGTTCACTGGTCATATGTCCGTTAACGATAAATCGGTTATTGTCGAAAATTTTGGGAAATTTTGTCAGGTGAGTCGAACGAAACGCACATTTGAGAACATTTACAATGTCTCCCCCTTCATTTTGAGACAGGATGCCACCTTTTCTTTTATCTCCATGCACTCGGGCCCCCTTTATTTGAAAGATGTAACTTCAGGTTCTCCTACGAAAGTATTCCCTAATGGTGGGTTTACGGAAATAGGCTGCTCTTACACCTCCCTCGACTGTGGACAACACACTCTCTAATCTGATCTTTATACTCCCTTTTTATTCCTTGGTTTTGCACTGTTATCAACGACATCGCATCCACTACCTTTCAGTTTCTGATATACGACGAGGAAATAGCAGCAACTGTGTCTCAATATGTGATTCTGGGCAATAGCCTTTATCTGGACTTATTTACTCCTCAAATTTCCTTCTCGAGTCTCTTGAACGACACACTCCATGTCTTCCTTGTGGATTCAAATCCAAAGCCTGTTTGGAGGTAAGACCGATTCATTCGCACTTTCATCTCCGAATCTCAATGCTTATCTTGGTCTGCCGAGTCATCCTCCAAATATCGTCTGACCAGAATATCCCCAAGATACTTTGAAAGCATTGGTTAACAAAAGTCTGCAACATTCTGGTAAGTCTATCGGTCATCTTCCATGTAGCACAGCCATAAAACAACACATATTTTACGCAAGATTCGAACAAGTTTTGTACGAAGGGCGATGAATCCTCGAGGAAGGTGAGAGAATATCGAAATCCTGACGTGCTTAATTGACACGAGCGGTTACCATGCTGATAATACTCCCAAGGTAGCAAAATTCTTGGAGTCCGAATTCTGATGTAACAAACGTTATCAGCATAGTCGAAATGGCTCAGTATATTAAAGAGACCCCCATCGAAGGGCTTTTTTCTCTCCACTTTCTAGTGCTGTTTTTTGGGTGTCTTTCTTTACCGCCAGAAAACAAGGCTGGTGATAATACACAGCCTTATCCTACCGGTGAACAGCTCCGGATGAATATGATAATCCTTTCAAGCCCCAGGTCTTTCTAAAACTATGTATCTACTTTATAAGCCCTCAACGACCAGGTTAAACGAGTTGTGGTATCAAAACGGCGCTTCCTGTGCTAATTGGGCCCTGTTTTCGGTAGACGGGCCACCACGTAAACCAACCAACCAACCATCTCACACCGATTTGTATCTTGAAACTCTTGGACAGCTCTCCTTTATGCAAGACGCGACAGCTGGCATTCTTATTCTGAAACCGGGAGAAGAGATATGCCGCTACGTAATTTGGAGGTTTTTGGAATCGGGAGCTTCCGGTGGCTGTCCAGTTTGCCCATACATTAAGACAGCCCTAACTGAACCATTCAAGATACTAACTCTATCGTCTTTCACACCACGTAGCCAATACATTCAATCCTGCCCTGTGATACCACACCACCATTTCTGAGCTTTCTGGAAGTTCAGGCGCCTTTTGCATGCTCATGCTCAATCAGTAGGGCTTCAGTTTGGTAGAACTCAAGGTAAAAACTCAGCATCCAACCTCTTCAACAGGGCTAAATTTAGAATGCCGGGGGCACATCCAAAATTAAAAATAAGTGTTGCCATTGTTGTGCTCCGAACAATATTTTTCAGCGATTTCACTGAATTATTTGGCTTAATAAACTAAAATAATAAATTGCTGTTAATTGCGTTGAGAAATAGTCATGTTAACAGCCGAAGACCCGAAACTCTCACTTTTTGGCTTTGTATTGGCAATCCTTTTCACGTTTGCCAATACTCTAACGTGAGTCCAGGTTTCATATTTATATCTTACTTATCCGGAGAGGTTTGAAACACTTAAGCCCAACCGCAATTGTTTCGTTCTCTCCTAAATGTTACCCTTTTGAACCTACAGTGACCATTATCCTTTCTCAATATTCCAACTCTGAAATAATACAGTTTCTAGTTTTATGGGTGTATCCTCTAGAACGACATTCCCCGTATTTCTACTAAAACTAGTCTTAGTAGTCGGGCAGAAAACCCAGTGTTTTCCAGGTTGGACCTCTTCCGCTTTCTCTCACTTAAATTGTATACGAATTCCATGGAAACGTGTTCTGGTCAATAAAAATTAAAAATTATGTTTGCATTTCTGATTGAATGAAAAGTTTAATTTAAAATGTCCTTCGGTAAATATGAAATAAAATAAAAGAAAGTTTTATTTGTAACTCATGTGAACAACTTTTATATTTTACATTTATTTTTGCAGCTGCCACGTCTGCAAAGTAATTGTGTCACGTCTGCTAGTTAAAGTTATTCACATCATAAAACTTTCTTGCTAGATTACGTTTTATGTTCCTTCTCTTCTCGTGTTTGATATTGTGATAGATGTCGAAAATAATTTCTACAACAGAACTTTCTTCTAATTTAAAAACTTCCTCATAGAAATTTTAACTAAAAACGCAATACACCCAATTATTTTAGTTTTGATATATAAATCGTAAGACGATTTCAATACATTTACCTTCTCCACTCGGTTTCCTTATTATTAATTTACCTTTTCCACGGAGTAAAATCAATAGCGAAGAATGCACAAGGCTTTGTACTAGCAACGAGGAAAATGGTAATAAGATTGTGACTAAGAAGTATCCAAATCGATAAATTTATGAATTTTGTAAATATTTCATGAATAGCCCCCGCTAGAAAGATGTTGAGGTAAACTATTTTATATTTTAAAAAAACTGCATACACTTTTTTTTCGGACTAATTAAAACCGGGCAGATGTTCGAACAAACGTGAATTATATGTTGAATTTTGGTTGATGAAACGGCAATATTTTGATCATGAAGGAAACAAATTTATTTTAGTGAACAAACTTAAATTGTTAATAGAAAACTTTTTTTCTATGATTTTCTCTGTTCTTTGATGAGGTTTCAACATGCAATCCAGCTTGTCGCCTTCTTATCTTTAACGGCAGAATAAATTACTCTTCAATAATGATGGTCACTGCGTCTGATCAGAGTTTTCTTCTCGGGAACAGTTTATAGACCAATCACTTAACCCCTTGTAAAAAATGGGTATGATTAGATTTTGGGAATGGATCTTACTGAAAATCGAAGAAGACCGAGTGCTATCTCGGAATCCATGGCAAACGGCAATCTTAAGCAGCCATCAATCTTAAGCAGCCGCCAATCTTGAAAATTACAAGTTAATATTTGTTTCTTTTCACAGGAATATGGGGTTACAGATCATCGACCCTTCCTAACACTTAACCAAAGTGGCATGCAGAAACCGGAACAGATTAAATTTGCAAGATATTTAGGACAAGGCTTGCCAAATTTCACGCTTTTTTGCATTTACAGTAACTTTAAGAATTTGTTTTGCACGAAACGCTTCGAAAAGTAAGTGCCAATTTTTTTGTTGGTCCATTTCATGGAAAATATTAATTTCATTTCGTCTTTTCTAGTTATGCTAAAGGTAGTTACAATTTGGAGTACATTTTAGACAAAACTAAACGGTTTTTGACTTGCACAACTGCAGGTATGTATCAGTTGTTAAATGAGCTGATTTATAAGGAATTAATTTTTAAATATTGTACTATTTATTTTTAGTTTATTCTATTTAATTAAAAAAAAAACGAATCTTACTAATAATTATAAAAAGTAATTTAACTTGAAGCAGCTCATGAAGTACTAACCCAATCTATTCGTATTTATTTACGTAACTTTTAATAGATCTAAAAAATCTTACACCACAAATGTTTGAATCGACAGAAACCCCTACTAATAACAATGGTAACGGTGCAGTTGTCGCCAAAAATGATTTCGCAAAGGCTCTCGAACGATTAACTATTATTGAAAACTATGACGTTCACGAATCTCATCGTATCGAAGACGGTATCTTCACGCACATTGGCCGTTTGTCACTGAAAAAACAGGAACTGCTCAAACAGTTCGGCATACAAAGTAATCATAATGTTTCCTACCCCGAAAAGCACATAATCATCGAAAATTTCATTAAATTTTGTCGCGTAAGTTACAGACACAATCGGATATTCTGTTCGTTATGATAATGAATTTACGTGTTCCCAGGTTTATAGTATCACCGATCATCGGCCATTCTTGGATTTTCATGAGAGCGGACTACCTAAAATGGAACAAATTAAATTTGCGCGATATATTGGCCAAGGATTACCGAGTCTCACATTGTATAAAATATACAGCGCATTTAAGGATCTTTTGGCGCTGAATCGAATAGAGAAGTAAGTTTGTTGGTCCCTTGTAGTACTGTTGTCGAAGTGCTTATTTGACTTTTTTTTATGAAAAATAGGTTAATCGTCGATGGCTACAATTTGGACATAATTTTAAAGAAGAAGAAAAAGAATCTCGTAAACCGAATGAATGCAGCAAAGAAATGTGAGTATTTTAATGTAGTTTTGATTTATAGAAATAAGAATCTAAGAAACATGGAGACTGAATAATTGAGATGGAAATTTGAGAAGTGAGTTAAGTCATGGCGAAATGTGGGATCATATCCCATCGGGAATCACAGAGGAACTGACAAATTTAAATCCGAGCCTTACGTAGACATGATGTAAAAAGGATCTTATCGGAGTTGGACTTGCTTATTAATTTTGAATATTGTTCACAGTATTCCCCTGCTACAACAGAAACGTAATTGAAGCTTAAGAAAATGAAAAATGTTTCGTCACTGCTGAGCATTTCCTCAACAAATTTCAGGCGCCGGGGTTCCGAGATCCTCTTGAACAATTTCCTTTCTATTGGATTGACCTTTTTTTTCAAAAAGTTTCAATTAAAATTAAAGCAATGGTAATATGAAGCAGTTAAGAAAGAAAGGAACACCGTGCCAGAGATATTAAACGTAACATCCTTAAAACTACCGTATAACGGTTGCTGTGGTAGTAAGCATATTCCAACTATATCAATAAAAAAAACATGGTGAAGCATTGACAATGTTTGGAGATAATATTCTAAGCAGAAAATAAAAATAGTATCTCGTACAAACACCATCCAGCCATGTTATTACGCTTTGGTTTCAGAAAAAAATGATAGTGGTCATGCAAGATATTATCCTCCCTCCTGATTTTCATACTGCAATGAAGAACAATTTACCAAATGGAAAAAAAGCTGTGTAAGAATTCAAAAATAGTACCGCAATTCTTGCAATCATCAAATTTATATTTTAATCATTGAATTGTTCTGAGATATGGGAAACCTGATCAACACATAAAAAATGATATGAATGAATTATGCTCTTATCTGTATAAATTATATGTATCATGAAATTAGCGATTCCGAACCTACAGATACAAATGCGAACGATTAATCTTTCATTTATCTTCAACGGAAAATCATTGGAATTAGCTAGAAACGGAAGTAGTTCTCAGTCCATCAACGTTTTTTCGTTAGTACAGAAAAGAGACGTTTTCACAAAGTTAACTTCAAATTATCAAGTCTTTTCTATCGTCGTTCAAGTAGAGGAGTGAATGATAAGAGCAATAATTTTTTTTGCATTCTTAATATCATGTTAGTGGATGCCTTATGTGAAACTTACATTAATATAAATTCACCGGATGTGCATTATCTACTGTATAATTCTTTAATAAGTCAGGGTCAAGGCTGGTCATAAGAACCAACAGTAGGATGCTAATTGTAATTAAGCCTAAAATCTGTTGATTGTAACGATTGGTTTTGTTAGTTTACATAAAGAAGGTTTTAGATAATAACAAACGCTGTTTCTAAACAGCCGCCATAATAATGTTGAAGCAAAATTATGTCTGCGGTGATCCCTATCATATCCCGAGGAAATGAAGTTTTAGTTGGGCTCGTATCTTGTGATTTGTTGCTTACGGTTGATCCGAGAGGCTGCGTTGGAGTTCCTGCTCTATTCTTATTTAGGGAGCTGTTAACTTAAGAAATTAACGCAAAGTTACGCTACAGATCTTTTGTCGCTACAAATGATTTACGATCGATTTCACTGGTCCTCAGATAGAACTGAAATTTATGGAGTGTCGGCGATACAACCCCACAGTTCGATAGGATTTTCGAAAAACGAACATCGTATTGCAGACGATGCTATATAGTCGACGATTGTGTTAAGTTTGACTTAACTTTCAGATCGATCTGCCGTCTGTGAACGCATAATCTTGATAGTCGAACTGAACGATTATTTATCAGGTGTACGGGGTCCTTACCAAGTAACTTCCAAGTGTTATTTGCTTATGCACGTGCTTTATCGCTTCACTCTTTGACTGATAGAAAAATGTCGGAACCGATCGTAACTTTCTTGCCTGATTAGAACCCCCGCAAGCACGTGTTGTTTTATAACTAACCAAAAATTGGACAAGCGCGACGAGGGAACCGTATTTACAAAATTCGATAAATGTCGCAACGCAACTCTTATTTACTAGTGTTTATGGGCCTTGACGATCGATAGGATCGAAAGAAAAATGGTCGCAACGCCCCAGGCATAACTCTAAGTCAACCCACTTTAGTCCAAACATACATCTGATTATCTAAAATTAAGCATAGATCAGACTCGAACCCTAGTGGGAGCTATGACATGGCCATTGTCACATGACGAAGCATCTCAATAGGATTGGTCTCTCTGAGACTAAAATTTGCAGAATATGCAATGACGAAGACGAAACACCAGAGCATATCCTCTGTGAATGTGAGGGTTTAGCTCACAAAAGACTTCGACACTTCGGTCAGGGTTTCATGGACCCATCGGAATTCCTGACCATTCCTCTCCGCAAAATACTAGGCTTCATTGAAAGCGTAGGGATTGAAGAGGAATAATAGTCAAACCGGGGGGACCTCACAATAGGCCCAACTGTGTCTGCAGTGACAGAGGTTAACCACTCCAACCCCTATTTGCAATCTATCTATCTAGTCCAAACATTGTCTCAAACATTCAGATCGGTCATAAATCAATGAAACTACTCTTCGTGTCTATGCTTTAACTAAGTTACAACATCAGTTTTTATCAGGTGGAATTAAGGAATTCATCTGATAATGTATCAGTCAATTTTCTATTAAAAAATGATTTTTATGTCTTCTTATATTTGCAGCTTCTAAAGAAAGTGTGGAAGTTATCAAACAAGAGAAACTCGAAACTATAGCCTCTTAACGAAAACGGACAAAATCACAGAAGAAAAAAGCAAAAGGTTGAGAATATGAACTACTGAAAGTGGACCAGCCAGCAGTTGTTGTGTCTTGCGTATTAATGTTAAGTTTTTAAAAGAAATGACAAACAGTTTTTATCTCATCTATACTCATTTTATATTCATTATGATTTTATTTAATTACTTCATTTTATTTCGCGTTAATTTTAGCAACTATTATTATATTATTATGTAATTTTTATGATTATACATATGAACTTTTATTTAGTATTCAAAATAACGAACAATATTGAACGTGATGATACATACACATCCAATCAATTCTCCTTTGCTTGTATTTTGTTCTTCTCACATTACAATGTAATTCATTTAATCGGAATCAATGAGAGCGTGAAAGTAAGCGAGCGAAAGTTTTAAAAGAAAGTTAGAGAGAACGAAAAGCAAGTGTAAAATGATAACAAATTTAATATAAATCAAAACAAAAAAAAATAAAGAATATAAAATTCACATAACATGAACAAAATTCCTACTTTACAAGTATATTGTAAAAACAAGTGTCAAATATATTTATTCATGTCAATAGAGAACAAAAAATAATAATTTTATTACCAATAATTATGATTTTATTACTTACCTTATTCTTATTATGAAACAGGGGAGAGTTTGTTGTGAAACTCGCTCTTACTTTAGCTTACTTACAAGAGAGATTAAAAAAAACTTACTAGTTTTGTTTTATTATTACGATAAAAAAAATTATACAAACTAAAAAAAATCTGTTGCTTATGTTTGCGATTTCTATCAAAATTATATGTTCGAAATAAAAATTTAAATGTTTTGTTTATTAAATCAATTTTTTAGTGATATGTTAGGCAAAAATTTAAAATCAAGTCAAAAATTAATTAAAAAAAAAACAAACAAAAACTATATAAAACCCAGTATTAGGCATAGATTAGACAAAGATCCAAATATCGCATTCGAGGCTAGAATAAGATGATATTATTTTCAACAATTATTAAGTGAACAATTTATGCTGATATTATTATCAACTAAGAAGCCTTGCAAACAAATAAAATAAATATGAACTGAATTTGGCATGATATTAATCAGAGATCTATTAATTTTGTGTTTCTTTTTATTGTTTATATTTTGTGCAATGTGAACATAATGTGGCATTTGTTGCAGGCAACACGGTTTAATCACTTATAATATAAAAACAAAAAAATTATTAAGCCAAAAAGTTTTCGGTGTTGTTTTCTTGTAGTTTTGTTTTTCAGACGTTAAATATACGTTTCTCATATTAGTTGAAATATAATATTTGTTATATTTGATCAACGAAACAGCGAAAAAAATTTTCTCAACAATTTTGTATTCGTTTTCAACTGTTTTGAGGATCGTCTTGAATAGAAATTTAGTAAAGTGTAGGAGAGGCAACTGGCAACAACAAAAATATTTGTTCACCTGTATATTCATTGACTTTGTTACGACCTTCACGAGGCCATTACTTTTATGACACTACTCCGCAAATCGTAATTTTTAATATGCTCAGTTATGCGAGTCGCAGGGTAGTAAAGCTTAGTGATGCACAATTATCATACGAAATATTAATTAAGGGGGTCATCCCGTGTAAAGGCTCTTTTTTACGCTTTTTGGGAAATTTTTTTGGCGAAACAAATAAAGATACAACTGCAATTTTGACCACATATTTATGCACATTTTAAGCACACTTTACAATTTTTTTCCGCCCGAAATTTTCGCTCATTGCTGAAGTATACGGCAACTTAGCCACTCATTTTCAAAAAAACCTTTTTTTTTCAGTAGACACGATTGCGGGCGTTCTGCTTATCTCAAATAAAAAAATCAAACGGCATTTTAATCTGTGAAGTTTGAACTAGTTTTGGAAATAGGATTATCAAAGAATATTAAAAAGTGAATTTTTGGCAACTTGTTGAACTCTTTATCGTCAATTTTGGTGTTTTTTTTACAACATCTTCAGCTCGACAAAAAAAACGGCTTGATGAATCACAATTATTCTAGTTTGCAAAGTGTCTACATGAGTACTGAATAAGTTCACTAAATTTCAAAGGAGTTCGTTCGATAGATTTCGAGATATTGTGTCTACCGATTTGAAAAATACCGTTTTGAGAAAAACGCGACTAAACTGACCATTATATTCAAAACAGCAAAGGAGTTTAGAGAATATAGCGACTTGTAACTTCCGAACGGCTTCAAATATCGGAAAATCACTTCGCCCACATATTCTACACTATATTTGAATGCAATTAATGCAAAATTTTGAACCAGTCACACGGGATGACCCCCTTAATCGAATGTTTCAATTGTGAAAACGTCTCAAGAATAGCTTCGATAGTTTTCACTTCCAATCGATTGTAATCGATTCCTTAACTTACGACTTGCTTTGCCTCTTATCGAGTTCGAGGCCAATGCGATGTTGAATGGATTCACTGCTGCTGCATATCCGCCTTCACGACAGATGCAAGTTTTGACGAGCCTATGGTCCTAGACTATCAATCACCACGATTCTACAAGCTAGTCGATTTGATTAATGGCAAAAACCATCGAGTTAACTATTGGTAATGGACCAAAGTCGATAATAGAAACATTTCGTAATCGTTCTGTTTAGTCTTTGAGTCAACAATCGGATTAAGACTTTATTTGGACGTGGTGCAGGGGTCAAAATAACACGTCCGCAGACTACGCTATGCGGAGAGTCCTAATAGTTTGGTAGTTGGCTCCGTATGTACGTTTTTCGATTACATTTTGAGACTTGATTTCTTCTCCAACAAACCATCAACCCGAACAATCAAATATCTCGATTGTTAAATTTTCAACTTGATTCATAATTTTGCCAATTCAGATTGTTTCGATTGTCCAAAACCAAATAGTTAACGGAACAATGCCACAGAAAGCGCTGGTGCGAACGTTGAAGAACTCTTTAGGCGAAAAAAAATTACACCAGGTTCTATTTTAATTCGATTAATATTTAATGTTTCCGTTATTTCCACGCACTCAAAACAAAATTCTCAAATGCAAAACTTATTATCTCCCAAAATATTTACGAGTAAAACAAATAATTTTTAATTCGGTTTCATTTGATGAAAACTATTTCGCTTTGGCCGAAGTTGCTTCCCGTTCAACAGCTCGTTGTTTCGCTTTCTCGAAAAGTGGTGTCAATTGTCCTTGCTCGCCCAACATTTTCAAGAGTTCGACAATGAACGGTAGGTAATTATGTTTACGGCGAATATTTTCAACCTGAAAAATTAAAAACAGAATTAGTTAAACAGTAGAAAATAGGGGATAGATTTTTTTCTTTTAATAATAAATTTTTGTTATACACTAGGATTTCTGCAATGTTTTTATTCGACCTTGGTCACAGAAGAACATATTTCGGAATGAATGCCGTATTTACATCACGTTACGAAATCGTGTTTCTGTGTTTCCATCCGAAAAGACCCAAACCTTTGTATGGAACCGCTGCTAAGACTATAAAGAAGTCGAAGACGTTTTTAAGTAAATGGGTGAAACGTTATTCCTGAGTAAAAAAACGTCGATGACCTGGCTGTTCGTGACTCTGTGCAAAAAACTACGAAAAGGGAGGACAAACCAATTTGACGGGCATTTGAAAGGAATCCTCGCCTATCATTGGGTGGCGGAAAAGGGACTTTCATAAAAAAATCTGCCAATGGTCGAAACTTTATTATTTTTCGGGTCAATGTTCGGGAGCGGTCATAGTCGGAGTATATCATGAGTTGTTTCGAAATAATTAGATTTCTTGCAAAAATAATTTTGTTCTTAAAATAAAAATATTTAAAATAGAGATTTTTAGACGATTAAACATTAAAAAAGTCCGTGTAGACTATTCGAGTTTCGGTATATTATGTACACTAAAAGCCCATAGAAGTAAAAACCAATTTGTTGCCTTAGTGATTTTGAAAAATTTGTGAAAATGTAAGCAAACTCTTCACACCCCCTTGGTTCTTAAAATTCGAAAAATCGTGAAATTGGTTTTTAGGTCATTACATCAAATGCCGTAATAACCAATTTTATATCTTATCAGAACTAAGGGATGGCAAAAATTGTGAAAACATATACAAACCCTTGGGGGTTGAATATCCTAAAATTGAGAAATTGGTTTGTAGGCGATTATATAAAAGGTCTGTGGAAGTGAAAAGCAATCTAATATCTCATCAAACCTAAGAAATATGTTGAAGCTTTGAAAAGCATACAACCCCCTTACACCCTTTAAGATTGAATATCTAAAAATACTGAAATTGACTTCCTGGCGCTTATAAGGAAACTTTACGAAGTAAAAATGAATTCGATATATAATCAGATATGCAACCTCCTTACACCCACTTGGGGGTTGAATATCCAAAAATCCTGAAAGGAGTTAATAAATAAATATGAAGACAGCACGAGAAAGTAAAGACCAATTTAATTTCTTATCACTTCTAAAAGATATGACGAAATTTGTGAAAACGTGTTCAGCCCTTTTATACCCTCTTAGGGGCTGAAAAAGGAAAAAAATTTAAAAATGAGTTTTAGGCAATTCTAATGCAAGCTCATGAAAGTGAAAAGATATTCGATATGAATCAGACCTGGGTGATACGGCAGAATTCGTGAAAAAGTATACAACCCTATACAACCCCTTACACCCTCTTAGGGGTCGAATTTAAAAAAATCCTAAAAACACTTTTTAGGTATTTATATGAAGAAGCCGTAGAATAAAAATGAATTCAATATTTGGAAAGACCTACTAGATATGACGACAATCGTGAAAATATATGCATTACATTTTCGCTGATAATTTTTTTCGCCACCCTCCCGAACGCCAATGGATATTTGACATTTTTTTTTATCCAAATTACTTTTTTGGTTGATTTACATATATATACCGAGTTTCAACTTTGTAGCATAAGCCGTTCTATAGATAGGAAAAACACCCCCCACCCCCGTACCATACTACCCCTATAAAAAATTATATTTTTCCAACATGCTACTACTATAGCTCTATCTAAATACCAAGTTTCACTTTTATATCGTTATAGGCTCTCGAAATATAAAAATCTGGATTTTTTCTTTTTCACCCTCCCCCACCCTCAACAAAACTTTTTTTTCTGCTTGGTGTCTCTTAGGCCTACTTCTGGTAAAATTTCCAAGCATCTATCTTACACTGTTCTTGAGATATGAGACGCGATTTTTTTAAGGAATTCTTATCCCCTCCACTTTCATGCTTCACTCCCCTTTAAAAAAATTTTACTTTCATCAAACTTTTATTTGTCAACCTTTATACAGAAACCGAATTTTTTTTCTAGAGCAATTGGTTCGTGAGATATCGTAATCTAAAGTTTTTCACCCCCCACCTTCGCATGCCACTGCCCTCACTCAAAAATTTGTTTCCGATCTATTCTCCTAGTATACCTACAAATATTCATGAAGTTTTAATTTCGTGACATTAACAGTTTAGATATATGGATTTTAGAATGTCTCAATCTCGATTTTCGAGCGTCTCGGACGCACTATTTTTCTCCCCACTCCTTCACCCATATCGGCAATTTGCAAATGTGTCCACTACTGAAGCTCTATATAAATTCCAAGTTTCAGCTTCGTAGCATAAGCGGTTGCTGAGACCTTCCCCCTCACACCCCCACCTCACAGAATTTGGTCACTTCAAGGGGCCTACCTAGACTATCCACGAAAAAAAAATCAGCTAAATAGCTCCAAGGGTTTGTTGATCAAACAATTTTGCGTACACCGGTCGACGTACGGTGTACGGCCGACAGACGGACTGCAATTTTTTTTTGCCTTTTTCGTGTCTACTAGTCATGAAACGTTTCAGGGTAGCAAATTTTTTTTTAAAAAAATCGATCACAATACTTTATTATTGAAAGACATTTATTGGATCAAGATGAAATTTCGAGTCATAGTGAAAAAAAAAACACTGAAAAAAGACTCGCTTGAGTGAAAGGAAAACATTTTCATCGCGATTGGGACGAAGTGATTTAAAATTTTCGGACGAAGCTTTTTTTGGGCACGTTTTTCCATTAGTCAAACCTGGTGTACCCGTAGACTCATCCAGCGGACTGTTTAAGACCAGGTGAAGGTGCACATCTGGGGCTGTTTTGTCAAAACAAAGATTTGGCACTATGCACGGTTTTACAGACAATTTAAACGCTATAAAAATTGGCAAAATATATCAGAAGGCATCTAACCAAAGATGGTACATAAGAAAAAGCTGCCAATGGTCTGGGCGAAACTTTATTATTTTTCGGGTCAAAGCTCGGGAGCGGTCAAAGTCGGAGTGTCTCATGAGTTGCTTCGAGATTATTAGATTTCTTGGAAAATTAATTTTGTTCTTAAAATAAAAATATTTAAAATAGCGATTTTTAGCCGATTAAACATTGGAAAATTTCTTTCTTCTTGTCATTTATACTCTCTTAGGAGCTGAAAAAGGAAAAAATTTAAAAACAAGTTTTAGGCGATTATTACGCAAGCACGTGAAAGTGAAAAGATATTTGATATCTGATAAGACCTGGGGATATAGTAGAATTCGTGAAAAAGTTTTCAACTCCCTTTGCACCCCCTTAGGGGTCGAATTTTAAAAAATCCTGAAAACATTTTCTAGGTATTTCTATGAAGAAGATGTACAATAAAAATGAATTCAATATTTGGGAAAACCTAATAGATATGACGAAAACCGTGAAAATATATGCATTCCATTTTCACTGATAATTTTTTTTACCCCCCCTCCGAACGCCAATGGATATTTGAAATTTTTTTTTATCTAAATTGGTTTTCTAGTTGATCTACATAAACATACCGAGTTTCAACTTTGTAGCATAAGCCGTTCTATAGATATGAAAAACACCCCCCACCCCCGTACCATACTACCCCTATAAAAAATTATATTTTTCCAACATGCTACTAATATAGATCTATCTAAATACTATGTTTCAGTTTTATATCATTATAGGTTCTCTAGATATAAAAATCGGAACTTTTTCCTTTTCACCCTCCCCCACCCTCACCCTCTACACCCACACTTCCAAAATTTTGTTTTCTGCTAGGGGTTAATTAGGCCCACTTCAGGTAAAAATTTTAAGCATATATCTTACACCGTTCTTGAGATATGAGACATGATTTTTTAAAAAAATTCTTATCCCCTCCACTTTCATGATCCACCGCCCAATTAAAAAATTTTACTTTCAGCAAACTTTATTTGTCAACCTTTATACAAAAACCAAATTTTATTTGTCTAGTGCAATCGGTTCGTGAGATATCGTAATCTAAAGTTTTTCACCCCCCACTCCCGTACGCCACTGCCCCTACTCAAAAATTTGTTTCCGATCTATTCTCCTAGTATACCTACAGATATTCAATAAGTTTCAATTTTGTGACATTAACCGTTTAGGAGATATAGAATTTAGAATGTGTCAATCTCACCTTTTTTGCGTTTCAGACGCATTATTTTTCCCCCCACTCCCAAACCCCTTCACCTATATTTGCAAATGGGTCCACTACCGTAGCTCTATATAATTTCCAAATTTCAGCTTCCTAGCATAAGCGGTTGCTGAGATCTAGAAACCAAAATTTTCCGTCTAAAACACTTCCCCCTCCTCCCCCCTAACACCCCCACCTCTCCAAATTTGGTCACTAGAGGGGGCCTACCCACTCTATCCACGAAAAAAAATTCAACTAAATAGCTCAAAGGGTTTGGACGCTACGAGCCTTCAAACAATTTTGCGTACACCGGTAGACGTACGGCGTACGGCGGACAGACGGACTGAAATTTTTTTTTGCTTTTTTCGTGCCTACTCGTTATGAAACGTAAGAAAAAAAATTTTGAGGGTAGCAAATTTTTTTTTTTTAAAAATCGATAACAATACTGTATTATTGAAATAATAAAGTAAAAATTGGATACTATAAGAGACAGCGACCCGAAACATCAAAGTCGTCTTTGCACTGCATAAAAACAATGAAATTACATTGTGTACTTCGTCAGTTTCTAATCCAATAGAAAACGTTTGGAAATTGATAAAGTTTAAAATGCGAGGGAAACAAATTCGGAACGGCAAGCAGTTATTTCAACAGATTTCACTTATATGGAGGCGTCCTAATTAGACTGATGCAAGGCAATTACTAATAGTGGATGCGACCAACTTATTAATAATAATGCATCCCGGTTTATAACCTGTAGTAAGTCTGTATCAGATTTGAGTTTGACTGTCCGGTTGAGCATCGCAAATTAATCTGCAAAGAGAAAAGATGCAACTTGGCCATTCTTTTTAGATGTTAGACATTTTTCGACAACTGAATATTGATTTCTATAAAAGCTTCAAAAACAGAATCATTCGTTATTTGGCCTGTTCATGGTTGATACTGTTTTTTTCTTCTTATTTTTTTATAAGACTTCCGTAAAGATTTTAGCTGTTAAATATCTTAAAACTGTGTAATGCAATTGCTAAACTGACATGACTACTTACCTTGTACCGCTTCTTCTTTGAAATCTCGTCTTCAATACACGTCCGAAGTCGGGCAATTTCATTCTGGCGCGCGTCCGTCTCCATCTCATTTTCCGACACATTCACCAACTTATCAATTTTCCGTTGATAAATCATCTGTCGATCCGACACCAGAGCCATCAAATTGAAATGAATTTCGCCCTCGCTGTACTTCTGCATACGCTTCTCGATAATCGGCCGCACAACATCAACCCAATTCTGATTTGGACCAACCGTCCCGAGATCGACAGGACCATCTTTGAGTCCGTCCAATTCGTAGAGTCGCCCGTCGATCGGAATGTATCCGATAAAGTGAAACACATCGTCGTCTTTGTTCTGGTTTTTCGAGTCCAATTCGAAAAGAGTTTGACGCGCAAACGAATTATGCACTGTACGAATTTCCGAAGCATTGCTGAGCGTAAGACCTTTATTGTAAGCATCGAATGACTGGCAGAATTCCTGCAAAAAAAAAAATAATTCTGAAATGCAAACTTGAACGGAACGCACGATCAATTACTCACTTTAAAAACGCCCAAAGTTTCGCCCAGCTTCAAATCCGAGTGGCTGCAGTTCAGCAAAACGCTCAGAATTGCCTGGGTGGCGCAGGCATTGTTTATGACCTGCTTTGCAAAGAAAATCTTCTCGAGCCGATTGTCCTGGACAATGGAACCGGCCGGTTCGTCGTCCTGAACCCATTTGAAGAGGAATATCAGGCCGTGGATTGGTTCGAGATTCTTGAACGATTCCGAGTCTAAGCTCCACAATTCTTCAACTTGAACGCCTTCGCAACCTAAAAAAATCGGACAAAATTTTCTCATTAAACAGTGGGGAAAAAATACGCCGGCAGTTTGGGCGGGTACGTCGCGGTGCTTTTTGTAATAATTACCGAATTCTCGAATCAATTCTGTGAATACGCCCGGATCGCTCTCGATCAGACACCAATTTCCGGCACTATCAGTCATTTTTTCTAAAAATTTTATTGTTCGCTCTGCAAACTCGCAATGAAAGTGATTTCTTTTTATTGCAGAGGTAAATGACGTTTGAGATTTTTAATGCTGTGCACCTTAGTGTGAGCAGCGCCAGCGTGAGCAATTCAAACTACACGATTTAGTTTTTATTTTATCGAATACGTTTAATTTCTTGATTAATAAAACTACTAACATTATCGAACTTAAACGAAAGATCAATCAAATACGCAAAATTTAAAGTTTTCATTAATATTTTTGCTTCGATTTCCATACCATCCACAAAACGTGAGTGCACCGAACGCATTCAGACGATTGCAAAATGTCCGGCTCTCGCAACAGTTTGAGGAGTTTAGTGAGAAGTTCGCGGCCAATGGGAAAATTTCGGTGTTTCGTGTAAACTTTGTGCGAATTAAAAAAAAATTCTTGTCGTTTTCCAAGTAGTTTTTATCCGATTGATTATCGTATTTTATTGACGATGTGCTTCGTGCGAGTGCAGTGACCGATTTAAGGTTTACGCAGCGTCGAATCGGGGCCGTTTAGTCGCAATGTAAATGCTGAAATTCGGTCAACGTTTGCAAAAAAAATCTTCGAGCGAGAAAGAGAGAAGAAGGCGCAACGACGAAGCAATTGGTGCCGCGGCTGGGACACAAAAATAAATTTTCAGCGGCCGCCAGAAATTCATCGCGTCGGAGGACACGGAAGCGGGTAAAATGGTCGTGTCAAAGGACGGGAAACGAAAGCGCAAGGATTCGCCGATCGTTGAATCATCACCTGAAGTCCCGAAGCGGTAAATTGATTTTGTATTTTGCAAGTTCCGGGAAATCTGTCGTGCGGGGAACTCCGCAGCATTTTGGTTTTTTTTTTGGCAAATGTCGGCCTTCTTGGCCGCTTGGTCGCTGTTTTGTCATCGACAAAGTGGCAATTTTTTTGTTTTTAATTAAATCTGAATTTTTTGTTCGTATGCTTGGTGCGGTTTGAGGAAGACATGCCGAGATGTTTCTGTCATTGCGCTAGTGTTCCACGATTTTTTTTGGCAAAAAGTTTTAGAGTAATTAAACCCGTGATAGCGAGGTACCGTGCCGCTTATCTCATTCGCTTTTGAGGTCAGTTAGCTAGTTAAAATTTGACGCTTTCTGTGCCATCAGGAAGCATCGGTGCTTTTCAGACACGGCTACTGTTTCTTCTAATGTTCTTTTTTTTAGTAGGCCGAAAGTAACTGACTTCTCGATTGAAATGCAGGTTGAAGTGTGCTTCAGGCTCCCTTCTGGGCGTAGGACCACAGGTACAGTGTTCCTCCACAAGATGCGATCCTAGACTTTAGGCTTTTGGTATCCAATGGTAGGGTCCTTGAAACCCATTCGTATTCGCTTTGGGTGTATGTCTTCAACTCACAACAGGGGAACGAACACTGGACAAAACAGTGTCTAGAATATTTAGAATAAGGTGTTCACTTTTATCTCCTGCCTAAAGTACAGACTGAGCCAGCCATAAGTACGTGTGGCATTTTTTTAAAAAAAAATATTGGTTTTTTTTTGGAACAAACTTATTTCTTAAAACTAGTAAAGATATTCTAGCTCTAAATATATGTATAATACGGCGTCCAGTCGGCATTGTTGTTCCCAATAAATTGGCATCTTTTCCTGGAACTTTCGGTCAATTTGTTAGCATAGCCTGAACTTAATAGGTTGCAAGTTCTCAAGTCTTTCGTTGATTTTAGGTTTTTTCCATGTAATGTGTGATTAATTTTCCAAATCCCTTAAAACTGAAGCATACCCAAACATGGACCTTTCAAGGGTGTTTGACGATGCGTTGAATTACTGTTTCACCTTGGTCCAACCAAGCGCTCTTTGCTGTTACTGAAAAGCCAAAAAGAAGATTCATCCGTGAAGATTACATTAATCCAGTCGTTTTAATTTTTATTCGGCCAATTCAAACGTGCTTGCACGTGTAACTCTTTCAATATTGGACAGGGTGCCGTCCGAGTCCCTTTGTTGCAGTCGCCGTTTTATTGTGTTCTCTGGAACCTCTTATTTTTGTGCTAACAATGTCCTAGTCTTCCTTCTTCATCTGTGGTTTTTTCGAAAATGTGCGACTGGTATTTTCAGGGCATTTATTTGACTATACTGTTTGCATTCAAACTGGCAAGAAATTTGTCAACACCTAGCAAAGGCCACTTAAAGTTTGACTTTTGAATCCTGATAGAGGCAGCTTCTTCTAAATTATTATAGCTCGTGACGTCAACATAGACGCAATTGACGCGTTCTGCTGAACAGGTCCTACATCTAATTTACTTACCAAGGCTTACTTCTACACGTTCCACACTTTTGAGCATGCATTTAACATCTCAGGGAATGAATTACAAACTCGCCCCAAATATTCCAAAAAAGGGAAAACTTCCAAATTTACATTGTTACATAAATTTTCTTTCATCGTCTTACCGATCAACAAACCACTTATTCATCGTCGTATTGTCTGCGATTTTTCATTGTTGTTCGTTGACTATATTTTGTGCACATCATTAGAATGTAATTTTTGCTATGAAGTGCTCTTTCGATGAGCTGAAAATTAATAAATATATTTAATCGATTTTCCAGACACTTGCTCAAATCCGTCAATAAAAATATCAATCAAACTAATTTACGTTTATTTTGACGTGTTATTGATATTTAAAAAAATCTATTTTTTTTTTTGCATTAATTTCATCCAAATATAGTGTAGAATATGTGGGCGAAGTGATTTTCCGATATCCAAAGCCGTTCGAAAGTTACAGGCCATTATATTCTCTAAACTCCTTTGCTGTTTCGAATTTCAAAGAATGCCGCGTTTATTAATTTACGGGCTTGAAAAAAAATACACCAGCGAAGAACTTTTAACCCAAATAATATACTTTAATAGCAACATAGACAAGGAAGCATTTCTTAAAGTAATTCACACCAGAATAAGCTCAAAAACTAATAAAATAAACACTTTTATTGAAGTAACAGGGAATTTATTCAAGCTGCTTGTGAATAACTACATTAACATTGATTTTAGTAGTCACTACTGCAGAGAAGACAGTCACTCTTCCAAGATTTTTAAACAAACGGCGGATACCTGTGCTAAATGCGCAGGCCCGCACAGAACAAACTAGCAGGTACAGTTAAATGTAATAACTGCTCCATAAAAGGGTCAACGAATTTTCAACACAGAGCGGATAGTGTAGAATGCTCGGAATATAAAAAGGCAGTAAGGGCTGTCCAAAGTAAAACTATATTTCAAACATCATGAATAACACAAAAAATGTAAAAATTATATATGCCAATTTAAAAAGCATGAGAAATAAATTAGACGTAATGGAAGCCCATCTACAAAGAAACCAAGAAATTCAAATACTAATTTTCAATGAAACTTGGTTGTATGCCAACGAAATTCAGTATTTCAATGTGAAAGGGTTCTGTGCCATTCATTGTCGGGATTCTGGTCCACACTCGATAGATCCTATAATACCATATTAGTTGAAATTCATATCAATAATGCTCCAATTAAAATTATTACTTTCTATAGGGCTCCTAACGAACAAGCGGACATTTTTATTGACTATCTAGACTCACTGTTCTCTACGTACCCTAAGCTTCTTTCTATAGGGGACACAAATATTAACATGACTTGACATCTCAAAATTATACCGAAATGTTAGCACGTGAACATAAAATATGAATACCATAAAAGCAAAACTGAGACAACCAAAAAAATTAGACTAGCCAAAGAAAAATATTATAGCCTACAATTTGCAGAGACAGACGACAACCCGAGAAAACTTTGGAATATTATCAGGGAAACTACTTCCAAAGGTAACAGTACCGATATCAAAAAGAGAATAAATGAATCGGACACGCCTTCTGGAACCTCTAGAGATCAAACAATCGTTGCAAAACTTCTGAACGATATCTCTTTGCTACGATTGGAACCATTCTAGCGGAAAATCTAAAAAATAATGCCAACGCTGAAGTTTTCCTTAGGCAGACTTGCCCTCTTAGCCCGAATACAATGTTCCTCTTCCCAACATAAGGAAGAAATCGAAAATATCATCTCGAGTCTCAAAAACAACATAGCTCCAGGAATCGATAATATAACAACAAATGACATAAAAACTGTGAAATCATTAATATCAGGCCCTCTATCAGAGGCTATAAATGTTCATCTTACTGATGGAACTTAAAACTATCGCTGATCCAACCAATTTTCAAAAGCGACTCAACCAAAGACCCGAATAGCTATCGTCCAATCGCATTGATCAGCTCGATAAGCAAAATCTTCGAAAAAGTTATAAACGGCAGAATATTAAAATTTGTGAAAGAAAACTTTGGATTTGACGAGCACCAATATGGTTTCCAGGAAAAGAGCAATACTACTGCAGCACTGATTGATGCTATGCAATACATAAATGAAGGGCTAGATAAAGGAACATATGTCGCATCTGTATTTATTGACTTAAAAAGGCTTTTGATACAGTGGACCACAACATCTTACTCCATGTATTAGAAGAAGTAGGCATCCGCGGAAAAGCAAACTCAATTATACAAAACTATCTTCTTGATTGGCAATATATTGCGAAAAATATGGATAAACTTAGCAGCCAAAGATCAATCAATATAGGGATACCTCAAGGCTCAATATTAGGTCCGACTTTATACCTGCTTTACATTCATAACCTTCAATACATAGGGCTAAAGGCAAGATACATTACATACGCAGATGATACCTTACTACTATGTAGAGGAAATACGGATGAACTAGAGGGGGCGATCAATGACGACCTTGCTCTTTTCAATAGATGGATTTTCGGAAATAAGCTAACCTTAAATATTCAAAAGACCAACTATATCCTGTTCAAATAGCCCATTAAGCTTAACATTGACCTCAAACCGCAAATCGATGGAATTCCTCTAACACGAGTCCATTTCACTAAGTATTTAGGACTAACTATCGATGATAAATTAAGCTGGCCATCGCACATTAACAGCTTAAGAAAAAAAATTGCTCCGATCATAGGAGTTATAAGGAGTAATTATCTACATACCCACATAAAGGAGACCTTCCACAACTCTTTTATCTTATCTAATATAACTTATCTTATCTAATATAACTTACGGTCTATAATTTGGAGCCAAACATCGAAAAATTATCTGGATAAAATTTATAGGATAATGAACAAAGCCATTAAAGCAATATATAATCTACCTAAGCTGACGCCATCGGAGGAACTTTACCTAACCTATAACAAACTGAACATCTATCAACTTGTAAGGTTAGAGAGAATAAAGATAATTTACAGCGTCAAAAACGATCTTATTAAGACCTCGATCAAAATAACATATGGCCAAGATGTACACAACTTCAATACAGGAAGCGCAAATTCGATTAGACATTTTTAATTTTGTTATTATTATTATTATTTTTTTTTATCTTTAAATTTATTATATAAATTTTTTAATATATATACCTCAGCAATGTGAAACAATTTCGGGCTGAAAAAATTGTAAAGTGTGCTCAAAATGTGTATAAATTTCACAATTATATCTTTATTTAGTTCGCAAAAAAAAATTCCCAAAAAAAGCGTAAAAAAAGAGCCTGGATGACCCACTTAAGCCATAACGGGTAATTAGTCGCGCCTACTTACCCCGGGTATGAAAATTTGGGATTTATTTGCCCATAGATCGTGAAAGACCGAGACGCGATGGTTTGGGCGACTTCACCCATCCTGCTTCTGCCACAAAATCCAAAAAAGAAACGAAAATTCCGTCGTGGCCACATATACTTCGTGATGTCCTGTCTGTCATTTTTTATAATTTAATTAATTTCGTTTTTTTATTCTTTTCTCTATTTTAATTTATACTAAACTAGCCGCGTACCGCGGCTACGCTCGCTTCGCTTACGTTGTTCCATCGCTCCTGTTACTCCCGTTGATCCCGTTGCTCCCGTTGCTCCCGTTGATCCATTGGTTCTGTTTCTCCCGATACTCCTGTTACTATCGTTGCTCCCGTTACTCCGGTTGCTCCCATTTCTCACGTTGCTCCATCCATCATCCTCCATCCATCATCCTCCATCCACCATCCCCTATCCACCATCCCCCATTTCTCCGGTCGCTCCGTTACTCCATCCTCTATCCACCATGCTCCATCCCACATCCACCATCCTCCATCCTCTAACCACCATCCTCCATCCACCATCCTCCATCCACAATCCTCCATCCTCTATCCACCATCCTCTATCCACCGTCCTCCATTCACCATCCTCCATCTTCCATCCGCTATCCACCATCCCCCTTCCTCCATCCTCCGTCCTCTATCCACCATCCTCCATCCATCATCCTCCATCTTCCATCCTCCATCCTCTATCCACCATCATCCATCCACTATCCTCCATCCACCATTCCCTATCCACCATCCCCCATCTCCCATTTCTCTCGTCGCGCCGTTGCTCCCTTTACTCCATCCTCCATCCACCATTCTCCATCCTCTACCCACCATCCTCCATCCACCATCCTCGATCTTCCATCCTCCATCCTATATCCACCATCCTCCATCCCCAATCCCCCATCCTCCATCCTCTATTCACCATCCTCTATCCACCGTCCTCCATCCACCATCCTCCATCTTCCATTCGCTATCCACCATCCCCCATCCACCATCCTCCGTCCTCTATCCACCATCCTCCATCCACCATCCTCCATCTTCCATCCTCTATCCACCATCTTCCATCCTCTATCCACCATCCTCCACTATCCCCTATTTAACATCCATCGTCCAACTTTACCATTTAGTAATAGGAACGCATAGCTAATACACCGAAATCGAACGAACTTCCGCTAAACTATATGAAAAACACTCAAATGTTGAAATAACTCGCGAACCACCAACTGTTAAATAATTTTGTTAACGCAGAAACCATCGAGGGCGTACCCTCAACAAATCACCAAAGTTTCATCGCAATTGGATGAGTGGTTTAGGAGCCTATACAGGACAAACAGACAGACAAACATTCATTTTTATATATAGAGATGGGTGAGGGGCGTTCATTTTATATTTTATTTTTATTTTTTTTATGACGTTCGATGCGGGAAAATATGAAAACATAGCCGAAGACCCACGATAATCAATAAATGCAACGTCGTGAGATTATTCTCGGCAAATTCGGTAGCTTAATTGCGTCTCTAAGGCGCAATAAAACGGAATGATAAAATGAAAAGAAAAGTCCGCGAATCGACCGAACAAATCACAACGCGCGGACAAGGAAAACCTCTGACGACACTATCAGCGCGAAATTATTTAACAATATTTAACACTACTTTGCGGCATTAATGCCCAGAATTCGTATAAAACTCGCGTCAATATATTTCCCCTCCTAAAAAGGGGGGAGCAAAAATCAACCAACCTTCCGAATTCAATTAAAAAAAAAATCTTTTTTTCCCCTTCACTCTCGGCCTACCCTTCCTTCAAAAACAAATTTCCATTTTTGCATGCAGTACTTACACGGGAGACCCAACATAATTTAGTCGCTAGCTGCTTTGATCCATCAGAAGTTGCCGGCATAGTCCATCATCAACTCTATGAAGTGAAAAAACAATGTTCGAACTGTGTTTATGGCTGACAATTTCAGTCTACAGGATTGCCCCAAACGTGGCAATTTCCTATAAACTTGAGTATAGATGAACTGACGCTAATATAGGAGGCAATTATCCTTGGCTTTGCCAAGTTGTTCGCAAGCTTTAATGCTCGTGTGGAAGTCGGTAGAAATAATTAAAAAATTTTAAGCATTAAATTTTTTAGTGATGAACCTTTAAGGCAATCGAATATTGAGATCCTAAACCCCTGTAAAAACCTTGTATTTTTATCGATAATAAGACAAAAAATATTAAAAACTTTTTTTTTGCTTTACAGAACTAAAGTGCAAGCTCAACGCAAATTCGCCCAAGGCCAAGGTAATCCATCAGCATCGTTTGCAGCATCATCTGCTGCTGCAGCGAGCAGCTCACAGCCATGTACGCAGATACGAGAAAGTAAAGAGCCGCCGACGGAACTGATAACGCACAAAAAACCTAGTGCTGAAGATTTAGTAACTTACATTTGCTTCCGAGGCACTCCCGGTCTTCCGCCGCATTTAGATTTTTTCAATCAAAATAAAAATAATTCCAAAAAGGACGAAACCGATGTCAAGGAATCCACTGAAGTGAGCAAACCTACGGTTGGAAATAAGAAAAATGAGAAGAAGGATCCAGTTTCTACGGCAGTTGGTAAAGAAGAGAAGAAAGTGGAAAAAACCGAGCCTATGACATTTGCTGTGCGGAAGCGAGCAGATCAAGTCGTTGAAGGCAATCGTAAATTTAAGAATAACGATAGACTTACAAGACTTCGTGATCGATTTTCTAAGAAAGAGGAAACGAACCGCCGGTCTCCAAGAACTCGGTCATCGAAAGCCGATAATGATGACGACTTTGATAAGGATACTGAAGATGAAGTGAAAACAGTTTCCGAAGGTAAAAAGACACCGGTGAAAACTACACCAGTCAAGGGAAAACGGAAATCGGCTATATCTCCAACGAAGGAAGAAGTTCGATGCCTAACACCAGAAGTTCGTGCGACTGTTGTAACCCCAGTTTCGAACTTACGTAAACGTAATCTCCCCGAAACGCAAGTAACTCCAGAAAAAGCTGAAAATAGAGCAGAGTCGGTGAGTAAAAAATCAGACGTTAGTTCAAAAGTATCAACCAAGGGCGGAAAAAAGTCACCTAACAAGAAAAATACATTAGAAACGAATAAAAGTCCATCTGAAGGCGAAAATGAAAAAGCTGAAATCACACCACCAAAACCAAAAAAAGGGAGAAAGACTGCAGAATTAGAGGTTGCCTCGTTACCGCAAGTATCGAATAGCACGGAATGTGAGACACGAACTGGTCGACCGATGAGAAAAACAAAAGAAGCAGCCACCATTTACATGGAGCTAATTGGGCTGAAACTTAATCTGGACGAATTCGATGAGGATGACTCTTCTATGGACAGTTTTCCTGCTCTGCCCAATGCCAAGGAAACTCAAAAAATGGAGAACGAACTAAAGCAGAATACTGTTAAGTCGAAATCAAAAGTAAAGCCTGCAAAAAAGATGACGGCAAAGAATAAAACTGCTGCAAAAGGTACAATTAAAAAAAAGACGGAAGTACACGCAAAGCCAGAAATAAAAACAAAGACGGAAGTAAAAGCAAAGCCAGAAGTTAAAGCAAAGCCAGAAGTAAAAGCAAAACCGGAAGTACAAGCGAAGGCAGAAGTCAAGAAAACTGACGAAATTCAAGAAGAACCATATAAGCTGGACGGTAATAAAACTGAAGAAAACTTGGAGAAAAGTTTTAGTGATTCGGACGATGAACCTCTTGTTACACAAAAAGTTGACACTGAATTGAAATCGAAAGCGAAAGTAAAGGCACCCAAAAAGAAACCGAAAGTGGCAGCAAAGGCCGCTACTAAAAAAACGGCTAAGCAGTTAATTCATGAGAAGACTGAAGTTCAGGCTAAAGCAGAAGATTTGAAAAAGGATGCAACGAAACCTGAGAAAAGTGAGACTCTCGAAAAAAGTTTTAGTGATTCTGATGATGAACCTCTAGCTACAAAACTAGTATCAAAACCTTTAGAGAAGGAAACAAAAGAGGACTCGCTTCACATAATTACTGAAATAGTTCCAGTCACTGTTCCGAAGTCGAGTCCCGTTAAACAAGAAAAGACAATTTCGCCGAATAAAATTCCCATAAAGCCGCATATCGAGGAGAAAACTTTCATCAAAAGCCCATCTCCATCGAAACAGCAGCCAAAACCTTTGCCACGAACGGAAATCGTTGCCCCGGTGCTCGTTTCGCCCGTTGTCTTTCCGACAGCCATAGAACGATTTCCTTCTCCAAAAGTTAACCCAACTTTTCTAACACCGAAATTTGATAGAAATTTAGAAAGAAAAGTACCCGTAGATCCTGTCAATTCGTTGAGTAAAAGCAACTTACCGTCACCGAAATTGGAAATCTCTTTACCGAAACCAGAATCACCCAGCAATAGCTCAAATGTAAAGAAATTCGAGCCTGACACAATTTTATCAGCTAACTTGATGCCCAGTAAAGAGGAATCTGGAAAAATTTTCGGCATTGCAAGTGTAAGTTTGGCCCAAAGTTCCGGACCAGATAATACTAAGTGTACGCTAGGAAAGTGCGGGTCAATTCATAAGCCCGTTTTGGGACCAGTCGTGCCCACCGAAGCCTACTTAGGGGAGCAACTGTCGAGCAAAGAACGACGGAAAGCCAAAGTGAATATGACGCATGAACAGATTCAGAAGTGGCTCATTGAATGCTCATCCAACCCCGACGATATTCAAGATGATCTGGAGGACGATTTCGACGAGCCTTTGAAACCTAAAACATTCGCGCCGACACCACCTCTAATGCGCGATGATAAGGACTCCAGTTCTATGTCCGCAAAAACAACGAAAGATGTAAAAAGTGAAAGTACATGGTCCGGAAAAGGACCATCACTAAAAGCCACACCAGTTGTTTTGAAAGAAGAGTCGCGACCAAGTCCACTGTTAACTACTGAATTTGTAAAACAGGAGTCGCCGTTTGAAAGCCGGGCTTCACCTAAACCACAAAAATTGCCCGAACCGACAACCAAAGAAAAAACAGCATCACCAATTGCTCTCAAGAAAACCGAGACCATATCGAAACTTGCTCAAGACGTTGTGAAGTCCCCGAAGCCATCAACTTCATCAGCGACGTCTTCGCCGAAGCATTTAAAAAATCCCCGGGCAACAAACATCACACAAAAGAAACTACCAATGCTAAAACGGCAGCCTGTGTATAGCACTAAGGCGACAGAAGCAAACAAGAAAAAACCGTCGAATAGCTTTGCAGCATTCTCGCCAGAAAATGAGACCAGCGTCTATTCGTTTGATAGAGAGGACGATGTACCTCCGCCTGTTGCGAAACCGTTTCGTCGACATAGTCGCCGAGAATCGAATACGGAAGAAACACCGCAAGGCGAAAAGACAATCAAAGTCGAAAAGGCAGGCGGCAAAGATGCCCAACAAAACAGCATATCGGTAACGTTAACACCTGAAGAAAATAATAAACCAATCAA
This sequence comes from Beris morrisii, assembly GCA_951812415.1. Taxonomy (NCBI): domain Eukaryota; kingdom Metazoa; phylum Arthropoda; class Insecta; order Diptera; family Stratiomyidae; genus Beris; species Beris morrisii. Next base: position 31,186,948 of record OX638310.1, read on the forward strand.
AGTCAGTCTCGAAGGTACAGATAACGTGCCACCGAAAACCGATAAACCACCTCCCGATCCCTCAGCTATGGGCGATTCAGACTCTGAAGCACACACATTTTACATACCGTTGCAAGGAGCCGGAACAACAACAACCAACTGCGGAAAATCCGATGTGATACAAGGCGTCGCAGTTAAATTGGGACGCGAAGGTCCTGAAGGGCCTAACCAACGTGTGATCATGCACGCTACATTAGTCACTAAAGCCCAAATGGGTTCAAACACAACTCCCATTCCCGAATCGATGAACGTGCACGAAATAGTGAAAAGCATACTGTCGACGAATAAGGAAGCTGCGCCTGCACTCGTCGGTTCAAAAAGTGTTCCGGTCGGTACGGTTCAGCCGAGATTTAAATCCACAACTGATGCCCAAAATGCATCTGGTTCTGGTTTAATACGAGTCAATTCCAATTCGTCGCTCTTCTCCGGATCGACCAAATCGAAGCCTGCTCCCGTCGCACAAAAAAAGCCCAAAGATGGACCACCCATTAAAATCTTCAATAACACAGCATTCCCGCGGCACGATGATCCCACACAAATGGTTGAGGCGCCAATATTTCGACCTACTGAAAAAGAATTTCAAGATCCGATGGAATTCATTGAACGTATCACACCGATTGCTGCTCGTTTTGGTATTTGTAAAATCATACCACCGGACAGTTTTAAGCCGGAATGTCGCGTGTCGGACGATATGCGGTTCACGGCTTACAACCAGTACGTTCACAAGATGCTTCACCGATGGGGACCAAATGCAAAAGAATTTAGTGCAATTAAGAAATACTTGGGTACACAAAGTATAGCTATGGTACATCCACCTTGGATTGGCGGAATGGAAGTAGACTTACCGCGACTCTATCACACCGTACAGGAGCTCGGCGGACTGAAGGAAGTGATCGAAAAGAAGAAATGGGCCCGAGTGGCGGAGGAAATGTGCATTCCAAAATTAGCCCAAGACCGAGTAACAAAATTAGACGATATTTACTGTAAATATTTACTGCCATATGATACTCTTTCGCTGGCCGAACGGCGCAAACTGTTCGATGAGGTTGAAGCCGATTGGGCAAAACGCGAGGCTCGAGCACGACGCAATGTCGATCGATGCGTGAATTTAGAAAGCGTTAGTAACGAAGATGGGGAAGAGTCGAGCGACGACGACGAAGATTCCGACGACGAAGCTGATGGTGTGTCAATGGAGTGCATTGTGAAGGGCAGAAGTATGGCACTGAATGCTTTCTTTCGCATAGCACGAAATACAATGGCACTATGGTTTAAAAATACCGAACCAACTGTAACGGACATTGAAGCAGCATTTTGGCGTCATGTAGCCGTTGGTGATAGTCACGTTTGCGTGCATTCCGGTTCAATCGATTCTAGCGGATGGGGCTATGGTTTTCCATCGCCCGGTCCAAAAACAAAAGGCTCTACATGTGCAAAACATCCGTGGAATTTAAAAGTGCTAACGAATAATGTCGGATCAGTTCTGCGATCTTTGGGACCTGTGATGGGTGTAACAGTGCCAACTCTTCATGTCGGTATGCTGTTCAGTGCTTGCTGTTGGTATCGCGATCCGCACGGTTTATCCTGGATCGAATATTTGCATACGGGTGCCAGCAAGATCTGGTACGGAATTCCGGACGAACAAAGTTCGAACTTTCGAACGGCATTGACTGCACTTATACCCACGCACTGTCAAAATAAAACAATTTGGTTACCATGTGATACGGTTATGGTACCACCACATATGCTAACGGATCGAGGTGTGTCGCTTTGTCGAATCGAACAAAAACCTGGCGAATATGTCGTTGTTTTTCCAAGAGCGTATACTTCAAGTGTTGCCACTGGATATGTCGTTTCGGAGAGTGTTTATTTTGCAACGAGTTCGTGGCTTGATTCGGCCAGAGATGATTTCAAGGTAATTTTCTATTTTTCAGGTATCAATTTTGAGTCGTCGATTTATGATATTTTTTTCGTTATTCTTTTTTTTATAGGACATTCATGAAAGTTGCGAACCGGCAATATTCTCACTGGAACAACTTCTGTTTGCTGTTGCTGCTGATCAACGAGTTACATCCGAAATTTTATCGCATATTTTACCGATGATAAAGGAAGTGTACGAAAAAGAAGTGGCCGCAAGACAACAATTAAAGGTGAATATAGAAAAACATCAATGCTAAAATATTTGTGGGCTTTAGAAAATCGGAAACTTTTTTTTACTTATTCTTATTCCTTCCATAGAGAATATCTTCTTCTGGCACTGTTCAATTTACCGAGCAAATAGTTAGATTTGTTCTGATGTGAATTGAGCAAACCGAAATTATTTTCATTTTTTTAATTCGCAAGTTAATAAAGACCGAAAACAGAAATGATCCTGATCGCTATCCTGGAAGAGATCAGTTTTTTTTCTTCGCAATCAATATAGAGATTTATTAAATTGCTCTTGTATGTGGCTTTTTCCACCGCTTTACAACACACCACACTCCTTATTCCAGATAAGTTTTGGGTTGTTGCAGTGTTAGGAATCCGATCGATAGCAACCGAACTAAAAAAATCAAATAAATTTGTCGACCTCAGATCAAAATATAGACTACTTTTTTTAAACCTATTTCGATCATTCTCTTTTCAGGCAGCGGGAGTAACGTTGACCGAAAAGTATCAACAGGCCGTCACCAAGCCGAAACAGAAATTCCTAGTATCCGAAGAGCACGAGTGTGATTTATGCCGAGCGAATTTATACATATCAATGGTAAAAACAACCGAAGGGAACATCTACTGTTTGCAGCATGCATTAAAAAATATTAACAATGGTAATGTGAAAGCAAAACAGTGCACGTTAATTTTTACTTATGATATTGAAGATATCGAAAATTTAATAAAGAAATTAAAAGATCGTTTCACGCAGCAACAAAAGAAGAGCGGCGGTATCGGTTCGTCTAGTAAGAAAAGTAAATAATTTATTTTTTGTCCGGGGTGCTTACGTATAATTTTTGTTATTTTCTTTTTGTTTTCGTGTAAATAGAATTTGAGGGAGCCAATTATTATTTATTTTCTAACTTAACATTAATGATTCGCGCGAGATTTGCCGTTATTTGTATATAATTTACATTATTCATGAATTTTTTCATCACTAAATTATTAATTTTAATGAAATTTTATTTTTCACTTCTAATACTATTGAAATTGTAAAAGATAAAGTAATGTTTCATGGTTACCAGTTCTAAGAATGAAACCAAGAGATACTAAACCTAACGATAATACAATTATTTTGTTTGGCAATGATTAAGTAAAGCATTTTTGTATAGAAATAAGGGAAAAACCGTTAGTTTATTGTAGAATGTAAGAGAAAATCAATTTTTAGTAACACATACAAGCAACATTTAACCGATAATTAGTCCGGAATGATTCTGCGATTGCTGAACGACAAGTTTTTATTATGAAAATGGATTTGAAAATGTTTTTATATTGTCACATTTAGAAATCCTTAAAATCAAACTTGTGTGTAAATAAATGTGTGAAGTATTTTGATGAAAACAATTTTAAAAGTTGTAGTTAAACAGGTTTCTTTTTTTGCTTCTTTGCATTGTTTTCAATGCAATAACTTTGTATGATTTGAGCACATCAAACATCACAAGAGGAGTTTTGAACGAGTGTGTTGGGTGGATTATTTTTACTTTCTGCAATATTTAATACATAATGTATAAATTGATTTTCCATACGCTTTTAATTTCTGATGTAATTGAAAATTTATTTTAATGCAATTTAGAAACTATGATGCTAATTTACAATAATTTGTTTGTGTACAATTGAATCACAGTAATAATGTTAACATAATGCCGAATTGATGTTAATGTTTCCAATATTTTCAAAAATTATTGCATTTTTCGGATTAAAGTTCGCAATTCCGTAAATTTGATGTTATTGTTGTGTTCGGGAGTTCACGAAAAAAGTATGTACATACTTTAATTTTGTTATTTGTTTGTGTTTTTATTTTATTTTTATATAATTAGATGTAAGAATATCGCAAATATTTTAATTAAAATTGTATAAAGAAAATCTCCACTCCCCCTATATAGGCCGTATAAATAAAATAAAGTGAGATGGAATCATATTTCTCACGAAAATTAATTGAAACAAATTGTTTGGATTTTATGTCACCTGAAACGCAACCTCTACGTCAGAGTTAGACGATTTGACAATCACCTAACAACTTCAGTAAATGCCTTAGATTATATACCTAAAAGGATTGGACATGCTACAATAAAAAAGAGCCAAGATGTTTTATGCGCATGGCAAAGTATAAGCTGCATGGGCGTACAAAACTGCTTATTTTAGGGTCAAAAATTTTGGCGCGCATTTTAAAAGTTTTTTTTTGTATAATTAAATATATTGTATAAAGCTAGTATTACACTGTTTGACCAAGTGGTCAAATGGCAGTAATAAGCAATGCGAAGTAGCGAATTTGACCGAGCGGATATTGCAAGAATAATTGGAATTCGCTATTTCGCATTGCTTTTTACTGCAATTTGACCACATGGTCAAACAGTGTAATACTAGCTTAAACATACTGCAGTCACGATCAGCTGCAAGCCAATCGTACGATACTCTTTTTCAATTTTGCCCGTTAACGAACTTAGCCTTACAAATTCGACGAAACATCCAGATTCAAAATTTCAAGATCATAGGTCAAGGCGTTCTTGAGTTATCATGCTAACGGATAGAAGGACGGGCGGATTTAGAGGCTTTGTCCCCAAATAAGCACAAAATAATATTTAACTTTTTTTGGTCTGAGGCTTCGTTCTAAGCGATACAAACTTTTGGGCTGGATTAAACTTATAATACTCTCAGATTTCATCTATAGTATAAAACTATCTATCTCTTTGTAATCTATGTATGTATGCTTTACATATGTATGTTATTTTATTATGTATGTACATATTCACTTATGATCTGGTACGATTCTGTAACTGAAATCTCGGCGAAATACCAGAAACGAGTAGCTTTTTCAAATGCGTACTTTTTTGATAAACACTAAATTACGATATTTCGTCAGATTTATTTTTAACAATAATGCAATAATTTTTCTATTACTAATTTAATAAGAAGGCTATATTGTTGTGAACTCAAGTAAGACTAGTCATCGAAAAGATTTCTTTCGATACAAAGCATTTGTACAGAAATGGATATTTTAATAAATATTTCTTTTCTAAGTACAGTTGCATGTTCGAAATGTTCACCTTTGTAACGCTTTTGGATGGCCCCAAATATAACGTTATTTTGCTACGCCATTGGATCCAAGATTCAAGCTTTTCAAGGTTACCATGACAACCAATAAAAACAAACAACAAAATATTCCTTCATAATTATTTTACGTGTGTTTTTGACAAGCAAGATCCCCTGGCATCCTTGGATCCCATGGTGCTGTCAAAATAGTTTTGGTCTCTATTTTTTTCGTGCTTTTACACCGGGGTGTCCTATCCTTTTAGGTATATAATCTAAGGTAAATGCTATCAAATCAGAAGCCACTTTGAATTTTATTGCTATTAGAAAACGATCTATAGTTTATCGAAAAATGTTCCTGTCGTAGTTATAGATTTTAATTTCATTGCAAAATGAAATTTGAGTGTCATTAGTAACTTTTATTAGTAATTTATCAGATTAGATGCTTCATGCCACAATTTAAATATATATTAAAAAATTCTGAAGTAATTTTTTTCGATGTTTTTGGCCACCATCTCCCCTTGATCCGATTTTAATTTGGTTTGGATTTTTGAACAGCTGTTGAGCTCCCCCTTCGTTTGCACTTGTGTCACTTGCGAATTGACTTTTAAAAAAAAAATTTAGGGCAATTTTTCAAAATTCTCTCAGAATTGCTTAAGATATTCGAATACCTTGAGAACCACGTAAACGATGGGAGGATTCAATTGACGCAGATTGCAAATCGCTACTGAAATTTTCCAAGTTGAGGACGTGTTCGCCGGATTGAAATGGCTGGAGGTGGTATATTTACCATAAGAGCCTGACCTAATTTGGGATGTTTCGTCATCGATGATCAGACTTCAGAATATCAAATATTTAGATGTGAGTTTTCTTTATAAGCCGATAATTCCCTCCAGCGTCCATGCTTAACCCTCGTATCTCGCACACAATCAGATCAGAGTACTCTGTCTACATTTTATTCCTCGTTTAACTATTATTAAACTGTTATTATCTGCAAGGTAATTGGTACTATTTATATTTCGATTCAATTTGACGAAACAGCTACAAGATGCAACAAATTATTATCAATCAAACCGTGGAACAGAACAAACAAGAAAAAAATAATAAGAAACAATTTTTCTAAGAATCCACTAATTTAGATTCCAGATTGATAATAACAATTCTTTTTCAGCATGAATTCACATTAGTCGAGCAGTAGATACTGATAAATTCCCAAGCTGGGCTCGCATAGCCTGAAGATTTCATCTTTTAAATGAGCTATTGTAACATGTTTCTTCCATATTATCTACAAGCTAATTGTTACAATTGAAATGTCGCTTAATTTTATCAACTTTATGTACCTCATGGAACTATTGTGAAATTGGATGATATTTGTCTGTACAATTGATGACTAAATACAGAAAAGAAAATTTGCTTTTTTGTTATAGCGCTTACTTAATCTGTTGTATTTTTGAATAATATAAAATTTAGAATGGAATTTGCATTGTATAGTAGCATGAATTAAGAATAAGGTATTTGATAATTTGTACCTGTAAGACTTCAAAGGATATGGATGGTGATATTGAGACAGAATAATAACAATGTAAGGAAAACATCTCTTGAATACAAACCGCAAGAAAGTTGACCGGGCAGAGCTTGAAAAAGAGAAAAACTACTGACGGCAGAAACCATGTCCTAGAACAGAGATAAGTAAATCTTTCACAAACATGTCCACCACATAAATAAATAAATATAATCAAGTATGTACAAATAACATTTACCATACTAACTTCAGCATACACGAACGCAATATTATCGAATCAAAAAAATACCAAAATTCAAGAGTAAATTGTTATCTCAAATAATTTAGATTTATTTTATTTATACAAATAGCATTTGTTATCTGATTTTTTAATAATAAAAATACATTGTAAAGAATTTCGTTTTGTCCAATGGCCAATCTCAAAACAGACTTATAAATTAATCTGTGTAAATTTGTATATAATTTTTTTATAAACAATTATGGAGGTAAGTATGGAATAGAGCGGTACCAACCACCAGAATAAGCTATTTGTTTTTTTTTCGGTTCTCTATTATTGTTGGTACCGTCACAATTATATATTTTTTATATCTATACATTAACAATACAAATATATATTTAGGATACAATTTTATAAAATACATAGGTTAAATACCTTTTATGATACAAAATATATGTAGGTAGAAATGGAAAGGAACTTAATATATAGGAGTAGTGCGCTAATTTTGAATTTATTAAGTAGAAATTTTATATTTTTTAAGAACACTGGATATCGTTATATGAAAATAATTACATAATTTTATTATAGCTAGTACAAAAACCTACGAAAAGGCTAGGCCTCTCTGTTTATGTGATCAAAATTTATTAAAATTGTTTCTTTGTTGTGCTCTTAAATTAATTTATATTTAATCTTACTATAAATTGCACTTTGTTGAAATACCTAATGGCTTTCGCACAACCAAATAAAAAATAAAAAAATCAAAATGTAATTCAATTCGATTATAAATTCAGTTACTTTCTAAATTTAAGTATAAAGTGGTCTTATACTTGAAATGAAAAAAAAACCTGTTTTTCTTTAAATTCCATGGGAAAAAATTGAATCAAATGCATCGAAGAAAGGAACATAGTAAATGAGAATACGAACCAGTCGGTTGGATAATCAAATCAGATTTTATCTTAAATTAAAGTAGTTTAGTAATGTGATAGTTAAGTTAAAGCCATATGACTTTTTGTGTGAACCCTGGGACATTAAAACAAAAGAAAAATGCGATATTTAAATTCAAATTGGAATGAATAAAGTAAAATTTCACAACTTCAACATATTCCAATTCCAAACCTAACAAAACTCTTCATTTCTCTTCATTCTGGCTTGAATAACATAAACATTCCACTATTCACTATTCATTAAATAACGTGAACAATGAAAGAATAAAAGGGAAAATCAATTTAGAGCACGATAGTTAGAAGTAAAATCCAGGAACACATACAATAAATTTGGGACCAATTTATTATACAAAAAAAGCCTTGTCATGTCAATAGACGTAAAGGCTATTGTCATACATACAATGGCTTCAGCAAAACCGACGGCTGCGCGAATCGGAGTAGGAGATCGGACCGGCACTTCTGTTGGTGCCACGATTAAATTATGTACTTCGATCGTTAAGATCTTCGAAAAGTCTGGACAAAACAATACCAAGATATGCTATAGATATTCGAAGAAAAAATGCAGGCTTTTATTAACTAATACAAAAGCCAGCAATTTTTGATAACGTCAAAAATGCTAATCACCGCTCATATTGAAACGTTATTTATGCCTTCTTAATAAAGTTTAAATTTTTACGTGAAACTATTTAGTTTTTATTTTTCCCCTTCATAAACTGGCCTAGTTTCTATGTGACCTCTGATTAGGACCTCGGAGAAGAACAGTGCTGACAGAAAGAAGAGTTCGTTGAAATTTTTTTTTATAGCTTTCACTTTACACTTATTCTAGAACCCGGCAAGGAGAAAATAAATTCACCAATTTTGAATTGTAGAAAAACGCGTGATTTACTTTTATATAAAATATGACGCATTTCCAAATTTTTTTCAAAATAAAAAATCGGCATTTTAATCCGGTCTTACTTTGACATTTACAGTGTTAAGCCTAGTTTTCACTTCAGTCGTTTTAGCCATTTTCTAAGACTAATCCACGGCTAAAAAGACTCAATTGAAAACTGTCCTTATTTAATTTTGGACATTTTATTTTTTTCCAAAAATATGGTTTCAACCAGACGGGAAGGACGTTTTTAAGTAGATCGGTAAGTACTTTTCAACGATCTCATGTGCCTAAACGCGCTGTTTAGGACGTGATTAAATATGTAGTCCTAATACTGCACACCGTGATTTCTTTTTTTTGTAAGGTTCTTTTAATTTCTTTCAATGGCATTGAGGCTGTTGTTGTAAGACTGTTAATTGAATGACTTTGAGAAAGCTATAAAAACCATCTATACAAATGGTTAGTTAATAATAAATTATTTCGGTTTCATAAACTTACTGGTACTCTAGTACTTATCATGCATTGTATTAAATTCGTATTTGCGTTTTAATTTAGTTTTCGTTCACTTTTTTTGTACATGTCTGTAAATAATATACGTGAATATGCAATTGTTATCAAAGCTAATTAATAGGCTAAAAACAAAAAAAAATATAGTCTCGTCATCGAATACAATTGTATTTAATGCCGCGGTTTCAAAATGCATAACCCTTCAGTAGCGAACGTTTTAAACTAAATTTCACTATCAGTCAAATTTTATTTGTAATGCCTTTGTATATCTAAAACCGAAATGGTTGGTATTTTTAAATGGCACAATTTAAAGCAAACCAAATAAAAAATAAATAAAAATTTTAAATCACAGCAAAATTTCCATCTTTTTGTTTAGCTTTTGTAGTGTTTAAATTTCAAATAACGAAAAATAACATAAAATAAAAAACGGAAATTGGATATATGCTCTAAAAAACAAAATTGGACAATAACGCCCTTAAAACTAACCACTGAACTGACTATCTGCGAGTTGAATCGCGACGCTTTAAAACATCAAATATAACGTCGGATGCATTTTGATTATCACTATTATGAGAAAGATCCGAATCGGACATATTTAAATCGTTGGAATCTAAAAGAGGAATGCTTTGGGCAGTGTTCTTACGGAATTTTATGTTTGACTGGATATTATTAGCTATCGTATCACAATCGGCATTTAAATTGTTCTCGTCATTTTTTGATCTATTATATATTGCATATTTATGCGCTACATGACAGAAAATTCCGCACATGCACAACACTAATCCAAGTACATTTATAGGACTTAACGGATCCCCATTTATTTTCACGGCTAAAACTAATTGGCAAATATCCTGCAAGTAGAAATAAAATTAATTACGTTGAGAAAGATACATGCGAATTGTGACAAACCTTGAAAATGCCAGTGATCGAAAGTGTTAAACTGGAAGTATGTGATAACACCATAAATTCACTTACTTCCATAATAAATGCAATTACTGCTCCTATTGATATCTTCAGGAGTAGCATTAAGATAGTTGAATACGGTACCAGTGCAGCGCCATCGATTGCCTCCAGTAGTCGTTTACCTGAATTTTAAAATTATAAAATACACCGCAACAAAAAATCGTACTACAATCTCACCTTCAAAACCGACTGTAAACGGAAATATCGATAAAATCATCCACGGCTGCATATGAAAAATCATATCAACCGGATTGTGAAGACCTAATTTTGATTTTTGCATAATTAATTGGGCAAAACTCCATCGGATGCCACTCGTGAACGAGGCAAATAGTAGAAATGCAAAACCCAATACATCGAATTGCGTTGACTTAAACGTGAACATGGCCAGGCCACCAGCGATCATGATTACAATTACAATAAGCGACCAGCTCTAAAATTTTGATGAAATGTTAATTTTTATTGTTTTATCTTGACGGGCTTATCATCAACAAAATTATAGTACCTTCTTTTCTAAGCCGAGTAGAATGGCAAAAAACAATATGAAAATAATTGTACTCGATTTGGTCATCGTATAAAGCGAAATATTAACTAATTCCAAGCCCCAATTTGAGAATCCAATATCGATACCACTTGCCAAGCCTGTTGGCGATATTTTCTTAAAAGATGTTCTCCAATCGAGCAGAACTCGTGGTTTTCCTGTCGCTAATTTATAAAAATATCGAAGTGTTGCCGACATCATTAGCTTTATAACCAAATGATATAAAACGATCGATAATGGATATTGGTGATCCTGCAAGGTAAAATTTTCAATTAATAAAAAAATATTTAAAGAATACAATATTGAAATATTAAGGAAACTAGTAAATGAGGGACCCATAGCCTTCAGGAAGCTAGACAGCTTTTGATATCTTTGTCAGTAAAAGAGTTTTTTTTTCACTACTATTGCATTAGAAAATGCTTGTAAATGTGCAGGTTGTCGGAGGATTTCACAAAGATAGTTTCGGTTTATTTTACCGGCATATTTAATATGTATTTATAAAGTTGCGCAAATTGGAGCATGTTGAAAATAGTGATCAAGAAACAAAAATAATCCTATATATGAACTAGGAGCCTGATGGACAGCTTGAAAAAAAATCATATTTCTGAAAAACGGAAGTTTTTAATGAAAACTGATTTCAGCTATCATCTTGACACACACAATATGTATTTAAATTTACGAATTTCTCATGCATGCCGACTAGCTCGAAGTTAACTTCGAAACTTAAAATGTTTCTAACCATGAAATAAACATTGATGAATTTATAAATTCTTCACTTCTTGCTGTTATAACCCACTGCGTTCCGGCTGTTGTCGAATGATTCTCATTGTTTTTTTGTTTTTTTTGGGAACAACAAAACAAAAATATTTACGTTCGTTGTAATAATTTAATTGGTTATTTTTTTTGATACATACGAATGAATTTATAGAGCTATAGTAAGTTCAACGATGGGATGTATACATTTTTTGTTAATAGGTGGAAAGAATCAGCGGAAGTTGCTCATTTGAGTTCCTGAACTGCCGGCAATTTACGTAGGTATACAAAATTGCAGATTACTAGAAAAAGTTGTTTAGCCTATTTCCCAGCAGACTGCTCGCATACACGATTTCAGTTTTATGGACCTCTATCGATCGGTGTTATATCGCCAATGCAAAATTTCTCTAAAAAGGCTCTGCATTGGAAGAGTACACATTCGCACAATTTGCGATTTCCCCCCAAAAATCATGAGCGCGCTAAATTCGTAGCAAATTTAATTAGTGTTTTAAATTATTCATTTTTAAACAGGCATAAAACATAGTAATATTTATTTAGGTAAGTTTTAGTTAAGTGAATGTTTTTACAGTACATAAATGTGAGCTTCATTTTATGAGAAAGTTTTGAATTTCGAATAAAAAAAACTGTACGTGGTGTTTCATTCGGTTCTGTATTATTTTTTGTCAAAACAAACTTTAAACAACAGATTAAAATATTGCGAAGGTGTTAATGCTTGTATTAAGGAAAAATGTAGGGGAAATTATGGAATTTACACACTTCGAAAGTAAAATTCGAAGCATTTAAAATAGTCAAAATATTTATACAGGTTGATTCAGATAGCACGTTATGTCAAGCTGAGACAAAAAGTTTATTAGTTTAATTGGTATAGAACAAGAAGCAATGAGATGTATGGTATTCAAAGGAAATATTATATATTACACCAAAGTTAGAGCTAATAAAATTGGGATGAAAAATCTTCTTCCACGCCGTGAACAAGAGCAGGTTTGTGCCATGCAAAAACTACAACAAAGGTTTGTAGTTGTATTCCATATCACAACTGCTCCGCACTGGATAAGGGTGCAGAATAACATGCCGTATAAATAGAAGAATTTAAATTTTCTCTTTGAATTTGAATTTTCAAAAATAAAATTGTAGAAAACTTACAGTATCTGAATTTAATCCAATCAAAAATTATAAAAATATTGTCAATAAACGAATGCATGTATGTAATAAAAAAAAACAGGGTCCAATCACATAACACTTTAGATTTTACAAAGGACTTTTATACAGCGGACACACATTTATTTACTATTTTCATCCTGGGATATTAACGTGTAACATATTAAAAAATTTTTAGGATACCTAGGAGGTTAGCCTTTAGTACACAGTAGCGTAAAGTCCAGTCATTTTAGGGAAGGGTTAGAAATCGGGATGGGAATGGCAGTGTACTAGCAGGCGTTAGTTATTTTTTTAATGATGTTGGCTGTGATCTGATCCTAACCGAACAACAAAATTGCCTATAACAAATCAACTTCTGTCTGGTCTAAAGCGGCAAATACACGATACAACAATTGTACCGACGTTTGTTGTTGCGATATCTGTTCAAAGGCAACCGGAAAATTTATATAAATAAATTAAGAAGAAAAATTCAACAACCAATTTTTTTAATTTGGGGAATTCGTACGTCTTCTTTAAAAAGTAATCGATAAAGAGTGAAGAAGACTTGGCGGGAAGTAAGGGCAAAAGCAGAGTATCACAGTTTGTGAAGGAGCAGCAACATGGAATAGCCATATCCCTATCGAAGGTCATAAAAAACTTAGAGTAATCTATACAACTAGCTCGAAATAGCATTGAAGGACCAAGGCAGAATAGAATTGCTGAGGCCACACCTCAAGTTTGGAAACATGGTCTCTCAAACTACTATCATAGCTCTGAAACCGAATTCCTTGTACTTACACCTATGATTTCCATGCCTTTTTCCGCGAGTATTATCAGATACATTCGAAACTCTTGTCACTATTTCTTTCAGAGTTACCATAAACAAATATCCCTTTGAAGATTAAAAAGAAATGCGACACTGCAATTCTATACAAAGTTTCATAGGCGTAAGTGCAAGGAATTCGATTTCAGAGCTATGATTGTAGTTTGAGAGACTATAGGTTTGTTCTTTTTGGCTACACTTTCTACACTTTTCTGCACTAACTCTTGAAGTGTAGAAAGTGAATGAAAAAAGAACAAACCTATTACTATTGTTATCATACCACTAACTCTTGAGCGAGTGCAGAAAAGTATAGAAAGTGAATGAAAAAAGAACAAACCTAATAGGTTCTTTTTTCATTCACTTTCTACACTTTTCTGCACTCGCTCAAGAGTAAGTGGAGAAAAGTGTAGCCAAAAAGAACAAACCTCATGTTTCCAAACTCTTTTCCGGCACTGTAGATAACATTTAAATTATAAAATGAAAAATCCCCTACAATTTCCAAAGATTACAAAAAAGTTACTGGCAACTCAAAGTTAATTCGGCTGAAAATTCCTGTCAGTCTTAAACGTATGTATTTGTAACATTACAGTAGATAGTGAGGAAAATTTTACGTTTTGTTCTGGGGAATCGGCGGCAAGTTTGCCCATATGTTATGAAGGCCCAGCTTAAAAATGCAGGACAAATACATTTTAACTGTTCACTGACGAGTCTACCCGAAAGAATGGACGATCTTAAACTAAAATAAAAGTAGGGATTGAAGAAATGGTCTCTTCTTGGTGTGGTAATAAGATCGATGCACGTTTTTCTCAGTTGCGAAATAAGGTCCATGAATCTTATCACGGCCCCACCCGCACCACTTACATGACTCAAATGACCTAGCAGTTAGATCTCCATTCTACAATGCATTTGGACAAATACTTGCTCCAACTACTATCCAACTTAGGTACATAATTCGTCTATTTATAGTTAGGTACATGCCTCATTATTAAAATTGTGTTTACGTTTGAAATTTAGATAACAGAACTTGTTATCGTACCTACGACTACGATCAAACATTCTTTTATACTTTTGTGCAACCGCGATAAACAAAAGCATTTCTCCATAATTATAATTCTAAATAATCGAGGTTCGTATTGTGCGTCAGTTAGTCGCGCAATGAGAGAAACGACCGCTACACTTTCCGCTCCATATTTTGCGGTTGATTAGCGTAACAATTTGTTTTTGCGTCGAGTTTCACAGTAAACACCTGTTGGGGCTGTTACGACACCGTGTTCACGTATATTTTCGTCTTACCTAGCAGTACGTTTTCAACTTGAGTAATAAAATCGAAGCCCATGAATAAATCAAGGCGAAAATCGACAAAACAGAAAAGATTGAAGATAAAGTTCGCCCCGGTCGACATAGAATGGGACCCCCCTTTGGCGGGCAATCGATTTTCTTTATCGGGTACACGTTGCGTCTGAAGACCGTGCCGTGCTAGCAGATGGGCTAAAAATAAATCAGCGATTATGGAAATAAGTAAAACCATAGGGTACCTTGAGCAGCCATCCCTGGTAGAACGTGAGACATATGGAAAGCGACAGATACAAGAGGATTAATCCCAAACTGCCGATCGCCAAGTGGATTACTTTCGAGCGTGAATGACGTTTCGGCGGCGGTACCGTCTCGACACGGATTTGATTTTCCAATTCGATTTCATCGTCGCCCCGGTCTCGAATCGTTGCATTCGTTGGCAACCGTTCGTATTTCGGCGCTGTCATTTTCGGACGATGTCTGGCTGCTGTTGTTTCCTCTTCCGGCCGAAACGATCGCTTCACAAGAAACAACACTACACACACACTATACGGTCGGACTACTAAACGCACTTATTGGCTGGTTGTTTTCGAACAAACGACTGTTTTCGTTTATTTATCCCATATGTTACGGTTTTCGGGAAATACCAGTTGTCACCGAGCGACGATTTTACAGAAATGACTTCTGGCGTTGTCGTTGCGCACGCATGACAACTTTTACCTTTTGTTGGTTGTTGCTGTTTTCGATTTCGATTTCGCACGGCTGACGTTGACATTAGTTTCGCGCAGTTTTCCTTTCTTTTTTTCTGAGTGAGCGCGAAAAGGCATTTTAATTTCCCCAAGTCCAGCTGATGGTAGCGCGGCTGAAATACGACTCATTAAATGTAGAATAACATACTGCTTACTGCAAGTAGAATTTTATAAATATTATGTACTATCACTGGTGCTACAATTTTCAGTATTTTAAGATCAAATAAAAGTAAAATTTGATCGGTTGTTGAATATTTTTATTGGCCAGATTTATACGTTGGTAGCACTGGAAAGTGGAAAGCTGATGACATTTTGCAGTGACGTTTCTTTGTGAAAACTGAAACAGAAGGTGAAGATAATAAACACAGTGCGGTGTAAAATCTATTTGATTTATTCTTGATTAAGTTATCGTTAAAATGGTTGAGGAATTAGGAAAGGATTACTCGCAATATTTTAAGAAAACGGACATTTCAAAAGAGGTATAATGTTTGATTTTTTTTGGACAGTTATTTCAACTTAAAAATTGGTTATTGTGGTTGTTAAAAAATACGGAGAAATTGCGTTATAAAAGAAAAATACGCTTTCAACGTAGTTCCTAAATGCGAGTTTTGGGCGGCGTTATATCTTGTTTTTGTGTACTTATGATTCCCGCTAGACATTCACATGGTAAAAAAGTCTGCGTTTACAAACTGCTTACTTTTTAAAAGGTGGGAAAATAATAAGTAAACCAACGATTTAGATGTTTGTTCACCTATTTACTCAGTATTAAGAGTTTTTTCCAAAAAATCCCGTCGATGCTCAATAGGGTTCGAAACTGGTGATTGCGGGGGTGTATTCAGCTGATTTGGCACGGTGTACAGAAGCCAAAGCCTCACAATTACGACTGTATGTTAAGAACGAGAATCAATGTTTTGTTGAAAGCAATAAGCCTAAGTCAGTGCGGGACATTAACTTGCTAAACATCTCCTCAGTGGTACAGATGGATTCCTCCGGAACCACCGATATGTAGCCGTTACAGCAATATTGCTAAAACCGTCAGTTATTGTCTGTCTAGTCAATCGTCTCGTTGCATGCTTCTCATTCGCTCAGAGCGGCGAAGTGTCGACATAATCCGCGCTGCTGCAATATGTAAAGGTTGCCACTTGAGATCTGTGCCACGATGTTTGCTACGGTCGGAGCTTCTCCGAAGGCCTCGGTAATTTCGTCTCGATCGACCTCGAGGCGCGGGAAGTGTAGAAAGATATTCGGCGCGTCTTCAATCTCATGACGACAGTTGGGACAAAACGAGTCTTCCTCATGCTTGAAGCGGTTAAAATACTGCTTAAAATAACCATGTTCGCTGAGCAGTCGAGTCACATAGAAGTCCACTTCTCCGTGTTTGCGGCTTATCCAGCTGTCGGTGTTTGGAATCAATGTGAACATCCATCTCCCTTCGCTCGCGCTCTTCCAGTGTATTTGTCATTCCTGGACACAACGTTCGTCCACTTTCGATAGTATATCTGTTGGTAACATTGCCGATATCACTCGGTATGTAATGCCCTGAGCCCTTTAATGTGCCAAAAAGATCGCCAGTCGAGCCATCGCCTGACGTCTAACGCCATTAATAACGCCGTTTTGAATTTAGCTCGCAAAGGCGACAAAGGATTCAAGTAACTAAAGATAGTCCTTGCAAGTTACATAAACCAGATATTTGAAAACTCATTAATATGCCGATGATAAAGTTTATCAAAGCGGTCATTGAGAGGGTCAGAGGCTGTAGCCATATTGGAGCCGTGGAAATGTTTATTTAAAATAATATTAAAAACGTATATTGTTTGCTTTAGCGAAGTTAAACAGCACCAAAAGAGGGTTGTCGTTCTTTTGCATGATGTCCCGTATAAACAGAGGAGGAGTGAAGCCTAAAGTCGCCAGAGATGCAAGAAGTGTAGTTCTAAAGGGGTATTTGGAACATGACCAAAAGACATGATCGGCAGTCTCATATTGGTTGCAATAGGCGCACAGTGGGCTTGCAGAAATTCCTAGTCGGTTCAAGTTGGTATTGAGGCCATTGTGATTAGCCATGAGTCGAGAAAAAAGAACTACCATTGAGCGGCTAGGTTCTATCAGCAGCCTTTGGAACCATGCAACTTTACTTTATTATTTTAATAATAAAGTATAGTTATCAATTTTTTAAAAAAAAAATTTGCTTCCCTGAGCATTTTTTTTACGTGTTTCAAGACTAATAAACACCAAAAAAGCAAAAAAAAATGTCAGTCCGTCTGTGCGCCGTCCGCCAAAATTGTTTGAGAACCTATAGCTCCCAAACCCTATGAGCTATTAATTTGAATTTTTTTTTCTGAATAGACTGTGTAGGCTCCTTGAAGTGACTACTTTTTGAGGAGTGGGGGTTTGAAGGGGGAGGTGGAGGAAGCGTTTTAGACGGAAAATTTTGGTTTCTAAATCTCAGCAACTGCTTATGCTAGGAGACTGAAACTTAAAATTTATATAGAGCTTTGATAGTGGACCCATTTGCAAAAAATTTGGTGATATGGGTGAAGGGGTGTGGGAGTGGGGGGAATAATAATGCTTACGAAACGCTTGAAAGCCGAGATCGAGACATTCTAAAATCCATATCTCCTAAACAGTTAATATCACAAAATTAAATGAATATCTGTAGGTATACTAGGGGAATAGATCAGAAACAAATTTTTGAGTGGGGGCAGTGGCGTGCGGGGGTGGGGGTGAAAAACTTTAGATTACGATATCTCACGAACCAATTGCACTAGAAAAATAAAATTCGGTTTCTGTATAAATGTTGACAAAAAAAGTTTGCTAAAAGTAAAATTTTTTAAGGGAGCGGTGGAGCATGGAAGTGGAGGGGATAAGAATTTTTCTAAGGAATCACGTCTCATATTTCAAGAACAGTGTAAAATACATGCTTAAAATTTTTACCAGAAGTAGGCCTAATAGACTCCTAACAGGAAAAAAAAGTTTGGGGGGTGAGGGTGTAAAGGGTGAGGTGGGGGAGGGTGAAATGGAAAAAGTCCCAATTTTTATATCTCAAGAACCTATAATGATATTAAGCTGAAACTTGGTATTTAGATAGAACTATAGTAGTGGCATGTTAGAAAAATATAATTTTTTATAGGGGTAGTAGGTACGGAGTGTTTTTCCTATCTATAGAACGGCTCACGCTACAAAATTGAAACGCGGTATGTATATGTAAATCAACTAGAAAAGTAATTTAGATAAAAAAATTTACAAATATCCATTAGCGTTTGGAAGGGGGGCGAAAAAATTATCAGTGAAAATAGAATGCATATTTTTTCACGATTTTCGTCATATCTATTAGGTCTTCCCATATATTGATACCATATAAATACCTAAAAAGTGTTTTCAGGATTTTTTGAAATTCGACCTCCAAGGTGGTGTAAAGGGACTGTATACATTTTCACGAATTCAGCCGTATCCTTCCGGTCTGATTAGATATCGAATAATTTTTTGCTTCCGCGTGCTTTAATAATCACCTAAAATTTGTTCTCAAGTTTTTTCTTTTTTCAACCCTTAAGAGGGTATAAACGGGTTGAACACGTTTTCACGAATTTCGTCATATCTCTTAAGAGTGATAAGACATCGGACGGTTTTCACTTCCTCGGGCTTTCTTTACATACATATATCTAAAAACTAATTTCAGGATTTTTGGATATTCAGCCCCAAAGTGGGTGAAAGGGGGTTGCATATGTTTTCACAAATTCCTACATATTTTTTAGTTCTCATGAGATATCAAATTCATTTTTACTTCCAATGGCTTCCTACATAATCGTCAAAAAGTTAATTTCAGTATTTTTAGATATTCAACTCCAACAAAACGTAATAACAACTAATATTATACTACGACTTAGACTGCGTCCCGGAGTATGACCCAATTATGTAATTCATATGTTATATGTGGGAGCGGCGTAAGTATTCTAGCGCGACCCCATTCTAACCGCTTCCCGACCTTTTTTTAGGTTTTCAGTCACATAGTAACCTATTTGTTGCGCCCAGACTATAGGCAGATTTTTTTTTTAAATTGTAGCATTTTGAGTTTGCCAAGAACTTCTGTTGCACCCCGACTTTAGGTACATACAAAAATTTTATCAAAAAATAAATTATATAAAAAATAATTAAGTTGCGCCTGATGGTAGATTTTTTTTTATTAATTTATTTTGTTTCTTCTTTCCCAAACTGTGATCAGTCAGCATCAGAAAATCGACGTATGTGTTTAAAAAATTTATAAGGACTCAGTTACCTCCGGCTCGATCCAATCCTTCAAATATAACGAACAAAGTTTCAAAATGTCCCGAATCTTTATTCGTTTCATTTGCCGGATCGGATCAAAGCTCTTCTAACTGATGGTTAATTTTCTTAAAGTGCTTTTCTAATTCTAATTTAATTCATATTTCAGATCAATCCAATATGCTTAAGTATTGAAGAGATGATGGCAAGACTAGAAGAATTCGAAAGTCTACTCGTAACTGTAAGTACGATCACTTGATTATCTCCTTCGAGCTAACAACTATCACTCAACGATTTAGGTAAAAATCGATTCAAATTCAACTATTCAAAATAACATTCCACAAATTTTATCACATAAACCGGAATTCGATATGTTATGCAAGCGAATAGACGATTTGGAGAAATTTGTCGCAATGGTTAGTGCGAATTTAAATACTATTGAACAAAGTATAGAAATTACCGAAGAAGAACTGGGGGTTACAGACTACAGTTTTAAAGGACTATTGAAGCCGTTATTTGGCAAATCTAGGTCATCGAATAGGCTCACAAGTAATTTAGAGAATGGCGAATTTCAAGCTCCCGAAATTTTTAAGACTGACGATTATTTTGTAAGCGACGCGAATCAATAAAGAGTGTTATTAGCTGGTGATTATCATTTAGTGCCTTAAGAGCGATTCATATGGATGCGGAAATTAAATTTAAATTTGTTATATATATATATATCTATGGATTTACCAATATAGACAATAATAACCAATTTTATTGTTTCATGGAATCAGCTTCCTGTACCTCTAATAAAAATGAAAACATAATTTAAATAAAGTAAGACTGATGTTTTAATTTATTCATGAATTTCTGTTGCATCGTAGATTCTTACCTTTACTATCAGCTGAGGAAAATTTTATATCTCGAGGCAAAATTTAGTGACCTTATTACGTTTTCAAATTATAGTCACTTGAATGGAAAACTTTACGTAGAAGTAGAATTTCAGATGTGAATGGAAATTTTTTTTCAAATTTAAGTGTGATTAGTTAGTCTGCACATTAAGGAAGGAAATAACTTAAAATGCAGTTTTATTTACGTAATCTAATTTTAACCTAATATTTTGTTAGTATCGATCTTTTGTTTCTGTGTGATCAGCGATAGGCGCATAGGGCAGCAACACTGCTAGTCCAGAAGTAACGATTCTGAATGGTTGACTGGATTTAATCTGATCTAATCGTCATTCAAAGATACAGTCTCTTAGAAATACTGATTATGATTTCTCTGCGCAACGCCTAGTTTTCTATGTTCTAAAACTCATTCGCATGGCTACAACAATAAGGATCAAATTTTGGACACATCATAAAGGTGCGGACAAGATAATTCTCTAAGGATTGAGAACACGATCAAAAAGACAATAAATTGGATGACCAATTGAAAAAATTCTCTTTATGCGAAATCTAAGTGATCTATCTGGTAATATTTATTAAGAAGATGCTACTGCAAAATAGTGCTCGAATCAAAAGAATAAGTTCAGAAAACTTTTTAAAACTCTGCTTCGAGCTGAATCGTATTCGAAACGGATTCTAGTGAAATCTAACTATTCTTGAAATTCAGATAAATGTAATGTATCAGTTTAATGGATAGACTATCCTTGAGTTAAACACGTAGTTAATCAACAATTTTATAGTTTAAAACAAGTAGTTTGCATTTTTTCAGACCATGGGAATTAATCGGTAGTGAGAGGTCATTGTTTTCTGTTACGCAATTACAGGTCTTATGCCATAAAACAAATATTCGAAGCGGATACACATGTCACTAAATTTTTTATGCGATATGTTTGTAAATCTCTTCTGTGAATTTCAAGAAAAAAAAATATTTATAGTAGATAGGTACACAATGGTTTGTATTGACGCAAACTGAACTCAATTGTGTAAATATGAACGGAGTTGTTGCAATAACCGATTTATAGAAATTGTCTTTAAAAAATTACGTTCTTTATTTACATTGTACAGCTCAAAGATCTTAAATAAAAATTATAAATTATGTAAACATGTTTTTTTTTTGTAATAATTCTGTGTGATTTTCATCGCCAGTGGTTATTTGTTTAACCGTAAATCCGGCTAGAGTCTCGTCGAATTATTTTCCATGTATCAAAATCCGATGATTTTTGTTAAAATTTAATTTGAAATCCGTTTATCTAAAATCAATATGTTAATATTTAATATACAAACACTTTAAGCGGGTTCACATGTCAATAACTTTTAATTTTACCTTATTATTCCAATAATGATTAATTCTAGCTTTGTTTAGTACCACCAAGTGGAATGCGCGCCTACCTATCAATACGGGAGGTTCGAGATCAGCGTAGGTCACTCATGTTCCAAAAGAAAACAAGATACTGGGCTTAATAGGATGCTGACGTAGAGGTCATATAGGGATAAGTGGTCTCAATTGTAAGCAATTTTGTTCTTTGCGTCTTAGACTATTAATTCGATTATCGGCAGGGAGTTCTGTTGCTATTCTTGATCACGTTCTTTTTTTTCCAAAAAATTTCTGCAGAAAAGGATATTCCAAGCACTTTATTTAATGCGATCCCATCCTTACTAATTCTGTTTTTTTATTAAAAATTGTAAAAATTATATTTAATTGAAAATTAAATATCAAACAATCAATTCGCAATAAGTTGAAGCTTATACCTATTGTTGTAGTTTTAAAAAAAAAATAATTTTAAATTTCTTCAAAAATTGTTACCAGTCACAAAGTTCAAGAAATTTAGCGAAAGTATGGTAACAAGTTTGTTAAATTTTTTTTTTCTTATAAATATAATATCTTAATTATTCAATATTATTTAATCATTATAAGATAAAATAAAGTCTCCTTGGTGCAGTATCTGAACGCGCTAGTTTATAAACGCTGAAATCGTGGTTAAAAATTCCACCTTAAGTTGCGGTCCGGACTACATGGTACGGCTTTTTCCGGTCCGGAGACATGCTCATTCCATGCTCTGGTTTTATCCGAATAAACATAAACGAAACGAAAAACATACTCAAAACATAAATCGTATGATGCTCTAGATGAAATACTGAACTCCGATTTATATTGTAGTTGGGGATAATGTAAAATAAGGAGGGCGTGTGTAGTTTGTCCTTTATTAATGACTCTCATTTATTTCCTACTCGAAAGTAAAATACAATATCATCAGGATTCAATTTCATATCTAAAACTAGATAAGTCAACGGAACTAAAATTTTCATTATTAAAAACTTTCGCATGGGAGCTGTAGGATAGACTCACTCGATTTCTAGCATGTTTATCTTTCTACCTTGAAACAAGGACTTTGGGATCTACCCAAAAAAGAAGAATTTCGCTGACTAGTATACTCGAACTTTGTTTTCACTCAAAACTAATTTGTACAAAGTTCCGAATTCATATTAGTGAGTTCCATAAATTGAGTGAAGACATTTTTAGAGGATATTTGTATGGCAGCTACACGAAGGACTAATGGAATGATTTCAAAATCATATATTTAATTCCAACTATTAAAAATACATACAAAATTTTAAAGTCATAGCTTAAACAGTTCTGAAGTTATTGGCCAATATTCTTAAATAATGACTTTTTGCATGACAGCTACCCGAAGGAGTAGGACCCTTTTGCCTGTTAACGAACTTAGCCTTACAAATTCAACCAAACATTAAAATTCAAAATTTCAAGATCCTAAGTCAAGGCGTTCTTGAGTTATCGTGCGCACGGACAGACGGACATCAAGCGGATTTGCCGTTTTTGGCCCCAAATAAACAAAAAATTAATAAATAACTTTTTTCGTCCGAGGCTCCGTTTTATGCGTTACAAACTTTTGGGCTGGATTAAACTGATAACACTCTCAGATTTCATCTAGAGTATAAGAATGAAAATTATAAAAATTTGAATCACTTATGATTTTCATTTCGTTCTATTCGAACCGTTAAAAAACTGGAGTCCGGGTGTAACAGTGTCTCAGAATACCGATGTTCTCTGTGGTTACATAAAAACTGAAAAGCTGAAAATAAATGACAGAAAATTAATTAAATAGTTTAATAGTTATAAGAATGGAATTTCGCATGGTGAGAAGCTACCATAAAGCAAATTTGTTTAAGTTATTGTTGTTTTCCGGCGTCAGTGGAGTTTCTGGTGTGAAACCCCAACACGAAATCTCCGACTGTTGATTAATCGCTGTCCCTGAGGGCATGACAGTTGGAAAACCTCGGATTTAGGCATGATACATCCTCTGACGAGTCTATGCCATCCGATGACGAAACAGCTCCTTCGGACCCAGTCCAACACAGTCTTATAAAAACTGGCCTATCCAGTGAAGGTTTTCCAACTGTCATGCCCTCAGGGACAGCGATTAATCAACAGTCGGGGATTTCGTGTTGGGGTTTCACACCAGAAATTGCACTGACGCCGGAAAACAACATTAACTTAAACAGTTTAATAGTTGTTAGCTTTTCTCAAATTATCAACAATTAT
Organism: Beris morrisii; assembly: GCA_951812415.1. NCBI lineage: Eukaryota > Metazoa > Arthropoda > Insecta > Diptera > Stratiomyidae > Beris > Beris morrisii. Next base: position 31,211,290 of record OX638310.1, read on the forward strand.
CAGGCTCATTTACAATCTCATTAATTCGAGAATAAAGTATTAAATTACAGTTTTTTTCTTATTTAATTACTAAGTTTACCCACTTAATAACCGATTAACATTAAAACATGTTCTTCCCGCAATTATATAAATATCAAATTTTAGAAAATTTTAATTATTTCAGAGATTTGATTAGTATAATATTATCCAAGGATAATTATTTAAATTTGCATTCCTTGCTTCCTTTATTTATTAAATGAACAATTGATTCTTTACAAAACCTTATAAAACGCGACGTCGTCGGAGCTCGTGCGCAAACAAATATTGAGCCTTAGATTGTGACGTAAATAGAAAAAAAAAATCATTATAATTAATTTACATTTTTTACATCTAATCGAATTAAAAATCTGCCAACCGTCCAGTTGCAACTTAATTATTTTTCCGGATAAAGTCCGGGAAGTGGTTAAAGGTAAGATGCGACAGAAGTGCATGACACCCTTAAGATACCAATTACGACTCTGGGTCATAGTCTGGGACGCGGTCCAAGTCAAAATGTAGCACTGGTTGTTTCGAGACAAGGCAAGGAAAGTTAATTTTATCACTCCTTGTACGATACAATGTTCAACATTCATCGGTTCTTCATACAAAAATTGAAATAAAAATAGAATGGTAATGCACAAAGATGTAAAAATCAATTCGATATCCGAGTCTGCTCAAGAGATGTAGCGAAATTTAAGAAAACATATACAACTACTTAGGGGTTGAGTACACAAAATACTGAAATTGATTTTTAGGCGGTTATATATATAAAACCAACGGAAATAAAAATCAATTCGATTCTTATCACACGCAAGAGATATGCTAAATTCGTGAATATACAATCTCTCTACACTCCCCTTCGGTGCTGTATACCAAAAAATTCTGAAAATAGTAACTATACCTTTATTTGTCGAGCTCGTGGGATTAAAATTAATTTGATGTTTCGGAGGACCTACCAGATATAACGAAATTCATGAATATACAGCTTGGACGGAAAGTAAGGTATTATTTATTTCTTAATGGGAAAGGTTAGGTTGAGAAGGGTGACTAAAGCAATGTGCCCCAGTCCATCATGAGAGATCACTGTGGATCCATTGTGGTCCCCTCGTATAAAAACCGGGCTCTCGACTACTGATTCCAAATATTGCTCTTCCTTATGAAGAGAGTAGTTCTCCATAAAGGAATCATCGCAAGTTCTGATAGATCGGTTAAGGAGAATTTCCCCAAGTACCGATGCCTGGTGCGCGCCAGACTATCACATTCACACACTAGATGCTCCAGTGTTGGCTCAACATTCTCGTCACCACAGCGACACAGGTCAGCCATGGGTATTCCCAGCCTTTCTCCATGCCTCCCAAAGGGACAGTGTCCCGTTAGGACCCCTATAAGTTGTCTGCAAATGTCCCTGCCCAGAGACAAAATGAAGCTAGAGTTCCTCCTATCAAGTTTCGGCCAGCAGATTCTTGCTTGCCGGCATCCCGAGAGATTCAGCCAGGCCCCCTCCATCTGTCTGAGCGCTTCAATATCAATCATTCCCTTTACACATTCAATGGGACATAGAACCGACTCGTCGGCCAGTTCAATGCTCATCTCCGACCCCCTTCTGGCGAGCTCGTCTGCCTTTTCATTTCCAGGGAAGTCACTGTGACCAGGAATCCAGCTAATCTTCAGGTTGTTATTCATACCCACCATCTGCAATATTCTTTTACATTCTCCCACAAGCCTGAATTTAGTAATGTGCGCCTCAACAGCCTTGATGGCAGCTTGGCTGTCAACATAAATAGTTATTGTACCATTCACGCACTGTTTTCGCACAATCAACTCCGCTGCTTTTGTCAGCGCAAAAATCTCGGCCTGAAACACGCTCGAGCTATCCGGTAGCCTGAACGATTCCATAATGTCAATGTCACAAGAGTACACTCCCGCGCCCGTTCCGCTTTCCGTTTTGGAGCCATCAGTGTAGATAGCAACCGTGTCTGGGGCGATGACTCCAGATCGCCACTCCAGTCTGGTGGGAATATTCACAGCATAGGAATGTCCAAAACTGCAAGACGGTGTCCTGTAGTCGGTGCGCTCCGGCATGGCGGAACACAGGGAAATTGACAAGATCCTAGTGTGGCCCACACTGCCTCCCAACCAATAGCAGGCGCAAAGCACCCTTTGCTGCTATCGATTTTACCGCTAGTTCCAATGGGATTATGTGGAGCATTACTTCCAGAGCCTGCGAGTCTTAATGGGAAAAGTAAAAAAACAAAATAAGACGAAATATTTCTTTTATTTCTTATGTGAATATATTCAGTAATAAAAATATTTTTTGTGAAGTCAACCTTCCTCGTGACACCCGAGAATCCTACGTCTAAAACTATCGCAAAGATCAAAGACTCTATCGCTGTCTATACAATTCCATTCTTACTTTACAGGTTTGATCAACAACTCTCGATTCATTGCACTTGGTTCATTAAATACAGTATAGAACCATTATTTAAATCGAACACAAAACTTTTATTATTAAAATAATGAAGTTAAATAGTAAAAATCTGCCAACGGTCTGGGCGCAACTTTATTATTTTATGGGTAGTAGTCCGAAACGTGTTTAATACTGACATGCGGTGCAGGTTACTATGCGACTGACAACCTAAAAAACAAAGTTCCAAATAGCCTCCTGGTTATTCCTTAGGTTGTCACTCTCATAGCCATAAATATAAAGTATACCCATAATAATAAAGTTGCAGATTTTTTTTATTTATTTACGTAATTTTTTTATCAATAGAATATTCCATAGAAGTAAAAGCGAATTCGATCACATTAAACCACCCCAGGAGGTTTAATAGGGACTTCAATAAATTTTTTATCCGACTATGTTTAAAGCTTATAGAAGTAAAAGTGAATTCCAAATCTCAATATACATCCCTAAGAAATATATCAGAATTCGTGAATATGTACACAACCAATTTCCACCCCCTTAGGGGTTGGATATCGAAAAATGTTGAAGAACGTTACTAGACGCTTATATAAATAGCCCGCAGAAGTAAAATTGCTTTGATAGCTCGACATGTCTAAAAGTTTTAACGAAATTCGTGAAAATGTGGATTCACGGACATTTTTTTTACTCAACCTCTGAACGCCAATAAAAATCTGAACTTTTTTTTGGTTTAGTTACTCTAATCGCACATCTACATATACGTACTAAGAGTCAACTTTCTAGCATAAGCCTTTTCTGAGATATAAAAAAAACCCCTCACCCCCGTACCTTGCTACCGCTATAAAAAATTTTATTTTTCTAAAGGGTTTTCCAATAAGGACTTGACAACTTTTTTTCAAAATAAAATGCAAACCATTTGAGATATTTCAAAAACTTTATTATCGGGTTGAAGTACAATCAAAACATTTATGAATGGAACTCGACTTCGTTCATATGGCCACCGCGGGCACGTTTGCAGCGGTCGATTCGTTGGACCCAATTTTCGATGACTCGGCCACACATTTCGGCCGAAATGGCTGCTATTTCGTGTTCAATGTTGGCTCTGAGCTCTTCCAACGTCGTCGGCTTGTTGGCATAGACCAACGACTTGACGTGGCCCCAAAGAAAAAAGTCCAGAGGCGTTAAATCGCACGAACGAGGCGGCCAATCGACTGGTCCATTTCTTGAGATAACACGCTCATCAAACTTACTCTTCAATAAATCGATTGTAACGTGTGCTGTGTGGCTTGTGGCACCGTCCTGTTGAAACCACATGTTGTCCAAGTCCATATCTTCCAATTCGGGCCAAAAATAATCGGTAATCATGGCGCGATAACGATTACCATTCACAGTAACGTGACGATCATTATCGTCGACGAAAAAATATGGCCCTATGACGCCGCCAGCATGCAAACCGCACCAAACAGTTATTTTTTGTGGATGAAGTGGTCTTTCATGAAGCACATGTGGATTTTCACCGGACCAATAACGCATATTTTGCTTATTGACGAACCCACTGAGCCAAAAATGAGCTTCGTCACTGAAGATGATTTTGCGATGAAATTGATCATCTTGGCGCATCTTTTCCAGAGCCCAATCGGAGAACGTACGTCGCTTCAAATGGTCCATCGGCTTCAATTCTTGAGTCAGCTTGATCTTGTATGGGTGTAAACCAAGATCCTTACGCAAAATTCGCCATAACGTGGTCTGGGCGATGCCCAACACTTGAGAACGCCGTGGAATTGACTGATTTGGATCATTTGCTACGGACGTTTCAACGGCAGCGATATTTTCGACACTTCGACCAACCCGTTGTCTCACTGGCACGGCAACATCACACAACGAATATGTAGACTCAAATTTTTGCACTAAACTTGTTACTGCCTGTCTACTAGGGCGAGAATTACGACCGAAAATCGGAGTTAACGCTCTTAAAGTAGCGGTCACCGACTCCGAATTTCTGTAGTAAATTTTTATAATTTACAGACGTTGTTCCTTCGTGTACTTTACCATGATAAAAATGTTAAGTTTACTGAATAAATTGACAGTGACAGTTCGATGATTAGTGAAAGGGTGCGTTCACAAATTGAATTCAAAGTTGTCAAGTCCCTATTGGAAAACCCTTTAGGATGTCTCTATAGTGGCTCTATATAATCCTAAATTTTTAGGTTTCTATTCATTACGGTTTTTGAGAAATAAAAATCTGAATCTTTTTCCTTTCTACCCCTTTTCACCATCACCCCCTACATCCCGACCCCTAAATTTTACCGACTCCAACTCCTGTAAAATTTTCAAGATCATATCTGATACGGTTTTTGAGCTATAAAAATGAAATTTTTTGAGAAATTGCTATCTCCCCACTTTCGTGCTCCACCTCCTCTCTCAAAAAGATTACGTTCAATAGACTTCTCTTGTGATCCCATATACAGAAACTAAATTTTATCTTCCTAGTGTAATTGGTTCGGAAGATATTGTAATTCAAAGTTTTTCACCCACCCACCTCATTTATTAATTAAAGTCAATTATGTCGCAATTAAAAAAAATTATTGCGTTAGCCTTAGGCGTATTGGAACATTAGCTCACTTTTTTCTGTCTAGGTGAATGATAGATAGTACCACAGTTCATATATTTTCGTTGTACTTTGTATCACTTTTTGACCGTATCTCTAGAACCACACAACGTATAATAACAATTAAAAGCTTGATTTACAGGACATAACTTCCCTTCAATGTATTTGTCATACCATTCTCGATCACTCAAGTTACCAAAATATAATTCTCGAAAAGGACTTTATTAATGTCCTTTTTATATTTATCTTTAAGCTTACCCATTTTTAACGTAGCTGCATTTTTTGAGAAGTAACTGATATAATTCTTGAATAAACCAACTCAACATTTAAGCGAAAAAAGTACCCTGTTAAATGAATTGAGTTTTGTTATTCAGTGTTCGTTTTTTTGTTTCTAACTCAGATATGAAAAAAATTATAATAACAAACTTAAAGGCAAGTATTATGGGCTTTCGAAAATTTATGTAAAAAAATCCCCTTCTTAAAACTGAAAACTAAAACTAACTAGTTTCGACGAAACTAAAGGATCAGTGTGCGCGCTTCCATATAGCTGCATAGCAACGAAACTATCGCCCGATTAAAAATCCCTAGTCTGCGGGTACTCTTACTAGGGGTTGAATATACATGAAAAGTAAAATTAATTCAATATCTAAGAAGACTGAAGAAACATGACGAAATTCGTGAAAATATACATACCTCTTTTCAACGACTATTTTTTGTCTCGCCAATTGAAATACACATTTCAGTGCTATGTTGAAGAGGGTGGAGGCGCCAGACCAAAACCCAGTTACAAACCCGTGTAAGTTCGAAAACTCGTAGTTCTGACTTGGGATTCTGTGTCAGGCATCTCACCTGTTCTAATTTACCTTAATGGAAGCAGGCAGAACACCATTTTGAGGTAACAAGGTCCAGTTCCCAGTTGTGCGTTAATTGTAAAAATTATGCGTACTTATTATAATCAAAGCAAAACGCTGATTAATCACTTGTGTCTGTATAGTTTCAATATTTCTGCATAAGCTAAAATAAATCATTAAATCTATCAATCATTCCAAATATTTTTGAATTTCAGTTTCCGTGTACCTACGTCCGTAAACTATTTCTGCTAAGCACAGCATTTTGATTGTTTTGATATTGTTAGAAATAATACGCATTGTGCTAAAATTTACAAGGAATTGCTAAGCACGCAAATCATGTTATCGCGATTTAAAAACAATTTATTTGACCTATTATATTATTTGATACACTTGAGTGCAACTAGTAACGCTATTCAAGCGCATGCATACCAAGATTAATCGGTTTTTACGTTAGTAACATAAAAATATCATTACCGTTAATAATGCATAATAACGGATAAATTTGGCTTAAGTATAATCACGCCATGTAATATTTCTAAGTGTGGCACTTTATTTATAGGTAGTCTAGCGTACTTTTGCCATAAACTTTATTTTATTGTTAATAATTTCTTCGAATCGATAATAAAAAAAATCGCAGTTATGATAGACCCTGCAATCCAATCGTGTGATACTCGACTAGAAACCCTTAAAGTGGGATGAGGGTATGATCCTCCAAATAACCATATTTCGTAGAGGAGTCTGTTTCAAAAGTATCATGTCACGTAAAATTAGTACGAAGCAAAATAGATGCCCCAGAGCGGCTCTGAGTCTCATGGTCCGTTAGGAACTCCCAGCTCCACCAGGATACAGATCTGTCCACAATCAGGAAATTCGTCAAGTAACTGGGCTTGAAGAATTTCACTGATTTTACATCGCTCACTGCATGAACTGCATGACTGACGTTCGCTCGTCGCGGTACCACCCTTCAGATTATGCCGGAACATCGGAATCTGGGTGTGCCTCTCTCTACATGTGAACTGCTACTGGGATTGAACTCAATTGAGAAAACCAACTCAAGATGGGGAGGCGGTGTTACATGTCACACTGCGAGACAGATCTGGCCGGAGCTGATCTAAAACGCTCTGAAAGGCTGACTTTGCTCAATAGGGCGAATATCAGCACCACAGTCGGCGTCCTGACCGGACCCTGTCTTATAGGTCGACATGCTAGAAAGATTCGGCCTCTTCTCAAACGACTTTTGTAGAAGCTGCCTCGATGAGGAGGAGGAGGAAGCAGTCCTTCACCTTCTCTGTACCTGTCCAGCTCTATCAGCCAGAAGGAAAGCTCATCTTGGAGCTTACTTCTTCAACTGTCTCGCCGCAATGCAGGTCGCGAGAATCCAACGCTTCATTGCAAGCTCTAAATGGTTCGACGAGTAGGACCGGATTCGATGATCCTGTGGTAACATAACGGACCTTTTAGGTCTAAGTGTGTCCGTGTTCTCACGGGCAGCCACGCGTACCTACCTACCTACATCGCTCACCCGTAATTAGCCTTGTGTTGCTTGTTTGAGTCCTCTGTTCCTTCTGAGTTGGCACAAGCAACCTTGATTTGATCCATTCATAGTCGACAGATAACTTTGTTCTTTCTGTTAATGCATTCCCATAGGTTTTTCAAGGTTTCCCTGTGAAATCGGCCATGGACACAATTACTCCATAGTTTTTTTCCTCACCTTGCGCTTCAGTCAGATGTTATAGGTACAGTGATGACCTGGCACATGCTGTTTGTGGTTGACCCGATTACTCAAAGCGAGCCTCTCGGTGGTAGTGTTCTCCTCTCTACTCGTCTGCCTCAGTGACGTGCTCCCTCATCCGTTTCTCATACTTACTCTGTAATTTTTTTCTCGAATCAACACAGGTTTTTCAAGGTTTTCGATATCGTTCCTTTCTCACAGTCGTCCACGGACGCATCTCAGTTGCTCATTGATGTTTTAGGTTTCTTCCAGACATCAATCACCAATTGGTATATCATTTAATGCCAACATACAACCATCTTCCATGAGTCGCTAAGAGTTCGACTCATCTGCTTGCCTTCGGGTTGAGCATTACGCGAGAAACATAACGGATTAAATTCCAATTTTTCAGTTTCTTATTGTATGAGAAGAGTTTCCACTAATATTGGATTTTCTCTAACTTCCTGCAAAATTCTTCTTCACTTGTTGAAAGTACTTTTGTTCGTCCGGCTTATGTTCTAACACAAGGATCCCATACTAGGCTAGATGTTTGCGCCTTTTGTCCGGGGTGGATCATCTGCAATCGCTTCTCGTCCCTCTTTGAATCGTTTCAACCCCTCAAAAACCTGAGTGCGCAATAAACCGTATCCTTCTTTCAGTAAAGAATAAGTGTCCATGGCGGATTTTCCATCTTTCACAAGAAATTTCAGATTGACGCATTTCTCTTTTAATAGGCCCATACCTCATAGATACATGGGTTCGAAATGTCTGAAAAAAATCACGCACCTCGTAGATACATGGGGCTGAAATGTCTGAAAAAAAATTGAAAAATCTTCCAAGACCATTGTTGGCGATAGCCCCAAATTGATTTCATTAGAGTAGAGCTAGTAGCTGCTTATTTACCTTTAGATAATTCTGAAAAAATCTTGTCATTTTGTTTTTTGAAAAAAGAAATAAACAGGGGACTTCCCTCCTTCGCAATCAAGTAAATATCAACACAGCAATATTTCAAGCATCAAATTTTTATTTGTTTATTTTTATTACAAAGTTTTATTACTTCCTATAGACCATTACTAACTAAAGCATCCTATATTCCATTCATCGTTTTTTTTGCATTTATATTTTAAAATCGTCGCTTTTGCTGTACACGTCTTCTGGTCATAATAATGAACAATTTGAAAATTATTTAATTAATTTTTTTTGTTTTCTTTAACATTTTGTCCTATTTCAATACAATAATTTATTAATGCCAGAGACACGAAAAAAAATGTGTCTCGAAAAAATTTAAAGGAATGCAAGTATAAAAATTGTCTAAAATCTTTTATACGTAATATTAGTAAATTTCAAATATTGGTTTCTCGAACCTTACATAGGAATCTGATTCTATTTGTATTACATGTTCGCGAAAACTATAAAAAGGTAAACTTCTAATATTTGTATTAATTATTTTATTTTTGTTTCTGAACTGATTTTTTTTTTCCTATTTTCTATTGACTATTATTTTATTGTTAATAATTCGTATTAAACCGAATCGAAAAAAGAACAAAAACTTATTTGGTATGTTGTAATTCCTATTTTAGAATCTATGGAAATATTTGTTTGTTTCTGTTGTTTATAGCAAATAAAGTTACCTATAAATAATTCGACCAGTAATAATTAATAATATATATTCAATAAATATTGAAACTGTAACAGAGGTAAGGTATTCAAGTCAGTCCTCGAAAATTGTTCATAGTATTTTTCAATGAAATTAAATAAATTATTTATTAATTTTTTTTTTAATAATTTTACATAGCATTCAAATAGCAATCACCAATTAATAAAGTATAAAATAAATAACAAGCTTACACTAATTTTGTTTTAATGTAATAAAAATAAAAATTGCCCGTATTGAAAAAATATAAAATTAAAAACTGTCTTTTATTTGGTTAACATAATACAATTCCTTTTTCATCCAACAAAACCTTTCGTGAAAATATCCGGTTCTTGTTTAAAGCTAGACCACGTGAACTGAGTAATATTCGAATGTAATGATATTTAAAATAATTCTATGGTACTGTCTATGAATGGTAAGTAAAAGAGTAAAAAATAAGAAGTTAAAAACATGTGATTTTTGTGCTTTATTATACTTATGTCATGATGTATTTAAATAGTGCGTAGCTGTGTTACTTAGGTTCCTTGTGGCTCGTTAGATTTCGATGGTGATGATAACTATTGCGCGAATTTTCATTTTAAGGACACTAACTTTGTTTATCGGTAATAGAAGATTTCGCTGGTCCAGAAACCTGACAATCTTTAGAAGATGAGAAAAACAAGACAAGCAAAATCGTGGTAGAATTTAAGACCTTTTTTGCACATTTTGTCTTTACCTTGCAAAGCAGAATTTTGGTTTCGGTCTTGCACATTCGGATCATAGTCTTAATCCTATGCACGTTCTTGCAGTCATACCGTTCTGTACTTTACTATGATTGATAACAATGTACAGAAGAGGGTGCCTCGATGACGCAGTTGTTAAGCGTTGGTTCGTTCGGTACTATACTAAGTCATGGTCTTGCTCAGATAAATGTAACATTGTCATAACTAAGCATTTATCACGAATTGAAAAGGCCGTAGGGTCTGAGCATAGCACTATTTCATATATTTTAAAATATAAAAATGTAATATGGAGTAATAAAAATCAAATCCAATCTAAATGAACCATTTTCTGCTAGACCTAAACCGATTTTGCGTATCTCTAGATTGTAGTATTTTCATAATTGGATCGGTATCCTTTGACGGAAACATTTTTTTTTGTATGTTCTGATCAATCGCTGAGTAGATTTGAATTTGACAACAAGTGGTTTTAATAAGGGCTAACGGCTGAAGTCTCACGTTATGGAGGATCCACAGTGGACCCGCTTTGTGCGCCCCAAGAAATATAAGCCCTTCGTCAAACTAACCATAGCAGGTGATACTAATTATTCAATTGCTTCGTTTTGATGCAAGAGACGTAAATTTGGCTTGGCAGTCTCACATACATATTGCAAACACTTTCCATTCTAGTATGATTAATATTTATGAAGCTACCAAACAAGCGCGTGTAACTATGCACCTTTTTCATATTGTCTGCAATTTTTACATCAAGCTTCTGCTTAAAGCAGTTTATTAAGACAATGTGTATATATTGAAAATGTTCAGATTTCTTGAGAAATGTATCTAGTAGTGAGTGTATCTAGTAGTGAGTGTATCCAGTAATGTGATTACAAATAATGTATTTATTTATAGCCTTAGCCTCGATAGCTTTTGATGACAATTGTGATTGTCTACGACGTAGAGACCATAGCTAACACACTTAGTTTAATAAAAAAAAACATATTAGTCGATCAGTTACCATATATCAAAAATAACAACAATGTATCGGAAAGAATGTTGTTGCTAACGTCTGCTCCAAAAAAGTTCGTTCAGGAACTGAGTTTGGCAAATTCAATAAACCGAAATTTAAAAGGGTACTTGCGTTCTTTTGTATTCAGAATTCTAAAATTACGTATTTCATCACTTATAGTTTTAGAACACTTTGAAATCAGCAAAGCTGCTGCCCCAAACTAAAGTGTATGAATGCAATGTAATTGTAAATTGAGTTTATTGGCGTAATTAAACTGCTTACAAAGCAAGGAAAAACAACTACAACCATTCGAACAAAATGGCAAAGATTTGCAATTTATAATTAGCACATTTTACAAGTGGCAGGAAGAGTCTCGGTTATGATCTGCGCTCTGGAAGACCGATACGCACGCACGCACCTTCGTCGGAAACAATCGCAAATTTAATATTGAAGGACGCCCGTTTGAAGAAGAATTAATTTAATTATTAAATTTATTTAAAAAAAAATTAGATATAAAAACAATCGAAAGATCTAATGTATTTGTGTTAAGGAAGAATGAATTGAACAAGAAAAATTATATGAGTTTTTTAATCCCCCTAAATTCCTTGATCTTCTCCCAGAAACTTCATCCTCCAGAAAACATATCGGTCTCATCTACCAGTTATTTGGAAATTAGTGGGAGAATTGCCAAAAAGAACGTTATAATCCGAAATTTCTAAAACTGTGTCTGCTTGTTTTTCGATGTCTAATCACAAAGACACCGAATAGCGCATCAACTGGCAGAAGCAGAATCTTAAGTGCGATCAAAGCCATTCTATGAAATCTTGATCTATTCTATGAAAAGGTATTTTATGTTGTTGGAAAAAATAATAGTCCAAGAGACAACATGATTTTCAAAAATGTCTTCTGCAGTTATCTGTAAAAAGGATCACCCAATTGATAGCAGACGACAGAAAGGATATACTAATCTGAACAGCGATACTTCCGAAAAACTGCTATTGGATTCCAGTTTTTGCAACTGAAATCCAAGGTATACTCGGCCTAAAAATGGGCTTAAACCTCTGAGCACTCTGACTGTGAAGAGAACAGAGCAGATCCTTGAAAAAACCTTTTATCGACAACATCTCTATCGCGAATAAACCTTTATCTAAATACAAAAATTAGACGATGGTGACACAAAAAGAAAGAGGATCTACAGTGAGAGCTGCCTAAGTGATCAACTCCATGCTCTCTTAAACGGACAAATTTTCTGGAAATAAATTTTGGTTCATTCCTTCCGTAACCGGACAAGACACTTTCATTCATGAGTGTCCGCTGTTACACTGTAGTAGGATACTGACTAGAACTACCATTGTTTTTCTGACACGGTCTTACTTAATCCAAAACCTGAAGAAGGGATAATTATTAAGCTTGTACGTCAGATGCTTTCAACTGCCTGGATTGATTTGTGGGAACACAATTTATTTAAATGTTATCCTATACTTTTTGTCACAGAAACGAGGAAGGTCTCCCTATTTCGGCTATGCACAAGCCCGACGAAGTGAGAATGACTAGTGTCTGGTAAGAAATTACTGGAAAGTCCTGAAAGAAAATTTTGCGAGAAATATTCCTAGCCGAATAATGTCCTTTAACCCGAATTCTGTTGAAGCATTACGTTTTAATGATCTTAAAGAAATTATTCCAAGATGGAAATTATGTATAATGGCTAAATAGCTTCCGGTTATACGTAATCTTTTTTTCGCTCAATGACCTACCAAACCACAAATACTAAACACGAATACAAAAACGAAATAAGTTCGAATACAAAACTTTGTGTTTAAAGAAAAAAAAATAATATATTACTCGTATAATGAAGCATAGTTTACATATAATATAATGAAACTGTAAAAAATAGAATGATCGTGTAATTTTTAGTACAAACTGATTTCGAAAAAAGACATAACGAAATAAACGACGTGAAAAAAATAACAATACATTATTAACAAATAAACAAAATTGTTTTTGATATTAAAATGAAAAAATGCGATTTTTAGTTTTGTCTAATTTGAGAAAAATGGAATGAAATAAATGTCCCTTTAGTTAAGTACTAAAAAAAAAAGTAAATGATGCTATCAAAATACATTCTATTAAACTATTGCGTTATAAGCGTTGTGGTAACAATTGTTTATAATTACAAAATATTTTCAGTTCCCGCTTTGGTACTGGTCTAGCTAACAAAAAATGGGTCTTTCATTAGTTTAGTTCTGCTTTCTTTATGAATATTTTTTTATTTTCTGTTGTGTTTTATTCTATTTTGGGAAAATTATGATAAAAATGCATCTGCTGTTCGAAATACTAATAATAAAAAAATATTCATTTTGCTTTTATACCTAACCACTTATATAAATAATTTAACTTTAAAATCCCTAACTTACTTTATGTTCCTTCTCTTCATCTTTTTTTTTTGTTACATTATTTATAATAGTTTTTCCCTTACTTATTGTTTATGATTGTTTCTATTTTATTCTTGTAGGAGTAAAACGAAACGGTTTTTCTCAAAAAAAAAAAATATGTAACAGCTGTACAGAAAAAAAAACAAACAGGAAAGAGTCCAGCATTCATTTTAGTTTAATTGTTCTTGCTTTGTTTGTTCTTAGTTTATTGCGTTTTGTGTTTGAAATTTTGTGCAAATTGTTCATTGGATGCTTTTGTCATTAGTTTTTCGGTGGCCAGTGAGTCCTTTGCGAGCTTCTTACCCTTTCGAGCGTTTTGCGTTAAATACGTTTTATGGAAGAATCGCGCAAACAATACGAAGTAGCTAAAGTACATGGCAATTGACAATTTAATATTCATTGGCGATATATTACATGATGAATGGCCAGCCGTTTTAAGGAAACCATGCGCCCATACATTTATAGCACAGCCAACAATCATTTGCGTCAATTGCAGCGATGTGATAACCATTGCAATGAAACGTGGTGGATTAAATCTAGCCGCTTTTAATGCATAATACGAATACATTACGGAATGAACACAATAGTTCATCACAATAAACCATCGAGCTGATGCAGTGTACTCGGTGTAGGAGAACCATGAGTAAATTAGTACGGTGATATGATGATACCAATGTAAAAATATCAACGGCTGTTTTCGAAGCACTATGAAGAGCGTATCACCCAGTTCAGGTAGTTTCGAAAGGACGAAGAGCCACGTCCAGAACCCGCTGACACGATCATGTTCGATGAAACTGAAATAGAAAAGAAGTTTTGTTAAAGAAAATGAAATTTTATCACAGGAGTTAAAATTATATTATGGATATTGTCCCTTATGTGTTCTAATTCCAGCATCTTTTGAACCCAGCCCCAACCATTCGATCCGCAAGGAGAGTTATCGTGGGAGTAGTATACAACGAACGGATACCGTCAGAACTATGTATTAGTAAGGTAGAAACACACACTAAACAAAGGTACTACTAATGAGGAATCGGCATAAACTCCAAAAATGGATTGACGATAAAACATCGACGATTGACGCAAAGCTATTAGATTATCCAAAGGATATAGAAAAGGCTAGATTTTCGTATAAGTTTGGTGTGGTCTTGTCTGTCACTGAAACCTAATTTGCTTCGTATTCCTTTTCATTTCAGCACTCAGCATAATTGAGAAACAAAGCTCTATTCTTTTCCTCTCATTTATATGCTATTCTATGGGACATGGTATAACGGCGTGCACTCGCCTCGGACGACAAATTTAATTCTGTTTGGACAAACCGCTGCCTTATACTTTCTTTGTTCTTTTCCATTTTGTAAAATATAGTAACAAGAAAAAAGGTATTAAGTGCAGTAATGATCTTCAATCCAACAAATTCTTAAAAATGTTCGAAATTTTACGTTAAGGACCGAACTAATTTCTGAAATTTGCTGTACATATTTTATTACGTTCCCGGCTGCTTGTAGGTCTCTTCTATAATTTTGATGCATTTAATAACACTTTAATAGAAATCATTTTTATATGAGTGTCATACATTTTTCATAAAGTGTTTACATCCTCTCCTCTGACCGTATGTTTAAATTCGCTTAAAATTTTAAGGTGACCGACAAGGTCGCCTGCCTTGAATTAGATGCAACCAAATAGATTCTAGAGGTATTGTTGTTGTAACTCTCGTAGCAGCAGAAGATAAAAATTACTCGGGTTGTCACGTCGGATACGGATTAATTTGAAAATAACGGGCACAACTGGCTGATCAAAGCCCAGTCCTTGTGACCTCCTTAAAAGCATAGCGCAGCCAAAGTTCTTCTTTTGAGGCTCACCTGCTGTTGCTAATACAGTTTTTAGACCATGGAGGATAGCCTCATGACTTTTCCGCGGGTGGGATTCAAACCCAAGACCTCTGGATTTGTAGATAAGTGTCCTTATCGCAAGACTATTAACGCTACTTTGTTTTTTTTACGAAAATTTAAATTCCCAGAAAAAGTTACTCAAAAGTCTATACCACAATTTAGTCTAAATATAATTCGTCTAAGATTGACTGTTTCCAATTACCCTTATCATAGTAACCTATGTCTCTCGTATGTTATCATAGGTCATGAGAATTTCGAAACACCCAAGATTTCGTAACAGGCAATCCCATTGGATTCAATGACAATGTTCCCCAGAGGGTGACATTTTATCATCGTTGGAACTCTTTTTCAAATTCCAGCCAAAAAAACTTATCAGTGACCTCTCCCCGGTCGTAGATTGTGTCGGAAACATTCGACATAAATATTATAAATTTATTCAATCGTATCTTTGTTCAGCTGATATCACACATATTTAATATACAATATAAAGTAAAATATTCAAGTTACACAACTGATAAAGAAGTGGCGTGTTCCCGATGAGGTTATATTATATAATTTCTAGACAAATTTTTTGCGGCATACATGTTTTTCTTAATAAGTAAACAATTTTATTGAAGATTGATGTTTTACATGCTAAGTGATTTTTAAATTAAAGAAAAAATACCTATGAGAACTAGTCTGTAATCAACCGTTTTTTTTTCTATGGGAGGCGGGAGTGAGCATTTTTTTATGGTTGATAAGAAAATGGGAATTACAATAAATATTTGCACAGATTATTCACGTAGTTTGAAAATTTACTGAATGGTTTATTTCTTATTCGGTTGTAACGCGTGATTTAGAAACCAATTACGATATTACAACGAGAATGTATTTGTTCATGACATGGCTCCCGTGGAATCCACCTTTAAGGATTTCGTTTTGATGCTGTTTTTTTGGATCACTGCAATCTGTGTAGGCCACCGCACGAAATCTCCGACCGGGATAGAACACTACTTTGGCTAGTGCTAGTCCAGGCGAATCGAAACAAATCCATACACTACTGGAAAAGGCAGTGTTTGAACACGGTCTTCGAAAATGGGCGGTTTCGTAAACGAATACTTCTGCGTTTCAGGCTCATCAGAGGGCGTATCATACAACTATCGAACGCCCCGACAGTTTGGGGTGTTTATCGCGAAGCTGTGTTCTTATGCGCCCTTATCAAGTGCTGAACATGTGAGCGACTTGGAAAAACAACAACAAAGTGGAGCAGAGTAAAGACACATGACTGAAACCAAAATCAGCAAATAAAACATATTTCGTTAATAATATCTCGGAATAACTCATCGGTACTCCAGCGGAATTCGAACTAAACTCTTCTCCCTTCCACTGCTGATACATGCAGAGCTATAGTGGAACCTTTAGAGTACGGACTGAATTCTGTTAACAATAATTGATGTAACATCGAAATTCAATACCCCAACTGTACTGAAATACTGCAGGAGTACAAGACATTTTGCGATACATAGAATTTTTATTTGTTGTTATTAGTAATTAATTGCTGTTTTTATAATAGTTGTTCAATCATAAGTCTTTAAGGAAAAACTAAGATCGAACTAGGGAACGACTATAATGTTTAAATCCGTTCGGAGAAGAGGCCAATGCGCTATCGTGCCATAAACGAGAATGAATAGAAGATGGCATTAAACTTTTTGGCTGTCTAGTAAAGTTTACATGCTATTTTCAATTTACATATATCAGAAATCCTTGAAAATATGGATGAACCCTTTTTATGTTGTTTTGGCAGGGCTTTGTGTCTCCCTTGCGATGATGAGGCTATTTTTCTGAGTAGTGCAGATAAACATTTCTTTGAAAATTTAATCGTGAGTGCCTCAGAGCCAAGGGCGACCTATCACCGATTTTTTTTTTATAACTATAATACCAAAAAATTTAATATACAATTCATAAAAAATAGTTTGCACTATTCAAAAACGAAAGCCGAACGGTACAAAAAGCACAGTGCATCAAGTTCCTAATGCTAATACCACTTGAGTTCCATATCGGCTAGATATGTTAATGTCATAAGGAAAGGTGTATTTCGAGTTTCGTGTTCGGGTTCGATTATCAGTCAAGATTGCGCGTATTTTTACTCCTTTGTGGTTGAAGTCACAGTCAAGGCTATTGAGTACACCCACAGCCATTGGTAAAATATGTAAATTAACGCTATAGAAATAAATCATCGGGGCCATAGCTGGGATCTCACACTATGGAGGTCCTGATGTGTAGGGGACATTGGTACTACAGTTTCACTGTAGATATCTACAGCTCGTAGGACGAGCGGATCCAAAATTCTCTGTGAAACAATCAAGAACCTAATATTGAAAAATTCCAAAACAATCTGAAGGGCTAGACTTTGGACTGCATCACGCGGTTACAAATAAAACACAAATGGATTACAAATCAAATAATAGAGCGAAAGATCAAATGCTGATGTGAAGGTCTTTGACTATCAGCGAATTCGGTTGGTTATCAAGAAGCTTCATGTTCTGGTCAAGCTACTTAATTTTCAAAAAAATAACCTGTTTTAAAAAAAAAAACAGAAAAAAAAACATTAAATTTACAAATCCGATTAATTGGATTGCTTTCTTTTTCTTTCTTGCCGTTCCAGTTAAATTAAGCTGCGAGAAATACGCTAAAAATTAAAACAAACATTTGAACTTTCCTCGTTAAACATATGTGCATATGATAATACGTACGCACGTGCATGTAACATGAGTAAACTGATTTGTAAAATTAATGGAGGTAAAACTACGACGACCTTGCATTTTTTTGCAATTGATTTCTATACGATTCTATTTTTGTATACATTTCTGAAAACTATTTCATACAGTCATCACTTTTCCTTTCATTAAGTTGTGTAGAGGATGACTATTGACAAGGGTGAATAAAATAGGGGAAAATGTATTAGCGTCTGTTTTGAAATTTTGATGTCGGATTTCGAAAGGTTCTCTTTATGAGATTAGGGTAACTGCATTTGGTAAATTGATTTGTTTGACGCTAACCTACATGATCTGGACAGAGTCCAATCAAACTGCACCTATTATCTTTATTACTCAGGATCAAAGGATCTCGCACACCCCAGAAACCAAATCCTGGATATCTGAATATATGGACCGCATAAATTTGCTCCAGGTTAAGCTGGCTCTATGAGCGAACATAATCTCTTCATCTCATTACAGATCTTGACTTACGATCTCAAAAACATATAGAAAATCCGGTATGACCTTGATAGGTCATACATGAGATCGTAGCGTTCTATCCGAATTGATGATGAAGTCCTCCATCTTTACAGAAAAATA
Organism: Beris morrisii; assembly: GCA_951812415.1. NCBI lineage: Eukaryota > Metazoa > Arthropoda > Insecta > Diptera > Stratiomyidae > Beris > Beris morrisii. Next base: position 31,229,914 of record OX638310.1, read on the forward strand.
TTCAAAAGAGTAATGTACATACTTGGTTTTTTCCTCCTTTATTTGCTAACGATGACAAATATTAAATGTAACACAAGTGACTCGAATCAGTCGCCCCGACGTTATGCCGACGTTGGGAAAATAACCTTTGGTCATATTCACAATGTCGTGCCAACGTTCCTCCGACGTCGATTTAAAGTCGTCTCGAGTCTGAACCGACCGCATCCCACTCTCAGCCGACTTGTCAAAAAAAGTCAGTAGTTGGTTATTTATGCAACTTACGACCAATCAATCAGTTGGTCATTTTAGGCCCGTTCCTACGATGTTCAGTTACGTTCTAACTGGAACTTTAATTGATGATTTTCATACAAAACTTTCAGTTAAAGTTCCAGTTATAGTTTAACTGAAGATCGTAATAATGGTCCTAAGTCATTCATTTAAATAAGTATATGTTAAGGTGTAACTCAGTCTATTTTGTTAACTAAAATATGACTGGTATAGGGTATTCAAAATATTACATACCCACGTTTATTTTAAAACTTTTTAATAACGACCGAAATTTTGTTGTTTGATTTTCGGAAATGCAGAAAAAAAAAATTGTGTATTAGCCGAAAATGTTATGTAATAAATAATTTTAAAGAAATACAAATTTATTCATCAAATTATTATTAATTTATGGTTTTTATCATTTATGTCATTTCTAAATTTCGTATGTATGAAAGTAGTTTCATTAACTATCATAAATAAGCATATGCAGTCGGCATAGTGTTACTTTTATAACCAAGAAGTTATGGAATATGATAGAAATAACTAAAAAGTTATTTTCTAGTTTAAATGGCAAACAGTTATTTTTGGTCGGTTTATCAACGACCAAACCAAGAGGTTAAAATTCAGTTATAATATAACACAATTACGACTTTTTATATAAGACTTCGTACTGACTTAAGATTTAGAAAATTGGAATTATCGACCAAAAAGTTATATCTGTCGGTGAGACGAAATTTATGCTATGTTAGTTTCGAATGAAGTTCCGGCTAGGCTCTTTCAATTTGTTCTTCTGATATATCCGAACACATATTCTATGACATAACAATGACTACAATTGGTTCAACAATGACTGAGTATGTTTTCACTTTAGGACTTTGGTTATCGATAAAAAAACACCCGTAGTGATAGAATTCATTACACCGTTAAATCCCGATTTCAAATATGGAAGAAGGCCTTTAATCGTCATGTTGCACTTGCAAACAATATGTTCACTCCGTTATTTGATATGTTGGTGTAATGCTGGTATTACAGACTAATTACGCCAATGCAATGCTAATTCATGGAAGCTCTTATATAAGACTGCACTTTCATACTGTCTTCATTCTACTTTTACTGCTTTACTTAATTGTAGCATAGGAAGCTGATAAGAAAATTTATGATTGTACTAGAAGTAAATAAATAGAAGACTAAATTGGATTATGATTCAGCATGTCATATAGTTCGGGAATTTACAAAGGCCAATGATTTCATTTTATTCGTATTGATAGCTTTCACCACACCCTTGTTTAACTAAGTTCGTAAACCAAATTTCTGAAACCAGTACCAACTCACTGAAATGGTTTCACAAGCCAGTGTGATGTGCTATCTGTGAACGAGTTTAACTCCGAATCCGAATAAATACAAGGGTGGAGCAAAATTATTGTCGAATAGACATTTTTTTTAGGATGCTAGGATCTAGGATGTCTCTATAGTGGCTCTAGGTTTAGGTTTAAGAAGGGGCGTAGCGCTACAACCACCGCGCTCACTAGGCACCATACGGGCCCATTGCGATTCCTTCAGGTCCTCGTGGGCTATTCCCACACCTCAAAAACACTCCAATTCCCTGCAGAACCTGACCAGTGGCTCAGTGACATAGTGGCTCTATATAACCGTACATTTTTAGCTTTCTATACTTTGTGGCTTTCGAGAAATAAAAATAAGATTTTTGTTCCACCTCCTCTTACCTCTACACCTACTGAGCCTAACTCCTGTAAAATTTTTAAGATCATATATATAAAACTATGGAGGGAAAAAGCTAATCGAACTAGCCACGAATGCGAGTAAAGTTAAGTAGTTCATCTATGCGTGTTTCAGCGATGTCCCCGATACCGGAGAAAAGTAGCTGCTCAGAACCATGGTTCTGAAGCTACATGTGAATGACTAGTTAAGGATACTCACAATGTAGGTGTCTTACGTTATCTACTTCTTTCTGGCTTCTATAGAAGTCATTATATGGACCTAAGCGGTTTCTACCAATGAGACAGTGTCCCGACATCACTGCCGTAATGTCACGGTGTTTCGTACGACTTCTTTTCAGTAAAGTCGGCACTTCTCCTAGGTCCTAGTGTGTATTATGGGTGCCTAGATGTTTCACACATCGTTTGGTTAAACTATCTCAGGTCAGCTCGATTACCTTCTTATCAAACGTGGCAGCATCATCTTGATTTGAATGGCTATGTCATTGCAGATATTGGTGTTGATTGGAAAGGACCCATGATGTCTAGGAAAGCAGTCCTCTGCATTCTAGCCACGTCCAATTACAGGAAATCGAGGTTTTATACTGTACACGTTATCAACATGTTTATAAAAAAATCAATACAGAGACAATGTATGCAACAGCACACAGATTCATTGATCCTTCATCATAATATTTTCATAACATCAATTGCTTACCTTGGAATACAAACTGAATGGAAAAGACCATAATGCCGCAGAACGTGAATTAATTCCGGGGCTGTACGGAAGGCACCCATTATACTGAACATTGCTAATATTGTATTCCATATCACAAGTAATCCGCGGAGTTCGAATCTGAAAAGAAAACAAAAAAAGGATTTAAACTCAATTCCAGGTAAACTCATTAGTAAATTAACTGAATACGAAATATTTTAACCTTTACCTCAATCTTTTTGTGTACCTACACTGTTTGAATCGTTTCGCCTAATTGGATAAGAATACGACAAAAATGTTTTCATGTTGTCTAGCGCCAGAGCTCATAAAAAAAGTTTCAGAACACTAAGCGTATTACCTGAACATGTAGATATATCATGATGTTTAGACCGCCTTGTCTAGGGGAATCCGATTAATTTCAACACAATGGGGATGCCAAACGACATACTGATTATTAAAAAGATTGACGGTAAGCCTACATATTTTGAGGAAAGATTGCTGTTTTTAGTAAACTTGTCTAGGATTTAGTACGCAACAAATACATAGAACCTCGGTCTAAAATTGAGGATAATTGAGTGGTTTAGTGGAAGAGTTGCCTAACCCACAATCACTACGAAATGAGATATCGGACTCTAAACTTAGACGTAATTTGAAAAATTACTCTAAAAAAGAAATAATTTTTATTTTGTTATACTGTCAAGCAATGTGTGTATACTGATAATACACAGTGCGAAAAATAAGTTTCGAGACAGGCCATGGAAAACATCATTAAAAGAAAAAATATGGATATTTTTAATTTTTTTTATTCAAAACTAGCCGCGTACCATTCCCGCAACCTCCATCATCCATCCACCATCCTCTATCCACCATCCTCCATCCTCTATCCACCATCCTCCACCCTCCATCCTCTATCCGCCATCCTCCATCCACCATCCTCTATCCACCATCCTCCATCTTCTATCCTCCATCCTCTATCCACCATTCTTCACCCACTATCTCTCATCCTCCATCCACCATCCTCTATCCACCATCCTCCATCTACCATCCCTCAAACTCCATCATCCATCCTCCATTCTCTATCCACCATCCTCCATCTTCCATCCTCCATATTCCATCTTCCATCCACTATCCTCTTATACCATTTAGTAATAGGAATAGGCATAACTAATACACCAAAAACGAACTGCCGCTAAATCATATGAAAAACACTCAAATGTTGAAATAACTCGCGAACCACCAACTGTTAAATAATTTTGTTAACGCAGAAACCATCGAGGGCGTACCCTCAACAAATCACCAAAGTTTCATCGCAATTGGATGAGTGGTTTAGGAGCCTATACAGGACAAACAGACAAACATTCATTTTTATATATAGAGATATTCACCTCCAATTTCAATACACTTGTTACAGCGATTCAACAGTGATTCAAATGCGTGTTCTAGCTCATTTTGTGGAATTGCCTCTAGTGCTCGTGTTGAAGCTGTTTTGATGGTCGAAATTTCATTAAAAAAAACATCCTTTCAACTTCAATTTCAATTTCGGGAATAGAGAGAAATCGCATGTGGCCAAATCAGGTGAATACGGTGGATGATTCAACACACAGACTTGATTCTGAGCCAAAAATTGACGAACAATGAGTGAGGTGTGACTGAGGTGTGACTCGGACTGGATCACGATATTCGGGTCGAATACGACGGATTCTGGCCATCACACGCTTCCAAAGTTCGAGATAAAATGCGCCAGTAATTGTTTGGCCAGTTGGAACGAACTCCCTGTGGACAACTCCTTTGCTATCGAAGAATGTAATGAGCATTGTTTGAGCAACATTTTAATATTTCAACATCGACAAAAAAGTTGTTTTAGGAGAACGGTCATAACTTTGCTATATATCAACCGATTTAAACAAAATTACCGGGAAGAGTGTCACAGCTTTCAAACGGTCTGTACACATAGATCGTCCTACTAGTTACTCAGATATGGTCCGAGTCTCGGAACTTATTTGTCGCACTGTGTATGGTGAATAAATAAGTTTGGAACATAAAGATATAGTTATTGTGGTCAAACTGAAAAAGCCTAAGCACCAAAAAATTCAATGTGGTTTAGGCAACTCTTACACTCAACCACTCAATTAACTCGAACGTCTAAAGTACATACGAGTAGTCTGTACTAAGAGCGTCGAAAACGAAAGGTAATACTTGAAGGATCCACTGGTGTTTTCCACACGGACGAGATGTTGACCGAAAAGGATTCTGGACCTAGAAGAGTGAAAATCATAGGAAGAGGGTAGCTCTAGCCGTTCTAGATACGCAAGGAAGCTGAAAAGGTAGGTGAATATGAATTTAAGTGGCAGCCAAGCTACTCAGTATTCTGCAAGCCTTGTTTACTCTGTTCTTCTCTAAGGTAGCCCCCGAATGTGAAGAAGAATTTGTTCCTTATCTTGAGAACGGCTTACACTAAATTCAAAGTTCTACCAACTTTATATGTATATAATATTAGCTACAAGAATACTTGTGAAATATTTCAACAATAAAAAAATTTGCCCTTAATCTGCATGCAACATTGTTATTTTTGGCTCAAAGCCTGAGATAAGGGTAAATTCTGTGGAGAGAAAAGTTGACACGTAGCGCCATCGGCAACAAACCAGAAGACGATAATAAAAATAATTTTTTTTCCGCATCTTCGGACTTTTTTTCTTAAACAATAGACAATAAGCTTGTGAACGTGTATGAGATTCAAATCTATCACCTCCGGATTAATAGCCGGACGAGACGTACGTTTCTCTAGCCTACCAAAATACCAGTTTTATTTAAAATCATTAAATTTTAATTAGTGAATTATCACCTGTTTGTAAAAATCGTTTTTAGATTGGACTGAGATATTTATAATACAAACCACACTTCTTATTACAAAATTAATCCGATGTATTGTAATTGAGTGTATGCCTTAAAGATATTCTTCGAAAAATTTGAATAGAATATGGTTTCTATTTTCGTTTAGTTGCGTGCAGCTTTGAATAAAAATGACAATTTTAATTTGGTTCTTCTATTTTTTGACCTGCATGACGAGACAATAATTAGAGTAGAGCCCACTAGTTCCGTGATTGGATTCTTAAATATTTCGTATCAGGTACGTGTAAGATTATAGTATTACCCGGGTAATGTGTACAGGACAATCAATCGAAAAATAGGTAGAGTATGTACTTTACATAGATTCCAAATAAATACAATTGCCGTCTTGAAGTAGTATTTACTGTGGATGGCAATCGTTACCTAATCATTATTATAAATAAGATATAAATAAATAACCAAGGTCAATCGTGGCACCTGAATTTAAGCCTGCCATTGACACAATGGCACTATTCTCGCTGGCACATGCAGTCAAATAGAAATCGTCAAATTTTTTTTGCCACCTTATTTTATTTGCTCTACACAAGGTCTGTTTTGACGAAAAATATTTAATAAGCTTTTCGTAAATTTTTTAAATATTTGACAGAATACAGTGTGTAACATTATGAACACAGTACTGATTCGTGACCAGGATTCAACGAGTTAATGAATTTGTCCTTAAAATGAATAACAGCAATAAAAGAATTTACTCAGTGCATCGATGCTATGAATTCGTTCACTGCTATATGAATCCAATAATTCTTGAAATGTTTTTTTTTTAATTTCTGTTAATGCGTAAAGAAGACCATAATTTAATTATCTTACTTATCATCTGTTCAAAATTAATGAATTTTTCATTAAGTTGATGTACATTTTCGATTCGGAGTACAGTCTTTATTGAAGTTCATACGACCCAAAATTAAAAAAAAAATTGTATCGTTGAATTTTAAGAGGAAGGCGCACTTCTTTCAAAAATAAGGCCGACGTTACATACTAAGGGTTTTCATTATGACAAATTTGTCAAATATAGGTAAACCTTCCTCGACCTTTAAAGTTAGCTAAAGTATTTAATTTTTTGTCATTAGGGATTGGAAGTCAATAGAATAGAGCTAAATTCAAGCACCGAAAACAGACATATTTTGATATACTCGTATAATACCTATCTTTGTCCATGACTTAATTAATTTAAATAAATAAACAAAGTAGTATTCATAATGAATTAAAAATTTCATTCAGTTTAAAATATGTTTTCCTGGTTTTCAGTGTAACCCAGGAAATATGTGATATGATAAACACAAAATGATGACAAATATTTCATATACAATTTTTCTTTGGCATAATCTTTTAATTCCTACTACGATAAGAGTTAAATCTAAGAACAATTCAAATAATCCTGAATTGATCGTGTTGCAACATTGTGTGTGTTATTAATTTACTATCTGATCTATGTGCCGACTACATTTTTGCTGTTGTATTTCATTTAAATTTCCTGACTTCCTTAATCGGAAGAGTTTCTTCTACGTCATTTGGCGGTAAATTACATTAAGTTTTTCGTAAATAACACAATCGCGATAAGATTTCCTACGTATTGTAGCAAATACTATAAAGTATGTAGATGTAATTTTGATAATGAAATGTTATGCATGGAAAATTTAACGAACTAGAAATTGATTAACGATAAGATTCATTTTAGTTAACTCTACTTATAAGCACGTTGAGAACAACTGGATTTACGAGTATATCAATCAGTTCCTTTCAAAATTATGCATACAATCAATTGCCCACTTTAATCTCAATGACTTTCTTTTCTAATCTATTTTATATGCAACCAGAGTCCTTCGGGATAATATCAGACGCCTCCTCCAAAGCATATATCGAAAATGCTGTTCCTATTTGAACCGAAATACGATACTTTTCTTAAATTAAAACCGGACCCTGACCACTTCGATAAAATTCCTACAATCGTTTCGGAACAGTTTTCTTGGTGAAATTCCAGAAGATTGTTGTTTTTCCGGGTACAGATAGTGAGCTTATCGCACAAACCTTTTGTCTCGACGATATTTCACGCGATTATACAACCATTTAAATTGCGCAGCAAAAAAAAATTACTGATAGCCTTCATCACCCAATTTTTTGTAAAGACTCAACTCAGCCAAACCGAAAGGAGTCAGTCATCAATTCCTTACGGGATGCCGAATAAGTCATTTTATTCATTTTGGTGCCACTGTCACGCCCTTGCCCTGGGGTTGACATCTATCGTTGCCAAGAGGCAGCATTTTTGTGTTCTTTTTCATGTTATTCCGTGCTGCAATTCTATCAATTCCGGTTACACATCTGATTGCTGTGTGACGTTAGTGGGGAGTATGCGAGGAAAAGGTTTTTTTTTACACCGAAGACGAAGAGCACGTAACCTTGAAATAAGTGGGATAATCTTTGAGAGTTAGATTAACACGTGGCGTGATATGCTACAGCTTAATCAGAGAATTTTTATCATATCCGAAAATGATTAATAAGGGACTCAAAATTCTTTTGATAATTTCTAAGACCAGTTTTACTCCCTAATTATTCAATATGGCAATGACGATATTGATTTGGCCAATGCGCTGATTATAACACTCGTATAGTGGTTGATAGTGAGTGTTAGAATGTTATGAATCATTTACTATTTAATTACTACCGTATATTGAAATTTTTATATTCATTCCCCAGTATTCAGTCCCGTCAAGATAACAGTGAAGCAAAGATAAGATTTTATCAATCGAATGTTATAACACTCATTTCAGTATGAATCATTTTCAATGAGTTTCGACGGCTATTTTTTTACATGTAAAGATTAGTGCGGTGAAATTAGAGTAGGAATAGCAACTATGAATTTAATAAAATTATAATACCCACGGCTTGGGAATACTTCGGTTTGATCAATACTTGATCCAATGATCCTATTTCGTTCGAAATGTTCAAAAGAAGCTAGCAAACTATTACGATGAGTGATTTCTAACGTTTATGTTTTCTACTAATTACGTTTTCTGCCGTATATAATTAAGATTTTTACCTTCCGACCTTTGCCAAATTCAGCTCTCAAAACTGGTCTTTCACTGAAAGTTTTTCACACAGTATACTAAATTTCATACTTTACAACTTGGTAGCGTCTTCTTTTGTCGATGAAGACACGAAGTGCTGGACACCGAGAAAAATGGATTCCAATATCCTATATGAAAAAATTTCCAACAATCACGGATACCAAATAAAGTTAATTTAGTGTATATCATTTACTTTAGTGCATAACAAATTCTATTATAAAAATATGTTTAAAAAAAAATCTCAAAATAATGCAAATAATATCAGGGCATTGGGTAATATCTTCTTCTGATGAGTAGACTGTGTTCTTAAGCTAGTATTACACTGTTTGACCAAGTGGTCAAATTGCAGTAATAAGCAATGCGAAATAGCGAATTCGAATTAATCTCACAGTATCCTCTCGGTCAAATTCGCTATTTCGCGTTGCTTATTCTTGCAATTTGACCGCTTGGTCGAACAGTTTAATACTATTATAGCTTAACTGTATAGTCAGTATTGTGATAATAAAGCAAAATAGAAAATATATAATATAAAAATAATTCTTATTTTACTTGCAAAATTAACTGACAGAGTTGGAATTCAGAATCAGACAAGTTTAAAGTTATACTATTAAAATTAAATTGTTATGGTCGAAGCACAGTTGGAGGCTTAGACGATTAAATTGTATAGGTACTAAGTGTAGAATTAAACAAGAATTTAACTTGTTTACTCGGTGATTAACTACTCGAATTAAAATTTTAATTGTTTTTTTTATCAGGAGTGTAACATCTGGAATGTTTAATATTACATGCAATTGAATATGTTATTGTTTGTTTAATTTCATATTTTTTATTGATTTTCGTAGAAATTTGTCAACTTCGATTTAAATAATTTTAAAAACCAATTAGCGACTACAATTAAATCACTGAAAAAATTATTATTTTCGAAATAAAGTCGAAAAGTGAAAATCAACAATACACACAACATAATTTAAGCCCACTATAAAGCCATAAAGTGAAATTTCTCATTTCACATTTAGTGAAAGTTTCAATGCAAAGCTCTGAAATCGTCTTCTATCTCAAAAAATAATAACATCTTTCAAGGTGACTTAAAAGTTTTTAGCTTTTTCTATAGACGCTTCGACCAACTTTGGCATTAAGTTCACAAGAGGCTACGCGAACCATGAACAAATCATAAGAAACAAAGCCAACCGCCGAGTGGGCCAGTTACGTTCACCTTTCATTTGCTAAAATTTTGATTGATTGTTAACCGAAATGCATCTTACGAGCGAGCACAGCTTTTGCATTATCGCGTAACCGTTCAGTTAACATCTTTGGCCAAGAAATGCCGGCTAAAAGATTGGGAAGAGAAATCGCACGTTTCTTAACATGAGGGACACAGTAATTTTTTTTACTTTACATAATAGCACATAAGTTCGTACAGAAATTCGGTATTTTGTAGGACACACGATTGGTACTTAACTGCAGCAGAATATAAAAAAAACTTGTTTACTAATAACCAATAAATTATTAATAAAATTGCGAACATCTTGTCCGCTCAAGGCTGTTGTATTGCAACAATATCATTTCTTAATATTATTTTCAAGAATTCGTATTACAAGATGTGCACCTTTTTTCGCAGTATCTAATTTAAGTTATCTATTTTTCCAGAACTGAAATTAGGTACTGTGTCCATAATAATAAGATCGGCGCAGGTGGATATTCGAATGACGGGAAATATTTGTTTTATCGAAAGGTATTTTGACTACAAAGATTTAATTAAATTTGTGTGAGATGATATTGGAAGTGTGACACGACAAGTGACAACAATATGATACCCTCATAATCATTTATGCAAAAAAATCAATCAGTTTTGACTTGACTGTGTAAGAAAGAAAAGTTACACAAGAGCTCTAGGAACACATCTTGAAGTAGGGGCGACTTAAAGAGTCCTGGGTCTGGGTGAAAGGCACCTCATCGATAAAGGAAAACAATGGTTCCTCTTTTTATTAGCAAAGCAAAATTAGTGGCACTTGAAGGCTTTGACAAAGTATGGTATTTGGTATTTATGAATATTCACGCTTACACAATAATTCCACCTTACTAAATACTGGCTGTCAACAAGGCTGTACTATCTGGCCTACTCTTTTCCTGATTAGTGTCAATGATCTTCTATCATCGTACATACTTTTTCCCAATAGTTCCACCATTGAAGTGTACCTGAATTATACTTAAACTATGGACAGGCAATATCATTAAATTCTGATATTCCAGCAAGATTTTTTACTGAGAAACGTGTCGAATGCAATGCATCGAAAACTCACAGCTGTCTTTAAAGACGAAAAACTTGTCCGATAACATTAAAAAGTGAGCCCTGATTTAAAAAATGTTTTTTTTTTAGTTTCTGTGATCGCGGTTATGGTATCTGCAAGATCGTTGCGCCATTTCGAAATCTGTACTAAATACATACACATATTTTAATTGCTGCTGAATTAAGTACTAAAAATCTCAGAATTAATACCGAGAAAATTCTGTGTCGAATCGATATCTATTTTCAGGACTGAATTTTCGAATTAATTTTTTTTATCTCTTCTGTAGAGCATTTTTCTGTTAATGTTCATCTAGAATCGAATCAATACATGCTAGTTCTGAAGCAATGCCGTATTACAGTACCAAAGTAGAACTGAAAATAGTAATACATACTAATTACGTGAGAAGTAAGTTCTGCTACAGGACTGAAATACGCTCGGAATTCGTGTCATTCGTACGTATTGTAGGTAACAATTTTGCGATAAAGATATTGTTAAGAAAAAAAATTCAATATACAAAACAAATACCCTTGGACTGCATTATAAAGATAAATTCGTCATTATCGAGTAATTGGATATGTTCTGTACTTAAAATAAAACTAAAATTTGTTTATCTTGTGATAACACAATATTTTTTTTCAATATTTTTAATAATTTGTCATGCCAACATGTCTGAATTCTCCTGAAGTACCGATGTGGTATGCGCGCACTGAATATACATTTCCATTCATATGTAAAAATATTCAAAATAATAATATTTAGCAGTTTTAAACCTCAATGTTAAATGAAGTAGCTTAATCATTTTTCCTATTTTTCTAATGAACAGATATGACCGCCAAATATGCATAGTTAATCAGAACTAGCACTCTTCAGTAACTTAATAGGAATTCGAGCATCTTATACAATTCATATATGTTTTTTTTAAAAAGATATCACAATATTATACAAATACGAATCTATTCTGGCAATGGAGAATATTTACAGTTCTAATAATATACAAATTAAAACAGAAATAATACGTTAACACTATTGCAAGGATATTTTTTCAAACAACTTTTAAGTAGCGTATATGAGTACGTATGTAAATTTCACGCTCTAGTTCGATTAGTATTGGGTTCATCAAGGATAACTGTTTTCGTTTTTAATGTAACTTCGTGCTGCTATTTCATTCCGCTTATTGTTAAGCAGATTTATAAGATGGAATTTTTATGTTGGCAGAACAGCAGAACAAAATTATCGATGTAAATTGAATCCACGAGCTCTTTTATAAAAAAGTGGCCGTTTACGCTAGACTATTAAATCCAAAGATAAATTGTTTGGACGAATCGTAAACCATGCGAAAAATTACATATTTATCTGCTCTTCATCTGTTGGACAGTATGCATGTCATTAAACATTATTTGTGATCAAAATCAAATTTAAATTTTTTTTAGTGAACTAAAACATGAAAATGAATGGCTAAGTGTAACTTGCTAACTTTTTTCCACTTGACATAGAAAAATATAAGTGCAGCAAAAAAATCCTACATTAAGCAACAAATCCATTATACCTTCGAATTAATAATGCACCTTTCAAATAATTTCTTAAAATGTTTATGTAGGTATGTGTTGTATGTGTGATATTTAGTCATAATTGCAGTCAATTGTTATATTAAATTATGACACAGCAATGGATTATTTGCAAGCCTATTTATGAACTTTCAGGAAATAGTCATCATGTTGAATGCATAAAGTGCGAGCGGTACTTTGTTATATCAATTGTTAAGCAGGGGGACGCAATTCGATTAAACTGGCGACCTAATTAAGGCTATCAAGTCACTATTCTCGATCCGAGAGAACACAACCGATTAAACAGCATTGACCAATATAAAGTATTGTTCTCTGCAGTCTAAGCCGTTCTAAAACCTTTAAATAGTTTTCTAGTACTAAACACTGTTTATATAGTGCTTGGTAGCATGTTCATGTTTAAACAATAATTGGTGGATGAAATTGTCGGGTTTCAATTAGTCAAGAAATCGCAACTGTAGCTGAATGTTCGGAACTATACTAGGTATTGGTCTGGATAGCAAATTCAGGAGCGTTGATTTAAAGAACACCTAGTTTTTTCTCATATGTCATATAATCTCAATATAACACTCGATTGTAAACTCATCCGCCACCTTCCTCTTGCTTTCATCAAGTAAAGCCTTCAGCAATATCGATTTAGATCTCATGAACCACATAATTGCCAGCGGAATTTTTAAAAAGAAATTACTTGGCCGCAAGGTATTTTCGATAATTTCGTTGAGACGAAATAAGTGCCCAAATTGAAAAGCTGGCTGAAAATAACAACATTTAATTGTAGCACCAAACGAAAAATGAATAAAGAGCGATACATACATACGCAACAATTCGCAAAAGCCGTAGATCGCCGATTATACGGATTCAGATGAAAAACAAGGTATGCTCATTGAGCGATTCAATGTTCAAGCTTAATTACGAATGTGCATTAACCTAGGGTAGTTCAAGGAACCTAATTGAAGACTTGATACACTAGCTGCTTCTTGGACGCAAGTGTAATATTCAATATAATTTTGTGGTCAATACAAATTGCTAAAGTATTGCAGGTTTTAACCCTATAAACAAAAAATTTCAATTACATTAATTAAATCTGAAGTTCATCGTACTAGACAATTTCTTATCCTGTAACGAATTGATTGATTGATTACATTCACCCACACACGGTGCACTTGCTATTTCAAAAGTTTCGTCAATCGCTCAGTATTTATTCCTTTTGATCTAGATCACATGGCTGGTGAAGGTCTTTGGCTTACAACGATTTTCATGTCGTGCGTCGAACTCATTATTTATTTTTGTTATTGTACACAATTATGAAAATCGATGTTGTGTCGCGTAAGTGATTTCCCCATTTTACTAATAAAAGTTAATATAATGAAATTACACATTATTTCAGTGTAATGACCAAAAAAACAGAATTAAGAGTTTTTGAACCAGACATTGTTAAAAAGCAAAGCACAAATATTCTTCCTTTTTTTCAATATGTTCCAAATTAAACGCATTTCAAGATTTGAATCTAGTAGATCGTATTTCTATTTAATTGTAAAATGATGTTAAAGAAAAACATTGTTTCAAATGCATACACTGGAAACACAAATCATTAAAAAACGAGAACTATTTCGAAAAAACGAGCAAAATATGCATTGTTCTGAATCGTTTCACATATAGCATTGACAAAAAAAGATATTACTCGATGTGCCATACATTTTTTTTTACGGCCGTCGTTATAACTGAAGGGGTCACCCTTTAGTGCGATTGTACAGCTAGAACGACATAGGTTGGGGATTAAATGGTGTGGTAGGTGATTTAGCGTCTGAAGTGTCGATGAACGTTGTTTTTGAACTGCTGAAGGTTATACTTATCAGGGAACAGATCGGCCAGCAATGCGTTCCACATTACTGATGTTCGGGCGATAAAAGATTGCCTAAATTTCACTGTTCTCCACGAAAGGGGATGAACGGTATACTCGTGAGCGCGTGAAGCTTGGCGAGTGTTACGGGGATCGACTAAGAGTGGAGGTATAAGTTCTTTTAGTTCCTTACTACATTTACCATGAAAGTATCGATAGTAAATACTGAGTACTCCGAAATTTCGCCGATACTCAAGGGAGTCTTTAGAAGCTGAAACGGCTTCGTCTCCAATTAGTCGGACCGCATGTTTTTGAACACGATTGAGCAAGGCCCCAGCCCAGATATGCGAATTGTACTCAAGACGTGGTCTGATATATGCCTTGTAGATTGTAGCTAAGTCAGACGCTGAAAAGAATTTCTTACATTTCCGTAGAATACCAAGGCGTTTGGAAGCATCAATTGCGACATCAAAGATGTGTTGGCTCCAGTTTAGGTGGTTGTTAAATTTTACGACCAGTTATTTGAATTCAGCAGAAGGAGAAATTTGTACGCCATCAAAGGATATATTTGAGACCGACGTCGGAACATCTCGTTTAAGGGATAGATGACAGGACTGTGTTTTGGAGGCATTGAACTCTACTCTATTTTTCTCGCCCCAGTCCAAGATAAGATTGAGATCTGAGTTCAATGAACCGAATAACTTAGTGCGGTGCAAGGCCAGCGAAGTCGGACGTGCCTCTGCAGCAGAGTCGCATTCGCAAATACGATCAGTTGATTGATGAAGACGACAGATTATAGCTGCGAGAGCGACACGATACATACAATATTAAAGTTCAATAGAGGAAAAGCGGAAAGTTCAAATATTAGCTGTTGCAAGTATTGTTCGGTGTGTGCACCTGATGTCTCGGTAGAAAAGTATTAAAGGACCACAAGAATTGGGCCGCCCGCATCAAGAAAATGACGCCACATATACGAAATAAATCGGATTGATTGATAAGTAGAATGATGTTAAAATTGTTAAAATAATAGTTACCTTGAAGAATGCATTAACAGTTTAGTAGCAGAACGTATGTCAGTTCTTAATTGATCAAAAATTTGTTACATTGGGCAGAAGATTAGAAAAAAAGCTTTACAATCCCAGCTAATTTTAGTAATTGCAATAATTCATTTTTATTGTTGGAGAAAAATTGATCCAAGAAATTGTACAAAAAACGAATACAATAAAACATAACCAAAAATTAAACTAAATTATTATTAGCTAGCAATATTTCTGAATAAAAAATGTCTGTTGAAATTTAATAGTAACTTCTTGAACCAATGATCGCTTAGCAAGAACATAGCTAACGCGTCTAAAAATGTCAAGGTTGGTTAAGAATGATTTTCAGACATTTTTGAGTTTTGAGCTATTTGTAACTGGCGGACACAATTGTTCTTAGCTGGAACACTAAATGATTGCATTACGGCTTTGTATAAAAACAGCTAATTTTTTTTACGAAAATTTAGAATTCCTGTTGACTGGGGATACAATGGACGTTCTTATTGCGTACGTAATGGGAAAATGGTTGATGAGTTTAACGTCAAGCAGCAAACTCGGATATATTTATTGTAATCAGCTCATTTAATTTCACTGTCAAAGATGTTAATCAGCCGGTTTGGTAGACATTTAGAAGAACGACGACTGTACGGCATTTGCTTATTTGTTATAAAAACCATTAAACGAATTGAGCTGAGTTTGAAGATTATTAAAAATGAGTGAAGGATCATTTAAAGATGCTTAAAACGTAGTGGTTTCAGTAAAAGCTATTTCAAAGTCAGGAATGAAGTAATTAGGATGAATCAGTTTATAGATTAAGATATCATGCCAGACTGTATCAAACGCTTTCTCAACGTTAAAGGCAATAAAACCAATATTCGAAAAGTTAGGAAGATACTTATTATTGCACTCCACGAAGTTCAGGATTCGTTTGAGAGTATCATTTGTGCATATCGTTATAAATAAAATAATAGGTCGATAACTGCTAGATAGAGAACGAGATTCTCCGGGTTGAACTAGGATCTGCGGTTCCCTTTTTCCATTGGAGTAAACGCGTTAAAAATGAAGTTCAAGAACAAAATGACTTTCTTCGGATGAGCTTAATAACCATGTTTGGAACATTGTCGCCACCAGTGTCTTTTTTATTTCTTATAGGACGATGTAAACATTCAGCCTTTGAGTGTATAGGGAATTTCTGAATAGTTTTACAGATCACGTTTGAAGTACACTTTTTCTTTCCTTAATATTCCCTCTAGAAATGAGGTCAATAGCAGCACACTTTCAGACGCACTCTTGCTTTTCAGAAATTCCTTTTGTGTCTCTCAAAAACTCCATTGATCAGTTAATGCAGTCAAAATTATCTTATGATTGTCTAAAATCAGGTTTACATGATACATAAATCTTAAAAAACCAAATATAATTGCCAATTGTTGCCATAAAGCAAAGCCAAAGACTGGTTTCAATTTGTAAGTTCGACGGATATTTATAACAGTGTGGGTCAAACCAGATATTGCTTCATGCAATATGCAAGCCCATTCTTCAAAAAAAATCGCTTTCTATACGTCGATGAAATTACCTGAAAGAAAAAGAAAAGAAATTGATTAATAATATATTCAAATTTTCATTTGAATTTTAGCCTAAAATTTTAACAGGTTCAAATGTTATGTTAGTTATAAAAATTTAATCATTATGCCTAAGAGATGATGCCCATTTTAATTGACTCTCTGACCCTTTTAATGTAAATTTAAACAGAGAGTTCTCAATTTATATCAGGGAATAAAATTCAAAGTTTAATTGTATTAAATAAAATATGTTAAAACGCCAATAATTGTATCGTTTAGTTACTTTAAGCGGATTAGTTTCCAGTAGTAGAAGAGCTGCCAAATCCTGTCTCATACTACTGGATTAAGTATATTGTGACAAACTCATTTCTTCAGTTTCGCCTTCCCAGCCAACATAATTACTGATATGATCTTACAAGCGATATCCTTACGATATACCAGTTATTGCCCTCAATTCCTCACAAGAGATAACAAAGATATTCACTCGTATTTTTATTTGAAACGGAACCCAAACAGCATTCGGTGAACATACAATTGAGAGAGCGATATTTCCGTTTAAATCAAGCTCAAAAGTTAATCGCTCGGCCAGTATCTTAGCGTGCGAGAACAGTATAAACAATCGTGAAAGTATGTCACAAATATTAAATATATTCTGCCACGATTGGCATTTCGCATTGTACGGAAGTTATCGTCGTTAAATTAGCAGAAAAATTAACACATACTACGGAAGTGTGCCATACATAATATAAACATGCACGTAATGAAGAAAAATCAATCAATCCCAATGAAGCATTAAAGCATACTTCGAACGGAATGCATAATTTTCGCACTTTAAAAAAAAAACCTGGTATCTAAAGTTAAATTAACGAGAAAGCGTAAACTTAAATTTAGCCAGGTAGTAGCTGGCTATACGTAGAAATTAACGTTTACGTGAATAAAAATGGATAGTGTTATTTTACATAACTTAAATTATGAATGAAGTTTGTGAATGAATCGCAGTTCAGCAAACGTAGTTTAATATTCAACATTCTTTTTTTAGATAGTTCTAAATAATGCAATATTGTTGTTGAAGTTAGTAATCGGGTCTGTTACTACATCAAACAATTAGGCCAATTTAAATTCAAAGATCAGATTTCTTTTCAATTCAGACCGATCATTTAGCATAACGAACGATTTTGGAAGCTGTTGTGTATACAAGAAAGTGAAATCGATAGAAATCGGAAGTGTCTATGAATGACACTGGCCAATTAATGCGGTAACAAATATGCACGTAGAATCGTGGCAGCGGTGTTAGAAGAATTTAAATCATACGTAGGTAGGATTTGGGAAACACTTGAAAAGGGTAGAATGCAAAAAGAATTTATGAAAAGCGTAGAAAATGTTATGTAGTTATATATCGGTATGTAAACCCCAGCTCAGGCTATTGGGTAGAAATCCATGTAGAAAGTCGTCAAAGATTGATTGACTTTTTTAAGACTCACCAAATCTTTTTCTCCCGAATCTTTAGGCGATAAGCTAACAACATATCCCCAGACAAAAACATTGAGGAGGTTCGACAGAAAAACTAGGTTTGAGGGCGATCGTGAAGTTCCTAATTCAATCGGAGCAATATCATCGGAGAGGACAAAATTTCGATTTAGACTACTGCAAAAATCTTTTTCTAATTTTTGTTCATCCCTCTCTTGGCGAACAAATCGCATGGGTATTTCCTACCACTCATGGTTGTACACCCATATGTATGGGTGTTTCGAGAAACAACTATGGTAAAGAACACCCATATTTGTGAGTATTACGCGAAACACCATTTGGTCCAAACGGTGCACCCTCGGGTCTTAGCGACGCACTCATGGGTCTTTGGGTTGCACCCAAGGGTACGAGTATATGGGTTACACCCAGCGGTGTTCGAGTTACATCCATGGTTGTTCGATTAATTATCCAAGTATTACATCTTGAACAAGATATTTAAGAGATAAAAAAAATGTTGATGGTACCTATGGTATACTGGTGAATATTGAGTAAGAGTATTTGGTAAGTAGATAACAATTTGGTAAATAACCGATGACTATACGGGGTAAATATCCCGTATAGTAAATACCCAAAATCAAATAAATATAAATATCGGGTAAATAGCATACAAATTATTGATAATAATTTAGTTCTGTTACAATTATTGCGTCGCATGCAAAAAGTTAGAAGATGTATTAAACTCTTCTTTAACTTCAACTAATGGCGTTGAAGCCGTATACAGCTGGAATGTGTGTGGACTTAAAGGTCGCATTGTTATTTTTGTCAAATAAAATTCAAATCATATCATCAAATTCAAAACCTGCACAACTTTTATACTTCAACCGAATATCCAAATACGCACGCACTGTGCGCAAAGCTGTAACTTCCGAATATGCATTCTTCTGCGGCCTACAACCTGTTGTATAGAAAAATAAATTTTTTATCTGTTTCAAAAGAAATGAAAAACTAATTTTTAAAATAACTCATTAAGGCCCGTTCCTACGATGTTCAGTTACGTTCTAACTGGAACTTTAACTGACAGATTTTCATACAAAATTTCCAGTTAAAGTTCCGGTTAGAGTTTAACTGAAGATCGTAATAATGGCCCTAAGGGTTGAAAGTTAGAAACGGACAGAAGAATGGGTCTCCTCAGATTTATTAATTTGAAGACCCGATCATGCAACCGAGACGGTTGCGGATGGAGTATTCAGTAGGACCCATTTTGTTATGGATCAATTGTCAGCAGAACCAAATTAAGGTATGTCTGTCTATAAACCCCTCCCTACCATTTCGAACGTGATACAAACAACTAACAAAACAGGTTTTCGATATGTTCTTTCAAGGCTCATTTGTAGCCAAAACAATATGTGGCCATAATATTTCTAACAATATTATTAGGAAAACATTCTGCCATCATGATAGATCGCAGCGAATCTACAAAATTTATCTAGCACTAATTTTTTAAATACTTTTGTATGGTAGTTACTCGAAGAAGTGACTTGATTTTACCTCTTTTTGATCCGAAATTTTCAATATGACGAAAAATTATAGTGTACCACATTTGAAATTGCTTTAGATTTGTAGATACTTTTGCAATCGCACAATAAGTGTAACCACGTATTTTAATTAATCTTGTACGGTAGCTATCTCAGGGAGTAGAGAGATTAAGCTAACTTGTATAGCAAATCTCTGTTTTTAGCCTTAAACTTAATCGTGATAAATTAAAGATTTAGAGCTCAACGTATTTTCGAATGAATAGCCGCGAAAATGTCCTTTAAAGACTTTTGTACGGAAGCGTAGAAGTCTTACGAATTATATTAGAGGAGTGAATACTGCCCAAATTTAAACTTTCAAAGAACGAATCGCTCTCACTGTAATTCCACCTTTAGTGAGACTAAATGAGCAAACAGGTCTTAGGTTTAGGCACATCACCTCTATAATTCCTGTTTACTTGATACGCTATTACTGCAGGCCTGAGTGTAAGGGAGTATTAGATAGTCTAGTATAATTAATTAAAACCTACTGGTGGACAATTCTTCTTTCCTTATTCCACAAGACCGCTGTTAATTTATATTTGGTGAATAACCAGAATATTGTCCAAAATTTATTGCAATCTTACCAAACTAAAAGTAGGCTACGTAACAGCATGTAGCAATAACATCTTCGTTAGCATCAGTAACAGGTTTTTTTTATATCGAACGATAAGTAATTACATAAGTAATTATTAAAGTAATTAAAATATGCACCAATTCAATTGTGTTTGCACGGAGCGAAAACTAAAAGTAATTTTAGTAAACCACCTGGAGTTGAAGGATCAATGACAGCGAAATAGTAAGTTTTTAGCACGAATAATAACCAACATTATAAAAGTAAGAAATGTATATCACTACATTCCTATGCTTCGACGGTTTATTAACTAGGGTTTTCCCAAAATAACCCGTCAACGAACTCTTATGTAATTTAATTTTAAGCTTGCAAAATTTCAATCAATCAAAAATCTTAATGTTCGAAGAATTCATTAACAGTGAGGTAAAGTATGGTATAAGCTTGAACAAAAAATTTATATAATAGTACTGGCTTGAAGAAATAAAAAATAATAAAAAGGTAAACAAAAAACTGAACCTTGCATGGATGTGTATTTTATCAAGTGCTATTTTTGTTGTCATATTAACTCAATGAAATCTTTTGCGAAAAATAAAGAGAATTTGTTATCCATTTTTGTGCGCAAAGGGGTAGACGCACGACGAGTATTTGTACTAGTCACTGTATTTTACATGACCACCTTAACCTACCAAAGGTCAGCACTAGGAGAGTATCGCAATTGTTCAGTCATAGAACCATAGAAAGAAATACCAGTATTTTGGTGTGAGGAGTTTTTGGAACTAAGCAAGCAAATCAAGTCGCTTACTAAAGCGGCAAATACACGATGCAACAGTTGTACCAACTTATGTTGTTGCGATATCGGTCCAACGGTACGATACGATTTGTTTACAATTTTCTTGTAATATGCATGCGATCGAAAGTTTTCAGTTCAAAGCGTACAACCGTGCGATATCGATACAATCGTCGCATACTACGTCAAATCGGGCCAATAATTGGTACAACCGTTGTATCGTGTATTTGTCGCTTAGAACTGCACTACGTGATTGGGCAAAACGCGTCGCCTATATTTCACCATAAGGCTGCGCAACTGTACGGATGGAACAGTTGGCCGGTAGTTGCAGTTGATCAACTTTTTAATCGAAAGGTAATCAGCAAGCAATTTGACTATTTAGTTGGGCCAATTTAATATCGATTGGTGTATGCACTTCCAAAAAACTGAATAATCGGTTGAAAACATTGATACTGTGCGCTTACCCTTAAGCCCGAAATGCCAACCTCCAGTTAAAATCATTCTAGTGGCGAAACGAATGCGTGATAATTTGATGGATATGAAGATGAAATTTTTTAAATTTTGATTATTTTTGTTTATGAGCAAAACCTTGATGAGCTTAAGGCTTTTTATGGCGCGTTGTTTGTTTTTTGTATTATGTTCAGAAATATGCACATTGAGTTCTTGCCGTCAAGACTGTCTTAACACATTTGTAAGCGAAATGTATAAAATAAAAAAAAACTTCAGAACTCCTCTTTCTTGCACTTGTAAACCAGCTTCTTTTATTACAGTCACGTTAATGAACCATTGAGACGATGAATCATCGTAAAATTACTTTAACACCATGTACTTATAACTGAATTATTAGTATATTCAATCTTCTTAGAATAGATCCAATATTTGATCGAATATCAAAACATATTAACTGAGATCTCACCATTTAAAACGTAGAAGATTACGTTGGCAGTTAATTTTATGTATAATTTTCTTGGTCTTTAAAGAGGGGACAGGTAAGTTTACACACTTGAGATGTGACGCACGAGTTTCACGTAAAATACATACTATTTGAACTTCCAGCGTTTTTTCTAAAAAGTGAGATTATTTACATGTCCAATTTCCATCAACATTTTTTAAGAGTTATATTCAACTATTACTAATTGAACGCTGCATGGTTTTTGTAAGAGCTAAGCGTGTATAGGTGTTTATAGAATTTCTGTTATTAACACTTCTTACAAGCACACGCAAAATATGCATTCATACAGAAAATTCAATACTGGGACATCAATCGTTTCCTTAGGATAATGTAATTTTTCGCAAACACTGGTGCAACCGTTTAAGCATTTTTCAAAAGCCGATGAGCAGGACTAAACTATCAGGTAATTCTGTAGTTAACTATCGGATATCAGTAACGAGAAGTAAAGAACATGGCCAACACCGTTACGAACTATATAAGTGGATTTTATATCGAGGTGAATATGCTTTAATTGAAAGATTGACCGAGAATGATACCCCGTAACTACCACAGAGCCAACTGGTAAAGTTCGAGGCATCTTAGAAATCAGGTAAGTCACTGAACCCGAGGTCGTACAATCCAGTCCAACCCAGTTTCTGAACTTACAATCTAAAGAACTTTAGTTAATACAGCAATAGTAACTAGACGGCCATACAGCCAGAGGATACCGTACAGAAAATAATGCAACCTGCCAACCCACATTTTGTCCTTGATTGAAAAATAAATAGAATGGGATTCACCAACTCCTTGCTCAATCTTGTCACACAAATTTCACTCTAAGAATTAACATTTTCTTACTGTCCTTGCTCTGATAACAAACTTCGTCGTTTGGTTGAGGTCAAGAAAAACTTTTATTTTGTTCTCTTGTTCAAGTTTTATACGAGTATTTCGATTTATGTACACTCTTGAATAAGTTCTTCTCGTAAATTCTTACAAAAGTTTCACTTTTAATTAATATTGCAAAAGAAACTATTTTCACATAGAGAGGAATCATCTTGATGAGTTTTTTAGAACATGTTATTTTTAATAGAACAACGTGTTATGCTAGTAAAAGTGGAGGCACTAACTTAGGGAGTTCATGAGAACTAGGATATCAATCTGTGTGGAAAGTTTATAGCTGGTATCCGAAAATTTCGGATCGAGACGTGTGTGATAGCTACCACAATGGAAATATAATGAAAAAATATCAAGGGCAATCAACTTTATGACGATGGTCCGTAAAGTTGGGAAAATTTTCCAGAAAAACTGGTTAGAAAAATATGCAAAACACACGAAAAGAACAAGTTATTAAAATTTCAAGATATCAAATTCAAATTATTTAGGTACCACCAAAAATTAAACAACCGATTTGCTTATGAATTAAAAAAAAACTCTTTAGAAGCACCATATGATAAAAATAATAATGTCGACAGAATTATGGTCGATTATTTTACCGTGACACATAGAAGAGAAAATTATCCCTTATGATAGTCTCTTACGATTGTAAAATTAAAAAAAAAAATATTAGATTGTTCTTGTTCGCTAATGTGCTCTACATTGGAAAGGGCGGAAAAGGACACTCCTATTTTAGAAATTCAAAACGTTTCGGATATTCTACGAAGCGATTCACTTCAAAAATCCTAACAATCAGGTCAACCAAGTTGTCGTAACCAGAATCCTCCCATTGCTTAGGTTGCTTTAATGGTACTTATTCAGTTTTCCATTTGCTATATCAGTCCATTGCAATTGACAAAGTTTGATGAGGGTTGATGTTGAGAGCAGTAACTCATTGCTATACAGAGTTCACCACTACGAACCCATGCTTAACAGTCATGCCTAGGATTGTGTCGTAGGACTTGCTCTATTAAGGACATGTTCCAAAAGTCAACTTCGCATACGTATAACGTCGTGCACAGTCAATTTCTGTTCAAATTAAATTTTGGTTGGTGTCTTGGCGTAACTTGACTAATTTTACAACAGCTGACGAAGTCACCGAAAGAGTAACCTTTAACATTTTTTATTGATTAAAAAAGCCAACATTTAAAAATTTTTCCCGTAAGTATGGCAAATCATTAATTATAGAGGTTTTCCATGCAAATTTGCATGAAATTTACCAAAACCTAGCGAAGACTTATATTATTGTATTTTCACTTCATGATGTCTGAATCATGAAGTGAGATTACTCTCAACATAATAGCAATGCGTTTATGTGAGCGAACTATTTTTGATTTCATTATTGGGAAGTCCTAGTAAGGTTTTGATGCGACGATGAATTTTCGTCTATTTTATTATTGACGTCTTTTTGTCACATTAGACTTAGTTTTGGTCCTATACAATAAAATCATAAAATCTGCCTCTTGTATACACGATTTTGGCCATAGAGATATATATACTGGAGATGACAAGCAGCGATTTAAAGGCGGACGTCGTCGCATTCACTAACACGCAAAACAACTACAATTGACATAAAGACATTGTTTTTTCTAACTCACATTTATATTATGTCCCGCTCTTGAAACACGCTAAACAACAACTATTTGATATAACGACCCTGTTTTGTCTCACTTCTCTCGCTTCAAAGCGCTTTATACTAAACCGGTGGTTTTTCGTTTCCAGTATCTCTATGATTTTGGCACACATGCTGTTCTGGTAACGTAATTGCAAATACCCAGAAAGAGGCAGGTACTACTCCATACGACTATTCATACTTCAACATTATTTCACAGACCATGTTCACACTATTGCGGTATTGCACAAGTCAAGTCTTGGTCTTACTAGCATTGACGTGGCCCTGCTTTCGGTCTTCTACTTTCTGGAAAAACAAGAACAAAACCGATTTCACAAGTGCTTTACCAAATTAAAATCAAATATTAATTTGTATGCGATAGAAAGATACATCATACTGCTTTCTGAAAATTAATAAGGTGCTCGTGAATGTTGAATTCCCAGCACTTTACTAGCTCGCGCTTAACATGGTTTCAACCTTGATGTTTTTCACCATATTGTCAGCACAAAGGCATACTAGTTTTCACTATAACAAAATTAATTTATCTCTAAAATTCGGATGATAATAATTCAAATTAGATACGCTTAATTTAAGTTCTGATTTCGAATATTCCACGACCTTTCCTAAATAATAATCTCTTAAAATAACTGGTTTTTGTCTAGCTGCTACGAAATTTATGTAACTAATAAAATTTAATCGGATTTTTTAAATTTAATTTTCAATAAGCCCTTGATTTTTTTCCAAAAATAAAAGAAAAGATTGAACCGAAAAAGAAAAGATTTGAAAAGATTGAACCGACCGACAAGAAAAAGATTCAGAAGAAAAGAATTTCAGAAGTTTTCATGGTCAAGTTTAAAAAGAAAGGTCCACTTTTTCTCTAAACTATTCAAAGAAAGTTCAAAGCATCTTGAAACTACATTGTTCGTTCATAAGAACCTTGAGGACGACATAAAAATTTCGTTATTGATTTCACAAACACCGCTTTAGTGGTTACATGTTCAGAAATCTCATGTATACTCGTACACCTAATGTAGTACAATCATATTGTGGGGGTGGCTTAACTTTTAGCATTTTTGCATTTACCATGTTATGGCAAATTTTGGATGAGCTAACTGTTTGGCATCATTCAATACTCGAGTTCGGGCTACCTCAGCAATAAAATTTGATATACATTTTTTTCATTCATTTGAAGAGCAGTTGAAGCTATTTCCTAGTTACAATAAAATAAAATATCGATGTACTGCGGTAAGCGCCTGCAATTAAGTAACAACCAGAGAATAATTAATAGGTAGCCATATAATTACATAATTCTGATTTGTGAGTAGAAGGTAGAGTTGAAATGATGTCATTGTGGAATAATATATTTTTATAGATTGTAGGGGTAATTTAATTTATTACCTTTAAAAGCAAAACAAACCGAAACATCAACGGAATAATAATAGGTAATATTCTAACGTTGAGAATTGAAAACGAGCAAACCTCTTACAACATAACAATTGCAAGTGACAAGTTTTGATCAGATCACTAAACCCTGTACTATACTGTATTCCACTATGTCAAATATTTCACTATTCTTACTAGCAAATGTTTGCCACATTATTTTATTTCCCCCACACACGGTCAATTTTGACAGAAAAATGTTTACTAAATTTTCCGTTATTTTTTTTTAGTCAAATATTTGACAACGTGGCATACAGTGTAATAAGAGCTTAAGACCTGCCTAACTTGTGACTTGACGTCATCTATAGTGCGTTCAAAATCAAAGGACTTTTTATTTCGCACAGGTCTACAAATATGAATTAAAAAAAATTCTATAGTACACACATTGTTTCGTTATTGACACATAAAATTTGAGAGAACACGACAAAATTAACAACAAAACGCTGGTTAAATATATCACACCAACGCATATGCTGCTGCTATGACAATATAATTGTATTTTTTCAGAGGACTAGTCCATCGGAAATGAAGATGTGTGAAAATGTGTCCTTCATTCCCTGCCATTAAGAACAATTTTTTTATTTTTGGTAGGAGGAAAATAAAAACCTTAATGAGTGTAAGAAAACACTTCCCTCTCATTTTACCAAACCCGGTTCGACTTCTTGACGTAATTCACACCGTGTCTAGATTGATGTGAAATAAAATTTTTTTAGAATTTTTTGCTGAGCCGTTCAATGTCACCAAGCCGTTTAAAATTCTCGCACTTACTTATAAGAAACTTGGCTTAAAAAAATTTAAGATTTATTTGGCAATTGGTTAAACTAGGTTTGTTTAGTCAGCTATGTCTACATATCGTCTTGTTTCCAATAATTATGAATATAAAAATTCTTTATTTTCTTGGTTTTCAGAAATGTATTTATATGCCAAACAATTTTTTTGTTCAAATAATTTTATATGATTATACCATAAGCTTTAGACTGCACGTCATACTGTCAAATATTTAGCAGAAAAATTTTTAATAAAAAATTCGGTTATTTTTTTGGTATTTTCTATCAAATATTTAATATAGACTTTAGCCACATTTTGAGAAAATGCAAATTTGGACAAATTTTATAACTACTAGTGAGGAAAAGAATTTTGAAATGAAGCGATAGATGTTCAAGCGTAGTTTACGGTCATGCTGATGACCTTGTTATTAAGCAAAACTTTCAGCGGTAAGTACTGCGAAATCTCAGCGCCATGCTTGTTTTTTGTTTGTTTTAATATTATTACGTATACAGGGTGGTAGTCAGGAACGAGACTTGAGCTTAAGGGGGTCATCCCGTGTGACTGGTTCAAAAAATCAACAAATGCATCCAACATAAGTGTAGAATATGTGGGCGAAGTGATTTTCCGATATTCAAAGCCGCTCGGAAGTTACAGGCCGTTATATTCTCTAAACTCCTTTGTTGTTTCGAATATAATGGTCAGTTTAGTCGCGTTTTTCTTAAAATCGAATTTTTCAAATCGGTAGACACGATATCTCGAAATCTATCGAACGAACTCCTTTGAAATTTGGTGAACTTATTCAGTACTCATGTAGACACTTTGCAAACTAGAATAATTGTGATTCATCAAGCCGTTTTTTTTGTCGAGCTGAAGATGTTGTAAAAAAACACCAAAATTGACGATAAACAAGTTGCCAAAAATTCACTTTTCAATATTTTTTGATAATCCTAGTTCCGAAACTAGTTCAAACTTCACAGATTAAAAAGCCGTTTCATTTTTTTATTTGAGATAAGCAGAACGCCCGCAATCGTGTCTACCGAAAAAAAGGTATTTTTCAAAATGAGTGGCTAAGTTGCCGTATACCTCAGCAATGAGCGACAATTTTGGGCTGAAAAAATTGTAAAGTGAGCTCAAAATGTGCATAAATATGTGGTAAATTTCACAGTTGTATGTTTATTTAGTTCGCCAAAAAAAATTCCCAAAAAAGCGTAAAAAAAGAGCCTTCACACGGGATGACCCCCTTAAAATGTAAAAGCCATACTGAAACTTATGTCCGTTTTAGAAATAGATAATGTTCAATAATTTTTTTGCCGTAACTGCTATTTATATAAAAAAAAACTTCCGAACCTTTAGTGGTATTTAAGAATTGTGACCCAATTGGAGATTTTAACAAATCTCTTATATTTTCTAGAAAAAAAAATCGTTCAGTCATTTATTTAAAAAACGGAATAGTTGCCTAAAACTTGGTATTAATATCGTTCATGTTGTCACCTTTCATTCTAGTGTAATTTTATTATATTAACTTCACTACTTTAGAATTTATCCACTTTAATGTCCATGACCATCACTAAATTAACATTTTTTTTTAACAAAGTGTAATTAAGATTTTATTTAACGGCAATCATTTCATTACTAAACTAAATCTTTTTTTTTAATAAAGTGTAATTAAGACCCTGTTTATTTTTCTATGACTGGTTTTTTTTAACTACCAACAGAAAATTGTTAAACAGTATTCTGGTTCACCGTTTTTTTTTTTTTTTAAATATTCTTAAACATCGATTTATTAGAGTCTTACGTATTTTAATTGTAAGAAATTAAGGTTCTTATAGTTCTTATACTGTACACATTGCACACCATCGAACGAATTTGCGTTTTCGGCTTATTGCGGAATCTTTAGTTATTAAAAAATTAGTTATAATCGTTAAGTATAAAATTTGCAAGAATATCATAAAAGAAAATTTCTAGGGATTTCTAGTTTTAATTAATAATAATAAGAAAAATGTCTGTCCGTTGTACGAACATTTTTAGTCGTACGATGGATTCACAATAAGCCAAAAAACGTAAAGTCGTATAGGAAAATTCGTTCGATCGTTCATCCTGATTATTTTTATTGGAGCAAAAATTTGAAACAATCGAAATGCATACATCAATAAAATTAATGATGAAAGTATAAATTATTCGAAGAACCATTGAAGCCTCCATCGTTAAAATACTATTCAGTTTATTCGTCGCATATTCCATTCATCGATATTCAGACTACAACAATTTCCATATGCATAAGGCTATTAGGCATATGAAGGAAATTTACAAAAACCTCATTAAAGCATCTAATTAGGACCTAAACATAGCACAATTAGTATTCAAATTAGATGTAATTGGATTTGGCCTTCAATTATTTAGGTTCGGGGCTTTCTTTTTGTTAATCAACCCTAAATACATGTATATGATAATTTCAAGGTTGCAATGGGGACCGTTTTGTTGAACTTGACCATTGAGGAATTGCCAATTCAATTATGCCTGGATATTTCTGTCGGACAAAGAAAGTATATAGGTTGGTCGGCGGACAAGCAAAACGGCCATCCCGCTTATTTAACATGTTCGGAACCAATATTTTCTAGTCGTCAGCAGCAAACCTGATGTGCACAAATTTCAGTTGAATGATGAAATCTGGAACTGTACAACTTTTTTTTATTACATAATTTTTAGGATCGCCACACTCTTGTGGACTCTATTACACTATAGTGCTTTAATTTCCTATCCTTTCCATCGCATTTATCCACATAGCATCTATTCTTGATTTAAATTTTTTTTTGTAAATTTCTTCTGGGCCTTCTATCGACACTTCTCAAATTATTTGAATTTTTATCGAGTTTCTGTCTCTATGCTCCTTTTTGTGCTGTCGGCAGGTATCATTGTTGTGCCTCGCGTAGCCGTGTAGCCATCAATCTTACGATGCTTTCTAGCCTCTGGTTGTCGAGGAGGTGAGCCGTGTTAGCCAACAACCATAGTTAGCGCTTTCGATACTTTCAAATCCCTCCAAAATATATTTGATTTTCAATACGAAAATGAAAGGTTTGAAACAACTTTGATGCCCATATCAACGCTGTTTTTTGGATTCTGGATTGGATTGTAACAAACCTAGGTTTGAGTAGGTAAATATTTTCCAGTTGGAACAGAAGATGAGAACAATTAGATTTACTGCATCATACCGGAGAGACCTGATAGTGAACCAGGACTGTGACGCCGCCGCTGCACGCTTTATTTGATACTATAAAGGGCGTGACACAATAAAAGCAGAAAGCAGAAAGCAGCGGCAGAATTTTTTTTAGAAAGCACAGGATCATATGGCGCTTGTTTAAATGAACGCTCTCTGCTTCTGCGCAGAGACGAAAACAGTGCTGCTTTTTCGTTCTAAATTCTAAAATTCTGCTTCAGTACTGCCAACCCTTAAGAATTGGGCATGTTGTCAGCAATGGAAATGTCAAAGGTATCAAAATTGTTTCAATACACTCGTATTTAATGATAATTTTAAAGTAAAAATTAACGGAAACAAAATATTTTCGTCCGCTGAAACAAGAGACTAAAATACTTGTGATTGTTAACAGTTAGCATGAACACATTTTTCCCTGCTTCTACTTTCGGTGGCAGTTAGCATGGACACATTTTTCGCTGCTTCTGCTTTTATTTAAATTCATTAAGGTCCGTTAATACGATGTTCAGTTAAGTTCTAACTGGAACTTTAACTAACAGATTTTCATACAAAACTTCCAGTTAAAGTGCCGGTTAGAGTTTAACTGACGATCGTAATAATGGCGCTAAGCAGAGCAAAAAGCAGCACTTTCGACGCTGCTGTCGCTGCCGCTGCTTTTATTGTGTCACGGCCTTAAAAATCAAAGCGTGAATTTAGTCAATTATGCAATTATGCAATTATGACAGTTTTTGAATAATATGCGCCAATGCGCTAGATATGAAATAATAAATAATAATAAAAATTTGTCTGTAACGAAAATTTCCAATGAACAATAAATAACTTCCGGTTTACTTAATAATTTGCTCAGTCGACGCGCTTACATGTGTTGAAGGGGAAGTAGCAAGTGGGATCTGCCACGGAATCGAGATACTAAAAGTCGCTAAGTCAACTAAGTTTTCAAGCGAAACTTGTTCGTTTTGCGTAAATAATTAGTCATACGTTTCGTTTCTATTTCAGTGCTTTTCTCAAGCTATTCCTATGATAAGTTTGCCTGATCCATGCATGTGAATACGCTATGCAAGAGTGCTACTGCTGGACGCGGTACTTGGGCGGAATTTTTATGGAGTAATTGAAACTATTACAATCGAGACGATTCTGGTATGATGACGATTGAACGGACTGGCTTTACAGATTTCTGTTTACCTTTTGGTCGGGACTCGGCACTTGTTTTTAAGTGTTCTCGCTTGTGGTCGGCTTCGTTTAAATAAACGCAGCTTCGAAAATCGGTCGACTTAATTGTCCTCCAACGTTCAGCAACTTGTTATCTAAATCGTGATGTCATACTTCTAGCGAATGATTACGTGGATTATAGAATCATTTTCATTCGCTTTTTAAGATTTGTTTTTTAGTTGGCCAATATGGTTAACGTTAATGTAGCAGTTGCATGACGTATGAAAATCGGTTTAAATTTTTTTGAATTCAGCCAAAATGGAATTTTTCACTAATTGAGATATTAGCCGAATTCGAATGAACCGCTGTTTCGCTGCGGCTTACACACTGATGACTGTCAATACAGTAAAACTCTCCTCTTCGACGCCAAGGATTAACTCGTTTTTTGGCGTTCCTCCACCTGTTTCAAAATCAGTGTTTATTCAGTCAATGCTTTCGCGCCTGCCTAATGCTTTTAATCAGTCTTGTATCTCTTGAGATCCTATATAAAGCCTTTTGCCCATTCACAGACGAATTAGTCGCTCATTTCCTCCGAATCCTCAGAATATTATGGACAAAATAAGACTGTAGTATTCTACGGCAAATTCGTAGACAGAAACTTTCTAACTGCAGCCTGACTGAACGGACCAATACAGCCTCTCAACTCAGTGAAACGGAAAAAAATTCGTCTGTTCTGCTCCGTCAGTCTAGTGGCCATATCTTCCTAGATATAACGCAACTGGTTAGTCCTCTCCACCTGCAGTTCGTGTTTGTAAGAAAGTGAGAGGGTATTCGGCGCTCAACAGTCCCTAACGGGTCATGAACAGTTTCCGCGAGAGAGCCCTGAAGAACAGAACCTGCCCGTCGTATCCCTCTTTCTTTCTGTGCCCGAAAACCTAAAGCACGGTTACTTTGAGCTTACTTCCTAAATATTCTAGCCCCTCTCGGCACTGTTTGACGAGTTTAGAGGAGGTGGTACCTGTAGTCAGGATTACAACAATTCGCTTTGGCGTAGAGTCTTGCTTCAAAGTCCTCCCGGATCCCCAATATATCCACCTGGAAAATGATGGCGTAGTCCGGTAACACCTTTTGCCATTGTGTGTGCTTGAAAAGTTACCCGCTCCGAATCCTCAGTTCATCTTTGAACCATCGGTGTATGACTATTTTTACCATATCAACATACTTTTCCAGAAAGACGGATCTAGCTACGACCACCCAAACACTTCAATCAATATTTTCAATATTTGAACAGTTTGCTGCGTCTACATTGCCATTATATTAGTTTGGAAAAAAAAGCTAAGCTAACCCGTTCAAATAGCCAGCTTCTTACTTTATAAAATTTAATAACGTAAACAAGTAGTGTCCTTTTTTATTCAATTAAAAATGTTAAGTCTACTTTCTCCTTGACTTCGTTAGCTGTTTTAAAACAAGTCAATCTAAGCCAAGACACCAACCAAAATTTGATTGCGACAGGAATCTCTTATGCCTGACATCATAAACTGTTATAACTAGACGTAGACGGAACAAACTATTCGTGTACGTCCATAGAATCAAGGTAAGCCAGATAGTGGAAGAAGTGGCCATTTGTAAACATCGAGTTTGCATATACAATCTTTCGCCAGTTGTACTGTAAATGCGAGTAGAAAGTTCAAAGGAATTCCCGGATCTCTGCAAGGATAATTTCGACGTAGTAGTCTTCTCTGAATCGACTCAACTCTATTTTTATGTATACTTCACAGTATGGAGCCCATACAGAGCAGGCATATTCCAAAATAGAACGGAAAAATTGTACAACATCTCCGCATGAAGCCACAGACGGAGTTAGACTTATCGACAATATAGTCAAAATGGTAATTGAAAGTAACTTCGGAATTAAAATATACGTCTAAACCAGGTACTTCGTTAGTCCTAATGTAATGAATCTAACTATAATCAATGGAACTTCCTTCCTTGTAAATGTTACAGTTGCTTATATTCAAAGGCATATAATTTAGTGTACACCAGAGAACAATCAGCCACCTTAGCAATATTTCAAAATAGCTTTTCATCGTCAGCATAGATTAAAATTTTTGAACAGGAAAGAAAGGAACTCACGTCATTAATGAACAAGATACATAGCAGAGGTCCCAACTGGCTGTCTTGAGGCATTCAGGTTAAAACCCAGGACGGAATGGCCTTGCTGAAATCAATGTTAATGGAGTCAAGCTGACGGTTACACGAACGACACATCGAATTTTTTTTGTATTCTTTCCTTTCTCTGAAAATTTAGATCAAATTTGTATCTTAAGTTTTCAGCCAATATTTATGAAACCTGTTTGAAGGATCTTTGTATTGCAGCTATCCGTAGAAGCAGAATGATTTTGCTTGCTAACGAACTTAGATTTACAAATTTGAGTACAAGATCTTCAGTTATCGTGCGTCCGGACAAACGGTCATAAGGCAGATCGCGGAGTTTGGCCACCAATGAACAGAAAATAATAGAGTAGACCTCGGTTGTAATGGACTCGATGAGACCGTCAATATTAGTCCACTGCAAGCGAGTGTTCATTTTATGCGAAGTTATTTATACTTAAACTCTTGAATCAGGGGGACCTTGCAAACGGATCATTAAAAGCGAGTCCATTATAAGTGAGTTCACCTGTATATAGCTTTTTTCCGCTTTACAAACTTGGATTTGACTGGCTCTACAGATTTCATTTAGAGTAAAATTAAGTAATCAGATACTCCTTGAGTACATCTTTGCTTATCAGCAGAACCACCTTGTGTAATCGCCTTGTACTGCAATAAATTAATCACTGAACAATCTACAATTGAACATGTCGGCCACGGCATACGCTTGAGATTGAGCTTGTCTCTCGAATGGGTTTTCACGTGGTCATCATTTGTCTTCTAGTTACGTATGAGATATTGAGATACG
The DNA here is from genome assembly GCA_951812415.1 of Beris morrisii. Lineage (NCBI taxonomy): Eukaryota > Metazoa > Arthropoda > Insecta > Diptera > Stratiomyidae > Beris > Beris morrisii. The sequence continues at coordinate 31,264,241 of OX638310.1, forward strand.
TCAAAAACGCCTGAGGCGACGGCCTGATAAACTCGCGTGGCGTGTTACTTCTTATTTACTTTGGAATTAGATTCGTCGAATGCATCCAAGGAATTCGAGAAGAGCAGGGCACACAAGGTGGGCGCATAGTTGCTTGTTTCGAATCTGGCAAGGTCCGTCCGCATCTGGCGGGCAATCAAAATCATACGATACTTTTGTTGGTGGTGGTGCAGCGCGAAAAATTTCTCTTTCAGCTTCTCCACACTCCGCGCATTTTCGACTCGAAAAAACCAGACACACACACACAATCACCCACCTGCCCCCATAAACGCATTACTGTCCAGTTCTCTCTCCACTGACATAACCTCTAAAAAACCAAAACCAACTCAAGTAGAAATTTTTGCGTCTGACCGACGGCCCAATTTATTTTGTTCAATTTTTCTAAATGAAATTGGACGCAATTGCGGACCGTACCACTTAAACGCTACGAGTACTCGTCAAAAAGTTACCTGGGTCGGTTCTGCATCACATGCTGTCCGCCAAAAATCACCAACATGTACGCACCGCAGTAGTAGAAGACCCACGTCCAGTTCTTGACCATCCACCGCCTCGTCTCCTGGTGAATGAAATCATTTTCGAAGTCGAACACGTACGAATAATTGGGCGAAATTTCCACGTTCATTTTGCTGGCTCGGACTCGCGTTTTCCGCTGGCGAGCGCACTTTCAGTCAATTTCCCGCAACAAGCACTGCAAAATTTTACACACTCGTCCGAAAGTCCCGGAAAAGACCGCAACCTTCGTTGCCTTTTTTTCGCCTGTAATTTTCTTCGTCTGTCGAACACGCCTCTCGCTGACGGAACTGAATTATGTCACACCACGGGGACCACGGGTTCCTTGTGACGTCGACGTACACGAGACGCGAATTACAAAAACGGTAGCGCGAGATTTTATTTAAGGTCCGCAGACAGAAACGGATTCCCTGCGAAAGAAAACTAGAAACCGAGATCGGATGAAAAGCACTGCAACGAGGACGCACGAAAGTCCGCACGCACAAGGTCCCGAAAAAAACCACGGCTAGTGGCTTCGGTACTGTAGTTTTTGGAAGAACAAAAAAAAACTAAAAGAATTCTTAGCGGCAACCGGCGTCTGCGTTCAACTACTCCTTGGTGGAGAAATTTTCAGTGAAGTTGAGTGGAAGTGTTCTGAACGTGCACCGTTGAATGAACGCGACCGTCAGCGCGAAACTGGCATCGATGAATGAGATTGAGAATTGGAAATGAAACGAAAATCGGATTGGAGTGCTGTTGAGTGTGGTGTGGAGCTGGCGGTGTTTTTGTCTTTCAACGAATTTTATCGCGTGTTCGGCAAGGCGGAAGGTCGAGCTTTGCTTTTACTGCCTCGTCTGCCTCGAAGTTTCCGCCGACGAGTTTCCCCTCCTTGGTAGTATTCGCGCAGTATCTCCCCCTTTTAGAATAGCGGTTCGGGTTCTTGAAAATCTACTGACACAGGGGAAGTTGTTGGTGAACGCACGTTTACGACAGGGGAAATGAGCAATTGGTGGTGCGGGACAAGATCTGTCATGGCGCTGCTGGAACCGATGATTCATACTCTGGCACAATTTTATAATTCAATTCAGAATGTGACGTCACGATTTATTCGTTACTTAAACCTGGTTTTTACACGATGCGATTGCAGGCAGGTGGTTTCACCGTCTATTATGAAATTCAAACAGCCTATACGAAAGTTTTTGTTAATTTAAAATTAGCGGGGATAGGAACAAATCCATTAATGTGTCTATGTTTTTAGCAATTCCACAAAAAGGTGCAATTTTTAAAATTTGTTTTAAACACGAAATCTGCACCTGGGATGCGGAAGGCATTAAAGCGTTCTGATTATCCTAAATTGAAGGATACATTGTTTTATTGGTTCCTAAAGGAACGGTCGAGAAATGTGAAATTCTGTGTGAGAATGCAAAGGATTTTCGTAATAAAATTAGAGAACGTTCTGAAGTCAAACTCAGTACTGATTGGACTACTAATTTAAAAAAAACCGATACGGAACTAGGTTGTTAACAATTATAGGTGGAAAGTTATCCAGTAAGTCTTGTTTCATAGACGAAGATTTTGAAATTAACGAATATACACAATTAACATTGAATTTTCATTATTCTTTCCGGTAAAACATTTCTTATTGCAAAATAATCTACCTAAAGGTACTGTCTGGCTGGAACTGCCGACCGTCGCTGTCGGCAGTAACTGCCGACAGTAGACTACTGCTTCAGGCAAAAACAAGCTGTCCTGTCTGTTTGCGACTGCTCGGCAGTTGACGGTCGTGACGTCATCGACTCGGCCGCGCGACTGCTGATACTTGACTGCTCCGTGACCAGTGCAGCAGTCGCGTTCAGTACAAGTAAAAACTTTGGATTACAATATCTTTCGAACCAATTGTACCAGGAAGATAAAATTTGGTTTCCGTATATAGGATTACAAGTAGAGTGTATTGAAAGTACAATTTTTGAGGGTGGTGAGTGGAGCACGGAAGTATGGAGATAGCCATTTTTCACAAAATTGAATTTTTATATCTCAAGAACCGTACCAGATATGATCTTAGAAATTTTACAGGAGTTAGGCCTAGTAGACCTCTAGCAGGGAAAACAATTTTGGGGTCGTGGTGAAGTGGCTGGATTGAAAAGATTTCTAATTTTTATTTCTCGAAAACCGCAAAGCATATGCAGCTAAAAATCACGAAATTTGTTACACTGAAAATATGTAAAAAAAAAGTTTTAACTTTTGCTTGCAGTGCAGGATTTAACACAAAAGTTGAGTTAAATCCCTACACTGAAATGGAGTTTACTTTCAATTATTCTGTATTCTGAAAAGTGTAACTTTACTCCAAAAAGTGATGGATATTATAAAGCTCCGTTTCTGAGCCCAAATAACTCAATTTTTCTTAGAGTGTAGAGCCACTGTAGAGGTATCCTAGAAAAATAAAATGTTTGATAGGGGCAGCAAGGTACGGGGGTGTGGGTGGTTTTTTATATCTCAAAAACGGCTTACATTAGAGAGTTGAAGCTTTGTACGTATATGTAGAAGTACTACAGGAGTAATTAAAAAGTTCATAATTATATTGGCGTACAGAGCTGGAGTAAAAAAAATTTCCGTGAAAAGGATTTATTCCCACATTTTCATGAATTTCATTATATCTTTTAAACATGTCGAGTTATCAAATTAATTTTACTTCTGTGGGCTCCTTATATAAGCCCCTAGATACATTTTTTAAAATTTGTCGATATCCAACTCCTAAGGTGGTGAAAAGTGCTTGTGTACATTTTCACGAATTCCGATATATTTCTTAGGTCTCATTAGACGATATATCGAATATCGAATTCACTTTCACTTATAAAGGCTTTAAATATAAACGGGAAAAACCGATTTAAGCATTTTTCGATATTAAACCCTCTGGGATGTAAGGTATTGTTCAAGTTTTCACGAATTCCGAAAATCTTTTAGGTTTAATTTGATCGAATTCGCTTTTACTTCTATTGAATTCTCTATTGAGAACAAATACGTGAATAAATAAAAAAAAATCTTCCAGCAGTCTGGGCGCAATTTTATTATTTTTGGGTAGAAGTCCGAAACGTGCTTAATGTAGCTATCTATGCGACTAAAAGCCTAAGAAATAACGTTTCAATGGCCTCGTGGTTATTCTTTAGGTTATCAGTCGCACAGTAACCAACACCGCATATCAGCATTAAACGCATTTCGGACTTCTATCCAAAAAAAATAAAGTTGCGCCCAGACTGTTGGCAGATTTTAAAATCAAACTAAGCTGTGTTAAGTCGAAAAAAGTTTCTAAACTTCTCTTCATCATTTCGCAAGTGACCGTTTAAGCTTTCAAAAAATACTTCACTAGTTCGAGTTTGGAATATATTAATACGCTCATGTCTTTTTAGCAACATCATAATTTCCTCCTCTTGAAACAAAAAAGCCAAAATGGTGTCGTTATCTATTCTCCGACCTCGCAGTGTGTAAGTTTAAGTCTAAAAACAACCTGATCACTGCAGTTGACCGTTGCGGTGAGCAGTTTCAGCGAGAATGCAAAGCAGTCGCGGTTGGCAGTTACTGCTGACCGCGACGGTCGGCAGTTCCAGCCAGACAGTACCTTTAGACAGCGATTTATCGCCTGGACCTTCCTGGCCAAACATTGGCACTACACCGTCCCGCCATACTCCTCAGTTAGAGAGAAAAGACGCAGTCAGACTAGGCTACACCAGGCTAACACATCAACACTACATCACCAAAACGCCGCAACCGGGTTGCCTAACTTGCAAAAAAGCATTAACAATGGAACATATCCTGGTGGAGTGTAGCAAGACATCCGATTTCTTTAACCACTCCCTGCCCTCCCTAGGCTCCCTATTCTCCACCTCCAACCCAGAGCCCCTCCTCCAACTCCCTAAACACCTCAACATTTTACACCTACTATAATCCGACTTTATACTTATCATTATTTGCTTTTGCTTTTTCTTTTTCTTTCTATTTTTCTTATTAATTGCTTTGCTTTCTTATATTTCTTAGTTTTAATTAACCAATCTAACTTCATCCAGAATTAAACATCAGTCCAAAGTTTTTATTAGACGTAAGCTTGAGTTCACCTTTTATTGTATTATCTTTATCTTTATTAATCCACATTATTTTAATTTGCTACTACACATATGCTGAATTCACATTTAATTTGTAGACAATTGTAACTCGTGCCATGTGCCCAGGGACGTCATTTGTGGGGGGCATGGGCCCCCCCCTCCCCTGAATTATGTATTTTTATAGATTATATATAACATATGTATATTTCTATATAAAAATATATACAAACATAACATCTTGCCCCCCCCACCCCCTAGAAAAAACTGAAATAACGTCCCTGCATGTGCCTTCTGGGCCTGGCCGAAATGTCAATAGGCTCCTTTATTCACTAAATAGGCCACATTCCGTAAATAAATAAATAAATAAATCTACCTAAGAAAGCGTTGTCGCTACTCGTCTATATTCTCTGCCACAATGCTATCCGATTACGAAACAGCTCCTTCGGACCTAGTCCAACACAGTTTTAAACCGGCTTCTCCGGTGAAGGTTTTTCAACTATCATGTCCTCAATGGCAGTAGCCAGGACAGCGATTGATCCCTTTCGAGTTGGTGTTTCACACCAGAAACTCCTCTGACGCCGAAAAACAACCATAAAATTCTTAAAATTAGTTTCTATGGTAGCTTCACCATTCCTAGGATACCAATTTCAGAAGATTATTCTCTTCGCTCCCCGTCCGAAAATATTCTTCTGATATAAGAAGTTTCAACTTTCTAGCATAAGTTGTTCTGCCCTCCTTATTTCTCTATTTTACCTAAAATACCGACTCCTGGGTTTCAATCCAATCTAGTCATGCCCTTATCACCCAATTCGTGATATAATTTGAAACAACAACATTTTCTTGCATCTCTTTTGTCGATCGTCTGTTTCAGTCAGTCGTTTGGCTCTGATTTTAGTTTGGTATTTTCGAGCAATTGTCATTAACGCTGATAACATTGTACTTGATTAATGAACTATTTGTCCAACTTAGCGGACAACCAAATAATGGGTTTATTAAGAGTTGACAGCCCTTGGCTCAAATGCTTTTTGCTTCAACGTCTCTCAAAAGGATTAACAGAAAAATAGAAGTTTAATGATAAGAAATCTTAGAAAGTAATTTATTTTCAGATAAGTAAAATTGTCTATGCACTAGGTTTGATTAACAAGAGACTTCGTAGAATTCTAGAGAAGATCACAGATCTCAATTATAGAAAAAAAAAATAGAAAGGTAACTAAACTAAACATTTTATTACAACAGCCCTATGCTCGCCAGATTTTCCGTCAAAATCATATTGTGGACATCATGAAAAACTCTCCTAATATTGTTCGTGTCCGTAGCGACAGTGAAATGATAAAAACATTCTCTAGGTGTAAAATCCGTCACGCGTGATATACGACGGGGTGGTTCTAGTGTTATATCCTGAAATAAAAAACGAATGATTTTGAGTTTCGAATTCGTAAAACTAAAACGATTCGCGACTTCACACATACAATTAATTGTTGCTTTATGAAATGTTTCGTTCGATCCGATTCATCGAAGTAGTTTCCTTCCTTTTGCAGTCGCCTATATTCTTCGTATTCAGGAAAGTATTGTCCAATACTTTTTCCAGCCTGAAGCTTTCGTTCCATGATGTCTTGTTTATTGAGAAAAACAATAATTCCTGCACTGGCTAAGAATCGATTGTGCCAAACACCACTAAATAGACGTACTGCTTCCGTTAATCGATTCTGTGTTGGATCTTCGCGAAGTGTCTGATCGAAATCACCGCACGATATTACAAAAAGTACTGCTTCGATGCCTTCGAACACTTGAATCCATTTGTTACGTTGATCGCGTTGTCCGCCAACGTCGAACATTCGGAACTCCTGTAGACCGCCTCCCATATCTTTGGGAATCTGTAAGTTCAAAACTATTGCGGTTAAAATCCACGTTTGTTCAGATAATTTGGAAAATTTCTATAACTTACTTTTACAGTGAATTCAATTTGATGTATTCCCGTCGTCACTTTACGACTATGAAGAATGTCTTCAGTAGATGGAACATACGAGGGCCGGGCTATTGCCTCGAATTTGTCTAGAAAGCTGCATAGAAAAATATTATTAAAAAAAAATTCTCCAACTGGCACGAAACGTAAGTACTATGAATTTTTGAGAGCAATCAAATTTATTCAAAAAAAAATCATCTTGGTGATATTCAAAGCAGACGTTATGACTAACGAAGATTTTTAGAAGACAACTGCTTGGTCCAAATCAGGCTTAGGCATTTTCTCGCGATCAATGCAGGATGTAGGTCGGTCATTTCCAACTCTGATTGAGCTCAAAAATGAGTTTTCTTTAAACGGAGGGTGAGACCACCACCCAGCTACAGCTGAAGTAGATTTAACTGATAGAAAATGACGCCCAAAACAAACAACCTGCCAAAGCCGTAACTTATCTTCAGGATACCATTAATAACAGTAGAAAACAATTATTATTTCCTTTATTACTGTAGAAGGCAATAACAGCAAAGTTGCTCTTTCGTCCATGCTAGTCACGTAAGCTAAGCCTTTTTAAATGGAATATTGAGAATGAAATAAAAACAAAACTTACTATTTGGCACAATCCAAAAGCTGAAACTCACTGGCTCGTAAGTAACATGACCGGATGCCTGAATCGTTCCAAAGAGTTAGCACGTGATCCCTATATTCCTGGATTATAACGTTTTATTTAGTAATCAAAATCCAAATACAAACCCGTTCAGATCCGTACATCAGTCAGCTCGTCCAGACTTCGATCACCAATGGACGCAATAAATTCGCCACTTCGTCGACTATCTGCCGATTCATATTCCAAGCCCATCCGTTCCATTTGTCGGACCAGCTCGAAAATAGATTCCTGGACATTGCTGCAGATTTCCGGTATCTTAGCACGTTTCTCCCTTGAAAATTGACCACCGATTAGAATAAAGTATTGGACTTGATTTAATTTTATGAACTTATCCACGGATGGATTGTAGTGTGACTTACTCTTCTGTGAATCCGTTGATGTGAAGAATTCTCATTTGCTTAATAATTGTTGTCTTACCGGATTCGGCGGTGCCTAGTAGAAGAATTTTAATAGCACTCGTAAATTGTTGATGAATTTGTTGCAATTGTTTGTCGATTTGCCGCGATCGGAGAGATTCTTCGGTTCTATGCCCAAGGCAACCTAACATCTGGAACAAAAAGAAAAAAATGGGGTGTTAATAATTTTCAAATAATTGTATACTTTTACGACACGGTTTTTAATTTGCATCCTTAGTATTTTTCGATACAATAATTCTTTTATAACTATTAAAATTGGAATGGCTTATGGGTTCTTGATCGAAGGAGGAATGCTATCACCCTTCTTGTAGTGAGATACTTACTGAGCAGTCTTATCAACACCAGTCTTAACATCCAAGGATATGACAAAGTAATTATGATTAAGTGTAAATTTTTTTCTAAAAGCCCAATATCTTAGCACATATCCATTCCTATCCTCAACTTGGAAAAATTATTTAGAGAAATAAAATTGAACGAGGAGATTTAGGTTAAAACTGGGGAAAGCTGCATGGGTTATGCGTAACACTTAGAAAGTCTTCGGTAACCCTTCCCGTTTATGGAGGTTGAATTTTTTTGTTGCGGCACTCTATTATGCTGTAAAGGTGACTGCTGGAAATATTAAAATATTTGAGACTTTTTGACGCTTCTCGACACTCTTAGGAGGACAGTTTGGATAGTACAAGAGTGCTATTGTGTATCAGAGACGCAAGTGGTAATCCATCGATTATACATTGAGGAAGCCAGAGCGAAAGGAAGGAGCAAGGAATACGAACTGTTGTGCGTACAAAAATTACATTGAAATGAATAACGAGAAAGTTCAAGGAGTGGGCAAATCCTGGCGGTATCGCACCTTTTGATTTTCGAAGGAACAATAGGTGGACACAGGACTACGGTCCATCCACAAAGAAGTTTCGAGGTCCCTGGTGTATGTATACTGTCTCTGCCTATATATAATACTTTTTTTCACTTCCTGCACCGCGGAGCCTGCACTTTAATTCCGAGAGAAATTTAGAAAAAATATTTTATTTTGTAACAAAGAAAAGTTAATCTCCACAGGTAAAAATTAATAAGGGCTTTGCGAAATATTCTCCACACGGTGCAAGTATATGAAATCATCATAACAACAAATTGATTATCATTCTTAGGAAATTTTTGTTGGAATGAAAATCGAACTGATAAGATCTTCAATTTTCAATATCAATATTTTCATATTTTCTACATACTCCGTAACATTTTATTGTTTTTGAATCGATTATCTCTAAAAAAAAACATTAAAATTAAACATATCGTGAGCGTCATAGCACACCTCCATTTAATTAAGAATAAAATATAGGTACTACATGAAAATATAATTGATAATAATTTCTGACAGTATAGAAACATTATCTAAACTTCACAGCCATTCCTTAAAGCAAAAAGCTACGAAAACAATTCCAAAAAAAACATTTTTATCCAAATGAAATGAAAAAGAAATACGCGGTGACAACAATTTTAATTAACATTGTTTTAATATCAAATATGGTCCCGATTAAACTAATTATACACGAGACACACACCAAATGGGTTTCTGATAAATTAATACAATAAAAGTTACTGAAGCATATTTCACACCGATAAGATTCGCAGAAACAAACTCTAACAGAAATTTTACATGACTTGCGCTCCAAAGAGTTCGAAATATTACAGTCACGAAACTTCTTACTTTCAGGCCAAGTCCAACACAGTTTCAGAGCTGGCAAGTTTTTCACCTCGTTATACTTTTAATGGTTCTGTTCTCGGAGATAGCGTAAAGTGTTCTTCGTAAACTTGTAAAGCAAAAACAAACTATCCTCGAGACCACGCATTTATATACATAATTTAATAATTCCTATATGATGATGTTAACAATTTAAATTATGTAATTAAACACGAAGTATCAGTTAATTGAATTTTTTTAAGAGAAAGATTAGCACTAGAAAAGAAGATGAAGAAGGCTTTTTAATCAAATGACGAACAAATACCAAATGCTGATAATATAAGTAGTTAGTTATTCCTAGAATATTTGGGTTTAAGCAAATATTAGTTTGTAAAGTAAAGTAAAGTAAACTAATTAATAATAGAACAACAGTGAAGTTTAGTTTTAGATATACAAACTTTACGAGTTATTTTCAACAGTTGAAATTAGGACCTTGGCATCTGGATTAGAATTGGCTTATCCGTAAAATTTATAAGTATAATCCAACTCGAAAAACTTGTTATGCACAGAATGGAACCTCGGACGAAAAAAAGTTGTACAATATTTTTTGTTCAGCAATGGCCGAAATCGCACTTCCGCTTAATGCCAGTCTGTCCGAAAACACGATACTTGAAGGATACGTCGACCAAGGGACTTGATATTAATCGAAATCGAGTTTATCCTTTGAGTAGCACCCATACAATAGTACGTTAAGCACATCACGAATATCAGTCGATAACCCTGGTCGAACAAATCCCATGGGTGTTTCATAACACCTATGGTGGTACACCCATATTTATGTGTGTTTACCCATGGTGATACACCCATATTTGTAGTTGTTTCGAGAATCAGCCATGATTGCATAAAAAACCTATGGGTGTTGCATGGAACACCGATGGGTTTATTTAAAATTAACAATTGGTTTTATTTATCAAAAGAAATAAATTTTGTTGCTTATCCAAATCCATGGTAGTTGGAAACTCTCATGATAGTTGAGGAATCCCCATGGCGAGCAGGGTACACCCATGGTAGTTGAAGAACTCCAATGGGTGTACACTGTACAGCCATTGTAGTTGAGGAACTCCCATGTGATTGTCACCAAAACAACAATGTACCACATAACGCAAGTAATCATTCAGCTAGAAAATCAAAATTTTACATGAATTACATAGTTTCGAATAACCATAGAGATACTGCAGACGACAAGCCACTGGTTTTGTATAAAGCGCTTTGAAGCAAAACTCCAGTATATATATCTCTATGCGAATAACAAACAAGGAATCTGTGAGCAAAATCCTTCCACTCCTTTGGTAGTCCCATACGAAAATTGCTCGGTGTACGAAAAATTCGCACTATAAATTTTTCATTATTGAAAAGAACGAAAATAGAAGCGTATAAAATTAAGGCATGCCTTCAATTAGAAATCGGACAAATGTCCATAAAATTTATGTTCTTCCACTCCACCCAAACTCGCGAGTCTACTATACGAGGGCGGATTGATAATGACGTGCAAAAATTGAGAAAACATAATTTTATCCGGAAAAATTTATTTTATTTTTCAACGTAGTCTCCTTTAATCTCGATACACTTAGTCCAGCGTGTTTCCAATTTTTTGATCCTTTCCAAATAATATGATTTATCCAACCCTTCAAAATAGGTGTTGTTTTCACTTTTGACGTCAGTATTCGTGGTAAATCTCTTTCCAGCAAGCCATTTTTTCAAGTCTGGAAATAATAAAAAGTCGCAGGGTGCCAAATCTGGAGAATAAGGTGGGTGAGGGAGTAATTCGTACCGTAATTCAAACAGTTTTGCCGTTGCAACAACGGACGTGTGAAACAACACTTTTTTCTTCGCCAAAAGAAGCCGTTTTGCCTTGATTTCAACATCCAATGGAACCAATAACTCAGAATAATATGCTCCCGTCATTGTTTTTCCTTTCTCCAAGTAGTCGGTGAATATCATTCCATTGGAATCCCAAAAAACTGTCGCCATAACCTTTCCAGCCGATAGAACGGTTTTGCCTTCTTCGGTGCGCTTGAACCGACATCCTTCCATTGTTTTGACTGTTGTTTGGTTTCTGGAGTGTAGTGGTGAATCCATGCTTCATCAACAGTTACGAATCAACGAAAAAATTCATTTGTATTACGTTAAAACAGTTGCAAACCGTGCTGCGAAGTTGTCACACGATTGCGTTTTTAGTCGATTGTGAGCAAACGCGGCAGCCATCTTGCGGATAGCTTTCTCATGTCCAAATGGTTTTTCAAAATATTCCAAACACGTTCAAATGAGATGCTTACTACGTTAACTATCTCACGCACTTTTACTCGACGATCTTCTATCACGATATCATGGATTTTATCGATCATTTCTGGCGTGGTGACCTCATTTGGACGACCTGGACACCAAGTGGTTTGTGTGCTCGTACGACCACACTTGAATTCAGAAAACCATTTGTAAATCATTCGGATCGATGGTGCAGAGTCCCCATAATGCTTATCTAATTTTTCTTTGGTTACTTTAGCTGTTTTCCCTTTTAAAAAATTGTGTTTAATCAACACACGAAATTCACTTTTATCCATTTTCAACAATTTTTGTAAGTCGGCTTGCTTAGACGGCTGCTTCTCGAAAACTAAACGAAGTATCAGGCTTAAACTTTGCAGGTAATCTATTTAAGGATGGTCCAGGTAACAAAAAATAACGAATTCCTTACCTGCCCACTCCTTCTTGATTTTTGCACGTCATTATCAATCCGCCCTCGTACTACCACTTTATAATCAGTTCAGTTATTTTGTTCTATCTTTAACTGTAACATTTTAAGTAATGAAGTATTTAACGAGAATGGCAATTTTTATGATAGAGGCTACCATAGAGCAAAATTTTAAGAAAATTTTGGGTTGTTTTTTAGACGACAGAGGAGTCTCTTTTGAAGACCACCAAATGATATATTAATAAAATACTTCTTAGTTCACAACAAAATGGAAAATGGACCCAACGTAGGGCTAGCCAAACGAGCTCGTAAACGTAAATCGCTTTCTTGGGATTTGCATTAGTTGAAGGTTGAAATATGGAACAAAATTAAATATTTTCTTAAGGGAGATTGGAATTGTTAAAAATCTTGTCGTTAAAAATCTTGTCTTGTCCTCCTAGTAAGGCTTTCGGGGTATATGTGCTTTGCGAACAGGAAGTTAGGAATTTTCGACTGACTGAGATTCAGGTACGGTGTATTTGGCCTGACTGGTGATGCGTCGCCATCACCGCATGTTACGGATATCGAAGAGTCTCCTACGTTTTTGGGTGGTTGCTTTGGGTTGTTCCGAAAAGGACTATACTTTTCTGAAATAGTTTTGGCTATACCGGAGTTCTTCCAACTGCAATAAGAACACTGTGATCTTAAAAATTCGTTTGTTCCGCAACCATAGCTGAAAACACTTTTGGGTCCTTCTGCACATAGTCCCTAACAATGACCTGTAAACTCACAGTTCCAACATTTTAGGAGAGACCTAGTTATAAATTTTGCACACATTACAAACCTCTGCAGAAGGCTCCACGACCTCAGTAGATCACAGTTCCAACATTTTAGGACAGACCTGGATGTAAATTTTGCACACATTACAAACCTCTGCAGAAGGCTCCACGACCTCAGTAGCTCGGGTATGAATCGAGTGGACCGACCGTCTTACGTCCTCGACTCTGCAGCACACCACTTGTCGCAGGTGCTCAAGTTTGCTGTTGTGTTCTTGGTAAGAAGTTCAGGGAAAAAGAAAGGTTGCGTATACTAAATACGTGGTTAAACCCTTTACATTATACTCAAAAAAGAATAGACTTCCGATATTTTAAAAAGGGGCCCATCAATGTGCACTCCTTATTCTATTGCCCTACCCCAACTCCAATATAAAGAATTCAGAATTTCATCTGGAGTATCATACTATTGACTGTTGCCTCTCGTGATTGGGGTCTGTTTTTTTCGGGTTTATGACTTTTTCAACATTTATTCATTTGATTTGATAATTTATTGAGCTTTAACTTCCATTTTCATGAATTTTGTCTAAGGCTCGTTTCACACTGTCCGGTTTGCGCCGTACGGTTTCTCGCCGTAGGGCAAAAATCCGAATTGGTCAATCGTTCACAGTGTGAAACGAGCCTAATACTTTATTAATATTTGTGGAAGACTGAAAAGCAGCCATTGACAATACAAACACTATCCATATTTGCATATTATCTACATCCATACAACTCGTGATAACCGAGTGAGTTAATGAGATACTCACGCGGTTATCACGAGTATTATCCTTAATTATTTCAGTTCCGCAAGTAATAACCGAACGGTAATCAAGGCTTTTCTTTATTACCACATGGAAACGAATAAAAGCTAACTAACTAAATTAATAAAAAAAAGTCTTCAATTACCATTACAATTTTTTTTAGCCCCGTAATAAAGATAACACAGAACTGTATAAATGCCGATGCCTGGTATAGTCAAATGGATGATGACATATTATTTTGCTGAAATTTTCTAAGCTATTTTTGTTTGTTTGACCAAAATCAATATAAACATAAAAATTTTATGATTTTCTTGAATTATATTTTTCAACTGTGCAAAAACAGTGCCATAAATAACAAAATTGAGAACATTGAACCTTGCAACTAGACTGGATGCATTTAATTATGTTTGATTTCTTTGTAATCCAATTATCAAAAATCTTTTGACTATGAGTGAAGCGAAGTTATTATGGACTCCACCAGGACTTTAGCCAGAGAGGAACAACAGAATGATCTGTTCTTCTACATATTTCCGATTTCGTTGCTTATAATACCGACTCCACTCTCGCCGAGACAAGGCGAGCAATCCTCAAGGTGTCGCTATTCCTCATCTCGACTCGCCGCAACTCGCTATAAACCCAACGAGCAACCAATTTTATATTTTGTTTAATGGTGAATTTGGCTTATCCGATGACCGAATTACGTCGAATCTTTGACATATTGTAAATTTTACGGTCTAGTTTATAAGGACTTTTCCTTACCCGGAATAGCTGTGCGACATTCGTGGTTAAAGCAAGGGCTTTTATCGGATTTGGGAGTGGTGTACTTAAGCGCATACCAAGCAATCTGTTCGCAATGAGGAGTAGGGCAATTTTGCTGATATCAAGCAATGATCGGAACTACCTAAAGTGGTTAACACAGAAATTGAGTACTTTTCAGGCTGAGCAGTCATGATCAAATCTAAAAGTTTGGGGTTTTGGTCTACAAAGTCAGGAATTCGCGTAGGATTCGCGTTGGCACTTGTTAATTGTCTCCGTAATTGTTATTAATCTTCAAAAGTTTCGAAAGGAAGAGTTAAGACTATGCCTGAAGGGGCCACAGGGTGTTAATATGACCGTAGATGAAAACATTCTATGGCTGAAATTAAGGAAAATTAGTGTGTTTTTATTATTTATCCCTTATTAAAAAAAACTTTACATACGTTCATACCTTATAAATCTGAATCAATCGAGCAGGATATTAAAGCATAAAAATTGTTTGCACAATTGTTTGTCTGGTTGTTCTGAATCTTTGGTGTTGCACAGGTTCTAGAATTTTTTTTTTCTAACTTCGTACACATAGCAACATCTTGCCAAGAAGAGGGCACTTTATATCGAACGGAACGGGATACTTATCTCATGAATACACTAAGGATAAAAGTTCCACATATTTCAGCCAAAATAACAAACTTAATTAGAACTAAATTTAATAATGAATAAATCATTCAAGGTAAGATTCTATTGAAAGCGATATCACAGTCTATTCTCAATAAAGCAGGTTCGATGATCGATACGAACATTGTCAAAAAAAATACCTTGGATTTTTCGCTTAGCATAGTGACTAGGAGTAATTTGATAACACCTAATCATAACAAGCTCTAGGTCATCTGATGGCAGACTAATAAAATCAGGAAGTAAAGAAAAACTAATCGTTCAATTTTTTATACTATCTGGCGAAAATTTCATACTTGCGGGAGGAAAGTGGGACGTTAAATTTTTTTTAGCTATAACACGTTTTTACTTAATGTCCAGCGGTAAGATCAGTAAATTTGTTTTTTATTTTTTTTTATTGAGATAGAGAGAGCATAATTATAATTCCATAAGAAATATTTACGAATATACTTTCGTCTATGATAGTAAAGAAATGATAAAGAAACATGTGATCAAAAGAAAAAAAATTCCCAGGCAATACTAAGGATGATGACAAGACGATTTTCGAAATGTATTGGAAATTCGACAATTCCGTGCATTGTTAATTTGTACGATATCAATTCAGGCCATTGAGAACGTTTCATAGATAAAACAAACCCTTTCTGGACAGGTAAATTTGAAAACAATATTTTGAGTCATCAGAGGCAGAATTGTGCGACTCCCAATCGCTCCTACCGTTTGGAAGTGTTCGCCGAGGTGTTCTTTACTAACTTATCATCGATTTCGTTTACGCGAACTATGTCGAAGTGAAATATCAGAGCCATAGGTATCAAAACCTACCATTTTCAGCAATCTTATCTTTTCTCTCTATGCTTATTAATATTTAGTATAATTTTTGGTGTCAAAACAGTCTATGAAACTACGACATGAAATTCCCGACTCAGATATAGAACGCTGCCTTGGCTAACGCTTAGTTTTCGGAAAAAGTTTTTTATCAGCCACGCTTTCAATTGCTTAATTTCGCTTTGATAAAGATTTGCCAAGGCAGCGTTCTATTCCAGTCGTGAGGTTGATGTGGTGGATTCCGAAAGAAGAATCGCAAACATTTCAGGGACTATTATTTGGGAGAAACGCATATGTCTTACTGGAACTAATTTTAAATTCCTAGTTTGAAGCGTTCTGAAGTTATCGGTTAAATCGGTGTAAAGGAATTCCGCTATATCTTACTATACGTTACTTTAACTCAAAACTAACTCGTGTAAAATTTCTTCTATCGGACTCAACGATTTCTTGTATTGTAGGTGGTACCGGGATACGGCTGCAGAAATTTGTATAGCGGCTACACGAAGGACTCCTTCCATTTTCTTTATATGTACTAATCCCATTATCTGAGACGAAATTTTGTTCACTAACGAACTCAACTTTAATTTTAACCCAAAACTGATTCGTTTAAAATTCGACATAAAGTGAGCTCTGAAAATTCAGTGAAGATATTTTTACAGGATTTTTGAATGGCAAATTAGAGATAATCTTTTTGAGATATTCAAGGATAAAGGACAAAATCATTATCCTTGAAAAAACTTGTCAAGGATAATATATATTTGTATTTTGTTATATTGTGGTGACCGTCCCCTTTTAAATAAGCCCATTCATCAATTCTAACGAAATCTTTGAAAATGGACTTATAGTGAACGCGACGCGCACGCGTAAAGCGATGCCACGCGATAACAGCTGCTAGTCAGCTGTTATCGCACGTTAGTGAGTGCTATGAGTTACAGTTATATCGCATCGCATAAATTTCAGGGCTGTCCAGGCCGGTTTCGGTATATTTCAAGCTGGATTTCAACAAAATCTAGTAATTTAAAAAGGTTTGGAATTCGCACAAATATACATGAATCTACTAGATTAGATTTCGATAGAGTTTTGTCGAAATCTCAAGATTTCGCTAAATTTAAACCTTATTATGTAAATCAGCTATAACACCTTTTTAACACTCTCGTAGGTTTCGTTTTGGATTTTTAACAATAGACGGCGATTGGTTAACAAATATCGCAAAAGCATATACAATATGAAACGGAGGCACATTCGTAAGTCCGCGAACAACATATTTTGCCATTTGTGAATATTATTTGACAGTTGTGGCCAGCGATTCAACGCCCTTACTAAAAGTGGTGTCGCAATATGGCGCGCGCGTCGCGATTGTGGCGTGTTCCCTATAATCCCACCTTGCCAAAAATAAAAAATTTGACGTACAAAAAAAAATTTAATCATATTTTTTTCACTAATTCTTCGAGTACACAAAGTTTTAAAAGAATCGACGACGATGAGGTCACACCTGTGGCCAATTCTTTATCGAATGACCCAGTAATTTTTTTAACTTTGGATTAGACGTAGGAATTTGAGATGCAATTACATATGTATATCCTTTTTTTTTTCTTTAAATTTTTAGAGGTCGAAAATTTCAACAACAAAGAAATTCGACGGTTTCCCATAATTGCTCCATTAAGGGGGTACATCCGAGTAGAAATTTATTTTTTTTCAAAATTTTTTTTTTCACTCATCTTAAAGTTTGCAGTCTTAAGAATATTGTGTGTAAATTTCATATTGAAATTCCAAGAATTGTGAAAGTTATGGGCAGTTAACCGGAATGGGACCTTCATGAATTCTCTATATAGAGCGGCATTCAAACGCGATTATCTCGAAACATACTTTTCAAAGACGGTCCCCAAAATCTTCGGAAAACGGCTTGACCGATTGCTTCCAAAATTTCACATAATATTTTTGGATAGGTTTTCTACTTCGCTACGTAGGATTTTTTTTTTTAACATATTTACTTTTTTTTTTATCAAGCCAGAAAGGTCGATAATTGAGGTTTAAAACTGAAAATCAAGTTCAATCGGCCGCCATTTTGTGAAAATTTTTTTTTTTCAAAAACCCCTACGTAGCGAAGAGCATCATACTTTACATTTTCAGAATCTTTTTGAAATTTTTGTTTTGAATCAACCGCCTGCATGTAATCTTGGGAACCGCAGAGCGTGCGAGCGACGGACTTTCTTTACGCCGACCCTGACAGCAGCGCCCCTGATTGATATATATTTATAAAAAAAAATTATGAGCGTACCTCAACACATATACTTTCGAATAAAACCAACTCGGATAAAATCGAGCAAATAGTTTTTGAGATAATAATTTCTAAAATTCACCTATTTTTTCTGCTTTCTACTCGGATGTACCCCCTTAAACTTTGCCTTATAGAAATCAATGGAAAGCATACAACCGTAGACTACACAGTGGATGTAAAATAAATTTTTGACAAAATAGTTTAACGACGCATGATCAAAATTGGTTAACCAGTTTATGAGTGGGTAGTTGCCACCTCTGCCACCCTCACCCTATGTATCCGACAATGGTCTAAAAAAATTTTGAGATAACATTGCGTTCAAATTTTGGGACAGGTAAGACTATAGTCTGGCACCGATCTCATACGAAATTTGTCTTCCTTGGGTCATTGAGGTGTAAGGTTAATGGAAAGTCTAAGCCGGGGTAAGATCAGGTATCACAGGAATAAAACTTATTGGAGACAATTTTTTCTTTTTCTTTTTCAATATTCTATAAAAATAAAATTATATACAATTCGTTACCAGTTTTGCTTTGAAGCCCATCGCATTCTACACGTAATCCTTAGCCCATACAAAATTTACGACTTTCTACAGAGGTGATAGTTTCAAAACGGTTTCGGTACTACACTATCTCGATTCTCGACACACACTTGACGCACTTGGGACTTGTAGTTAATTTCCAACTTTCCTGGCAACACAATACTTTAGTCCAGACACAATAAGTCACTTATCAAAAAACTATAAAATACAAAATATATGTAAGCACACTTTAGAAGATACTCGGTTTTTAGTTAGGTACATACTTAATCTTATTTACAATTAATTAGTACGAATACATTGTAACACCTTACACGCAAAATAATTTTCATTCACTCCTCTAGAATTGAACTTCTTAAATTAAACTTTTAACAAGAAATAGCACACAAACCACAAACACGGCGCGTATTACCTTGTTAAATGACCAACTGAGAAATAATCCCGAACGTTATTGGAATTACGGGTTTCTTACCTTAAGCGCACCTGCCTTATCGCAATTACTACACACGTTCGAAACGAACTTTGAATAATAGCAAAATAGCGCTACGAGTTGATTTCGATTCGGTGCAGATAAGCTGGATTATCTCTCGCTCTCTCTCGATTTTCACCGGTATGAAAAGGTAAATGTCGGCGATTTCCTGTGTTAATCTCGATTACAAACAAAGTTTCATTGACGAAGCTATATTCAACCTTTGCCGAGTATCTGAATAATATTTTATTGTATTTTTTTTTTGTTAATATTGGGCAGGAAATTTCAGCGGAAATAAAAAAAACCCCGGTTATAATATTCGACTACTAGGCACTTGCCCTGCAGGAGATCACATGCTAAACTAAAGTCAATTAACTGTCACATAAATTATATATCAGTATTAATTGGTTATTAGTCTCAATACATAAAAGACCACAAGTTCACCTATCGTGTGACATATGTACACCTCAACTTTTCCGATAAGATAACTGCACATTCTCCATTATGACTAACGATACGTGCCCAATAAAATAATCAAAAAAAAACAGAACTGTTCCGTTCAATTACATCTTTTAGATGAAGAACGAAGCAACAATGCTTTTAGTAGTCGGAACAGCAGGCGGTTAGCTACTTGCCAAAAATAGGAACGGAGGTCATTCAATAATACGACCAACTCAGAACCTTATTCTATAGATATGTGTAAGTAGGCATATAGATAAAGAGTATATAGACATATGTGCATACAATGATTGAATGGTTATCATCGAAAAACGAAATAGTTTATTAATTAGGAAAATCAAGGTGATGATCTATCAGTCTGGCTTTCCAAAAAGTCTGTACTGAAGATGAATGAATATATGTTTAGGCATCCAACCTTAATTTATTGCTATGGACATACTGGCGCTGCAGTTACAAAAAAAGTCACAATAATTTCTCCACATAGTTTGGAGACACGTGAAAATGATGTCATCAGGGATCAATTCGGCCTTTGCAGGTGTATAATGCGAAGTTCTGCGCCTTAGTAAACATCGAAAACGTGGAAGTCTGAAGTAACTCTCAAATGTATTGTCGATTAATGAAAACGGATCACTTGCGTTTCTCAACTTCCGGAGAGTGGCTCTTCTGAACGCTCTTACATTACACAAAATGCAAAACAGTCATCTATCATAAATTTACGTTAAAATACGTTGGTTCAGCTTCTTTCAGTAATTACCGCAGGAAATATAACAAATGTTCCACTTTTTTGTCAATAAAAGTATTGAAACTTCACGAAGGGGTTACATATACATACCTGAGTAGTTCAAAAAAATCGATTTTTCAAAAAGGTTCTTATTCGAAAGTACCATCCTTTAAGTGTCTACCCTGAAAATTTCATAAAGAAATTCGCTCTAATGATGAAGTTACAGCGTTTTGTAACCGACTTGGTGAGCAAGGACTAACGGTTGGAGAGTAGATGTTCGCGGCCTTTGTCATCTGTTTGACTATGACCTTTTTTTTTAATTCCGGATATTTATGACCTTCTGTATAGGAGGGACATTTTTTGAAAAGTTGGTGAGGTTTAGGTATACTTGTTCCACTGTTAAAATTCACAGAACCTTATTTCAATGTAAACTGTACCCTAAACTTTAAATGCGTTTTTCTCGAAACAGCGTTTTCAAGAACGATACCAGGATTATCTCCGCGACTACTGGACCGATCGGGACCTACTTTTGCACAATTGTGTTTAATACAACACTCTTACGTTTACCGAGCCATTTTTTCGATATCTTGCTTAGTTTTTTTTTTCATCATAATTACTGAACAATTTTGAGGCGAAAATGGCATTTTTAATTCCAGAGGCTGCCATGATCCGACAAAATTGAATTTTGAAATTCCGGCTCGGTAAGCTTTGGTGCTATGTATTTGCTTTCAGAAAAAAAAATCGATAAATAATGGCGGAGGAAAGTCTGGTACCGAAATCGCTCTCAACAAAAACAAGTCCCAGCAAAACGACTGTAACTTTTTTACCGTTTGAAATTTTCCAACCAAATTTTCACATAATATAGACAAAATGTAATACTTTAAGAGATATATAATGGTTGTTCAATTAACTTCAGTTTTATGTACGAAAAAAATGCGTAAAAATAGCGTAGTTTCAGCCGTCCCAGGTGTATGTAACCCCTTAAATTGGTTTGCCTGGCTCACCGTTGTGATCACCTACTTCAATTTTGCTAGTCACAGATTTTCATAAATTTGCTAGAAATGTTCTTGAGTGCAAATATGCTCCGTACTTCAGAATTTGTTTCTAGCCAATTATTTTTTTCGCGCCGAAATATGATTTCAGGTATAATATAATAATACTGTTCATTACTTCCACCTGAAGTGCATTTATATTACTAAATGGTAGTACACACTCCCAATAAAATTACGAATATCAAATGCTGGTTGTTATAATTGATAGATAGTGCGGCGAACTCAGTAATTTATGTTTACACTTATCTATACTTATCGACCAAAATATTTGGCTGAATTTTAATAATCTTCCTAATGACCCCCTAAGGCCTTTTTTCTGTGAAATGTCTCAATTTTTCTCAGACTTGTCACCATGATATGAAAAACCAATCAAAACACCTTGATGCTTCTTAAAACTGTAAGCCTGTAATAAGCAGCAAGACTTGAAAATAATAATGAGAATAAACTTTTTACCTCGCGCATGTGAATGTGACGTTGCCAATCTAATACCTGCATAGAATTATAATACTACGTACTAATCTACCTGATAAACTTAAATGGGCATTAAAAACTCATCACAAGCCATCAAAATTATACAACTGTCTATCATCAAAAGAGCTTTATGGTGAGCTCTATCGAATATTTAAAATCCACCCAGACTGGGGAGTGGTTCGGTTGGTAACATTTTCGTTTTCTTGCTTTCTTCTTGCTTTAACAAAGTCTTCCAATCAAATTTGTGATTGTAGACGCTAAAATTTCCGTAAATTTCCAATTATGTTTTCCGGTAAGAAAAAAAAAATTTATAGATAAGATTGACATGGGTGCAAATCAGAATCATTTACTTAACTTTGTTACAGATACCTACTTATTTCTGCTGAGATTGGACAAATTCGATAGAAGAAAATTAACCTGCAGAATGGAATTAGAATTACCTTGGTGGATTCGGTAGCTTAGTGCTGAATCTCATTGGCTTCATGGACGTTAGTTCGAATCTAATGGGCTTTTATACCCGACATATCACGAACGGGTTGCCAACACCTTGTTCAACTTTTAACGTTACTGTGTCGGTATTAGCATGTTTTTTCAACTGATTTGACTCTCTGATCCTTAAGACACATTTCCATGCATGCACATGGTTTTGATAAGGATTCCTCATAGAATTGCTGGTACATTATCTGGACTAGCATTTTTGGCTTCATTTAAAATTATGAGTTTCGAGGGCAATAGCTCAGCATCAATATTCTAATTACATAAATTTAGATTGGTTACTTCTTTAGATTGGTAGTTGCATATAATAGCGTCATACACTTAAGCAAAGCATTTTGAAAACATATTAGTAATAATTTCCGGATTATTGCACTCATTAGGGGTGGTACTGAATCATCCTTTTTCCATGAGTTTTTCAAAAAAAATTTGAATTCGGAGGAAAATAAGATTCAACATTATTAATATAGTGTTGATAATTTCTACAAGATAAAGCTTCTTATTCAGATCTTAGGGATTCCAATGCAATTAAATCTTTGTGAACAATTTTCTAAAGAATTGTTAAGGATTTTATTTCATTGGAAAAAATTGAGTTCTAACAATGTAAACAAGGAACATTTAATTCAATAGAATGTTTAATACTAGCATCATCATCACCAATGGCGCGACATCCCTAATCGGGCCGTGGCCTCCTTCATAAACGATTGTAACTCATTCATCACGACTTAAACTATTAAACTTATAGCGCCAATCGATAGAAAGAAAGTAGTTATTTATCTTTCTATTTAACTTCTACGGCCATGAGCAGCAACATTATCTCCGACTAGCGTATTTGCCACACTTTTCAAACTGATGTACACACGGTCACAAAAGTCTACATACACCGCTTAATTATGATTTATACAGAAAACAACAAAGAATCATTTTTAGTTGTTAGATTGCGACAGGAAGGAAAATATTTGGGCGAAATCGCCGGAATAGTTAAAGTGAGTCGTCCCACCGTCCAAAGCATTGTAAAAAAATTTAACTTAACTGACAGTATAGATAATAAGCCAAGATCTGGGCGACCTACAGTGTTAAGTGTGCGTAATACTCGATCAGTTTTAGAGAAAGTGAGAAAAAATCCTAAGATAAGTGCACCTGAACTGGCGAAATATATTGAGAATGACTTCGATAAAGTCTTACATCCTGAATCCATGCGAAGAACATTACGATTTGCTGGCTATCATGGACGAATCGCAAGAAGCCGTTTATATCTACAGTAAATCGGCAAAAGCGACTTCATTTCGCTAAGATGCATCTAAGAAAGGACTTCGAATTTTGGAGAACTGTACTTTTTACGGATGAAAGTCGCTTTAATATGTTTGGTTGCGATGGACCATGAAAAGTTTGGAGGAAGGCCAACACTGAAATGAAGAAAGAAAATCTCGTTCCTACAGTTATACATGGTGGAGGAAACCTTATGTTCTGGGGAGCCATTGCGGCGACAGGGGAAGGAAAGTTACACTTCATTAAAGGAATAATGGACCGAAATCAATATTTGAATATATTGCGGGAAAACCTAAGACCATCGGCAGAGTGCTTAAAGTTCGGAACCAACTGGGTATTCCAACAAGACAATGACCACAAGCACACCGCTATGATCGTTAAAGAATGAATCCTGTATAATGTGCCAAAGCAATTGCATTCACCACCCCAATCGCCGGATCTCAACCCAATCGACCATATTTGGTATGAACTAGAGAGACGCGTACGTAAATATAAAATAACCAACAATAACTCACTCATGGAAGCTCTAAAAACAGCATGGAATGAAATAACGCCATCTATTACTGAAAACCTTATTCTTTCGATGCCAAGAAGACTTCAAGCGGTCATCGATGCCAATGGAGGCCCAACTAGATATTAAGTTTAATTTGATTTCTATAAAAAATCTATATTTCTTTATTTTTTCTCTTGTATGAATACTTTTGTGGTCGAGTTTTTTAAGTTTTTTTTATTTTTCTATGTGAAGGTTTTTGTGAAAATTTTAATTATATTGAATATATTTATTTTCGTATTTTCATGTGGAAAATATTTATCTGTTAGCCTATAACCCACAAATTGCAAGTGTATGAAGACTTTTGTGACCGTGTGTAATATTTCAGTTAAATGAATTTAAAGTTGAAACAGTTTTGCATTTCAGTCAAAGTCCATAAATATAAAATAAATAAAATTTAACCTAATCAATTATTGACACCTATGTTTGTTTTCAATATTGTTGGGGGCGGGGGAGATTTTCTGATTCTTATACGAGCAAGTACATTTATATTTATTTACTTTTGAATTATATTCTAAATTTTATTAACAGCTCAACATATTAATAGTCTTTTAGATTTTTGCATTATTATAACATTTACCATCAATTCTATTCTATCGCATTTTCGTAATTGAATTTATCGACATCAATCGAAAGCGTGGAACATTCTGTTATCACAATGTTCGATTCATAAAATCAATTAAGAAGATTTGAATCATGCGATAAACACCAAACATTATGTTACCGCTAGACGTTAAAAAAAAAGTTAGCATTTTCAATTAATAAGTACAGTTGTGCGGAATTATTGTTTGCTCGCATTGTTTTTCAATAAAATTGAATAGGCCACGATAAAATTGAAATAGGCCACAATAAAATTGAATCAGGTCATCCACTCAAAAATCTATTTATATCCTTTTGATCTCATTAATTTTGAATTATTTTATATGAACATATGCAGTGTTCGGTTCAAATTAGTTCTGATACTATCGTAGCGCAGGATGTGAGAGGATCCATTGTACATTCCCAGTGTTAATGAAAGATCCGTAAAGACTTGTTTTATATAATCGGCCGGGACTTAACGGGCACAATTGTTAGACAGAGTCCTAATCGATGTGGGGAGGAATAAAACGGAATTCAGGAAGTTGTCGAATAGTATAAAATAACAATATTTCTGCATATCATCAGTCTCATATAAGATATTTAGAGGTCGGTTCGGTAGTAGTGTACCATGTTATTCAATTCTTTACAGGTCGACATAGGATATTTTATTAGTCGTGTTATTCTTTCGGGCCCTTATCCAGTGCACAGCTAAACCTTTTCTGTTATTTTCTCATGTCGCTAACGTGCTCTGCACTGGATAAGAGCGCAAAAGACCACGCCTAAGTCGATTCACAGAAGGGATTATCATACCTTCTGTGAATCGACTTTTCTGTTTGAGTTTCTGCGGTATTACATTCAATTCGATTTTATCATTCGAGAATTGGTATTGATATTTATCATTACGGTCATAGTATAGACTTATCATGGAACATTCGTCAAAAATACTACGTAATTCCTAGAAGCGACTTGATACCTTGTTCAAATTGCTCCTAACCTAATGGGAAGAATTGTGTGGCGTGGCATGTGGAGTTGCGAGGGGTTTGGATGTGATGTAATTTCATAAAATTTTATTATCTGTACCAAAATTAAAATCCTAGGGCTATGGCAGTGGATTTTACTGACACTATACAACTCCAAGTAAGAACAGAAAAGTGAATAATTTTTTTTCAGTGAATGGCAAAAATAGTTGAGCGGAATTTGGTTGGAAAATAAAACATTTTTGTTTATTTTATAATAAAATTTTCGGATTGGTGGAATAGAGGTGGAGGCAAGCGTCCCTACCACCTACCAACTACGATCGATCATTTCATTTGGCTACTGCCATTGAGGGATTACGTACAGTTGAAAAACCTTCACTGCTAAGGCCAGTTTGAAAACCGTGTTGGACTAGGTCAGAATTAAAAAATTCTTAAATTTTTGTTAATAATATTTATTAGTTCAATTAAGTTTTTTTTATTATTTAATAACGTATTTTGGAAGTACAGTAGAACCTCTACACAGTGACCACCCAAGGGACTGTGCAAAATTGGTCACTTTATTCGATTGGTCAAATTATAAAAATAATTTAATAAATAAGATCCGTTTCTGATTTACATCGGGACCGTACAAAAATGGCAACTTTAGGCAAGTGGTCAAGATAGGAAGGTGGTCACTTCTTCAGGTTCTACTGTAATTATTTGAATATATAAAATATTTGCGCGATATTTTGAATATAAGTTTTAATTTTGGTAATCAGAAGATAGATCGTGACCTATAAGAACAAAACAGAAATTTCCCATTTGAAAACATTTAGAGAACACCACATAAAAGTCTCCTGGCTACAAATTTTAATATAACATTTTAAATTTGGTTTTTTTTTATTTCTGTTAAGACTGATTAACAGGGACCGGATTCTTAGGTTTTCACCTATTTTTTTCTTTGCTACCAAGAACGAAAGCGTATGGTACTTTTCCGATTCCAGTAAATTGGAGTCTTTCTGCTGAATTTGAAAGAACCTAAAAAAACCTAATATGGGTAGATACTTGTCTAAAACTTCGAAAAACTGTATAAAACTGCGCACATGAAACTTTCGAAATACTGATCTGAGGTAACTTCAATTTCCGTGTGTGTGAAGCGCTTGTTTCAGCGAATGTGCCTCTACATGTCCTTAAATGTAAAACATTTACTACGTTTTTGGAGGTATTGAGCGGAAGAAGAGTACTGGATGAATCGACCTTACGAAAAAATTATCGCCAACGTTATTGTAGGGAAGCTAGACACAGCTGCACCAGGAAAAAAAAGTATAACTTATTTTATGCAGACGTTTATATACACCATTGTTTGCGTAATAAGAGATGCTTTGCGTGTTTTGTGGCCCGGGGAAGACGACAGGTTTTTACTGCGTGTAACAGACAGTGCTGCATATGTATATGTTGAAGGGTGGCGTACTGACAGCTCTGTATCCAAATATGCTTCACGTAACTTGCTTTGCTCATGGCCTCCATCGTGTCGCAGAAGAGATTAGAAGCCCCTATCCAGAAGTTAATGCTTTGATCTCCTCTATTAAGGAACTTTTTCTTAAAGCTCCTTATAGGATAGAAAAGTTCAAAGAAATACTACCAGAAGTACCTCTTCCGCCGGAACAAGTATTGACGCGATGGGGACCATGGGTTTCTGCTGCTCTTTACTATGCTACGTACCTTGAAAGAATCAAAGAGGTCAAGCAAATTTTGGTTGGGGATGACACGGCTTCTATTGTAAGAGCGAAATCCGTCCTACAAAGTAAAGTAATATGTGGACAGCTTGCATTCATCAAAGCCTATTTTTCAGATCTTCCACATCTTATCGAAAAATTGGAGGAGGCGTAATAGACACCCTTCTTCAAAGACTTATTCCCGGATAAGTAGGAGAAATATTTCTCTCTACAAAGTTAGATGTGGAATTCGAAAACAATCATTTCTTAAACCGTGCCCACATCATAGAACGGACAATTTCATGTTTCTAGGTTCAGCGATTTAGGCTGATAATTTTAACTGTTAACCTAGGTAAGGTTTTCAACAAAAAGATGTTCGGTTTTTCCACATATAGTTCGTTGAAATAAAAAATGTACTACTCTACAACGAATAATCAATCTAAGGAAGTGCATAAAAATGTACCTGAGTTCTTTTTAGTTCCGAAATATTATCCCTTAAATTGTTTGATACGTTGCTATGGATAGTGTTGGTGAGTGCTTTCCGTGTGTATTTTATTTCAAGTTTCGAAGAGGATACTGAGGAGGATATTGTTAAATTGAAAAGCTGAAAAA
The DNA here is from genome assembly GCA_951812415.1 of Beris morrisii. NCBI lineage: Eukaryota > Metazoa > Arthropoda > Insecta > Diptera > Stratiomyidae > Beris > Beris morrisii. The sequence goes on from OX638310.1 coordinate 31,292,287, forward strand.
ATATTATGTTTTGTTATCTATATATCCAATTATGCCTAATTGTTTTAAGTAATAAGTACCTTATTAACTCAAGCGTAATTCGGTTGGTAAAGCGATACAAATTTATTTTTTGTTTTCCAAATCTTAATTCAATAATCTATTATGCGTTCTAAACTGCAAACATGATCGTAAAATATTGATTACGAACGAACCATAACATCTAATTAACGATAAACCTGTAAAACGAAAAAAAAATGGTTTCGTCACAATGCTGATATTGAAAATCAATGATAGATCAACAATTGAATTTGTCACCTTTGTATAAATGTGTCATCAACTGGTATTCCCTATTTTGTTTTAAATAAATTTTTTAATTATCACTTTCATGCATTCGATTCTTTTATCCAAATGTTAATGAACAAGTGGGGAATCGTAAGATCAAAGCTAAAGTATAGTAACCATTTTTAAAATTGAATTTTTGTACTATAATATAATCGTAATAAAATGCGAGTCGATCTGGTAGGATAACATTGATGCGAAGGACAAATTTAGAAGTATCTAGTAAAATTACTTTAATAAAGTGTTGACCGTGTACAGAATTTTGTTTGTCTATTAAAAACTAGAATACAAAATCAATTTTATTTTATACCATAAAAATTATTATATATTTCGTAATCTTATCAATATTGGAACAAAAGAATCAAATAAATCGAATGTATTGTATACAAATGATCGAAGATTATTTCAATAAAGACCACTTCAGCTGTTCTCGCGCGGACTGGAAAACCTAAATTGAAAGAAGGAAAAACACATCAAACAAAGGGTAAATTTTATTCTCGTCATACTGAGTATTATCTGTAATACATATCAATTTATGTATTCAATGTTGTTTTCTTTTAGTTCTAGTCTTTGGTTTTATTTTCTTAAATTGATGTCTAGTTATTCTAAATTTCTACCAAACAAGTCCCTTAAGTTCGCTGGTTACCTGTGCTACTGTTTGTTCTCCAATTGGTATATCATCGTTTCGCAGGTCCACACGTTTCACAACGGATGATGGATCTGCATCTAAAATTATTCTGAAAAAAAAAAATAAAGATACAATGTTTTTTAATAATTTCGGCAAATTATTACTGCTGTTCTATGGCCTCACAGTCGAGTCAGAAAGAAACAAAATCATTCTTGAGGTCCATAGACCGGCTAAGGCTCAGTCCAGTTATGTCTTGAATCGACCTCGGTTTGCGTTTGACTTTGTATTAGAATCCGCAAGAAAGGCTGTGGAAGGGAGTGGGTCGTCCAAGAAGCACATAATCGAGGAGTTATACGTTGTGACGACAGGTAAATGCAATCGCCCAAGTTCGTACCTTATGGGGTCAGGTACTGAAGAATATTTTTTTATTATTGGATTCTCGCTCTTATGATGCTCGTAGGAATCTCTTATGCTGTTGTCAGTAACTTGCTTGTTATTTTGGAACCACAGCTATCTTCTTTCATTTCTTATTGCCCACCATAGCAAAAGATAACCGAAGATTTTTGTTTTTTGAATTTAACGTCTGTTAACACTCTTTGTATCCACAAAGTATTACACGGCAGTTAATACTCTTTTCTACTTAGCTGAAAAATTACAATAAGAGTAATCAACCCAAGTAGAGTTCGGGATCTACAGGTACTACGAGCATTTTTTATGCACACAGTAATCTTTTGTCGCAACATTTCAAGTTTACGTAGCGAAGCAAGTTTCTCTATTTTGTTTGTAGATAAATTGAAATAATCGGAACGTATCAATTTAATTGGAGTCATTTTCTTTTAGAAAAACAATCTAAACAGCAACACGAAAAACAGACGTGTTGATTTGCTATCGATTTGCCACTCGCATGAAATAATTACACTCTACACTTCAATTACTGTTTATTTATTGAAGTATTACCTTTATTAGTTTAGCTTAAAGACGTACTTAAGTAACGGGAAGTTTTCAACAATTGGGAACAGAATAGCGATAGTAGGCTAAGACTATGCTAGAAAAATATGTTTAGCAAAAACATGGCAAAATAAGATAACTATTTACACAAATACTCATCGAGTTTTTTATTACAACGAAATTTTTCACAACTCCATGATACTGAATTGCAAATGAAAATTATGTATGTTGGCGACAGAAAGGGGTCCATGATCTGCAAGTCATTTGTTAAAATTATGTAGCGGCAGACCAACTATGAGCTCAGACTATAAAGTTAGTATGAACCCAACAGGCAGATCGTACCTGTAGAAAACTAATCGAAATTCTACACAGCCATTGAGCTCCATGTGTAAGAAAGGGACAGCAAACGAAAAACGTCTCTGCAGAAATGTAAGTAAGGTTCGCCACCAGCCAACCATGACCATCGAATGGTCGTGAAATGTCTACACATTTTCAACGGACATATAAGTCCATATGTAAGATAGAGATGGCATATACTCAGCTATTACAAAAGACTCCGTATAAATGTAAGGAAAATTCAATAGATTTTCTACATCTATCACAATATGTAAGAAAGGGATATCACCTACGTAGCCACACACATACTAGAAACAAGAAAGCTTTCAAGCGTCAAGTCAAATAAAATTTTGATTGCGACGCTTTCCGTGTTTAATCATTCGACTCTCCATGGCGATACGAATTTCATTGCCAATCATATTTGTACGGATTTTATTACATGTATGTTTCTTTACAAAGTTTCAGGATATCCCAAGGCTTGACGAGCTACATTCATGTCTTTTTTATTTTCAGCTTCAAGGCACGAGCGACAAAGGTTTCGAGTTGGCATCGTATTTTTGAAGTCACATTTCAGGTACATTTTGCATACTAATTTTTATTACTTCTGTCTTACATTTAGAATAGAAGAATTCGAAATTTGGCAGCTGGTTCACCATCAGGACTTCATAAGTCAAATCTTAAATCCTTCATTTCTCTATGTAAAAGACGGAAATAAAAAAAAGCTCGAGCGAGTACGTTGCACCACTCGTAGAAATTGAGTGAATTTTGTACGTACAAAGAACGTACGTATGTTACGTACGTATATAAGCACCTAAAATATTATACGTAGAATCGCCGCAAATATTCTACGTCTAGTACTCTTCCAAACTATACGTATAGACTTACACAGCGGCCGCGGACATCGTATCCTAGAATTCTTTATCCGGCTTTTCTACGGTCTTTTCATTCATATAGTATACGAAACTTTGCCTGCTGGGAAGTTTTTAGCCTTCTTGCTTATAATCTGCTTTATTCTCTCAGAGTTATGGTGCATTTAGATACAATATTTACTTGCGTGAAACTTTGACGTAGAAGAAAAGTCAACCAATCGGAAGGTAAATCGTATGCTCCATGGACATGGTAAAAAAATCATTACCATGGTATATAGCACACAGCAATAACAAAGTGAAATAGTCGGGTTTTTAAATTTTTTCAGAAAGTAATTGGTCCATCTCTCACATTTACAGTATTATAATTTTGGGCATGACTTAAAATATAATCTCAAGCACCTGTAAAACGCTTCTATTAACTAGAAGCGAAAACTAACAAATTTTGCTCAATTTGTATGTGAAATTTCGTTTCTCTTTGTTAGCTTCTAGTAGTCCATAAAAAAGTCCTAGAAGCGTTTTACAGAATAAACTTCATAACCGAGAGCAGCGTGAAATCACAGATTCAAAGAGGCCTTTTGGACAGAATTATGGCAACGAGGTGAAATGTATTGGAATAGCCCAGCAAAGGTTATCACCACGATAAAGTACTGCTCGATTTAAGCCGTGTCTCTCAGTAAAAATTAAGCGTTGAACGGCTTTTTTTGGCCAACGTAGCTCCTTTTGACTTCCATCTATTCCCTAAACTAAAAACTTTCTTAGCTAGGAAAAAAAATGGAGAGCAGGCGGTGAACGACTATTTTGAGGGCTTTGAAAGAAACCACTTCAGAAAGAAACCCCTTCAGAAAGAAACCACTTTGCGACCAGTGTTCCCATTTTAGCAGAAATTCTGCTAAATTTAGCAGAGAAAAAATTTAGTAGAACTTTTAGCAGAATTGAAAGGAAAACCATTATGACGATTCTGCTAAAATCGCTATTTTTATTTTTTTGTTTTTGGCTCGAAACACCAACACGAAAGCCCGAATGGGAACAATCGCTGCCGTGACCAATGAGGACATGACAGTTGAAAAACTTTCACTGAAGAAGTCAGTTTGAAGCTGTGTCGGACTAGATCCGAAGAAGCTTTCTCGTCATCGGATGGCATTGACTCATCCTTGGCAGTAGCCAGGACAGCGATTGATCCTAGTCGGCTTTCGTGTTGGTGTTGCGCACCAGAAACTCCTCTGACGCCGAAAAACAACCATGAAAAAATTCCATTCTCAGTGTTTTTATTGTTATGAAATAAAGGAAATAATAGTTTTACTTCTTCGTTCGTATATACGTAGTACATTCATTTCAAAGTTTTCCGGAAACGAAAAAGATTTTCATGTTTTAGATAAATAAATAAAAATTAGCTTTACAAATACCGATTTCGGGTGATTAAGGGTGTCGTCCTATGTGACGGCCAGTTTTTTTCGGGAATTTTTTTTGCAGATTATGTTAGTTACTCATTCTTGAACGTTTTGCCACATATTTGTTCATATTTCAACAAACATTAGAAATTTTTTTAAGGAGAAATATTGTTTTATTTTTTGCATGCAGAGCTCTTGAAAGTGACCGCTACGACAGTTAAACTCGAAGCCGTCGTCGGTATTTATCGCTACCGTCGAGCGTCGACCCAATGCTATGTTTCTCCCCTCTTGCTCTCATTGTGCATGCCGGCGACTTGCTGCAGGGACGACTATCAGTCGCAGTCGCAGTGAAGATGAGCATAGCGCTGGCCGACGAATCGGTTCTATGTCCCATTGAATATGTAAAGAGAATGATTAATATTGAAGCGTTCAGACAGATGGAGGGGGCCTGGGTGAATCGCTCGGGTTGCCGGTAAGCAAGAATCTGCTGGCCGAAACTTGATACAAGGAACTTTAACTTCATTTTGTCTCTGGGCAGGGACATTTGCAGACAACTTATAGGGGTCCTAACGGGACATTGTCTCTTTGGGAGGCATGGAGAAAGGCTGGGATTATCCATGGCTGATATGTGTCGCTGTGGTGATGAGAATGTTGAACCGACACTGAAGCATCTAGAGTGTGAATGTGAAAGTCTGGCACGTACCAGGTATCGGTACTTGGGGAAATTCTTCTTGATCGATCTATCAGAACTTGCGATGATTCCTTTATGGAGAACTACTCTCTTCATAAGGAAGAGCAATATTTGGAATCTGTAGTCTAGAGCCCGGTTTATACGAGGGGACCACAATAAATCCGCAGTGATCTCTCATGATGGACTGTGGTACAATGCTTCAGTCCACCCTTCTCAACCTAACCTAACCTTAGGTTGATGTTCCAATAAAATAACTGCATGCAATCTATGGTCGCGTTTATGTGCGGACCAAACCAGTCCACATAGAGCGGTTTGGTATTTTTCGGTCTTGCATTTATGTGCACATTTACACAGTACTAGACTGGTTCAAATGGACTGGTTTGGTTTGCGTTTATGCGTACGACCAAACTGTTTTTTTTGTCTATGACAACCAGGGTAAAATACGGCAGCTGGTTTTACAATATTTGGGGTGTTAAGCACAGTATTTAGTTAATGACCACTTTGATACGTAGAAGTGTCTTTGCCTCTCCTATTTTTATTCAGGAATTAAACCTGTACTAAGTTAAAGGTAATGAGTTTGAGGAACCCACACTTACCCGCCATCACATATTTCATCGAACGCTAGCATTATAATCTCCAAATTCTCCATGAGAGTCTTCCACTCGACGTTCTTTTTAAGGATCAGGCTGATCGAATCGTAGAGACAGTTGAGGACGGACAACAAAATCAGCTCGTTTTCCTGGGTACTGCCCATCACGTAGAAGAGCAGATTGACGTTGCTCCTGTAGACGCAAGTCAGACCGTCCAACATGATAATTTCCGTGTCCGATCGGTGCGTCTTGTTGAAGAGATTCTTCTCGAAGGTTTTCTGCTCCTTGACCGTCGGCAGAACGTTCTTATCGTAGTATTTTGCCAGGATACGGTTGCCATCCATGTCCATAATGCACATTCCCTTTATGATGAAAAGTGTCGGTTCCTGAAATATTCACCGGTGCAATTTAGACGTAATCATTTCGTGTGACTAACAGCTAGGTTTATGGATCGAATTGTGTTCAAAAATTGGATAAAACATGAGTTTTCAGCTTACCAACATTAATCCGTCCATTCTGCCGATTTCTGTCACTTTTACAACTTGCTTTTGACGTGTAATCTGAAGACGTTTCAATCGAACGGAATTCACAATAGCCAAGTTTATTACACAATTTCATTGTTACGAAGCATTAATCTATTACAATTTGTTTAATAATTCGATGGCGGGAAAGATATCGTTCCCGTTTGAAGTTACAAAAAACACCTTTTTTGATAACAACCAAATAGAAATGTTTAAATTTGATCAACGTAGCACTGAAAATAAATGCATTATGACAATTATTATCGCACTGACAATAGCTTATAGGTCAAATTAGTGAAAATATGGAGAATATTTCTATTGATACCGGTCGCAAGGGAAATCTTTCGGCAGTAACAGATTCGGAGTTCGGTAGTTGCAGCTTGCGTAAAAAAGTCGAAGGGCGAAAAATTTTAAAGAAAAAACTAAAGGTACGTTTTGATTTTAATTCTCACTAAATTGCGTTTGAGACGATAATCCAAATTTAGTGATACCTACTAAAAATTTTTACCGAAAGCTATTTTTTAGTTAGTAGGTACGATGGAATGTAACGAGTTTTTCAGTTTTTATAAATTTAATAATTGTTTACCTGAGGTTTTGAATCCTCATCGTCATCATCATCAATGCCGCGACAGCCCAAGTCGGGCCCTGGCCTCCTGAAGTCGTCGCCTCCAATCGTCTCGATCCAAAGACCGCGTCGTCCAGATGTTAATTTTTAAGATGGTTTTGCTGTCTCCATTAACGGAGTCTTCCCATCGCTTGCGTGGTTTGCCTACTGGCCTGGTACCACTCGCTTTGCCTTTAAGAGCTCGCTTGGGAATTCTTCTGTCTTCCATCCGCTCTACATGGCCAGCCAACTGCAGCTTACGTAGTTTGATGGACGTTGAGGCTTCTGGCTCCTTGAAGAATTGATACAGCTCATGGTTGTATCTTATTCGCCAGTCCGTTCCTTCCTTTACGGGTCCAAAAATGTTTCGGAGAACCTTTCTTTCGAATGTGTTAACTGCGGAAGTTCGCGTTAATGTCCACGTTTCGCCATCAGAGCACAGGTCGTATATTAGTTTCATATATTCGCAGCTTATTGCTCCTGTGTACTTTCTTGGATTTCATTATTGGAAGTACCGAATAATACGTTTTATTTGCTAGCATGATCCGTCGTTTAATTTCGTCCGTTTCGTTGCCGTCTTCTGCTAGATCAGCCCCAAGATATGTGAAGTTGTCCACACTCTCCACACGCTTTCGAATTCTGCTACGCCAATTAAAGTTTAGCTAAGCAAATAAAAAGCTAACAATAAGTATTAGTGCAGCTTTAAATTTAAAAAAAACACCAGACTGATACATTTTTTTATTGAGATTCTATAAATTGTCCACACCCGTTCCTGAAAGGAAGCACCTAATCCCACTGGTGAACAATGAGCCAGCATGTGGGTATATCGGAAAACCCCTAAGCACTTAGACGTATATATAACTTTACCTACAAATTCTAACGAGAGCTCTTAGCTTAGTTGGAAGATGAACACCTGACATACCAAGTCGCCTTGCCATACAACGAAGCGAATCTCACTTCCTAACGCTTGAACCCTACTCTAATACCGGCAAGTGATCATATTGAAGTCAACCCGCTGTGGTATATTAAAGCAACCTTTAGTCGCCATTTGCCGCACAACACATGAGATTCTTCTTCGTCGTCCTCTGTACTTCGGTCGTTATTTTCTTCTTTGACTAGAAGCGTAGTTGGGCATTCCGTTTAATGCACATTGCCGTAGCTGCCAGGACACAAATAAGCGAGAGTCGCTCGTTCATTTCCTTTGCGAATGTACGGCTTTAGCTAGAGCCCGAGAGCGAGCACTAGGCAAACCCTTCTACGGGGACCTGAGGGAGATTTCGGTTAAGAAAATTGGCGAGCTATCACTCTTCCTGGACAGTACAGGATAGATATAACAGAACAATTTTTCTCACACTCATCCTTTAAATTTCCCAGTCACAACAACCCCTAACATCCGGTTTCAAAACGGCCATTGAGCTAATTGAGCTCCGTCTAGAGGACAGAGCTGCCACTTAAACCAACCAGAAGCGTAGTTATGTGCTTATTACTCACCTGCAGGAATTCTAGCGACGTGAGATTTTTCCGCCCATCGCGTATCTCTCTTTGGCCTTCAATTCTTCTTTTACTGTTGGAATCAGATCAAATCTCATTTCAGAGACGGATATATATTGTAATAAGCCTTCAGAACGAACTTCGGATTCATTTGTGGTACCCGCGGAGTTGACCAGAAGAATCGGAAATCTTTTGCACCGAATTTACGTTAGCAATTGCAGTCAATTATGAGTCGAATCACTTTTATTTCCAAAATTTTTTTTTCCTTCTCACAAAAATCCAAGCATCACTCTTTTTTCTAGCTCAAGGTTTGAGAGGTCTTTTTAATTTCAGAATACCACGCAAACGGGAAAACTGAACAATCATCGCCGTAGTCATCTCGATTCAGTGGACGTACACACATCCTCCACCAATTCAATCTTTTCACCATGTGAATGCTGCGGGTCGATCGCCATTTGCTTTAGGCTTTCAAAATGCGTTTGAGAAATCGTTCATTCGCTGAAATTTTAGATGCAATTTCATTTTCCACGTTTTATTTGCAATCGAACTCCTACGACCTAACATTAACCAGTGAAATGTTTTCAGAACTTGGAAAAAGAAAATGAGGAGCTTAAGCAACTTATCCAGCAAAAGGAACAAGAAAATCACGAGCTGAAAATAAATGTGGGATCCCTAAATGACATGATTAATTCTGTAAACGTGGAGAACCTGGGTAAAGGTTCCTCAGTGGCTAGTACAAAAATCATGGATCTTAGCAAGAAAAATCGACAGCTAACTGCCGAACTGGAAGCGATGAAATCGAAATATTCGAAATTAGATTCCAAATGTACAAAAATCGAGAAAGAGTTGTGCCAGCATATGCCGAAAATAGAACCGAAGGAATCACTAAAAAAGGTAAGCGATTTACGATTAATGGCAACGAGACACATCCAAGAATTTTTTTCCATAAAATCCTAAATAGGTGGCATGCTGTAATTCGTCAAGCAAACTGGACACCATCTCAGATCAGCTCACGACCACAAAGCAAAAACTTTTCGATGCTCTAAATCAAAATACCGAACTAAAGAGCAACCTGAAATTGGCTCAGAAATGCATTCAACAAGAGATTGGTGAAAGTATCAATCTCGTAACTTTAGCATCGAATAACACAAGCTGGCGTGGACGATCACAGCAAATTATCTCGCTGCAAAATAAAGTGGCCGAATTAAAGGAGAGAATCGAAAATGCCGGTCTAGGTGACGAACCATTGAAACAACAGATTCGAAAATTCGAAACAATGAAAAGAGCCGAAATCGACGAATTAACACAGAAAATCACCGATCTCAATATGACGGTAGACGATCAAAAGAAAAAGATTGTAGCATTGAAAACACGAAATAAGAATCTTTGCGATGACGCCATGAACTATAAGCTGAAGACGTTGAATTTAATGGAGAAATCGGGATCCAGTGATAATTCGATTGTAGCCCTTCAGGAGAAAATAAACATTCAGAAGTTCCAGTATGAAAATCGAATTCTCGAAATTCGAAAGGATATGGAAAATCTGGAAGAGAAACGACGATTGGGCGAAGTTGAACATTCCCAGACTAAAATTAAATTGAAAAATATGGACTGTGTCGTTCAGGAGAAGGAAAATGTAATAAGTGAATTGCACGATACGATCAAGCAGTTAGAAGATGATCTGAGATCGGTCTGTGGCGATTTTCTATTTTCGTGTCGTGAACTTAAAAAGGTACGTTGATATTTTATTAAATGGAACGAACACAGCCAGCGTTGTATGTAATCTCTAAATTAGTAGTTAAGTTAACTAGTCTACTAACTCTGAGACCTACTGTTCGAATCATCTTATTACTAGTGCTGTTACTAAACTACAACTTAGGAGGAGTCTTAGACGTACTGAAGAACATCAACACAGTATTAAAACCTTTTTAAAGCCCTAGCGAGCATACTGAATATTTCCATTAGATTTAGTATGGGGATATACGGTTTCTTCGCGAGATTTGTGAACTAAATTATTTAAATTAAAAATAAAACAATTGAAACTTATTCCATAGGAAGAGTTTGTTACAATACTCGACGCTCTCGAATGTGAAAAAGATGCCCTAATAGAACTAGTAAGCAGTCTAAATCAGCGTGTTGAAGAAGAACGTGAAAAAGTTAGCAATCTCACTGATCAGTTATCGAAGCAGCGCGTTAAACATACTCGCTTGGAAGCAAAATATAGTAGGACCTTAGAGTAGTTTTCACAATTAATTTTCTTCTAATGTCTTCTTCATTTCGATTTAAATTTAGAAGACCTCCAAAAGGAACAAGAAACACAACAGGTAAAAAAGAAACGAAGTCAAAGAGTGGCGGATTATGCCAGAAGTCTTACCGGTGGAATATCGACATTAATTTTTGAAAATTCAAATTCAAATCTGGATTCATCACAATCGGGCGATAGTCACGAATTGCAAATTGAAGATCTCAAAAATAAGTAAGTATGGGAAAGGGAATTTTAAAAAAAAAATTATAACTTAATTTATCTTAAGCTCAAAAAATATGCCTTTTAAATAATTAGAGATGCAGCGATCTAAGGTTTAATAGACTCATCAGAGCATCTTTGAAATGTCGAAGTAGTCTCTATTTCTTTCATCGACATTTCCCTGGAAAGTATAACAAAGAATCAGAAAGCCTATCGCATCTACCCTTGTTAATTGCTCCTTGCAACAAGCGACTAGCTGCGAAAATGGGCATACTGTCGAGACCACTGAAATTTTAAATTCTTTCATCCCGCGAAGATCACGAATGGCGATCTCTACATCTCACATGTGAAAGCAAAAGGGCGTGGCTTAGTTGTTGTTTTCCCATCGTCGTTAACCTGCTTTGCAGTGGATAACGGCACAAAAGACCACTCTTATTCAATTGGTGTTAATGCGAAAATTTCTACTCACCAGATTAGAAATATCAAATGAACGAATAACATTTTTAGAAGAGAAACTAACGCTCGTTACAAACGAAAAAACAATCGATTCAGATGCTTTCAACGAAATTATGAAAATATCGAAAAATGTTATATTACGTAGCTTAGAGGAAAATCGAAAATCCAAGTCCACATTGAACATAACCGACAGCTTAGAAGAATTTACGTATCCAAACGAAGAATATGAACCCGATTCGATAGAAGAAACAAATAACTGTTCACGAATCTTCTCTCCAACTAAAGCGAATTGATGAAATCCTTCAGTTATTACAAAATTTCCATTATTATGTTTGATCAAAATAATCATATATTTCATATAGTAATATTATTTATAAGATTCTAACTACATGCAACGAAATTAAAATGTTTCTTTTATACATAAATATATATATCATTTTTATTATTATTATTTTTTACTCAACTCTTTTACAGTAAATATTATAAATAGATATTTTCATAGAGTAAAACTATGTGGTTTTAAGGCAACTGATTTAAATTTGAATGTTATTGCAATGGGAGCTTATTAGTACGTAATAAGGCGATCTTTTTGTAAACACTTTCATGTTTAGTTTAATTAAATTCGTTATGTTTATCGGCTTATTTTGTGTGGATTATATAATTTGTTGGTGCAAGTGGAATAATGATTCTTTGTCGCGGTTTAACTTTCGGCATCTTAGGCGTGAACGAAGCGTTGTAAAATAGAGTACACATAAATTATAATGCACCAATTTTTTTTGATTAGAACCTTGGATCGTTTCAAAAATCACTTTGCAACTGCCAGGTACTAGTGGCTTGTAAAAATACCGAGATTCGGAATCCTGACCGTCTTCTAGTCCTGAATATCCGAGGTAATTTGCATATTTCGAGTACCCAGCGATTCTGTCGAGATGTATCTACTGCTATCATGCGAGTTTCCAGACCGGTAGATACGACTGTGAACAGAACACATTATGAAGGCATAAAAATTCTTTATAAATGGTTTCTCCAAAAACAAACCAACAACATCACTATAACAATACAAAACACCTGTTAAAATTACAAGCTGAGGAATTTATCGGTTGACTAAAAGAATCTGCAAATATTTGACCAACAGAAATATAACAAAAAGGCTTTGAAGTGTAAATAAAACAAAAATTTGGTCTACAATTGTCAGTAAAACTGGACAAATATTTGACAGCGAATCAGTCTAGTTAAATCTTAAGAAATAACTGAAATATCACGAAATTTGCAAATAAAGCCAGCGATTGAGCACATATAATAATTTTGGTTTCTTGTAATTTTAATGGAAATATTCGCCATGAAAGCGTTAACAATTTTAATTTTTTTTTTGTAAATAATTTTAGCATTTAGCTTATACTTCCTGATTGAAGACTGATCTATTTTGAATTTCTCTTGACGGTGTGCGAATTTGATTAAAATTAAAGAATTGCCAGAGGAAACGGGGCAAACATAACTCACCTAAGTTATATTCACTGTCTGGCGTTAACGTTACTATTTTGACATAGAAACGCTGCAACCCGTAAGGTGAATTAAATGCGACGTCCCAGAGAACAGTACCTTTTCGTATGACGATTTAAAAGTTTCTTTCGCCTGGCGACACAAAATTTGCCCAATTTCATTCCTTTTTACAAAGACTTCCTTTCGCATAGCGACTATAGGAATGAAACCGTTGAGCTTCCCTTTGCGTTGTATGGTTACTGAATATTCAAGTTTCATTCGAAAAAGTTCATGCCTAATATAATTATGTCAATTTTATTTCCTTTTTATTACTTTTAAAAAACATACGCGGGCAAGAATAAAAAATTTAAATTAATATACAACAATTCATTGTAAAATAATAATTAAATTCATTGTAAAATAATAATTAAATTCATTGTAAAATAATAATTAAGTTCATTGTAAAATAATAACCACTTTATAAAGTATTTGTATATCACCTTCGCTTTGAAAAATTGAAAATTCTTCCAAATGTAAATTCCATTTGTATTTGTGAAAAACACAAAAAAAAATCCATGCAACGCCAAGATGGACTCGAAAGAAAAGCGAAACGAAGAAATGGTTTCTATAAGTTTTTGCCGACACGTTGCTACAATTTAATCCATTTTCCTTCTTTCGTTTTCTGGCTAATATTTCAGGAAAAACCGTCTGAAAAGCGAAAGAAATTTGCCGCTGAAATTTGTCTTAGGAAAGGTGAACGGAAAACGAAAAGAAAAAGTTACGATTTCCGTAAGTTTCTGTCGCGAAGGTGAAAATGTTTAAATCGATTTCGCCCGGAAAGCGAAAACAATGCATTTCGAATGTTTTAAAAAGTTACGTTAATGACTTCTGACTCGTTTGATAGAGAATAGACTTTAGTTCCGAACAATATGTAAGCTTGTTGAACCTGATATACTTTTATGAGCCAGTTGGAAGAGCGTAGACGCACTTGCCACATCGCATACTAGATAATTCGAGTGGGCAAAAGGCAATTTCAAATCACACACATCTCCAACTTAGAGAATCATTGCACCATCCCAATATTAATAATCTGAAATATTAGAATTAAGACAAACAGTATAAAATATTGTCATATTGCATAATCAACTTTATATTCTGAAGTGTTAACTTTTTTAACTTATCGACTGACTTTGCAAAGTTCATAATATACTTGCAGTATTGAAACTAACAACACCCCTCTAACAGTTAGTACTAATAACAGAATGTTAAATTTGATTCCAATGTAAGGCATGCATTGTTAATAGAGTTTAAAAAAATATGTTTATACATAAATCCACTATTTAAGGCACTTTAAGATAAAAATAATTATTTCTAATTGTTATTATTATGTCTCTACCAATTAATCCACACCAAATAAGCCAATTATAATTCATGAAAATTTGGCACACATAATACACGTAATTATATCGTTCGCCAGAAATATTTTAAAAATGTTTATTATCCGAGAAGGCACATAAGTTACAATTTATTTATTTTTTTTTTTAAACTAATTGTAATTGTAAGTAGAATAAAAAAAAATTCTATTATTAAAAGTAGGGTGTAATTTGTAATCATTCTAAGTTCAAAAGAAAAGGAGAATAAAATGCAAAGCATTTTTTTTGTGATCATTATTTCATTATAAAAAAAAGGTTTTCAACTAAAAAACATGGTTAAATAAACATAGAAAAATAAAATAAATGTTGGTGAATTTTACGTTGTCTACACTTCATATTCAACATAATAACAATAAACTAATAATTATTTCAATATTTAGGAAATAGACGAATAACAAATTCAAGAAAGGTATTTTTACTTTGCGTTCCTTTCTTCTTCTTCTTCTTATTTTTTTTGATTAATAAATTATTTTCTTTATATAATAATACAATAATATTATACTTCCTTCATTCTCTTTCATTTTATTTTCTCCATATAATATATAGCTTATCGTTTTAAACTGTTTTAAATGCTTTCCATTATTTATCTGTTGTTTTCTTTGAGTAATTTTCATTTTGCTGCCTTCATTATTTCAGGCATAGTAGATACTATTTTAGTTTTTTTTTTGAATTTATTTATAAGTGTTGGACTATTTTCTATTTGTCGAAATCGAGATGAAACTAAATTACAGCAGGTTGTACATAATTAGCAGGTAACATTCCAGTTTTACCGGTTCTTTCGACCTTACCCGTCATCCAGCCGGAGTCAATTGATTCTACTTCGAAGATTAGATCGCCTTCGGAAAAGCTAACTTCATCTGTGTCTTGAGCTTCGTAGTCGTATAGGGCTCGGTAAACGCGCTGAAAAAAGAATATATATATATTTAAATTGTTCACGTTCTCCATCTAGCTTAAACGTTTTATGAACGTTCATGGTAGATGGAACTTCGGTAACCTAGTGGAAATAATGTCGATGAAATGTTATATTTACAGTGAAATTGCAAATACGGACATTTTTGGTTTAAGGGAACAATCAAAGTAATTAAAGACGATTTTTCTGAATTTTTTAACTCGAGTAATTAATGCCGATAGCGTAGTGGCTTCTCAATAGTTGATTCACATTGCCAGAATTCGGCTAGTACGGGGGCTGTTTGAGCAGTCAGTTGATATTATTACGTAACCGTTGATGAATCATGGATCCACGACTACATATATCATAGAAATGAAATAAAACACCCGTTAAGACAATGATTTCTAAGGGCAAGTGTGCCCCGATGAAGGCAATTACAGTTTCATTGGTCGCAACCAGTCTCTTCCTCCTTACCTCTATTACAGTTCGCGCTTTAGTAAAAATCCTGAAGGAGCGTCATATCAAAAATCTGCCGGTCCAGATGGAATCTCGGCCATTACCAATAAAAAAATGTTTAACTTCACTGGTTTAGCCTTTTCTCAACCTTTTTTTATATTTTCTATTCGATAGAAAATCTAGCAAATATTAAGCTTATTCCCAAAAAAGGAAGGAAATCGAACCACGCAATTTGCAACCATTACTACTGTGCTCCCAAAAATAATAGAGACTGCTGTCTAGCCACATAATCCATCAATATTCATGATGACAGTAGATCTCATTTTCTATCGTACACCTTGTTGTAAACTCCAAGGCCTAATTTCTTATCACACGCAAATCAAATAGTACAAAATGGTTATAAGCTTGGAAGGATTTTTGGTTCTGAGGGTCTGCCAACCAGGCACCCGTGCGCAGGATATCAAGGGGGGTGTTTTCGAATATGTTGAATTAATTGCTGACATTCACAACTTGAACTTCATCAATTGTTAAAAATTTTCTAAGAGATTTGAATCTGATGAATGTGACGTTCAATCCACTTTGTCATACGCACGGGCCTGTAGTCAACGCATTCGACGGAGCCTGGCATAAATCTCTTCTCTAAATCTGCCTTGATGCTCTTGAAAGTATTTTTTCGGAACGCATTTAGAATAGTTTCAGACGGCGTTTTATCATCCACCTGCAATAAGCACCTCCATTGGAATCAACTTCAGTATAGTCTCCCTAGATAAATCTAACCGTCCTACACTTCTTAGATATGAAAAGTATTTTACAGCAGCCGAATTGGCTACCATAAATAATGCCTTGAGAACAATTCGCACAGAAAGATAACGATGATATCGAACGAGAAGGTATTTGATGAAAACGTAATTTTTTAAAAGGCTTTAATAAGTTGTAATGGCATTGAGTTGAGCAAAGTGTATCCAACTAAAAGAAAACTACGTTTATTTCAAAGCCCTCGCAGACTGTTAAATTTCGAGAAACATTTACATCGCCTTCAAGAGATTCGTTTGACATTTCTCAGTTTGTAAGCTAACTATGGTGTTAAAAAGAAATATTTGTTGTGTTTTGTAAAATTGTGAAGCAAAGGAAAATGGAATGGTTGGTTTACGTGGTGGCCCAATTAGAGAAAATAGCGCCATTTTGTTGTCACAACAACGTTTCGTCTGGTTATTGAAGACCGATGAAATAAATCGTTTCGAAGCTCTTTGACGATCCGTAAAAGGACTGGACCATCATATTCATCCGGTTCAGTTTAAGAAGAGTATCAGCTCTCCCAATCCTATTCTTTGAGATCTCAAAGCCGTAAATATAAGATGAAAGATAGTCGCGTTACGGCAATCAGTGTTAAATTGAATACCCAGCATGGCTACGTGGTCCAGACTTTGAAGTTGTAGTCAAACTTACCATATTCGTTTTTGTTTGATTATTATGTTGTTTCTGCTGCTGCTGCTGAGATTGCTGTTGTTGCTGCTGCTGTTGTTGTTGTTGTTGTTGCTGCTGTTGTTGTTGATGATAGTGGTGATGCTGATGTCCCGGCCTGACTTGATTCTGCTGTGCATAATATTGATTCTGGGCATTATTTTGTTCCGTAATCGAACCGTAGATACCGTTGGCGGGATCTATATCCGCAATCGAACCCACTCTTCGAGCGGTGTTAGTGCTATTAACTATACAGCAACAAAAAAGTAATTATTTAAAAATCAAAGTATAATAATAATTTATTTAAATATTTTTAGTGGTGTGCAAAAAAAAGTTTAGATTTGTTTCGAAATGATACGCGTTGTGGTTGTATGTACGTGCGACAACACAGTGTATGGATTACATTGAAAAAAAACCGAAATTAGAAAATTAGCACCAACAGTATGAATGTAAAAAAAGGTTTATGATATATTAACAAAAGTTAAGAAAGATTTATTTTAGCATAAAAGAGCTTAGCAATAGAACATTTATTAAACGAAATAACTTACCCGCCCCGCGGTCTGAACTATAAATCAGAGTTGCACTTTGTCGGGGTGTGCTGGGTATATTCCTAGGACCGTCTGTTAACGGATCATAGTCAGCTATTTTTCCTATTCCACTACTACCACCGATAACCCCGACACCACCAAGAACACTACCGTTACTACTACCGTTTCCTATCACAGTTGTTACGGGATTCATACCAGGAACATTCGAGCTGTTATAACTGATTTGGTTATATTGTGTGTTATAGCCGGCACCGGCAGCTTGTGTTTGGCCACCATTTCCTTGCAGCTGTTGTTGTTGTTGTTGCTGCTGCTGCTGTTGCTGATAGGCGAAATTTTGCTGTTGCTGTGTGTTGTTATATACACTGGGATTATTATTGTTATTGTACGTATTTTGTGGAATCTGAGCATTTGATGTAGGCCTAGCGTAGTTCTCATACTGATCATAATACTTTGACATGTCTTGAGACATTTGACCGCCCGAAGGAAGATGAGCATTCTGAACAATTGAGCTACGGATGTGCATGTAATTATTTTGTGGTATTTGTTGTTGCTGATAATTCTGTGATGGATAGTTGCTTTGATTAGTAATATTTTGTTGCTGATAATTTTGTGATGTTGGAGGAGAGTGCTTCATTTGTTGCTGTTGATGTTGTGGTGGTGGTTGTTGTTTTGAATATGATTGCATTTGCTGATTTTGCAATTGATTATTTTGCTGATGCTGTTGAGCCATACCTGCTGAATAACTCTGTGTATTATTTTGTGCAATTGTTTGCGCTTGTTGCGAAGCTATTGATGGCTGCGTGTGTTGCATGGTTGCTTGATGAACATGGGTTTGTGGTGTGGGTGGCTGTTGTTGCGATTGATATTGTGATAACTGTTCAGCGGCTAGTGTCTCTGAGTAGTACTCAGATTCATTGTCTACATGAACAATTCGATTTATAAAGTTTTATTTAACAAACAAACAAAATTTATGTATTTTATGTTTACAAAGTTTATCTGCAAAAATTAAGCAGCTAACATTTAAAGAAGCCTTTTCAAACATAACTGCACTAAATTATCGAAACAGCAAATTGACACAAAAATAAAAATTTGCGACAAATGTGACTGATATGATGTTATGAATGAAATAAACGTTTTGTTCAGTTTAAAATTTCTGGAATTGATACATTGATAACAATGAGAATATTTCGAATCAATTTGATTTTTAAATAGAAGATACAAGCTGATGATTAATTGTACTACGATAGAATTATGTCTGTTTTCTCATAATTAAAAGTGGGAGAGGTGACGTAATAATTGTGTTTGGACTTCGAACACTTCATCATAGTTTGAAATCCTAACATAAAACGATTCACTTAATCAGACGGTCAATGTGCCGACACTTGGCTTTCTCTTTGTTTCGATGAATGAGTACATCCAGAGACAAGCCACGGCTCGGCCATAACAACGTCTTTGCGCAATTGTTTTCTGTTGATTAAGGTGCTTTGAAGCGTTGATGCCGCGAAAGTATATTTCACCTTTACTATGTCCTTTTTCACTGCGGCATTTCAGCTTGCCTGCCAATCAGGCAATGGCCCGTCGGTATAGACTGACCAGAACTGCCACGCAACGCCTTTCCGTCGATGGTATGGTGAGACTACTTAAAGTTCCCAAACTACTGAAAAAGTCTTGAAACGAATCAAAATATAAAATAACAAACGACCTCACACTATACAATTTCCCCTTCTTATGAATGCCGACCCTAGATATTTGGCAAGTGTACGCAAAAGCTGATAAAAAAGTTACACAATAAAAATATCTTGGAATAGGATATTCAATGGTTTTAAGCTTAAAGCCGGGACATTCTGCGATTCCTGATTATTCGTCGTAAGCCGAGCCAAGCACTGAAAATGAAAATGGCGAGCATCGCATATTTATGACGAGCATCCCACCTACATTACTCATGATATGACGAAGAGCGTTCGTTGAATGACGAATGTGTGACGCCAGCTTTAAGACTTGGATATGGCTGACAAATATTTAACCACAAAAATTTGACAAGAAAATTCTGTCTTTTCAGATAAAATCGTTCTTGCAAAAATGTAATTGTCAATTTTCACGAATTTTAATTATATGAATACGATACTATTTTTTCTTTCATATGAAGTTACTATTTTCTTCCCGTTCCCTTTGTTCCATGACTTTTCAGCGTAGTTCAAAGCAGAAACAATAGTCAAACAATTTCAATTCTTCTACTTACAAAGGGCAAATGCATTGGTTGTTCCAACTTAAACCATAGACTTCAGACGGTTTTTTTATCTGTCGAAAAAAAATCCACTTTCTGATACTGACGCGTAGTTCTTATTTCTTAATTGAGTCGTAATATTCTCATTGAAATAGATTTTGCATAATATTTGAACAAAACAGTAAAAAGCTTAACAACAAACAAATTTCTTATTAAACGCACCTCGTGTTTCAGCTACCTCTGCAGCCCCTCTTTGCTTCTCCATGGCTGCTTTTTTTTCTAGGTCACCATGATAAGCTACGTTTGAAATGATTTTTGTATTTTGCTTTATCCTTAATGTTTCGGGATCGTCTGCAACCTGTAAATTTAATGTTGAAGTTAGTTATTCAAAAAAAAGTTAAGAAGTCGTTTTTTATACCTGCGTTAATTTTCCTTTTTGCCTTTCAAATTCTGCATGGTATTTAACATTTGATTGAATTTTTGTATTCTCTGCTATCCGCTTCAATTCTGGTGTGTCTGCAATTGCAGTTGCTTTTGCCTTTGGTATGTGCCTACAATTAAAGAATGAAAAGTATGTTAAAAGAAATTTTCTGTTTAGCTTTTTAATTGCTAAAATTCAATATAAGGTGCCTTGGTAGCGCCCGGGCTAGTTAAAGAGATAGTCTCAAATTTAAGAACTGGAACTTGAGCAGTAATATACACGAAAGAAAAAACTTCTATATTTTGTACCCCACCCCATTAACGGCTTATGCTAGAAAATTTAAACTTGATGTAGTATGAATATAAAATTGCTCTAATTCAATTTTTGAAAAAGATAGGGACGAAATTGTTTAGTGGTGACTGTTCTTCAAAAAATGTTCTACTAGGTGTTTAACTAAGTCGTTTCTTTCAAATTCAAACAAACGGTTTATTTATAAAACCCTATTTTAATTTCAGTGACGTAATTAATATCTTTCACATTACGGAGTTTTATCAAGCCTGAATCACTAGAACAAAATTTATGCTAAGTTGTATTTCAATTGTGATTGTGATTGTGATATTGTGAAATGCTTACAAACGGGCATCAATCATCTACAGAAAAATGGGAACATTTTTCGAAATGCATAAAGCTAAATTATTGTTCTTCTTTTTCTTTGTTCCGTCATTCAATTACTATGGGGGTTAAATTTGAGTTCCCTTGACTAGACATAATTTATTCCGCCCATCTCGCGCTTTCCGTTGGTTATCTATTCTAATAATAAAACATTAAATACATAGATAAGATAAATTGGCCGAGCAAAAACATTACTAAATTTAGTTTGACGTAGAAAAGATTATATAATCATTCGAGCCAATCATTGCGCTGTGCTACAAGATCGTGTTGTTGTTACTATGATTGTTGATCAGCCGTTCGTTATCAGTTGAAAGTCACGAGGTCTGCAGTAATTATCAAACAAACTAAATTGTTGCTATTTAACAGAATCGTTTATGTGAACGGTCCCAAACATCGTTCACCGTTCCCCACACACCGTTTTGGTTTCAATAGTTAAGCCTGCTTTTTGAGCGCACTATTGATCCCAATTGGAGCTATTCAACCTGACCGACTAGTGCGGAAAATTCAATTCAAATTTATCAGATAAATTTGCAGTCAAGCGAGACCATCGCGGTTGCATTGGTAAGCAGTTTCAAGAGTCAGTCGTCTGCTTATTTAAATTTTCTGTCCTCTTACGTTTATTAGGTCTATGCAAACGAGACCGGCGCTATTCCTAATATTGGTGGTTGTGTTTCTACAAATTAAGTTTTTATTTGGTATTTCCCACACGCTCCGCGAATATATTGACTCACTTCGAATACTCTGTGATTTTTTCGATCACTACAGAATAACGTTATCTTTTATAGCTGGATTGTTAACGAAATCATTGCCTTATTTGTAGTTTTAAAAACACCATATAAAATGAGTAATATTTGCGACATAGACCTGTAGACAGACTATCTCAAATATTTCCAATCGAATCAATTTCATTTCGCATTTCAGTATAAAATAATTATCAGTAATATGAATAGATTAGGTGGCATATGGCAGCTTATGGCTTCAAGATATCAAGCTATCAGCTTATTAACTTTCTAAGTAGATGTAATAAAAAATCCACCTGGTAATTATTTTATGTAAATATTTTCATAACGTGAATATTTCACTGATTCGTAGAAATATGTTCGTAGTATTTAATATTCAACAACTTTTATACCAGCTCCACACTGTCGTCGAGATTAGACGAGTACGACCAAGTGCGAGAGTGCAACCAGGGACACTCGTCTTGTCTCGCACCGCCTCGCCGTATCTCACCTTGGTTCGTCGAGACTAGGCGAGACTATAGACAGGACAGGACAGTTGACTTTTCGCAGAACTTACGTCGTTAATATAAAGAATAAAGAATAACAGACCTAGATAACTTCCTTGAGGGACACTCGATCTATTCTTCATAGGCACTTAATACTTGAAAGCGATCAAGAAAATACGATCCAATCGATTTAATAAAAATGCAAGAAAAACCTATCAAGTTGGTTGAATATGAGTATCATGATGAAATGACTGCACGTATCAAAAGTCTTGTCGATGTCTTCAGTTCCTATTATGACCCCTTCTGGGCATAGGACAGTAACAGCGCTATTCAGAGGCTATTAAGGCTTCAAATATATTTCCTTGTTGCTTATACCACGGGTGATTACCAACGACCTCAGTGTTTTTGTAAACTAGCGCACTTTGCCACTGTCTCTCCGAGGCCTGTGAACTCTGAATATATGTTATGAAGTCCACTTGTTCTTCAGCTTCAGGAAGGATGGCAATATTTGAAAGTTCTCAATTTTCCTGTTCCTACTCTCATCTGCTATGAATCAGAACCGTGGGCAAGTGTGTTCTTGGGATAAAGCCTGGCGTGGACAGAGAGGCTCAGATTGCCATGGTACAATGAGATCACAACGGATCTAAATAGCGTTCTATCTGTTGGCTAGCATTGAAAAAGCCGCCCACCTAATCTAACCGTGGAATAAGACTCCGATTATTTTTATGACAGGCAAATTTACAAAATCCTGAAGCAATTGTAACAATGAGAAACATTGAAATTGCTAATTGTTCGTCACACTGAAACAATTGAGTCAAGCAAGTGATTGTTTCGAGTAAATTCGTTGGAGGACGTTAAGACAATTTTTTCTACACGATCGTATTTCTAAATGAACACTTCCGATTCTTATTTATTCTCATAGCCGTCGTACGTAACGTATGTCAAGCCCCAAATGTATACCGCAATTTATTTTCAATTATGTTTGCCTTCATACGGCTAGGCGAGCTCTGATGCGGTATGGTAATGCGATAGTCGTAGAAAGTGATAGTACTTACAATTTATACATAATGCTTTCATTTCATATTTCTGAACGAAGAATGTTATTGCAGCATCTAATATATCACATACTCTGTATGCATGTACCTAACCTGCACCATATAAACGTAATGAAATTAAGAGCACAAAAAGTTAGCACTTTGTATCAAATGTCTTTTTTTGTACACTGGTATTTTGTGTAAATTATGAACGCAGAAAATTATATCATTCTTCCTCAAAGTCATTGACACTGTATTTGAATGAATAACAAGCTTTTTTTATTGTGCAAACTGGTAAACATTTTTTGATAATATAATAACTTATTATGAGTGCTGCCTTTATTACAATGCAGGAAATTATAACTACACTTGTTCGCGCAATTTCACATAAATATTCAAACGGACTTGAACATCAGGAAATAAAACAGTGCGAAGTTTGTACATTCTATTGAAATTACAGAATTATAATTGCATAAAGA
Organism: Beris morrisii; assembly: GCA_951812415.1. NCBI lineage: Eukaryota > Metazoa > Arthropoda > Insecta > Diptera > Stratiomyidae > Beris > Beris morrisii. The sequence continues at coordinate 31,315,912 of OX638310.1, forward strand.
ATATATTTCCATGATTTATTTATTATAGTATTTTAATTTTATTCTCAATTTTTCCATTTATTAAGTCATCACCTTTAATCATCTACTGATACAAAGAAATAAGAATTGAATGGCTCTACAATTTAAAAATGATAGAACAAATAGAACTAGAGCAATATAAATGTAATTGCAGTTTTGTTGTGCTTCGTTGATTGAATCAATAAATATTATTCACAACTGTATTTTATTCGTTGAATCAATAAATTTTATTCATAAATTGATGAAAATGTTCATTAAGTCAATGTATTTTTTTTTCGTTAAGGCATCAGTCTAGTTGTGACCGTTTGAAAAAATCGTTGTTTTTTTTTGCATTTTTCGAAAGTATGTACATTCAAAAATATTGTGAGAAAAATTCATAAAGATCCGAGCAGTCTAAGTGCCAATGTCGAGCAGCTGCTTGTATTAACACAAACTTATTATTAAGGTTGCTCTACTGCTTTCACCGGCACTTATATGTCCACATTTGATACTGTAAGGGTAAGAGATTCTGGAAAAGGCAGAAGGGATCCTGTATGGTCTGGGCATCGCTGATTAGGCGTACGTATGATTTTTTCACGATTTCGTAGAAAAAACTTTAACCGCCTTTTTCTCGAAACAACGTTTTCTCGGCTCCCGGGACTGAAATTTTCGAAACCATTCAACCGATCTTGATGCAAATTAGACCACATATCCCTAAAATATATAATTTCGTCTGGAACTAGAACCAAGTGAAAATTTTTATTTTTGCTATTAATTTTGATGCAAAAACTAGTGGAAAAAGTACCATTTTTTGGTATTTTTCCGAAAAAGTCCGCCATTTTGTTATTTATGCATGAATATCAAATATTCTAGTTCCAGACAGAATCACAGTTATACTGAATCTATAACTTTTTCATTTTTTTGTGTCAGATGAATCTGCTGAACAAAATCAATCCCGTCAGCCACCTATGTATTTTTCACACAGTTATGTTTAACGAGTATTTTAAACAAAAACTGTAAAAAGTAAATAAAAAAAAATGTTTTTAGCTAGTTTTAGAGTATATTCATTAAACCCAAAAAGAATGACATCGATATTTATTCTTGAAAAACTCTAAAAAAAATTCCTAAAAATAGCCCTTTTTTGGGGCGTCCAAAGTAGACTGAGGCCTTAATTTATGAACTTACAAAAAAAAAGAGAAAAAATAGTGAAAATAAATAGAATTGAATAAATAATAATAATATAATTGAATAAATAGAATAATTTCTTAAATTAAAATATGACCTTATGTCATATACCCTTTCCCTTCGCTTCAAAGTAGTGGGCCCAGCTTATTTTATATTTGATGCATTTATTTAACCCTTCGTGGTCGCACGGGGTAGATTCGACCCGACGACAATCTTGGACGTAAAATGGATCCTCCTCATATGTCGGAATAAATACCTTTTTTGGAACGCGCACAATGGTACTATTTTATTTTTTTCCAGAAGCAGCATATCTAAGAAGTGAAACGCCAAAATTTTCTGAAAAAATATTCAACATTGACGAAGCTATAATTTTTTTTAACGAAAGTGTCTTTTTTACGTTTTCACCTATTCATGAAATTTGTTCAACATGTCGCCAATTTATTTTTAATAAATACATTTACATCATCCAGAACGTTCAGAGCATGTTTCGAAATTTGTTTAACCACTTCGGACGGATAGTTTAGTCACAATACCGTTTTGAACTTTTTGACAGGGTAGAATCGACCCAGTGTGACCACCGAGATTGAATACAGAGGTGTGACCACTAAGAGTTAATGAAATTTTCCATTGAATTTTCAATGAAATTACAAATTACATTACAATGAAATCTTTCGTAGAATTAATAAAATTTATATTGATTTACGAATTGTTTCCATTATTAAATGAAAATCATGAAATTAATTCATCAAACTATAAATCTTTTCATTATAAATATGGTGAACGTTTTTGTATAAGAGGCGAAAGTTGCTGAATCATCGAAACGCTCAACAAAATTTAATTATTTTCAATTAATTTGTACATTGAACCAATAAATGTGTACATTGAATCGATGAATTTAAACTGATTAACGGAACTCGTAACTTTATTAACAAATATTTTTTTTCGTGAAAAATCGGTTGTTTTTCACTCCAAAATGACGCCGGTGCTCAGAGGCTTTCAGGGCATCACCCAAAATTTTACGAGAGCTGTATAATTATTTTGGAAAGAAAACGAATTTTTTGTATTTATTTCTCAACAGTTTTGTCCTAGCTCAATACGCTTAGTGTCGCTGTGTATGCACAAACCCAGCAGCAAAAACATGAAAAAATTTTAATTCGCTTGTTTTCACCTTGGCACGCAACCGCTTAACCTCTCGTTGAGTGCGTCTACAGTAACCCTACAAACACTCAGCCCAGCGATATTCTAACTTTTCTAAGCCATTCGAAAAATATGATTGGTCGAACTCTGCAAAATAGGCAGCTGTTTCGGTGATAGTTTCCTCGTTTGACGTGAACCCCTTTCCACCGCTCATCAAACGTATTAAGGAAGTATGGAATTTTGTGGGTTGCGATGAAGTCGTCGATCACAGAAAGATTATTATTACAAAAGACTTATTCGAATAGTTTGTTTCGGCTGTGTCCCCTTTACGTTGACGTCATGTAGGCACATTGCTATTATTGCTCTGTTTAGAGAAGGCTAGGCTAATCCATTTAAATAGTCGAATCTTCACTAGATTTTGGCAAATTTAATTCAAGTTTGTATGGAATTCTCTTAGAAAAAATTATTCGTCATATTTAGAGAAAAATTTAATTGTTGTCCTTTTTTATTCAATAAAAAACGTTAAGTCTACTCTCCCCTTGACTTCATCAGTTGTTTTAAAACAAGAAAATTTAAGCCAAGACACCAACCAAAATTTATTTAAGACAGGAATTCAACAAATTTATGTAAAAATTAAAATTTTTTTGGTATTAACTTTTTTTGTATTTCAATGATATTAGGCGTTTTCAGGAAATATTTTTTATTATGACGTATCGTTGCTCTTATTATTTTAAAATAAAAATAAAAAAATTTTGAAAAAAAAAGTGTTGGATAACTAAAAAAATGGAAAGTGATGAAAAAATGAAGGGATGGATTCAGAGCAAAAAATTACGATCGAATAGTGCATCCACATCACTGATGATTTTTAGTGCTGACCAGTGAAATTGAAGCTTGGTGGAAGACGGAAGCATGAGATTAATTCCCATAAAAAGTAACAGCCGTTGTCATCATCGATTTGGTCTTAAGTACAGGTGCAAGTACATGTACAGCAAAATCCATTCCAACGACTTATAAAACTTTAACTACTTAGCAGATTTGATTCATAAGTAATGGATCATAGTTGTATCCGATCTTATCTGTTTTTTATGAATTACCGGATTTGGCTGTTTTTAAAGCACCGGTGGTATCTTGAACATCGTCAATATTCGAGATAATTTTCAAAGGTGATATTCCTAATCAGGACTGCACAATTTTCTAAATACCATGTAATTTCGTAGCTGAATGATTTTCAGTGTAGACCACCAAACCGGTATGATGTAATCAACCAGACCAAATCTTTTACGATTACTACAGTATTGATTTGCGCAACTAATTCACCAATCCTCGGCCATATTTCCCTCCAAAGAATTGTTCAATTTCGATTTGTAAATTAGCGAACTATAGGCGGCGCGTGAATGGCCAGACTCTATGAACGGTTTGCGGCCCAAAACATTCATTGACCCGAGTCTTGGATACTAATAAAGAGCGCGTTAAATTCGTCGGCTTTTGTAGCAATTCGATTCGTGTGTATAAGAGTTTTCTTTTCTAAGTTCAATAACTGAAATTCGCTGCCTTATACGGTCATTTAACATACAGTCGCGATGGCTTCAGTTGACTTAACAAAACGCTCCAAAACAGTTGTGCAGTTTTCTTTCATGGCTTTATTTCTATTTATGGACGCAGTGTCTTAAAGAGTGAATGTATTTCTGCCCGTAAGTAAGTTTGTTCCTTCTGAAAACTGCATCATGCGATATTTTTTCTACACAACACTTTCGGTTGTAAAGCGAGAACTGTGTCATTGTTGTAATGAGTGATGATGTCATACTGTTTACATTATGTTTCAATTTTTAAAAAGTTTGTAATATGAGCGCTTAGTTTCACAATTTCTCGCTTCGTTTGCTCTTTAGAGTTGGTGAGGCCCATTGAACGGACCGGACCATAAGGAACAAATGTTTTTTTTATTCATTACATAAATGTATTTAATTTCAACGAATCATAAAAAGAGTAGCATAAAGTTAAAGATGTTGCATGAAAATGCAATTAATTAATTCCAAAACTTGATTTAGTTTTTATTTTATTATTAAGTTAATAAAAATTCTGTAGAAAGCCTCTCAATTTGTAATGGTTTGATAGCTTCACGCCCATTCGATATTTATAAGCTGCTGGCTTTTTCTCGTTAATAAATTTTACATTAAGTTAATTTGAAAAATTCCTAAATTGATGTTGAAAAAAATACCGAAGTCGCAATAGGTAGCAAGCCAACCGTTGATACTCTAGATGAAATCCTGAACTCTGATTTACATTGTAGTAGGAGATAAAGCAGAAAGAGTGCGCATGTAGTTTGCTCTTTTTATGGATCGTTTGCTACTCGAAAGAGAAGTACAATACTCTCGTTTTTAATTTCGTATCGGGAACTTTAGGTAAATCACCGATTTTAAAGGACTTTCACATGGAAGCTCCAGGAAGGACTCACTCGATTTTCAGTATATTTATCCCTTTCCCTGGAACCATTGAAAAATTAATAGGTACATAATTTCCAATTCCCAGCTTAAAGTGTTCAAAAGTTATCGGTCAAAACTCGTGAACATGTGTTTTAGGGACTTTTGTATGGGAGCTACTGGAAGCGATGAAATAATTTCGCTCAATAACAAATTCAACGTTACTTTTAACTCAAAACTAAAGGTGGATTTCCACTGTCGTCGCAATTCTGCGTCAGAGCATCGGACAAACTTTTTTGTCAAACTTTTGGGTTTTTATTTGCGACGCATTTTTTGTATCACCAGGGTGAAATGAACAGCTGAATTTTTCCAAAACCGTTCGAATAGAATTCTACTCGGAAAAAATTGGTGTTAGGGCATCAAACCTGAATGACAGAAAATGATTTCAATTGGCGATGCGGAACACGAAACTAACTTCAAAATATAACATGCAAACAAGCGATGATAGAAAGGGGGCCGTAATTCCTGCAAAATTTCGACTTCCTAGCTTGACGATTTCTCGACTTCTAGACAAATTCGTAATTTTGGCGCTTACGACCCCTTTCTCAGCACAACAGTATCCTTCCTTGATACGGGTAACACGTTTCTACTTTCTTTTACTTATACTTTTACTACAATAATTATAAAGTAGGTTTTTAAAATATTCATCAAGCTCTGGATGAATACCAAATTTCAATTTTATACCCTGAGCCGTTCCTAAGATATTAAAATTATAAGGTTGTGATAATCCCTCCCAAACTTCAGAAAGGATTGATCGCTGATTCTCGCTCATCTCTTGCTGATCACATGGCACAATCCGAACCAGCGAGTTGTAAAACTGTCGATATCGTCAAACATCATTTAATCTAATACTGCGTGTATAGCAACAATCCAGTGGATCTAACAAAAGAAAGTTTAAATCCGTTATGTACGGCCACTTATAACTATTTTTTTATAGTATTTTTAAGTGCACTTTAAACTCAAATACAAACAGACCTCATCGTGATTTAAATATTAGACACAGTTAGTCTTAATTAATTTCAGATGCTGCACCTTAATTATTTTACCATACACACTAGAAAACCAAATTTAGACAATCCAAAAATTAATACTTTTAATCAAGTTCATTTTGAAAGAATGTAGTTCGTACCTTACTTGTATCTTAATTTAAAAATTTTGTTGCAGGTGTGTCGAATATAATAAAAAAAAATCATTTTGTTTATTACTTTCTCGGTTTCACATTTTTTTAACCACGACTTGACTGTGCCTTTTTTTAATTCGTGACCCTGAGTGTTTGAATAGATCAAATATCTGCATATAAAATAGTCGCAGACGTGATTTATTATTACGGTAGTCGTTTTTCCAACCTTGCATAACCGTTTTAAAAACAAACATCTTATTAAAAAAGTTACAAATTAGTATATTTCCATGAATCAAAATTCAGTGAATCTTTGAAATGAATATAATTTATCTACATTATGTATAAGAATTCAGCATTTATTTATAGCTTGTAGGCTCCGATATTGACACTTTCGATTGATATTATACATAATTTTTTTTTTAATATTGACCACCTACTTCGATGATTTATTGCACTCGATGGTTCAGATTGGAAAACAGCTTTTTGAAGAAATTAGAATTGATATTTTGATGGTATCTGTTGATGAAGAATGATGGACTCAAACATTTGGCAAACATGTTACTTCTATGATTTAACATTTTTACTACCTATACTAACTCAATTTGTTTTAGGATTCTAAAGAATAGACTTATTTTGCTCCCGTAAGATCCCGTGACTTACCATTTGAGACAAACAGAAAACAACCTATTATTTTTTTGTCAAATATCCGGACGAGCACGGAAAAAGATAGTATCAAAAAGTTGAGACCACCAAAATTATCTACAAAACTGTAACCTTTTTCGTAGAAGCAATCATTGAGCTTCGCAGATTTAATTTATAACGTTCAAAGATAAGTAAAATCGAACATCATAAAAGAGTTATGCGAATTTCAATGCTTATGTTGAACTATCCAGTTCAATCATCGAAGGATCATCAACGAAAATAATGACATATGGACCATAACATTCCGTTGTCAAAATTGGTTAAACATTTTGGAAATTTTGGTACAACCGTATAACCCAACTTCGACGAGCATTGGAAATTAGATTGGGGAATACAAGATACAAGGATATTCCGAAGTTTTTGAAATTCCAAACGTATCAATGTTCGAGATTTTTTCAAGTGCTATCTAAAAATATACTTTCATCTTTCACTTTTTGGATTTTAAAAATAAGAAAAAATAAATTCAGCAAAGAAGTTTAATCGTTACGTATAGGTTTAAGAATACGTTCAATAGAGTATAGCACCTGTGATTAATTGTTATGGTAATCCCACTTGAACGATATGTTAGTTCTCACTTACGTAGAGAAACTAAACATCCAGTCAGTCCCGAAACACACATAAGACTTGTTCTTTATTTTATATTTAAAAATAAAAAAAACTCATCTCTGATTGAAGGAAATGGAAAGAAAACTATGTAGGTACTGAAACTAAACAAATATGAGTGAAAAAATCATCTTCGACGATAAAACTTTTTATTTACACCAGGCACGTATCTTATGATTCCAAATATAGACTCTGTGATATTCTTATTCATCGAATTACACTTGCTTATATTCGATGAAATGATGTAAATTGTGGTGATTCATTGATTTTAATTGCGTTACCATTTCTTGATTTTTTTTATGTTTTTGCAGACCATTTATGTAACTTATAAAATATGATGATCGAATTCGAAAAAAGATTTTACGAGTTTCAAAACAAAAATTTGCCAAAAATAGTGAATCTAAATCTACTTTCTCCTATTCCTACAGTCTAGAAATTCATTCGTTCGTTCATCAACCGCCTAAAAGTATAACATTTTTTTAGGCAATAAGTTTGAGAGTTTGTTTTACTGTGTTTTTTAAACATTGAATGTAGAGATATCAGGATGCAGATGCAGGCATAACCGGGGCATGAAACCTTCCATTCTTATGGAGAACTTCTCTCTTTATCAGGATGAGAGAATATCTGAAAATTGCAAAGAATCTGTTGAAACTACCTGTGTCAGCCTTCTCAAATTAACTAACGTATCTAGTTCCTTGAAGAGCCCAGAATGGGCCTTTCCATTGCAGTTAGATAAAAACTTGACAAAACAAACAGCCCCCGTTTGGTCTACGCATCATAGGGCACTCTGTAACAACACTATTCTGAGACCTCCAAAGCCTCCTATAACCTCACTAGAACCACAGTTGGCTCTCGGGACCACACGATGTCGGTGGTTGATATCCAATGGACTGCTAACGAAACGACTGTGCATTTAGTATAAGCTTGTTCCAGCTCGCCATAGGTGTCAATCCATGGTAGCGAAGAAGTATGCATGAAGAGGCTATCAGCTAGAGTGGAGAATTTTAGCGAGGTAGTCCTTAGAGCAATGAAAATGGGTTTGAAGCAGGAAGAGCGAGGGTGGTCAACATGTTTTCCAGTATTTTTAAGTTGTCTCTGGAGCCAAACAAAGACTGGTCTGGAAGAGTAACTACCTTGCAATAGTCTCGCCTTCGCAGTTCATGTCGGATATCCTGTTTCCTCTATCTCCCCACCTGGGTATAGTTGTCCCTCTAGCCCCACATAGTTCCTGTGAGGGTGTGCTACCCATTCCACAGCATGGCTGCCTCGATAGGTAATTGGAGGTCTCACAGAATAATGTATTTACAAGACGTTGACGAATTATGCTGAGCTCATGAAAAAACCATTATAATGGACTGAATTTCGTCGCCATTAATTCGGATCGATTAAATAATTCTGTATTACTATGAACTCAAACATTTCTACATAGTTACAGATCTGGTCAAATTTAATCTTCAGAACGGTCCAAAACCTGTATAAAATTCATTTCGTACGAAAAAAAAGAAAGCCTGCCGCCATTCGTTCACTAATCTTTTCAAATTATTTACCTTCTCTCCCACTGACGAAAAAGCTAACAAAGCAAAAACTATTTGATTTTTTAGTTAAGAATTGTTCGCAGACTTTTCAAGTAAGAGAGACTGAAGCATATAGGTACAACTTAATCCGTCATAGCTTTCACTTTGTAGCGCAAGGCCGGCTTTTAGTTTTCAATCGATTGCAGTTTTGCGCTTCTCTGTACTAGAAGTTGACCTCCTTTCGGCGAAAAATGTCTTTAAATGCCGGCAAAGCTCATTTATTTTATTTTTCTCTTAATTTAATTTTTTTTTGTATAATCGACCACCGCTTTTAATGATTACAGAATCATGTTAATGCAGTTATACATTTTTTTATGGTTAGAGTATAATTTGAATATAACTGAACTGGTATCTGTAACTAGTTAGTGAGTCGCTGCCAGATTATATTGACACTTTAATCGGAGATTAATCAACAATTATGTCACGATGAACTAAATATAGACGTACTGAAATGATAAATTAAAATTCATTCAACCGTTTCGGAGAAAAATTCGTCGTAAAAAAATTATATAATCTTCATAAAACTTACGCTTCACAATATGGTAGTTTACTGTATCCTTTATATGTTTTCATGTTTAATGTCATGCCACATTCGTGGCATTTGAAACATGTTTTGTGCCAAGTCTGAAAAGTAATAAGAAGAAAATTAAACAATTTGCCAAAAATTCAAACGTTACGAGTTTTGAAAAATTGTCATAAATTAAAATTTATATTACATACGCCTTAATTTCTTATAATAGCAAGGAACAGAACATTTACATATTCTTCAAGGCCTATTTAAAACTCAATCGAACAGTTACAGCTTGACCAAACTTTAATCTTATCTTTAATTATTTTTCTTCAAATTTTTTTTAAGAGTTTCCTAACTCGTCGGTTCTGTTGATTGATACCGGTCTGAGGTAAAATATTACCGGTTCGTTACATGTTTGCAACGGATATTTCCATCGAGCTTTACTTGATTACGGGAACAAGCACTTTATTCAATCACTAGATACTACTTACTAAATAATTACTTATTGATTACGTACCTACAATACAGACACTATATATTTGATTTGATTAGATTGTAAATTGAATGAATTCTGTTGCTTAACTTTCACCACATGGAACGGAACGTGGAAATACCCAGACAGGCTCAACTTCAAATTATATTGCAGTTAACATTCTTAAGGTTTCAAAATGATTAAGTCGCAATACTAACGAATTAATCAAGCTGTTTTGCTGATTTTTTTTATAGAAAATATAGACGCTGTTAAACCAGATATTCGGTGAGTTGTTGCCGAGCGTTTAGCGACGTGCAACAAATATTCCCCCTTCTCCAATCTTGGAAAGTTCACCACTAATAGAGGGATCAAAATTAATCTACATACTGCGAACATTTTTATGAAGATCATAGGTTTTCTAGATATAAAAAAAACATTTGCGTACGGTGGACAATCATTTTTTATATTGCTTTTCGGGGTCTAATTATCATCATCAATGGCTAATTATCATCATCAATGGCTCATTATCATCATCAATGGCCGCAAATCGGGCCAGGGCTTGCAGAATACATTGTCTGAAGTCATCTCGGTTCAGCGCCCGCGTCCTCCAATTTGTGCATCTAAGAAGCGATCTGCAATCTGCGTCAACTGAGTCCTCGTATCTTCTCCGCTGTTTTCCCACCGGTCGTTTGCCCTGAGCTCTACCTTTCAGTGTGCGTTTGGGAATTCTTCCATCGTCCATTCGCTGCACATGGCCTACCCATTGCCGCTTACGAAATTTTATAAGGATCGATGCGGCTGGGTCGTCATAGATGTTATACAACTCATTGTTGTACCGCATACGCCATTCAGTGCCTTCTCTTACTGGTCCCAAAATTCTTCGGAGAATTCGTCGTAATGTTTTTTCAGACGCTTGGGTGAGAGTCCACGTTTCGCTTGCATATAGTAGCACAGGTCTTATTATGGTCTTGTATATGTGAAGTTTGCTCTGCCTATGCACTTTTTCGACTTTACACTCGGGAGAACCGTGAAATACGCCCTAGTGTGATCCGTTGTTTTACTTCGTCCCGTTTGTTGCCGTCTATTACAAGGTTTGATCCCAAATATAAGAAATGATACACATTCTTCAGGTTATAGTCCCCATGGTCATATTTTGTCTAGTTGGCGCATTTTTTCTTGTTTGGGTCATGAACTTGGTCTTATTCTCATTGACCCTTAACCCGACATCCTTTGCCGCTGAGTCTAGACAGTGGAAGACTTCCTTCGCGTCTGGAACAGATCGGGCCATGATGTTTATATCATCCGCTTACGCCACTAATTGAGTGGACTTGATTAGTAGGGTACTTCGGGTATCAACGGGTACCATTCTGATGACATATTCCAGGGCGAGATTGAAAAGCATGGGAGCGAGTCCATCTCCCTGCTTCAGGCCAGATTCTGTTCGGAAGCTTTGGGTAAGCTCGTTTTGTATCCTTATCCAGTGTCAGTCACGGTCATTTTGGTTAATCGGACGAGTTTTGATGGAATTCCGAAGTGAAGCATTATCTTATATAGTACATTCCGATCTATACTATCGTATGCCTGTTGTAAGTCCACGAAAATCTGGTGCACGTCAATGTTATACTCCCAGTATTTTTCTAGTACTTGTTTGACTGCGAATAGTAGATCGCCCGGTTCTGAAACCACCTTGGTATTTCGCCGATAATACTTTCTGTATATGGCTTTAGTCGTTTCTGAATTACTTTCGTCAGTATTTTGTAGGACTGCTTCTACTTCTCCGACAGTGGGTACCGTTGTTGATGGCTACTCATCAGATAGAGCCCGTGGTGTAAAATTGGGTTGGTGGCCGTCACTCTATTTGGGCTTAGCAGCTTTTTAAAGTAAGTAATCAACCCATCTTTGTTTAATTTGTTCTGCGTCACTAAGGATACTTCCTTCCTTGTCCTTACAGAGGTTAGTTCGTGGCTTATAGCCTTGTCTTATTTGTTTGACGGCAGTATATGCCGGGTTTATAATTATGTCATTGTTTAACGGTCGGGGTCTAATAGTCTACTAAAACGTGAAACTAAATACTAAATTTTTGGGGGTAGCGAATATTTTGAGTCGATAACAACATTTTATTATTAGAATAATAAAGTGAATTACTCATATGCCGAAAACAATTAATGTGCTACTCTATGCCCAACTGAAGAGGCATTTTTGCGCAGCATTTTAGCTACAACTTTTGTTTATCGCTATTCTTATCGCTAAATAATATGAAAGAAACCATTATCACGACTTGGCGGTTATAAATATCAAAATATTTGTCATATATTTTATAACCAATAAAACTGTAAAAATTATTTATTTCGTCGAGATACAGAAATTTCGTGGTAGTTGTCCGTTTTACTACTTGCAAGAAAAATTATCATGTGTGTTGTACCGATTATGCGGGACCCTGCATCACTTACACCATATTTTTCCACTTTATCCAAGGAAATCCCGAAATAGATCAATTCAGATCGTAAATTCAATTTGGATAGTGCAATGTATGAGCAATACACCAGGGGTCAATTCATAACGAATGCACACGTGACATGAGGCAGCTCACTAACGATGATAATTGTACGATGAGGACGTTGAGCGTTTGTTACACATAAAACCTTCATAACCTATTTTACTAATTTTTTTTTTAAATAATAAAGTATTGTGATGGAATTGACATTTCAAAAATATTTGCTACCCTGAAATTTAGTATTTTCACGTTTTAGGACTGGTAGACCCTAACAAAGAAAAAAAAATTGTCCATTTGTTCACCGTACGCGTTTGCAGACTCGTAGCCCAGGAACAGTTAATGGTAGAAAGTTGAAACTTGGAATTTATATAGATACATTTGAAAGGAGGGTCCGATGCACACAGTGTTATCATTTCAACTTCGACTACGTTCCCGACTATGGACCAAAAACGAAATTGATGTTTTTTAGTCGCACTCCGACTATACTTCGAAAAATAATAAAGTTGTGCCCGGATTGTTTGCAAATTTTTTGTTGGTAATAACAAAATCACGCTTTTCGTTTTACGTGGCTGGAAAATAACACTGCAATATCGTGTCAAATAAATTTCTGATAGATAAATCAACACAATACTGGTGATCGCCGGTATTGATTTCATATTTAAATTTTACTTGAACCATATCGAGCACAATACCGAATTGAAATCAAGCTATGGATCATTAATATCAACTGTGCTCTGAAGATAAAGACAAAAATTAAAACAACATACCAATCTCGATTTTTCAGTTGAATCTTGAATGGGATTTGAATGTTCGAGTGGCTGTAGTAAAAATTTATAATAGATACTCGGCTTCATTTACATACGAAACGTGCTCGGTGTTCATCAGTTGATTTCATTCAAACAGCCCAAAAAGTCTAGGCCGACAGGCAATTTGATCGAGGAAATAAAAACAACATGCCTTTCATGGCATTGTTGTAGTGAAAGTGTGAAACGTGACATGCAGTGACAATTTTATGGTTTTTCATTTGGCCTCAGGAAATAGTTTAAGTGTTTGACAATTGTACGTTAGAGCGCCGAGCATCTAATTCTTTTATGAATAATACTTTTGCGCAATCGCAAAGATATTCGCGATATTTTTTGTGAGAGGATTAATTCGTAATGAATACTTTTGCCTATTGTGTATTTAATGTTTTACTCGGAATTTCATTGTCATATCCTGGGTATTTTTTGAATCAATGCTACGATATTATATGACCTAGGAAACTAGTTGCTGATTTTAATGCAGCAGGAAGGTAACGATTTTTCATTGCCAAAAAACTGTAAGCAACGAAATGGTCCATTCAAAATAGCGAACCAGATTTTTAGCAACAACTCATTGGAGGTTGTCGCTAATACGATCAATTGCACTTATAGGATTTATGTGAATCTTTTTCCATTAAGATTCTAAGGCCCTTAGATACACCGACCCAAACCATACCGATCATAGGATTTCATTCTCTTTCTTGATTTTGTAGTTCCAACGAGGAAACTGATGATTGAGGTAAGGTAGGACACGGTTAGTCAGAATGCAGACCACTGCAGAACACAGGGTGTTTGTATTTTTAAATTTTTGAGACCCCATGAACATCGCCTGAATTTACTAAAAATATAGCGAACATCAAAATTCCCGGGTGGTCTTCAGTCATCACGATCCTGCGAAAGTTAGACAATCTTAATATTGTATGAGACTGTGTGCTGGTTGGTTTACGTGGTGGCCCATCAGTCAAATAGGACCCAACTCGCTTAACCTGGTCGTTGAAGGTCGATGAAGTAAAGCGTTACAGAGTGTGTACTACTTTGTCAAATATTTGACACCATTTATCAAAGAAGCTTTTAGTTAAATTTAACGAGTATGTCATATTACTATGATAGCTTTGATGGTATGAAAGTTCTTTGTCGTAGTTTGTCATATTGGCCAATACACAAGATAATACGATTTTAAATTTCAGATGGCGCCTATTTAAATGAAAGCTGCGGCAGAAGCAGAGACGAAAACAATGCAGCTTTTACGTTCTAAATTTTAAAATTCTGCTTCTGCTTCAGTACTGCCAATGTAAATCACTTAAGAATTGGGAATGTTGTTTATAATGGGAATGTTGTCAGCAATGAAATGTTAAATGTGTGAAAATTGTTTCCATATAGTCGTATTTAATCATCATTCGTTTTAAGCGAAAAGATCAGGAAAATCAACGGAAACAAAATATTTTCGTCCGCTCAAACAAGAGACTAAAATACTTGTGACTGTTGACAGTTAGCATGGACACATTATTCCGTGCTTCTACCTTCGATAGTAGTTAGCATGGACACATTCTTCTCTGCTTCTGCTTTTATTTAAATGCATAAAGCAGAGCAAAAAGCAGCACTGACGACGCTGCTGTTTCTGCAGCTGCTTTCTGCTTTTAATGTGTCACGGCCTTTACAATTAAATGTTGGTTGGTGTCTCGGCTTAAGTTTGTATTACACTGTATGCTATGACGTCAAATATTTGACTAAAAAAAAGAGCAATGCGTTTGTGTCAAATTATGTGTGAAGTTGGGTAAAACTTACAAAAACGTTAAAGATGTTGCAAGAGGTTTTTGGAGATGAAATATCTGAGTCGATCACAATGTCATGAGTGATACAAGAGGTTCAAAAAAGGCCGGACATCGTTAGAAGACAATCCTCGTTCGACTGACTGCGATCATGTTGACAGAGCAAGCGTTTTCGTGTAATCAAATTGTCGACTAACCATCCGTTAAATGGCTGAGAAGAATACAACATTACATTTGCCTCATGCCAAGAAATGGGGCGAGTGAGTTCTTAAAATGGCAAATGAAGATGAAAACGTTTGAAACGTTACTGGGGACGAGACGTGGGTTTTTTGAGTACAACGTGGAAATAAAGTTTCAATCATGTCAATAAATGCTCATTCGCTATTATTGCATAAAAACGCCATGACTGCCGTCTGCCTGCCTCCGTACTCACCAGACCTGACCCTGCGGACTTTTCGTCCCATTTCAAAACCTAGTAAGTGCTTTTTAGATAATTTTAAAGGGGTGCCCAAAAAGTTCCTATTAGTCAGCCCTCATAAATTATGTAGCTATGCCCGATATGTTGCGAGTTCATAAGTTATGTGGGAGGTCCTTTATATATCGGATTATTAATATTATTTTTTAGAGTCGAGTTACTATTCTTTAAAATTTTCTACAAAGCACTTACTATGTTTTGAAATCAAGAGACCTGTGAAAGGACAAAAATTTGACGCAGCTAACGAAATGAAAGAAAATCGCTGAAGGAGCTGAATGGCATTTCTGAAGATGATTTCTCAGGGTCCTTTCAGCAGTGGAAACAGCAAGAAAAATGTATACCTTCCCAAGGGGTCAATGTCCAATAACTTGTAAAAATTGGTTATAAATTTTTAAAAAATCAACCCCGTAGCCGATCACCACTCCAATGTTGAAGAGCTTCGAGATAAAACTTATATTGGACAAAGCCTCGATCTTAATGCCTTAAATTTGACCATAGAAATATCATTGAAAACCCTTAGATCCAATTTGAGCATTTGCGCCACAGAAACGATTGTTAAAAATTAATCAACAATATTGAAATAAATCTAAATTGTTGTATCTTCTTCGTGACCAAAAACGGGTTTACCAGCATTTTTATTTTACCACAGAGAAAACACAAAAAAAGTGGTATTCTGTCTTTTTGCTGCGATCAAAATTTTGATATCATGTTTATTTTAAAAAAAAAAAACTCCAACACGTTACAAATCTTACTATTTTGCTATTGCACTAAAGGTATCACACCTTTCCTAAAATAGATCTAATCAAAGTTCACGTGCCACAAATAACAAACACACACGATCTTGCTTAGACGACATAGTGACGTACTAAGTTAAAAATCTTTCGGGGATTGTCTGGAAATTTGTTCGATCGACTTGAAAGGTGTGTCGTCTCTCCCGTTGTTCGAGTAAAAAACGAATTCCGATCTTCAAGATATTTTTTCTCGTGTCTCCTCTTCAATAGAAACCAATTTCATCGTTTAATTTTCAACAACAATGTTGCCTAGCACCAATAGTGCAACTTTATTACCGGCATCATCGACAGAAACTGGACTATAGAAGAAGCCATTCCATAGATGGAATACGATTCTAATCAACGTACCGACAAACTTAAGAAAACCCTAGACGACAAAAACCCATTTCAAATACCAATTGTATGACACAGGTCTCGATTCGCAATGGATTCTCAAGGTTGCATTCTTTGAAAACTTCTTGAATCACTTCAGTAAGATTCGCGAACAGAACGTATGACTTGGGACACGATGTCGGTACTACGTATTTGCCCCCCACTTGGATTCTTTGGATTCGCCATACTCGAGCGATCGCAATTTACTACCATGGCATCAGCACTTTTCTGATCCAATCAGCCCCACTCGCTCCATTACTCATCGATGTTTACATTCTTAAAAAAAAAAAATTTAATTTTACCGAGTGCGAAAAATTTCAAGTACCTATACTTTGAAGTGTAGGAAAAAAATATATTGGATCAACAATATTGACCCATAACCGCCACCTGTTGTTGAAAAGAACAAAAACAGGCGAAATGTTGCTTTGGCTTGGCCAGTGTGTGCGCGCGTTTATTTTTGAAATAAAGCGCCAGTCAGCTACTAAAATTCAATTCTTGCTTTTCATTGCCTTGACCTTTTTTATGTTTGGCCTTAACGGCTCTTTGAGTGCACATAGTGTGTTGCTGTTGGTATGACCTAAAATAAATTATATGTATCATCAGGGAAGGGGGTCTGCCATTGGCCAAAAACCGATCTTAAATTCCGCAAAAAAATGTAATTAATGAAATGTGCCAAAATTTTAGCACTCGCAACAGTTAGGTGTATTGATTTCACATTTGATTCCATCAAATGAACCTTTTCATTGTTTGTGTTGATTAAGTGTATTTCGAAATTTTCGCTGGAAGTATGTTGCGCCGTCTTGTGTGCAACCAAAAAGCTAGAAAATACGCCCAAAACGTTGGCAGTTTTGAAAGAAAGTTTATCGGTAATTTCTGTTAGTTCAACTGTACAGACAGCAAATGATCTTTACGTTTAAGATTACAGAAATCTTGCTAAAGTAATCAAGTTTATCAAGCTTCTCTTTATAATGGCATACGGCACACGAGTGTACGATCTCTTCTTTCTAAATTATGAACAACTTTATTTTATACTTGCTATGCCCGCGGGGTTTGCACGCACTTTAAAGAAAAATCCATTAAAAAAAGGTATGTACTTGCTTAAAACATTAATTTCAAACAGTTGGCTTTAGCATCATTGAACGAACTAGCAAATATCAAAAATGTGTACGAAAAAAAACACGAAATATATGAAACACACTTTCGGCCATGTACAGAAATTTAATTCATTTATCAGCTAGCAAATGAACTCCCAGCTCCTACTTTGCCATTCCCAGAATTTTAACATATCATATAAACAAAGTTCGAAGAAGTTTCCCTATTTGTCTGGATGTTTGGTCCAAATTGGCATGAAAACCGCCCAAACGATTTATCTCAGAAGTATTTGCGCCATGTGAAACTAACCACAATTTTGTCCTTGTAATAATTTCTAATCAACACTTTACGCTTAGCTATGTGATCACCTCTAAAGGTCGGATTAAGGAGTTGGACAGAATTTAGGCACTTCACGATTCAGCTTGTTCCAGAGGCCGATTGGCGACCACGTCAATTTAACGTCAATTGCCGCAGCTGTGCGTACAAGCAAGAAGGAAACCGTTACCCACCTGCTTTGCGAGTGTCCAGCCCTAGCTAGAGCCAGACTTCGCGCACTAGGCAAACCCTTCTTTAATAACCTTGATGAAATCTCGAAAAACAAGATTGGAGAACTGATTACCTTCTTTAACAGCTCCGGATGGATATGATAATCCATTCAAGCCCTATGTCTCTGTAAAACTATATATCTCCATAAAACTATATATCTTCATAGTCCTCAACGACCAGGTTAAATGAGTTGTGGTATCAAAACGGCGCTTCCTGTGCTAATTGGGCCCTGTTTTCGACAGAAGGGCCACCACGTAAACCAACCAACCAATCAGAGTGACCAATTCACCACTACGATCTTTCCGTCTTCCCGTTACATAAGGGAGTGTACTTAGGACCAATTATTCTTGTTCCAGAAGTCATCCTCGATCGCCTGTAGTAGGTCCACTGAAACAACCCTATGGCTGATCCTCCACCATGTTCAACTGTTGATCTGTGGAGTGTTTTCTACCTGTGTTGCCCACAAGTAGCCGACACCCCACACCCCACAACACAGGTAGAAAACACTCCACAGATCCAATGCATTAATCGAAAGCACGTTCTCCATGTGATCCGCACTCAAACTATCGCCTCTTGGAAACGGAAGTCTCAAATTTCGAATTATCGCTTCAAAGGACATATTTATTTGCCCAGGTAGTCGTATCTTTTTAAGCGAACTAGAGGCTGTCTGATATTCGTCCGTAAGTTCTGGAGCTGACCAGACGCTTGGTTGTTTTTCTCGGATGCCCCGATGAGTTTTATTGGTTGTACTGCCAAATGTCATAGACTTTTTGACATTATATACCACTGTTCTTTTCAATATCCTTAGATCGTTCGATTTTTTGCCGGCTGCATCTTCTTCTCTTCTACGGCGCGACAGCCAAAATAGGGTCTATAAAATTTTTCTAAGCTCCTTTCTATCAAAGCTCCTCGCCATAGATGTTTTCTCTGGGATAGGTTGTTAGCCTATCTCCCAACCTCTTCGGGCGGGAAGAATCGGGAATGTGATAATGGAAATTGTTATTTTCGAGGATAGGTGGTCACCCAACGCCTTTCCCGACTGGATAAAAAGAGAATTGGGAATGTGAACGTGTTTCGAGAAACACCCATGGATATCGTAAAAACACCCGTGGATGTATCGCGGAACATCCATGGGTGTAAACGCCGCTGCCATGGGTGTTAACGCTGCACTCTTGGATAAAATATTTTATTTGAAATTAACAATTTTCATTCATTCAAACATTTTCTTCTTCATGCCCCAAAAGAGGTCATAGGAACTAAGCAAAAATACCAACTGGATAATGATTTCACCACACACACCTAAATTTAATTCGTTAAATCATGACTTCAACATCAAAACAACTTTAAGTTGGTGTTTTAGAATGGCCGGATCAGTCACCAGATTAAATTAAACCGCATAGAAAGTTTTTGGCCTAATCTTAAGAAGCCAGCTAGTAAACAGAGTCCAAATAATAATGAAAAAAAAATAAGTCCGAATTGTGGAAATCAATTGGATTTATGTGAAAGTCAATGTGGACGAAAAAGTGTCAAGTACTACTCCTCTATGCCAAAACTATGAACGGCGGTTATTAAAAATAAAGGGCATTGCACAACAAACTATGAACTAACTGCCGTAATTAGTTCTTCTTGTTGTTTTGCTGGTTGACACAACTGTTATGAATTTTGTGTATGCATAACATGAACAGCAATATTTTTTTGGGTATTTTTATGAACTTCTGGAAATCGTAAATAAGTTAAATAATGAATTTTTCACTTGTACGGTTACCCAATCGTAGAAATAAAATTGAACATTAAAATCTAATGGTAGATTTGAAAACTTGGATTTCCCACCCTGCAGTCGGGACTAGTCCAGACCTAGCTCCCTGTGATTTTTTTTTGGAGTTTGGCGAACAAAATTTATGAACGATAGAGAGGTGAAGAACGGGTCAACAAAATAATTTTTTCATGTTCTTGGAATGAATTTGTGGTCACCCCTTAACACGTCGTGTACAGTGCTGTCGTTTTGTTATTTTGGACAGTAGTGCATTTAAGTGAAAAACAGTAGTGTTTACAAAGAATAGTATTACATACATGACTTTTAGGTCTGGAATCGCATAATAACATCGAAAAGTTAGTATATATAGTCATTCCATTAAAAATCGCCAAAAATAAAGAAATTTGTGACCTTACCATCGCTGATTCTTTTAAACTTTGTGTACTCGAAGAATTATTAAAAATATTATAATTTAAAGTTTTTTTCCAGTATCAAATTTTTTGTTAGTTTTAGTACGTTAAAGATTTTGTGATGCCCGAATCGTTTTTGAAAATTCATATCTTTGATAGTTGGTTTGGCCAGTGCGTTTATTTTCGAAATAAAGCGCCAGTCAGCTACTAAAATTCAATTAATTCATATCTTTGATAGTTTTTTCATAGAATAATGATTGGGGCTAATTTTAAAGGGGAAGGTTACGAGAATTTACAAAACAAAAATTATGTTTACAAATCTTTTTCAAGAATAACGGTTTTGTCCTTATTCCTTGAATGTCTCAAAAAGCCAATTTTTATGTATTTTTGATATATTGTTTTCTTTATGTTATATATATTTTCATTATACTGTTTTTCAAAACTTATCAAAAAATCAAGTCGAGATCTCAAAGGAACAGAGTAAAAAAATCGACGAACATCAGTGGTCATCAATTTTTTCGCAGCAAAATTACAATTACTTTGATTACTTGCTCGTAAATGACGGGGGTCTTAATTTTACTATGGCCAGCTCTTAAAATAATAAATTTAAAATAATTTACGTCATTAATAACTTAATAGAGCTACTAATTACTTAAATAAAACCAATTAATGTTTTGTAATACATTTATTCTAAAAAATTTGATATTTTAAATTTCAGCGTAATATTTTATTTGTGCATTTCCCCTTAAAATAAGATATGAACTTAAAAAGAGGAGGCAAACACCATTTTCAAGAAATCTTTAACATACTAAAACTAACAAAAACAAAAAAGGCAAAATTAGATGCAGTCGAGATAAGGTGAATAAGATGAAACCAAGGCAATTCACGTGTATGGGGTTGTTGTTATATACAGGGCGATGAATATATTCTCTAGTGTGTAATATATGTATGTACATATTAACATTAATTATAATATTATCAAACATAAAATAACATTATACTAAAATATAAAATAAAATTCGATTTCTCCTTTTATATACCTATATACATATATTTTTATTTATCTACGTATCGATTACTTACATCGTTATGCCGTGTTTGTAAAATAATTGGTAATTTTGGTTTTGGGTCTTTAAATAGTATTGTCAAAATTTTTGGGATAAAAATTTGGCACTTGGTTTCATTCTTTGGTTTTAGGCATATATTCGTCATAAAAAAAAGTTGCTTAATTATTGTAGTTTTCACTGTTCACGTTATGAGGTGGTTGATATTAAGAATTTGAAGTTCATGTTATGCGGGGGTTCACGTTAGATGGAGTTCCTATTATCGCGACTACACTGTATAAGAAAATCGGAATCATTCGCAAACCCCGGATACCACGCATTTTCCATGTAAATTGTAAAATCCTCTTCAAAAGTTTTCGAGAATTTAATTTTTGAGAAAAGAGTAGTACAAAATTGAAAGGAGTAGTACAGTAGTACATGAAGTAAAATAGTAGTACAATTACTACTATAGTAGTACAAACGACAGCGCTGGTCGTGTACGATGTGGAGGGATAAAATTAGTTTATTATCGGTTACGAAATCTCGAATCAAATTCCTCTACGGTCCCATTTTACCATCGATACTCGTAGCTCTGCACGTATTCAGGAGTATCTTCTCGAAACACCTTTCACCGTGAAATACTGTTCTTCGTTCATAAGCCGTTTGTGGAATAATCTACATGTTCTGTTTTCCTTAGTGAATATAATTCGCAGCATTTCAAGCGAAACACTCATCGTTACTGTATCTCCCGCAATTTTGAACCTGATGCTCTTCTAATCTCAATTTTTTTACAGCACCGATCTGACTTTTGATTCCAACCTTTAATACTACAGTCATGTATGGTACAGCCATAGAGCTACTGGAGACGACAGGCAACCGGTTTTGTATAAGGCACTCTGAAGCCAAAAACACGGTGAGAAATGAGACAAAACAGGGTCGTTATATCAAATTGTTATTGTTTAAGCGTGTGAGTGAGTGAGACAAAACAGGAGCGTTATGTCAATTTATTGTTGTTTTGCGTGCAAGTGAATGCGACGACGTCCGCCTTCAACTGAATCGCTGCTTGTCATCTCCAGTATATATATCTCTATGGGTACAGCCCAATCAGTTTGGGATGAGAAAAAAAATTAAATAAACATACTGCAGTCACGATCGGCTGCAAGCCAATCGTATAATACTCTAGATGAATACTGAACTCCGATTTATATTGTAGTAGGGGATAAAGTAAAATTACGTGTGTGCGTGATGTATGTCCTTGATTAAGGACTGCAATTAGATTGCTCCTCAAATCTAAAAGACAATATTCAGTGTTTAATTTCTTATCTTGAACTGGGTAAGTCATCGAAAAAAAAATTCCTTTTTGAAGGACTTTCACATGGGAGGTGCAGGAAGGACTCACTCGATTTCTTACATATTTATCCTTTTCCTTGGAACCATTCAAAAATTAATGTGTACAAAATTTCAAATTCGTAGCTTAAATGGTTGTAAAGCCATCGACAAATGTTCTAGAACACGTCTTTTTAAGGATTTTTTATATGGAAGCTACTCGAAGGAGTAAAGAAATTTCACTGACAAACGAAGTCTAACTTCATTTTCGCTCAAATCTTAAATTTGAGTAGCCCAACGATATACTCGTGGGCACGCATATACGAATTGTACTCGATTCGGGAAGTTGTAAATTTTTGCAAAATCTGACGGTGTGAACAATTTTTTGCACCTTCGTAGAAAACCAAGGCGATCGGACATCATAAATGTCTTGACTCCATAGAGATATATGTACTGGAGATGACGAGCAGCGACTGTTTTGAAGCCGAACGATTCCACGTAAAGGACCGGCAATAAACTCTATACTACTATTAGCATCTCACTCGCATTTATATTATACTGCGGTCTTGAATACGAAAAACGCCCTACATTTGAATACTAGGCTACTATTTGCATTTCACTGCCATCTGGCATCAAACGCTCCATACAAAAATGTTCAATTTGGCTTCAAAATGCTTCATACATAAACGGCGTCTTGTCGTCTCCAGTATTTATATCTCTATGGTTGACTCCAATCACATTTTTTGTTAATGCTCATTCTTAGAAGGTGGAAATGCTCCCACGTGTCCAATGTGACACCATCGAAAATTAGATCAGGCACCGACGAAAGATGACAAGCCTGTGTTTTTGAGTCATTGAACTACTCTACTCGACTTACCCTGCCCCATTCCAGGATTGAGATCATTGAGATGAGGTTGGACTTTAAAGAACCAAATAACTGATTACGTTGAAGGGGTACCGATGACTGGTGCCACCTGACTCCTGAGCCACTCCTTCCAACCTTATCGACAACATCGTTGCCTGGAATCACTCTATAATCCAAAACCCAAGTAGCAACAATACTTTCTTCAACTTTTGGCCCTCCTTCGTAATGCAAGAAAACAGTTGTAGCTCAATGATGGGTGAAATGAGAGGGTCAATTTTCTACAAGCACCCAACTATCTTTGGGCTTGATGCAATTCCATTGAATGCCGTAAAATCAATAATTTCTTTGATGACTAGATCAGTTTCTTGTGCCGATTACGCTTCGTACAAAGTCTGAACACAACAGCAGCCTATTTCGCAACGCAAGCAATTGATTTGTTTTTTAGATCATTGCTCAAAATTAATTTGAAGGGGGTCATTGCTCAATTCAATAGTCGCGCGAATAATTCTCCGATTCCGTGGTGCACGGATCCATCGCCTACAATATTTCTCTTCGGCCCGGTCAATTAGAACCAGGAAATCCGCAAGCCGTTAATGTTTTTTATCACTTCTTAAAATTGGCGGCTTGCTTTTTCGCGGTGGACGGGCAAATTATCGAGTCTCGCTATTTGAAGAAGTTGGAAAACTTCGAACTGCTACAAAGGGCATAATTTCTGCCGTTGGAAATGTTTTGAAGTGGTAGTGGCGGCTCCATTCCATTTTACGAAAGTTTGACGGAGGTCAGAGCTTGGCAGCAGCTGACGCGATATAAATTGATGAAAAAAATTCCAAGACGGGTGGCAAACCAAACAAAAGCAATCCATGACGGCCGTCCAGCGAAGCCGCAAGTTGAGAGCCGTGTGTACCAAACGGTCAAGCGCTCCGAGCTATTCAAATGCGGGTCATATGGACGTGACGTAATCGAGGCTACGCAAATCAGCAGGAGCCTTGCCCCGAGCTTTTGCAGGCCCGTCTTAAGCGCTCGCAGTAGTGAGCGTGTTACAAAAAAAAACTTGAGCGAAACTCGTCTGTCCTTCCGATTTCGTCGCAATTCTTCAGCACCGGTGATGTGTGTCATTGCGTTCGAATTGCGCACAGAATCTGGTTGACCTTGGCGTCAAAACAATTTCCAACTGTCTCGCCCCGCGGTCCATTCATTTTGTAAATATGTCAGGCGCTCCTAATCGGCCAATTGACAGTTGGAAAGTGACCGGCTTCCACGAGTCCTTGTTGGACTCGCGGGAAACCCAAGGATTCAACACGCTCCAGCGCACCTCTTGTACCCCGGTCCAACAGCTCTTTCTGCACAACAAATTCCAGCGACAGGGACGGAGTAGGGCTGCAGCCGCACACACGACGCATTTCACGTTTCACCTACACATCGCGGCCTCCGTCCCACAGGTTCTTGCATCCAATCCAGGGAACGACCGCCAACAACAAAAGAAGCAACAGATCGGCCGTCCCGCCCGAGTCCGTTCCACAAGAAGGTCATCATCGTCGCACAAGATTACCAATCGGACGAAAGTTCTAAGCAATTTCTGTCCGAAAAATCACCACCAATGAGAAATTGCCAACACAGACGGGGGCGCGGGGCACCCAAACCGCTCTACAACCGAAAAAAATTGCATAGAAAATTTCGAAAATTCACACAAACCTTGTCCAAACACTTCAACTCCTCGATGGGGTACACCACTTTGCTGCATCGCGCACACATTTTATTCATTTCTCCGGCAATTTAACGACTTCACACACTCAACAGACACTTGAAAAATATTTTGCACAACACCGCGCACAATTTACCGTCGATTTTCTCGCCGAAATTCCAACAATTTACAAGCAAAATCAACACAAGAACCGGAAAACACAAAATTTTCGGGATTGACTTCTTCTTCAAGAAACGTACGGACTGCCAAGTGTCGGGTCGGGCAACGGCGGACAGATAAACAAAAGTCTCACACGTTTGGAAGCTCGGCAACGAATGGCGGCCTACGGCCGAAAGAAAGAGATCGCGATGGAAACTGGACTGGAATTTTCCATCATGGAGAATGGAATGCGGGAAAGTGAGTGGAACTGCTGGAGTTTTTCCTTGAAATGGCCGTGACGCATACTGTCGCATTGCGCACCGTAGTTTCTGGAACGGGCCATATGCAACCGTTCGGTATCTACGTTTTTTTTTTGAATTTAAAATAACAGTAATTTATTTAATTTAACCTTAGATAAGGTAACTAAGGATAGGACACCCCGGTGTTAAAGCACGTAAAAAATAGAGACCAACATTATTTTGACAGTACCATGGGATCCAAGGAAGCCAAGGGATCTTGCTTGTCAAAAACACACGAAAAATAATTATGAAAGAATATTTTGTTGATTGTTTTTATTGGTTGCCATGGTAACCTGAACGGTTAGGATCTTGGATCCAATGGTGTAGACAAATAACGTTATATTTGGGGCCATCCAAAAGCGTTACAAAGATGAACATTTCGAACATGCAACTGTACTTAGAAAATAAATATTTATTAAAATATCCATTTCTGTACAAATGCTTTGCATCGAAAGAAATCTTTTCGATGACTTGCCTCCCTTGAGTTCACAACAATATAGCCTTCTTATTAAATTAGTAATAAAAAAATGGTTGCATTATTGTTAAAAATAAGTCTGACGAAATATCGAAATTTGGTGTTTATCAAAAAACACATTTGAAAAAGCTACTCGTTTATGGTATTTCGCCGAGATTTCAGTTACAGAATCGTACCAGATCATAAGTAGATGTGTACATATATGATAAAATAACATGCATCTGTAAAGCATACATACATAGATTACAAAGAGATAGATAGTTTTATACTCTAGATGAAATCAGAGAGTATTATAAGTTTAATCCAGCCCAAAAGTTTGTAACGCTTAGAACGAAGCCTCAGAACACAAAAAAGTTAAATATTTGTTTGTGCTTATTTGGGGCCAAAACGCCTGTCCGTCTGTCCGTTAGCATGATAACTCAAGAACGCCTTGACCTAGGATCTTGAAATTTTGATCTGGGCGAATTTGTAAGGCTAAGTTCATTAAGTGGCAAAATCGTCCTCATCTAGAGTATCATACGATTGGCTTGCAGCTGATCGTGACCACAGTATGTTTATGCAATATATTTAATATATGCAAAACACTTTTAAAATGCGTGCTAAAATATTTGCCCCTAAAATAAATAAAATCAGTTTTGTACGCCCATGCAGCTTTTACTTCGACATGCGCATAAAACAACTTGGCTCTTTTTTATAGTGGCATGTCCAATCCTTTTAGGTATATAATCTAAGAATTTAACACAGGTTTGTGTTCAATAATAATTTAATTTAATATTTTTATATATAAGCAGTACCTACACCATTGTTTAACACGGAACTAAGATTATAATTTCATTTTGTGGCTCCACCTGGAGATCGGTTGTAAATTTTTTTTAAATTTGTTGGGTATTTATACAAAATATTAAAACTAAATCAATGGTGGATGGGAAGCCCATTTCCCACCCCCATCCCCCTTCCAAACAAAAAATACTCACTGTGCACTCCTCATACGGGTATAGGAATCGCAATGTATTCGTTAAATTACAAACGGTTGCCACTAAACTCGAACACTGGTCTAAGTTGTGAAGGATCAACGTAACGCCCACCAAGAGCGAGACCGTCCTCTTTGCGAAGCGGAGAAAATAACCGAACTTGCATATACCCATCTTCGGGACGATATACCTCGGAAGCCAGTTTGCAAGTACCTCGACGCAAATTAGACAATAAACTAAGGCTGTTCTTTTGTGTAGTCTATAAAGTAGTAGGTGGTGTGCCGGCCTGGAAAGTTTGTTCGGAAGCTCCTACTGCGCCCACCTCCACCTGAACTAATTCATTGGTTCATCAGTAACAATACTGTAGTGGCATTGAACGATAGTGAACATTTTCTCCTTGACAAAGTAATGTTTTTGTTACTGCAGATACAGCTAAATTTATTGACGACTTTGTTGATTTCAGGAATCAATCAGAGTCGTCACTGAATTACTTTTAAAAAAAATTAAATCATTTTTTTTCAGT
The DNA here is from genome assembly GCA_951812415.1 of Beris morrisii. NCBI lineage: Eukaryota > Metazoa > Arthropoda > Insecta > Diptera > Stratiomyidae > Beris > Beris morrisii. Next base: position 31,343,534 of record OX638310.1, read on the forward strand.
TTTGATTAAACGATCAGTCGATAAACAATATTTTAAAATATAAAATCAATTAATTTCATAGAACTAATTGAAACTTAAATCTTTTAAAATCTAATTTATCAATTATTCGCGTCAATAAAATATTTTCAATTTACGTAAAGTTAAAAAATAATATTACAAAATATTTAATTCATATTTTATTTACAAGACTTAATTTTACTTCGATTGTAATAAATTGTGTTTGCCTTTTACATAAAAAGTTTAATCAATGTTTATGTGAGATTTTATTTATCAAGACGGACAAGAAGATCAATTATTTAACCTTCTTTTTCAACGTTGAACTATAAAGTTCCAACTTCATTATCAGCTTTAATGAATCAAAAGAAGAAGATTTTCCTCATGATTATCAACTATTATCAATCTTAAGAAGGAGATGTACGAATGTTAATAATATAGGTAAGGATCTCTTCATTAAGATTACTTTTGCAGTCTCCTTTTCAGGATTTCATTGAGGTGACGGAGTCAACGCCTTGGACGCGTCTTATCTGTATGTCGGGTAAAACCTTCGGGCTCAGCATTCGACACGGGTATTTAGAATATACTCTTTGAGAAGTTTCAGTAATGTTATTGCGCCAACCCAGTCTCCACTATTAGCCTGCACGCTACTATAAAAATCATAAACATTCCAAGCTATTTTCATAAGGATTACCCGAAGAAAACGCAAAGTACTGTCTGTGAGACCGAAACATAAACGCACTAGAAAAAAACAAAATTTACGCGCGTATTCAAAAACACGACAAACGCTCGAAAACTTAACTTTGGACATAGACATATATATACTGGAGATGACAAGCAGCGATTGAGTTGAAGGCAGACGTTATCGCATTCACTTACTCGCAAAACATCAACAATTGACATGACGACCCTGTTTTTTCTCACTCACATTTATATTATGTCCCGCTCTTGAAACACGCTAAACAGCAACAATTTGATATAACGACCCTGTTTTGTCTCACTTCTCTGGCTTCAAAGCGCTTTATACAAAACCGGTGGCTTGTCGTCTCCAGTAGCTCTATGACTTTGGATAGAATCGATTTGTTCTTTCGAGCCTTGTCGACTTTTTTCGTTACTTTTCCACTGGTTTTCGAGGGCATCAGTCATCGATGTTGAAAAACTACTCGAGAGACGAAAAATATATGATGTGTCTCCACGACAATTCCTCATCTCCTTAACGCTAAGAAAAGAAGCCCGTTATTTTCTCCGAATGTTTCGGCATAAATAGCTTTGAGTGCCTGTTGTAACGACTTGCTTTCGTGCCGGGGTAAGTTGCCAGGGTTCGTTGCAAACCTTTCTTTATTCTTGACTTCACTTTATTATCTATTTGGTTAAAATCAGGCGGCTGTAATTACCGTATATCTCCACAGAAACTTAGTGAAGTTATTTTACCACATAAACATCAATATTACGAGAGAGAACAAAACCGATAAGAACCCTTCACCTATCGTCTTGCTCCCGCTTTGCCCTTGCAATTATTAAAAAAACACGAACACATTGAAATATTTCTGGTTTTCTCTCACTATATCTAACCCTTTATGCCATAGACCATCTCCACTCATGCTCAATTTTAACCGAATTTGTGTTTTTTATGTAAACAAACAGCAAACCCACTCTGTCAAAAGAGCTATGACGCAGTTTCGTTTTTGCTTCATTTCTCTCGGCCCATTTCATTTCCTTATATTCTTATTCGTAGGTTAAAACACATTCAAATTCAAGTTCGTCTTAGCTCACTATATTACGCCTCTGCACGTCGCGTATTCCGTCTCTGCCCGTCGTTCGCTCGCCTCCGCTCGTCTGCTCTACTCGCTTTGACTTGGTCCTGCTCAACGTGAATCGACTCTGTGGTTCTGTGGGTACGATTCTGCTCGCTTCGCCTTGACTCTCTCTGCTCTGCACTCTCCCTGTCTTCGTCTCTCTGTGTGGCCTCTGCTCTCTCTGTCTTCGTCCTTCCCTGTCTTCATCATTCCCTGTCTTCGTTCTTCCCTGTCTGTCCTTCCCTGTCTCCGTCTCTCTGTGTGCCATCTGCTTTGATCGTCTTGGCTCTGCTGTGTCTGCTTGTCGTGGTTTGGTGTAGTTCATCGTGGATTGTCGTAGCTGGTTTAGCTCGACTCCTGGCACGACTCTGCTTGCCTTACTTGACCCTGATCATCGAATCCGGTCCTACTCGTCAAACCATTTAGAGCTTGCAATGAAGCGGTGTATTCTCGCGACCACCATTGTGGCAAGGTCACTAAGTAAGTTGAAGAAGTAAGCTCCAAGATGAGCTTTCCTCCTAGCGGATAGAGCTGGACAGGACAGAGAAGATGAAGGACTGTCTCCTCCTCCTCCTCATCCAGGCAGCTTCTACAGAAGTCGTTTGAGAAGAGGCCGAGTCTTTTAGCATGTCGACTTAAAAGACAGTGTCCGGTCAGGACACCGACTGTGGTACTGATACTCGCCCTTTTGAGCAAAGTCAGCCTTTTAGAGCGTTTTAGATCCAGCTTCGGTCAGATCTGCCTCGCAGTGTGACATGTTATACCGTCTGCCCATCTTGAGTTGGTTTTCTCAATTGAGTCCAATCCCAGTAGCAGTTTACATGTAGAGAGAGGCACACTCAGATTCCGATGTTCCGGCATAATCTGAAGGGTGGTACCGCGCCGAGCGAGTTCGTCAGCCATGCAGTTCCCTGGAATATCTCTGTCCTGGCACTCAGCACAGAAGAATATTGAACTGTTCAGCCATCTCCTTAATAGATGATCGACATTCTACGGCGACCTTTGATGTTGTCGAGGCCGATTCCAAGGATCTTATTGCCACTTAGCTGTCTGCAAAAATGCTAATATCCCTAGTAGATATTACATTACACCTCAGCCAGGACAGGGCCCACTTGATCGCCATAAGCTCCGCCTGATAGTCACTACAGTGGTCCGGAAGGCGGAAGGAGCTGCTAATGTTAAGCATGTTAGAGAAAACACCTCCACCTACTCCGCCTTCAGTTTTGGAGCCGTCCGTATATATGTGGACGGACTCTTCCATCCGTACCGAATCCCTTTCCCATTCTAGACGGGTTGGGATGGTTGTTAGGAAAATTTTGTCAAAATCATAACTGGGAGCGGTGTAGTCGGTAACCTCATCCTATCGCCAGCCTCATCGAGTTGAAAGGCAAATCACGGCAGCCTTAACAGCTTCCTTAGAAAATAAGAAAAGTTGATCGAAAAAATGAAACAAAAGCAAAAAAAAAAAACTAAAACAAAAAATTAAATGATTTCCTAAGATTTGAAAACTAAAAAAGAATGTTACAAAATTTTAATTTCACTCTACTTCATAGGAACTGTAAAAGGAAGGAACAAGGAACGCGTTCGAAGACCTAAGTATGGTATTCTCCTCACCAATTTCAAACAGTAATTGAAGGTAGTCTGCCTGGTCGTCTGACGACGTGTTTGGCATGATCCTTCATATGGAATGCTGACGACGCCTAAAGGTTGCCAACAGAAAAATGTCAACATGGAGATTCATCTGTCAATTTGAATCACACTAAAATTAATTGAAATCACACATAGTTCACTGAACTTGTAGATACCGGTCAAGCGTTATGGGCTCGCTACAAGACTAATTTCAAGTCCTTTTGATGTGATAACTTTTAAGCGGCATTTTTCGGACTATCGAGAGTCGAAATCGAAGATGGAGTTCAGATGAATACCGCGACATTTAAACGTTATTGATCTGTTTTTCATCAACCAAATGAGTTAAATAAACTTATTTATCCAAAGACCTACAGATAACTAGCCGTTACAAATTAGGACGACATACAAAGGCGCGTTCATGTAGGTATCCTATTTTTTATACTTCATAGCTGGAAGTCTACCACAAAACCATCGAAATTCACCACTCTCGTCGTTGAAGGAAGTTTATTTCGGACATGGGGTAAAAAGCTTGAAAATCATAAGAAATGCCTGACTAGGCGGAGTGAAGTTCGTTTGTGTTCGGGTCAAATTAGTTCGAAACAAAAAGCAATAATTCGCACTGCTTAAAATAGCAGACAAAGAATATCGCAACGTGTAAAAAAAACAAAAACCTTCCCTTCCGAGTGTATCCGAGTTCAAGAACTGAAAACTAAAATTTCGTTCAAAAAACGCAAAATAGCACCCCCCAACGAGCAAGAAAATTCTGTTGTTCAATCAAAAGCACGACTAGCAATCACTTCCACTTGCTCTAAATTTAGACTGTCGCACGCATTTAATCGAAAGATTTAACAAGTGGACCCGCAGTCTCCGGAATCACACAAGCTCCGAAAAGTGGTGACCCAACATTATCCAATTCGTGTTTTTATTATATTCCACGCCTACGCCTACGCCTACGCCACCGGTCAAATTAATTCACCAGTGCAAAACTATTTCGCCGCACCAAGTCCGATCGGTCCGTTCGTTCGGGCGCGATCTTAGCGTAAAAAGCTGGAATATTTCAGCGATCCTCAATTAAAGTAATCAAAGTCGTTGTTATGGTGGTTATGAAAAGTGAGTTTCACTGTGACTGTGAAAACTATCGCGAAAAATTAGTGTGAAAAGCGTGAAATGACAATTTTCTTTTGATCCCCGAGACCGAGTGGGAAAAATCAATAGTCGTGGATGCCGGCATTCACCACTTCTCGCTAGAGAACCTCGTATTGTCGTTTTCCTTCGTACAATACACAAACGATATATTCGCGCTATAGAAGTGTGTAGCGCTTTCATAAGGGTGAAAAAGGATTCTCCGACTGAAAATAAAGTGAGGGTTCGAGTTTGCCGATTTTATGTAATGTTGAAGATTAAAGTGATTTCATTCGACACAAATTGAAACCTTTGCAGGCCTTCGGAAGTGCTTTTCTTTGTGATTCGACCACGTGAAATTCTTTTTCACCATAGTTTTGTGATAGTTCCTTATTTTTTTAAGAAGTGAAAAATTGTAAGAAAATAAATCGCAGTGCAGAGGAAAATGTGCAAGCACCGATTTTAAGGAAAACTCATTGGGATTACCTTTTCACAGAAAAGCCGACAGGATAATTTTAAAAATAATAATGCAGACTCTCAGGAAGAAGACGAGCCCTTGTAAATGTAAGTAGTGCGCACCGTTGAAGCGTTTCGCTCCTTAAAATAATGATGTCCTTAAAGTTTTATATTCTATTGTGACCTCATCACACACTAAGGCTACTCCCATTGCGATTTCAATATTAAGCAGCTGAAGCGCCTTTGTGATATTTTCCAGTGGTTAATTATTGTCGTGAGAGTCTTGGGTCGAATTTAATAGTTGCAGAATTTCAGAGATCTCCTTTAAACGCCGAATGGAAATGCTTAAATCGATACATTTTTGTAAACATGCCGCAGTTACCATGACATAATCGAGTTTATTGGAAAAATGGGTATTCCACTTAGTTGTAAGTGAACTTCCGGGAAACTATAGTAAGGGCGGAGTACATGATACAAACAGCTTCATTTTTCTGTTAGAATATTGCTACTCAGTATCAAAAAGAAAGAAGCACAGTTTCAGATCTATTTATACTCTATGAAATCTATAGTGCTATAAGTTTATTCCAGCACAGGGCTGATGTATCAGGTGGGGCGAAATTTAGGAGTTAATCCCGCTCCATATATACATGGACAATTTTTTTTTCCTCGACAGACACACACATTGCTTTAATATGGCACATAATTTGAACCGGATCTAGAGATTTTGGCACTATGCTCAACTGATTAGAAAGAGCCTTGTTTTGATTTTGAGCTTCGAGCCACCTTCCTAAGAAAAATTGGCGTATCAATGACATCCAAGCCCATGACTAAGTAACCGATACGCGAACCCGAGAAGTGCTACGTGCCATTAGGGAGCCAGTTATCGTTTTATACGGAATTTCATTCACATCAAAAGCTTTATGCTCCTGTTGGATCCGATATTTTTCAAGAAACGTGAATAAAATTGAAGAGAAAGCATCATTCAATACAGAGATGCAGTGGGCGGAAAAAAATGTATCGATTCGAAAAATGTAGGCTGGTTCTGAGAAAGGGTTAGTTTGCTTTTCAAAGTCCGGTAATGGATATAATTTTTAGTATTTGTACCTTGCGAAATTTATGATTTAAAAGATGCAAGCGTATGACTATCTAGTGCTCTCATATCTGTGGCCACAAGGAATAAGTCGGTAAGTCTAAAAACGAAACTATTCAGGGCAGCACTATTTTGCTATTTTTACTATTGAAATATTCCTGTAAATCCAGTTTTTGTGAAAAAATTAATTTTGTTGACATCAATGTGATCAAATAACATATAACAATAACTTCTTCACAGTACGTATAAGTCTTGGAAGATGTCCACAGTACACTTATCCCATTTTGGCCATTTTTCGACTTACCAAGTTATTCCCTGTGACCACAGATATTTTCGCCACTCTCTGATTTCGGCACCCAGCTCAAGTGTATGCTGTGCGCGTATGATAGTGCCGACCTTGCACAAGCTATAGCACTACAATCCTGAAGTAATCGCGAGCGATATGGATTAACTCCTAACTCTATGCATAAAAGATTCGGTGGCGTAGGTACTAAGCGAGCAAGTCTACAAACAATGAGGTTGTTGGTTTGAAGCGATAGGCTTATAACCCGTGATCGAGGTTGGTTGGTTTGTTTACGTGTTGACTCATCAGTCAGACTGGGCCCAATTAGTGCAGATATTGCTGTTTTGTTGCCACAACTCGCTTGAAGGCTGATGGAGACCCGAACTGGAATGGATCATCATATCAACCTGGTACTGTTCAAGTAGAGAATCAGTTCTGCAATTTAATTTTTCGATATCTCATCGAGGTTATCAATGAAGGGTTTGCCTAATGCATGAAGCCGGGATCTGGTTAGAGCCGGACACCCGTAAAGAAGATGGAAGGAGGTACCAATGATAATGATCCCAATCTATGCTCGTTTTTTTAGTGTCATTAAAATGTAGAAGTTAACACTATTGCCGAAAGTTGCGGCTCAAATAACACGAATTAGTTTATTATACACTTGAAAAGTAGGTGTAGCGCCTGATCCCGGTTTGTCCGACTTTTACCATATTTACCCGATTACATTTGTGCGCAATTCTCTCCACACATTTCATTTGGAAGATTTTCTTTCATACCAAGAGTTTTGCGACAAACGTTTATTCATTTTAGGCCGTGCGTAAAGGTAGTATATTACACTGATTATTATACGAGAAATGCAAACATAATTTACGATTGTGCATAAAATATAACGATATTCATATTATGCAGCAAACATATCTACTCATGGCTTTGCTATTGTTTGCAACTTGTAAGTTCGTATATTGGCTACAATTTCATTGCAAATTTTAACTTCATCAAGTTCAGTATACATATACCTCGTGAAACTAATTACTTCCTTTTTGAATAACCGTAAATTCGGCATAAAACTGAAATCTAGCATATCTGACTCCTACATTATCCCAGCAGGCGTACCACAAGGCTCTTGTTTGAGTCCGAACTATGGACTTTCCGAAATCCCCTGAATGTGAAATTGCGATGTACGCCGATGACACCGGGATTTACACTGATGTTAATGTCATCCTATATAACCTTCAGACTCAGTTCGATTTGCTGCAACCATATTATAACAAATGGAAAATAAAAATAAATCCGGATAAAACGCAAAGCATATAATTCACCAAGAAAAGAGCCGCACGTAACCTACCTAATCCCACTATCAACATACTTGGAGAACCCATCACTTGGTCAAAAAATATTAAGTATCTTGGACTCAATCTTGATACGAAACTATCTTTCCATGACCACTTCGAAGACGTTTCAAGTAAAATATCAAAAAGCATCCATGCACTTTACCCCTTTATTAATCGAAAATCGAAACTTTGAGTGGAGAACAAGCTATTAGCAGCAGCCGATCATATTATATGGAGCTCCAATTTGGAACCAGTGTGCTTTAGTTCACAAAACAAAACTCCAAACACTACAGAACAAATGCCTTAAAATAATACAGGACAAACCATTTTATTTTTCTACCGCTCGCCTTCACTACTTAGCAGGCATTCCCAAGATCATGGACACAGCTAACAAATTTCATCTAACCTTTCTTAAAAGATGTACAACATCTGTTAACCCTCTGGTTACGTCAACTAATAATTAGATTTATAACTTCAATTTTTTATTTTATATTATTTTTTTTATTTTTATTTTCTTTTTAAGTTAGCATTTAAGTTAGTATATAAGTGAATAGAAATAGGTTTTTATCTGAATTTTCCTATCACACTGTTAAAGCAATTTCCAAAGAATTCGGAATACTTATATGTAAAAAAATACCCCGCAAAGCAAAGATGTAAAGACTATTGTCTAATCACTGGTTATTAATAACATAAGTTTATACTCGAAATTATCAATGAATAAATATTATTATTATTATTATTATTATTATTAAGTTCAGTATAGAGGAACGAAGCTCTTTCACATGGCACACATTTCCCTATGGACGTTTTTCATTTGATTAAATTGCCAGTGGCTCGAGTATGAGATTCGACCGAAAGAAAGACGAAGAGCGTCTCATTATTTATTTTTTAATTGGGTTCGCCCATATATTCAACGTGTACAGAGTATCCTGGGACAGACAGTCAGCTTTCCTGGGAAATTTACGGCGCAACTATGATTCTATCCTTGCCATTGTTCTGATGAATTGCTGGATCCGAACCGAGCGGATAATTTAAATCTAAGAAAAAGTATTAGACCCAAAAATATCTGAAATAAAAATTAATACGCTGAACTTTTAATTCTATACATAATTTTGCCATAACAATGCCATGTTTATCCTACAAAGAGTGTGATCATTCTTATATCACATTAAGAAAGTTTCTTTTATCAAAGTGAAAAGTATCTCAAGATGGAGATAATTTTTTCCCTTTTTTCCCTTTTTTCCACTCTATAGTACTTAACATAATTTAAGAAGGACGACTTTTTAACGACTATCAAAGGAATAAAGAATAAAGCCATGCGAGCTGATTTGAAAGCATTAGACACGCCAGATGATTACTCATAAAAATGAGCAACAATAAATCGCGCTTAGCAATTTCACGAAAGCAATGTGATGAAAATTGTCACCTAGTATGGTGTATGATACAAAAGACAAACTAGCTTTGTGAAGAGCCAGGGTACGTTCAGATACTCTTCTTCAAATTACAAATTACAAAGAAGTTAGTCTGATGATAGTGTCGCAGTGTACGAACAACAAAGGATACGATGTTGATGATTGTCTTGACGGCTTTATTAAATTCATAGGACCTGAACCGCCCTGAGGAGTACCCTTGAAGGAAACTGAGTAGAAAAAAGCTGTTACCTTTGGGGCACAGTAACTCCTTCTGTAAAATTAAGTACTTTATTATTGTTAAAAAAAAAAGAATTACAGTTCAGTCTGCGAACAAATCGGACAACAAAAGCTTGTTCGAATAACGAACACCTTGTAGTACTGACAATAATTGAATTCTGCTTGGCGAAAGTTGTGTTCATCCTCCATTCAGGGAGACAGAGAAAATGTCCCTGAAATTATGCATGAAATTGTGAAAAGTGCTAGAGATCTGGAATTGGAGGTGAATGAAGATGACATTGAAGAGCTCATAATCGAATATGAAAACGATCTGACGTCAGAAGAACTCCGAGAACTCTTGACTGAAGAACACTAAGAAACTCAGCGAGATGTGCTTTCTGAAAAAGAAGAAAACGAAAGAGGACCAATGCCGACATTTGCTAAAATATCTTTTGAAGAAGTTGGAGGATGTCAGAACAATGGTCTTAAAATTGCACCCAAATCATGTTGAGGTCAATAGGCTTGGAGATCTCTACAACCACTATGCTATTAGTCACTGTAGTAGAATCCTGAAGAACAGAGCAATTGACATTGGACAGATTCTTTAACGCCCCACAAACGAAAAGAGGATAACTAAACGTAGTTTTAGCAATAATTTTTATTTATTTTTTGAATTTCCCGAATGAATTAATCAAATTCCCATTAAAATCTATGGTAAATCGATGATCGGATAACGAACAATTCGAGTAGCGAACATTGGCTTTGAACGGACTATGGTCGTTAGCCGATAACGCACCATACTATTATTCAAATAATAAAGTATTTATGTGAAGTAGATGTTTGCGTATTGGGCTGAACATTTTAATATACTTAACATTTAAGAACGACTAGTTCTTCGGAAACTTTGTAGAAACTTTGTAGATACTCGTATGTACAAGAAAATATGCAAGGGGATCAACAGAAAAATAATTTGCTGAAGGAGGTGGTGTGATTAGATTAATGAATATCTCCAGGACAGCTCATACTGGAATATTAAAATTTATAACGATTACGTCTACTTTAGAAGAAAAGTGAATGACAAAAGTTTTTGGAGTGAGTGAGGCGTATGTGGAATTGCAGAATAAACACTTTCTATCTCTCAGAAACCGCTTATGATAGAAAATTTAGTACACGCATGAGCAAACAGATACCTTCTTACAGTTTGACCAACAGGAATTCCACACAATAAAGAGGCTCTGTCCAGACATTTTCTAATTGTTTTACGACTTGGATACTATTGTTAATTCTTTGTTCATGAGGAGATAGAAAGAGATATCATCAAGAAAATTATGTTCCAAATTTAAACCAAAAAAATCTAGTTGAACTGCGTGAAATGGCCACGAAAAATGTCCAAACTTCATAAAATTTTACAAGTTCAGAGTTCACCTTTTATTCGGTTAAAATAAAATTCTTTTATCGGGTGCAAATTTGTAAAAAAGAATGTAAAATGTTCGTGAACATTCTTGAAATCTAGTAAGTTTGGTAGTTCTCTAATTTTGAAGGTACTTTTCCAGATAGAGAAAATCTGCACAAGCCGAATGTCAGTTGTTCAGATCAGGAGCATTAACTCCATCGATTTAGAATTATACGACACTATCCCGAAATTATTGGTTGTGTTATTTTTAGTTATATGTTGTTAAATAAACAGTTAAAATATTAGGTATTTTTGGATTTTCTTTTGAAATATGTACGAGCGTAGGTTACAAAATGTACAATCTGGAAAATAATAGATTGAGCTGCGATAAAGTTGATTTTGCTTTCGCGACATACGCAGATTTCTCTTTGAGATTCGGGGCGCACTTGACTTGATACATGAATTTTTTTATAAGAAGTATCGAAGGATCTTGCAAGCCGGCATATCTTCCTGATATCGGCGAGGTTCTTGCAGATTTGCCCAACTGTGATGTTTTTCTTGCTATAAAAAGCGTGGCAAGGTGTGATTTCAGCAACAAGATTACTGGTGTTGCCATCTATTCACCGAAAGCAGCCACATTTTTTAAGTGACTTCTTGACTTCTTGAAGAAAAGTGTCTATGATATTGTTATACCCCTTCAATTGTAGCATCCCATAGTCATTTTTGTCTGACTGTGATTGGTTTCATGTTTCTGATTAAGGATCGTGAAAAATAAATTTCGGAGAGTTAACACTCTTCTAAACGGTACATGATAGATGTTATAACATCCGGACAAGGGCGCCCATAGAGTGGGGAAAGAGGGGGCACTTGCCCCCACCAGTATTCTACCTTCTAGTATTAAAAAACCCCATTTCGTCACTTGAATAATTCTTTTTTTTTAATACAGTGTAATTAAAACCTTTTAATTGATCTATTACACATAGGGCCATTATTACGATCTTCAGTTAAACTCCAACTGGAACTTTAACTGGAAGTTTGGTATGAAAATCTGTCAGTTAAAGTTGTAGTTAGAACGTAACTGAACATCGTAGGAACGGGCCATAATTTGTTAAAATACTAACATATAGTTACTAAATCGACACCGTTTACTGTTTTCAAAACATCTTTTATATTTGTATTTAAAGAAATTACACTTGTTAAAAATTAAGGTTTTCTTACTTACTGTAGAAAAATTGGATTGTAATTCAAATTTAAGTAAACAAATAAAATTAAGATTAATAAGGTAAGGACATTATTTATTGGAAGAAGTAATTGAATTTCACACCCAGGCATTTTTCTTCATAGAAGTTTGGTATGACTTATGAAAAATACAGGAAAACCCAAAGGTCTCAGGCCCGTTCCTACGATCGTCAGTTACGTTCTAACTGGAACTTTAACCGACATAGTTAAAGTTCTGGTTAGAATTTAACTGACGATCGTAGAAACGGGCCTTAATGGTTTCCTGGGATAAAGTATCTGCTCCTTTCGACTTTATGCTGGGAAAGAGAGTGTTTTCAAACATGCAAAATTTTAAGGTATGTTGATTAAAGTAGCAGGATAAGAAGGATGTTAGTAACATTAGTACGTCTAGGTTGAAACTGGAGAAAGATCTATCGAGGTATAGCACAATAGACCACTGGTCGCGGTGCTTGGAGGAATCTCTCCGCCTCCGATGAAATCTAATCTAATCCAACATTAGTACATAGGTAGATAGATTGGAAATAGGGGTTGGTATGGTTAACCTCTGTCACTGCAGCCACAGTTGGGCTTATTGTGACGTCCCCCCGGTTTGACTATGATTCCTCTTCGATCCCTGCGCTTTCAATGAAGCCTAGTATTTTGCGAAGAGGAATGGTCAGGAATTCCGATGGGTCCATGAAACCCTGACCGAAGTGATGAAGCCTTTTGCGAGTTAAACCCTCACATTCACAGAGGATATGCTCTGGTGTTTCGTCTTCGTCATTGCATATTCTGCAAATTTTAGTCTCAGAGAGACCAATCCTATTGAGATGCTTCCTCCTGTGACAATGTCCAGTCAGAGCTCCCACTAGCGTTCGGGTCTGATATCTGCTTAATTTTAGATAATCAGATGTTCTTTTTTCCGAGTGTTTTGGCATAAAAAGCTTTGAGTGCCTGTTGCCCGGTGCCACATTAGTACATAACGTTTTGTTAAACCACGGTTATCACTTTTTAGTTATCGCTTTAAAGATTTTGGATGGCAGCCTAAAACAGTATCTTCTTTTCACTCTGTTTTCCAGTATTGATTCTTTCAAAATAAGTGTAACTACATAACTTCCCTCCCGAGAATTTCGTCTTAACTTAATCACAAAAAAGCTTTTATGCCCAATACGTTCCATTCCGTAGTTATCACTCCTTCGCGAAAAATAGGAACCATTATTATTAAGAACTTTTGTCTGGTAGCTAATTGAAAGAGTGCCGCAATATTGTCAGTTCCTGCAATATTAAATTAAGAAAATATTGTTGCGAGCTAGGGGTTCACCGGGATTTCAAGTAAAACACAATTCGGTTAAAATAAAAATAAGTGATTATTTATTAATCGCACTTTAAATTCACAGAATTATAATCGCACAATAATTCGCACTCTATGGCAATACCGCCCGCTTATACCATATATCGCTTGACTCGTTCACTTTCGTTCTCAACACGGTCGCGTATACACGCTGGCTGTCACAGACGACGTAATAAAAATTACTGTGTCTTCGCTGAGAGCTTCACCTGCTTATATACTAGCCGGTTGCAGTCTAGGATGTACTTGAACGTTCGATGCGTGTGGATTGTTCTAGAAAGCTTTAGAGCTTTCGATTTTGATCTTCGTTCAGTGGTTTATGTACAGGGTTCTAGTACATTGGAGAGCATTCGATAAGAAGGGAGATACAATCGTGTTGTTTCGCCTTATCTTCAGCTAGGTTTCTGATTGGGTTATTTTGCAACTAGGTATTCGGTTGTTGTTGTTTTCATTATGTGAAACGATCGAGTTGCATGGTTGCGCGGTTGCCAGGTTTACATGTAACAATATGTTTAAATTCCAGAACATAACTGTCATCACTTGTATTGATGAACTTTGTATGTGATGTACCCGAAGAAGTTGGGCGATCTTACTTGCTTTTCTCCCGGTGCGCAGATATTGTTTTGGTGCGGCAGAAAAGATTCAATGGTTCTTAACTGAGTGAAATTCACATTCATTCAATTCGTCACAAGATGTAGCTCCCGAATTTGCAAATTCCTTTTATAAGCCATAGTTCTGCCCCTCCCTACGAAATGTTGTATGGGCGCCCATGCATCCAAGCGTGTGATGTAGTATCAAATAGAACACTCTTGCACTAATTGTACCCTGTTAAGATTTTTTCCGTTCGCATTTCAGTTTTTATTCGAATATTAAAAAAAAAGAGAGAGTTTAAAAAATAATGTAATAAACATAATTTTGGAAAATAACCAACATGATTTTTTTTTATATGAAGATGTTGAATTTTCTAGACAAAATGTTTATGATTTTTACATCTAAAGTGGAAGAAGGCCTTGTTGAATCAAAAGATGTCATTGACTTCACTAGTGACTCATTACTTTTTTTTTCATAAAAGCTGAGCTATTTTTATTCGACACAAACACGATACACAATAATAACAATTTGTTTTTATTATCCATAATTTATCGTATATTCCGTCAATTCAAAAATAGAATGCGATTATTTATTAAAATGGCAATTTTAATGGATACTTAATTAATGCGAAACTTTGGGTGTGTGTAAATTCATTATGAAAATGAATTTAGTGCACTAAATAACGAAAGGTTTTTTTTATTTCGACTATCTTCGACAAACGAGACCAAATTTCAACTTTTATGAATAAAATTCTTCATAAGTTAAATGCAAATTATCGAAAAAAGCTTTATTGAAGTATACTGCTTGAATAATTATCAGTTTCCTGATCGTTTTTATTTGCAAAAATTCTGGTATAATACCGTTCCTAGTTGCGACATAGAAGATGCTACTGTGAGAGGTGTTTGAATTGAAAAACATTCTTCGCCATTTGTATGGTTGTCGGTAATGTATAAAATTTTCGGATTGCCTCAAAGACAGGCTCCTTGTCAAGTCGGCCTCTCCCTGGAAAATGTTCCTGTCTAATTGACGAATGATCAGGTTTGAAATCTCCACCTGGTGGAAATAAAAACAACCCTCCAAGATAGACAAATTATCGACAGTTGACTGTTGTATGGCGGTTCGTGTGTAATTTTACGATTCGGAGCTCGACAAGTTTTCGATTTTTTCCTAATTTCATTATGAAAGACATAATAAAAATTAAGGACCATCGGTGGATAATAAGGTATACATTTCCGGTTCTACATTCCGAAAATGTTATGCTCAAACCCGTACAACGAAGCAAGAATATGAACGATTTTTCTCTATGAACGGGCGGTATAAAATTCGAAATAACTTCACAAATGTTTAATATTCCGGGAAAAAGAAATATGGAATAATTATTAAATCATTTAAAACGAACATAAACCGTTTTTTCCTTACATTTTGGTGCTTGAAATTGGTTTCTTGAAAAAATGAATTTTGTTTTTGATATGTTATGATACGTTTGTCCTTCTTATTTAATTATAACAATGATTTAAGTTCACTTTAAGGGTAGCTTGTAGGGTAAAAAAAGAAAAAGAAACAATTTTTGGTTTTCGACTAATTATTAAAACATATTTTTTTCCTGATAAAACAAGACCAAAATCGCGACATTTGGGGGCTGGAAAGTGCCTAAAAATAAATTTTAAATTTAAAATGGAAAAATGGAAAAAAAAATTTTAAGTTAAATCTATAATACTCGTATCATCTGATGACTTTATTGTCAAATGATAAAAATCAGTGTTGCTTCAGTTAGTTTACAAGATTTAAAAAAGACTAGAAAAATTACGAAAATTTATTAACATAAGATTCTCTAAGAAATGACGCACAACCGACATGCAGCTGACACACTGTAGTCGAAAACAAAATGGTTTCGTAAAAAATCATGTTTTTTGAAGCGTTTGCCACGTTTTCTCGCCAACCGCTTATCAGAATTCATTCATTATTCTTTTGATTGTTTTGAATAAAAGAAGATTATCAAATTTAAATAACGCAGTATCGATCTGTAGGCTATAAAGGAATGTTCAAAAAGTAGCAATCTTTAAACAGCTGTTATAAAAAAAGTCAAGTGATCTTTTAAAAATGCTTCGATCAAGTAGTAGTACTAACAGAGTTTTACAAATAAAAAAAATTTTAGAGTGATATGATTGGCGGTTTAAGAAAAAATGAGTCTCAAAAATGGTCATTTTTGCACTCCCTACAAGCTCCCCTTAAGCGATATTTTGTAGTAAAACCCTTTTATTATTGGGACTTGTTGGTCGTTTGTCCCGAGAAATAATTAAGTTGCGCCCATACTGTTGGAACTACTAACGTTAAAACGTGAAAATAAAAAAAATTATAAAGAAAAACGTCTTTTTCTTGCTGAAACTTCAACACAATCCACTCATTACACGGGAATTTTCCAAAGCTACCCTTCTTCTTGCCATCCAGCTTCCAGCATCCAATCTTACTTCCACAGATTATCATTTGACAGTTCCCGCTGGACTGTAGAGCGTAAAGTGGACGATGTTCGGTCGCCAAGTGCGAGTCGTAGTGGTGTTTTTATTTTGTTTACGTTTCACATATCTGCCCCGAACTGGGCATAAATTCTCAAATTTAATTTTTATATAGAGTCCAAAGTGTCGGAACAAAGAAGTGGTCCGGCCGAAATGACAAAGGGTTCGGTTTTACAATAATTTCCCATCTTTTCGAATCGCTCGCTAATTTCCCACTCTGTCCGTCCTTCTTTGCAGATAGAAACGATCCGGGACGTTTTTTCGGCGACGGTGTCATTTTCAAAGCGAAACTAATCGGGATCCTCGAAGTCGGGGAAGCGCGCGGCGATCGAATGTGCCAGGAAGCGCTGCAGGACTTGAAAATGGCAATCCGGGCCGCTGGCGAACACAAACAGCGCATAACAATTCACGTCACGATCGACGGGTTGCGGCTGCGCGATGAAAAAACCGGCGACTCCCTTTATCATCATCCCGTGCACAAGATTTCTTTCATCGCACAAGACATGACCGATTCGCGAGCGTTCGGCTACATTTTCGGATCGCCGGATAGCGGTCATCGATTTTTCGGCATCAAGACTGATAAGGCTGCAAGCCAGGTAAATGCCGGGAGCGCGCGTGCATAAGACGCAGTCGAGTCATAAAGATTAAAAGTCGGAGGCTTACGATAAAATTCTTTGCAGGTAGTTCTGGCCATGCGCGATCTCTTTCAGGTCGTCTTCGAGCTGAAGAAGAAGGAAATTGAAATGGCGCGACAACAGATCCAGAGTAAAATCATTCACGAGCATCAGCCGATCACGTTGAATGTTAAGAGTACCGGGACTGATCCTTTGGCTGCGTATAGTAAGACTGAGGCTGGTAAATCGAACATAAAAGAGGTAATTTCCATTTGATGATGTTAACCAGGAAGCGGGCGGGTGTTTTGATAAAATTCTTTCATGGTTTTGTTTTCTTTTTCAGATGTCACCCGAGTCCGTGGCTGATTTAGTCGATCTTGAACAGGAGTTGAGCTCAATTCAACGAGGAATAACACAAATGGAAAGGATCACACCAAATGAGCCAACGGTTTCTATGAAAGGACTGTCCGAAGAAGATCCGTTCGGTGACTCATTCACTATCTTCCCCGTAAGTAGATCTATAAAAATATAATTTTCCTTTCATACGGTAAAGGATCGTGCAAACGTGCAAGGAAATTGGAGTTATTGTAAAATGACTGAACAAAATTTATAGACCTGTAAGTCCCTTTTAAATAGAGACGACGTTGGATCTGTCTTTTAAACTTTTAAGACATGCAGAAGGCTAGTACTTCGAGGAGAATTCGGGGGCTAATTCCAACTTATTGCCGAAGGGTCATACCTATGTCAAATAAGGAATATAGAAAATAGGACCGCTACCTTTGACCTCTTAACTCTGAGATTAAAATGGTATTGCGTAAAACATTTTTAATTTCAAACCGAGTTTTACGATATTTGCGTCGTAGAACCAACGTTGCCTTGGTGCTCATTAGAGGTAAACACTTTTTCTCCTCATATGTGAGGTCATATCAAGTGCAAAACGGACCCTTTCGAGTTGTGGTTATAAAGCACCGGTCATGAACAGTCATCAACTATTTTTTGTTATGAGCAATAACCAAGCAGCTTTGGTCAAAATGATGCCAACAGATTCATACGCTTATTTGCTCACGTAAAATTTGGTTATGTACATAGTCTTCAGTTGACTGTGAAATGACGACTTGGGTCTTTATCCATTCAGCTCCATAAAACAGCACAAACAACTAATCGAGTTCCAATGACGTAACCAGGTGATCTACGTATTTTTGTGCTGCTCACTTTTGGTGTTTATTTTAGAGGTTTTTTCTTATTATTTTCTTTCTTTTCAGACATACCAACTGTTGCCGCCCCCAGAATCGTCAAGATCCCGACATTCCAAGCCCGTTAAACCACCCGACACCATATCCGAATCGCCAGCCCCATCTTTTTCGAATAATCAACCACTTTCCAACCTTGTAGCAACCACCACTACGACCAACACTAATTCGTCCGAAAATTGGCTCGAGAATAGGGCAGAGGTATCCCCCATACCATTCGAACCACCACCAAAATCTCTAGATGTTTCGTCAACAACAACCGCCGCCGTTACTCATATCACCGAAGATATTCCAATGCAAAAAACCGGTGAGGATATTACTACTAAGTCGGGGAGTACAGCAATAAGCATTGCTCCTCCAACAACAACAAAAACTCAATATATAGACGCATTTACAGATCTCGATCCGTTAGGTACAGGCAAAAGTAAACCGTACATTGACAAGAAGTATTTCTTCCATGAGCTTAAAAATCCGCCGAAAAAAGTTCTCAAGGATTTGTCCGGACAGGACGGAATATTTGCAGCGACATTTCGTGAAAACGATAGCAGCAGCATTGACGTATTCGAGAATAGTTCCGATTCGTTCGAGTCAGCGGCTAATGCAGAAAATAACTCGGGCGATTTTACATCGAAGATTTATCCCGAAACAAGTTTGTTTGCAAAGCAAATTAATTCAAATATTGGTCATAATGATAAAGTTTTTAATATAGACTTCGAACGAGCCAAGATGGATGAGCCAATAATGATGCCACGAGATACAGATCCGTTCTCGCCGACACGAAAGAAAAGCGATCCATTTCAAGAAGGTGATATTTTCAGTAAATTGGATCCGTTTGAATTTGATTTCGGTAACAAGACGCCAACAACGGTATTGCCGGAAACGAAAATTGTATCGGATGAAACGACTAAAACCAAAAAGGATATAAACGTATTCAATGGACCGCTCCAGGTTAACCTGCCGCCAGAGAGCTGGACGTCGAGCATTGCCCAGAAGAAAATCGAAAGGCAAACAAGTGAATCGCCTACGTCAACTAGTCGAAATCGTCCCAGTGTTTTCAAACAGAATACTGTCGATGTTATAAGCAGCATAAGCTCAAAGAAAATGCCACACTTATTCGGTCAAAAATTCTCGAAGCGAGACTCGAACAGCATAAATATGAGAAGGCTACAGGAAAGCGATTCGTTGAGTGAAAACGAAACAGCTCCTGAACCTCCGCCCCGACCAGATTCTGCTACACACATAGAACCTCCTCCACTTCCGCCCAAAAAACAATTTTCCGATATTGTTATACGTCCGCGCATCACTTCCTCTTCAGTAATACCGCCGCCAATACGCTACGATTACGTAACGGCTAAAATGAAATCGAATCAGAGCTTAGATTCAGCACCGCCGATTCCATTGCCATCGCGTAAAGTAGGTCGAACAGATTCAAGCTTTCCAGGACCGGGTCGACCAGGTCGTAAGCCAGGTGAAGAAGACGATTACCTAACACCGATTTCTTCTCGGAGTGATGTGCCTCCACTTCTTCCACCACCCCAAACGAAGGGAAGAGGTCGCCGATATGAATACCTAGAGCATAAGACTGAACACGAAATTCCTATAGTCAATAACGAATTGAAAAGCGAACCGATACTACCGGATATTACACTTAGTCAGCTTCTTACGTTAGGCATAGACGAGTTGGCTACGAAACTGAATGTTCCCACCTCGAAGCTTAGTACAATGACTTTGGTCGAGTTGACAACGTATCTATCCGATTTCATAGAAACTGCAAAACGAACTCAGGACCCTCATCAAAGGCATGTTGACGAAACGCCAGTATTTAAAGTGAATTTTGATCAACACACCGATGCTACGTTTGTGGCCAAGTTCGATGACAATTTCGGCGAGGAGATTTCGGTTCCGTTCGTTGCGAACTTTTCAAATTTCGATGCTAAAGTCGAACAGTCAGCCGTAGCACCTAGTCTAGTCCCTTCTGCAGATCGATATGCAGTTTTTCGTGAAATTATTGAGCTTGAGAAACAAAACGACGATTCCGAACAGGTTGACTCGTCTGGGCAGGAGGACGAAGCGATTGTCACAGTAGGCGAAAGTGCAAATGAAACTATTCAATACCAAGACGAAATTATAAGCAATGTAGTTCCTGTAACTAAAATCGATACGAAAATAACCGAAGCAATATCCCATGCCAAAGATAGGTATGCCGCTTTACGCGATATTATTCTAGTGGAAGATTTATTCGAGAAGTCAAGCCGACAGGCCGATAGTTCGCAAAGTTCCAATCTAATGGACGACGGTGATAAAGACGACGAACAAGATGTATTCGAAGAGGCGGAAAATGATAAGTCGACAAACGATGAGACTAGTCCCGAAAACAATAGTAACTCGGGCGAGGGAATGGACAATGGTGAGTTAACGAGAAAAACTCCCGACTTGAAACAGAACGGTTCGTTTATGCACACTCTGACTGTATCGAATAACGACGACTTGGAAATCGATGAATATATGAATCGTGCCATATCCAACTTGTCGTTAGACAGTCGCGACCGTTTAACGCCAAGCGTTAATAAATCTCCAACGGCTGTCGAAACTGGAACTTCCCCGAAACCAGGTTACCAACGAAAATCTCCAATAACGCCGCTTAATACACACGGTATAAAGTCGCAATTCAATGACATGTCTACATCACCCATTCCAATTCAAAAGTCTCCTGCGACAAAATCGCCTCTATCCAAATCCCCCTTATCGAAATCCCCGCTTACAAAATCTCCAATACCCCAATCAGCGGCCATAGTAAATTTAATCGATACGAAAAAGAGACCGAATTCGGGATCCTTGAGTGACGTCATATGCGGATCATCACCCGAAGCCGATAATATTATTCCCGATCAATCGTCAAAAGCAGCAGTAACAAAAGCTGCTGCCGAATCTTGGGCAATATTTGAGAAATCAATTGATAAAAAACCACCGACGGCCAGCAATCAAAGTATCAAATCGCCAAAACTACCGAGCAAAGAGTTGCCCGAATCACCGTGTTCGTCGGACGGGAAAGACGAATGGAAGGGCGAACAGGACTATGCGAAGAAATGGTCGAAGGGACAAACTTCGTCGTCGTCGAGAGATTTAAGTCCGTGGGATGATGATGCTCCCGATTACAAGAAACGACCACCGACCGGAACTGATCGTCACGGGTATTATATGAGACATGCACGGCGAATGAATTCGTGCGATGACGATTACGAGTGGGTGTTTTAAATTTTCAGTTCCAATTGTCTGATATTAATAATAACTTTTCAGCTATGATGAAGACGTTTCGAAGAGACGAGAAAGAAGAATTAAAGGACCCACAAGCCGAAGCAGAGAAAACTTCGATTCCGGTAAGAAGTATGCGTGTGTGTTTTGTTTTTTGTTACAACAAATTTAGTTGGGAATGAACATCGAATTTATTTTGGCCAGAGGTCGAAACATTTATATTCTCTCAGACCGAAAAACAGTTTCCTTTTAAATATACTCTGTTTAGGAATGACTCCAGAGCCTGATTGAACGCGGAAACCAACACAGAGTTAATCTCATTTGGGTTCCGGACCACAGAGGTTCGAAGGCAATGAAATAGTCGACGCAATGGTTAAACAAGCCTCAGAATCTAAATGACGAGAAGTCCGTCAAATAAATTGTGGATGCGAATTTGAAGGGAACCATCCTGGTGAACTTCATGCTTCATGAAACTCCTTGCTGCGTAAACTCAATGAATCAGGGTATCTTGGGCTTTGCGGATGATGTAAATATTCAAATCCAAGGAAGCGATCTCTCATTAATATGTGAGCTGATGACCACGGCTTTACGTATTGTAGAAAGTTGGCGGGGTCAGGGATTTTCTGGCAATGCCGTAGGAACTTTGTGAACTTTGAACTTTGGTGGACAGGATCAAGTCCTTACCTGATCTATAGGATAGCTGTCTGGTGGTCGGCGGTAAACACTTAGGGCCATTATTACGATCTTCTGTTAAACTCCAACTGGAACTTTAACCGCAAGTTTTGTATGAAAATCTGTCAGTTAAGTTCCAGCTAGAATGTAACTGAACATCGTAGGAACGGCCTTTAGAGTACTAAACTGCAACTCTGAAAACTTTAACGCCTGACTAGTCTAGGCGTAACGGGTGCAATGAGAACAACACCGACGGCAGCTTTAGAAATTCTTAACCTGGCACCTCGATACCTTTATTGAATATGAGGCGGCGAGAAGTATTATTGCTCAAGTCATTTGTATTTGTTCGGAAAGTTAAGCATCTATTAAATCCTTAAGCTCGACCACAGTTGTTAACTTCTTGTTGAGGAGGGCATTGGGGAGAGACTGTAGCGTGGCTTCCGGGACACTCGAACAAACTATGAAACGAGGAGGTCGACTTGCTCGCACAAATCTGAACCTGAACGGTAAATCTTTATTACAAATTTATATTTTTAGATTCACAAAATTGGTATCATCCTACTAATCATCATCATTGGTCACCGCCAGAAGAAGATGACAATCGACCGCGAACATTTGATCGTAACTTATATGAACGTGGCACCTATGGTCCGCCGCCATTTGACAAGCGGGATCATAAGGGCGGATCACATTCGTCCTACGATCGACGTGACTATAAAAACTACGACAAAAGGAAATATTATCGCGAATATTCACGTCCCGACTACGATTTCGAATCGTACGGTGAATCGCCAGATATAAAAGATCGCAAGATGATGTACTACGGTGATAACTTTGAGAAGACTAAGTCTCGCAGAGATTACGAGAATATGTACGAAGAAGGTTTTCAACGCGACGGTCGAGCCCATAAGGCTAGAGATTTCTTTTATGATCGCGACAGGAAAAGTTTTGATCGTGATAGCGTAGAATCGTACGATAGTACTACGCGACGACACAAGAGCTTCGGTAGTGGCGATGTATACGGCAGTTTGGATAGTAGAGAAGAGTTTCGTGAGAGGTATATGGGTGTGGAGAAGACGAGATCATTACGCAAGAATATAAAAATCCGAGGAAGTGAAGATTACGAACAGGATTCGGAGAATGGTGTGCAGATTCGTCGTGGTCCAGGTGATACTAGAAGTCTCCAGAGACCAACACAAAGTGCTCGAATTAGGAAGAGCAGTGGATCGAGTCCTTGGGATGGAGAAGGTAAATTAAAAAAAGAAATTTATAAAATTAGTTTATTTATTTGTTGTCCTCGCTAGATCCTGTTCCTGCGCCAATTCCTGGGCCCGGTCAAAAGGGTTGGAAGCGACCTTCTAGCGCGTCTGAGTCTGAAAGGAGATTGGCTGAAAATCGACGAGTACTTTGTCACACATTGTCCGGGTCGGATGGTGAAAAAGATCGAAGGTAAGCTCAAAATCGGGCGACTATAGTTCCTAGTGTAACAAATGAATAATTTAAGGTTCCGGAGAAAATCACGAACACGTGGAAAAGATGATCCAAGACAACAGAATTTCGGTACGTCGCGCTATCCTGCGCATCGAGATGAAAACTACGAATACGTCGATTATGACGAGTACGGAATGCCGTTGGACGAAGATAAATTCGAAAGGTTAAATAGACGACGTCTGGATATGCATCAACGTATGATGGAAGCTGAAAGACGGAAACAAGGTGAGAAATTTGGTTTTGATGAAGACGACGATGCCGTCGTGGCATCAAAATATGTAGCCAAAAAGGAAACCTTCTATCCGGATAAAGATCGTCACACACACAAGTTCGATGCATTCGAAGAAACAAAAAGTGGTAAGTCTTTACGTCGCGAATTCGATTTCGATGATTTCGAAGATACGCCGCGATCGAATGCAAGCAGCAGTAAATTCAATTTCGAAGAGCACGGTTTCGAGAGCGACTTCAATTCGCCGCCGGCCACAACTGCAACATCGAACACAACAAAATCATCGTTTCGATTTTCCAATGATTTTTCCGAAAAAGAAAAGCAAAATGTAACGACAACGGCTGTTGCAAGCTTCGAAACCGAATTCAATCAAACGCCAACACAAAAATTACGTTTTGACGATAACGTAACCGTTTCGAAATTCGACAACGATAAGCCTGGTGCGTTCGAAGATGATTTCGCCAAGGCTGAATTCGTGCTCGAAAACGAAGATCGCTGGACGACAGAGTTGCCAAAGAAGAACAGTTTACGTTTAACCAAACGACAAGAGCAAATTAAGAAATCCGAATCGGTTAATATATTCGGTCGTAAGTCTGAAGATCCGTTCGAATATGATGATTTCTTCAAGTCGTCGTCGCCGCCCGAAAAGGACGAGACAGCTAAGAAGAAGAATGACGGCGGCTTTCAATGGGAGAATGATTTTGCAAAGTTCGATGAAAACATGTGATTTGTTGATTGTATGAAAAGTGCATCGAATCGATCGGAATGTTTCGATGCAGTTGTTGATGGACACTCAACATTGAGGCTAACGCGTAAATGTCTATTAGTCAAATTTGTTATGAAGAGCTTATTACGGTATCAGATCAGATACAAGGTGTTGTAAACTAAAAATGGTTTTAATTATTTATGATTAATTTATTTAGTATTAAGTTTTTTTTTTATTATTTATTGGACAAATATTTAAGCTTAAGAACGTTGTAATTGTTTATATCATTTTTATGTTGTATCCCGATTGCATGTAGTAATTTACCGTTCCTTTTATTATAATACTCAGAATGAAAGGTTCATTCGGATTGATTCGCCACCAGTCGTCTTCTCGTGGAACGATACGCAATCTCTCGTAACTTTGTACTTTAAGGTACATCTCTTAGAATACAGTAAATTTTAGCCAAAGGGCTGTAAAATATAGTCCTCCGTGAACATGGTAGCGAGATTACATACGATGAAACCGATTAGGAGTCGATTGATCGACTTTCAATCAAATTCCGAAAAAGGCTCTCATTCACAAAAAATTCTACGAATCTCTAAACCTCAACTTACGGTACCGAGCCGCCACCCACCGTCTTCCTAAAATCTCTCGCTGCAGCCCAAGTTCGATTCCGCTCCCACATTCGAGTTTTCCTTTGGTATTCCCTCATTCGATCTCCCAAATAAACCGGGAGGTACTCTAGACTGGAAATACGTCTAACTCGATGTTCCAAAAATTTGGATCCTTTCGCCTCGATATCCAAGCGGACTCCTCTTTCCAATAATAAGAATTCCTCTCTTGATCACCAACTAGACCTTCTCGCCTCGAGATCCATAACCAGACTCCCCTTCGTTTTTCAACTTCGTTCCCATTTATTGTCCAGAAATATTTTTCGACATTTCAGCGAAAATGTCTTGCGGTAATTCGAACAGTCTCGGTTATCGACGGTCGAAATTGTTCCCGATTGGGGAATTGTTTTTGCCAGATACTGTCAACGCAAGATATGCCGCTAGTAAATACAGAGTACTCCGATATTATGGTGATGATTTGTATAGTATAGAGAAGGTGGAATGGCTTCATCTCAAATTAAATGCGACTTAGCCCAGATATGCGAATTGTACTCAAAACGTGATCTGATATATACCTTATAGATTGCAGCTAAATCAGTCGCCGACGTTTGGAACTTAAACGTCGAGTAACATGAATTTAACTGACGAAAAAGGATACAATTGCGACTGACTCCAAAAAATTAAAGGGACTGTGTTTTAGAGGCGTTAAACTCTAATCTGTTTTTCTTGCCCCATTCCAAGACTGCGGTTAGAGTCTACCGAAGTCTAACCTCGCACGTGCTTTTGGAGCAGAGTCGAAATAAA
This sequence comes from Beris morrisii, assembly GCA_951812415.1. Classification (NCBI taxonomy): domain Eukaryota; kingdom Metazoa; phylum Arthropoda; class Insecta; order Diptera; family Stratiomyidae; genus Beris; species Beris morrisii. The sequence continues at coordinate 31,369,555 of OX638310.1, forward strand.
AGACATTATCCAGCGTTTTGTCATTTGTGAAACTATTAGTTAGGTAGAAACAACAGAAGGTTGAAATAGAGTAGGATAGATAGAACTGAGCCCTGGGATTTGGTGGAATCGATTGGGATAGGAGACGAAGAAATTCCGTGAAATGCCAAATTCCTTAACTTTTAACTAAGATACATTGATGTCAAACACTTTAGAAATATGAAGAGCAAGCATTTGATTTTCGCGGAATTTCTGAACGAGTTCGAGCGTTCCGTTAAGCAAAACCAAAAGATCACCTGTAGAACGACGAGAACTGAATACATAATGGCGGTCGTGAATTAATCCATCAAGTAGTTGACTATTTTGCGATTGACAGCATTTTCCATTACCTTAACGAGCACGTATGTAATGGCTATAATTAGCGGAGTTCGGTTTTTTTTTCCTTGCGGCTTAGCCAGAGAGGATAACCATTTCTTGGGGACAGTGGGCGCGATACCATCCGGTCTAGCAGACTTGTATGCACTAAACTTCTGCAATATTCAGAAAATAAGTATAGAACGAAAACGACGTGGCAACAGCGAGAAACCAGAAATTGGTAGAATGAGTTGGATTTTGGTTCGAATGTGCCCTATATCTCTTCTGGGGTATTTTGCGGCACGGTGACTGCTTCCAGTTTTTTTTTACTTAGATCATGGTTAATAACGACATTGGACTTGAACGCAATTTGCCACTGCGACAGCGAGGTTAAGGCAAAACTTGTTGCCAAGAAATCAGCCTCTTCGACCGATAAAAAATAAAATATCTCGTTCTTTTGCCGTCGAAGGTTTTGATCAGATGCGAACTTAAATCGGTTCAATATGCTATTCAAGGTATTCCTTAATATTTTTAGAGCGGATTATTGGTAAAGCAGTCGAATCGATGTTTCAAACGGTTTACGATTGCAAGGACATTATAAATTCTTTCCATCTGCTTTCAATTTAAAATTCCGTTAAGACGAAAAACTAGTTTATTTACAAAGTGGTTCTGTTATTTTTAACTTTCTTTAAAAAAAAAAACTAAATACATAATAGCTAATTGTAATCAGACTAATTTTTCATAAATGTACATTCAAATTTATAATAGTAACTGTAAACTGTATCGTAACCTGCGCCCACAGTGATCAAAAAATAAATAAATAAAAATACTCAAGTTTTTGTAAAACCAAATAAAATTTAACTTTCGTTTTGTTTTGACAATAACGTAAAAACCGTTTCAAGAAGTGTTGTTCCATTGAAATTCGTAAATTCTTACGTAATTAGCAAACAAAAAAATTATCAACTATGAGATTTAGGTGACACTGCGAAATTGTTGGGAACTTTTTCTCAATGGCACATGTTTACTTTATTATAGTCTCATAATGAACGATCAAATTAATCGACATGAGAAGAGTTTCTTTTATATTTGAAGCGAATTTGATTAACTGAAACTGAGATTAAAAAAATCGAATGTTGGTTCGCAAATTTCAGCCTTAATAATGAAAATTTGGAAGAAGTCAGATGAAAGCTAAAGAAAATAGATTCATTTTTTAGTAATTAATGTGCATAAAATAATAAGAATGCAAAATATTTCCATGTTTAGACATAAAAAAAATTATACATAATATTTATAATAAAAGTAATTGTAGTAAAATAATAAAATCAAAAGCAAACAATTAACCGAAATCAATAATACTCAAAATATGCCGAAATTCTCACATCTAATTGTAACTAATGTTTTTTTTTTGTAAATAAATATTTCATGTTTTTTTGTTGTATAAATAAAATGAAAATTATGTAAAGTGCAAGAATTAATAAACGAAATTGTATTTGATATTGTAATCGATTTTAATTGGAAATGGTATTTCGTTTGCGCATTTTCAATTTAGTTTTAGCAACTGCAACTCTGGAGAAGAGATGAAGCAACGGATGGCAAATAGACGGTGACCAAAAGCTGCACGAAGCACACACTATTTATTCGTGCCACAAAGAAAGAAACACGATACTGTGGCAGTTTGACTTTAAACGATGTCTGAACAAACATTTTTGCATAAGCCATTTGATAATGCTTAGGTTTGGAGGACGGTCTGAAATCCCGAATCACTGCGGCCTCAATGGGCCTATTGTATTTGTCCTCCCTTACTCACTCACTCAGGACGGTTATATCAATACATTTTAATATGCTCCTGAGTGGTATTAGGAAGTAATGTCCAAGAAGTCCGAGTCGTCTGTGTGCGAGTTCCTCGCAGTGGCATAGAACGTGCACTGCAGTTAATTAGCGCTGTCGACCGCCGAACCTGATTCCGGCTTATTTTGAGCAAATCGGAGGTTCGCTTCTTGGAACAGTTTGGATTGTCTGCACCCCACCTTTCCTGTCCAGTGGAGATCAGCTTGGATGTTAATCCAATGAAAAAGCCTTTCATTTGCCGCAGCTATTGGCATTCCACAGAAAGGTAATGGTCCTGTGAATTTTAAGTCATCGCCTTTTTTCACTAGCTGGTCCACAGACGCATTGCCTACAATATCACTGTGTCCAGGAACTCATTTCAGTATGACTACGTTTGAAATCGCTAGCCTTTTGAGTTCTTGTAAGCAATCCCACGTTCAGTGCGATTTAAAGCGAAATGGTTGAAGACCAAGTAGTGCTGCTCTGCTGGTAGAGAAAATGTAGATCTTGTGATTCGTGTATCCAATTCTAATGTTTGCCTTGATGCATAGTTCAATTGCATGAAATTCTGCTTGGAAGATCGTATTTGACTTGTCGAGGCTGGTATGTATGTCGACCCTTGGGCTGTGTCCATATACTCCTGGTCCAACTACTTCATTTATCTTGGAGCCATCTGTATACCAGATAAGTGCTCCGTTTTCATATTCAGGCGCCTATGTGTTTCCCAGTCCTTGCGAGTTGGGAGCATCACTTATATTTATAATGTCTTCTTATATTTGAGAAATGTGATCGAAAGCTCCGCACTTTAATGAAAAGGCATCGGTAAGTTACAAAAAAAAACCAACATAAAATCTTCTTAGCAAAACAAATAATTTATTTAACACTTTACACATTGAGCTATAATTTTTCTTTTTGAAAATGTCGCTTAGCAAACGTCTCACCAACCAACAGAGGAAAAACTAAACTAGCTTCGCAATAAATCTTAACCGGATCGGCATCCTTTTTTATTTTTCCCCACGAAACAGCCTCGTCCGGTCTCGCGCCACTATCACTTCCATCGAATTCCGATGCCGTGTTAATAAAAACCGAAAAATCCGCACCATTCCGCATCAAATTTGCATTACAGATATGATGTTTTATAACACCACCGCCGATAATAATCATACCACTATTGCTGGCTTTCACCGCCATCGTATTCAATCTACGCAAGTCCGATACGATGTCCAAAACAAAGCCCGGATTTCGATACGAATGAAAGTACATCATATCGCCTAAGCTGCCATCAGTAAGAGCTGGACAGAATACTGGTATTTTGTTTTTCGCTGCCCAATAGTAAATTGACGACTGGTCGTTAATTCGTTCGCCCAACCGTTGAATAACTTTTGACGGTGACCAGAGAATATTTTTGTCCGTTTGATCTTTCAGCATTTCATCGAGTAGTGGAATGACCCAGTTCTCAAATTTGCAATAATTATCGTTCGGTACTAGTAAGTTTCCTATTCGATTGATACCCTGCTCTCGTAGTTTTTTTCCGGATAGTTCAAACGATCCTGTGAAATATTAAACAAAATGTTGTATACCGTTGCCCTTTCTTTTAAACTGCAACTTGTAATCGAACCTATGTATGTGGGTGCCAGGCACTTAATGAAGTCCTCTTCAATGCCGCCTGCTGTAGTCACAATGCAATCAATCATTTTATGCTCGACCAGGAAACGAATTGTTTCTCGCATTCCCGACGATGCCATATTTGACGTGTAGCCTAGAAATATTGTGCAATTCTTCTTCCGACGAATAAATTCATCATCTTCGTACGAGTTTTGGCTCTCTTCGGGTAATGTCATTTCTCGACTATCTAGCTATGGAGAAGTTTTAGTTATTTATATAAGATTTTCGTTGCTTTATTACTAAGAATGCAAGGAAGCTGATTTTCGGTTGAATCTTTAACAATAAACTCTATATTTGATAAATGAGAATGAAAGATGCTTATATTACTATTTGGGGGAATATAACTCACAAGAAAGAACATATTAGCAACCGTAGATTGAAATTTAACGCGCATACGCAGTGGTTTGATATCATCATAAGAGCATCTTCTTTCCATTTATTTATTTTGCATTGAAGATCAGTGACCAAAATGGTGGTATTTATCCCAGCCGGTTGTTAATGAACGATCGAGTGAATCCGGTTGTTAATGAACGATCGAGTGAATCCGGTTGTTAATGAACGATCGAGTGAATCCGGTTGTTAATGAACGATCGAATGAATCCGGTCGTTAATGAACGATCGTATCGATAGACGACATAGTAAGGATCGAACAGCTCTGATGACAGAAAATGCGAATCAAACCAAGTTTCTGTTATAACGATGATATCATATTCATGTAAGGACGAAATTTGGAAGAGCCAATTTGTTTTAGTACGGATACCGCTAGCTTGATAATACAGAGAGTAACGACGAGACACTAGCATCCACTTGCTGCATGTCAGTTGATTATCCGGTAGTGTCGCAGTGCAAACTTAGACAGTTTATGCAATAATCGTTTTTTGAATGTCGGTTGAAGCAGCAGCTGATATAACATTTTTCGGAAGATACTTGAAGAAGCAACCGAAGAGAGTTTTATAAAATTTTTTCGCTGTAATTTCACAGTTAGTTGCGTCAAGTACACAAGACCAAACGCACGAAGAAATATCATGACTTAAGGCAGTAAAATCAGCCTTGCTAAATTTTAGACGAGGAAAACTATCGGATGTAGTAATGTATTGGTAGAAATATTAAAACGAAGGACTGCATGCAGTGCCGGCTATATACAGATCCTAGAGTGAGTGGTGAAGTACACGAGTTAATTTTAAAGTTGCTCGCACTCGAACAAAATACCAAACCTAGGAATCTGCCTGTGCTGTTAGCTACAGGGTTGGATTGAATTAGACCTGCTGCAACTATACCACAACAGAATTGAGCGGCTTGCCAGAGAAGAAGCTGATGGCATAAAACAATCTTCATTATCGAAATAGTCCCACGACATGTGAGGTAGATTGAAATCACCAAAAATCAGCAGTTCATCTTGAGATTGAATTTGATTGCGTACAGATTTGTAGATTAAATGTGATGATGTCGGTGGTATATAAACTGAGACAATATATAATTTTGTATCACTAAGTGAAAGAGCTACATATAAGACAGCATCAACTTCCGGGAGATTTATGACTTCGGCAGGAAAACGAGTGTAAACAGTACTGAGCGCACTACCGCCCACTGAGGCATCAAGCAGGCCCAGATGACGATCTCAACGAAAAGCTTGACAACCGGCGTCAAATAACTCTACATCCTTAAAATTGTCGCAAGTACAAGTTTTAGTATAAACCATATATAACAATTGCGGAGTATAATTTGGAAAGTGTGGACAACTTCATATATCTTGGGGCTAATCTAGCAAAAGACGGCAACGAAACGGACGAAAGCAAACGACGGATGCTAGCAAATAAAACGTATTATTCGGTACGGTAAGATACAACCATGAGCTGTATCAACTCTTCGAGGAGCTAGAAGCTTTAACTTTCATCAAACTACGTAAACTGCAGTAGGCAGACCACACAAACGATGTGAAGACTCGGTTGATGAAGATAGTAAAGCCATCTTGCAGAGAGTCCTATGGGTTATCGATAGCTGATGCGAAAGACACGGACTAGTTTTGTTTACTAGGAAAAGAAAGACTGAAGGTTTAGTGTTACCAATGCTGAAGGGTGAAACTATTCAGCTCTCGAAGAAAGTTAAGTATTTTGGAGTTATCCTGGATAGCAAGCTTCTCTGCAGGGAACATGTAGATAAAAAAGGCAAACCGTGCGCTAGTAACATTCTGGCAGTGCCGGAGAGCTTTTGGAAGAACATGGGGTCTTAGGCCTTCAATGGTATATTGGCTATATACAGCCTTTATAAGACCCATCCTAATCTATGCATCAATGGTTTGGTGGACTAAGTCCAAATGTGCATACATTAGAGCTAGTCTCGCTAAACTACAGAGGACAGTCTGCATCGGTGTAACAGGTTCCTTGCGTACCACACCGGGTGCGGCACTCGATGCACTGCTCAATCTGCCACCGCTTGACATTGTTGTTCCGGCAGAAGCAATGAGAGCTAAACACAGACTAATGAGATTAGGCCTGTGGAGAAAAGAGCATTGTACGGGTCATGGAGAAAAGGCTCGAAGATTGTCTGGGAACTCCATCTTCGATATGCCGTCGGATGCTATGAGTTCGACCTGTATGCTCAAAAGGAAATATCAGGTGGAGATACAGAGTAGGGAGGAGTGCGAAAACCAGTCCATACTGTTTAGCGGATTCACTGATATATTCTATACGGATGGCTCAATGACGGAAGATGGGTCGGGAGCTGGAATGTACCTGCAGACTGAAGATCTCAGGTACTCTTTCGCTCTAGGAAAACATTCTTCGGTATTTCAAGCTGAAGTTTATGCGATCCTTAAGGCAGTAGAATAGATTATAGAGGGAAGATGGAGAGGCAGGATACAGCGACAATCAGGCCGCTCTACAATCCCTAGATAATCCAATCGTCTTTTAGAAGATAGTACGTAAGTGTAAAGAACGGTTGAATTCTGTTGGCAGATTCAATGACTTAAAGCTCATATGGGTTCCAGGCCACCAGTGGCAATGAAATAGCTGATGCATTAGCGAGGGCTGGATCGGAGTCAGCCATGGTCGGACCAGAAGTAGTTTTCGTTGTGCCGGTTGCCTCTGTTAGGGCTGCCATTGCTGAGTGGGTGAGTAAATCACACATTGAGAGATCGGGGCTTCTTCCGGGAATGCGGCAGACCAGAAACCTTGTTGAGGGACCAAGTGGACGAACCGCTGCTTTTCTTCTCAAATTGAGCAGAAAGGAATGTGGTAGTATGGTTGGCGTCTTCACAGGGCATAACTCGTGTGACCTACACCTGGTCAGATTGAGAATCATTGACGACCCCATGTGTACTGCTTGCGACGACCCAACGGAACATTTCCTTCTCGAGTGTCCAGCTTACTCTTTTGGGAGAATGCACGTATACGGCGTTGATGTTATGAGGATGGAAGAACTCCGTTCTCGCTCCCTACCTGAACTCTTAAAATTCGTGAGGACGAAAAAATTCGGGTAAAATGAGCCATGTTCGCCTGAATGCTCAAGATGCGCTGCTTTGCTGCGTGTCTTCCCCCACACCAAGCAACAACAACAAAGCCATCTTATAAATTAGCAGCTGGAGGACGCGGTCTTTGGATCGAGGCGATTGGAGGCGACGACTTCAGGAGGCCAGGACCCGATTTGGGCTGTCGCGTCATTGATGATGACGACAAGTTTCAGTAAGACAAACCACGTCGATGCAATACCCAGCCGCTGAGATGTAAAGCGCCGGAGTTTTGAAGCGTAATTAGCTTATGTTATTGGAATAAACGGAGATTGTCGGACCCCTTTTTAGTCCTTTCGACTTACGTCCCATTCCCGATTCAATTGTAATTTTTCCGGTCTGTAGATTTGCACACTGCTTAATAATAATAACAATTGATTTAATCCCGTCATGCTACATGGGCAAGTCATCCCTACTTCAAGAGTCGGAGGCAATACTGCCTCTTAGCTGAAGCCAAAACTTAATTTGAAATAAAACTCCAAGCTAATACCGTGATAGAGGCTTCTCCAAGAAATAGCAACAACCTTTAGGAAGCTGAAGTACTAGCTTGCAGAGTTCTTACACTTCTTTACCGAACGAACGCCAAGTTCAACAGCAGGATTATTTTTACTGCATTCTTGATAGAGAGAGTATCAGTATTTTAAAAAAGATCGCTGTGAAACCGATAGTTGCGTCGGGAATGTGGATACATCGCCCCAAATCGACGCACCCATTCTTCATGAAAATACGACGCTGTATTTGCCAGTTGTACCCCCAAATATTAACAATGATGGGTGAAAAATGCGCTGTAAATAACACATCGAACTTACCATTTTGTTGATTTCTACGAGAGCCTTGCCGAAGTTGGTGGCTTGAAACCCGGAATTGGCGTAGGAGTTGAGCAGTGCGGAATAATCGATGCCTTTATTCCAGTCATAGCCGCGCACAATTGGAGTTCCTTCCGGCAGCTCTTCGCTATGCACAAGGACAGCATTATTCGCTAGGAGCGGTTCACTTGCCATTTCCTTAATTTTTTTAACAAATTGAAGTTAGTTTAAATGGTTCCCCGCGCGTTAACTGTCGACTTTACGATTTCAGCCGGTGTTTTTGGGGTTAGAGCTCAAATGTCAATAACATTGTGGTGAAAAACTTTAACCGGGTGTTCATGAAGCCAAATCAAAAATTTTGCACAATGTAAAAGAAATGAATTATGAAGCGACGAGGAACGAGAAAACTTTGCCAAATATTTTAATTGATTAAAATGTGGAAAAGGAGGCACCAATGCGTGTAAAAACTAATGAAAACGATGAAATAAGTTCTCGCGGTCGTCGCTTTTCAAGAAGTCGACCGCGAAGAAGAACAAGCATGCGTAATCGCCATATTGTGCTTGTCATTGTAAAATTCGGCGAAGGCCTGGTCAAATTCATTTAATTATTAACAATGGGCCATGAAAAGAAAATTACTAATACGGATAGCGATGAGAACAAAAGTCCAGGTAACGCGTCGTTCTAAAGCGCGCGGCGTAATCTCAACCCGATCGAAATTTCGAGCATGGAAAAATCGCCGTGAGGCCGCACGGCCGGACTTGAAACCGTCCCTAAATTTCTTTTTCATCTTTTTTCAGAAACAGTACCGACCGCTGGTCCATCGAAACCAGCGGCAAAAAGTACAGAAGAGATGATTGACAACGTAAAAGGTAAATGTGTTTTTGCATTTGGAATTTTTCATATAAAAAACAGTCCCGACAGTTCGGTACCGAATTATCGATTTTGTGTCCTCAATTGCCCAACTAACGATGAGCTTTTGTCGCCTTTCAGTTCTCGTCGATACGCTAACGTTGGAGCAGAACTTCTTGCGCGAAAAGATGCTTAAGAAGTTTGCGTTCTGGTCGACACAGCCGGTCCCGAAAATGAACGAAGAAGTCTCGACGAACGAATCGATCGAACCGAACAAAGAGGTCTCGGAGATACGACAGGAGCCGTACACTTTACCCGACGGTTTCAAGTGGGACACGCTCGATCTGAACGATGACGACATCCTGACGGAACTCTACACTTTGTTGAACGAAAATTATGTCGAGGACGACGATGCAATGTTTCGGTTCGACTATCAGCCTGCCTTCTTGCGATGGTCGTTACAGCCGCCTGGCTGGACTCAGGATTGGCATGTTGGCGTTCGGATTGTTAAGTCCGGACGACTTGTCGGCTTCATTTCGGCAATTCCCGGACAGTTGAAGAGCTACGAGCAAGTGCTAAAAATCGTCGAAATCAATTTTCTTTGCGTTCATAAGAAGTTGCGAAGCAAACGTGTCGCGCCCGTTTTGATCAGGGAAATTACGAGGCGAGTTAATTTGACCGGAATCTTCCAAGCCGCTTATACAGCTGGCGTTGTGCTGCCCAAGCCAATTGCAACCTGCAGATATTGGCATCGATCGCTTAATCCAAAGAAACTAATTGAGGTAAGGCACATTTTTTATATTTCGTTCCCGTCTCTTGATAAAATCATTTACGTCCCAGTTAGTTCTATTTAAAACGCAATTGAAGGTCCTAAGAAGGCGCTTAGTCGTAACTTAGTCCATTTAGAAATATCCACCTTCATACAAAATCAGATTAACGTACATCAAGCCGGCAACTAAAGCTCCAAAACAAATTGTTTGGTGCTTTAAAGGTACGCGTCCACTAGAGGCGGGTGCGGGACAGATTTTTGTTTCTGCGTCCACTTGAGACGGATCACGGAGACTGAAAATGCCGACATCATCTGTTTCGCTGTGACCACTGCGATGGGATGGGGTGGGACGAGCAGGGGCGCCATTCTGCTCGAACAGAAATCCGCTCGCAAAGCGATCCACCAGCAAAATCCGTCGCGCACCGATCCTGCTCGCCTTCAGTGGACGCACTTCCATAACAATGTATGACAGGCGGATTTTTGCGATGCGGCCCGGCCGTAGTGGACGCGTACCTTAATGGAGCAAATTGGGAAGATCTAAGCGAAATTATCAGAGCAGTTGTCTGTGATTAATCTTGTAAACTGATTGCCGAGACTATTTTTAGGGGCTGCAGATCTCATAAGTCATAACATGATAAGAGACAAACTATCCAAGGACTAAGTAGAGCACGTATCATTTGGCTGTCCGACGGAATCGATTTTTAATGCCCGTCAGGCAAACATTCCAAATTTTCAATCCCCGAGTAAGTTGGTCTGAAATTTTGATGTTGTCAAAGCCTGGTTCATCGGGCAACGAACTCGTTCACAGCAGCAGTCAGCGAGTTCCAGCCATCTCGCTCTCGATCTCGATCACTTCAGAATGGTGCCCAACGTGTGGCTAGCCGCAAAGGCAGGAATAAACAAACTCGTTATTGATTAACAAGCGCGAGGGTCGGCTTTTTTTTTGTAAAAATGGTGGCTTAAGGGTCTTGAAGGCGCTGAGGAAGGTTAGGTTAGGTTATAGTGGCAGCCATCCAAACTGGATCGACTCACTTAGACCATTCGGTTGGTCCATTGTGATACCACACCCGTGACACCTTAATGAAGTCCCATATAGGGAGTTATCGTAGCATTGCTACAGGGGAAAGCTAGTCGAACCAGCCACAGATGCGAATGAACTTGGTTAGTTCATCAATTCGTGCTCCAGGCATGTCCCCGAGTCTGAAGAAGAAGTAGCTGCCCATGACTCTGAACCTACAGCTGGCTAGCTGCGGACACTCGCAAAGTAGATGCCTAACGCTCTCTTCTTCTTCACTTCTGCAGTAGTCATTATATTGAACGCCTAAGCGTTGTGCATGTCTGCCCGTTATGACTGCCGTAATGTTACGGGTCTCTATACGACTTCTTTTCAGAAGATCGGCAGTCCTTCTAGGATGTATTACTGGCTATAGCTGCCTGGAGGTTTCACACGTAGTTAGGTTGAACCATCTGCCATTGGTCAGCTCCATTGCCTTCCTGTCAAGATTACTCTTGACGTAATTGAGCGGTATTTTTATCGCTTGGGTTGCATGTATAGCAACCATTTCAGATCCAGTTTTGGCCAGCTCATCGGCTGCCTCATTTCCTGGTATCACTTTGTGTCCAGGAACCCAGCACAGGAGAACCTTATGAGCTGCGCCCAATGTTTTCAGACGCTCCCTACACTACCTCACTAGCTTTGACTTGACTAGGTTGGAGCTAAGAGCTTTCATTCATGGCGCTGAGGAAACACGCTATGCGGCTAGTGGTAGCTGAGACTGACATGTGCAGGTTCTGCCATGATCTGTACGCTGTGGAGGACATCACTCAAATCTTGTGTGAGTGCCCAGGGATCGCCAGAAGGCGATTGAGATGGCTGGGTAGTCTTTTCTTCGATAACATCGAGGATTTCAGGTCGTTAGGGGAAGACAAACTGGTCAGGTTCTGCAGGGAATTGGAGTGTTTTTGACGGGATGGAACAGCCCACGAGAATCTGAAGGGATCGCAATGGGCCCGTATGGCGCCTAGTGAGCGCGGTAGTTCTAGCGCTGCGCCCCTTCTTGAAACTAAACTAAGAGTCTTGAATAGGTCGTTTTATAAAATATTGCATTTGGGGTTCACTCCAGTCAAAACAGAGACCAGTTTTAAGTCAAGAAAAGCTTGCAAGACAACTGCAAGATGAAGTTGAAACGAACGAACTTGGAGTGCCCTTAAAGACCAAAATAAAAAATATCCGACTGATAAAATGGATCAGTAACACAAATGCTGATGATATTATCAGAAACTTTGCTCGAAAATACGCAGCCTTTCACAGAAGAGGATCTTAAGAGCTTGACAAGAACAATCACTCGTCTAAATGATTTTTGAAGAGACTTACACCTTAATCACCAAATACTCTTCTGGATAAATTCTAATTCTATCCAAATACTTACAATTCTGAAGAGGTTTTGTTTGAAGAAACGAGGTTAGAGATTAGAATAAGATTAGCGTCAAAGAAAGCAAAAGTTTGGAATCGAATGCAGTAAATACCGTCTTTGAATTGGATAGGTTGTCTGAATCTACTTAAACGTCGCAGGTGATTTCAATGTCCATAACACTGCCTGGCTTAAACATTCTATTCCTGCGGACCAGTAAGGCTATGATACTGATCTCGTAACGATTTGGAACGCCGTAGAGTAAAGCCTTGTATCTACTGAGATTGTCCGCGAGCATAGCTCGCGCGCTCTGCACGTGATTACCGTATCCACCAAAAATTGCATTCAACGTTCAGCTCGTCATTAACGCGGCGGTATCACGCGCACCTCGCTTGCAGCTCGCGCGCTGTTCATGTCAATTGTATTCACTGAGCGTTTTATTACGAGCTCGTGAATATAATGGCAAGAAGCTGCTGACGCGCAGACAAGCTTGATGGAGACGTTTTCAAAGCCAAAACGGGCTTCCTTTTTAACGCCGGCGAGCTGCTTGTCTGTTTTCCGTTTGAAATGGAAAGCTTCGTAGCGCGTTTAGGGTTTTTCGGTTGTTTCAACATAGAAACGAGGTATCTGTACTAAAAGTGCAGGATAGATTTAGTTTAGAATTGCAAACTGAACAGAAATGATCTTTTCTTTTTCACTTGTTCCTGCAACACAATAAATGCCTCCGCTATAACATCAATATCTTCGGATGACATCTTAATTATTCAAAACTTTCTGTACTGCTATTTCAGTTTAGCACTCCTTGAATGGCATCAACGAGCTTGAGCGTGAGAAACTAAGCACACTTCAAAATGTATCCGTCAAAATACTAAGCGTTCCGTAGCTCACCGGTTATAAAAAGCAACGTGCGCAATGGATACGCTTCAGAAACAGATGAAGCAATAGCACGCGTGCTGCACGTGAAATGCTTATGTACGGAGCGCCAAGTAGTGGATACGAGCCTTAACACGTTCCACTCCTGAATACCACTGCGAAAATTACGAATTCGTCATTTGTGCAAACTGACGACTAAAGGAGCATGTAATCTCCTGCATACCTATAAAATGTTGATCGTTTCCAGCATACAATTTAACGTCATCTGCGAACAATAAATGGCCCAGATTGTTGCTCGATAAAATGCCATGCTTAATACAAAACTCGTGCTTTGTACTATTCAGGAGCCATAAAAGTGAATTCAATTCCATTTCCAGCAGTTATCCATGTGAATTTCTAGAATGCTGCCTAGGTCACACCCAGAATCCGCTCCAGGATTCACTCGCCGCTGTGGAGAGATCAATTCTGCGAACCACTACTATTGTCAAGAGACTTGTAGAATTTTTTCTTTCTTGAATCCTGGACACATCTGGAGTAACTCTTACTGCAGTGACGAATACAGTTGCATACAACAGAAAATTTCGGTTCAAGTGTGTCACAGTTGGAGTTTCGCTAGGCATCGAGTGTCGATAAAACATCTCCTTCAGACGCCGGCGAAGTCGTTGGCTCATATTGCCAGTATTCCACTGAATAACTCTTGACAATATCTCGCCGAAGGACATCACGACTATGTTCCAAACAAATCCTCCACGGTGGTTCATGTTTTTCTCTCGTACTATTGTAAGTTCCTTGGGGCCATGTAATCTGAAATACACAAGTGTTTGCAGTTCCAGTAACGACGTATCAGCACATAGTCTAGACTCGATCTCTGCATGGATTTGAGAGAGAATAATCGGAATAGCAGCGTTGTAATTAATCCTGAGAATACCAGGTCTGCTGAACGGATCTGTTTCCGTAAACCCAGTCCGAAAAGCGATCAGAATCTTCTGCATCGTTTCAACTTCGCGATGTATAAGAGTAACAACTCCCTACTTCTAGCACTTACACGGCTACGGCGGTATGTTCTTCATGCCTTTTGCATTTCGTATTTATTCCGTTTATCAACTTTTTTCTACTCCATCCCTTAGATTAATTGACCGGAATTCTTTGTTTTTATTATCTTGCAGGTTAAATTCTCGCAACTGACACGAAATATGACAATGCAAAGAACTATAAAATTATTTAAACTGCCCGATATGCCTAAAACCAAAGGTTTCCGTAAAATCGAACAACGTGATATGAAAGCAGCCCATAAACTACTCGATGGCTACTTGAGAAAGTTCAAATTATGTCCAGTATTTACAAAAGAGGAGTTCCGACATTGGTTCACGCCAATCGACGGAATAATCGATTGTTTCATCGTTGAAAACGACAAAGGTGAAATTACCGATATGGTAAGCTACTATAGTTTACCGTCGACCGTAATGCATCATCCGATCCATAAAACGGTTCGTGCTGCCTATTCATTTTACAATGTTTCGACAAAAACGCCATGGATCGATCTGATGAACGACGCTCTCATATCGGCTAAGAATATCAAAATGGACGTGTTCAATGCACTCGATTTGATGGACAACGAAACGTTTTTGGTTCCGTTAAAGTTCGGATCGGGCGACGGTAATTTACAATATTATTTGTATAATTGGAAGTGTCCCAGTATGAAACCGGATGAGGTAGCTCTAATTCTTATGTAGTCCGTTGAATGTTTCTTTAATTTTTTGTTCATAGGCGAATACAAATTTTTTTTATATAATTTTTAATGAATTTTCAATTTAACGTTTTGTTTGCAAAGCAGTGTATAGAAAAAAATAATATTTGAAATATGAGCAGACCAAAAATTTTATTTTTGGTATCTTTTTCTTTACATAGAAAAAAGCGTCGATTGAAATTAAAAAATAAATTATTGTATACTGCTTAATATTTTTCTCCTCTTTATGATATTATTAATAAGAAATATGTGTAAAATAAAATGATGGCACAAAAAAGAAAATTATACAAAAATACAATTGATTACTCTCGATTGTTCGCTGTCGCCATTTAATTCTTTTTATTGTTTAATCTGGTCATGGTTTGTAAAACAAATCGATTAAGTTAATCAAATTTATAATTATAAAAACAAAAAACATTTTTTTGTTTTATTTTAATCACATCGAAATCTAATTTTATCATATTTTCACGAATTCATAATTAGAACAACATTTTGAAATACAAGTATTTGAAGCAGACACAAAAATCATTTTCTCTTGTTTTTAGTCGTTTCTTTTTTTTTAAGTATGTTTGCGTGCTACTGTACACAAATTATGTTAAGAAGTAGAGTTAAATGTTGTTGCATAATTATATTAGATGATACACAAAAAAAAGTTTCTTTTTCACGTTAAAAAAAAAACGGAAATAAATAATAAAAATAGACAATATATGAAATCAATCCTAGATATCCTACAATGCAGTTTATATTATGTATAAGAAGCAGGAAAGAATAATCAATCCCGCTACTCTATCCCAATTAATTATATAATCGTTTCGATCTTTGTAAATTTCTAATAAAATTTTGCATTTATTTTTATTTATTGTGAATCCGGTAAATTTCTAATGGTGTTCCGAAATAAGGCGCTCATTATTTCTTTTGCGAAAATTTGATCAATCGCGTAGATCGGAAAGTGCACACTTCTCACCGACATTAACAAAAATAGGAATTAGTTAGTCAACGTCATATCAAATCATTTCGAGCGAGAGATTGTTCTCTTAAACGGTTTTTGGTTCAAATTAAATAAAACTTTTGCCTAGACTTATTAACTGTATAATTCAATAATTGCTACGAGCCAATAGTTTTTAAAATGAGATGAAATTGAATAAAGCAAAAAGCACATGTCTTGATATGTATATAAAATAATTATTTAAAATTAAGAATACGAAATGGCAATATATTTTGTAAAATTTAATTGCCTATCAGCTTTACATAAAATACAATAAAGTAAATGCCGTAAAAATAAATTATGTGTCAATATTTAAACAAAACAAAAAAAAAATTGTATGGCTTTCTAAAATTGTAAATTTTTATTATATACAACAGTTTTCTCAACAACAACAAATAATACGTTTCAGTTTAAACTTTGTGAATTTTTAATTAAATAAAAAAAAAATTGCCTCTTTAAAACAGATTATCCCGGGAGTTACTATCGATTGTATCGTGAATATGTGACCTATAGGAACGAAACAAAGCTGCCAATTTAGGAAGAAAAATTAGATAGCAATTGATTCAATTTGTTGGTTTTATCTGGCAAATTAAATTGTAAAGATTTTCTTGTAAACAAGTCCTTTTTGTTACAAAACAAAACTTTTCCGTTAGCACCTACGATGCAAAACTCAAAATTTTTCTTGCTCGCTCCGTTGCAAAATTTCCAATACGTTGAACATTTGCTGAAAAATCAGACTTTTCCGTTCGAATCGGTAGAATATTGTAAAGAAGAAAAATTAGTAAATTTTGAGGCTACATTAATGTCAAAGGAAACATGAACATTGTGTGCCACGTTTTGCGCTACCTTCATACGAAGTGAGGAGCTCATTGATCTTGACCTAGCACCAAGGTGTTAAACTCCATCATAAAGTCGAACTCGCTTAGAGAAATTGAAAGGTAATTTTTGAAGGATTGTGGAAGAACGAAGTCTACTTCGCAGACACTTTTCGTTTACTTCTTAAGATGAGAAAGAATCATGAACCTGGACCTATCTTTGGTGTACACTTTCCCAAGAAAGCTTGATGCTTAATTCCGATTACGAGGAGCTCATAACCCAGGACTCAGTCGGGGTGTGAATTTTGTAAGATATAAAATCATCTAAGGGCTTGGGGAAAGTACATGAGCGTCAATGTGTTTCTTAAAGAAATAGGGTGCTACATGGGCCTCTTTATTGGCCTAAGTTCCGATACTCTTGCCACACTAATGGTGGCAACAATCATATTCTCGTTCTAGTCGACCCTAGAGGTCTGTGTCGATACACTATTGGTCCCCCCCCCCCTATCTTGGAGCCATCTATGAACCAGATAAGTGCTCCCTTTACAAACTCAGATTGCCCAGTCGGTTTGGGGTAACATCCGGCAAGGAAAGCTAACTTTTTCTATAATTTAACTTTATTTTAGAAATTTGAAATACAACGTTTTTTTGCACTTAAAAACTTATGAAAAATCAGTCCTTAATTCGATCCATTCACCAGACACTTTTCGGCTTTTTAGTTTGCTTCGGCTTTTTCTTTCTGTGAAAGCGACGATCGTTTTTGTTGTACCAGAATGTTGATACGTCCGATCATCAGGATTTGTAGTATGTATGTTTTTTTTAGAATGAACCTTATTCATTTAGATGTGTTAGGAACTATGCCCCAGGACCAGGAGTGGTCGTTTTCTAATATGCCCCTTTACGATTTTTTCCATGGTTTTCAATAGAAAGGAGGTTTGACCGATAGTTAGATTGGAAATAGGGGTTGGTATGGTTAACCGCTGTCACTGCAGCCACAGTTGGGCCTATTGTGACTATGATTCCTCTTCAATCCCTGCACTTTCAGGCTAGGCCAGGAATTCCGATGGGTCCATGAAACTCTGATCGAAGTGACGAAGTCTTTTGTGAGCTAAACCCTCACATTCACAGAGGATATGCTCTGGTGTTTCGTCTTCGTCATTGCATATTTTGCAAATTTTCCTATTAAAGTGCTTCCTCATGTGACAATGTCCAGTCAGAGCTCCCACTAAGGTTCGGGTCTGATATATGCTTAATTTTAGATAATCAGATGTTATTTTTTCCGAATGTTTTGGCATAAAAAGCTTTGAGTGCTTGTTGCCCGGTGTCAGGTCCTAGTGAATGGCACTTTGCGATTTTTGCCGCATTCGGATGTTCATTCTGGCTGTGATTAATGGTATCCCACAGAATGGATATAGTCCCATGAAGTAAACTTCTGAACCATTCCTAGCCATTAAGTCGGCCATTTCATTACCTTCATAGCCGCTGTGTCCCGGAATCCAAATGAGATTAACTCTGTTCTTATTTCCGAGTTCAATCAGGCATTGGAGGCAATTCCAAACAAGTTTGGAGTAGATTTGAACGGACTGAAGTGCCATTATTGCAGCCTTGCTGTCCGAGAGAATATATATTTGTTAGTTTTTGTAGCCCCGTCTGATATTTTCTCTAATGCATAGTTCAATAGCATGAGTCTCCGCCTGTGGATGTTATGTGCATGCTACAGTAGAATTTGGCATTTGGGCGCACTCCATAAACTCCTGCTTCTACACCTTGATCCCTTTTCCGTCTGTGTACCAGATTATGGATCCTGGTTTTGGAGTGGGTTTGTTTGTGGCCCAATCCTCTCTTTCAGGTAGGACAACTTTGAATGGCTTTGTGAAATTAAATTTCGGTACCATTGAATCAGAAAGAGGTATCGCTAGTATGGGGTCCTTGTTGAGTTTCGCAGAGAGAGTTGAGCAAGCTGTTTTGCGTCCTCCGAGCTCAAAAGTTTGTATGTGGTGAACCCTAGCTTCTTTCTGTATTTCTAAGTGTAGAGGTGCTAGGTTGAGAAGCACCTCTAAGGCAGCTGTGGGAGTGGTGCGCATCGCCTCAGTAATACCCAGGGATGCCAGTATTTGTAATTTAGTCAGCTTAAGCTGAGCAGTTGCAGATGCCGCGTAAGTTATAATGGGCCTAGCAATGACGGTATATATCCAGTAGGTTAGTTTTGGACTCAGTCCCCAGTTTTTGCCGAGAAGACTCCTGCAGGTCCAGAGAGAGATTCTAGCCCTTTCAAGAACTTTGTCTAAATGAGCATTCCAAGTGAGCTTTTCATCCAGGATGATACCCAGGAATTTTACCTCACTAGCATACTCTGTGGATTCTCCAAACAGAGTAGGCTTAGATAACTTGTCCTTACACCTCCTTTTGGTGAGTGCAACAATTGTGCTTTTCTTTGGATTGATACCGGTAGGACGGTATGATTTTGGTTTGCCGGTTGGTCATTCCTCCGCTTTAGTAGTTATTTAACAACAGTGACACGACACAAGATGCTTAGGTCTTATTTTGCCACCAGATCTTATTCCCTGAACGAAATGGTTGCACACTCCATCTCTTCATTTTCGCACTGGCTGCCTCAATGAATAACCGATTAGTAGCCTCCTTCCCTTAGTAGTTTCCTTCCCTTAGTAGTCTCCTTTCCTTCGTCTTTGAATGTCAATGCCTCTCTTGGACTGTCCAGTAGTCCTCTAAGAATTTGACTTAGAGATAAGATCTAGTTAGAGGTAACACCTACCCGAATAACCGTTACTTTACATTATTTGTACGCAAGCACGTGTTGGAGGTGAACACAAAAAGAAATCCACGCTTGGTTCGTTTGTCCAATTTAGTCGAGCTTAAAACCCCAGTTTTCTACATCTTGGCCTTTTTCTACACTTCAATTCGAAAAGAAAGCACCTCCATGTGTAGAATTCAGGGCTGTACACTTATTTGGCAGCTGTCAATAAACCAAAGAGTGGCATTTCGAAAGTAAAAAAATTTTGACGACGACCAAACTAACAAGCAGCCGCCAAACATCAATTTCATTTTCAGCCAAAATTCAACGAAGTAATGTCGAATCTTCAACGGAACCTAATGAAGGCGAAACTTCCTCCATCAGGGAACTTCAGTCGTGCCGGAAAAGCGTAAGTTTGTGTCATTTACTGAGTTTTTATATAATCCTGGCGGCTGCCGGCTGCTTGCTATTGCAGGGACAATGCGAAGGCCGGTCGCTCGAGGGACTACAATCCGGCAATGTGGAGTGAGTATTATTCGGATAAGGTCGACGTTGTCGTTGACGAGAAAAACACATTTCGAATCTATAAAACCAAGGAGCCGACGCAGCCGGGACCAATGCTTCTGATGTTGCACGGAGGCGGTTACTCTGGCCTTACCTGGGCTCAATTCAGTGTACAAAGGTGAAACGATGCCGAAACACAGTTCTAATTGCGTTCTACTTGCAGGTCGAGATCACTAATATCATTCACTGCCAGTGTGTTTCGATCGACCTTCGAGGACATGGCGATTCGGTGACAGAGGACGACACGGATCTTTCGGCGCCAACATTAGCAACGTAGTTTCCCACGCACAACGGTTATGGCTTCACATCTAACTTTTCATTATTTCAGAGACGTTGGCAAAGTCATTGGCAAGCTCTATCCCGAAAATTGTCCACCGATTTTACTTATCGGTCACTCGATGGGAGGAGCAATTGCCGTACATGTCGCCAGCATGGAGTTACTGCCGTCCTTGATAGGCGTTACAGTAATCGACGTTGTTGAGGGTACTGCTATGGAAGCACTGTCCAGTATGCAGAGCTTCTTGCGATGTCGTCCGAACTTCTTTAAAAGTATTCCGCATGCAATCGAATGGTGTGTGCGTAGTGGACAAATCAGGAATGTTGAAAGCGCTAAAGTTTCGATGCCCGGACAGATAATAAAGTAATTTGCACAAACGTAATTGTGATTTTGTTGGCACTTACTGAAGGTGTTCGCTCTTTACAGTTGCACAACAAACAAACTGGCGACTAACGAACTTCCGCTTGGTGCAGAAGATTCAACGGAGGCTACGATACCGAACACATTTGTCCATCCGCTCAGTATTTCCGAAGATTCTGAATTGGATACGACCAGTGCCGCCGAAGAAGCCACGTTTAAGATCCCGTCGAACGATCTACAAAATAATAAACAGTAAGTGTTACCATATTTATTTTAGCTTAGTGCCGTTTCAGCGGTCTTAGACTCGAGACCCGTCTAGCTTGGGACAAAGCCGAAAAAACATTAAAATATGAAGAAAATTGAGTTTCACGCTATTTTTAAATTCGTAATGAAGCAAGCAAAAACATCACAATCATCGAGAGAAAATGCCAGATGCTTACAATGGTTTTTGTCCTTCCATTAGCACAATTTACTAGTGGAATAGTCTTCTCGAAGGCGATTGAAGCTCTGGAAAACCGATACACGTAGCTTCTTTGGAAACAGTCGCTAAACTCGAAAATTTAATATTTGAGGATGCCCGTTTAAAGAGGAGTCATCTTGGTATCCAATGGTAAGGTCCCAAGAATGCTTATACCGCGCCGAAAAAAACGTGACGCGCTTTATCAATTATTTTTGGACTTCAGCAGCGTGATCAGGAATGGTAGGGTAAACTATATAGTGGTTGGCACTCATAAGACACCTTTCTAAATATTTTTATTTGTACCAAAATGATAATTACAATTATTGGTATTATGTAATTAGATTCAGAAGAGGTTAGCGATAAAGATAGGCCACTTGCTAATTTTTTAATATTCCTTTTTTAAAGAAAAAATAATAATTGTAATTAAAAACTCATAAAAGTACAGTCATTGCCACTGTGGGGTATATTGATTGGCATGCTGCACACAGTTATTGGCATAGGGTGCCAAGGCATAGAAACACAAAAATTTTTAGTAATTGACAGTATCAATTTTTATCTTGTATAACTTTCAAACAAACAAATGAAGCATTTCGATTAGAAGCATCGAGTATAACGTGTTAGTTTTAAGAAGGCATGTAAAATCATATTTAAATTCAAATTTATTGTGTTTCAGACATCATGAAACTTAAATTTAGAAATATAATTGATTTTATTGTCAGGATTTGCAATTAATTAAATTGGATATAAAGGAAAATGAGCAAAAAAACCTTCATAACTAAACAAGAGATCAACAAAACAAGAAAAAAAATAGATTAGGAGTAAGATTTTCATTTTCCATGATGGTCTGAAGCCGCTTTGAAATTACTTTCTAGTATTTACCAAGACTAGATAAAACAATCAAGGTGGATTCAGAACCGGACGATCTACAACAGACTAGATATTCTCGGTGAAACAGGTGCATGAGAAATGCTGGGAATATAACACACATGTGCATCAAATCTTCGTAGATTTTAAACAAGCATATGACAGGATGGTACTGTACCAAATCATGCTTGATTTTGAAATTCCACCAAAATTAGTCTGGCTAACGAGACTCACAATGACACTGAGTCCCAAGTAAGAATACAAACCGATTCTACAACCAGTTTTCGAACGGAATGTGAATTAAAGCAGGGAGATGGTATAGCCCCCATGCTTTTCAACTTGGCACTAGAGGATGTCATCCGAAAAACCGCATTCGCCACCAATGGGACACTACTATTCAAGTTCACCCAACTAGTAGCATACGCAGACGATATAAACATCCTCGCAAGAGCCTTCCCTAGTGCTAAGGAGGTATTTGTCATTCTCGACTCCGCCACAAAAGAAGTCGGGTTACGCATAAACGAAAGTAAAACAAAAGTAATGCAAACAAGAAAGAGAACGCCAATTAAACAGAATATAAGAATTGCGGAGTATAATTTGGAGAGTGTGGACAACTTCATATACCTTGGGGTTAATCTAGCAAAAGACGGCAATGAAACGGACGAAATCAAACGACGGATCATGCTAGCAAATAAAACGTATTATTCGGTACTTCCAATAATGAAATCCAAAAAAAGTGCACTGGAACAATAAGCTGCGAATATATAAAACTAATATCCTACCTGTACTCTGTTATGGCAGCGAGACATGGACATTAACGCGAGCTTCCGAAAATGCAGTTAACGCATTCGAAACAAAGGTTCTCCGAAAAATTTTGGGACCTGTGAGGGAAGCAACGGACTGGCGAATAAGATACAATCATGAGTTGTATCAACTCTTCAAGGAGCCAGAAGCCTCAACGTCCATCAAACTACGTAAACTGCAGTGGGCTGGCCATGTAGAGCGGATGGAAGACAGAAGAACCCCCAATTGTGCTCTTAAAGGCAAAGCGAGTGGTAACAGGCCAGTAGGTAAACAACGCAAGCGATGGGATGACTCGGTTGATGAAGACAGCAAGGCCTTCTTAAAAATTAGCAGCTGGAGGACGCGGTCTTTGGATCGAGACGATTGAAGGCGACGACTTCAGGAGACCAGGGCCTGATTTGGCCTGTCGCGCCATTGATGATGAGGTAAAACAAATATGCCAGGATGGATCAGAGCAATATATTAAATCTGTGGATTTAAGAGATAACGTAAGATGGGGTGACTTTGATCATATTGTAGCAACTATTCGCGTCGGAGCCAGTTTTTCGTTTTTGTTAAGCTAGAGGGCTACAGTTGCAAAAAAACTATCCTAATTTTCGGGTTGATACATATTCAGTATTATATATCCATATCTGAAGAATCAACAACACATATGACATACATATAAATCATCCTCATCTTCAGGAACGTGAAGTTTGTGACCATTACACACATCTTATGGCACAGCTTTTTGCAGAGAGAACACTCTAATCCCTTAGTTTTTATTATTTTAGTGCATCTAAAGCACAATCCTTTTTTACATTTGATTTCTCATTTTCAGCAATTTTCTTTTTTTTCAGTTTTGGCACTGCGAATAAATATGCAAGTGACAGTAGTGGTTATATTTTTAGTTTATTGGCACCCCATGCCAATAACTGTTAAATATCCTTCCAACCAAGAGGAATTTATACCCTTATTGAAATTAATTCACCAATAATAAAATAGAAGAAGCAAATTAGTATATTCAAAGAGTTTTAAAAATTTACAGTTGTTGGTATTGGGTGACAATAGGTAAAATGTTGCATATATTCTTTACAGTTATTGACTCCCACGTTTTTCAAACAACAATTGCGTAATTGCAAAAATTTTTTGACAAATTTATTTCCAAAACAGCACATATAACAAGTATAATTGCTTTATTTAGTATCTATCTGTAAAATACAATTATGTTGTTAAAACGCAAGACCCTAAAGTGCTAGACGCTTCTCGAGATGCAAGACCCTAAAGTGCTTGGTATCATCTGAGTTCCAAGAAGAACCGGCTTCGCTATTTATAGTGCCCTTCTTGGAACTGATTCCCACGCTGTGGTGAACAGGTGCAGACCTGGGGAAACACTTGTGTCTGTTGCGTGGTGAATATGGGCGTATGCTGTGTGGTGAACATGGGCGTATGTCGTAATGAGTTGAGTGTTGCCGTGCTGAGTCTGCCGTAGTAGTCGCGCTATACACAGAATTTAAAAACATAAAAAGTCAAAATCAGGAAGGATCCAATATAGAATAAAAATTATTTATAGAAACCCCATTTCTTAAGGCTTACTGTAAGAAATCCGTTATTTTGGTTTCGTTGCACACTGAATTGACTTTCGAACTGTTAATAAATTAAAAAAACCCCGACTACCAGTTTACTTTGTTTCTGGAAAAGGGTTAGACGTATAGTACATGATTCTTAGAAATATTGCACAAAGTTTTTTTTTATCAGTGAAAACCTTGTAATAGAGACATTTTATCACAAAGTGCCAATGACTGAAAGACTGTCAACCACTATATAGTTTACCCTATATTTCGAAAAATATTTGTTTCGGGTGTTGGTGTTCATCGCAACAAACCTGAGACAGGAGTCGATGCGATGCTCTGTGATAAAAAACTTCACTCAAAGAAGTTTAAGGTCGGTTGTTTTTGTCGTTATGTGTAACAATTCAAGATAAAAGAAAATACAAGCGAAAAGTAAGCAGCGTTGAAGTTAATAACGTGTCCTAGATTTTTAGTTCGGGACGGAAGGAAGGGTGGAATATTAATCTTAAAACAATCACAATAAAAAGTTGTAATAAAATTTTGTTTGATAAAAATCCATCCATAAAAGGTAAAAAAGATTAAAAGATTCCTCCTACATCCGAATTGGTAGCTAGAACACGAGCTGGACCGATCTCTAAAAAGGAACTAGTCTGGCAGCTTACAATAATGCTACGAACAGCAAAAATCGTCAGTGTAAAAAAGTTCTTTTAGAACCTTCGCAAAAAATCATTTCAATAAAAAAAAAAAATTAAATAAAGCGACGATACTTAAACAATCTGTCGGCTGCGCCTGTAGGATGAAAAAAACGGTAAACGACTTTCTATGCGAAGACCATACACTAGCTAGAGAATTGCAATAGGTTGCCGCGGTTTCCTTTCGGCAAAGCTACTGAGTACAGAAAATCTCCTCAGTTATCGTAAGGGATAATATTTCCAAATGGCGTGCCGTGGTGAACTGATATCACCCAAAGGTTTAAAGCTTTCCACAAATTGTAATTAATTTTATTTCACTTTCACTTTAAATCTCTGAACGATGTTGCCTTCTAACTAGTTTAAATTTTTCGTTAAATTTTAAACTGAATTTCAAAAAATCATCTTCAGATACACATGGCGAATAGACTTATCAAAATCCGAAATTTACTGGTCCGGTTGGTTCCAAGGCTTAAGTGAAAAATTTCTCAGTCTTCACGTTCCAAAATTATTGCTTCTAGCCAGTATTGACGGTCTGGATAAAACGTTAACAGTCGGACAAATGCAAGGTAAACTATGCGGTTCAATATTATTCCGTGTTTAATTCAGTTCTCTTATATTTCAGGGAAATTTCAAATGCAGGTTTTATCACGATGTGGTCATGCAGTTCACGAGGATCGACCGCACGAAGTCGCCGAAGTTATCGGAACATATTTACTCCGAAATAAATTCGCCGAACCTGCTAGCGAATTTTTACGACATATGCCTGCATGTTGATTGTGTTTACAACAAAAAAAAAATTGATACTAAAAATGATTCCTAATCACATTTTTCTGTTCGTTCTCAAACGGTTGGAATTGAAAATTTTTCGTGCTCTGATCACTTGCATACGTAATTTATTATTATTTTCTTTGAGATTCTTTTGAAAGATTTTTATTCGAAACATTAAATTCGTTATATGTAATAAAAATTCAAAATTAAAAAAAAATTGTCTTTTCTGTGAAACCAACGTTTGTTTTTATTAAAAAAAATCAATTTTAATCACGTTTATAAGATAAAATAATTTATTTGTTTATGTCGACTCTGAGCTGCCCGACGACGAACCATTCTCATTATTCACAATTTTCTCGAGTATTTTGATTTCACGTAACCTTTCTGCAATTTGAGACTGAATTATGTTTCGGTGCTGTTTACCCTCTCCTAAATCTTCCATTTCTGCAAGCCAATCGGCCCTTTCGGTTATTTGATTCATCACTGGAAAATAGATCAAGATAAAGAACCATGCTCTGTATAAATATTTCGAATTCGTTTACAATCGACAATCCGATCCTTAGGTTCCATACGACTATTCTTTTGTTCTCTAGATTTCCTCTTGCGTCGATCTTGTGAAACAGGTGAGAGCTTCGCACCGTACATGACCTCCTGAAGACGTATTTTGGCTTTTTCCGTCGGTTCGCGACTGTTTGGTAGTGGAACGTATCTAAAAAGGAAACACTTCAGAAAATGACTTCAGTGCAAGTGCATATGTACTTTGGGATCTCAAATGCTCCACTCTCTTTTATAGTTTCGAAAGTTTTCTTTCGAGAAATTCGTGCTTTACGCATTATTTCCAACGCAAATAATCGATCGTCCTCTGGTGTTGGTATCTTGAGCTCGGGAAGTGGAAGTGGTTCACCATTTCGGAGATGATAATTAATCGTTTTTCTATGCATCATGGTTAGCTTCGCTTCTTCCATCAATACTGTATCAATAATATCATTTTGATCAGAGCACGAAAGTGTTGAAATGTTCAGACTTACGTTTTATAAGATCATGAGTTTCTTTGCTGTATTGAACTTTTGCTGGATGAAACAAGCCACCAGGAGCAACTCTTTCACTTGGCCACTCCATTCTTTGAAACTAAATACTCTAAAGATCTTTGAAAAATAAAAACCTTCAACTCAGAGAAGTTGCTCCGTCGAATTCGTTTAAACTAAAAATACAAAAGCTTCGATCAAACATCGGAATAATTCAAGTTCACCTATGGCAACTCCGATCGATATTCACTTTGATTGAATCTGAAATGTAAGGGTAAGGAAATACTTGCATGCAAGCATATTTTAATACTTGGAAACCTTGAAACTAATTTCAATTTATCGAACTTTTTTATGGATGGTAGCAACGCAAACTTTGCGCAAGGACGATACAATTAAACGCTTTACTGTGATATAACATACGTTGGTATTTTAGCACAAAATAATTTACTTACAAATATTATTTAAGTATAATGCATTTATGCACATAGTTGTAATTTGTTTTCACCCTAATTTCTGCCATCAGTTACTGTGTTAAAGTATTCTGAAGACATTAAAAACTATGAAATATAATAATCGCATATGTTGCGGTCAAACACTCTGCCATAGGGTAGACTTCGGTCTGTGTCGCATTACAGACCCCATATTTATGAATTACAGAAATGCGTCTGTTGCAGTTATTTTTTTTAAAACATAAGCTTAAATAAATCGAAATAGTTCGAATTATACGAGTATCACATTTATTTCTTTTAATTTTTTTTAAATCAAATTCATTTTAGTTTCATTAAATTCATTTCTGCAGTTAAAGTGAAGAGAATATTAACGTTGTTCTTATAGTCTTCTATATAATTATATTTTATTTATTTTGGAAACAATAAATTCTTTAATCATACTATTGCTCAGCTACTGTGATCGATTAGACTTGATAGTTTGGATCATTATCGGCCAAAATATGCTTGTAGCCGCCGCTGCCCAAGTACATATTTTCCTTGCGATAGTGAAATGGGATCTGTAGGAATAAATTTAATTAAGATGTATATTTTAAATTTTGCTTTTAAATTTCTCACCGTTCCTGGCGGTGGACAAGGTATTGCTACAGTGGCGATTTCAGTTAGCTTTCGTATTTTCCGCAAGCTAATATAGTAGCTGTACACGATGTACCAAATTATTATATCAAATAATATAAACGAAATGCAGATTGCCGCTGTAAAAGGAATTTTTTTTCTTCGAAATATCTATTTAATTTAATAATCGAAAAATTTATCACTTACTATACTGCCATTGGCCGCCAACGAAGCACATAAATGCACTATTGGCTACGATAATCATAACGAGCAGGATTATGAATACTCCAAACATATCCAGGACCAACCACGGCAGCATAAGCTCTGTCTTGTTCTTAAAGATGCCAATAAATAAGCCGAGCGAACTGAAAAGATTAACAGAAGCCACCATCGTTCCAATGTAAAGAATTAACAATGTGAACGATGCCAAATGCGAGGCCGACTTAAATCGGATTTGATTCAAGGATTCCCCCTTTGCATTCGTCACAACTTCATAGTAATCTTCGCGTTCCTTCTGATCAGCAATATCAATTCCGAGAATAGTTCGCATTTCTTCGGCATGGGCGAGACCCAGTAGCATAACGAACAAAATCACGTGTGCAATTAGCTAAAGAAAATCAAAATTGAATTGATTACGTATAAAAAGTAGTTTGATGACGAAATGAAAAAGGGACATACCACTTGATAGATGGCGATCAATATTGCCGAAATCCTTAAGTTTTTTGGAGATAACGGCACCATCAGAACTGTCTTGATCCATTCGAATGCGTTTAAAGGAAACATTTCGTTTCAACGGTTTTTTTTTTATTAATATTTTTTGCTTCAAGGATTGCGCTGAATACGAGATGGACAATGTTGGAAAAGTTGTTTAGAATATTGCGTGGTTTTGGTGTGACAAGATAGGACCATGCGCAGTTCGAGTTTGGAGTTGGTATCCTTGAGTTCTGATGCGAAAGAAACATTTGGCGCTGTTATTTTAAACAATAAGTTAAGACAATTTATTCAAAGGATATGGTTTTCGGTCCTGTAATAGACCTGCTTAGAAAAGTGCGTACCTACCGAACTCCGAACCAGATCTCGAAGATTAAAGTGGACCGTACAATGATATCGGAACTAATTTTTCGGATAATTTAGTTGCTTCTTTTTCAGTGGTTCTGCATGCTATTTTGAACTTAATCTCTTTTACCTCTTTGGGGGTTGAATGCCGAATATCCCGGAATTACTTTTTAGGCGTTTGTTTAAGCAGTCTGTAGAAGCGAAAACCACTAGGTTTATATGAAAACAGACTTAAGAGGGTCGTCCTATGTGCTAAGTCAGAAAATTTTTTTTTTGTTGTTACTAAATTACTTCTAAATTATTCCTAGTATATGTATGTACATATGTAAAAGGATTTCTCCGAATTCGAAGTCGTTATAAAGTAATAGCTCGAACGGGCCACCACCGATCTTTAATTGGGTTTTTCTCAAAACTGCATTTTTCAAATTGGCTGCCACGATTCAGAAAAAACTACTGAACCGATTGCGCTGGAATTTTAATAATATGTTCAGCGGATCCCTAGTTACAAGTGGTACCAAAATCTTAGCGATATCTGTTATAGTTTTTTTTGCTGAAGCTAAACTCATCGAAAAAAAACGCAAAAATTTCAAAGTTAGGCCAATTTTTTAATTTTCAAAATTTTGACTTAATTCTGGTGCCAGTTATAGTCACAGGCGTATAAATGAAGTATCAATTTAATTTTTTGATTTTAGATGAGGGGGGACAGCCGGAATCATGGCAGCCATTTGACAACTTTTTTTTACAGCGGCCACTTTCAAGAGCTCTGCACGCAAAAAAAAAATCTGCCAACCGTGTGGAGCGGTCAAAATCGGAGTATATCATGAGTTATTTCGAGATTATTAGGGTTTTTAGAAAGTTAATTTTGTTCTTAAAATAAAAATATTTAAAATAGAAATTTTTAGCCGATTAAATATTGAAAAAGCGCTTGTTTTTTTTTTTATTTTTTTTTACGACCGTCGTTATAACTTAGGGGGTCACCCTTTAATGCGATCGCACAGCTAAAACGACATAGGTTGGGGATAAAATGGTGTAGCAGGGGATTTAGGTCGGTGGAACGGGAGGGAAGCGTGTGAAGTGTCGGTGGACGTTGTTTTTGAACTGCTGAAGGTTATACTTATCAGGAAACAGATCGGCCGGCAATGCGTTCCACATTACTGATGTTCGGGGGATAAAGGACTGCCTAAATTTCACTGTTCTCCACGAATGGGGCTGAACGGTATACTCGTGTGCGCGTGAAGCCTAAGAGAAGCTTAAGAGATATGACGAATTGTTAAAACGAATACAAACCCATTACATCCACTTGAGGTTTGAATTTCGAAAAAATTGTGAAACAGGTTTTTAGACGATTTCATAAGAAGCAACTTGATATCTCATGAGACACGAGGGATTTTAAAAAAAATTGTGAACACGTAAGCAAACCTTTCATACCACCTTGGTTCTTGAAATTCGAAAAATCGTGAAATTAGTTTTTAGGTCATTACATCAAATGCCGTAATAACCAATTTTATAAATCATCAGAACTAAGGGATGGCAAAAATTGTGAAAACATATGCAAACCTGTGTTTGTTGAATATAGAAAATTTGAGAAATGGGTTTGTAGGGATTTGTATATAAAAAGTCTGTGGAAGTAAAAGACGATCCAATATCTCATCAAACCTAAGAAATAAGTCGAAGCTTTGAAAAGCATACAACCCCCTTACACCCCTTAGGATTGAATATCTAAAAATACTGGAATTGAGTTTTTGGCGCTTATATCGGAAACCTTAGGAAGTAAAAATGAATTCGACATATCATCAGATCTAAGCAATATGTAAGAATCTGTGAAAACATATGCAACCTCCTTACACCCACTTGGGGGTTGAATATCCAAAAATCCTGAAAGAAGTTAATAAATAAATATGAAGACAGCACGAGAAAGTAAAAACCAATTCAATTTCTTATCACTTCTAAAAGATATGATGGAATTCGTGAAAACTTATTCAACCCTTTTATACCCTCTTAGGGGCTGAAGAAGGAAAAAACTTAAAAACAAGTTTTAGGTGATTATTACGCGATTATTATAAGCCCATGAAAGTGAAAAGATATTCGATATCTGATTAGATCTGGGGGATACGGCAGAATTCGTGAAAAAGTATACAACCCCTTTACACCCTCTTAGGATCGAATTTCAAAAATCCTTAAAACACTTTTTAGATATTTATATGAAGAATCCGTACAATAAAAATGAAGACCTAATAGATATGACGAAAATCGTGAAAATATATGCATTCCATTTTCGCTGATCATTTTTTTCGTCCCCCTTCCAAACACCAATAGATATTTGAAATTTTTTTTATCTAAATTACTTTTCTAGTTGATTTACATATACATACCGAGTTTCAACTTTGTAGCATATGCCGTTCTATAGATAGGAAAAGCACCACCCACCCCCGTACCATACTACCCCTAAAAAAATTATATTTTTCCAACATGCTACTACTACAGATCTATTCAAATACCAAGTTTCAGTTTTATATCATTATAGGTTCTCTAGATATAAAAATTTGAACCTTTTCTTATCCACTCCACTTCCATGCTCCACCTCCCTCTTAAATAATTTTACTTTCATCAAACTTTATTTGTCAACCTTAATACAGAAACCGAATTTTATTTTTCTAGTTCAATTGGTTCGTGAGATATCGTAATCTAAAGTTTTTCACCCTCCACCCCCGCGCGCCACTGCCCTCCTCAACAATTTTTTTCCGATCTATTCTCCTAGTATACTTACAGATGTTCATTAAGTGTAAATTTCGTGACATTGACAGTTTAGGAGATATGGATTTTAGAATGTCTCAATCTCGGTTTTCGAGCGTCTCAGACGCATTATTCCCCCCCCCCCCACTCCATCACCCCTTCACTCATATCGGCAATTTTTTTGCAAATGGGTTCACTATTGAAGCTCTATATAAATTCCAAGTTTCAGCTTCGTAGCATAAGCGGTTGCTGAGATCTAGGAACCAAAATTTTTCGTCTAAAACGCTTCCCCCACCTCCCCCCTTACACCCCCACCACTCAGAATTTGGTCACTTCAGAGGGCCTACCCACTCTACCACGGCGTACGGCGGACAGACGGACCGACATTTTTTTTTGCTTTTTTCGTGTCTACTAGTCATGAACCGTGAAAAAAACAATTTTTAGGGTAGCAAATTTTTTTTTTTAAAAATCGATACTGTGTTATTGAAATAATAAAGTAACAATATTTCTTCCTAAAAAAAATTTCTAACGTTTGTTGAAATATGAATAAATATGTGGTAAAAATTTTAAAGTTGGTTCTTTCATAATCTGCAAAATAAAAATTCCCGAAAAAATCGGAAAAAACTGGCCGTCACATAAGACTGTAGCAGGAAAATTCAATTTGATATATCGCGTCCAGTTTGAGAGGTACTAAGAAATTAAGAAATATTTAACATCTTATCATTATCCCCTGGCGATTCAATATGTGGTATTACTTCTAAAAATAGTTTTTAGGCATTAATATTACAAGTAGCCAGTATAAGTGAAAATCAACTCTATAGCTAATGGGATCTAAGAGACATTCAGAAATTTGTGAAAACATATTCAATCCCTCTTCACTCCTACTTATTAGGTGTTTTTAAAAGTATCGTACAGAAACCACCTCGATATCTCATCGGTCCTAAGATATATTGAAGAATCGTCGAATATTTTTCACTACCACATTTTAGGCGTTTCTGGAATTCGATATCTCATTGGGCTTAAGAGATATTGGGCAATGACGAATTTATTGTAAAAAGCAGCTTTTGGGATGGGCGTTACTGTTCTTTTTTAAATAAATTATTATTTTATTTACTGAATTTACTTTATTATTTCAATAGTACCTACAGTATGTTATCCACTTTTCTTTAATATATTTTTACTACCCTGAAAAATAATTTTTTATGTTTCAGGACTAGTAGACCTTCAAACAGGAAAAAAATTCAGACCGTCTCTTAGCCGTATGCTGTACGCTAACAGCTCGTATTTCTAAAACCCTTTGAGTTATCGAATTCAAATATTCGATGGGTGGCCCTCTTTAAATGATGACATTTTGGGCTGTGGAGGTGTGAATGGGGAGGTGGGTGGAGCGTTTTAACGAAAAATTTCGGTTCTTATATCTTAGGAACCGCTCATGTTACGAAGTTGAAATTTGAAACTTAAATAGATAGATAGATATATGTGATAGTGGAACCATTTGCAAAAAAAATTGTTGATATGCCAGGAGGGGTACGGGAGTGTGGAGAAAAACAATACTCTTTTAAAGTCCATATCTCCTAAACGGTTAATGCTACCGAGTTGAAACTTGGTGATTGTTTGTCGGTATACTAGGAGAATATATCGAAAAGTAAATTTTGGAGGTGGGACAATAACATGCAAGGGTGGAGGATGAAGAACTTTAGACAACAATATCTCACTCAATATCACCAGAAAGATGAAATTTGGTTTGCGCACAGGTGGGCCATTCCATCAAGGATCGCCAAAAATTACGAACTTTGTGACCTTACCTTACCATCGCCGGTTCTTTTGAAAATGTGTGTACTTGAAAAATTAGTGGAAAAAATATAATTAAAATTTTTTGTTTCTATCTAATTTACGTACGTACGTAGGGGGGTACGCGTACCCCCCAACGTACCAAGAGCAATTAGGCTGAGATTTTTACAAGTGACCACTTAAATTAAAGGTGCGGGTGTCTCCTTTTCAAATCCGCAAGCAGATTTTAAAAAAAATAATTTGTGCCCTGGAGAGCGGAAGTCTGGATGGTACGTAGGGGGGTACGCGTACCCCCTACGTATCACTCCCACGTATCATGAGCAAATAGACTGAGATTTTTAGAAGTGACCACTTACATTAAAGGTGCGGTTGTGTTTTCCAAGAAACTTCATAATCTCGAAACAATTGATGATATGCTCCGACTTTGACCGCTCTCGAACTTTGACCCGAAAAATAATAAAGTTTCGCCCAGACCATTGGCAAATTTTTTATCATATAATAATAAAATAGGGCTTATTTTAAAATGGAAGGTTGTCGCAACATAAAAATACTTTATTATTGAAAAATAATAAAGTAAAATACGAACAAAAATTATCCTTGAAATTTAACTCAAAAAACATAACATTACAATTTTTTTATTTTTTTAAATTTTGTATATTATACTGTTTTTCAAAACATACCAAAAAATCAAATTGGGATCTCAAAGGGATTGGGTTCAAAAAAATTGAAGAACATTAGTGGTTCTCATTTATTTTATAGAAAAATTACAATTATTTTAACTACTTATTCCTATGTAACGAGAATTTAATCATAAATTTAAGCTAGTTTAGTTCTTTAATAATTTAATTGAGCTACTAATTGGTTAAAAAGATTAGCGTTTTGTAATACATACTTATATATTTATACTTATCTATTTAACCTATTTTAATTATAACATTTATTATACTCTTCCCTGACCATTTTGTTTTAAGTTAGATTGTAAGTTAGTTTGTAAGTTATACCTTGGATACACAGCTCGTATACAAATCATAATATCGTCAATATCACCAGTGTATCACCCAATATTATGTATATAGTACGTCAACGAGCTGATATCTACATAATATCCAACCTGTTTCCTTGTATATAAATTCGATGATTTTAGCTGATATAGCCTTCTTTTAACTGCCATCAGCGCCATCTGTTACTAAAATCAACTGAAATTCCAATGAACGAGACTTGTGGATTTTTATATTCTTCCGTCTTTGAGCGTATTTTCATTTTTGTGTGTGATATGATGGTCCGCTTTGTACATTTCTTTATTAGCAATGAAAGTGCTATTCGCCAGAACATCATACTGCAACGTTTGGCACGAAGAAATTTTGTCTTTGATAGCTAAATGTCAAAGTATAACATGTATGGGCTGTGTATCATGCTATCTTGTATCGCATATCATGATTTGAATAACATAATTTGTATACAAGCAGTGTATCCATGGTATTACGTAGAGTTGAATAACAAACATCCTGAAATCAACTTTTTGAAGATTATGTAGGAAGCCTTAGGAAGTAAAAATGAATTCGATATCTCGTTAGAACTAAGAAATATGTAAGAATTTGTGGAAACATATGCAACCCTTTTGCACCCATTTTGGGGTTGAATATCCAAAAATCCTGAAATGAGTTTTTAGATATATAAATATAAAGAAAGCCAGAGGAATTAAAAGTCAGTCCGATGTCTTATCGCTTCTAAGAGATATGACGGAATTCGTGAAAACGGGTTCAACCCGATTTTACACTCTTAGGGGTTGAAAAAGGAAAAAACTTGAAAACAAGTCTTAGGTGATTATTAAATCGGCCCGTGGAAGTGAAAAGTTATTCGATTTTTAATTAGACCTGAGGGATACGGCTGAATTCGTGAAAATGTATACAACCACTTTACACAACCTTGGGGGTCGAATTTCAAAAAATCTTGACAACCCTTTCTAGGTATTTATATGAAGAATCCGTAGAATAAAAATGAATTCAATATTTGGAAAGACCTAATACATATGACGAAAATAGTGAAAATATATCGCCGTGTCGGAAGAACAGTGACGCAACTGCAAAAAATTCTAATTTTTTTCGGAGAAACAATATCATTTTTGACAATTGCCCACAAGCCATACGAGCTTAGGAATAGTTAAGACAGCTTAGATCAAGAGCACGTTCGTTTAAAACAACGGAGAACGATTTTATGCAAGAATAGCAAAACCACAAAATATTGAAATGTGAAAAGAAAAAATTTTCGAAATTGCAGTTGCGTCACTGTTCTTCCGACACGGCGATATGCATTCCATTTTCACTGATAATTTTTTGCCCTCCTTCCAAACGCTAATGGATAGTCGAATTTTTTTGTAATCAATATTACCTTTCTAGTTGATTTACATACACATACCGAGTTTCAATTTTCTAGCTTAAGCCATTCTATAGTTAGGAAAAACATCCCCCACCCCCGTAACATACTGCCCCTATAAAAAATTATATTTTTCCAACATGCTACTACTATAGCTCTATCTAAATACCAAGTTTCAGTTTTATATCATTATAGGTTCTCTAGATATACAAATCGGAACTTTTTCCTTTTCACCATCAACATTTTTTTTTCTGCTCGGGGTCTATTAGGCCTACTTCTGAGAAATATTCTAAGCATCTATCTTACACTGTTCTCGAGATATGATACGTAATTTTTTAGAAAAATTCTTATCCCCGCCACTTCCATGCTCCACCGTCCCCTCAAAAAATTTTACTTTCAGCAAACTTTATTTGTCAACCTTTATAGAGAAACCGAATTTTAGTTTTCTAGTACAATTGGTTCGTGAGATATCGTAATCTAAACCTTTTCACCCCCCACCTCCATACGCCATTGCTCCCCCTCAAAAATTTGTTTTAGATCTATTCTCCTACTATAACTACAGATATTCATTAAGTGACATTAACCCTTTAGGAGATATGGATTTTAGATTGTCTCGATCTCGGCTTTCGAGCGCATCGGACGCATTATTATTCCCCCCATTCCCACACCCCTTCAACCATATCAGCAATTTTTTTCCAAATGGGCCCACTATCGAAGGTCTATATAAATTCCAAGTTTCAGCCTCCTAACATAAGCAGTTGCTGAGATCAAGAAACCAACATTTTCCGTCTAAAACGCTTCCCCCACCTCCCCCCTAACTCTTTTACCCATCAAAAAGTGCTAACTTTAAGGGGTCTACCCAGTCTATTCAGAAAAAAAATTTCATTTTAATACCTAATAGGGTTTGGGAGCTATAAGCCCTCAAACAATTTTGCGGACGGCGTACGGCATACGGCGGCGGCGTACACTCGTACACTCCTTTTTTGGTATCTATTAGTCATGAAAAGTGGAAAAAAAATGTTTCAGGGTAGCAAATTTTTTTTTTTTAAAAAATCGATAATAATATTTTATTATTAAAATAATTAAGTAAAAGAACTAATCTTAGTAACGAGCTAAACTGTAACTACAGATGCAAAGGTGTAAAATCTAATTTCTGAAATTATAGACAATTGTACCAACACTTTTGAAAATCAAAATAAATTTATGTTATGTTTATGTTAAAGAACCACTGATGAATGTGACCCAGAAATGGTAAATTTTCACCCAGACTCTTGGCAGATTTTTTGCTTAGGGGTAAATAGACTCATGCCTGTAGATTCAACAAGTACTCAATCGTGTTTCTTTTGCCAATGCTTAGCAACGTCATTTGAAGGACTAAATCATGGCTCAAAAATCGTGACCATCCACACCTAAAACTAAATATTTTTAATATCTTTAGTTCAAATTTTGGAATGCACACGTTTGGAAGCTGATATTTTTGCGGGTGCTAGTTTTTATACTTGTGATTATTCCACATATTTTAATATTTTTAATTCAGTGCTTTATGAGGGAGGAATCAACAAATTTTTATGTAATTATTGTATTGAGGTCGGTAGCGCGCAGATTTAAAAATGATGGATAGTTGTGTGCAGTGGCAGTACGGAAGTATGTGCTTAAATGAAGTATCTGCAGTGCTCGGGTGCTAGGAGCAAAGTATTCCGATTATAATATCCCGTGAATACCTTACGTTCAAAATCGATAAATATTTTATTATAATGTAAATTTGCAGTAAAATTTGATTACAGACGGCATATATGATTTTATATCTCAAGATCAATGTCAAAATGATAATTGAGAAATGTAAAACAGTGCATTGATGGCTGTAATTGATAGCCATCAGTTTGTAGCTTCCAAGAGCGCTAAACAAGAAACGGCTGCTGATTGCGCTATTAAAGAGGCAATCAATCTAATGGCTACCAAACATTGAACTACTCTCCGTATCTTGTATCTTATTTTCGTATAATGCGAATAACTACACTTGCGGGTATACAACCGAACCTTTAGTTCCGCCGTGTATACTGCAAGTCGTTTAAATAGCTGAGCGAAAATATGCACAAGGTTCGCGATACTTTTGAAAAGCAATCAAAAAATTTCATTAATCCGAGATTAGATTTTGGGCCGCTGGAGATGAAAATCGATTTATTTATTCGAATCCGAAGTTATAAAGACGTTTCGAATCGCGAGCTATAAATTACGAACCAAATTGGTTTGGCTTGGGTTTTAGTCGGTAAAAAGTGAAGTCTTTGGCTGGACTCTGATCTGGGCAATGGTCAAGCATTTTTTTTTTATTGAGTAATGCTCTACTTGGCCGGCAGTGGCCCGTAGAAGTCAATAAATACGCCCAACTTGACCTAAGGGCTACGGACCGATAAAACGCTGTTTACTCTCGTGTAATAATCCCAACGGAAAACGAACCTCATTAATCTATCGTCGACTAATAACTCGCGGATATTCAAACAATCAATTAACTGATTTGTAGAAATTGCTTTACATTTACTGCTCACTCTGTTTGCAATGTTTCAGCTCTTTGATTTATTGTTCCGGTGCGGTTTTTTTTCCGGACGATTAAAATCGTGTGGCAGTCAAATGAAGCTGTCTCAAAGACAATTACAGCTTACAGGTGAAATAGTTCGCTTGTTTTATTACACTCTTCGCGATTATTACAACAACGAAGTACGAAGTGATAGAAATTTATTGACTTGATTGAAAGTCAACTAATCCAACATTGTTGCATAAAATGTAATAGGATGAAGACAAGTCAGATAAAATATGGAATGTAGCAGTTGGAATTGATATGTATACATACCCATCATGCACAATGATTCGCCAACACATCGTCTATGAGCCGCTACGTCGAATAAAATCTTCGGCAGCGAATTGGCCGTCGATCTGATACCAAGAAAAATATTGCACCTTGCTAGCATAAAGACACGATAAATTGGAAAGGCGACGCTGTTTTATGCCGGATACGATTCGCTGATGCACATTACAAACAGTAGGCTGTTGCTCTATGTTTTTGACGAATTGTAAATATGATGCACAGAAGGTTTTTTACAAACGAGCCACCTAGATGATTCACTTAAGACCCACCTAAATGGTTTACTTACGCTCAATCCCTGTGATTCGCTTAGGAATCGTAAGTGAGTTCACCTAAGAACATCTACTTCAACTACCAATTTCAATTTCTTCGCGTATCTTGACTAGGGTAAAAATGCACTACAAGTGAATGCTGTATCGCGAAAGAAGAGTTCCTGAATTTGGTTTTTCGTTGCAACGTAAGAAGTTGCATTTTGGTTGATAGAAAGGTCTGGAAATATAAGTATGTGACAGCAGAGGGTGTGCAATTGTGCGGCAAACTACGAACACTCGCTAAAAATCTTCACTAGCGGTTCATCTTTCGCGAGTATATAAGTTTAATTTAACACGATATAAACATTAAAATAAACATTCGCTGGATACTTCCGAAATGCTACTAGCCAATGATGTGAAATACTCGACCACTCGATGATAAGTCACACGCGTTGGTAATTTTATAATATTCAAGTAGTTTAAATAATAATTAATAGTGCGGAATACTAAATTATTACGAATAAAAAATGACACACCTAATTTTCATAAAAGCGAATGTAAATAAGGGGCTACTTGTGAGCCTTAGAAGCACAATAAGACTTTTCCACGTTTTAGGAGAAAATGAGACAACAATTGATTCTGTTTGGTTGTTTTTCCGGCAGATAAAGCTGTAAATTTGTTTTCCTACTTAAAACATATCTTGAAAGAGAAAACCAAACTTTTACGTTAGTAACTGCGATGAAAATCCAATCTTTTCCACATTTTATTGTATCTGTTTTTTTTTCACACCATAAGTTTTATCTTAGCCTTTTCTTAGGATTCTATGAAAAAATATCCGTAGTTTGTGTTTTTTCGCATTATTCGGTGTTTATTAATTTTTGGTGAACCATTATAAAATAATTTTGCAATGTCCGATTTGTCTTTACCTGGTGAACACGCATCAAAATACTCTAATTTGTTTACAACGTCCAATTTGACTTCACATTTTCTTGGGATTCTATGAAAGAATATCAGTCACTAGCCGCGTACCCCGGCTACGCTCGCTACGCTCACGTTTGTTTGGTGCTATACTATCGTTACTTCCGTTGCTTCCATTTCTTCTGTTGTTTCCGTTGTTCCCTTTGATTCTGTTGCTCCCATTTCTCCCGTTGCTCCCGCTACTCCCGTTGCTTCCATTTCTCCCGTTACTTCCGTTACTTCCGTTGCTCCGTTGCTTCCGTTGTTCCGCTACTCCCGTTGTTTCCATTTCTCCCGTTGCTTCCATTTCTCTCGTTGCTTCCGTTGCTCCCGTTGATTCGGTTGCTCCGTTGCTCTCGTTACTCGATCCTCTATTCTCCATCCTCTATCCACCATCCTCCATCCTCCATCTTCTATCCATCATCCATCATCCACCATCCACCATCCCCCATCCACGATCCTCCATCTTCCATCCTCCATCCTCCATCCACTATCCTCTATCCATCCAACACCCATCGTCCAACTTTACCATTTAGTGATTTAGTAATAGGAACGCATAACTAATACACCGAAAACGACCGAGCTGCCGCTAAACTATATGAAATACACTTAAATGTTGAAATAACTCGTGTACCACCAATTGTAAAATGATTTTTTTAACGCAGAAACCTTCGCGGGCGTGCGCTCAAGATATCAACAAAGTTTCATCGCAATCGGATGAATGGTTTAGGAAGGCATACGGGACAAACAAACAAACAGCTAAAATCGCGAAAAAATTGGAAAAATGTCGAAAAAACAATTGTTTTTGATTCGATCGGTACCAAACTTCACAGGAACCATCCCGGGACTATTCTACATGTTACCTGACAATTTGATCAAAATCGGTTGAGCGGCTGAGGAGTTTATAGGGAACATATAGATATACAGATATACATATGTTTTTTCGTATTATTCAATTTTTCTTCACCTTCAGTGAATCCCCATCAAAATACTCTCAGTTTCTTACAACATCCGATTTGTCTTCACCTTTGGTGAACCTTCACCAAAATGTTTCCTGAATTGAATCACTAACGATTCATTTAGATGCAGTATATGCTCACAGATGAATTTCACTTAATAACAAATACAGACCAACAATTCAGATAATTTATAAGAAAATATTAATTTATTCTTATTATTTGTGAATGAGTGCATAATAAAACATCAGAACTCCACCAATTCATTTCCGTACTCAAAAGGGTGTTTTTTCCATGCTGAATGGAAATATTTTGTTAGATTAATTAGACTATATTATTATTAATAAATTAAATGAACTAGAATTCAAATTGTTCCTTGTTGTTGCCGAATTTCCCGTAAGATTTTGTCGTAACACTAATGAAAGTTTTTGAATATTGCATTTGTTTCCAGTTTGGCCTAAAAGTGATTTTTTTCGCACTAAATATGAATCAATTTTTTTTTTTAAACTCGAGACTATTGCCGAAATTTCTAACATACTTTTCCCAGCTATCCGGTCCGATAAATGCCTTATCATCGCGTTTTTTTGTTTGTCCGGAATAAAAAATATCGAATTTGTATAACTTTGGCATCAAATGTATATCATTTTTCTTTTTTTGATACACAGCCCACAGATTTCATAAGATTGATCGATTTTTTACGATCACACTTCATAAGATGAACAGGCATATAAAAAGAGCCGTTAACTCTTCATTCAGTATCAGTTGCAGATTAGCAGTGTAGTAAAGAAAACCACATATTCAGCCATCATGTTCAAACTTGTAAGTTAATCGGGATAAAGAAGGATTTTAGCGGGATTTACTAAAAGGATCTGTTTTTTTTTCTTCCAATTTATAGATTGTAGCTACCGTTGTCTTGGGATTGGCTCTTGCCGAACATATCGATCACGACGCCCAAATCGTAAACTATCAAAGCGATATTCATCCCGACGGACATTACCAATACGCTTTCGAAACAACCAATGGTATTGTAGCCCAGGAACAAGGAGTCGGAGGAGTAGGAGCCACCGGTAGCTCACAATATGTTGCTCCTGATGGCACCGTAGTAAAACTAAGCTACACTGCTGATGAGAACGGTTTCGTAGCCCAAGGCACTCATGTTCCACAGATCCCAGAAGAGATCCTTAAATCTTTGGAATGGAACAGGAATCACCCAGAGGAAGATGACTACCTTCATCCAGAACTTCTTAATGGTGGCCGTCCACAGCAAGTAGCAGCTGCTCATTATTAATTTAATTCATAGAACTTTTATAAAAAACATTACAAAAAACCAAAAAAAAAATAAATAAAATGGCTCTTTTTACAAGCAAATTTAAACCAACGTATTTTTATGCTTCTTTCTAAGAAAATTTCGGTGTTACAAAAAACGCGTTAATGAAATTCAAAATTACGCAAATTGTTACCTGAACGAATTACGCCGATTTTTTTATTTTCTAAAAATTATGAAAATTTTCTACACTAAATTAAATGAATTTATGGGGCAATTTTGACTGTTGCATTTGTCAAAAGTTTGGAAATATTGAAAAGAGTTTAACGATATTTAGATAAAGCGAGCCTATTTTGCTCGTGGGTATAATTTAATGCGTATTTTGGTTCATGCATTTTTTTGTTTCAGAAACCAAAAATATGCAAATATCTTACTTAATTCGGCCATAAATTAATTCTTTTGAGATAGTAGTAACATTAATTAAATCGGATTTTTTAAAGCGGAGTTTTATCACGCCGATATCTGTTTGTGTGTATAATATTCCGGAACGAAAAGTTATACTGTGATAATAACGCAACAGACGGATTAATATTCGATATTGAAATTATTGCGAAAGCTTTTCCGAGTCAATAACAGAGAAATTTGCACAAAGTTGATAATGGCATAAACAAATAGTAATTATTAATAGATGCAAATTTCATTACTTTAAGCCGATTAGTTAAATCCAATGTGTAGACAGTTAGTTTAATCCGAGAATAGCAATAGTAAGAAAATTTGCAAATGTGCGAAATCCATATCTTGACGCAGGAACTTTTTGTGGGATTGAGTATTTAAAAATAAGATCAAGATCTCTCCACCTGCACACAGTTTTCAGGTCATTATATAAAAACTGGGTGGAAGATATATCCAATTCGATATACAATCCATTTACACCCTTTTAGAGGTTGAATAGCAAAAAAAATCCTGAATGCCGGTTTAAGATTATTGTATCAAAAACTTGTGGAAGAAAGAATTTATTCAATATCTATCAGAGCTGAGAGATATATGTAGTAGAATTCGTGAAAATGTTTTCATCCAGTTTCACCCTCTTAGAAGTTGAATTAAAAAAAATCCCAAAATACCTAGAAACCGGATTTATCTGAAGAAGTAAAATTAATTCAATATTTCAGAAGACCTAACAGATATGCCAAAATTTGTGAAAATATATGCACCTTATTCCCACTAAACTTTTTTGCCTATTCTCCGTATGTTAGTGAATTTATGATTTTCTTACTTTTCTAGTTCATCTACATACACCCACCAAGTTTGGAGTTGCTTGCATAAGCAGAAAGGAAAAACAGCACCACCTCTGCACTATACTGCCCCTTTTAAAAATATATTTTTAGAACGTAGAACCCGTATAGCTCTAATTCCAAGCTTCAACTATCTATCCTTAGTGGTTCTCAATATATAACATCGGCATTTTTTGCTTTAGACCCTCACCCTTAATCATTTCTTACGCCCCCAGAATTTACGTTTTCTATCTAAGTTTTTGAGACATGAGACGTAGTATAATCCTCTAATATATTTCCACAAAAAACCACAAAGTCACCTCTTTGTAGAATAAACCGTCCAAGAGATTTGCAATTTAGAGTGTCTTGCCTCTAGCTTTCAAGCGTTTTGGACGCATTGTTTGGTCACCACTCCCGTTTTTGTTGTTGTTTGGTATGGGGAAGACACGCAGCGAAGCAGCACATCTTGAGCACTCAGGCCAACATGGCCCATTGTACTCGAATCCCCCAGTCTCGACCCGAACTTTTTCGTTCTTCTTACGAATTCCATGAATCTATGCCATCCGATGACGAAACAGCTCCTTCGGACCTAGTCCAACACAGTCTTATTAACTGGCTCTCCAGTGAAGGAGTTGTCAGTAAGGCTAACTCCGTCTGGGGCTTTGTGCGAAGATGGTGCAAGGATTTCAATGATCCGCATGTTACAACAATGTTGTACTGCACATTTGTCCGTTCTATTTTGGAATATGCCTGCCCGGTATGGGCTCCATACTATAAGGTTCATAAAAATAGAATTGAGTCGGTTCAGAGAAGATTCTTGCGATTCGCACTTAAGGGTCTTCCTTGGCATGATCCACTGCATCTGCCTCCTTACCATGAGCGTCTTAAACTCCTGCCGATGGAGTCGTTGTTTGATAGACGAGATGTCCTTAGAGCTGTTTTTGCTTTTAAGGTAATTTCTGGTGATATTAACTCTCCGCCATTGCTGGAAGCCGTTACTTTCAAAGTTCCATTTCGATCCTTGAGAGACTATGTGTTGCTGGATATTCCTCACCATCGGACAAATTACGGCCAACATTAACCAATCACATCTCTTTCACGCATTTTCAATTATAATTACAGTCAAATTGACTTTAACATTTCTGTTCAACAGTTAAAATCGGCTTTATCAAATAAATAATGTAATATTATTTTTAGGCATTTATGAGTGTACGGATATAATGATGTATTTTTGTACTTATTTCGTTGTACTTATTTTTCATTTTTACTAATTTTTTTTTTATTTTGTAATTTTTGTTATAAGTAATCAGTATTTGGTGAATTTGAATAATAAATAAGGTTTTCCAACTGTCATACCCTCAATGGCAGTAGCCAGTACAGCGATTAATCACCAGTCGGGGAGTTCGTGTTGGGGTTTCACACCAGAAACTCCACTGACGCTGGAAAACAACA
This sequence comes from Beris morrisii, assembly GCA_951812415.1. Classification (NCBI taxonomy): domain Eukaryota; kingdom Metazoa; phylum Arthropoda; class Insecta; order Diptera; family Stratiomyidae; genus Beris; species Beris morrisii. The sequence continues at coordinate 31,414,278 of OX638310.1, forward strand.
AAAAACTTCTTAAATTTATCTTCTATGGTAGCTTCTCACCATGAAAAATTTCATTCTCATTGAATTTAATTGCTCATAAGGGTTTTGGAGATACGAGCCCTTAGGCTTAGCGCATACTTGAGACTAAACAGTCGGCCAACTGTTTAATCACATCGAGCCGCGCACACTCTTACCTGTCCGACTAAACTGTTTAGTCGTAGTTCATCCGCACATTACTCAACCACCGGCCAAATGTTATAGCCAATTGGTATTAGAGAAAACCGGTCGGGTGAGATTTTTAGTTTGGTCAGTTTGCGCATCTAGATAAGCCGCCGTACATATAGAGGCCAATGCGAGAGTTTAGTCGGACATCGATCGAAATGGATCAGGCCTGGTTAAACTGTTTAGTTTGGACGATTGATTAGTCTCAGTGTGCGCCCTTCCAGCTTCATAGCCATTAGCCATTCAACTAAACTATGGCGCCATTTCAAATCTCTAGTCTGCGGATACTCTTAAATGCGTTTGCGTACGGTGGGCAGACGAACAGATTTTTTTTTTCCATTTTGATGTCTACTAGTCCTAAAACGTGAAAATGCAAAATATTAGGAAAAAAAATTTCTTTTCTTTGCTTTATTATTGACAAAATAATGTAAAATAATAAAAAAAAATTTCATTGCTCAGGTTATAAAACAGAGTCAAAGTTTAGGATTAATATGGATAAATAATATATATATGATATTATTTTAATAAACTTTATATAGGTGATTTAAAGATTATTATATGAAAATTAGATCAACTTTACACGCATAAAATGTATGTTTTCTAATCCAGCTAGATATTTTAGTTTTAATCAAGTGACAGTGTGGTGTAATAAATCATAGATAAAAAGGATAATCATAATCATAACCATTTATTTCATCCGTAAAATTCCTTTATGTTTAGATACAATAAGATACTTAAGTGATTAGATATGTTTCTACAACTTTAGTATATTTTGTGGCTTCCAGCAATTTCAAATGTTGTACGATTTAACTAAAACTTATACTCAAGAAAAATTTCGGCAAAAACCTTTTACGACCTAGTTGTGGTAAAAGGACAAATTATCCTAGCTAAGCACTGTACAAAAAAATCTATGTTTTGCGACATTTAGAGCGGAAAAAATAAACAGTATTTAACCAGTAAAACTATCTTTTACCATAAAATATATTAAAATACTATAACAACATTATTATACCTTCCAGGTTAAACAATTCAAAGTATTTTGATTTCAGGAAAACATATCAAGGCGCATGGACGGACTGTTTCACCTTTCTGAGGCCTTCTATCCCTGAAACGTTAAAATAAAAAATTTGAGGATAGCAATTTTTTTTTAAATTTCTGAACAATCGAAATAAATATGTACTTTATTATTTAAACAATAATTATGTAATCGTATACCTTTCACGGGTCTTAGATATTGTTACTAATCCCTTTCACCAATATTTCACCAGTCCTGTTAAGAACTGTAATCTTTCTTCTGATAATATCCGTGTGGAACTTCGACATATCAAAAACGAATTTGGTTAACTTCTAAAAAACCACACTTTCTCACGTTTTATCAATAAAGTGAAGCTCTTACACGATTCCCCACACCATTGGACTGAGATGATAAAATTATTCTTGACTTGTGTAAAGGGACTATGAAAATATGTGATCGCCGACTACACGTAGAGCACAATTACAAACCCTACAATTACAGATTAATGGCACGCGCTGATTATTGTAAAAATTCATTGAGACGTAAAGATTGCTTCAATGAAGGATGCGGAAGCCTGTCATTAAAATCGAATAAAATTACAATCGACCGTCAAAGGTTGTAGCTACTATTGGCGAATTCGAAAAGTAAAGACACAATATGCACGCGTGCACCTAGTTTATTTTTTTCGGATCCTTAAAAAGAACGGACTAAGTTTATTGTAGTGAAATTGATTTAACTTCTTAGGAGGAGTAAATACAATTTACAACACGGTTAAATATAAATTACCCTTTTTACAATGTATTCATGTAAAATACAATCGTGGTTACCAATTGAAAAAAAAATGTGTATAAGCATTCGTGATTACAATTTTTTTAAAAAAAAATTTGTAAAAACATTGTTTTACCACTAAATAAATTGTGTTGTTGTAAAATTAAAGTTTTAATGTGAAATCAAAGTTTAAATTGAAAACTATGTAATTAGAATAAATTTAATTTTAACTGGAAAGCTGTAAACGAAACGGATTGTTCAAGTTTAATGTAAAATGTTTATATATTTATTTTAATAATTATTTTTCAAATATGTATAATAGTTTTAATTTTTATTATTCATTTTGGGAATTTGATTTAAAGTGTGTATAATATTCAACAAATTTTAATGTAGTACCAACCAACATTTTATTTTAAGTAAAATATTAATTGAAAAGTTTGGTGCAAAACAGTGTAAACTTATTTTTCGAAAATGATTTAGTTTAAGGCGCCTATTTTGTTTCCGTTTTCGATGTTTCCGATTTTTTATCATACATAAATAAATATGGAAATCGTTTCACCATGATATTCTTATTTTACAATGAATGGGTAGAAGATAAAAATTCTTTTATTTACTTTTAAAAACTTAAAAAAAACCTTTGTAAAATTTTTCTACGAGTAGAATTGCCAGTTTAAAACTTCTTATGTTGTTAATATTTTTATTTTTTTTTACCCAAAAAATTTCCGTCTATCCGTTTGAAATCTGTTGAGATTTTTTTTGGTTGGTAGATTCCTCCTTTAAGTAGTGACTTTTGAGGGGATTACAGACTGAACATTTTACTTTACTTTTTTTTTTACTTTAACTTATTTATTACAGTTATTCTATAAGATATATATTTTATATATTTACAGCTTATAAAATTTTTGTAGAGACCAGACGGGAAAAACAAATTATTGTCTTTACAACTATAGTGTAGTATTTCTATTTGCTGACAAATTATGTTATTAATTAAAGTGATACTTCATTTAGGAAAATTCTTTTTAAAAACCTATTAATAAGAACTTAAAACTAACTTAAAACTATCTTACAATACAACTAACTTATTTAGGCAGCTTAGAAACCACTCTATACATTTTAAATAGTACTGAATAGTTCTGTAACTAGGAGGTCTGAACATTTTATGTTCTATGTCTCAGGAACCGCTTATGCTAGAAGGCTGAAACTTGGAATTTATTAAGAGCTATAGAAAAAAAAATTGTTTATTTGGAAGAAAGGGTGTTGGATGTGGGGGAGGAAAATGCTTCTGACACGCTCGAAATTTGGGATCGAGACATTCTAAAATCAGCATATCTTGAACATTTCTTGAGAGAAGGATAAGAGTTTGTGATTTTTTGTCGGCATACTAGCAGGGTATTTCTAAGGGTGGAGGTTGTGTGTGGGAGTGGGGAGAGCGGTGAAAAACATTAGGCGACAATATATTTCGAATTATATATTTATAAGTTGAGTACGCTAAATGTAATTTTTTTTTAGAGTGGTGATGGAACATGGTAGTGGGTAGAGTACAAAATTGTAGTAGAGAAAAAAATTTGGTTGTGAGCTTTTAGAGGGTTGGGGTGAAGGGGGTAAGGGTAAGAGAGGGTTGAAAGCAAAAAGCTTTTATTTTTATTCCTCAAGAACTGTTGAAAAAATTTGTTTGATAGAGGAAGCGATTTACGAGGCTTGGGGACGTTTTTGTATGTCAGGAACAGCTTATGGTAAAAAGTTGAAATTTTTTATAGAACTACATATATGTATTATATTACAGAAATAATTAGAAAAAAATGTCTGTTATGAAAAAATTGTTCGTGAAAAGGTTTTTTTTTGTACAGTTTTTAAGGTCCACTGGCATTGAAAAGTGAAAATACAAAATTTGAGGGTATCTTTCAAACTTTTTTGGAATTTTTTATAAATAAAAAATAAAATAAAATTCTGCAAACAGTCTGAGACCAATTTCGTTATTCGTTGAGTCAAAAATGTCAAAAATGCCAGTGAAACATGCATGCTAACTTAGAAAATAATTTGGGAGACTATCTTGGGAGTTAACTTCTTGAGGGTTGAACAAGATATTTTACAAGTTGCAAAAAAGAAGCACTGTTACTGTCCCATCGTCCAGATCGGGTCATAAGACACCAAAGAATAGTTCTATTGCAGAACAAGTAAAAGTAATGGAACAAAACATTCTATAGCTTGAAATAGCCGATACGTAAGTTTATTGTGTGGTGTTTGCAATTTTGTAAATTACATTATACACGTTCCCAAATATTTCCAGAGCACTTGATTGTATGGTATAAAGTTGCATAATCGCATTATTGCGAGCGCACAGCCATCGCACTGCTCAATTGCGGCTAATTTAACAAGGCATACGAAACTATCCCCGTACTTGTAGTTCATTCCTGGGCATATTATCAGTAGTATTGAAATTCAATGAACCATTTCACATATCGCTGAATCAATAAAACTTTCGGCAAACAACCAAACAAAATTATCAACACCGAGACCCAACCGTCCGCCCATCGTATCGTACTATCACCTTATTATTGTATAGATTGTGGCATGCAGCCAGATTCGAAATTGACGCAACGCGCCAAAGGAAGAAAGATTCGCCCCGTTCCTGAATGTCGCAACCACCCACAAATTTTCCACTTTGTTACGGGCAAAATCAAATTATGGCTCATTGTTTGGTGTCCCTTTTGCCATGTCTCGTGGAGTCTTTTAGTCTGCAGGCACTACAAAGTGTCGTTTCGGTGCAAAGAAGGAGCAACTCTTGGTGGACCCTCGGAACTTAAATCCTACGAAGGGTTCGCTTTGCTTAAAAGGCGAGAAATTTGATGATGTGACACAAAGAGCTTAACGCGATATACGAGCCACGTATGACGGTACCTTCACGTATGGCCGGCCGCATATATAAAGGAAAGGGTGGAATCACCTTCTGTGGCCGGTTTTCGTTAAGATTCAGCTCCAGGCTCGAGGAAAAGATGAAGCACATCCCGAGACGACAAGTGAGATTTATGTTACATTCGCTAAAATACAGCTCGGCGTGGAACGTAGGTGTGTTGCGTAGAAGGTGCGATATCAGCACTAATAAGATCACAGCAGGTCGTCGAGCGGCAAGCATTGAATTTAGGCAGTTTATTTATGATCTTATGCTGCCAGATCTCAACGAATTTATGTTCTCGCCAGCGATATCAACGCGGACAGCCTTCTGACTTCTGCGGCAAGATCTCTACCGGAATAAATTTTACGGTGAATCTTTTCGCGCAGAGAAAATCCAATAAATTTAATATTAATCTAATTAAACCCAGTGACAACAGCTCCTTATACTTGCGCATATCTCAGAATAATTTCTGACCTCTGCCTTGTCTCATTTGTTACCGATACTTTCGCATCAACGGCATAGTTGCGAGCCAATATTATCGCTTACATGTTCATATTTGTAATAGATGTATTTTGTTGTCCTCTAAGATATCTGCTTCGTTAACTGGAAAGTCGTTGCAGAGCCTGAGGCCAAATGGTTCAATTCTGAGTTATTAAAATATCCAGTTCTTCAATGACCCTTCAGAGACATGCTCAATGCACACTTTAACATTTGGACAGAACAAAACTTTTAATTAATGATTTCATGATTACAGAATCGATTCAGTAAGGTACCTACCTCCCAGAAGAAATTGGTAAGCGTTTGGAATCAACAAACATGCTGAATGAACTACAGAATGAACACAGTATTATCATTACCAGACCGAGGATAGAGGAATACGAGTAATGCATTACCAGAAAGCTTACTTGGAACGTATTTGTAATGTATTTTAAGGTACACGTTCCATGTAATATGCTATGGAAGGGTAGAGGATTTGAAAGTCGAAGTTCAAGCATATGAAATAGAGAAGCAAATTTTCTCGTTTGGAATGAACTGACGAAGACTAGGGTGAATGAATTTGATATAAATTCTTATGTTGGGGCAAGCTGAGAGCAAAAAATTATTTTTAAAGTGGATCATTTTGAATGGAAACTAAGAATGCCACTGTTTTGTAGAAGAAAAAACTTGTGTATCTCTGCCTTTTTCAGAATTCAATGTTTCACTGATTTTTTTTCTAAATGAAATAATATTTTACTACTCCTTCTATTAATTTTACTATTCTTGGAAAGCTTCTGTAAGCCTTAGTACAAAAAAAATCTATTTTAAAGTCATTATAAATATCTTAAATTAGGTTCTGACGTTAAGGTGTCCTCAATGCACAACAATTTTAGTGATACAATTTTAGATCCTCGCTGTCTTAGAGAAGCTTTTATTAGATTCATCAAAAGATTCAGTTCAAACAGGCTCCTCAAAAATACTTAGATGGGAGCGAAAAGGGATAAAAAATAAGTATGTATAATTATATTTCTAATTAAATACGGCTCAACAGTTTTGTAACTTAGGTTCACTATAAAATTTTTGATCACATTTTCGAGCTTCCATAGATCGCTAATTCAAATCCGGATCGACGGACCAACATATTTTTGATTCTTTATTAGTATATTAATTATTGCTCCAAAACTGTAAGTAATTATCGCAAAGACGACTCAAGCGACATTTTTATGCAATTATAGGAAAAATTAAATGTTAATAAGTTACAAAGTGAAGTGATTCCATCTTCAAATTTCAAGAAATTTGTTCGGACTTCGAACTTGGCATCTTAGTTCATTAAATCAAAATTCTGTTAGTACTAGTAGAAAATTCAAAGATAATAGCAAAATTCTTTTAGAAATTTGGTGAAGGAGAAGAAAAAGAACAGTTCCCAAAAGCATAAGTTATTCAGTACTGGTGGACTGGTGAAGGACTAATTCGTTTGCTTCTAAAAGTGTAGTGCAGAACTGATAAAAATACTGCCGTATTACACTACACTCGTAATGAAGAAATTGGAAAATTGGAACTCCATCAGACAAAAGCCAGAAGAATTGTAGTTCAATTTTACGACAATTATTCTATCGGTAAAAGTACATTGCACCTTCAGTGCAAGAACCGCAATTAAATTAGGAGTAAGCAAAATTGTTGTATATGTACATAAGTGGGAAAGAAGTTTAATAAAATTCAATTACGTTTAAGAACTCGAGAAGTTTTGTTCAATTTAATCGGCTCCTACTAGCTTGTTCATATGGTGAGAAACGTCTTTTAGCCTTTACAAGTGGCGTGACGCGCCCATAAACTGTTTAATCTCCATTCATCCGAATATCATCAGACTAATATCAAATGTATTGATGAGGCAGTACAATAAATATCAATTTCCAGTACTGCATTTCAGTACTAGGCAGTTAATATTGTGCGAGGAGTAACATTCTTGAACCACTTGTAAGGTGATTTGTAAATCGGGTACCCAGGTTTAGGTTGTTTTGGAAGAACGACTGTAGAGTTCAAAAGTATTTAGATTCGTTGAAGAAAGTGTTAAGGTTAAAACCTTCAAGGAAAATATCAGGTCGGTCGTGTTGCAACTTAAGGCAAATGTCCAAGTCCTTGTGAATGACCACTGTTGCTGAAAGCTACACGGAGTGGGGTGCTGGTTTCACTAGAACAGGATATCAAATAATCATGATCAATGTAGGAGTTCAAGGCTTGAGTTGGGTTATAGCGCCATTGACAAAATTAAGGCCTAGTTGATTTTTTAATACTTTCACTTTTTATTTTATAATTTTTTTTTTGCTTTTTTGTAATTTTTATATAAAAGAATTTTAAAATTAAACTAATAATTGACAGCTGCAGCTTGTTGTAGATGTGCACCAGCAATTTCTGGATGAAGGTAGTCATCTTCCTCGGGATGATTCCTGTTCCATTCCAAAGACCTAAGGATAGCTTCTGGGATTTGTGGAATATGGGAACCTTGGGCTACGTAACCATTCTGATCAGCAGTGTAGCTCAGTTTAACAACGCTGCCATCAGGCGAAACATATTGTGAGCTACCGCTTGCACCAACTCCTCCGACTCCTTGTTCCTGCCCTAATATCCCATTGGTCGTTTCGAAGGTGTACTGATAACTGCCATCGGGATGGATATCGCTTTGATAGTTTGCGATTTGGGCATCGTGATCGATATGTTCGGCAAGGGCCAATCCCAACACTATGGTAGCTACAATCTGTAAAGAGTGAAGAAGTAATCCTTTAAGCAAGTCCGTAGGAATTCCTTTAATCCCGAATCACTTACAAGTTTGAACATGACGGCTTAAGATCTGATTGTCTTGGCTACACTGCTGAGCTGCAACTGATACTGAATAGGGAGTCGCACAGCTGTTTTATAATCGAAGCAAAATTTTCTGGAAGTGCCGCTTTCAAATGGATCTTCGAAGACGTGTGAATAATGTCAAGCATTTCGAATTGGAATTTCGATGCAAAATTTATATAAATTTTCTTCACAAAACTCTTTCGCTCCATGTGACAAAAATCAAAGTTACGCCACGAGGATGCATAACAGCGCAGAAACTATCGCCCGGTGAAATGATCGACGGATTGCGCTAATATGACGATCGTCTGAACAAAAATATTTAAATTTTATCGTTTTATCACTGCTAACCAAAACTCGAAATTATACCTTAAATTTAAGAGGCCGGTTGTTTGTTGCACAAGTCTAGATCCAAGAGATAGTTTCCAACTTTTTCCATCAATTTGACTTGTTTTTTTTAAAGATGGTCCAGTATTGGTATCCAGATTGACCAAGATCACTGAGTCATAGGATCGCTATCGAAATTGGGCAGTCCACTTTTTACGTGTTCGCTATAAAAGCGAATTTTATTTAGATGGGGTCAATAGTTTTACAAATTTTAAATCAATTTCCACAACATAATGGTGTTGTTTTTGGCCTAGTGCAATTTATGTTTCGGCTTCAAAAGAGAACGCGTTATTCATGAGATTAAAATTTAAATTTTTCGAGTTGCATTTTTATGATCTTAGAAGAAAAATAGGAATATTAAGTAAAAAAGGTGATAAACAAAAGGAAATGAAAAAAAGCATTATAACCCAAATAGGTTATTTTCATAATTTTAATTGCAATTTGAACAACAATCCAGTAGAGTAGTCAGAAGTTTCTTAAGGGCGTTATTAAATTATGACTCTGACTTAGTGAATTTACATACAATTTTGAAGGTGGACGGAAGTTAACATAATATGTTATATACAATGGAGGGTCGTAGGATGATGACTCCTTTGTCGGATCCTTGGCTAGAATTAAATTACTATATCTATTATTTTGATATCAAATTTCCCTTTCACCTTTCATATTTGAGAATTTAAAATTAGACGTCCATGAGGAGTCATAAGTCATTGAAATCTGCATAGGAATCCAACATTGAATTCGTATAGAGGCCATGTGTAAATTGGAGAAATTTAGTTGCAACAGGTAAAAATGATGCAGATCGGAAATAACCGGCCAGAAGCTTGATTATTTTTATAATAAATACCGTTGGCATGCAGAAGAAACTTTAATTTGATCAATGAAGTATTAGTTTGATAATGCAGTTAATGCAGCAGCGAATTTCAATAGGTAATTCAGTTACTGTTTCAAACATTATTTTACTACATAGTGTCAATCTAGCGGAACTATTTTCCCATTTTAGCACTGAAACACGCAGATATCCATGTTAACGTTTCTGGCTTTGATTAAATTCAGCTAAATTTAATTTATTCAGTACTGAAAATGGGTAGTGCGTCAGTATTACGTATTGAGTAGTATATTTGTACATTACTTATCTACTGTATTAATTTAGTGGAGTTCGTTATGGTCAATTACTGTATTCGATACCTGTTCGGTATCGTTGGAAATTTTCTGATAGATAGAGGTTATAAAAAAATTGTTTTCTTGAAGTGTTCTCAATAATAGTTATTTTTTTCACATACTGGTTTATTTACAGCGATGTACGACTACATACATTTGTTTTCGAATTGAATGTTTTATAACACAAATTTAGATATTTTTATTTCCGAGTGGTTGCAAAGGGGTCTTTTAAATTTAAATCTCTTAGGTCTTATAGGATATCGATTCAGTTTTTACATCCTCGCGCTTTTTATACAAGAGCTGAAAAGCTGTTTCATGATTTTTCGATATTCAATCCTTGAGAGAGTGAAAAAGGGGTTTACTCACGAATTCTTTACATTGACATACATCTTTATGCAAATGCCTAAAAGTAAGTTCTGTCGATACTTTACTTCCACGTTTTTATTGAAATTGAATATTTTATAATAATAATTATAAAAAATCTGCCAACAGTCTGGGCGCAACTTTATTATTTTTGGGTAGAAGTCCGGAACGCATATAATGCTGAGATGTGTGGAGTACTGCGACTGAAGAATAATTATGAGTATAGTTGTAACATTATATTATTTTTCTATGTTCTCAGTTGCATAGTAAATTGCTCCGCATCCCACGGCCACGTTCCGGACATCTACCCGAAAAATAAGAAAGTTGCGCCCAGACTGTTGGAAGATTTTGTCGTTCCAGATCCGCCAAGGATATAATAATGTGTTTTCACGAGTTCGACGCAACATCTCTCATGATCGATGAGATAAGAAGTTGATTTTTAAAGCCTCCAAAGTGATTTTAGGATATTTTGATATTCAACCTTAAAATAGTGAAAAGGGATTGAATATGTTTTCAGATAAGTATCTCAATTTCTCTTAGGCTGGATGAGATACTAAATTAGTTTTTTCCCACTTTACGTGCACTGTTTTAAAAAAATTTAATTTTCAATCCAATTTTTACTTGAAATTTTCAGTATATTTAATTTTTTCAAGTAAAAGTACACATTTCAATCACTTTTACACGAAATTACTGGTATTAGTAAATTATTCATGTACTTTTCAACTGAACCGGACAATTTACATAAAAAGGCAAAATCACGCAATATTTCGTGTAAAATTAAGAATATATATATATGAATTGAAAATTACGTTCTTTTTCGTGTAATTCTACTTATCTATTTGAATTTTACGACGAGAAACATGTAATATATGAAACCACGCTTCGTTCGATTTTGCTTTCTACTGAAACGAAAATGAAACGTCTTCGGTGGCGCAGTGACTACGTGCACCAAAACTAGAATTGATTGCGGGCTCAATTCCTACCTACAGCCAAGTGTTTTATTAAGACTAAGTAAATAAGAAATAATATTAGAAGTAAAAATAAGTGTATCATAACGAGTGCTAATTATACATTTTTTTTGAGTGTAAGTTCAAGTGAATATCCAGTGAATTTGCTGCTTTCGAAGTTGAAATTTACTGATTGCAAATTGAAATTTACTGACCGAAAATTGAAAATTACATTGAAATTGACTATTACATCCTAATGTAAATTTATTTGAAAATGTGGTTCATATTTGCCTACTATCCAAAAATTGCAAAATTCAATGGATTTTCTTTACTGTGTGGATATTCATACTTTTTCATTTTCGGTTCACTTAGACATGGTCTTGTTTTTATAAACTGATCGAGTCTTGGTTTTGCACACCTCTAGTCTTGGTCTCAATAAGAGAGCGACTCTGTAATTGGTTGCACAGATTAACAAGGATTCATCGCGTAGCATCGCTTTATGCGCACGCATCGCGCTCCTTATTATTCCACCTTTACTTTGAACTTTCTTTCTATATTCCGTGGATTACAAAATTTCCACTTTTTGAAATGACATGAAAATCTGTAATTTTCCCACAAAACCACTGTGCGAATCAATTGGAACAAGAGCTACGAATTACCTACCCTCCAGTTGCGACTTTTCGCCTAAAGCCGTCCAATGCCAACGGTGCAGTTCTCGTTTCAGTAAATATTGACAAGCGACACGTGTGTGTTAATCTGAAATGATAGCGTGTGGGGTGTGTAATTCATTGGGTGCAACACTTCATTGAAAGGTCACTTCATTATTATCGCACCGCGGTACTGATTCAGTATGTAAGGGATTACGTCCTGTAATAAATCGATGAAATGTGAAGAGTCTTAAGTCTCTTGTTACATTAAGAGGCAGCGAAGTTGATGTCGACCGATTTGTTTAACATTACACTGTCTCTGACGATTGTTGAACAATCTTTATTGTAATTTATCTTTTTTCAGGATCCATCCTCATCGCCGTATCACTCAGATGACAATTGTTGTACTAAGAACCTAAGACGATCTAAGCCTAAGTAGTTGTAGAAGGTTGAACTATTGTGCAGCACCATATAGAGCTCACGTGTAGGTATCATGTGAATTAGTTCCAGTTGCATTGCGCTTCAAAGATACCTCTTCCGATCGCAATGTAAAAAAAAGTACAGTTCGCATGACTTTCTCTCTTGAGAAAAAAAATTAGATATCTTTAGACAGTCATATATATAAGATATCATCAGATCATAGGTTAGTACCTATCCGTTCTGTGTCCAGGTAATTTATCATACGAATCGATCGGACCAAAATACCTGAACAAAGTGTAAAAGGTTATTAAGAGTTCAAATCGCCTTCGTAAACAGAAAATTGTGAAACTGAATGAGGAGAATGGATGACTTTTAAAACTCAGCACTTTACGATAAATCATTTGAAGTCTGAAATATCGCGACGTTAATATGTGCGTGTGGCCCTCGCGATCAATCTTCGATGAGTTCTTTTATCATTTAAAGCTGTGATTGATCGTCGCGATATATTTCATTCTGACTGAGTTTGAGATTCGGTGAGAACTCTATTGATGCTGGGCCGCTTTGCATTTCAAAATTTTCTTGGTGTGTTTTTTTTTTTAAATCCCGAAATGTGTCGGTAATGGCAAAATCGATGCTGTCCGAGCTATAGAATTCGAATGACGTGTGATTAAAAAGATCGACAATATTGTAAATAATCTATATGAAATGTTTCGACCAAGGACTAGCTAAATTGCACTTACAAATAAAGTTCTAGAGGTTCTAGACAGTCGTCTACACCTTGCATAGATCATCCTTTATGATCATCGTCACCCGCTGGCAGATTATTAAAATTTATGATCTATTACTAGAATCTTTAAGCCAACGTTTGGTCAAAAACAACGACTTTATGATGGGTATCATCGTCTTTTCTTCAAAGGTATTTTTCCAGTCTCAGATTTATACCGAAATCGAGATATCATCTGTTTAATATTCAATATTAAAACTGTTGGTTTAAAAAAAAACTATTTTTTAGTCATTTTGGGTGGATATAGCATGTCATCACTGCAAACTGCTCACAACGTGGTATACTCGTAGCATTGACTGATACAAGGGGGTTCCAAACTAATTTACATTTTCTTATAAGACGTAGTTTAACTGTTAAAATCTTTGTTGCAATCACCTTAGTTCTTTACCCGTATAAGACATCGGAACTCATACAGAGTTCTATCACAATTCACCCTCATCCGAAAAAAACAGAATCTTATTCGAACATTATAAGTTCATTCAATAGTAATTCATTCGGGATTCCGTGAGTAACTATGTGTTCTACATCCCAATACCGATACAGTACTGAATTCCTGTATTACATATGAGCTCAGTATTTTGGTTTGAATGAATTGCTTTTCAGTACTCGAGCACAGTATTGTAACAAACTAAAAATTTAGAAAATAAAAAACAAGTTTTATATTGAAGCTACATACTTTGTATTGACATCGCCCCAGTATCCGTTTTAAACTGCATTTTATAATTCATTATCATGTCATGTACCACATTTCTATCTTTACAATTTTATATTATCGGAATGAATATTTCAACTCTGTATTTTGGCTTCAGAATACTGAACTCTATCATGGAATTAACGAGCATAGTTTGCTAATAATTTATATGAGTCTAAAAGCAAACATTAAAAGGTTCGGATGTTCGGTTCAACTCTGTATTTTGGCTACTGAACTCTATCATTGAGCTAACGAGTATATTTTACAAATAATTTATATGAGTCTAAAAGCAAACTTCAAAAGGTTCGGATGCAGTACTGATACAGTACCAATGTAGTACTGGTAAAGAAGAGTTTTTGAAGTATTCAAAAATGTCGGTTGCAAAGATAACTTGCAAATTTTCAGACTTGTACATCTTCCTGTAACGCATATGAACATATAGGTACAAATTGCTCAGGCCCTTTTGTATTGATCGATTTTATTTTTATTGCTAAAAATGTTTATCGAGCCCAAGGGGAGGTGGTTCAACCTGAATTGATTACTACTGCACAATTTCATCAAGAGTATAAAGAAACATACACTATCGTTGCAGGTGCCTTCATAAATTCAGATATTCCATCGAATTGTTAAACTCACCCCTTACTGATATTTCCTTACTCTCTTATTGTAAGCAACCACACAACATAAAAATTGGATAATTAACATGTGTGCAATCCTTTTGGTGGGTATGGGGCGGAAATCAAGATTAACTCGAGGTCGAGACTAGAACTGTATAATTTTATAGTGGGTAGCTAGAAGCCCTTGCTGATAACAGTTCAACGACGGTAAGGACAATAAACCAATGAACAATGTTGATAAATATGTCACATTGCATTGTAATGGTAACAATGTCCTCCCAGACATCCCTTCGTAAGGGATAAGGAACACGGGGTAAGTAAAATAATCCACAGTATTTTTGAACACAGTCAGCTGAAATTGCGTATAATTTGATTTGGTTACGTTGACAACCACCCACAAATTACATGTCCTTGTTCACAAAGACGAGGTTTAATTGTTTGATGAAAAATGAAAGCGGGGAAGTATTTATTGAATTCTTTATTTTTGGTGCATTGAGTCAGCAGATACAGAATATTCCATTGATGAATTTAAACCACTTACTTTGCTGCATGAATCAAATCGATACATGAATAGATCAATGGTGCCATTGAATACAATTCAAGCTTCCAGAAGCCGGCACGAAATGTTGAATCAGATAAAGTTTTTCTTGGATAGCTATACCCGAAAATAGTTGCAGACAATCTATGCAAACACGATAAGCGTCTTCAAACGAATCTTAGCCTTGCGAGACATATAAACTAGACTACTAATTCGCCGAATAGCATTAAGCGAATTCACCACGTAGAAATGTCCTTGTTTCTGGTCCAATTCATTCACAGCGTGATATCCCGACTATTGCGACCCATAGAGAGACGACGAAAAAAAGAAATAAAATTCGAATCTATTCGTCTGTAGCGGATAATCCAATTTTCCGCAAAAGAACTGCACAATAGTCGAGCACGGGGGATAACTGAAAAGAATGGATAAAGGGAAAAGGCAACCCCTACGTGCCCGGCATATTGAACCGCCCCCGTGCCAAGTGGAGAGTGAAATGTGTCCAAATTTCGTTACCAACCAAGCGCCTTATTTGCAACTTTGATTTCTGTTTATCTTTGTTTGGTCCCCCCTGGGGGTTGAAAGACAATACTATAACAACAACATGAACAACTCTTGGGTAACTTTACCTACACATAAATCGAGCCCTCCATCTAGGAACTCGAGGATGAGAGAAAATCTTTGAACCATTCCTTCAGAGAAAGTAATACTTCAATTGCGCCTTGGCGGAAGTAAAAGTTTTCTTCGTTTGTTCACTGTTGAAAGGATACGCCTTTGAGATATTCCGGAATATTTTCCTTTTTTGTCAAATTGCGAAAATCTGGAAGCACTTCCTTTTCATTTGTTCCTTTGTTTCAGGATGCTTTTTCAGAAAATATGAAAGAAATTCACTTGCAGAGTTGGTGATGCTTCCATTTAGAAGCGCTTGGGAAACAGAAGAGTTAGGACTAAAATCAGTGAATGCAAAATAGATTTCCACATTTCGAAGGGTTTTTCTAATCAGAATTCTGGGTGTTGTATCTTTTTCTCAAGGTTAGATTTACGGAATTTCTTTGCTAACATCAATTTGAAGATGTTCGGTGAAACAAAGATGAAAATTTTCTGAAGAATATTTGGCATTTGAAATTTTCCCTCGCGTGTTTCAAAACAATCAAAATAAGCTACGAATTCAATTTCGACCCCTTAATTATCTTTCCACGACTCTAACTTTTCGACTCTGACACTTCGACTCTGACACCTTGACTCTAACTCCTTGACCCGAACTCCTCGACTCTGACTCCTCGGTTATAATTCTTCATCACTCCTCTACTTTGATTCCTCGACCCTGATTCCACAACTCTTATTTCTCGACTCCGACTCCTTGACTCTGAGTCCTCGACTCCTCGATTCTGACTCTTTGATGCAGACTCCTCGTCTTACTACTCTCGACTCTAAGGCTGGCCGCACATTGAAAGAGCAAAAACAGTTTTAGTCAAAAACGTTTTTGACTAAACATGAATATGTCGCTGTTTCAATAGCAATTCAATCATCAGAGCACACTGATTAGTCGAGCTCGCTTCAAGGCACGCGACTAATCAGTGTGCTCTGATTATTGAATTGCTATTGAAATATCGAGATAGACATGTTTAGTCAAAAATGTTTTTGTCTAAAACTGTTTTTGCTCTTTCAGTGTGCGGCCAGGCTAACTCCTTGACTCTAATTCCTTGACTGTGACGACTCTGTCGACTTTGATTCCTTGACTTTGTTTGCTCGACTCTGACTTTGACATCCCTACTCCGACTTGTCGACTCCTACACCTCGACTTTGACTCCTCGGCTCTTACTTCTTGACTCTAACACCTCGATTTTGACTCCTCAACTCTGAATCCTCGACGCAGACTCCTTGACTCAGTCTCCTCGATTCTGACTCCATGACTCTGACTCCTCGATTCTAATTATACTCTAGCCCGTCTTTTCGACTATGACTCCTCGACTTCTCAGCCCTGGTATAAGCTGTTAGTAAGCATCTCAAGCGGTAAGGTCTTAAATTAAATGGTGTAACTCCCATATTCTTATTAATAAAGGACAACTTTAATGAGGTTACTGAAATATGGAAATATCATCAACTTTTCTTCAGATGTTCCACCGCTGGTTCACCTATTTGCTTTCTTAATAATGTGATACCAAAGAACGATTTCTTCTGTCCACTTGCAGCTTCGAGGATGACTTTCGTCTTGAATCTAGATTCTCCCGATCTTTCTTTATGTCGTCGTGGTTGTAGATGATAAAAGGTACCTTCTTATTCTCATTGATTGACTTTTCGTTCTGAGGCAAATGGTATTTTCGGTTCTGCGAAGCTATCGCGTCTGTTTCACGGTCAATGTGCTAGCTCCTAGTATTTGAACCAACGACTTCTGGAAAAGTGAACTAGTGCACTTACTGGGGTCGCCAATTAAATTGAAAGAAAGTAAAGAAAAATAAGATAATACTTTTTTAAATCATCTTGACTAAGCCAACCTGAGAATGTTCAAATTATTCGAATTCGATGCATATTCAAATCAGTTTAGCCCGCGGTATGATGATTTGTTGTTTTCAACTTCTGATACAGCAGTACGCGATCCGCAAATCGGGGGCGATATTTAACTGATTAACCGAATTTCAAGAATGCGAAACTGAATTGCCCGGTTGGTCGATTTGATTATCGGAAACGTTCTGAAACGAACTGGTTTATCGTACCTGTCCGAATCCGAAACGCAGTCTTTTGATTAAAACTTGCCGGTGATTTATCGAAAATCAACGGGCAGAAAATTCATTCCCCAAAATAAAATAAAATAATAAGAAAAGCCCCGTAAAAATTGAAAATGAAAAATTGAATGAAATTAATTTCGCCTGACCTTTTAAGATCCTTCGGGGTTCGGGAATACTTGAGAGGGTTCCCGGTTCTACTCTTACCGCCCATGATTAATTGGTTTTTGTTTGATCGCTCGAGGCTCACCTTTCATCTCTTCATCTTGACTACGAAAAAAACAACGTTGGTCCACTTTTTGAGGCCAAGACACATCCAGGCAAGGTATCACAAGGTGTTTTGCTTGTATACGCTTTTATCTTTTTACCTAACTACTAAATACTTAGCCGATTAGTTTAGGTGGTAGGTATCGATCATTTTCTTAATATGGAACGCACTATGGAGCTAATGCTTGTGGTTTCTTCAATTCTTTTCTTCGGTTTTTTTGTGGGTAGGTTTGGGCCTGTGAAAGGTGCTACAAGTTTCGCTGTCGGTGTTCGGCAAATATTTACCTCATGGAGGTGGGCACCCTCGAATCGACCATTGGCCAACATGTGCCACGATTTTATAAAAACACTTCGAAAGTTTGTTACAACATAATTAGTTTTGATGTTTGTCAAATTTGGACATTTATGTTCTGGAAATCGGTTGTAATTTTGGGTGATTTATGTGAAAACAGGTGAGGGATTCTTCCTTAGTACCCGATATTGGATAGTGAATATTGTCTACCTAAATAAGTCTACTTCAAATAGTTATTAGACTTATAAATAATTTGATACCCTGCTTAAACAGTAGTAAGGTGCTTTATGTGCAACATTCAAAATCAATCTTCAAATAATTTAATTGAAAAAATTTTATTATTCACTTAAATTCTGTTTCTTGCCGATAATTTTTTTTCTTTCTAACCGTTGGATTGACATAGCCTCAATCTTTTAAAAAATCGATTTATAGCTGTTTCTCTACCATTCAGAAGAAGAAATTTTGGTTAATGGTCACTTATCTAAAAAACCAGATCGTTGACTAATATTTTCTTTTAGGTATTATTAAACCTTATATTTTCGCCTTTAATTTGAAGGTAATTTTATCTACCTAGCTAAATAACTTTAAAAGTTATCTGCATTTAACTGAAACTTTTTCGTTACTTGGCCAATTTCCTGCAGCGGCGTACGCAGGAATTGATTAAATGGGGGGTTTCAATACTATAAGTTCAGGTTATACATGGAGTCACAATACCAATGCGTCTTCGCTGAATTTTAGTGCAATACACCTTCGAACACACGCAACCATACAAATCTCCCTACAATTTAATGGTCACACCTATTGCTCGATAGCTGGAGTACTCATTAACCTACGAATCTGAATTTCTTCTAAGTACTCGTAAGAGAATCTAAATTTGAAAAATCGAACGTATACTCGTATACTTTGAATAGCTCCCGTACAAATGTGCACAAGAAATTAGTGCAACTATCGATGGGAAAAAAACTTTAGCGCATTCATTTAAAGTTTTTAATATGTATTTTAGATACGACTTATTGAACTATATTCCTGCTCATGTAGCTTCGAAGTTCCAGTCGCTTAAGAACTTAGAATTGCTTGAGAGAATCTAGAAATATAAAATAATGTAATAGTAGGTACGGAATTTATAGATACCCACAGAATGGAAATTGTAAAAATTACAGTACTGCAATCGCTCAAAAAACGAGAATCATAAAAAAAATTGTATGAGTATGTGTTTTATTTTAGTCCAAAAATGGAGGGTCTTAAAAAGTGCCTTTCCATCATAATATCAGTAAGCTGTTCGTCGTTTAACAAATTGAATATAGTTCCAAGTACAAAATTGAAAATAGGTAAATTAGTAGTAGCCACAGTACAATAGTCCTTGAAAAATTGAGTCTACGGCTATAAAGTTGAAACTTAAACTTTTATTATGAATAATTTGTAGAGGTGGACAGTAACGTATGAAAGTGCATTACCATGCAAAGTACTTAGAAGGCTCTCGGCCAAAATCAAGACTTCTTCGCAAACACTTAATACTTTATAAAACTTAATTATTGTCGTATATAGGTATACCAGGGTTGTGGTTGGGTGACGACATTTTACGAGCAAATGACGCTAAACAATTCAGACTTGGTAGATATACATAAAATGTGTGATCAGGGAGTATTCCCGATATTAAATTTCTGAAGAAAATAGTATAGCCCAGAAGTGCCTTCGTTCTCCAGTTCCTAACGTCCCCCGGTGGGAAATGGGCACATACTGCTTTGGTCAATTGCCAGTATTTATTCACACCTTAAATATACTTTTTTCTGGAGTGAGAGAGGAAAAACAGGAAAAGCTTGAAGAAAACTTTTCTGATTTTTATTTACAACTCTCAAAAAACAATTTAAATTCATAGACTAGTGTTACTATCGTAGATAATCTGCTACGACTTCTTAACAGTTTATCCTTTGTAGTTCTTTTGTAGTATGTATTATGAACACCCAACTCAAAAATATTGAAGAAAAAAGATAGTAATCAGTTCTGTATTTATGATCATGAGATCTGATTTTACTTCATTTCAACGACCATTAAAATATAAGATAATACAAGATAATTGTCATACCACAGAAACTCTCACAATTTCACCAAAAAAAAATTATTTCTTGTCGGTCAAATTTTGAAACTCCAAAGTATCAAACGTTAAATTTAAGAAATCTATAGCCTATACAGTTACTGTGCCGATGGAACCCAGAAATTTTGTAGATGTTACATTTTACATACTCAACAATTTGTTAAATGGTTTCGAAGACCCTTTGTAATGTTAAGTATGTTCGGCAATTTACGGGCAGTTCATACTGTTCATTTTCTGTCTCTTAATAATTCATTTTAAAGCTTTAAGTTTTTATTGTTACATTCAGCAGTTTTTGAGATACCTGTGAGAATAAGCAGATCAAATTGTTTTCTTTACGAGGTTGGTAAAATTGTTCACACGTTTTACACGCTAAAAAAAATTCTGTTCGTCTGACCGCTGTCCGCCGTACGTAAATGCGTTTGAAGGAGTGTTTCTCACATAACCCGATTAAATTTTTGGTTAAATTTTTTTAGTGAAAAGAATTGTTGGACCACTTAAGTGTGGGTGTGTGAGGGCGATGTTGGGGTTTGAGGACACGCTTATGCCAAGAAGTTGAAACTTAGTATCATGATAGTGCAGCCGTTAGAATATGGTCCTTATGGGTGAAGGGGTGTTTAGGTTTAATTTATGTTAAACCACGTTCACATTTTACCACAATATTCCCTGTGGGATATTCTAATAAAATGTTCAAATTAATTGCTTGAAATGCAAACTTTGGAATCTTATCATTTAATTTGTTAGTTCTTACTCGCGCTGTTAAGGGGAACATCCGAGTAGAAAATTTTTTTTATCAAAATATTTTTTTTTGCTCATCTTAAAGTTTGTAGTCTTAAGAACATTGTGTGTAAATTTCATATTGAAATTCCAATAAATATGAAAGTTATGGACCCTTCGTGAATTCATAGAGCGTCATTCAAACGCGATTATCTCGAAACATACTATTCAAAGACGGTCCCCAAAATCTTCGGAAAACAGCTTGACCGATTGCTTCCAAAATTTCACACAATATTTTTGGATAGGTTTTCTACTTCGCTACGTAGGATTTTTTTTTTAACTTATTTTTTTTTTTTTTTATCAAGCCAAAAAGGTCGATAATTGAGGTTAAAAACTGAAAATATAGTTCAATCGGCCGTCATATCGTGCAAAAATTTTTTTTCAAAAAACTCTTCGTAGCGAAGAGCATCATACTTTACATTTTCAGAATCTTTTTGAAATGTTTGTTTTGGATCAACCGACTGCATGTAATCTTGGGAGCCGCAGACCATGTGAGCGACGGACATTCTTTACGCCGACCATGACAGCAGCGCTCCCGGTTGATATATATTTATAAAAAAAAATTATTAGTGTACCTCAACATATATACTTTCGAATAAAACCAACCTGGATGAAATCGAGCAAATAGTTTTTGAGATAATAATTTCTAAAATTCACCTATTTTTTCTGCTATCTACTCGGATGTTCCCCCTTAAATTTTGCATACCCAAAATTTTAAAATCTTAAAAATTGAATTAAATATTTTAACATCACAGTCAGCTGCTTAAATTTTTATTTTCAAACAAATCTTTTCAGGGCGATGAGCCTTTCGAGATTTCGAAACCTAGTTCCCTAAATCTGGCGATGTAAATCAGATTTTAAAATTTTTACGAATTTTGCCATATCTCTTAGGTCTAATAAGATATTGAATTCGGTTTACTTCCACGGGCTTTCTATGTAATTGCTTTAAAACCGATTTCGGGATTTTTCTCTCGCTGAGTGAATTAAAGAGAGTTTTCACGATTACCGCCAAATCTCTTAAGTATGTTGAATCGTATGGTTCAAATCCACTAATTTTTCATATAACCGCCTAAAAATCTATTTCATAATTTTTCAGTATTAAACCTCGAAGGAGGATTAAAGGAGTTATATAAGTTTTTTCAAATTTCGCTCTTAACTCTAATCATTTAGATTATTATATAAACAACTACTGATGAATGCTGTATTTTTACAAGGAGATATTCTAGTAACAAGCAAAACAAAATTAAATTTTTTTTTCAAAGAAATTGCATGTCTGGAAACAACCACACTGAAAGAAAAACTATGTTTATTCCAAGGTTGCATTGACCATATTAAAATTCTTCTAACTATTGTAAAACAGATATGTTTCCAATGATAATGGATATGGTGCTCCTAGCCATAGCATGTAATTCATAAAAACATAGTATGGTTGCATTAAACATATATCCGTACTGAAATTTAATATTGTTGTACCAATCATTCTCGTTACATGATGCAAAAGTATATTATAATCACGACAACAATATTCTATGATCAGTGGAACCATGAAATTTGATAAAATAATTCAAACAACCATACCAGATATGGTGTGTGCAATCATTTAAGGTAAGATATTAGATATGATTGTCGCAACCATACTATAATTGACATAACTTTGAATGATCAGTGCAACTATAACATTTGATTAGAGATGGTCAGTACAATCACGTTACTTGACATATTATGATTGCCGTAACCATACTGTGATTGTGATAAGCATGAATATGGTCAGTGCGACATCAGAATTTGTTAAGATATGGTGAGTACAATCATGTAAGTTCATATTTGAGTTATTCCATCAAGAATCGCCAAAGTTGTGACCTTACCATCTCCGATTCTTTTGAACATTTTTGTACTCTAAGAACTAGTGAAAAAAATAATTGAAATACAATTTTTTGTTTCTATCTAATTTTTTTTAATTATAGTATGTTAAAGTTTGCTCAAAAATGGTGTCTGAGTCCTCTTTGAAAATTCATATCTCTAGTAATTTTTATACTATCATTATACGAGTATATTTCTAGGAACCATGTCACATGATGTTTATGATTGGCGTAAACGTTCTATTAAATAAGAAGGCTGCGTAAATCACACACCTAGGTTTTCACCACCATGATTTTGATTGAGCCAAACATAACATGTTTCCTAAAAACATAACTATGTTTCCAGTAACTATGTTACCGAATTTTTATGATTGGCGTAATCGTTCTAATAAAAAACATGGTTGCGTTAATCACACAACTAGGTTTTTACAACCATAATTTTGTTTGAGCCAAACATAACATCTTTTCTAAAAACATAACTATGTTTCAAGTAACCATGTCACACGATTTTTATGATTGGCGTAACCGTTCTATTAAAAAAGAAGGTTGCGTGCATCACACACCTAGGTTTCCAGAACTATAATTTTGTTTAAGACAAACATTGTATGTTTCCTAAAAACATAACCATAGTTCTAGTAACTAAATGTGTAATTATTACAAACACACATTCAGTTAGTACAACTGTGTTACATGTTGTAACAAGGTTGTGACAACTATAACCTCAATCATAGTAAGGTTCTCCCAAAATATGGTGGCCATAATCATATTTTTTCTTTGAGTGCAGTATATTAAATTTCGACTTTGACCATTTCCCGGACTATGACTAAAAATTTAAATTGGTATTTACAGGGTGATTTTAGCAGCTTCCCTCAATAAAATATTTTTTTTTTAAATTCATTTTAAAGTTAACAAGGCTGTTGCTTTTTCATATAATTCATATTACATATTAACAATTTCTTTTGTTTGAATAGCTGGCAATTTTCTGTTTCTATTTAAACTATTAATATAACACAATATAATAAATTGTTTTAGATTCATTTTAAAGTTAAACTAATATAATCCAGTATAATACAATACATTTTTTTAAAATTCATTTTGATGTAGGAATTCATTACTTTTCCAATAAACTTTAACCCTACCTCCGAAATACATTTCTTTAATTACCACAAAAGAGCGTTCCTGTCAACCTATGAAGGCTACTGGCCGTAAATTTCGTTGTCGACTCAACTCTAGCCCTCACCTGACTTGGTGGTGTCGGTTTCACTTTTCATCTTCCAGTCCTCCACGTATGCACAACTCTTAAGTGAGTAATTTATTCATGAGGAAACAAACACTTAACGGTCGTTACATGACTAACAGCAGTATCCGTGTAGCTCCTTGGCCTATCAAGAATCTCATAACGCCGGCTGATAGCTTATCTCGAATCTTCACAGCTCCTCCAACAAAGCGATCTGGTCGACGACGACATCTCCGGAATAAACTGGTGATCGTGTTTTCTTGGCCGTGCCGTGGTAACCCCATGCAGCCCATGCGAGGAGAAGACGGAAATGGATAAAATAAATTTCCAACTTCTGAAAGGCTTTAGCCTTTAACAGATGAGCACTCAGGTGCCTGGCTGTCGGTTACCTTTGTGGACCAATTTGTCATCACCTTCAGAAAGTTACGTTATGCTTCCTCGCCAGGCTCTTAGACCTCCGCCTCCTCCGAGTGTAGACTGATAAAAAACGATCTTACCAAGAGCTCTTTACCGATTCGGATATCAACATATTTTTTTCTCGGATAATTTATGAAGTTTTTACTGAAAAGAAATTCAAATCGACTACTAGACTACTTCTGAGTTCTGAGCACATCATTTACTGGAGATACCTGCCGCTAATCCATCGAGTTCTTAATGCGACCGTAGGTGTCGAGTGTCAACATTGTTATTCCGAAATTCAAATTCGTTAATTCAGTTCGAAGCGATTCACGTAAAAAAAGATCTTAGAATATTTAAAAGATTTATGGCTCCGAGCGAAATACTATTTTATCTGATTTTTTGAATTTATTGCCAAGACTTTTGGAGTGGCGGTGGTGGCAAAAAGGAAGCTCCTGGACGTATAAAGATGTTAGATAAGTTTTTAAATGTTGTCAATAAATTGCGATTAGAATTTTAAGAGGCCGATTTGATAGCATGTAAATGTTTAGCTATTATCGGCCTATTGTTCGGCTGTTTAGCTTATGGCTGGGTGGCGAAACGGAGAGTTCATTTTGTCGCGATTTCTTCAATTTATTACACAAATAAGCAATCGATCGTATTAACAGCAACTGGGAATATTTTCCAATATTTTTATACTGTTGAAATTCGACGTTCTCTTTTAGACCCCGCGACACAAAACAGAAGCGCCCAAAAATTTTGCTTGCTACCTCTAAAAAAATTATTCATAACATTATTTAGTTTTTAAGATGTTCAACCTTGCATACACTCAGGCTTATTCAGTGAAGTTTTAACGATTTTATAGTTTCGATTGATTTTTGTAAAAATCAATTAACTCATGTAACAAAACTGATACGCATTCGTATGGTAAGACTGCCTGAAAGAAACATTGTTATATTAAAATAAAAATACGTTTTTTTAGTTATAAAATGCAATTATGTAGGTATAAATTTCATTTAGTACCAGATGCTGATAAGTTTCTACTAAGTTTTTTTAATTCATAATTTTTTGTTTACGAGTAGTTGTTTCTTCAGTGAATATTTTTATTTAATTATAATTATTATTCAAAATGATAGTGGTAAATACCTGTATGTTCCAGAAAATTACGTTTTTGATTCTTCTTGCATTCTCCAGAACAATATCAGTACTGTATCAGAACCTATTAACCGGTCCTTTTTGACACATATGAATTACCTGCATCAAATTTTTTTAATACAGATACTGGAGCTGTGTCAATAAAAAGTATAAGTATTCTACTTAGGTATAATATAAAAATTTCCTTTTTATTTTCTAATTTCAAGATTTATTTTCAATACTTTTACAATAGTGGGATTAAGTGCTTAAAAGGAATAAAATACTGAACGCATATGCAATATCAATTACCTACAGAAATTTAAATTTACGAAATCTCAGTACTGTATCGGAGCTGGAATCCAGAACAAACAGAATTCATATAAGAGATTCTCCAATAAATGATTATTTAATGAACACAATGTTACGATGGAGGATGAATTCTGCTGAAACTCTGTATGAGTTCCGACAAGTTATACGAGCTAGCCGCGAGTGGTCTTGAGAACTTATGGTTAAGACTTTGGATGTGATACAGGATGACGACAATCTGTCTCTAATTTCTGAAAGTGATGAAAATGAGGTTTCTTTGACTGAAGACAATTCGACTTCTGAAATTGAAAACATAATTTGGATCTTTTGTAAACGACTGTTGCTTTCTGGTTACCATACTGTTGAATCTTGCAATAATATTTATTTTGGGAGCACAATGAAGTAGGGGGCGATAATTTTATAGTGAGTATTTTTTTATCAATGCATAGACAAAACATAGTTGGATTCAAATCCGTAACGCATGTGAAGCCTGTGATCTGTTTATTAAATACGACTCTTTTTTACTCCTTTTTAATTGGTGACAACAGGCGAACTTCCATATTTTAGACCTAACCTGTATGCGAAATCACACTATTGAGATCAACACAAATTAAGTATAGGCTTACAGGTGATTTATATCACCAGTTTTAAATTTAAAAATCTTTAAAGTGTTTTCATCGCCCTAAAGAGAGATGACCTAAAATAAATATAAGGGCTCGGTCGAAAATTGACCTAAAGCCACTTTTCGTTAAAAAAAATACTATACATAAAATAAACCACATTGTAAATGTTTATTAAATCTTAAAATCACAGTAATTATATTTAATTTTTTTCTTTAAAAATCCTCTTTCACATAGCTCTTGCGTTCATAACTGATATAACTTTTTTATATTTTTTAAGAAGAAAAATAGCAAATATTAATATTTAGGCTTTTGTTCGAAATTTATTTCACTTAGTCTGAATGCAGTTACTATAGACAAAATACACATTTCTATTAAAACTTCATTAAATTAATCATATTCTTTGGTAAATACTAATTTGTACGGTAGCCTTAAATACCATTGTACCTCAGGATTTGTAGCTTATATTCTTCTTGTAATAAAAATCATCAGGAAATTCACTTTACTATTGTGGTGCAATCTCGTGTCGCAATATTTTTTTTGTGGCTGACTGTTATGTTAAAATTTTTAATTTATTTTATGAAATAGTGTGTTTTCTAGAAAATGAAAAATTATTAGGTCCCATTCGGACAAAGAAATCGATAATATTTCATGTTTATGATAGTGATGAGTGTGACGCATGTGATGAAATAAAAATTAACGGACTGTCCAAACCGATTTAACTAGATTTTGAACTAGATATCGACAAAATCTATTCCACTGTCTACTACCTAACATTATACTTACAAGTACTTTATTATTAAAAAATAATAAAGTAACAAACGTATAATATTAAATATACTAACTATGATTCTATTTGTCAGTATATCCCATTTGTTAACTAGGACTCCATACTGGACGGTTTAGATATTGATCAGTATGTCGATACTTT
Source organism: Beris morrisii (assembly GCA_951812415.1). NCBI lineage: Eukaryota > Metazoa > Arthropoda > Insecta > Diptera > Stratiomyidae > Beris > Beris morrisii. The sequence goes on from OX638310.1 coordinate 31,441,650, forward strand.
CCACGATATATAATAAAATATTATCGTGTTTCAAGTTCCTACCACTATTACTGATGGCTCTACCTATTCCCATTGGTTCAGTAGTGATTTGAAGAAATTGATTTTAGAAAAAAGAGCTCCCTGTTTGTATAAATCTTCGGGACCTATTGAGGATTATCTTGTATTCTCTGATCTTAGAGCAAAGTATAAGATACTTTAACTACGTTGTAACGATGATTTTATTATGGGCATTCAGAATCAGATTCCGTATAATATAATTGTTTTCTGGAATTATTTCAACTCACTTAGAAGGGATAATTTATTTACAAATGACACAAAAGGTATTGCAGATTTGTTCGCCAATCATTTCTAATCTGTTTATAAGGTATTCACTAGTTCTATCAGAAATGCTGTTTTCGCTAGTGTCAATCACAATATTTTGGTCTATGTTTCCAAAATATGATAGAAGTCTAGGTCTGTCCTTAAAAATTTATCTGTCTATACTACTTTGATCGCTCCTTATGAACCCGTAATCAAACACAATCCATTTACACAGACTTTTGATAATGTCAATCACGTTCCTGCTACGTAAAAATTAGATCTATGCTTTCAAAATTATTTGTTGTTACTTCAGGTGTTCCTCAGGGTACTAATCTTGGACTGTTACTATTCTTGCTATTCATTACTGATCTCTGTGAGGATTCCTTGATGTTGAATTCTTTTTTTTGCGGACAACCTAAACATTTATAAATGTATTAAATCAATGAATGACTGGTGTTATATGATCATTTAGATAAGTTATTAACTTGGTGTGACGATAATTTGTTACATTTATCTAAATGTGTCAAAGTCAAACTGTATTATCTTTTGTACAACTATCCAATATTATGGTTATTACAGATCTTGATATTTGGTTTGATGACTTCTTATCATTCAAGCAGCAGGTTTGATGACTTCTTATTTCATTCAAGCAGCATTATGCAAGCATATGTAATTCTGCTCGAAGAATGTTCGGTTTTCTATACGGTTTACAAACATTTTTTTTAATATTTTCCCACTTCAATATCTTTTTAGTAGCTTAGTCCTTTCAGCAATCTGGAATCCTTATTTTGAGTTCATAATATTCGAATCGAAACAATCCAACATAAATTTGTAAGACTTATAGCTTTTTTGTTGTAAATATAAATTATTATTGTATAATCTATTGTCTGCCCTGCAACTTTCAACTTTGTCAAGATGTAGAATAACCATTGGTCCTCAACTTCAAAAAGGTATTGAGTTTTAGTGTAGATACCTTTAGAACTCGTTCTTAGGACATTATTATTATTGATGGCCACCATACTTTGTATAGTCTGTAAGGACTCTCAGTCGTGTTGGCTTGTATTCACTGAAAAAACTGGCGGCTACTACCTTTGCTAAATAAAATAGCAAACAAATGTTGGCATAATTAATAACGAATTATAGCATTAAAAGTATTTTTTTTATTATATTAACCTAATTTAAATAGCTTTATTAGCCATGTATAAAACGAATAGTTACATATCATAAAAGGATTCTTTCAATATATAATTTTTACTATTGTGAAATGCAAAAGGAGCTATGAGAATGGTAATAAATTAAAATTGCACATAGCTATCTTTAAATGACAACTTTTACAATAATTCTTGCTACTGTTTCTATGTAAAAAGGAAAATAAGAGTGATGTATAAGGGAGAAAATCACATTTGTTTAAAAAAGAAAACTATGCAAATAATGAAATCACCTAGTATGTATTCTGAAACAGGTAGCGAATAGTCCAAATTACATTACAAATAGTGTAAATAATATAGCAGAATATGCAATTTTTGGCACTATACTCCCATTATTATGGTGAAGATACGCGCTAGATAATCATTCTTGTTCGGGGTGTCCGTGTAAGCAAAAGTGACAAAGTGAAGTGAAAAAAATTATCGACTAGATCATAGATAGAAAAATGTGTTAGAAAAATGGAATTTGGAAGAATCAATTTCAATTTTTGAAGGTAAGTCCGCTGGCTACAGACGCAAATGTGAGATAACTACACAGTTATTTTAGCATTTGTAGCCGCCAAATCTCTATTTTTTAATAATATAATAAAGTTGCTGAAGTTAATACGCTTCCATTTATTTTATATCGGTTTTTTGGCATTATTTTCTTTAAATATTTTGGAAGCGATATCAGCCGGAAATTTTAAACAATGAGGTATTCGATTTGCAGTTTCATTATACCTATTTTGATTTATATTCTTGATATTTTTCTACATTTTATTATTTATATTTTAGATTATAGATGTTTAATTTCATTTACTACGTCATCAACATTAGAGGATGTAACATATACCGAATCACATAAAGTAATCACGCGCCAAGACCCATCTAACTGCACCTTTTTAGACACATTAAATACACCCAGAAAAATATTTTGGTAAAAAATAACTTTTTTCGTAGTTATCTTGCATAAAAGCATAAACAACTAAACTATACCTAAAAAATAGTTAAAAAACAAAGAAATAGTTCGCAAATAGTAAAATCAGTAGTTTAGTACTATATTGTAGTTTGTTTCAAATTGAAAAATAGTTCATTTCAATATTACTACTAAATAGTTGGGTAGCACTATATTTGGTTATAGAGCAAAACATAATCTAATATTTTATAGTAGCTTCCAACTATTCAGTTGTAACATTCTACCAATTTATAGTTGAAAGAAAAGTAAAAATGTTTGCCAAAATTACAGAACTTCAACCGATTAACTGTTTGTTTGCCAGTCTGTTTCTTGAATCGCGGTGTATAGTTCGTTAGTTAGTTATAGTGCGTTCAGATAATTAATTAGTAAGTGATATTTTGTACATAATATAATACAATTATGAGTGATTTAAAATATTTACCGAGGAGAAAAGGCGAGAACCATCGATGCCGGTTTGTTAACAACGTATTTAAATTTTTATTCATCCAGTTGCGTTCGCGGTAGAATCTTATTTTAAACAAAAAAATTTAATACAGAAAATAATGGTTTGTTGTAAGATAAGTTTAATTTGTAATTGGGATTGTTGATTGTTGATTTTCGGAAAATAGCAAGTTTGGAAAGTGGCTCCAGTTTCGACTGAAAATAATTTTACTTATACTAAAAATTCCATAGTCTACATGAGACGGTCAAATTAAAATTAAAATATAGGTGAAGTTAAATAAATTATAATACATATTACTTATGAAAATTTTACACTAATATAATAATCTTGTAAAGAAAAGCTTAAACGTTCTTATATTGTATCCAATATCTTAAAAACTACAATATGCATTTGTTTTATAGCATTGGGAATAGGGTATGACTGTCTACGATTATTATACTTAGATGATATACGAAAGATTGTTGGAAGTGATGATGCATCGTAAGGTACATTTTCCATATTGAAGTGCGAGTTAAAGCTATGGAGAAAACTGAACGTATGTGTTGGATGGCTTTTAATTAAAAATATTAATTTGGATCAATATGCTGATTTAACAACAGTTGATTCAATTGGCTCAAAAGTTTCTTCTTGGATAACAAACTTGTCACAACCTTCATCGTCATCATCTCACCGAAAAGTTCAACAATTGTACAGCTTAAGATTAATTAATATGGATTAAGTTATATAATTTATGATTTGTTTCATTTCGAAAATATTAATTAACGGTAATAAATATAAAAAAGTTTGTTATTAGCTCTAGTGATCCTAACTTGAAATTTTATGAAATATCTTCAGTTATTAAAAATAAAGAAAATAATTTGTTTTTTGTCTGTTATGAACTAGAGATTAGTTATTTTGACGTGGACGTTATAATAAAAAGGCCGTTCTTCGTAAAATGCGACTGCTCGGGTCCAGCTCCAAAACCAGAAGGCCGATCCTAGGCTATTTTACAACTGTCTCCGAGTGTCTCTTTATTCTAGTACAATAACACTTAACTTAACTAACTTCATGTATAATGGGGTGGTTTACACTATATTACACCTCCCCCTTTTATTATCTTAGTATTAAATTTATTTCGTAATGATTATAATGTAAATTTAAATTCATTGTGAGTAAATTATCGTCCATGAAACTTTAATTTAAAATTTGTCAGTTAACATTATTATTATCAAAAATCTTAAGCCTAGGGAATTCAAATCCGTCTTCTCAGTACTTGACTATTACGTCGCAATACAGTTCCATCTGAATCTAATGTTATCCAGTACGATCGCGGGGTTCCCGCTGCTGAGGTTATTGTTGCCGCCTGCCATTGTGATTTGTTCCTATACCATACTCTATCCCCCTCTTTAAATTTATCTGTTGTCACCCTAACATTTTTATCGTAGTAATATTTCTGTACTTTATTTTTATTGTTTATATTGCTATTTATTTTAGGTACAGCATTTGGCTGATATAAACTCAACTTTCCTGGTATCAATGTCCTAGTTTTTCTACTCATCATAAGTTCTGACGGAGATGCATTAATTTCTTTCAAAGGGGTATTTCTATATTCGAGTAACGCTAACCACAATTCAGACTTCTTCTCTTTACATTTTTTTAGCAAATTTTTTGCAATTTGTACAGATTTTTCGGCTAATCCGTTGGCTTGAGGGTAGTTGGGACTTGTGGTAGTTAATTTGATATCAAAACTGTTGCAAAACTGTCTAAAATTGAATGAATTGAACGGCATATTATCCGCAACTATAGCCTCGAAGTGGCTTTTGTGATTTTGTGAATTAGCTAATATTATCAATATCAAGAAAACACATTCGCCACCAATGCACATCCACAAAACAATAGGCAACAAAAAAATGATTACGCTTAAGTATTTTTAGATTAAAGAAAATAAATAATAGAACTTATGTTATAAAATCTAAATCTGAAACATTTTAAAAGAATAAAAATAACCTATGTATCTACAATGAATTATATAAAAAAACACATTATTACATAAAATAAAGAATTGATTGTCTTACTTAGTCGGTTTTTGTATTTATGTATATGTTTTGGTTTACAGGAATTTTAGTTAATTTTATTCTAAATTTGTAGTTGACTTATGGTAAACAATAATTTAGTTAAAATATCTGCAAAATAGTAACATATTAATTAAAATTGATCACTTTCTGGTTAATAACTACTACTTAATAATAAATTGCATATTTAACAAATTTTAGTAAAAACTATTGCAAAATAGTTATATTCTACGAAAACAACATATTGTTTTTGTCAACTTTTATTTTACTCTTACTACATAGCAGTTAACTTTCAACTTATTTTATGGTAGTCACGATTTTAAATATAGAAAAAGTTAATAAATAGTCGATTTCAACTATTTATTTTTCTGAGTGTAGAAGAACTTGTTGCAAGTGGAAGGAACATACCAGTATACAACATCAATATAATTATTGCTGGCATCAGCAATTTACGAAAGAATGTCAAGTAGTCTGCCTTGATTCGGTAGAAATTTTAAATACTTATTTTTGATAGATTTTCAGTCAGTAAAATATGTTATTTTAAATTAAATTTAAAAAATGATTTTTTTTAAATTTAAGAAATGATTTTTTTCCCAATTTTCATTACTCTAAATCAAAATTAATTATGGTTATTAAGCTATTAAGTTTATAACATAAATTAAATATATTTCGGTTTCTTTAAAAGTAAATACATATTTAATTATTACACATCATATGCTATAATTATAATAATGCCTAAATTCCAAACTCGTTATTTTTGTCCAAAATTAAAAATAATATACATATTGCAAAAAATATGCGGATTATTGCCTAACTTGCAATATTTTTTTCATTTTGTATGCTTTAAATGGCGTCTCATTAAAGTTTTAAGTAGAAGACGACGCCATCATCATAGCATATTTCCCCATTTGAAAAATGGTTTTCTGTTAGTATATTGCCTATTCTTCATCGACATTATAGCAATGCAAATTGCTCAATTTGCTGTTTTCACTTTACGTTCTTTACTATGTAAGCTTGCACCGTGTACAATGTACATGGCAAAATATCCTAATTCAAACCATTTATTTTATAAGTCAATATAATAGTAAATTAAGTAAGTGAAGAATGCAGAATTTGCTATTAAGTAATATGCTTACCGACTTTTACTACTATGAGAAATTGAAATGTTACAAACTATGATAATTGCAATTTTACCTTGCTGTTCACTGTATGTTCCATGGGAACTACTGACATACTTTTAATACCATGTAAAATGGCACTGATAGTAATTTTTTCTTACCATCCCGATTTCAACCATTTAGATTGCAAAATATAATAAGAAAAATAGCACCTCATGCTTTTTTTTCTTTCAATATTATAGAACTTCATATCGAAGTAAATTTATTAAATTTTTTCTTACTTTTATTAAATTTGCTATTTATTTTAAACAAATCTCCAACCATAAATAGATTGGTATTTTTCTAGAGTACCTATAAAGTAAAGTACGAATTTAGACTTACATTTTTTTATCTGATCCCTACAATACGTTATTAATTACCATTAAAAATTCATTAAAAAGAATTCATAAATGGTTATCAAGTAACGATTCATTAATGGTTCTTTAAAAGCAATTCTTTTTCGTGAAACCGTACGTTCATTAACGTAAACCCGTACCAAAATGGACCAGTGATTCATAAAAGTATAATTTTCGAACCGATAACGTGAAATGGTAGTAAATTTTTTTTAAATTTATGACTTATTTATGAATTTTGGTGAGGCTTACATTGGCGCCCACTGTGGGGCACAAGTGATCTTTCGACCAGCTATAAAAAAAAGAACTGTCATGACCACATGGCTAAATGGTTGAATGATTCCAATTATCGAGTTAGAAGTCTAGAAGATCTCCTGATCGAATGGAACCTTCTTGTACAGTCCGGCGCACAATGAAAAACAGTAAAGTTCCGCCCAGATTGCGGCAGATTTGTAGTCCCAACCTTACATGACCTGGTTTGTGGTAAGGGACAGGAACGGGAGTAAAGGCATTGTTTTGCTGCTGTTTCCAGGGTCTTAGGGATGCAAAGTCCACGACTAGGTGCGGTTCAAACTCTCGATCACCGGCTGCTTGACACTTGGCACTAGCCCACCGAGGCCCCAATGTAGGTAAGCTTAGGTTAGCTTAGAGTGTCAGTCATCCAAACCATAGATCGACTCTCTTAGGCCATTCGGCTGGTCCTTTGTGATACCACACCCGTGACCCCCAATGTAACAATTAGATTTCATCAATATCTTTGAATTTACGTGCCTATAAACATCGGTAGTGAAGTGATTGAGATCCTAAGGGCACAATATTTTAGATAAATATGTGTTATTTGTTTTTCCTTGATTTACTGGTCACCACTTCAATTATGCTATGTAGGTAAGGTACCTACTTCTACGGTCCGATAAAAAAAATTCGAATGTTTGCACAGACTTAATAAGAAAGTAAAGAGAGCACATTTACCTTGAACACTCGAATTTTAAATCCCAGCTCGCTATCGACCGAACATTTCTTCAAGTGTTTTTGGACAAACGTGTTATCAAATTACGGTCAAAACAAACGTTACCCCAAACAAGTTAAAAAAAACTCCATTTCGCCATCCCTTGCTCTTCAGTCGACATTAATTCAGCCACAAACTGATGTATCACATCGGCGCACGCCCAATACTTTGGCTGGGGAATCGTTCGAAAAATCTGAGGGCGGAACTCTTTCCTACCCTCGATCTGACGGACAGGAGGTTGGCTTCCCAGCCATTCTGCCATCGTACCGACTCCATTGTTGCCGACACGCGACATGTATTTTTCCCTGCTCGATAAGTTGGAATCGGGCGGAGTTATCGAATCGCACCTAGCAACCAATCCGCTTGTTTCGGCAACCGGTGAAGGCACTCAGTTTACCGGCGATAGCGGGGGATCCGGTTACCTGGCTGGATTCTGTGTAGACCATCTGGAAGCAGATGTCGGATCAGTCGCTCGAGAGTTTCAGAGAAGCCGAGAGTTGCGTCTGTCGGTTTGATGCGTTTCGTTTGTTGAGTGCGTTTTTTATTTTCTTCTTTTTCTATCGAGTGAATTTTCCGATAAATTGTGCAATCGTTACGAAATCGGATTAAAACGGAAACGAATAAGACGGACCGGAAAAAGAATTACGAATCTTATTGATGCATTTAAGAAGTGAAGATATTGTTAATAATAAGAATAGTGAAGAATAGTGAAGATTGAGTTAAGTGATAAGTGGCCAGTGTTGTGCCCCAGTTCAGTCGGATTAAGGATTACGGCTCCAGGAGCTGTCGTAGTTAGTGCCGTTAACAGAATGAAGGTACGGTAATAGTCGTAGATGTACAGTAAGGACTAAGGACTGACTATACTTCACTAGGCGAATGACCACTACTTCCAGCCTCTCATTTCATTATACTGGCAAGGATCGCAACAATGGTTTTATTATTTTGGTCCAAAACTTAGACCTTTCACCTTTCTTCGGCAGATTTACGAACAACCCGGGACCACTGACATTATTTTTTAAATGAAGCTCTTCAGTGGCGTTAATGCATGGAACGGGGCATGCCTCTATAAAAAAATCATTTGTCTCCTGTTTAAAAGCAAGACTAGTTACTAATTTGAAATAATTTTACTGATGACCTCTGGTATATTTTTTACTAACCATTAAGTCGAGTCTCTAAACCTTAATCTTCTACGTGTTTGTAAAATATCAATCTAAACGATAGACCTAAAGAATTTAATCCTGGGATTTGTATCCCGGGATCTCGAACATTCACTTATCCCTGGATTAGTTACGAAACTAGTCCTGGGATTTTCCGATTTCGAAATAGATACATATGTATATACAAAAGCCAATCTCGAAAAATCCGGAATAGTTTTGTTCCTCATTCCTAACTGAAGGGAACAGAAAACTTTCGCAATTCCGGGACTCAAACCCAAAAACTATCTTTGTTTACGATATTTAAAACGATTCGGCAAACAAAAATTTAAATTTAACATTTGACAAAGTGTCCAATTCAACCTAGCTAGCACAGGATAATGTTTGAGTTATAAGAATTCCTGTCGACGTCGGCCTGACGTCGTCCAGACTAAAAATGGGTATAACTTTTGGATCGATAATGCCAGTTTCCTTCCGATACCTCTCAGAAAGTCGTAGCTGAATTCTATTATAACTCAATTTTTTTTTGTCGTTGATAATAACTCCTACCAACCAAAAACAATTGTTAGTTATTTTATAACCATAAAATAACTTTTAAGTTATTTCTGATTTTTTAGAGTGTAGTTAGAGAGTCGGATGGTGATCGGCACAGAGTTAGTGCAGAGCTATGTAGACGTCGGGATAACCTTAACTGATTCTGTGAACTCCATACCTGAAATGGCCCCGGTCTCCCCTACATTAATTTTTTAATTTTATCTTAACAAATTGTATACTTTTATATATTTTCTTCAAATTTTAGTTGGTTATTTCACTAATAAAGTATTTTGATCAATTCAAAAAAAAATTTAGCCCTAATAGTTTATATTTTCAAAAGCAGCGTTCGTCGAACACACGCATTTCAAGTTAACTACCTTAATCTTCTAAAAATCGATTTCATGATGTTTCGATATTTGTATTACTAATTTTAAATAAAAAAAAAATTTAACCGTATTACCGACAATACAAGATGAATTAATACCGGTAAAAAAACAATCGGGTAGTTTGCAAACCCTATTCTTTGGAATTCTGTGAGATTAACTTTGCATATATTATTTTACTATTATTTAAATCTTTGGATCTTACAATTTTAAACTATAACAGCAAATTCATTCTGCACTTAACTCAGAAGTTTGGTGTCTGGCCAAGTTTGGAATCCCACTGGACTGGGGATGTGCATAAGGCCTGGTTAAACTCCAGATGGCTTTTAGCTACAATGAACATTTTCTAAAAAAGAAATGATCCGAACACATAACACGAGAACCCATTAAGCTCAATATATTATATTAATAGTAATAAATTAAATCCCTCTACTTCTTTCATACAAGATTCGATTAAATATCTTGTTATCTTTATTTCACAATTGTTACCAAAGAACACGCAAAGCTTTTAATTAAAAATTTTACATAGTGGACTTGTTTTTTCAAAGGAAAGAAAAACCGATGACATAAAGTTACAGCTTCGAATAACTACCCTATAAAAGTTCTTAAGAAATGGGAGCTTGCATTATATCGCTACCTTATGGTGGAATTATAGTAAAAACGCGTCGCGCGCGCTATATCGAAATACTAGTTATTGGTAAGTGTGTGTTGAATCGCTTGCCACAACTGTCAAATAATATTCACAAATTCCAAAATATTTTGTTTGTGAATAGTACGGTCTCAGTTTTTTTTTTGTATAGTCTTTCGCAGTATTTATTTACCGGTCACAGTCTATTATTGTAAAAAACAAACGCAATTGTCAAAATCGAGTTACATGCGCGACGAAATTAGAAAAATGGTTATCGGAGCGACGCGTACGAAGCGATGCGATATCACTACAACTAGTTACACTCGGTAACATGCATTCTACTCAGCTGTCATCGCGTCGCATCGGTTCATGCACTCGCGTCACGTTTACTATAATTGCACATTTTGAAAATTTTACACGAGTGTAGTAAAGTCATAGATTAATATTACTCTACACATTTGTGGACTTTTTTCCGACGAATGAAAGGAAGCGCTGTGATGAAAAATGTTGCAATAAACCTTTGTGGGAAACCTAGTATCCGTTTTGGTACTTTTGGGAAAGGGGCACCAACTACCAACGGCTTCCATTGGCCTTAACCTTCTCATGCCTGTGATATCGGGTACCTATAGAATATAATATTAGAATACAGAAGAATCATATTTTCTAAATCGTCGGTTCTAACTTCGAACATAAAAAAACTAAATAAAAATTCTGACGTTCTAATGTAAAAAATATCCCGAATTACGCTGATGTTTGAGCCTCTCAAAACCATCATCATTACTTTGATTGTTAACATTCGTAAATCTGGCCTGGCAACCTCAGTCATATACTTGTAAATTCTAGTTCAATACCTAAACACCTAAACTCAGTTATTTGCTTGCCTTTCCTAGTTAAATAAATTAAATTATTGTTTGTACCTAGCGAGATAAAGACCGTTGCCTTTTTACATTGAATTCGGTTCCTGTTTTTTGATGCCAGCCAGTTCGCGAGTAGCCGTCGATCGTTAAACGTTAATTTTAATAAAACTTGTCTTTCGTGGAATTCTTGCATTTTTTTTTCAATTATCAGCAGACTTCCGATAGTCGCAATAATTTTGTAAAAATTATTCCCCCCCCCCCATGACAAAATTCTGCCACCAGACAAAGGCGCGCATATAACATTTTAAAGGGAGGGGCAAAGCTATGGCTTAGAGGTAAAAAACATATTGTGACGAATATTTATGTATCAGAGGTGAAAAAGATCTGGATTCAGATCGCATATGAAGATAAACAAAAAGTTCAGTCGCCATAAGGCCGAAGGAACAGTTTTAACCGTGTACCACCAACTATTAGCTATTCCTTGTTTGGAATATAATCGAACATTTTTTGGTCCGTAGAGCCGGATTTGAACAAAAGAAGCAAGAAGTATGGAAAATTTTAAAGTGAACTTGAATTAGAAAATTGTTGAGTCTCATATGGTTGAACAATTATAATCTTTGACATTTTATAATTTGTAGGTACTATTATACAGGTGGTGGCATATGCTCTTTCTTACCATCCTCTTAGAGCGTCCTTGCCACTGGATATATTTTAAGATCTAACTTGATCTGGATATTTTCGTAGGTCAAGGTTATAGCTTTATTTGATAGTATGTGAATTAGTCCAACCCACATTTCAACTGAATACTTAAAATGAAATAAAAAACACACCTCAGTAACTGAACTGCAATTTAAATTTTTGTGCCCTCGGTAGGCTATCATCCCAGAAGTCATACACTTTTCCTTCAACAGGTTTTTCCAGCTTTTCTAAAATATTTTTATATTTCGCAACATCGCATTCCCAATTGTCATTTTGTACCGACCTTTAAGGTTGGGCCATAGACTAACAACCAATTCCCGGAAAATACAACTATGTGGCGGAGTTTCCAGAGAAAAACTCAAAAAGGACAAATTTGATCTGGAAATATCGTCGAAGAGATCAAGACCCGATTTAAACTCATAATATTATATAGATTTCATCTAGTTTTGAATTGAAGTTCGCTCGGTTTAGTGAAAATCAGTTAATTTTTTTCGTGGAAGAAAGATATTTTTGCCTCTTTACGATATTTGATACATTTTTCTTTTTACGATATTTGATACATTTCGGTTTCTTGTTCAAATTGTATTTCGTATTCATTCATTTAAATAAATTCGTTACAGTAACGAGAAAACAGTCAAAAACAGCACCTAAGAAGCTTATAGTTAGTCCTATCTTCTCCATAATGCTACACTTTCTAAACTTACGTATAATAAAATTTATTATCTCTGGGTTCATAACTTTATGTGCGTTTAGCCACAAACATAACGAGGTCTTGACTTTACTACTATCATTAGATTTCTAGTACAAGCAATTATCAGAAATAGTCTTTACCCGTAAAGAACAAATTATCATACAATTATAACATTGTAGACCAAATTTCAACATGATGTATAAATACAATTAAGTCGCTGTGTACATAATATTATTCATTAGAATGTAACTTCATTATTCAAAATAAAATTTCAAAGCACGAAAAGGAAATGCCCAACTCCTTCTTGCACAGTTTTTTCTGTCCGAGCATCGAAGACAATGTTTTATTAATTAACTGATAACATAATTTAGTTGTTAGACGAGATTAATTACCGAAAGGTTCACATTTCCTCTGAACACACTCAAAATAAAACATCTGTAAATTCATTCACTTTGTAATTAAAACACATCGACTTTTCAAAATACACATTATTAATTGAATTCACTCAGTGAAAAAAAAACTTTAATCAAAATCATAAAGAGCAAACAAACACAACTTTTGTAAGTTCTTCGAAAATTTAAGCAAATAAATTCAAACAAAAGTTCGTAAAAGATGCCGCGATCCCTAAATATGATAAATAATGTGAACAATGCAAAGTGAATTCTCCCGATCTTATTCCCTCAGAACAAAAACTTTGAAACAATTTTTCTTTCTATCGAGTATAAAGTCAATTTAAATTAACATAAACATTTTAGTGTTTAGTGAAAAAAAAATTCATTGGCTGCACAAAAGAATATAAATTTTGTTTAATTCAAGTCAACGTATAGACACAAGATAAAATAATGAAGTCAACGATCGTTGAATAGAAGGAGGATCTACGAATAAAATTCATAATTCATTTGCCTTTTGTTTTAATTAAGAATTCGATTTAAAGGCGTTCACACATAAAAGACTGGTCGGACAAGATGTTTGCGTTATCAGTTTTGAAATTGACGATCGTTCTGGACTTCCCCAAGGTAGAATAGTTTTATTCCATGCGATCGTTAAAATCTATTCTAAGATTGCATTTATTCAGGTATCTTAAATTTGCAAAATAAAGCGATGAACGTTTGCAGACAGGAAATGTACAGATAGAAGAAACCAGCAGCGCTATTCGATCTGATTGAAATCAGTGAAATTCCCACGTTTTGTTGATGGTTTTTGTATTATTATGTATTTAACAAAAAAAAATAGCCGGAAGAAAAGATTGCCCAACAACTTGAAACATTGTACTTTTTGATGCATCTGCATATTCTAATTTTAAAAAATCGACGAATAAAGAATTTGCAGGTACAAAGTGGCGCGAAATGCATTACCCGATTTTGTTTTGAAACAAAATTTATCATAATTAAATTTTGTATTTTTTGGCATAATCTTCAATACGGAAAACGAGATCAGACTCCCTAGTTTATCAGGATCTTAAAAGTTAAACTGGAAAAGATAATGTATGATAATAAAAAAATTCGATAGGAAAATATTTAAAAAACAATATTTTTTTCTACGTAAAAACTTCTCTAAAAAAAAAATTAATAGGTATTGTACTTAACCATATTTCGCACTTTACTTAAATACTGAAATTCAAAAAGTCCTCTTCAGCAGTTTCCGTGATAGTCGAACAGATCCACAGCCAAACTATTTTATTTATATAAATTTTAAGACTGTTATCGGCCTGATAAGGGTTAAAAATTTTTTTTAATAATTTATATAAAGTAGCCCCAAAATGGTCATACCAATTCGTATACACCCAACTCTGTTTTTACATGGTAGATACGTTCCAACAAAAGCCGTGTATAAAAAAAACCGTGTAAAAAAAGACATGCTACTCATAGTAAAATCGTAGATGTGTTCCACAATTTAAAAAAACCGTATATGTTGAAAAAATAACTACATGCTGTTCAAAAATATCGTGCAAAAATAAATTAAGGAAAACCTATATTATGTTAATTCTATAAAATATAATTAATTTATTAAATTCGTTAGTAAAAATTCAAAATTTTAATGAAATATAAAGCTTTATAACTATCATCACTGTTTCAAAATAGACGGGCACGTTTATTTGTGACTGAATTGCTTTCATCGCTTGATATTTCTAACTCGTTTAATGAACTTGAACCTCTTAAAGACTTCCGTTCGTTAGTAACGTCCTCTGATGTTGGCTTTCTTTTGATTAAGAAATCTGTTATCAGATTCCTTTTTTTTGTTTTTCAAGTTGCTTATACAGTTCTTGGTACCCATCGGTACAAAACTGCAGATTACGTTCAAACTTTAGGGGCTCACATACCCCTGCACGCGCTGAAAACCGAATAAATTTGAAAAATTATTACAAAGGTTGTATGGTGAAAAAAAAATGTATTTGTTGAGTTCACATATCTTATTAACTATTCAGCTATAAAAAAAAAGAAAATTTTTTTTATTTTCTAATATTAACATTGTTTTTTACGGGTATAAACGGACTACTTATGAAAACCATGGCGCCTCCTGGTCGGCATCATAACTTCACCAAAAATAATTCAATTTGCAAAAATAAAAAAGAATCTTGTAAAATAATGTAGTAGTTATAATCTCACGGAGGGAATTTTTTTTTTTCAAAAATTAATAAGTTACAGAATTTCAAACTTTAGTAATCAGTTTTTTTTAAAAAAAATTTGCGTTTAATAATTTATAAAAAAATTTCCAAGCAAAAAATTAAAAAAACCTCTCGACAGACTATAGAGAAAATAGTTATCAAAATTTAAAAAAAAAAAAAGTTGAAAAATATTGAAAATTGACAACAAAAAACATAGTTTCGAGAAAAATGCGTTTAAAGTTTTTGATAGGTACAATGTGAACTTACGGCTAGTCTCCCATTCCAGCTTAGTACTGTACACCTTCTTAATCTTGTATCTTCGTGTTTTTCACAGATGGTCCTATAAATGACCTTCTTTTCTATGAAACCCAGCTTTTACGAAAAAATAAATGCTAAACGCTGCTGTTGAGAGTGGCGCGGCAATTAGCCAGGAAGCCGTTCCAAACCGATGTTTGGTGACATTTATTGCTATAACTTTGTAATGGAGTGGAATTTTCTAAATTCAAATTTTTTTTTTAATTCTTAAAAGTATAAAAAATAAAAATCAGTAAAAAAAAAAAAAATTTTTTTTGAAAATTTCAGGGGTATATGAGCCCTTAATGCTCGTTCTACGTCAGTATCATGAGTGAAAAAATGATGTGCCATACTTCTAGCAAATTTCAAACCCTCGCGAATTAAATCAGCTGTTAGTTGATGAACTTCACCTTCATCTTCATTGCTATGTTCCTCAATATTATTCTTATCCGTTATCATTTCAATCAGATCCTCCTCATCCAAAGGTTTCTCAGTCATCAGTTCATCGATATCAGCGGCATGCATGTTGTCAAAGCCTTCACCACCAATTGCGTGTGATAGAGTTATAATTTCAGAGCACAAAACTGATGTCTGTACTGTATAACATCAGTTTTCACTGTTGATGCATTCTGGCCAAATTTTTCTCCAACAAGCATTAAGGGTAGATGTCCGAAGTTGTTTTATGGCAAAGGAAGTATTTATAACACAATCCATTCTCATATAATTTTTCCATGCTTCTACGAACGCCATGTTTTTTTCCTCGACTGAATCCAAAATATATTTAAATGCTTGCTTAATGTAATACATTTTGATTGTTGCTATTGTTCCCTGATCCAATGGCTGAATCAAGGATGTAGCATTAGGCGGCAAAATATTCCAAAATTTGGATGATCTAGCACAGGATGACTGGGAGCATTATCGACGAGTAAAAATACTTTGGATTCAAGACCTTTTTGTTCTATATATTTCTCGACTTCAGGAACGAAGCATTCGTAGAACCATTTTTTGAATAAATCGGCGGTCATCCATGCCTTTTTATTTCCCATCCAATGAACGGGAAGCTCTTTAATGTGGCCTTTTAAAGCTCGTGGATTTAACGAACGGTTGACTAATAAAGGCTTTAAGATCCTTTCGTCAGATGCGTTACTACAGAACAAGAACGTCACCCAATCTTTAGCCGCTTTGAAATCACCGGCAGATTTTTCCGATTTTGCTATATAGATTCTAGAAGGTATTTTTTACAAGAACAATCCCGTTTCACCAGCACTAAATATTTGGTCTGGAGAACCGCCATCTTCAATTATTTTTAGAAGTTTTTCTGGAAAGTTCTTTGCAGCATTTTCATCTGCTGATGCTACTTCAACTTTTATTTTCACATTGTAAAATGCGTGTCTTTTTATGAACCCTGACTGTAAAAATTTGATTTTTTTTCTTTTGCAATCGTGTTAGATCAAAAAATTCGTGTAAAAAGGTGGATATTTGTTCTTCATCGTGCACCATGTTATTTCAAAATCAAAATTTGTTAAATTTCCAATGTTAAAAAGTAAAAAAGTCGGCGAAATAACATTCTCCAAAGCGTTGCTGAAATAACTTTTCAGACATGTTCGTAATGTTAGTTCGTCATATTTGCAACCGAAACAGTTTCTCAAATAACTTAGCCATGTTCCTAACCAGGAAGTCACAAAAAAAATCTTTGTAGTCGTATTTATAACCAAAAAGTTGTGTAAATAACTTCAATGTCATAATCAGAATCTTGTCCTCATGTTTATGATGTTCCTTGTTGATCGTGAAAGCAGGGTGGAGGACTTTTTATGGAGCCGAAGAAGAAGAACGATTGTGCCCGTTAACGAACTTTACGTTAAAAATTTAACCAAACTTTCAGATTCCAAATGGAGTTGAGGATGGTCATTTTATAAACCTTTTGCATTGCCACCCCCCCCTCCCCCTTCTCCCTCTCCACCCCGGGAAGAAGTTGTATGGGCTCCCTTGGATGCGATAGTCCAAATATTAACTGTTGAATATATATTTTCCATTGTTGGTTGAGTGCTTTGTTATTTCAAATTGCATCAATCGTCTTAAGTTCTGATTTATCAGCGTGTTGTCGACTATTGTAAATAACTTAATTTAATTTAAATAAACTTTTAAATTAATTATTTATTGCACAACTTGGAGAAGGGTGGTCTATCGTCAACACTCACAGGTTGTTTAGAAAAATACATCATTTTTTTAAAAATTTTTAGTAAAATTCGGTTTTTAAAAAAATATCCTTTTTTATATTGTTTAATATTTATACACGACGCACAATATATTATGTAAAATACTATTGATGTAAGTGTTTTGAATTTCAAAATGTTTTAAAAAAGAATATCCTAAGTACGAGTATTTGAACATTACAAACGCATTCACCAACTTATAAATCCATTTTATAATAATTATTCTACATAATCATATAATTTTTCTTTAAGCCCACCCCGAAATAATTTTCTGCTTTCGCGCCTGGTCTCGTGAAATTAAATATTCACAAATTGCGTATTTCATACATATATAATACTTTTGTATTTATTTATAGTTTTTTTTTCGATGAATATAACAAATGGGCTGAAAAGTTCGTAGGCCGACACATAGATAGCCTGACTAGAATTAAATTCATATGATTTTTAGTTAGAACTAACCTTAAAACGACACGTGTATAAATTTGACATTTGTCAGACAATTGGTTCGTGAGATATAGCATTGTGAGTGATTCAACTTTTGGTGTTGTAAAAAAAATAGATAAAAAAGAATTTCGTGTGTTAATGAAGCATTGCTTTATTATGAAAAAAAAATACTGTGGAAACCAAAGCTTGGCTTGATAAACATTATTCGGAATCTGCACCAGGAAAATCAACCGTTTAGAAGTGGTTTGCTAAATTTAAACGGGGCGAAATGAGCACCGAAGACGGTACACGCAGTGGACGCCCGAAAGAGGCTGTAACGGACGAAAACATAAAAAAGTGCAGAAAATAATTATGAATGACCGTAAAGTGAAGTGGATCGAGATAGCCAAGACTCTGAAGATATCAAAAGAGCGTGTTGGACATATCGTGGCTGAATATTTGGACATGCAAAAGCTGTGTGCAAAGTGGTTGCGCCCGCGAGCTCACAATCGAGCAAAAGTTTCAACGTGTCGTTGACTTGGAGCAATGTTTAGCGATATTCAACCGTAATAAGAACGAATTTTTCCGTCGATATGTGACAATAGATGAAACCTGGCTTCATCACTACACTCCAGAGTCCAATCGACAGTCAGCCGAGTGGACTCAAGCGATGAACCGAATCCAAAGCGTGGAAAGACGCAACAGTCGGCTGGCAAGGTTATGGCATCAGTATTCTGGGATGCGCAAAGTATAATATTCATTGATTACCTTGCAAAGGGCCAGACCATCAACAGCGATTATTACATAGCGTTGTTGGAGCATTTGAAGGATGAAATCACGAAAAACCGGCCCCATTTGAAGAAGAAAAAAGTGCTGTTTCATCAGGACAATGCACCGTGTCACAAGTCAATGCAAACGATGGCAAAATTTCATGAATTAGGGTACGATTTGCTTCCCCATCCACCGTATTCTCCAGATCTTGCCCCCAGCGGCTTTTTTCTGTTTGCGGACCTCAAAAGAATGCTCGCTGGAAAGAAATTCAGGACTAATCGCAGAGACTGAGGCCTATTTTGAGACTAAAGAGAAATCGTACTATAAACATGGTATCGCAAAATTGCCTGACCGCTATAATCGTTGTATCGCCCTCGAAGGCAACTATGTTGAATAATAAAATCGAATTTTATCAAAAAAATTTGTTTTACTATGTTAGCCTAGGAACTTTTCAGCCCACTTGTTAAAATGTGCGTATCGGAGTGATAAAAACCATTTTTGACAACCAGCCGAAAGACAAACAAATTAAGCCGGCACGACGTTTTTTTCATAACAAAAAAGTTACGGGATCATTGAAGGACCAGCAGTTACTTTTGATCGGTTGAAGGTTTCATGAACGTTAAAATTGAGTTATAATACCTCAGTTATGACCTTATGTCTAAGACGTCGTACTCTCGACTGACTTACAATTTGAAAAGTTCGAACACTAGAAAAGTGATATTTTTATGACTGCACGAAGTCGGGCCGACGTTGGCTCGAGTTATAATAATTTGAAAGTTATCCTGTTTTAGTTGGGACAAATTGGTTTTAAGTGGAGAGGACCAATGGCAATGTTTGAGTTAAGTTCAGTGCTGTTTGGCCAGCTTCAAGCTAGGAATTTAAAAATTTTTTGTACAATAAAGTTGTATATCTAATGAAGTGAGTCCTGGGCGTCCTTCGTGTGTCGCTATAAAAATGCCAAAAGTTCTTGATAAATTTGTTCCGAAAATCAATATAAGATGCAAATGGAAGCATTTTTCTATGGTAGGGTATCATACGATTGGCTGCTGATAACCGTAACACAAAAACTATAAGTCGGTATATTCATCTTACTACTTTCCGCAGTATGAAATTTATTTCTACCCACTCTGTTTCGCTCTATTTCCTAGCGACGTGCAATCCTAGCACAAAAAATTTAATTAATTAGCTCCTGAAATTCCAAGAAACTAAAAAGGTGGTGAAGATTGCGCTAAAATAGGCCAGTAGGTAATGAGTTAAATGTACAGTGTACAAAAACACAAAAACCCAGATTCACCACCTTTCGATAAATGTGTTTATTGAGTGTTTTTACATATGCGATTATTACTTTCAAACAATTAACTTTTAATCATGATATTTAGGACATATTTGTAGGTTATAATGCTTTAAATGTTTTCATTTCTAAATGTTTTCAAGGATAAAAGAAGTCTTAATTTCATGCGTAACGTGATTCTCAAGCAGGAATTATAATGGAGACGATGCGCGTAATTGGCATAATCACGTCACGCGAGCCACATCGCGACTCCAGTTAAAGTAAGCGCGTTGAATTGCTTGCTGCAACTGTCGAAATCAGAAAGGAAACTTAAGCAAGTGTCAAAATTGCGATACGCGCGCGACGAAATTAGAAAACTGGTAATCGAACTGGTTACGCTCATTAAAAAATATTTTAATCAGTTGCCATCGCGTATCATCGCTTCACACATCGGCGTCTCGTTCTCGTTTTTGTTAGTGGTGATTTATTTATTTTTATTTTATCACCTTTCATTTAGGGGTTCATTTATTACTTTATCTTATACACTTTCGAAGTTATCTTCCTGTAATACAATCTGTTTGACCAATTGAGCAATTCCTTTTTTGAGCAGTCGTTCTTAAAATGTTATGTCTCTGACAGGAGCCTCTTTTCTAATATGCTTTTAAAAGAATATATCCAAAAAATAGTGCGAGTAGATGGGCTCTCCTACCACGAATCCTTTGAGATTACGACCCTCTAGAAGCCTCCAATTTCTGTGAAATTTAATTAAACAATTCTGTTTGGTAATTTTTTTAAATAAATAATAATCTTACCCTTATTTGTGTTTTTAAATTTCAATTACAATTAGTTTTTGCAGTGGAAAATTCATTGCGAAACAGAAAGATTTTAATTTTTAACGAGCAAAATACTTTTTTGTTGAGAGTTCAAAACATTAAACACTTTACAAACGCTTTACTTTATTAAAAAAAAAGAATTCCCCAAGTGATGAAATGGTTTCAGTTAAATTAAGATAAATTTTGAACTAGTTGCGCTAGCGCGATAAACTTGTAAAACGATCACGAGTTTATATGAGAAAAAGGTAGCCAATGATCTCGTATTTTTGAATGTGAACTCAGACTTTAGTTGAAACTAGGCGTCTCTCCCCACGCTCTTTCTTTGACCGACGTCAAGGTGGTTGCCTACGGATATGACGAACGTTTTGATTGAGCGGAATGCTGAAAATTGAACTCAAGCCCTTGCGCGATTGGACTATTAAGTGTCTTAACATCAATCCGAAAAGAAATTCTCATTATTCTCTCCACGAGATAAAAGGATCGAAAATTTAGGAACCCGTGTCTGAATGGCGTTACTATTCCGCCTTTCCTTAGTGTGAAGTACTTGGGAATATACCTTCATCCTAGGTTGAACTGGAAGCTTACGATTGAGGACAGGATTAGGAAGGCATTGGAAATAAGATTGTAGGAATTCTGGCTGTATCTTATCTGTGTATAGGAAAATATGTAAACGACCCATAGTGGCTTAATGGGACATTGTCCTTTTGGGAGACATGATGGAAGACATGGAAAACCCATAGCATATTTGTAGTGGCAACACCGTAGAACTATTCTCAACCATCTAGTGTGGGCATGTGAAAGTCTGGCTCGTACCAGATATCGATTCTTGGGGAGAATCTTCTTGACCGATCTATCGGAACTTGGGATGATTTCTTTATGGAGAACTCCTCTCTTCATAAAGAAAAGTAATATTTGGAAGCAAAAACTCGGAAATGTTCTCATACTTCCCACCAAAATTCCCTAACAAACTGAGAGGGTTGTTCATTACTTATTTAAGGCTGACCAGTTCAACTTCAATTAGAACAAAAATTTGTTCTATAATAGATGCTTCCATGTCCAGCGTTTTCCCCAATTCGTTGCTCCAACCTTGGCGGTGCAATCTAAGAAACCTACCAGATTCAGGTGATCTTCGTACCTATACCAACCCATCTCTGCAAATTTCATAACATACTACAAGCTACCATCGGTATCCATAAGACTAACAACAAAATTGTATTTTAACTTCGCGTGTGTCGGATATGTAGGACCCCCTGTCAAATGATCGATTCCATGTTTCGGGCGTTACTAAAGTATTTTTATTACGTTTGGATGAGAGTTTGTTGGCATACAGTTTAACCTTCCATAACTCATAAGTCACTTCTGATACATTCCTCCCACCTGTGCATGGTGGTAAAAGGTAAACTGTATAAGGTAAATTTATTCAAATGAAAACCCAAACGATATTCTGAACGATTGCATAGAACTCCCGATATTAAAATGAGACGAGTTTTTAAAAGGCTCTCTGGGGGTCATAAGAGTGCCGAACACGTTTTCTGATTTGGTTCTTTTTTTTTTAGTTAAGATTTCGAATGACCCCCAATAATTTGGGATAGTCTTCGTGAATACTTGTAGTCGTTGGCCACCAACAATAGGATTTACAACGGTGATGTAATAATCAAATTCATGAGATCCACCGTACGTGAAATGGGCCTCCTATCTGTGTGACTTTGTGTGTAAAATACCGACAGGCACTGCAGGCCGTTGTTGTCTCCTCTTTCCACGCCGCTATTAACCGCTCAGCAGGAAGACATTTTAAAAACAAATTTAAGAACGAAAACTGGTTTCAATGGTTTCTATCATATCGTTTTTTATAGCAAGCCTTTTTTATATTTGTATCAGTTTTTCAGATTTATTAGGGGTTTTTTTTCTCTCGGAAATTTTTAAATCCTCATCTTGCCGTCTTGATAATATTGCTCGAAATAAATCGGTTTTTAAGAATTTTTATCAAAACGCCGCCGCTGCGTTTGGCTTTAGGATCACAACGTTATTTTTTTGGTAACTTATTGAAATTCATCAAACATACTAAATGCTAGCGGTGTCTTAACTAAGCGCCGATTAAGACCATAGTTTTGATCCGTTACGAATTAATGATTTAGCACTGATCTTCACACAACAGAAAGATCAGTAACGCAGCGCAATGTTTGAATTTTAATCGATAACTATTCTCATTCATAGGTTAATGTTGATCAATTAATTACGGCTTAGGGATTCGACTAGAGTCAAATTTTGACACCTCAGATAGTTCGCAAACGAAACACGTAGAAAAACAAACAAACTAATAATAATAATAAATTATGAATTACCATTAGTATCGGTCATAAATCGGAAATGTTTTGTTGTTTGATGGTTTGCCGAAGTGATTTTTCAATTGTAATTTTGATGTCAAAAAATGAAATTATCATAATGTTCGTCTATTTGTTATGGGCGATAGCTCTAACGTTTTTGACTAACATTCAAATTGAAATGATATTTTAATTTTGCGCACATTCATATTTTTGAAATATCTCACGTGAAGAATTTGGCTGTATTACATAGCGGAAATTAATTTGAAATATTGGCCTGCGATTAAAATTTACTTGTACACATACACTTTTGCGAATAATTATTGTAATAAATTCACTAGTTTTACTTTAGTCTAAGAGGTGATTGCGTAAAAAAATTCTTGACAAAAATCGTTGAGAAAATCTCTTTTTGGCAACTTTTTTTGTCGTTTTACTTTATTATTACTTACAGTATTGTGATCGATTTAAAATAAACTTTGCTAGCCTGAACATTTTTTTTCACATTTCAAAACTAGTAGACTAGACCAGGAAACAAATCAGTCCGTCTGTACGACGACCACCGTACGCTGTCCGCCGTACGCAGAATTGTTTAATGGCTTGTAGCTCCCAAACACTTTTAGCTATCAAGTTAAATTTTTTTTGTGGATAGACTGGGTGCATGCCTTTAAGTGGCCACTTTTTAATTTGTTTAGGTGTAAGGAAGAGGTTGGGCAGTGTTTTAGACGGACAATGTGGGTTTTGAGATCTTTCTTACATAAGGAGTCTGAAGCTTGGAACTTATGTAGACTTTAATAGACAGTATATAAGGCGTTTACTGCGAAGACTTTTATAAAGAAACAAATGTCGATATACAACCTTGGTTGTTATGTTAAGAAGTGTACACCAATATAGAAACTAAAAAGTCAATCGAAAGTTATATGAGAGCCCTATAAGAAAAAGCTAAATTCTCATCAGTTCAAGACTTAACGTTGTTCCTTGGTACGGAATGAAGGCAAAAAACTGATTAGTGCAAATGGAATTCATATATTTTCACGAATTTCGTCATATCTCTTAGGTCTTCTGAAGTATTGAATTAATTCTTATTCTACCAATTCTCCACATAAATGCCTAGAAAGTCTTTTCAGGATTTTTTAAAATTCGAACCCTAAGGAGGTGTAAAGGGGTTGTATACATTTTCATGAATACAGACATGTCCCTCAGGTCTAATTAGATATCGAATAACTTTTCACTTTCACGTGCTCGTTTTATAATCGCTTTTCAAGTTTTTCCCTTTTCAACCCACAAAAGGATATAAAAGTGTTGAACTCATTTTCACGAATTCCGTCATATTTCTTAGGAGTGATAAGACATGGAACTGGTTTTTACTTCCTCCGACGTTTTTCATATTTATTTTAAAAACTTCTTTCTCTTTTTTTTGATATTCAACCCCCAAGTGGATGCAAGGGAGTTACATACGTTTTCACGAGCGATTCTTTTGAAACTTTGTACAATCTAAGAAATCGTGAAAATATGGTTTCCATTTATTTTGTAATTTTACTTTATTATTTTAATAATAAAGTATTGTTATCGATTTTTAAAAAAAAAAAATTTGCTACCCTGAAAAATTTTTTTTATACGTTTCATGATTAATAAGCACCAAAAAAGCAAAAAAAAATTTCAGTCCGTCTGTGCGCCGTCCGCCGTACGCAAAACGTTTGAGGGCTTATAACTCCTAAACCCTATAAGCTATTGAATTGACATTTTTTTCCTTAATAGACTGGGTACGCCCCTTGAAGTGACCATTTTTTGGGGGGTGTGAGAATGAAGGGGGAGGTGGGGGAAGCGTTTTAGACGAAAAAATTTGGTTTATAGATCTCAGCAACCGCTTATGTTAGGAAGCTGAAACTTGAAATCTATATAGAGCTTCAACAGTGGAATCATTTGCAAAAATATTATTGATATGGGTGAAGGGGTGTGGGAGTGGGGGGAAAAATAATGCGTTCAAAACGCAAAAAAGGCGAGATAGAAACATTCTAAAATCCATATCTCCTAAACGGTTAATGTTACGAAATTAAAACTTAATAATCATCTGTAGGTATACTAGGAGAATATATCGGAAACAAATTTTTGAGAAAGGGCAGTGACGTACGGGGGTGGGGGTTGAAAAAGTTTAGATCACGATATCTCACGAACCAATTGCACTAGAGAAATGAAATTTGGTCTGTGTATAAAGGTTGAAAAATAAAGTTTAGTAAAAGTAAAATTTTTTTAGGGGGTGGTGAAGCATGGAAGAGGAGGGGGTAAGAATTTTTTTTAAAAATCACGTCTTATATCTTAAGAACGATGTAAGATAGATGCTTAAAATTTTTACCAGAAGTAGGCCTAATAGACTCCCAGCAGAAAAAAAAATTTCAGGGATGAGGGTGTAGAGGGTGAGGGTGGGGGAGGGTGAAAAGTAAAAAGTTCCGATTTTGATATCTCGAGAACCTATAATGATATAAAGCTGAAACTTAGTATTTAGATAGTAGCATGTTGGAAAAATATAATTTTGTATAGGGGTAGTATGCTACGGAGGTGGGGGGGGGGTGTTTTTCTTAACTATAGAACGGCTTATGCTAGAAAGTTGAAATTTGGTATGTATATGTAAATCAACTAGAAAAGTAATTCTGATTAAAAAAAAATTCAAATATCTATTGGCTTTTGGAAGTGGGGAAAAAAAATGATCAGTGAAAATGTAATGCATATATTTTTACGATTTTCGTCATATCTATTAGGTCTTCCCAAATATTGAATTCATTTTTTTTGTACGGATTCTTCATATAAATACCTAGAAAGTATTTTCAGGATTTCTTGAAATTCGACCCCCAAGGGGGTGTAAAGGGGATGTATACATTTTCACAAATTCAGCCGTATCCGTCAGGTCTAATTAGATTAGCTTATTTAATAATCACCTAAAACCTGTTTTCAGGTTTTTTCCTTTTTCAACCCCTAAGAGGGTAAAAACGGGTTGAGCACTTTTTCACGAATTCCGTCATATCTCTTAGGAGTGATAAGATATCGGGTTGGTTTATACTTCCTCGTGCTTTCTTTATATATATCTAAAAAATCATTTCAGGATTTTTGGATATTCAACCCCAAAGTGGGTGAAAGAGGTTTGCATATGTTTTCACAAATTCTTACATATTTCTAAGTTCTAATGAGATATCGAATTCATTTTTACTTCCTAAGGCTTCCTACATAATCGTCAAAAAGTTGATTTCAGGATGTTTGTTATTCAACTCCAATAGGACGTATGGCTTTCGACATATTTCTCAGGATTGATGAGATATTAGATTGGTTTGTACTTCCACACACTTTTTATATAATCGCCTACAAACGCATTTCCGATTTCATGTAATGGTCCAAAACCAAATCACGAAAAACCTTCTAATGGCGTAACAACTGATATTTTACTAGGACTAGATCTCGTCCCGGAGTATGACCCAATTATGTAATTCATATGTTTTACGTGGCAGCGGCGTAAGTATTCTAGCGTGACCCCATTCTAACCGCTTCCCGAACTTTTTTTTAGGTTTTCAGTCACATAGTAAACTACACCGCATCTCAGAATTAAACTCGTTCCGAACTTCTACCCAAAAAATAATAAAGTTGCGCCCAGACTGTTGGCAGATTTTTTTTCATAATTTGTAGTATGTTAAACATTTTGTAAATTCGAAAATTTTATTCGCGTCTTTTTTCAAAAATCATTCCTTCGTTAATTTTGATCAAATAATAACATGGATTATCTTCCGCATTCTACTCTAAATAAAGTTTATTTCTAAATTCTGAAAATGTGAAACATCGACAAAATAGTAAAAATATGTGAACATAATTTAAAAGCATGTTGTCTCTTATCGTAACTTCCGAGATTATCTTATTTAATTTACATATCTATGCCATGGTCCATCGTCCCATAAGTTATTTGCGTGACTTAAAAACTTCTTTTAATAGTCTACTGTATTGAAAAGATCAATCCTCATCTAATTTAATCCCCATCTTCTGGATTAAAAGCAACAATTACAATTAAATTCCTTGGCAGTTGCTCACAGCGCACCATCGAGATGGGGCAGAGGACACATAACATTCCGTTCTTTTACCAAAAAATCTGCACCCTGGTGGCATATTTTTTTTTCAAATTTAATTAAAATATAACGACATATCTTTTCAGAGGTTGAATATCAGAAACCGCTTTTCAGGCGTTTATAAAGAAATCCTGTTAAAGTGAAAAACAATTCGATATCTCATCAAACCTAAACGATATGTCGGAATTCGCGAAAACGTACACACTCATTTAATACCTCCTTATTAGGGGTTGCATATCGCAGAATCTTGAAATTAATTTTTGGATGATTACATAATGAGTGGTTGAGTGGAAGAGCTGCTTAAGCCACATTGAATTTTTTGATGCTTAGGCTTTTTCAGTTTGACCACAATGACCATATCTTTGTGTTCCAAACTTTTTTATTCACCATAATATCAGTATACATAGCTTGACAATATAGCAAACTAGAAATTATTTCTTTTTGAGAGTAATTTTTCAAATAACGTCTAAGTTTAGAGTCCGATGTCTCATTTCGCAGCATTGTTGGTTAGGCAACTCTTCCAATGAACCACTCATATAAAAAGTTCATAGAAGTAAAAGCGAATTCGGTATCGCATTAGACCAAAACTAACTATTTGTCGAAATTTGTGTAAACTTGAACAACCATCTTAAATCCCCTTGATGGTTAAATATCGAATAATTCTGAAATTCGTTTTTTGGCGATTATATTTGAGTGGTTGAGTGGAAGAGTTGCCTAAGCAACATTGAATTTTTTGATGCTTAGGCTTTTTCGATTTGACCACAATAATCATACCTTGTGTTCCAAACTTATTTATTCATCATAATATCAGTATACATTGCTTGACAATATAACAAAATAGAAATTATTTCCTTTTGAGAGTAATTTTTCAAATTACGTCTAAGTTTAGAGTCTGATGTCTCATTTTGCGGCATTGATGGTTAGGCAACTCTTCCACTGAACCACTCATTTAAGCCCCTTAGAAGTTAAAGCGCATTCGATATATCATTGGGCCTAAGAGAAATGTCGGAATTCGTGAAAAAGAAAGCAGTTTCTGGACGCTTAAATGAGGAGATCGCAGAATAAATTATTTTGATACCTCGATAGACCTGAAAAATACGACGAAATTCGTGAAAGTGCAGAAAAACTCTTTTCTCGGACAATTTTCTTACATCACCTCAACTAAACTTCCTTAGGACATGTACATATACGTACAAAGTTTAAATTTTCTAGCATAAGCCGTTCCTGAGATACAAGGAACCACTTCCACTTCCATAAATTGCTTTCTCTACAAAAAAATTTATTTTCCACCTCCCCTTTCAAAAAATTTACATTTAGTAGACACCACTTTTAAACCATTGTATACACAAGCCATTTCACATCTCTGGTATTATTGGTTCATAAGATGTTGTAATCCAAAGTATTTCACCCCACACTCCAGCTTCCCCCTTAAAAACTTTAGTCCTTCAATAGGGCCCTAGTATACCTAGAAACAGTCACAAAGTTATGGATTTTAGAATATCTCGATCCCAGCCTTCGGGTGATACAGGCGCATTGTTTTTTTTCCGCCAACTCCCACACCCCTCCACTAATATTGACTATTTTTTTGCAAATTGGCTGACTATCATAGGTCTACATAAATTACAAGTTTATGCCTCCTAGCTTTAGCGGTTTCTTAGATCTAGAAAGCAATTTTGTTTTGTCTAAAACGCTTCCCCACCTTCCTCTGCACAACTCCACCACCTCAAAAGAGTTCATCCAATGTACCCACCAAAAAAATTTGAGTTTCATGTCGATCACAATACTTTATTATTAAAAATATAATAAAGTAAAAATTAAAAAGCCCGTGCAGCTCACTATTTAATATATTTACTTTTTCATTAATTTGAACGCCAGTCGATTGTTCACGTGTCGAATCAATTGACAGATTTTAAAAGTGACTACATTCAGTCCTTAAGAAACATCTGCAAAACAAGGCAAATGGTCAAAAGTCAAATTCTACAGATGCGCCTTCAAAGACGGGTGTACCGAAATACGAATTTATCACCGCAAAATGTTCTCAGACATCTTGACTTGACGCCAAACACGATGATGAGCTGTGCGCATTACATACCCATGCTATTTTTGCCATACTACCCGTAAACTATATTAAAACCGAATTGGAAGGCAATCAGCTATTGTAACTGGTTTCACGCCGATACTCTTCGCAAGAAATGATATCCAAAAGTCTTACGAAAATGCACACCGATTTTTTTTTCCATTCTGAAAACAGGTCACATACCTCTCGTCTTGGTGAAACGCCAAATAGGATTTTAACGTAATATCGTCGAAAAAAGGCGGACATAAAAGCGGATAACCGATCATATACCCTATTTGGAGCTCCTTCAAAGTTCTTTAGCACCAGTCATAAGGACTCACTATACTGCTGTGTCGACAATTGACAAGGCGGCCAACTAACAATGCGGAACCGTTTTACAACTGTTTTAAGGGGTGCTTGAGGTTTACAACTGTCTGCCTATTCAAGCCCTCAAGTGATTTTCATTGTTGTACACTTAGGGTAAGCCCCCTGTTGATTCCGAAATATTGCTCGAACGGTCTGGACCTATATGGGCACGAAACAAAACAGGACCCCGACTAGAACCCAGCGAACGAAGCACATGGGCTATAAATTCTGGAATTTACAGCACACACACCCTACACTCTCGATATGCAACGCACAACAAACAACACACTCGACAAGCAAGAAAATGTGACAATTGATGTCCTGTGTGTTCGATATCATTCCAACGGCATGTAACTGATTCCAGTTCACTATTTTTTTCGGTGATGGTCTCACGTCGAAATGTGTTAAAAGTCAACTCACCTGGCCAGGTCCCTTGACGCCTCTCTATTATATTCGTATTATGAATAGTACGAGAATAGGATTCACATTTTTACCTCAATCCATCGAGTTTACCTGAATCCTGTGGATAAAGTGAGCTAGCGTTCATCGGTAATTATTCATTCATGGACAGAAGTTGATGCAGACAAGGGATTATAGTGATAAGTCAGAATCAATTCTATTTCCTTACAATTGATCCACATCCTATTGTCTGACTTTAAAAAATCAAATTTATTAACTCTATTTCGCTTTAGCCAATCGTTAAATTTTTGTCAGAGACTACGTTCTGGCCAAATATTGAAAATGGAAATAAGTTTTAGAAACTTTGGCAGATCGATAACGAATCAATATTTACGATAATCCAAATTAAAACTTTTTGTCGTAATTAATGTGTGGATAGGGAATTTGAAGTGTGAATATTCAGATATATTTAAACTTTATTTCGCAACGCATTGTCGAGTAATCACCAGTGCAGGGAAATGCTACTACCGATTTTTTTTCAGGACTGTATAGTATCTCTACGAAGGAGTTCCTTGATTTCACAATATGTTTTGATTCTATTAGTTGGAAATGGCAAAAATGATGGTCTTTTCGGGTTCCTTTGTAATTGTTCAATAAATACAACCAGCTATTTTTGGAAATTGCTTTTTGGAGCCACTACAATGAAACGAGAAACTGTTCTCATTATTACACCAAGCTTTAATTTTTTGTGAGTGCCTGCCTCGGAGCAACAAGTGTTACATTTCGAATTTCACTGCGTCCATTCCATCAGTCCAATTTTTGACTACTTTTTCCAATAAATCTGGCCGTATGGCGTCAATAGTGGCTTGAATATTGGCTTCCAATGCTTCAAGAGTTGCTGGTTTGTCGGTATAAACGCATGACTTAATATAGCCCCATAAAAAGTAGTCCAGAGGCGTTAAATCGCACGAACGAGGGGGCCAGTTAACAGAACCACTTCTGGAAGTTAAGTTGTCACCAAATTGATTTTGCAATAAATCGATTGTTAAGCGCGCTGTATGGCAAGTTGCGCCGTCTTGTTGGAACCAAATGTCGGCGATGTTTAGCTGATTAATTTTTGGAAACAAAAATTCAGTCAGCATGGCTCGATAGCGCTGGCCATTCACAGTAACGGCTGCTCCTTCCTCATTTCGAAAGAAATAAGGACCGATGATTCCACCAGCGTGTAAAGCGTACATTTCTTTGTCTTGTTGATGGTTTTGAATCGAGAAGAGTAAAATTAGTGCGAAAACGATCACTGCACGAATTGCTTGCTCACTAGGCCGATTATGTTGACCGTAAAATGGACGAAGTGCTCTATGAACTTCGCGAACAGATTTATTTTTTTCAAAGTAAATTTCCACAATTTGGAAACGTTGTTCTGGCGTTAAACGATTCATGATGACTTGCCAAACCTTACTGAATAGAAATGTCAACACAGTTTGACATTCTCAGCTGTCAAACCAAAGTTATCGATATCGATAGTTCTCATGCACCTAAAAAAACATCCTTTAAAAACCATAAATTTTCGGTATAACCAATCCTACCACCTTCCTTCTTTCTCAGCCTCAGGGGTATACATCCGAAAAATATTGCATTGCAGATCATGAAAGTAAATTTCCAATAGTAAAACTTAAAAGGAAGTAGGTGAAAACCTTCCGAAAATATTGGACATAATGCTTTAAATACTATATTTAACCACTGTCGCAACTCACTACCAAAAAAAAATTTTTAAATAAAACATTTCAATTCCAAATTTTAAATTTTTTAGTGTAAGTAGTTCTTGGCATATCCACCTGTCTCCCTAAGTACCTTATTTACTACTCGATTGCTGTTATCAATGAAAATCACTTTATAAATACACTTTCGCGTAGGACTGATCGTTGCAATAGAAAAACTTCTCCCATATACAAGCTCTGCGGCGCAACTTTCTAGGACATTAGGTTGTGTGTGAAAATGCAAAAATTATCTATAACACGCTAGAAGTGTGTAGAGTATGCGAGAAGTGTCTAGAGCTGTCTTCGGTTTTACAGTTGGGTATTGGAAGATCAAAGTTTTCTCTGAAAACATGACATCAAAGATTTCTCTAAAAGCGTTGATGAAGTGAGTTGTTACTCACGTAACAATATTATATTGTTGCAAGCTAGGGATTCGCCGGGATTTCAAGTAAACACAATTTGTTCGAAATCAATTGAAATAACAATGATTTACTATTCGCATTCAATAATTGCACTACTGGCAACACTGCCCGATTTCATATACTGCTCGATCGCTGCTACCAATATATTTCGCTTTACAAATACTTTCGCGTAACTGACTGCCGTCTCGCTTCACCATAGTACATAAACTGTTTTCTTGCTGCAAACTCTGTCTTAATTTTTACTGCATGTGTTGAATCGAGAGCTTTCCCCACTCCCGTTGGGGTGTGTGGAATGTTCGCGAGGGCTGAAGAACATGCGAGGAAAGAGCGAGAAGAAGAGTATTCGAGAAGTATACAGAAGTGTCCCCCTTGGGCATTGGGAGGCGCGACTTTCTCACTAGAAACTGATACCATCAGGTTGCGCGAGTCAAGTAACAATATATTACCGGTCGCACAACAAAAATTCTGGGTTGAAGACTTATGTATATCAGTACAGTAGAACCTGAAGAAGTGACCAGCTTCCTATCTTGGCCACTTGCCTAAATTTTTTCCGATCCCGATGTAAATCAGAAACGGATTTTATTTGTTAAATTATTTTTATAATCTGACCAATCGAATAGAGTGACCAGTTTTGCACAGCCCCTTGGGTGGTCACTATAAAGAGATTCTACTGTATTTCACATTTTAACTTTGGCTTATTTAAATACAAAATTGTTATGTAACTATTCAATAACCCTAGCGTGTTATAATAGGGTTAAGAATAATTGAGATAATTTCTAAATGTTGCTCGTTCGTGAACATCACCATGATAAAAATGTAAACCTTGACTGACGTTTTGACATTGACAGACCACCAAAAAAGTTTAAGGGTGCGTTCGTATCAAAATACAAAATTGTTATGTACCCATTGAATAACCATTTATAATGAGAAAGCTTTCGAGTCGAACAGAATTCATTCACATCAAAAGCTTAATCGCTTCAGCCGGATCCAAAATTTGTTCAAGAAACGTGCCCGTGGAAGAGCCTGAATTGGTTCTTGTTTTCGACATTTTTTTTAAGTTGTAATTTCCTATACATTTCAAAACATGATGGAGGGTTAGAGAACTGAAACAAAAGACAACGATCGAAAAAAGATTCACGAATCCCACGCTCTTGTCTTTAGACATACCTTTTGTGGGTTTCATCCGAAACTAAAACACAATCCGCGCAAACATAGCCAGGTTGTTGTTCCTTATTAAAACATAGTCTTGTGTTCCAACTGGAACGACAGCAACCAACAAAAAAACGGTAGCTTTTGTCATGTTTGTGAACTGCTAATAGCCATATTTCACACTAATCTCTACACGACGAAATAATTAAATGCACATCAACATCAAAATTTGCATAAAATGAGTCAGACTTGTTTAGTTAATCGCTTCGAAACCCCCCATAAAAAAAGGAACTTCTCAAGGTCTTCCCACCAAACTAATGTAAATTATGTTCACCGTATTTGGATTGATAGTTTCCTGCAGCATATAGCCGTACTCCGAAATCGAAAATAACCTCAACTTCATCGATTTCATCTCGTTTGGGTGGACGGGCGAATAACGTTCCAAAACCAAAAAAAGTCCGGATCGAGTATCGAGCTCGATCGATTTTGTTGTCTGTTATCTATAAAATTTAAATTAAGCTCGACTAAAACAACTGGCTACAAACTGTCCGAGCGACCGGTAATCTTTTAAAGCATAAAAATTAAAACGAAAGAAACATTAAGAAATCGTAAGATTCCCCCCAAAAAAAAGAGAAGCCAAGAAAAGACCGATCGAAAAATTCGAGCAGAGCCGCGTATTAATACGTTAAGCGTCCATTATGGATCCGATATTTATTGATTTCGTATGCAAATCCTGCTAAGAGTGCTTGTCATCTGAATGGAGCGATCGGGCGGCATTTGCATAAGAGGTGCCTAATGTGAAGCGACTGAAAGCGCCTTCGGATCGACCGACACAATTTGTCATTTCGACTTATTGGCAGGCACGGGCAAAGAGACTTTTCATCGAATTTCGAAAAGACATTTTTCTTTTGATTCTGCAGCGCAGCCTAGCTCTCTACTTAACAAGTGAACAAAAGGAATCGATCTAGTTACTTAAACACGATCGACGAATTCGAAATAAACTCGTACGCGATACGAAGCGAAAGGTGTTGATCAATTCGATTGTTCAGTTCGATTGTCGAAGCAGATCGGACGTACCGCACCTATCGCAATCCACACTCCACATTGATCGCTAATAACCCGCCGGGCCTTATAATACTCGTATTATTGCTCTAATTTTAGCGGTAAATTCGAAATTATCGACACGATCTCTTTATTATGAAAGGAAAAGGCTTTTGAAGCGGTAGCTTAAGCACACCGTTTTTTTTTAAACGATTGTATATGACAATTTTAATCAATCGAATGATCACCGATCTTCGATGATTTTTTAATGCAAATTGTCCGATCGCATTGTTGAAATCACGGTGCATTTTGAGAGCAAACAATAAAATTATCAGCGACGAGAATGGTGAGAGTTTTGGACTTTCGATTTAACGGCTACTACTACATTACTTTAAACGCTTATCGATCGAATATTAATCGCTTGTTGGTTTTTTTTTCGTGATCTTGCTCCAATTATGTGAAGAATTTTTTTTTCCGTGAATAGAGAAGTATGCCAAAAGTGTAATATCAACGTTTAACGATATTGCTAAGGCCGTCTTTAGATTTGCTCGCTTTATGGTTGTCTATTGTGAAAAAGCAAAATATTTGCAAATTGTATAGCGATCTTGCCGATTGCCGATCAGATTATGCCATTGTAAATTTCGTTTTTTCGCTAACAATACTGTCACTTTTATTACGATCGAATCGAAATTATGTTTGCCAATTCGGTTTTACTTTGACCTGGGTAATTCTATTTTTTGGATTTAATATTATTGCAGTGATGGTTTGCTCGAAGCTATGGGTTCATCTTCAAGATTCCTTGGTCGAAAACTATAACCTCGGAGGAAACTTATTTTGTTATTTTACTTGATTATTTTAACAACAAAGAATTTTGATAGTTTTTATTATAAAAATACTATAATATTGGAACCTACCCTGAAAATGTATCTTTCACGTTTTGGGACTAGTAGACCTCAAAAAGAAAAAAACAAATTTTGTCTGCCTGGGAGCAGTACGTACGAATGCCTTTGGCGACTCATAGCTCATATTATTAATTTAAAAGTAATATTTTTAGACTGGGTGAACCCCTTTACGTAGGTAAGTAGATGGCAGTGAAGAGGGTGGAGTTGTAGGGTTTTAAACTTAAAATTTTGATTTTAATATCTCCAGAACCGCTTATGCTAGAAAGATGAAACTTATATAGATATAGTGAAGCCTTTTGTGGCCCGCATGGCTTTTTATATCCTGAGGGTGTTAAAAAGATGGAAAGCTGAATCCTAGATATGGGACCAATCAACGAAGATAGTTATCGCCCTCCCCCAAAAAAATTTTTTGTTAAAAATGATATATACACAGTGCGACAAATAAGTTCCGAGACTCGAACCATATCTGAGTAACTAGTAGGACGATCTATGTGTACAGAATAGCGTTTGAAAGCTGTGACACTCCTCTTCCCGGTTATACCAATTTTGTTTAAATCGGTTGATAGATAGCAAAGTTATGACAGTTCTCCCAAAAGAACTTTTTTGTCGATGTTGAAATATTAAAATGTTGCTCAAACAATGCTCATTACATTCTTCGATAGCAAAGGAATTGTCCACAGGGAATTCGTTCCAACTGCCCAAACAATTACTGGCGCATTTTATCTCTAAGTTTTGAAGCGTGTGATGGCCAGAATCCGTCGTATTCGACCCGAATATCGTGATCCAAAGAAGTGGATAATGCACCGAGTCACACCTCACTCATTATTCGTCAATTTTTGGCTCAGAATCAAGTCTGTGTGTTGAATCATCCACCGTATTCACCTGATTTGATCACATGCGATTTCTCTCTATTCCCGAAATTGAAATTGAAGTTTAAAGGATGTTTTTTTAATGACATTTCGACCATCAAAACAGCTTCAGCACGAGCACTAGAGGCAATTCCACAAAATGAGCTAGAACACGCATTTGAATCACTGTTGAATCGCTGTAACAAGTGTATTGAAACTGGAGGAGAATATTTTGAATAAAAAAAATGAAAAATATTCAGATTTTCTCTTTTAATGATGTTTTCCTTGACCAGTCTCGAAACTTATTTGTCGCACTGTCTATGTTTATATAAATGACTGAACGATGTTTATCATATATGATAATTTGACCCATACAGTAAAAACGAGCCAATGCAAAATTTTTAATTTTCGTTTTTATGCTGTGAAGGTGGATCGAAATAAAATCCTCCCCCATACTATTTCCTAGATGTACTACTCACCTAAAAGTTTATTTCGTGATTTTTTGATATTCAAACCCTAAGTTACGGGCTGTATACATTTTCACGAATTCCGTCATATCCCTTACGACGGATTAACCGGTGATTAGTGTAAAGTGCTCTAACATGTTTTTTTCTAATTCCGCCATATGTTTTAAATCTGATAAATATCACTCAATAAATTCCAAGATTCACTCAAATAATTTTGTAGAATTTCGCGATCGTATTATATTCACGCGACACCACTGATAAGCTCTATTTGAAGAACAGAGCCGTATGTGAACGAATTGAGAACTGAAATAAGTGAAATTTATTTTCTTACTATTTGATTTCAATCACTGTTTATGTAGGACTAACGATTTTCGGTTTATTTCGAAACAAATATGTGATTTCTGTAAAATGGCGAACTAGCCGGTTTAGCGGAGCGGCTCAAAGTTGCTGTGCTCTGGGTCCCGGAACATAGAAACATAGGGGGAAATGAGCGGGCTGGTGAACTGGCCAGGAAGGGCTCCGCTCTTCCCGGCTCTTTTGCAGAACTAGTCCACGTTCCTTTAGGAGTTGTCAAGAGAGACATACTCTCCCACTTCCAATCAGCGGCTAACTCCAGATGGAAAAGCCTAACCACCTGCGCCATATCTAGGAAGATGTGGCCATCTTACAACCGAGCCAAGTCAGACAAACTTCTATACAAGACCCGGGCAGACATCTTCAGAATCACGGCGATCAGTACGGGTCACTGGCCAATTGGGGATCATGCTGCCAAATTGGGCATTCCGTTTAATGCACATTGCCGTAGCTGCCAGGACACAAATGTGAGAGAGTCGCTCGTTCATTTCCTTTGCGAATGTACGGCTTTAGCTAGAGCCCGAGAGCGAGCACTAGGCAAACCCTTCTACGGGGACATGAGGGAGATTTCGGTTAAGAAAATTGGAGAGTTATTACTCTTCCTGGACAGTACAGGATGGATATAACGGATCAATTTTCCTCGCACTCATCCTTTAAATTCCCCAGTCACAACAACCCCTAACATCCGGGTTTAATACGAGTTTGTGGTTTCAAAACGGCCATTGAACGCCTAGAGGGCAGAGCTGCCACTTAAACCAACCACTAAACCAACCTGTAAAATGAACATTTTTCTTAAGCCATGGATCGTATGATATCCAATAGAAATGCATTTTATCAATTAGATTATCTTTCAATTTTATTACATAATTGTTTCATATACGAGCAAAAAAATTACATATTTTTAAGAATTCAAATTCAAATAAATTTATTTCCATAATATAGGTACTTACATACATAACATAACATAACATTTATTCAATAATAAATTCAAGTAGCTACAGCTTTGTGAAACATTTTAGAGTTTTAGGCAGAAGTTGCCTTTACAGCTATGATGAAATAGTTTTGGTAAATGGTAACTATAGATCAATGTTGCTATGGTTATCAAGCTTTTTAGGAAAATTTTTCAAAAACCTAATATATGTACTTAAAACTAGACATTGCTGGTAAATTGGTTGATTAGGTGGTCAGTCAGTTAGCAAACTTTACATCCATATTTTTAAGAAGAAAAAATGCATGACAAAATAGTTTTATTTTTTGATGACATACTCTACCAATTTTTACAAATTTTGATTCGAAAATTTTAGGTTAAGAAGACCTTTTTTGATTTCATTTTTGAAAACCCATCTACTTCTACTATAACTACGTAATAATATTTTCTATCGCAACCAATTTCCGCATTCATCAACTCTTCTCTAACCGAAGGAGTTGTCCCAGATGCTTGGAAGGTCAGCAAGATCATCCCAGTGTTCAAAGAAGGTTCTAGATGCGAATGTTCCAAGTACCGTCCGATCAGCATACTATCGAGCATCAACAAAATATTGGAAGTAGTTGTCAAGAAGCAGTTACAAGATCACCTAACTATGCATGGAGCTATATCACAGAAGCAGTACGGGTTTAAGTCGCAGTCGGCCACCAAAGCAGCACTTTTTGACGTCGTATCTAAACTTCAGTTTTCATACGATAGAAAACTATTGTATTTACTGTTGCTGTTTTTATAGACTTATCAAAAGCGTTCGATACGGTAAACCACGACATTCTGTTAAGGAAACTATCTGCGATCGGTATTCAAGGAACGTCGTATGACTGGTTTAAGAGCTACCTTACATCTAGACTCCAGTATACTACTGTTGACAACATGAACAGCTCTCTTCTTCCCGTCAGCAGTGGTGTCCCACAAGGAAATGTTCTTGGGCCTGTCCTGTATAACGTCTATACGAATGCCATAACAGAGTTGAATCTAAAAGGAAACATTTCCCTGTATGCAGATGATATAGCATTAATTTACGCTTCACCCGACATTGACGCACTACAGAACGATATTAATCGAGACCTCGATAAAATCAATGTTTGGATCAATGCTCACAAGCTATCAGCGAATCCAAAAAAAACTAAATATATCGTTTTTAATAAGTCTTCATCAACTGATATAAGCATTGTTTTCAACGGCGAAATAATTGATGAAGTTGATTGCTTCAAGTATCTAGGTATAGTGCTGGATTCAAAGCTAACGTGGGACCTCCACATTGACATACTAAGGCGGAACCTGGCCTCTATTGCAGGAATATTCCGTAAAATCGGGAAAGACGTACCTGAAAAGTTAAAGCGAACTATATTATTTTCCCTATTTATGAGTCAGAAGCAGTATGGTATAATAATATGGGGATCAGCTTTTAGTTCCAAATTACAGTGCATCCAAAAAATGCAAAACAAAGCAATAAAAAATCTGTATAACATAAACTCTCGAGAGCACAAGAAAATTATTCATGCCAAATATCATCTGCTCACGATCGAACAATTGTATTATGTACCTGGAATCATTAGACCAAATCCATAAAATTAAGCGGCAGACTACAAACGGCAACATCCAATTTTCCTATCACTGTGACAACCATAACTACAACACTAGGCGAGCTGCTGATATATACGTTCCTGCCATACATACTGCCAGACACGGATCCTGCTCAGTTTTAAACAAGGCGATTCGAAACTACAACCAACTTCCCAGAGATCTTCAATCTCAATCTAACACCTTTAAGCATAATTTAAAAAAAAATCTTCTTCAATAAAACACTATAGGTATCTGCATTATTTTATTCTTCATTGCTTTAACATTATAATTATTGTATTTTCTTTCACACAGTAATACTATTTTTCTTTGTTGTTTGACACTTTGTTAGCTTTATTTTTCTTTTTTTCTCTCAATTTCCCGTCACTCTCTTTCTTAACGAATTTTTCTTTTTATAATAAATTTTTGTTGAATTATCTCTGATTATAAACAACCCATGTATATATTGTATTTAATATTATCCGCACGAGCTACGCTCATGGATACTGAAATAAATTCACTCACTTATGTCGAACTTTCTGGAGTCATTCACAGCAAAGGTCACGGGCCCTATTGATTTATCTATGCTTGCATGGTGCTAGAAAGAAGCCATCTTACAGAACAACCTGAGATCAAATGATCTGATCAATAGTTTCTGAAACGTGGGAGCTCGGTAGCTAGTCTACTCCCATAATAGGCCTACCATGGCAAATAATATTAGCAAAAGTAACAGTGACACAAAAGTGCGCTTCAGAAGAGACAATACAGATTCAGTATTGGTCAGCAACCATTCGTTCCTTCATTTTCCAAGCATCAATCTTTTGAACCAAGCCAAAGGATCAAAACTACGTTGCATCGAACTAAGCCGAGTAAGATGTTTATCGGCCTTGCTAACAGGTGCATACAGAGAACTGGTCGGCAGTGTAAAGGCTGCATAAGATATCAATGTGATATTCTCAGATAATGTCCACTGAGAGCAGACAAATTCCCAAGACACTATGGAAAATCGGCTTGGGGCTAGTATTCCAAATAAAGTGATCTATGAACTCCAAAGACTTTAATTATTTTCCAAGTTCCCACCGAATTCATCCTTTCAGTCACCGGTCACAAAACTGACGATCATTTCTCTTCCATCTTTCGATTATTTTGTTTACAGAGCTGTGAACAGCCGCTCGATCTCCATGCCTTCAGATGTGCCGATCTTAAGAATACTCCAAAAAAGTGCCTTTTTTAGATATTCAAATGGAATTTATATTCAATATCAAGTGAATCCAGTTTCTTAGTCAACTCTGACCATGAATAAATTACGATACCGCGCGGCAGCTTAGAATTTCTCGCACGATACACTTATCCACCATACACTCACATATTATTATGATTCGATTATAATATTAAGAAAAAAATAAAAAATAAAAAAGATCAAAAAGAAACATGGTCTGGTCATCTGCATTTTTTCGAAATATAATTTTTTTTATTTCATCGGGAAGAGGAAACACGATCAGTAGCAAGATCGCTTCTTTTATTTCTTCACCGTGATCTTTCTTCGATCGTCGCGTCGCTTTCTTGCCGGCCAGTTAAATACGAATCCAATTTATTATTTCTTTTATACAAAATTTTTCGTCGGCAAGGTGAACTAATTCGCTACGATCAATAAGAAAAGAATAGAATATGAAACACTAATCCGTGAAATCCACTCATACGACAATTCAATGATAGTGAGCCCAGGCTTTACGACTGGTAAATCATTAAAATAAAAATGCCGGTCGGTGAGAAATTCACCTGAGGGTCAGAAGATCGTTGCATACTTTGCGTTACTATTTACAGCAAGTTTCTCGCCTATAAAACATAATTCGGGAAAAAAAAAAGTATGTTGAAAAAAAAGTATAAAATTACATGGCCTTAAGTGTAGAGTAGAAGAAGAGTTTGCTTTGTCATACGGACCAAAATAAAATATTGTTTCGGGCTATAAAACTATCTGTCGAACAGTAAACTATTTTTATTGCCACTGTAAAAGTTTATTTTTCAAGTTTTCCCATTTTTTTTGTTACCCATTTCTACGGTGTGGTTCGGCATTTTAATGGCTAGATTTGATTCACAACTTTATTTAATAGTCGGGTTAATAGGACTAGTAGATCTAAAGAATACAATTAATACAATAATTGCTATTCTAAATCAAAGCAAAATATTAGATTATCCTCTCGTGATAAAGCGTTGTCTAAATTTTACACGTTCTAATAACGATTGTTTTTCAAAATGATTTAAGGGTAAAAACTCGGCGCAAAGGTGAACTTAGTTTGACGCCTTAGTAATCCAGAAATAGATTTCGGTTGGGAATTTTCTGCTAAAATCTCACACAGGGACGGCTGGAATGAAGAACGCTACCTAGACAATAGAACCACAATGATCTTCACCGACGGTTCGAAGATGATTTCTGGCACAGGCGCGGGGGTATCCTCCCAGGAACTCGATATTCACGAGTCCTACAGGCTACCGGATCACGCCAGTGTATTCCAAGCGGAAATCTTTGCAATACTTCAGGCATGCAAAATTATTGAAGCAAAGGTTAATGCAACAGAAGACATCACAATTTGCATTGACAGTCAAGCGACCATCA
Source organism: Beris morrisii (assembly GCA_951812415.1). Lineage (NCBI taxonomy): Eukaryota > Metazoa > Arthropoda > Insecta > Diptera > Stratiomyidae > Beris > Beris morrisii. The sequence goes on from OX638310.1 coordinate 31,483,815, forward strand.
AGGACCTTAGTTCGTTCATAACACGATCCAAACTAGTTAGACGATGTCGTGGCATTCTTAATTCTATTGGCACACGGCACAATATTATCCTCTGCTGGGTACCAGGCAACTGTGGAATCCAGGGAATGAGCTAGCTGATGAACTCGCTCGAGCAGGATCCAGCCTAAGCCCTAGAGGAAGACCAGCAGATTGCTATTCCCATCGGATCCATAAAACAGTCTATCGACTATCTATGCTTGCAGTGGGCAGGCAATAGATGATCAAACCTAACTACATGCTCAATATCAACTCTTTGGCCTGAATATGATTAGGGGAAGAGCAAATTTGTCTTGGACCTGAGCAGAAAAGATGCTAGCACACTAATCGGAGTGCTCACAGGACACTGCCCGATCAGCAGACACGCTAGACGACTGGGTGCCGAGACAAATGATCATTGTCGTAGCTGCGGTGATCCAAAAGTGGAGGAGTCAATCTTCCACGTCCTATACGAGTGTCCGGCCCTACCGGGAACGAGAAGACGGAACCTCGGCGATTATTTCTTCGAATCAGAATCAATTCCTTAAGGGATATCTGTAAGTTTTAACGATTTCTTTACTCATTACTATATTGACAGGTACTTACTTATTCGCATTATCCAGCAAGCACCTAATATACTTAGCCCGATTTGAGAGTGAACCAACATATGGTTTAATTGTGTGGTCTCAAGCATCATTGAGTAAGATTGACATTATCGCCAGGCTACTCAATAAGATCATTAAAGCTGTCTTCGACTTACCTCACCTGACTCCGTCAGTAGAGTTATATGAACTTACGGGGTTGCATAATATCAAGCAATTAATAGCCATTGAAAGAGCCAAATTTATCTATAACTCCCTACACTGCAATACAAAAACATCGCTTACAATAAGGCTTAATAGTGAAATACATCACTATTCGACTAGAAATGCTGGGAACTTAATAAACTTCCACTGTCCAGGAACAAATCGGGTACGAGAAGACGAATATATGGAGCAGTTTTATTTTATAATGCACTTCCGAATTTAATTAAAACTACGGAAACTATCACAAAGTTTACAAAGATGTTGAAAAGCTACTTAAAGTGTAACCCTGACGTGGCTGACATTCAGTAGAGTCTGTTGGACACTCAGCATAGCTGGGTGAACTCCGGCGACAAAAGCTGGGTGAATGCTTACTGGTCATGTAGGACCAACATGAGGCTGAATCTGAACATGATTAACTGAAGAGGTGTAATCATATATATATAAGTGCCTAACAAAATTATTATTATTACTATTATACTTTTGTAAACATAATTATCTACTTTGGATTTATTATCACTACTTCCATCATACTAGTCTTTGCTTTCTGGGAAGTACAGAAGAATAATGCAACAACGAACTATTACTATTTGTATGAAATATTGTAGATAGAAAAAACTATTGAAATAAATTGTATTTTACCAAAAAAAAAACCCATCTAAACATCAGATTTGATGCTTGGCGAACTACCCGTTACAACTAGAGCACCTGATACCTGCTTTGTAATCTTATGGAGAGAATGATTCCAAAAGAGGAACAGCTACTCAGTCAGTGCCCTAAAGTGCTTGACAATACTTTATTATTTCACCATAGTAATAGCCACGATGAACAGTACATTACCTATTAAAGGGTTATTCAATAGGTACATAACAATTTTGTATTTAAATACAAACGCATCCTTAAACTTTTTTGTTGGTCTGTCAATGTCAAAACGTCAGTCAAGGCTTACATTTTTATCATGGCGAAGTTCACGAACGAGCCATGTTTGGAAATTCTTCTCCGATTGGGCTCTGCAAAATTTTGAAGAAAATCCTCAATTTCATCGAAAAGTCATCTTCAGCGATAAAGCTCATTTTTGGCTTAGTGACTTTGTCAATAAGCAAAATATGCGTTATTGGACAGCAACAAACCCACTTGTGCTGCAGAAGACTCCATTGCATCCACAAAAAGTGACCGTGTGGTGTGGATTTCATGCCAGAGGTGTGATTGGATCGTATTTTTTCGTCAATGAAAATGACCGCCATGTTACGGTCAATGGAGTTCGCTATTGTGCCATGTTGGAAGACTATTTTTGACCAGAATTGGAGGGACTTGACATCAGTGATACGTGGTTCAAATTTGAGTGCGGAAATAAGAATCAATGTAAGGGTAAGTGTTTCTTAAAATTCCTACTGAGGAGTGCGGCCGAAAATGGCCTTACTTACTGTTTTAAGTATCGTTAAATAATTCTTCCGAGTTATGCTTTTGGTAAGAGATGAATTTGGAATCGATGAGTACGGGAAGAGTTTGTAAGGCATTACCAAAGTAATGCTGAGTGTAATGGCTGTAAAATATTCTAAGGCCTTATCAAAGTAATGCTGAGTGTAATGGCTGTAAAACAATCTCGAACGTAATATCTGTACAAGCATCGCCAACTAGTAGCTATTTACGAAAGTAATTAGTTATAAGATTTGTAATCCAAAACGTTAAGTTTCTGGATTTACATAGGGTGAGTCAGGGGTTAATCTCTTACATTGCCGGGTATCATCAGATCCCGTGTGACCCCTGATTGATATCGGCGTCGTATTCGACAGAACATAGAATATCAGAATCCTCAAAAATCATAGAATCTAGATTCTGAATCATGGGTGGGATTCGAATTCATAAGCTGAAACTTAATAGTGAAATTAAATGATGAAATTGAATGATCACCACCACCTAGCAGTTCTTTGGCATGGAATCCCGAGAAACGGTTCTCTATAAAAAATATCTCCACCATCGAGTGAGTATTGCGTTCCTATTCCAGAAGAACTGCTTCCCAGTATTACCTAACTTCATGACTTTTTGTGTGGAAACCAGAAATTCATGAAGACACACCACATCATCACAATCTAAAACATATATAAGCCAATAATATTGAATGAATTTCTCGATGGATATTATTATGTAGTTTTTGTTTTGTTACCTTATTTGAATTCATCCTGCTTTCTAGTGGACAAAATTTGTATATCCTTATTATTTTTTCCTCTAGGTACCGCATCAAGCTATGAGAGTATTTTAATGTTATGAAATTCATAGTAGTAATGTATACGGTTCACATTTTGTTCATTTTCCAACGATCTTTTCATTAATCGAAATAATTTCGTTTAATGAGAAGCACTCTTTAACGTAATGAACTGTATTTTTCAGTATTGAATGACTAAGGCTAAAAGTGCAAAATCATTTTGAATTGGGTTAAGCATAAGTATGTTCTTCAGCGCATTCTGACTGAGACTTCCTGTTTCGAGAAACATTTTTCCATAGATCACAAGTGACAATACTATTACCCGTACGGAAATTGTTACTTGAAACGGAATATCCATAACGTGCCAATTACCACTCCAATCGTATGTTTATCTAAATGTGACAGCAACTTTAAGATTATCCGATAGGAAGATCGAAAAAAAAACCCGATCGACTTTTTAATCCGATCCTGACACGCTGTCTCATTTAAGATATCATAATCACTGATGGTCACTGGATGTCAATAAATGTGAGAGATGATATACGCAAAGTCAGAGATCAAACACACGATATGAAGATCTCGAAGGCGATTAGAACAGGTTTAAGATATTAACAGCGTTCTAAGCCTCTCCTTTCGGCCGAAAAACGAAAACAAGACAAGAGCCGGAATTTCGAAAACCGTGCCATGATCATGGCATGGCCTCCGGTGTAAAAGAATAAGAAATTCAGAAATGTTGTGACAGGCGGCAGCAAACCCCTGAATATTCAAAAGCGAACTGTAGCTACTTCTTAAGAGGGTACAAGGTTTCTTGAAGCTATTTCTGCTTTTTTTTACTGTTTTGTTGTTGCTCTGTTTTGAGCTTTTTGTCTTCATTGGAGCCTGTGTTGATTTATCCGACAATGGAGCACTTCCTCCATGAAAATGGACCGCAATAGAAGAAAACGCTCGTGGAATTCATAATTAGCGGCCAATGTGTTTTTCTTTGACGGCAGTTGGATCCAGGATATTGAAACGAACGCTTCTTTAGATTTTTATCTCTTTTTGATCTTCAGTAGGTTAACAAAAGGTGCAGTATTGACAATGTTGACCTTTGTACTTAAATAGGTGTGTTCTTATACTTTATTTACAGTATAGACAAAAGAACAAGATGTCGCTTTTTGTCTGTATAGTCCGGTGATAGCAATGGATTTTTTCCCGAATCTTTTGTCAGTAGCCGACACTTCAGACGATTGCGTCAAACAACTAGCAAGTCACAGAAGACAAAATCTTTTAAAATATCACAAGATCTTTCAAGACAAGTGAGGGTGGAAAGCGAAAATTCGGAATTTTATTTCTTGAGAATCGTTAAAGATAGAAAGCCCCGATAGAGACACTCTAGACTAGAGAAATAAAATTTTTAATAGGGAATCGATGTACGGGTGTGTTATTGTATCTCAGGAACGTCTTATGCTAAAAAGTTGAAACTTGACATGCACATGTATACGTACAATAATCGTAATTTAAGCAAAAAATCAGATTTGCAATGACGTACTAAGGTAGAGAAAAGGGGTGTGCTTAAATTTCCACGAATTTCGCCATATTACTTAGGTTTGCCGAGGTATCAAATTAATTTTTTCTGCTGCATCTTTACATAAGCGCCTGGAAACTATTTACAGATTTTTCATTATCAACCCCTATGGGGGCTTTCCATATCTGATCGGGATGGAAGCTTAAAACCATTTTTAATACTAACTGCAACTATTCTGCGGGGTGTCGCGAAAGAACTTTCAACATTTTAAACAAGAGCCACCCTAGTGCATATATTTTCACGAATTTCGCCATGTCTCTTAGGTCTTCTGAAATATTAAATTAATTTTATTTCAATTTTTTTTTTAAATTTAAGCCCTAATACTATGTTCAGACTACTAAATTAACGTGTTTAAATCGAGTTAAATGCGCTGAAAACACTTCCCGGACGCGTTTACGAAAGCACGTAGCTACTACGCGTTTAACCGAAAACATGTACTGCGACCCTCGCGGAAATCGAAGTAAAGTTTGGAAGAAACTATTTAATGCTGCAGAAACTCAATTCTGTGCTTGTGCAACGACTGCATTAGCTAATAAATTCCCTTTTCATTACTGCTATACAAACTAATTAGTTTCAAACAATTTAGAAAACATAAATTTGTTAATGAAATACAGCTGAATATCTACTTGTCAAAACAAATCACAACAAGCTATCATGTATCAAAATAAAACGAGTTGCCTAGTCTGAACACTACTTTTTTAACATGTTCAATTTACCTACTTAAATGCGTTTAAAATGCATAGTCTGTACAGGGTATAAGGGGGTCTAAAGTGGTTTCATACATTTACATGACTTCCGTCATATACGAGTACCTTAAGACTGATAAGATATCGAATTGATTTTTTCTTCGTCCGGCTTCTTAGCTGAAAACCATTTTCAGGTTTTTTGGATATACAACACCCATGTTGAAATATGCGCGTTGCGTATGTTTTCGCCATTGTTGTATACTACACTTTGTAGCATATGCTACTATTCTTCCAGCCTAACTGAAAAAGGCTGGGAGTTTGGAAAAGAAATGAAGTTCGATAGAAAATTGAGTGACTTCAAATCACTCAGATCTCTTAAATTTAATTTGTTAATTTGTAAATAAATATATGTTAAATCCATAACAGCCATACATAGATAATCGCCCAAAAATTAATTGCTTTTTGGATATTCAACCCTCAAGGAAGTGTATGGGGGTTGCTAACGTTTCCACAATCTTCGCCATGCCTCTTAAGTTTTATGGGATATGAACATCGGTTTTTTCCACGGCCTTTTTATTTAATCGTCAACAATCCAATTTCTAAAAGGGTTGTATACGTTTTCATGTATTTGAACATAGCTCTTAGATCTGATGAGATATCGAATTGGTTTGTACTTACACGTGCTTTCCATATAATCGCTTAAAAATTGATTTTATAATTTTTGGACAACCCCAAGGGGTGTAAGGAGCTGAATGCGTTTTTACAACTTTCGCCATGTCTTAAGTGTAATGAAATATAAAATTATTTTTTACTTCTACGGACATTCATGTAAAAGTTGCATATGTTTCACACGTTTTCACAAATTTTGCAATATCTCTGAAAAAAAGATTTCAGATTTTTTTTAATATTCAACTCCGAAGGGAGTGTAAGACTTCTGCATACGGTTTATCAAGGGCGTTTTTTATTATTATTTCCAATCGACTACAGTTAATTCATTTCAACGTTTGTTTAAAGAACCACTGATGAATGTTGAAGTTGTATCTTATGAGGAGCTCTTCTCCAAAAAACATCCCTGGCTCAAAATAACCGATGTTACATTTCGAGTTTGACCGCATACCGGGGTATGACTCAATTGCGTAATTCATGTGTTAAATGTGACACTGCCGTAAACAGGATTCATTTGGGATTCTTGCAAGAAGGACTCCATCTGTTGGTAAGAAAAAGAGTCCTGTCATAGATAACAAATTTGAACTCGAGTCCTCCAGATATCAGGACCAACAGAGTGTTGGTTGGACGCTTTTCTATGAAGTGGCTTTTCCTTCTTAATTGTATGTACTATATTGAAAAAAAGAGTTGATACACTGGTGAAATGGTTTGAATTAAAAGAAGATTACTTCGGAAGTGCTAATGTTAGAGCAAGAAATGTATTCTCATGCAAAAGGTGACAAAATAGGCTTTTGTAATTCCAAAAATAAAATTAGATTTACGTTCCAGTTTTTTAGTTAAAGCACCGCGAAACGAAGGAAATAAATAAGCCTATTAATCGACTATCTCCCTATGCAAAACAATCAGGTTCAAGTATTTTACCTTTAAAAACCTGAAAAACTTATTTAAGTAGCATTAATGGTTCGGAAGCTGTTGACATAAAAATCTGAAAAGGCAAAAAAAATTTAAAAACGACATAGTACATTGAAAACGGTAGAAAAACGGTAATAGGTTTTTCCTATGTATCATTTGTCCTGTTCATAACATAATCCAATCAATATTCGAAGAACATCGAAATCAAACAATTCGACTGACAAAATATACTGCGAGTGAAAAACTGGTTCGAAAACGATTTGCGGAAGATTTATCCAATTTAGGAAGCCTTTAGCAGGATTGTGAACTGTTCTTGCTAGGAATACATACATTACTCTCTTTTTGCGTGTTTTTTTGCCCATATTTAACTTATTTAGTACCATGGAGCAGGTTCAGCCTAAAAGTTAACCTCTTTTAGTTTTCAATAAATATGTCGGTCTGTTTGCTTGTAAACAAGAATGTTGTGCCAGACTTTGTTGTACGCTTTTGATATGATGTTGGCATATTTTCATATGTTCAACAACATAAAGCCAGAAATACATGTGCAGAATATATGCACGCAGCGATGCACGCATCTCTGCATGTGAAACAGACGTGCAGAGTTTTAGACAGATCTCTTAGTTGTATTTGTCATAAATCACCGCATTTTCTGATAGTCAGTTTGAGTATGAAACGCTCCTCAATTGCTACTCCACTCCACAGGTACAAAATTACAACTAAAAAATAACCTGTCTAACCACTTTTTTCTTTTTCTGTGTTGGTAAATATCAATCTCAAGTTGTGGCAATACTGCCGCTGCGCAGCAAAAGTAGAAGTAGAGACATGTTGCAGCGCTCCGCTGCACGCAGAATAAGCGTGTGTTTCGTCGTATTTAAACTCAAGCGTTCTAAATCCGTTTTGCCGCGCTGCATGCAGAAATATGCACATGTATTTCTGGCTTAAGTGATTCTGTAAGTCACATTGTTTTCTAAATTTAGAAGACCGATGTTAATCAAATTTAGTTAAGACCAGTAGTTCGCATTTTTCTAATAGACTAATTTTCATTTGGAGGATTCGTTTGTATCGAAATGTTACGATATTAAGAAATAGCCCCGAATGATGAGTCATTCGATTGAGATCGAGTCAACAACATGTTAGCACTTCCTTCTATTTCTCAAGCAACTCGAATAATTTACACAAGAAATCATCAGATAGTGTCTCTGCTATCTGATTGAGGTCTTCAGCCGCGTTACAATGTAATTGACACCGCTCTGATCGTATCTTTTTTGAATAAGTGAGCCCGAAATCCGTTGTTTCTATGATTCTAGTAGTTCCCCAATATTTCGGAGCATCTCTTAGCTACACGCGAAAATTATATCTTGGCGAATTTCCGTACACACTTTGTTCTTACGATGAGTTTCGTAATATTTGCACAAATGGTACCGCCAACTGTGCATACTCTGTAGGTAGGCAGTGCCATGGATTATATTTTTTCCGGTGCAAATGCAAAGGCGCTTTTACGTTATTTAAGACATCAAAGTTGAAGTGCCGGCCACAACTTTACGTACAGCCGAAAACTCTTGAATCTTTCCATATCTATAGATCGGTTTTGCGATTTAGATACATCCAGCATCAATAGTACTCAAACGCGAACACCTTTCATTATACTATTGATCGGATATTGCAGCATCGATAACTTTATATATTTTGATCAAGTTTTCAGTGTGTGTAATTCGTATTATTATTGCTATCAATTCACGTCTGCCTGCACTACTGATAGGCGCCTAGTGCGGAAGTGTTACGGAGTAAATCTTGAATATGCCTTTAGATAATCCGACCATTGTTTCTCCTTTACAAAATCCCGGTGAGCCATGTCTGCCCAATTTAAATAGGCTTAGCCTTTTCAGTGGGCCTCTTTGCTGGCTACTTTACCTTCAACGTATATTTTTCTTAGCTTTTATTCCGGCGTGGCATTCAGTTATTTTACGTTTTATCAAAATATTGAAATAACTGAACATTTTCGCAATGCATTGGTAGACCGGAGCTAAGGAAAATTTTGACTGTTCACCCAACACCTGAGGGCAAAAATTGTATTTTAGTGGAATTTTTTGTTTTGTAATTTTGACTTTCTACAAAGATGTAGCGAGACAAATTTCGTATAATGAACAAAATATTTCTTCTCTTTTTTATCGCACAAGGCTATTTTTCCGCATTACATTTTTTTCGTAATATATTCAAATAACTGGTAAATAGCACGCGTCTCGAAAATAAACATTATAAATTTGTTTAATAAAGTGGTTACGTGAGAAATGATATTTCATGCACAAAAACTGATGAATAATTTATTGCAATACACAGAAATAATATTGTTAGTCAAGAACTAATAAAAAACAGGTTGCATGGTATTTTTAATTTGTATAAATTTTTAGGAAAAAAGTTTGAGGTTCTGTTTAGATACAGATCTTTCTCTCAAGTAAAAATATTTATATTTGCACGGTTTTGCTTTAAAAAACAACCAAGCCAAAAATGTTCATAAGTTTAATAAAAAAAATTAGTCTAACAAAATTACATACACATCAATACATGGTGAAGTTTGAAACGAATCTAGATAAAAATTTGTAGAAAACCATGCAGTAAGCCCTAGTGTAGAGAAAGGATGACTTACGCAGGCCGCTAGGCATTTGAAAAGGTCAAAAACTAACTACTTTATACCCACACGGACCAACTATTCAATCTTCCAGCAAACATTTAGAAGAACATTCACTAAAGGTGAAGAAAAATCGAATGTTTCGAGAATAAAATACTGAGAACATTTTAGTGCGGATTCACAACAGATGATGAAAAATCAAATGTTGTAATAAAAGAAAATACTGAGAGTTGAAGTGTATTCACCCAAGGTGATGAGAAATCGAGTGTTGTAAAAAAAGCTGACAATATTTTATTGCAAATTAAAAAATCTGCCAATGGTCTGGACGAAACTTTATTATTTTTCGGGTCAAAGTTCGGGAGCGGTCAAAGTCGGAATATATCATCAGTTGTTTCGGAATTATGAGGTTTCTTGGAAAGTTAATTTTGTTCTTAAAATAAAAATAGAGATTGTAATTTAAAATAGACATTGAAAAAGGCCGTGTAGATAATTCAAATTTCGGCATATTTTGTACACTAAAAGCCCATAGAAGTAAAAACGAATTTGTTGCCTTATCAGACTTAAGAGATATGACGAATTGTTAAAACGTATACAAACCCATTACTTCCACTTGGGGTTTGAATTTCGAAAAAATTGTGAAAAAGTTAATAAATAAATATGAAGACAGCACGAAAAAGTAGGAACCAATTCAATTCCTTATCACTTCTAAAAGAAATGACGGAATTCGTGAAAACGTGTTCAACCCGTTTATACCCTCTTAGGAGCTGAAAAAGGAAAAAACTTAAAAACAAGTTTTAGGCGATTATTACGCAAGCACGTGAAAGTGAAAAGATATTCGATATTTGATAAGACCTGGGGATACAGCAGAATTCGTGAAAAAGTTTACAACACCCTTTGCACCCCTTAGGGGTCGAATTTGAAAAAATCCTGAAAACACTTTCGAGGTATTTATATGAAGAAACCATAGAATAAAAATGAATTCAATATTTGGAAAGACCTAATAGATATGACGAAAACTGTGAAAATATATGCATTCCATTTTCATTGATCATTTATTTTGCTCCCCCTCTGAACGCCAATGGAAATTTGAAATTTTTTTTTATTTAAATTAGTTTTCTAGTTGATTTACATAAACGTACCGAGTTTCAACTTTGTAGCATAAGCCGTTCTATAGATAAGAAAAACACCCCCCACCCCCGTACCATATTACCCCTATAAAAAATTATATTTTTCCAAGATGCTACTAATATAGCTCTATTCAAATACCAAGTTTCAGCTTTATATCATTATAGGTTGTCGAGATATTAAAATCTAAACTTTTTCCTTTTCACCCTCGCCCACCCTCACCATCTGCACCCACACTTCCTAAATTTTGTTTCCTGCTAGGAGTCTATTAGGCCTACTTTTGGTAAAAATTTTAAGTATCTATCTTACACCGTTCTTGAGATATGAGACGTGATTTTTTAGAAAAATTCTTATCCCCTCCACTTTCATGCTCCACCGCCCCCTAAAAAAATTTGACTTTCAGCGAACTTCATTTGTCAACCTTTATACACAAACCACATTTTATTTGTCTAGTTCAATTGGTTCATGAGATATCGTAATCTAAAGTTTTTCACCCCCCACCCCCGTACGCCACTGCCCCCACTCAAATTTTTATTTTCGATCTATTCTCCTAGTATACCTACAGATATTCATAAAGTTTCAATTTTGTGGCATTAACCGTTTAGGAGATATGGATTTTAGAATGTGTCGATCTCACCTTTTTTGCGTTTCGGACGCATTATTTTCCTTTCCACTCCCCAACCCCTTCACCTATATCAGCAATTTTTTTGCAAATGAGTCCACTACCAAAGTTCTATATAAATTCTAAATTTCAGCATCCTAGTATAAGCGGTTGCTGAGATCTAGAAACCAAAATTTTTCGTCTAAAACACTTCCCCCTCCTCCCCCCTCACACCCCCACCACTAAAAATTTAGTCACTTCAGGGGGCCTACTTACTCCACCCACGAAAAAAAATTCAAATAAATAGCTTGTAGGGTTTGGGTGCTACGAGCCTTCAAACAATTTTGCGTACACCGGTAGACGTACGGCGTACGGCGGACAGACGGACTGAAATTTTTTTTTGCTTTTTTCGTGTCTACTCGTCATGAAACGTTAAAAAAAAAATTTTGAGGGTAGCAAATTTTTTTTTTTTAAATATCGATAACAATACTGTATTATTGAAATAATAAAGTAAAAAAAATTTTCGCGGAATACAAAGAAAAGGTGCGTGCGAGAAAATCAAGAAGTCTTTTGAAAAGTAAACACTAAGAGCATTTTAGTGCCGATTCACCAAAGGCGAAAACAAGTAAAAAAAATTAGAAAAAAGGTAAAATAATAATGTATATTCACCAAAGGTGATGAAAAATCGAATGTCTTAAAAAAAATACTCAATCAAGAGCAGAAGAACACGACGAACTACGTCGTTTGTACTGTAGCGTAGGAGTTACAGTTTCTGTGTCATTTTGTAAAAAAGCGTGTATTCGCCTATGTTTCATTAGGCTGAAGAACTTTCGAAGATCAGGAAATGTTAACCTAATATTCAGGCAAAGAAAAAACTACACCAGAGGTTCACTCATGTCGAATTATTGCTTCGTGGCATGCTGGGCAGCGTTACACTTTTCTATTCGAAATAAGTTCACTAATAATTCATCAAATCTTCGAAATCGAGTTCACATAAGACTCAAAATTGATTCAATAGCTGTACATATGTCACATTCATTTAAGAATTATTGATTTCAAAAACTTAAAAAAACAACAAATCTAGCTGTACTTCTCTCTTTTAAAAAGAAAGGAAATCAAACTTTCTATATTTTTCTTAAAGTCCTTAACCTTATCATTAAGGAGAATAAAATTAATTTCTGTAATCCTATCTGTTTGTTACGTATTAATTTCATCGACCAATATCAAAAGTATTCATTTCGTATAAATTTTTAGATCGATTTCCTCTTTTGTAATTTATGAGAAATCCAGAAGACAAATCAATTTCTAAATTTGAACTGAACTGTTCTTTCGAAACGGCGCGAACTACATTAAGAAATTAAAAAAATTCAAAAATTTGTATCAAGGCGGAAAAAATGATCCAATTACGTCACCAAATAAAATAAATTCAGTTTTTATTTATTTGATTTGATTTTTGTCTTAATGGGTGATGGGTGACAAACATCGTCCGAACTACTTTTTACATTAGTTAAATTTTTTATTTGGCTTGAGATAAACTTTGATGGAGGAAAATGTAAATGATATGTTTCTATTTCGTTTTGTTTTAGACTGTTTGCTTTTTATATAATATTTATTTTGAAGAAAACTAATAAATTGTCATTTCGATGCCACAGCGTTTCTTTGTAAATATCGATATTTGAATAGTCAACATAGAAACGAATTAAAGTTTGCCGACTGACTTGACAAACTTAACTAAAAGTTGTACCATATTGCGTTTAAGAGTAGGTAGCTTATTACATTATTATGCTAGTTTGATGGGCAGTAAAATAAACTTATAGTATGTTGTTTTATAGCAGGAGCCTTTTAAGTGCATTCGGTAGAAACGTATACATATTACGAGTTTTTAATGTTTTCAGTAGGTTTTCAACGGATAGTAGCATTTACCAATGGCTCGTTGAATATTCCATGCAATAAAATTGATTCTTATCCAATTAGGGTGTACCTACAACACATATTTTTAAGGTTTTACTATTCCAACCATAACCAGAGGTGAGCATTATTCCGAAATAGCAATCAATAATTATCTTTGCAGCAAAATTGTCTCTATAAAATCTCGTAAATACTTTAAGTGCTTCCTATAATATTTTTACCCTAGCGACAGTTTCATATGCCGTCTTCATCCCCTTTCATTGGAAAATCGAAAACAAATTTATCGTGTTTCCGTGGCCCCCTTAACCAGTAACCAGTAACCACACCGTACTCCTAACATATGCGCCGACTAAACCATTTGTAACAATTTTGTCAAATACTCGCGCTCCCGGATTGAATATCACTGGGCCTGTTCCTGCGTGAAACCGGGAACTACCGGGAACTATAGATGCCAACATATCATACTTTTGCTGTTATTGGTCGAGATGTTACGGTTCGTGAACATTACGAATATGTTTCATGTCTTTCTGTCCCGGTTAGCCCCTCGTTTGTTGTCAAAATGCTGAAAAAGTGGCAAATCCGTGCGGTAGAAACTCACTCGTCCATGAACAAGAAGGGTGCTATTTGGTTACCTTTTGGTTCTCCATAATAGGAAGTGTCAGTGATAATCGTGTATGTAATGCAGGGATCTTAAGTTATTATAAATGGCGTTATGTTGTGGTTGCTGCATCCGCTATTGTTTGGTCGGAATAATTTTGTAGTTGACGCCATTTATATCTTATCAGGCTTGACATGGAGATGGGCATTGTGAATTCTACGGAAGTTATAAATTGTAGCATGGTCTGTAATAGTAGAGAAATATATTATTAACGATTCCCGCACACTTTGATGGACAGCGTGCAGAACTAACAAGAATTATTCAAGTTTTTTGCTTATTGTGGAGAAAAGTGAATAATTGCTAAAAGATTGTTTGAGAGAATTTTGCTGAAAAAATTAAATTCTTGTTGAAGAAACATTGGAGATCTGTTATTGATAAAGTAAAGAGCATTGGCATTACATGAATCTTTTTTTCTTTTCTTTTTAAACGGTTGATGACTGAAGAAAATATTTAAACTTAGGGCAGACAAATGAAATACTTATTTATATTAAAATGTTTTTTCTAGCTTTTACATACGAACACAATTGCATGAACAAATTCAAATTTAACTTTTCATAGCTCTTCACTTATTGATTCCTACACTTATTCCTACGAAAGTTTCACTTTTGATATGAGTATAAAAATGTCGATAAACGCCGATAATTTTTTTTTTTTTTTTGGAGAAGAATTAAACAATTTTTGGCCGTCGACCCGGAGTTCAATTATAGACCAATAGTAGCCAGAATACGTGAAATGAAACATGGAAAAATTTTGCAAGTTTAACAACATTTGGCTAGATAATTATATTATATTTTTTCTCATTTTGTGATATGTTCTACTTTTCGAACTGGTAGGTGCAAGTGCCCTGCTACGGCACCCTTGCATTTTTGATTCAAAAATTTAGGAAAACTGAAACTGTGCTTCTATGACGTGAGGCTCGGATCCACCAATGATGCAATTTCCTTTTTCCTAGCTTCAAGACCTTCTCTAAAACTCTCTACCTTCTCTATAATTCATGTGAATTGTTCAATCAGACGGTTTATGTATATTTGTACGAAAAAAAAGAAAAGCGATTTCCTTAATATTGAACTTAAACTACAGAAAAGATGAAAGAAAGGAAATTGAATAAGAATTTAGGTGTAATATCCATGTTTTTTGGTGTCAATATTTGGATTTTTAATATTTTTCAATTAATTAAACGAACCTTTCTTTTTGTCCTAAACATAAATAAAATCATTTAAAATTTGAGGTTTACGAGTATATGCTCAACGCGTTCTTGAGCTATTGTGAGTTTAGGTGAATTCCAGCATTCGATTTTTAAGGATATTTTTGTGTGTGGGAGTACTTTGGCTTTGCTTGTTTTTCTTCATATTTTAAAATGATGAAAGATTACAGTGAACAAAATTTTAAATCAAATTAGCCTTACAAATTCGATCAAACAATCTTATTTCAAAGTTCAACTTTCTAGTTAAATGTGTTCTTGAGTTATCGTTTTTACGGGAGGTGAATGAATAAATATTTCCAGCTGTTTCCTATAGATGCTTCAGGATGGATAAACTCGATTTTCTTCATACTTTTTGGAAAATTAATTTATATTCCAAATTTTTGGCTTAAAGCGTTAAAGTCGAATAATTTATTGAGATTGTTTGCTTTTCTTTATATGGCATTTTACTCGAAGTATTTTTGTGATATAGAAGGAACTGTAGAACCTGCAATCATTCCTATGTACACTCAAAGACAAATCCTTAGTAACATTGACAAAAAGTATTTGTTGAATTTTAACAGAGCACCTTTGTCATATTGATAATAATATATCAGCAAAACAAATAAAAATTATTCAGTTTCATAAATTTTTGTCAAATTGATAAAAATTCGGCGAAATTCAAGTTCGGTTTTTTAACAAAACATGTATTATCGCAATGACAAAATCTATAATGTCCGCTCTTTCATATCGAAAAATATTTTTATCAAATAAACAATTTTTTTTATCGTATTGGAAGAAGTATTAAATGTAGTCTCTGAAACAGGTTTTGAAAAAGTATTGTCAGAGTGACCAAAAGTCAACTACAAGATTTTGTTATACATACAAAACGAATTATTAAATTGACAAAAATGTTTGTCAGAAATTCTGCGGTGCGCAGAGTTCTAGTTCGATTACAAAAATTACCAATTTTTTATTGTAAAAATTTCTTAATTCAACAACTTCTTTTGTCATCTAGATAGTGTAGTTTTGTCGAATTGAACTGAATTTTTTATCAAATAGTAATGAAATTTGTCAATTTGATGAAGTATTTTGTTTGACGTAAAGTGAGCGAAATTGATTTAGCCGCACTCTAGTTGTGCAATCAAATTTTCAAGTTACGCCGTAAAAGGAGTAAATAAATAAAAACAGAGATTATTGTAATTTACATTTATTATTTTAAGATAATTTCAGAAGGTTTATATATCCAAGTAATATCATCGCTTAAACTAAATAACAAAATAAAAACTAAGCAACTCTATTCTGGAACGAAATTGATTTAAACGCAGTCTTAAAAATCAACCTATACATATATATATTTACACTCAAATTTAAAGAAAAAAAATATTAATAATTAGTATGACTAACATTTCTATTTATAACGGCAAAAATTCGATGTGGCATAGATTTTACAAGAATTTTCAATTTATCAATTTCAATTGCTGCCCAACATTGTTTAATTTCATTTTTAAGGCTTGAAATATTACAAAATTGTCGTCCGTTCTTGTATACTTCCCTAGCTAAGATTCCCCATAAATTTTCTATGGGATTTAGGTCAGGACTCCAAGCGGGCAAATCCAAAAGTGTAATATTTCGCTCAATAAACCACTGCTTTGCATGCCTGGAAACGTGGATCGCAGCATTATCTTGCTGAAAAATATCAATCCTCGTCTAAATGTTGCTCCATGAATGGAATTAAAACGCCTTCCAACAGTTCCACATAATTTTCCGAATTCATTTTATTGGATATAAAACAAATTGGTGGCCTGGCATGGTTACTAAAGGCTGTCCAAACCATAAGGCTTCCGCCTCCAAAATTGCGGCTGATCTTGGGGGGACTATTTTGGCGTAAGTCATGCCAATAATAACTGAATCCGTCAGGTCCATCCAGATTAAATTTTTTTTCATCCGAAAAGATGACGGTTTTCCATTTATCCCTCATATCCATACGATTTTTCGCAAACTGCAGTCGATTTTGTTTATGGTGTGGTTTGAGTACCGGCTTTTTACAAGGTTTTTTGTACTTTATGTGGTCAGTGGATGATAACATTTGCTGCTGTTTTTTAGTCACAGGCAACTCCAATGCTCTTACAATCTGACTACCGCTCAAATGTTTTTTTGTTGCCAG
This sequence comes from Beris morrisii, assembly GCA_951812415.1. NCBI lineage: Eukaryota > Metazoa > Arthropoda > Insecta > Diptera > Stratiomyidae > Beris > Beris morrisii. The sequence goes on from OX638310.1 coordinate 31,500,932, forward strand.
AGGTATTATTTGACCACGCTGCCGAATAGATATTTTTCTATTTCCTTTTTTATTACAATTCCTACCGTAATTCACGTAGTTTTAAGTAAATCCTTACTACTTCCTCAGAACTGAAGATTTTTAGAGCAATTTTCCGATTTAGAAGTCCTAATTCTTTGAATGCCTCCATTTTAAAGATACTTTTGTTTCGGAATGTTGGTGAATAGTCAATAGAACAATAAATAATTACTAATGCGTGTGCATAAATACTTTAAATTTCAAAAGAAATCTTGAAATACTGTACATTTTTCTGTCGCGGCTAAATCAACTTCGCACTTTGAATCAACCTAAGGCAATGTCTTGCAGTAATCTCTCGTATGCAACAATAAAAAATTATCAGTAATCCCCAAAATGAAACACTTGCGCTCAGCTGTGTAATAAAATGTCCAAACATGTCCATGCTTGCAAGAAAATTTCGAGGAATAACGGTTTTCGCTAAAAATTGTTTGTGCGGCTAAATCAATTTCGCTCACTGTATATTGACCGTAGTTTTGTCGAATTGAACTGAATTTTTGTAATGCTACCATGCTTTTTCTCTGAGTGTAATTTCTAATTCATTGCTTTATCCTACACTCTAACAAAAATTAGTGTAAATTTACCCTTATTATAAATGGGAACTGAATACCAAGTATTATAATACACCTAGACGTAAAAACGTACCAAATAAGCACATGGTCGTAACATTTAGATACACTGATCTGTTTATTTTTATGCAAATATCTATTTAATATCGAGACAATAGTCGTTATTTTGCACCATTTACGTTCAACTTTAAATGAAAAGTTACAAATTTTATAAATTGAATTACACCTAAAGCGGTGTAATTGATATACTTAACTACGTCATTTAGATGTAACTTTACACTCAATTTTACCAGAAATAGTGTAATTCTAAGCAGAGCGTTTAAAATTTACTAAATCCATTACATTTATAATGATATTATTGGTGTGCTTACATTATTTAGATTTAACGATTCAATGAAGCTTAGATTTGATTTATTCGGATATGTTTTTGAGTTCCATACTAAAATTTGGGTCGTAAGAGTCACGTCGAGATAGCATGAACGAAATATAAGCTTAAAAAGTAATGATTTGAGCAATGAGTTATCCCTGGAAATTAAAAATATTGAAAACTCTTCACAATAGTCAAATTTAATACGAACAATAACATTAAGGCACAACCTTAATTTACTACAATATTTGACAATATTTCACACAATAACGTTTGCTTATTTTTGGAGTTAACAGCGAAAATAAAGTAATGGTTTTGGGCATTTTTATTTTATGCTAAATATAATGATACTGATTTAAATGCAAATAAAATTTTAAGAATTTAATCATAAAAAAAGAAAACAATATTTTTACATATCAAGTATTTAGCGTTTTCGCTCACAATTTTATAGCACGTCACTCTCATTTTATGTGTTGTTATCACTAGTTAGTTCACGTTATTTTTGTAAACGTTTTACACAATTTTTTCCCACATCCGACAATTTAACTGACGACACAACGACAGACTTTTAGAGTGAATTCCGAAGACATGTTGCGTTATTAAAATTAAATACAAATAGTCACTTTTTTACATGTTTTAGTGTGAAAAATGCAATATTAAGAACACATTTACATGGTTGTTCGAAATAGTTACACAATTTGGTGTAAATTTACATCTTCTGTCATATATGCTTCATAGAGAAAATATATTTCAAATTCTTTCGAATTTTTGAAACAAAAATATGGAAAATTTATTAGTTACGACTTCGTGGTTGAAAATTCAATTTGTGATGTATATGTACACCATAAAAGTCGCAAAACTGTATGTAGGTATATTTACGTTTCCAATATCTCATTTTTAAGAGTGTATATTCTGCTCGGAAGGGGAGTGAACTGCCCCGAACCCCCAGGTTGCATTTTGAAAATTTGTAATGATCTCAAGAATGGTGTCTTTGAGGGTGATCTTAATTCGATGTTGTAAGATATAATTTGTACCATATCATTTTCCAAAACCACAACTTCCATTTTTCAAGCCATTGCTTTGCTCTACCCTACAAAAGTTTGTATGGGCTCCCATGAAGTTCATTTCTCTGAAGAAAATCTCTCAGGTGTGAAATTTAACTGCATAATTACTTTTCATGATCCGAAGACCCTTTTAAATCTGTTTGTACACTTTAAGTCGCCCTGTATGCATTTCTTCATTTTTTAACAATTCGTTTTTAAGGATGAAATAAAAACGAAAAATCCATTCCGGCTTTTCCTCCTCAACTCCCGCACAACAATAAATTTAATTCGAATTGCATATTATTGTCAGTTATTTATCGGACGTTTCCTTTTCATCAGATACTTGCTCGTGCTATTCAAGATACTGATTTTACATTACGGCCCGCTAAGATAAATTAATGGATTTGAATAAAAAGTAAAACCTGACAGGAGTTGTCACACAGCTGGCAGGCAGCATACCTGCACCCGGCAGGTATGCTGTTCTGGTTGTGGCCTTACTTACGCCTTCCTATCGTGTCGTCAAGGAATTCCGCGTCGTTCTCTCGACATCATTAAAAAATTATTCTATACATTTGTTGGTTCGTTTTTTTCTTGTATCTTGTAAGATTTCTTTCTGTAAATTTTTGACGAAATCTTTAAAGACTTTAATAACATGCGGAAGCTTCTATACTTTTACTATCGCTCATGTTTTCCTCTTGTCTTAATTTTTTTCAGACTGAGTTGCGTTCGTGCGCAGCATGTGGTGAACCTATCTCAGACCGATATTTTCTTGAAGTAGGTGGCTGCTCATGGCACGGATCATGTCTCAGGTGTTGTGTATGCTTATCACCGCTCGATCGACAACAGTCATGTTTTCTCAGGGAACGACAAGTCTACTGTAAGACCGATTATGCAAAGTAAGTACAGAAAAAAAAAATAATCATCATCGAATTAAAATTAAAATAAAGCAAACAAATCGCTTTAGTTCCAACTGTTGTTACAGCCTGTCAGATTTATTTAATGTGTGTCATCTGTGATATTAAAACATCTCTTAATCTTGATATTTGTGCGTCACAGCTAATGGCGGTTGCAGAACCATTTAAATTTATTCATTTCGAACATTACCCCAAGCCTCGGTGAAATTACGTGTACACGAATTGTGGGTGGTATGAATTCTTAAACTGAACTCTTTAAGGCTATAAAACGAAAGACTTAACCTTTTTTTCATTAAATTAGTGCCTAATTTCTCGTTTGTGAAGCAAATCGTGCAATTTCCCAGGTTTCTTTGAATAATAAAAGTAAAATTGCGGAAGAACATGAAATAGTATAATCAGTTAGTTGCTGGCTATTTCCAAATTGGATTAAGATACCTTTAATATATTCCGACAGGAGCATTTAACTTATAAGACTTTACATGACCCAGAAATACTTCTTTTGGGGGCGCTGTAAAAGGCTGGTCTAAGGCACAAGAAAAATCAATAACACGACCAATGCCTTAATATTACAAAAAAACATACTGCAGTCACGATCGGCTGCAAGCCAATCGTATAATACTCTAGATGAATACTGAACTCCGATTTATATTGTAGTTGGGTATAAAGTAGAATTACGTGTGTGCATGTTGTATGTCCTTTATTAAGGACTGCTATTCGATTGTTACTCAAAACTAAAAGACAATATTCAGTGTTTAATTTCATATCTTGAACTGGGTAAGTCATCGAAAAAAATGTCCTTTTTAAAGGACTTTCACATGGGAGGAGCAGGAAGGACTCACTCGATTTCTTACATATTTATCCTTTTCCTTGGAACCATTTAAAAATAAACGTGTACAAAATTTCAAATTCGTAGCTTGAAGCGTTCAAAAGTTATTGGAAAATATTGATGAACACGTGTTTTAAGGATATTTTGTATGGCAGCTACCAGAAGGAGTAAAAGGATTTCGCTGATTAGTAAACTCGAACTTCCTTTTCACTCAAAACTAACTTGTACAAAATTCCGAATTCGTAGCTAAAGGATTACTTGAGTTATAGTGAGCTTCGTAAATTAAGTGAATACATTTTGACAGGATATTTGTATGGCAGCTACACGAAGGACTAAAAGGATTTTCTTCATAATCATATATTTAGCTCCAACTATTGGAAAAATAGCACGTACAAAATTTCAATGTCGTAGCTTAAACCCTTCTAAAGTTATCGACCAATATTCTTGAACACGTGTTTTAAGGACATTTTGTATGGCAGCTACCAGAAGGAGTAAAAGGATTTCGCTGATTAGTAAACTCCGACTTCCTTTTCACTCAAAACTAACCTGTACAAAATTCCGAATTCTTCGCTAAAAGATTACTTGAGTTATTGTGAGTTTCGTAAATTAAGTGAATACATTTTGACAGGATATTTGTATGGCAGCTACACGAAGGACTAAAAGGATTTTCTTCATAATCATATATTTAGCTCCAACTATTGGAAAAATAACACATACAAAATTTCAAAGACGTAGCTTAAACCCTTCTGAAGTTATCGACCAATATTCCTGAACACGTGTTTTAAGGACATTTTGTATGGCAGCTACCCGAAGGAGTAGGACGATTTTGCCCGTTAACGAACTTAGCCTTACAAATTCAACCAAACATCCAGATTAAAAATTTCATGATCCTAGGTGAAGGCGTTCTTGAGTTATCGTGCTAACGGACAGACGGACGGACGGACGTCAGGCGGATTTGAGGTTTTTGGCCACAAATAAACAAAAAATAATATATAACTTTTTTTCGTCCGAGGCTTGGTTCTATGCGTTACAAACTTTTGGGCTGGATTAAACTTATAATACTCTATATGATTTCATCTAGAGTATAAAAATCGGCTTTTTCGATTTTGTAACGTTTTCGCCGGTGGCATTGCAGTCAGTTGAATTTTAGAAGTTGTATATTTGTGAAATTGCGTTATGATATAGGGTCAAAAAAGACATTTTGCAGGAACCTCGATGAACCTCTTTTGATATCGATTTGTGTAGCTACTTCATCTGCACTTGGAGAAGGTGGTGTACGAAAACAAAAACAATTCAACAACTCGAACACAACATTTGTGAAGAAATTTATTAACAACATTTTCTTTCAGAATTATTAAAAAAGTTATCTCAATTCTATGGAGATGTACGGAAGGGTGGTTGAATATCCAAAGATTCTTAAGTTATTAATTATGTGATCACATTAAAAGCCCGTGGAAGTAAAAACCAATTCGATATCTCATCAGACCTAAAAGATATTTCAGAATTCGTGAAAACGTATGCAACACCTTTTCCACCTTCTTGAGATTGAATATAAAAAATCTGAAAGTTTTTAGACGAAAAAAAAATCCCCGTGGAAGTAAAAACCAATCCGATATCTTATCAGACTTGAGAGATATGTTGGAATTATTGAAAAGGTATGCAACCCCTTTACACTATCTTCGGGGTTCAACGTTAAAAATCCCGAAAATACTTTTTGTGTGTTCAGTAATAAAGCCCGTAGATGTTAAAATCTATTCTAAAGGGTGCACGGTACTTGGTTAGAAACTTTAAGGAGTCCTTTCTTGATATATTTTAAGAAAAAAATTGTTCTTCACGAAGAGTCAGCTTTCAATATCCGCGGAGATACTGGATGGTAAAGAAAGGTCTTTCGAAACTGTGCCCTCACTCATCTAAAAAAAAATTTTTTTTAAAATTAACTATCATAATTTAAAATGTTGTAACTCATTTTTCAGTGAATCGGATTACCTTAAATTCGATCTAACATTAGAAAGTGTAGCTGTACCCAATCTTACAAAATTTATTTCAAAATATAAATTTTTGCTACTGCAACCCTAAAAATTCGGTAAGCAATGTAATTTTTCCTAGAAAACCCTATTTTTAAAATGTCAAAGAAGATGATCCAGAATCAAAATAGGATCAAAGTTTGATAAATTTTTTTTGCCTCAATTCGGCAAAATGTTCACTATTTTAACTATTTCACAGTTGGCACCCTGCAACTGAACTGAATATGAGCAGTAAATTCAATCTATCAAACGTATTTGCCCAGCAGTCAGAACATGCTTGTCGAAAAGTCGTGAAATCTTTACACATTTTTAATGTGTAAGATAGTGACAGCATGTGCAAACCTATTGAAAAAATCTCTGTATAAATTTAAACAAATTTCAATGTGTTTTCTATAGAGATTCCTCTATGCAAGAAAGGTAAACCACATACCCCACTAATCGGCCAGAAGGAATAAAATTTTCGTATAGTATATGTACGTCGAAATGGCAACGTATGCGGGTGTAACATTTATAGAAAATTAAATTTTGGTAACGACTCATACCTTCGTTATTTTTTTTCAAGCGTTTCGAACGAATTGCTAGACTTCCCACTCTCTTACACTCAAGTTGGTATAAGTTCAAATTCCTATCATAAGCGTCTTTTGAGATATAGAAATTAAATTTTATCATCTAAAACGCCTGCTTCACACCCCTCAAAAAGTTACCACTTAAAGAGATCTGCCCAATCTGTCCAGAAACGAATTTCGAACTTAATAGGTCAAAGGGTTTATAAGACTCGAGCCTTCCTTCAAACGCGTTTACGTACGGCGGACAGACGGACTGATTTTTTCCCTTTTTATGTCTTAAAATCCAGAAATGTGTAAATACATTTTTTTTTTATTTTTACGTTTTTGGAATTTTTTGAACTTTTATGTATTTTTACGTTTTTGGACTTGTAGGCATTAAAGCGTAAAAAAGATCATTGAAACAGGCCTGACGGTAAGGCTCAAAAATTTGAGTAAAACAATCATATAAACATTTGACCGTTTTCGAACCGTTTTCAAGATAATTCGTTTTTAAACAATTTTTGCCGTGTCTTCTATTTCTTTCAAAAACTTCCAAACCAAACCTTTTTTTTTATAATCTTACCTAAAACCATTTCTTCAATTTGACAATTCTTGTTTTTTAATAATATGAAATTGGGTGCCTGCAAGCATTGTAATACTTTGTTTTTGAATTGATCGGCCAATATTAGTGAACACATTTTTTAAGAACTTTTGTATGGAATTCGAAGGACTAGTATGATTTTAGCCTTTGACCTTTGAATCCTACAAGTTCTAGCTTAAGAAAATAAAATTTCGCCTGCCAAGTTCAGCGTGTTCTTAAGTTATCGTCCGTTCAGGCACACAAACAGACTGATAGTAAGCGGTTTATGGTTCTTTTCACATCATGAAACAAAATCAAATTCATAAAGCGTCTTTTTGTCGAGGCCTGGTTCTATGCGTTACAAGCTTTTGAGTCGGGTTAATCTTGTCATATATTTTCTACAAATTTTACTCGTGGAATCTGTCTGTATTACTGAGAGATTATTTCTAAATTGAGCTCTATAATTCGGGTTTGTTAAAAAATTTTGAAACTTTCCGTAACGATTCTGCTTTCTACATCTATAAGTTCAGAACATACAAATATAATTTTTAGTCTATTTTTCATAAACTAACTCTGTGTAAATATTAAAAAGCTATTTTATGTTAATTTACGATTTTCCCAATCTATTTTCTCCCATCGTAAGACATTCTAAACATTTGCTACAAAAAAATTTAAGAAAAAGCTGAAAACTATTGTATAATACTTAGAATAAATTTAATTTTGTTGTTAAAGACCACCTAAAACTGTGGAAAGTCTTTGTTACGAGTCTTTGTACTGTAACCGAGCTTATAATTTTCTTCCAGTCGTCCGCTGCGTGTTTGCACTGTAGTTGCTTGCAGACAATTTTGTCTTCTGCAACGAAGGAATGTATGAAGCACATTTGATTCATTCTGCGGTTTGAGTTTTACCCAAACATGCCACAAAGATCTGCAAATACTTTCTATTTTCATGAATATTTCTGTTTTGGGCACAAATTTTCCCTTTACCTAAGTAGAATCTCGTACATGTCATTAATTACTTAATTATGTAGGCACTTCAATCAATAGGTTGGTATAATATCAGTTGAAACCCAATTAGCACAGCTGTGCCATATTAAAATTACATGAACATATTTGTAGCAAAATTTGATATCTCTGAATTTGATTTGCTTTGAACAAATTAATTTCGAAACGTTCCATATAAAAATTTCACACAATATTTACACAAATTTGTATCCATTATGTCATATATGTTTTGCATAATTTTAATTTTTTTACTGCTAATAAAAGAGTTCAAAGAATAATTCTTGCAGACATTTTTGATACAGATCGATAGATAGAAAAGTCTATCTTTTCCAAGAATTCTATTTTCGAGCGAATTTTTTAACCCATTTTGAGACAGATGTATTTTGCATTAAGTTTGGTATTTGCAGCCGACTTTTCATCAATAATTTTAGTTGGAAAATTAATTTGTTAGCGAAAAGTGGCAGTTGTATTCACAGCAATAATGTCAAATTTCGTTCTGCTTTCCAAGTCAGTAAACACAAGTTTTTTTTGAAAGGCATTTCGAAGAATTTTTGCGGATTATCAATAAAGCCGATTGAGATCATTCTGAAAATGATTCTGATGTACGCAAATTGTGTGCGACATTTGCGTAAATATTGAATGCATTTGATGTTTAATGTAAACACAGAAAGAGTTCATGGATCCATTCCTAGACTTCGTACAAGCAGTTTTATTTATTTACATCGAAAATTGGAACTTTAAACGATAAAAAATTTGGAACTTGAGAATTGAGATGTAGCTTAATCATTTTGTTTTGAAACGACAAATCAGTGAGATCGTTCAAAAACCTCTTAACTTCTTTTTGTTTGCCAACTTATTTTTATTTACCCTACACTCTACCAAAAAGGTACATCCAATCAATTAAAATGTACATCATTATAATGAAAAAATCATTGTTTTTGAGACGTTGCAAGAGTACCTATGCGTTAATATTATGCAAAACCATTCATCATTTTTCGGTCTGCTTTGGATACTCACATAATAACAGAAATGATGTTAAAATTCATTGTTACAATGAATGAAGGAAGGAAGGAATGAATGAAAGTAATTCAATAATATTAGGAACAGTATTTTTTCAGTTTACTCTAGGCCTATTGTTCCTGAACAAAATTGAGTTAATTTCTTGCCAAATCTTTGTGGCAATTTTTTTTAAAATAATGTAACGAAAAAAAATTTGACGACTACACTATCTGACAGCATTTTCCAGTGAAAATGGTAAAATTTTTGACAGTGTTATTAACTTTAGTGATTGCAACTTTATCTTCATTTTAAAAAAAAAATTCCTATCACTTTTCAGATCACCTCGCCTTTCGTTACCACACCCATCAAAAATTATATTTTTAGAATATATTCACATGTAGTACTAATTCTTGAGACATAAAAAAAACTTTTTCATCCAAGCCCTAACTCCAGGCAAAATAACCCACCCGTGAAGGGTAGAACCGTTGTACCTACAAGAAAAAAGTTTCAAGTTGATATATGAGATACGAAGTCTTCTTTCCGCGATTTTAATCTTCCATCAATTGCGCGAACTTTATTGTATAATTCCTCATGTACCCTTCTACATGTATATTAAATTCATAACATTAGCGCTTCCTCAAATATAAATTTTGTAGTGCCACACATCCTACAAGTTTTTAGTTCCTTTACAACTTTTATATTTCATTTTCTCCATCTCTGTCCATATTTTATAGGTTTTAATTTCAAAATGAGTATCAGAATTTTTTTATATTGAATATCGCTAAGGGGTGTATGGGGTTTCATACGTTTTTACGAATTTTGTCATATCTCTTAGGTTTAATAAGATCTTGAACTATTTTTTACTTCTGCGGCCGTTTCATGTAAGCGTTTCAAAATAAACTTTCGGATTTTTTCTTTTTTTGATATACAACCCCAAGGGTATGTTGGGGGGTAGCATACATATGTTTTCAAGAAATTCCCAATTTCTCTTTGGTCTGATGAGTAATTGGTTTTCAGTTCCACTGGCCTTTTAAATAATCGCCTAAACGAAATTTCAGATTTTTCGATATTCATAGCCTAAGGGGACAAATGGGGTAGTAAACATTTTTACAAATTTCGCCATATCTTTGAGGTTTAATTAGATGTTTTATGCTTTTATTTATTTCAATTTTTGTATGAAGAAGCATTGATGAATGTTGTATCGAACAGCGTGTCTCGGACTATGGCCCAAAATCGTAATTTCGATGCTGTAAAGGTGTCACTAGCATCTGAACTTTTGTCGCACCCCGACTTCAACCACTTCCCGAATCTCGTCCCGAAAAATAATAAAGTTGCGCCCAGACCATGTGAAGATTTTTTTTACATTTTCTTTCTATGCAGTAATTTTGTTACAAGGCTACTAAAGCCCCTGATTGACCATAAGAATGACTTTCTTCTCTTTTGCGCACTAATTTAACAAACAAATAAATTAGCCATGTTTTTGTCGACCGTTACCTATGGCTTTTTCGAAAAAATAATAATAATTTTTTTATTGAACTGTATTTGTCATAAAAAAGTGAATAAAAGAAATGCCTTCATTTAGCAACAGCTTAGTACTCTGAGCATTATGAACAGAATTCTTTCTAGGTATTGAATTCGGTGTCACCTTTGATCTTGATCTGTTATTGCTATTTTATAACGTAACAATTACCGTGCGATACAAGCCGTAGCAGATACAGTACAGTACCCTTTATATTCATGACATAGTAGAAAAGTATGCGAGAAGAAAGAAATGATCTGATCAGATTAGATCAGATCACAAGTGCCAAGGAAGCTGTATGTTGTTCCAAAGCTTATTTCTGTGATATTGCAACTAAGGTAAAAATCCGATCTGTAGTTTTGTGTCACACCGTACACACAAGAGCATACCTACAGTAAGTACTAGTCATCGGGATATCATTATGTTATTCTGACCCTGACGAAATGTGGACAAAACTTAATCCCGACTTGTTAAGTATTTTTCGACCAAACATTGAGGGTACCGGAGAACGCGCAAAGACCTCAGGTACACACCACAGGTATATCAACGAATTGTCGACAATTGAAAAATGTTTTGGAATATTATTGATGTGTCATCGGATCATTTCATCAAGCAGAGTTTGGTGCGTTACACTGCTGTGTCGGGGCCGGTTCTATTATATTCTTTATTAGTTTTATTTTACTCTCCTCTCTATATTTATGCAAACCAGACAGGTAAAATATTATTTAGAATGAAGCCTTGCCCAATTAATCAAAATATATAACCACTCTATAGTGTTTATTTCTCCAATTCATGATCACAAATCTATGCCGGAAGATATACATCAACGCCATGTCATAAATTTTATTTTCGTAGTCTCTCCTAAAATGTTTATTAGAAAATAACTTGTGTGTATAACAATGATATGAAGATATTTGTTTTGGATGAGTAGATTTTGTTCATAATTCACAAAAAAAAATCATAAAATCTTCGATATAGTCGAGAACAATGTAACCGAGCAATATTAAGATTTAATGCTAAAAAAAACCAAAGTCATGATGAACTAACCCGATTGAGATAATCCACTGGTGATTGAATGATTGATATTCTGAACTAGGAAAGCATTAAAACAAAAACTTGTAGAAGGAAATAGCTCAATTGAGTGGTCAAAATTCTTTGATATAGGCGGAGCTTTAATTCTACGAGGTGTTGTTTCAATTTGAATAAAATCGTAGGCACTATGAGGAGGTATGAATAAATCCATAATTGATTGTATTTTATTTATGAAATGTTTTCGTCCACCTAGACTTAAACTCAGGGCCGTCTTATACCATGGATACACAGCTAGTATACAAACCATGGTATTGAAATCATAGTATTGAAACCAGCTGCACATAATACACTGCACATGTGGAATGATTTGACAGTATCTGAATAAATTTGAACTAAAATTGTTGTCTCGACTTTTTGTTATAAGGAAAAAACGCATGACACAATTTTCACCATAATCAGAAAATAAGAGTTATAATCTCGGACTAATTCTTCGGACCATATAAAATTTCCGTAATTTTATTGAAAACAATTTGCAATAAATTAGCAAAATTATTTTAATTTCGTCTCGTCTGTTTTCAGAAACTTCGGTGCCAAATGTTCGAAATGTTGTCGCGGTATCTCGGCATCGGATTGGGTTCGACGCGCTCGCGAACTTGTTTTTCATTTGGCGTGTTTCGCGTGCGATTCGTGTGGGCGCCAGCTTTCGACGGGCGAACAATTCGCTCTAATGGACGACAGGGTGCTGTGCAAGGCGCACTATCTGGAGACAATCGATGGCGGAACGACATCAAGTGACGGTAATTTTTCCTTAAATTGTCCACGTAAATGGACCGAACACGTGACCGTGTCGTTAAGGTGTCGACTTTTCTAATGCAAGCGTTTCTCTTTCCATGGCGACGATACAAAAATTAGACGGCTGCGACGGCGATGGCTACCATAAAAGTAAAACGAAACGCGTCCGAACGACCTTCACCGAGGAACAGCTACAGGTCCTGCAGGCTAATTTTCAAATTGACAGCAATCCGGACGGGCAGGACTTGGAACGAATAGCTTCGGTGACGGGACTGAGTAAGCGAGTGACGCAAGTATGGTTTCAAAATTCGAGAGCGAGACAAAAAAAGCACATTCACGCTGGGAAAAATAAAAGTGAGTATTTTTTTCCTTAAATATAAAAAAAGCTATTTCACCCGTTTTCCGTTCAAATTTGAAAAAATTTAAAGAACGGTTAAATAATATTAGCATTTTTATTTTTCTGTTTTTTTTTTTCTTATATTTTTGTCCCTTCACCTGAGGGATAAGGCAGCAATCGTGTGATACTCAAGATGAAATACTGAATTTCTATATAAATTATGGTTAGTGATAATAAAAGAAGGGATTCAAGTATTGTGATAAGTGTGCTTTTTTAGATCTTAAATTTAGGTGAAGGTGAGGGATTTGAAAGATGTTTTAAAATATTTAAAAAAAAACAACATAATAGTCGTGTTTTTTCACCGGAGGCTCTTGATTATGATTTTAAAAAATGATAATAAAAAGAGAGTGTCGCGATCTTCTGAGCTTATGTGTTCTTCATCAAAATTTCCACATCTAGATGGTGCTGTTGAATTAAAATGGGTTTTAATTACTAATTCACCGGTCAAAAAATTGAGATATGTTAACATCAAATACTGTCAAGAGAATTTCAAAACACAATCCATAATGTCTGAATTCCCACGCACCGCTATGAAGTTCACAGTTGACTTCACGTTTTCAGCCGATTCGTTTCGCGGAATACCCTCGAGTCCTGGTGCCCACGTTAGAGTTAAAACGCTATGATGTGTCAGCGCTTTTATAAGAAAATGACTGTTTTAGCGCTAACAGTGCCACCTGACTGTCAGATAAGATAACTATGTCGCCTTTCGATTTATTCGACAGAAGTTTACCTGTGCACATGTTCATAACATGTACCGCAGCCTGAGACACGATGACTCTATGTCCCATTGTTTTTCATATTTTACATTTGGGTCTATGTACACCAGCTGCACTACCTCAATCAGTCTTTGAGCTGTCTGTGTGCCAGACTAAAGTACCCCTAGTAAACCAGAGTTGTCGTATATGGTTTCTCAAAATCATGCTCTTTTGGCAGTTGGTTAAGCTCTTATGCTTTAATTCAATTAGAATGTTAAGGAGAACAACAAGGTCGCCAGCCTTAAAGTTAGAATACTGCTGTAGCCGAATTACCTCTAGTAGATGCTTACAGTATGCAGTGACAATATCGCTTGTATGGATATCTTGCCTGGCCTCTTGCAATTGGGACCCTTAAATTTACATATCGTAAACAGTATTACATTCGTTTTGTTATGATTTATACTCAATCCTTTTTGGATACACCAGTGATCTTATATCACTAAGACCTCTTGTATGCGGCTGGAGATAACACATGATATTACAGTGATCACCAGGTAATCGGCATATGTTTGAAACTCAAATCGCTTGGTAGCCAAATTCTTGCACTACGGTAGTGTGGAGAGTACACCTTCCTGAGGGCAATCCCTCACCGCCCTCACAGTGAGCCCTTTATCTTCGATCTGAGCTCAGATTTTGCGAGACTCCAGTTTCGTTACTATCGCTTCAAATCCTACTGTTCGAGTAAGTATTTCGATAGATTTGTAGGAGACCTTGAATCAGTGTCAAGAAAAGAGTCGTCAGCGTCTTCTTAATTCTTTGTAATAAATTGTGAAGAGCACCGACGGTCGATTTATCCACCCTATAAGCGAATTGGTTTGGTATTTCTTTAGTTTCATATTTACAAGCAACTAATTTTAGGTCAGATTTTAGTAGGAAGGAGTTAAGACTGGTTGGACGATATCTTTTTGCCTGAGTCCAACGTCCCTTCCCTTCTTTTGGAATAAAAGTCACATCTACATCCCTCAAATTCTGCGGTATTCAAAATTAGCCCTAAATGATTTGACTAGTACGGGTAGGTGCACGTCAAAACCTTGCTACAGTAGTGCATGAAATATGCCATCAGCTCCTGGTGATTTAAATGTGAAGAACGCTCCTTCTATTATGTTAGGAGTAAAGATTTTGGACGATAAGCTCCAGTTCGGTTATTTGGCATAGTCTCATAGAACCTAAAGTCATCTTTATTATAACTACTTTAATCCTGCTTTTGTAAAAGTCCGAAACCGTTATGCCAGGTGATATATTAACATATTAATTAAGTATTTGATCTAGATTATTACACGATTGACTGTATTATCTTTGCGATTGTAGTCACTAACTTAAATCACTCCATTATTTATGTTTTGTTGCTCTATTTAAATTTGCATCAATTTTTATTTTCCATTTAGAAAACACTTTCACTTAATGTTCCCACGGTTCCACTTTGGATCTCCCTTATCCCATCTTTGATACTTTTACAATTTCTTCCTAACTAAATTTGCAAAAATTCTTCCCGTTTTACAGTAGGCCGTGATACCGATAGCAATTCCTTTGCCCGGCACATAAATCTGCAGCTTACGTACTCCTTTCAAAATAACTCACAGAATCCGATGCAATTAAACAGTAGCAAGTCATCACTTTTCCCATCTCATGGTAATAACATTTTATAAGTGTACGAGTCATTAACCTTCAATAATGAGAAAAGGGTTATTTTTTTCAGAGTCATCACTGGACGAGCTGTCGCAAGACTCCAGTATCCACTGTATGCAGAGCGAGGTGTAGAGGGGAGGTTGGAAACGAGTGGTGGCCACCTCCAGAAAGATCCTAGTCAAACCAGTCTGCAAAAATGTCGGACTAAAAGCATACTGACCGCCGCGAACAAGTCGAAAGGAACGCGAAACTTATAGGAAAATCTACTCGAGATCGAGAACGAGAACGAGAACGACTAAACTAAGACAGTATTAAAATGCTATAATTTATTTATTTATTACAAAAAAAAACTGCGACAGAAAGGAGTCTTTAAGTTTTCCAGTCGCGAACCTGCAGCGCGTTAGGTTTTATCTTTCCCGATAGCACGATAGACTTATAATTAATGTTAAAATCTAAGCTAGCTCCTATACCTCTCCCCCTCCCCCCATTTGATATCAGCGGCTTAGAAGCTACTTAACAAAATTGCACACGTCCCAGCGGAAACTACGTGAACGTTTCGCTAAATCCGACACACTCCCATATAGAAAACTCCCCATGTTCACAAAGTGAATAAAATTCAATTCGTACACGTTGTATAAAAGAAAATTTGTAAATTTGATAAATTATTTCGTTGTTGATTTCGTATTCTTTTTTAGGTTGCTCTAAAAAAAATTTAAATAAGATAAATAAAAAAAAACAATTAAAACTAAATATGGTTGAAAGTTCTCTGTAAATTATTACGTTTTTCTCCTTTTAATTTATATAAAAAAATTTAGACTAAGTACTTACTAGATGTATTATAATGTATAATAAAATGTGATAACTTTAAATGAACATGTGCCTTTTTCATTTAAAAAAAAATTTGCAAGTTCCCTAATAGTTCCAGTCGCAATGTACGAAAAAAGGATCTCAAATAAAAAGTGAACCGAAAATAGAAAATCGTTTGAGAGTGTGGGGAGGTTCACTAACGTTCCATCATTAAAAAAAACTGAAAATTTAGTTTTCTGCCATAAATCTGCTCCCATAAGGACGCGAAGCTCCTTAGTTTATTTTGCTGGTTCATTTCAATAAAATTGTTTTAGATATACCGATTAAAAAACAAAAATAAAATTAGAAAAATTGAAATTGGGTTTCGCTTTCATATGATTTCTGGAGATTTTAATATTAATAAATCGAAAAAGTATAAGTTTCTTTAAAAAAAATTATTTTTTACAGAATTCTACATGTAGAATATATTTTGAAAATAAAATAAAAAAAATTGTCAAACTTAGGAGTATATCAAAAAATCTGCCAACAGTCTGGGCGCAACTTTATTATTTTTGGGTAGAAGTTCGGAACGCGTTTAACTCTGAGACGCGGTGTAGGTTACTACGTGACTGAAAACTTAAAAACAGTTCGGGAAACGGTTAGAATAGGGTCGCGCTAGAATACTAACGCCGCTGCCACATATAAGATATGAATTACATAATTGGGTAATGCTCCGGGACGAGGTCTAAATCGTAGTATAATATCAGTTATTACGTGATTAGGGGATTTTTCGTGATTTGGTTTTGGGCCATTACATGAAATCGGAAAATCGTTTGTAGGCGATCATCTGTGGAAGTGAAAGCTAATCTAATATCTCATCAATCCTAAGAAATATGTCGAAGCCTTACGTCCTATTGGAGTTTAATATCTAAAAATGCTGAAATCAACTTTTTGACAATTATGTAGGAAGCGTTAAGAAGTAAAAATGAATTAGATATCTCATTAGAACTATGAAATATGTAGGAATTTGTGAAAACATATGCAACCCTCTTGCACCCACTTTGGGGCAAAAATCCTGAAATGAGTTTTTAGATATATATAAAGAAAGCTCGAGAAAGTGAAAACCAATCCGATGTCTTATCACTCCAAAGAGATATGATGAAATTCGTGAAAACGTGTTCAACCCGTTTATACCCTCTTAGGGGTTGAAAAAGGAAAAAACTTGAAAATGGGTTTTAGGTAATTATTAAACAAACCAGTCGAAGTAAGAAGTTATTCGATATCTAATCAGACCTGAGGGATACGGCTGAGTTCGTAAAAATGTATACAACCCCTTTAAACCAGCTTAGGGGTTGAATTTCAAAAAATCCTGAAAACACTTTCTAGGTATTTATATGAAAAAACCGTACAATAGAATAGAATTCAATATTTAAAAAGACGTACTGGATATGAGAAAATCGTGAAAATATATTCATTACATTTTCACTGATAATTTTTTTTCCTACCTTCCGATCGCCAATAGATATTTGAATTTTTTCTTAATCAATACTAATTTTCTAGTTGATTTACATACACATACCGAGTTTAAATTTTCTAGCATAAGCCGTTCTGTAGTTAGGAAAAACACCTCCCACTCCCATACCACACTACCCCTATAAAACATTATATTTTTTCAACATGCTACTACTACAGTTCTATCTAAATACCAAGTTTCAGCTTTTGATAATTATAGGTTCTCAAGATATAAGATATAAAAATCGGAACTTTTTAACTTTCACCCTCCCCCACCTTCATAGTCTACACCCTCACGGCGTACAGACGGAGTGAAAATTTTAATTTTATTTTAAATATATAATATCTAACACCATTACACACCCGTGGGATTTGAATATCAAAAAATCCTGAAACTAATATTTCTATATAACAAGCCCGAGGAAGTTAAAACCAGATCGATATCTCATCACATTTAAGAGATCTGTTGGCATTCGTAAAAACGCATGCAATCACCAATCTTCATCTTTGGAATTGAATAACGCAAAATCCTGTAATTAATTTTTGGGCAGAAAAAGTTCACGAGGAACTAAGACTTATTCGATTTCAAATCAGACCCAAATGATTTAGCGGAAATCGTGTAAATATAAATATTATATATACAACCTCTTTACAACTCCTTAGGGGTTGAATTTAAAAAAAAAAATTGAAAACAGTTTCTAGGCATTTATCTGAAGAATCCATAGACGTAAAATTAATTCAGCATTTCAGAAAACCTAAGAGATATGACGGAATTCGTGACAATATCTGTACCTCATTTTCACTGATACGTTTTTTTTGCTGCACATCCATACGAAAATGGACATATCACTTTTTTTACCTAAATGACTTCTGCACTACATTTTTTCTACATATACCTATCAAGTTTCAAGTTTCTAGCACGGGCCGTTCCACTTCTATGCTTCTCCAACCACGTACAAATTTTATAATATCCGAACTCCACTTGTTCATTTATATACACAAACCAAAGTTCATCTTTCTGTCG
Source organism: Beris morrisii (assembly GCA_951812415.1). Lineage (NCBI taxonomy): Eukaryota > Metazoa > Arthropoda > Insecta > Diptera > Stratiomyidae > Beris > Beris morrisii. The sequence goes on from OX638310.1 coordinate 31,519,300, forward strand.
TAATTAATTCTTAATATATAGTAACCTAAAATTCTTACGCCCCAACCACACGCCATAAAATTTTATTTTCGATATATTCTCTTAGTATACCTAAAAACAAGTTTCAGCCTTGTTGTATGAGCCGTTCAGGATATATGGATTTTAGAACATCTCAATTCAAACTTTGGAACTCCTCATGCATTGCTTTTTTTGCAAATGACTTCACTTTCATAGTTCAGTATAAATTTCAATTTTTCTGAAATAAAGAAAACAAAATTTTTAGTTTAAAACCCTTGGAAAATATCAAGTGATGAATACAGAATGCACTATAAAATTTTTGTTCGAATAGGAACCAATTTGCCTTTTTCGGCTAGGAATCAATCTGCCTTATTCAGCACACCTTTAATGATAGCTCAAGTGAAGTTCTTAGAAAAAAAGTGACTACGTCTCAGAATAATTACCAAAGGAAGAGTGCCTGGGGTGCTGCAAATATCGTCCACTATCTTTGGTTTTCATAAACAGCACTTGGATCGAAACTTATACATATTACTGTAAGCTAAGGTATTTTTCGGGATTTCAAGTAATAGCACAATTCGATAAAATTCAGAATTGAAATTTCCTATGTAAATAGCTAAGGGTTATTCAATAGAGATATAACAATTTTGTATTTAAATAAAACACAGAATAATTGAGATAATTTCCTAACGTTGCTCGTTCATGAACTTAACCATGATAAAAATGTAAACCTTGACTGACGTTTTGACAGACCAGCAAAAAAGTTTAAGGCCGTGTTTGTATTAAAATACGAAATTGTTATATACCTATCGAATAACCCTTTAGTTTCGTTTAACTGGAGCTTCCATACAAACTTAAGTTTTCATTTTCATTTCTTTCATTTATTTCAGTAATACTTGAATATATATAGACACAGTTTGTAATTATTTTAAAGAGTAGGCTGGAGCCTTTGCAACTACAATATTACGTTTAGTACAAGACAAGGAAATAATGTGAATCTTTTTACAACTACAATATTACGTTTAGTACAAGACAAGAAAATAATGTGAAACTTTTTAAAGTTACGGAAATATTGTTTGATTAATGAAAAAAGGATCAACTAAAAAAAACCAAACTTAAGTTTAATTTTGAACTTTATTTTTTAATATACGTGATAGGTACCTACCCATTACACACTACAGGGACATACGTACAGACAATACAGATTTGTAAAAATCATCAATAATGACTTAGTACAATTAGTATCATGTAAGAACCCAGGGGAAAAATCGTCTTTTTTTAATAAAGAGCAAATATGTGTGTATCAAACAACATCAAGGAAAATGTGTGTAATTATCGGTATGATAAATTAGTTATTAAAATAGAGCCAGCATGTGTTTTTTTTTAAATATTCATTTCTGTATCATTCATATTGTGACATGCGAGTTATTTAGTTATTTGTATTTGTAATGAGCATATATTGAAGGAAAAGAACCCGATTTACTACTTCTGCTAAGTAAACAAGACTTCATTTGTACACTAGTTGTTTTTATATTTGGGGCATATAATTATTATAATATTATTGGCAAAAGGAGTAAAAATGACATGCTGCAATACTTTTCTGCCAGATCTCGACAGTGCGATGAAAATCTGTCGCAGCCTACCTTTTTTCTGTACAAACTTGCACTTTACCAACATAAAAAACAATTTTTATTATTGTGGAGCTACAGAAGTGCTTACGCCACTGCCAACCGATAAACATCAATTTCGTTTTTGTGTCATAGTCGGGAACATGGTCAAATTCGAAATGTAACACTGGTTGTGGCGATACAGGCACCCTAAACGGTTAAATTTTAATTTTTAATGGTATCTGCATCGACACAACCTGAGTTACATTTCGAATTTGACCAGCTTCCCGACTATGGCCCAAAAAATAAAATGGTGTTTAACGGTTGGGGGTGGCGAAAGCCCTTAGAAGTTAAAGGGAATTCGGTATATACCTAACAAATATGTCGGAATTCGTGAAAACGGACACATCTTCTTTACACCCTTTTAGGCGTTGAATATTAAAAAATCTTGAAAAGAATTTCTCGGCGCTTATATAAAAAGCCCGGAGAAATACAATTAATTACTAATTTAATTAAAAATTATAATACTGCAACTAACCTAAAAGATATACCGTTCCTGAGGTATAAAAAATACGCACACCGACAACTCCCGTACCCTCCTTCTCTCATTTAATAGAATTTTATTTTTCTACCTCAATAGTGCCTTTATACGAGTACAAATGTTAACTCTTAGCTTTCTCTGCTTAGCGGCTCTCGCAAAATTGCTATCAACCCTCTTCTGCTTTCACCCCTACACCTCACCCTAACTGCTGAAATACTTTTAAGATGATACCTGGTACGAAACGTGAGATGTAAAAATTGCACTTCCGTGCTCCACGGCCCGCTGAAAAACTTTACATTTAGCGTAATTCACTTTTGAACATAAGGATTTTTCCTTTCTAGTGTAATTCGTTCGGAAGATATTGTAGTTCAAGGTTTTTAATCTCTACAAACTACCTCACCTCTTCTAAATTTAATTTTTGATTTACCCTTCTAGTATTCCTGCAAACAACCTCCAATTGTTGACCTTCTCACATGAACAGTCCAAAAGATATGGCTTTTAGAATGTTTCAAACACAGTTTTCAAGCGTTTCGGATGTATTATTTGCACCCTCCTCCAACTTTCCTAAACCCACTTCGACCATTTTCTTGCTAGCGGCTCCACTATCATAGCTCTATATAAATTTTTAAATTATTTGAGTTTCAGCCTCATAGCACAAGCGTTCCTGAGATCTAGAAACTAAAATTTTTAGTTTAAAACACACCCCCGCCTCACCCCTTACACCCCCTGCTCCAACCAACCACTACTACTTAAAGAAGTTTACCCAATCTTCTCACCAAAAAAAATCCACCTTAATAGTGAGATATGTGCCTGGACAAATGGACTTTTTTCTCTTCTTCGGGGTCTACTAGTTCCAAAACGTGAAAATGCAATATTTCAGAGCAGCAAATTTTTTTGAAATTTTATGTCGATCACAATAACAAAATACTAAAGTAAAAAATAAAACATACTGCAGTCACGATCGGCTGCAAGCCAATCGTATAATACTCTAGATGAATACTGAACTCCGATTTATATTGTAGTTGGGGATAAAGTAGAATTACGTGTGTGCATGTTGTATGTCCTTGCTACTCAAACCTAAAAGACAATATTCACTGTTTAATTTCATATCTTGAACTGGGTAAGTCATCGAAAAAAGTTTCCTTTTTGAAGGACCTTCGCATGGGAGGTGCAGGAAGGACTCACTCGATTTCTTACATATTTATCCTTTTCCTTGGAACCATTTAAAAATGAACGTGTACAAAATTTCAAATTCGTAGCTTGAAGCGTTCAAAAGTTATCGAAAAATATTGTTGAACACGTGTCTTAAGGACATTTTGTATGGCAGCTACCAGAAGGAGTAAAAGGATTTCGCTGATTAGTAAACTTGAACTTCGTTTTTACTCAAAACTAATGTCTACAAAATTTCCAATTCATAGCTAAAAGATTACTTGAGTCATATTAAGTTCCGTAAATTAAGTGAAGACGTTTTGACAGGATATTTGTATGGCAGCTACACGAAGGACTAATAGGATTTTCTTCATAATCATACATTTAGCTCCAACTATTGGAAAAATAACACATACAAAATTTCAAAGTCGTAGCTTAAACTCTTCTGAAGTTATCGACCAACATTCTTGAACATGTGTTTTAAGGACATTTTGTATGGCAGCTACCCGAAGGAGTATTACGATTTTGCCCGTTAACGAACTTAGCCTTACAAATTCAACCAAACATCCAGATTCAAAATTTCATGATCCTAGGTGAAGGCGTTCTTGAGTTATCGTGCTAACGGACAGACGGACGGACGGACGGACGGACGGACGGAAGGTCGGACGGACGGACGGACGGTCGGACGGACGGACGGACGGACGTCAAGCGGATTTGAGGTTTTTGGCCACAAATAAACAAAAAATAATATATAACTTTTTTTCGTCCGAGGCTTGGTTCTATGCGTTACAAACTTTTGGGCTGGATTAAACTTATAATACTCTATATGATTTCATCTAGAGTATAAAAATTTGAATAATAAAAATAAAGACACCTTTTTCTAGCAATAGACAAGACCACTAACTTTTAGGACTTTTGTATGGTGTTATCGGAATCTGGTATTAGAAGACTGTACCAGTGTTAATAATAATACAATATTTTATTTTAATAATAAATAAAAGATGGGTTAAACTAAAATAAACGTGGACGTCGACGTCTTCATTTGTCCCGACTGGGTTTTGTAGCCGAGTTGCGTAACTACGCAACTGCGTAGATATTAATTAGATATATCGCGTTTTCACTCATTATCACGAGGAAGGAGGGACAAACAGCAAAGATTATACTTTTTTTTATTCGACGCTCTGTTTTAATGTGTTATAAACTTTTGGAGTTGAAATAAGTGTAGTTTTGCTTCACTATTTTTTCAGATTCACTGAAAATTCGTTGTTCCCATCTTGTTACGTCCATGCCGTAAGTTTTGTGTGAGTAAAATCAACACTCTCATCTCAACAAATAAAGGCTTTTAAGTTTAGTAGAAATTCATAATTTTTTCGATAGCAGTCAAGAAACTCTCTCGTTGACGTCGTCAGCCGTCGTAAAACTAGGCAGAAATATGATCAGATGATTTGCTCGAATTTTAGTTATTTGAAGAAAGTTTCGTGCGGTTTTTTTGAAATACAGAAGGTATTTTTAAACAGTCAGCTGGTTTGCATCCTACTGCTATCAGGTACTATGCCTACTTATGCTCACCTGACAATCCGAAGAAAATAACAACACAGAGATAAGTTGTGGTCATCCTTGGACAAAACCTCCCTGAACCAATTTCCGCAGAGACGAATGTTTACACAGTAGCCCAATTTATTTTTCAGCAAGAGAAAAAGAACGCGAACACAATCCTGCATTGAGTCGATTACCGAAACGCATGGGCCCGCTCATTGCCAATTCACCTTTCAGGTGTTAACTGAACGCACCAGAAGCAGCGAACATGGCAATCAATTTACGCCGAGCCATGTTTTAATTGGTGAGGTGTAGGCTCACTTATGTTGCGTCCGTGGTAGCTGGCGAGCCTTGTTGTATGTTTTTTTGTTTTGGGCAAACAGTCAACACCAACCGAGTGGGAGAGTCATGTGAAAACATGTCAAGAAGCAGCTGAAATGCATTTATTGCGGGATTTGCATAAAAGTGAACAGCATCATCCCCCCGGGCTCGAACTCGGGCCCCGTCCCGTCGATGACATCCTGCAGAAAAAGAGCCAGTGGGCTCGCGCTCCACGTGGAAGCCAAACTCACATTTGTTCGGACATTGATGGCCAAATGAGATACACGGCGCGATATGCCGTGTTCACTTGTACGCGACTTGCATTTATTTATTGGTTGCATCGATGCAATGCGTCCGGGGGTCCAGCTCTTCCTGCTGGCCACAAACAGCCTCCGTACTACAGCTCCCTGTCCAGCGATTGTCCTATGCCACACTAGTGCTAACTGCAGTTACGTTAGGTTCACGGTCTTATGCTTAATGTTGGGTGCTAGTGTTTACTGCAAGCGGTTGTGTTGTGAATTTTAGATCTTGTTTTCCGAACAAATCTTAGGTAATCATTTTATTCGCCAACACTTACACAGAGTCATTAATCAGAAGAACGATTCGAATAACATCGATTTTTGTGGGAATTTTTATTAGTTAAGTGGGAGCTAGCCTAGGGCTGGCTAGGGTGCGGTAATATCTTTCGATCCTATCAATGAAAAACACTGAGCAGCTATTATAAAACTCTAGTGGGTTGGATACACCTGTGTTTAATTTAGGTGTAATTACAATTTAAAATAAAAAAAATTTTAATTATGCAAAATTTCCATGATTTTTACATATTTTCTTAAAAGAGCGATGGAATGCGGGAAGTTTATTGACATTTTATTTTTGAAATAAAAATGTTTAGCGAACACACGGTATTTTGTTTACAAAAAAATATTTTGTACAAAATTACTCGTTTTTCAAAAATAGTTCTGTTCAAAATCGCTCTTGAATCGAATTCGTAAATGAGGTGTTTGTTAACCCAAAATGGTACGTTTGTTATTTTTAAATAAATAGTGGAACTTGCCCAGCCTGAACTTCTCTACATCGAATTTGTCTACAACTCAACCCGGGCACTATACAGTGTAACCACCTATAAGTCGACCCATTATTATTCGAATTTTTATATTCAACTTTATCAAGTTAAAAAAAATTGCTTTCCCGAAAACCATTTGAGTTAATTTTCCAGGGTTTGGTTTAAGAGGTGAAATGAAAGGCGCCTCTTTGCCAAAAAAATTTTGGTTTGGCAAACAACTTGAGATTGCGATATCTCACGAACCAATTAAACCAGAAAGATTAAATTTCGTTTATGTTTTTAGATGGCCAAGACGAGTTCGCGATTTTTTTTAAGGGAGAGTAGAAGTGGACAGTATAAGAATTTTTCTAAAATAATTAAGTCCCATATTTCAAGAACTGTTTAAGATAGGTTCTTTGAATTTTCACGTAAGGCAGGTCTGAGAGATCACTGGCAGAGAAAATAGATTTTGTTGGTGTCGATGAGAATGGGTGAGGGTGGAAAGAAAAATATTGCGATTATTATATATCGAGAACTGTTAATGATAGAAAGTTGAAACTTAGAATTTAGCTAGAGATATAGCGGTGGCACGTTATAAAAATAAAATTTAAATAGGGTTAGTATGGTACGAGGGTGAGTGTGTTTATCCTATCTCTGAAACGGCTTATAGTAGAAACTTAAAACTCACTGGCTATATGTAGAGGTATTGGAAAAGTAATTTAGATAAAAAATGCACATATCCATTGGTGTACGGAGGAGAGACAAAAAAAAATGTCACTAAAAATGGGGTACATATATTTTCCCGAATTTCGTCTCAGATAAATGGCTAGAAACCGTTTTCAGGATTTTTTTCAAATTCAACCCCTAATTAAGTGTACGAGACTTCCATACATTTTCACAAAATCCCTTATACCCTTTAGGTCTGATAAGATATCAAGTTGTTGCTTCTTAAACAATTCACTAAGAACCCTTCACAAAGTTGTTGGAGGGTGTTTAAAGGGTTGTACACGTTCTCACGAATTCCGTCATATCCCTTAGGTCTGCGTGGCTTGCTCTGAATATGGATAAATAACGTTCCAAATAGCCTCTTGGTTATTCTCTAGGTTATCGGTCGCATAGGAAACTACACCGCATCTCAGCATTATACGCATTCCGGACTTCTACCCAAAAAATAATAAATTTGCGCCCTGATTGTTGGCAGATTTCCTTTTTATTTATTTAAGATTTTTGTTTTAATTTCAATAAAAACAATGTAGACAAAATATCGATTTGGACCTTAGGGGTTGAATATCAAAACATGTTTAACCCGATTTTTAGGCGATTATATAGAAAGCCCATAAAAATGAAAAACAATTCCATATCTCATCAGACCTAAGTGAAAAGTCGGAATTCGTGAAAACGTACACAAGCATTTTACACCCTCTTAGTGGTTGAATATCGCGAAATCCAGAAATTTGCTTTTTTATCATTATATACAAAGCCCATAGAAGTGAAAGGGAATTCGATCTCATTAAACCTAAATATATAGATTTGTCGGAATTCGTGAACACTTAGACAATACCTTACACCACAGAGGGTTTAATATCGTAAAATATTTAAATCGGGTTTTTTTCCTAATAATATTATATTTAAAGCCTTTGGCAGTGAAAGTGAATTCGATATCTCATTATACCTAATAAATATATCGGAATTCGTGAAAATGTACACATCCACGTTACACTCCCGTAAGGGTTGGAAATCGAAGAATTTGGTAAAAAGTATCAAGGCGCTTATATATGTATATTATAAGAAGTAAAATTAATTTGGTAACGCAACATGCCTAAAATATATAACAAAATTCGTGAAAATGTGGAAAAAGCCCTTTTCACCAAACACTTTTTTCACTCCAAAATATTGCGTGATGCAAATACGTCTCGAACTGTGTCCCAAAAATGTAAACTTGCACCCAGAGTGTTTCAGATTTCCTACTGTATTTATTCCACACAGGGTCTTTTTTGAACAACACGTGCATTAAGTTTGATGTTATTAGGAAGCTTAGATAATCAAAATAGTATGGTAGATATTTCAAGAAATGTAAAGATAGTTTCAAAGAAATGACCTTAGGTACCGCTTACCGTTCCGTAGCCGTTGCATCATGCATCTTTATTGTGCCTCCGCCTCAATTCAATTGAACTGCCAGCAGCTCGACTATATTAACATTTATTATAATTTTTTCCGATCCACGGACAGGTTTGATTTTTACCTTGATATCAGCCTATTGATTGACACCTTTCAATTTATTTGCACACATTACGAACCGAACATTACCTACATACATCGCGTTAATCTCACCTTTACCATATGCCGGGCTTAAAGTATCGACTCGAAATAAACCGTGAACTGTTACAATGCCGCTCTATCCAAAGTTATGAGGTGGATAGGTGGATTTAAATCTCCAGATTTAATTCCGTCGTACTAGAAAAAAAACTCGCGCAATTGTATAATGCCGGAGCGCTGCGGCATGCGTTGTTGTTTATTTTTAATTTACAAGCATCAGCTATGACACCGCGATGATATATGTCTTTCCTAATGGATTTGTGTTATTGAAATGAGTAAACACATTGTGGCCAATCGCCTTAAATCTTACGGAGCCTATCGGCGCGCGCATCTATAGAGTACCTACACCTAGGACCCCTCTAAGATTCCCATACGAGCACACAACAACTCCACATATCATCGAGAAATAAAGGTAAAAAGAAAGAACCGTCTTGGAAACGTGTCTCAGCTTCCCGAGTCGAGAAGCCGATCTTGAAGATCTGAGGACTGCAAAAGATATCACTCGAGAGGTATTGAGACCGGACTTAAGAAATGATACCGTGACGCTACACTTTTCAAGATTTTTCATTCATTAGTAGAAGATACCTTGGGTATCTTTCAGATCGTTTTTGGTATAACCGATGACGAGCGATCTGACCAAGTCGCCGTCTTGTTTTTGTATGATCTGTGGATTGTGATCGCCTAAATAAATATGAAACTCACCCGCTACATTCAAGTAGAGCTCTAGCGTTGAAATAAGAAGCCCTTAAGATCAAATGAAAACAGGATGGGATTTCTTTATTAGTTCAGAGGTGCTAAAGCCAATATGACTTGCAGTTTCGTTTTTTTTTTGTTCCTTCTACATACTCTCATAATATAAATTTTAATCCAGTGGTAGTAGCATCAGGAAATGGACGGTGATGTCTTTATTAAGAGTCAAACATGTCCGACTTATTTAGATTAAATTTAAAAAATAAGAATTCGAAAAAATCTCTCACGTTAATTTGTATATCTATCGTGTTCGGAGAATCGGACATTTTTCGTTGAATGAAATTTACCTTAGAAATTACATTTGCTTGTTGTCCAAGTATTGAATTGAGATTGGGATTGGGATCGATCCATACTGGGAATCTTATGAAAGTTTTTACATGTAGCAGTCGAGTGGTCGCATACAACTTCTCGTTTGTTTAGAAAACATTCGTTTTAAGTCGAGTGCAGCCATTCACAAGGCGTTCGAAAATGAATATGTGAAAAAAAACGTATATTTTATGGTCACATACGTTTGTATCTAAAACCTTTTAATAATATTATTAAATTGACCCACATATTAATCAAACTTGAACATTTCACTCCGGTAAATTCTGACTGAGTGCTCGGCACTTGTAGCAAAGGTAGATTCTCTAATAAAAAAAGAACTTTTTAAGATTTTCACATAGATACTATGAGTAGATGCTAAATCATTCTTTGTCCACAAAAACGAAACATATTTTCACACAACAAACCGAAATAACCAGCTCGTTTTCGATGGGGAGAAGATGACGAATCTCCAACTTTTAATGAATAATTAATTTAAACTTTTTCTTTTGTCAATTTAAAGTAAAAACTTTATGCATATGACTTTAAATTTAAAAAAAATACCAATCCTTTAGTTTTAAATTTCATCGTTTTAGGAGTAATATACCCCTAATAATAATAATAATAAACCCCTAGAGATATGAGCTTAAAATTTTCACAGGGCCTGGAGTAGCTGGCTCCTTATTGGGGATGATTTTTTATTTGGGAATGGGTGCAAAGAAAGGAAGAAGGGGGGAGCAAAAACTTGAGAATTTATATCTTCGGAACGACGCATGCTGGGGATCTAAAACTTTGTAGATTTTTCGTAGGCGCGTAGAGTTAATTTTCGTAGGGTTAGTGTAACAACACGATCATGAAACTCAACGAATTTCAAAACCATAAAAGCATAATCTTCAGTATGAAATAAAGTTTTGACTGGTAAATTAGACACAGTATTTAGATACAGTGAAGATCGATGAATGCGAGTTAAAATAACGTTTATGTTTAGGAGTTGAAGGATGATCCCTCAGGAAATAACTGTGGATGTTATACTTAAAAAATAGAATGCTAAAACAGCCTGGGAACATCGAGGATGACAACGGTATACCTGTGAGCGATTTTAAAATTTTTTTCAGCGTATTACAGGGAAAAATATTGTTACATGCTACCCTGGCAACTCGCGTAACTCGATCAGTTTGTAGTGAGAAAAACAACGACCTCAAAATACCTACCTGGAAATCGGAGAAAAAAATTCGATCCTTGTAATACCCAATGAAAAAGAGGTGGTAAAAATTGCAAACTTCGGCAAAGTTTGATAGTGTTTGAGAAGAATCACTTTTTCCGGTCACGGATTGTTCTTAATATTTCCCGAACATTCCACACTCTCTCAAATCCACACATGCAGTATATAAGCACGGCAAAGTTTACAGCCAAAGACAGTTTCTACGACGATGAAACGAGATGATGTTCAACGCGAAAGTATTTCTAAAGCGATTTTGAGCAGTGATCAAGTAGTACATGAAATCGAGGAGCGTTGTCAGTAGTGCGATTATTAGTACCATTATTAAATGCTAATAATAAATCGTTGTTATTTCTATTTAAACGAATTGTGTTTTACTTGAAATCCCGGCGAACCCCTAGTTCGCAACAATATATACAAGGGCGAATGAGAAGACGCAATATATAACTACATAATATTCCGTTGAAGTATCTATAGCCGATGCTGAGAGATCCTACATTTCTGCGGTACTCAAGGGCGTCTATGTTCGTGTTGGTTCCATTTTAAATTAGTCAAACCGGAGTGCGAGAGAATATTTGGGTACTCTATCCCACATATGCGAGTTGTAGGCACTGATGGATATAGGCTTTATAAAGGGTAGTTTGGATTAGGAAAAATACTTTTATATTTAACCCAATTTAAATGTTCATTACTGGTCATGCCGAGGATATGAATATCGTCTGATACATCTAAAGTAAGTATTCACCATCAAAAGGGTGAGAAGGTATGGTATGGTATGTGGGGTGGTGATGTCATCATCCTCCTTCACTTAGACGTTAGTGTTCATCCGTTGTACTCCCTGTGTGGGTGTGATTACTCCTGGAGCTTAAAACCATTTAGTGGATTTTATATAATTCGCTATGTTACATGTTACAGCTTCCCGTATCGATATCACCAACATCGAGGAAATATGCACCGAGGTTCCGTCTTCTCGTTCCCGATAGGGCCGGACACTCGCATTGGATGTGGAAGATTGACTACTCCACTTCTAGGTCACCGCAGCTAGGACAATGATCATTTGCCTCGGCACCCAGACGTCTAGCGTGTCTGCCGATCAGGCAGTGCCCTGTGAGCACCCCGATTAGTGTGCTAGCATCTTTTCTGCTCAGGTCCAAGACAAATTTGCTCTTCCCGTAATCATATTCAGACCAAAGAGTTATTGATATTGAACATGTAGTTAGGTTTAACCATCTATTGACTGCAAGCATAGTGAGTCGATAGACTGTTTTATGGATCCGATGGGAATTAGCAATCTGCTAGTCTCTCACCAGTGAGCTTAGGCTGGAGCCTGCTCGAGTTCATCAGCTAGCTCGTTTCCCTGGATTGAGAAGGTATAAAGCGGTCATGTTTTTCGGACAGACGAAAGACTTGAGTTTTGGAAGTTTTGAATTCGACTCTAATAATATCGTTACATGACAGGATCGAAGTTAGGTCATCACTCAAGGACGAGAGTTTGATTGCGCAAGTAATCCAAAGATTGTTGATTTACCATTGCAACTGACTCAAGATTAAAGTTTCAATCAATCGTACTCTGACGATCGTATTATTTGACTAGATTCACGCTGCGGCTAGAGGAGCATCCCGAAAAATCAATTTGAAGAAGGGATTAGTAACTTCGTGCGAGGTTTGAAGACTCTACAAAATGTTCCGAAAGTTGCATCTTTTAAATATTTCATCTTCGGGATCAATACCACAACTTTGAAATTGAAAACATATGCAGAGTGTCTTGTTCTGAAGTTATGAGCAAGGGTAAAAAAAACTGAGAACACATTCATACAAATATATACCGTTTTGTACCGTTATCGATATATGTCGCTTTTAACATTTTTTTTCCTTTTCCGATATTTATATAAATAACTTTCGAACCGAAAGTGAAACCAAAAAAAATTATAAGCGTTTGAGAGAAATCTCTTGGATCTGTTTATTTTCTTACGTAAATGAACAATAGAAATATACCCGTTTATAAAACAATTCCAGAGTATTCATTTTGGTTCATCGCCATTTATCTAAAGAACGAATTCATTGACTATAAATTTGTTCTTGGTATTATGAAATCTCATTTTGTCGCCTTCAATTCTGAGGTAAGTTTATCGCACTAGCGTAACTAGTTTAGATGTTATTTTCAATTAACTCATCACTTGCGGAATCCTTTTGTTTTTAATGTGTCATTTAGACCGACCATTAGTTCTATTACCCATAATTTTATTTTAGTATTTTTAATAACAAAACTATGTGATGGACCTGAAATTTAAAAAAAAATTGCTACCCTGAAATTCTGTATTTTCACCTTTTTTGGGACTAGTAATCCCCAAAAATGGAAAACAGAAGGCGTGTAGCTCACAAACCTTTGGTTTCATCGGATTACAAGAGCAGTCTATTACATGTAAAATTTTTGTGTGATCAGGTCGAACACGAGAGTGGACGAAAGCAATTTTTTAAAATAAAATATTTAAAATTTATATCTCAAAAACCGTTTTAAATTTGGTTTTGAAATATTTATAGAAGTTAGGCACAGTAGATTGTTGCGAAGAAAAAAATTTTAGGGTTAAGGGCGGAAGAGGTTCGGAAGCGAAAATTCTGATTCTTATTTCTAGAGAAATGCTAGGAATAGAAGGCTTAAAATTCATAGATCCTACATAGAAGCATCCTAAAGTTTTTGATAGGTGATTAATATAACGTAGTAGTTTTTTTTGTATCTCAGAAAGGGCTTATACTAGAAACTTGAAATTGGTTCATGAGCTACAGCAACAGAAAAGTTCAGATTTGCATTGGTATACGCAGGTTGAGCAAAAAACCATTTTTCCATGAAAAGAGGATTTCTTTACTTTCACGAATGTCGTCATACCTCTTAGGTCCGTTGAGGTATGGAATTAATTTTACTTCTGGGTGCTGTTTATATAAGTGCCTAGAAACCGTTTTCCAGATTTTTTGATATGTTCAACCCCTAAGGGGTGTAAAGACGTTGTGTACGTTTTCACGAATTTCGACATATTTCTGGGGTCTTGACTTCTAAAGGTATAGTCTGGCTGGTACAGCCGACCGTCGCGGTCAGCAGTAACTGCCAACCTCAACTGCTCACTGCGGCTGCTTTGCACTCACAACCGTCAACTGCCGAGCAGTCGCAAACAGATATGACAGCTTGTTTTTGCCTGAAGCGGCAGTCTACTGCCGGCAGTTACTCCTGACCGCGACGGGCGGCAGTACCAGACAGATTGTATCTTTAGGGGTTTATATATAATCGCAAAAAATCACTTTAAACATTTTTCGATATTCGGTCCTCAAGAGGGTGTAAGGAGGTTGTGTTTTGACGATTTCCGACAAATATTTTGGGTCTATCGAACTATCGAATTCGCTTTTATTTCAATGGGCCTTTTACATACAACAACTAAAAATTATAACATCAGGATTTTGTGATATTCAACCCCGGGTGTAAAATGATTCGCTTTTACGAATTTTGTCATATCTCCTAGGACTAAAGAGGTATCGAAATGTTTTTTACTTCAGCAGACTTTGGCCTAAAACACATTTTTTGATAATCAACCCAAGGGGTTATGTCGATATTTTATCTGCTATGAATTCATTGAAATTGTACACTGCAGTGCATTTCAGCATAAAACGCGTTTTGGACTTTTACCCAACAAATAATAAAGTTGCTGCTAGACCTGGACTTTAGTCGCTTTCCCAAACTGTTGGCATATTGTTTTTTTTCGAATTTTTAAGCACTGATTTTTTAACTAGAAAAATAAATAAAAGTTAAAGAAGTATTTTACAGTGTTGTTGATATCTGCTTTAGTAGGGTAGCGGTTATCGACTCATCACTTAATAAAAAAAAAATTTTGATTTACTTAGTGCTTATTTTTCAATACAATACAGGTTAAAACAATGTTCAAAGGATTTTTTTATAAAACACCTCAATGAACTCAATTATGGCAAATTTTAAAATTAATCGAAGAATTTAAAGTTCTAGTAGTGCACTTTATAGTGGGTATATCCACAATGCTATATAGTAAAAAGAAACTAAGCTGTGTGAAATCTACTAAAATTATGTTACGGTTGGTAACTCTGGTCTCGTGTTCTATAGCGGCGTGTTATGCAAAACAAGTAAATTTCTTCTCATCATGGTAAGTTTTTTTTTAATGTTTCCATACATTTTTCACTTATGCTGTGTTCACTGTGTTCCGTTCGAGCGCTGGTGCTCACCAACTTTAAAGAATAATTTTTGCATTATTGTGCATATTTTTCGCTTTTTTTGCCTATATTTCAAAAAATCTAAGTTGCAAGTACCGGGAGCATTGAATAATACATTAAACCTTTTCCACGACTTTAAGATATCCAAAAGCTGACCAAAAATTTTACGTAATTCGGGATTCACACCCACGCAGCGACGACATCGCAAGTCGAATGGTATACCCCACCACTAAATCTAAAGTGGTTGTATCAATAATCAAAATGACGGATTGATATGGATGTTTGCTCGTGAAATACTGAACAAGTAAGAGGCGCCCATACCTTGCAGAAAAATCTGCCAACAGTCTGGGCGCAACTTTATTATTTTTTGGGTAGAAGTCCGAAACGTGTTTAATACTGAGATGCGGTGTAGGTCACTATGCGACTGATAACCTAAAAAATAACGTTCCAAATAGCCTCCTATTTAATCTTTAGATTATTAGTCGCATAGTGACCTACACCGCATTACTCCAGCTCTGTACATCAATAAAATTTTGAACTTTTTTTTTGCATTAATTACTCCTGTAGTACTTCTACATATACATACTAAGTTTTAACTTTCTAGCATACGCTGTTTCTGAGATATGGAAAACAACCCCCACCCCCGTAGCTTGCTACCCCTATCAAAAGATTTTATTTTTCTGTGATACTTCTACAGTGACTCTATATAGTCGTCAATTTTTAGCTTTCTATGCTTTGCGGTTTTCGAGAAATACAAATCAGAATTCTTTTCGTTTCACCCCCTCCCACCGTCACCCTCTTCGCCAGCACCACCAACATTTTTTTCCTGCTAGAAGTCTACTGGGCCTAACTCCTGTAAAACTTCTGAGATCATATCTGGTACGGTTCTTGAGATATAAAAATTAAATTTTTTGAAAAATGGTTATCCCCCACCTTTCGTACTCCACTTCCCCTCTTAAAATTTTTACATTCAGTAGACTCCACTTGTGATCTTCAGAAACCAAATTTAATCTTCCTGGTACGTATTCTAAAGTTTTTCACCCCACCCCTACACTCAATTTCCCCTCTTAAAAATTTTAGCTCTTGTCTACTCTCTTAGTATCCCCTAAGATAACTATAAAGTTTCGCACTTCTGAGATCAACGGCTCAGGAGATATGGATTTTAGAATGCTTCAATCCCAGCTTTCGAACGTTTCGGACACATTGTTTCCCCAACGCCCCACTCCCACACCCCTCAACCCTAATCACCATGAGATCTAGAAACCAAAATATTTCGTCTAAAACGAGCCTCCCTCTTTCCCCATTACACCCCCACCCAACAAAAAGATACCAATCGTAGGAGCAACCCAATCTACCCACCATAAAAATTTAAATTTAATATCTCAACGGGTTTGTGAGCTATGCGCCTTCAAACGGTTTTGCGTACGGCGGACAGACGGACATATTTTTTTGTTTTTTTGGGGTCTACTAGTCCTAAAACGTGAAAATACAAAATTTCAGGGTAGCAAATTTTTTTGAAATTTCAGGTCGATCACAATACTTTATTATTAAAAAATAATAAAGTAAAATTTCAAATTTTGTTTCAGTATACCAGGTAGTGCAATCTTCGATGGTTGGGTGATAGACTAACCACTTATCCCCGGAAAAGAACGATGGGAAGGTATGGATCAGATTCTTGTCAATATCGCACCCAACGATCCAACACTGGGTTGGAGATTAGACCTTAAAGCCAATGTGTTCACATCACCCCAGTGCAGTTTGAAGTCAGTATGTTTTGTGTGAAAAAGGAATTGTGCGTGGAATGGGATGGGAAGAGAAGTCGCAATCGCTGACAAACTTCCTCTTTCCGAACGAGCGAGTTGATTCTAAATAATTTTCCGTGAACTATGCACTTGATTCCATTATTTCCGAAATCATATGAAAGACCAGCATTAGCTCCATATTTCTTGTTCGTTTCTCGAAGAAAAGAAATAAGCACAACTTATCACCGCCACTCGAGTGTATTAAATTCGTTGCTTGAAACTTTATTTTGTAAATAATTCATGAATTGAACCGTGGGTTCTATACAAAACTGGTGTTACCGGATGAAATAAAACAAAAAGAAGTAACAAACAAAAAGTTTCTCCTCTCGAGCGTACACATTTCTTGGTCGAATGTTGGCGAGTGTGTGTGTGCGCGTTTGCGTGTATGAAAGAAACCGCGGCTAAGCTCCTTATGGCACTCGAAACTGTTCACTTCTTGAGCACTTTAATCCTATTCCGCTTCGAAAGGGGGCCTCTTCGGCAGTGAAGCCCACTCGAGAGTTTCGAACGCGAACGACAAACAATGTCCGCTAATCCGGTGCTAGAAGAGACGCATCTCAAGTCAAAAGCCCTCCAGTGACTGACACAGCAATCGACCCGGGCTCTGGTCTTCAACAGCTCCCACTTCCCACTTGAGACTTAAGCAGCATCCAGCATCCAGCATCAGCAAGGCACGCAGCAACAGAATTCAATCAATAGAACGGAGGATTGGCGTTGGCGCTACGAAGAGGAGTGGCCAGATTGCCTCAATCCCTCGTCCGTTGAGTGTGTGATGTTACGACGACTGTTGGTGCGTGGGAGGAAGTGCGGTTCTTGTCTCGGTTGAGTTTGTCAGCGGACCGGCACACTCCGCCCTTAATATGGAGACTGCGCTGTTAACGAACTCATTGATTCATAGGGGACGCTTGACAATGAGCACTTGAACTGCGACATCTTGGAATCCTTCACAGCGTACCCTGCCGCTGTAATTGGATTAAAAGCTTCGCATCAAGCCACTGGGAGTTTTTGCTTCCACCGAATAAAATCGATAATCCTGGCTGAATCCTCGTTTGGGGATTTTTCTTCATAAGCAGTTTTAAATTTTTCTTTTTTTTGCTAGAGCGTCTGTTCTTTCTTCTTTGTACCACTGTTTCAATTCATAGAAAATTTAAGTCAAATGCATCTTTGTAAAAAACTGGTAATTGCGTTAGTAGCAAATTAGGTTAGAGCATGGAATTTATGCTACGTCCTTCAGGCTCCAGGCCTATGAGTTGATTGCACTACAATACAACAATTTCACGTCTTGGTCATGTATTGTATATTCTTGAGAAGCGCCCAAACTTATTATTCATTGGATTTACATATGGTTGATATGAGTTCCTACTATGGGATTATGGAAATGTTGCTTTCAGTGTTCAGACTTTTTTACTGTAGAATAGATAAAATAAGTATGCCTGAGTAATTGACCTCCTCCATCTTGATAGCTCCCGAAATAAATCGTCCTGGAATTCCAGATGTTTTGCTCTGGGCTTCCTAAAATAAATGATCGATTGAACTCAGAGCCTGAGAGCACACCTTGGACTATGACGGAAGATTGACATACCACACTTTTCGTTCATACAGCGCTTGTACTGTAAGTACTCTCGTGGCTATATCAGCACATCAGTCTTCAGAGGTAAAGTTCGCTAACTCACCAAGTAAGTATATAATTTGAACCCTTGCTTTGTAACTGAATGCAACATTAGACGTACTTTGCATTATTTGCCAAGATTCGCCTGGACTTAATGTTGTCCACCGCTAACTATCAACTAGAATTTATTGTTCTTAATCATATCATAGAACGAAGTATTTGCAAAAGGAAGCAAAGTGCTCCATCAATATTTATTAGGAGCCAGTAGAGCATGAAAGTGGGAAGGGGTCACAATCTATCTCGAAAATCATGCTTTGTTTCGGAAGAACTATTTCAGGCTCAAAGTAGGAGATCCCATTTGCTGATTTTTTTCTATTTCTAACAGATTATGGTAGAAAGTTGAAACTTGAGACATAAATGTATTGCATCTGACGGACCATTGCCTGATTATACGGCAGAAGACTTGGTATAGCGGATGTGGCAGATGGGTGCTGCAGCTGTAATTACCCTGAAACCAAGAAAGAATTTTCCATATGCTTTGCGAATGTCCCGGACAGTCAAGGAGGCGAGAAGGTACACTGGCTGGGTACGAACTTCACCATGGACTTTGCGGAATTCGCCAACATGAAGCTAGACAAGCTGCTGTAGTTCATCAAGGCTGGTAGGTTGGTTGAGGTATCTTTTCCCCGTAAATGTGGGAGCACAGCGGATCCATTAGCGGTTTCTGTGTTTAGTTGCTTACAGCAGCGGCCTAGCTTAACCATGTTTAGCATCCCTAGCGATGTCATTTTGGTAAAAATTTCAAATTTGCATAGACAAATATTTTCAAAAATTTCGCCATATTTCTTAGATCGGATCATTCTCCATTTTGAAATGGAAATGGAAATGATTTATATTTCTACTGGCTTCTTATACTACCATCTAAATACAAAGTTGCGGATTTTTCTATGTTTTTACTAAATTCTCTATAATTGTTAGGCCAAATCATGAGATAAAATCACGTGAAAGTAAACCAACCAAGAAGGGTTTTTTACGACCGTTTTCAAATCAATTTTAGAATTTTTCAATCTTAATCTCCGGTCGTTCTTTGCACTTTAAGACATTAAATTGGTTACTTCATTTTCTTATTTTATTTTTTATATTAGAAGAACCAATAATGATATAAAATTGGTTCTATTGAGGAGTCATTCTAGTGAAACATTTTGTAAAACAAATTTTTGGCTTGGTATGCTTTTGTAGTAGGTAGGGTTCGAATATAACATTTTTCAGGGAGGGCAAATCTATGGCTAAGAACGGTATACTGAAAGAAAAATATTCACGATGCTGGACATTTGTACATCATAGACACGTATAAATCATAGTATTTGACCCAATGTGGAATAATTGGTCATTAATTTCGAAATATCTTTCAGCACTAATACTCAGTAATTCTTGTTTAAAATATACCACTAGTTGTTTCGAGACGAGGAAATTACTTGGATAATTAATTTCGTCTATAGTTCCTTGTAAGATACCACATTCTACAATGATTCTTCATACAACAATTAATATAAATAAAAAGCCAATGAAAGTAAAAACCTATTCATTATTAATACGTGAAAATATATACAAACCCCTCACACCCCTTAGGGGATGATTATCGAAAAATCCTTAAATCGGTTTTTACGCGATTATATAACAAAACCAGTTCAACATCTCATCAGACTTAAGACAGTCTTACATCCCTTTGATTTGAATATCAAAATATTGTGAAATTGATTTTGATTTTTAAGGAATTAAAAACACCTACACCTATAACGAAATTTGTGAAAACTCATACAACCCCAAGTTTGATTATCGCAAAACCCTGAAATCCTGAAATAATTATTTAGGTTATTATGTGGAAAGCCAAGCAAATTTCCATTCTAAATCTGATCACACCTAAGAGATATGTTAGAATTCCCAAAAACGTATACAATCAATTTACACCCCCCGTAGGGGTTGGACATATAAAAATCCTGAAAACCGTTTTTAACCCTCGTGGAAGTAAAATTTACTTAATACCTTTAGGACATATGACGAAATTTTATAAAAATTTAAAAAAATTGTATTTTAATTATATGCAAATTTGCCTCACCTTTTCATGTAAATTTACATTGGGATGAAATAGTCAATTTGAATGTAATTTTCAATTTTCGGTCAGTAAATTTCAATTTGCAATCAGTAAATTTCAACTTCGAAAGCTTCAAGTTCACTGGATATTTTCTTGAATTTACATTCTAAAAAAGGGTGTAATTAGTACTATTTAAGACACACTTATTTCTACTTCTAATATTATTTCTTACTTACTTAACTCTTAATAAAACCCTTGGCTGTAGTTAGGAATCGAACCCACGATTAATTCTGGTTTTACTGCGCCACCCAAGGGGTTTCATTTTCATTTCAGTAGAAAAAAAAATCGAACGAAGCGTCCAACTTCGTGGTTTACATGAAAAAGAACGTATATTTCAATTCATATATAAATATAGTTAATTTTAATCGAAAAGTTAATTTTGTGAGACTTTTCATGTAAATTGTACGGTTCAGTTGAAAAGTACATGAATAATTTACTAATAACAGTAATTTCATGTAAAAGTGATTGAAATGTGTACTTTCACTTAAAAAAATCAAATATATTGGAAAATTCAAGTAAGAATTGGATTGAATATTCCGGTTTTTTTAAAACAGTGTACATAAGCATACTGAGTTTCAATTTTCTAACATTAACCGTTCCGCATCCCCCGTAACTCAAAAAAAAATTATTCGGGATAGAAGACTTTTTTATAAATTACTAGCCGCGTACCGTGGCTACGCTCGCTTCGCTCACGTTGTTCCATCGCTCCTGTTACTCCCGTTGATCCCGTTGCTCCCGTTGATCCATTGGTCCTGTTTCCCCCGATACTCCTGTTACTATCGTTGCTCCCATTTTCTCCCGTTACTCCCGTTGCTCCCATTTTTCTCGTTGGTCCCGTTACTCCATCCATCATCCCTCATCCTCCATCCACCATCCTCCATCCTCTATCCATCATCCTCTATCCACCGTCCTCCATCCACCATCCTCTATCTTCCATCCGCTATCAACCATCCCCCATCCACCATCATCCGTCCACCATCCCCTATTCACCATCCCCCATCCGCCATCCCCCATTTCTCCCGTCGCATCGTTGCTCCCGTTACTCCATCCTCTATCCACCATACTCCATCCCCCATCCATCATCCTCCATCCTCTACCCACCATCCTCCATCCACCATCCTCCATCCTCCATCCACCATCCACCATCCTCCATCCTCTATCCACCATCCTCTATCCACCGTCCTCCATCCACCATCCTCCATCTTCCATCCGCTATCCACCATCCCCCATCCTTCGGTCTCTATCCACCATCCTCCATCCACCATCCTCCATCTTCCATCCTCCATCCTCTATCCACCATCCTCCATCCACCATCCTCCATCCACCATTCCCTATCCACCATCCCCCATCCCCCATTTCTCCCGTCGCGCCGTTGCTCCCGTTACTCCATCCTCTATTCACCATACTTCATCTCCCATCCACCATCCTCCATCCCCCATCCACCATCCTTCATCCTCTACCCACCATCCTCCATCCTCCATCCTCCATCCTCCATCCTCCATTTTCCATCCTCCATCCTCTATCCACCATCCTCCATCCACCATCCCCAATCCCCCATCCTCCATCCTCTATCCACCATTCTCTATCCACCGTCCTCCATCCACCATCCTCCATCTTCCATTATCTATCCACCATCCTCCACTATCCCCTATCCAACATCCATCGTCCAACTTTACCATTTAGTAATAGAAACGCATAACTAATACACCGAAATCGAACGAACTGCCGCTAAACTGTATGAAATACACTCAAATGTTGAAATAACTCGCGAACCATAAATAATTTTGTTAACGCAGAAACCATCGAGGGCGTACCCTCAACAAATCACCAAAGTTTCATCGCAATTGGATGAGTGGTTTAGGAGCCTATACAGGACAAACAGACAAACAGACAAACAGACAAACATTCATTTTTATATATAGAGATAAATTAATATACATATATAACAATAAAAATTCAATCAAATTGGTTAAAATATTGGATGATCTTCTGTGCCACCTACCTTAAGCATAAAAATTGCTAAGGCAAATTTAGAAAGTTCATATGATAATTCGTGACAATGAAATTTGGTTCTATATCGCATATAGGGATGATCCTCAGCAATACCAGCAGTTGTAAGGGTGTTACGGATAGTAAGCATGATACAACCTCTGATGAGTCTATGCGATCCGATGACAAAACAGATCCTTCGGACCTAGTTCAACACAGTCTTAAACTGTCTTCTCCGGTGAAGGTTTTTCAACTGTCATGTCCTTAATGTGTTCGGGAAAAAATTATACCTCTTAGATTTTTTGAAATGAATCTGGAGCTGAAAGAACGGATATATCCAAGAGGCGCTATAAGCGATACAAACCCTTACGTGTGGGTGTTTCTCAATTCAATAGATAAAGAAAAGAAGGTTGATTTTGAGTACTTTGAATTCCTTATGAATTTTGGGGTGGATTCGAAACCTGTCGACCCCCCCTCTCCCCCTGGCTACGGCCTAGCGGGCAGAGGACCTTTATCGAACTCGACTCACTCGAGTCCAAGACGAAGTGCAAATAAAAATCAAACCAACTTATAACATTCTTAATAATAATGCTGCATAAAACAGTTTTTAGTAAAAGCTATAAACAACCCGATTTATCACAAAAAAAATAATGCAAAATTTTTGTGAGAAAGACGGTTACAGAGATTTAACTCAAAAACTGGATACATCTTTCTTTTCAAAATTACTCCCAAGGGGGATTGGCTTCCGGATAATTCGATTTAATTAATTAATTTATTTAGTTATACACTCAGAAAAATTTTATTAAAAAGACTATTGATTTAAAAGGATTCAAATATGATTTGGCTTCTATGACGAATCTGTTAAAAACAAAAGGAATATTATTGATTTTTACCTAAGCAAATTAAAGTTGTTTCTTTTCAATTTCAATATGGTTCCTTATTAATGTGTTATAGTAGTCACATTATTCTCATGGGATTGATGATTAAAACAAAGTGAATTCTCTTACGGATTTAAATAGAATTATATTCTTTTTTATAGGAAATCATTTTAAATTTCAAAGAGTATCATTTAGGAATAAAAGGGTTTCTTTGAATTACGTATTCTGCGCCTCTTTGTAATAGTTATCTTATATTTTTTATAAATAACATACAACATATGGTTTTTTTTTTATTTTATTTTATTTTTTTTTTTGAAAAAATTTGCGGGTGCCATACATATTAAACTAATAATATTCATAATTAAACTAATAATATTCATAATACTAAATACTAATAAACTAATAATATTCATAATACATAATACATAATACATAATGCTTTGAAAAAATTTACAGGTGTGATACATATTAAACTAATAATATTCATAATTAAAGTTTTCAATACTTTCTATATCAGCTCCTACTACTATAATTAAGGGCTGCAGAGTCAAACCTTGATTATAATATTTTGACTTCAATTCCGAAAGTCTTCGGAAACGCTTCGATAGCATCACTAATCGTTGCCTTTCTTTTGCTGCTTCCCCGAGTATTTGAAAATCTGCTAGTTGGCAATATTACTGCGTTCAACAGGCTACAGATAACATAATCCTGATAGTCTGCAAAAAGTAAAAAATCGAAGTAGGCATGCCTCATTTCACATTTTGATGGCGGGATCAATTTGAAATTTTTAAAATATTTTTTTCACCCGACAGTCAAACAAATTATTGGTAGCTTCTCACAATCTTACCTATTTACAAATATCGATAACACCATTTCTTTACCTCGGACAGAAACGCTACCAAGAACCTTTTTTTTGAAGCACAGCGGCGCGTACGAATTTAATGGAATACATGATTGAATCGTTTTCTAATCACTTTGTTTTTGTAACATTTCATATTAATTTTTCAAAATAAAAGGGCATATGTTTTAAATATTGATTCGTCACTTAACTGTAAAGTGATATCATTTAAATTTTTAATGAGCGCGTACTATTGATTTAAAGTAAAATAAGATAGATTTCTGAAGACAAATTTTCTCTGAGTGTAGGATTGCTATTGCAACATAAATGAAACAACACAATATCTTACGGCCAAACCGGCTAGGTACATGGCACTAAATATAAAACTTAAGACTAAAAATATCATGAGGGATAAAAACATAAAAGTGATTGATGAAACATGTAACAAAATCCAGAGGGGATAACAGAAAAACAGAAAAGTGATTGATAAATGATAAAAATTAAATAATTTAGAAATGAATACTATGGAATGAATTGCATAAATGAAAACACAATAACGTAAATATACGAGTATGTCTAAAGTGGGTTATAGTAGAACTAAAGATAAATTAAGATAATGGTTGAAATAAAATATACCCAAAGGATTATAATTGTGCCAAATTAACTTGAAATAATGAACGATTTGGAAACTAGATTTAATTAAAGTAACAAGGTGAATAGATAAAGATAATGATAATATAATATGCTAAGTAAAATATTAATACTAAGTGAGAAATAATACAAGATGATATAATACTGAAATATAGCTAGATATAACTAAAATGACAAAAAGAAACGGATAAATGTAAAATTAGTTAAAATGTGAGAAAAAAAAATAATATACAGAAATACAGGGTGTTTGGTACTCCGTGCACGACCTTGTAAGGGGTTATTCCTTGATATATTTGGAGAAAAAAATTGTTCCACAGGGTGGGTCAATTTTCAATAACAGTGGAGATACAGGGTGGTTAAGAAAAGTGTTTTTGACCGGTACCCTTACTCACTTAAAACGTTATATCTTGAAAACGAATAATCACAAGGCAACGTGTTATAACTCGTTTTTTAGGCAATCGAATTATCTTTCATTTGATGTAACAGTCTAAATTGTAACTGCACCCAATCTTGAGATATTTACTCGAAAACATCAATTTTTGCTACGTGAACCCTTAAAATTCAGTGATCAATGTAGTTTTTCTCAGAAAACCCCATTATAAACATGTCATTTTAATTTTATTTTTTTATGAGCCGTATTATTACCTACAAAAGCTGCATACATATGTATGAGTTACGATTAACATTTTGGAAGTAATAGGTAAAAATACATATCGCATAAAAATTAAATATTCCAAAAGTCAGTGCATGTGCATGTTGATCTACACTACTTGTTTGAACTAAAAGAATTTAATAATGGTTTTTATGTTTTATTTAAAAAAATTTTGTTATAATAAATGTTCAAAATGGCCACCTTCATTTTGAATGCACGCTAAAGCTCGTTTGGCGAGTGTTCTCTTGGTATTCATATTCCTCAACTGCTGCCTTACTTCTATTGCTGCCGCATCGATCCTGATATTTAGATCTTCCACTGTTTCTACTGGCGTTGCGTAGACTAGGTCCTTCATCCGTCCCCATACAAAGAAATCCATAATAGTAAGATCAGGAGATCTTGCAGGCCAGTGTATCGGTCCATTTCTAACGATCCAGCGATTGCTATAATTGGAATTTAACCAATCTGTGATCTGTCGGCCGTAATGAGCAGGAGCATCATCGTGTTGGTAAAACATGGAAGCCAATCGTACCAGTGGAATATCATCCAATAAGTCCTGTAGATCATTTGATAAAAACTGTAAGTAATTGGAGCTATTTAGAGTACGCGGAAGCCTAATAGGTCCAAGTAAATCGTCACCAATCACGTCTGCCCATAAATTGACGCTGAATCTGTGCTGAAATGATGCCGCTCTTCTTGTGTGTGGATTGCTCTCAGCCCACGTATGTAGGTTGTGGAAGTTTGTGATACCGTCTCTGGTAAATTGGGACTCATCCGTCCACAGAATATTGTTGAAAAAATTGTCGTCATCTATTTGTCGTTCAAGGAGCCAATTGCAAAACTCCATCCGTTTGCGGAAATCAATGGGTAGCAGCTCCTGTACTGGTGTGTGATGGTAGGCATGGAAGCGTTCTACTTTTAAAATACTCCAAACCTTCCAAATAGATATGTTAAACTGCAATGCCAAGCGTCGGATACTGATCGATGGATCATTTTGCACTGCTTGCAGTATTCTTTCATCAATCTGAACAGCGATTATAGGCGCAGGATTTGCATTTACTCTCCTTGTTCTAACGCTGCCAGTTTCCCTAATTCTCCTGTAAACGTCCTGAAATACTCTCCTGTCAGGTGTCCGTCGATGGGGATGTCTCTGATGGTAAAGCCTTCGCGCGGCTTGTCCATTTTCGCGACACTCTCCATAAATTAACACAATGTCAGCATATTCTTCATTGGAGTACTCAGACATTTCGAAATTATTTTTTTTATTCTACTGACACCTTCTTCTTTTAGCAACGTAACTAAAACTGATAAAAATATGAAGGTAGTTTTGCTTTTATAGGCTTTTTATTTTGTAAGGCACCCTATTAAAAAAGGCATAGTACCGCACCCAGTATTACCTACCACATCCAGGTAAAAGCATCAATTATGTTGAAACTCAGTTACATTTCATTGTTTTCCTACATACTTTAAATAGTAATAAATGGGCAATAAAAATACTTCAGTACTACCGACAAATTAAACGAGGTCCACTTTATGGCACTGACTTTTGAAATATTTAATTTTTATGCGATATGTATTTTTACCTATTACTTCCAAAATGTTAATCGTAACTCATACATATGTATGCAGCTTTTGTAGGTAATAATACGGCTCATAAAAAAATAAAATTAAAATGACATGTTTATAATGGGGTTTTCTGAGAAAAACTACATTGATCACTGAATTTTAAGGGTTCACGTAGCAAAAATTGATGTTTTCGAGTAAATATCTCAAGATTGGGTGCAGTTACAATTTAGACTGTTACATCAAATGAAAGATAATTCGATTGCCTAAAAAACGAGTTATAACACGTTGCCTTGTGATTATTCGTTTTCAAGATATAACGTTTTAAGTGAGTAAGGGTACCGGTCAAAAACACTTTTCTTAACCACCCTGTATCTCCACTGTTATTGAAAATTGACCCACCCTGTGGAACAATTTTTTTCTCCAAATATATCAAGGAATAACCCCTTACAAGGTCGTGCACGGAGTACCAAACACCCTGTATAGCTAGACATGATTAAAACTTATATGCTAAAGTGAAAGATTAAAGCATATTCATTCCGGAATTTAAGGACACGTAAAATGGAAATTCAAATTCACAATTGGACGTTGAAATATTAAAACTTATTATCTACGCTTAAGATCGAGATGGTCTAGGAGTTGGAAAGGAAGGGTAGGGTCTGATGTGGAAAGGAGGGAGGTTAGTGGAGGGATGGAATGATTGAAAAAGTCCGCCGTTATTAAAAAGTCGACCAAAATATGCTGCATAGTGAGAGGTTTTTGACATGTAAGACATCCTGGTTGTGGCGACCTGGTGAAATAAAGTTGATGTGTCAACCTGGAGTGGCCAATTCTTATCCTGGTCAGCATAACTGCTTCTTTTCTTTCTTGATTCGGATCGTATACCGGTAATTCGATTTAACACTCACCACAGGACTTCAAAAGCATATCAAAATTTGCAGCCTCCTCAATATTCGCGTTTGACTCACGATGAAATCAACGAAATGGCATTATGCAAAGGTGCAGTACAAATAACTTTAAAGCAAACAAAAATTACAATTCTTAGATGACGGCCATTAGTACAGAACTTTCCTAAATACAAAACTAAAGCTAAGCTAGCCCAAGCCCATAACTCAAAATCATACTAAACGTCCGAAAACGGTCATGTTCAAATGGGTCATTTCCATACGATCCGGTGTCCCATTAACTTCACCTGTTGTGACATAAATCTGTCAGGGAATGTTTGTATCTGTCCGACACATAAATGTCTAAATTAACAAATAGCAAAATTAATTAGGGATCGAGATGGTATCAAGCTGTTTACCGTCCGTCAAACGCACATGTTATCAATGGCGGGCTCGCAAGCCGGCGGCGGGCCATTCTCAGCCCCGGGGGGAGAACAACATATTCAGCGCTCGATTTCGATGTCCATTACAAGGCCTTTTTAATGTCTTCATAAAAAAGAAACAATGGCCTGATGGTGTTTGTTGTTCCTTGGTCAATTTCTTTCCTGTATTTTCCGTTTGGGTTCGACTCTCCTTTCAGTAATTTATTTCCGAAACGAATCTTCACCTCGGCTAAATGCTAGTTTACAAAACGAAGCGATAAAAACACCTCTTTCGGGACGCTCGGCTCAAAGAAAGGTCCAGTGTTCCGAAGATGCGACGTAAGAGGATCGACGGATCAACAAACAAATCAAATTTTTTCGGTTTTTTTTATTGTCCGACCAGTCGAATAAATTTTCGATTTTTGTTTTTTATTTCTTCATAAATCACCCGCGATATTTTAGGAGATATATTTTGGTAATTAAATTTTTTTTTTTCATCGGTCGATACTTAAACCTATCGAGGTTGTTTGTAGCTTGTGAATAGCTCTGATAGTCATCGACATTTCTGATTCGATTAGATAACAGAATTTTTGAACAAATCGTTGGCGTTTTCATCACAATTTCTCGGCGTAGTGTCGAATCCAAAAAAATATGAATAATATCGGTTCAGGTCGGGCCACAGTGCACCGCTCGGGAAATTTTATTTCTGGTATCGTGAATAATTTTGAGAAAGTCAAGAAAAAAAACCTTTTGATTTACTACAGCCGGGGAATCTTGTAACTGTTCTAAAAAGCATGTTGTGATTTTCAAATTCAATACGCGTATATTTCATATTAGAAATTTGACAGAATTCTCATCAATTAAAAACTTCTCAAACAGGATGAATTATATGATCTCTTAGTTCGAGATGTTCGAGACGGTGCGAGCTCTGATTTATATCGATACGATAAAGGTCAGTCCCCTATTTGAGAACGCTACGGTTTTTTCGGGTTTGATTTATTTCCTAATCCAAAATTAAAGGCTTGAGATTAAGTTCACATGTTATACACGTGGAAAATGTAACTATAAGGCGGTGTTTTTGATGTAGATTTAATAGAGAAGTCAGGTGAAGAAAAACAGGACAAAAAGCAACTGAGTTAGTAGAATTGATTGTCGTTAGGAAACATTACGTTATTTGTAGTTACAGGTGCAGTCACGATTATATCATCTAATAAGATCCAAGACAGTTTATTTTGCAATCGTGCAGTCAATACTACAATATGGAATTTTGGTGTGGGGTTGCAGTTGCAGTTGAAACCAATTAAAAATTTGCAGAGTAGAATAATAAAAGTATGCCTGAAACGATCAAAGTTCTCCTCGACTACAGAGGCTTTTGCTGATTTTGAAGTAATGAATATTCGTCAAATCTACACTTTCATGGCTAATTTACACTGCGGCGATATGTCGGGAAAGTGTTAGTTATGAATAGTACTATGGGAAATGTTCACGGGATAGAAAAGAACAGAGATAGAAAAATATCGGCCGATGTGTCAAATTTAGTTGTGTTTATGTGTTCCCCTTAACCAGAAAAGTCGGCTGAACATGACCGACTTTATAGCAAATATACTCGAAGATAGTATTTTTATGGCTGATTCACCGACTTTTTTACTCACACATTTGCAAACGGAGAATAAATATAAGGATACACACGTATGTATAAAATTATTTGTTGTTATTTGGCAGTTACATATATGGTGCGTTCTCCAGTGTAAGGAAATGGTTGCAGTAAGTACATATTAAATTTGAAATGAATGAGAATTGTACAATTTTTTATATATTTGTTTGAAAAAAGAAACTGCCAAAGTCGGCTGTGGTTAATTTCCCCTTATTGACTATAGTAAAATTATAGCAACTATCATGCCTACTCGTTCTACATCATTCTGCATATTATGTGCAAACACCATATGCCTCTCGCTCATATTGGGTGATTTTTCCAAAAGTCGTCAGAGTGTAAGTGCGGCATCACTGTACTAAATTTTATGTTTGTCCATATTTCTGATTTTCACTATCAATAATCAATTTATTATACGCGCAGACAAAGAACAAATCCTTTAATTATTCCATCTTTCAAAAAAACTTGTACCTCTCGTACTTCCTGTATTATCGGACCAAAATTATATAATGAAATCCCATCATATATTAAGGAGAATCTAACTGAAATAAATTATAAAATCATGCACAAGAAATATGTCTATGATAATCCTACACTGAGAGAACAGATTCATTGCTGCAATAGAAATATATGACAAACGAATTACATCGATTGCAGGAAATGTTCCTATCCCATTATTGGAACCGAAATTTTGGGTTGCCCGAATCGAATTATCGTTAACAAGCAAGTGAACTCGAGTCAGTGTTTGTTTACAATGCATCGCCCGCTAAAATCTAACGACCTTCTTGTGCGAACTGCAAGTCGGCATACCGCCGGTCAGCAGTACCTATGGAATGCCGGCTTGAATTTCGTACACAAAACAATTAGTACTACCGGATTGCGTAATGACCAGAAATGAATTATTTGTCTGAATTATTTGTCTAGCCAATCACAATTTCTTAAAATTTTGATTGCCACAAATGCTCGGGTTGTTGGTAAACTCAAAAAAAATGGAGTTCTTTGTGTTAAAAATTCTACACTGAATTCTTTTTTGTTACCTAGAAAGGAGGTAGAGAATTCTTCTAAATCCTCGTGTACACTAGCAAGTAACTTGCGACATTTTTTGCTAGAGTAATTTGCTGCGATGTTTGCATTATCTGTCAAATTGCAGCAATTTTACTTTAACAGGTAGCTCTACAAAAATCTTCCAAATAAAACTTGCTTATCTGTGTACACTTCATCATCAAAGTTTCGTTGAACTGTCAAAACGAAAAAGAAAAATTCCACAACTCTGGATATAGATCCACATTGGTAATGAACAAAAACGTGTCTTCGGAGCTCCACTTGGATTTTCCGTTCATATTTCGCACGTAAGCTAGAAAAATATGACATCTAAGAATGAACTTAACCTCACTTCCAATGCAACTGTACTAACTTGCTGAAAAATTTCGGAACCGATCAGAACTTTCTTGCGAGATTTCAACTCTCGCAAGTTAGCGTGTACATTCACAACTTGCTTGAAAAGGCAAGCATTTGCTGGCTAGAGCAAAAACTTGGGCAAATGCGCTCTCGGAATCGTGTACACATGCAGCAATAAATGTCTTAGAGCAACTCTAGCAAGTTTTACTTGCTAGTGTACACGAGGCTTAAGACTCTATTTTTCTACTTCAAATATTATTTCTTACTTACTGACTTAATAAAACCCATGGCTTTGTATGTAAGAATCGAACCCGGTGTTGAACGTTTTTGGATCATCGCGCGTAACCGAAGACCTTACATTTTCATTTTCTTATGTGCAACTTAACTTAATGTTGATTAACTAAGTTAGGTTAAATCCTTTACAAGTGACCTCTATTAAACATTCTGCACTGCTCACGATGGATACTAATATTCCGAAACCAATAGCAACTGAAAAATTTTAAAATGAATTATGCAGTGAGTGGGAATTGAACCCCGGTAGCGATGTTTTCAAGACCTAGTACACTACCACTGCACTACACCTAGCGCATTAATTAAGTTACCGCAACATACCTTCGGTTGACGGAACATACATTCGGTTATCACAACGGAAAGATGCCGTAAATCGTTTGTGATGATCAACATTCTACTGCAATAATCAAAATTTTGTTGCTAGACATTTTTATGTTTGGTTGTCTCAACAGTACTGCACAAACGAATTAAGTTGATTGTCTTAACAGAATGATTCTATTGCGTGTATCTCGTTTTTTATACCCTTGAAGGAATATTTTTAGTAGGTACAAATGAACACCTATTGCTTCAAGCAAATTCTTATTAGCATAAATGAACTTCGATTGCTGCACCAATTATTTCTATCAGTGTAGACTTTTTAATAGTATCATCGCCTAGTTTTTGTTGTACTTCTTTTTTTTTGTTATTATTTTATTTTGTTTTATTTTTCCTT
This sequence comes from Beris morrisii, assembly GCA_951812415.1. NCBI lineage: Eukaryota > Metazoa > Arthropoda > Insecta > Diptera > Stratiomyidae > Beris > Beris morrisii. Next base: position 31,551,797 of record OX638310.1, read on the forward strand.
GTATAAACTGTTATTTGTTACTGTCAAATGAATTATTAATCGCTACCTTTTGTTTTACTTCATATTTTTGAATTATTGTTCTTGTTTCTTAATTTTTACTTTTTACTTCTATATTTTCTTTGCCATGAAATGTTTTTATTATTTTTTTCTCACGGCATTAATTTTTTTTTTAGAATAAATGTTTATACGATAGCTTAAACTTTTGAACAATTCAAGGCTCACACACAAGCTCTGCTTTTGTGAGTAGTTAGTTATTATTAATTTTATGTAATCCTTTGTTTATAAATAAAATGTAACTAAAACATTAAGTTATACATTAAGTTAATAGAGAAAATAATACTCGTAACTTGGCACAAACCCTTATCCAGTGCAGTGCTAATCCTTTATTGTTGTTTCCCCATGTCGCTAACCTACTCTGCTTCTGCAATTGATGGCAAGGGCACCCATATACAGTATTTTGTAGGTAACTGGGAGGTTCAGTTCTCGTTGTCCATCCCCACCCAACTTTCATTTTACCCTACCGAAAATAGCTATCAAATTTGCAAATATTATCAGATGAAAACGTACATCACCGCAAAGACCTATGACAACATAAAAAAAAAATCTGCCAATGGTCTGGACGAAACTTTATTATTTTTCGGGTCAAAGTTCGGGAGCGGTCAAAGTCGGAATATATCATCAGTTGTTTCGGAATTATGAGGTTTCTTGGAAAGTTAATTTTGTTCTTAAAATAAAAATAGAGATTGTAATTTAAAATAGACATTGAAAAAGGCCGTGTAGATAATTCAAATTTCGGCATATTTTGTACACTAAAAGCCCATAGAAGTAAAAACGAATTTGTTGCCTTATCAGACTTAAGAGATATGACGAATTGTTAAAACGTATACAAACCCATTATTTCCACTTGGGGTTTGAATTTCGAAAAAATTGTGAAAAAGTTAATAAATAAATATGAAGACAGCACGAAAAAGTAGGAACCAATTCAATTCCTTATCACTTCTAAAAGAAATGACGGAATTCGTGAAAACGTGTTCAACCCGTTTATACCCTCTTAGGAGCTGAAAAAGGAAAAAACTTAAATACAAGTTTTAGGCGATTATTACGCAAGCACGTGAAAGTGAAAAGATATTCGATATTTGATAAGACCTGGGGATACAGCAGAATTCGTAAAAAAGTTTACAACACCCTTTGCACCCCTTAGGGGTCGAATTTTAAAAAATCCTGAAAACACTTTCGAGGTATTTATATGAAGAAACCATAGAATAAAAATGAATTCAATATTTGGAAAGACCTAATAGATATGACGAAAACTGTGAAAATATATGCATTCCATTTTCATTGATCATTTATTTTGCTCCCCCGAAATGGAAATTTGAAATTTTTTTTTATTTAAATTAGTTTTCTAGTTGATTTACATAAACGTACCGAGTTTCAACTTTGTAGCATAAGCCGTTCTATAGATAAGAAAAACACCCCCCACCCCCGTACCATATTACCCCTATAAAAAATTATATTTTCCCAAGATGCTACTAGTATAGCTCTATTCAAATACCATCATTATAGGTTGTCGAGATATTAAAATCTAAACTTTTTCCTTTTCACCCTCCCCCACCCTCACCATCTGCACCCACACTTCCTAAATTTTGTTTCCTGCTAGGAGTCTATTAGGCCTACTTTTGGTAAAAATTTTAAGCATCTATCTTACACCGTTCTTGAGATATGAGACGTGATTTTTTAGAAAAATTCTTATCCCCTCCACTTTCATGCTCCACCGCCCCCTAAAAAAATTTGGCTTTCAGCAAACTTCATTTGTCAACCTTTATACACAAACCACATTTTATTTGTCTAGTTCAATTGGTTCATGAGATATCGTAATCTAAAGAATTTCACCCCCACCCCCGTACGCCACTGCCCCCACTCAAATTTTTGTTTTCGATCTATTCTCCTAGTATACCTAAAGATATTCATTAAGTTTCAATTTTGTGACATTAACCGTTTACGAGATATGGATTTTAGAATGTGTCGATCTCACCTTTTTTGCGTTTCGGACGCATTATTTTCCCCCCCACTCCCCAACCCCTTTACCTATATCAGCAATTTTTTTGCAAATGAGTCCACTACCAAATATCTATATAAATTCTAAATTTCAGCCTCCTAGTATAAGCGGTTGCTGAGATCTAGAAACCAAAATTTTTCGTCTAAAACACTTCCCCCTCCTCCCCCCTCACACCCCCACCACTAAAAATTTGGTCACTTCAGGGGGCCTACTTACTCCACCCACGAAAAAAAATTCAAATAAATAGCTTGTAGGGTTTGGGTGCTATGAGCCTTCAAACAATTTTGCGTACACCGGTAGACGTACGGCGTACGGCGTACGGCGAACGGCGTACGGCGTACGGCGAACGGCGTACGGCGGACAGACGGACTGAAATTTTTTTTTGCTTTTTTCGTGTCTACTCGTCATGAAACGTGAAAAAAAAAATTTTGTGGGTAGCAAATTTTTTTTTTTTAAATATCGATAACAATACTGTATTATTGAAATAATAAAGTAAAATCAAAATTATGTTGATAGTACTTCAATTTTGAAGTAGGCACCCTTTTTTCCATAATAAAAATTATATGATAACAAAACACAGCAAACAATTACATTTAAACAAGTGTCAGTTGTAAAATTCGGCTTGCGCTTGTATTAAACGTGAGATGAAAACCTTCGGTCAAAATAAAGCTAATAACAATTTTTGGGATAACATAAAACATTGTTTCGAAAGCATAAAATGCTCAAAACATGAAAACTATTTTTAATTATATTTTCATTATTTTTCCGGTGATATTTCAAATAGAACCAACCAAAGTCGGTCTCATCGTTAGCGTTTACAATGACTGTCGTTGAAATGTCACAAACAGGTCGCATTCGAGCGCTTTTGCTGCTTCAGATTGAAAGAAAAGGTTCCTATTATAGGTATCTGCTTTTTTTACATTGTAATATGGATACTAAATGGAAATGAAAAATTGATTTATCTAATTTTGACTTTACAAAATTGTTCATCAATCTATTGTTAGGTGAACTTTTTTTAAACCGGACTTGAGTAACTTTCTTGAATAGTTTTGTATTCGAATGAACAACAAGTTTAAGTGAAGAGCTCTCAACTCTGCGTTTATCCATGATTTGCATTATTAAAACTCAGAGCCTGGTTCATGTGCACACTGAACATAATGTTACCAAGGACTTTACTTCTGCGATCATGTGTGGATCGTATCCGATTCGCAAGCAATAACGATCAGAAGACTTTAGTCGTCCATGCGTTCAAAACGAACTTATAAAACCTGAATGCACCCAAGTGCGTCCATTATAACTCATACAAACATTCTGGGGGCTGTTATAACTCAAAACGGATTTTGGTTTATTAGCCGCGGCACAAAACCCGGCCGCGCATAAACTACCATAAAATGTATTGTGGGTCCCAGTGATTTATCGAGCGCAAAATGCAATATGCTTCTTCGGTATATTGGCGAACTCGATCGCGATCCCGGCTGCATATCTCAAGTTGACATTATTAAAGCGACGATTTGTAGCCGCGAATAAAATAAACGCGGATTAGACTTCATAAGGGACAAATACTCACTGCAAATTTATGATAAATTCCATCCATTGCTGATGATTTTTTCCAGCACTTTTTTGTGTCGTATTGTCGATATTGAACGGCACAATCCGACATATAAGAGAATTTTCTGCTCCACAAATGATAAATGTGCCTATTTTAAAACTCATTTTATACTAATTTACACTATACTGAAATCGCTGCAACTAAACTAACTTGAGATGTGCGGTAGTAGAGAGAAAGTGAAAATATAATACAGTGACTGAATGAATAACATTATCACCAATTTTCTCTGAAGTCGGCGAATTGAACGTAATTTGCAATGTAAATGCCCCTCAGGGATTAAAGTTGCTGTGTGCGGCACACACCCCTATTACATCGAATAATTGGTGCTGAACACAGGATAAATCAACCCTCATTGAGTGCGATATTAACTTCCCCTTTTCGAGAATTAACATTTTGTGTGTGATTTTTCCTTTGAACGAACCTGAAAAAGACCAAAACCTTTGAAGGTCCTCCACCTAGTCTGTGAATAACGGAGTTCAAGTGTAAGATATCATTCAGGGTATGCGGCTTTAAAATAAAGGATTTGATTTGAAGCTATGTTATCCCTTGAGCGAAAGTTCTCACATTGACATTGAAAAATTAAAAAAATAAAATAGGCAAAGTACAACTACCAAATTTAATCGATCGATTTAGATTGAATATGAGTAGGTAAAGAAGTATGCAGGTGGTTAATCCTCCAATGGTAAAACGTTTCAGGGCTGATAGACCTACCCTCCTTTCCAAAAAGTCCGTCTGTCCGCCGTATTTTAATTATCTGATTTTTTTTTATAATTTATTTTTAATTTTTTTTGGATCGCCATATTTCCATATTCACAATATTTTTTGAACACACTTATCTTTTTTTTTATAAGTGAAAAAAAATACCAAAAACTTAAAAAAAAATTTATAAAGTGAAGTCCTAACACTACTACTAGGAAAAGGCAAAAAAAATCCGTCCGTCCACCTTATACGAAATTCTGTATTGAGACGTTTTAGGACTAGTAAACCCCAAAAAGGAAAAAAAAAATTATCCGTCTGTCCGCCGTATGCCGACCGTCCGCCGTACGCAAAAGCGTTTACAAAGAGCGTAGCCCACAAACCCTTTGAGATATTATTCAGTTGAAATTTTGATGGAGTGAATCTCTACGAGTGGAACCTTTTGGTAGGGAGGGGAGGGAGGGACGGATGTGAGGGAAGAGGTGGGGAGAGCGTTTTAGACGAAAAACAAATAACCCAGAAGGCTATTTGGAACGTCATTTTGGAGGTTGTCAATCGCATAGTAATCTACACCGCATCTCAGTGTTAAAAGCGTTCCGGACTTCTACCCAAAATATAATTAAGCTGCGCTCAGACTGTTGGCAAATTTTTTCTCATGTATTCGTTCAGGTTGAATTATTGCGAACGCGATGTGCAGGAAGGACTCACTCGATTTCTTACATATTTATCCTTTTCCCTGGCACCATTTAAAAATTAATGTGTACAAAATTTCAAATTCCTAGCTTGAAGCGTTCAAAAGTTATCGGAAAATATTGTTGAACACGTGTCTTAAGGATTTTTTTGTTTGGAAGGTACCAGAAGGAGTCGACGGATGGCGCTAATTAATGAACTCAGTCTAGCTTTTGATATAAATCTAATTCCTGTAAAATTTTGAAACCCTGCTTTAACTCGTACTAGAGTTATAGTGGATTCTGTAACTTGCATAAATTTTTGAAGGCCTTTTGTAGGCTGCTACACGAAGGGCTTATTCGATTTGCATCATATTCGGAACTTTTGCTTCAAACATTGTAAACTTTCAGTATGCAAAATTTCAAGTTCCTAACTTGAAGCATTCGAGCAATAATTGTGAATACGTGTTTTAAGGACTCTTATCCGAAGAAGTGGAAGGATATCGCCCATTAACGAACCTAGCCTTACCATTCCATTTTTCAGGTGGTGACAAAATTTCAACTTCCTAGGCCAACGCGTTCTTGAGTTATCGTGCAAACGGACGGACGGACAGCAAACGGATTTGGGGTTTTTGGCCACAACTGAACAAAATAATATATAGCTTTTTTTCGTCCGAGGCTCGGTTCTATGCGTTACAAACTTTTCTGGCTGGATTAAAATTATCATATGTACTCTATATGATTTCATCTAGAGTATAAACAGGCTATACGTTCAGTGCGCTCACAATAAATGGTGTTGCAATATGGCGCGCGAGATGCATCAAGAGCGTCGCTCTCACTGTAATTTCTCTCACTGTTATTTCACCTTCAAAAATGTTTTCTTATCAAATTCTACATGACAATTCGAATTTACGTAGTAGCAGGTTGAGCATTGAAATTAGGCGAAGACGTGTAATGTCCTAGGTAGAATCGTATTCATATAAAATGTTTAAAAAAAAGAGTACGGCGTATGCTAGAAAGTTGAAACTTGGCACTAATATAAACATGAAAAATAATTTCAGAATTGCATTGACGTACGAAACTCTAAAAAAAAGTTTGTGCTTACATTTTCACGAATTTCGTCATATCTCGTAGGTATGCCGAGATATCGAATAAGTTTTACTTCTACTTGCGCCTAGAAATTGTTTTCAGAATTTCTCAATGTAAATTGAATATTTTTTCACGAATTTCAACAGATTTCTTGGGTTTGATAAAATATAAAATTTTTTTTTAATTCCAGTGGCTTTTAATATAATCACTGAAAATATAATGCCTGGGTTTTGTAATATTTAACCCCTACGTAGCTGTAAAGGGGGTGTATATGACTGTATGAATTCTTTCATATTTCTTAGATCCAATGAGATATCAAACTAATTTTTACTTGTACGTAAACAACTGGACATTATTTTCGTGATTTTTAAATATTCAACCTTTAAGTGGTTGCGAACGGGGCGCTTAAGCTAACATCTCTTTAATCGGATGAGATATCGAATCCGGTTTTAATCACACGAGCTTTTCATACGATCGTCTAAAAGCAATTTCAGGATTTTTGGATATTCAATTCTAAAGGGAGTGAAAGGGGTTTACTACTGACATTACATTTACGGGCTCCAATAAATTAGTTATGTCGACATTTAATTTTTTCAGGTTGACACCTGCAAAACTTTAAATTCGTCCCGAACTTCTGACCAAAAATTAATCTACTTTTGCCCAAACTTTTGGAAGATTTTTTTAATTTCCTGTGGAGTATCTGTAATTTTAGATTGATTTAGGCATAGATCGAATTCCGTACTTGAAAGTAGCGTTTCAACCAGTGGTTTACTTTGATTTTCGATGGTTAAGCAAATCAAGTCGCCAGATATGTAACGTGTACATTACTATAAGAATGGCATCAGAATAATAGAAAACACTGAAATAAGGGTTATGCATTCGGTAATTTATATACGTGTATATCAACAATTTTTTTAAAAGAAATCAGAAGAATAAACCACTCGAAGTACGGAATTCGTCGAGTTCCCTGAAGTAAGTGATCTACCATCCTTGATCATTACATTTTCTATCCAAGCCCCATCCTCACCTTGGTTCTCGTTCCAATTGAAATATATCACCTGGCAATCAATCATTACCACAAGTGAGAAATGAATTCATCGACGATTGATCGCGTTGACCACACACGCCATACTTGGCTCTGTTCTCTATTTTGTAATGATTTATCGTGGATCGTGTATCGATGCTCGAGGGGGTATAACATTATATTCTGATATGGAAAGTCATCCAGGCCTTGAGTTTCGGGATTCGAACATATTCCAAATCGCGCTACCTCCGCCACTGACCTTTACACTTTGTCCACGATTCCTTTTTTTTCCACGCGTTCTTCTCGCGGCTGTTCCGAACAAAACCAAAATGATATGAAAATATGATTAATACTATCAAAGCGGGTACCGTGAATTCTTTTAATTCGTCATCATAAAAGAAGATCTAAAGGAATATACCGCCTTGCCGCTTAAGCTAAGAAAATTTGAAAATTTCTACCGCGACATTTTGAATAGATGCCAAAAAAAAGTCGTTAAAAGTAAAGATCAAATGGGAGCTTAAGGCATATTGCAATTTAATCTTAACCGTGACATATGATTGCCACCGGTAATTCGTTCTTTTGCGAAAACGCCTATTGTCCGACTGAAGCAGAGAGAAAAAAAGAGTCCCTCTAACGATCATGACTGGTCAAACAGGCGGTACACAACCTTCGATGATTCAATATGCCTAGTAGATAATAACTTCATTTTGAAGATCAAATCACGATTTTTAACACTGATGATGATCATTTTAGGCCATTTCGTTTCGCCGATATAAAGGCGTTTTACTATGATCGTGCACGGAGCTAAGGCCAGCTTTGAATGATCACTTCAAAATGATCGTCTTTGCATCGTCTTGGTCTTGTATTATGGCCATCGTCTTAAATGGACAGGAAATAAAGTTTTCAACACAGTACAAAGGAACTTTGGTGAATGAATTGAAAATACGCCACGACCTCTGATAATATAAACGAGTAAGTGGATAATTTTAACAAAGCCCGTTTTCTGATATCTCATTCCTATTTAACGACTATAATGAAGACATCTAAGTCGTTCAGAATTTCTAAAGGTGTATCGTAAAGACTAACGTATCGTGTTATACCATAAAAACAATAGAAAGGTCGTATTAAGTCAACGCCTTCGAGGAAGTATCATCTCTTGGTTTATTCAAGTCCTGGAACGTCCTTTTATTTTATTATTCCAAGTTAAAGTGATCAGTAAGACCCATTTTGGGCCATAGAGTCGATATTGCTGCTTCTAAAACGTTTTTTCCCCAAGATCGCATGACTCGGTGGAATTCGAACCCACAACCTCAGTGTTACTAGCCACTAGGCTACCCTGCAAAAGTGTACAGAAATTTGCGTGATTTAACCACACAAAGCCTCACCCAATTCCCAAAAAAAGGCTAAAACAGATCACATCGTTTACTCCGCGAAAAGGTTCAACACACATCTGTTACTACGAATCGCAAATCGGATGTACTGAATAAGACTGGGGGCGATAATCCTTTTACCATTTGCATTTTTATTTGCTAGTCGCTAATACGAGGGGTGTGAACTTGTGAACTGATGCTTCTGTTCTACTGCAACTATGTAAATGCCGCTATAAATCCACTTTATTTCCTACAAAAATATTTCTTTGTTGTGTTCGTTGGTGTCAGATTTTCGATGTAATGAACTTGTTCCTTTTGGACGTGACAATCGAATTACTTCACCCCTTACAGTGGCCTGCATCCTTACGGCCTTAAGCAAATATTTGGAGTAGTGATCTTCTGGGGGTATATTTTCATTGAAACAATTCAACCAGAGGAATCCCTTTATCGAATCGCAATTCTTCAAAGTGTGCGATATGCAAATATGTAGTTCAAATATTTGCCGACGTATTCAGTAAATGTTTCTAGCCCTTATTGGGTGTACTATGTAAGAGGTGGTTATACTGTTATACTTCTGTATTTCCACCTACAGGTAAATGTAAAGTGCGATCTAGATGCGAATAGTTGTACCGAAACAATAACCCAGTTCAAACCTATTGCGAAATTTTGTTTTGTTCGCACCGCTAATCAAAAATGAACCACTAGTATGCAAGGTATTTCATGAACGAGTTTCGACCGAAATATGGACGATTTATTTCAGTTACATATAGTTCCGTTTTTATCCCGTTCAAGACTTACAGGTCCTAATTACATCGATCTTTGCATAACTTTACCTGGTATTGACGTTGTCCTGACAACTTAACAAATAACGTTCCAAACAGCTTCCCGGCTATTTTTTTATGGGTTGTCAGCTGCATAATAACCTGCACCCCAACTAGACTTTAAACGCGTTCCGGATTTCCATTCTAAAAGTAAAATTCTACCAACAGTCTGGGAGCAACTTTATTATTTTTTGGGTAGAAGCCCGGAATGCGTTTTATGATGAGATGCTGTGTAGGTTACAATGCGACTGACAACTATTTGATGTAGGCTATTTGGAACGTTATTTTTTAGTGTGTCAATCGCATAGTAACTTACACAGCATCTCAGTATTAAAACCATTTTGGATTTCTATCCAAAAAATAGTAACATAGCGTCCAGAATGTTGGCAGATTTTTTTTTAATTTAAGGAAGACATATGGGATAAAATATCGAGATACACACAAAAATCTGAAACCGATTTTTAGTCAATTATATAGAAAGCACTATATAAAAAAATACGATGTCTCATCAGATCTAAGTGATATGTCGGAATTCGTATACGCACACAATTTTTAGGGGTTGCATATCGCAAAATCCTGAAATTAATTTTCAGATCATTATAAATAACAATATACAGCCCATAGTAGTTAAAGCAAATTTCATCTCATTAAACCTAAATATTTTGCCGGAATTCGTGAAAACTTTAACAATACCTTACACCCCCAATTATATTTAAAGACTTTAAAGTGAAAGCAAAATCGATCTCTCATTAGATCTAAGAAATATATCGGAATTCGTGAAAATGTACACAGCCACGTTACATCCCTTAGTTGTTGGACAACGAAATTTTTTTAAAAATGTTTCTATTTGCTTATACAAGAGCTTAATTTGATAACTCAACAAGGCTGAAAGATAAACCAAATTGGTAAAAATGTGTGAACAACCCTCTTCATGCACAATTTTTTTACTTAATTCCGTACACCAATAAAATCTGAAATTTATCTCTCTCTTTCATTCCTCCTGTACTATTATATCTACACATACATAATAAATTTCAATTTTCTAGCATAAGCCATTTCAGACATAATAAAAAGCCCCGCCCTTATACCTTGCTACTCCAATCAAAAATTTTTCTAGGATGATGCTATAGTGGCTCAATATAGTCAACAATTTTTAGCTTTCTACTGAAAATCAGACATGATCGGAATGTTCTATCGGTGTGTCGACTAAGAGAATGAAATTGAAATGATCGTGTTGAGGAAATCTGCACGCTGCACGACTTCAAGCAGTGGTGCACCTGATCTGCTTCATTGCTTTAGATAGTGGGTTAAGCAATTTAAAGACAATGGCATAGAATATTGCAGTATGGGGGCTGTTTAAAATTAATTTCAGGCTAGAGAAAGTGTGCAGAACTATCAAATTGTTGATTCTGCTTATTTCAGTTGATACGTTAGTTAAATTGAAATTCAAAAAGATATGTAATTAGTAATAAATGAAAGAGAAATCAAATAAAATATTATTGCGTTTGTTTTTAGCCTGGCCTTTCGAGATCGGAAACATTTTGACTTTTCGTTATATCTTCCTTTCAGTGGATGATCATCACGAACAATCGGATGCCGTATAAAATGTGCTAATAGGTGTTCGGACCCTCTGATTGAAAGTAATACGGATTGCATATAACCACTGTACCTGAAGGATTGTGATTAGTCCCATTCAGACTTATTTATACGAGCTACCACTGCTTTTTTTAACCTAATAAAATATTTTTGATCACTAACGATCGCACGCTCAACTGTTTAGTGTATCGCAACCTGAATTAAAATTTTAGCCTTAGACTATGCAAACTGTTAGTCTTAAAAGTTTGACCGGAGCTGCCAGCATACGAAATCTAAACCTGTTTTCATACAATTATGAAATACGAATGAAAATTATATCATCTCTGAATATGTAATTGTCACAAGCAATTAACTAACATTCCTATAATTAACATACCTATAAACAAACTTTCGTAAATATTCTCAGAAGAACAAATAAATAATATAAGTCTATAATAGACTGAAATAAGAACAAAAAGAGTTTAATTTTATAACATTAAGATTAAGCGATAGTTAGGTTGGGGTGGAGTGATAAAAATTCGATCAAGAAAATGAATTGTTAAATTTCATCCGAAATGTACAGTGAATGTAAAATTTTCATAAAAAATATCATGGAATTAGCACCTACACTAAAATAGTTCGTATAACAGTTACTTTAGTAGTACCTATAACAAATTATTTAATTGTTACTTTTCACGTATTTAAAATGTTTTTTTTTTAAATTTCCATGTATTTGTTAGTGATAAAATTATAATTGTTATCATCAGTTCTTAAGTGTCTTTATTACGGCTTAAATATAAAGGAAAATGTACAAAGAAATTATAATGCAATAATACTATTAATAGTAATAACATTTATTGGATTGAAGAGAATTTAGTATTTATTTTTTTACGACCGATTTTTTCAAAAATTTTCAACAATTTTAAATTTTAAAACTACTTTGTCTAATGGACTTATAAAAATTATGAGACTTTTGACCAATAAAAACATTTTCCTATGGAATTTAGTTTTCTTAAGTTCTTTGGTCTTAAGTTTTCTTTGGTTTCAATGGCGAGGATTAAAAAAACAAAGATTTTTTTTTAAAGTTTTTTTTACAAACACTCTCGGCATTATGTACCAACATGATGATCATAATTTTTAGCAATGCTTGTCCTTAATTAGGAATGAAACAAGGAACAACCTTATATTTCTTAAAAAAATGTATTATATTAAAAGTTTCACACTTCAGAAAATTCACGTGAGAAATTAAACATAAATACTAGCTTAAAATGCACGACTTTTTTACCATCAGAAGTCTTTTAGTAATCAGTTCCATACTATTGCTTATTAGAATGTGTTTTAAGCTTTGGCATGGATTACAGAAAAAATTAGCCGGTCAAAAATGTTTTTTAATGAAAAAGATGAAAAGAAATATAACATTATTATAAAAATTTAATTCAGTGCAAAAGTTTGTAAGTTTGGATAAGTAGACTTCAAGATATTTTATTTTTTTCATAGTGATTCATAAAAAACTCAAATTCTTCGTCTATCCAAACGCAAAGAAATTGTTTTTTTATAAAGGGTTATTCAGTAGGTACATAACAATTTCGTATTTTAATACGAACGCACCCTTAAACTTTTTGCTGGTCTGTCAATGTCAAAACGTCAGTCAAGGTTTATATTTTTATCATTGTGAAGTTCATGAACAAGAAACTTTTGAAAATTATCTTAATTATTCTGTGTTTTATTTAAATACAAAATTGTTATGTGCCTTTTGAATAACCCTTAACTAATTATTATTTTATTATGACTGAAACTCTTTTGTTCAAATTTATTATGACAACAGCAGTTCACTTTTTTTTTACGGCCGTCGTAATAACTTAGGGGGTTACCCTTTAATGCGATTGCACAGCTAGAACGACATAGGTTGGGGATAAAATGGTGAGGTAGGGGATTTAGGACGGTGGAACGGGAGGGAAGCGTCTGGAGTGTCGGTGAACATTGTTTTTGAACTGCTGAAGGTTATACTTATCAGGAAACAGATCGGCCGGCAATGCTTTCCACATTACTGATATTCGGAAGATAAAAGACTGCTTAAATTTCACTGTTCTCCACAAAAGGGGCTGAACGGTATACTCGTGAGCGCGTGAAGCTTGGCGAGTGTTACGGGGATCGACTAAAAGTGGAGGTATAAGTTCTTTTAGTTCCTTACTACATTTACCATGAAAATATCGATAGTAAATACTGAGTACTCCGACATTTCGGCGATGCTCAAGGGAGTCTATAGAAGCTGAAACGGCTTCATCTCGCATGTTTTTGAATACGATTGAGCAAGGCTAAATGGGATTTAGGAGACCCAGCCCAGATATGCGAATTGTATTCAAGACGGGGACTGATATATGCCTTGTAAATCGACAGTTGCTTTAACACAATCATTTCTAGTGAAAGTAGAAGATAAATAAAATTCGAATTAGTGTTTTTTGATATTTTCAGAAGGGAAAAAGCTAAGGGAATTCCATCAGCCGTAAAGTTGACAGTCCTTTGGGATGCGAATGGAGTTATCCCAATCGACTACAACGGCAAGGGAGGTACCATCATTGGCGTATAATAAGCTACATTTTTGGATACACTTATGGCACCGATCGCAGAGAAATGTCCTGAAATGGCTATGTCCTTCTTCCTTATTCAGCTTATTCACAGGACCAAGTCTAGAATTTGTAATTCTCCTCCAATAAAAACCGAAACTGACATGAAAAGGATATTCGACGGACGCACACAGCGAAGTGATGGTTGAATACAACATCTTCACTAGCGACCTGGCTAAGCCTGAGAACTAGCTGAAAATGGTTTCAGGTAATTTAACAGGTACTATTCTAATTAGAGAATTAAAATAAATCTACAAAAAATAGAAGCATTATAAGACTTACTTTTTACCCTCTTGAGATTTACTACTTCATGATTGAATTGTCGAATTGAATAGCTGGAATGAAAAAAACTTATTTTTAAGGACAATTCATATTATTTTATGAAGAAATGTGATTCAGTAATCAAGACCTAGTACCATCTAATTTTTCATTTTCCAAAACCCTTAAGCTTGAAATTGTATGCAACTATGTCAAATATTGGACTACTTTTACTGCCAAATGCATTTCGATACTGAATCGTCAAATTTGAGTTTGCCAAATTTTTGTATTTTCAGTCTAATACCAGCTTTATGAAAGTTTGTCAAATTAAATGTGCGCAATTGTAAAATATGTAGAATACCTAATTGAAATTCGGATATACCGTGATTAGACCAATTATTATTATTTAAGTAAGCATATTTCTTCCAAGATATCTCAGGTGCGCCGTTCAATGATACTGCTACCTCTATTATTGTTCAACATTTGTGAGTGTAATGAAGAAGCCATTAAGGCACTCAAGGTCTAGTTCGTAGACCTTGATAAAGAACACTTCAGGGAAGGAACTGCAAACCTGAAGCACCATTACGCCAAAGGCACTGAACTTGGAGATGATTATGTCGAAAAATGAAGTATGATAAAACTCGAATTGTGCTCTTTCACATCGAAATAACTAACTCATAAAACCACGATCCATTTTTTTTGAGTCCTTAAGACACGCAGTTATATTCATTCCCCGTTAGGTTAGGTTAGGTTGAGAAGGGTGGACTGAAGCAATGTGCCCCAGTCCATCACGAGAGATCACTGTGGATCCATTGTGGTCCCCTCGTATAAAACGAGTAGATCGATGATCCACAATTGAGGGTTTATTTAGCACGATCTTTTTTCTGATCTAATACTGTAAGTATCCTTAGCAACAGTGTCTAATCGCTGACATTTAAAATCAATCGTAGATTCACACTTGTGTATATTCAGACCGTTTGTATTCAGAGACGTGCAAGCTTGCATCGCGACTACTTATACACTAAAAAAAAGTGGGCACTAGCATTCGACCGATTTCCTGTATCCTCAACCTTTTAATCCAATTAATCTAAAAGGCAAAACTAGATTCAATATGGAAATCAAATTAAATCTATTCGTCTAAACGTGCAACCATCAAGATCTCGAGTCTCTCGCAACATATATGCAAATTAACGATGAATCGAGAATTAAAATTCGCAAATAAATCAAACGAACCAAGATCATCTAAAATAGAGTTTTTAAGCAACCACAATATCGTAATCTAAACAAGATTTTCCCGTTCGCCTTAGCTAACTTTTAGACCTACAGTAGAACCTAACACCTTGAAAGGCCTATACCAAAGTTGCTTGACTTTCGCAGCAAAATTCGTTATAGCCCAATCGCAAATTATTGGGCGAGATCAATCATCAATTCTTGATTGATAGGCAATTATACGATCCAAAGCTAATTACTAGATGCAAAAATTGATACGCTAACATATTTTTGACAAACCTGTTCAATTGATGCATTTGTTAAAATGCTTTTAAATGTTAATGACAACGATGACGACTACCATCACGCAATATCAGAGATATTCAAAATTTTGCTGCTGCCATGACCTTTAATAGTAGATCTCAGCCACGCAGTATATTTGTTGTAGTTTGTCAAAATCACATGTAGTGTGGTCAATATAAAAGCCTCGGTTTTCTCCGTTGGATCATCAGTTTCACAGTAGCTTCTCAGTTATCAAGAGCCACCATGTTCAAGTTTGTAAGTATCACAACTGTTTTCTGCTCTCGACAAATTGACGAATTTAATTAAATTGGATAAATTAATTCGTTAACAGGTTGCAATTGCCGTCCTTTTGGCCTTAGCCCATGCCGATCATATCGACAAGGATGCTCAAATCCGTAGCCAAGCCAGCGATATCACCCCAGAAGGTCAATATGCTTTCTCATACGAAACCTCAAACGGAATTGCCGCCCAAGAACAAGGTGTAGGAGGTGTTCAAGCCGCCGGATCAGCTTCCCACGTCTCACCCGAAGGTATCCCAATCCAACTTACCTACACCGCTGACGAAAATGGTTTCCATCCAGCTGGCGCTCATTTGCCAGTACCACCAGCAGTACCAGAAGCTATCTTGAGGTCTTTGGCTTGGATCGCTGCCCATCCACAACAAGCAGAACGTATTGAATACGTACAACGTCCAAAATACCAATTCTAAATTGTTCCTGGATTTGTAAATAAACTCCCGATTTAGCTGTAATATTTTTAGTGTTTTTTATTTAAACTAAAGAAGTTCTAGCCAGCTTAATGCATCCCAATGATATCCATATGGGAAATAGTTCGAATCAGAATGCAAGTTCTCTTTGAAGAACGATAACTGTAGGCCTTCAAAAAGAACGACTTAAAGCTTGATTTTCTTAAATCTAAGGCCGTATGGAAAGAAGATTCTGGAATCAATCCCAATATAGCAAACAAGTTGTGCTGATACTCAGCAACACGCCAACAAATTTTGTATTATATAAAGTTGTAGAAATCTAACAATAACACATAACTAGCTTAACAATGTCGCGGGTTCTAATCCTATAGCAAAAAATTGTATTGTCAACAAAAGGAGATCCACGTCAGAATTAACATTTCTGCTTCACCAAAGTGGGTTATAGATGAACTTGAACTGAATGCATTTGTTTCATTTATTCGACTTTCCTTAATTTAAAAATAAAAAACTACAGATAAACAAAACCATGAAATAAATAACAATAAAATCAACTTTATGTCTAGATTAGGTTTTTTTTCCCCACAAAAATTTAAAATTTATCTTTTTCGTGGCGTTTCAAGAGAAACATGTTTTTTGTAGACTTCACTTTCACTTTTGAATTTTGCTAAATAATTCTGAAATATTTGTTTTTTAAGAATCGGAATTAAGTTTCCTTCTACAATGCACAAAAAATAGTTTTATTCTTTTAATACTGTTATTTTCTATGCGTTTATAAATAAACTGTGTTTTGTTGCTTTTTGGTAGAATTTTTAATATTGGTAACATTTTAAGTTGTTTTCATAACAACATGAAATTTTACTTTTCTTTTGTTTAATCGATTTCTAGCTTACATGCTTGGGGTTTTAGGGGTTAACCCTTTCGATCCGAATGGTAGGTACATATATGTACCAGTAAAAGTTTAAGTTTGTGGATAGTGTGTCATACATAGAGTTACTTAAATACTAAAATTAAACGTATTTTATTGATAGCATCACAAGAAGAATATAATATTTCTTTATTTATTCACATATTAATTTCTACAGGTTGGATGGTACAGTATTTTACCAGTTAACAGGGCGGGTGGTACAGTGGAGTACCACCACCCCACTGGTTCCCCAACACTTGCATCCATATCTTTGTACCTCAGATATGTTTAATATGATACGTA
The DNA here is from genome assembly GCA_951812415.1 of Beris morrisii. NCBI lineage: Eukaryota > Metazoa > Arthropoda > Insecta > Diptera > Stratiomyidae > Beris > Beris morrisii. Next base: position 31,569,012 of record OX638310.1, read on the forward strand.
TGACATATTCCACTTATTCAGTTTATCTTAGCTTTACCACTCGAAAGCCGGGCGAAAGGGTTAAAAACCCCTTCAGGGAGAAATCGCTGGATTTAGCGTTACGAGTCATTCCTCGGTATTAACGACCTATGTATAGTTGTTCTCTCCATACGGTAAAAAGCAAAAAAAAAGTGTTATAAATATTTTTAATATTTTCTTATGCAGGAATTTGAGGTATGTATCAAGTTGAAAATTTGTATAAAATTCAAGCCAACATTTTTGGTCGTTGTAGTTATAGTGCGAATCCTGTTACATGAGGGTTTTCAGGGTCTTTCAAATTCTTCAAAATTTCTTTTGAAATATCAGATATTTGCCTTCCATTGCTCCATAACAAATCTTAACACTACAGAAAGCTAATATCATACCTTTTTTAATCGTTGAAAATTTAACACTTCTTTTCACAGCTTTTCTGAGATATTAAAATTTTTAAATTTTTCACTGTTCGTCGTCGCGAAATAGGGACGTAACATTTTAAATATTAAATAAATATTATTATTTATATATTTTTTATCTGTATGAAGTCGTTAATTACTTTATTATTTCAATAATACAGTATTGTAATCAACTTTTGAAAGCCCTGAGATTTTGTATGTTAAAATTTTAGGACTAGTAGAGTAGTAGCTGCAAAAAAAAATGTCAATCCGTCTGTCCGCCATACACAAAACCATTTGAAGGATAGATAGATTAGGTAAACCCATATATTTTAGGGGGTGGAGGTGTGAGGAGGAGGGGAGAGCGTTTAAGACGAAAAATCTTGGTGTCTACATCTTAGGAACCGCTTATGCTAGGAGGCTGAAACTTGGATTACAATATCTTCCGAACCAATTGTGCTAAAAAAATAAAATTTCGTTTTTGTATATAAGATAAGTGAAGTCTATTGAATGTACAATTTTTGAGGAGGGAGGTGGAGTTCGGAAATGAGGGATATATATTTTTAAAAAAATTGAATTTTTGTATCTCAAGAACCGTACTATATAATTATGATTATCTTAAATATTTTACAGGAGGTGGGCCCAGCATGCCTTTAACAGAGAAAATATTTGGCCTGGTGGGATAGCGGGTGACGCTGGGAGGAGGTGGAAAGCAAAAAAACTTTATTTCTCAAAAACCGCTAAGAATAAAACGCTAAAAATTAACGACTATATAGAACAAATGCAGAGGTATCATCAAAATATTTAATTTTTGGTAGGTGTGGCAAGAAATGTGGGTGTTGGGGTGGTTTTTTATATCTCAGAAACTGCTTTTAGAAAATTGAAACTTAATACGTATATGTAGATGTACTACAGAAGTATTTAAAGCAAAAACAAATCCGATTTTCTTTGGAGTGCATAGGTGGATTAAAAAAAGTATCTGTGAAAGGGTTTTTCCACATTATCACGAATTACGTTATATCTTTTAGGAATGTTGATTTATCAGATTACTTTTACTTTTGTGGGCTCTTTATATAAGCGCCTTAACACTTTTTTTTCCAAATTTTTCGATTTCCAACCCCTACAAGGGTGTAAAGTGGTTGTGTACAATTTCACGAATTTCGTTATATTTCTTTATGTCTAATGGGATTTCGAATTCACTTTCATTTCTAAGGGCTTTCGGGGAAAAAACAGATTGAAGCATTTTTCGATATCAAACCACCGGGGTGGGGTGTAAAGTATTGTTCAAGTTTGCACGAATTCCGACAAATCTGTTAGGTTTTAATGAGATATACGAGTATAATGATCTTAAAATTAATTTCAGGATTTTACAATATTCAACCTCTAAGAGGGTGTAAGACGATTTTGTACGTTTTTACGGATTGCGACATATTACTTAGGTCAGATGAGATATCGAATTGCTTTTTACTTTTTCTTTATCCTAATCGCCTAAAATTCGGTTTCAAAATGTTTTGATGTTCAACCCCTAAAGAGCTTTGCCAATATTTTCTTCCCTTTGTTTTTATTGAAATTGAAAAAAATACGTAAATAAATAAAAAAAATCTGCCAACAGTTTAGGCGCAACTTTATTATTATTTGGGTCCGGAAAATTATTTGGGTCCGGATTTGCGTTTTTTGGCAACAATTACACTGAAAATGAAATCTAATTTTTTTTCGTCCGAGGGTCGGTTCTATGCCTTACAAACTTTTGGGCTGGTATAAAATTCAATTTGATATCTCAACGGACTTAAGAGATATGACGAAATTTGTGATAATGTATGCAACACCTTTACACCACTTGGAGGTTGAATATCAAAATATCGTGAAACAATTTTTAGGCCATTAAAAAAAATCAGTATACGCAAAAACCAATTTATGAAAACAAATACAATGCTTTTTACACCCATTTCGGGATTGAATTCCAAACAATCATGAAATCCCTTTTTAGGGGATTACATAATTAGCCCATAGAAGTACAAACCAATTTTATATCTCATCAGACCTAATAGGTATGTCGGAATTCGAGAAACGGCAGCAATCTCTTTACGAGTGGGTTGAATGTCAATAATTTTACCATTTACACCCGCACGACACCACCGTCCCTCAATTTTTAGGATACTTCCCTGATATGCCCAAAAACATACAAGAAGTTTCAGCTTTGTGGCATAATAAATCATTCAGAAGATATGGATTTTAAAATGTCTCGAGAATATAACCTTATTTGGCCTCCATTTCCGCGTCGCTCTACCCAAGTTCACTATTTTCTCTACAATTTTTTCCACCTATCATAGTTCTATATAAATTCCAAATTTTAACTACCTATCTTCCTAAGCAGTTCCTGAGAAATGAAAACCAATTTCTCATCTAAAACGCTCCCTCCACCCACCACTCACTCCTCCACCCACCACTTAAAGGTGTTCACCCAATCTACCCACCAAACTAATTTGAATTTAGTAGCTCAAAGGGTTTGTTAGATATGAGCATTTAACAAGATTGCGTACGGCGGACAGCGTATGGCGAACAGACGGACTGATATTTTTTTTTGTTCAAAGGTTATAGGTTTTATACTCTAAGATATTATCATTTTTATACATTATAAATAAAACGATATCATTCCTTTAGAAATCGATTTCTCGAAGTGCTTCATTAATTGCCAGTTTTCACAATTTCTTCGGTGGCTCTAAAAGTTAGAGCTGATTATTTTGAAAACTAGTTTCATTCACTTTTCACAACTATATTTCACTTTCACTTAAAAGCGGTAATATACAACGCCCTTCATTGTGCACTTTCTTATACTGAAGATATAGACTACATTAAACCGAAATGCCGAACGTCCTAAAGTATTTAATTCAGTTTACACATTTCCAACCAGCCATTATTAATGTTTTTTTAATTTTGATTCTCTAATATGATACAACTTGTATAGGTTGCATTATAAAATAATTGAATTCTTCGCAATGTGTTAAAAAACATTTCGAGAGCTTTGATCATGTATATAGCTACATTTCCGTACGACATGATATACAATACATGAAAATGCAAAATTTAAGGGTAGAATTCTTTGTAAATATCAAGGTGGTCACAATATTAGCAATACCCGTATTGGAAAAACGAAACAGTCAGGTAAACTCTTTTCCCATCAAAATCAAAAATTGTGTAAATAATAATCATACAGTAAATTTATGCATGAAGAAAAAAAATCATGGCTAGCATAATTCTCAACAGGTTATAATACGCTACAAAGAGCAACACACAGGAAACGGATGAAAATATTAATTTTTTCAAAATGCAAAATGAATACCTAAAATTTGTTCATGATCTTGAGCAACTCGATTTCGGATCAACAAATTGAGCGAATTGGTTTCGATCTTACGAATTCGTCAGAAATCACACGACCAAAAATAGTGTCGTCAATATGTATAAAAGCCACGATTTTCTTAGATGAATTATCAGTTTAACAGTAGCTTCCCAGTTATCAAGAGCCATCATGTTCAAGTTTGTAAGTATCACAACTGTTTTCTGCTCTCGACAAATTGACGAATTTAATTAAATTGGATAAATTAATTCGTTAACAGGTTGCAATTGCCGTCCTTTTGGCCTTAGCCCATGCCGATCATATCGACAAGGATGCTCAAATCCGTAGCCAAGCCAGCGATATCACCCCAGAAGGTCAATATGCTTTCTCATACGAAACCTCAAACGGAATTGCCGCCCAAGAACAAGGTGTAGGAGGTGTTCAAGCCGCCGGATCAGCTTCCCACGTCTCACCCGAAGGTATCCCAATCCAACTTACCTACACCGCTGACGAAAATGGTTTCCACCCAGCTGGCGCTCATTTGCCAGTAGCCCCAGTAGGACCACCAATTCCAGAAGCTATCTTGAGGTCTTTGGCTTGGAACGCTGCTCACCCAGAACAAGAACAACGCATTGAACTTGTACAACGTCCAAAATACCAATTCTAAATTGTTCCTGAATTTGTAAATAAATACTTGATTTAGCTTTAAATTTTTACAGTTTTTTATTACATATTCCTATCGAAACAACAATTTGTTTTAAAACAAGTTCGAAAAAGCATGGCATGTTAACATTTCTTTTAACAAAATAGAAATCCTGTTTTGGTATTAAACTGATATTTACAAACGGTCATTAATTACTGCGGATTACTTTGGGGAATGCGGTTGCTATGGACGAAGTTGTATGGAGCAGAGGAAACAGTCCCCTAGAGATACTACTTGGAAGCAACCGATCAATAATGACCATCTCATACATGTCATTATGGCGCCCAGTGTAGGGCACTCTCATGAACATTCTGGTCAAAATTTATATTTTTATGGACAAGCATTGATGTTAAGGCCTTTCACTCTCATCTCACTATTAATCGTTGAACCAAATACTAACCCTCGTTTCCATAGAATATAAGGGGTTTCAGAATGCTTATAAAAAAAAATTTGCCAGCAGTCTGGGCGAAACTTTATTATTTTTCGGGTCAACGTTCTGATAGCGGTTAAAATGGGGTCGCGCTAAAATGCTTACGCAACTGCTACATATAACACGTGAATTACGAAATTGAGTCATACTTCAGGAAGCGGTCAAATTCAGAGTATAACATCAGTTGTTTTGAGATTAGGAGGTTTTTTAAAAAGGTTACTTTGTAGAAATCAAAATATTTAAAATAGAGATTTTTTTCCGATTAAACATATGAAAAGTCCGTTTAGACGACTCAAATTTCGATATATTATTTACACGAAAGTCCATTAAAGTAAAAACCAATTTGCTGCCTTTTCATCACTGAGAGATATTACGAATTGTGAAACATATTCAAACCCATTACATCCACTTGAAGGTTGTATTTCGAAAAATTGGAAATAGGTTTTATACGATTATAATCAGACACCAGAGATTTTATAAATTTTTTGGAAACGTAAGCAGCCCCTTCATACACCCTTCAAGGTTGAATTTCGAAAAATTGTGAATTGGGTTTTTAGGCCTTTACATGAAATACCCGTAGAAGTAATAACCAATTTTACATCTCATCACAACTAAGGAATGGCGAAAATTGTTAAAACGTAGGCAACCCTCTTACACCGCCTTGGCTGCATATCCAAAAATCCTTAAATTAGTTTTTAGATAAATAATATAAAGAAAGGCCGAGGAAGTAAAAACCAATTCGATGTTTTATCACTTCTAAGAGATATGACGGAATTCGTGATAACGTGTTCAACCCTTTGTACCCTGTGGACGATACTTTAACCATCTAAATGCCGCACAAAATTATTATAATGTTTATTGTAAATTGGACCCGTTAGGTCAACTAATAAATGCACTTAGCATTAAAGTCTGACCGTTAGGTCGAATTTGTTAACCATAAGAATTTGTATAAAAAAGAATTTGTAAAACTTGGTAGGAGAGAACCAAGACTGATATTGGTTTAGGTAAATAAATTAGTTTTTTAGTTGAATAAAATTATTAGTGAATTGACATCAAAAGAGACAGTCGTTTTCTTTCCGGCATTATACGCAAACCTAAACGCTCTTGTCAGAGCGCGAAAAGAGTAAAAGAATCCGTCCCCAGTTCTTGTTAGAACTAAAGACGCGAACCAAAGAGTAAAGCGATTTCGCCCCAGTTCTTATAAGAACTCATGGCGACTTAAGCAAGCACTTAACAAATAACAGCTCTTATTAGAGCTGCCAAAGGGTTCGCCCCCGGACGCAGGCGACCTTTGGGTTACAGACGGGTCAGTATACGGCCCACGCAACATTCACCCCCGGACACCGGCTACCATCAGGGACTCAGATTGTAGTCCGTTATTCAGGTAGCTCTTACAAAGTTCATTAGAAGGTTCGAATAATATAGTTTCGGTGGAACTTGCGAATTTCAGCTATTTTGAATTAAAGTTAAATATTTTGGGACTCTCTCAATTTTGTACTAGTAAACGCTTTTTCGACTACTTTGCCCACCCATCACTCAACTTTAAAATCTTATTTGAAGGTAGATTACAAAAAGCAGCCATTGTCACAGACAATAGCACGTACCGAGATGACGAGTGCCATACTACAAATGTGTACCCACTTTTGAAAATAAGCTGGCAAACGTCTTAGTGTTTTGGCTTAACAATAGTTTCAAACTACAATAAAACTTGCACGCTTTAAATAAAATACAGGATCGAAATTTAAAAAAACTTTTACTGTTGACTGCGATTCACTGCTATAGTCCGGAAGCTCTTGCAAGAGATTGAAAATGGATTTGAATTCAATGCATCGAAAATCCAGAGCGGTAGTTCTCAATTTCAATTATGTTATAGAAAAATTACAATTATAACATAATTGAGAAGCACTGATGTTCTTCGATTTTTTTTGACCCCGATCCCATTCAGATCCCTAGTTAATTTTTTGGTATGTTTTGTAAAACAGTATAACCAATAAAATATAAAAAAATAAAAAAGAAAATTTTGAGATATTCAAGGATAAGGACAAAATCGTTATCGTTGAAAAAAAATTTCAAGGATAATTTTTATTCGTATTTTTCTATATTGCGACAATCTCCCCCTTTAAAATAAGCCCTATTTTATTATTCTAGGATAAAAATTACCAGAGATATGAATTTTCAAAGAGGAATCGGACACCATTTTTGCGAAAACTTTAACATACTATAACTAACAAAAATTATTAAAAAATAATAAAGTAAAATTAGATAGAAACAACAAATTGAAATCGTATTTTTTTTTCACTAATTCTTCGAGTACATAAATTTTCAAAAGAATCGGCGATGGTAAGGTCACACTTTTGGCGATTCTTGATGGAATGACCCTATACCGAGTTATATGCATTGTAATGATCATAGCCATGAAATACTTATCATTTATTTATACTTAAACATAAGGCGAACCACATTCGCTCCTGTCTTGAATATAATTTTCATAACTGGCCTGGGTATCTCAATGTGTGAAGATTGCTCTTCTTGGCATATATTTTCAATGAAGTCGGTACCTTAGTTTCTCAACGGTTTCAGATACTTTCGCTAGGTATATTGTGAAATACAATTAGTTCTTCACCTGCCACACGTGACTCAATGCGAAGTCAAGGACTGCTCTGCTTCTAGCAAGTCCTTTGTAAGTAAGGGTGAAACGAAAACTAAAAATCTGCCAACAGTCTGGGCGCAACATTATAATTTTTTGAGGTGGTTAAAGTTTCGGTGCGTCAGAAGTACTTACGCCACAGCCAACTGTAAGACATGCATTTCGTTTTTGGATCATAGTCGGGAACGTGGTCAGAGGTATCCTTTAAAATTAACCTAGAGGCTAGTTAGAAAATTAAATGTCAAGGTGTGTCACCCACAAAAAAAAATTTGAACTGCATATTCAACGGGTTTGTGAGCTAAGAGTCTTCAAACGCGTTTGCGTTCAGCGTATATGGCGGACAGACGGGCATTTTAGGTCTACTAGTCCAAAACATAAAAATACAAAATTTCGGGGTGCCAAATTTTTTCGAAATTTCAGATTACTTTGTTATTAAAAAATAATAAAGTAAAAATGAAAATTGTCATACTTAAAATGTAAACAGAGGCCAGTTCTCCATTTCACTTTTTTCAGACCACCACAAAACTTTCAAAGTTTTCAATTGAAAAAGTCACCAATTTTATGCACCTATACCTGGAGTAATTCCATACAGTGTACACCGCCTTCTGAACCTCGACAGGGCCCTAAGCCCCAGTGGCTATAAAGGAACTAAAAGACTGTAAATAATCTTCCCGGAAATGCCGTACCATTGTATCAAAAATGACGTCAAAATCGTACGTTTATAATTTTGCATTTCGGGTAATATCACACGCTCTGTTGGTCGAACAAATTAATCAGCTGAAATCAAAATTATGTACATATTTTAATTTTAATAACGCAACACCAAAATAGGCAACCTATAAAACGCATGGCAATAGCTTGGCCTTCATTCAAAAACTTTACTTGAAAGACTCACGCAGCTAAAAACAAATTTTGTGAGATAGCCAGGTAATATAGGTGTATTTATTTTTATGTTAATTTCCATATTAAAATTCCATTTATTTAATTTGATGGTTTTTTCGAAGCTTTTTTTTGGTAATATTTTTCTTTATTGAATTCGGAAAATTAGTGCTATGGGGAGATTGATAATGAAAATCGAAAACCAGTTATTGTCTTATTGCGACAAATATTAAAAATAAACTGTGCCAATTTGGTTTTTTCGATTTTGAGCAATTCGCGATTAAAAAAGTGAAAAAGATAATAGTGAAATAACAAAAATTTTACAATGGATAGATGAGAAATATTTTTATAACCTCAAAATATGTTTTTACGGCCTTCAAAGAAAAACTAAAAAAATTTTGAGACTTCGCCGCACCTATACCCTGGCACAGAGGTTCATAAGAAGTTTAATTCATTATTTTGTCTTACTTACACTCCGGTGGGAAAAAAACAGTATGAAACAGCGTGGCTAGTTTTATTTTTCATACTTAGATGGCGTTGAGTCTATATTCAAGTTAATAAGGTACATTCTGCTCTACACTGTTAGTATAAGAACGTATAATGGTTTTGAACTTCTAGAAATTTGAACCTTAACAGTTTTCCAAATTGCCGACTTCGCACAACTATTTCAAATAGTGGCACGATATTGTACACTATCTCCAAAAATATTTGTCAAAATACTTTTAATTCACAAGTACCCACAACTTCAAAACTTTCTAAACAAATTTTATCTTTTAAAAATATTGTGATCAACAGAAAAAAAACATAATGTTGAAAAACTCTTAAAATAGAACCTATATTTTATACGGAGCAACAAAATGGGTATTGAAACTAGAACAGACAACACCCTATCCTATTCTTAATTGTTCTTTATATAAAATATCCAAAACGCAACTACTTGTTCTTACTTTTGATTTGAAACAATATGCTGTCCGGTACTAAGAAACCGACTAATTATTATAAAACACTTCTAAAAGAAAACACGTAAGCTACTTAAATAAGAAGATAATCCCAGTTTATTACGTAATCGTCATCGATTCTTACGACGTCCACAAGCTATTCATATTTCGAAACTGGCTGTCACACTAATTTCAGACACATCTTTACCAAAAAACCACATTTCGATTCTATTCTAAACTAATATTTTACAAATTTCCACATTTTTTTATAAATAATTTTTATTACCAAAGCCGGAAGACCAAAGTTGAACGATTGAATAGCTTCCATAGCTTTTAATGTTATAAAATTTTTATCTGAAAATTAAATTCCTCACTAACAAAGAGTTTTTCCAGAACATCAATAGTTTCTGTTAAAACAATTTGAAACGATTTTATCGATATCATCATTCTACGCAACACTGGAAACATAAACTTCCGTGTTTTCTTCTAAATTTATCTCATCTCGAATGACCATAAAACCCATGCGAGCTTATATTAAAACTCATAAAAATAGACCATAAGGCCAAAAATTAACAATTCAAATAGTTTTATTCATTTGAAAAAATTTTATATAAGTAATATAAAATATTGGACGAAAAAGGAAATATAATTATTAATCGAACTCTTAATTTTTTAAGACTCTTGAAGTGTACTCGTCGCTTTTTAAGGAATAAGTTTTCTATTCTATTCCTCTATTTTCGGTGTCACTTAAAGAAAGACCAGATATTATAACCCACAATACATCCACAGTGCCTTTCCGAATTATCATCGAATAGGCCAAACCGCGATTTGACCTATCGTGCTAGAAGAGACTCTCGATTTTCTTGATTCCATAAAACAGGAATATAATCCTCTATACTAGACAGGTAGAGATTGCGCTGAAACATATCCACACTCAAAGAAAAAATATGATTATGGCCACCATATTTTGGGAGAACCTTACTATGATTGAGGTTATAGTTGCCACAACCATGTTACAACATGTAACACAGTTGTACTAACTGAATGTATGTTTGTAATAACTATAGGTCTATAGCAAAAATTTTACAACTTAGTTACTAGAACTATGGTGTTTGTTTTTAGGAAACATGCAATGTTTGGCTCAAACAAAATTATGGTTGTGAAAACCTAGTTGTGTGATTAACGCAACCATATTTTTTATTGGAACGATTACATCAATCATAAAAATTCTGTAACAAAGTTACTAGAAACATAGTTATGTTTTTAGGAAACATGTTTTGTTTGGCTCAATCAAAATTATGGTTGTGGAAACCTAGGTATGTGATTCACGCAACCTTCTTATTTATTAGAACGGTTACGCCAACCATAAACATCATGTGACATGGTTCCTAGAAATATATAATGAAAGTATAAAAATTACCAGAGATATGAATTTTCAAATAGGTCTCGGACACCATTTGAGCAAACTTTAACATACTTTCACATACTATAACTAACAAAAAAAATTAGATAGAAACAAAAAATTGAATTTCAATTATTTTTTTTACTAACTCTTAAAGTACAAAAATTTTCAAACTTCTAATTCTAATGTCGCACTGATCATATTCATGCTTATCACAATCACAGTATGGTTACGGCAATCATAATATGTAAACTAACATGATTGTACTGACCATCTCTAATCAAATGCTATAGTTACACTGATCGTTCAAAGTTATGTCAATTATAGTATGGTTGCGACAATCATATCTAATATCTTACCTTTCATGATTGCACACACCATATCTGGTATGGTTGTGGAAATTATTTTATCAAATTTTATGGTTCCACTGATCATAGAATATTGTTGTCGTGATTATAATATGCTTTTACATCATGTAACGAGAATGATTGGTACAACAATATTAAATTTCAGTACGGATATATGTTTAATGCAACCATACTATGTTTTTACGAATTATATGCTATGGCTAGGAGCATCATATCCATGATCATTGGAAACATATCAGTTTTACAATAGTTAGAAGAACTTTAATATAGTCAATGCAACCTTGGAATAAACATAGTTTTTCTTTCAGTGCAGATAGTGTTAGTGATCACTGATCAGATATCCCGTCTACACATTCATAACAGTGATCTATTATCTAATCGATAAGGAAGTTTCAACTTTTTAGCATAAGATAAATATTCCTTACATTTAAAACCATAAAGTTATATCAACTACTGTTTTCGCCTCCCCACCATATGTGCCCACTATTAAATAAATGTTGTGATAGTTTGCACTTAAATTACATTTTATCAATTCAATTCGAATGAATCAATTATTCAATCCTACCTAACCTCTGATTAGTAGGACATAATTATTTTAAATTATTTCATTTGTTATTTAAAATCTTATCTATTACTAATTGTAATTTTTTTCGGAAGTAATTCAAGGCCTTTAATTTTTCTTTATTTTATTTTGAGGCTATTCTATTTGAAAACGTAAGAAATTTGATATGTTTTGAACAACAGTATAATGTAAAAAATATATGTAAATAAATGAAAACATTTAAATTTATTCATTTTAAGATATTCAATGATAATGAAGAAAATCGTTATCCTTGAAAAAACATTGCAAGGATAATTATCATTCGTATTTTTTTTATATTGTGGCAAACTTCCCCTTTAAAATAAGTTCCATGTTATTATTATTTGATAAACATAGTCACGATCGGCTGCAAGCCAATCGTATGATACTCTAGATGAAATACTGAACTCCGATTTATATTTTAGTTGGGAATATATAAAAAGAATGAGGAGTGCACATACAATTATTGCATGACCTTTTATTTACAGGTAGAAACTATTGTATAGTAGCTACTCGATGGATGTTTAAACGATTTCTTGAGTTATAGTGAGTTCCATAAATTAAGTTAGGACATTTTTACAGAATTTTTGTATGGCAACGACATGAAGGACTTATGGGATATTTTTCATATTAATACTATCAGCTGCAACAATTATAAAATCAACGTATACATAATTTCAAAGTCGTAACTTAAAGCATTCTAAAATTATCGTTCAATATTGATGAACATGTGTTGTAAGGACTTTTGTATGACAGCTACCCGAAGAAGTCGACGGATGGCGCTAATTACTGAACCTAGTCTTGCTTTTGATATAAAAGTAATTGCAGTAAAATTTTGAATCCCTGCTTTAACTCGTACTAGAGTTATAGTGGATTCTGTAACTTGCATATGTTTTTGAAGGACTATTGTAGGCTGCTACACGAAGGACTCGGCTCGGTTCTATGCGTTACAAACTTTATATGATTTCATCTAGAGTATAAAAATTGGATATAGGAAGAATTCGCAAAATACTGTAATACTTAACAAAAACATGACAGCAAAAAATTTTATTTGTATTTTTACTGATTCTTTGAATGTACAAAACTTCAAAAGAATTTGTGCGATCCCACAGTCGCTTGAAGGTTTCTCACTATCCACTGAACAATAGAGGTAGTTGATGTAATAGATAAAAGTAAGAGGAACCAAAAGCTTTAAGATAAGCATGAAATTGTGTAATTTAAAGTCGCATTATTTGTTGATTTCTAAATATTAACATCTAAAATTAAATTTATTGTAGTTATTTTTCAACACTTCACACTAGACATCACATTGTCGCTTTGATCGGCACGCAACATCGCGCTGCCATTAGACGACGTTGCACCGACTAAGATAGGGAATGATTTTAAGGTTGTCTCGACGTTGGCATAACTATGATGCGACCCTAAGCCAACCCCTATAAAACCAAGATGGGAATTTCCAAAAAAAAGCGGATAGGGGTTATTTATGCATCCTTTAAGTTATCTTATGACCAAATTGTTACTTCATTGAAGTTTTTTTTCTAACAAAAATTGTTTGCAAAAGAACGCCTTTTTATACAAAACCTTATTATACATTAGTAACTTGTATTTATTCTGCATTAATATATTATAGAATATCGGGAATATGATAAATACGAATATTTCATAATGACCTTTAATTTATTATTTTTTTTAATAATAAAATATTGAAATCATCTCGAACTTTAAATAAAAAAAATAGTATCCTTAAATTTTGTACTTTTACGTTTCAAAGCTAATAGACCAAACACTTTTTTAGTGGGTAGATTGGGAGTACCCCTTAGGTGTTCTGATTTGTATAGACGTATAGAGATGTCCGATTTTACGTTTCGAAGCTAATAGACCCAATAAAAAAAAAGGTTACAATTTTAATAATTAATACGACAAAAAAGATCTAATTTCCTGCATGTTAAATTTTTATTTCATTTTCTTCTTTTAAATTTTTTGTGTTATTTATAGAGACGGTTTTTTTTTCTTTAAGTTAAAATTTACAAGGATTTCGATGTAGGACTCTGTCTAATTTTTTTTTTCAATTAATATATTTTTCAACCACCTGCAATTATCATAACTTAATTTTGAAATCTCGCATTATGAAAATCAAATATTTTGAACAGTTGTCCGAAATACAAGTACAGTGGATTCACCAACCTAAGTATCCACCCTACAAAAATTAATTGCCGAATGTTCCGTTCTAAGAGCTACTTAAGATACAAAAACCTAGTTTCAAGTTTACAGCATAAACCATTCTTGATTTTAGAACTCAGAAAGTTTTCCTTCCAAAGTTTCTTTCCTCACAACCTTTTACTTATGAAAATTTTTGGTTATACTAAAAACTTGAAACTTAGAAGTTGTATATCATTATTTGGTAGTAAATGATTAAAACTTGTGTATGACGTCATTTTGCTCTTCACACTTATGAACGCCTTACGTAAGAAAGTTGAAACTAACGATATGTTCCAATAATAAACTTCGTCTACGTCTAGCTATAATAGTTTATGTCGTCATGCATCGGTAATTCCAGTTACGATTTAATTGTGGTTGGTGTCTTGGCTTAGCTTGACTAAGTTTACGACAACTGATGAATTCAACGAAAGAGAAGACGTAAACATTTTTTTAGATATAACAAAACTATATTTTTTGTTTTTTAATATTAGAAACGTTTTTTATAGAGATTTCCATTTAAAGTTTTATGAAATTCACGAAAATCTAGCGATTTTTAATAAATTCTCACATTGGCTTCGACGTCAGAATGATGAAGTAAGAAGCTGATCAATTGGAGTTGTGAGCTCAGCATTTATTAACGATTGTAATAAGGCGATTACGTAAGGTTGATAGAAGAACAAATTATTATTGTGATATTTTTATTCAAGTTAAGATAGGGGCAAACCTACAATTTCTAGTGTTAGAAGAATAGAATAAGATTGGCATTTCATCTACAGTCTCTAATGGCAGCTAAATACAACTATGTGCAATGCTACACCATTGGTACTTAAGTTGTAACAATTTATTTCGACTCGTTCGATTCTTCATTATGTTCGTTGGAAATCCTTGAAATATAGGCTAATGGTACAGTAGCACATGCAACCAAATCAAGCGATTAAGTCAGTCTAAATCCGGTTATGTTCGTCGCACCTCCGTTCCCTGAACAGATTATCTGAAAATTATCTGCATAGCGCGCGCTCCATAGCACAACCGAAAATATTATTAATAATAATAATAAGAAGTTAGTAAAGTTGAATGCAAGGAAATGTCAGGGAGTGCACCGAAACCGGAAGGCTTTCAGGTTCCTAACCATCGGATTCTTGCGTCGAAATTTTTAATTAAAAGATGATCACTATGCGATTCTGAAGTTTTCTGACCAGTGGCTATCGCGTGCTAATATGGTAATAAGAAGTCGGATGTTCGGAAATCTACAGGCTTCCTATTCACACACGATTCTGTCTGAAACGACAACCTTGAGTTTCCACAAATTAATGGCAGAAAACGCTTTGCATCAATAGCGTTTGGCCTTTGGTTCCGAAATCGTTTCACAATTTAATTCCAGCACACGCCCAGCACCTGGGTTATATAAAAACCGAAGATAACTCACCCAAGGCATCAGTTATAAATCAGGCATTGCAACGCACATAACGCAGTCAAAATGTTCAAATACGTGAGTTTTTACATCGAATTAATTCATCATAAAGTGATTGAACTAATTTTTAATTTTTTTTTGTATGGTGATCGTGTGATTTACAGGTAGTTTTTGCCGTCGTTTTGGGATTAGTAGCAGCCGACAAGGATGCTCAAATCCGTAGCCAAGCCAGCGATATCAGTCCGGACGGTTCATACGCGTTTTCGTACGAAACCTCAAACGGCATTGCCGCCCAAGAACAAGGTGTAGGAGGAGTGCAAGCTTCCGGAGCTGCTTCCTACGTTTCGCCCGAAGGTATCGCAATCCAGCTTGCCTACACCGCTGATGAAAATGGTTTCCACCCAGCTGGTGCTCATTTGCCAGTAGGACCACCAATTCCAGAAGCTATCTTGAGGTCTTTGGCTTGGAACGCTGCTCATCCCGAACAAGAAGTTCCAGAGTATCAACTTCGTCCAACTCTTAAACGTTTTTAAGTAAACGATATTTTTTATTAGTTCAAATTCAAAAATTAAAATTTATTTAAGTTATAATTAAACCAAAAATACTTGACTTTTATAAATGTGACTAGAGCGGCGAAATTTCAGATTGGATTTTTCTTGATAATTCCTTATTTTTGGGAACTGGTCACCTCCAAAATAAAAATTTCTTGTTAAATATTGAGATAAAATCTTCCAACTTTCTTCATAATAGAACGGATATATGACTGTCTGCCCACAGAATTTTAAAATTTTTAATTTAGTTTCATCTTGGAAGGGTGGATGTACTTTTAAAAGAAAAATCTTGGTTTCTCGTTTTTGAAGTTGTTTTCATAATTTGAACAAAAAATACATACTGCAGTTATGAGTGCAATAGTGATGCTCATCAGTATTTACAAAGCTAAAAGCATCTATACAAATGGTACTGGAAACAACTCATATAGACTACCTACGACAACTACTCCTACTCTATTTTCTATTAAGCTCCAAAATTATATTTTTAAAATGTTTCTCATAGATCAGATATGCAAGTCCCAAATTTCAAATTTATAGGGTTCCTTCTATAGATATAAAAGCCTAAGTTTTTCCTGACATCTTTCTCCCTCCTTTGCCCTTCCTTTATTTTTTTTAAAAACAAGTATTGAGATCAACCTTAAATTTTCAAAAATTTTCTACACCGACATTTTGCAGCAATTACGCTAGAAAGATAACATTTCATTTGTGTAAATAAGTTCATGAGTGGAGTACGCTTAATGCAAAATTTTTGATTGAGAAGATGAGCACGGAAGTGGGGGGCAGCAATAAGGTTGCCAGATTGTGCTATTTCCCGCGATTTGGGCTATTTAAATGTTCAAGTCGCGGGTACAAATTTCAAAAAGCTACTTATAGCTTTTGGGCTATTCGGCCAAAATAGAAAAATTAAAAAACTGAACTTCAGTCGTCTCTTGGGTTAAATCTGCTAGTGTTAATGGCTCAAGTACAACGTTTGCAAATTTCATCATATCACTAATTCTCTTGCCACTGAGTTTTGGTTCTGCAGTCAGAATAATGAAAAATAATAGTTCACACGATATCTATCTGGTACCTATTTGCAAACTAAAATTAATTTAGAATCGGTTCATTATTTGTGAATTTTCTACAAATGAACCACTTTTCTTCAAGTTATGGACACTCATAGAAATATAACATATAAGAGACAATAGCTTTACCAATATTGATGACTGTCACAGAGTTCCTTTATCTTTTGCATAATTTATTAATTATAAATTTTGGTGGATTGTTTCCCAAGTTATTGTTACATGCGTACTCTGGCAACCCGAACAACTCACTTATTATTGATATTAAAGTTTCCAGAACACAATCTTGCAATATTGTAGAAAGCTCTATATAATTCTCGTATGTTTAAGATACTTCTCGCATGTAATAGGTACTTCTTTCGCGTTCCACAAAAACAACCGAATATGCTGGAAATTTCTCGACTCAACACATGCAGTATATAAACGCCGCAGAGTCGGGGGATAAGTTTTTCTACTGCGAGAGTGAAACGACGGTCTACGCGAAAGCGTATTTTTAAAGTGATTTTCATAACAGCAATCTAGTAGTAAATGAAATCGAATTGTGTTTTACTTGAAAACCCGGCGAAACTATTTTTCAAGTATAATTGTACCTTTAATTTGCACCTAATATGTTTTTTAAATAAGATTTTTAAAATGGTGATAAATACGAACTTATGTATTCACACAATATTTATAATACAATACTGAGTTTCTTAAGAATTCTGAAGCACAGTGCGTCATTGAAATCACAACTGTGTTCAAGACGTTTAAATAGGTTCTTAAAATTGCAAAATTGAGCGCGGTATTTGGGCTACAAGTCTTCGTGAGGATTTTGAGCTATTTCATACAGCTCACTCGGCGGCCAACTATCTGGCAACCCTGGACAGCAATTTAAAAAAAAAAGTTATGTATGTGTACTAGATATGGCTTGAAATTCTTACAAGATTTACGCGCAGTAACAACATGGAGAGAATAAAGGTGGGAGTGTAGGAGGTGAAGATAGGAAGTGAAGGTAAAAGGTAAAGGTAGGAGAGGGTGAAATATCAAACAAAACAATCAGATTTGTATTAGCGTACGGAGGTGGGGAAAAGAAAAAAAGGGTTTGTTTATTTTCACGAGTTTCGTCACATCTTTTGGGTCGTGGTATCGAAATAATTTTACTTCTGTGTGCTCTGTATGGAAGCGTCTAGAAGTTGATTTTCAGATTGCTCTACATTTTACCCATTAGGGGGTGTAAATTATTAATGTACGTTTTCACGAATTCCGATATACGTCTGAAGTCTTAAGGGAAATATTCAGTTCGCTTTGACTTCTAAGGGCTTTAAATATAATCGTAAAAACCCAATTCAAGCATTTTTCGATATTCAACCCGTTAGATGTTTGTGCGAATTCCAACAATTTGTTTGGTCTAATAAGTTATCGCTTTCACTTATGGGCTTACTTATGGGATTTACGAATAATCGGCTTAAAAATAAATTCAGGATTCTGCATATTCAACCACTAAGGGGATGTAAAATGATTGTGTACATTTTTTTATGTTCACCTAGAATAATTCCACAAATCTACATAGTTTCGGGTTCCCAGCGTGAGTCGTTCAAGAGATATGAAATTGTCGCTTCCTTCCTCCTTACACCCCCACTAAGAAAAAATGCATCCCCAATAGAGAATCATCCACCTCAAATACTATGCAATTTTAAAGGTCATATCTCTGGGGATCTTTGAGTTATGATGCGCCAAACACGTTTGTGTACGGTGTATGCGGCGGAACCCGGACTTACTATTGTTTGGTGGCTACTCGAAGCAGAAATACAATATCTCCCGTTTGGAATTCTGTACCTGGAACTTTTAGTAAATACGAAAAATTTCTCTTTCCTGGATTTTACTTTATTATTTTCTAATAATACAGTATTGTAATCGATTTTGAAAAAATAAATGTTGCTACTCTGAAAAAAATTTTTTTTACACGTTTCATGACTAGTAGACACCAAAAAAGCAAAAACAAATTTCAATCCGTCTGTCCGCCGTACGCAAAATCGTTTGAAGGCTCGTAGCTCCCAAACGGTTTGAGATATTAAATTTAAATTTGTTCATGAATAGACTGGGTAATCCTCTTAAAGTGACCAAATTCTGAGGGGTAGGGGTGTGAGGGAGAGGATGAAGATGCGTTTTAGACGAAAAATTTTGGTTTCTAGATCTCAGCAACCGCTTATGCTAGGAGGCTGAAACTTGGAATATATATAGAGCTTTAATAGTTGACTGATTTGCATAAAAATTGTCAATAAGAATGAAGGGGTGTGGGAAAGGGGGGGGGGGGGGGAAATAATGCGTTCAAAACGCAAGAAAGCCGAGATCGACACATTCTAAAATCCATATCTTCTAAACGGTTAATGTCACAAAATTGAAACTTAATGAATATCTGTAAGTATACTAGGAGAATAGATCGGATACAATTTCTTGAATAGGGGCAGTGGCGTACGGTGGTGGGAAGTGAAAAACTTTACATTACGATATCTCACGAACCAATTGCACTAGATAAATAAAATTCGGTTTCTATAGGTATAAAGGTTGACAAATGAAGTTTGCTGAAAGTTAAATCTTTTAAGGGGGTGGTGAAGCATGAAAGTAAAGAAGATACGAATTTTTCTAAAAAATCACGTCCCATATCTCAAAAACAGTGTAAGATAGATGCTTAAAATTTTTAACAAAAGTAGGCCTAATAGACCCCCAACAGAAAAAAAAATTGGGTGAGGGTGGGGGAGGGTGAAAAGGAAAAGGTTCTGATTTTCATATCTCGAGAACCTATAATGATATGAAACTGAAACTTGGTATTTAAATAGAGCTATAGTATATTAGTAGCATGTTGGAAAAATATAATTTTGTATAGGGGTAGTATGATACGGATGTGGGGGGTTTTTTTCCTATCTATTGAACGGCTTATGCTAGAAAGTTGAAAATCGGTATGTACATATATGTAAATCCACTAGAAAAGTAATTTAAAAAAAATTTCAAATATCCATTGACGTTCGGAAGGGGGGCGAAAAAAATTATTAGTGAAAATGGAATGCATATATTTTCACGATTTTCGTCATATCTATTAGGTCTTTCCAAATATTGAATTCATTTCTATTGTACGGATTCTTTATATAAATACCTAGAAAGTGTTTTCAGGATTTTTTAAAATTCGACCCCTAAGAGGGAGGAAAGGGGGTTGTATAATTTTTCACGAATTCTGCCATATCACTCAGGTCTGATCAGATATCGAATACCTTTTCCCTTTCTAGGGCTTGCGTAATAATCGCCTAAAACTTGTTTTTAAGTTTTTCCCTTTTTGAGCCCCTAAGAGGGTATAAAAGGGTTGAACACGTTTTCACGAATTCCGTCATATCTTTTAAAAGTGATAAGAAATTGAATTGGTTTTTACTTTCTCATATGTCTTCATATTTATCTATTAACTCCTTTCATGATTTTTGGATATTCAACCCCCAAGTGGGTGTAAGGAGGTTGCATATCTGATGATATATCGAGTTCGTTTTTTCTTCCTAAGGTTTCCTATATAAGCGCCAAAAAGTCAATTTCAGTATTTTTAGATATTCAATAGAATAGGGTATAAAAGCCTACAAACCCATTTCTAAATTTTTGGATATTCAACCCCAAGGGTTTGCATATGATTTCACAATTTTTGCCATCCCTTAGTTCTGATGAGATATAAAATTGGTTATTGCGGCATTTCACGTTTTTTCGAATTTCGAGAACCAAGGGGGTGTAAAGGGTTTGCCTACGTTTTCACAAATTTTTCAAAATCCCTCGTGTCTCATGAGATTTCAAGTTGCTTTTTATGAAATCGTCTAAAAACCTGTTTCTCAATTTTTTCGAAATTCAAACCCCAAGTGAAAGTAATGTAAATAGTAAAGTTTTAACAATTCGTCATATCTCTTAATTCTGAGAACTCAGCAAATTTGTTTTTACTTCTATGGGCTTTTAGTGTACATAATATACCGAAATTCGAATAGTCTACCATACACGGGCTTTTCCAATGTTTAATCGGCTAAAAACCCCTTTTAAATATTTTTTTTTTAAGAACAAAACTGAATTTCCAAGAAACCTAATAATTTCGTAACAACTGATGATATACTCCGACTTTGACCGCTCCCGAACTCGGTAATTTCTTTACCTGGACCTGGACTCAATGATTGTATATAAAATTTAAAATTCCTATAGCTTCTAGTATACTTAAGTTATCGACTAATACTCGTAGAACCCTGTTCTAAGAAGTTGTATGGAAACTTAGCAACGAATTGAATTGCTGTAAAATATCAACTTTTTGGTACAAGGATTTCCTAATTCCTTGAGCACAAATTTTCATTGAATTTTGGCTGGTAACTATTTACATGACAGACTCAATCGATTTTCTTCATACAACAACATTAAAATACATTTAAAAAAATCAATTTACTCCAAGGTAGATTAACTCTGTTCCAAAACATAAAAATTCGCATTTTCTTATTTACGTTTGAACTATTTTTTTTCCTTCTTATAAATCGTATACTTTTTATTATTTTTTCTAACATAATTTTTTTTTTATTTAATTTTTCTTACATAAAGATAAAAGAATACTATTTTATCTTTTTCTGCTAATGGTTCTTGCATATCGCCTTTAGACAATTTACCAGATTTTAAATAATACACTTTTATCTAAAGAATTACTCAATTTTGAGTAATTAAAATTTTTAATTAAACTTTAAATTATTATTTTTAACTTATCATCTTTTAAAGTATTTTTCAACAGAAAACTACACAAAACTTGAGTAAACTCTTAACTCCTTCCAAGAAAAATAATTAAATAATTACTGTATTATCCCTCAAATAATTTGCTGAATATTCACTTCAGGTGAATCAAACTGAATTTAGAGCAAAGAAGTCGGGAATATGAAATATATATCGTGCTCCCAACTCAGAAAAAAAAAATCATTAATTTTGACTATGCAGGAGAAAAAAAATTGAATCGATTGAATTGAGTCAATGAGTCAACAAAACTTTTAGGTGAATCTTTCCTTTGCAGAAGAGTTCGCTGCATAGTCACAAGTAACTTCTTTGGTGAACTAAATTCATATTCACCAGCAAATTAAATAGCTGATGTATAAATGATTCGCCTAGGCCATTTAATTGTAAATGCATACAGACTTGCTATTCCTTCGCTTGGGTGAATTATTTTTAACTTCAACGATTTTACTAGGAGTATTTGCTATGGAATTTATATTTGGATTTTTTAGGGAAAGGATCATATATCTACAAATATTATGCTCTGCTGGCATTTGTCCTAATCCGAATCGTTGGATGGAAGTGATATTAGACGGTGTATCCTGGAGAATAGGATCAAATGTGTGGTGTCTCGCCATTGAAGAAGAGAAACTGTAAAAAATTGGAATACATAGCGTAACATCGAAAAAATTAAAAACAATGATAAGACAAATAACAAAGCATTTCATAATACTCAATCAAGAAAAATGATTCCTCCATTGCATTTCTTTTAATTTTTTTCTTTTTCTGTTCAATATACCATATATTCGCCCTGGTGAAGAATCTTCGAAGATCAGGTTATATTTACCAAATACGCAGCTGGAATTAATAAAAGGCAAAACAGAAACATTCTGCAAGCAAGCATTCACCTCATGGCATTGCTGGGCTATTTTATTCTAGACGAAATGTGTATGAAGTGCACCGAGATGTTTCACATACGAGCCACCTAGATGATTCACTTACCGTCCATCTTCATGAATTACTTACGAGTAATTTAACATAACGCTCAATGAATCGCCTAAGAACAACTCTCCTGTGAACGGGTGCTTCACTTACGTGAATCGTTGGTACAGTATTGTTGCAGTAACGATTTCTCAAGAAATTAGTATCACTTTTTACAGTTCTGCTTCAGTACTGATAAACAGAGTTGGTTCAGAACTCCCTGGTAAGTGCTGATGCAATTGCCCCATAGAATAAGATTAAAAAAAATTAATTCGTAAATTAATACGCTCTAATCTAATCAGCCTTTATGCACTGAAACTTATTTCAAAATTACAACTTCGCTATGAAAGTTATGAATAATAAAAAATTAACTTTGTTAACTGCACAGTTGTAATTTTGAAAGAAAATTTTTAGCATAAGAAGCTAGGCCGCCTTCTTCGGCTTATTTTTCTCAACTCTACACATTATGTTTTCAACACCTTTTTATAAGAGTTTTATAACAAGTAAACCTGTTAGATTGTAAACAAAATCCAGCAAAACTATTCCCCAAAACCAGCTACTCAACTTCGATTGACTCCTTACAATTTATTATTTTTTATCTAGTCTCCATTATTCAACTAACCTTTACACTTGAGAAGATTAACTTTTGATAGTCCTAATCATGATTTTATGTTTCATCAAAGTCGGGGAAAAAATCTTTTTAAATTTATTAATAAATTCACTGTGATTATGCAAAATTATTAATAAAAAAAAAACCAATTATTAGAAAAAAGAACCAAAGAATTTAATTAAAAAGTGGACTGCAATACAAAACTAGGACTGTTTATGTTCACCAACACGTTTATTATCTACTCCAGATCAACAATTATCAATTTGTTTTTGGTTGTAAGATCTCTTTTTCTATACCAGCTATGACTTTAGTATTTTTGATTTAATTTTATTGGCCCATAGATCCACTAAGAATATCGAAAATAAACTTGTTCTGTTTCTATTCTATCATCCCCAATACTTACTTAAAAATTTAACAGTTTTTAATAATATCAGTATTAATATTGCCCCAACCTCCCAGTTCTTGGTTCTTTAGCCCTTTTCTTTACCAAGAAGCCCCGTTTTCTGTCAATTTGTTTTGCATAAATTCGGCATTATAGCTGATTAATATTTATGAATAGTCTCAAGAATCTAGTCATCAAAAGGATTAATATTTATGAATAGTAAACAATCAAGTCTTACAAAAGGACTCGCTATTAAATAGATCGTACCAAGAATTGGTAACAAATTGAAGAAGAAATACCAAAGAACTTGTTATAGTTGAAGGAGATCAACTTCCCCTGACAATATGCCAGGGAGAAAAAATTATGTCTTAAGCAGTTCGCGGTGGTGGCATTTGGTTTAAAAAAAAATTTAGAACTGGTTAATTTTTGTCATAGTATAAATATGCCTGGCAAGTGCATCTTCTTCATTAGTTTCACTGATACCTTATCATTCTCACCATGCTTAAACTTGTAAGTTCGAATGGGATTTCTCGCAGAAAAGAAGTCTTATCGATTTCTAACTTTATAAACTTTAATTTAACTTTGCAGGTTGTTGTTACCGTCCTTTTGGGATTAGCTGCCGCTGACCATATCAACAAAGATGCTGTTACCAAGAGCTTAGTCAACGAAGTCGGACCAGACGGTACCTTCCAGTTTGGATTCGAAACCTCGAACGGAATCAGCGTACAAGAAGCCGGTAATGGCGACCACGTTTCAGGATCAACCGCTTGGGTATCACCTGAAGGTCAAGCCTTCAAACTTTCCTATGTCGCCGATGAAAACGGATACCAACCAACCGCTGATCATTTGCCAGTTGCCCCACCAACTCCAGAATACATCTTGCGAGCATTGGAATGGATCCGTGCCCATCCCTCAAAGGAAGACACCTTGGTCTACAAACGCGCTTAAGTATCTTGACCTCATCCCGATTTCGTACCTGTTTTATGTGGAATTAAATTTTATCTAATTCGAATATTTTGTTAATTTTATTTTATTATTCCCCGTCATAGTTTTTACGCAAAAAGATTATCTAGCCAAATTATTTTTCGTAACGACTGAAGTGTTAATTCGAATAATGCCAATAACGAAGAGAAATTGCAATCATGTATCTAATGCAGAAATTTTTTTTAAATATGTTAAAAATCATAGCCAACCTTGGGACTAAGTCAAATTAATGCCTATAAGAAAACGTTGAATAATATGAAACAGACCTAAGTCTATTAGAAGATCAACTGGATTATGAGAATATTAATTTGCAGTTGAAATTTTTCCAAGGCAATAGTAAACAAATATTTTTTTTAATTAATAACTTTACGTTGCTTCGCAATCCTGTGGATACAGAGATATTAGGAATAGCAACAATACCTCAATAAGAACGTTTTTATTACCCTATAGCCTGTGAGAGGTCAAATAAACAAATCAAACGGGTTTCGCAACGAGTCACCTAAATAATCGGAAAATCATAGGTCAGGAATTACAAAAAGTCTAGCTGGAGTTTGGGATTGACCTCGGTAGCCTTGTGTGAGTCTCTCACCCCAGAAAACATGGGTTCAAATCCCTTTCGTTGCTTTTCAAAAATATTCATCCCAAATTATCTGATCTCTTTCCATACCGTTGGCGGATACGCTTACAAACTAAACTTAAAATCGGACAAAGGGGGACAGTAGTATCCAAAATTCAATAAAAGAACTATTGAAGAAGAGGACAAGGCCCCATTTGTGCTGAAGAAGAAGAGGATTGTGATCACCGGTAGGGGCATTGAGCAATAAAATTGCTTCTCTACGAGGTGCCATCATCGGACTTCAGCCTTTTTTCGCTGTCAGGACTTCATCACTCCTCGAATTACATACTCCACTTTGGTGACTTATAGATTCCATCCAGTGCGAGACCAGATTGGTAATATTTTAGCTTTTCTTAATACAGCTTATCTATATAGCCTATTCCAGCATTAAGATTCAGAAACAAAAAATGGCGAGGGATCGGTCAATCCTGAGGAGACTGAAGCAAAATATCCCATTAAACCTCGTTTTTTGTGTAACTTCTTCAAGGTACCAGTGTTCTGACTTGGCCCTAAAGTGAAAACAGATAGGGTATTAGATGATGAGATCAGATGTTTGGATTATAATAGGATTAGCTCCTTTAGTGGTTGAGAATTAATGCAAGTAGCTTCAAACCTGCCAAACGCCGCGACTTTTTCGCTATTCAGTTTATTTCAGATTCGATGAATTCAATATAAACCCAATTTTGGTCTATAATCCGTATGAAAGATGATTAGTAAATAATCCAATCTATTCCAAGCTTGGTACCGAAACAGCGTAACTTCTACCTTAAAACTTTGTATTTTCATGTTTCAAGATGTAGTGAATATCAAAGAATTGCAAGACTGCATACAAAATCTTCATTTTACGTTTTATATGTGTTGCTGAACCAAGGTTGTGAGATACCATTAAACTCAACATGAACATCTGAATGTGGCAAAAATCGCAAAGTTCCATTCACTGGGACTTGGCACCGGACAACAGGCACTCAATGCTTTTTATGCCAAAACATTCGGACAAAAGAACATCTGATTATCTAAAATTAAGCAGATATCAGACCCGAACCCTAGTGGGAGCTCTAACTGGACATTGTCACATGAGGAAGCATCTCAATAGGATTGGTCTCTCTAAAGACTAAAATTTGCAGAATATGCAATGAAGAAAACGAAACACCAGAGCATATCCTCTGTGAATGTGAGGGTTTAGCTCACAAAAGACTTCGTCACTTCGGTCAGGGTTTCATGGACCCATCGGAATTCCTGACCATTCTTCTTCGCAAAATACTAAGCTTCATTGAAAGCTCAGGGATCGAAGAGGAATCATAGTCAAACCGGGGGGACGTCACAATAGGTCCAACTATGGCTGCAATGACAGAGGTTAACCATACCAACCCCTATTGCCAATCTATCTATCTAAGGTTATGAGATCTTCTTCCTGTAACAATTGCCCTAATGAAGGAAGAAAAATCTGGCAACAGTTTGAGCACAAGTCTATTATTTTTTGTATAGAAGATGCGGTTCAGGTTCTAAGTAACTGAAAACTAAAATAATTTCACATAGTAACCTGAAGCGCATCTCAGTATTACATGCATTTCGGATTTCTAGCCAAAAAATGGATAAGTTGTTGTTTGTTAATTTTTTTTTTTTTTTAATTCCAATGAAAACATGGTTGATAAAACATCGACTTAACCCATGAGGGGTTAAATATGAAAAAATTATTAAACGGTTTTTTTGACGATTATAAGAACACGTAAAAGTAAAAAACAATTCAAAATCTTATCGGACCTATGAGATATATCGGAATTCGCAAAATCGTCAATATTTCCACTTAAGAGTTGAATATCGCAAAATCCTGAAATTAGTTTCTAGACTATTATATATAAAGCACATAGATGTTAAAAGGAATTCGATATCTTATTAGACCTAAAAGATTTGTAGAAATTCGTGAAAGCTTATCAAACCACTTTACATCCGCTTGGTACTTGAATATCAAAAAATCCTTATACCGGTTTTTAGGCTTTAACGCTCTTAGAATTAAAAGAAGTAATTCCATACCACGACAGACCTAAAAGATATGACGAAATTCGTGAAAATGTAAACAAATCCCTTTTCACAAAAATGTCTTTGCCGTACCTCCATACGACAATGCAAATCTGAATTTTTTTTTGTTTAAATTTTACCTTTTTACCATAAGCGGATTTGGCAAATACCAAAAACACTCCCAATTCCGCACCCGTATCAAAATTTCATTTGTAGTCTGACCCTATAGTGTTTTTATAAAGACGTTAATTGTTAGTTTTCTATCATTAGCGGTTCTCGAAAAATGAAAATCAAAATTTTTGTCACTCTGACTCTCTCCCACACTCCCATTTTTTTGTCTCTGTTACTAAGCCCAACTCCCGTAAAACTATAAACTTAAGATTATGTATATCCAAAACGCTTGTTGAGATAAAAAAATATTTTTTTTTTAAATTGGTAAAAAATTGGTTAAAAAATTTATTGACGGATTCAGTAGCGTACAGAAATGGGAAAGATATGCAGAATATTTGCGTAGCTCTAGCCCTCTAGGCAAATTTTTAAGGGAGCGGTGCGTTGGTTGGTTGGTTTAAGTGGCAGCCCTGTCACCCAGACAGGGCTCAATTAGCTCAGAGGCCGTTTTGAAACCACAAACTCGTGTTAAACTCGGCTGTTAAGGGTTGTTGATACTGGGGAATACAGAAGATGAGAGCGGTGCGTACTAGAAAGAGTGCCGAAAAACTTCTGATTACATAGTATAAAATTTTGTTTTATGAAAGAACGGAGGGTTCTTTTCTATCTCACTATCTAAGTATTTTGTGATAAATGCGTTTTTGCAGTGGCGTGCAACCGAAAATGACGTATTATTTTATAACATAACGTCCCAATTTTCTTTCTCTGAGCAGAGCCTGTGTATGATGCGTATTTTCATGGAAGTTCTCAAACATGTTCTCGATGCAGCGATTAAAACAGCTTCTTTCTTGAATCCAATGTTTTTATGATCGAAATTACAGATATGCAGTCAGTTCTTTGAATGGGTTAGAACCTATACACTAGACTCCTTAAGGTAGCCACTTGCATCTTACCGTGTTAATCCAACTGAACTTGAAACTATTTCAATAAATCCGAAAAGGTGAAATCAGCTAAGTTAGAAGAAAATTGAAGAATTTAGGACAACCAATATAATCATAAGAAGCAATAGCTCAGAACGTTTATTTCATATCGTTGGTACAGTCAATCAAAAATTTAGATACGTCTGACAACATCTTCCTTGTATGGATGGGCAGCGTTCCAAGCCAAAGAGCGAACGATAGCTTCTGGAATTGGTGGTCCTACTGGCAAATGGGATCCTTGTGGTTGGTAACCGTTGGCATCAGCTACGTAGGCCAATTGGACGGGGATACCTTCGGGTGATACCCATGAAACGGTTCCAGTAGCAGAATCAGCGTTTCCGGAGGCTTGGACATTGATGCCATTGGTGGTTTCGAAACCGTAACGGAAGTTACCTTCGGGACTGATGTCATTGACTAAACTCTTAGTTTCGGCATCTTTGTTGATGTGGTCAGCAGCAGCTAATCCCAAAATTACGGCAACAACGAACTGAAATCATGTAATGCAATAATATTAATC
This sequence comes from Beris morrisii, assembly GCA_951812415.1. Lineage (NCBI taxonomy): Eukaryota > Metazoa > Arthropoda > Insecta > Diptera > Stratiomyidae > Beris > Beris morrisii. The sequence continues at coordinate 31,597,856 of OX638310.1, forward strand.
TAATTTTTTTAAGTTTTATCTTTGATAAGATATAATCCTTTCAACTTACAAGCTTGAACATTTTGCTTGTTATTTCTTAGGAAGTCCCAGTGAAACTAATACTGATAGTAGGCCTACCCTCTCTTTTTATACTATCTATTTTTCTTTGATCTCAGTACAGGTGATATGATGAAACTCACGTAACTGGTGCGTCAAATAGATACCTGCAAAGGTCATTTCTTCTATGAAGAAGAAGAACAAAAATTGATATCATAAAAATGCCTCAATTACTGGATATTCGGACAAGTCAAGTGAGGATTAAATTTAATATATAAAATCAAAAATCAAAAAAACAAAAAAAAAACTTAATCGTATTACCGGTCTCCGAGACAAATCTTAAGCTCATTTGTTTACCATCTTCCAAGCCGCATCTAAAACGGTACTCAAGGTAGACTAGCAACCTTCGTATTCCAAGTTTATGGTCGGTAACCCACACATTTGATCTTTTATCAACCCCCACCCCAACCCCAATCTCTTTAATCGAAAAGTTTTGTTGAGGAAGTCACATCTAAACCCGAAAACTCTGTCTCAGATCTTTTCCCGCACCTGTAGTCAAACAGGTATATCAATCGATCTGGTTTTAGCAATAATTTTTGACGAGGGTGTTTGCATGTGATTATATTTCACATTTTCCAAAATTTTCTGTTTTATTAATCCAGACAATTCTTCACTCTCGCTTTCAGTTCGCCAGGTTTTTTTTTCCGAAAACTTGTTTAGCTTGTTCTATGTAAAATTGATGTTAAATAAATTATTGTTAAAATGCCTTCTAAAGTCTTACGTTTTAGGAGAACCAGCATTTAAGCTTAGAAACATTATTTCGAATCTATAATTACATTTTAATAAGTAGCACTTATTTTCCGTTTCATTTCTGCAGCCATTTGCTAGTGTACCGCCATGATATTCACAGGTTCCGCGAAAAGTACTGTCCTTGTTCTTTTCCAATTTTAATTGTAAGGTGCAATTATGTAATAAAGTTAATTTTAATCGAGAAAATAGTGACCATATCGAACCCCAAAGAATGTTCCCTTCAATTTTGAAAACAATAACGAACTCATAAATACTTTTTTTTTGTAACCTATTGCTTAGGACTAAGAATATAGCCTTCCTGTTAAAGTAAGGGCATACTGCAAAGACCCTATCGTCTCCAGTGATTTGTGCAGTGTTGTGTGCGTCGTTGTCCTTCGTTAATGGTGGATCCTTCTTAAAGTCGCTCAAGGGCTTGGCAACCCAGACTGCGACAGTCTCTAAGTGTGCACTTTACTGCAAAGCGGGGTCAGTAGTCGGATTACAAATAAAATCATGAATGTATTGATTCTGTCCATTAGTATGGTCTAGAGCTAGTGACTTAAGTACATCTAGGTCATCTCTCAAGACCTCAGCTTTGATTCTATGGCGGATGTAGATGAAGACTTGAAGTATAATTCTACCATCGTCTTCTCTTCAACAACCCGAGTTGGTCCTTGGCTCTTCAATTTCCTTCAACCAGTTTTTGAGAGCTCATCGCCCCTCCATCTGATTTGAATCTCCTATCAAATCATCTCATCGCAGTTAATTTTTCCAGGGATATGTTTTTCGCCTTTTTCGCCTTTTTTCCCAACGCCCGAAGTAATTAGATTATCCTCGATTTTGTGGGAGTGGGCGATAATAGTTTATCTCGAGATTCATGTTATTTGAGATAATACTCCACTTGTATTCTGGCGGAACTATAATATTTTCCTCTTCTAGTACTGAAACATGTAGTTTTCCAGAGGAACATTTCCAATACCGAATAAATTCAGCCAAATTTAGCTTATTCAGTACTCAACATAGGTACTACTTCTACTGCATCAGTAGTTTTAGATAGAGTACTGGATATATAGCTTTCTACTGTATTAAATTTAATGGTTTTCGTTTTGAATTTGAAGTCAATAGGCTATAAATGAAAAATGATCTCTATTTAGTACTGGTGAAAATTTCTAAAAAATTATTAGAAAAAATTATGTTTTGTTGAAGTATTTTCTACAGCAGTATTTTTCATTTTTTTGTGGGTTAATGAAAAAAAAACATATGTTTACAAATTTATTTTTTAATATAAACTAACGAATACACCGCCAGGATCTGAACTCGAAACCGCACCAATCTTACGACAACATTACATTACTTATGCTATCCAACGCTACAAACTATAAAAATTCAATTGTACCTACATTCAGTACTGATACAGTACTGATTTTAAGAATTCGCATGTCAAGCAATATTCATAGAACTCTATAGGTACTGACAAATTTTGCATTCATAGAACAAAATCAAATAATCAAAATAAAAAAAAAAATTAAGAAATTTGTATAGCCTAAAATCAATTAATCACGTAAAAAAATAATTACTAAAGTTAAAGTAGTCTTCTATTTCTGTAAATACCATAAAGCTGGAAACCGGAAAAATCCTGACTTTAGAAAACAGAGTACAAGAAGCTGATAAAATTTTCGTATATTTTTAGTCCAACTGGCCTATACTCTGTTTATATTTTATATTATATTATCGCAAACAGGGGTCATAGTTGTTCGGTTAATTTATAAGAGGATTTTTCAGTTCATCAGCACTAGTTGTTCAATATTTGCAGTACAGTTGTGGGGCGCAAAATCTTTCGATTTAATTCGAAAGTATGAAGACTTTCTACAGAATTGCTCCTATTAAAACTAAAACTCAGATTCTCGCCATTCAATCCGAACTGAAAAACAGAATTGTTTTCGAAATCAGTACTGATGCAGTTTTGGTGCAGTATTAGCGCAACACAAATGTATTTTAAACACCAGTTAAAAATCATTGTTTTTCGCTGCAGTAATTTGGTTTTGCTCCTCAAAAGCCTAAATTCAGTTCCATGACATTCATTCTGTTAATTTTCAGAAATTAATCCAGGATTTTTTGTACTGAAAAATCGGGAGTGAGAAATTGCTATGGAGGTATCAGTAGTAATTTTAGTGGAAAAAAAATGCAGACTTGGATCTGGGGAAAAAAATTAATTGATGTCCCTACTGCACCGAATCTGAAATTTGAATAATGAATTTAGTCCCAGACTGCTAGAAGATTTGTTAAAAGTCAAATGGCGAAATTTGCAATTGTTGTAAATTTTAGACATTGGTTACCACGATACACGAAACAAAAATCTATCCTGGATTCAATTTTATAATCTTTCAGGATGGGCACGCATAGACCAGTACCTACATATGTTTTACATGCAAATAAATTAACGGAGAAACTGGATGAATATTTAAACAACATTTTTGCATAATATTCGTTTATAATTTGTCCGCAAGGTAATAAACTAATGTCAGCAGAGCAAGCTCATGAAGTTAATTAATTTAAAATTGCCAAGGTTGGTCTAATAATTTTAAGGCATTTCTTTTTTTGTGGTAGGAGCACACGTATTTCAAACTTTTACTGTAGACAGCCGTTCAAATAACTTTCGTAATTAATTTGCATTAATAATTATTATTATTAATTTTTTATTAAAGGACTCTAATGGTTTGATTTGGAAATAAATAAAATTTTAAAATACGAGCCATGTTTTCATATAGATCATCAAGAAAGTGGTTTTATAGCCGTTTGAATAAAAAGCCCGTTGTAGTGAAAACCAAATCAATAACAAATGTATAAAAATCCCAAGGCATGTACAAAAAGATGAATACAAATTCGGTAGTTTTTCAGACCTTTAAAGATATCGCAGAATTCGTAACTGCTTTTTACCCTTTTTGCTTTTTTAGGTTAAAATATAGCAAAATTCTGAAATCAAATTTTAGGCGATTATATCAAAAGCTAGTGAAAGACTAGGAACCAGGCAAAATGGCGAAATTCGTTAAAATGTATAATCATAAAACGTAGAAATGGCGAAATTCATGAAAGCCTGTACAACCCTTTGATCACAATATGTCATTATTAAAATAATGAAGTGAAATACGCCCCGTAAAAATTAAATTTTTTCCCATTTTAGGAAACAAAAGGTAAAAATAAGATGCTGCATTCACGATAGGTCACAGCCATTTTAACCTGTGTACCTTCGTCTACCCTTGTGTAAGATTCTCACCTTCTGAATTTAACGCAATCTCAAGTTATCATGATCCCAATCTACCACAAAATTGAAGGATTTTTGATTTTATTAAGTTTTGCTAAATAACTAACTTTGACTTATTTTTATCTAAATATACGGAAAACAAATTTCAGCTAATAGTTTTTAACATTTTCAAATCTTTTTCTGGAACTTAAGGAGTGCAAAAATGCTAATTTTGATTATAAATTTTGCAATCATGTGTGAGCTCCGTGTGACACTTCTCTACCTCTATCTGATTTTTGAAGGATTTCCAATGAAAAATTCAAATAATCCAATGGACAGGGTTTTTTTAACACTAGAAGAGTGTTGTCTTCTCTAGTCGCAGATTACGTGCAGTAGTTTTCGCAGACTGCTCTGAAAATGAAAAAAGTCCCTTAATAATATAATAGGTTGTGTTAGTATCTAGTATTTACAATCACAAAAATGTCCATTACATATTTATCCATCAACTATAAAAAAAACCAAATGTAAAACCACCTACTCCATGTGTCGTAGAATGTCGCCACCAATCAAACTGTATTTAAATGATATGCAAATTTTTTCACTTTTAGCAATAAAATAAATTTCATTTATAATACCATCATGTTGTTACCGGGCGCCACACATTTAAAAAAACATTTTTGTTCATTCATAGCAACAGTTGCTAGCATTTTAGTTTGTTAGAAAAAAATCAAGGAATGCCAATACTTTGCTCAAATTATGTTTGAAATGCAACAGCCAAATTCCACATGTTCAAATTAACATATTTATAAAAAACGCACCAACATTAAAGAAATGAAGGTTAATATTGTTTATCTATTTTCATTATTTTTTTATTTTTGGGCGGAAAACTATTGAGTCCGATTATAATAATTAATTGTCAATTATATTATAATACAACATTTTAATATGAAAGACTGTTCTAGCACAACGAACCATGAGAATAATTTCTAAAGCATGTATTACACTATATGCCATGCTGTTAAATATATGGCTAAAAATATTTGACGAAAAGTACAGTCAATTTTTTTCCGTTATATCAAACTTATGTAGAGCCAATAAAATAAAGTAAGAAACGATTACACTATCTGCATTTGCCAGCGAGTAGTCAAATATTTGACTTAGTGGCGTACAGTGTAGTACAGGCTTAAGTCTGATCTGAACTCAACTAATTTCATACTTAAGCCATAAATTGTCAATATACTAATTCTCCATTAGACTTTAATTGACAATTTGAATAGTCCTTCAACTAACGATGAAGAAGAAAATATAATATGTTTCTTTATAATTTTATTTAAATCCGATTTTATAAATGATAAGCAGATCGACGACTTTTCACTATTAAATAAGTGCGTATATAGCGAAAATTATGTCCCAGATAAGAACTGGGAAAACAAACGACTTTGGCAATTTATTTTTCTCTCCTCATTCATCAAAAAAGATTTCACAAAATGGTGTGCTCTGGTACGTTTTTTGGTATTTATTCCTAATGCTCAATCCAAATTTATAATATTTACGTAATTTAATGCCCATTGGGCTAAATAACAGGGAACTTAAAAGGGTATGGACGATCAATATAGACAAATGTGTTTTAGGTACTTATTGCATTGTACGTAATTCTAAATCTAATTTTAATAAAAAAATTTTATCGAGAATACCGAACAGTAGTTTCCTAACATGGGCTTCGGACCCCAGGATTTCGGCAATCTCTTACTGAAAATATCGACTGTCCATTTTCATTAATAGAGCTGAGTTTACGGATTCCTTCAAGAGCTTAGTAAAAGCATGCCATATATTTTACTGAATATCTAAAACCGTATTGGGAGTTACGTTGCATGGACGAAATTGTACTCCTAATGCGCTGCATGTACGAAAGTGGAGTGGGTATGTATACCTGAGTTGTTGTGAACGGAGGCCTTGGAGGGAATATTTCGACTTGAAAAAGTCAAAATATTCGAAGGAAAGGAAGGTTCAGGAAAGAGTGGGCCAATTCCTACATCTGAATTGGTGGCTGAAATCCGAGCGGAAGCGACACGCTTGCTGGCGGCCGGGACTAGCTACGGCAGTTGTGGGGGGGTTCTTGCCCAGATTTCAGTCCATAAACCCTTGGCCTGTACAACAAAAAAATTTCGTGTCGGCTTACTCCAGGGATTTAAAATGGGACTATCTTCCCAATAGGTCGTGAAAGACCAAGAAGCGGTGGAGTGCGCGACTTCACGATTTGTCAGGGCGCTTAGGTGTCATAGCGCCCTGCCTGCCCACCCTACCTCAGCCATGACTGTCCAAAAATACAACTTTGTCTTGGCCCCTTATTGAGGTTCAGGGATGAGAGCTCAGACGCTCGGGTTCATTTTATATTTGGCCTTTAGCCTTGAATCATATTTGAATGGCGAGAAAAAAAAATTAACGAACCAAAATTCTGAAACAAATATAAAAAAAAACACCAAAACCCAAAAAAAAAACAATGAAGATAAAAAAAAATAAAATAAACTCACCCCATTCACTCCTTTTTTTTTTCTTTTACTCTTACGCTCTACGTTACTATTATTTGCTTTATTTATTAGTTCTGTCCGTCTGTCCTGTCTGTCATTTTGTTATATTTTAAATTTTATTTTAATTTGTAATTAAAATAATTGAATTAAAAAAAAAAAAATTTTAAAAAAATGAATAAAAAAATTAAAATGAAAAATAATATAAAATAAAACAAAATATGACTGACAGGACAGGACGGACAAAAAAAAAAATAAAGAAATTAAATAAAGCAAAGATTTTAATAAATAGTAAAACGGAGAAAAACAGAAACTAGAATAAATGTAAATAGGGGTGAGTCTTTTTTTTTATTATATTTTTTTTGGTTATGGTTTTTTTTTACTTTTGCAGATTTTTTTTTGTCTTTTAATTCTGGTGCTGTTATGAGCATATATTTTTGTAAAGATGTTTAAAGGCTAAAAAGAGCCAAATCCAAATGAACCCAATCGTCTAAGCCCCAATCCCTGAACCTCAATAAGGGGCCATGAATAATGTTTATATTTGGACAGTCATGGCTGAGGTAGGGTGGGCAGGCAGGGCGCTATGACACCTAAGCGCCCTGACAAATCGTGAAGTCGCGCACTCCACCGCTTCTTGGTCTTTCACGACCTATTGGGAAGATAGTCCCATTTTAAATCCCTGGAGTAAGCCGACACGAAATTTTTTGTTGTACAGGCCAAGGGTTAATGGACTGAAATCTGGGCAAGAACCCCCCCACAACTGCCGTAGCTAGTCCCGGCCGCCAGCAAGCGTGTCGCTTCCGCTCGGATTTCAGCCACCAATTCAGATGTAGGAATTGGCCCACTCTTTCCTGAACCTTCCTTTCCTTCGAATATTTTGACTTTTTCAAGTCGAAATATTCACTCCAAGGCCTCCGATCACAACAGAGTCTAAATTATTATTTTCTGGTTTAATTTTAAATACACGTAGGGGAGAGTGGGGCAAAGTGGGCTAGCAAGGTAAAGTGAGCCCTTTTAAAATTTCTAGGTTGCAATAGTGCCATCTCTTAGCAAAATAAATTATACGATAAAACTTCATAAATTGACCACAATGCACTATAATCGAAATCTAACTTTAACTTTTGGTGAAAATTTTCTAGCTCATAGAGCTGAGTGATGGTTATGTCTCTAGCTCCTTGAGCTGAGAAAGTGTACCCGAAACGGGGCAATTTATCTTGTTAATTTCACTGAGTTATGGGGCGGTACTGTTCCGTTTTGGCTTCAGCTAAGAGGCTGTATTGCCTCCGACTCTTGAAGTACGGATGACTTGCCCATGTAGCATGAAGGGATTAATTACAGTTCCTTGAATTTTACTCATATTACAATTTTGGTATCACTTGATGTAAATATCAGTGTTTAATAATTGCATTAAAAAGAATTGTTAGCGAGTGAAAATTGTTTGGAAAAGTATCTTTGAGATCGGCGTACGGATTGTGAAACTTGAAAAGTAAGCTTTGATGATTATTTTAAAAAATTATAAAAATTTTAGCTGATGTTTACTGTTTAGCGTTCATGAACCCCGGGCACACTTTACCCCATACCAATATAATTTTATTTGACAAATTAAAATAATAATTTTAGTATGGCTAGAACATATAATAGAAAATCAATGCAACAATCGTAGACTGAAGATGCGATGAAAAGTACAATATTGCTGAAAAAACTGGATCTAAAGAAAGCCAGTATATATTTTGGTGTTCCCAGCGCTACTCTTCAAAGCAGAGTACGCTCTTAACACACTTAATTTCGTTTGAATATATTAACATCATAGTGTTTGTCTTAATTGATCCATTGCCATATTCTTTCGCTCCAGTTTTTGGTGAAAATACTATACCCCTTGGAAGGGCTCACTTTACCTCAGTAGTGGGTCAAAGTGGGCACATTTAAATATGTATAGAAAGGAGTAGTAGGAGTAGATATCTTTTTTATCAGCAGCAATAATTTAACTTCGCGTATATATGACTAAGCTAACATCCTAAGCTATCGATTTTGCGGGAAAAGGATTTTATAAATATTACCCATTTTACAGAATCTCGGTACAAACCTTATGGGGCCTACTTTGCCCACTTTCCCCTACAGTCCAAAATATAACAAAGTTGAGTTAACTTCAAAAATAGGAGCTCAAAAACTTTAATTTCATTTACTCAAATCGCTTAATTTAATTATTAAACTTATCTATGCTAAATAACTTAATTCAATTCTTACACTTGGCAATGCTTCTTGGATCAGTAATACACGTTCACTAAATTTATTCGGTTGTCGCTTTATCAAAAACTTATATACGAATAGTGTATGACCTCTTGCTGTGCATTTATAATATCACCTATGCCTATACCTACTATGCATTTGATTCCTTACTCTCGGTGTAAACTTACAAAAATTTCAACTTTTTGGGTAAGCCCTGCCAAGTTGGGTGCACACCTGCATGTACCATAGAACACGCAAGCGAGCCGAAGAATACATCTGCGGTTCTCAACTACTTTTCTACATATGACTATACTAAAGGATTTTCTCGCTACTTCTGTCTAAGAAAACATCAACTGCCATGACATTACTTCCGGGATAATATACTAGTACGCTCACACTAAGCTAGCGAGGAAACAGTGATGTTATAGATATTCTTATTAGAGCTTCCAAACCTAAAAAGCGATTAATTTAATGTTAATATTATACTAATTGCATACTCATGACTGTAAGTCATAACAATAATTCTGCATAATAAATTTAATGACTTTAATACGTTAGATTAGATAATACTCGGTAATTTACACCTTGACTTTCCATGACTGTAAAATATGTGATGCGTTGTTTTATGAAAATAAACTACATATAGCAACAATACGAACTTGTAAATTGCCTCCTGTCCAGGCAACAAAAATTCAAATTTGAAATAAATTATTTGGAATAAATCAAAATTTAATGGCAGTGCATATGGCATATATTATGGAGCAGTTAACAAGAAAAAAATGTTTAAAACTCTTCAGGCGCGAATAGACACATGCTAGCGATTCACGGAAGAAGCTTAAATTGAAAGATTCAAGGTCGTTTTAAACATTTGTCTGAAACTTGTTTCGGAGAAGAAGATCATTTAAAGTTTGGGAATAACATTCAATAAAAGAAACTACTTTAACTCTTCCAAATGTCCAACCAAATCGAAAAGTTATACCTACTCGAATGTGGTAATAGAATTCTACGAAAACGTAAGCCAAAGTTTTAGCATGAAAAATTGTTGGTTTTAGTTTTTAAATTTTTGAATATTGGGAAAGACGTTATTCATTGAAGAATAAACAAGAGAAACGCACACCAATTTAGGCTAATTAGCTAAGCTATACTTTGCTTAAAAAGGCAACTTTTATAATTAACATATACACGGCAACGGCCAAAATAAGACTAAACCAAACGCCTAAAGCGCAATTTTCCAACAATGGAATAATAGAGCAAAGGTTCGAACCAAAAAACTGGACAAAATCAAAACGACTAGGTACTTTCGACAGAAACGATAACTCATCACATCACTTTCGATCTCACCTGAATGACCTTCCCATACACTGATCCAGTTCACGCTTTACATATTTTTATCATTCAGCTAATGAATAATATTTCAAGGCATTGACATTGATGTTTTTATAGACACGAATACAGGTAAATGTTTGAGATTTACAGGGCATCTCCAGAACTGAAATAGAAGAACTAATGTGGAATTATTACCCTCTTTTAGTTGAGAAACGACGTATGTACATCATTCGACGACTCCCTTTATGAGCTAATAGAATTCATTTTACTACCTCTTCAAGGAATATAAAAAACAAGTGCCAAAAAATCAAATTCAAAAGTTTGCCCAGAATTCGACATTTTTTACATTGATCAAATTTAATAAAAAAAAAAATAAATTAAATAAATTCAAAATTAAAAATGTAATTTAATTAAAGTGAATAATCTATAAAATTTCTATCAAACAGCGAAACCAATTTATAGTTTATTTGTTTAAAGCACCAAAAACTATAGAATGGTTGGTCTATACTAATGGGTACTTGCCTCTCCTACCAATTTCTTTAAATTTCTTCGCGACGCGTTCCCGTTAAATGATGCGACGCGATGAGAGCTGATTAGAATGCATGTTCGTGAAATTGACCAGTGACATCGCATCGCGCTAATCGCGCCGCTTTGATAGTGTATTTTCGTGTGTAAGGCAATTTAGAGACTTGTGTGTTCTGCCCACCAAATGTTTTACAACAAAAAAAAAGCCTAAACGTTTTGAGACGAGCGAACAAAATATATTTTAGTGTTTTGGCAGTTGCGTGAAGTAATTCAGCAGGGTCCAGGGTTACCACTTTGGTCCAATTGGACCAAACGTGGTCCATTTTAAGATCTGTACTTCATTTTGGTTCACTGGTCCATTTCCTTTGCTCTTGGTCCATTTCTAGTAATATCTGATCTAAATTATGAAAATGGTCGTTTATTTCTTTAGACAAAATTTTTCTACTAACCTAAACTCTTTTCTGCCTTTCATTAAGCCTAGTACGGACCTCGATGGAAATTTTGAAATTTTTCCCATATGAAATGCATGTAAAAAAAGTGATCAAAATGTTGATTGCACGATTTTCGTGTTGGCTGTCTGTTTTGCGGTACGGAGTTCGAGTCAAAATTTTGATTCGAGTTGACAGTTCGCTCATCGACCAAAACATGGTGCTGAAACCGTGGAGACCAATTTTCCGCCACCATTTAAATGTGCTGCTATTTAATTTTGCATTGCGATACGATAATTTTGACATCTCCTGATTTGAATTTGAATTCGTCATATTTTTTTCAAACTGACTTTGGTTTTTGTGATATCGAGAATTTTTTTTAAGCCAAAGCGGATTTTAAGAAGTAAACAGCTGTTCCCAGCTGTTTACTTCCCCCCAGTATTCTACACAACGAATTTTTCACTGTAGAGATGGTAGAGATATACGAGTATAGTAAATTAGCGAGTCAAAATTTTGATCGAGGTCCGTACTAGGCTTTACACTATAATATTTCGCAATTTATCAAACAAAAACTATGATTCTTAATGCTTCTATTGAAGTAAATATTTAGAAAAATTTTCCAACCAATTAAACATAAAGAAAAAGATATCTAATTAGAAATTTGAATTTGAATTCGTCAGTTAATGTAAATTTCAAATGAAAATTATGTAATCAAGTGCAAGTGTCGGTCCGCCTGTCGAATAATATTTAATCTGGTTCGTTTTAATAGGCGCAAAATATGGACAGGTATTCAAAGCTATACATTTTAAATACATAGAATGTGGCTGACACTTAAAATTAATAGATTTATAATTGTGGGAAATGCGAAGGAGGCCAGAGTTGAAAATTCTGAAGAAGAAAATCTGAAGAAAAATCTTCTGATTCGGATTCCGGCAGATTCGGGTAAGTAGTAGTTTTAGAAATTGAAACCGGGATGTGCAGAATTTTATTTCTTGTAGTACCGCGAAAACTTTGAAATTCAGGCGTTTTCGTCCAAGTTTTCCTGACTGGAGCATTATCGTTGCAAAGCATATTGCAAATGCTGTAAGAAGACCTTACAAGACCACCTCGGTAATCTTAAACGGCACGAACGGGCAGCACATTAAAAAAAAATAATTGTGCCAAAGGACAAGTTAAAATGGACAAATTCATAAATCGTGATCGATATTTTTATTTTAATATATTATAATAAATATTCTGAAGTACATTTTTTATTGGTCCATTTTATTAAATTTTGGTCCATTTTTCAATGAATATTGGTCCCAAAAGTTTTTCTTGAGTGGTAACCCTGGCAGGGTCACTATAATTTGTGTCGCGATAAGGCGTGCGCGATGCTCTCTCACTGCTATCCCACCTGCAGACTAAATTTTGATATATTAAATTTGATACCCTTTTAAAGGCAGAGGCGTCCACTAGAGGCGGGCCGCATCGCACCGGTGCGGCGAGCATTTTTTTTTCTACGTACTTCGTACCTTCGTGAGTCTCGTTCAGTGGACGCACTTCCATAACAATGTATGGCAGGCGGATTTTTGCGATGCGGCCCGGCCCGGCCTGTCCGCTCTAGTGCACGCCTGCCTTTAACGTAATGAATCATTGTTGCCAAGCGTCTTAGCCGGGCATAACGTCACGCTAGGCGATCGTTGCGCTATTATTTCGTCTGTATGCTTCGATATCTGCAGAACACGCTGATCTTGGTAATTGAAATTTATTCTCAGTTCATTTAGTCGAATTTTTAATTCGCAGTTTTTAATGGGTATAATATAATGCTTTGAGTAGTTCCCATACAAAAGTTTTTAAGACATGTGTTCCATCTATTACTCAATAACTTCAAAACATTTCAAGCTACAAATCTAAAATTGTCCGGCCTCCGTTAATTTTTCAGAATGGCATATCAAGCCAGTCCTTCAAATGAATAGCTGCCACTTGAAAGTCCTTGCAAAATTTACGAATTCATCAGGCGGAACCTACGAGATCTCAGGAATGAGTTGAGCTAAGAAATTAATGTTTTTTACAATTTATTTTCACATAATATGATGACCTTGAGGTATTAAATAAGAAAATCTGTCAACAGTCTGGGCACAGCTTTACTACTTTTGGGATAGAAGTCCGGAACGCGTTTTATGCTAAGGTTCAGTGTACATTACTATTCATACCTCGTGAAACTGGCCCTGTAAAGGTGCGTCTGTGATATTCTAAGTGCAATTAAGCAAAAAACTAAATAAGGTGATTTCATTTTATTACCCACTACTATATTTAGATGTATAACAGATACTAATGACTTAAACCTACGTATTATTGCAGATTTCTCGAACTAATTATTTTTATGTTGTTTTACATTTGCAGTAAGGTTTCGAAATGAGGGTATACAGATCAATTTTTATTTACTTCCATAACTACACTAACTCTGTTCTTTGTCAACCAGAACTTCCTCAGTCCTCGTAGCAAACAGATCACAAAAACAAGTCCAATTGAACGACGCGATATCACTGCAACTTATTGTACTTACTAGCATCAAATTTAATCAGCTCTCATCGCTCGAGTCACTTTAACTATAATTCAACTAATAATGGGATTACGTAGTGGACATTTGAAAGAATCACGTAGAGATCAACTTCGTCTAATTTTCAAACGAAATTCCTCCCTACGCTTGGCATTTCTCGAAAACTCAACATAAAAAAAAATGCCGAAAAACATACGTCCAACTAAAGTACCATCCCTAAGTACCTACCATATATGCGACCTCTTTATACTCCCTTCGGGGTTTAATATCAAAACATCCTGAAACTAGTTTTTGAGCGATTCCATGAAATAAAATTTAATTTGGTACCTAATCAGACCTAAGAGGTACGAGTATGACAAAAATTTGTGAAAAGTACCCAACCCCATTACATTCCCTTGAGGTTCAATTTCGAAAAGCTGTGAAATTAGTTTTTCAATGATTTAGATGAAATCACTATGATATCTCATCAGAACTAGAAAATGGGGATGATAAAAATTGTGATAACGTATGCAACCCCCTTGCACACACTTGGGTGTAGAAAATCCAAAAATCCTGAAAATAATTTTTAGGCGATTATATAAAAAGTCCGTGGAAGTGAAAACCAATTCGATGCCATGTCAGGTCTAAGAGATATCATGAAATTTGTGAATACCTGGACAAAACTTATACACCCTTTTAGCGGTTGTAAACCTAAAAACCCCGGAAACGGTTTTTATGCGATTTTATAAAAAGCCCGTCGGAGTAAAAACTTATTTGATACCTAATTTAAGTCGAACTCTCTATAACTCAAACTCCTCGATGGGGCGCCGGGACAATTCGTGTTATAGAGAGTCGACTGTATTACGCGTATTAAAAAAATTTTACCAATAAGATTCTCTATCTACTCAACTAAAAATTTTGAAAAATTACGAAACGTAAACATCTTACCATTGATAGTAGTCTTCTGACATTTTACATACACCCTGTCTAACGAAAACTAGTAGTAAACAGCTTTCAGTGAGGCCCACGATCCCGCGTGAATCCGACCTTATACAGAAAAATGCAATTTTAATGCAAATTAAAATCGGTTTAGATCTTTGGTATATAGCGAGCGACTAATGTCGAAATAGATAAATTGCCCTGAAAACCCGTTCCTGAAAAGATGCTTACCAACAATTTATGGACCACTTAATGATCTATTTTTTTTATAGCGCATTAAGTTATAGTATTCGTTCGGATTGTAGGTATTTTTGAAATAAAATTTATTTAAATTGGTTAGAGACAACCGGACCGGTAATGCTTACGAAATATCTTCTAATCTAACATAATTTCTATGATTCATCGTTTACATTCGAAATTATAAAAGATAAATTACACATTAGAAACAGATAGCGCGCCACTTAATTCATATTAGGAGAATATTTTTTGTTATTGATATTTTTTTTTACTTTATTATTATCGTTGTTTTTATGGCGCTCAACTATTCGCACAAGTTCACAAGTCATATTTGGAAGATTTATTTCTGACTGGGTGGGAAATTTTTTTTTTAATTCGATGCATATTTAAAGACAAGTTGTCCAGGCTCTGATATGTTTAAAACAAAATAAAAAATATTAAAAAATAAAAATACAAACTGGTTCATGAATGTTAAGTAAATTAATGCATTTTTAAGCGGGTCTTCCCAAGGTTTCAACTGTGGAATCACTGAATATTGAAATTAATAAATGCTCAAGCAACAGTTAATTTTAGCCAGACAACCAGTTTACAAATTTCAATTTAAAACTTGTTAAATTTTAATTAACATATTTTTTTATTAACCTGAATTTAAGTTTAAGGCAAGAAAATAAAGTAGACTTAGTGAACATAATTAATTCAAAGTACATTTATCTTAAAAAATCATTTTATACTCTTAAAAAATGCTCTTAAAACTCAATAGCCCCGAAAGATGTGAACTTCTAATTTTCACGGAAGATGTAGTGGGCGGTCCCCTATTGGGGATGAACATATGGCAAGTGATGTGGGGGAAGTATTTTGTAAATATGTATAAAAGCCACAATTTTCTGTGAAGAAGTATCAAGCTACTGTTAGACTTTCAGTTATCAAGAGCCATCATGTTCAAGTTCGTAAGTATCAACTATTGTGTACTATCGACAAATTGGCGAATTTAATTAAATTGGATAAATTAATTCGTTAACAGGTTGTCCTCGCCGTCCTCGTGGCTTTAGCCCATGCCGACCATATCAACAAGGATGCTCAAATCCGTAGCCAAACCGGCGATATCACCCCAGAAGGTCAATATGCTTTCTCATACGAAACTTCAAACGGAATTGCCGCCCAAGAACAAGGTGTAGGAGGAGTACAAGCCGCCGGATCAGTTTCCCACGTTTCACCCGAAGGTGTCCAAATCCAACTTACCTACACCGCTGACGAAAATGGTTTCCATCCAGCTGGTGCTCATTTGCCAGTAGCCCCAGTAGGACCACCAATTCCAGAAGCTATCTTGAGGTCTTTGGCTTGGATCGCTGCTCACCCACAAAAAGAAGAAGTCTACGTACAACGTCCAAAATTCTAATTCATAAAGTTTCCTGAATATGTAAATAAACATTTGATTTAGCTTTAAACTTTTACAGTTTTTTATTACTAGAATGTACCGAAAACACCTTTTTTCAATAAGGGGTGACATTTTTCTTCGCGGATAAGGACGTCTTTTATTGTCTTCTAATAACGTTCTTGGCTTCTTCCTTATTTCTTGTAAATTGCAAAATAGAGTCACTGGATAGACTATGACCCTGCAAATCTCCCAATAAAGGCTTAAACCTTGTTCGAGAATGGAAGTTCGAATACACAAGACAGTATCGATATTAAAGAAGATTGTACCTTGAAAATAAATATTCTGAAGAAGACTAGTTGTAATACCAAAAGAAGTTCTTTATTTAAAATCGATACCTCATCAGACCTAAGAGATATATCGGAATTCGTAAATCGTATACTTTATTCCCATTTAGGGGCTGAATATCGCAAAACCCTGAAATTCGTTTTTAGACAATAATTTATAAAGTACAAGTATACTTGTGCAACCACTTTACATTCTCAACGGGATTGGTTATCAAAAAATCGTTAAATTAAATTTTGGTTATTATATTTAAAGTCATTAGAAGTGAAAGCTAACTCGATTTCTTATAAGACTTAAGAAATATAATATGTCGGAATTCGAGTAAACATACACAACTAGGTTACATCCTCCCAGTTAAAGGTTGAATATCAAAAAATTTGGAAAAATTTTTAGGCGCTTATATAAGAGCATGTAAAGTTAGTAAAATGAATTCGATACCTCGCCGGCCAACAATATGACAAAATTTGTGAAAATTTAAAAAAAAACACTTTCCGCGGGAATTTTTTTTTTGTTCCATCTCCTCTTCAAAGGAAATTTCAACTTTCTAGCATAAGATAGAATACAAAACAACAAAATTCGTAAATTGACTTTATCTTATAAGGCATAGCTTAGCTCCTCCTTACAAAATATTGTATTGGCACTCTTGACTGTATTAAGAGAGAACATCCGAGTAGAACATTTTTTTTCCCTACTCTTAAAGTTTGTAGTCTTAAGAATATTTTGTGTAAATTTCATATTGAAATTCTAATAATTGCAAAAATTATGGGATGTTAACCGGAATCGGCCCTTCGTGAATTCTCTATATAGAGCGTCATTCAAACGCGATTATCTCGAAATATACTTTTAAAAGACGATCCCCAAAATATTCGGAAAATGGCTCGACCGGTTGCTTCCAAAATTTGACACAATTTTTTCGGACAGGTTTTCTAGTTCACTTAATTACATTTTTTTATCAAGCCAGAAAGTTCGGTAATTAAGGTTAAAAAATTAACTTAAAGTTCAATCGGCCGCCATTTCGTGAAAAAATTGTTTTTTTTTTTCAAAAAATCCTACAATGCAAACTGCATGATACTCGTATATTACATTTTCAGAATTTTTTTAAAAGTTTTGTTTCTGATCAACCGAAGGCATGTAATCTTGGGAACGGCAAGCCGTGCGAGAGAGGGACACTTTTTACGTCGGTCATGACAGCAGCGCCCCAGTCGATATATATTTATAAAAAAAATTTGTCGGCGTACTTCATACTTGTATACTTTCGAATATAACTAAACTGGATAAAATCGAGCAAATAGTTTTTGAGATAATAATTCATAAAATTCACCTATTTTCTCCGCTGTCTACTCGGATGTACCACCTTAATCTATTCCGAGCTCGTTTAGACCTTCTCTCGAAACGGTGTTATAAGTTGGTAATCAAATATTTATTTATTTCGTTTTTTTAACATATTTTTTTATTAACATAATTAATTCAAAGTACATCTATCTTAAAAAAAACATTTTATACTCTTAAAAAATGCTCTTAAAACTCAATAGCCCCGAGAAATGTGAACTTCTAATTTTCACGGAAGATGTAGTGGGCGGTCCCCTATTGGGGATGAACATATGGCAAGTGATGTGGGGGAAGTGTTTTGTAAATATGTATAAAAGCCACAATTTTCTGTGAAGAAGTATCAAGCTACTGTTAGACTTTCAGTTATCAAGAGCCATCATGTTCAAGTTCGTAAGTATCAACTATTGTGTACTATCGACAAATTGACGAATTTAATTAAATTGGATAAATTAATTCGTTAACAGGTTGTCCTCGCCATCCTCGTGGCTTTAGCCCATGCCGACCATATCAACAAGGATGCTCAAATCCGTAGCCAAACCGGCGATATCACCCCAGAAGGTCAATATGCTTTCTCATACGAAACTTCAAACGGAATTGCCGCCCAAGAACAAGGTGTAGGAGGAGTACAAGCCGCCGGATCAGTTTCCCACGTTTCACCCGAAGGTGTCCAAATCCAACTTACCTACACCGCTGACGAAAATGGTTTCCATCCAGCTGGTGCTCATTTGCCAGTAGCCCCAGTAGGACCACCAATTCCAGAAGCTATCTTGAGGTCTTTGGCTTGGATCGCTGCTCACCCACAAAAAGAAGAAGTCTACGTACAACGTCCAAAATTCTAATTCTTAAAATTTTCTGACTTTGTAAATAAACATTTGATTTAGCTTTAAACTTTTACAGTTTTTTATTACTAGAACGTACCGAAAACACCTTTTCTCAATAAGGGGTGACATTTTTCTTCGCGGATAAGGACGTCTTTAATTGTCTTCTAATAACGTTCTTCCTTATTTCTTGTTAAGTGCAAAATAGAGTCACTGGATAGACTATGACCCTGCAAATCTCCCGATAAAGGCTTAAACCTTGTTCAAGAATGGAACTTCGAATATACAAGACAGTATCGATATTAAAGAAGGTTATACCTTGAAAATATAATATTATATATAGAAGACTTTGTAATACCAAAAGAAGTTCTTTATTTAAAAATCGATACCTCATCAGACCTAAGAGTTATATTGGAAAACGGAAATCGTATACAATAGCTTTATTCCCAAAATACAATAGCGTTATTCCCGAAATTCGTTTTTAGACAATCATATATAAAGCCCTTAAAACTAAAAAAATCGCATTAGACCTAAAATATATGTCGGAATTCGTGAAAACTTGTACAACCACTTTACATTCTCTATGGGATTGGTTATCAAAAAATGTTTGAATTAATTTTTGTTTATTATATTTAAAGTCATTAGAAATGAAACTGGATTTCTTATTAGACTTAAGAAATATGTCGGAATTCGTGAAAACATACACAACACAGTTAAAGGTTGAATATCAAAAAATTTGGAAAAGATTTTAGACGCTTATATAAGAGCATGTAAAGTTAGTAAAATGAATTCGATACCTCGCCGGCCGGAACAATATGACAAAATTTGTGAAAATTTAGAAAAAAAAATATTTTCCACAGGCATTTTTTTTTTGTTCCATCTCCTCCTCAAAGGAAATTTCAACTTTCTAGCATAAGATTGAATACTAAACAAAAAAATTCGTAAATTGACTTTATCTTATAAGGCATAGCTTTGATCCTCACTACAAAATATTGTATTGGCACTCTTGACTATATTAATCTATTCCGAGCTCGATTAGACCTTCATAATCAAATATTTATTTATTTCGTTTTTTTAATATGAGTAAGGAATCAGTAGTATATTGGATCAATTTTTCAAATTGATATACCTATTTTGCTTTTTTTATATTATTAATAATGCATATTACTATAAGCTTTGTATTCTCGTAAAATCAATCAATCAATTTTGGCTCAATTATTTATTTACTATTGAGCAAATACTAGATAATTTATTAGTTATTATTAACATTCAGTCAATAAATTCAAATCATTTAATTAATATTCACGAACAGAGTATAATTTGTATTAATTGCAGTCTAATACAAATGAAATGATAAGATCTTCACCTTTTGAATGATTAATAAACTATACTCGTTGAGAACTTCTTCAATGAATGAATAAATAAAATATTTTAATGAATGAATAAACATTATGCCCGACTAACTACAGGTGTACTGAAGCACATTCGACATGTATTAGATTTTAATGCCTTTTACGATAATGTTAACAACTTACAGTTTCTTGGTTCTCATAATGTGCACCTTTTCGAATTTAAATCATAGACATGTTTACGAGTATGTTTTGTGCAAAGAATAAAAATCGTAATTAGTTTCTATTTGTTGAATAAAATTGTGGCTTAAGTTGAATGAAACTGGTTGATATTTAAGTAACAATGTTCCGTTTCTCTTACCTTAATTATTTTGTATTGTAATTTTTATCCTAAATATGCATTAGTGTTGTATGGATATTATCGTCGAGGTGAAAAATAAAAAAAAATATTTTTACGTGCACCTCCTGGTAACATAAGCCTCTAAATCTATCATAAAATAGAGATTTTTAGACGATTGTTAATATGTACAATACTTACACAATAGCAATAATATTTATTATATTTTTTTTCTACGCCATTTAGATGTTGGAAAGTTCGCGATGAGACACATGTAGTATAAACAAACAGCTCAAGTTCGTATACAAGATCAATTCATTGATAAAGAGACGACAGAGCAATAGTGTAGATTGATAAAATACGCGAATGTGAATGGTAACGTAAGCTCGATTCATTGTTGTTAATGAAAGCAATATTTAAGAGAAGTGAATAGTCAACGTTATATTAAAATTTGATCGCTTAAGTGTAAAGTGACAGAAATAAAGTGGAAACTGTTTCGTGAGTGATGATGCTATGATGGACCAAGTGGTCCGAAACCTCCCCGAAGCATTTCGAACTTACACCAGATAAGACAATTTTTCTTGAATAATTCATTCATTTAAAATATCCATAGAAAATTAAAAACGAAATATGGAAAAAGTCAAAACATTTGTTGATTCTTAATTCATTTTACTTTATTACTTTTTAATAAGTATTGATATATAATAAGTAGTGTGATCGATTTGAAATTTAAAAAAAATTTGATACTATCGAAAATTTTCACGTTTTAAGACTAGTAGTCTTCAAAAAATAGCCCCTAAAGAGATTAGTTTAAAATTTTAACAGTGTTTAGTTTGATTGGTCTTCTATTGTGGATTAAAATGAAAATTTGGGAGTCATATATCTCCAGAATGACTAAAGCTAGGAATCTGAAACTTTGTAGATACGTAATGATATGATAGGGGAGCATCCAAATTTGTTGAAGGGGGTGCTTGTGTTCGGGATGCGGACTTAAAAAATGTTCCAAAAGCACAATGTCTTAATGTTTCACTTTCTCAAATTATTCTTCGGGATCACTCATACTTAAAAATTAATAGCACGTATGGATAGATATTTTTGAAGAAAAGAAAAAATGAATTTTCTTTTGGGGTGAGAGCGTGTGGGTTGGGTGGCCAAAAGCGCTATCTTTCATATTTCAGGAACCGCTTTTGATAGAGAATTATAATTTGATACGTATGTAGAGTATGCTAGTGGTACACTTAGAAAAATATATGAAAGGGCATATATCAGCTTGGAATTTTTAGTGTAGATACTGGCAAATACCAGTCTCGAACACAGAAAAATATGGCGGAGGCGTTTTTCAGGAATTGTTAATTTCGTTCGCCAAATTTTTCGTCATAGTTTAACAAGAACCTCATATTATTTTTCTATCACTTAGTTATCGTGGAGAAAATCTCACAATTTCGTCGTTTCAATTTCAATTTAATTTAACTTCATTTAATTAATGCTTCAACATTTCGTAAAACTACGAACAGAGTTACAACCCCCAAAACCTCATCCGTGTTCAGATAGTGTGTTATCGTTAAATTTTTGTTAATAAAATTATTTTTTCTTCCAATATAACGTTTGTTGTATCTAAAAAACTTTACGGATTTTTTTTGTCAAATTTTTGTGGTCAAATATATGACTACGTCTAATTCAAACGTAATTCCATTTTTATTTAGAACTAGCCATGTACCGAGGCTACGCTCACCTTTGTATGGTGAAGCCTCGTACCGCGGCTACGCTCACGTTTGCATGGTGCTATACTGTCTTGCTTCCCGTTGTTCCGTCGCTCCCGTTGCGCCCGTTTCTCCCGTTGCTCAAATTTCTTCCGTTGTTTCCGTGGCTACCGTTGCTCCCATTATTCCATCCTCTATTCTCCATCCTCTATCCACCAATCCTCCATCTTCTATCCACCATCCACCATCACCCGTCCACCATCCACCATCACCCATCCCTCATCCCTCATCCTCAATCCTCTATCCGCCATCCTCCATACTTCATCCACTATCCTCTATCCATCATTACTCCAACTTTACTATTTGTTGCTCCCTTATCCTTCATCCTCCATCTTCTATCCATCATCCACCATCCACCATCCCCCATCCGCTATCCTCCATCCTCCATACACCATCCCCCATCCTCCATCTTCTATCCATCGTCCACCATCCTCCATTCTCCATCTTCGAACTGCCGCTAAACTATATGAAAACACTTAAATGTTGAAATAACTCGCGTACCACCAACTGTTAAATGATTTTGTTAACGCAGAAACCATCGCGGGCGTGCCCTCAACAAATAAAGTTTCATCGCAATCGGATGAGTGGTTTCGGAGCGTATACGGGACAGACAGACAAACAGACAGACAAACATTCAATTTTATATATAGAGAGAAAAAAATAGTACAGAAAATTAACAAAAATGGGCTTTTCGAAAATGGAAAAAAAGATCTTTTACAGGTAAAATTATATTTTGACAAATCTTAATAGCAGTGATCTATCGCGGTAATTATTAATACTTAATATAAAAGAAATAAATACATACAAAAAATACTCACCATTATCATTCTGATTCTCCCCTGACGCCAGCACCTTTAATTTAAGGGGTCACTTGTCGAAATCGGACAATTGTGAGAGAATTTGGAAAAATTGACCTAAAATTTGCCAAGAAACATGGCATATTTTTAAAAAGTCAATTTTTTCGATTTCCGATTTTTTCACCGCAAACGCAAGGGGAGCTCAACAGATGCTCAAAAATCCAAACAAAATTAAAATCGGATCAAAAATGGGGGGAATGGTGGCTGAAAACGTTGAAAAAATCCCCTGTAACACTTTCCGAACTTTCCATACCATTTCTCTTTTTTTTCACTTTAGTTCATGTGAATCTTGCATATTCTATTCCACAATCTCCACTGTATGCCATGCCATCATGGTCATGGCCAATCAAATTTCTTATGACAAAATAGACTGAGACTGAGTGATTCTAGAAGAGTCTACCCTTCCGTTACACCATTCTGAATTTAATAGTCCATCCTTTTATCCCAAACGTATAACGTCTTAGCAGTGCAATTGTATTGAAGGGTGACTCCTAAGCTATTTAAACTACTGAAATAAAAAGAAAATGGCAATCTTGGCCAAAAGATGGTGAAAATACCCCAAACTCTAAAATCATGAAATTTATGTGGAAAACGCAAGAGGAAAATATGGACAGCGTACGTTGTGATATTTTTAATCGGCACTATTACAGCTCACTGTATTCGTATTCGTTTACAGAATGGTTCCAAATGAGCTCTCTCACAAGAAGTTTGAAATACACCGGCTGGAATCTACGTAAGACTTCAGCTGACGATTCATTATAATCAAAAACAAAGAGGTCACCAAGTACCCCTTCAAAAATGCGTTGTTGCTTTGTTGTAATAGACTACGATAACTCAGTGCTAACCTCCCTCCTTCATGTGAAAATTAATTCCCGTTGGGAATGAGAGATCCAGTCAGAATACTTCTCGTAATCGACAAAATTATCTATTTATTTTTAAATTAATTTTTGGACGGTAAGTGAAAGATCTTATATCTGCTAGACTTTCTCTTTCTCTTTTCTCTTTCAGGTCCAAAGCCAGGAACGATTACCAATTCCTAAAACCATGCACACCAGGGAATTTATATTGTCCTCTGAAATTTAGACAAGGATGGCTAACATAAGATTAACGGTGGCCTATCACTTTCGGTAGCTATAATAAAATATCCAATTGTGAGAAACCAGACTCTGCCGAATCATTGAAGCATCTCGAGATTTTCATCGCAAAATTAATGCAGAGTCGTAAAGTCTGCCTACTGAGGTGCAAAACGGAAGCTAGGTTTAAAGTGCCGCGAATAAATATTACGTTCTGAAAGTTTTCCATGGACGACTAACATTATTGTTTCAGTTTCTTTCGGGCATTTGAAATTTTTACCAATAAATCATACCAGCTGTATTGCGATAAACTGATCTAAAGGAGCGAGAACCAAGTGCACGACTCATCAATAAGTCTATGAACTCTTCCTATGTCAAATGAAAAAAAATTACACAGGTAAAATATGAGTAATTCAATAACAAATTTCCATTGAACGTCCATTCTAGTTTCACTACTAATCAATACAATTCTATGAACTTCCATTCTACAGTCGTTTATTTTAATACTACTTTACAAATTATAGATGTGCATTCGTCCTACATATAGGTACTTTAATCGAAAACAATCTACTAGTGTTTTTCACTTACATAATAAAGAGATTCAAAGCAACATAAACAACTGCCGACTGTTTCACACTACAACAACAACGTTCAGTTCTAATAATTCTCAAATAATTTCTCCGACGTTGTCCGACAAAAGGGGCAATAGCCTTTCTGCAAAACTTGTAATTCGAAATCCTCGGCATAAAATGTCTGAAAAATAAAAACGGAAAGCAGAATTAAATCGTAAAATTGATCACAACTCAGATAAATACTACCAATAAGCATTCAGGACAAAAAGCTATTTGCAAGTCTGGCAATAAATTTCTATAGTAGATATTTTTTAAATTCGAATTTCGATATTTAATTATTAAAATGTTAGTTGGGTCGATTGAACGAAGTGATGTCCTGTCAAGCGTTATCGGTAGAGCTGATGTCATCTCCTACAATATTGCAATTCACAATTAATTCAAAGTCGGATAAGCAGAAAGAATTTCGACATATGCACCTCGTTTATTGTTTCTGCAAACGGATCGGCTTGTTCTTCGTTTTGTTTAGGCGGTGCCAGTAAGAGTCTCTCGGCCTCTGCATCCGTAATATCAATTTCGGGATGAAATTCAACAAGTGGTAAAATTTCTAAACCAAAAAAAACATGAAGTAATGTTTTTTTGAGAACATGTTATTCCGTAACTCACCAAAAGACACAAACGAAAAAATATACTCTTGTTGACAAGTTGGACAGCAATTTCCACTGAGATGAGCGCTATAATTTGAACACTTGTAGCACAGTGGTAGCAGTTCTTCCGGATCATTAAATCCCTGTTTACACGCTTTACTATTTAAATAATTTACCTAGAACAAAAAAATAAAATTAGTTTTCAATCTGATCCGAGATATTTAAAACTGACATCAATTTGCTCTTGGATACTTGCTGGTGGCTTTAAGGATTGTAGTCGCTTATTTGTTTGGAAGTAGAGTTTATTTGCTTCCAAAATCTTCGCTTGTTTCGACAGTGTATATAAAATTGCACTTGAGTAATAAAAACATTAAATTTGTAAACAGAAAATAACAGCATCAATGTTGCGACTTACAATAAACTAACTCCTTTGGGCGGACGTTTATTCTCGATTTCATTCATTATAAATCTGCTGGCATTGAATAAAGTTAAGGGTGGATTGCTTGTAAATGGTTCCTTTAAATAACTGTGAACGGTGCTATACGCGTAGTATATTTTCGATAGTTTCAAGGTCTTTTTGAATTCTCCAATTTGATGATCGGTGAGAGATTCTTCTTCTCTGCAAAATAGGATAAAATGCCTTAATAACAGATCACAGATTACCGTAGTGTAAGCCAGATAAGCTTTAGATGTATTCTTCAATCCCAATCCTACAGGAAGACTAAAGGATCGCGTCTTGTAGTTTCGCTATTCTGATCTGATCCGGACACAAACACCTGATGATATGCTTTTAATAATTCTTTCTTTCTACGAAATGTATCTAGACTTCATAAGCCTACAAATAGGCAGTATATATTTTTTTCTAGCAAGGCCAGGAGGTGTAGCCACGTTGCAGCTTAAGTTGCCTGTTGTCGAAACAGCCAATTCTTTGTTAGACTTGGATATTGAGCCTAGTGATCATCGTTTCGCGTAGATTTTTTACTAGACGATTGAGCTCCATAGTATACTCGTCTCTGAAGGAATGTTTTGTATTATTTTGGTTTAAGTGTTTGTTGCTGCTCGATTTTGCACTGCTTTTATCGACTCGGCTATTACTTCGTATTTCGGGAAATGTTTTTTTGATAGTTTTTGCAGTTTGGATTGTGTTGGTTGGAGTAGTGATACGGGGACCTAGAGAATGTCCGTATTGAATGCGAATTCAGCTAGAATATCAATTTGCGGGCGTAGATTGACTGGAGTTAATCAATAAAGTTAAAAAGGGATTCCAGTTTAGGATAGTAGGGGTTTGATTGTTGTTCGTTGTTGTTATGCGGATAGATATGTTTGTTATGCGGATAGATGTGAGTTCGAAGAAGTTGAAAGTGACAGAAACCATTGTCGTAGCAAAAAATTCAGTTCACTGATCAGATCAGTTCAATTTCGATTCTAACTGAGTTAACAAATCCCATCAGAACTACCAGATAGTAGTTGATTTCTTGTTGGTAACTTGTCTGTTCTTGTAGATTATATCACGGCACAGTGCTGTGCTTATGCCCAGAAAATAGAAAACAATACTTTAAACTTACTTTTGTACTTCCAGAAATTGTTTTGCCATCAACCAACAGAAATAGCTGGCATCTAGAAATCGTTCTTCAGCAATAGCACATTCGCACAGATCCTTCAATAATTTTTCAGCATCTTTTACTCTCCCAGCTTGGATGTAAGCTAAAAAAAATTCAAACTGTTATTTTGATACAACAAATAACGTAATCGCAATATTACATTGATGCGCTGCAATAAATTGATCAGATTCAGCAAGCCATTGAGCGTGCTGAAAATGTACGGACGTTAATAGTTCCGGAATATGTTCTGCCAAACGGAATGCTTCAGCCCAATCGCGTGCCTCAATATGTAATTGAATAACCTAATAAAGTATTCTGTAACAATCAAAACTCCATATCATATTACAAGCAAACAGAAACCTGTGATTCCTCTCCGAGTTTCTTATAAATTTCGGCAGCTAATGGTAATGCTTTCAGCCGTTTCAAATGATGCGCAATTTGTTCCAGCGCGTTCTTTTCAGTTTGACTTAAACGCCTACCGATATCGAAAAGCCTAAAAATTTCATAAATCAAGTAAACACAATGACAAATTAATTTATGAATACATACACATCTGACCATCCTTGCTCTGCAACTATTTCGATAGCACGTTCGTTTTCTCCCGCAGATAATAATAATTCGGCAGCGGCTCTTGGCTCATGGACCGAACAAGCCCATTCGGCTCTTCGTCGAACCAATTCACGTTTATCCGCTACATCATCGTCTTTTAGAAACTCTTGCGCCAAATCAAACATCCTGAGATCACTGTACATTGACAAGGCACGATTATTTTGACCACATTTCTGATAGAGTCGTGCAGCCTCTTTGAATTTACCAGCAAAAGCTAAACTGTCCGCTTGTAAAACTTCTTTGGCAAATTCGCCTCGTTTTTGTTTTTCCTGTAGTTCACCGATTAGTTGTAACCAAGGTAAGTTACGAACTTTAACGAAGGCATCACGTGCAATGTTAAGCTGAAGACCTTCTAGAGCTGCTTGAGCCAAGCCTTGCCAATCATTTGTGGGCACTCCTAAACAAGCTACTTGGTACGCTTCCCTAAAATTATTTTCATTAAAAAAAATCAATTAAAATCTTGATTATTTTACTCAAAAAATCCGGCCTCAATAAACTGCCACATTGTAGCTCCAAGAGCCAAAGGCACGTTATGCATTACATTTCCTCGTAGACAGAATGCAGTTGAACCGCAAAGACCAACTACAACACCAATCATACTCTGAGGACTTCGCGGTGGCAAGTTTCCAACTCGAACACTAAGACCGCCTGTTATGTGCGAATAGCACAGCATAGACTCGAGATGAGTATTCCAGGCAACAGAATTTACACCGGAATCCTAAAATATAACCACTCTGATAATATATCAATTGTTTAATAAAACAAGTGTACGAACCTGATACAACATGGAGTCGTTCAGCAAATCTCTAACTACAAGCCGTCCCGCATCATCTACAACAGCCAATTTATTGCGTGTTGAGTTCAAATCCAAACATCGAACTGATGACATTACCGTCGTTATAAGGATCGGCAACGCGTTGTCCAGAAAAATTCGCCATACCTAAAATCACAGACGGATTTGGATAAGAAAATATGAATCAAACGAATATTTCGTTGAAAATAGCCAACCTGCCCATTTTTCAAGCCCAGCAGAAGTCCTTCTTTTCCGATTGGACCGCCTGTTACTTTTATATAACGAATGAAACTATCCATGATCCATTCGCGCTGTAATGAACCCGTGAAATCAAGACTTTGGAGCTTCTTCTCTTGACAGAGAACAATGTGTTGAGCACAAACAACCTGAAAATAAATATGAAATAATATTGAAATCTCAGAACCGTTAACAAGAGAAGATGAAAAAACGATAAATGCCGTCTGGAATTTTTGAATCTTATACATTGGGGGAAGATAAACTATAACAAATTCCATGAGTTCATAAACTTTATCAGTTACTACTAGGTTACAAAAGCATATCGATCTTTCGCACCATCTACAAGAAAAATTATTGTAAACAGATATAGTGAATGGAAAATAGATCAAGAGGACGGCAATGTAGTAACAATTCAACATACAGAGGTCGAGGAATTATTTAGAGCTGATGAAAATGGCCAAGTTGAATCGAACAATGCGGTGCTACTTACACACAATATTTCTGTAACGGAGTTTGTTCGAAGATCAGCGCGAAATAAAGAAGTTCTACCGGGAAGATCAATTGAAGTTATGAAAGCAGTCAACGTAGAAAAAATGAACCCAAATTTACGATCAGGCTGTTTATCAAGGAAATCAACGATGAAATGGGTTCGCTAAAAGAAAGTAGGGAAGATAAGTAGGTAGGGCTGAACACTCGTGATCTAAAACTCCAAACGACACTAGAAACAAGAACAATGCGGATACGGACACAAAGACCTTTGGCTATCGACGACGAACAATGATAGGCTTATATAAGTCCCGACGAACAATAAGGGCTATCGCCGAGAATCGTGTCTTGAGGACGAGCACTAATGGTGCCGTATGTTCACATCGGCGTCACACAGAAACTGAAAAAGACCACACAAAAACTCAAATACTTGTGAGAACTTGAGAATGCATTGAAATTTGATATACAGGCTAGCATACAACTACTTTATAATATGTCTCCTTACACAATCTTCAATAATTTAACCACCGACACACCTCACACAGGTGACTGGGATATGATTGTTACAGTTGAACGTATAAAGGCACGGTTTTAGTCTATTTCCATGTTCGGAAATATATTTCATAACCGTTACGATAGTTATTGAGGGATGGAGAACACCTCTAGGCGATGTATTCTGTATCCCTACAAAGAAGATATACTCAACTATTCCGGGCCTGGGACAATGCACAAAACAAGCTATTTCTAAAACGTAAAAACAAAAAATTTATATTAGAATAATAAAGTATTTCATACTATCAATGCGATATACTTTCAAACTTCTTGCAAATTCATCCGCTGAATACGTAGGTGGCTACAATTCCACTACATGTGTGACTTGCACTGCGATTGTTAGTGAAGGTGCAAATTACACACCAATCAATTTCTGCAGTCCGTATTACATAACAATTTTCGTTGTGACTTGATTTATTGTCGATAAATAAAAGATTGTGTATAGTCGTGCAACCTTTGTATTTTTTTTTTCAAAAATCTAAAATCGGACACAATTTTAAGGTTGAACAAAGCTTGTTACACAATTTTCTAAGCTAAAAAATAGAGCAGATAATTTGATCATGGTATAAATTAGCAAACCATTATCAATAAAGAAGAAATTCTTTCTATTTTTCTTTCTCTCGAAGGCCTGACCGACGTAAATTTTATGAAGCGTACGAACTGAATAAATTTACATAAATCCATAAAAGTGCATCCATTTGTCTTTGAAGAGTAACACAAGCTGCAATTTCAGATCGAAAATATAAATTTCGGTTTTTGGCAATGGTTTTGTTTTTGTAACTATTTAAATAAAATTTATATACATATGTATCTAATGTTATGAACATATGAAATGGAAATGTTGGAAATTGGCAGAAAACGAAAAATAGAATAAGATTGCAATGACCTTTACCACTCCTCAACAAGCGCATGTCTCAATCGCTATCTAATATAAATATCGGCGACCGGACCATCATCATCATTCGTTTCTGTACAATAGACACCATCATCATGTTCAAGTTTGTGAGTATTAAAATTGTTGGTGAACAAATTAAAAATAACATTCTTACTATTACCGTGATTGAAATCAATTACAGATCGTTGTTGCCGTCCTTGTTGGATTAGCCGCCGCAGAACATATCGATCACGATGCTCAAATCAAGAGCTTCGTTAACGATGCCACTCCAGACGGTTCATTCAAATATGCCTTCGATACCACCAACGGAATTGCTGTCCAGGCTCAAGGAGACGCTGTCCATGCTTCCGGTACAGCCCAATGGGTATCGCCCGAAGGAACTCCAGTTTCCATTTCGTATGTAGCTGATGAAAATGGTTACCAAGCTAGCGGTGACTTCGTACCAAAGACTCCTGAATACATCTTGAGAGCTCTCGAATGGATCCGAGCCCATCCATACAAGGACGAGTACGTTCAACAAGGTGTAACACATTATTAAATTATTATTTTTTGTTAAATACATTATTATTTTGTCCGTAACTTAGTTTATTATTTCTTTCAACGGAAAGATGGTGTGAATTTTATAAGAAATTGAACAGGCTTGGGTAAAGTACAGGAACGCCTTTAAGTTTCTTAACGAAACATGGGTACAATGGGACTCTTCATTTTCCAAGTCCCGCCATTGTCACGCTAAAATGACATTTTTCATATTCACCACTAATATTTAATGCAGCAATGATAGTAAAAACCTTAACTAAGATGTTCACAAGAAAGCCACAGAAAAATTAGTGGATCAGAGCAAGACGAAGAAAGAGAAGGGAACGAAAAGGGAACAAAGACATCAGTAATAAAACTAACTAACCAACTCCATCCAGTTTAATAAATTTAAGTTGAAAATAAAAAAAAACAATAAAAGTACTTACCAAAAGGCTACATTCAAACTTTTTTGTTATCTTTTCCTTAACTTTGTAATGCATCGGTTGATTTTCCTGCGAGCTTAGCTCATACAGGACGACTCTTTCGGGCAATTGTACTGCTAATCGATTTCGATAAATCGCAATTTTATGCACTAGATCGCGACATTTAATTCGAACCTTTTGTCCCGATATGAGATGTTGAATAATCACATCACACATATTTTCGCGAAATGCATACCGTTCGCGATAAAGAGCATGTACAGTACTCGAAATAACATTGTAGCAAGCCAACGTGCCATCCTGACAGCCTACAGTATACGACAAACCGTTCGGATTTATCGCTACTGTCCAAACCCACGAATCGAAAATTTCGCCGAGCGTTCCCAATTTGACGCCATCCTTCGTGAAGAGCTGTACACTCTTATTGCAGCCGGTTACAATTAAGAACTCGCCGTTTTGAAAATACGACACACAAAGAGGATCGAAACCGAGAAATCGTTCTTTTCCAACTAGTTGACCCCCCAACGTATAAAACGATAGGGACTGGCCCCAATCGACCACACTGATTATATCGTTGTTGGCCGAAATTACCGGACAGCATTGTACTCCGAAAATCGGATTATTCGTACCACCGGGGCGTTCGATTTTTCCTTTTTCTTCGCCAGCCTGAAAATAGTCAGGTCAATTTCCATTTTTTCGGGCAAAAATACTGTGAATTAAATATTTTACCTTATTTCTTATCGAAATCGTTCCATTTGCCAATCCAAGGAGCAAGTATTGTCCGTCATTAGTCCAGGCGCAAGCATTCACTTTCGACACAATTTTGTATTTTTGAACGGCTTTCTGCTCAGCCGACCACAGGGCAAAATCAGCCGACGAACACGATGCAAGCTGATGCGAGACTGGATTAAAAGCCATGCACTGGATTGTATCGCCGTGGCTAAAAACAAAAATCATTCAAACTTATTTCAATATTTCGGTTTTATATTACAAAAATTAAACATACGAATATTTGAGAAGTCCTTCCAATTTATTAGTCCAGATAATAACAGACTTGTCAGCACCGCCCGATGCAAACTTCTTTCCATCTTTAGCATAAGCTGTACAATAAACAATGTCCTTGTGAGCCTTGAGCGTTTCCAAAAGTGTTCCACTCGATGCCTCATATACAAGAACTTTGTCACCAGCTGCAACTATGAGCTGATTTCCATCAGGATGGTAACATGTTGAATGGATACTAAAAAAAAATATTGCGGTATTATATAAAACGCAGCCCACGCCGATTGTACGGATGACAGAACTAGAGGGAGTGAACATGGAGTTAACCTGAATGGCCAGTAACACCTGTGCGTCTCAGGAAGTAGGCAAAAAGTATGACATGGTTGGACTCGCAGCATAGCTGGGAGAATTCCAACATGTCATAGTTAGCTGAAAACTCCCACCCTTTTTCTACCGGTGTGTAATAAATAAGTAGGACTGGCCCTCCAAGTCGGGGGTTGGGCGAGGCGCCGACAACGCATCACCGGAAAAAAGACCACTATCCAGAAACCTGAAGAACAGCCTCGGAAAGGATTGACTAAACGGCAACGACCCCGCAAACAAAAAATGGACTACTCTTTTGGATCTTGGAATGTTCGATCGCTATAGCTCTGAAAGAATTCCTCGAAGAAGTGGCAAAACAAAATATCAAACAGAATGTGGTTTAAATCAGGGAGATGGTCTAGCCCCCATTCTTTTCAACCTGGCACTAAAGTAAGTCATCTGAAAAACCCCAGTCGGCACAAATGGGACACTACTATTCAATTCCACTCAACTAGTAGCATACGCTGACAATATAAACATCCTCGCAAGATCCTTCCCTAGTGCTAACGAGGTATTTGTCATTCTTGACTCCGCCGCAAAAGAAGTCGGGTTACGCATAAACGAAAGTAAAACAAAAGTAATGCAAACAAGAAAGAGAACGCCAATCAGACAGAATGTAACAATTGCGGAGTATAATTTGGAGAGTGTGGACAACTTCATATATCATGGGGCTAATCTAGCAAAAGACGGCATCGAAACGGACGAAATCAAACGACGGATCATGCTAGCAAATAAAACGTATTATTCGGTACTTCCAATAATGAAATCCAAGAAAGTGCACAGGAACAATAAGCTGCGAATATATAAAACTATTATACGACCTGTGCTCTGTTATGGCAGCGAAACGTAGACATAAGCGCGAACTTCTGAAAATGTTTGGACCCGTAAAGGAAGGAACGGAGTGGCGAATAAGATACAACCATGAGCTGTATCAACTCTTCAAGGAGCCAGAAGACTCAACGTTCATCGAACTACGTAAACTGCAGTGGGCTGGCCATGTAGAGCGGATGGAAGACAGAAGAATCCCCAAGCGTGCTCTTAAAGGCAAAGCGAGTGGTAACAGGCCAGTAGGCAAACCACGCAAGCGATGGGAAGACTCGGTTGATGAAGACAGCTATCTTAAAAATTAGCAGCTGGTGGTCGCGGTCTTTGGATCGAGACGATGTGAGGCGGTTACTTCAGGAGGTCAGGGCCCGACTTGGGCTGTCGCGCCATTGTTGATGAAAACACGAAATGACAAATGGTGTCAGACTGAAAAGGGAACCGGTTCAATTGGAGACTTATATTCCGATCGGACGGTGTACTTTGACCCGATTTGCTGAGGTTTTTTCTTCTTTTTCCAATAATTTCGTCATCACCTACTTCTAATCGATGTTATTTTTATTTTTGACTCCACAAAAAGAAATAATAAGTTTCTGCAGCCGTAGCTGGACACAATGTAGCACGATTTTAAGAAGTATAGTTACGACGAAAAAATTTTAAAGGAATAGGCGTTATAATTGCTCTAAGGACAGATGGTGTTGCGATGCAACTGCAATTGCTACGCTACAGATGTTTGGGGAATCTGTTATGGTCGTCCGTTTTTTTTGTGACTGCGATATCCCCAGGATATCACAGTCAGTATGAGTCGAAGAAGAGCTTGTTCACCAAATCAGACATCCACTAATTGGAAAGATTTCTGAGGAATAAAATTGGACGAGGATCTCTCAATTTAAAGCACTGATGTTGCCATATGCCCCATTGGGTGTCGTATAGAAATTCAGTTCCTGAAGAACAGAAGAGATCGAATGTTAACTGTTGAGCTGACAAATGAGTAATTCATATGGGGAGTAATTCATATGGGATATCGTGAACCTTATGATTACATGTACATTTAGTAGTAATAATTTTGTGATCAGGCTTGTGCCTCTACAACAATGGTGTGAATCTTAAAACTAACAATGGCTGTATTGAAATAAAATTAATCAGATTGGCTTGAAGGAAAAATGGTTAAGAAAAACCTTCGGAGAACTAAACAAGGAATTAACAGCACAAAATAAAATAATAAAAATAATTAAACTGAAAAAAGACTAGAGTTAAAGATGATATTACATGATAAGCCTGAATAAATATGTAGGTTAGATAGAGATAATTAGGGGGTTATCTATAAAATTAAGTTTGTAAATAAAATTTCTATATAAGTTTTCGAAAAAATTAGCAGCTAAAGGAATATTAGAAATTCATGCAGTAAGCTAGTGGAGAAGTGCCATGGCTTGTCCATAATGATTTTTAAACATTTATTTTGTATTATTTGTAGCTTTCGTATATGAGTTTTTGTGCAACTACACCAGATAGGCGCAACATATGAAAATATGGGACGCATGACGGACTTATAGATAAGCAGCTTATTTTCCAGCCAGAGTTTGGATTTCCTATTAATAAAAGGGTATAGGATACGAATGGACTTCAAAATTTTTGAGGCTACTTGATCGGTGCGCTCGTGAAATGTAAGTTTTTTATCCAAATAGATCCCTAGGTACTTAATATCAGTTGACCATTTGATTGGTTCGCCGAAAGTAATTAAGTTGGGGTTCGGTAAGTAGGGGAGTCTAGGTAGAAATGCACCATTTTTCATTAATTACTTCATATCACCGTCGAAAATAGTGGAATTTGATTAATTCTTCATTCTTTATTTGATGAAAAACCTTGCGCAAACATTTTATTCATACCAAAGAGCCAAATATAAACAGATCTTGATCATAATGAAGAAGAACGCAGTCAGTCCAAATGGTGCATTTCTCCCATCATACGGGAGAAATGCACCACATTTTATATATATAGCCAACCCAAACCAAATTAGTTGAAAGAAAAAACATAAAACATATTTACAAAAGTAACAAACAATAACGAACTAAACAGTAAATATATTAAACCTTTTTCAATTTTTATGCTAATAAAAAATAATATAAAATACCGAATAATAATAATTCAATGGTTTTATATAACAAAAATGTTGCTTATATAATAAAAGCTAATTTCCTTTGCGTTTTTCTTTTTCTCCGAATAACTGTTCGGCATTACTCGGTATTTTAACGATTCCTGAACGCGATCGTATGGATAGGAAAGAGAAAGAGAACACTATTTCTGCTTTGCAGATTTTACTTACGGGCGAGCGCCAATGGCGAGTGGTGCATTTCTACCTATGGTGCAGGGCTACCCATTCTACCCTACTTTCGAGCTCTTCTCTGGGTAAAAAATATTGCTTTGGTTTTGCTTGTGTTAATTTTTACTTTCCAATCACGAAAGAATTCGTCTAAGGCCAGAAGTTGAATTTGCAGGTCTTTAATTATAGTTGATGGATTAGAGGATGCTGCATAGATAGCTGTGTCATCGGCAAATGCTGCAATTTTACAGTCTGAGGATTGGGTATGTATAAATATTGTAGAGGCATGGGCTTAGACAAGAGCCTTGTGGGACGCCTGCTAGTAATGACTTACTGGAAGATACGCAGCCTTTGATTTTGACATGAAAGGTACGACTAGAAAGGAAAGATTGAATTAGTTTAGTAAGGTAAACGGGACAGTTTAGTTTCCTGAGTTTGAAAATGATGCCATTATGCCACACAGAATCGAAAGCTTTCTCAAAATCAAGTACAACCATACCCACTGTTTTTTTTTTTTGTTACGAGAGCTATTTTTAATATCGTTAGTGACTCTGTAAAGTTGATGGATTGTTGAATGTTTTTGGCGGAATCCAAACTGAAAATTAGCTAAGACTTTTTCCTCTTCCACGGACACTTGAAGCCGCCTCAGTATAACTTTTTCCAGTATATTGCCAAGGCTAGGTAATAGACTTATAGGCCTATAGCTGGTCGGATCAGGGTTATTTTTTCCAGGTTTTAGCAATGGAATGATGATTGCCTCTTTCCATTTAGTGGGGAAATAGCAATTATACAAACAGCTATTGATTATGGCATCTAGCAGTACTAGGGCATTTTTAGCTAAGTTTTTAAGTAGGCAATTTGGGATGCTATTCATGCCCGAAGACTTACTATTTTGTAATGTTTTTAGATGGACCTTATTTCAGAAGGCGTACACAAGTTTTTCGCTTCAGTTTCTGCGGAGATAGAAGAGAACAAATTAATGGAATAATTCACTACTGTTTCCATGTTAGAGGAAAAGTTTGTATTTAAATTATGAGACGAATAAAATGTATCTGCAAGAACTTCAGTTTTCTCTTTATCTGAATAAAAATGTTTGTTATTGTATGTTAAGTGTGCAATGTTTTGTCAATGATTTTTCG
This sequence comes from Beris morrisii, assembly GCA_951812415.1. Classification (NCBI taxonomy): domain Eukaryota; kingdom Metazoa; phylum Arthropoda; class Insecta; order Diptera; family Stratiomyidae; genus Beris; species Beris morrisii. The sequence continues at coordinate 31,634,874 of OX638310.1, forward strand.
AGAGCCACATTTCATGATTAATGAGTTTCTGCAGTCTATTTACTTCTGATTTAACGTCGGCTCTTTTAGTTCGTTGCCAGATTCGACGTAGCCGATTCCGTTCTGAGCTCATTGATTTAACGGAAACCGATAGTTTGCGAGAAAAAAACAATGGATTTTATTTTTGGTGATAATTTCCTGGCAGCCAGCAAGATTTTATTTGATAGCGACTCAATCATTGTGCTATGATTGTCCTCAGTGCTAGTATTTGAGGTATTAAATTTGCCGAAGTGAATAGAATTGGCTAGGGATAGATACTGATACTGGGAAACGGAGAAATGGTTGGCGAGTTTTTTATGGATAAAAACGAGTTTTTCAATGATAAAAACGATAAAAACGGGGTCGGTTTCCAAGGTAGACCGATACAAAAGACTTTGTTGCTGCTATAGAACAGGCACTTCCAGTAAATATGGCGGCTTTTCACCGTTACCAATACCAAACTTTACCAGCTGTGCGAGATGCGCATAATCATTTTAGCTCCCATTCTAAGGAAATCGGATTTATTGCACAATTTTCAACTAGAATTTCTCATCGAATCGAGGACGGTGGACGTGGAGTGTAAAGTATCTGGTCGTATCTCATATTGCGCCACTCGGTGTTTATCGAACAATAGCCCAGATAACCTCGACAGCAATAGAGTGGTTAGTTGACTCACCTGCTACGCTACATTACGTGCGAGTTTTCGTCCCGGTAATTAAAGCTGATGGTAGATTTCGCGACCATTCCGGAGCGTTCATTAAAGCACCCGATAGTCCGGTGTCTAGTGTACTGGGTGTCCACACAATTTTTATATGAAATTTTGTCAACAGAACGGCGGGAGGCTGGAGGTAGTCGTCGGAACTTTCGTTACGCTACGCTTGGTTAAGCTGCGACAGATGCAACAATGTGTTCGCAATACGTGGCCACAATCGGCTTGAGTGAGGCGCAATTGTGCGAAACGCAAAAAAAATAGCAACAGTGAATCTCATTTTATAACAAAAGCGTTGCAGTGACGTGTATTTTTTAATAACAAAAAAAACAACGAAAAACAAGTTTTTGTTTACTAACAAAATCACCTTGTCAGCCCGCGATACGCACCGCACGCTAAAACTTACCTGGCATAGTCCAGCTTTTCGTTCGGCTCGTGAATTTTCTCGACCCATTTCAACGCGCCACGCATCCTCTGATCCTTCGACGAGCGCAAAACTACGAAAATACGACCGACTTTCCCGGCAATTTCCCGAAAATCGAATTGTTTAATTGCACCGATTCCGGAGTTGACTTTTGTTTACTTTTTCGGGCATCTGTCACGTTACCGTAGCAACACGCACACATCGACACCGTTCGATTTCGATTTCGTTCGTTCGGTACGACATCCCCACTCCTTCGACGAAAAAACTTCTGACATTTTACCGGAAGTACTTCGTCGTGCGAGTCAAAGTCATGTAGAGAGTGCTGAAAAGTTTCTTTTAATTTACTAATTTCGGGGCGTTAACGTCACTCTACGTGAAAATCGTGCAAATAATTCCAATTTTTTTCAAATTTCACATCGAATTCGACGCGAACGTCTTAACGATTGCGAAAAAAAGAAATTTTCGTGCAGTTGCTTTGGAAAAAATTTTTTTTTTTTTTAAAGAAGGCGAACAGCGCGACGACAACGACGCCGCCATGTTTTGCAGTTGCGTTTCAGTGGTCCGCGAGTGTAAATTCGATTTTTCGTTTTGTTGATAGGGCGCTTTGCGGCGCGTAAATATTTTCTAATTATGAAAAAAGGAATTCAGCCGAACGTTCGAAAGGTAAACGTGATGAAATTTAATGTTCGCGTGTTTGGCGTTTGTGTGAAAAGCGTATGGAAATTTGGCGCAAACAAAAGTGGCCCGACGGTCTGTGGTGGCGGCGGCGGCCCGCGGTAGCAGTGGTGGTGGTGGTGAGATAGGCGAACGCGCGTACAGTGAGTCCCTTTGGTGTTTGGACGCGCGCGATATGCGGTGCTGCGCTTTTTTTATGAGCCTCCGCATTGGATTCGGGGCGAAAGTGGGCAAAAAACGCGACCGGTCGGCGGTCGGACGGAATGTTTTTTTCTTGTATCTCTTGTGGATGGAGGTGGAGACGGCCTTTTTTAATTTTCGTATTCTTTTTTTTTTGTTGATTCTTCAAGACGACGTCCTTGAAGAGCTTAATGGCGCCGTCACAAGTGCCCCAGGCTGATCATAGCAACCGTCTATTTCAGTGATGTCCCTGACAACGGTTGCTCCTCTGATTGGCTCCCTGTTGATAGCGCGCACGAGGAAGGCTTCAGAGTCCACGTGATGTCCTTGTGAATCCTCCGCCTTCTCGTCCACTTGCTTGTCACAACCAGACGTTCTTTTAAAAATGCAGCCAAGCGTGCACCCCTTGTTTCTGATTGAGTTGGGATTGTGTCATAAGTTTTTCTATTTTAGAATTTTCCCTGCGGTTGCATGAAGTTAGCAAGGCTCACTTTGCTGGACATAATCTAGCAATGGTGGAAAATTGCAATCACAGGTTTCACAAGCCGTTCACTTGGTTAATTTCGTCATTGAACACAAGAATTGCTTTAGACTCGTCGCCACATTCGAAATTTATTTTTACGCTATCTACTTCCCACCATTTGTTCTTTTCTACTTAGCTTAAATAGAAACTTGGCTCTTTTCCATTTGGGCTCGAAAGATTCGACCCTTTCACCTTGCACCTCTAATCAATTGGAGGTGTACGCCTTGAACTCTGGCCACAGTAAGGACTCCAATTTCTGTACTAGCCCCGAACATAGGCCACCATTCGTATGTTTCTGCGTTGGTAAGGACGTGGGCTTTACACCAGACTAAACCAGTCAGTCCGTGAAGCTTATACAACCGACGAGATTAAGCTGCTTGTGCGGTGTCTATTCATTTAGAGAAAAGTGTTCTAGAAACGTCTTTCAGACCGCTTGCTATAATGTGCAGAGTTTCCCAAAGATATTGTTCAAATTTTTTTTTCTTGAAAAACAATCTTTGTATCACTACTGTCTTAAGCAAGTCCTGGACGTGGGAGGGATTTCAACTAATTTTAATTATTTGGGAGCTCCACTGCAGACGCTGTTTCTATGGTAGATAAATCCACCTTTGGCGCATGATCACGGGAACGGGTGGTAACTGCGGCCTACCTTTCTGGTTGCGTGCAGGAACTGTAGTCTCATCTTGTCTCTAAATAGAAAAATTTATAGACAATAACAACTTTATTTTATTTAAATAAATAAAATGTTATCCAAATTCTGCAGAAAACACGAAATAAACAAACCATTCGACCGGAATCGCAAAATGGCAATTGCCTAAAGCATCAAGTATCATGTAGAAGCACAAAACGATAATTTTTTGATATGCGTTTTGTTTCTCGATGCTTTTTATGACTGTACTCAATAGGGTACAGCGGGTCTACAACCCCAAAAAAAGAGATCACATAAAGAGCTCCATCCAATCTATCCACCAAAAATTTCTAAGGCTCATCAAAGAGGTCTCTTCCTTCTGAATCCTATTAGCCTTTTGCCTGGTCTTGCAAAAATAGCATTGAAAGCTATTCTTAAACGACTTCAGGAACATGTTGACGATCCTTACAGATGAGCAATTCCGTAATTGTAAGAGAATAACGAACGGCTGACACGAAACTTAAAGACTGGTTTCAGCTGTGAAGGACTTACGTTAATCTCACCAAGAGCGGAGCCATGCACTTTGCGAAGCGGATAAAACCACCACGCTGGCACGTATCCATCTTCGAGTACGACATCCCTTTAAAGCTAGTCGGGAAGTATCTCGGGGTAAAATTAGATAATAAACTAACTTTCGGCCTACTTACTTACGATGGCGCTACAGTCCAAATCGGACCTTGGCCTCCTGAATGTGCCGCGTCCTTCAGTTTGTGAATCTTAACAGTGATTTGCTGTCTGCATCAATAGAGTCTTCCCAGCGCTTTCGTGGTTTTCCAACTGGTCTTTGTTCATTAACTTTTCCCTTTTGTGTGCGTTTGGGATTCTTCCGTCATATCCATCAGCTCCACATGACCAGCCCATTGTAGCCTTTTGAATTTTATGAGGATCGATACTTCTGGATTATCAACGATGGCATACAATTCTCTATTGTATCGTATTCTCCAGATCGAGTCTTCCCTCACAGGTCCGAGGATTCTTCTGAGGACTTTTCTTTCAAAGGCGTTAACTAATTTTTCGGACACCTGAGTCAATGTCCACGTTTTGCTGCCATAGCATAGCACAGGTCTTATAATTATTTTGTATAGTTTAAGCTTTGTTTTTCTATGCACATTTTTGTTTTTAATTATTGGGAGTACCGAATAATACGTCTTATTTGCCATCATTATTCTTGTTTTAATTTCGATGGGTTCGCTGCCATCCTTTGATATATTTGCCCCGAGATATACAAAGTTGTCTACGTTTTCTAGGTTAAAGTCTCCTACTGTAATATTTTGTCTGATTGGCGTGTTTTTCCTAGTTTGTGTCATGATTTTGGTTTTCTTTTCGTTAATACGTAGTCCAACTTCCCTTGCTACCGAGTCAAGGTTTACAAATATTTCTTTGGCACTCTCCAGTGATCTTGCAAGTATATTTATGTCGTAGGCATATGCTACTACATAGTTGTGTGGATTTGAAGCATAGTATTCCCTTGGTGTCAACGAGAAGTTTTCGAACAACATATTCGAGTGTCAAATTAAAAAGCATTGGTGGCTAGGCCATCACCTTGTTTAAGCCCGTTGTCAGTTCTAAAGCTGGAAGTGTGATCATTTTCCACTCTGACTTCTGACAGAGAATCGGTCATTGTCATTCTTGTAAGCCGAACCAGTTTCGGAGGGACTCCCAAATCCATCATTATTTTATACAGTACGCGCCTGTCGATGTTGTCGTATGCCTGTTTGAAGTCCACAAATATCTGGTGCACATCAATGTTAAATTCCCAGCACTTTACAAGCACCTGTCTAACTGAGAATATTTGGTCCGTGGTCGATCGCCCAGCTCTAAATCCACTCTAGTATTCACCAATTACTTTGTCCAACTTATCCGCCAAACTTTGCACTATGAACAACAGTCGTAGCAAACTTTCACCTCGCAGCAAGTTGCTTCTATACAAGTCGACCATCAGCGTGATGGAGTTTCTTCGGAAGCTGTTAATGGGTGACTTGCTCGGACACAGCGTCTATCGCATTTTTTAGTAAATTTCTACTGCAATTTTCCATGGTTTCCCTGCTGAGTATAGAGAAATGTCATTGAATTCAGAAAGTCGTCCATGGACGCTTACTCAATTTTCCAACTGATTTATCGGCACTTCCCGTCTATAAGTTACACACATTTAGTTTTACCACCCTTTAAGGCTTCCATTGAGGTAACGGTGTAAACGCCTCGGGCACGTATCATCTCTATGTCGACTGAAACGATAAGCAACATCTCTTTATTTCGGGCTCCGCCTTCGTGTTCAGCATTTGATCCACCGAAAATTGAACTTATTAGCTCAATGGGTTTGTGAGGTACGAGCCTTAAAACGTGTTTCCGTTTTGCGGACAGATGAACTGATTTTTTTATCCGTTTTTTAGGTCTACTAGTCTGAAAACGTGAACATTCAATCTATCAGGGTAACAACGGTTTCAAGTCCGATTACAATATTCTTAAAATAATACAGTAAAACGATAAACAACAAATTTCCGTTGAAAGTGGTTATGAATAACTTCCACTTGATTCACAGCTGGTATGCAGTGAGCCACTCTTTTCTTATCGTCATTTGAAACAAGCTCGCTTTTCGTTTCTTCTCCTCTTCCAAGAAAAAATTTGCTTTAAGATGACTCGGTTTTAGGTCGCACACAAATTTAGTTCTAGCAAGAACTATAAAATGAAACTGCAAAAATTCTATTCAATATTACGCTAGTATTGCAAAGAACTGACTCAATTTCCAACTTTAGTTGCAGCTACTGTGGAATACTGTCTAAAAAAAATCGGCACTCCATCACCAAATTTCGGTAATCTTATGTCGGAAAGCCAGTGCTCCGAATTTCCGGCCACGCTTACATTGCCATCGCTTAAAATTAAGATTTATTTATCGCTCTAAAGTGATGCAATAATTTTTTGTTTTTTTAGGTATACGGCGGCCCGAGTGCTCAACAAGAGAGCCAAATGAATGCAGTACGCAAAATACACAATTTGCTGTCGAGCGGCGCTGTTACTGTAACAGGACCGACGCAGCCACGTATTCTCAAGCAAAAGGTCTCGACAGGACCGAATACTTCGACAACATCGCCGAGCACGCTACAAAACAGTCAGACCCACATCGTACAACAAGTGCCCATCACGCCAACCAAATGTTACGTTTGCGACGAGCCTGTGGGAAATCAGTGCACGCTATTATCGGAATGCGTGACTTCGCATTCTAACACGAAACTACCCAATAAGATCGGCCAAATAATCGGCGAATCGTTTATGGTAATAATTAGTTTGGAGGACGTGATTTGCAAACGATGCGTCACTATGATAAATCATTTGGATCGTCTAGAAATCGATTTCGAACGCGTCAAGTCCAGCCTGTTAAATTTCATTTTCAAAAAGTACGGCTTGACCGACGAAGAACGACAAAATATCGTGACAGCATCGCCACCTGTTAAAATGCAAAAGCTAAACAGCGGCAATGTAAGTCGAAAGTTAGCCGACGATGATCAAGAGGCGGGCGTAACCAGAAAGGTCTCGATTCACAATGTTCAAAGAGATCCAATCGATAATCAAATGTCCAATATGTTCGAAGGATCCAACGAGAAACTCACTCAAACGAAAATCGTCAATCAACAGCCAACGCAGCAGCAGCAGCAAGCTCGAAAGGGCCCAATAAAAATCTACAAGTGTATGTCGTGCGAGTTCAAAACAACGGATCTCAAACAATTCCAGCCGCACTACGAAACTTGTCGCCAGCAAAACGGTTTCCGTTGTAAAACATGTAAGAAGGTTTTCGTGAACATGCCGGCTCTCAAGCAGCACATTGCCGAGAAGCATCCAACCGATTTCGCTTGTAGCATTTGTAACACAAACTTCCTGAATGAGATCACACTGAAAAAGCACATGGAGCTACATCATTCGGAAAATAAATCGCCTGGCGGCGGAGCCGATCAAACGCTCTACTCGTGCACGATGTGCCAGTATAAAACAACCGATAAGCAAAATTACGACGATCATTTGCGGAAACACGTCAAAGTGAAACCGTTCAAATGTCGAATCTGTTCGGTACGTTTCGAAACACGCGATCAAGCCAGCATACATGCAAAATCACATCAGCCCAACTATTTTAAGTGTGGAACATGTGCCGCTTCGTTCACTCAACGCGAAATGCTTGTGAAACATTTCGAAACGCATCAAAAACAACAGCAAACACAGCAACAAGCGCAGCAGCAGCAACAACAGCAGCCACAGCATGTACTTTCCACACAAAAACTCCTCCAGGACACAATCGACGAGGCTCTTCGAGAATCCGAAGCTTTAGATAGCAAAGGCATTCATTTCTTTTCGTGTAACATTTGTTCGTTGACATTCATCCAGGAGAACTACTACAATCAGCACATGGAAATGCATAAGCGTGAGAATAAGAAACCGACAACGGTCGTCACGACAGTACCGTCTCCGGCAACTTCCCAAAGTCTTATACGGCACGAAGTACGAAATTCAAATATAATGACTACAACAGCACAGGGTACGAATATTTCCGAGACGGATATCGAGAGTATTTTCGAGAAGATGCACTCGGAAAAGGCGGAAAATGAGGCTAGTAATAGTAATAGCAGCGAAAATTTGGTTATAACGAGTCAGGAGAATGCCGTGGGTGGTATTACGTTTAACATCACAATTCCACGTCAAGAAAATTCCGATCAAACGGTAAGTTGATTATTTCACGTTTAATTCTATATTGCTTCGAACACGTAGCAAGATTTTATTGAGGAGGAAAGCTTCAAATCCTTGTCCAATTTTAAGAGCACGTCGGCTATCGTCTCAGCGCCGTAAGATAAATCCTGTTGAGATTTGAACAGTGTTTTATTCAACGAACAAAATTTTAGAGTAACGAATACCACCCGGTCTCAATTAATTCCTTTTTTTGTGTTTAACGAAGCTGGGGTCCTGTTTAATTTTCAGACTTTAGGATTTTCATCCTCCATAAATTCACATTCAGTCTGCAATAGCACTATGTTTGTGAGATCCCTTGGTTTGAGTTCTAGAAGAAACCTGGTTCTGTAGTCGAGCCTAAGGATTTGATGGCTGCTTGGCTGTCCCAATAAATGTAAATGACTTTGTCCTTACACTGTTTTTGCGATACAAGTGGCTTTTATAAACGCGTAGGCCTGCTCTTGGAATACCAAAGGGAGCGCCTTTCCAGCAGTTGAGCCTTCCAGTAAGACCGCGGCCTCCGATTGATTCTCTATTTTTGTCCGTTCGTATAAAATACGAGGGTGAGTCAAAAATTATCCGCAATGTTGGTATAACTTTTATTCATTACAAATTTAGGAAACTGAATTTAACGTCATTTTTCAATATAGTCCCCTTGCCTTTCAACGCACTGGGTCATTCGTTGCACAAGCTTCCTGATCCCTCAGAAAAGAAGGTTTTCGGCCGAGCAGCGAGACACCTTCACTTCTTGGTCCGAGGTGAATCGACGGCCCCTTAATGCCTCTTTGAGTGGGCCAAACAAGTGTTAGTCAGAAGGGCCAAGACCAGGACAATACGGAGGATGAGCTATTACTTCAAACTTGAGTTTCCGAAGCGTTTCAGCAATCTGTGGGCAGCAGTATGTTGACGGGCATTGTCGTGCAAACAACACAACACCTGTCGACAGTAGTCCTCGGCGTTTGCTTCGAATTGCAGGCTTTAGCTTTTCAATCCATTCGTAGACACCCCGTTGCGGCAAGACACTGTTCCCGTATTGTGCCGAAAGTCTTTGATGGATTGCGGCCCCCTGATACACCTTCCGACCACAAAAATCGGATCACTGCTCGTTGTACCTCTTTGGTGCAAACTTCTAATGGAGCGGCCATGATCTATCTACAACAAAAGGAAGATAAATGGAGAAATTTGGATCAAAATTCCATAGCACAACTACAACAGTATAACAATAAAATAAACGAGAACCTCTGTCAGTATGAACAATGTAAAAAGAGTTATGTCACCATTGTGGATAATTTTTGACTCACCCCTCGTATTATACTTCTTGGCTCAAGGTTCAGCCGATTTGTCTCTACCGAGTTGGTTCGTTCTGGTATGTAACACTCAAACCTCTACTTAAAGTTGAGCTTCGGCACCATCGTGTCCACACACGATTCGATTCACGCAGTACCGAGCAACTGCTGTTCGTGAGATTGCCAAAGGTTTTCTTTGAAGTGTAAGTCCTTCCTAGTATTATCTGAATTCGGACAATACTCCTCACTGCGGCTTACTCAATATCAAGAGGTGGTAGGTTAAGAAGGATTTCCCACGCCGCCGTCGGTATTGTTTTTATTACACTCGTTACTCCGGAACATGTTTTGCTCTAACTTCCTGAAGGTATGACGAATCCATTCGTTTCTGAATCTCAATGAATATTAGCATTATTCTTAGCATATATCTTCTAAGATTGGCGTTGGAGTTACTGTCTGCATTGAATACTTTGTTGTAGTTTACCGATCACAGACAAGCGTGGAACAAAACAAAATGAAGGTCTGCTTTATTGTTACACGTAATTCAAGACACGAGTGTGTACATTTCTGCAATGTATACGATGCTGTCGGCTTTAATGGATTAAAAGGATTGTTCAGTGCGCAAACTACTTAAGCAACCGTCAGCCCATATTCGTAGTTTCTAATTGTCGTTAAGGCGTTCAGTATCTTAAAAATAAAATTATCACATCGTCGTCGTAGGGACATACCTTTAACTCCATGGTCGCCGGAGTTTTAGTAGATTACATTTTTACAAAACACTACTTCTGCACCTAAACTATTTTTTATACAGAAGTGTGATGCCTTCAATAACTTATAAATTAGATTCGTACCGAAAAACTTATCTGTAATAAATATCTCTTTACATTTAGGTAACACAAAATCAGTCTGAACAAACGCAGGTATCATCAGCATCCGAAAACATAGCTGTCGGCATTGATATGCCCGTTTTAGATCAACCGGACGACGGCAGTCAACGTTCGTTAGAACAAAAGTCGGAAGGAATGCAGCAAGATCAAGTCTCATCGGGACCTGTAAGCATGCCCAGTTTAGATGACGAAGGCGATTCGCAAAGTCAACCGTCAAATACGGATCAAGTACCGATGGACTTGGAAGAGATGCAAAATGCCGTCGATGGAAATCAAATCAAATTCATACTTAACGAAAATGGCGAAATTTTACAATTAGATAATAACCACATAATCACAACAGACGCTGACGGAAATCAAATTTTAGTCCAAGGAACCGATTCGGAACAGATACAGCAACTTTTACAAAGTGTCGGCGTTCTACAGAGCGGCGACGGTCTCGATGGCGAAACGTTGCAAATGATTGGCGATAATAATCAAATGATTATTGTTCAACAGGGCGACAATGAAGCGCAACTAATCGACGCGTCAATGTTAAATGCTGACGGTCATATTGTCATACAGCAATCGCAAGATGGCGATCTTTCCGAAGGTGCCCATGCAATCGGTGAGGATGGCGTTCGGATACCGGTTTCGGTTGCGTACACGACCAATGAACAAGGCGAACATGTTGCAATTCATACACAGAGTGTACATCAGGACCAAGACAATGCCGAGTTGCTGGCACAGCAAATTAAAGACGACGAAAATGCCGATCTTGACGGTAAAGCAAATAATTCCAATGATGAAAGTAGTACTGGAATCGCTATGCCGATCGTAACGTCCGAACAGCAAATTGTCACGACGACCCAATCGCTTCCAACGACGACCGGCGAATCGTTTTTTGCGCTCGAAGATTTAATGCAACAAACTGATCAAAAGTCATCAGAATGAATGAACACGTAACTTAATCGGATGGAATAGAACTAAAGCAAAATAATATTTCGTGTATCGAATGTGAAAAAAAAACGATTGGCGAACAACACATTCATTATTGCCTCATTCATTCGCCTCTCTCGATCGAGTTACACAACAAACAATCACGTAAGCATTCAGAACGCATCCGAATGCTTCACTATGTTTTGGAGAATGGGGAAAAAATCACAAACACAAACTTTTACTTTTGAATTTGTTTTCTCATTGTAAAATACCTTTCTCGGTTTTATTTTTTTTTTTTAAATACTACACTACTTTAAATAATTCTTCATTATACACACAGCAAAAGGCAAAGACAACATGAAACACAAGAAAAAAAGATTTAACGAGCATTCAATTCGATAGATTTAACGGAAAACTAAGAATTGTGTTGGAATACTATAAATTATAAACAAAACAAAAAAAATAGAGTATTTATCTTTAAATGTAGTCGATCATTTATAATTATATATATGTATAATTATCCTTTTTAGAATGAAAACAAAAGAGAAAAAAAAACAATATAATCACGTCGATAAAATACATTCTAAGTGTCACCTAAACATTAATATAATTTTTTAATAATTGCTGCTGATGATCATTTCTACTTCTTTTCTTTATATTTTAGTCGTTTTTTCATTTAAATGGTACAACACCTACATAATAAATATTATATTATTAAATAATTAATAGAAGAAAAATAAATAAAAATTATTTAAACAAAAAAATGAATGTGTTGACGATTTATAATGCATTAAACAAAAAAAAAACCAACAATTTTATTTCGGTTTTGTTTTTCTTAATTTTAAGTGTATTTAACGATAAGAAGTATGAAAAGAGTAAAGATTTCAAGGCTTTGATGTGTAAAATAAAAACAACAAAAAAACAGTAAAATTAATTATAATAAGTGTAAAAAGAATGCTTTTTAATTTGTTTCTTTATTCGGACTGTTCTGATCTTTTTAAATTGAAGTAACTAGGATCGCAATTTTGGTTCTCTATGGTGTTGTGATCAAGGACGAATTTATCTCCCATTTGAAATATTTTCTGTTACAGAATTTTCAGGGACTGACCAAGGATTTTTGCAAATTTTTGTGGTGCCTCTGTCTATTTCTCTCGAGCTTATTAAAATTTAGCTTTTAAAGAAAAAAGGTAATGCCAAATTTCGGACAGAAGTACTACACTACTTTTAGGCAGCTTCGATTTTTATTTTATTCTTTGATCAAAAATTAAAAACGTGCAACTGTTTACTTCTTTAAACAAACCTAAATCCAGAGTTAAATAAAAACTGATTGCGTGAAATTGACTGAAAGTGAACAATAAATTTACAATAACTTAAATACTAAATTTACGGCATTTTTTTGCGACCTATAAATGCAATACGTCCATTTGTGGGTCGAAACAATTGGATTTCGGTCACCACAAATCGTAAGCGAAAGAGTACAGCAATAGATTTAAATTAAAGAATTAATAGACAACCTTTATTCAGAATGCGTAAAGTAAAATATCTCGGTAGTAGTTGTGAATGCAGGGAGAGGGAGGTCTTGTTCGGGGCACCGAAAATTGAGTATTGATGGGAACCATGACCTTTTCATTTTTTCTGGAAGGAATAGAGAACGGGTATTCTCACTCCTTGAGCGTGCGCGCGCCTTCGTATACTCCACATTTTAACAACGATCAACATCGATTTATATGCAGTGGAAAAATATAAAACCTCCTACTTTCGGCTTTCTTTGGAGAACTGGACAAAACAAAATAGGCATGAAAATACAAAAAAGAAAGTTGCAATGGATCGATTATACCTTCAAGATGGCATAGAACAGAAATTCACCAATAAGGCTCTGGAGTGCAAGACTTGTATTGGGTTGTCCAATGAACATATATCGTGAGGGTAATTCAAAAAATTAAAAAGTCGTACCTTGTGGAGGACTACTATGTTTGTCACCAATCGGGTGTCTCCAAAAAGTAATAGGAAGAATATAGTACCAGCTTCTAAAGCGCTGCATAAAGTGAAGTGAGTATGTGTGAGTATTTATAACCCTGATAAAATATGAACCTTTTTGTATTCGAGCCATCAACGAATATTTACAACAGGATATACGAAGACCCGTGGAATGAAGAAGGGTAAGTATGTACATACTAGGAAAGGCACGCTATTTTTTTCAGTTCGTGTATGAGTCCTGAGCCTCGTAAGGGTCCAGGATGTTTACTGCCTGTAGCACAGCCATAATCTCCCCTTGAAAAACACTACAGACATATGGTAGCCTCAACAACTTTCCTACACTCAGCTGCTCGGAGAAGACGCCAGAGCCAGTGCCGCATTCCATTACGATCCGTCAGTGTACCCGGCGTCACAAAATATTTCCCTGGGATCATATAGTACGTACTTATATTAGCCGGGATTCCCAGAGTTTCACCAAGAACTATGTCCTTTAGAGCTCTGCCTAAAGAGGCCGCTGCTTGATGGGCTTACTACTGTATTTGCCGCACGCTGCCTAATATAATTATCCAATGGCAGTAAATGCATAAAAACCTCCAGCGCTGCAGTAACGCACACCCCCAAACCACACCTCCCACCTCACTGGATGAGTGTACGGAATTCTGATTCCAAAATGCGTATCCAGAAATTAAATTGATCGTAGATTAGATTAGATTGGAAATAGGGGTTGGTATGGTTAACCTCTGTCACTGCAGCCAGCCACAGTTGGGCTTATTGTGACGTCCCCGGATTCACTATGATTCCTCTTCAATGCCTGCGCTTTCAATGAAGCCTAGTATTTTGCGAAGAGGAATGGTCAGGAATTCCGATGGGTCCATGAAACGCTGACCGAAGTGACGACTTCTTTTGTGAGCTAAACTCTCACATTTACAGAGGATATGCTCTGGTGTTTCGTCTTCCTCATTGCATACTCTGCAAATTTTAGTCTCAGAGAGACCAATCCTATTGAGATGCTTTCTCATGTGAAATTGATAGTAATTTAAATATCCTCTTTGCTGGTCGAGTCAGACTCGTTCAAACTTGGAACTAAGGAAGTGCAGCCAAACATTATGCTAAATATTATTAAACCGTATCCAAAGCAAACTCTATCGGTTTTGAGTATTATTTTCGTGGGGCTGTAGATCACGAGTGATTTTTAGGGCAAGTAGGACAAACATTGTGGGTTGGATTATACAGCCCCATCCCACGGAGGGCAATAATGAACGAGATACAAAAACTTGCCAAGTTTTAATTATTCCGATTCCAAACGGTTATTTAAAAAAAACAAATCTGAACCGTTTATAACACTTGGTAAAATGTCAAAAAAACAGCTGAGAAAGTAAACCGAATAACCTCAACTTCGGGAATCGATACTCCAGTCAACTCTAGACCGGAGTTTTGCTTCAAAAACCCAGTGAACAGTGTGACAAATTGATTGGCCATCATGATTGCGGTTGGGTTCTTACGCTCTGGAAGTCGGCAGCAAAATTCCTTAAAATTATTATTCAGCGATAGTTCGAAGAGAATCATCGAACGGAAACTACTGTCTTCATCAGCACCACATTTCCAACCAACTCTTAAGAGGAATCAACAAAAGATTGCACCGTTTGGATGGATTCTTTTGGTATTGTATTACTTATTGTTGTTGTTTTAAATCCTTTGGGTAATATATAGGACCTTGTAAGAAGACCGTGAGTCGCTATGAAGAACTAATACGACTCAAACGAGGTTGATTGGCTAGAATTGGGATTGGGAAGTGATGTAATTTTTCTGGAACTAGTTTATATCCACCAATGAGGTGCAGGTTTAATGATCTTTAAACCTTGATGCTATTAAAATAATGTACAGGTAAGCCTCCTAAAACGCGGTACTTTTCCAGCGCGGTTTCGTTACAGCGCAGTCCAGGTAATGCGTAAATTTTTCTTCAACGATGTACTTCTATAGCGCGGTCTCACTACAACGCGGTTCAGATAATTTGTAAATCTTTCCTCAACTTTTTTTTGTGACACTTGAAAACCTGGCAACAGTGCCTGCTCAGGTATCCAACCAAGGATAGCTGATGTTGAAGACATTTTAATCTTAATGAATCGTCAATATGAACTATTAAGCAAGCTGAAGACAAAATTAGAGGTTCCACCGCATTCGGATCGTCTGTACTTGCCAAAATTGCTGTTCGTCCAAGACCTAACATAATGGAAAAAAATGGAACAAGTGCTTGCAGTGTGGGTGGAAGATAAGACTACAAAACGATTACCTTTAGATAAACGTATAATTAAGCAAAAGGCACTTAAAATATTTATTTGATTGGAAGAAATGGGTCAGTCTGATGAAACCAGTCATCAATTCTTTGCTAGCAATGGTTGGTTTGAGAAATTCAAAAAACGACACTCATTGCATAATTTAACATTACAAGGCGCCAAAGGCGTCTGCTGATACGGCGAATATCCAGCAAAGCTTGCGAAAATAATCCAGGAACAGGGTTATTTGGTAGACCAGGTGTTTAACGCCGATGAAACGGGATTGTGGTGGAAAAAATGTCTTCAAGGACTTATATTTCAAAAATCGAGAAAACCGCTCCAGGTTTTAAAGCTGCTAAAGACAGAATAAGAATAACTTTACTTTATGCAGTAACGTGTCTGGTGATTTTGTGACTAAACCAATGTGCATTTACCGATCACAAAATCCACGATCAATGAAAAGCTGCAATAAATATAACGTTCCCATATATTCTAAGAAGGCATGGATGACTAAGGATTTATTTAAGGATTGGTTCCATTATTGTTTTATTCCTGATGTTAAAAATTACTTGTTCTATAAAAATCTGTCGTTTCGAGTTCTAGTCCTATTGCACCTTCACATCCACCTGATTTAAGTCATACTAACGTTCGGAGAGAAATAGAAGATGATGGATTCGATGAAATAACAATTGACATCCAAGATTTAGTCATTGATGACGAAATAAACGAAGCTGATTTGATTGCACAAACCAAATCATTACCAAGTAAAAGTTCCTCTGGAGATTCTTCTGAAGAAGAAAGCAAAAATTTTACCCTAAAAGGTATTGAAAGAGGTTTAGATATAGCGAAGCAGTTGAAATACTACTTTATTGAGAATGGTCCTTTAACGGTGAGAGCCAACATTTTAAAAAGAAATCTTGAACAATGCTTATTTTTATTAAAAAATTTAATAAACAAAAAAAGTAAATTCATCTTTTTAGAACCGAACGCCGCTTTTCATATTTTCATATCTCCTACAACGCGGCGTTTTCTAGGAACGTATCAACCGCGTTCACTCTTCACTTGGCTAGTAAGTGGCACTAGTCGCAGAAAATATATTTTTATGGGCAATATCAAAATACCGATGTCTGCTCTCCGAACATGCCGTATACCTTGTCTTTCAAATATTTCCCAACCTGGATTTGCCAGCACTCTTGATTTTACGAAAATCTTCCAAGCTATAAGCTTACTCTTCAGTACGGATTGCAACACCCGAAACTGTTGCAATCGGAGATTTGCGTTCCTTTACAGCTTCATTAGAATTAAAAATTAAATTAAAATATCGTTTAAATGTCGATGTAGTGGTGATATCAGCGGGTTTTCCCTGCGCTATTTTGAAATTCATCATAATAATACTGCTTCGCCTGGACACGCTAAAACAATTCGGCCCCTAAATACCCAAATTGCAAACGGTGTATTTTCGGCTTTCGTTTCTTTGAAAATCGTCTCCATCCATAATGCTAAAAATACATCGCTTGGCTGCCTCACAGGCCAGGGTGACAAGAATCAAAAAGTGCATCTAGAAAAGTTCATCTCCTCCCTTTCATTATGAACTCACTTTTTTTACAGCAGCCGAAGCTTGGGACAGAAGCGAATTGCCAATAAAACCCGTTCTCACACACAAGACAACGCCAAAAGCAGACCCGGCACCGGCAGAAGTGTCGGCCCGGTCTTCGACTGCGGTTCTTTCTGCCGACGTTGTTCTGAATATGTCGAAATTTTCGGTTTCGATGTTTTGTTCAGTTCTCTTTTTTTGGCTTGTTTTCGGACTTTGTACTTCCGCCCAACATGAAGTACAAGCTCACGTTTGATAGTAGTAGAGAACGGCTATATTATATCGCAGCGAAACACAAAAAACGACCATCGTGAAAACGGTAGGTGAAGCTGGTAGACTCCAGATCGCCGGCCCTAGCGCTGGTTTTGCCGGTGCGTATGAAATGCACGGCCGATCGAAGCCGAAGATGACTCTGGTTTCGGGGCCGACTTTTTCGGTGTTCATTTTTCTTGAATTAGGTGTGATTCGAACCCAGACTTGTTCTCTTGGCAAGCGATTCTCATACTAAACACAATTATTTATGAATAAAATTTAATTAAAGGTTCTTCCTGCCACCGCTTTCGGTCTTGGCTGTTGGCAAATAAAACGCAAGGCTTGGAAAGAGAATTTAATTCGTGAACTTAACGAAAAGACGACAGCCCAACCAGTTCCATTGCCCGAAAAGTAACTACTAAATTAATCGTTTGGATTTTTGTGATTTATTTTTAAATTTTATTTGAAGCTTAGATGATGTTGCTTCAATGGAATATCGTTCGGTTAAGGTGCGCGGAATATTTAATCACGATAAAGAACTGTACATGGGCCCCCGATCTTTGGTTCATCCACACGGTGCCGAATCGAAAAGTTCTTTGATGACCGCTAGAAACGATAATATCGGCTATTATGTTGTTACGCCCTTTAAATTGACCGGAAGAGAGTAATTGTTTTTCGTCGAAATTTAATGAACTTATTAAAATTGGGTGGTTTTTTTGTATAGTGAAACGATACTGATCAATCGCGGTTGGATACCCAAAAAATTCATAGACCCTAATACGAGACAAAGTGGTCAAATTCCAGAAGAAGTTGAACTGGTCGGGGTTGTAAGGACTAATGAAAATCGACCGCAGTTCTCGCCGGAAAACAGAGGTGCGACGTATTTGTACAGGTATATTTTCAAATTTTTCTTTTTCAATCTTTTAAAGAAATTGAAACGATTGCACTTTTTTTATTACAGAGATTTGAAGAAAATGTGTTCTCTGACGGGATCGAGTCCAGTATTTCTCGATGCAAACTATGAATCGACAATTGCTGGAGGACCTGTAGGTGGACAAACAAGAGTTTCGCTACGAAATGAACATCTTTCGTATATTATAACGTGGTTTAGTTTATCTGCGGCAACGTCTTTTATGTGGTATCGACAAATTGTCAAACGAAAAGCGTTTTAATATAAGTTAACTGTAGTATGTTGAGTATTTAAATATGGAAAAAATTTTTTAAAAATATTCTCACAAGTTGTTTCTTTCTCAGAGAAAACTGAATTTGTAGGTAAAAAGTTGCACCATGAACGCTTTTTCGACAAAGAAGGAGCTTTTAATGTCAGACCAGAAGCTATCACATACCAACGCATGGAGGTGATGCTCACATCTAAAATTGTCAACACAAAGTTGGGCGAATCCTCTGCCCGAAAGTTTGTCAGTATAGGTAAATCACAAGGTTGTGTCCTCTTCCCACTTCTATGGACTACTATTGAACCTTAAAAGGGATTTCTTATCCAGACGATGTTGTCATTGCTGTCTCGGTAAAACTACCTCAGAACGCTGAGTGAGATATTGCAGCACGCTCTGCTGTACTCTCTGCATGGGCCTGTGAATGTGAACAGAATTAGTTCTTAAATGATGGTATCAGTCTAACTTTTACTGGAAGTACGAAATTCTTATGTCGTTTTAGATAGGACACGTTCAAGAACAACTAAGACTAATCACATTCTACTCGTTTAAAAAGCCATTGAAAAACAATTAGGTATGCAACTTTTACATCATTTTTTGTAGTGGATGACCGTTTCGGCCGGCTTTTTGAATGTCGTGCCTCTTCGGCGGTTTTTATTACATACGCCTCGTAGCTCGTCTCTGTGAAATTCTTAGCACTTCCGACAGTCCACGAAGGGATAAGGCAAAAAAGGACTCTAGGTACGAAACAAACCTTCTGTACAGCGTTTCCCAAGTTACGCAAAGCGACAGAACAAACATACAATTAATGATTAAAATAATTCACGTGTATTTTGTATTACTTAAGTTGACGTGAACACAATTTATTACAATGCATACAATGGAAATAAATATTGCGTTTAATTCTGTCCGTTAGGCCCATTTTTATCTGATACGAAAATAGTGTTTAATACTGGATCAGTGATTGCAATGAAAATTATAATTGAGGAATGCTACCCCACGACCGCATCAATCCGGAACGATTCAATTTTTTGCCGATTGTCTGTACGTGGAAGCCGATTTGTTGAAGATGATCGTGATCTAAAATTTTTCGTCCATCAAATATATACGCGGGCTTCATCATTGATTGATAAATTCTCTTGTAGTCTAAGCCCTGAAATGAACAACATAAAAAACGGTTTTCTTTCAAGTAACGCGACTTCGATGCTTACAATAAATTCATCCCACTCCGTACACACTACTATAGCATGAGTTCCTCTCACTGCACTATACGGATCGCTGTGTATTTGCACGGATTTCTTAACATCTTCGGGCGTTTCGGTTACGCATGGATGAGTTAGATCATCGATAATTTGCTCTGGCTCAACTTTCGGATCGTAGATATCCAAATTGGCTCCTTCTTCCAGTAGAGTCTTGCATACGGTAATAGCCGGCGTTTCTCGCGTATCGCCAGTGTTCTTTTTAAATGCGAAACCGAAAATCGAAATCCTTTTATCCGACACGGTATTAAATAAACATTCGATTATCTGCGAAAAGCAAACTGAATTAGTTTCTTAAATTCGAATTAATGCGTCGTTCGGGCACAAACCTTTTGCGAAAATCGTGTCTTTTGATATTCATTCATGTTGATTACCTGTTGCCAATAAGCAGCAACTTCCGGCAAATTAAGTCCTTCGCAGATATACACTAAATTTAATATATCTTTCTGAAAACAGCTACCACCGAAACCAACCGATGCTTGTAAAAATTTCGAACCAATTCGAGAGTCTAGACCTACAGCTCGCGCAACTTCCGATACGTCTGCACCAGTAGCTTCGCAAACGGCCGACAGTGAATTGATACTGGAAATACGTTGCGCAAGAAACGCATTTGCTGCCTGCAAAATTGGTTCAATTTCTGTTTCTCAAAACCAAAAAAATCTTATGATGCGCCTACCAATTTGGACAATTCCGAACTCCAAGTATTTGTTGTTATGATGTTTTTTTTCGGTATCCAATGTTGATAGACCCAGGATAATTTCTCCACCGCTTGATGTCCTTCAGGTGTTTCCTCCCCTCCTATAAGGACACGATC
This sequence comes from Beris morrisii, assembly GCA_951812415.1. Taxonomy (NCBI): domain Eukaryota; kingdom Metazoa; phylum Arthropoda; class Insecta; order Diptera; family Stratiomyidae; genus Beris; species Beris morrisii. The sequence continues at coordinate 31,655,230 of OX638310.1, forward strand.
TGCATGCAAAAGATCTTCAACAGCTGTCCCTTCAGCTAGGAATTCGGGATTTGAGAGAATGTCGTATCGAATTCCTAGTTTTGATAAAAAAAAAATTAGCATTTATGCTCTCAACAGTTGCAAGTCGAAGTGATCAGTGTACAAACCTGGTTTTTGATTAGCACGCAAAATGTGCATAATACTTTCAGCGGCACGAACAGGCACTGTACTTTTCTCCACTACAACTTTATTGCTTTGTGCCATTTCGGCTATCATACGTGCCGCACTTTCTACATACTTAAGATCTGCTGCTCGACCTATAAAACAGAAATATGCTCCTTTATAATGGTTCAAAGTACAGATATGCTTTGTATGACAAGTACCTTTTCCATTACCGAATGTTTTAGTTGGAGTGTTAACCGAAATAAAGATTAAGTCAGCTTCGCGAATAGCCGTTTCGATATCCGTTGAGAAGAAGAGATTTACGTTTCGGCATTTTTTGACTACCTCGTCAAGACCTGGCTAAAATTGAATAAAATTAAAAATAAAACCCAAAATGAAGCGTTAAATCCGGACCGTTATAAGAAAAAATTGAAGTCTGAATACACTTCACCCCCTTTGGCGGAAATAATAAAAGACAAACCCCTGCCTTTTCAAATCCTTAAAACACAAGAATTAAATGGTTAGGCTTGCTCAAAGATTTAGAAAAATTTAGACAGGAATTAATCGCCGACGTCCAGGAGGAATTAGTTATCGCCGGTTCCATTGGGGTATTCTGGTCAGATCTTATCTCGAACAATATGACAAATCAAAATAGTCATTGAGATTTAGACTTGAAAGAAAATTGAAATCAAGTGAAAATATCTGACAACACGGCTCCGCCCAATTCAGATCCTATTTGGCAAACAGGTAAAACAGACGTCAGTCGTACATGAATACGTGAGATGAACAATGGAGAAAAAATTCAAGGAGTGACAGATAACGCCAGAATCAGTCCTTCTGGGAGATATATGGCTGATAAATCGGCGTCATCAATGCATGGAAATAGAAGAACAAGACGAGATTACCGTAGCTATCCAAGTAATCTGGAACAACAATGAAGCCATGCTCCCAAGACAAGCAACTCGACAAAAAACCAAACTAGAAGATTATAGTCTCACATTTTTTTTTTTGATTTCCTGTCCGATAACAATAATCTGTCTTAAGTCACAAATAATGAACGAATTTTATTTTTACACATCGCATAATGGACGTTTCTGATCACACCATCTAATTACCCATTTAATCATAAATTCCACGAATAAAATTTTGTCATCATCGCACATTCTCCAAGGTAAAAACGTGTTTTACAAAATAACGATATTATCACCAATGACGCATTTAGCATTGAAGTTTTATTTATGGAGTCTTTCGTGACATTGTAGATGCACTTTCAGCCGTACAAATATGCAATTATAGGAAAGAACCATTAAAAATTCGTTTAATTGGTACTAAAATGAAAGAAATGTTGCGATAAAAACTGATAATATTCCGTATCGTGTTTGAAATAACGGAAGTTTAATAAAACAGAAAAACTACCAAAAAGATAAAGACTTGTTTTTTTGTAACTTTTTTTCCACTGTAAATGTTTGAAAAAAATATTTTTTTTTCACTTCGGATTTGGCTGAAATTAATAATTAAAAATTATAAAAAAAAGATACTCTAAAGAGTTTGAAACGATTCACAATTTGGTTGAAAGACCGTTAATGCAACTTTGCTGAATAGTTTTACTATTATCGCTGGCAAATTCATCTGAGATTTTTTGTAATAGTCAAATATCTGTTTAAAAATTCTTTTATTGTTTGACCTACTCAAGGCTTGTTTCTGTAAATTCCATGGCCATTATCATACCATATCATAAGAATCTGCTCTATTTGATCAGACGCTATTCTGCAGAAAAGTTGGTTTGTTTATCTGGTGAATGTAAATCGACTAACCTAAACTCATAAAATTCAGCCCTCGCAAGATGGGTGGACTTGGAGTACAAGAAAAGTCAACTAGCGTGGAATACAGAGAGCATTCTCATCCTCAATTGCTGGATCGTTCAATTAGAATAAAAACCTTCACCAGTGTTGTGTTTATTGTTGGGTATGAGGGATACCCGACCAGAACACGCGGTTAGTCCCGAGAGGAGGTGGGACCTAAAAGAGAGGAGTACTGTCGCATGCTCGTGGCCTTATCCAGCGAGCAGCGCCTGTTTCCTATGTGGATTGATCCAGGCGTAGACAAATATTCTAAGTGCCCAAATAGCTCGAGAATGCAATTAAGCCTGACTCAGAGTTTGAATCAATTGCTGAAAAGAAAGGTTTTAGTTACCTCAAAAGAAAAACCTTCTTTAGTACGACAATTTCAATGTGTGGTTGGTTGAAAGAATACTAAGAGCTTACTGCTAGTTACAACTAAACTTATATATTAAAAAAGTGCCGACAGACACGGAATTGAGTATTGTGTTCCACCTTGGGAAAATACTCAATTCTATGTCACTCGGTCAATGAGAAAAAATAGGAATAAATTTTTAACCGTTATTACCAATTCCAAATTGGAAGTTGATTCCGTTGACTGCTGGCTGTCGCTTCTGTCATTGAATCGCATCGCTTCGAAAAAACGCCAATGTATTTTCACTGATTCGTTAGTCCCATGTCCTAAGCGAGTTTTTTTACACTTAGATAGATTACTCTTGAAAGTGACTCGCAGATGTTGCCACTTTGATCTGCAGTCTCCCCAGTCATTCCGATCACCAAGCTCAGCTGCCACTTTCTTCTACAGTTGTGGTTTTGGGATTCGGTAATTTTGAACACCGATATTCCACAACTCTGGCCGTTGCTCGACAAACGATATTAGTTTCCTAATTCGGTCGTCTGGCCATTCACACTGAACACATTTTGAAATCATTTTTCGTATCTTGGGGGTTTCTACCCGCTTCTCGCTTTCATTGCTGTTTACAGCTATCACATCAGCTGCCAATTCGTTGGCAGACATCACACACACAAAAAAACCGAACTCCAGTAAAATAATTAATTAGTTATTATTACTTATTACTATTTGTTTAACCGATTGCCACAAAAAGTGTAATGTTCACGAATGACATTTCCTATTTGACCCATTTGACACAATTGTTTTTCCAAAAATCGCAAACGGTCAAATTTGGTCAGATTGATGGTCAAATGAAAGATTTTATCAGACAGCATTTGACCATTACACTATCTGACCCCATCTGACAGCATTTAACAGGGAAAATGATCAAATATTTGACCGGCTGGCATACAGTGTAATACTAGCTTTAGTCTCGGTCACACATTGCGTGACGAAATCTGAAACTCCAAACAATTGTATTTTGTTTGTAGCTTCGACCTCGACAAGGCAATATGAACCGGCGCTTAAGTCCGAATCAGCAAGTCATCAATATTGCTTATGACTATCTACTTATATTACCGGCATTTCCAGTAGGTCAGTAAACAAACCGATCTATTTACTTTTGGATATTAATGCATTTAATGCAGCTCGAGTTTGTTTGTATTACAAAACTGACCCACTGGCAATGGAGATATGAGGGGAAATCCAAGCATCTGGATTAGATAAGCGAATAGGGATGCATTACCATCCTAAAAGTTGGTGTTATACCTACCGCAAGAAATAACTCTACATAGTTATGGAAATGAACAGGATTTTGCGTTCGAGAAAATGGTTCTTATTTAACTGATTTTCACACAAAATGTAAGAAAATAAAACAAACTATAGTTGGAATTAGTTCGTAGTCTGCGCTTGCCCTCACGGTTTCAGAGATGAGAAGGGTTGACATTTAACCTACTATCTAAGTAATAAAAAATATTTTAAGTAGTAACCGGGCCTCAGAAAAGCACAGTTACTACGTATACCTACCTCAAATGGAGTCATATAGGAGCTGATCAGGCGGATGTAATTACCGTATACTAAACACGCATTCATTGAACAATTCCCAGTTTTCTCTCACCAGTTTCCAACCTTTCTGTCTAAGGCCGGCCGCACACAACCGATTTCTATTCTGTTCAAATTAATAAGAATGAGGCCGGCCGCATACAACCGATCCGACTACGAATCGGTACCCAGCAAACATATTGGCGAGGGTTTACTGGCAGCAAGCATTAGGCAAGGGGAAATAAAATGCGATCAGCTCGCCCTTTTATCGAATTGTAATTGCCACAGACAATGATTTAAAAATTCTTGCTAAATGCTTGCAAAAAGATTGCAATTTGTAAGGATAACATTTTTTTAACCCTTAGAAATGGCACGTTTTTCACAAATTGATAGAGACCATATTCTCATTATGTATTTTTTAGTTGCGCATCAGTCGGAAAAAGAACACTTGTGAGTGCTCACTATTGTATTATTTATTGCATTTTTTGGTACGAGTGAAAGTGATTTTTAATAACCGGTGAGCAAATTGATGTTAGACTTGCCGGCAAGTCTAAAATCGCCTCTTAGATGTTACTTGCCAAATTATCGTTTTGAGCAAGGGAACTGATAAACTACCCTTGCTCAAAGCGATAATCAGGCAACTTGCGTTTGAGTTGCCATTTGTAACTTACCGGCAAGTAGCATTTAAGTCCGCCGTATAACTTACTTTCGAGGCTTTTGCAATTGTTGCCGCACGGGTTTTGCTTGCCTACTATAAGCCACTTTATAAGTATTTACAAAGATATAAGTATTTTCTTGTCCTGTGCTTTTAAGCGTTTACACCCTAGGGCCTATGCGGGTTAAAGTAATTAGATCTGTTATCGAAAGAGTAATGGGTACGAGTTGCTAGTACGGAATCAATTCCGTGCACATTACTGATCTGACTATTACAAGACCTTACTTTTCATACCTTTAAAGTATTTACCACTCACTATTGATATAATATCTTACTTTTCATGTAATTTGTATGTTGCTATCACTCTCTAATGAAACAAGGCCTTACATGTAATATGCTTTGTAACTATTTACTACTCTTCAACGAAATAAGGCTTTTCTTGTGGTGTGCTTTCTAAGCGATTACACCCTAGGGCCTATGTACGGGTTAAAGTAATTAGTTCTGTCATCGAAAGAGTAATGTGTACGAGCTGCTAGTATATTGTACGGATTGAATTCCGTAGACATTACTGTTCCGGTTGGGTTCTTATCTACAAATCACTACTATGCCAGCTTGCGCGCTTGTTTTGATGGTGATATTGTGAGTTAAAACGAAAAGCAAATATTTTCTTCTGCAGTCGTCTGCGTCTGATCACCGAGAGCGTACCAATCAAAGCTGGCAGACTTTTCCAAAAAATTTCATAACAAACTTCGATTATCAACTGGGCAGAGCGGTTCAATTTTCGGTGTGTTCTTCGATGCACTCCGATGGCGATCAAAACAAAAATCTAATACCAAAACCAAACCATAACTCTGACGGGTAGTGCAGTGAAAATTGTCTTTCGATTGCACAAGGCGATGACCACTAGAATTCTATTTAATTACCGCCAACAACTGGTGCAGTGTCGATCAGTGTGGCACAATTCTTGAGTAACTCAGATGCATTTCATGAGTGGTACCATCACAGAATTTATATGTAAATCCATTCCTCCATTGATCGATGACCGGAATTCTACACTTCACGTGTAAATCTCTCCTACCGGTCACCGACGATTAAGGCAAACTTCATATGTAACTCAAGCCTACCACTCATCCAACCCACGATAGCTGAACTAGTACAGGGAGCACTACGGAAATTACACAAATGGGCGGCAAGTTGTGATTTGGGGGTTAACCCCACAAAAACTGAGCTGGTTCTTTTCACTCGAAAGAGAGCAATACCCCCATTTACAATTCCAAAAATATGTAATACCATTCTGGAGCTTAAAACTGAAGCTAAGTACCTAGGAATTATTCTTGACGCTAAGCTTAACTGAAAGAGAAACCTTGATGAGCGCATCAAGAAAGCAACAATTGCCTTCTATACTTGCAAGAAGGCCTTTGGCAGGAAATGTGGAATAAAGCCCGCAATGGTTCACTGGATGTACATTTCTATCGTAAGGCCCATTCTTCTTTGTGGTGGCCTGGTATGGTGGACAGCCCTGGACAAAAGCGTGCACAAGAATAGTCTAACGAAAGTGCAGAGAGCGGCCTGCTTAGGCATCACGGGCGCTTTGCAATCAACGCAAACAGCTGCAATGGAGATTTTGCTGCTTCTGCTGCCAATAGATATTCAAATCATGAATGCTGCTGTCAAGAGCGCCCTGAGACTAAAAGAGTCTGGTGGCTGCTGGAAATCTGCGGATTATGGGCATAGCAGAATTTTTTCATTATTTCCAGATTGTGGGCTTAGTGAACTCACCGACTATTTAACTCTGTTTTTAAGCTTCGATACAGGATTCCATACCCTTTTCCCTACTAGAGGGGACTGGGATAATCAAAAAGTGATGAGGGAATCTGCAGTTGCTATATTCACAGATGGGTCAAAAATGGATACTGGAATGGGGGCACGGATTTTCTCAGCCGACATAAACATTCAAGTATCCTTTCGTCTGCCGGACTACTGGAGTATTTTTCAAGCCGAGGTTTTTGCCGTAAGCAGTGCAGTGGACATACTAAATTCCGCGACAAATCTTCCCGAAGAGTCGTGTATAAAGATTTATATAAACAGTCAAGCAGCAATGAAAGCTCTAAGCTCCAACCTAGTCAAGTCAAAGCTAGTGAGAGAGTGTAGGGAGCGTCTGAAAACATTGGGCGCAGCTCATAAGGTTCTGCTGTGCTGGGTTCCGGGACACAAAGGAATACCAGGCAAAGAGGCAGCCGATGAGGTGGCCAAAACTGGATCTGAAATGGCTGCTATACATGCAACCCAAGCTGTAAAAATACTGCTCAATTACGTCAAAAGTAATCTTGACAGGAAGGCAATGGAGCTGACCAATGGCAGATGGTTCAACCTAACTACGTGTGAAACCTCCACGCAGCTATGGCCAGTAATACATCCTAGGACTGCCGATCTTCTGAAAAGAAGTCGTATAGAGACCCGTAACAGTACGGCAGTCATAACGGGACACGATCTCTTTGACAGACATGCACAACGCTTACGCGTTCAATATAATGACTACTGCAGAAGAAAAGAGCGTGAGGCATCTACTTTGTGAGTGTCCCCAGCTAGCCAGCTGTAGGTTCAGAGCCATGGGCAGCTACTTCTTCTCCAGACTCGGGGACATGGCTGGAGCACGAATTAATGAAGTAGCCAAGTTCATTCGCAGCTGTGGCTGGTTCGACTAGCTTTTCACCTGTAGCAATGCTACGATAACTCCCTATATGGGATTTCATTAAGGTGTCACGGGTGTGGTATCACAATGGACCAACCGAATGGTCTAAGTCAGATGATCCATAGTTTGGATGGCTGCCACTATAACCTAACCTAACCTACCAGTCATCGATGATTGATAGGTAACGACTAGTCTAATTCATACTCACTTCATAACTGCTCTTCACACATTCGAATTGTAAGTACTATGTGCGATAGGAGACTTCTCATATCGATGAGTTTTCTAATTTCCAATTCTGGAGATTAATAAAATTGATGTCCTAGGTTGCATTTTGATCAAAGGCGCATATAATTAAAGCACAAATTTAACTGAATGTACAGCTTTTCTCAGCAATTCTAACGTTATTATTGTCATATCTTTGAACCGAACAATTCTTACAGCAGTTTTATTGAAATTACGTGAAATTTTTCGTTTCGCTCGAGCAGGTTACCGGTAATAGCAGCGCACACCTCACTCCAGGGACAGCTACCGAGCTACCCCTGTCCATTTTTTCATTTCTTTTTTTTTTTTTAGACTCAGCAGAGAAAAATATCGTCGGCTCCGTTGTCTGATAGCAAAAATTATACCCCGGGACATAATAAATGAAGTCTCGGTTTCAGCCATTAACTGACCTAGTTTTTTCATACGTAAAACTTGTTGTTGTGATACAGTAGTTCTACATACAGTTGATATGAGCTTAAAGCAAATTTTCTAATATGGTTAGAACAAACCACTTGTTTTTTCTAATTGTATTCTTATGACATCGAGCTTGCACAAGTGGCGCGTAATTATAGGCGCCGAGGGTGCTCAATTGGAGAATCGCCAATGAATCAAATTCAGTCCAGTGCTAGTCTGCCAGTGGGCTACGTAGCGTAAAAGAGTCGCGACAACCTTGACGATTCGTCACACACATTAATGGGTTTGTTAGAGACGCAAATGTTGTACGAGGTACAGGGCATTGTCCGACCTATTTCCTTATATTGTCAATTACGTACTGAACGCTTTCGACGTGACACTTATCTAGAGACGGCTGTAATCAAACGATAACTTCGTTTACGTAGAACTCAAATCTTTTCTGATAAGGACGGAAGTTTGTTTGTTCGTGGCTCGTGGGAAATGGTGTTATTTCTTGTACAGTGGATGCCGCTTATTGTAATCACTTTGGGACCAGCCAAAAACAATAACATTAACCGGGTGATAACAACAAACGAAGAAAAAAATAAGCGCTGAATTCTGTTTGTGGAAAATGGAACCCAACTGTTTTGATAACAAAATTCGGCTTATAACATTATCCGCGATTACAATAAGCGGCATCCACTGTATCAGCTTCCAATTCCTGGAAAATATCCAAAACCGCACAGCGGATTGTGGATATACGGCGAAGGAGAGTTGCACTTGAAACTCCTCAAGGCCAAGTTTTCATCTTAAAAAAAGTCAGACCAATACGAAATGTTTTGCTTAGAGGAATGCATTCATTTTTCCGGAATTATAAATGAAAAAAAAAAACAGAGTACCAGCCTACCTCATAAATCGGCAGCTTATCCGAATTCCATTGAGCTATTCGTTCCGCGCTGCGATCGACCACGGTCACGCAAATATTTGGACATTTCAGGGCCATCACACTGCACGTCGGTCCCCCAACATAGCCAGCTCCAATACAACAAATTTTCGAGATGACCATCTTTCGGCCGGTAATTGAGACAGGTGAAAAAAAAACGGAACGAAATCGAAAATAATTAAACAAATAAGGAAACTACTGGTTCCAAGAACTTATCGACTCGCACCACCCGACACGGCTAACGAATAAAATACAATGCTTCCAACCGCGATACCGTTATTAATTAGTTTCGTTACTATCATTCAGAAGACAACAAAACGTTTCGGTTTTTTATTAGAAGAACACACGGTCCCGCACTTTGGTGACTTCCGAATGAAAATATCCGCCACAAAACACTCATCAATGCGGTATGGCTCTCAAACGAAAAATGACGTTTCGTTGTGTTGGCTTCTGCCGTTCGCACTTCGGCTTCTGCTTTTGCTCTGCATTCTTCTTCGAGTCTCGAAATGTGCGGTGTGGTGAGTTTTCGGTGTTTAGGTGACGTGGAAACCATAAGCTGGAAGTGACGCTTTTAACGACCAAACACCGTTCAATGAAGTAAAATATTTACCAAACTATGAGTTTATTTATTATTCAATTGAAAACAGGCACATTTAATTGACCACACAGCCACCAACGTGTTTAATTGACCACAAAGCCACCACCAATTTAACATAACAAATTCTGGTGTATTAAAAAAAGAGTAACGAACCAACTTATTAAAATTATAAAACTTTTCTTTTGGCAGTATAATTTACACTATTACATCAGCGAAATCAGCCACAAAGAAAAAATTACTCAAAAAGGATAAAAAAACAAAAAAATAAGGAAATATAGCAGGTAGGGGATGAATAAAACTTAAAATTAACGTAAACAAAATAATTTGATTAAACACGGGAAACGAATTTTATCGACTCATAACACAAAGAAGCGTTGGAAATAGATGGTAGATGGATAAAAGTATTAATAAGCGCATATCTGAAGGAATTATGCAAGTAGAAACCCGTAGAGGTACAATGATAAACAAGAAACTATTAACACAATTGTTGAATCCCCATTTTGCAACAATAGGAATGAATTTAGCAAATGAATTACGAGAGAATGAGACGAACGATCGAATACATAAGACAATTTATATCCAACTAACAAAGAGAAAGTCAATGAAACCGAATACTTCACCAAGAATTGACAATATAACAAACCACTTGACTAAAGAACCTGTCTGGGCCGCATGCAGAATTTATAAATTTCCATCTATCGTCGCTTGTAACTTTAGTTACTCCCGTTCACAAAAACGGTAGGACCAAAAACCCCGATAATTAAAGATCTATAGCAATTATTACTTCTCTAAGTAAGTTTTGTGAGAAAATAGTTAAAATTAAAATTCGTTAGATAACAGAAGGGTTTGATCAGCACCAATATTGCTTCCAGAATAGGTAATTACACAAGCAAGTAAATAAGGATGTAGATGAGGACAACCATAAGTTTTTGCCATATTTATTCATTTGAGGAAGGCTTTTGACTCTGTTTACCATGATGTAGGTACTATTAGAGAGTTTTGAGGAACTACAAATTAGAGGAAATGCCTATGAACTGGCTCTGTGTACAAGCCCTGCTGCGCTTATATATATTGCATGAGATTTCCTGCATCACACATGCGAGAAGTGTATAGAACTATTGATGATACTCTAATTCGATATTGGAAGGTTGTAGTTTTCTCTGCTTCGATGTCACTGATAAGTGGTTCGTTTTGCCAGGATGTGTATCTAACAACTTTACACTTCTTTAGGGGTTCAATATCCAAAAATTCCAAAATGAGATTGTAGCCGTAAATGGTAAAACCAATTTGCTACCTCATCAGACCTAAGAGATATGACAAAATTTGTGAAACCATATATAGGGTGTTTTTCAGAGGTATAGTTTTTTCAGTAAAGATACCTATCAAACCACCTGTTAAACTTGACTGTGTCTTTTACATTTTTGTTCAGTACGTTTTGGTAAATTATCATGGAAAGACTTACACCAGAACAACGTTTACAAATTGTGGAAATTTATTTTTGAAATTTACGTTCTATACGGCAAAATCACAGATCGATGCGTCAATTATATGGTGAAGAAATCATCTCAAGAACTGGACCTGTCAATTGGCCGCCTAAATCGTGTGATTTGACTCCATTGGATTAGTTTTTGTGGGTATACATCAAATCACTGGTATATGCTGATAAGCCAGCAACGATTCAACATTTAGAAGCCAATATTCGACGGGTTATTGATGGGATAAGGCCAGAAGTGACCAAAATTGGACTGATCGGATGGTGTTCATTAGACGCAGTCTCGGTGGTTATATGCCTGAAATTGTTTTTAAAAATTAAATGCCATAAAATAATCTTTTCAATAAAAAAAAATTTTGCCAAATTGTAAATTACGTATGTGTTTTTTTCAAAAAAGAAATACTATACATCTAAAAAACACCCTATATATACAACCCCATTTCATCAAGGCTGAGTTTCGAAAAATTGTGAAATCGTTTTTTTAGCGATTACATAAAATGGCCGTAGAAATAAAAACCAATTTGTATCTCATCATCTCTAAGTGGTATGTTGGAATTCGTGAAAACATATGCAACATCCTTACACCCACTTAAGGGTTGGATTTAAAAAAAAAACTGAAATAATTTTGTAGTCTGTTATATAAAAAGTCCGTGAAAGTAAAAACCAATTTCATATCAAATTAAACTTAAGAGATATGGAGAAAATTGTGAAAACGTGTATCAAATTTCTATCCCAGAGATAGGAAAAATATCCCGTACGGCCACTGTCCCTATTAATAATTATGTTTTTAATGTGCCACTACTATAGCTTTAAATTAATCCCAAGTTTTAGCTATCGTCCAGTTCTCGAAATATAAAAATATTTTTTTTTATTTTTCACCTTCCCCACCCTCATCTCTTACAGGCTCGCCCGGTATAAATTCTAAGATCATATTTTAAACAGTTCTTGAGATATGAGATGTGATTTCTTAGATATTTTTTTATCCCCTCCCCATTTGCATGCTCCATCGCTCATCTAAAAAAAATGCAAACGATTGCCTACGGCGATCAGTGGGCGTCGTACAAACAGACTGATTTTACTTTATTATATTTTAATAATAAAGTATTGTGATCGACCTGAAATTTCAAAAAAGTTTGCTACCCTGAAATTTTGTATTTACACGTTTTAGGACTAGTAAACCCCAAAAAAGAAAAAAAAAAAATGTCCGTCTGTCCGCCGTAGACGCCGTACGCCGTACGCCGTACGCAAAATCGTTTGAAAGCGCGTAGTTCCCAAACCCGTTGAGATATTAAATTGAAATTTTTACGGTGGGTAGATTGGGTGAACCCCTACAACTGGTATATTTTTGTGGGGTGAAGGTACAAGGGGAGAGAAGAGGGGAGCGTTTTAGACGAAAAATTTTGGTTTCTATATCTCAGGAACCACTTATGCTAGGAGGCTGAAACTTGGAACTTATGTAGTACTATGATAATGGACTCAATTGCAAAAAAATTGTCGATATTGGTTAAGGGGTGTGGAACTGGTTGGGAAAACAAAGAGTCTTTAACGCATGAAAGCCGGAATTGAAACATTCTAAAATCGATATCTCCTGAACCATTGATGTCAGAAGATTGAAACTTTGTTGTTGTCCTTAGGGATACTTCAAGATTAGACAAGGGCTAACATTTTTAAGAGGGGAGGTGGGGTGTGGGGGTGGGTGGTGAAAAACTTTGGATTACAATATCTTTCGAACCAATTACACCAGGAAGATAAAATTTAGTTTCTGTATATGGGATCACAAGAGGAGTCTACCAAAAATTTTTTGAAGGGGGAGGTGGAGCACGAAAGTGGGGGGATAGCAATTTCTCAAAAAATTTAATTTTTATATCTCAGAAACTGTATCAGATATGATCTTGAAAATTTTACAGGAGTTGGGGTTGGTAAACTTCTAGTAGGAAAAATTGGTAATGTGGGTGGGTGGGTGGATAACCAGGAGGCTATTTGGAACGTTATTTTTTAGGTTGTCAGTCGCATAGTACCCAACACCGTATCTCATCATTAAACACGTTTCCGACTTCTACCCATAAAATAATAAAGTTGCGCCCAGACTGTTGGCAGATTTTTTCTTTTCATTTTTAAAGTTTACTAGTCGTGAAATGTAAAATTATTTCAGGGCGATTTTTGATTTATCTATGGAGAAGTATGAGTGTAGTATGCTGAATTTAAAATTTACAGCCCAGAAGTGGAAAGATTACATGTTATCGTGAAAATCAGCACATAATGGGATGTTTAAGTTTTCACGAATTCCACCATATCTCTTAGGTCTAATGAGATATCGTATTCGTTTTTATTTAAATCTTTATATGATGAACCACTCATTACGGGCTCCATAAGCGAGCTCGTCTAGTGACCCATTCTGAACAAGATAAATTTTACAGAGATATTTAGAATTGATGTTGTTGAAAAGTAAGGAAAGCTATGGGTATTTTATTCCTGAATATTTGATAATCTGACGATCAAGTAGGAACTGCGATCTAAAGTTATGAGTGTTAATTTTTCTTCAAAAAAATAATGCTTCTGGTTTTTTTGAACTAATTTTTAGTCAAGAACCTAAACGGATGCAATTGAGTTGATTTCTCTAAAGCAATATTTTTTTGTTACTAGTGCGGCATATATTTCATAGCGACAATATCCCATTCCAATCAACCCTGTAGTTTTCCTTGTTTGTTCCCCATTACTTACTTAGGGGACAGTATCATAGCAACCTTATTACAATTTCGCGTCAAGTCCAAAACAAAACTTATTTGTTTTGCCAGAACACGCACAGTTTATATGATTTTATCATATTTATTTCTTTATTTAAGAAATATCTTCCAATCTACGGATTTCAATTCAACTATTAATTCGACGAGGATTTAATTATCATGTGCGAAGAAATAGAGCCGAACTGTACGAGTTTAGAACCAGCAGCGATTTTTGGATTCGATGGACAAATCGCATCCGGATTGCAGGTGCATCCGGATCATAAGCACATTTTATTTTCGCTGGGCTGTAAAATATCGATTACAAGTTTGGCGACAAGTAGACAAGAATTCTTATGTGGCCATACAAACACTATTTCTTGCGTAGTTATTTCTACAAGGTACGTACTGATCGTATTCATATTAAATTGATCTATGTTGGTGTATAGTATATGATTTTATTTTAGTGGAAAATATATTGGATCGGGACAGTCGAGCCAACAAGGATTCCATTCCTACGTTATTCTATGGGATTGGTGTAAGCGAAAGGAAATTGCGCGGCATGAATTACATAAGGTAATTTGTTCGTATCCCTTTGAATGTTATCAACTGATCGTCGCCAATAGGAGATGTGACAAATTCTAGTCTTAAGGTGGAGCTACAATAAGCGATGCGCGCGACGCCCACGAATACCCAAACGCATCGCGCGCGCCATATCGCGCCACTTCCAAACTCCCGAACGTTTTAAATTGGTATGCTGGGAGTTGGGTACCTAAAGGGTTTAATGGCCAACTCTGCATCATTTTTTACTTATACCAATCAAGTTCCAAGCAGTCTCAATCTATTTTATGTTAATTTCCATATTTTCGCCTGAATTTTAGATTAAGAATTCATTGCAGGCGGAGGGATTTCTACAAGGTCTGCGACTCATTCTAGTCCATTGTACTATACCCCAAAGATCATTTTACGAATTTTGTTTCTTTCAGAAATTTCTTGGTATAATTCTGAGCTATGTAGCCCAATTTTTGCTTTACTCCTGCTTCTCCAATAACATTATGCCCTTCTTAATAGAGGTTGAGCTTACACAAAACAGAACCTAATCCTTTTTTAGAACGAGGACAGTTTTACGAAATTCCTTATATTTTTTCAGCAACGTGTTCAGGCGATTTGTTTCACAGCCGAATGCCAATTTCTTGTAAGTTTGGGAGGTGAGGACGATGGAACGATTATTGTCTATGATATCGAAATGAAGACTCCCATATCTAGAACTCCGGCTGCAAAACGAACTTCAGGACTTCCGTTTACGTTATGCCCACTTAATAATTCAAGTTCAAGTTTTGTTGTAGCTGGTGATCGTAAGTAAAATTGAATGAAACTCTCAGGGAGTTAAGACAAGAAACTAAAAAAAACATTTTCAGGACATTTAAGAGTATGGAGTATTGATAAGGACTCGCGTAAAATGCAAGTGGCCGATGCATCTTTAGGCAAAATTCAAAGACGTTTTACAGGCGCAAAGATCAACGCTACCGATCAATTATTGTATGCCGGAACGATGAGCGGCGATATATTGAAGATCCGTTTAAGTACATGCGGCGATCAGCGACAAGCTATACTTTTAGGGTGTTACGGACGACATAATCCGAAAAAACCGAAAGGAAAGGATTGCGAAAAGTACATTAATGGAGTCCGGGAATTATACATACTCGGCAAGAATCAATTACTTATTGGTGCCGGAGACGGTGTTGTTGAATTAGTAGAAGAACGAAGTGTTTCGCTAAAGGACTACAATAGTCCTACGTGGCCACAGTTGAAAAAGGTTAGCGCAATTGAAAGAAAAAAAGTGAAAACCTACATAATTTCTATTACAGATCAACCAGACTAAAGTAAGTGGTGCCGTTACATCTATAACTAAACTTTCCGAAAATATATTTCTCATTGGAACTGATAATAACGAGATCTATACATTGGCATTGTCTACGTTTGAGCTCAAGTTACACAAGACTTGTCACAAAGCAACCGTTTACGATATCGTTTTTCCGAAGTAAGTATAGTCTTACCTTAATCAATTTTGCTGTTCTTTTGTGGATGGTAGCCTGAAGTCGCTCGCGTCGTTGGCAAATTGGGGTCCCTGCAAGTTTCAACTATGACTCCACCCGATTTCCGCTTCTGCATAGAAAATTGTAGAAATCGCTCTATTTATTTAGCAAGTAATCCTGTCTAAAAGTAGGTACATACATCAATAAATACCTTATCATTTTCTGAGCCCCCACTACGTTGGGGTCCCTTATTTCCTCAACTGTATCTCGTCATACCTTACCTTGGCTTTCAGGCACTCGTCTATTTGTGGACTGATTTTGAATGAATTTTTTTTAATTTAAAAAATTTTTAAGTTTAACTTTTATTATTTCTTATTTAATTATTGATTTATTAACTATTGATGTGATATATCTGCGCTTTGGGACTGTTTGAAATGGAAGTGAGAGTGTGGAACTGGCATAATATTTCAAGAGTGGCATACGCTACAAAGTTGAAACTTATATATATGTAGATGAACTTAACTCTCTAAATAGATCGAGGGCTTGAATTAGGGCTGAATTTTTTGGTATCTCGTACACGTTTTATGCTAGTGCTAGGTCGAATTTTCATACCACTCAACTCTAACCCTTGTTGGGTGAGGGGAACCCATGACAAAATCCTGTGAAATACGAGTAGTATTTCTCCCTCATCACTACGTTGAAACCTTGTTTCTATGGAAAAACATATGAGTATTAAAAAAGGACGATCTACAAAAGGTCTATTGAACTATAGTCATTACGAGGCGAAACGATCGTCCCGTCTACACTCTCACACTTGGACGTCCTTGCCTTATCTCGGCGAAAAATTCTCACAATATAATATTTAATCCAAGCTAATGATATTTTCTTCTCGCAAAAGGGATTTCCCTAGAGTCTTCGCAACTGCAAGCTACGAATGTATTCGAATTTGGTCGACGACACGATTGAAGGAACTACTTCGGATAATGGTGCATAATTTCTCGGCGGCATCACTAGTTTTCACACATGATGGTACCAGCATAATTTCGGCATGGAATGATGGAGTCATAAGAGCATTCACACCAATTTCTGGAAAATTAATTTATGCGATACCAAACGCACATAACAAAGGTAAGCATGTAGATTTTCTCGTAATTCCGAATAAATTCGCACAGAGCTATTTTGGTATGTTATTTACCTTTACCTGGGAATCGGATCTATTTTTAAGTTAGAACCAATCGGTGCTACATTCACGCACTTAAGTTAAATTACTTCCTACATTTTGATCGTATGAGTAAGAATTTTAATCTTTGAACAAAAAGAACATGTTGAGTATTGGCTGGCCGTGGACTTTAATTTAATTTCCATTTTTCAATTAACTAGCAGATGTTGTGAGGAGTCGAGAATTCAAAAAAATTACTTAATCTCTTCAGTATTAATTTCAAGAACATTTTGGTATTTAAGGTGTAATAATATAGAAGGGCATACCCTAGTTGTAGCTGCTCTAATCTAATAATTTAAAGGTCTTAGAACTTCACTATTGCTGCACATTGTCCTGAGGGATGCCACGGTCTACAGTATTCTATTTTTTAATCTTTGAAGAATTTGTACATATTTGAGTAGCTGCCTATCCCAGAGCTTTCTTTCCTACGGGATTGCTCAGAATCTAATGATGGTGGAAGACATGTAGGACATTATCCACGGGAGCACTGAAGTCGGAGCAACTGGAGCAGCCGTCTAAGGCTTCCCTAAAAATAGCCTCCTTTTGATGTTAGATCAAAAATAAAATCTTCTCAATTGACTTTATTATTTTCGCCAAGGAATTGTGAACAAGTTTAACTCCCAAAAAGGCAAAAAAGGGAGACTTGCTTCTACCTGTATTCTACCAATCAAAAAAATTTCAAATTTCCAATTAATTTTGTGGCTCAACTGTTTTGCAATTCAGGTTCACTATATATTTTTTGGTCACTTGTCCTGATTTCCATCGCTGGTTAAGATCCGGCTGGACGGATTAAAATATGGTAAGTTTTTTCCAAAAATTTTTGAAATCCGTTTTTTGGCTCGACTCCTCTTTTTCCAAAGTCATCAACAAAAATGGTCCCGCAGTTTCAATCGAGCTTTGGTCGACATCAAATAATATTCTACAGAAAATGTTTATTGGCATCTGCAAAAACACGCACTGAATAAATTTTTCTATATACACAGTTTCAACATTTTAGTTTAAGCCGTATGTAATAAAGAATATTATACTTTCTTTTAAAACAGGTTGTTCTGCTGTCACTGTTTCAACAAATGGAAAAGTTCTCGTCAGTGGAGGCATTGAGGGTCAAGTTCGCGTATGGAAAATAGAGCCTCATCGACAGAGTCTTATAGGAGTTTTAAAGGAGCATTCGGCCACGATCGCTACAGTCGATTTTAATAAATTTGACACGGAAGTGGTATCGGCATGCAGTGACGGAACATGTGTTATCTGGGACATTAAGTAAGGGTCATTTAAATCAGCAATACAAAAAATAATAAAAATAATTTCACCTATAGTCGACTGACGCGAAAACATGTTTTATATGCAAATACCCAATTTAAATGTGCCCGCTATGATCCAACTGGAGTTCAAATTTTGGCTGCAGGAACTGATAGACGAATCAGTTATTGGGAGGTACGTAAATAAGTTTCAGCCGTAAGGGATTGGTAATTAAATGACTTTTTTCACTATTAAGGTTTACGATGGAACATTGGCAAGGGAACTAGTCGGATCGTCAAAGGGATGTGTGAACAGCGTGTCTCTAACTCAAAACGGGGACTATTTTATATCGGTTTCTAACGATCAGATCGTCAAGGTTTGTATCGGATGAAATGAAGCCCTCTTCATAGAAAAAAACAAGCTGATAAGTTGAGAAAATAATTTATTTTAAGTTAGAGGTATCATTTAAAAACGAGCAGGAGCAGCACGTTGAACGTATTCTTCCTTTTGTGGATGGGCCTTGATATATTCGATAGCTCTCAAGACGTATTCTGGAGTCTTTGGTACGAAGTCACCGGTGGCTTGGTAACCATTTTCGTCAGCAACATAAGAGATTGATACTGGGGTTCCTTCGGGTGATACCCATTGGGCAGTTCCGCTAGCAGAGAGAGCGTTTCCTTGAGCCTTAACGGCAATACCGTTGGTTGTATCGAAGGCATATTGGAAGGTACCGTCTGGGCCGACATCGTTAACTAAGCTCCTGGTTTCGGCATCGCGGTTTATGTTGTCAGCTGCGACTAATCCAACAATGACGGCTACAACAATCTGTAAGAGCAGATTAACCTACTTTAAATCTGGGAACTTCCCTTGGAAATTGATTAAAAATCAATTTTAACTTACAAGTTTGAACATGGTGAAGATTTTTGCGTTTGAGTGATACACTGGAACTGATGATGAAGATTATCTTAACCGCGGTATTTATATCATCCGAGAATTGAACAAGCTCGGCCTCAAGATTTGTCATTTTTAATGATTAAAATTATAAAGGTCATTGCAAATGTACAAGTTTTTCGGAATTCGTAATTTATATCTAGTCGTTGATTGGGGACGTTATCATGATATCTAGCACATTAAACGGATTTCTTTTTATCTGAATTATCGAGATACAAAAAGAACCTATTCTATGCTTAACAACCGAATTTAGGAAACTGGTTTTAAAAAAAAAAAGATTTAGCTACTTGATTTTATGTTTTAATTTTAATCATATTGGTTTTGATGTTCGGGGTTTATCCCGCGCGGTACGAAATACTAAAAGGATATTAAGCGAGCGAATATTTATAAGTGTGTAAATTGATCAACAAATGGATTATAAATTGTTTTTTGAGCCGTCGATGATTTAAAAATGTTACCTAACATGATAACGGTTTTTAATTGAATTTTGGTCAGTTAAAGCTTGGTTGCTATTCAGACGGAGCCATACATTGTGGAAGCCAGGTCACAATATCTTCAAATAGAGATTGAAATATGCAAGGAAGCATAGCGTAGTTTTGGCAAAGAAAACATATAGAGCAGAACAATCAAATCTAACGAAACAGGTTTGTAGCTTAGAGACTATCTAAGTAAGATATTCACGCAAGTAGTTTTATAAACTACCCGAGATCGAGTTTTTAGTCGTTTGAATGAAGAACCCGCAGAAGTAAAAATATGATCAAACCTAAGAAATACGCGAAATTCAAACATAAAAAACATATTCAATACCGTTTGCTTTTTCACCTCATTGAGAAGCACAATACTGATTTTTAGCCGTGTGTATAAGTCCTGAAATTATTTTTTAGGCGATAACATAAAAAGCAAGCTACCTTATCAGACCTAAGAGATATCGCGGAATTCGTGACAACATATATGACCCCTTCACAACCGCTTATATGTTTAATATCGAAAAATTCTGGCAGGCATTTTTTATATATCTCTGAGTCAGAACTTAAACCTTCATAGGATGCAGGATGACCTCTGTGCCATTGTTATTTATATACGCCAGAAGTGTTGCCACAAGAAAATAGGAACTGAAGTGGTTTCAGTCCCACTTAAGCGGTTACAGCACCTTAAAAGACCGCATTCACTGTCCTATGCCATATAAAGGCTCTGCAGCAATTGAAGAGAAGGTATCACAAAGCCGGAGCAGTATCAGGTTAAGGTGGGCTTCGTACTATTGTACATACGCTATAGAATTTGCTTGGCTGTGCAATTTACATACGTTAAGAGCTCCTTACAAGGATATTATAGTTACTTTATCAACAGATTTTATTTAAAAAAAATCTACTTCATCTGTGAACGCAATATTCTCAACAGTTGTCAACAAAACACAGGATTAGGAAAGATCTGTTGAAGAACCAGCTCAACCAGTTAGTTCTGACATTGAGATAAGCTCTGTAGAAAGTGGTATTGTTGTTTTTTATTGAGCATAGACTAGTTTTTTCATTTGTTTTCTAAGAAAGCCGCGAAATGCCTAAAAATCCTATCCTTGAGATTTCAAAAAAGAAATGAATTTCTTTCAATAGAAATTGACTTTGTGACAATGGGACACTTCGATTTGTGAATAATTGTCCGCCAATATGTCCACGCGTATATCGGCGCCGATAATTTATTATTGTTCAGTTTGTCTTATTGATTGAGGTGAAATTCTAACCGGTTTCATTAATTCGCCGGTGTGCATCATGGAAAGTTCAAATGCCTTGTGTAAATTATGTTTGTTATTGCTAATCCTATGTTAATCTCTTTCGGTGGCCTCGACTATGAGTTACGACATTTATTTCTGTAAAAAAACATCTGGATACAATTAAATGTAATTTTAACAATAATTTTCGTAAGGTGTCAGCCACTTGTACTAGACTTTTAAAATCGTTTCTTGGTGACTCGTTTCCTTCCTTTCAAAATGATTTTTGTATAGAGGTCCACTACACTTAACTAATTTCTGTAGAGCATCACATTCGCTAAGCGGGTATCGACTCATTTTTTATGCTGACTCCACCTCTCTGCGAGACATTGAGGCAAGACATTCGCCCGAGAGAACCTGAATTAAGAAGCGGCAGCCCCTACACACTCATTACTCGCTCGCCCCGACTCTCCTCGATTACTGGACTGGCTCCTCGCTGCAAATCGAGCAGGGGTGAGACATGGCGAGGCGTCACGAGACGTCTCGAGACATTGATTGTACTTGAGGGTGTTCGCAATTTAAATTATTAATGAAATATGTATATTTAGCTAACTCATTAAAATAAAATTTAATTACTAGATGTGGGACTATCAACAAGGTTCACCAATCTGTTGTGGTTATGGACATGCATCTCCCGTCATCAGTTGTCGATTTAGTCCTTGTGGGAAATTTTTCGTAACAGGAAGCTCTGACGGAGCAGTTATAATCTGGGACGTTCCAGAGGTACGGTCAACCAGCGTTGTACAGTCGGCATCTTAAAAAATTTCTAATTATTTTTTTTATTTTTAGAAATACTGGCCTAAGGAAATTGTTACAGTCGCATCCACAAAACGAGATATTGCATCAGCAAAGTCGGAATGCATTAAGCGCAAATCAAGTAAAACAAAAAGTGAATGTATAGAGCACGTGGAACTTAACAAATCGCCAAAAGACTTAATTTGTTGCGAATGTCCTCCAATTAATATGAAATGTCTACCGGAAATGAATGAAGCGTTTACAGTTGTTGGATAGGAATCGATTATGTTTTACAACTTGGATTTAGTTATCTTATATTCTTCATCTTATAGTTTCTGCTAGGATTAATATTTAATTAATATTATATAATAAAGAATATATCTTTGATCTTATATTATACCGCAATTTGTTTTTTTTATAGACAAACCGGCTAATTAGTATAAATCTATCTTAGTTAATTTTTTGATGGAATTTCGACAAATGTCTCATTTCCTTTTTATGGGAATTTTATTCTGTAAACTGGATATGGAAAACCACGTTCGATAGTGTGAATTTTAATGTTAACCAGGCATAAATTAATTGGCATTTTAATTTTTGTAGAAAAAAAGATTTTTAATATGCTGGCACTGTGTCAATGATATTTCTGCAACGTTATGGAAATAGCATGATCGTGCACAAGATGTAAGTTGAATATATAATTATGTATTTCTATTTTTCCTGTTTTAGAAATATTTCTGGACACATTCTTATACACTACCACTGTATTCCAGATTCCGTCTCTCGAATCATCAGTGAGTTGCTTCGTAATCATGTGAGTGATTCAATGGTATCACACTAGTTCCTTGCTTGGAGTTAAGGTAACTATTTTACTTTATTATTTTAGTATTAAAATATTTTGATGGACTGAGTACTTGATAATATTATTTGGCAGTTGCTAGAAGCAATTCAGCGCGCTCACTAAAACGATTTGGCCATCGCTCTTAGCTCTCACTATAATTCCACCTTAAAAGTTTTTCATCTGACTTATTTCGCTTCGGCTATCAGTTGCGTTCTATCCCAATCAGGAGTTACGTGCAATGCTCTTCACAGATTGCTTTGACACCGAAGAACCTTTACGTTGGTTTCTACTTTGAAAATTATTAGACAGCAACATCTTCCTAGGACAGACCGACTTAGAAAGCATCCTGTCTTTGAGGCAATACGAGAATAAAATGCTTTACCGACAAATATACAAATGGCAAAGAATTTATTTCAGTTGAAACATCTTGCAAAGAAGCATCTTCTATGTCGAAACTTGGAACGGTATTACAGAATTGTTACAACTATAAACGACCTGGAAGCGGATATCCAGGTGGCTGCACGAGATTATCGAAGATTCTAAAGAATGGTTGTGGCTTGCATTGTTGGATGTATTACGTATTTATTTTTTTTAAAATGTTTTCTCCTTTTCACTTATATTTATTTATATTTATTAGTTTTTTTTCTCTTTTTCTATATTAAAATATAGAATTTCGGTACTATCCCTTATACCAGTACGTTGTACTAACTGGGGAGTACTTTCGGGTTAAGTTAGTTTAATTGGACATTGAAGCCAATGCCGGCATACATCCATGAGTATGTCGATACTGTGAAAATTTGTCCATCTCATTGAGCTTTGTCACTAGTTCTTTAAGTTCAGAGAGTGTACCCAAATGGGGGATTCTACTCCAACTTTTTTGAGTTTGGAAGGAATTGCCCATTTTGCATGAAAGGACTAAATCAAATTATTATTATAAAAATGAATTCTCATTTTCAGAATCTTAAATAGCCAAAAACTACAATGTGCAATTCCTTTTCCTTTGTATAGTATCATCCACTATCAACTAATATAATTCGGTTGATTCGAGAAGTGTGCAGGTTTCCTTAACATGGTTCTTTTATTTCCTAGTTTTCATTTTTTTGTTTTTAATTTCTGCTCTAGTCTGGCAATGTAAAATTGTTCGTGTTATTCGCTCATTTTCTGTTTTCTGTTTCACACTGGCACTAACAAAAAACAGTAAGAGTGAATTTTTTATGATTATGAATTGCGCAGGAGTTTCATGAACGCGATACGATAACTTAAAATTGATTTTTCTCGGTGGTAGCTGATTAATTAAGTAAGTACGAGTAGTTCCGTTCGCCATGACGTTAACGTTGTAATAATGAGAAAATAAAAATGTGGTTCTATTAAAGCCTTCATTGGTATTATATTAAAATCCTTTGTTTCTATGATATGATAGAAAAATTTGCGGTTAATTTATACAAATAGAAATATATAAGAGGACACAGAACAAGTTCCAAAAATCCCAAGCAAGGAGATTAATTAATAGGGTCCTGGCAATTTTTATTAGGGTAACTCCTGATCCTGCAGGAAGTTCAAAAAACACTATTCTAAAACAGTGTCGACAAAATGTACGTAAAGAAAAAAACTCTAAATCTGTCCAGTTTACTGTGAAGGAATTGTTTGTTCCCACCTAACAACAACGAGATGTCGAGAATCAATTTTTATGTTTTAAACTTTCCATATTTTGTTATTAAAGAGATTTAATTAATCTGTTGTTTAATTTATACGTTTTTAATTCTTTAACTATACAAATGCAATAATTTTGACTCTTTATAGAATTACAGAACCAAATTAATTTCCTTTTGTAAGGAGTTATACAAAAATTGCTGATCCAGTTTGCGTCGTTTTAGTTTGCGCATCATTTTCTTGAAACATATTGCCTACTCAAAGCGGGGGGGTTGGTGTAATTCAAAATAATAGTACCATCAAATCTATATAAATAAAAATGGATCGCTAAATGTGTTGCTAACCGCAAAACTCGAGAACGGCTAGACCAATTTGGCTAATTTTTTTCCCAGACATTCCCTGAAGTCCGAGGAAGGTTCTTATGAAGAGAAAAATTGGAAAAATTGCCCGGAAAAACGTAAGACCCCCCATTTTCCCACTAAAGGTGTTTCAACAATGTTGCTGCAATGCCTGATGAAGCAAGGCATTGCAGCAACATTGTTGGATGGCGGTCGAACGTCGAACAGCCCATTCAGCGCTAAAATTGCCGTTAAATATGCAAAGCAGCGAAACTCCGACCTGCAACATTTCGAAAAACACTGCAATGGCAAAGGTTTTGCAGCAATGTAAACTGATAGTATGGGATGAATGCACGATGGCACATAAAAAGTTTTTGGAGGCATTAGACGGAACCATGCAAGATCTGCGGAACAATCAAAACCGATTTGGTGGTGCGATGATTTTGTTAGCTGGAGATTTTCGTCAAACATTGCCAGTGATTGTGATTCGACGGTCAACGCCAGCTGATGAACTAAATGCATGTTTAAAGTCCTCCATTTTGTGGAAGCACGTCAAGATATTAAGCAAGAATATGCGTGTCGAGTTGCAAAATGATCGATCTGGAGAAACATTTTCAAAACAACTCATTGACATTGGTAATTGCAAATTCCCTTTAGACATTTTGACTGGCTGGATAACCTTTTCTGATAATTTTTGCCAGTTTACTGAATCAAAAACCGAACTCATTCAAAAGGTGTTCCCAAACGTTGATAAAAATTATATAGATCATGTTTGGTTGAGCGAACGAGCAATCTTGGCTGCCAAAGGCATGGATGTAAATGAATAAAATTTCAAAATTCAAAATGTAATTGTCGGTGAATTGAGGACATACAAATCAGTTGATTCCGCTACTAACTATCCACCCGAATTTTCGAACTAGCTGGATTTGCCAAGATTGCCGCCTCACAATCTTCAATTAAAGGTCGGATCGGTGGTCATAATGTTGCGAAATATCAACCAACCGCGTCTTTATAGCGGCACAAGGCTAGCGGTGAAAAAATTAATGAACAACGTGATCGAAGCAACGGAACAATTTTTTTTCAGTAATCAACACTGAAAATGAAAAAACAAATTTTTTATTGGCGAAGAATTTAATTTGAAGCAATTTGCCATCAAAAAAAATTGTCGCTCGACCTTAAATACGGAAATATTGCTATTTAAAAATGTACAATTCACTTACCTTTTTCGTGTCAGTTTTACTTCAATTTGACATTTCCCATGGAACCAGCATTGCCATATTCAAACTTTTGTGGGATTTGTTCCACATCAAATTTTCTCAAGCAAAAAATGAAATGGCGGGAAAAGTTTGAAAAAATTTACAACAATTATTGTTCTTGCACGACAAATGCCTTGAAATAACTTAATTTGCAGGTAAAAGAGTTGTCATCCGTTCAAACCTGCATGGCTAATGGAGAAATATAGTATGGATGTTTTATGTTTTAGCTACCCAGCAGGCAAAGTTTGGTATAGTATACGAAAGAAAAGACCGTAGGAAGACTGGATAAAGCCTGTAGAATTCTAAGGTACGATGTCCGCGGCCGTTAACCAATTCCTTCAACACATCTGTGGGATATTCTGTTACACGCTGTATTTTAGAAAACTGTACGTAATGTACGTGTTGAGGCAGCCTTTACCTCGGACCAGGAACCGACAGTCCAAAAAAAGAGATCCGATTCAGAGACGAGGGTAGAATTGATCGGTAATAGCTCAAGGAAGCCAAAGCAAAAAATTGCAAACAGACTAAGGACTTAAATTTGCAAAAAAAATGTGAAAAATATTAAATTTTATTTATTGTAGTGGGTCGGGGGACCAATAGATGCATATTAATTTCACTTAAAGAATATACAATAAGAAAAATTTAGAAATTTTTGCTCTTCGAGATATCGTTGATATCGTGTAGCCAACTTGTGGTACCCCTAATTCACTGTACAGACTAGTGAGCACTTCAGACACATCGAGATCAGCTGAGCCCCATGATAGCGTACAGCATGAGTATGTTCATATCTTGAGAATTTTTCCAGTTCATTATGCTGAGAAACTGTACTGTCTCCAGTTCTTCGGACTGAGAGAAAGTGTACCCAAGGCAAGGGGATTAAATCAGAGAATACAAACTTCAGCAACCGCGCATCACGATGTGAAACTCTTGGGTTGCCGCCACGTAAGAATGTATTGACTGAAACTTGACAAGAGGAACTATAGCTTCATCTTGTCTGTGGACAATAATACATGCAGACAATTTATTGGGGTCTTAACGGGACATTGTCCTCTTGGGAGACGAATGTGAGTCTCGTACTCGATATCGGTACTTGGGGAAAATTTTCTTTACCGATCTCTAGGAACTTGCGATGATACCTTTGCGCAGAACTACTCTTCATTAACAAGAGCAATATTTGGAATAAAAAAAAAAATTTGTTTTAAACTAGGGGACCGCAATCCATATTTGGCTGTGGCACAGTGCTACGGTTTACTTCTCTCAACCTAAGAAATATCTCTTCAGTTCCTGTATAACTTCTGACGAGGAATCGTGCTTCTCATGTGTACCGTAGCGTCAAGCTAGATCAAACTATAAACGAAACTAAAGTTCATTATTATGAACTTTAACACGAGTACTCGTAGATGAAGTGGCATGAAAAGTGCACCTCTTCTCTAGGAAGTGTAACAAAATTCAGAAAATCACAAGATTCCCATTATCTCGCTATAGTCTTATAGGTTTCTCTGTTTACCTCTACCTGTATTGTAACCATGTTTGCCATATCTTCCATTGCAGAAGAGGGACATGATTTTTCCAAGTAATGCCTAGAACAGCACCCCTCGGTATTTTCCGTAGGGCCATATGCGCTGTCCTTTGATTCAACCTCAAGCCACCATAGACAATCATTTTGCTATATGAATGCGAGAGACGCTGTGTCCGAAAAAGCCAACCGATCGAACTATCTGTCACCAACGAATTAACTTATTTCATTTGATCTGCAAGTGCCATTTCAGGACGCTTGTGCTTCCAACGGGCAGTTTTATAGTAGTCAATACTAGGAAGAATTAGCGGATTGGTGTGATCGAATGATGCATTGAAAAACCTCAAAGCACTTTAAGGAATTCCCGGATGGTGCCGAGATTCATTACGAAATATGTGATCGTAGGTCTCAAGTCTCATGCCATAAAAGGCAATGTCGTTCGTGTGGAAAGAGTTTTAAGATTATTCCAAGTCAGAGTCTGGATCAAAATAACTCTCAAGTATTTGAAGAAAATTCAATTGTAGTGCCCTTTACAATAGGGTGCCCTAAACTCACTGAATGACTATCCGACATTTCAATTGCCTTCCGAAATTCACGGAGATCCTATTGCTTTCCTCAATCACCAATATATTCAGAATAATTTCAGACAGAAACGAGATTGTGAGATTAATAAATGTGTAATTATTCTTTATTTTCATTCCTTTTTTCTTTTGATTTCTCTGTTTTATATTTATATAATACAATAATTTACATATGCGTGAGTGTAGTTTTTTTTTTAATAAGACTCATATTTACAGACCACTTTTTATATTGACTTGAATTGAAACATCTGCACAAAATGTTTATAGAAAAAGAACGCATTGAAAAATTTACAATTTTCACAATGCTTTTCGTTTTTTTTTCATTTATCATAAGTAATAATAATAATATTTTGTCCTCACAACTCTCTATACAATATAATTGAACTTTGTTCAATGCACGTTTACGTTTACAGAAAATCTGTGAAGTTAATTAAATGTTTTTCCGTTTATTTGTTTAGTTTTTACTATTTAGAAATAATCGACAGATTTCTTATCGATTTAATGTGAGGAAATCATGAACAAATTAGAAAAGGAATTACGTTTTTTTATAGTATACTAGCACTTTAACCAACCTTTAATTTTAATTATTGTCAAATGAAAGTCATTATACATTGTATATATTATTAATTTTCATGAGCTTGACTGATTTAAAAAAGAACCCGATAGCAGCCAGAGCCAAGATTTTCTGAGACGGTACAGAAAACGAAAATGCTCTGTTCATAAACGGCATTGATTTCGTAAACATCACCGGAGTTAATTGAACGATTTCGTTTACAATGAATAATTGTTTTTGTTTGTTTCATTTACTTTTTATATAGAGAAATCGAATTGAAAATTAAACAAAAATTAAATAAAAATTAAATAACAACACATTAACATATTTAAAACCATAATTATTCTCGATAAAAATATGCATTATGTTGGTAAATAGCACGTATCCGCTTTAAACAATTATTCGCCTGTGATTTTTTTTGTTTGGAATGCTTTTAATTTTCTTTATTATTATCAAATTCAACTGTTTTCTTTATTTAATAACTTTTTTCTCAAAGCAAACACATACTTTAATGTTTTGACCGAACAAAATAACATTCACTAATCTCTAAATTGGTGATCTTATTATGTAATTGATTTTTTAAATTTATCATTTAAAATTTGTGTAAAAATAGAATTATAGTATTCTCACTGTCAATAAGTTTTTTGTTTGTTTTTATTATTATTTTGACTGATTTTTATTTTAATATATTTTTTTGTTTTGCAAATACTTAGATTTTTTTGTTATTATATTATAATACAACTAACATATAATAACAACATGTGAAACAAACAACTAAATATTTCTTATTTCTTCCTCTCAATAAAATAACAATTTATGGATTTGGACAAAAAATGTTCGAAAAAAAGGGGAAAATGAATAATATAACGTAAATTTTCATCATATTTAGGTTTTGTTTATATCGCGCGATTTATTTACTTTGTTGAAGGTCGGTTTTCGTTTTGTTTAACGTTAAGTATAGCCGAATGGGCAGTTTGTTTTACGTGTATAGTATTTATTGTGCTTGCTTTTACGCTTCGCCTTTTTCCCCAAATATATTTTTATTTCTATTCCTCGTTGATGTCATCGGTGTTTTGTGGGTTGATAAATTTTAGCGAAATTGCTCAATGCACAGCAAAAATATCGTCTTTTATACGGACAGAAAAAGAAAAAGAAAGAAGTATTGTTCAAATCCAAAATATCATCGATGGAACTCCTTAAGGACTACTGAAACCCCGATCGTAGGTTCGCTTAACATCGTTGTGCATTGTGTTCAAACTTAACGCATTAATACCGGATACGGCAGATAGTTCACAAACGGCCTTGATCGGTGTCGTTTCTCGTACTCCGGCCGGTAATTCGGCTGTTGTTTCGGCAGCATTAACACTGGCTGTTGGTAGAACATATCGTACCGCACTAATTTTATGATTCATATCGTCGTTACGCACTTTCTTAACGTGCAAATCCATCGTTGTCGTATCTTTAGGCTGTAAGGAATTCTTTCCGGATATTGATGATTTATAGTCTTCACGACTGATACCACAGAGTGTAAATTTGAAAAATTCGTACGTTGACCAGCAAATAGCTGTTGCTGGCATTGAATATAGCACACGGGCTCCCAATACTTTGAAAAATCCAAATGGTCCAGCCACTCTGTAAATCTAAAAAAAAATATATTTTCATTACAATTATCGCTAAATTTTCAGTTGAAACAACGAACTTTTCATATGGCTTCCTTTATGCCCTTTGTAAAACCCGTCTCCTGAGTATTTAGCAGTGTTTTAACAACGTCTAAAGGTGTAGTGAATGCTGAGGAAACAGCACCGGCTGCACCACCAGCTACCATGTGAACTAATGGATTATATTTTCGTTCATGATTTAACTAGAAAAACAAACGTTGAATTTTCGATAAATGATTTTCTCTATAGCCACACTAAATATTACCATATTTTGGAAAAATTCGTACGTTGTGAAATGTAGCGCCTGATACGGAAGATTCATAATCAATTGTGTCGAATAAGAACGATAAAATGCTCCAATGCCTTCGGATTGATAGATTCCTCAAGTACATTGTAAAACTGATTTGTAGGGCGCGTTGTACATTTGTAACCGCGGTTTTATGACTTCGGCAGGATTCGTAATAGCATCGTGTATTAAGGTTGCAGCAACTGCTGACACAACTAGAATTTTATAAGAAGCAACCTGTTTTAGTTACCTGTAGAAAGATCAGATACATTAAGTTGCTGTGTTCGATGCAAACTGTAAATTTAATCCTGGGTATGTTCGACATAAGTTTTACATTTTTTTTCCGGTATGACACGCTTTATGAAACATGGAACAGCAGCAACAGAGTTCATCATCTCAAACTATTGCTTTTTTGATGACAAGCCCACGACCTGAGTGGAATTTAAACTTAACGAACTTCGGTTTGGACTAGATATATACAGAGTCGTCAAATTTAATTTTCGTATTATGGTCTTGCGTGATCCGCCCGCCCTATTGTAAGTTTGGTAAAACAAGTCAGCACAGTTTAGTACAGCGGACCTTTATATTCGTTCGTAAGACTGGTAAAGTTTTAACGGATCAAATGCCTTTTATCTTGTTTGAAGATAGCAAATCTTATTTAAAAATTAGTACCTGGAGGACGCTGTCTTTGGATGGAGACGATAGGAGGCGACGACTTCAGGATGGTAGGGTTATTCGTCAGACTCCTCGGTGAATTCGCTGTCGGTTTTGAGTGTCTCACTGTCGGATCCGATTGTGTCGCGGCTACCACTATCATCGTTAAGCCGTTTGTTGGGGTCATATAACTGTCCGGCCAGTCGAAAAAATTCAACAGTCATGTCCACCTTCAGATCGTTACATGTTTTTGTAAACATGTAACGAGCCAAGTTGCCCTCAATGTGAGCCTTCTTCCGACCGTAGGAGGATACATAATTTTTTGCATGCCTCCACGAGGACTCAATTCCATTTGTGTGTGCACTACTCTCAGGATCTTTAAAATTCTGAGAGTGGTTCACCCGCAAATGAATGTAGCCCTCGCTTTCCAGACAGTCATATGCCTTCCAGCAATCGGAGATGATAGTGGTACCTTCTTCGATCCACTCTTTTATTATGGGCAAAAGCGTCTCCCTGTCCCTAAATTTTTTAAAGCATTAGTACAATTTAAAAAATATTGCAAATGTATATTACCTGGAATCGACGGGAACCATGAAAATTCGGCCGGTTTCCCTTTCGAGGCCACCGAAAACCCACTGTCCTTCAACTGGGTGGCCTCTATGGTACTTCCTTTTTCCGAATTTGCTCTCGTCGATTTCTACAGTCTTGCCGGGACCTCCAATCTTACCATGCTTTTTAATTAGAGCATGTACTAAAACTTCCCGACAGAACGATGCCCAATTCACCAGAGTTTTGCCCGAACGTATTTTTGTTTGATGGCCAATCAATTTTAAGCTTGGGTTGTCTACCCATAAATTAACAAACATAAGAATCTGCAGAAGGGTCAGGTGAGACCCCGCAAAGAAAGTGCCCGTGCGGAAACTCGTACGATTTCCGCATAGGACTCTCTTCTTCTTCTGATACTGTGCAGTTTTATTGTTGCAGTAATATTCATATCCATCTGCACTGAAATATAATTTTTTTAAAATTAAATAAATGAATAATAGTAAAATTTCAAATCTGAAAACTGCGAAACCAAAAAAAAACCAAAAAAATTAAATGCAATCAAATTTGCTGCAATTTAAATTTTTTTCCATTTCTTTCCAGAGTTTTTACGACTTTCAGTATTTTGGTATTATACAACCGATTGAAATCGAAAAAGAAACTTACACATTTTCTTTGTTATATAGCTTCATGGGCTGTCCACATTTACTGCAGTTTAATTGCTGTGGAACCAGCCCCCAGCCCCGTAAATTTAAAAGGAGTTCCTCCTTATTTTGTGCCATTAATGTAAGGGCAGAGATCGTGATATCGTTCATTTTTCTGAGGAATAAAATAACGCTAGTAGTTATAAAACTTGAAATCACCTCTTATTGGTGAATTTTACAAACATTTTAGGGCCATTCCATTAAGAATAGCCAAAAATGACAAAATATGTGTCCTTACTGTCGCCGATCCTTTCGAAAATTTGTGTACTCGAATAATTTGTGAAAAAAATATGATATTAATTTAAATTTATTATTTTTATCTCATTTTCCTTTATTATTTTTTAATAATAAAGTAAAATAAAGTAAGATCGACTTGAAATTTCAAAAAAATTTGTTACCCTGAAATTTTGTATTTTCATATATCTCATATCTCAGAAACTTAGTACGTACATTTAGAAGTACTACAGGAGTAATTAAAACAATAAAAAAGTTCAGAATTTTATTGGCGTAGAGGTGGAATAAAAAAAGGTTCGTGAAAACATTTTCATAAATTTCGTAATATCTTTTTGACTTGTCGAATTATCCAATTTAGTATATTTTGTATTGTGAAATATTCTCTGAAAAGACTAAGAAAAATTGTCATCAAGGATCAAAAATATTTACGTGCGACGGCAAATAGTGTTAAAAATTGCCAATGTGAACGGGAATTTCACTATCAGTGCGTAAATCTTACAGAAAAAACTTTAAACACACATCTGCAGAAAATAAGAACAAATGGAAATGTGTCGATTGTAAACCGGGTAACAGTTTTATTAAGAACCAGTTCGAAATCATGAACAGAAAACTGGAAAGTGTAATGAAGTCTTTTGAATTTATGAGTGATAAATTGGATGAATTTTATGAACAAATACAACACCTGGCAAAAATTAAATTCAAGCTGAAGGCAAATAATGCAGAGCTTTCAGAGTAAAATGCTAAATCAAAACAAGAAGTAAAGAATTTAGAACTCCGTACGGGTGTATTGGAACAGGAAAAATTAATCAACTACATAGAAATTCTGGGCATACCGGAGACAGCCCACGAAAATTGTGCGAAGTTTGTAAACACTACAGTCGGTGCCAAGATTGTTTGTGCATAGCCTTTTCATACGTAAATGTTACAAGTAAAGTACTGTAACTCTTAGAAATAAGCAAAATTATATTTATTTCTTCTTATAGTAACATATAGCAACCAAAAACAAGATTAAAAAACAAAAACTTTCATAAAAAAGATTCTGTATAAACAAAATTAATAATAGAAAAGATGCCACAATTATTTGTGCATAGCATTTTCGTACCACAATTATTTGTGCATGTGCAAAATATCATTCTAGGAAAATAATGGTTATTTATATTGGGTATTTTGAGTATCGTACAAGTAAAGTAGAGTATTCACTCACTTCAGTTTAGTTTCCATACCATTTTATTGTTTTTAAATCATTTCAAAATACTCCGAAAAAGAAATTAGCATTGAGCTAACGTCAGCTATTGTTGCTGACTACAAAAATGGTGTTCCTGTGTCAGAACTTTCGAAGGAGTATGGGTGTCATAAGAATACCATCTATTGCCAGGTATCGAAAGCATTTATTATCGCAAAAGATACTAAAGAAAAATTGTAAACGTGTTTTTCTCGAAACTACGTTTTACGAACTGACGTAATACTAAGTTCAGACTACGACATTAACGCGTTTAAATCGAGTTAAATGCGTTGAAAACACTTCCCGGACGCGTTTACGAAAACATGTACTGCGACCCTCGCGGAAATCGAAGTAAACTTTAAAAGAAACTATTTAATGCTGCAGAAACTGAATTGTATAACGACTACATTAGCTAATAAATTTACTATCCACTACTGCTATACAAACATTTTAGTTTCAAACGATTTAGAAATGAAAAATTTGGTAATGAAACGCAACTGAATATTTATTTGCCAAAACAAATCACGTCAAGCTGTCATGTATCAAAATAAAACGAGTTCCCTGGTGTGAACACAACTTTTTTCACTCGTTCATTTTGTCTACTTAAACGCGTTTAAAACGCATAGTCTATACAGGGTATAAGTTGTAGAGCTTAAACCCAAGAAGCTATCGACTTAATTTTTTCTTTAGCTTAAAGTAAATTAAATTCATTGGAGCTTATACCAACGAAATAGGGAAACAAATTATTTTTTATATTTTTTTAACACGATTTTTCTTTTCCGAAGGGATCGCTATGGACCCTTTTTTTGGTGCCTAGTGTGCGCTGCGGCTCTGCGCGGCGCCCCTTGAAATTCAATTACGTCTTCCAATAATATAGTATCCTTACCTTATTAATCTTAATTTTATTTGTTTACTTACATTTGAATTACATTCCAATTTTTCTGCAGTAAAGCTTAGTATCCAGATCGAGTGAAATTTCGCTTACCTCTCACAGCGCTCAGTCCGCTGTGAAATTAGTTCGTGAATGTTTCCGAAAGATGTCGTGCGGTAATGTTAAAAGTCAACTCACAATTTATTTTAAATTAAAAATTAATTTATTTTAAATAAGAAATAATTAATATTTGGTGTGATAATGTAATCTCTGTGATCGTAAGTTGTATGTACATAATGTTGATAACTATTATGATATTGTATAACCACACCAAACATCCATCAAAATATGAAAAATATGTAAGGAATTCTTTAATGCAGTACGTCAATTCACCAGTTGAAGAAGTTTCTTGCTAGAGAATAATAACGTATACAGTTTAATTTTAATGTGTTATATTGTTTAATTTTAATTGTTAATTGTTATAATAAAATTACAAAAGATTTGAATTAAATTATAAAAGAATTGAATTAAATTATAATTGTTTAAAATTCATTTGTTTTATAAAATCGAGACATGCCTCTTCAGCCACTGTTGGCGGCAGTTGCTCCATTTTTTTTTAAACTATTTCCATATATGGTGAGAGAAGAGGATTTTCCGTGTCAAGCGGAGGCGAAGGTACTGTCGTCAATTTTTAGCAGGTTGTTGTCGCGAATGGCTTTCCACGCCAACTTCCAGTCCTGTTCTGTAATAAACAATGATTTAAACGTTCATAAAATATGAGAAAAATTATAGAATACATACCACTTTTCTGCATCTCTGGGGCTATATCAGCCCAAGCGCGTATCAGACACAGCGACTTAAAGTGTTCTTTATGCTGCAGATCCCATATTTCTGGGTGCAACTTCATTACACCCGCTAATTTTTTCTTTTCATGCAAAGAAAATTCCATTTTTTTCCAACGGTTTTTCGACATTTTGATGTTAGTATATCATGCGATTTTCGGTTTTCAAAAAAATAAAATAAATCGGAATCAGTATCCGTAAAATTATTATCCATCTAGAAAATAAACGGAAATTTGTATTTAAATTCTCAAAAATATTTTAAAACTATTTACCAAGTCAATTACAATATTTTCCATCGTCACTTCGCACTTGTCAATGTTAATATTTTCTATTGTCATTTGCACTTCAAAACGAGACAAAACGTCACAATTTCACCGTGAAACTACGATGCACGCTCATTTCGCTGCGGAATCTTTGCTCAGCGCCATCTGTTTAATAAACTCCAAACAAAGAAAATTTCTCCTGGGGCCCTATTCTCGAGTTCATTCGAATTTTGGTCGCATACGATCAATTCGAATGATAAGTTTCGTACACGAACCAACTCCCATAAAAATTGGTATTCTTGAATATCATGCGAAACTTTTTCATTCGATTGGTCGTACATGAATTGGAAGTGGTATTGATAAGTTTTTTGCTATTTAACGTGAATTCGGTAAGCCACTGTGACCACTAACAAGTGAAACACTTCATAACAGAAATCCGTTAGTTTCAAACTTAAAAAAATGGATCAAAACGGGTTGGTAATATTAGTAGGGAGGAGAAAACGATATTAATAGAATTTTTGGAAAGTAATCCAAAATTAATTAAAGGTAGATTCAATGCGGAATTTACCCATGAAAACGCGCAACAAGTTTGGGGTATCGTTTCGGATGTTTTAAATAGTATTCCTGGTGCAAAAAAGGATTGAAAGCAATGGCGCAAGGTATGGTTATTCATTATAAACAAGCAATCAAGATAATTATTTATGTAATTTACAGACTTAGCAGGATATGAAAAACAAAACAAAAGGGTGGCAAGCGGGCATTCTTAAAGATATTCGAACCACGGGTGGAGGACGACAAAGTGGATCTGATTAGAAAATAAATAAAAACAACTTCATCACTCGTAGGGAATACTAATATTTATTTTTATCAATTAATATTACAATCCTTCTTCCTAACTAGAATCTCTCAATATCTTAAAAAAGTGCACTCGCATAATAACAAACACAATTTAAATTTGACAATTTTTCTGAGCCACCTATTGTTGCTCTTCCTCTTTACATGTGCATTTCCCAAAGCATTGATAGCGCTTTAGGGCTTTTGGATTTATAGTACTTTTCTGCAAAAAAAAAGGATTGTATTATTTTGCTAGTAAGTTCATTCAATAAAAGAAAAAAAGCTCAATCACGGACTTCAAATGCCTTTCGTAATACCAAATCTTGTTGCGACGACATCCATAATAGGCACAGTATAAACCTATAGTCACCTGAGTGACATAACTCATGACTAAATAATGAGACGAAAATGAAGGGGAATAGACCACACTTTTCCAGAGGGCCATAGAACCTCAAACTACAGTTTGAAAAGCTGCAGAGCTTGGAGTCTTTCATATCCCCACAAATTCCAGAGAATGTTGTAAAAGTGAGACTCCGAAGGAGAGAAAGCAGAGAAATCCCAAAACTTAATAGCTCAAAGAGTTTTTGAGCTATGAGCCTACAAGCTCTTTTGTGTACGGCGGAGAGACGGACAAATTTTTTTGCCCATTTTCGGGATTAACCAATAAAAAATGTTCAGGGTTGCAAATTACCAAATCATCAAGTAAGATGAAAATCTAATGTCTTCTGAATCAGAGAGACCCACCTGAACTTTGACCTTACTCTATTCAAAAAATTTCGATGACAAGATTACAGTCGATTGGACTTTCCGGAGAAGTCATTTGGTTTTTGGTACAGTAGTACAGAAAAGTAAAAAAAAAAAAGTAAAATTGAATGTCCTGTACTTTATGAAAGTTTGGGTACTTAAGAATCTTAAACAAAACCGAAGAACAGGAAGCCATTGTAGAAAATTTTTTTAGTAGCAGTCAAGTTATTCAAAACCTACCATTCGAACAAAATCGCTGTAAGATCCCAGGGAATTCAGAACAAATAACGACAAATAATTGTCGAATACCCCGTCGTCACGAGCCTGCTTGAATTTCTGCTCATCGACGAAAAAGTATCCCAACAGATTTCCGGACTCCTTGTCGATCACATTAATCTGGAATGTCTTGGCTTGGATTTTTTCCGGTAGAACTGAGACGAAAAACTCCTTGGGCGATCGATTTCCGCTTAATTCGGCTATTACGTCGGTGATGTTTTCAAGATCTTGCGGTTGAATCGATGGGACTATGGTATCAATAGTGTTTCCTGCCGACGGAAGGTGCCTGGAAGCTTGACTCTGTTGTGTAAAGTAGGAACCTTTCGAATTTGCGACAGGTTCTGATGATTTCATGGAGGATCCAGCATTGGACGGTTGAATTGTGGTGCCGCCATGAGTTCGTTACAGCGAGTTGTTCCGTTCGCGGAAGTACGGTTTCGATATATTACTTTGCGTTGGATTGATCTTTCGATTTTGGGACGACTTGGTAGATTTCATGTAGGACGGTCCTGGTTGTTGACCATAACCCGCAGGATAACTAGCTCGAGACACATTTAAAATATTGTTTGACAGTTGACATGGTAACGGCTAAAGTTTCGTGCACGAAAGTTTAATTCGAATGATAGAAACCACTCGTTGCATAT
This sequence comes from Beris morrisii, assembly GCA_951812415.1. Lineage (NCBI taxonomy): Eukaryota > Metazoa > Arthropoda > Insecta > Diptera > Stratiomyidae > Beris > Beris morrisii. Next base: position 31,693,345 of record OX638310.1, read on the forward strand.
CATGCGAAAAGATTCGCATGCGACCGCCGTGTGACTACTCGAGAATAGCAATTTTTTCAAGTCCTTCGAAAGTTGATGAAATTCGTGCACGAAACTTGGTCGAATGAACTCGAGAATAGGGCCCCTGAACTGGATACTACCAAGCGAAATGAAAGCGAAAAACTTGTTCACTAGCATTTCGTTCGATTTTTTTGTAAAAAAAATTATTCAAATGACGAAATTGTATTTTTAAAATACTCGAAGGTAGAATACAGGTGCGGCCAAGTGTCTCCCCTCTATGGGCACCCTTACTTATAGGCCTGGCAAACACTTAAATGATAAAAACCGTCATACTCTAGCAGTACTAAATTCAAATAACAAGTATCATTGCTCGAGACAACAACAAACTGGGGAAACGACAAAATATAATGAGCCTTTTTTTTAAAGTGGTATAAGTCCACCGAACGAAAAAAAGTCATATTTTTAATTATTATTTTTTATTTCAATATCAATATATTTATTTCAATATCAATAAAAATATGGACTTAATTTCCTCTTATTTTTATTTCTTATAATATGTTAGTTTTGAAAGTGGTAGAAGCCCATTTGGAGCTAAAAAAATCGTTTATTTTCTTTAAAAATTTTAATAATTATTATTACATAATAAAAGTAAACAGGTTTATAGTGTTAAAACATCACCCGAATTATATTAACATATACCAATATTTTGTAATTATTCCAAAAGTAAAACCTTAAATATCTCATTGTATGAAAAAATGGACGTATACCATATTCAAATACAACGGCTCATATATCAACGAACATCTAACATATAATAACAGATTATTTGGGCAACTGGGAAAAAAGGCCATGGAAAAAATGTCTAGGTATACATGGATCCTCGAATGAAGAATATTCTGTAAAAAAAACTAAAACTCACATGTCATTGCAATAAAAATTAAAGCAAGATATTGATAACATAAAATAAGATAAGTAATAGATGCAAAGAATAAGATATTTTTTTATATATATATAGCACGATATGAATAATTAAGAATATGTTGGTAATTATGTAGATGAAATATAGTTCAATTAGTTCTCTTTCACAATTCTTAGATGGGTTAGAAACATATATGCGAACATTAGATAGTTGTGTGTTTACTAGTTTACTAGTTAAACGTAAAGAAAGAAGATAGCGTACTAGTTAATTCGTATCTATCATCCTTATTCTGGAACCCGCCGGCGGGACAGTGAACTTCGATTTACCCAATTTTAAATTATTCTGGACTTCCACCCAAAAAATAATAAAGTTGCGGCCAGACTGTTACCATTTTTTTTTTTGTTAGTTGGAGAACTGTTTGGAAAAACATATCTCTGTTAATTTTTTTGATAGAATAACAAAATAGAGCTTATTTTTTTTATTTTTTTTTATATTGCGACAACCTTTTCCTTTAAAATAAGCCCTATTTTATTATTTTATGATACAAACTAACTGAGATATCAGTTTTCAAAGAGTTCTCTAACTAACAAAAAAAATGAGTTAGAAACAAAAAATTTAAATTATATTTTTTCTTTCTTCGAGTACACAAATTTTCAAAGAATCGACTTTGGTGAGGTCACAATAATTGTCCATCAAGAATTCGTCGATTCTTGATTGAATGTTCCTTTACTTACTATTATTTGGATATATTTGGAGTAATCACTAAACGAAACACAAAAAACACACTTTAGGCAAACACAAAAACCACTTTAAAATTTTGAGTTTAAATCAGAGCCAAAATAAACACTTAACCTGAATTCAAATTGTTTATAACGTCTCGAGTTGGCATTACCATATCAACAAAAAAATCTGCAGTGTGGATCTCATTTGAAGTATTTAAACCATAATGCCATAGAACCGCCCAGCAGGCAAATCAAACCCATCGAATATTCATTAAATTTGTACATATTTTCCACTGACCTTTAAGTCCATATGTACGATAGAGATAGTATGTACTCAGCTATTAAAAAAGTTTACGTATAAATGTAATTCAGGTTATTTTTGGCGCTTTAAAGCGCGAAAAATAACCAAATGGAGAGGGATAGAAAATGTAACATACAATTTAGACTTTGGTGTGAGAGAGGCAGTTCGAATAGCTATAAAGTGAGTAGCTGTCAAAAAAAAGCGGATACAAAGCGCCTACGAGCAGTGTTCTAGCAGTGTTTCACAACATTCTAGCAGTTAAGCGCAAAAATAACCACTAGGCGCTTCATTTTCCAACGACTACGCGCTTTTTTTGACAGTTGGGTACGTATAAATTATGGCAATTGCCATGTTATGTTATGAAACGCGCGAAAACCGGTATTTTTCTTAACAAACCAGTTGTTAATTTTGTTTACTAGATGCCGTTAGTGTCGGAAAGAGTTGTATCTCTTTCTTTTAATGTTGTTCGCCTTGTCGCACGATTGGTTATTCCTGCGTTTTTTTTAGCGCGAAAAATAACCACTATCATAATACCATAAGGAACATTAAAAAAATTTTCTACATACATCTCTCTCAATAGCTTTATTCTTTTTGCAAGTTTAAGTTTACACTTTAGTGTAGCCTACACTTTAAGTGTAAAGGCCGTGACACATTAGAAGCAGAAACTAGCGGCAGAAGTAACAGCGTCGGCAGTGCTGCTTTTTGCTCTGCTTTATGAATTTAAATAAAAGCATAAGCAGAGAAGAATGTGTCCATGCTAACTGCGACCGAAGGTAGAAGCACGGAATAATGTGTCCATGGTAACTGTCAACAATCTCAAGTATTTTAGTCTCTCGTTTGAGCGGACGAAAATATTTTGATTCAGCGTCGGCGTTGAAAAATAAAATCCTTTTCATATTGCGGCCCGCACATTTGGCTTTTTTAACGCCTGCACTGAACACATACAAGCGCAATTGGAAACTAACCCAATCGGACTTCATTAGGCAAAATTTTATTTATCGCCGATCCTGTGATACTACTACATCCATGCATTAAATATGAGTATATGGACACAATTTTGACACCTTTAACATTTTCATTGCTGACAACATTCCCCATTCTTAAGAGATTTACGTTGGCAGTACTGAAGCAGCGGCCGAATTTTAAAATTTAGAACGAAAAAGCAGCACTGTTTTCGCCTCTGCTTCTGCCGCTGCTTTCATTTAAACAGGCGCCATATGATGTGCTTTCTAAAAAGTTCTGCCGCTGCTTTCTGCTTCTAATGTGTCACGGCCTTAAAACACTTTACACTGAAAGTGTAGAGTGAATTATGGTTTTTAATTTTTCTTAAATTTTTATTGAATAATATTAATAATATTTTTTTATAAATTTTGATGAATAAAACAAAAATGTTCCTTTTTTTCGATATATAAATATATATTAAAAAATTAATAGTAGAAAAAAAATAAACAATATTTTTACATATAATTCAGTATTTGAATTCAATTCAAGACAGTTTTACTCCAGTTAATATTTTTCCGCAATAGATACAGATATTATTGAGTACCTATTGTAGGCTTGCAAGCTTCAAAATTAAATTATAAATTTTTGAAAAATTTTTTAAATGCTTTTTTGCTCATCGTAAATTTTGAGCATAATCTATATATATATAAAAGAGGATGTATGTATGTTTCCTATAAACTCCTAAGCTGCTCAACCTATTTTGATCAATTTTTCAGGGAATATGCAGAATAGTCCCGGGATGGTTCCTGTGAAGTTTGATACCGATCGAATCAAAAACAATTGTTTTTCGACATTTTTCCAATGTTGGCGATTTTAGCTGTAATGTTTAGTTTGTCCCGTATGCCTTTCTGAACCATTCATCCGATTGCGAACAAACTTTGTTAATATGTTGAGCGCACGCCCGCAAAGGTTTCTGCGTTAACAAAATCATTACCCATTGAGCCACGCTGAAAAGCAAAGAAATTTCAACGCATCAAAAATTTGTTCAAGGCATCTATAACAATACTATAATTTTCAACACAATAATAATAGAATTTTTCACACATGAATTGTCAACATAGCAATAATTATTATTTTTCAATGCATTAAAACATTGGTTAGCCTTCAATAATATGACAATTTGATTGATTTACTATTAAATTTTATTTTTATTTAATATCATATTTTTTAGAATAACATTAACATTTACTTTAGTGAAAATATAGGGCTTAGCGATCCTATAGACATGTGGATGGTAAACAGGTGGCTAGTTCCAAAATATCTTGACATTTGGTTATAGACTAAATAGAGAAAGAAAAAATATATGAAACAAATTAAGTAGAGTAAAGTTAAGAAAGAAGTACTAAACAAGATTTCTAGGTAGGTAGGTGATACTGATCTACTGTCATTTAAGGGTGACATAATTAACTGTTCTGCTCTTACGATACTTATTTGTGTGGCCCTGAAAAGGGCCTTTTGGTTTAGATTAGTTAGCCTGCTCGAAAATTTACTTGGAGCTCGTAAATTTAGCGACAGCCTTAGTTCCTTCACTGACAGTGTGATTGGTCAACTCTCCTGGCAATAACAACCGCACAGCCGTTTGAACTTCTCGACTGGTGATTGTTGATCGCTTATTGTAATGAGCCAAACATGACGCTTAATATCTATCCAGGTATCAGTAATCAGATATGAAAATTGAGGATGAATTAGGAGAGCAGAAGACACGCCATCAATTATTGAAAGTCGCTAGACGACATTCTAATGAAATTGTGGAACTATCCTGATGCTTCCTCAACGAGATCCGCCTGTTATTGTTCCATATTTTTCCTTCAAAATCTTATAAAACAACCGAGCAAGATTAGAATGTATTTTTAATTAGAATTTGCTTACCTTGTTTTGTTGTGGTAAATGCTTAGCAAAGCAGGTACTGTTGTTTGCGGCCTTTCCATTTTTCCAAAACACATGATTTTACAGTTCGCACTGAACAGCTGAAACCAATACTCAACTGAAATGAACATCATCGGCTGCCGGCAAGTATGGCGACACCACATCCGGCTACTCGCTCCAAGCATATGGCCCTCCAATTTTTCCGTCATGTTGCACAGCAATGACAGTTCCGTGCGGAGCCATCCGTTGAAGTCGAATCATGTATGACCCTCCAATTTTTGGGTTTTTCCAATATTTGTCACACTGAAACAAAACACATTTTTACAAGATAATTTTATCAACAATATATATTTTTTAACGTTTACAAAAACTTTTACAATAACAGCAAATGTGAATCTGAAAATGATGCACCCCCCAGTGGGTACACCCGAAATGCTTTCATGATGTAGCTAAAACATAAAACGTCCGTACTGTATTTCTCCATTAGCCGTGATTAAAACTCTTTTACCTGGAAATGAAATCATTTCGAAGCATTTGTCACCCAACATCAATAACTGTTGTACATTTTTTCAAATTTTTCCCGCCATTTAATTTTTTGCCTCAGAAATTCTAATGTGGAACGAGTCCACAAAAGTTTGAATATGGCAATGCTGGTGGCATGCAAAATGTCAAATTGAAGTAAAACTGACACGAAAAAGGTAAGTGAATTGTAAATTTTTAAATAGCTATATTTTTGTATTTAAGGTCGAGCGACAATTTTTTTTGATGGCAAATTGCTTGAAACTAAATTGTTCGCCGATAAAAAATTTGTTTTTTCATTTTCAGTGTTGATTAATGAAGGTAAATTTTACCGTTCTTATAACCTCTAAAGATGTGTCGGACCGGTCTTTATTGGTTGATTTTTATTCTGTTTGCCGCGGAATGTTGGGGTTGGAGATCCTTCTTTAGAGGACGACAGTCAGGCGGTAGTTTAGGCGAGCCGAGTAAATATCCGAATCTTGAAAAGCAGGAGTTGCCCAAAGATCAATGGTTCGATCAGACTCTGGATCATTTCGATCCTACGAATAACACGACATGGAAACAGGTAGGATGCAATATTATTCCGATCCGAATTGATTTTCCACTAACTTCCTTCATGTCCTTTACAGCGGTACTTTATAAACAAAAACTACTATAAACCTGGAGGTCCGGCGTTTCTTCTGATCGGTGGCGAAGGTACCGCATCGCCCAAATGGATGGAGCAAGGTTCTTGGATTAAATATGCCAAGGAACTCAATGCTATTTGCTTTCAGTTGGAACATCGTTACTACGGAGCCAGTCATCCGACCAGGTTTTTAGATGTTTTCATCGCATTTAAAATATTAGTTCTAAGTTTTGAAAGAATGTTCACTATCACGCTCCACTACTCTTAATACCGCCCCCCCCCCCCCCCTCCCTTTAACGCGTTTTTCTCGAAACAACGTTTTCCGACCTGGTTGACACGATTTCGGAAAAACTATTTAACCGATTGGGCTGAAATGTTCAGAACATATGTAGTTTCAGCGCCTAGTAGAATCATAAATTTTTAATTATTTTTAACCCTATTTTTTTAACAATTTCAGTTGCAAAAGGGGTCAGAAATTCAAACGTTCGCCATTTTTTTAATTTTTGCCCAAAATGTTTAATTCTACTATGTACCGGCTTATAGCCAATTACTTATATTTTAATATTCCGTTTTGATTTTTTAATTCAGACGTTTCTAAACGGGAGATATGATGTCAACCGGCTTTTTACGGGCTACCCCTGCATCCGCCATTTTGTCGACATGAAAAATACCTGTACTGTTCCCTTAAGTGTTAAAAAAAATATAAAAAACAATTTTTTTCGCTATTTTATTGGTATAAGCTCCAACGATTAATTTACTTGAAACTAAAAAAAAATTAAGTCGATAGCTTATTGGATTCAAGCTCTGGAACTTACGCAAGTTCGCAAAACGTAGTTTCGAGAAAAACACGTTTAAAGTTTTCTTTTAGTACTTTTTGCCATTAGAAATCCATAAAGTAGGTGCCTAAATGATACGATAGCTCACGTATAAAGTTGATTTCAAAAAAACCGTTTAAGTACCATATTATACACATGTTTATCTACGGAAATAAGAAAAAAAAATTTTCGATTTTTGGATTGAGTTTAATGTAAATACCCCCTTAATATGTGAAGTAACGAATGATCGCCATATAGCAGCTCAGTGCAAAAATGTGAGTTGAAATACATTTTTAAATGCGATTATCTTGTTTAAAGATGGTAAAGTTTGCCAACATTAAGGGGCTCTCAGGTAGCACGCTCGGTTTTCGATTTCTTGTAAAAAAACAATGCTTGAGTTTTACCAAATTTAACCAAATTGTACGATACAATTTTTTTATCCTATCAGAAACTTTTCCAAGCGCTCTTTAATGGTTCGTACAAAAACTTTTCTGACAACGCTGGTCAGACTTATGGGTCGTCATCTGTCTATGCAAAATTTTTAATTGTTGGGCTTGGCTATGCAAATAACGGATGTAAAAACAGGGAAAAACGTTGCTCCACTTCGAGTTCTAGCGATTGTTTAGGAGTGGGAGGAATTATTCTTTCTGTCAACTTTTGCCTTCCCTTGGGTTATGACTTTTTAACGGTGTAATATTTTGCAATCTTTCAACGTCCGTATGTACCACATTCAAAACTGATAAATAGTAGAAAATGTGCTTGGAACAACATCAGTTCGGAGGGTGTGGTTAAACCTAATAAAAAAAAATGTTTTTCCTAGGAAAATATACCACCACTTTCCGTATAACTTAAACTTATAATACAAAAACTAGTGATTTTTGTTACTTCTTTACAGCGTCAAAGGCAAATTTATAATCTGTACTGTTATATTTACAGTTGACGATCTCAGTGTAGATGTGTGTTAGTCTGGCAGCTTGCCGCTAACCCTAAAGTTGTAAAAGAAATGGTAGAATAGTACCAAGGTTGGTCAACCAACCATCAAACCTTCCCCATCTATTGCGACATCGCCCAAGGCTTAGATCTATCTTTCAGTAGTAGTCTTCATTATCAAACATACGTTGTCAACTGAAGAATTTAATTCATAGTATCGTAGATGAGAGCACCATCCACCATCGATAACGACTACCAACTCCTATTATCTCTTTATCAATATACTACTTAGTTATGCTTATCGTATTAAGGACTACTAGTTTTGGCGGCTGTAAAAAAATTTGAACCCCTTAAAGAAATTACTATTTTACTGTGTGGAACTTTACTATATGCGAAATATTTCTTCAAATCAATTTATTTCTTTTACAGCGACCTTGCTATGAAAAATCTCCTTTATTTATCATCCGAACAAGCTTTGGCTGACTTGGCAGTGTTCATCGATTCAATGAACACTGAACATAATTTAACAGAATCAAAATGGATTGCATTTGGTGGGTCGTATCCGGGTTCACTGGCAGCATGGTTAAGAGCAAAATATCCTCATTTGGTTCACGGTTCAATTAGTTCTAGTGGTCCGCTACTTGCCAAAATTGATTTTACTGGTAAAAAGTTTTAATGTAATTTTGTTCGAATTACGGGATTTTTCTTATTTTGTTTTTTTTTCCAGAATATTACGATGTAGTTGTTCAATCACTTTCAACATATTCTGATAATTGTGTAGAAGCGGTGCAAAAGTCCATTCAAGAGGTTGAAGTTTTGCTGAAGCAAATGATTGGGATGCGTGATCTTAATGATAAATTCAAGTAAGTATAACATTATTTTATTAAATAATAATTAATTTGATGAAAGAGTTCCACAAAGGGAGTAAGATCTTCGTAAATATTAGTAAGTACTTTTCAGTTTTACATTTATCGGCATAGAATTGACGAAAGGATGATGCCTTATGTGAAGAACTAGAAAGGAGTAAGATCTGTGAAGGTCAGGTACTTTATCAGTCTTGCACAAGATTATTTTTAAAAATTAAATTGCTAAAAATGCAGTTTGGAGTCGATACAAGTGGCCCTCTTAGAATAGGCACATCTCAATGATAACCCAAAGCACTGGCATTAATCACTCGAAATCTGTAATCTGTTCAGATTGTAAAAGGAAAGTGAAAGAATGAGTAGTCTACAGAAATATGACCTCCATTTCTGTCTTCGTCAATGGTGCTGCTGCACAAGTTCGGTCCTTCAATTCTTTTCGCGATATCATCGAGTCCTTTTTATGGCTCCAAGATCGTCGATACGCCAAGAGCGATGTCGAACGCATATTCCGTGTGATGACCGATATTGCTGAATGTGTGTAATATGATCGACCCTTCCTGCGAATCGAATAATACAAACTTAGCTAGAGAGCCTAGTGGTCAATCATGACTTTTCTACTAAAGTTCGCAAGGAAGTTTTAAGTTTTAATAGAACACCAAAGTTCACAGAAAACCCTTAGCTTTCCAAGAATTAAGCCGCTTTACTTTCTGATTGTCGCTTCAATTTCTTTAATAAAATTTTCATCAAGATTTTCAAGCCGATTCAACTTCATCAGGAAATTAAAACCTTGAAGAGAAGTAGATTTATGACGTCCTCCTTGCTTTCCAAGTGTTCAATCGTAAAGTCTAAGACGGTCTTTATTCAACTTCTTGACGAAATTTACACTTTTCTTAGTGGTTCCACTTTTCCTTTTTTGCTTTACCTCCGAGTAGTGAAAGAAAAATATTAATCATTTATTTACAGGCTGTGTGATCCTGTCGAGAATTCAATTAACAATACTTTGGACATTTCGAACTTATTCGAGAATCTTGCAAGTAATTTTGCCGGTGTTGTCCAGTACAATAAAGATAATAGGCCCGGTAATAACGTTACGATTGACGATGTACGTAACTAACAGGAATTTGTTTTGAAAAAAAAATTAATTAACATTTTCTTGCAGCTATGCGATATTATGACCAATACTACAATCGGACCACCCATTAACCGCTTAGCAGAAGTTAATACTTTGTTATTGAAAAAGAACAACGAAAAATGTCTAGATTACAAGTATACTAATATGATTAATGAGATGAGGGAGACACAATGGTCGGCTAACATGTCAGAAGGAGGTGTGTGCCAAAATAAAAATTGTTATGCTCTAGTTGAATCAATCAAATAAAATTGAATAATCTCTAGGTCGACAGTGGGTATATCAAACATGCACCGAATTCGGTTTCTATCAAACATCTGTTAATAAATCATCGGTTTTCGGAGACCGATTTAACGCGGACTTTTTCATTCAACAATGCAGTGATATTTATTCTAACCGGTAATTTATTTCAAAATTATGATTTTGCTATCAGCATTTAAATGGCGTATTTTTATATAGGTTTAATAAAGGATCTTTGGAAAAATCGATAAAAATGACCAATTTATATTACGGTGCTCTTGATCCAGAAACAACAAATGTACTTTATGTTCATGGTTCTATTGATCCCTGGCATGCTCTCGGTTTGGTTGAATCGAAAAATCCGAATATACCAGTTATTTATATTAAAGGTAATACAATTTCATTTGACCTAATTTCTGAGACATTTTTATTTCAATTTCTCATAGGAACTGCGCATTGCGCGAACATGTACGAACCGTCCGACAAAGATCCTCCACAGTTGGTCGAGGCCAGAAAGAAAATTCAATCGTACATTGTGAATTTATTGAAAATATAATTTTGAAAACAAAAAATCTATTCTTTATAGTCGATATACTTAATAAAATTATGGTTGAAATAAAATATGGTTTATTTTATCGAATGAATTCAGTTTTTCCTTTAAAATTAAATGAAATACGACGAAATAAGCTAGAAGTTATCAGAAGTTTTCATATATCTGTGAACTGCTCATGGTACAATTCAGATTAATTAAATCATTGATATTCCTTTTGTTCCAACTGGAATATTAGTTTTTCTGCAAACTAAAATGACACAATCGAAACTAAATAATTTATTACTTTGACATAAATAAGAATTCTTACAATTTTTCTAATTACGACGTTTCTCTTCGGATCTGGCATGTTCTAATTTAGTTTGAAATCCTTTAACGGCGCTCGTAACATGTTCATTTTCTACAATATTTTTCCTGAACATGTTTCTAATCCACGTGACTGCTTTCGCTGTAATTGCCTTAACAATGCTGACCTCATTCGAACTTTTTACTACGTCGAATGCATTTAATCCTTTTGCAAGTGCTTTATAAGAACATCGTTCGATCTTTCGCGTGGCACTCTCTTCGTTGCTTCGCGACGTTCCTGAAAAGAATATTTGTCGGTTCACCAAGTCGGCACTGTGCACATTTTTACGAAATAATTTTTTGTATGAAGTATTTTCTACAAATTGCAATTATACAAAAAATGGATTTCAGTGAATTTTGGATATTTTACTTACCAATTATTTCGACTTTTCCCTCGTGTATGTATCGGTTGAAAGCAAGCTCATGGTTGAGTTGATGCAGCCGGATATAGCTTACAAGCGATTGTCTAGTTGATGCTAGTAACACTCTTTGAGACATTGTAAAATATGCACAGAAAAACTTGGGGAAACCTTTACAGGTTCTGAATTGAAATGAATTTATTTTTAAAAAAAACGTTGAAGGAATGTAACGGAATTTTGTTTCAAATTATAAATTTGTCCAATGCCTGCTAGGTGACTTAACTCAATTATTTCAGGCATACTTTGTTCATTTCTTTACGGTTCACTGTAAACACAATAAATTGTTTGTGAAGCGCGTCCCTGAAGAAGAGTTTACATACTTCCAATTTTTATAGCATTTTAGATTCATAAATTTGAATAGAAAGTGAAAGTGAACAACAACAACAAAAAATCGACAATATATGAATGCAATGTTTCTTAAAATAAAACGAAACTCCCAAATACCTTTCTTGAACAAACCGTTGACCGAGTATACTATAGGGTGTTTTTTTAGGTGCATGAGAACTTAAAATTATAATACAAGACAGAAATGTTGTTGGAATGAAATTTTTTTATTATATTCTGGTAGATAATTTCATGGCATTTATTTTTTAAATATGATTTCCGTCATATGTCCGCCGCGGCTACTAGTTACATGGTCCATTCGATCAGTCCAATTTTTGACTACTTTTTCCAATAAATCTAGCCGTATGGCGTCAATAGTGGCTTCCAATGCTTCAAGAGTTGCTGGTTTGTCGGTATAAACGCATGACAATATAGCCCCATAAAAAGTAATCCAGAGGCGTTAAATCGCACGAACGAGGGGGCCAGTTAACAGAATCACTTCTGGAAATCAAGTTGTCACCAAATTGATTTTGCAATAAATCGATTGTTAAGCGCGCTGTAGTTGCGCCGTCTTGTTGGAATCAAATGTCGGCGATGTTTAGCTTATTAATTTTTGGAAACAAAAATTCAGTCAGCATGGCTCGATAGCGCTGGCCATTCACCGTAACGGCAGCTCCTTCCTCATTTCGAAAGAAATAAGGACCGATGATGCCGCCAGCGTGTAAACCATACCAAACAGTCAATTTTAATGGATGTAATGGTGATTCGTTAAGAGAAGAGTAAAATTAGAGCGAAAACGATCAACTGCACGAATTGCTTGCTCACTAGGCCGATTATGTTGACCGTAAAATGGACGGAGTGCTCTATGAACTTCGCGAACAGATTTATTTTTTTCAAAGTAAATTTCCACAATTTGGAAGCGTTGTTCTGGCGTTAAACGATTCATGATGACTTGCCAAACCTTACTGACCAGAAATGTCAACACAGTTTGACATTCTCAGCTGTCAAACCACAGTTATCGATATCGATAGTTCTCATGCACCTAAAAAAACACCCTTTATATAAATACTGAAATAATTTTTAAGTCACAGTCGTGGCTAAGAAGTTTCCCACATTACTATTTAGTCATACCAAAAATTTTCTGAAATACCTTTCTCAAGTGAGATTTGTAGCCAGAAAGATTCGCTTAAATAAGTTTGTAGTTAGGTTTACAAAAAAAAACACTAACACTGTATTTCTTGATATTCGGAACAATTGTTGCTAGCCTGTGTGGTTCGTGTGATGTGCTGCTTTTCAGTAACTGATTTTGAACTCAGATTCAAATCCAGTTCAGTTTGTGTCTGGTGGAAATAAATTGCAGCTTGGGATAATAAATTCTTTCTGTCTTGCTGTTTCAACACAATGCGCCGAACAAAAAAGTTGCATGCCGTGCAATAAATGTTCATTGCCTCTAGACATAATGGCAATAAAATATGTGCCGTGCAGTTGAATGTCGAAAACGGAATTTTTCTGTAGATTTCCGACTGGAAATTCTTAAACAATTCTGCACACGCGTTTTCTATAGTCCCAATCGTGCCAGAACATCTGGGCGATGTGTTGTGTTTACCAGATTTTTAATTCTTTTTTTAAAATAGGTGTCAGTGATTTAGCACAGTGTGTCCCACCTTTTGCTCTGTAATACGGTTAAAGCAGCTCTTAATTAGATGACATCCAAAAAATAACAAAAATTATTCTAAATAGACATACACGTTTATTCTCTAGAAACATGAACGTACATTTCTCGTACTAAACTCTTATGTACTAAATACTGATATAACAATTATTAAAGTATACCTCTCTTCACCTTCGATAAATATACAAAAGTTTTGTATCAAAACAACTTCATACAAAAAATTGACTGACTTACCTTATAATTTTTCTAGTTTATATAAAAATGTATTATTTTAAATTAGATTTGTTATTTAAATATAAACAAAGCATTGTATAATTCGTTTGTATATAAAAACACTTTTGTAGATAAAAAAAAACGAGAATGAATTTAAAATAATACCGTTACAATGGAATATTTTTTTATGTAAAATTTAGTTACTATACAATTACAATTTATATAAAATGAGTGCACGTCGTCGATTATAGTGGTTTTACACTTGTAAAAAAATAGATCCTGAATGAGTTTCGTACCCAATTATAAGTTAACGAGGAAGTAGTAAGGCGTACGGTATACCAAGACATAATTACAGAAAGAAAGATAGGCATGAATAGGTTTCTTTCTTTTTTTTAGTTTTGTACTTTTGCTAGTATCTATTTAAAAATATAATTTAATTTGTGATACATCATTCAGGCCACCCGAAACCAGGAACTTCACGTGCCAACTAATTTATTTGTTGTAACAGTTATCTTTCAACATTTTTAATTTATATCGAATGCAACATAAAGAGAATATTAATTTTGGTGTTCGTTGTAATCAGTATTGTTCCGAGTTTTAACTTTCGAATTGGCTATTATAAAATTGTAATATTTTCAGAGCTGGAATGGTTTTCAATATTTCATAGTCGTGTACTACTTATTCCCCTATCCGAAAATTCCAATGTCTACCGCATTTTATATCAGATGCACAACACGTTAGGGAGCATTCAAGACTGCCTCTAGAAAAAACTGTCGCAATCGCTTGACCCTATGCCAACTGATTTGTAGTAGAGTTTTTACGGGCTGGAGGATTCGTTCGTTCAAGTGAAAAAGTAATTTGAAAATTATTAAGTAAGGGGTTAGAAATAAAAAAATACTATTTTTTTTATCGATTAACGAAATAAACAATTACGTCAACTAAATTATTTATTCTGGTGGAAAAGTGTGTGCATATTCCGATTCGATTAAAAAGTAGCCCGACTAAAGTCTGTAATGTGCGCACTGAAAATATTTTCAGTTTGAAAATACGTCCCCCATTTTGTGCATTTAAAGTGTTCATTCGATCTGAATTTTCTTGTGTTCAATTTTATCAACCTCCCTAGTAGCAAAGTCATTGTTCAATTTACGTTTGTATCATTTTCCTTTTTTATAACTTTCGTTTTTATAGCAAACCTAAGAATCTAGCCTTTAAACAGAAAAATTTCATCTGAAAGCTCTTTTATTAATTTTTTATAGTTTTTAATATGTTTAATTTTTTACCCCACTAAAAGTTATTTGTTTTGTTTTTATCCGAAAAAAATGTATTATTGTGCGCAGTGGTGTGAAAAAGTTCTCTTGAGTTCTTTTTAATAAAAATAACGTTGCTATAGATTATTCGATTTTAATTAAAATAATATATTTTTCATTCGACTAATTTGTATTACAAGTTTTCCATAAAAAACCTGGCCCTGGCCTCCTGAAGTCGTCGCCTCCAACCGTCTCGATCCAAAGACCGCGTCCTCCAGCTGCTAATTTTTAAAATGGCTTTGCTGTCTTCATCAACTGAGTCTTCCCATCGCTTGCGTGGTTTGCCTACTGGCCTGTTACCACTCGCTTTGCCTTTAAGGGCACGCTTGGGGATTCTTCTATCTTCCATCCATAAAAAACTTTTTTTCTTTAAAATATAGTCGCGAAATATTTTAGAAAAATTAAGCATTTTTGGTGGTATGCGATTCGAAACGATGTCCCGGAACTCTTCCCGACGAAATTCTCGGTCCTCGATGTCCCGGAACTCTTCTAATTAATCAAAATCGCCTGGAGAATCACCGCCTTGTTATTTCTCGAAGTTTCGCAGCGATGTGTATCGTGTAAAGCTCCCGAGAGCAAAGTTAGATCTAGATTCCCACTCTGCAAACTCGATTTGAAGTCAGGACGATTCGTATTTTGAAAAATATCGTGGCCTAGGGAGGGCCAACACTGCCCGATCTTTCATGACCTATCAGAAAATAGTTCCAATTTTTAAATATCCAGGTAAATCGGCGTGATACAATTTTTTCTTGTATAGGCCTAGGAGTTTAAGGCCTGATAATCGAGTGACGAATCCCCAGGCAGCTGGACCGGACGCCAGCAAACGCACCGCTCCAGCTCGATCTTCATCTAGCAGTTCGGGCGCAAACAGAATTGACCTATTGTATTCCAGCACCTTTCCTTGAATTATTTTGACTTTTCCAAACACAAATAATCATTCTTTGCCCTCGTTCACAACAATCGTGCATACATTGATAAATTCAGAGAATTGAAATTTAAGTTTAAAGTACAAATTGGTTGAATGAAAAATAGATTATTTTAATTAAAATCTGCAACAACGTAATTTTTATATTTCTAATGAAAAATCCTCTTTTTTCGGATACCTTTTCCCACCCACTCTACGTGTGTTTGTGTGAACTTTCTCACTGTTAGTAGCAGACTTTTATTATTTGGCTTTTTTCAACAAATGTTAAAAATTTAAATATTTAAGTCTTTCGTGAAAAAAAAAAATAATATCAGAATTATATGTCATCATTCTATTTTAATGTGTAAACAGTTTTTTGTAATGAAATCTCATATAAAAATATGTAAAGGCGAAATATAAAAATTAAATAGTTGTACGTCATCTCATAAAGTGTGCGTAACTTTGTTTGTTCTTTCTTTGTAAACTATATAAAAATGTTTATCGTATTTTTTAAATATCATAATAATAATTTTACTAGCTGGTAAGGTCTGTGCACAATTTTATGTTAAATTTTTTTTTAACAAAATAGTTTCACCAGTATGCATAGAATAATATGCTTTATGTGTGTGTGTCTCTGTTTAGCTAAACTCTTATTAGTAGTAAAAATGTCCAACATGAAAATTGTACAAGTCATCAGACCTTTTTGCCTTCTATAGTAACAACATTTTAAAATTAAATTCGACAATATAGTTTACTTCTTATGAGTCTAAAATAAGCCACAATCTTTCAGATTGTTCTTAATAATTACGTCTGTAACGGCATCGAATACAAATTGAATATTACTCGTGTCTGTTGCGCAAGTTAAATGCGTGTAGATTTCCTTTTGATCTTTTCGCTTATTTAAATTTTCGAATTTCATTCTAATATAACTGGAAGCCTCTTCGTATGTGTTCGATCCTAGATTTGTGGAAATTTAGTTAATTGTGTGTTAAAAGGAATTTTCAATTTTTTTTTATTCGTCTAACCTGTGTATTCTGGAAAACATATCGTCAGAGGCGATCGTGTTATTTTCTCCTCGAATAAGTCCTTTTTGTTTAAAAATAAAATAATTGAAGTTTCTACGAACCATTTTGAATTGCAAATTGAATCGAAAAGTTTCATCGATTCGATCATTCTGTTCATTTCTTCATCTTCGGCTAATACCAGATCGTAACCTGAAACAATTTTTTTTTGTTTTGAGAGAATTTAAAAAGTTGGAGATATCGTCAGAATCTTTATGTGTAGCTAGTCTGAGCAAACGAGGAAATGCTAGTCATTTTTTGGCCCTCGATCGTGGAAATAGGTTGTAAATATCTGACAAGCTATTGTACATGCAACGGTATTTTACCATATCAATTCTAGAGTCATGAACAGATTTTTCAACGTCGTAGCCGATATGAATAAACCAGAGTTTTATTTATTATTTTATTTTGCTGCTTCAAACCTGATGTTCGTTACTCTACTTGATCATAGTGGAATGTCAAAATGAACGGACTTGTATCTTTGTATTTCATCTATGACATGAATCATAAGCAAGAATTGGAGATTTGTATTTCACCCGCGACATATGACACACAAGCAAGAATTGTAGGAAAATTTGTAAAGAAATGCCAAGGTCCATCACCTGAGTCAGTAACGGCCTGTGAAATTGACTAGAATAGGATCATTCTCAAGCTTGGCGAAAAGAAATTGGGCAAGCTATTTCGCTCCGACTAGTTCGGGGATTCTTGCTTCTTTCAGTATTTTAAATGAAGAGATGATAGGTTAAGTACCTCTAAGAAAGCACTGGGAGTTGTACGCATGGCGCAAGTGATAGCTAATTTGTTTGCCCTATTTTTCGTCAACAAACCGATGCCGCATAGGTTTTAATGGGCGCGGCAACAATAGGTCATTTTTGAACTTTGTTTCCAGTTCTAGCCGAGGAGACACCTCCTGCTCCAGCAAGAAATTCTGGCTCTTTCAAGAACTTTGTTCAAATGAGCATTCCAAGTAACTTTTACATCCAGGATGACTCTTAGAAATTTCACGCATACTTACTAACACACTTGCATACTTCAAAGTTTCGCCAATAAGAGTAGGATTGGATAACCTGTCCATAGAGTTACTTTTTTTCTTTTGATACCAGCCGAGTGGTGCCTAACTTAGTGGAATAATTTTTGCAGTGGCTTTCATACAAGTAATTTCTTTAATTAGCCCGCCAATTGCCGAGTGGTCCGAGTATTCTCGGTAATCAGCAGACTTTGAATGTTTATAAGCAAATGAGTGTAAAGACTGTTTTTCAGTCCGTTTTAGTCTTATACGATCTTTTCTATCGCAGCAGAATTAATACCAAAATTACTTGATATTTTCTAGAAAATCCTTTTTGCTTTGGCGGATCTATAATCACAGTTTTGTATAGGTACTTGTGCAAATAAGGTATCCAGAATATTACTTTTACATCACTCACCTGCATACGAAGTCGCACACACACTTTACACACAGCACAGTACAGAAATTCTCAAACATACACTAAATTGCCAGGCTCGCTCACGACTAACGGCTTTCCTTGCCGCACAAAAACAAAACAAGCACCAGTTAGCTGAAGTAATGCGATAGAGAGCGCCGAGCACTCAAGCTTGCATAATATAATTAAAATTTATTTAAACTTACCCGATAATGCCACACAAAAAATTATGGCTGTGACTCCTTCGAAACAGTGAATCCACTTCTTTCTTTCTGACCGCTGACCACCAACATCAAACATCCTGAAAATAATTTTTATAAACCGTGTCAAATTCAAAGAAATTTTAACTTACTTAAAATGAAGTCCTTTAAAACTGAAATTTGTTTCAACTATTCCCGTTGTTTTCACCCGTGTCCGAAGGACATCTTGCTGTGTTGGAATATAATTTTGTTGGGAAATCCTATCTAACGAATTCAAATAATAAGCTGAAGAATCGTTTAATTGATATTCGCGTGATCTTTAAAATAGAACGAATTTTAATAAATTTAATGTTTGTGATGTGTTGCGGAGTCGCAAATTTACCTGGAATAACACTGCTGTACGCCAGGATCTGTCCATAATTTTTTCATAAGTATAACTAATTCTGGAATGAGGACACCCTCCTCTGCAGCTGAAGCAAACGTAAAGAACTGACGTGCAATATCCTTTCGGATCAAATGTGAAATTAGTAATCGAGTTTTACCGAAATTTTGCATATTTTATTTTCCGAGTTGTACTTACTGTTTTCGACGGATCAGCAAAGTCTATTCGTAATTGTCCCATGGCACGTATAATTGCCATTAAACTCTGTATTGTATTACTGTAAACTACTGGTCGATATTGTTCACATTCTTCTTGCGAATATCCGGTCTCATGAATGATTTTCATTTGCTTTACTATTGTTGATTTTCCTGATTCACCGGCGCCTAGAAAATTCAACATAAACAATTATTAGTTAGTGTGGCAACAATTCCAATGATTAGCGGGCAATTTTTTAATCGAATTCATTCGGAGCGTATCTTTAAGATAAAATACAAAGCTACGTCAAATTTTGATTCGTATCTTCAAGCTCTCGCTTGATTATATTTCGACATACCAACAAAAATAATGTTCTATTATGATTTTTTTTACATTAGAGAATATTTGTGGCGAGATATTATTATTTTAATGGAATTGCTACGATCTTATCTATGGAAAAATTTCTGAAAAACGCTATCCATTCGATGAGATGTGATGTCATAGTTTTATGTTGAAAAATACACTTGAGATTTATACGACTTATTTTATTTTTCACAGATTAGCAGTCAAATTATCTGCGAAAGTAGAATTTATATCGTCGACGAAAAATGTTGATAGCATTAATTTTTAAACGTATTTTGTGTTTTCGGAGTTAGAGAAGTCTCTGTGAAGTTAACCACACGTCATTCCCAAGTTAGATACAACGCTAGTTTTGCTAGTACTAATTAAAGCGAAATTAATACTTTGGGGGCATAACAATCGGATGAAAAACTTACACTGTCCGAAATCGAGCAGTTCCGTCAACAGATCATGCTTCTGACTCATCAGAGTGCGTATAATACTAAGTTAATATTTAATCTAAATATATGAATGGAAGGAGTTCTACGCAGTTTTCATACACACCTGAGAAAGCGACACCGAACTGTTATTAAAATTTGACCAGACCGATAACGTTGATAACGTCGAACCTCATTCCCTTCGGCTTCAATGTTTATTCTTGGAAAGATACTACATTTAAGCCTGCAGATTTTGAAACGACATTTCCAACCAAGATTTGAACTTACCGACTTATGACAAAAAAAGTCATCATTTGTTCTGTACATGAATTTGATTATTGAGAGGGCGGAGTATTATATTAGTCTTTGGAATTAGATGTAGATTAGAAGTAGGGGTTGGTATGGTTAACCTCTGTCACTGCAGCCATATTTGGGCCTATTGTGACGTCACCCCGGATTCACTTCAATCATCAAACTTCAATCCCTGCGCTTTCAATGAAGCCTAGAATTTTGCGAAGAGGAATGGTCATGAATTCCGATGGGTTCATGAAACCCTGACCGAAGTGACGAAGTCTTTTGCGAGTTAAACCCTCACATTCACAGAGGATATGCTCTGGTGTTTCGTCTTCGTCATTGCATATTCTGCAAATTTTAGTCTCAGATCGACCAATCCTATTGAGATGCTTCCTCATGTGATAATGTCTAGTCAGAGCTCCCACTAGGGCTCGTGTCTGATATCTGCTTAATTTAAGATAATCAGATGTCCTTTTTTTCCGAATGTTTTGGCATAAAAAGTGTTAAGTGCCTGTTGCCCGGTGCCACGTCCCAGTGGATAGCACTTTGCGATTTTTGCCACCTTCGGATGTTCATTCTGGCTGTGCATAATGGTATCCCAAAAAATGGATATGGTCCCATAAAGTCAGCTTCTGAACCTTTCCTAGCCATTAAGTCGGCCATTTCATTACCTTCATAGCAGCTGTGTCCTGAAATCCAAATGAGGTTAACTCTGTTCTTATTTCCGAATTCAATCAGGCATTGGAGGCAGTTCCAAACAAGTTTGGAGTAGATTTGAACGGACTGAAGTGCCATTATTGCAGCCTTGCTGTCCGAGAGAATATATATTTGTTAGTTTTGGTAGCCCCGTCTGATATTTTCTCTAATGCATAGTTCAATAGCATGAGTCTCCGCCTGAAAAACAGTGGATGTTATGTGCATGAGAAGGCTCCTGCAGGTCCAGAGAGAGATTCTGGCCCTTTCAAGAACTTTGGAATTAAGAAAAGTTACTGCAGTAAACCTTCGGAATTCAGACTGCTCCAATGGAATGAGACTGCTCCAATGGAATGAGACTGCTCCAATGGAATGAGACTGCTCCAATGGAATGAGACCGCAAGCTATCCATTTTAACAGTATTAACGGATAAGCAAGCAACACATAGACGAGATTCCGAAGTTTTCAATCCAAATCCTCTCCTCCATAAAAAAAAATAATGCCTGGATCTAATGTTTTCAGGTTTGGTGGCTTATCATGAAAAAGCTCCAGCCAGCGCAAAAATTCCTACTACAAGATCAAGCGGTTTCGGTTTTTTCGGCGAACGACATTTCCTACGTAAAATCTTTTATGTATTTAAGTCATTGAACAAGTAACTAAAGGAACAATTTGTTTAAACATAGGTTTTCGATAGGACTACAACAAAATACTGGAATAAGGAATACCAGCGAAACTCGTCCGACTAACAAGGCTTACAATTACCAACCCAAAAAGGAGATGAGGATTGTGAAAAGTTTTAAAAATAAACACGTAATACATGCAACAACACAATCTACAACCATTCCTTAGAATCTTCGATAATCTCGTGAAGCCGCCTGAACAATTATCTGTTTCCAGGTCGTTTATAAATGCAACAATACTTAATACCGTTTCTAGTTTCGCCATAGAAGATGCTTTTTTGCAAGACGTTTCAACTGAAACACATTCTTTGTCATTTGTATATTTGTCGGTAAAGCATTATATTCTCGTATTGCCTCAAAGACAGGATCCTTTCTAAGTCGATCTGTCCGCGGAACATGTTGCTGTTTAATGGAGTTCGGAGTTCTTGTGTTAAAGTTGTGTATTTCTTGGTTGTGGATCAATTTGATGGAGGATTTAAGTTTCTTGATTTTTATATTGTGAATTAGCTTTATTCGTTCCAGGCTTATGTGCTGGTGTATGGTTAGTTTCACATAGGTAGGGTAAAGTTCCTCCGATGGTGTCAGATGGGGTAAATTATATTCGGCTTTAATGCCCCTATTCATCAGCCCGCAATTTCGTCCAAGTTTCTTTTCGAGGTCTGGCTCCATATAAGGAGACCGTAACTGATGTTGGATAGGATGAAAGCATTATATATCACATTCTTTATTGGGACTTGTAGGTATTCGTTCCGTCTTATTACTCCAATAATCGGGGCAATTTTATTTCTCAGTTTAGTTATGTGAGGAGTTCAAGTGAGTTTGTCGTCAATTGTCAGCCCTAAGTATTTTGTTTTCTGTGCTCTCGTTAGTTGCATTCCTTCAATTTTTAGTTTTAAATCAATGTCTAATTTGTTAGTTTGTCTAAAGGACATATAGTTTGTTTTCAAAGTATTTAATGTTAGCATATTGCCTAAGAGCCAGTTTTTGAAAATTTTCAGGTCAGAGTTGATCAACATCTCTAGTTGTTCTGGATGTTTACCTTTGTAAAGAAGTAGTGTGTCATCAGCATAAGTTATATATTTGGCTTTAAGTCCTGTGAACTGTAGATTGTGTATATACAGAAGATACAATGTAGGTCTAAGAATTGAACCTTGTCGAACTCCTATATTGACTGTCTTAGTTGAGCGTATGTCGAGATTTTTGGTAATGTTCTGTCGTCCAACTAAAAAGTTTTTTAATGTCATTGGCCTTTCCTCCAATTCCAATTTCCTTTAATACTTCAAGTAATATTTTATGGGCTTTTTTTAAATCTACAAATATCGCAGTAACATAGGAACCTTCGTTTATTTATAAACTGGATAGCGTCAACCAAGGCTGACGTTGTATTGCTGCCTTCTTGAAACCCGTGTTGGTTATTATCAAAACCAGAATATTCTTTTTATAAATTTTAGGAGCCGCCTGTTGATAACTTTTTCGAAATTTTTGCTTATCGCGCAGATTAAAGCTATTGGTCGATAGTTATTCGGATCTTTGTTTGAACCACCTTTATAGATGGGAGAGATCAGTGCAGTGTTTTCAAGCAAGTTGGAAATGTTCCTTTGTCCAAATGGTTATTTATATCTATGATAAGGGGGGTTGATATGATTGACTTTAGTGTTTTTAGATCATTTGTTGTTATACCATCGATACCGGGTGCTGGTGGATTTGAGTTCAGCAATGTTTCCACATCATTAGCATCCGTTGGAAAAAGAAACATTGCAATCGATGCCATAGGACAGCAGATCCTTTGAAAATTCTCCGCATTACTTTGAGTTTTAATTTTTTCTGCGAGAGTTGTGCCAATCGTGCTGAAGTGTTCGTTTAAGGTATTTCCAATTAAAGCGGGATATTTAATTGGTCCATTTCGCGTATCTAATGCACTTACTTCAGTTTTGTTACGAGCACTGCCGTCAATACCACTAGCAAAATGGTTAATACCTTCGAGAGGAAGATATTACGACGAATCCTCGGACCGGTGAGAGAACAAGGCGCATGGTAAATTCGATACAATCAAGCATTGTATACCATCTTCAAGGACCCAGAAGTTTCTATACTTGTCAAAGCTACAGTGGGCTAGTCGCGTCCAGCGAATGGACGACAGAACAATACCCAAACGTGTACAATAAGGAAAAAGGCCAGTCGGAAAATTACGAAAAGCTGGTAGGATTCAATCTACTTTCTGACATAGAGGACGCGGTCATTGGTCCGTGAAAATTTGAGACGAAGCATACAGGAGACGGCCAACTTGAGTTGTTGCGCCATTGATGATGATGACACAGCACAAGTGACTTGAAAAAATTAGTTCTGCGATTACTCAAGCGAGCGGATATACTTTACGAAAGCAATGGAGACAGTCTGTAACTCAGTGGATGATGGCTAATTTGCGGTATATTACGTTTCTGGTCAAAGGTTGAATGAGACAGTTTTTGGTAATAAAATCAGCGTTGAGTCGATATTAGATTTGCTGCTCAGAACAATTATAAGACTGAAAACATTTCTTCATAAGCTTTGCGAAGTCGACTGTCTTGCTGAATCATACTGCAAGCGTGCTGTTTACCGGAATGTGTTTCATGATCATAGATCACCGATTTCATCGATGTAATCATAAAAGTAATTAAGGAATCTGATATCTTCTTGGAAAAAAAAACGCGCAGTTGTTCTTGATGTCTCCAAATGCCATATGAGATTGGCCAATGCTATTCAGTAGTTTGGGCTTTAATCTCTTCGAAAGCATATTGGTGGAGAACAGGTGCCCTTGGTCATGTTCTACCCAGCAATCGAGACGTGAATGCTGCATTGATTTACAGCTTCTTTGTCTCTCTTGTTTTTGGTACTGAAGGTATTTTTTCTTTGGTTTTCCATATCAGTTTCAACTTTCCAACTTGAAAGGATTTAATTTCGGTTCAACTTCATTCTGCCCCGTTTTGCCTACTTGCAACAGTGAATACTCTCGAATGCATGAATGCTTCTTGATTTGTTCTGAAAGCAGCCAATGAATGATTCTACAATTGCGACTGGAACCCGGATAGACCCAGCATCTGTTTGTCGTCTTATTTTCCATTTCAAGCCACAATTTAGCCTTTTCACTCATCACTGGCGTTTTCTTCAGACCCCATCAAATCGCATTTTACGAGGTTCCCATGGATTTATTGCTCAATCGTCTGCTTGCAGGTGAAATGCTTCGACCTGCAAAGTATTTACCTCCACCTGACTACAAGTTGTTTTATTGCTCGAAAACTGCGTGCACTCAGCGCTTCGAAAAACAATCGAAAGCAGAAGATGACTAATAAAGAAGATCATCCGCGGAAAAGAGCCATTCTAAGTTTTCCCTGAGTCATAAAATTAAAAAAAAAAAATCGAAATGATGTGTGAATTTTCGAAATATTCTTTTACCGACCGTACGTAAAGTAATTGAAAACAAAATTTAAAAAAAACGAACCGCATGCGGAGTAAAACGCAGCGGTCGATGAGACTTTAAATCAGAAACAAAAAGATTTCTTTTGCGTGGAAGGATTGGAGCTCAATTTAAAAACGGACAGCAAAAGGTGAGCCAAATGCGCCGTGATATTTGGCACGAATCACATCAATTAACAGCAACAGCAGCACCGCCAATGGAGCCCCTTCAAAATGGGCCCCATACTCCCATTCAATCGGACGTTGAGCGGAATTTTTAATTGATCGCGTGATTAGCTATCAGCTTTATTGGCGCAGCGATGGCTCGAAATTAAAGCAATTTCGCTCGTGGGACTGGGGTCATCCGCCCTCGATTGTCGTCGCACTCCCAACCCCGATTTATTATGCAGTTCCGGAAGCTTGGACGGTCGGCTTAGAGGAACCTGCACAAGCGGACAATCGTACCGCGCACGCTGCCCGAAAGAAGCGAACGCGCGGTGAACGAGCAGCCGCACCGCACAGCCCCCCAAATACCAATCAATCATTTTCCCAGTCGAGAGTGTGGACTTTTTTTTTTTGCTTCTCACGTTTACACTTTCACATTATTTTTTTGTTTTGTACACCAACACGGCGACGAATTAAATCACCAATTTTAATTGCGATAATTGCGGTCGATTTGACAGCTTAAATTTAAAAAGAACATGAACGCAAAATTCGAGAAATGAAGAAAAAAATTAACATGAAAAGGAAAAGACGCACCCAACAGTAGAAGTTTCACTTCGGATGCGGCTCTTTCGCCATCGGCACGCAGCGCCCTGTCGATGTTTTTCGATCTTTCGGTGGCTTCCTTGTCTGGCCGACTAACCGCACAACCCATCGTTCTTTTTTATTATCGCTTGCACTTTATTTTAACACAATTACCGGACACTTGTTGCACTTTTAAACGCGACAAAATTCAATTGAAATCAGCGACCGAATTCGTTACAAAAGTGAATCATCCGAACAACAGCACAAGCACAGCATCACCACATACAAAAAAAAACTAAACAAATGGCAAAACTGGACGAAACTCGCGTATAGTCGAGAAAAATTTCTACGAAGTTGTGACGATCATGTGAAGTTGGTCGCGAGTTAGCCGGACGTTTATCGAAACTCTACAGTGGGGTGTTCAGTAGACCGTGGAAGTCAATTTGAAAATTTGAAAAACGATAAAAATTTAAATGCAAACGAATGTATGAAAATGTGGAATATTGTTCCTCGGAAAGCATTGGCAGTAGTGCAAAATATATGAACTTTGTTCTTTTTGCTAGGTGTACACTTTTGTGTGTACTTATTGTTAGTGTAGTTCTGTGGCGTGTTTGACTGCAAGTGAACAACACGTTAAACACTCCACGCATAACAAAATCCAAGCAGCCAGTCGTTTGGTTTTAGATAAAAATAAAGCCAAGAAACCAGTTGCTATAAAAAAATTAAATAAATATACGTTCTTCGTTTTGGCGTTATGCCGCATTTACACTGTGACGACTTTTGGAAAAATCACCCAATATGAGCGAGAGGCATATGGTGTTTGCACATAATATACGGAATGATGTAGAACGAGTAGGCATGATAGCACAGTTGCTATAATTGTATTATAGTCAACAAGGGGAAATTAAACAGCCGACTTTGGCAGTTTCTTTTTTTAAATAAATATATAAAAAATTGTACAATTCTCATTCATTTCAAATTTAATATGTGCCGTCTGCAACCATTTCCTTACACTGGAGCACGCAGCATATAACTGCCAAATAACAACAAACAATTTTATGGGATATTCCCCGCTGCAAACGTGTGTATACTTATATTTATACTCCGTTTGCAAATGAGTGAGTAAAAAAGTCGGTGAATCAGCCATAAAAATACTATCTTCGAGTATATTTGCTATAAAGTCGGACATGTTCAGCCGACTTTTATAGTAAAGGGGAATACATAAACACAACTAAATTTGACACGTCGGCCGATGTTTTTCTATCTCAGTTCTTTTCTAGCCCGTGAACACGTCCTATAGTACTATCCTTAACTAACACTTTCCCGACATATCGCCGCAGTGTAAATTAGCCATTAATCAGTCTACGGTCTAATAATTTGGAGTCAAACATCGAAAAATAATCTGGATTAAATTTATAGGATAATGAACAAAGCCATTAAAGCAGTATATAATCTACCTAAGCTTACGCCATCAGAGGAACTTTACCTAACCTATAAGAAACTGAACATCTATCAACTTGTAAGGTTAGAGAGAATAAAGATAATTTACAGCGTCAAAAACGATCTTATTAAAACCTCGATCAAAATAACATATGGCCAAGATGTACACAACTTCAATACACGAAGCGCAAATTCGATTAGACAGCAATATTGTTCAAGAACAGCTCGAATAAGGAATGATCCTATTTTTGAAGCTATCTTAGAATTTAATGCGTTGCCTAGCAATATTCAGCTTGCAAAAAATATCGGACATCTGAAAAAACTAGCGAAGCTATATATTAACAATATGCCGTGAAAAAGAAAATTTAAAAAAAATGAAAATATATATATATTATAAATACACACACATATATTAGAGAAAAAAAAGAAAGAAAGAATGGTGAAGGTTTGTTTTGTTATTGTGCATAATTCTTGGTTAACTAACACTATTATTGTTTCCTCTTTTCTTTAACCCCTTTAATCTCTAGTGTTCTAATGTTGGATTTGTGTTTTTTTTTTCATTATGTTTTTCAAATTTCTGTTTTTTATTATTATCCTGGATTATTCCGTTAATTCTTTTTTTTTTAATTTTGTTATTATTATTTTTTTTTTTTAACTTTAAATTTATTGTATTAATTTTTCTAATTCTTTAATTTAGGTGGATGTGTCATTTTGTGTTACCTCTTATACCAGTTCACTGTACTGACTGAGGAGCACTTATGACACATCAAGTTGAGCCCAATGTCAGCATACAGCATGAGTATGTTGATATGGTGAAATTTTTCCAGTTCAATGAGCTGTAAAACTGTACTGCCTCCAGCTCTTCGGACTGAGAAAGTGTGCCCTTGACATAGGACTAATTCAGCCTTTTAAATTAAAAAAAAAAAAAATATTAGCTGATAATAAACGGTTCAATTCTTCAAAGGCGTAGATCAATTTTGACCTAGAAAAAAACACGTTAGTGCAGAAACATGACAGACAAAATTTCTTTCTTTTTTATTTGCTTGATTCTTCAAAGTCTGACAATGCAAATGTTTTGCTATACAAACTCCATGCAAGTCTTCAAACAAAACAATAATTCCCTGACTGCTAATGTTGTTATGACACTGGTTATTTTACGCGCTTCAAAGAACTGCAATAATAACCAATCGTGCGACAAGGCGACTAAGATTACAAGAGAGTGAGAAGACCGATGTCACCGTTCGATGTCAAACGTTATCTGTCATTTATTCATATTCATGTTCCTTTATTTGGGAAAAATTTACAATGCATATGTTAGAATTAAAACTACTAAAATGAATTTTAAATTATTACTATTTGGGTGAAAAATTTGGTGGTCCTGAAAAGGACAGTTTTTGTTTTTATTAAAAGAAAATGAAAATTTCTTTTAAGCACGTTCAGCACGAATACAACGAGCCAATTTTTTTCAGCTCACATCATCAATTCAATAATAAAAACTAAAGGCTGGTTTTCATTACTGAAACATAGTTTTCATTACTCCGACATTACAGATCTGTAGCAGAAAACTAAAAAGAGACAGCAAATCGGTTTTATGAAGGAAGAAAGGCACAACATTTTCGACTTTACAGCAAAATTATGGCAATAGTTTTTGACAGACAGAAATTTCTAACCTAAAATTTCTTGTGTTTTTTGCTGTTTGTACGCATTCAGTTGAGAAAAAGTACAATATGTGAATTTTTTCGACAACTATTGTAAGGTAAGACCGATCTGCGGATTGTCAATTGCAACGTATCTCTCATGTCGAGCGAATAGACAGCAGAATGATCTATGCATGCACCTCTAATGAAATTCTAAGCACATTTATCTCCTTTTTTTGATATTCATCTCACATTACAAAATTGTTAAGAAAACAATTACCGGCTCGACAAATGTCAAAATCATAATTGCCATAATTTGGCACAGTAGTGTGCGTGCGGATGTCTATTGTGTAGGTTTGTCGGAAGATGTGCATGCAAGTCTTTTTGCTATAATGTACGTCCTTACTTTATGGTTACAGATCACAGATCTGAAGTTGCAGACGAGATACTTTTTTTTACAGATCTGTTGCAGATGATATTTCCTCTCTTTCGCACTCATGTACAGTTTATATTTTCATCTTGTTCTGGCAGACATCTGCAGAATGTCGGCGTAATGAAAACCAGCCTTAAAAAAAACTGAACACTTTCAACACTTCACACCTGACAATTGTTTTGAATTTGAACTTGACAACTGACAATTGTGTCACAAAAATCACAAACTGTCAAAAAAAGGCGTTTAGCGGCTTGATAATGAAGCTCCCAGTGGTTGTTTTTTGGCTTGAACTTTTATTTTTCATTGCTTTATAATTTTTTGCTTTTCCTTTTAACATAGTTTTACTATTTTCCTTTGTTACTCCTTTCTATTATCTTTTAATTTTTCGTCTTTCTCTTTTTGTATGAATTATATACTTTAAACAATGTAAATATTGTATACATATACATAGTATCATTCGCACGAGCCATGCCCCTGAAAAATATGAATATAATAAAATAAATTAAATTACTTACTCACAAATAAAACTTGAATCTGAAAAGTTAATTTATAAACTAAAAATTTTCCACGAAAAAATCAGCCTACACAACATAGCTTTAAAGAAGCACGCTAATCAGTGTTCCTTGAACTATAATTAATTAATTGAATATGAATCTATTTTCGTACTAGTTATTTACCTGAACTGTATTTATTTTCTATTCTAGTTTAATTTATTTTTGAAGTAATTTTTTCTTTTAATTTTCTTATTTTCTTTTCTTTTGTATTTATATTAATTTTTACTTACCAGATTATTTAATTATTATTATTATTCAAAGAAACTGAATTTGTTGTTAATTTTCTCGTCCTTATATTTATATAATTCCCAGCATTAGAATACCAGAGTAAAATAAAATATAATAAAGTAAAATTACCTTTACTACGTCCTGGAAACTGATTTTTTTAAGCAATTTTTGATTCAGAACAAGTTCAGTTTTTTACGATTATACTTTGGGTCATTATGCATTTTGAAAAATTGTTGCTTTGGTACACAGTAAAACAGAGAAAGGAGGTTTGGCATTTCCCGGTTAAAACCCCCCTTCGAGCTGCGCCACTAATTAAGCACTTAGATATTGTACGATTAACCCACTTTAACGCATTCGAAAATATAGAAACAAGAACAAATTAAATCAGAGAAAATAACTATAGGCCTTAAGACGGCACACTATTATGCACATCCCCATACATGCTTTTTTATCTCCAACTACAATATAAACCGGAATTCCGTATTTCATCTCGAGTAAGAGTATCATACGATTGGCTATCGTGACTGCGTTTTGTTTTTCTTTCATATTATTTTTATTTTCATGGGTTTCTATGCGAGTCGGTCTTAAAAGTAACTCACTCAAATTCTCACCACAAATGCGACCAAATGGTCTTTATCGTAAATCATTTTTTGTTTAAAATATTTTGCCGAAGACACTTTATTTCCAATTCCAAGTTGCGAGTCGGAATTTGTCCAATTTGTTTATTATTTCGTCGATTCTTTTCCGATTGTAATATTTGCCCGGATTGTAAACAAACAATACCAAATGAAATGTGAATGCGAGCCTTTTAAGAATAGAAAAGAAACGGCAAAGAACGATCATTCGAAAATCTCAGAATCAATAAACAAAAATATCGAGTGATCTTCATCGGTTGCCCCGTAATGCCGTAATGTATCGTTCCTTTCCGTCTTCGTAGGCCTAAAATGCTTTATGTCTTCCTAATCATAAAATTACGGGCGTATAGCCAAGAAATTAAGGTCCAATTTAGTGCAGTATGAGCCGTTTAATTTTTTTTTGTTTACATCTCGACTTTTATTTTAATAGCGACGCCCTCGAAATAAACAGCTCCTCAGCTCATTTGAATCTTCACTCGATGTGTAATTTGTGTAGATCTCAGGTGCCCCGGGTTGAATCCTACACTTTCCATGCCAATAGACCTTCAAATACAAGAGGGGCCACTTGGGAAATACGTTGAAAGTACGAAGAAGTTCAACTCCTTGCCCGTACCCCGGACTTTATAAGTACGGGGCATATGCAGAGGAAAACTGCCGTCTTTCAACGCCAATGCTCGAGACGTTGACAGTTTCAATAATTTGGTGATAAATAATAACCGCCAAGTTAAAAGACCCATTTCGATTTCAATGGCGTGATGCTGGCGAGATCCGTTTCAAATTGGGCATGTGTAATCCAGAACGACATGTGGCCCTCACAAGACTAGCTCGGGATCGAAATTTAGCCCTCTTTACGGAGGATAATAAGATCTTCTAACTGTCGACCTTTTCACGGTTTTTACTACTGCTCCCGGCGACTTGTTCTTAACGACCCTAGAAGACATAAGGGGGTATCTACTTTGTGTAAATATTTAGATTGGGAAATTATTCTGCTTGCCACCGAGACGGCAATCATCGAGGTGCTAAATAATTGCTTCTTATCTCTTAAAACTCTTTTCTTTCGACTCTACACACTTTTACTATAAGAAAACCGTTCTTGATGCTGCAACCGGATAATATATAAATTAATTGCCCTTTTATATTTTTCCTATTTACTAAGCATTGATCTCATGATGTACGCGTAGCAATTAATGAACTCATCAATTTGATCACGATGAAAGTCATCATGACTCTTTTGATGAACTTAGCATGGGTGAACGGGCAAAACTCACTAGTTAATATACGATTTATATCCCCTTTCGATTAGTTCCCCGGTGCGATTATTCATGAAATTTGTGATGAGGATCATAATAAAAATTCATGATGAATTTCATGAGTCTTTGAGCGTCAGTCTTTTACTTGCCGAACTTTTAAATTTTGTTCGCAGCCTGCAAATGTATTGCCTAGTTATTGTAAGTGCATTCATTTTCTAATATGTACGAGTATTTATATCTCAGAAAACAATTTGGATTAAAAAAAAAACTCGAAATCGTGATATTGAAATGGTTACAAATGCTTTGTTATAAATGTAGTCGTTAAATTTTGTAAACTAAGCCATGCATATGATTTGTCATCATTCAGTAAAAAGGCACGGTGCAAAATATCCTGCTGTAATAACTCTAAAATCTATCTAATGATCTTTCAGCAGGATTTATGCAGTAAATTATTTTCAAACGATTCTTCTCTTCATTAATTTATTTAGATGATGAACTGACTTATTCACGAAATTAGCTTTGATCGAGAAATGAAGTAATAAAATATTCAATATTTTATGTTTTAAGAATTTAAAAAATTTTTTTTTCCACATTTTGTATTTTTTAAATTTTTGAGATTTTGTGCTTTCGGATTTCGTTATCAGAGTCTTTTTTTCAGAGATTAGCTATAACGATAATACTTGGAGAACAATAGGATTTTAGTTTAATTAAAATTTTTTATAATTAGGCCGCGGTCCGAATTATGCTCACGGTGCTTACATCACTAACAGTGCTTACAGCCGGTCCGAATTGTCGGTACGCTTACGACGCTTATAATTCGGACCGATCATGTGCACACAGTGTACTCACAGTGCCTATCCTCGAAACCGTGAGCAGTGTAAGCGCCAGAAAATTACCCCTCCATGCAAATTGTATGCATCGTGAGCGCAATTCGGACCGGTTGTAAGCGTGCTAAAAGCGCAGAAAGCGTAATTCGGACCGTGGCCTTAAATTGATTCCATTTGAAGCTATAATAAATAATTATATTGTTCAACTGCTGTTGAAATTAACTTTGACCACATACCAAATGCGTTCAATTCCTTAGGTAGGTAGGTAGGTACGCGTGACTGCCCGTGAGAACACGGACACACTTAGCCCTAAAAGGTCCGTTGTGTTTCCGCAGGATCATTCCTTAAGTATGTGAAGTATTTTGCTCACATCGAATCGAGAACCTCCACACATTGTGTTCAACTACTTTCACATCTTGATGCAGTTTATTAATTTTCACACATTTTTTTTAACTTAAAATAGGATTTTATTGTATAAGTTTATTTTATTTTAGGTCTCAATATATTTAGTTTATTTAATTTATTTTTATTTACTTTTCAGGAGTTAGTATTAATAGATTTTATAATTTTTAGGCTTTAATTTTTGTTATTTAAAATTTGTTTCAGGCTTTTTCTCCGATAAATCTAGTAATTTTTTTTTTTATTTGTTCTACATTAGACCAATTTCATTTACACCCCTGAGAAACGATTGATTGATGTTGTGTGGTGAAATATTTGATAACATTATTCACTCGTATTTGGTATTTTTATTTTAAATTATTTTTGGTTTTTTTTACATATTATTTAGTTTTGCAACTTTTATTTCATTTAGTTTTTAAGTCTTAATACTAATTCATTTTTTTTTTAAAGTTTTGTATTATGTATTATAATTTATGAAAAAATAAAATTCTAAGAAAAATTAAGATAAAGAGTAAGAAAATGATAATTTTAGAGATAATTTTTTGTTTCAGTTTTTATTTATTCCACATTGTTTTTTAGGTTTGATTTTATTTAATATTAAAAATTCACATTTTTTCCAACATATTTCTTTTTTCAAGCTTGAATTTGTTTTATATTTGTTTTATATTTATTTATTTAATTGAAAATATTATGTTTAGTTAATTTGTACATTAGGATTTTAATGGATTTTTAATTTTCTGTGTTTGAGAAAATAATTTGTTTATTTTGCGCGTTCCATAATTTAAACTCATTTTCTTAGATTTCGATGCATTTAATTTAATTTAGTTGTTTTATTCAGTGTTAAGGCTTTACTATTAATTCATTTTGATTTGTGCGTTGAAATTTCATTTAACAGCAAGTTTTATGTAATTTTTAGGTATTTAAGGTTTATTATGTTTGATTTTAAAGATCTTTTGTTTTCATTTTTTTTATTTTTTATGTTTTGCTTTATTCAGAATATAATTTCTAATATTATTTTTAGTAATAGTTATGTTCGATTCTTATTTAATAGTGGGTGGTTTTATTTGGGTTTTTGCTTTTATGTAGTTTTCAACAGTACATTTTTTTTTGGATTAGTTTTATGAATGCTACAAGCTTATTTTTTGATTTGAAAAGGAAGATACTAGTTTTACTTTTTGTATTTATTTTTGTTATTATTTATAATAGATTTAAATTGGTTCATATTTAAGTTTTATTTAATGTCCATTTTATTTTATTTTTTAGGTTTAGGTTTTATTTAATTTTAAAATATAAAATAAAATACATTGTTTGCATATCGTCCAAAATTCCCTCTTTTGTGTTATTTTTAGTTTTTAATATTAACGTTTTTAATATTTTCTATTTTCAATTTTTTTTCAAACGGAAAGTTTAATTTAGATGTACGATTCATTTAATATTTTAGTTTTAATTTAAATTCCTTCGATCTACAAATAAATAAACATCATTTCATTTTTTTTCTGTTTCCGGATTTGGAATATGGTCCCCACCACCTTCTTTTTCAGCTATGCCACGTCAAAATCGGGGGATTTGTCGAAAAAGTTGCCAAGAGTACCCCTTATGCTTTTTTCAAGAATTTTTTACGATTTCCGCAAGTGACGGCGCAAACGAAAGGAGAGCTCAACAGCTACCAAAAAAAACCAAAATTAAAATCCGGCCAAAAATGAGGCAATGATTGCCAAAATCCTGCAGAGAAAGAGAGAGAGAGCGAAAAAAACGTCAGAATTTGCGACTCTTCGTTTTACTCGCCTGGTAGCAATGTTAGGAATTTTTTAATCTGTTTCTGGATTTGGAATATGGACCCCAGAACCTTTAATTTAAGCTATGCTATGTCTAAATCAGGGGTTTTTGAAAAAATTGCCCTAGAAGTTGCCAATTTTCAAGAAAATACATTTTTTCGATTTTCGCGAGTGACAGCTCAAACAAAAAGGGAGCTCAACAGCTGCTGAAACATCCAAAAAAAATTAAAATCGGATCAAAATGTGGGGAGGGGAGGGAATGGTGGCCAAAAACGTCGAACGTCTTCAAAATTTGCGACTCTTCTTTTGCCTCTCCTGGCCGTAAATTAAAGAATTTTTTAAATCTGTTTGCGGATTTGAAAAGGAACCCCCAGAACCTTTAACTTAAGGGGTCACTAGTCAAAATCGGAGAATTTTGAAAAAATTGCGCTAAAATTTGCTAAGGGCATTTTCAAAAAAGTCAATTTTTTAAATTTTTTCTGATTTAGATTTTATATATTATATAATATTTTTATGTTTCTGGTCTTAATTAGTTTAGTCGTTTTATAATTTATTTAGATTTTATGTACTAATTACAAATATTTTTATTTAAGTTCATCTAGACTAAATTATCAAACGATCGTATCAGGCCTATCCTAACTTCGGTACTCGCATGTTCTATTTGATTTTTTTATAATATAATAATATTGGTACATTAATATTAATTTTTAAACTAACATGTAATTTTTATGTCATGATAATTAGTTACGCGTAGGCTAAAAATTCACTTCAAAAAATATTACGAAGAATGTTCAATAATAAATTTGAAATTTAAGCATTAAATCAATTATTTTTTTTCTCGATTTATGACAAACGGAAGCTTTCGATATTTTGTCTCGATCGTCGGGATAAAACAGAAAACAAGATCAACTAAACATATGGCGTTCAGACATCAAGGTACCAAAAAATTACGAATTCGAATTCCACTAACGCACGCATTAAAACAAAGCGGGGTCGGGCATGTGTTTTTCTTTTGAGATCGAGAGCCTGAGCAACGCGGTGAAAAAAGCGTCGATTTTCTCAGGGAAAAAGAGTGAAAATAATGTTTGATTGAAGTAAGCCGACCGTAAGTAATCTATCGGTGAGACCACCCAACTGGCTGCAATGTTAGACTAGATGTAAACATGTGTAAGCCGAAACCAAAATATGACTTCGAAGTGAAACCGCACCGCGTACTCGAACCCCGAACGTTGTTCAAAATCTTTAAAGGGATCTTCAACTGAATCGAGATCCGAACTTATCTTTCGACACGATCGCTACGATCACATTTTCACATATCGCACCATGTATCATAGTTCGGAGTTTTCGTATGCATTTCGTCGCTTTGCGCAGCTTTTCTAAATTTAATTCGAAACGAAATGTTGCTTACAAATTTTTCATAATTTTCGTCGGATTTCCTGACGTGTAATGTAAATTTTATTATAGTGTGTATCCTCTAGTTTTTTTCTCGACCAGAAATATGTAGGAGTTTCGGTACCAACATGTTCTAAATTTATATTCACATACTCAGTTCTAACTTGGTTAAAGGCTCGTCGAAATCGACTTTTATCTTCTCTAAACTGCATTATTCTGGGATCTTTCTAAAACACAAAAGTAAATTTCTTAATTTCAACTGCTAATTATTAATTACTAATATTTTGACATTTTAAATTATTTATGGATTGGCGCCAATAGACAAAAAGTATCACATTTTACGACTGCCGCATAAATTCTATGTTGTCAAGTGGTATGCGACCTTTTCATGGGCAATTTTGTTGCCTGGTACGTAGCTCGAGGAGACATATGGGCACACACCATAAAACTATTCTAAAAGGACGAGACAAATGCGTGTTAAATGGGTGGTCTAATTGCGCAGTAATTTGAGTTTGTGTCGAAGGGATGATGCCACTAATGTGGTATAGCTTCTACGTCGTACTCATCTCGTAGACTCTACAAGATGAGTATGCTGGAACCGATATGGTTTTGTGAAAATAATTTCATTTCATGTTAATTTGGATAATAAAAAAATTTGTTCTACCAACGCTTTCTTGAATATCGAAAAATCTCGAAAACGTTTCTTCGGTTTTTTATATTTAGAAGCGAAAATCAATTTGAAATCTTATCCGGTCCAAGAGATATACGTAAAAATATATTTAACATTAAAACACA
The DNA here is from genome assembly GCA_951812415.1 of Beris morrisii. Classification (NCBI taxonomy): domain Eukaryota; kingdom Metazoa; phylum Arthropoda; class Insecta; order Diptera; family Stratiomyidae; genus Beris; species Beris morrisii. The sequence goes on from OX638310.1 coordinate 31,730,256, forward strand.
CAAGTCCCGAAATTTTGGCATTTTAGGAATTTTTAGGGGTTTGTAAATTTTAACTCAAAGGAGAAGCTCAATCCTAATTTCACGGGAAGAGTGCGTAGTCTTCGGAAACAGGTTTTCAATACCTTACTTCCTGTTTTAGTTAAATGTGAATGTCTTCAGAATTTTTAAATTAAAAACAATTTATAATTTGGTCAGCGATATTACGTTGCTTTGAATTCCTGTGTTTCTTAAAATGAATTTGGAAAGGTTTTTTTTTTATTCATTTTGTAAAATATTGCGCTATTTTGAATTAAAGAAAATTTCGGCTGTTATCTGGCTTTTCGAGGCCTAAAATCCGAATTAAAATTTTCATAAGATGAAAACCCTACCAATGAATCAGAAGTGTATAGATGGCTGATAGATGGGATGTTGGTGAGGAGCATAGAAGCAACTTTCCAACAATCTCTTGAGCTCAGAAAAATCATCTACGCGAACCTACTCGCCAACGAAAGCGGCACAGCAGGGACTTCATTTGCCCCCCATTTATTATGTATTTTTCTAGATTGTATATTTATATATAGAAATATATACAAACATAACATCTAGAAAAAACTGAAATGACGTCCCTGCGGCACAGTATATGACTGCGAGGAGATCCATCCTGTGGTGACCCGTCTCATTAGGCTAGTGAGGCTGACTCTCACCAATTTCATGCTCATGTGCCTCACCTGCTCTGAAAAGTGCTAGCCGAAACTGAGATCTACACACTATACAAGAAAAAGAATCACTTCGAGAAGAGCTCCCTTTCTTATCGCTGAATTTGAAGTCTTCTAAAATAGGAATACTATACCTTCTCTTGGACACTGTATCTCAAGATAATCTGTACTGGTAACCAAGAACTATTAAGGTAAATGTCCCAATACGCGACCATGTCCCGCCGTGCGACCAGTTTCAATGAATTATGAGTAAAATAAATAGATTCTCAAAATTATTCGTCCAAGTAGAATATTCATAATGATCCGTGAACAATGCTCTTGATGCGCATATTTTTCACGGTTCAATTAAGTAGACACCTGAATTTAAAAAAAAATTTCAATTTCATAATACGCGCATTCACCCGCCATTTTGTTCCATTTCACCTGTAGACGGCACTTCGTTACTAGATTTGACAGTTCGACCGTTCAATGTTTATTCAGTGCCAAAGTGACTTGGATCGATATCAACAATTTAATTCTGCCAATATCTATAACTCGGACAAGTAGCTGGTCACCGTACGTGTTTTAATTAAACCAAAGGTATCAATATCCATTTTATTTACTGTGGTCGCTGAGTGGGACAAACATTAGTGAATGTACATTTGTGCGTCCGGATGAATCAAAATCCTCAACAAAAATAAATCATCGATGTTTTGGAGATTAAAATTATGGCTAATGGTGTAACATATGTCCTTTTTGAGAACCCAATTATCAGTTTTCATGACATAGCCTCAATTACCAGATTGCGACTGGTCGCGAATCGGGACAAACGAGTGGTCGCAAATCGAGACAACGAGTCAATCATGTGGTCGCAACGACGTACTCGTACATCGATTAACGTTTTTTCGAATATCTTCTAAAATAATGATCGTGTGTTGTGAAAAACAATTGTATTTGCAGAATAATATATAGACTTTGACTAAAACAACGATCGAGAAAATCAAAATAGTATAGAAATGGATATTTCGTTATTGAATATGAAAGCAATGCTTACATGGTCGCGTATTGGTACATTTACCTTACTTAAGTTAAAAAGAAAAATATTCCTGATCTCTTTCCTTACATCCACCGATTCACCATGCACTTTTTTAAAATTTACCAATAGAAACTACCGGAAGAGAGGACGAAAACGGAGATAGCCCGCTATCCTTTAGAGCTTGTTCATATTGAAAATCTGTGAACAAAATGCCAATGTAATTTTTTAATGAATGTAATTTTCATGATTCAACAGCGAATTTTTAATTTTTTTATAAAACACAAGTCACAAAAATCATAAAGGCTGATTTATACAATGGTGTAAGTTATATTCAGCTGTTGAAAATCAAACCTAACAATGCCTGATTTGGATTTTTTCTGTAATATCACTTATACTCAAATCTGTAGCTCAGTTCTGTAATTTAAAAAATAAATCGGCTATGAGTAGGCCGAAATTCTTACACGTACTTCTCACCTTGGAAATTAAAACCGTTTCTGTAATCGTGCATGAGAACGAGTATGATAGTTCTCATCGTTCCAATCAACTGCATGATGTTTCCAATGCAATTGAATTTAAATGTCAGTATGAAAGTGGGTTTTCGCATCTTCTTTTTGCGGTTTTCCATAAGAAGAAAGATATGAGTATACTCGTATCCATATACATACTCGTATACCACGGAAATAAATTATAGTTTGGAGAAGTTTTTACAGGATATTTGGGATCATGGAAAAACCCAAGAGACGATAAAAAATATTCGGCAAAAAACCGTTTTGGGGACGCAATGTCTGGGTAAACTACTTAACGCATTTCCATCTTTATCTACGGTCATAAACGTATATGCATGTACGGACGAGTACATGCCAGATGACAAAGAAGGATCGCTTTATTGCGTTGGGTATTTCCTAGTGAAAAGAAATAGTAGACCGCGGTCTGAATTTCGCTTTATGCACTTTTAGCGCGCTCACAACCGGTCCGAATTCGCTCACAACGCCTACAATTTGCATAATGATGTCACAAAAGTTAAATTTTCTACCGCTTGCACTGCTCAGGGTTTTGAGGATATGCACTGTAAGCACGACTGTCAAATTGGACCTTAACATTGAATTCAATTTTAATTCAAAAATGAGTGAAAGTGTTTGTATGCACACAATCGGACCGAATTAAATTTGACATAACCATGCCAACAATTCGGACCAGCCGTATGCACTGATTGATAGTGATGTAAGTGCCGTCAGCGTAATTCGAACCGCTCTCTTAATAAATTGCAAGACTCTGGGACCATCACGGCAAGATGGAACATTATTTTCACTAGCTGCAAACTGCAAGAAAATCGGCTCACTACGAGGGCGGATTGATAATGACGTGCAAAAATCAAGAAGGAGTGGGCAGGTAAGGAATTCGTTATTTTTTTTTACCTGGACCATCCTTAAATAGAATTACCTGCAAAGCTTAAGCCTGATACCTCGTTTAGTTTTCGAGAAGCAGCCGTCTAAGCAAGTCGACTTATAAAAATTTTTAAAAATGGATAAAAATGAATTCCGTGTGTTGATTAAACACAATTTTTTAAAAGGGAAAACAGCTAAAGTAACCAAAGAAAAATTAGGTAAGCATTATGGGGACTCTGCACCATCGATCCGAATGATTTACAAATGGTTTTCTGAATTCAAGTGTGGTCGTACGAGCACACGAACCATACCAAGTCCAGGTCGTCCAAATGAGGTCACCACGCCAGAAATGATCGATAATATCCATGATATCGTGATAGAAGATCGTCGAGTAAAAGTGCGTGAGATAGTTAACGTAGTAAGCATCTCATTTGAACGTGTTTGGAATATTTTGAAAAACCATTTGGACATGAGAAAGCTATCCGCAAGATGGCTGCCGCGTTTGCTCACAATCGATTAAAAACGCAATCGTGTGACAACTTCGCGGCACGGTTTGCAACTGTTTTAACGTAATACAAATGAATTTTTTCGTTGATTCGTAACTGTTGATGAAGCATGGATTCACCACTACACTCCAGAAACCAAACAACAGTCAAAACAATGGAAGGATGTCGGTTCAAGGAGGCAAAACCGTTCTATCGGCTGGAAAGGTTATGGCGATAGTTTTTTGGGATTCCAATGGAATGATATTCACCGACTACTTGGAGAAAGGAAAAACAATGACGGGAGCATATTATTCTGAGGTATTGGTTTCATTAGATGTTGAAATCAAGGCAAAACGGCTTCATTTCGCGAAGAAAAAAGTGGTGTTTCACACGTCCGTTGTTGCAACGGCAAAACTGTTTGAATTACGGTACGAATTGCTCCCTCACCCACTGTATTCTACAGATTTGGCACCCTGCGACTTTTTATTATTTCCAGACTTGAAAAAATGGCTTGCTGGAAAGAGATTTACCACGAATACTGACGTCAGAAGTGAAACCAACGCCTATTTTAAAGGGTTGGACAAATCATATTATTTGGAAGGGATCAAAAAATTGGAAAAACGCTGGACTAAGTGCATCGAGCTAAAAGGAGACTACGTTGAAAAATAAAATAAATTTTTCCGGATAAAATTATGTTTTCTCAATTTTTGCACGTCATTATCAATCCGCCCTCGTATATGTGAGAACCAACTCGCAATCAATTGCTTACAGAAACATTGTTCTCACGTGTTTCCACGATTATGCCAGTGTATGACGCCACTTACGGTCCTTTCTCATGAGGTGAGAATATAAAGACAAAACTGCATAAGTTCGTTCTCACTATGACGTTTTGATGAGAAATTTCTCATTTCATGTGCTACAGAACTGACCCACTGATAGCAATGCTTAATTTGAATTTTTAAAGTGTATTAAAGCCTTTTGTTTCTCAAAATAAGGCTTAACTGAAATAAATGAGTTATTGCAAAAAATCTTATATGTATAATAAGTTACAAACTTGTTTTTAGTTCTGAGAAGATTTGGCCAAAAGTAGTTAAGTTAAAATTTTCATTCGAACTGTGCAGACCTTTGGGTAGTTAACTGAATATACTCGTATATATTTTTTCTGGGGAGAAAATTACCGAAAAGCTCTTCTTAACTAGAGTTCTTAAACTAAAGACTAAACTAAAATAAGGAATTAATTTTATTACATCTAAAATATTTAAAATAAAATATAAGACCTGAAAATAAATAATAATGCATTATCTTACAACTTACTTAAAAATACTTGACTAGCTGTCTTGGATTATCATCCAAAACTGTAATTAGAGCTTTAAGGGTGATAGTCATTTCGGCCCTTCTGTCGTTAACGCTTTCGGACTTTATCCCGAAAAATAATAAAGTTGCATCCAGACTTTTGACAGAATTTTTATTTTAGTATAACTCCTCTCTATTCGTTTTTAATTTACAATTTGTTATATTTGAAATAGGTAGTAATAAATTTTTGATAAATTTCAACAAGTGTGGAAATCAATCGCTAAAAATGTGCGTAAAATTATAAACGGTGTGGAAAATCTAATATGTACTACATATGTACTAAAAAAATGTAAAAAGTTTATGATTGCCTATTATTATTATTAATTTATTGATAATATAAATGAATAAGCCTGAAGCGAATGATCGGCAGATGAATTCCCAGACTTATTTTGAAAGGCAAAGGATACAGCAACCGATAATTGGAAAAATTCAATGAGATTAATCAACACATGATAATTGGGAAAAAACCAGGATATAGGTCAAAAAGGGTAGAAAGTATAAAACACTATACATGTTTATTATATAAATTTAATTTATTTGTTTTAAAGCCACAAACTTCACACTTTATAAACATTATTTTCTTTTTAAGTTTTAAATCACACCTTACACAAAATCACGAAACAAGTGAATTAAACATCGAAGCGTCAAGTAATACATATCATAAAAAACAAATTACTACGCTTGAAGTATCAAAATTACATGCAAAATGCAGAATTTTATACACAATGATCAATTTTACACATTAAATGTGGAAAATTTCATGCGGTGTTGCAAATTTACTACCCAGTCAGTAAATTTATAAATTAAATATGTAAAAACACGAAGTTTTAAGATTTACTCTCAGTTTTGTTAAATTTAATGAAAATTCGTAAATTTACTACATCAATGCGGAATATTTTACTGCTTTAAGGATAGCAATTTTCACAAAATTTTTTACTGTGTACATATATTAAAAAAATTCGCGGTTTTGGGATACTTTAACTCCCAAAATTCATTTCTGGACAGTATTTTATTCGCATTTAAACGTCAACTCTTCAAATTGTACATATTACTTAAAATCTTCAACCGACTGAGTTTTAAACGAGGAGAACAAGAATTAATTAATTTATGTAATTAATATTTTAAATAATTGCAGATAACAATCGCAAAATTTTGATCTATCTATTCTTACAGTTTTATTAAATATAAAATGTGCAAGAATGATCATTGGATGTTCACTGAAGGGAACTCCCCGCACTGCGTTCTTTCAATTTTAAAAATGAAAATATCAAATATCTTTGTCGGGTACCGAAATGAAATATTAAAATTAATTTTAGATTGATTAGGTTCCCATCTGATGCCGAAGAAAACTCAATTTAAATTAGTATTTTATTCTAATAATTTGCAAAAAAAATAATTAGAAAATTAAGAGTCATTTTTGTTTTTAAAATCAGTAACTGGAACATACGAAGCATCCCAATGGCGTTGTCGAATTTATAGGGAATTTTTGTTCTTCACACAACGTTTTAATTAAATAAAAAAATGTATTTTAATATTTTTTGTTAAATATTGCCTCGGTCTTATTTTTATTAATGCTAATGCTTTCCAGCATTAGCCGTTCATGAAAATAAGTAGTCAGACGAACAAAACGGATCCTGAGATTTTATGGGTAATTCCGTTGATTTAACAGGTTTTGTCTTATTTAAATTTTTCTTATTTGTAAGCTATTAACGTAGACTCATAAATAACGTAAATTCATGAGTTTAAGCTATTTACGTTTTAATTAAAAGCAATTAACAACAAAATAAGATACCTTCATTTTACCGTCTACCTCCAAAGAACTAAATATAAATTAGTCAGAGACGGAATTAATTTCCGGTTCGTTTAATATATAAGTCGTAATTTGTAATGGAATTGTGAATACCTGGTGGCACCACAAAGGTGTTTTATTGACACGTACCGCCCCCTCACAGACAAAGTCGGCTTCGAAGATATCGGAGAAGAACCAATGAAAGCAGTGCCCCACGGAAGACACTCCAGACTATCATAAATTAGCGGAAAGTTATTTCTGGCTTCATTTTGTAAAGAAACTGATTGAGAAGAAACAGACGCCCAGGCCCAGGCCAACTGAGAACGAACATCTTATTCAGAAAATAAAGGCTGTGGTATTTTTCTTGGACAGTATTTTTTTTTCTTTTTTGTTCAAAGAGAATTTCAGATGTACTCCTCATCAGTTTTTTAAGGATAAAATATTGTGGCTTTGATATGGTTGCAATAGCTGATTTTCTTTTCAGTACTAAAGTTTACATTTTATATCAGAAGGCCTTGAGGCCTAAGAAACTCATGCGGAATTTGCGTTAGTCACTAAAAATTTTATTCAGATAAAAATTAGCTGAAATATTTTGTTCGGGCTTCAACTTTATACAAAAAATTTGAAAATTTGAAAATTTGAATTCAAGGAAATTTGTCAAAAATAACCCAAAAAACACAATCATGTTCATGTACAGCTTAACATGTTGGTAATTTAACGTTCAAAGTAATTCGGTAATCTGTTTTCGGTCAATCATTAGAAGATGATGCTGAAAATAGTTTTCAAAATAATTTTCCAAATGAAAAATTAATGGCTTTCGGCCACAATACAAAAATCTAACTATTTTGAAAATTCTAAAGCCATGTAATAAACGAAACAACCAACTTTTCTTTGTTATTAATAACAAAGTACTATCATCAGTCGAAAATTTGCTACCCTGAAATTTTTTATTTTCTCGTCTTATCAAAATCTGCCAATAGTCTGGGCGAAACTTTATTATTTTTCTGGTCAAAGTTCAGGAACCGGATAAAATGGGGCTAGAATGCTTACGGCACTGCCACATATAACACATGAGTTACATACTCATACCCCAAGACGAGGTCAAAGTAAATTTTGTGTTTAGAATAGAAATAAAAATATCTAAAATAGAGATTTTTAGCCGATGAAACATAAAAATTTGCACTAAAAGCCCATAGAAGTAAGAATTTGCTGCTTTATCAGACTTTAGAGATATGACGAATTTTGAAAACGTATACAAACCCATTACATCGACTTGGGTGTTGAATATCGAAGTATTGTGAAATAGGCTTTTAGGCGATTACTTAAGAAGCAATTTTAAATCTGATCAGACACTAGAGATTTTGAAAAGTTGGTAAAAGTATAAGCAACCTCTTGGAGGTTGAATTTCGAAAAATCATGAAATTGTTTTTGAAGCCATTACATGAAATACCCGTAAAAGTGATAACAAATTGTATATCTCATCAGAACTAAAGGATGGCAAAAATTATGAAAACATATGCAATGCCTTTACTCCCCTTGGGGGTTGAGTATCGAAAAATGAAATGGGTTTGTAGGTGATTATATAAGAACTCTGTGGAAGTAAAAACCAAGCTGATATTTCATAAAACCTAGGAAATATGTCGAAAGCTGTGAAGAGTATGCAACCGCATAGGGTTGAAAATGTGAAAATCCCGAAATCAACTTTTTGGCGATTATATAGGAAGCCTCAGGAAGTAAAAATGAATTCGATTTCTCATCAGATCTAAGAAATATGCAGGAATTTGTGAAAACATAAAAAAAACATTTGGGGGTTGAATATCCAAAAATCCTGGAAGAGGTTGAAAATTAGTTGATTATAAAATAAGCACATTAAAGTGAAAAGTCATTTGATATCTAATCAGACCGGAGGGCCATGGGTGAAATCGTGAAATTCATTTACAGCAAACTCGATTGGTCGACTTGTATACACAAATCAAATTTTATTATTCTAGCGCCAAATCATACGCTAATTTACAACGATGTAGATAAAGCCAAGGCACTAGCGGACAATTTTGTATCCTCACATCTATTATATTCGGCGCTAATCTAATCAGATTAATACTATAAGTACGGTTGAACACACAGTATCTAATATAACAAACATAATTTCTGATCTTGAACCGAAATATCTAAGTAAGCCTAGCGAAGTTAAAAGACGTTCTATTAAAACTAAGAAAGCGCCCGGTAATGACCAAATGCCCAATATACTTTTAAAGAATATTCCGAAAAAAGCAATTATCATGCTAAGCTTCATTTTCAATGCATGTCTAAAAACAGGTTATTTTCCAACCGCATGGAAAAGCACTCTTGTTATACCCATTCCGAAACCAGGAAAGGATCCTAAATTTCCTTCTAACTATCGCCCAATCAGCTTACTTCCAACTTTAAGTAAACTACTTGAAAAAATTATCCTTGAAAGAATGAGAACTGTGATGAGAAATAAATCAGTCATCCCGAATTTTCAGTTTGGGTTTATGCCGCATATGTCTACAAACCATCAACTTTTCAGAGTCACCAATTTCATTAAAAAGTCACTAAATTGCAAAGAATCCACCGGTCTGATCGCGTTGGACATAGAAAAGGCTTTCGATTCGGTTTGGCATAAAGGATTGCTCTTTAAATTGATGAGATTCTCTTTTCCAAATTTTATCATCAAAATAATTGCTTCATTTCTCGAACATAGAAAATTCAGAGTTAAATTCAAATCAAGCTTTTCAGATTTCCTTTCAATTCCAGCCGGCGTCCCTCAAGGCTGTTGTTTAAGTCGCATACTGTATAACATTTATACTGCTGATATTCCAAAACATCCTGATTGTGAACTTCCTGTGTACGTTGACGATACCGCCTTATACTCAAGCTCAAACGATGCCACGTTGATAATTCAAAATTTACAATCCCAGATAGATCTGTTACAAAGTTTCTATTATAAATGGAAAATTAAAATAAATCCGGCTAAAACTTAAATTATATTTTTTACCAAGAAACGCACAAAACGCAGTCTTCCAAATCCCTCAATAAATATTTTTGGAGAACCGATTCAGTGGTCAAAAAATATAAAATATCTCGGTCTTATTCTTGATACAAAATAAACTTTCCGTGACCATACGGAACATGTTACCTGCAAAATTACAAAGAGCATCCATGCTCTTTATTCATTTATAAATCCGAAATCAAAGCTCTTCGAAGAAAATAAACCCTTGATCTTCAAAACAGCCATGCAGCCTATCATTCAATATGGAGCCCCAATTTGGAACCCTTTAGCACAAGGGAAAGAAAAAATTACAAATATTACAAAATAAATGTTTAAAAATAATTTTAAACAAACCGTTTTATTTTCCAACACGACATCTCCACGATTTAGTTAAAGTTCGTTCGATTTCACACCTATCGGAAAAAGCTATGAACAATTTTCGCGAAAGATGCCTTAACTTAGACAACCCCTTAGTTACAGAACTATTCAGTACTACGAGTATTTAAAATGTATAGAGTGGTTTCTAAGCTGCCTAAATAAGTTAGTTTTATTGTAAGATAGTTAGTTAGTTAGTTAAGTTAGTTTTAAGTTCTTATTAATAGGTTTTTAAAAAGAATTTTTCTAAATGAAGTATCACTTTAATTAATAACATTATTTGTCAAGAAATAGAAATACTATACTATAGTTGTAAAGACAATAATTTTTCCCCGTCTGATCTCTACAACTAAACTGATTATAAACTGTAAATATCTTATAGAATAACTGTAATAATTAAATAAATAAATAAGTAAGTAAGTAAGTAAGTATTATTCTAGCGCAATTGGTTTGTGAGATATCGTATTCTAAAGTTTTAAAGCCTCAAACACCGCACGCCACTTACTGCTCTCAAAATTTTGTGTCTGATCTATTCTCCTAGTATACTTACAGACTATCATTAAGTTTCAATTTTGTGACATTAACCATTTAGGAGATAGGGATTTTAGAATGTATCAATCTCGGCATTCAAGCGTTTCGGACGCATTACTCCCTCCACACCCCTCCACTCATATCGACAATTTTTTTGCAAATGGGACCACTATCAAAGCTCTGTATAAATTCCCAGTTTCAGTTCCCTAGCGTAAGCAGTTACTGAGATCTAGAAACCAAAATTTTCCTTCTAAGACGCTCCTCTCACCTCCCCCCTTTCACTCCCATCCTTCAAGAGGTGGCCACTTTAAGGAGTGCACTCAGTCTACCCACAAAAAAAATTCAAATAAATAGCTCAAAGGGTTTGGGAGGTACGAGCCTTCAAACAATTTTGAGCACGGCGTACAGACGGACTGACATTTTTTTTGCTTTTTTGGTGTCTTTGAAACGTAAAATAAAAAATGTTCAGGGTAGCAAATTTTTTTTTTAAATCGAACACAATACTAGAGGAGAATGTGGTAATGTGGCACCCCAGTTTCATTTTTTACAATAAAAACTTTATTTACTTTGGAAGTGGTTAGAATACATCAAAAGATTCTTCATTTCATTGGTTTCAATTGTTATAATCTGAATTAAATTATATGACTAAAAATTTGGAGACAAAATATATTTTTCATCAAGACTCCAATACAACAATTTCCCTGGGCCATGGCCCTGGGGGCTATAATAAAAGTAATATATCAAAAAACTTGTTAACTGCTTCGTGATTATTCCATATACACGAGCATACGAGTATAATCGGTTCCCATCGGTTTTCTTAATGACAATTTGTGCTTATGCCTCTTAAGAAAATCATCAAGCCAAGCTCAGCCCGCTACTTCATTTCTAAAATGGCTAGAAATGCTGTTTTATACTGCAAGGTGATAAGCCTTTCGCCTAACGTCTATTCGCGTTAAACCATTATATATATATGTCTTCTATAAATAATAGATATTCTACTAATTTCCAAAATTGGTTGCAGTATAGGCTTCCGACCTAATTTTTTTTAACCAAAACGTCTAAAGTTTGCTATGGATCTTTAGTGTTTTCTAGGTATGAAATACATCTTTACAGCTTTCTTCCAACCTACTATTTTGCTTCTGACCGATTCAATTGCTCTTTTCATTTGCTCTGGATCCCATTTTTTTCTTTTATCCCTAGGTCAGGTTATATTACAGCGGATCATTTGCAAAACAATGTACTAAGTGAAAAACATAAAAATATTCGTTTCAAGTCATATACATATATTCAATATGGCCCCCCTAAGCTATAATTTAATTAATTGACAAATATACCGTGTGCTCTGCTCTGGTGGTAAATTTCGGATCCAAGATAGACAAAAAGTGGCAGTTGAAGGTTATTTATATAAAATTGAGATTGAGAGCGAATAAAAGGGTTTTACTACAAAATATCTATTAAAGTGAATTTAAATTATTGTTATAATAAAATAAGAAGGACAAACGTATCATAACGTATCAAAAACAAAATTTATTTTTTTAAGAAACCAATTTCAAGCACCAAAATGAAAGAAAAATGTAACGAAAAAACGGTTTATGTTCTTTTTAATGATATTGATTTGATAATTATTCCATATTTCTCTTTCCCGGAATATTAAACTTTTGTGAAGTTATTTCGAATTTTATACCGCCCATTCATAGAGAAAAATTGTTCATTTTCTGACTTAGTTTTGCGAGTTTGAGCCTGTTTTTATTTCCACCAGGTGGCGATTTCCAACTTAGTCATTCGTCAATGGCAGATGAATTGTCAAGTGGAGACATCTCATGGATTTTAATTGTAGTTGATCTATGCTCTAATGAACTTTCTAAAGAAAACTATAGATAGGGTAGCGATGTGGGATATACAAAGGGTGGCCAATATATCAGCAGAGGCCACATTATCACCTTTACCTTTATATAATTGAAATCATAAAGTAAAACGATGAACTAGTAGTTCATTCATAATAGAGAGCTACGGTGTTTTCTAAAAATTATTATTTTAAATTGTTAATTCTATTGACAAATACAGTTTATTTTCTGATCAATTCATTGCATTGCTTGTGGAACTCTATTTGTGGTTGCACTGAATTAAAAGATTAAAACAGTTCTTAAGCACCGATATTCAGCTTTGCGCTATGGTTTCTTAAAATGATCTCATATCAAGAAGTGTGAAAGATTTTAAAAATCAATTTAGTAGTTTTCAAAGCCGAGGAACTCAAGCAGACCTCAATATTTCATTTTGAGTTTGAGTATTTTGATTGATACGAGCTTGTCTAGTTATGTTCACGTCAATTATACTGAATTTAGTTTTATTATTTTTCAAAGGTATCATCCAAAAATATATACTTTATTAACTACTTTTAAAAACCATTGCAATTTTCACCAGAGATCCGAAAAGAATTTTTATTTTAGAATAATTTAGTTCAGAAAAATATACAAATCGCAAACTTTATCACACAAATACGAGAATCTATAAATTTTGGGTTCATTATTCGATTAACCCGATTCCTCAATGAAAATGTTATGAAGTAGTAATTCAATTCTAAATATTTAACTTTTAACAATGTTTGGATTTAACTGACCTATACAAGAATCCGACCAGATGACGAGAAGTGAATCTGTTTACGAATACTTTTCAAATATTTACAAGACAGTGAACTTTCAGTATTTTCACCAAACAATCATTATCCCAGTCTCGACGTCATGTTTAAGTGTTCTTACAACATTTGCTTATAGTACATCGCATAGTATAAATATTTATCAAAAAGAAAAAGAAAACAATTTAATTAAACCATTCAAAGTAAATTGTACAGAAGAAGGAAGAGTTATACCGAGTATCGGTACGTTGTTTTTTACTTATATTAAATCACGTTAAAAAATTTTACAAATCTAAGAGACTAAGGTACCTAGTTGCCGACTATCAGGAAAAAAAAATATACAAGCGACCAGGTGAGGCGAAAATCATAATATCCTAAATATGTTTAGATAATTATGCGGTAATCATCTATTACTAATTTTATTACATTAATAAACAATTGGGTAAAGTTTACTGTAGATAGACCAGGCCACAAGGTTTAGTCTATTCGAAATTGAAATTCAACCAGTGGTTAGAGTGTTATACGAAAGGATAGATACTTGTTACGAATACAAACCGATGTCTACATAATTTTGTATCTATTTAGTAAATAGTGTTTTGAAAACGCCCAAATGAAAATATTTACACTTATTAAGTAAATTGTTTAAAAACTATTGTTTGGAAGAAACGATTTGCAGTATGTTGTTTATTTGTAAACATGACGATTACGTCTTGTTTCATTTATCGAACGCTGACCTGCGACAGATGATTACATGACCTAGACATTTTGTAAGGATAATTTCAACATGTTGGTCGAACATTGGCATCTTTAGAACTCATGAGTGTTTACATATTAAGTTTTTCTTCTGGGTTTGGGAATAATGTGTTGTGAGTGCAACATTGTTTTTAACATACTTGTGAAAATTAATGTTTATGTCATTTATTATGAATTTGCGTTTATTATTGTAGTTTCATTTTAGTTTTTAGTGAGTTCACTAGCAATTTATTGGCTAGAATTGCTGTTTTTCTATTTTGCGAGAAACATATTCTTTTATATTCTGAGAAAGTGGAGGCCCCTGCAAGTAGATCGGTGGTCCCCACCAGTTAACAATTTTCAACTATGACTCCACTTGGCTTCCGTTTCTGCATAGAAATTACCCCCATCGGGGGTCATATTGGAACTGAAGATATGAGATAGAATCTACTAAAAGTGGTACTGCATAATACTTATGTGTGTAAGTTATTTCATCCATCTATGTGGAATTCTAAGTGTTTGATAAAAAACTCAGTCGAATCCGAAACGTCACACAAAATAAAAATAAAACAATATTTTACCCGGAAAACTAACATTTTCATCGTCCTACTCCTTCGGGTAGCTATACCATACTCGTACAAAAAGTCCGTAAAGCACTTGATCAAGAATATTGGCCAATAACTTCGGACGCCTTAAGCTACGACTTTTAAATTTTGTATAAGTTGGTTTTCCAATAATTACAGTGAAAGGTATGAATATGAAAAAAAAATTATGGGATATTTTTCATATTAATACTTTCAGCTGCAACTATTATAAAATCAACGTATACAAAATTTCAATGTCGTAACTTAAAGCGTTCTAAGCTTATCGTTCAATATTGGTGAACACGTGTTTTAAGTACTTTTGTATGACAGCTACTCGTAGGAGTCGACGGATGGCGCTAATTAATGAACTCAGTCTTACTTTTGATATAAAACTAATTCCTGTAGAATTTTTAATGCCTGCCTTAACTCGTACTAGAGTTATAGTGGATTCTGTAACTTGCATACATTTTTGAAGGACTTTTGTAGGTTGCTACACGAATGACTCATTCGATTTGCATCATATTCGGAACTTTCGCTTCAAACATTGTAAACTTTAAGTATTCAAAATTTCAAGTTCCTAACTTGAAGCATCCGAGCAATAATTGTGAATACGTGTTTTTGGGACTCTTGTATGGGAGGTACCCGAAGGAGTGGACGGATATCGCACATTAACAAACTTAGCCTTACTTTTTCCATTTTACAGGTGGTGACAACATTTCAACTTCCTAGGCCAACGCGTTCTTGAGTTATCGTGCAAACGGACGGACGGACAAATGGACAAACGGACAGACGGACGGACGGACGGAAGGACGGACGGTCAGCAAACGAATTTGGAGTTTTTGGCCACAACTGAACACATAATAATATATAAATTTTTTCGCCCGAGGCTCGGTTCTATGCGTTACAAACTTTTCGGGCTGGATTAAACTTATAATACTCTATATGATTTCATCTAGAGTACAAAAATCCTTAAAACACGTGTTCAAGAATATTGGCCGACAACTTTAGAACGTTTTAAACCAAAATTTGTATGTGTTGATTTCCAATAGTTTAAACTAAAGGTGATTATGAAGAAAATCCCATTAGTCCTTCGTGTAGCTGCCATTATCCTGTAAAAATGTCTTAACTCAATTTACGGAACTCACTACAACTCAAGTAATTGCAGCTACGAATTCTGAACTTTGTATAAATTAGTTTTGAGTGAAAACAAAGTTCAACTTTACTAGTCAGAGAAATCCTTTTACTCATTCCGGTAGCTCCCATACAAAAAATCCTTAAGACACATGTTCAACAATATTTTTCGATAAATTTTGAACGGTCCAAGCTAGAAATTCATTTTGAAATTTTGTTCAAAATAATTTTTAAATGGTTCCAGGTAAAAGGATAAATATTTTATTTCATCTAGAGTATCATACGATTGGCTTGCAGCCAATCGTGACCGCAGTGTATTTATTGACTTAATATAAAAAAAATCGGTTCGCGCTGCCCGTAATTTATTGAGCGGTACGGAGTATTAAGAGCACATAGTTTCTCAAGGATTGAGCAAGGACGTTGAAGGACACAGCTCCTAGCAGATTTATTGAGTCAATTTCACCCCATATTAACTTGACGGTGAAAACGATTATAAATCTGTTCTCAAGGGATTCTAAAGAAACAAGCTGTAGGCGATCATTGTATGAAGGAAGACGCATATCATCAAAGTCATATCATATGACCAAGGATCAAAATTTTCTTCAGTAGGACTTCAATAATTTCATTTCAGCTGACCAAAAGATATGGCGAAATTCGTGTATAAGCAGCGCCTTTTCGTCGTTTGTTTTGCCGCAGTGCCGTTTGGCAACGAAAATCCCACATTTTTTTTATTAAAACTGCTATACTTTTTTTTATATTAAAACTACTTTTTTATTAAAACTACTTTTCTAGTTAAAATTTAGATACGTACCAAGTTTTAACTTTCTAGTATATGCTGTTCATGAGAGAGAAAAAACACATCCACTCCTTATCTTCAGTATAATACAAACTAAATTGCATCTTTCCTAAGCGACTGGTGCAAGAGACATGGTTATCCTATTTTTTAACGTCCAACCCCCTCATGACACCTCCTTAGAATTTTTGCAAACAAGCAACTATACCCGATCCTTAAGAAGTTCACCCCTAATAGAAGTTAACTATGTCTATCTACTTTTAAAATTTCATGATGATATCTCAAAAAAACCTTAGAAATACTTCAGCGTACGGCGGACAGACGGACCAAAAAGTTTTTATTACTTTTGGGCGGTCTACGAGTCCTAAAACTAAAAAAAAATTTGGGGTGGCATTTTTTAAATTTTCGGTCGATCACATACTTTATTATCATAATAATAAAGTAAAATAAAACCAGATGAATAATTTCCTTAAAGTGGAAACTGAAATGTTGAAAAAACTAAGTTGCAAAAATCAAAATTTTAAAAATTAAAATGCCAAAAAAAACAAGACGTTGAAAAATTTCGACATTTTGAAATGATTTTCTCTGAAATGTTGCCGTCGCATCAATTCCGAGTTAAGATTTTCAATGTTTTGAGCATAACATTCACCGATGCCTTAATTATAGCTTAGCAGAGTTTTTTTAATGCCAACCAGATGTGATTGTTTGACCTAACAATAATTGGTTGGGTAGGTATAGATTATGATTAAGATCAACTAGATCTCACAAACTGTAAATTAGACCGTGTACTTCTGGATTTAATTTGTAGATCAACGATCAACTACTGACGTCATAATCGTTCAAGAGTAAAATTATCGAGGTCAATCTGTTTACAATTTGAAAATCTTTGAAGTAAAATCGAGAATTCTTCGGACTTTTGATGAGTCAGGCAAGATTTTAATGTCCCGTCCCGAAAATAGTTGGCTCATCATTAAATTTCGATCCGAACAATGCATGAAAAAATCAATCCAGATTGGCATACACAACCGCAATCTTTTCTATGTTCCTTGTGGTCATGTTCTATTTATAACGAAAAAAAAAATCAAATCACTTGAGTTATGATGAAGGTCCGAATAAAATAACAGCCCAATCGAATAATTCGATTCGATTCGAAAATCGTGTCATTCGCTAGGTGAACGATACGATCGCATCGCATCAAAACGTTCAGTTGATCACACGCACAGCAATGGAGTTTTCTTCGACTTCCTCGCGGTTGGTCCCCACGGCAAAGATCACTCAACCACCAATCAAGTCATCCGAGCTCGAGTAATAAACAAACTCCTCCTTTTCGATACAAAAGTCGTTGAGACGTTTCCCACACTTCTTGGGTCTTTGGGTTCGTCTTCTTGCCAGAATACAAAAAACGAACGATCGATCCACCATTCACCATATTCTGGAATCTGGATCGGTCGACGCCGACTGAACTGCTTCGGGACGATCTTATTATATTTTTAGGCAGCAGAGTTGAAACTGAAACAGCGATGTATTGGGCGAGGCTATAAAATAAGATCCGTGTGTGTTCCCGATCCCGAGTTTTTCAGACGTTTTCTTAAGGCGTCGATCGTGATCTTGTGCACTAGAATCTTATAGTTCCGTAAGAAGATCGGTCCGGTGATGTTGGGAGAGAAGAAGTAATTAATTGGTGCGCGAAGCATTGCTTTTTTTTTGTTGAAAAAGTTTATTGTTTTAAGTGATTAGCTTACGGGCCCCTCAGTGAATCGAACCGATAAACAACTTGCTAAATATTTAAATAAAAAATGTATGGACTGAAAATGATTAAAAGTGAAGATCACGTGGACTCGAGTAGTGCCGTGTATCGAAATTATACGAACGTAACGGGCTATCAGCCGATCATGTGTGAGTCGCGATTGATCGATTCTCCTGAATCACAGGACGATAACAAGCCGCAGTTCTTAACGTCCCGGGAATTCGTACATCCCTCGTCATATCCACCGATCATGCAAATGCAAACAATTACACCGGTCTCGCAATCTGATCTCAGTAGTCACATAGCCAAGTCAGCAATATCAAGCTATCATCATCCCAAGCACAATATGATTCAGAGCGACTTGTCCTTGCTGGGAAGCCACCAGGCTTCAAGGATTAAATATTGCAACGGTAATAGTATCGATTCTGTTCCCATTTCGCATACGTTAGAAAGTCAAATTCCGGTATGCAGTTCAAGTATCAACAATAACAATAATATGTCGCCTACTTCAACGGAAAATACCGTTTCGACTATAACTCGAATAACAGTGGAATCAAGTACTACCAGTAGCAGTAATGCCCTGCCAATGGACACTGCCTCGTATCCTAGCAGCTCGTCACCTCCAAAAACTGCAAGTACACAATCCGAAAATCAACAACTTACTCCTCCGGATACTACGAAAAAATCTTCAGGAACACGACGACCGGAGAAGCCAGCGATGAGCTACATCAACATGATCGCAATGGCAATCAGGGATTCACCGGATAAGAAGCTAACGCTTAGTGAAATTTATAGTTGCTTGCAAAAACGGTAAGTTTACTACGAACGGCAGGTATATCTGCACAATTCTGTAAGATTGGCAAAAGATAGAGCGAAATTAAGGATATCTGGGATCATGCCAAATTTTGAAAATTCAAACGTAATCCTTTTTCATATTATTTGCCGTTCTATAAGTAGGCTCATAGTTTTTTTCCCATAATTTTTTAGGGGTCAAGGAGGGATTCTTTAAACAAGCGTGAAATTTAGTTCTCCGAAGGGGAGTAATACTACTTTGTTGAGATTAATAATTTGGGAAATACGAGGGTAGTCTGGTTCCCTAACAAAAGGAGCCAACCGATCGTCATTAGGATCACCAAAAACATAAATCAGACCCTGACCTTGAGAATTATAGGTGGTGCGATTTAAAGCTGAAATTTTTTATCTCCGTTCTCTTATTGTTAAAGCTTGAAATGTAAAAATCCCGGAATCAATCCCTCGAACGGCTGATGTTACAAAGTTGAAACTTGTTTTATGTGAATCGGTCTACGAATGTAGTATGTCGATAATTTTTTAAGGAACCAATGAAGCACAGAAGTGAAGGACTATCAATCGAAAAATACAACTTGCTAATTATCACCAATTTCACCAATACCTTGGAAAATTCTGTTAGAGGGCGACAAGAACTTACCCCAGTGTATACATATTTTAATATTAGAAAAATTATAATTTTGGAACTAAATACAGCTCAACTGTTTGCTATAAAATTTTTGGCCATTTCCTCTAGCTTCTGTATGTCGTTTGTTGAAATCCAGCTCGACGGACCAAAATATGTTCGATTCTTCTTAAGAAATAAAACTTTTAATTTGTCTTCGATAATTTTATTATCGCAAGCACAGCTCAAGTTCAGTTGATATTTTTTGTAATCATTAAAGAAGTACCGAGATGCAAAGTGAAGTGTATTATGAAAATGGAAATCTAATTCAGTTTGTATAGTGCAAAATCAATTCCCATTAAAATATAACATAGATACGATCATTTTGGAAGGAAGTGGAATAAAATTTACAAAATTACAGCACCGGTTTGTTGATTGTTCATCTTCGTGTGAAATCTAAAGCTAACTCTTTTCATAAATGTGTTGTATAAATATTCTTCACACCTTCTAAGGCGCGTAGCGTGAATCTTCGTAAGATTAGCGCAACGATACGATTGCTAAAATTCGCAGAATTTTTTGATTACTTCCTAAAATTTACCAATTGAAATTTTATTACTGAATTTATAGAATTCACGGAATTTCATGATCGTGTTATTGCGCTACCCCTACGAAGCCTCATGCTACGCGCCTGCCTTCTAAGCTATATTTTTGCCCCTGTCAATAAAATATTGTACGAACGTCTTTGTGTGTTCTTATGTTAGAGTCTGAGGACATAGAGTGAAAGGGTGCAACGCTCTAATTTTATAAACTTTTAATAAACACATTTAAAAATACCATAAAGAAAGGATGGAGGAAGCCTAGGTGTATCTGTTTTCCTCATACCCAATTTTCTTTATTTACTTTTCAATAATATCCTTTTGCAAAAAATTGCATTCCCAACTATCGTTTCGTAATCACAGCCCGATTGAATGATAGGTTCACAACATATTCCCGGAAAAAAAGAACTTTATGTTGAGGATTTTTGTGAGAAAACAAAATCTTCTAAATTCTTTCGGGGATATTATCGAAGAGGCCATGGCCCGATTTGAACTTTCGTGTCAAGAAAGAAGAAAACATGGATTTGTTCGTTTGGATTCTGGATGAAGCAAATCGAAATATTTTCCTCTTAATCTTTTTTCTAGCCTCACCCCACTCCAAGTAATTTGCAGTGGGTATACTATCGAGAGAACTCATCGTTAAGCTCAGAAGAGCATACCTAAAAATTTTAATTTTCTAAAATTAAATTTCTATCCATTTACATACTCCACCGATTATTTAAATTTGATTTTCTTTAAAATGTTGGAATAAGTTTCAGTTCCAGATTAACGCGATCTCGAAATATGAAAGAAAGGCTTCCAAACCGTACTATCAAGTAGAGCATTTTAAAATGATTCCGACGGCTATGTAGCATTATTACTGCTGAAGCTTACTATTATATCTATGTATATCTACGAAACCTTTGGAAACAATTGGGACAAGATCTGAACGTCGAACAAGTCGCACGTACATACATACTTATACTAGTACGTGACATTTGTTGCACAGTTTTTAGGCTTTTTAGTAGAATAATATCAAGGCGTTTTAAAAAATTGGAGGAACATCTTATTTTGAAAAATACATTGTGGTCAGTAATGTTCGCTGTTCGTGAAGAAAAATT
Source organism: Beris morrisii (assembly GCA_951812415.1). Lineage (NCBI taxonomy): Eukaryota > Metazoa > Arthropoda > Insecta > Diptera > Stratiomyidae > Beris > Beris morrisii. The sequence continues at coordinate 31,751,620 of OX638310.1, forward strand.
TAATTTGACTTTAATTGAAGGCATTCCACTCAAAAATTCCCTATTTTTTAGACGAATTCGAAATGAAAGATACTTTATATACAAGCCTCCTAAATGATTCACTTATGGTATACGTAGATGATTCACTTATGAGTAGCAAAACAAAACGTTCAATGATTGAACATATACTTCACTTAAGTGAATCGTTAGTGATTCACTGCTATAAATCTTGAAGCAACACATTCTCGACTTATCGTATTCGATGCGAGAAACACGCAGCTTTTAAATCATGAAAATTACCACTCTGTCTTATTTATACTCACTATGATTCAACTACATATACCTATACTGACTTCTTTTGGAACCCAAAATGAAGTTCACATAAAAAGAATAGTGCTGATATTGAAAAAGATCTTATCGCAATTTTGGAACTTCATCAAAACTTTTGAAATTAAAGCAATATCGTTTAAATAAATTAGTTGGAGATATTATGGGGTATTCCCAGAAAAAATTTATTTATACTTTTATTATTTACTTCAGAAAAATAGCGCGTGTTGTCCACACAAATGAAAATACGGCAATTTATAATTCCGCTAGTCCGGAAAAAAAATAATTTCGATCGATTGATTCTTTGGTTTTAATACATAAATATTTAGATCTATTGAGTTGAATCAGCTTTTCACATCCACAAAAAGATTTAAAATTTTTTTTTGTAAACAATCATATTCTTGATAAAGATATCAAAGAAGTAAACATGTTCGGATAACAATAGGATAACAAACAGTAGTATGTATCTTGGCGTGCTTTTGATTTTTTTGTTTTTTGTTTTGCTTATTTTAATCGTGATTATGCCTCTCACTATCACAGATATAATAATAGATTTATAATAAATTTAAAACGCAAATCATAAAGCTATGTTACTCAGATAATCTGAATCTCCATTGTTAAGTAATGAAACATTTAATTTTTAATAATATTTCCTTAGATTTATAGTGGGTTATTTATTATAACCAGTAGCGTTGCTAGAGAAAGGTTAAGGAGTCAATCGGCTTAAAAAAAAATTTCTGTAATTATCGAATATTACAAAATATTTTTTAAATTAACTTAGTGGACGAAAAGAATTAAATCTATGGTCACAGGGAATAACTTATATGTTATTTGATCACTGAGATGTCAACAAATTTAATTTTTTCACAAAAACTGGATTTACAGGAATAGTTCAATAGTAAAAATAGCAAAAAAGTGCTGCCCTGAATAGTTTCGTTTTTAGACTTACCTACTTATTCCCTGTGGTCACAGAAATATATCACATATAAAAAAAAATCATCTCTGTCTGAATGTTTCAATATTTTCAACTGAAGGGCTATTGAAACAATTTTAATTGAATTTTTTTGATACATATCTAATTTAAAAGATGTGCTACTTTATATCATCCATTATGATTCGCATTAAGGCATAGATTTCATACAAACTGACATTAAGTGTCCGAACTCTTTCCACTAGCTGTACATAGATAAATGCGAATTGTTTACATAAATTCCAGTGAACTGACTACGTAATCGGCGAACCATTCCTTATTGTTTGTGTGCAAGTGCAAGTAGGTTTTATGGTATAAAATATTTATTCTTACAAGTATTCCTTAATATTTCATTAATTATTTACTTACATTTTGTTTTGTCATAAGTAGTGTTAATGTTTTCAATTTCTAAGCATTTTTTGTTGACTACTTTTTTTTAAGTAAAAATGGTAACCAAACGGTTTGTTCTACTTCCAATGTTGTTACTGGCAACCTTCTTCAAATCCATGAGGTCATTAATTACCTTCGAATACCAAGCATAGACTTGTATAAAAGGGTATGAGAATTTCGCCGAAATGAGTGCTAGCGAGCAGTCATCTACCATCCCAAGGTTCGTGGGTTCAAATCACACTCAAGATAAGGTCCGTTTTCATACATATATCCAATTCCAAAAGTCACATGGCTAACAAGCTAGTCTAAGTCTGGGCTTAGATTTTAAAAATACATTAAAGTTATTTCATAAACACAGCCCAGCAGGTTAATATTAAAATCTAATGCATTTGGTGTTATTTATTGCAAGGCAGTCCAACCGTATATGACTCTACAGACTCACCATTTATTAAAATTTTATTTTTAACTCAATTCTTTGCTCCCCGAGTCTATTGTCTTTTAAGCGCCACTGGAAATATCGGCAGTGAAAATTATAACTTTAACAAATTTTGGATACAACTCGGGCGAAAACAGTTTTTGATGTTAAGAATATTTAGCTGAATTCTTTTTAAAACAAAAGCTTGGTCTTGTGACATAGCTAGCTTGTCAGGTTCGGGTCTTAGGTTCTTTGCAATGGAATTATGAACGCTTATTCCTGCCAATTAAAAGTTTATCCAGCTCTGCATATTATGCAACTATCTAAGCAAGTGATTCTTAGAGGTTTGATAGATTGAGGTATTCCCATATTTATCCACTACCTAATACAATAGAATTTTATCTTGCCATTCAAACCAAAATTAAATATTTATTTGAGTACGAAATGTCGCTTTTCAAAATATCGTATAAATAAAAATCTCGTGTTTTTAAAATCCCGCTGAATTAGTGACGCTGGTAGGAAAGAAGAAAGCAACACCACGAAATTTTTCCTAGGTGCGCTACTGAGATTGAGACTATATTGAAGCTGGCAGAATGCTTATTTGCATTTCAGAATAATTCGTTGTTGTTGTTAAGAATTTTGAAGAAGGGAAGAAGATTCTAAATGTGGATAGACCTGCGGGCAGTAAATCATCTGTTTTTGTTGGTTATTACTAAAATCGGACCATGCAGAATTGCATTTATATCTTATAATAGGTAGCAGTCCAAAGTTAGTACCGAATCGAGCAACGACCGCAAGCTACAACTACCGGTAAAGGGCAATTATTTACAATCTAGTAACACCTTGATATTTTGTTGAACTTCTTATTTTATAAATTTTAAGATCGTCTCCATATAGGAGAAAATGTACTTCATTAATAAATAATATGTTTCATTAATAAAAATAAGGAATAAGGTAGGACCAACATGTGAACCTTGTGGTACATCAGATTTTACGACAAAAGGCTCCGATTTGGCAGTTTTAATGTTCACAACAAGTCCGATGAGGAAAGCAGTCTAGTATCCAGTAGGAACCAAAAACAACTAATTTTTCGATCTTTGAAATGAGAGTGGAATGATCGACTTTATCGGAAACCATTGGGAAATACGTACAAATCGAATGAAACTGAGTATTTCATTCTATTGCATTGTTAATCATTTCAATGTATGGCAAGAGATCATACATTTCCTTTTTGAAAAACTATGTTGATGAGGAGTGATTTAATTTCTAAACAGAGGTGCTAGTTTGTTTGTGAGAATAGCATCAAAAATCTTAGCGATTATATATAGAATGAATAGTTATGAGTCTATAATTGATCATTGCGGTTCTTATCACCAACTTGTGAAATGGAGTGATTTAAGAAGTTTTCCACGTCGCAGGAAATTGAACCAACCCCGAAATATTTCCTAGTGGCATTCACCAAATCCAAACAAAGTTTGTTAACCAATGTTTGATGAAACAAGATATTATGTTCATGGAATAACTTCTTTTCATAATTTTACGTTTCGCTTTCAGAGGTGTCTATGAAGACCATATCCGCGTTTTAAGAACGATTATGAACCCGATCATCCCATAATTTAAATTTCACATTCTAGTCCATTTCGACGACCACTTTTGCCTTTAGTCATTTATTGAATTATTTCTTCACAGATTTGATTTCTTTCGAGGGAAATACATCGGTTGGAAGAATTCAGTGCGACATAATTTAAGCTTAAACGAATGTTTCGTTAAGATACCAAAGGTAAGTCATATCCTGAAAGTCTTAACGTTTAAATTAAAATTAAATAAATTTTTTAGACAATGGGACTTGGAAAGCCCGGCAAAGGACATTACTGGACAATCGATCAGAAGTCTGAGTACATGTTCGAGGATGAGAGCAGCTTACGAAGACGACCCCGTGGATTTCGAAGAAAACATCAAATTAAATCGTACTCGATGCCCAACGGATATTTCGGTGAACCGAACGTCTATACCAGTAGTACAGGATCGTTACCGGTTAGACTACACGAGGAGGAAACTCTTAATTTTGTTCTCTAAAACTCCTTTTTTCCCATTACTCGCACACAGGATATCCCGAACGGCTACGCTACGCAAACATATGCCTGCGATTATCACCCGGTCAGTAGTTACTCGGAAAGTTGGGTGCATAATACGACTCCGCTCCCACAGTACTCGCACTTAACGCACAGCTCGATTCAGAATAGTACGCCGCCGCCGTCAGTTCAAAGCGCTAATCCTAGTCTAGATTATGGAAACTACCAGTATAATGGCGGTCATTACAGCCCTAACACAGACAATGGTGAGTAGTTGGTCATTTGTACTTTTATGTAACAAGAAACCGATGTGATATGAACCCGATCACCACATGTTGCTTTTACGGTTTTATTACGTTCAAGTAGAGTTTTGTTTGCCGACATATCGCTTTGGCGCTTTGTTCATGTCTCAATAAACCAGATTTACAACGCAACTGAGTTGAAAATGTATTTGCATAGGAACGTACCCCGGAGCCACCACATGTTTTACAAATAAATTCTTAAAGCTGAGGAGTTACAGAAGTAATTGTGTCCTTGTACATGAAGAAAATTGAAAACTATGCAAGAATGTAGTAGCTAGTAGCACAACAAATTTAATCGCTATTTGAAACACGCAGGGGTAGATGTAACTAGTGCAGAGTAAGGGTAGTAAACTAGCAATGCACTCATCCCGCCCCAGAAATTTGCGGAGTTGCTTTTACCCCGTGAGCGAAAAATCCCAAAAATTTTTAAAATCCTGAAATCCCGTAGATTAAAGATCGCATAAGCACAAACTCCCAAGCAATCTCACGTAAAGACAGAAATCTAAAAAATTAAATTGCTTTTCCTAAATACCAGCCATTACAATAAAAAAGCAATTCAAAATTTTAAATTTTTTTAATTGATGTTCACAATGAAACAAATAAGAGAAAGTAAATTATTAATATTAGTAAAGAATAATACGCTTCAATTATTCTAATTTTTGATCTTGCATTTTGAAAGACGAAATTTAGAAGCTCTTTGGCCATTATCTTAGTGGTCAGTAGAAGGTAATTTCTTTACTACATTTATTGTATCGAAAATGATTAAAATAGTCTGAAAGAAATACAATTCCAACGTGGTCTGAATTTAGACGGACTTTACCAGAAATTTTAATAGGTACAATTTTAGAGGATATTCAGGTGGTCATTTCGAAAATACATGCAACAACTGGAAGTATAGACAAAAATTCAAATCCAATGTCCTCAGAATGGTGAAGTCTAACCCAAAAATCTCGGTGCAAATTAAGATTTGAATTAAAATAGTATTTCGTAGTGTAATGTATTCGAAAACCTAATCAAATTAAATGCGAAAATGTAATCCTACTTCCAAGAAATCAAATCATTTTTGGAAAATGAAAATGGTGATCTGGGATGGTTGTAATTATGCAGTTATTTTAAGTGGAAATTGTGGATCTTAAATTTGTAAGAGGGTGCTCGTTAAAAATCTATTTCGTATCCGTACTCGTGCTAAGGGGCTAAGTACGCTAAAAAAAAGGGGAAAAAATATTTAATTTTTTAAAATTTCAATTCATAGTGTACAAAAGTTATCTTAGACACAGCATACACTGAACAAAAAGATTGGGCGAAATTTGTTGCATGAAATTCCTCGAAATCTAATTCATTATACATCCCCTTCATCATCACCAATGGCGCGATAGCCTAAATTGGACCCTGGACTGTATACATCCCCTTCGACGTCTAGATTATGTGGACTATTCCACTTTGACGTCTAAATTTAGCTATTTAAACGGCTACGTGATGTCAACATAGACGTATACATAGATGTAAACCTAGACGTAGATGTAGACGTAGACCTAGCCGTAGACGCCGACGTAGACGTAGACTTAGAGGTAGACGTAGACGTAGAGGTTAGGCCAACGGAATAGTAACCTGCACCGCAACTGAACGTTAAAGTCGTCCTTCTATCCAAAAAGTAATGAAGTTTCGCCCAAACTGTTAGCAGTTTTTGTTCTGCATAGTGCACTTATTGATATAAATATTTTAAGGGTATGTACAGAGTTAAGACCATCTCTGCCATAAGCAGTTCCAGAACTATTTCGTAGAGATGTGTGTATTGGCACCTAATTATTTTCAGCTTGTCCTACCAGAGCCGTGCGCGAAAGGGGTAGTAAACCATATACTGTGAAACCTGAAAAGTACCCTGCATATTTTTTTTTTAAATATATGTTACTATACGGAGTTCTGTACTAGTATAGCAATTGTCTGAACTATCAAAAGCCTTCTTCATGTGGTCAAACTCTATACCAATTTTAGTATCCTTTAGAGCCGTTAACCATTAGAATTAAGTTCCAAGTGGTATTCTTAATATATGACCAAAGACCAATTAATAACGAATTTTCTAATGCTCTTCTCAACGACTACGTGCGACACTGAAGTAGGTCAGCCGACTAAAAAAATTGATCACTAAAGTTTCCGATGGTTTAAATTATTGCCTGAGCACTAGAACAAAATCAGACTAGTTCATAAGTGGGTGCACGTCTACAAATTCTCGAATAAAAACCACTTGTCTTCGGTTGAATGACGCGACATTGATCCTCATCAGTCACACGCACAACGCACTTATAAAATAGATGACGATTTTTTCTCTTCCTCAAAATTAGGATTTTTCAACCGAACATGAACATTTTATGTGAACATTATCTTCCACATGTGATTAAGAACGAATAGAATAATAAATATTAAAATTTTAAGTGAGCTTTAATTAGTCAATTAGAACACTCTGAAAGATTATTTATTGTAACGGCCATCGATGCAGGGGCGTACGTGGGAATTTTTGATGGAAACGGGGGTCAAAACCACCTCCTATTGGAAAATAAGTAACTAATTTGTATTTTTATTCGTTACTCTAGACAGGCTTTTTTCGCCAGTATGTAATTTTTTATGATAACCCTTTTGTAGTTTTTCAAATTTGAAAAGACCCATTTTGACGCAAAGCATAAACTATTAAAAAGTAATAGTACTATTTTGCTCTCACTTTTCTTAAATGTGCAGGGAAAAAGGAAATCTCAATTTCCTTTTACTGGTTTATCCACAATAATAATAAAAACCTGAGTGTATTCGGTTTGCAACCTTTTTTCAAAAAAAAATTGTAACGTTAATGTTAATAAATCTTAACAATAATTGGATAGATTAGAAGTGATTATATGTTTTATGTTTTAAATTGTAGCCTTTGCTGTTTACAGGTTACACTTAGCTCCAAGAGTATTTCTTGACTTAGCTAACTTTACTGTAACCGCATCTCTGCAAATTACAGAACTTATTAGGCGGTTTGATCACTCGTTGAATATCCTTTTTGGGTAGTTCTCCTTCGCGAGTTTTTCGGTCGAGGAAACATCTTTGGCTTCATCAATGTTTGACCGATATATTAGTACCGATATATTAGTACCTCTCTATCTTTTACTGTCGAAATCTCCTCCTTTCACATCCTTTTCAGACCCATCACAGCAAAATTCTAACGTCTCTTCTTATTTTCGCCAATTTTAAGTAATCGCGGTGTGCCACTGCCTAGATCCATGTTCGGGGTTTCTGCTCATTTATTTTCTGCCCGGCCTACTTACGTTAAGGAAAGAGCGGAATTTTTACTCTAACTTGTTAGTATTACACTGTATGCCACGCTGTCAAATATTTGATTGTTTCCCCTGGCGAATGCTGTAAGATTTTTGTTTTTGCTCTACACAAAGTCAATTTTGACGACAAAAATTTGACAGAACTTGTTGTAAAATTTTGTTAGTCAAATATTTGACAGCATGGCATACAGTTAAATACTAGCTTTAGCGTTCGAACGATTGTGCTTCGATTTTTGAAGATCAGTTGAATTTTTTTAGGAACTTAGTAACTCGACCAAAACGAATAATTTAAAAGCTATAAAACAGTAATACGATAACAGATTTGGACAATCAACAAAATCCTATTTATATAACTGAGAAATCTTAAAGATCGACGAAAGACTGCACTGATCACATGGACAGGCGTCAGACCCAAAAAGTGGCTAAGAGCCCGATTTTATTTCTAGAGGTTCCGTACGTGTGGTGGAGGTCCCCATTAGATTTTGACTTAGCTCAATTTCCACTTAGCATTTATCGAATTTGTCAGAAGTGCTGACAGTTTTTATTTACTGGAGAAGAGAAATAGGTTCTCTAGTTTCTACGCAGTGAATTCAACTCTATACTCTTGTGTGCATTTAATCCATCGGCCTGATTAATTTTTTTTTAAGTGGATAATTAATAAACACTGTTTGTTTTTTAATTCAATGAACTCTGTAATAAGATGATTATCAAGTTCAGTCTTATACCTTTTATACCGATGCTTCTTTGGTGATCAATTTCACGGTTTCGAATATCGATTTTATTAATTTTTACGATACATTTCTGATAAAGAGAAGAAGCGATCGTCTTCAGTTTTTTGTTCAATTGCAATTTACGTAGATATGAAAACTGAAAGTTGAAATTTAATACGGAGTTTTGATGTATAAATTATATATTGATTTTGAAATGAATGTTTAATCGAACTGTTTCCAACTTATCACTTTACTCGGTCTTGTTTTATAGACTAAAGACTACATCAGCAAAAACAGGTTAAACGCACCATACTTGTTATATTACCCAAAAAAACATATTTTACAAGAAAAGTCGATTGTAATTTTTTTTTGTTTTCAGGTTTGCGATCGATGACTTTCTCACAAATAACGACTTTATCGCCGGTAACACACATGTCTGGTACAGGTACAAGTGGAGTACTGATGGATCGAAAATCAGGCTATTCAACACCTTTGACTCCACCAGTTTCGATTCCAACGCCGCCGCTTCATCAAACCAATAACTCTTCCACATATTTTGATTTAAAGTATTCTAATTAATATAATATTTATATTAGATCTTTTTGATCATAATCTGCAGCGCTCTCCTTTGTTAATGCGACACGCTAAACTTAATATTAATCTTTAGCTTACGGTGTTATTTAATAAAATTATTTTGAAGTAGGGTACCTACACTTTCTTAAGAAACAATAGAGCGTTTCTACATTTTTTCTGTATAGATGTTTTGGTGTGAACATGAAAAACTAAGAGAACAAGACAAAAAATAACAATAAAGCGCCGAAAGAATAGATCTTACCAGATTTACTATTGTCGCGTTGGATGACTTTTTAATATGTCGTTTAACGAAAAAGCTAGTCATTTTCACTGTAGGAGAAATTCGTTGAATATCCTGCACCTTTTGTGGTGACTAGCTGGTAAAAAATAAAAGTGATGGAAAAAAATGCTTAAAATTTAGCTGCTTTCGCAGCTCTAGCAAAAAAAAATCCATTCTCGTTAAATACGAAAAGAAAAAGTAAATTTCTCGTGGATCTAATAATTATTGTATGACACCCACGTCGAGTGAGTTAACTCGACTCAAGTCGACTCACATTTGAAGTCAACTCTATCTAAAGTCGGTATTATGAGACTCGGCACGTAGAAACTCACTTTAATTGCAGCAGTCGACTTAATTCGACGTTTCATTAGAGTAAAAATTCACTCTATCGACTCCCAACATATTCGGGCCTATTACGAAACTCGAGTCGACTGAGTAACTCCACTAACATTTGAAGTCGACTCGAGCTAAGGTTGGTATTATGAAACTCGACACTTGGAAAATCACTTCATTTCCAGCAGTCGAGTGAATTTAACATTTCTTTCGAGTTAATACTCACTCGATCGACTGTCATGATATGCAGTTCTTTTTACTCACATTTTTTGTCGACTTAAAGTCGAGTGAAAGTCGACAAGTAGTCACTCGGTCGAGTTTCATAATTGCAGAATGTAGATAAGTTTTTTGATCGAGTCTAGTTTTGTAATAGGCCAGTATTTTTGAACTACTTTACACCCAGCGACCGATTAAAGTGATGTGATACCGCTGAAATTGGTTGGTGGGTGGAAACATGCATTCTAATTAGCTCTGATCGCGTCGCATCGCTTAACACGCGCGCGTCGCGTTCACTATAATGTCACCAATCCTTCATCGATCTATATCTTCTCGCTGGAAAATTGAATACTGATTCAAATTTCTTTCATAGTTTTTTTCCGCAACGTACATGTGAATGTATTATAACTCCATAATTAATAACAATAAATTGATACTCTACACAATACCCATAAACCCAAATAATAAATTGTATTAAATTTCCATGGAAATCTAATTCCATTTGGCACAATCGTCATAATGAACAATTTGGCAGTACCAAGTCTCCAAGTTTGTGCTATGAATTATGATTTGTAATCAAAATTGTTATAAAGGTTTCAAGACAGAGGTTTAGGTAAGTTACTTTCCAATTTTGTTTTTAATTTAGTGCACAATAAATCAATTCTAAATAGCAAAAAAAAAAATTTGTTTGTGTTTTTCATAAATAAGGTTTTGAAGTTTTTTTATAATATAAAATTATTCCTTGTTTTGTTCACGGTTATATCGGTTTTCTATTTTTAAAAAACAGGTTTAAAGCGGTTTGTTTCTGGCTTAAAATATTTCGGCTGTAGTATACTTGTACCTTCCTAACTAACGTAACTGTAATTGTATAATCCTACTAAGTATTTGTGCTAATGAGTGGAGCGGAGCGTTTTTTACAATTTTACTGAACTTTAAAAATAGTTAAAGCCTTCTCAATTTTAAATGACGAGACCACAATTTCTATTTATCTTCAAATAAAGAATTCCAGAGTTTCGAGGTATTGTACTTGTGTTGATCCTCGACGGCATTCCACCTTTTTGAAACTAAAGTTTATAAGAGGCATATAAAAGTTATTCAGTTTGTTCGGATTTTACTAAAAGTCGTGTTCTAAATTTTTTTCTTTATTTAAAAAAAAATTAAGTTAAATTGTTTAAGTGGATGTCCTCGTGTGTTGTCAAAATGATATTAAATTGTGCTTACTATAAAATTAGATAGTTCCAAAAATTCCATTTTATTGAATAAATTTTAATTTAATTAAATAAAAATTTCAGGAAATAAACAGAAACTTTCTGAACTAAAAATCAGAGAAAAATAGCCAAACAATTTGTATGGAAAGTTGGAGTTGTTCATGTTTTGAAAAATTATCAGGAAAAGTAGGTTGTCCTGATTTCTTTTAGAGGATTTTGTATTTTGAAATTTCGGTGTATTTTCATAATCAAAAAGACCTAAGAAGCCGAGAAAGTGGTGTAAAATGACTTCAACTTCACACCGGGTACCAAAAATAGTGTTTTATTTTATTAAGCAACAAACACCGGTTACTAATGAAGCTGTTAGTATTCACTCAAAAAAGGAGATTACTCGTAAGTTCCTTTTAAGGGACGCAGTGTAACGCAAAAACTAGTGTGATATATTTTTTGGGGTACGCTCAGGTGATTAGAAATGTGATTTTTTATATCCAATCTACTAATTTGTGCGTTGCCTGCGAAATTAAAAATCATTTCATCTTGAATCGATGGCTGCACATTGAACTACCTTCTCCGTTCTTCAGCGGAAACTTCTATTTCTCTTTGTCTAAACTAGGGAGGAAACATTACCATGTGGGGCTAAAGGAATATTTTTAATATAAAATGAGTAGTTCTCTCTAGGGCAATATATGCCGTAGCCCATTTTACGACTATCGACTCTAGTGTGGAAAGACTAACTCTAACATTAATCTACTTCTTACGATTATTATAAATAATATATATCAAGTTTTTACTGTTTGCGTGACTTTCAATACGAAAATACAAACTATGTCCAGCTCGTCAATCGAGGTTAGAAAATATAATGGAAAAAGTGATTGATGTGGTGAATCATTTTGATCTCGTCACTTTAAAGACTTGTCTATGATCTAATGTACCCAGGACAATCTGACAAGGGCGCCCTTAGAGGGGAGAAGAGGAGGCACTTGCCCCACTTTTATTTTACTAATATGAAACATATTACCATAGAAAGAAGGTAAATTTTCCAGCAAAATTTTATGTACATCTTCATTTATTCCCTTCATATTCGCTATAAAATTTTAACTCACTTCTGGTTCTGTAGTTGGTCATACTCATAGTATTAGCAAAAGTATTACTGCTTCAATAGTAAGCTATGTCTACGTCTTGTTTTAATAGTTTATGACTTCAAGCATAGGAAGTTCAAGTCACAATTAAATTTCAATTGGTGACTAGGCTTAGCTTGTGCAGTTTTACGACAGCTACACTTGAAACTTTTTTTATTGTGTATGTTAAGGACTTTTCTGCGATCAACATAACAATTAATACACCGAACTTCCCACCCGTTCCGAATTTTCTCCAAACTTATTCACGAAAAATGCAACTTTTTATTTAAAACGCTCTCGAATTGTCGCTTGTTCGGAAAAAAATTAAAACATTCGCCTCCACTCTTAAAGAATTTCGTATGGTAGCAACTAGAATCAATGCCTGAATTTTATCTGTTTTGTTTCTGTACCTAGTAATTACTGGTGATTATATTATACGAGGGCGGATTGATAATGACGTGCAAAAATTGAGCAAACATAATTTTATCCGGAAAAGTTTATTTTATTTTTCAACGTAGTCTCCTTTTAGCTCGATACACTTAGTCCAGCGTTTTTCCAATTTTTTGATCCCTTCCAAATAATATGATTTGTCCAACCCTTCAAAATAGGCGTTGGTTTCACTTATGACGTCAGTATTCGTGGTAAATCTCTTTCCAGCAAGCCATTTTTTCAAGTCTGGAAATAATAAAAAGTCGCAGGGTGCCAAATCTGGAGAATACGGTGGGTGAGGGAGCAATTCGTACCGTAATTCAAACAGTTTTGCCGATGCAACAACGGACGTGTGAAACAACACTTTTTTCTTCGCCAAATGAAGCCGTTTTGCCTTGATTTCAACATCCAATGAAACCAATACCTCAGAATAATATGCTCCCGTCATTGTTTTTCCTTTCTCCAAGTAGCCGATGAATATCATTCCATTGGAATCCCAAAAAACTGTCGCCATAACCTTTCCAGCCGATAGAACGGTTTTGCCTTCTTCGGTGCGCTTGAACCGACATCCTTCCATTGTTTTGACTGTTGTTTGGTTTCTGGAGTGTAGTGGTGAATCCATGCTTCATCAACAGTTACGAATCAACGAAAAAATTCATTTGTATTACGTTAAAACAGTTGCAAACCGTGCTGCGAAGTTGTCACACGATTGCGTTATTAGTCGATTGTGAGCAAACGCGGCAGCCATCTTGCGGATAGCTTTCTCATGTCCAAATGGTTTTTCAAAATATTCCAAACACGTTCAAATGAGATGCTTACTACGTTAACTATCTCACGCACTTTTACTCGACGATCTTCCATCACGATATCATGGATTTTATCGATCATTTCTGGCGTGGTGACCTCATTTGGACGACCTGGACTTGGTATGGTTTCTGTGCTCGTACGACCACACTTGAATTCAGAAAACCATTTGTAAATCATTTGGATCGATGGTGCAGAGTCCCCATAATGCTTACCTAATTTTTCTTTGGTTACTTTAGCTGTTTTCCCTTTTAAAAAATTGTGTTTAATCAACACACGAAATTCACTTTTATCCATTTTCAACAATTTTTGTAAGTCGACTTGCTTAGACGGCTGCTTCTCGAAAACTAAACAAGGTATCAGGCTTAAACTTTGCAGGTAATCTATTTAAGGATGGTCCAGGTAAAAAAAAATAACGAATTCCTTACCTGCCCACTCCTTCTTGATTTTTGCACGTCATTATCAATCCGCCCTCGTATAATACAATTTTTTTAAATTCGTTTCTATGGACGTATGGTCAATTTTGTAATAAAATAAGTGTAACTACGTGGTTAAAAGTTTATCTTACTAATGAATTCAAAGGAAAATTTGTATTTTTTTCATTAAAATCTTCATATTTTCTTCATCTCCAGGGGTGTTCGCATTTTATAGATTCGACAAGACAGGCATAGCGATTCTTGTTTGAACAAAATTCATATCGACGCTTGAATGGCAAAAGGACATAAGCGAGAATTTTTGTAAAATTGAGTTACATAAACATCTCTTTCTTTATTCTTTTGTGACCATATATTATAACTACTAATAGTTTAGAAACTTATACACACCTTTATTAAGAGAATATAAAGAGTAGGTACAAAAGTTTAAAATTCCATCAAAAGTTGATCTTTAATGAATTTTTGATAGGAATTTTCAACTTCAATTAGCAATCCTGTAAAATTTGCATTATGCCGCATATCCCCTTTGGCTTTGCCAGCATCGATATATTGCAGTTTCCAACTTCACCTCACAAGCTCTGCCCCTCCTTACAAAATTCCGAGGTGCCCATGCAATCTGATAAAAGCGAAACCGTTTCTTTAATAAAACAAAATTTCATTAAATATAACAATACGTTTCTAGCACCTTTTCCCGCGGTACATTGGGGCGAAAAGGGTTTCGCTTCTTTGATCAAATTATTTTGTTTTTCGAAGCGAAAAATTTTTTTTTATAAGTCCTCTTTACGCCCACAACCTCGACATTTTACACCACCCTCCCCTACACTCCAAGGGACAAATGTTGGTTAACGATGACTCAAAAACGCGATCGTTGATTTAAATATTTTTCTTGGTATTTTTACATCCCATTTTATTACCTTTAAATTTAAGGTAATTTCATCTCGCAATCTTAACTAATTTAGAAGTTATTCACATTTAACTAAAACAATTTCCTCACCGGGGTAATTCCTTATTTTTACCAAAGTGTAATTAGGAACCTATTGTTCAGTAATAAAAAAAATGCCTCCATTAAGAAGATATATAGCGATTTTAATGATTAAAAATTTGTATAACGTTCTTTTTATTTACATTTTTATTGTTATATGTATTATTAAAAAAACTTTCCTTTTTCAATAAAATAAAGAAAATTTGTGTTGCTGTTGTGATTGAACTGTTCAATTGCGAACATTTGTGTTCATCGGCAATTCAATACTGAAAATATAAAATAACTAAATTTAAATTATTTACAGATTTGACCACAATTGGATCCCGATTCGAATTCAAGCTGTAGATACATAGTCCGAAAAACACTAAAATGACTGGAACAGGAGCTGTATATATTCGGAAATTGACTGAAACTTTTGAAGGTGGAATACTGACCGCATCCTACAAATGTACCCTGAAAAACTACTATGCGTTCTTGGAATCATCGAATCGCCGCCAATGCTTCAACACAAGAGTAAACATCGGTGATGTGATCAACATGAATCTGATGATCTATCCAACGGGAAGCACCCGGGAATACGATGACTGCCTTTCGGTATTCATTAAAACTGGGATGGCGCTGTACACAAAACTCGATATCACTGTGATCGACGAGTTGTTTGATACGAAAATGATGAGTTATAGCAACTGCTTTGAACTAACATATCCGGGCGCGCCTTCTGGTGAGGATGAGGTGATTAGTGGTCAGTTGTGCCGGAGCGACGAAGAAACCTTCTTATCAAACGGTTCCCTCATTATCGTAGTCGATATTAAAATCCATTTTGGGATGATGACACCTCCTTATCTACGGACCATGTGCTTCCGGGAGCTCTTTCGAACTCACGGTTTCGGTGATACAACGATAGTCGTTGACAACGCAACGTTTCGGGCAGAGAGTTTAGTTTTAATAGCAGGAAAGCCGAGCTTGTTCGTTCCGCTACTACTGGACAATTTTGGCAATGAAAATACAATACACATACCAAACCTTAGTAGGTCCCAACTTGAAGCCATTTTAATTGAATGTTATTTACGTTACGGTGAGGTGCCAGTCGAAATTGATTTCTAGTGCTGTAAGTGTAAAAGATCCCTGGTGCAACCATAAAATAAAGTTTATTACGTGTAGGTAGACTTTTCCATTCCATTTTGTTTTTTCAAACTTTTTGATGTACAGGAAAATCTCGATTTTAGAATTGTTAAAATATCCAAAAAACAAAAAGATTCGGAATTACATCGTAAAGATATCTTCCCAAGATATAATCTATTGCGCGATATTTTTATCTTTTCGATTGCGATAACACTGCATCTACAATTGCTGATAGATCTTGTAAGATTATCATCAACTATGTTGTGTTAAAAATGTATGTAAAAAAAATATTTGTGTATTTCGTTTGATTATCGTCGCTATGAAAGCGAATCTTTTAATAGTAAGATATAAAAGATTTATAAGATTGTCAATTTATCGAGTAAATGATATCCCATCTTAATATCTGTTCAGTTATGTTGAAGGTATCGGGTGTGCGATATCCTTTTCAGATCGTGCATGCGATATCTTATCGTTCTCGACCAGAGAAAAGAATTTTACAAGATTAACAAGTATTTTGGCAAAACAACTAAAAATCAATTTTGTTGGAAATGTATGCTACTTTTAATAAAAGTATTTTGTATTATTATTAACTGGACCGAAAAAGTAAATAAAAAAAAAATCACTACACAGAAAGAAAGGTGTAGTGTAAGCCAACAAAATTTTACTGGATTTTATTTTTAACTTGAAAATGAGATGGGTTTTAACCAAAAAAAATATTTTACAGATTCCAATGATCAAGATCTTGAACAGCTGCTTACGTAAAAAAATAGAAAATAAAATTGATTTAACAGGATATTTTGATTTATTGATTGAATGTGAGTGAGACTTATGAAGGTAAAGAATTAGTATTTAATATGGAATGTTGAAAACGAAAGAATAACAACCAATTACGGATTAAATACCGCCTCCTGGTTATTCTTTAGGTTATAAGTCGCATAGTAACCTACACCGCATCTCCACGTTAAACGCGTTTCGGACTTCTATCCAAAAAATAATAAAGTTGCACCTAGACTGTTGGCAGATTTTTTTATTTATCTGCGTATTTTTCCGTTTTTAACAAAAACAAAAGGGAGAAAATATCGCCACATGCCTTTAGGGGTTGAATATCAAAACATTCTGAAACCGATTTTTAGGCGATTATATAGAAAGCCCGCTAAAGTAAAAAACAATTCGATATCTCATCAGACCTAAGTGATATTTCGGAATTCGTAAAAACATACACATCCATTTTACACCCTCTTAGTGATTGGATATCGCAATATTCTGCCATTAAATTTACATCATTATATACAAAGCCCATAGAAGTAAAAGCGAATTTGAGTTCATTAAGCCTAATAGATTTGTCGAAATTCGTGAAAACTTGAACAATAACCCTACACCTCCAGGAGGGTTTCCCGCGATTATATTTAAAGCCTTTATAAGTGAAAGTGAATTCGACATCTCATTAGACATAAGAAATATATCGAAATTCGTGAAAATGTACACAACCGTAGACTTTGAATATCGAAAAATTTGGAAAAACTTTTCTAGGCGTTTTATAAAGAGCCCGCAGAAGCAAAATTAGTTTCATAACTCAAGATGCCTAAAAGATATAACGAAATTCGTGAAAATGTGGAATGAAATCTCATTTTTTTTTGCTTTAAATATTTCTGTAGTACATCTACATATACATAATAAGCTTCAACTTTCTAGCATAAGCCGTTTCTAAGATATAAAAACCACTCTCCATCCATGTATCTTGCTACCCGTATCAAAATTTTTATTTTTCTAGGATGCTTTTGTAGTGGCTCTATGTACTCATCACTTTTTAGCTTTCTATCCTTAGCGGTTTTGGAGAATTCAAAATCGAACTCACCATCACCCACTATACCTGCACCCTCAAAAATTTGTTCAACTAAAGGTTTATACTGTGCCTAGCTCCAGTAAAATTTTGAAGATCATTATCTGGTACGGTTCTTGAGATATAAAAATTTAGTTTTCTGTGCTCCATCTCCCCTCTCAAAAACTTTACAGAAACCAAATTCTGGTTTCCTAGTACAATTGGATCTGTAGATATTGTAATCCAAAGTTTTTCGGCCACCACCCCCACACCCCACCTTTCCCCTTCAAAATGTTAGCTCTTGTCTAGGCTCCTAGTATTCCTTGAGACAACCACAAAATTTCAACCCTCTGCCATCAACCGTTCAGGAAATATGGATTTTAGAATGTTTCATTGCCAGCTTTTGAGCATTTTGGATGTATTGTATTTCCCCACTCCCATACCCCTCAACCAGTAGTGACCATTTTTTTGCAAATGTGTTCACTATCATAGTTCTACCTAAGGTTTAAGTTTCAGCCTCCTAGCATAAGCGGTTTCTGAGATCTAGACAGCAAAATTTTTTCGTCTAAAACGCTCTCACACCTCCCCCTCACAACCCCGACCACCCTAAAACATACCGCTGGTAGAGGTTCACCCAATCTACCCACCGACAAATTTTTAACTTAATATATCAACGCTATCCGCCTTCAAACGCTTTTGCGTCCGGCGTCTACGTCGTACAGACGGATATTTTTTTTTCTTTTTTGGCTTTTTCCTAAAACATAAAAATATAATATTTTAGGGTTGTAAATTTTTTTTAATTTTAGGTCAATCACAATACTTTATTATTAAAAAATAATAAAGTAAAACTATCACAGTGAAAACGGGGGCTTAAGTTTTTCAGTTATATTTTGAAAAGTACTGTACAATTGACTTAATGTGGTTCGGAACCACGATGGAAAATTTAAGCGAGTCGTTTCTAAAGTTCAACTCAGTCACGGTAGATGGCACAGAATGTGATTTTGGTGGGTATCTTGGATAAACGTTGGTATGAAAACTCAATTGAACACTTCAATAGAAATTGATTGCTGCGTGTGCCATTACCCCTTCTTCACTCCGTTCACCACTTCTGGATAAGTTTTCTAAAATCTCAACAAAATCTCCCATCCCGAGAGGAATTCGAGGAACCGCCGATGAATAAGTTGGCACTCAAACCTCCTTAAGTACGATTAACGCAGGGAACCGCTACCCTCATCGCGTCGGTCGTTTCGACTTTATGCCCAAAATGGTTCTGAGCTGTGCTGTTTATTTGTGGTCAATTTTGTGTGTTTTACTAATTTAAATTTTTCACTTTATTGCAGCTAGCAGGACTTAAATCTGGTTATGGCGGGGTAGTGAATGGAGAAGCGCCGGAATCTTCTTGTTTTTACTACATCTATTATGAAAATAAAATGTATGTTTAGATCCAAACCTGCTTCTTCGCTATGAGTTCATTGAGTTAGCACTTGGGAGCAATAGACACCAAATCTGCTTTGCGTTTCTGGGAAATCCCCGGATGTTCTTTTTATTTTAACGATTCTTGAGATCCAAAAAACAAAATCTGTTGGCGCCCACACTTTTCCTTGAATTTCAGAATTGAAGGTCACATTTACCATTAATTTCTTCTTGAAAGGTATCTTCATGTGGATTCACAACAACAAGTTCCTCAACTGACTGAATAACCTTCCCAAGTGCATATTTAAGATGTGGTAAAAATTTTTCTGGAAAAAGTAAATCATCATCGCAGAATTTACCCTTACCAAATGGGGATTGAGAGGAGTCATAAATCTGAAGTGAATTGGTGTGAAACCTAAGGAGGAGTTACGCGAAGGCATTGGACCTAACCAAGGTGTGAATTTGGTTTAAAGGAATAAAACCAGCAAAAAAGAAATAAAGGAGCTTCGTAATCCTTTTGCGTGGTTTTTAAGAAAGGAGGAGGTCAGAAACCTGGCCACAAGCAAGAAGGCGTCTCCCTAAAACTTTTTACGCTTACAACATCAGAAACAAAGGATTTATGTACCTTAAAACCAAGTCAAGGTTAAGTGATTGTTGCGATTCATAATCGCAATATTTTTCTTCTTGGATTCTTGGCATGAAGAAGTTCCATTAATCTGGACGCTGTTTAGGTGTGAATTTTTCAAGAAATTGAACCGGATAACTGGGCCTTTAAAATTGGACAGTAAATTTGAAATTTTACATACGGTTTTCTTTCTCGATACTCGTATAGGTAAAGAAATGAAAATGCAGAAATGCTGTGGGTCCTTTGTGTAGCTGCCATACAAGAGTCCTATAAAAAAAAGTACAGTGATGGTCGAAATAATTCGTACGCAGAACTTTATGAAATTCAGCTTTCGAGTGAAGGACGATATGCAAATTTAACGTAATTGCAACAAGATTGTCGGCAAGAAAAATCCGTTGAAAAGTTGTTGACTGATAAGTCAATGCTACTTGATTTTAATTCCGGAAATACTTAATTTCACTCGAGCAGAGAGTCACTCAGAGAGTCTCTGGATCTATTCGGACTAACAGACCCAACAACAAAAAAATTTGTCCGTCTAGCCGCCACACGTTTGAAGCTTGCTGGCAAACCCTTCGAGCTATTCAGTAAATTTTTTTGGGTTATACACTGGGTGGACCCTTTTAAGTGGTCAGTTTTTAGGAGTTTTGGGGAATCAAACGGTGAGGCGGGAGAAGCGATTTAGATAATAAATTTTGTTTTCCATATCCCAGAAACGTCTTTTGCCAGTTAAGTTAAAACTTTAAATTTGTATACAGCCATGATAAGGGAGCCGTTTGCAGGGAAATGGTTGACATGGGTGGATGGGGTAGGAGTCGGGGGGAAAACAATGCGTCCGGGGAGCTCGTATGTTGGAATCAAAACACACGAAAATCATTCCAGCGATATCCCACCCAAACTGTTTTCATCTTCCAGTACCGAATCATACAAATATCCAGCAGCACTGACATTCAGTACTGAACAGTGATACCGCTTCACTAATACGATTTCAGTACTGTGTGGGAAATTTTTAAAGTAATAATTAGAAATAGAAGATTTTATACTGTTTAATTTTTTTTATGTTCTTTATCTCCATGTACAATGATATAAACCGAAATACATATAGCACATCATTCTTAAAACAATAGTCTACCGACGAGGCTATCTAGCGCTGTACATGTAATTAGGGTATAAGGGTCTCTGATACATTACTCTTTTGACATATCACCCATTTAAAGGATTCAGAAACGTCAAGAAGATATTATAAAGAGAAAGGTACAAGAAAATTATAGGGATTCCAAAGTTAACTCAATTTTCTTTTAGAGATTTTTCTCAGTACCATAAAAATGGGATAAGCTCCAAAACTTCAAGAACTCCAACAATAATTCAGTCCTGTCGCAGTACTAATTTCTCAAGAAATTTATATTAATATTTCAGTTCTGCTTCGGTACTGAAAAACGGAATTGGTTAAGAATAACCTGGTATTTGATCTAATACGATTACAATCAAGTACTGATAGAACAAAAGATAAATGAAAAGATTCCGAAATTGAGGTTTTTTTGTGACAGTATTCACTTCTGAAAATTTAACAATACAATTTTCCGTACTGTAAGGCCAGTACCGAAGAATGTTACGCGAGTTGTGCACTAAAGAATATGAAAAAAACTGTTCATACATATATTTTCAAGTAGTGACGTCGCAATTTAAATCTTAAAGATGGAGCATAACTATCTATTCTTTATACCATAGAGACCATAAGAGGGTTAACTATTCAAATATTTGCAGATCAAAACACAACGACAATAGTGAGACTTGTTTTTCCTGATTTTCTGCACTATGTAATTAAATTTCTTAAGTTTACAACAAAACGATCTCAAGTAGATCGCTAATTAATTCGCAAGGACGGAACGGCATAAGTCTTTGATAGCAATGTCGCATTGCAAACGGTTTCATTCATTTATTGCTTTACACTTGATTTTTTTTGGAGCAATGCTAATAAATATACCAACACGAAATAATTAAGAAAACTTGAGCAAGTGCTTCACGAGAAATCGATAAACATCTGGGCTTCCGTGGGCCGAGGCATGCGTGAAATGTGATTGTAATTTTGTAATGTAAGAAATGAAATTACTCCGATGCATACGTTACGTTACGGATTCGTACCCTTCCCATTAACCGGAGCTCAAAAATTCCAAAATTAGTGGCTGACACGTCGGTCGTCTGATTTGGGAAAAAAAAATTTTGTCGGAATGATCGACTTCCGGTGTTTGTCCTAAGTAAACAAATCAGCGCCCAAGACGAGAAATGATGGTCGCTTCTTAGGTGGTTGATCAAGAAGACCTGTCCAAAATTTCTTTCAAATTTGTTGCTGCCTGCTTCTTTTTTCTTCTCGCAGTCTTTCGTGTCTCTCTAAGTCGATGTTTGAAGATTTTTCGAAACTCGAAACGCCTTCCTTATCTTGGCGACTAGACGTCTGGCGGATTCTTCTTCTGCTGCATGTCCAGGTCCAGATTGTTGTGGAAGCAACTACTGATCGTGCGAGACCCAGTCCCGGCATCATATGTGCAACGAGAATGCGTGTGGTCATTTGAGACGATTGCAATGTTTATCAACAGCAACCCAAAACTGATGAGCCTATAAAAAAGCTTATAATTGCATTCTGATCGGGGCCCTTGTTCCTACGAAGATCTCCTCGGACAACGGACAGTAATGTTGTTGTTGGTTTTCGCTGATATCTGAGAGTATGTAAACAGTTTCTGCAACTGAAGCGAAAATCCTGCAAGTCCCAAACGAATCCCGAGATACGGCTCATTAGCAGACCCGGAAAGCGATTAGAGGTTTATCTCATTTCGGCATGAAAAATGGGTTTTGTGGGTGTTGACAACACTCGGAACAGTTGCGGTACGAACTGTGAAGATGAGGTTTAGGGGTGTCTGTAGAGGAGGGTTCTGTTCGGTCTTGTCATTCAATATTATGGTTGCGGTTGAATTATAGTAAGACCGTTTTGAAGAACCATGAAATTAGTGGTGATAGTTAAGTGGTAATTGCTATAAAATGGCATTTTTACTGTGAACGTGGATTGGAAGAAATGGTTACATATTTAGTCTGCCATAAGAGACGGTAAGGGGAACTAATGTTTGTACGTACTTGTGAGCAAATGGAGGAAGAACGGCAATGATGAGAACTTGACTTTCTCCAAAGGTTTCATAGAAGAGCCCAGCTCGATCCAGCATTGGCAAATGAATCCTAGCACTAAGCCTTCTCCAACATCTTTTGTCAATCCTTTGCCAATAATTTCCATACCAATGCATTTTCCTAGTTTTTATCACACCGATACCACAATGAAAGTCTTTCATAGACGAAATTCTTTTGATTAATGAAAAACTCATTGGAACAATGACCAAAATCATCAACTGTTCATTAATATTATTAATCTTATTTCTGATATCTTCATATGTTGGAAGGCATGTATCCAGGATTTGGTTTCGCAGCGGGGACAATCTAAAAATCCCCTAAGTATATGGAGTATCGGAATCAGGCGACTTTACTCCCACATGCCCACCACAAACCGGTTTTTCGTCCTAAAAGTCGAGCACTGTTGGACTTTTTCGTCGCCTGATTGGTTAATTTGTATGGTGGGGGTAAAGTCGGTGTAAATCCAGCATAAGGCTTGCTGGGATTGTTAGTGGAGGAGTAAGCCCACTGTCTCGTCCCTCCACCTCCTGCACCAGATGTTATGGACAATTTATACGTATTTATGGGACCTCGTAATGCATGTGCACCAATTGGGTTGAGGGTTTAGAGACTCTGAGTTCTAAAGGGTTATTCTCACAGTCGGATCCTCCTATCTACAGAGCTCTTACAAAACTATGATACCCATACCGAGTAGTTATAGTTTGTCAAGGCTGTTCGAATGCGTTGTTTCCTAGTCGTTACATAAAACAGACGGACTATCAGGGTAATAAGGCCATCTTAAAAATGTCTTGGAGAAAGACAACTTGATTGAAGGTGTTTATTAAGCAGTGCACAGTCATAAATCTTAAGATATGCTTGCTTAAGCTTCAATTGTTTCATAGACGATTAAGAGCATCTAATTCGATGGCAAATAAGTCGATCATGGTCGAGTCATGGTCGTCCACGTCTCAAGATGAAATTAAAGTGTTTGCGCGACTTTTAAAACAAACATGGGAGTGATTGATTTTTGGAGGAAATCGCAGGTAATTAAAGAAACGCTTTCTGCTTGGAATATAGAGGTAGTCCGTCTTTTTTTTAGATAACTCTGAAATTCAAGAGGAGTTTCACTTGAGGACAAGCACAGGTAGGCCCTGGGTAGCGGTAGCAAGTGCGGTAGACTATAAATTCATAGGTGGATTGCTGGTGTGCTCGAATTCGAATCCAACCTCAACATGGATTTATGCGCAGTGGTCTAAGAAACGAAAGTAATAGCAACAGTAGGTACCTCAGAAGGTGTCATCAAACTAAAAGCATTCCGCAATCACAATAGGCAACAGCCAATCGTATGACTTGAGATGAAATACCGGACTCAGATTTATATTGTAATAGGGATCGAAGAGAATTTTACAACTTTAGGATAATCCCCGTAAAATGAAAATTTCGTATTTACTAGATATAATTCATATAAATTTTAAAATTCTGCACGTTTTTTTGAATTATGGTGGCTTTCGGAATATGAATATATTTTTTCATGATGCGATGGAGTTTCTTCATATTCAATCGGTGATGTGTATTTAAAATTTAAAATTCGTCGCGTGGAACGCTTGATGATTATTTTTAAGCTTTATGAGAAATGCTCGAAGGATACAGATGATATTTGAGGGTTATAAAAAAATTATTTAATACATTCCTCAATTATTGGACAATTTTCAGTCGCATTTAGTCCATTTAGATTTTTCGTGCAAAAACAGAAATATTTACTTTTTTAGTGTTCAATGTAAGAATATTTTCTTCAAACCTTATTTTTAATAGGGTTATACTTCGTGATGCCTTGCTAAATACTCCGTACCATGTTTCAGTGGTGACGCAACTATCAAGTACAGATTTTAAGATGTTCCACATTAAATAACACAAGACAAAGTACTGTACCTTGCGGAACGCCACTTTTTACATACAGTCTGGGGCTTGAGGAGCTGTAATTTTACATTACAGAAAGTATTATTACGCTACCTACCGAACACGTTGATTGCGGGTTTTTAGTTCAAATCTTTGTTACAATTTAATAGAATTTGTTCCTGTTTATTGTACCAGAATGAAATATTGTCCAGTAAGTTATTACTCTTTTTTTGCTAGCTACATTCACCAAAATGAAACCTGATTTTTTATCCAAAGCGGCCGATAGATACAGATACAGTCTACTCGCTTCATGGTTCGCAATAATATCACTTTTATTTAAAACGCAGACGATATGAGTAAAAGTTATTGTGTGCACACATATTTCACTAATCAATGTTCGTTTTGCAATTGGTTCAAGTACTTTTAAATATTTTAAGGCAGTCGGAGTCAAGTATTCATTGCGAATATGCTGCCATAATTTTTTTTAAATTGTTAGACCGGATCTGCGGGTAATGTAGTAGGTATCCACAGGTATGATATACGAGTATTTATTTCTGCTTTTGGTCCAGAGAGATACTAGTCACTGGATATGAATAAAAAGATACATGCAGGTGAAATTGTCGCAGTTTTCTGTTTGCGTAATTTTTGTCTGTTAGTAAGTAAATTGTTGGTTGGTTAGATTGTAACTTGTAAGTAGGTCGTTGGTAATTTATCATGAGAATTTCAGCTGGGACTTTGGTATACTGCTAATTTACAACATTTTCTGACCGAATATTCTCAAAGTATGGCAATATCCCCTGATCCCCTGAACCTCAACGTTCAACTACAACTCAGGCGATGAAATTTCTTAAATATCTTATAGCTGAAATATGTGAAAATATGATGAGGAACAAAGAAGAAAGTAGCAATGGCAAGAGGTTAATTAACAAATCTTAAAATATTGGAGAGAAAAAAGTGATGCCTGGTGATACACTAATGCGTAATTTTATACAAAATGACAAATTACTACGCAAAAAGTATCAAAATTACATTCAAAATGCGTAATTTTATACACAATGATAAATTTTACATATTATAAGTGGGAGATGTCTTTCGATGTTGTAATTTTACTTTCCAGCCAGTAAATTCTTTAGGAAAATGTGTAAATAGACAAACCTTTAAAAATTACTCGTAATTTTGTTAAATTTAATGAAAATTTGTAAATTTACTACTTCAATTCGGAATATTTTACTGCTTTAAGGACAGTTATTTTCATACAATATTTTACTGTGTAACTTGTCCGCTTCGTTGTTTAATTCTCTTGTTTCGTGGTTTTGTGTAAGTCGTGATTTAAAATTTAAAAAGAAAATAATGTTTATAGTGTATATCTCAATCATTATTTTGTTCTTTCTGTGCAACGACAACATCAGTCATCAGCTCAGCTGATTTCAAATCCTTCAATTCTCTATGTAAAAGGCGGAAATTAAAAAAATGCGTGAGCAAATACGTTGCACCACTCGCAGAAATGGAATGAATTTTGTACGTACAAAGAACGTACGTATGTTACGTATAAGTACCTAAAATATTATACGTAGAATCGTCGTAAATATTCTACGTCTAGTGCTCTTTCAAACTATACGTATAGACTTACAGAGCGGCCGCGGACATCGTACCCTAGAATTCTACGGTCTTTATTATTAAAAATTTAGAAAAACTAGACTTTGTTTTTAATAGCATAAATAAATTTGTTTGTTTTAACAAGCCTGTACCTATATTTTTTGCTCCTGAATGTAACCAATCCCTAAGTTTCATGATGATTAATACTTTTAATAAAGCATCTATAAAATTCTACCATGATTAAAACATCGATGTTTCAGAAACATTGATGTTTTTTACCGATTTTTTATCGAGATCGATGCCTTTTGTTCGAAACATCGATGTTGTAAAACATCGATGTTTCGAGGGCAATGTCGCAGCCCTACCTACCAGTGGGCTTCACATTAAAACCAAACTTCCTACTTTATATCATTACAGATTGTTCAAATATAAAAATCAACATGTAATAATAACAGCTCAATGTAATTACCCAGTTTCAACTTTCTTCTATTATGTGCTCTTGAGATCTCCCTCATTCAATCTCCGCATACCCCAAAATTTTTACTGTGCGGATATGAGTTTAGCAGATCTGTCTACTGTAAACAATTTCATTTGCCATACTCAATTTCTAGGCACATCTAAAAAGTTTCAACTTTTTATGTTCATTCGTTCACATGAGATATCGTAGTCAAAAATGTATTGCCGGTCACTCCGTATTTCACTGCCTTATTTAATTTTAGATTTAACACCGTTCATATTCTTTGAGTTTATCTTTGGAGCTCGTGGAGGTTAAATTAAGTCAATAGCTCATAAAACCGAAGAGATATGATGAAATTCGTAAAAACATAATGTATGTACCCCCTTTTCAATGATTTTCTTTTTTTTTCCCGTATAGCAATGCAAAATTTAAAATTTGTTTACTTAAACTATCGTCCTAGTAAATCTACATACATATGCTTAGTTTTAACTTCACAGTTAAAAATTTTTACAATATTAAATGTTGGCAACTAATTGCCAACATGGGATATTGTAAATTTACATGTCTCAACACCACTTACATATCCACTGTAAAATTAAAACTCGGAAATGTAATAAATACATAGATGGATTTGTAAAATCACATGCCTAATAGTACACACAAATAACATGACATATGTAATTTAACAATTTGGAGGGTGACATTACCTTTTTTGATGTAATTTATATTACCAATCATGTATGTAACTTTACCACTTAAAGTGTAAATTGTACACCTACCTATAATACTTTGTAGCCACATAAAACTACCTTACTATTTGTAAATTAATTTTCATAACACTTAATGTAAATCGAAGTTTTTAGAAGTAAAATCTAATACTGAGACTTTTTTTCGTGGAATCATTTTATTTATCCATTTTTTGAAATGTAGTTTTCCGTACGAGTTATTGTAATTTTTATCTCTTTGTAATTTTACATAGTATTTCATGTAAAAAACTTAATTACATAATGGTAATGGTGTATACACATGAATTAGGTAATTTTACCTATAGTATGGGGATAATTTTATTACATTAAATGTTGTAAAATTACAAATATTATAATTTTTACTGTGTTCCTACTATACGTCGTTCCTGAGATAGAAAAAAAAAATCTGACAATGGTCTGGGCGAAACTTTATTATTTTTCGGGTCAAAGTTCGGGAGCGGTCAAAGACGGAGTATAATATATATAATATTAGGAAAGTTAATTTGTTCTTAAAATAAAAATATTTAAATTTAATTTTTAGCCGATTAAACATTGAAAAAACCCGTGCACACATTTGAATTTCGGTATATTATGTACACTAAAAGCCCATAGAAGAAAAAAAGAATTTTTTGCCTTATCAGACTTAAGAGATATGACGAATTGTTTAAACGATTACAAACACATTACATCCACTTCAGGTTTGAATTTCGAAAAAATTGTGAAAAAGGTTCTTAAACGATTTCATAAGAATCAACTTGATATCTCATGAGACACGAGGGATTTTAAAAAATTTGTGAAAACGTAAGCAAGCCCTTCACACACCTTTGGTTCTTGAAATTCGAAAAATCGTGAAATTGGTTTTTTAGGTCATTACATCAAATGCTGTAATAACCAATTTTATATCTCATCAGAACTAAGGGATGGCAAAAATTGTCAAAACATATGCAAGCCCGTGGGGGTTGAATATCGAAAATTTGAGAAACGGGTTTGTAGGGGTTTGTATATAAAAAGTCTGTGGAAGTAAAAGACGATCTAATATCATATCAAACCTAAGAAATATGTCGAAGCTTTGAAAAGCATACAACCCCCTTACACCCCTTAGGATTGAATATCTAAAAATACTGGAATTGACTTTTTGGCGCTTATATAGGAAACCTTAGGAAGAAAAATGAATTCGATATATCATCAGATCTAAGAAATATGTGAGAATCTGTGAAATCATATGCAGCCTCCTTACACCCACTTAGTGGTTGAATATCCAAAAATTCTGAAAGGAGTCAATAAATAAATATGAAGACAGCACGAGCAAGTAAAAACCAATTTAATTTCTTATCACTTCTAAAAGAAATGATGGAATTCGTGAAAACGTGTTCAACCCTTTTATACCCTCTTAGGGGTTGAAAAAGAAAAAAACTTAAAAACAAGTTTTAGGTGATTATTGCGCAAGCCCATGAAAGTGAAAAGATATTCGATATCTGATCAGATCTGGGGGATACGGCAGAATTCGTGAAAAAGTACAACCCCTTTACTCCCTCTTAGGGGTCGAATTTCAAAAATCCTGAAAAAACTTTCTAGGTATTTATATGAGGAATCCGTACAATACAAATGAATTCAATATTTGGAAAGACCTAATAGATATGACGAAAATCGTGAAAATATATGCATTCCATTTTCACTGATAATTTTTTTCGCCCCCCTTCCGAACGCCAATGGATATTTGAAATTTTTTTTTATCTAAATTACTTTTCTAGTTTATTTACATATAAATACGGAGTCTCAACTTTCCAGCATAAGCCGTTAGATAGGAAAAACACCCCCCACCCCCGTTAGAGGTCCATTGTGTCTTCTATCTGCAATATATCTTGAGATATGAGACCCTTTACCAACTCTGCCCGAACCGTTATAAACCGCCCATTCAAAATTTTATATTGACAAACTCCAATTGTACAATGTACTCGTATATACAAACTAAACTTTATATTAATTGCATAATAGGTTCATGAGATATCGTAATCTAAAGTTTTTCACCCCACCTTTTTTTTGCGTAACTAAAAAAATTATATCTCTAGTTTGACTAGAATCACTCATCAAGTTTCAATCTTGTGGAATAGCCCATTCAGGAAATATGGATCTAAAAATGTCTCAGTTTCAGCTTTTGAGCTGTGTAGAAATATTGTTTCCATCCGTTACGTCTCCCCTTCCTCACACACCTCACCATATGTCGACAATTTTTTGCAAACCGTTCCCTATGATGTATGCATCTATAGAAATCTTCAACTAGCATAAGCGGTTCCGGAAACATAAAAACCAAACCAAAATACTCAAACCTTCCCCTAACACCTCCACCCTACAAAAAATGCCAACTTGATAATTCACATCACAATCTACCAAGTAATCACCAGATCCAAGTTAACAATTGAACCAAAAACCATATGGCGTTCATACCTACTCCAACTGCAAGGTTTGTGTTCAATTTATTTTATTGTTGATTGAATTTTAATTTATGTTTTATAATATGAAACTTCCAGGGGCAAGGTTGCAGCTAACTCGCTCCTTACTAGCATCCCCATTTCTTCTATAAATTCTTTCTTTACAATAACAAATCATCAAAAATAGCAACATTATAATAATAATCTGTTGAAATGACCATAAAAAATGCCACGTGATTTGGTTCGATTTTCAATAACAACCAGTGTCTAATCGAATCATTGCCAATCGATGATTACGAAGTTTTTCACATGGTCGATTATTCGGAAAATTCGCCAGTAATAGGTAATATGGTAATTTCGCAGCCTCGTAAATTTCGCTACTGGAAGCCCACAGAAAATTTTCTTAATGGGCCATAATGAGCACATTGTGTGTAGGCCGTACAGATTTGAGATTAAGCGTCGGAGGAAAATAGAAAATTTCAGAATTAAAATGTGTTTCGGCTTAAAGTGCGAGTTGACTGAAACATTGAAGCAGAAACATATGAAAGAGATTATTACCATCAGCCGTCCTAGACACAAGACACCATGTGGGGTTTTCCTGATTTACAATATTTCGGATGCCGTCCGTTTCGGATCAGTTTGGCTCGTATCGATACTACAGAGTTCGATAGTGGAGGTACCCTTGGCCGGGACTTAGCTGAACTACTCGTATATCTGAAATTTGAAATTACATTCCAGAAGACTGCGTTTGTCGATTAATCTACGAGGCGATACGCGATAGTTGTAACAACAAGGAACGCATGGTTCCCTGCCAGCCCTGCACCATGGGACCTAAACGCCAGAAGATGATGGCGCACCATTTCTCCTTACTGGGAAAGACAGAAATCTTCCGTTTTGTATACTAAGTGCCAAGTGGGCTCGATGTTTTTGTGATAAATTCGTTTATTCGATCGCCAGAGCCATCGAACATATCAGTTTGGGGTTAGATTTTTCGATGCGGTAAATAAACGCCCGCGCACAGCCCTCTGTATTTCTATAGATTCGTTCGGATCCCGATTTTCGACAGTACGTACCTACTCATGCGCTGGACATGTGTAAACAGTGAGCTCTAAGTACACCTGTTAAGTGTGATACCCATGCGCCTTGTAAACAAATAACAACGCGATGTGATGTCCAACCGTAAAAGTAAACAAATTTCTTGATGTATGCGCCTAACTTCCTCAATTAAAAGCTACTCCCCGAGGAGCTAGCTGTAATATCTGTGATTGACTTCTCGCTCTGACTTGCTTGGCTCTTAGGCAAGGTCTGTGGTCTGCTCGAAATAGAAAATTTCATTTGCAATTTTTATCCGCTTTAATTTCTTTTAAATATGTAGGGAACAAAACAAAACGCTGATTTATCGAACCGGAAATCAATCCACTCCAGAGATTCCCTAAGCGCGGCAGGTGTTCGTGCGTATCATTGCAATTAAGAAAACAAATTTCATATTTAGGGAAAATTGGTTGGATTTAAACACCGCGCCAGGCGCTGTGGATTGTGGAAATTCACGATATACCTAAGTATAAAAAAAAAATTAATTCACGGCTATTTATCTAAAAAACAATATCGATAACTAAAAACTTTTTCGTGGCAATATAAATTCTCACATTGTCAACTTTAATTTGGAGGTAAGTTTATCGCTCTAGCTAAACTACTTTAGAAGTAATTTACATTTAACTAAAACCATTTCGTCACATTAGTAATTTTTTTTTTAATGAAGTAGGTATAATTATTAAGTCCGTTTAATTTTCTATGACCAATAATTTGTTGATAAATTGAGTTTGTCATAACTTGTGGAGAAGGCAGGAAGAGGCGAAGGACACTAGTGGCTCATATTCCCAAGAGAACGTACCCTTCTTCACTATATTTTGTCATTCCTTTTTTTTCTAGGAAAAACGTTGTTTTCAGAGACGAAAATTTGAATTCGAGTGATTTAAGTAGCAGTACAGAAAGGGTACTAGCAAAATGGGTAACGATTGGCTGGTTTTGGTTTACCCTTCTCAGTTGTACTTCAATAAAAAAAAGTCATGCATAATTAGGAAAATGGTTTCGATCTAAGAAAGTTCTGATGCTAGTGCAACGAATTTTTTTGTATGAAAACTGATAAAGAAGTCTTAATATCGGGGAGCAAAATTAGATCAAAGATCGCGTCTCCCAGTTAATTGCCCGTAAACAAAACCATTGTTCTCTATAAAAAAAACTGCTATAAATCGACTACCCTGTTACGCAGAATAATAAGCAAGAGCATTTTTAAAAGTCCTACGTATTTTCCCTCTAATGTTATAACAATTACTAAAGCAGCATTACCGGTTCAGATGTTATTGATATTAACACTTTGAGTGCCAAACTTTTTGCCAAAAGTTTTGACAATGCTATTTAAAGGGTTCAAAATTTTCGTTGGACGCGAAGCCGCAACGCTTGCACTGAACCAAACGACTTATTTGTGACCTGTGACCGTTTGTTTCGAAGATTTTACTTTATTATTTTTTAATAATAAAGTATTTGTATATGGCAGAAGTGTGATGATTTCACCCATTAACGAATCCTTACAAATTTGTCCTTACAGCCGAATACGCGGTTTAAGCTTCCTGTAGTTAAACGTATTTTCAGTCTATTGTGTTTTCGGCGAACGGGGCGAATGAGCAGTAATTTAGTCTATGGATTTGGTACAACACTTGCTTGCGATTCAACAACGGGTTAATGACAGAAAATTAAATCAAATTCTCAAATACATACCCAAATGTATACGTCAAATACTTATTTATTGCAAAAAAAAACACTTTAATTATATTCGCATTATTGTTGTTATACAATCCTCTTTCGATGTACGGATCAAATTATTCACGAAGAAATCATAAAGTTACTGATTGACAAGATGAACTAAAAACTGCCAGATAGTAACTCAGGTGTATTAGACTACCTGGACGCCTGGGCCAAGCTATCTAATTGCATTATGTGTCCACACGTACTGTCATATCATGGAA
Organism: Beris morrisii; assembly: GCA_951812415.1. NCBI lineage: Eukaryota > Metazoa > Arthropoda > Insecta > Diptera > Stratiomyidae > Beris > Beris morrisii. The sequence continues at coordinate 31,784,743 of OX638310.1, forward strand.
GTACTTAGGCGAACACCAAGAGTTCTCATGAATCGTGTGCACCACTACAAAATATACTCGTAACCAATCAATCATCCTTTAAAGAAAAATTTCTTCTCCTAAGGCAATAATACTATTATGCACGAGTCGATTCACACTATATGGCGACGGCATAGTAGTACTCTTAAACTCGTAACTTATAGCGTTAGTCTATTCCTAAGTCATGGCTCTGTACCACTTTATAGCCATCATAATGAATTATTCATCGAGTTGTTGAAGTGCTTATGGCACAAGTTAAGCACGCACCCCCCGAAATCCCAATAGTATATCGGGCTCATTATCTGCCATCGAGGCCAAAGATCTGTTCAATTATTTCGCTATTTGCGTCTGTTAAGTCTATCAAATCTCCAGAAGGAGGATTCGGATCGGTAAATCTTTCATTCAATAGTTGACGCTAGCTGACAAATGCGTTTCACACTGATTCCGTAGTCAAATATCGGGATGGGTCATCGGTAACTTCATATGGCGTAAAACCGAAGCTAAAATGGACCTGCCCAAGATTGGGTTTCATATTTTCGTTTCCGATATTTTAGCGTTTACCCAGTCCAGATTTAAGGAAGAAAGCGGGCCCATTAAGATCGTCGCACGTGTTTGGTTACTCTACGCCGACGGCTCCTATGGTAACACGATCTCGTCCTTCTATTCTGAAGACATTGGGAAACTAAACTGAATCCCCGTAGCGATCTTGTTTACCATAATTTGTGTTCCAGGGACGTAGGTTTGGAGGAGCGCATCCAGTCCAGATGTTACGTAGATTCCAGATCCAGAGTATTGCCTAGGTACAAACTACAAAGTTGGACCCTATGACTTGACTCTAATTACCGACCAGCACGAAATTCAAATAAAATTTAAAGTGGTACCTACATGATCCATAGTCGCCTGAGTGTCTAGTCTTGATTGTAAGACGTTTCAAGTCAGCACTCTTCAGTCAGACACTCTTGAACTTTTATTTGTTCAATGTGAGCCTAAGCCATATCCAAGTTTCAACCAGTTGAATTTCTTCTTTTATTGGGTGGCACTTGAGGCTATGAGATGAACCGTTTCGTAGAAACTCGAATTGAGGGGCCTTTTGGGCCTAGCCCATTCAAATTAAAAAAAAATCCGATGCCACCTTGGAGACAGATCTCGTTGAACTTTTCAATAGTACACAATGTTGGACGAACAGCTATAAGGCCTACCCCAGTAAGTGTTTGAATAATCTTATGGCTCGCGCCTTAACAATTTAAATATGGTTCTTTCTGAGCACTACACAAACGATTTCTGACATTGGAATTTATGCAGCGAGTTGTTCGTCTAGCAAATAATAAATAAGTTTATTGTACTAGTATCAATGGAAATATAGTGCGGAACGGACTATAAAACTAGTAAAATTTGATAACGACTATTCAACAGGTTACGCTTACTGAAGTGTACAATTCCTTAAGAGTTTTTTGTTGAGACTAGGTTGAAGACTGACTGGATGTGAATCAAGGAACAAACCAACCCTAAGTTTCGGACTTCTGAAAACTTATCCTTCCAGTAAAAGTTTTACATTTGTCACACCCTCTTTGATTTCATTTTGCGTCGGTTAGCACTTGACAAAGTAGTGTTCTATCCCAGCCAAGATTACGTTCGCAAGTCATAGACTGTCCGCATAATTTAAACTGGTACTAAAAATCGATACTGAAAACCAGAACTTATTCATCCGCCGAAAGCTCCGATAGATCTCAAGTATAGTCCAGGAAATCAGTACTGATCCATTTAAGATTTCTAGAATTTTTCATTACGAGGGTAACGTAATTCTGCATATTTACACAATACTGGAAATTAAAGTGATACTTTCTGTTCTGCACCACTACTCAATCAATTTCGTTTATGTAGGAACTGCTCTTTTTCTTCTTCTCCACTGAAGTTTTCCTTTTCAGTATGAAAGTGTTACTTTTTTTTCAATTCTGTACCAGCATTAATTGAATTCAGATTTAACGAACTGTTAAAGTCCCAATACATATTCACAACTTAAGGAAACTAAATTTTTGTGGAAGCTAAAAACAGTTGATCATTTGGATTCACATATCTCATATATGCAATCGATTGCTCAACCGATAGCTCCACGTCCAGGGTTCAAATTTCCATAAATATAATGTGAATGCGGCATAATCAAGAAAACCATACACAGTATATATTTAGATATAGGAGATGAATAAACAACAATTTATTTTAGTTTTTCGTTTCAGTACTGTTACAGTACTTGAATTATATTATTATGATAAATGCAACCCAATGTATTTGCGATTAAATTGACTAGACGAATCATATTTACATCAGCAATTTAATTACCCGCTGAATGTACATTTGATCCACTAGGAAAGTTACTTCTGAATATAAAGCGAATTTGGCAACAAAGGAAACGCTCAACTAAAAGTTTTACTATTGACTCGTTTTTGAACCGGAAAGTTAACTAATCCAGGTTCTTACTTCATGACGCAGAAGTCGGAAGTCAAAGTGGAAATATAATAACGAAAATCTTCGATGGGGTTTTGAAAATTTCCTGCAGATTTGCATGTGGAAATACCCTAGAAAAGAATCTTTCTTCATACTTACAGCAAAAAAAATAAATTCGTTTGTCCAAAAAAAAATTGTTTAAGTCTACTCTCTCGTTGACTTCATCAGTTGTCTTAAAACAACTCAAGCTAAGTCAAGACATCAACCAAAATTTGATTGAGACAGGATCTTTGTATGACTGATGTTATAAACTGGTATTATTTTTTAAGGCTGCCGAACTTAGTTAGGGTGTTAATGCACACACTGACATACGTACCGTATTAAGATGAAGAAAAACGAAGCGGGTCAACAAAAGATGGGCATTAAAAAAATGCTTTACCTTAAGATATCTTAAAATATTTCATAAGAAGAAAGTATCGCTACATCGACTCGTGTCTTTAGTCAATAAATTGAACTTTAAACTCCTGCGATGTGTAGACAGACTTCAGTCTAAAAATCTTTGCTTGCAAATTACGAAAATTACTGTTCACGTCTAGTAGGTAATATTTCATTAAGAAGATGAATTCCATTGGTATGTGATAAAAAGGTGGTGATGAAGTATTAAAGCAAAGGACTTGATCATTTTTTAAGACTACGCGCGAAAATTATAATTAGTTTCTGCCGCAAAGTTTGTACGCCATTAAGAATGGGAAGTTTTGGAGGTATGCCAAGAATTAACAGAACACAACTGGATATTATTAACTATTTTTCACTATGGGGCGGTCTGAATATTCCTAACCCCTAGCTATCCCTCTTATCATAGAGATAGAGAAGTTCCAGAATTTCAGTGATACAATTGATAAATTTCATACTGGGAACTTTAAGCATTTATAACGATTTTAAAGACTGATTTGTTAAATATAATATACTAGCCGCGTACCGCGGCTACGCTCGCTATGCTCACGTTGTTCTATCGCCCCTGTTACTCCCGTTGCTCCTGTTGATCTCGTTCTTCTCACCGTTTCTCCCGTTTATCCATTGCTTCTGTTTCTCCCGTTGTTCACGCTGCAAAGCCAGTGGTTTCTAGTCTTGCTTCCCGTTATTGAGGTGCATCCTCCATCCTCTATTCACCATCCTCCATCCTCCATCCTCTATCCTCCATCCTCCATCCTCCATCCACCATCCTCTATCCACCATCCTCCATCTTCTATCCTCCATCCTCTATCCACCATCCTTCACCCACCATCTCCCATCATCCATCCACCATCCTCTATCCACCATCCTGCATCTACCATCCCCCAAACTCCATCATCCATCCTCCATTCTCTATCCACCATCCTCCATCTTCCATCCTCCATATTCCATCTTCCATCCACTATCCTCTTATACCATTTAGTAATAGGAATAGGCAAATCATATGAAAAACACTCAAATGTTGAAATAACTCGCGAACCACCAACTGTTAAATAATTTTGTTAACGCAGAAACCATCGAGGGCGTACCCTCAACAAATCACCAAAGTTTCATCGCAATTGGATGAGTGGTTTAGGAGCCTATACAGGACAAACAGACAATCAGACAGACAAACATTCATTTTTATATATAGAGATTAGCGTTAAGTCAAAAATTGAATCAAGGCAAATAAAGATAATAGTAATAATAATAATAAAATAACGATTTTAAGGGAAGAAAGATTTACATGCTACTTTTTTATCAAACAAATTCCCACTGAAATATATTGTTCAGTCGTAATCAACGGTGAAAGAGGAGTTTTATAGTTTCAGAGATAAGTTCAGTAAAATATTAAAATAGAATTAGAAACAAAGTATTCTGTTTTCTATAAAAAATTATATAGGTAAGTAACACTTTTTTCACTGTAGATAAAAATAAATAATCTTTTAAGTGTAATTACTTCACTGAAATCTTGCTCTTCAATTAAAATTGATCAAAACTTCGACGGGGCAACGATTGCGCTATCTACACTTAGGCTTGCTCTCTCTCATTGCAGTCTAATTTGAAATGCGTCCAAGCGCTCCGTTTTGGATGCATCCAACCACTCCGACTGTCACCTCGATCATGTATAAAAGGATGAGAAATCAAAACAGCAGTCAATTAGGCGTTAGCATAAATCTTATGTGCTATTTAAAAAATATTAAAAATATTTATAAAGTAAAGTTGAAAATATTATGTAAATATATAATGAAGAACTCTCATGTTAAAAATAAAATTTGTGTATGCATTATATCACGAAACTCTATAGAACCCAGAAATGTTTATATTTTTGAGTGTCACGATAACCTCATTGTAAATTAACCTTTAACCTGGGTATGATATGATCCCAACTTGACACTAAACTCAATTTCTGTATTACAAACTACAATGCGTTATTATTAAAAAATAATAAAGTAAAAAACGAAACTGTCAAGAAAGTCTGGAACAGATTGGAAACATACGTGTCCTGGATAAGCACCGGGGAATAATGCCCTAAAATTCTTCATGTTTCTCATAACTCAAAACTCTTAACTCGGATGAATAATGGCCCAAATTCGGAATTCAGTTTTATAATAAAACTGCTGACGTCGTCGGATGCTTAACAAGTGGAAAAAATGAAAATTGTTTGTAAACGATCGTCTTCGCCGTCTGCGTCCATACGCGCTTTTTATGCTGGAACAAGAAGTGCGCAATCATCGCCGAACGGTTGAACGTCTTCTGTTGTGACACGTCTATCGAATCGATTCATCATCTTCGTGATCCATTGAGCCCAATCCAATGGAGTGAGTGTCCATCTCCGTCGACCTGTCCTAATACCCAGCGCTCCTTCGAATCTACCTGGCTCTGTTTACACAGGCGTAACGCCAACAAATGTGTTAATTAATTCAAAATTCCACGCCTGTTATAAGCCGGTGAAATTACGAAAGGTACGTAGAAGGTAGCCAAAGAGCTTCCTCCGCAGCCGATCCGATCCGGTCCGTTCTCGAGAGGAACGACAAGACCGGGAAGTATTTTCTGGTCTTTAGGGATAATCGGGAGTCTTAGCGAACGAAGGAAACGATATGAGATTAGGTGCCGTGGAAAATCCAAAGTAAGAATTTGCTTAAGTGCTGGGTAATTGGGTTTTCCTTTCGACATTATGCGACATGTTTAAGAGTTTAGCAGGTTCTTCGGAATTTTTCTTTTATGGGGCCCAGTTGCCCATTGAATGGGTTTGACTTGAAAGTGTGATGGCGCCACTATTAATACTTGCTGGATATGTGGAAGTTGGAGTTTTTATTATTTACGATTAATAAGAGGCCCAGTTTCTATATGACCACTTGTTATTCATCGGACAGTAATATCACACCCAAACATATTGCCAAAGACTATATTCCTAAAGGTTCACCAAAGGTGAAGAAAAATCGAATCGATGGTGTGAAAACAAACACTGAACGGATTTTGGTTTTGGGTTCACCATAGGTGAAGAAAATTCAAGTTTGAAAGAAAAACATAAACTTATTTTTTTCGTAGAATACAAAGGAAAGGCATGCACTAGAGAATTAGGCAGTATCAATTGGCCTGTGACTTTGTTGAAGTCCAAGTGTTGGTGACAAGTACAAGCGAAGCTTTAAAAATAAAAGTAAGAGTTTTAAGGTTCATAGTCCAAATACGAAGACATTGTTTTTTCATCTCCAGCATTGACAGGAACCTTTCACGACCGTGGTATATTTTTCAATTCCAAATATCATCTAATTCTTAAAATTAGAATTGACCTGTGACTTAAAATCGATTCACTATCTATACGTACTGCTCACTTGTTTGCAAATCTGCAATACGATTTAGAAATAATTCGCTCAACGTTCACCAAAGTCTTATGTTCATTCGCTTTTCTGAAGATTACATAAACCGTTTTTTAATCGTAATTAAGTTCGATATGTAGATGTGCATTGCGTACAACTTGAGAGTCAATTTTGAGTCATAGGTTAACTTGCTTTAGTGATTTTCTATTGAATCATTAACGATTGAAAATTAATTCTGGTGGTAAAGCTGTTGCTGAGACACTCGTTTGGATGAAATGCAGATGGTGCGAAGAAGAAGTTGGAACTAAAGTTTATATTCCATGAAGCTAAGCAGAATTGACACATTGCAGATTGGACAACACTTCCTCATTCTCCCGAAATAACTGCCTATTTCTCCAATATAATACATAGAGTCAAGGTTGGAGTAAGCCAAATTGATGCTCTAAACACAGTCTAAACTTACTTATGCCTTTCAGTACCAACATGGATACCTAGTAAGTGATAGAGTGACTAAAAAGTGCGTTATACTGAAAAATCGGCGAAACTCTATAACAATTTTAAATTAAAACAAATTTGCTTCTATGGTAGCTTCTCACCATGAAAAATTCCATTCTCAATTTTAAAAATGTCTAAATTCTGTGGTCACAGGGAATAACTTGGTAAGTCGAAAAATAGTAAAGTGGGATAAGTGTACTGTGATCATCTCCCAAGGCTTACACGGACTGTGAAAAAGTAATTGTTATATGTTATTTGATCACTGAGATGTCAACAAACTTAATTTTTTTACAAAAACTGGACTTACAGGAATAGTTCAATAGTAAAAATAGCAAAAAAGTGCTGCCTTGAATAGTTTCGTTTTTAGACTTCCCTACTTATTCCCTGTGGAATTGTAATTTTACAATTACAGTAGTTAATTGACTTAAATAGAAAACATATTTTTATTGGGTTTTGGTTACACAATTCCTGATTACAAAATCCCGAATACAGAATCGGTAATCCCGCAATTAAGAATCATCGAATATAATATTAGAGGTTGGTCATATAAAAATCAATCACTTCATTGGTGATGCAATTAACTGTGCTGCCCAAGATACCCTTAATTTTAAAAACATAAAATTTATCTTTTACCGAAGCTTATGTTAGACTGTATGCCAAGGTGTCAAATAATTTAATAAAAAAAAATTTTCAAAAAATGAAGTCTTACTTTTCCGGCAAAATAGTCCTTGAATAGCGGAAATAACAAACAATTTGACAAACACTATTTTGCCAACTAAAATAGTCAATTATTTGACAAAGTGGCATACAGTCTAATACAGATTTTAGTAACTCTCTACATTCAAAATTAATTCCGCTTGAAATTCAGGGTCAAGATCTCTCGGTTATCGTGAAATATTCAAGTATCACAAGAAACGTTTTTAAAGTAATACTGTCTAAAGCGTCAAACTGTCCAGCAAATTTAGATGTAGGTACATACCTAGGTACTTGTTTAACTTTAAGCAGTAACCGCCAATTTGATCTTCTTCGCCCATGTTCTTGTCTGCAATTTGCATGAATATATTTCCCAATCAATACTTTAAACTGTCTTTAGTACTTAAATCGAATGGTTAAGTTTTTTAATATTGCTTGGCAGAGTTAGTAATGTTAAAATACCTAACAACCCACCAAAAAAAGTTGCTTATGGTATTTTAGTAACAGAAATAAAAATTAGATTATTAAAATAATTCTATTCTGCCTCAAAAGTTACAAAGTTGATCTTAAAAAAATACCGATATTATATACACAACTTTATCATATTAAAAAGGTAAAACTTTGGACATACCACCACTTCTACCTTTCCAATATTCTAAAATTAAATTTTTGTAGTAGTTCAAATCTCTGCACTCTGTAAGAAAATCCAAAAAATTTAAGGCTTCTTCTGTACAGACTATTAGTTATTGGTGGCGATATTCAGAGTTAAAATGAAAAGAAAATATGCTCCCACCTTTTCCTACAAGAATGGTCAACAAGCCGACCTTTTCCACCTGTAGTGAGTGAAAAGACGAAGTATGATCGCATACAAAAGCCATAACAAACTGAGATGATTAAGTGTGCAGAGCGGTTCAATTGTTGGTGCGTTCATCGCTGAGCATACTACGAAAAGTATGATATGAACAGAAAAAAATAGAAAAAACTATTGGGTATCACTCACTGGTAGTGTAAGCAATTTAGTAGTAACTATCTGGTACAATCACTCTGGATAATATAGTGATCAGCCATCGGGTATTGTTAACGAGGGGAGAAGGAGACTATAATAGGTGCGTTTTTATGCTCTCCAGAGTAGGATAGGACAGCATAAGTATACGTGAAACAACAACAACATCCAGAATAGTTAACCCACTAATTTTAGTGGGTTATAAACTCTATTCCGGATAGAACGAAATGGTGTGAGTCTAGGATAAATTCGCTTCAACTCGCTTTACTCGTTTCGATTTGAATGATTGGCAGCATTTGCGTTTATCACAACACAAATGCAACCGAGCTGCAATAAAATCCAATCCGGTGACAGTTTTATTGCCGTTTGTTTTAAAACAAAGGAATGAAAAAGAATTACATACATAATTGTAACATAACGAAACGGAAATGTCATTTAACTTCAAACTTGACAGCGCAGGGCTGCCAAATTTTACCAATGAAATTTACTCCACATAATACCCTGGATCATTTTTTTCGCCTGCCGATTAGGTGCTCTATTCTGGAGAGCATTAAAACACACCTAATATTGAAAGATATTGGTCGATATAGGGAATTACGCATATGTACACCGATATCGGCATAGCTACCCCACGGGATTATGTATAGGTAGAGAGACAAAACAAAGTAGATAGATAACATCACATGTTTAAAAGAAATTTTGCTTGGTACGAACTCTGTTAGGATACGAAGAAAAATGATGAGAATGGTGTTCAAAGAAAATATCCTGGTTAAATGTTGGTTGTTTTCCGGCGTCAGTAGGGTTTCTGGTGTGAAACCCCAACACGAAATCCCCGACTGTTGATTAATCGCTGTCCTTGAGGACATGACAGTTGGAAAACCTTCACTGGATACGCCAGTTTCATAAGATTGTGTTGGACTAGGTCCGAAGGAGCTGTTTCGTCATCGGAGGGCATAGACTCGTCAGAGGGTGTATCATGCCTACTATCCGAAACACCCTTACAGCTGGTGGAATTGCTGAGCATAATTTCTATATAGCGCACTCGAAATCAAATTTACAGCTGTAAGGGTGTTTCGGATAGTAGGCATGATACACCCTCTGACGAGTCTATGCCCTCCGATGACGAAACAGCTCCTTCGGACCTAGTCCAACACAATCTTATGAAACTGGCGTATCCAGTGAAGGTTTTCCAACTGTCATGTCCTCAAGGACAGCGATTAATCAACAGTCGGGGATTTCGTGTTGGGGTTTCACACCAGAAACCCTACTGACGCCGGAAAACAACCAACATTTAATCAAATTTGCTTCTATGGTAGCTTACCATGAAAAATTCCATTCTGAAAATATCCTGGTTCTAAAGAACCAGAAATTTTACAATAAAAGGAAATTTTAAAGATACAATTTCTAAATGGCGTACATACACGGAGATGGTGCCGAAAGCTATATATATGTACGATAGTAAAAGGTGTTACAATAACTCGTTCCGAAGTTTATTATGAACCATGCTTAGACGTCAAATAATTTTTGACATCTGTTTTGACATTTTGGTAGTTCAGTCTTTGGCAAGCTCAGTCAATACCAACCATTTAAAGCGCCTTACGTTTGCCAATTGAGCAAAACCAAGTTGATAATAGATTTGCAACCAAAATTTTCTTTTCTGATGAGGCTCATTTCCATCTCAGTGGGTATGTCAACAAGCAGAATTACGGAATATGGGCTGATGAAAATCCAAGAGCACTCTTTGAAAAGCCAATGCATCCACAAAAAAGTCACTGTGTGGTGTACATTTTGCGCTGGTGGAGTGATTGACCTGTTTTTCTTCGAAAATGCAGCTGACAACTCTGTCACAGTGAACGGGGAACGTACCGTGCCATGTTCACCGACTTTTTGTGGCCAATATTGGATGATTATGACATCGACGACATGTGGTTCTAGTAAGATTGTGCGACGTGCCACACAGCCAATGCAACAATGGAACTATTGCTGCAGAAGTTTCCCGGGCGAATAATCTCCAGAAACAGCGAAATCAATTAGCCACCGAGATCGTGCGATTTGACTCCGTTGGATTTCTTTCTTTGGGGTTATCTCAAAAGTAAGGTTTACGCCAATAAACCCACCACCATTCAACAACTGAAGGGCGTGATAACAAACCCTATTGGTCTAATTAAGGAGCAATTATGTCGTGATGTCATCAAAAATTTTGACAAACGTGTCGAGGTGTACCGTAGGAGCCGTGGTGAGCATTTGAGTGATATTCTTTTTCATACTTAATTGCCATGGACCAAATAACCTTTTTTTTATAAAAATTTCATTAACTTCATCATCCACTTGTTTTTAATTTAACTTCGGAACAAGTTATTATAACATCCTATATATAAGCTGACATCCACTATACAAGGATGGTAGGGTGCAGACAGTCCAAACTGTTCTTGGAAGATCACTCCAACAAACGAACCTCAGATTTGCTCAAATTGAGACGGAAGCAGGTTCGTAGCTTGATCGCGCTAATTACAGGACACAGCTTAAAAAGCATCTGCATGCGATTGGACTGGTTTCAGACGATATTTGCAGATTGTGTGAAGAAGACGAGGAAACTGCATAGCACGTTCTATGCCATTGCGAAGAACTCGCACACAGAAGACTCAGACTTCTAGGACATTACTTCCTAACACCATTGGAACTCCTGTCTAGCTCACTCAAGAGCATATTAAAATTTATTGGTATAACCGTCCTGAGTGAGTTATAATCAGGGAGGACAATCACAATAGGCCCACTGAGGCCGCAGTAAATCGGGATTTTTTAGACCGTCCTCCACTATCTACAATCTACATCTACATCTACAACATCCTTTATATTTATATTATAGTATAGTATATTTCTGCTAAATATTCCAGAAACTGTTCCTGGACTCCCACTCGGATAATATTAAAGTTGAGAACTGGGCATCTTTACGAAAATACATTTTTTTCATAGTAAAGCCACCATAGAAAACAACTTTCAATTGATTTTTTAACTGTTTTGTTTTTCTCTCCCATGCTGTTGCCATTTAGGGGATTTTAGGTCGCGGTCCTAGTGATAGAGTAAAATAGTTACTGTGGAATTTAATCAGCTAAATTATAATTCGCAGAAACACATAGCAGGTTGTCATACCCTTAAATGGCCAATAGCCAGGGCAAAGTACGAGCCCACTCGGAAAGTTCGTATGGTGGTCTTCTCAGACTCCTCGGAAAATAATTCAAAAATTCTTAAATTCTTCTTCATGTTAGTTAAATATAAGATACACACTCACTAAATACATTCGAATTATGGAAAACCACATCCAAAACCGATCAATATGTTCATGTGCATCGAAGACTAATCAACCTGGAACTAAATACTAAAATCTGGTATTTTGCATATGCACCTTTATGTTGGCCACTAAGAGTTAATCCATCAGTCATAAAGCCTTAATGCCCTTCTCTGTGCCTTAATCACGTTCGACCATTGTCACGCAAATCACCCGAAAACCACAAAGTAAAGGTCAGTGCTAAAGCAAATAAATAAAATTTTTGTCTAATGTGAAAAGTCATTTCAACAAACAGACACCCATAGAAAAAGGTCCACACTAGAGGTAAGAAGTGATCTCCCTGAGGAATTCCCAAATTACCCGAAGAACTCTGCACCTCGCCATCACCTGATCGCGCGGTATCGCCCATGGTGTAAATGTCTTGAGTAGCTACTTCTTTATTTCTGAGTTCTTTCTGACAGTCTCGTGCTGGCGTGAAGTGAGATTTATCTCGACGAAGTGGCATCAAATTGATTCAAGACGGTCGAAACTTGAAACTGAACTGAACCCACACCAGCGATTGATGAACAAAAAAAAATTGTGAAAAAACTCACCGGTCTAAAAAGGCGTATCTCCATTTCAAGTGTCTCACAGCCCCGAAGATGCGATAATGAAGATGACGATGAGTAGGAGGATATTGATCAAGAGATCGCGATCGCGATCGAGATCGAAGTGAATGATACAGCAATTATACTGAGGACTCTTGGCCGTTTTTAACGATCTTTACGATCCTGTTGTGTTGATCTCCTTAAATGGGCGTATTTGTTGCCGGACACTCGAGAGAACAATTCATTTGTAATTAGAGAAAACCAGTTACAATTTCGTAGAATGATTCATTCAAAGGAGTTAAATCAGTCGGCTTGTAGCTTGTAGCTCGTAGCATTTACACATAGCATAACAATTAGTTTCAAGTTAATTTTCTAAAATAAAATTAATGACACAACTCTGATCACTTGCGACGTTTTATGAATTTATTGTTCCGAAGAAGTTTGATTTTTGTAAATGAACTAACAATTTATTACTTAAATTGTTCGTGTTTGTAAGAAATTTTAATTAAACGTCTCGGGTACCGTATGGCATTTTGTCTACTCCGTCTGATTTTGTACAAATTAATTATAGTTTTATTTGAATTAATCATTAGGTACACCGGTTAAAAAAAATTCTCTACCTATGGCGTTAAGACTAAGAGACGGTAGACTAACTTTTAGTGTTCCACTTGAATTGTTCCGAGCTATTTTCCGTAGGCGAAACATGAGTTGTTGGATTATACCAGTAACGTGCAGCACATACAGACTAATGAACTAGGAACACTACTGTACTGTTCCGTCTAATCTGTATCTTTTAGATTTAGATATTTATTGCGGATGAATTAGGAGCCTAGGGGAATTAAGGCTGGTGAATTTTTGAGAACAATCGCCATTAAAACCGCGATAGAAAAAAAGAAATTGAGAAACAATGCAATCATTGGATTGAACATGGTCACCTTTAAACTTGAAACATGCTTGTTTACTTTATTATTTCAATAATACAGTATTGTGATCGACCTGAAATTTCCAAAAAATAACTATCCTGAAATTTTGTATTATCACGTTTTAGGACTAGTAAACCCCAAAAAAATATGTCCGTCTGTCCGCCGTAGACGCCACGCCGTACGCCGTACGCAAAACCGTTTGAAGGTGCGTAGCTCTCAAACCCCTTGAGATATTAAGTTCAAATTTTTATGGTTGGTAGAATGGGTGAACCGCTACGAGTGGTATTTCTTGGAGTGGTGGGGGTGTGACGGGGGAGGAGGGGGGAGCGTTTTAGATGAAAAATGTTAGTTTCTAGATCTCAGGAACCGCTTATGCTAGGAGGCTGAAAGTTGGAACTTATGTAGAACTATGATTGTGGACCCATTCACAAAAAATGGTCCATAGGGGTTAAGGGAAGTGCGAGTGGGGGGAAAAACAATGTGTCCAAAACGCTTGAAAGCTGGGATTGAAACATTCTAAAATCCATATCTCCTGAACGATTGATGTCAGACGGCTGAAACTTTGTAAATGTCTTAAGAGATACTAGGAGATTTGAAAAGGGTTAACATTTTTAAGGGGGGTGGTTAGGTATGGGGGTGAAAAACTTTGAATTGCAATATCTTCCGACTCAATTGTGCCAGGAAGATAAAATTTGGTTTCTGTGTATAAAATAATTAGTGGAGTCTACTGAATGTAAAATTTTTGAAGGGGTTGTTGAAGCACGGAAGTGGGGGGACAGCCATTTTTCAAAAAAATAAATTTTTATATCTCAAGAACCGTATCAAATGTGATCTTAAAAATTTTATAGGAGTTAGGACCAGACCTCTAGCAGAGAAAAAATTTTTGAGGGTGTGGTGTAGGGAGTTATTGTAGGAGGGGGTGGAAATGAAAAAAATCTGATTTTAATTTCTCGAAAGTCGCAAAGGATAGAAAGCTAATAATTGACAACTGTAAAGAGCTACTATAGATACATCCCAATTTTTAATAGAAGTAGCAAGGTACGGGAGTGGAGGGGTGATTTTTCATATCTCAGAAACCGCTTATGCTAGAAAGTTGAAACTTAGTACCTATATGTAGATGTGCTACTAGAATAATTAAAACTAAAAAAAAATTTAGATTTTCATTTGTGTACAAAGATGGAGTAAAAAAATGTCCGTGAAAAGGGGATTTCCCACATTTTCACGAATTTCGTTAAATCGTTTAGAGTTCTCGAGATATAAAATCAATTTTACTTCTGCGGGCTCATAATCTAAGCGCCTAACGTTTTTCCAAATGTTTCGATATCTAACCTCTAAGGGGGTGTAAGGCGGTCATGTACTTTTTCACGAATTCCGATATATTTCTTAGGTCTAATAAGATATAGAATTCACTTTCACTTCTAAATGCTTTGAATATAGCCGGGAAATAAACCGATTTAAGTATTTTTTGATATTAAACCCCCTGGGGAGTAAGACATTGTTCAAGTTTTGACGAATTCCATTTTTTTAGGTTTAATGAGATCAAATTCACTTTCTATTGAATCATCTATTGGAAAAACAAATACGTAAATAAATAAAAAATCTGGGCGCAACTTTATTATTTTATGGGTAGGAGTCCGAAACGTGTTTAATGCTGAGATGCGGTGTAGGTTAAGGTTAAGGAATAACCAAGAGTCTATTTGGAACGTTATTTTTCAGGTTGTGAGTCGCATAGTAACCTACACCGCATCTGAGCATTAAACACGTTTCGGACTTAAAACCCATAAAATAATAAAATTGCGCCCAGACTTTTGGCAGATTTTTTTTACTCTATTATTTCAATAATACAGTATTGTAACCGATTCAAAAAAAAATATATTTACTGCCTTGAAAAACATTTTTTTTTCACGTTTATGACACGAAAGAAGCAAAAAAATTGCAGTCTATCTGTACGCGGACCGCTGTACACCGCACGCAAAATCGTTTGTAGACTCATACCTCCCATGGGAATAATGTACACTCCTTTACGAGAAAATAAAGGAAAATAACAATTTTTAGTGGGACGGCGGAGCATGGAAGTGCGGGGATAAGAATTTTTCTAAAAAATCATGTCTCATATCTCAAGAACAGTTTAAGATAGGTGTTTAGTTTTTTAAGGGAAGTAGGCCTAATAGACCCCAAGCAGAGGAAAAAATTTCGATGGAGTAGGTGTAGGAGGTGAGGGCGAGGGAGGGTGAAAAGGAAGAGGTTCCGTTTTTGCTATCTATAGAACGGCTCATGCTGGAAAGCTAAAACTTGGTAAGTATATGTAGATGTGCTAGGAAAGTCATTTAGATAAAGAAGGAGGGGGGGATGAAAAAAATTCTTTGTGAAATGGAATGCTTATAGCTTGACGAATTTCGTCATATCTTTTAGGTCTTTCGAAATATTGAATTAATTTTTATTCTATGGATTCTTCACATAAATAAATACCTTGAAAGAGTTTTAAGGATACATTTTTAAATGCTAACCATAAGGGGGTGTAAACGAATTGTATACATTTTCACGAATTTAGCCATATCTCTCATGATTAGATCCCGAATACCTTTTCACTTCCACGTGCTTGTTTTATAGTCGCCTAAAAGCCGTTTTGAAGACTTTTCTCTTTTCAACCTCTAAGAAGGTATAAAAGGGTTGAACTCGTTTCCACGAATTCCGTCATATCTCTTAAGAGTACCCGCAGACTAGAGATTTAAAATCGCGCGATAGTTTAGTTGAATGGCTAATGGCTATGAAGCTATATGGAAGGGCGCACACCGAAACTAAACAATCGTCGTCGTTTCTCTTTGCATTCGGTCGTATCTTGGAAGTAGATCTGTCTGGTGTGATGTAGATTACAGCATTAATACTCAGCCAGCGGTGGTGGTAGGTTGATATGAGTACCAATTGACTGTAACAATGTGGTTGAGTAATGTGCGGATGAACAACACGACTAAACAGTTTAGTCGGGCAGATAAGAGTGAGCGCGGCTGGATGTGATTAAATAGTTGCCCAACTGTTTAGTCTCAAGTATGCGCTAGGCCTAACAGCACATGTTTGATATTGGCGTAAGAGCTCCGAAGCAACGTTCGGTTATTTTTATTTTTTTTTTGTCAAAACAACCACTCCTAGGCGCCCAACCAACTTCAACAAAAACAAAGAGCCGTGCAAAGAGCAGCGAATTTATTAGATAAAAAGTTTAATCGTAGCTAGAAAATCTGAGTCCTTAAGCCTATATAGTATTTTTTCATTTCTACGGCAAGCTGGACTGCTTTGCGTGTACTCTGCCATTCATTTTGATTCATTTTGATCATTTGGATATATCCTTAGAAGGGGGAGTAGTGCATACGTAGACTAAGAATATTTGAATTTGAATAAATAAAGCATTTTTATAAAAAAAAAAAAAAAATTTCTTCCAACAAGCAGGTTTACTTAAGGGCCATCAAATAGCGTTTACTACTAGTAAGTACTTACTAATGCGATCGCATGTCTTTCTAAGTAATAACTTTCCGAGATGTCGACAATTGGTAACAAGTTTACAACTTTGTAATTAAAGCCATCAATCACCAGAACGGCATTTAATATGTCAGGCTGCTAATTGAACACGTGCCGAGCACGTCTGCAGTGGATCATCTTATACATGGACTTCCTTCCTCTCGAAGAAGTTGATGGTCCATGCCTCCGAGATCAGTCAATGTTTTCAATATTTTGCTTAATTTACTGACAAAACAAATTCTGAGGCTGAGATTGCTTGCGCGTTCTGCCACCACCCCTTCTGGATGAATGCCGTCATGACATGACACAAATAGGATCTGTTTGAAAAGCAAACACAAGGCTGGGCGAAAAATAAAAAAAACCTAGAAAAAATCCAGATTTTATTTTTATGACACCTATTTTGCCCGTTTGAATCAGATCGGATGGCCATTGCCAACCATGTGTTCCTCTCAATTGCGATCTCCTTACGCGCTTTATGGCAACATCCGATTATCTCGTTGGCACTCTCTTTGAATGTCATTTTCAAAGCCAAAGAAAGCCCAAGGCGCGATCGGCTCGATTTGTTTCAATTGCGCGCGGCAAAGATCAAAGACAAAGACGCTACGAGTTTTGGCTTTGACACTCGGCAACTTGTAACGAGCCGTTTTAAAGACCAACACTGCAGCCCGTGTTCCTGTGTTGAGGGTAGATCCAGCCACGATCGACGATCGCGGATCCACCACGCCTGGAGTGATGACGCAAAGGCGCTTGCGCTACTTCTCAATTCGATCACCAAGTCAAGGCGCAAGGCCATTGAATTGATTCGATTTCTTGCAAAGTTCCGCTGACAAAGTGATGAACTGACTGGATCAGTGATGGAGTGCCCCGACTCCCGGCAGACGAGATTTCAAGATGGACTTTTATCTCGGAAAACCAGGAGAATTATTTGTTTGGCTTCCTGGAACGACGACTAACTACACTATGCTATTCGGTATACACTTACTGCTGGGAACGAATTCCACGAAGTAGTCATTACGACGGATTTCTGTTTTGATTAGCGCGTTTCCCGAAAATTCAAAAATACAGAGGAGCTACGTGATTTTTTGATTTGGCCGTAAAAGTGCTATTGAAATGATCTAAACAAATCATTAAAGCGGGGACGTTGAGCCATTGCTCCACCGGAACTGAATAATTCCCAAGCTGATTGAACAAATTTCAATTCGATTGATTTGAATCGGACAGAAGAAGGTGGATTGGACCGAAGGAGATGCTCAGCCGGAAACAATGATGTCGAGATTATGGACACCTTCCAGGCCTGTGGTTGGTAGATAGCCACTTTAGCAGCCGACCAAATGGCACACACAATGCGAACCAATAAATTTGTCATTTATATTCAACGAGTTGCGACTTAATTCATTGTTGCGTTTTAGTGGTGACACTGATCCCTTTCGGATTATTGTGGTGATGGGACATGGTAGACACTTTCTAGAGCGGGACTGGATGTTGGTGCTACAATGCCGCGAGCGGTCAACTCCGGGCAATGATTCATTAATGGAACTCGTTGTTTAGGCATAAGTTATTATATTGGGAAGCATATGGCGTTGCAATTAAAATTACATAGTCCTTGATAATATGTACGAAGTGTTATACGAATAGACGGAAATTGATTAGAAAACACATTTTAATTAACCTTACTAAAATTTGCTTGATAAAGAAAAAAATAGTTCATGTAAACGTTATGCACCACCCAGCCTTCCTAAAGTATCGCAAGTGAATTACTAACGATACACCCGGGTGATATATATGTTCACGGGTGATTCTAACGTAGGTGAAACATTGTTCGTTTTGTTTTATTAATCGTAAGTAAGTTGAAACATATATGAATCATCTAGGTGATTCGTATGTGAATCTACTCGGCAAACCGCATTTGTAGATCGATGTTTAGCAGTTTGTTTGAGTAAAGCCAATGTCCAGAAACGTGAAGAACAGCCTCGGAAAGGATTGACTAAACGACAACGACCCCGCAGACATTAACGCGAGCTTCCGAAAAAGCAGTTAACGCATTCGAAAAAAAGGTACTCCGAAAAATTTTGGGACCTGTGAAGGAAGGAACGGACTGGCGAATAAGATACAACCATGAGTTGTATCAACTCTTCAAGGAGCCAGAATCTTCAACATTCATCAAACTACGTAAACTGCAGTGGGCTGGCCATGTAGAGCGGATGGAAGACAGAAGAATCCCCAAACGTGCTCTTAAAGGCAAAGCGAATGGTAACAGGCCAGTAGGCACACCACTCAAGCGATAGGAAGACTCGGTTGATGAAGATAGCAAAGCCATCTTAAAAATCTGCCAACAGTCTGGGCGCAACTTTATTATTTTATGGGTAGAAGTCCGAAACGTGTTTAATGATGAGATGCAGTGTAGGTTACTATGCGACTGACAACCTAAAAAATAACCCATAAAAAGCCTCCTGGTTATTTCTTAGGTTGTCAGTCGCATAGTAACCTACACCGCATCTCATCATTAAACACGTTTCGGACATCTACCCATAACATAATAAAGTTGCGCCCAGACTGTTGGCAGATTTTTAATTTTTATTGTTGGCAGATTTTTTTTATTTACTTACGTATTTTTTTATCAATAGAATAATTCATAGTAGTAAAAGCGAATTCGATCACATTAAACCTAAGAGATTTTCGGAATCAGTGAAAACTTGAACAATACCCCCAGGGGGTTTAATTGAGACAAATACTTAAATCGGTTTTTCCCCTACTACGTTTAAAGCTTATAGAAGTATAAGTGAATTCCAAATCTCAATATACCTTAGAAATATATCAGAATTCGTGAATATGTACACAACCACTTTACACCCACTTAGGGGTTGGATATCGAAAAATTTTGAAGATCGTTACTAGGCGCTTATATAAATAGCCCGCAGAAGTAAAATTGCCTTAATAGCTCGACATGTCTAAAAGTTTTAACGAAGTTTGTGAAAATGTGGATTCACGGACATTTTTTTTACTCAACCTCTGAACGCCAATAAAAATCTGAACTTTTGTTTTGCTTTAATTACTCTAATAGTACATCTACATATACGTACTAACTTTCAACTTTCTAGCGTAAGCCGTTTCTGAGATATAAAAAACCACCCCTCTCCCCCGTACCTTGATACCCCTATCAAACATTTTATTTTTCTAGGATGTCTTCATAGTGGCTCTATATAAACCTAAATTTTTAGCTTTCTATTCATTATGGTTTTCGAGAAGTAAAAATCAAAATGGTTTCCTTTCCACCCCCTTTCACCATCACCCCCAACACCCACACCACCAACATTTTTTTCCCTACTAGAAGTTTACCGACCCCAACTCCTGTAAAATTTTCAAGATCATATTTCATACTGTTTCTGAGATATACAAATTAAATTTTTTTGAAAAATTGCTGTCCCCCCACTTCGTGCTCCACCTCCCCCTCAAAATATTTACTTTCAGTAGACTCCTCTTGTGATCCCATATACAGAAACTAAATTTTAACTTCCTGGTGTAATTGGTTCGGATGATATTGTAATTCAAAGTTTTTCACCCTCCACCCCCCACCCCACACCCCACCACCCCTCTTAAAAATTTTAGCCCTTGTCTAATCTTGAAGTATCCCTAAGGACAACAACAAAGTTTCAATCTTCTGTCATCAATTGTTCAGGTGATATCAATTTTAGAATGTTTCAATCCCGTCTTTCATGCGTTAAAGACTCATTGTTTTCCCCCCACTTCCACACCCCTTAACCAATATCGACCATTTTTTTGCAATTGAGTCCATTATCATAGTACTACATAAGTTCCAAGTTTCAGCTTCCTAGCATAAGCGGTTCCTGAGATCTAAAAACCAAAATTTTTCGTCTAAAACGCTCCCCTCTCCTCTCCCCTTGCACCCCCATCCCTCGAAAATATACCAGTTGTAGGGGTTCACCCAATCTACCCACCATAAAAATTTCAATTTAATATCTCAACGGGTTTGGGAGCTACGCGGCTTCAAATGATTTTGCGTACGGCGTACGGCGTCTACGGCGGACAGACGGACATTTTTTTTTTTTTTTGCTTTTTTGGGATTTACTAGTCCTAAAACGTGTAAATACAAAATTTCAGGAGAGCAAACTTTTTTGAAATTTCAGGTCGATCACAATACTTTATTATTAAAAAATAATAAAGTAATACTTTATTATTAAAAAATAATAAAGTAAAATTAGCAGCGGAGTCTCGGTCTTTGGATCGAAACGATTGGAGGCGACGACTTCAGGAGGCGAGGACTTCAGGAGGCCAGGGCCCGATTTGGGCTATCGCGCCATTGATGATGATTGAGTAAAGAAAACCAATTCAAGATTTCATCGTAGCTAAGAGATATGAAGAAATTCGTAAAAACATATTCAACTTCTTTTCATCTCTTTTAGTGGTGCAATATGAGGGAAACTGCATTTTCTAGGATCAAGTAATAAATATTATATATGAGCGAATTCGACATCATCCGGACCTCAAAGATATAGCGGAATTCGTTAGTCAACCCCTAAAATCGAATATCGAAAATTTTGAAATTTACTTTTAAGCGATTATAAGAAAGCCGTTGAAGTAAATGCGAAAATATCTCATAAAACTTAAAAGATATGTCGAAATTAGTAAAGTGTACAAAATATTATATTAAATGAGTTGTGCTACGAAAATTCCAAAGTGTTTTTTGAGAATATTACGAGAAATGTTTGCGATTTGAAAGTGTAATGCACGGCAGGGACGTCATTTCAGTTTTTTCTAGGGGGGGCAAGACGTTATGTTTGCATATATTTTTATATATAAATATACATATGTTATATATAGTCTATAAAAATACATAATTCAGGGGGGGGGGGGGCATTTGCCCCCCCACAAATGACGTCCCTGATGCACGGGAAGTTTGTTTGTTTCGGTGTGCAGTACTGCATAAGGATCGTCTTTCTGAGTCAATCAGAACTACGTCATAAAACTGTACTAGGCACTCGCCTCAAAAGAATGACCCCTACTGCATTCTAGCTTTTAAGCGTCTATTCCCGTCACTAATCCGAATCAAATTAATTTTCGAATTTGAATAGCCTCCGAGATCAGATATAGAACGATATGATACCATCGTGTATTTCAATTTCAAAAAATTCACATTGCTCAAATTTCACTATCGGACGTATTTTACGTGTTCATTGCACCGAATTTCTACGAATTTTCGGTAATAGAAAATTCAAAATTACCAACAGGAGGTGCACCGTGGAGCTAATGTGCAGCGCGCATCTTAACAACCAACAACAATATTCCGAATGCGAGATTAATAGCATCCTTTGTTTGGTTACCGTGCTGATGATCACTAGCCCTCTAATACGATATATTAAAATCCTCAGCTCAGACCTAATTTAGAAACTGTTTACACCATTCATTTTCGAATGTTTACACAAGACGGTGTCAATTTATCATCTTAATCGACGTTTTTCTTACCGAACTGTGGGTGTGTGCTTGAGGTAGAACAATCGGTTCTGGCCAGAAGATCGTAAAGAGCTCCCCGGAAAAAAACCCGTCGTTTATCTAAACAATAGGAAGATGGCCAGTTTCCGACCGGGTATGCAATCGAATACTTCGTATAATTTGTAATCCCTCTTCAAGCTGCAGACGATTTGATAGGCTGGGTAGTGGCTACATACACCTTTCACTCAACCTCTCAATACTCAAGGAGTGAAGGAAGACACGAACAGGGTTTATGTAACAATTCCACAAGTCTTACAACTCACTATCTCGGCTTTTGTTTATTTTTTTGCATATTTTTCGTAGAGCATCTTCGCGTGTTTACTTACCACACAAATATTTAAGTATTTAGTGGGAAAACAGAATTTGTTGTCTCTGAAAACAATTCGGGAAGACATCGGCCGCAAAAAGCAAAACAGAGAGTATCTGACCCACTTGTACGGCTCCTGAGTATGGGGGAGTGCTAAGCCATCGGTCAGAGAGTTCTTACACTTGAACAATGGACAGACCAAAAAAGAAATCGAGGACTTCCTTAGATTTCGCGATTTATTTCATTGATGAAATCGTTGATGGCCGAGACCGGACCATAAGCAATTTAAAGACGAACTGGTCGTCGTGGCGGTGGCGGATTTATTTTCGCCTGTTTACTTCATCGCCGGAGCTGTTTACACTGTCGCCGTACCGTAATTGCCGTAAAACGACCTGCAGATGCTTTTGCTGTGCACTCAAAACCTGTACAGGATCCGTCGTCGACAACGGCTAAACGAAATTCGCCAAACTGCAGATTAAGCGGGCAGACGAACGATTTTCAAGATAAACAAAAATTTTGTCTTGGAAGTTTCTGCAGCCGTGCAGGCAATTTTCGCAAACTTCGAAAATTGATACTTTGTTTCCAGATGTCGGTGATTCTTAGTGGAATTGCGTCCTTCGTTTTAATAGTTCTGAAATTAAATCGATTAAGTCGAGTTCCGAAGATTTGCGAAGCGTAACGTTCGATTTTATTACTTTTGTGCACACTTTTCTAACAGCTCTAAGTCGATTTTTATGATTTCATCAAAACACAACCCCATCACAACTACTTAGCGCAAATCTATAAAAATTTCATTAATACGTAGAGTTTGAATCACAGTAAAAGCTCCCTAATTAGGAAAAATTGGACGAATTTTCTAATTTAATAACAGTTTTTAAAAACCAATTAAAATAATAATAATAAAATAGTGAAATTGAACATTTTAACGAAACTGGAGTGTTCACAGTAGTGATGTGTCGATCGCGAACGATTCGGTCGAAATGACCGGGTCAGTACTATGACCGAATTAACTCGAGTCATGTGAAATGAAAGAAGTCGTTCAATCGGTCAGTAGAAAAGTACGATACGTCTCGTATCGTATCCGATGTTGTTTGCTGTAGAGCGCCAAAAGTGTCAGTAGTTGTATACTGACAACCTTTTTTTTTTTTAGGTCATCACATTTATTATTACCACTCGTTATCCTAATGTCGCGAGTCATTTCGGTCGGTCGGTCATTTTGACCGAATCATCCAACTGATCGAAATGACTCAAATGACCGAATCTTTTTAATTGGTCACTTCAACGAAATGACTCGGTCATACTGAGTTAATGAAATGCCCGATTTATCCCGTTACTAGTTCTCAGAGACAACACGCAATGCCGCACGCATAGCACAAATGGCTTTCATAAGTCTGCTTCACAAAAAATGTGTATTCAAAACGAACAAATAAAGAGATAACTAGTCGAGATCCTTCACGTATATTGAACTGTCTTCCCAGAATATATTTTATTGAACGTTCGCGAAAGGTGAAGGAAAATCGAATAATGCAAAAGAAAACATGAAAGACTGATATTTTTTCATGGAATTCAAAAAATAGAAGCGTGCGCGATAATTTTAAAAATTGTATAATTCGCCAGCCTGTAACTTTGTTGAAAGCAAAGTATAAAATCTGCGGTATGTTTTTCTATTCCATATAGATCCACCATAATTCATCTAATTCTTATAAACCAAATTAATCTGAAACTCAATATAATATATCATATCTAGCTGTATGTAATTCACATTCAGTTACGAATCGTTTAAATGATTTCGAAACGAGTCATTTAACGTTCATTAATACGTATTCGCTTCTGTGAAGATTTTGTGAATAATTTTTTCATCGTAATAAAATGTTATGCTTTTAATTCCAATCACGTACATCTAGAGAGTAAATTTTGAGTTGCAGGTAAATTTGATTTCAAAGAGTTAATTCGCTTTGGTGATTTACTATCAAATAACTTTTGAATGCAAAATGTGATTGTTACAGAAAAAATATCTTCTTAATTTGGAAAAATTTCTTTACTTTGGATAAATCCATGATTTCCGAATTACAGAGCTTGCCGAATTAAGTGACTCTAAATTAAAGGGCTTTTACTGCATATGGTAAATCTTTTATCGAGAAATTTCACAATGAAGTAATTTTGAGGCACGCGGTAAAAAATGTTAATAATTGTTAAAATTCTAAGGTTTTTTGCTTACAACACCCAACAACAAGATGTAGTACTCAATGTTAACAAACTCATTTTTCCAAAAATCTAAGATGCCAATGGGTTTTAAAACCCATAAAATTACTCTGAAAAGCCAAAAAATTAAAATGAAAAAATAAAATTACTCTGAAAAGCCAACTTCTTTTTTTTTCAAGTAGTGATGAAAAAAATTTGGATTTCATTAAATTTCACATTTATTTAGATGTTGAGCTTCATTTTGGTAGGATTAAAAAAAACATACGCAGTCACGATCGGCTATAATTCTCTAGACGAAATTCTAAACTCCGATTTATTTTTTAGTTGAGAATGAAGCAGAATAAGGAGTGCGCATAAAGTTTGCTATTTTCTAGGTAGTCTTGTTTGGTTGCTTCCCGAAAGTGAAACACAATATCCTCCGTTTTCAATTAGGGAAATCAGCGAAAGTAAAATTTTACTTTCTCAAGGACTTTCACATGTGGGCAGAGAGGACTCACTCGATTCATAGCATATTTATTACTTTAATAGGAACCATTTAAATAAAAATTAATGTATACAAAATTTTTTATACCTGTAGCATAAAGCGTTCAAAACACTCGTGGACACGTGTTTTAAGGACTTCTGTATTGTATCTAATAAAGAAGGGCGATTTTGCGCAATAGCTTTCAGCTCAAATTTGATTCCTATAAAATTTAGACTTCCGAGCCCAATAATTTTTCTAGGTTTCGAAATTTGAATGCCCATATTTTCTAAGAATCATTGTATGGAAGGACTCAAACGATTTTCTTCGTACCAATTCCTTTATATGCCACCATTGAAATATCAAATTGAGTGAAATTTAAAATGTAAGTTTTCTGCAGTTATCACCAATATTCTTGAACACGTGTTTTAAGGACCTTTTGTATGTTAGCTACCCGAAGGAGTGAAGGGACTTCGCTGACTAATAAAATCAAACTTCATTTTCACTCAAAACTAATTTGTACAAAATTTCGACTTCGTGGGTAAACGACTTCTAGAGTTATAGTAAGTTCCAAGTAATTTAGGACATTCTTACACGAATTTTAGATAGCACGAAGGACTTGTAGGATTTTTTGATACTCATACCTTCAGCCGCGATTAGTATAAAATCAATGTATCCAAAACTACTAATGTCTGTAAAAACTTTACTTCCCGCTTTAACACGTTCTAAGTGGATTCTGTAACTTGCATATCTTTTTAAAGGACTTTTGTAGGCTGCTCCACGAAGGACTTATTGGATTTGCATTATATTCGGGATTTTAGCTACAAACATTTAAAAGTTTATGTGTGCAAACTTTCAAGTTCCTTATTGGAAGCATTCGACCAATAAACTTGAATACGTGTTTTAAGGTACTTGAAGGAGTTGAAAAAAAATCAAGTGCATTCAATCCCCAAAGTAGTTACACCTAATTGCATACTGTAAAAATTAATGCCTAATTCCACTGATCTACCAAACGTTATTGCTGTTTAATACGCAAAATATTGAAATATTAAACTTTGTTTTTAATTGTAGATTAGTCCTGGAGTTTTTGCATTCTATGCCACTAGAAAGTGGGTATTACGCGATTTTATTCCAATATATATCTAATTAAATTCTTTAAATTAACACTAATAAGTCCTGTGCTTAATATTAATTTCAATATGAGCGCAACTTCATTACGTTTTCAAGTTAAAGTCGAGATGCAACAGAACTTGTTATGCTATTTTATTTTCATCTTACGGTATATCTGTGTAGGTGAACCAGGCAATAAGAGCCCATCCTCCTTAAAGATTGCCCTATTAAAAGATTTGTAAGGAAAAAAAACATATATCTCATCCGACCTAAGAGATACGGTGAAATTCGTTAAACCATATACAAACCTTTTCACCCTCATCGTGGTTGAATATCAAAAAAAGTTTTAAATTAGTTTTTAGGCGTTTAAACACGGAGTCCGTAAAAGTATAACTGATTCGATATCTCATCAGATCTAGGAGATAAAACTAAATTCGTGAAAATAGATGTGAATATTTTCATTTGCTTATTTTCTTGCTACCGCTAGGCCGGGTAGAACCACTACCAGGCTTAGTACAGTGCCAAAATATCGCCACTAAAATTAAATATTGAAAATATTTAACTGTTCCGGTGAACGTTTTTTAAGTTTGCAGTAAGAGAAAAATTTTGCGCTCGAAAATGAATTAGCGAAGGGTGAATTCTACAGATCAAGTCAGAGTTGCTACGGTCCTTGAATTGTGAGAACCTGGTCGACCAGTACTTCCCAGAAAACAAAACAAACTATAATACTTAACAAATTGTTCTATCACTGCGATATCTTAACAAAGATCCGAAAAATTTTTCGAAAATCCAAAGTATTATCTCGAAGCTATTCATATTCGCCGAATAATTTAGCACCTCTTGCATCATACTGTAGTGTAAATATCGCTATTATTATTTTAATTTCTATCGATTATATTTTAATAACATTACGATTAAAATTCAATGGAAACTAATAATTTAATACACATCAAATCTTAATCCGTACTGCATTTATTAAATTATTGCTTTGATACAATGGCGGATTACAGGCTTTAGTTCAAGATTTTTTTTCCGCCGTGGTATGTATTTAATTTAATTTCGTCGTTCTGCAAAAAGTACATCCCATGAACGAAAAAAAATTCGCCATAAGTACAATCTCAAAATTTTTTGCACCTCTACGCTAATTTAATCAAAGAAGTTATGCAGCATTCCAACGTTCCGTCTCATGGCAAATAAATTTAATTTTTTAATAACTCCGTCCTCTTAAATAATTAAATCTGGAGAAGAAAGAGTTTTAGGTTTAAGATAAGAACCCTTAATTTATAAATATGAAAACCGGCTTTCTTTACAGTGAAGGGAATTTATATTAAAGAATAGTAGGAAGTGGGGTGTCTGTAGGGTGCGAATCGAACGCACGATGTACGTGTTCGTATAAAAATTAAAATTTTAATATTTTAATTATACCTTAATTTAAAAATAAATTAAAGGAATAAAAGACTGGTAACAGTATGGGCCAAAAATTTCTAAATTTTTGTATGTCAAGTTTTAGAAACAGCACCAAGAACTTTACTATTGACGTCAGGGAAAAATTAAAATTTAATTTGTGTATTTAAAATTTTTAATTGGCCTACGCTAGAAAATTGAAACTTGGTACTTGTATATGTGCTAGAAGAGTACACTAAAATAAAGGAGTTTACTACAAATACAGATTTAGACGGAGTTAATTTACAAAATTAACCGACTGGACAAACAAATTTAATTACAATATCTCTCAGACCAACAATGCTATAAAGTTGAAACTAGGTACATATACATACATATCTTTCCAATTAAATTATGTAGAGAAGTACGTTGAATGAAAAAAAATCGATTTGTTGCGGAATATCGAAGAGGGTGATAAAAACATTATCCCGTATATGTAGAACCTCTATATAGTGACCACCCAAGGGACTGTGCAAAATTGGTCACT
The DNA here is from genome assembly GCA_951812415.1 of Beris morrisii. Classification (NCBI taxonomy): domain Eukaryota; kingdom Metazoa; phylum Arthropoda; class Insecta; order Diptera; family Stratiomyidae; genus Beris; species Beris morrisii. The sequence goes on from OX638310.1 coordinate 31,813,029, forward strand.
TTATTCGATTGGTCAAATTATAAAAATAATTTAATAAATAAAATCCGTTTCTGATTTACATCGGGACCGCAAAAAAATGGCAACTTTATTTTATTTATTTATTTAACTGGTAGAGCCTATAGAAGCCTCACTACTTCTCGAACTACGACCTAAGAGATCTTTTGTTCCTGGCTCTTAACCACTCCCTAGGCCATATCGATTCCTCTGAGAAAGGAGATGATTTTACTCAGGGGAGTCTTCGACAGGTCTTCATAGGTGAGAGTAAATCCACCGGGAATCTGCCTTCTTGATCTGGCCACTGCATCACAATCACACAGAATGTGTGCCGTGGTTTCAGATGTGATACTTTACCGTTGATCTTAAGGTGATAATTAAGGAAATAATGTCCGGCAAAATATCCCATTATAACCCGTGCGTTATACCTGCTTAAGGAAAGGAATTCCGACGCTCTCCAACTTGAGAAAGTCAAGAATTTCTTTGACTGTCTAAGTCCTGAAAGTGAGTTCCAATAATCTTCCACCTGAAGATTTACCCACTTAAAAATACCATACTTAATGAAGCCTTTACCTACTCCACAGAATGGTTCCGGGCCAATCATTGGTGAGCTGGCTCCCCGCTTACTTAGCTGGTCACCCGATTCATTACCCGGAATACCCTCATGTCCTGGCACCCACATCAGGGTTAGACTATTATGATGTGCCAGCTCTTTAAGAAGAGTATGACAGGCAACTTTAGGCAAGTGGTTAAGATAGGAAGGTGGTCACTTCTTCAGGTTCTTACTGTATATATATACGTATGTATATATCGGCCACTTTGACTTAGATCTGATGATCGGACTACCTGTCCTTTCCTTCCAGATTTTCATACATTTGTCCCACAGTATTTGGACCACCTCCAAATTGGACATGCCTTTATAATTGCTTTATTAAACAAACCCAAAAATCGAACTCACTGCAACATAACCAAAAATTGGTTAGTATGCTGCGAACTGCGATAGGTACACATAGTTTTTTCGTTTTATGTAGTGTTCTGAAGGTACACATTGAACAATACTTTCGTCTGTTTTTTTTTTTAAATTGATCCAAGTAATCCATCAACCTTATATATTTATACAATTGCTATTAACAAAGGAATTCTTTATAATTCGACCGGTTCTATTAAAAACTGTCCATTCCGTGTCCGGTTCCGACGTGGCATTAAGCAGCAAATTTCACATGAACTTTAATACGATTTTTATTCGTTTCCAAAAGCCAAAAAATTTTAAAAAATATTGAGCTATATCAGCAAACAAAAATCTCATCTTCATATAGAATGAACTTAACTAAATTTTTAATACGAATTCGGCAGATATTTCACCACGCATACTCGTGGATTACATGCGGAGGTATTATAGAACTGTTATATATTTTTTTAGAAATTAATGTAATCTGTACAGACTACAAAAATCGAATACTTAAAGTTAATGAGAATGGGATTTTTCATGGTAAGGCCTAGACCTATAGAAGCTAATTTTAAGAATTTTTGGTTGATTTTCGGCGTCAGAGGAGTTTCTTGTGCGAAACACCCACAGAAAATCCCTGCAGGATCGATCGTTGCACTAGCTACTACCATTGAGGACATATCAATTGAAAAACCTTCACTGGAGAAGCCACTTTAAAACTGTGTTGGACTGGGTCCGAAGGAGCTGTTTCGTATAGTTAACTGCATTTTGGGAGTAATGTATTTAAATATTCTTTTTTATCCACTTATCTTGTGAAAGTAATCAAGTGTATGTCAAAATTATTATCGTACTTGCATTAGATCCTTTTATTTTGCTATGATATCTAGACCCAAATTTTTGCCGAAGTCGTTAAAAAAAATCTTCAAAGTTGTGATTGCTTTGAGAATTATTATAAGAGCTTATCGGTAGAGCTTTTTCAGTGCCTAGGGAACCACGTTCCGCTATTTTTATAACATTCTTTTAGTGCAAAATTTCAATACATAAAAATCCTTTAAATTTTCATAGTTTTCGCATGAAATAACTGCTCGACTTGATGACCGAATTTCAAATCCGATCGCCACGCGACATTCAAAGATATTTGGTTGTTCAGAAAATCCTTTCGAATGAAATAACACGAGCCTGACACCTGCCTAATAGACCTATTCATATATTCAGTTCTGTAATCTTCTGCCCTCGAGCACTAACCTTTGCTCAAATGAATTGTGTATCAAAAGAAAGTCCAAATGCACCTCGGCGTTAAGCCAAGTCCTGAAATAACAAGACGAGATACAATTTGTGCGATTTAAAATCTCTCCTCGATGCAATCTGAGCAAACAGAATTAGACTTCCCAACTATATTTTGATAGCATATGGAGTACTTGTCAGCTTGCTGGTTGATTTCTGAATGGGTTCCTGACGTGTGCCCTAATGCATTTGCATTAGCTCTGTCCTTAGCCACCAAGCTATTAACTCCATTTATAGCAGCTCGAGTATAGGGCGCACACTTGCTCAAATTCCACCGACTCAGTCCCACAGCTATGTTTGGAGCCCCATGTTATTAGCAACTAATTGACACATTACGCGAGTACCGATTACCCAGCTTACTTCATGTTTCTAATGACATGAAGATTAGAACTATCACTTAATCGTCTTCGAAAAATAAAGAAAATCTTGACGACAAGCCCGTTAAAAAAAGTATGGGGGAGTCTCCTTTCATGTTTTGACAATTTTGTTGTACACAAAACATATGTTAGGGATATTTAGGAGAAATGGAAAAAAAATTCCGAGTAGAAACATATTGAGCGACGAGCTCTAATTTATTTCTGGTGTTTATTGAAAAATTCAATTCAATTCATTTAAAGTGAAGCGAAACAGATTAAAAATTTTGCAAATATCTACAAAAAATAGTCTTGCTTCAATACATCCTTTACAAAAAAGGAACTTTCTGCCAAATACATGGAGAAGAAAGTTGAACTGCACCTTTGGGAGATCAGCACAAATTTTCAAAATATTCCCGCTCATAATGAATAAATAATTAAATGGAAATTCTTCTATATCACAAAAATATTTCGAGACGTTTCACCTTGTAAAGAAAGCAAATGGTTAGAGAATGGTTCGAATCTAACGCTTCAAGCCAAAACATAAAACTTTTATTTATACCCACCCAATATTCAGGAAGGATTACGACTCAGCACATGCAGTATATAAGTACGACAGAGTTTGCAGTCAGACACAGTTTATACTACAAAGCGAGACTACAGTCAGTTCAACCCGACAGTATTTGTAATGTAATTTTGATTGGAAAAAGCGACCAGAAGTATATAAAAAGCGAGGAGTCGGTAATGCCAAAATTTAGTGCGAATAATAAATTATTGATTTTAAACAAATTGTGTATTACTTGAAATCACAGAGAACCCATAACTCGCAACAGTTTGAATATGAAGAAAATCGAGCTTTTCCTTCCTGTAGTCACTCTAGAGAATTCCTTGAAATATTTATGGAATCTCCTTCCAAAAAAAAGTTAACTCAATAATCGAAATTGGTTTTTTGATTTAAAAATTTGCACACAATAATTTTTTACCATTTAAACATATTCAAAAAACAAGTACTCCTTACAGATTTTTAAGAACAAATGCTGGAATACGCCCGAATTCACCGCAATTCGAGGATGCGCTGAGCTATAAACTTAAAATTTTATATGATTTAGTTTAGGAATTTTTTAATATTATAAATATTGAAACTGTTTATTGCATTGTTTATTTGCCACATGCCTTGCGAATGCCCTGGTCTGGATTTGAGGCGGGAACGTACGTTGGGTACGCGCTTCGCCATGAACTTGGGGTAATTCGCAAAAATAAAGTTAAACAAGCTGCTGCAGTTTGTCAGGCTGGCAGGGTGATTTACCTGAGATTGTCACGTATTCAGATACTCTGTTAGGTACGGATCGTATGTCATCTTAATTTAAAGGAAGAACTGTACTATGTACTCTAGGTCTATCTTTATCTTGACCATCTCTCCCAATCAGTTATTGTCTAAAGAGTCAAATGGTAGAAGAAAAATTTAGCTGGAAGAGCAAAAATTAAAACCTTTAAACGCTGATATGGACAAAATACAAGTCCGTAAATTTCCCCAATACACTTCAAGAGCAACGGAATAGTTGGGATTTCCTGTAATATTTGGACGAACCCATTCGAAGGAGGCACAAAAACCCTTCATAGATTCCGAAATTGGAAAACATTCTCCTAAGATCAAGAAGGATGAAGGCAAAGTATGGCTTATAGCTTTGGGCTATACCACCCTGATGATGCGACATGAGAATAGATAGATGCAAATGTTTGCTTGCTTCCCATCAAACTCGAAGACTCGCTACTGCACATCAAATATCTACACATCCATCAACCAAAGACAACAAATGTTTTATGTACGGTATCCTAATTTCACTTAACCTGAGGGATGTAACCTTAGAACTCTTCAATTCGAAACTAGTTCCCTTTCATTATCTCTCATCCGGGAACAGTGTCAATCAATTCTAAATTTAGATAAATCTCCATTCAAGACAATTGCCATGCAGATGCCATATGATGAGAAAAACATGTTCCTCGGAATGTCTTTACTTTCCTCAGTCAGTCGGTAAGCATTTTTCGTAAAGTGCATTATAGGAAAATCTTTGCTACCAATCTGCACACTTTTACTTGTTTCTTTGTCGTTTTTATGATGACTTCTAAGGGTCGAAACTTGAAATACTGACCACCCGCAATCCGAAGACCATTTGTTTCGGCTTCATCATTGTCTCCACACAATCGGTTCCCATAAATATTTAGAGTTTAGCAGTTTTACGACCGAAATATCTCATAACATGTGAAACGAAACTGATATGTTACATATGGATGAAACAGATCGAGACAGTAGAGAAAAATCTTGTTCAAAATTTCTGATCGACCTTTTTATTTATAGAGAGACAGGAACGTTTGATTGAACTTAGATTTCGGATGGAAGACAAATTTTAAAGAAATCGGTACTGGTTAGTTTAAAAATCGATTCTATCCCACTTCTGATCCCATATAAAATGTAAAAGTAAGTACTTAAGTTATTTCCATAGTTGGTGGGTGGTTTCACATTTCATCCCGTAAAGACATTGTGAAGGTATTCGAAGTCCTTTTCGAATCAAGCCCCTCTCATCTAATTCGGCTTGACTAAGATGGAAGACACCTGCAGAGGAGGAATCCTTGTCTGGTAAGCCACGCGTAACCAATTTAAACTTTGAAAATGAGACGGCACCGATACGAAACGCGCGATTCGAAATGTATAAATGCAAAAAAACACGATGATCTAGTGTTTGGGTCTAATAAATTAAGCGGTGTTTCGATTTTCTTGGGATCGTCTGTTGGCAGCACACGAACGCGGGATTTATATTTAATCCCTCGAGATTACGCCCTGCTGCCATGCGCCATGTAAATCTTCTCCGGATGAAAGTGGCTTGCTGACATTTTAATCTGCTAGTTCTTAGCGTAAAATCAAAAAAGTTTTCGTCTACAATTTTTTTTTTTAATTCTTAAGAGGAAGAACATATTTTTTTCGGATATATAGAATTTGCCATCAATTGTTCTAAAGTACGTTAGGTTCTTTTTCATATTAAAATTCTTAGTAAGGCATCAACGCGAAAAGGTGGCCATTCGGGATTTATTCATTACTGCCCTTCATTCTAATTGGAATAGTACCTACTAATAGCGAAGATCATACCATTAACAAGTCTTTTTTTTTATTGAAAAAACTAGACACCGTTCATGCCCGATTCATGACTTTCTAGTCAGGTTTAATGAAGGATGGATTTTTTTTGGTATGGTACCTAACTAACATATTGCAAGTTTTTTATTAAAAAAATCGTATTCGTGTTTAACGTTGTTTGTTTGTATAGGCAACTTTATTGTTCTGGTAGATCGTATCACAGCCAAAAGTACTAAAAAATTTTTAACACATGCTAGAACATTGCCATACAAGGCCCGATTTCTGACCTTCCCGACTCTAAACTGACTCGACTGTACACTACAATATGTTAAAGACTAACATCCTAAATCCAGTTTGGTACTATAAAAAAAAGGCTGGATTAGAGACAGGTTATGGCCAAGTGCGTCCTTAGAGGGTGACAGGAAGTCACCTGGTGTACCTCAATCCGGAAAATAGTACATGATTATAAAAAGGGCAAAACATTATTTTTAAACTGAAGGCAGTTAAACTATTTTGTAATTCCGGTTCCCAACAAAATTTTTGCTCACTGCTTCTGGCTTCCATAGGTCACTAATCAAAAATCTGGCTCGACGGACCAAAAAATGTTTATTTTTTCCATAAAAATACTATTAATTTTTCCTCGCGAAAACAGCTCAAACTCAAGTAACCTTTTAGGGTAGAAAATTGCTGCTGTAATGAGATATTACAGATATTTTGTGTGAATGTCGTTGGGGTGCAGGAAGACTTGACTTCTTGATAAAATTGAGATCTTAGAGGTCTAACAGCATGACCAACTTTTACAGAGATATTTTTACAGCGATGTAGGCTATTTTGAGGAATAAGTAAAGTACCCAAGAGGTAGCAAACTGATCGTTATGGACCTTGTTTTTGTGCTTCCCAAAACTAAAACTAGTTCCTCCACGGTCGCATTTTACTCAAGATACTCGTGCTGCACGCCGTCACGAGTTTGTTATCATAAACCTGCCAAATTCAAACCTTTTTTCGATCGTGGTGGATATTTATTGATTTATGGGTGAAAGATTGTTCATCGATGGGACATTCTCCTAGTGCCTAGAGGTAAACATTGGTACAAATAAGTTGCTAATGTTGAAATCATACTCTTGCTCGAATGGTATGAGAAGGACGAAGTTAAGGTCGAAAATTTAGGCAGTCTGCAATTATTATGATAGCAAAAACAAGGCAGAAAGAACTGGACAATTTGTTTTAACTTGTTTAATTGTTTACCAACATACTATTCAACAATTAGAACTCCCTCTGAAACTGGATATTTCAACATTTCAGAACACAAAAACACCAAACACTCAACTCTGATAAGGTTTTATAATTTGAAAAAAACTGCAACATACATAATCATAACTCAATTCTATCACATTTCCTTTTCATCTATGACAGATTTGATCCTTCCATCACTCCGACTTGCCATTTAAAATTAAATTTTAATCCGAGGTCGGTCTAGGCTTTCCCAACCGCACTCTGCTATATCCCGGACTGACAAAAGGCGCCCGTCCTGAATAGGAGGCCCTATTCGCATCCAATTGTGTGGAATTAGCACGCTCGTCTGTGTGGCAAGGACTGATAAAAACTCCATTTCACGAACAAAAGGCCAACCGCACCAGTCCTGATTCAGCCAACCTCGCTCCACGGGATTTGCTTTTTAAGCCAATTATTTGTTTTACTTTCGAAATTTCACGCAAACGCTCGATTGTGTAGCACCGCCGAAAATCGATTCTGAATTACAGCGGATCCTTATTCATCGCGACCACTATGCAAATCATCATTTCTTTTAGAACAGACTTGGCCACGTTTTCACTTTTCTTTCCAGACATCCTTCAGTTTTTACCTGTGCACACCACGAATTTTATTCCTGAGAAATTCAACGCTAAAACGAAAAGAATACCAATCCTTGGGTGTTGTTCCAATTGAAAACGTAAAAAGTAAATCGCTTTAAGAATTGTAACGCATTCGCACAATGCAAGGATATTGCGAAATTCTCCTTAAAACCGGATCATCCTTTTTGGTTGCATCGAGCATAGAATAAAAGTTGATACAAAAGTGCAACAAAGAACTCGGATAGAAAGGACGATTAAAACATTTAACCCTGGAGGGAATGGAAGATCAAAGCTGTGTTTATCCAACGTCTGAACCTTTTTTTGAACGACATGCGATGAAAGGTACCACCAAGAAGCATGTAATTCGTATTTAATCGAAGTAATGATTGGGGTGGTCAATTGATGAGCGTTTTAAAGGAATCCCGGACAGAGGAAGGTTGTACAATGAACGCGACGATATGGTATTTTATTTTGATTAAGGTGTGCGATTAAGGATGATTTTTTTTCATGACCTTTATAGAAGATATTTCAGATATTAGAGCTAATAATGAGCATTAAATTTAATTATTAAAAACTACATTTGGATCAGTTCTTAAACTCAACAGATGAGAAGCAAAAAGGTCGTGTGTCCACCTTTCTATGAAAAAGAATTTGTACTAATGAAAGACCACATACAAAAAGGTAAGAAAGTAAGAGGTAAAATGTTTCAATCGATTTAAAAAAAATTGTTTTTTGTGTTTCATGACTAATACCCAAAACATCAAAAAAAAAAATGCAGTCCGTCTGTACGCCGTCTCCCATACGCAAAATCGTTTGAAGGGTCCTATCTCCCAAGCTCTATTAATTTGAATTTTTTTTGTGGCTAGAATAAGTGGACCGTTTTGAGTGGTCACCTTTTGATGGGTGAGGGCGTGAGGAGGGAGATGAGGCGAGCGTTTTAGATGACAAATTTCGTTTTCAGCATCTCAGCAACCGCTTAAGAATTTTTACGGGAAGTAGGCCTAATAGACCCTAGCAAAAAAAACATTTTTGGGGTGTGGGTGTTGGGGGTGAGGGATTTAAAGAAAAATTCCGAATTTTATATCTCGAGAACCAAAAATGATGAATAGCTGAAACTTGGTATTTAGATAGAACTATAGTAGTGGCATGTTGTAAAAATATAATTTTTAATAGGGGTAGTATGGTACGGAGATGTACGAGTACTTCTTAAGGCTTCCAATATAATCACCAAAAAGTTAATTTCAGGATTTTTAGATATTTAACCCTAAGGGGGTGTAAGGGGTTGCATACTTTTCACAGTTTGATGAGATATTAGATCGCCTAACCCGATGTAAATGGGTTGCACATGTTTTTACAATTTTTGCCACCCCTTAGTTCTGGTGATAAATACAATTGGTTATTACTTCTACAGGCATTTCATGTATAATAATTGCATAAAAAAACAATTTCACGGTTTTTCGAAATTCAACCCCCAAGGAGGAGTAATGGTTTTGTATACGTTTCCACAAATCGTCATATCTCCTAAGTCAAATATATAGTAGCAAATGGCTTGTTACATCTATGCTCAATTTCTCTCAATTTTATATTTTTTATTTGTATTTTAAGGGAAAAATAACTTTTTAAAAAACATCAAAATCTCGAAACAACTGATGTTATATTGCGACTTTGACCGCGTCCCGAAGTATGACCCAATTACTTTATTCATTTGTTACATGTGGCAGTGGCGTAGGCATTCTAGCGCGACCTCATTTTAAGGGGAGCTTGTAGGGAGTGCAAAAACAACCATTTTTGAAACCCATTTTCTTTTAAACCGCCAATCGTATCACTCTATGGGCCGGTTTCACAGTGCGAGCTTAAGTTTCGAATTCAACTTAAGCCTTTGCTCAACTGGTATCACTGTTTCACAGTAGTGGTTTAAGGCTTGAGCAGAGTTCAAACCGCATCTCAACTTAAGCCAATAAATACAAGAGCTTAAGTTTGAGCTCGGAGCTTGAGTAGGCGAAATTTCAAATGGCAAATGTCCTTTTCCTGTTGGCTGTTATTGTGTTCTGACAGTTGGTGGTTAGTTATACATGTTTGTTGGTTGGTGGGACTTTACAACACAACGATAAAGTGATAAAGAGTGTTTTAGTACTGTAAGTACCCACTCTATATATCACTTACGTTTTTGCGTAATATTTGTTCAAGTTAGATTCAAAAATATAACGACATGGCTCCGTGGTGAAAGTCTACCCCCCATAACCTCCACTGTGACTGTCAATAGAGATCCAGTGATTAAATGTGGAACGTAATACTTGATAATAGGTCTGTTCTTTTTGCATACACTTTCTACACTAGAATACACTTTTCTGCACTAACTCTTGAGCGAGTGCAGACAAGAAGAGGATGAATGAAAAAAGAACAAACCTATTAGTCAAAAGTCAGTGTAAAAAAGTGTAGAAGGTGTAGCCAAAAAGAACAGACCTCATGTTTTGATCTTTTATAGAAACGTGTTTTCTATTAAAGTGAGACATATGGTCGGATGTAGTGAAACAAAACCCTTTCTGCGGTTCTGAATACACCACCAGATTTCGCGTTAAACTCACTTTCAATTTCTTTCCACGTTCTGTTTTTTTTATCGACACTTCACATGTTTGTTTGTTCTCAATAACATTTTTAAATTTTAAAACAAGATTCACGATAATGTTCTCCTCAGAAGCCAAAAAAATTCTGACTTCCTTTTTTTCTCGGCCATTTTAATAAAAAATTCTCGCTAGCAATTTTTGAACCCGTTCTCACGTGTCTAATCGTATTTTGAAAATTCGAAAAAACGAACGTGACAGAACTGTCAAAACAGTGGCCTACACAATTCATTAAGCTCGGTTCTGTTAAACGATACTCAAACTTTGACTGTGAAACTGTACTGACTTGAGCTAAGGCTTAAGTTACCGGCTCAGGCTCAAGTGAACCAAAGCTTAAGCTCGCACTGTGAAACCGGCCCTATATTTTTTTTTTATTTGTAAAACTCTGTTAGTACTACTACTTGATCGAAGCATTTTTTAAAAATCGCTTGACTTTTTTATAACAGCTGCTTAAAGATTTCTACTTTTTGAAAATTCCTTTATGGCCTACAGGACGATACTGTGTTATTTAAATTTGATAATCTTCGATCAACTAATTCTTTTATCCAAAACAAACAAAACAAAAAATAAATGAATGAATTCTGATAAGCGATTAGCGAGAAAAGGGGCAAACGCTTCAAAAAACATGATTTTTTACGAAGCCATTTTGTTTACGACTACAGTGTGTCAGCTGCATGTCGGCTGTGCGTCATTTATTTGAGAATCTTATGTTACTAAATTTTCGTAATTTTTCTAGTCTTTTTTATATCTTGTAAAATAACTGTATTAACACTGATTTTTATCATTTGACAATAAAATCATCAGATGATACGAGTATTATAGATTTAATTAACTTGACAAATTTTTTTGAATTTTTCCATTTTAATTTCAAAATTTATTTTTAGGCACTTTCCGGCACCCAAATATCGCGATTTTGATCTTGTTTTATCAGGAAAAATATGAGTTTTAATAATTAGTCGAAAACCAAAAATTGATTATTTTTCATTTTTTACCCTACAAGCTCCCCTTAACCCGAAAAATAATAAAGTTTCGCCCAGGCTGTTGGCAGATTTTTTAAACAACTGACGAATTCGTGCAGACAGTAGACTAAATATTTTCTCTTTATTTATTTTTTTAATATAACTTCGTCAAAATTTTACTTTTTCTAGAGTAGATATGAAAAAAAAAATGCTAGGCCCTAGAATCTAGGGGATTTCCATGCACACTTGGAAGCAATTTATTTTTATAATATCTAATTCTGAAAATTCAGAAAATCATTTTTTTTTTGACTAAGTTGAATTTTAAAAGACAACAGGACAGTTCCAAAGGTATTCAAAAATTTCGATTTACATGGAAATGAAAATTTTCAAAATATGCGAACAGGTGCACGAGTGGAATCCTCAAGGAAGGGGAATGTCATAGTGTGGTGGCGCTGGTTGTAACTCATTTTTGTCACTTTAACTGAGTGCTTTTTGTCACTGTCAATTCAACCACATTTAAGTCAACTTCGATTGTTATTTTTAATTTTAATTTAATCTAATTTTTAATTTAATAATAATAAGAATTTGAATTTGATGATTGGATCAGTGCTTATATATATCAATTTTAAATGTGCATTAAGTATCAATTTTAATGGATTTAATTGAGTCAGAAGATAAAATTAACTATTAACTAACAATTAATCATCAATCATTTATATTAATTAATTATGAAAATCCTGTTTAAAATGTTAAAAACTTTGCTAATTTTATTTATTAATGTGTTGAAGAAATAAAGTTTCAATTTTTATAAGCAAATTTAAACTAAAGAAAGAACTAAAATTCGTTAATTTAGAAGAAATGAACTAGTTAAGATTTCTATCAATACTAAGGCAAACTAAGAAGAATTTAACTATTATAGTTAATATTTCAACCAATTAACTAAGACCAACTAAGAAGATTTGAACTAGTTAAGATTTCATTACATTAACTAAGGCAAACTAGTTTGCTATTATATGTATCACCTGCATCAACTAGCTACGTTGGAGATATCTAGAATAGGTCTATTGCAAAATACAAATAGAAGCGAACAGATCAAAATTTAAGAATTTTATGACGCGCTTTATACAATCCAAACTTTTGAGTGTGGATCACATTTACAGAACTCTACAGATTTCAAATTTACAATGTATAATTAAATCACTTTCTCAAAATATTTCCATAGGTACAGTATATATTTCAATTTTATCTATTTTTCCGCAAGTTATTTCCATAATTACAACATAAAAAATTATCGGAATAATGTTTAGGCCATTACACGGTAATAAAATCAATAATAATCCTTAATTTACGAATGACGACTATCGAGTATAAATGCATGAAAAATTATAAGAGCCGATTTTTTCAAACAGCTTCCGGCTATAGCTACTGAAAACATCTAAAATATTTAAGAAACTTGAAATTATCCAAAAATCGACGAGCTGTAGGAGTAAATTTTGAACTTTGAAATCGCAAACATTTGAATAAGATGAAAATCCACTCGGTATTTGGTTGCTGGCGAAAGCAACTTGAACGTAAGTTGAGGGTTTGAAATGGGGGTGAGGTTGTATGTAACGATTGCATATACTCTCCCTTCAGCGTTCTCTTCCCCCAAAAAAGCAGCAGTCTCATCCGAAAGACTTTAATACAACGGAAACGAAGTATGGATGACGGACCATATGCACCACTTCCCACAAGTCATTATCATAGAAAACTCTATGGCAGCATAGAGAGTAGCGGAGGCTCCTCCAACACAATTCCTGTAAAATACATTGTACAAACCATAGCCATCCAAACGCCACAACTACCTCTGTTGGCGGTTCCAAATTTGTTCTGCTTCCACAGCATGATTTGATGATTTACTGAGTAAATTTTTAATGAATTCAAGTGATCTTATGTACCGTCTTGAAGACTCCTTGGCCCGCCCGAATTGCTGTACTAGATACACAAGTGCTGGGACATAATACCGACATTTTGCCACAAGCGAAATGAAATTACAATATTTTTCCTGTGCCGAACCGAAAGTTCCTCAATATTGTCGATTGCGAATACGAACGAAGTTATGGGCCAGGCCGTATGCAAAGGTGAAAATTTATTACGCCGTAATTTGTAATCCATTCGAGAAATCGAGTCAGGTATTCACGTCTTTGTTAATAAATTGGGTCAACATTTGCGAATTCTCTGCTTCGTATCGAACAAATTGTTTATTTATGGAATGCAACGCGCGAAGCAGTGAAATGTGCATTTCATAAACAGGAAAACAATAATTAAGTTGTTAATTTTAGTGAGTTTATAAGAGGTGAGCCTCTGTTTAAAATTAACGTATGTAAACAGAACAAACATAGAGCTGAACTGATTATGCTAACCTTGACCGCACAATTAATTCCAGAATTGTTAGGAAACAGATTTTTTTGAGATGTGGTGAATGAATTCTACTGGTCCAATGAGAAAACAAACAGACAAAATATAGAGACCTGTAGGAAACGGCTCTAGACTGATGATGGATGATTCCCTACTTTATTCCATACCACAATGCGCCCGCAAAGTCTGAAGTGAACGCACTATCTGATACATACGACTTGGTTCTTGAAAAAGGTATTTTTTACTCCCACTTACCTGTTCCCTTACGTACTCCCTATTAACAAACTACCTGCTATAAGGCCTTACCGAGGCTACGAGGCAGAAAAATAGCTTCGGTAAGGTCTTTTGGAAGGTAGTAAGGCTCACCACCCAGGAAGTCACCACTGAAAGGTATCAAACCAGCCTACCCACCAAAATTTTATTAAACCGAATAGATCAAAGGGTCTGTGAGCTACGAGTCTTCAAACGCATTAGCGTACGGCGGACAAACGGACTGACATTTTTTTGCACTTTTGAGGTTTATTATTCCTGAAACGAGAAATTACAAAATATCAGGGCACCAATTTTACTTTATTATTTTTTAAATAATAAATTTGCTACCCTTAAATTTTATATTTTCACGTTTTAAGACTAGTAAACCTCAAAAAACAAAAAAAAAAATTCCGTCTGTCCGCCGTATACGCCCTACGCCATACACAAAGGCGTTTGAAGGCGCGTAGCTCACAAACCTGTAAAGGTATTAAGTTGAAATTGATGAAGTTGAAGATGAAAATTTTTGGTGCATAGGGATGAACCCCTACTAGTGGTATCTTTTGGGGGGTTGGGAATGCGTCATTCTAGGGGACTGAAACTTGGAAATTATATAGAACTATAATAGCGAACTAATTTCAAAAAAAATTGTTGATAGGGGTTGAGGCGTGTGGGAGTGGGGGAGGGGAAAAACAATGCGTCTGAAACGCTTGGAAGCTGGGATTGAAAAATTCTAAAATTATTCTAAAGGCAGAAGGTTAAAACTTTGTGGTTTTTTTAAGGGATACTTGGAGATTAGAGAAGGGATCAAATTTTTAAGGAGCGATGTGGGGGGTTTGAGGGTAAAGTACTTGGGATTACAATATCTTTCGAACCAATTATACCGGGAAGATAAAACTTGGCTTCTGTACCATATACATATGTATATATGTACAACGGAGGTAGGACGTCAATATCGAGTTATATGGATCATTATACAATTTGATATGATGTCGTAACGACTTCCAAGTTGTTCCCCGCGCGGTCGCTTAAGGTCGCCCTAACGTCGTTAGTTGTACACATCGGGTAATTATGACGGTCAGAAGTCATTACTACAAGTCACGTCAAACGATAAATAAGCGGCTATTTTGGGTAGGAAACCTCCAATACAAAAGTCCTTATGGGGTAGTCCATTTACAGCCCTTAATATTGTATTTCAGAAAAAAAGTTTTGGTTCATATAATTTAACTGTAAAACAGAATCGTTGATTAATTGAATTCTAGAATTATGAAATCCATTTTTATCCCCTTTCATACGATGTTACATTTATTGTTCTATTTTCAGCACTTCCGGAGTAATCACATTTTTTGAAGTAATCACCTTGAAGCAATTCTTTTTTATAATATAAAGTGCAACTAAAAGGAATTCACTTCTCGAAGGAAACCGTTCGAAGTAAGAGCCTTTAGTAAACCCCGCCTTTTCCAAGCTTTCACACACGTTATGGCAAACTCAATGAATTTTTAGACAGTCTTATTACTTCTAGCCTTTCTTATATATTGTAATTGCTTTTATGTACAGTCGGTGCCAGAATTATTTGTGCATAACCTTTTTAGGCGTCAGGCGTCTAGGCATACAATCTATCTGGTTTTGCAATACGGTCGTTGGTATATTACTCCACACGTTTGTGATATTTTTCCACGCTTCCTTAGGCAGCCTTTCAATTTCTTGCCGAATTTTCGACATCATCCAGTGCCAAACGTTTTCAATTACATTGAGGTCAGGGCTTTGAGGAGGCCATGGAAAGACGTTTTGTCCAATATCTGCTAAAAACTTTGTTACAATTATTGATTTTTGAACATTGTCCTGTTGTAATATGAAGTTGCTGCCAATCAATTTGCGAAAGATGCACAATCATTCAATTGAAGCTGTTTTATGCTCTTTGGGCACCTAACAAAGGATCCAATGACATTATAGGAAACACACTGGGCACTGCTTGCTAGGGAAGCATGCTACGCGTATGGGTATCGCTGACTCTGACGTGTGCAGGTATTGCCTTGACCTATATGCTGAGGAGGACATCACCCACATTTTGTGTGAGTGTCAGGCGGTTGCAAGGAGGCGATTGAGGTGGCTGGGTAATCTTTTCTTCGACAATTTGGAGGAGCTGAGGTCAATAGGGCTTGATAAGCTAGTCAAGTTCTTTAGGGATATGGGTTGTTTGGGGGATGTTCAGTGACCTGCGAGGTTCTGAAGGGATCGCTATGGGCCCTTTTGGTGCCTAGTGTGCGCGGTGGCTCAGCGCTTCGGCCCTTCTTAAAACTAAAACTAACTTGTAGGAAACACACCATTATTTTTCCGCCATGAGAATGTCGCTTTGGATTTGTCACCGCTCTATTTTTTGTTTCTTTTGGATTCGAAAAATAAAATCTGCGTTTATATCTTCCATTTAAGGAAAAGACAACCGCATCCGTCCAAAGGATACTCCTTCAAAACTGAATCGGCTTATTTTTGTACTCGAGAGCGGTTTTTTTAGTTTTTAGTTTTCTGTTGAACAACGTAGGATTTTATGTTATTTTCAGGTAGCCTACTTCGAACTGTAGTCTTACTAATTCTATTCTCGTCCAATATTCACAGCGTTTAAGATGTTCTTGTAAGTTGTGAAAGGAGTTCTCTTTGCTGCTCTAGATTAGATTAGATTTGGAAATAGGGGTTGGTGTGGTTAACTTCTGTCACTGCAGCCACAGTTGCGCTTATTGTGACGTCCCCCCGGTTTGACTATGATTCCTCTTCGATCCCTGCGCTTTCAATGAAGTCTAGTATTTTGCGAAGAGGAATGGTCAGGAATTCCGATGGGTCCATGAAACCCTGACCGAAATGACGAAGCCATTTGCGAGTTCAACCCTCACATTCACAGAAGATATGCTCTGGTGTTTCGTCTTCGTCATTGCATATTCCGCAAATTTTAGTCACAGAGAGACCAATCCTATTGAGATGCTTCCTCATGTGACAATGTCCAGTCAGAGCTCCCACTAAGGTTCGGGTCTGATATCTGCTTAATTTTAGATAATCAGATGTTCTTTTTTCCGAGTGTTTTGGCATAAATAGCTTTGAGTGCCTGTTGCCCGGTGCCAAGTCCCAGTGAATGGCACTTTGCGATTTTTGCCATATTCGGATGTTCATTCTGGCTGTGCTTAATGGTATCCCACAGAATGGATATGGTCCCATGAAGTCAGCTTCTGAACCTTTCCTAGCCATTAAGTCGGTCATTTCATTACCTACATAGCCGCTGTGTCCCGGAATCCAAATGAGATTAACTCTGTTCTTATTTTCGAGCTCAATCAGGCATTGGAGGCAATTCCAAACAATTTTGGGGTGGATTTGAACGGACTGAAGTGCCATTATTGCTGCCTTGCTGTTCGAGAGAATATATATTTGTTGGTTTTTGTAGCCCCGTCTGATATTTTCTCTAATGCATAGTTCAATAGCATGAGTCTCCGCCTGAAAAACAGTGGATGTTATGTGCATGCTACAGTAGAGTTTCACATTTGGGCGCACTCCATAAACTTCTGCTCCTGCACCTTGATCCGTTTTAGATCCGTTCCGTCTGTGTACCAGATTATGGATCCTGGTTTTGGAGTGGGTTTGTTTGTGGCCCAATCCTCCGTTTCAGGTAGGACAACTTTGAATGGCTTTGTGAAATTAAATTTCGGTACCATTGAATCAGAAAGAGGTATCGCTAGTATCGGGTCCTTATTGAGTTCCGCGGAGAGAGTTGGGCAAGCTATTTTGCGTTCTGACTCGTCCTCCGAGCTCAAAAGTTTGTATGTGGTGAATCTAGCTTATTTCTGTATTTCTAAGTGTAGAGGTGCTAGGTTGAGAAGCACCTCTAAGGCAGCTGTGGGAGTGGTGCGCATCGCCCCAGTAATACCCAGGCATGCCAGCCTTTGTAATTTAGTCAGCTTAAGCTGAGCAGTTTTCTGCTTTGTTTTCTTCCACCAGACGGATGCCGCGTAAGTTATAATGGGCCTAGCAACGACGGTATACATCCAGTAGGTTAGTTTTGGACTCAGTCCCCAGTTTTTGCCGAGAAGGCTCCTGCAGGTCCAGAGAGAGATTCTGGCCCTTTCAAGAACTTTGTCCAAATGAGCATTCCAGGCGAGCTTTTCATCCAGGATACTACTCAGGAATTTTACCTCACTAGAATATTTTATGGATTCTCCAAAAAGAGTAGGCTTAGATAGCTTGTCCTTACACCTCCTTTTGGTGAATGCAACAATTGTGCTTTTCTTTGGGTTGATACCCAATCCTGCTTTAGTGCACCAGGTTGCTACCTGGTTTAGGGTATTTTGAACTAGATCAGTCACCGTCTCTTCAAATTTACCTCTAACAAGGATGGCAAGGTCGTCAGCGTAACCCTGTACCGTGACTCCGGAATTAGTTAGGTCTTGAAGAAGGTCGTCCACTACTAAGCACCAGAGGATGGGTGATAGTACCCCACCCTGCGGACAGTCTTTCGCAGCTGTGACTGTGTCTGTTGAGTCGGCTAGTGTCGAAGTTATTTTCCTGCGTTCTAGCATGGCCTTGATCCAACTGCAGGTTTTTGGATCAATACCACGCTTTGCTGCTCTAACAATTACCTTTGTCTTTGCAGAAATAGCCCGTTTATTCCCTCTCCCTGGCAAAGTTTTCACACTTTAGTGTTTATTTGCTTTCGATACCTGGTAATGGATGGTTTTCCTATGCTTTTTCGAAAGTTTTGACACAGGAACAACATTTTTGTAGTCCGCAATGATAGCTGACATTCACTGAATGCTAATTTCACTTTTTCGGAACATTTTCAAATGATTTAAACACAACACAATGGTATGAAAACTAAACTGAAGTGAGTGAATACTCTACTTTACTTGTACAATACATAAAATACCCAATATAGCTAACCGTTATTTTCCTAGAATGATATTTTGCACGTGCACAAATAATTGTGGCACGAAAATGCTATGCACAAATAATTGTGGCATCTTTTCTAATTTTGTTTACCTATACATAATCTTTTTTAAGATAGTTTTTGTTTTTTAATCTTGTTTTTGGCTGCTATATGTTACTATAAGAAATAGAAATATATGTAATTTTGCTTATTTCTAAGAGTTACAGTACTTTCCTTTTAGCTTTTACGTAAGAAAAGGCTAAGCACAAATAATTGTGGCACCGACTGTATGTAAGTTATAATTCAATTTTCCGCTTTGAGTATGAAAACTATAATTTTAACAAGCAAAATGCTTTTATTCTAGATTCAATTAAAACGATTTCACTGTAGACTTACTAACTTTCTGTTGGTAGGTCAATAAATTATGGGTAAAAAAACCAATGACTACACTTTATTAAAAAAAAGAATTCCTGAACTGACGAAATGGTTTTAGTCATATGAAGACAATTAAAAGTGATAAAATGACAATTTAAAAGCACCACAACAAAAATATTAGTCAAGGATATCGTTTTTTAGATAAATTTTCATGAACTATTCTTTTTTTCCCAAAAATGTTATAAAAAATGAGCATATTTCAACTATGCCGTTACATAAAGTAAATTGGGGGGAAATGCCATGCCGAGAGAGACGCCATGTTTGCTATTTAAGTAACTTCCGACAGCAAACACCTGATGGCTCCGTTCTCTCTATATATATTTTTTTAATATACCCAGAAGAAATTTCAAAAATTTGTAGAAATTGCCCTTTATTTTCGTATTCACTGGGATAAACTTGACAAGTAAACAAATTATAGTAAGGATCTGTTCCAGGCTTTTCTTTTGTTCTTAATTTCCTTTTAACCATATTTATGCTATGGCCAATAATGACGAAAGGAAAACATAGGAAATCACGTTACCATGCGATATAATTATAAATGCCATGGAATTTGTCTAAGGCACGGAGTCTCGTGCCTTAATGAACTGCTTATGATTTACAATTTTTGAATTTTAATGTACGAGTATACCTCAAAGCTTAATTATTGTGCCACCACTCCCAATTTCAGCATCAGTTTTACATATTTCGAAATTCTTGAAACGTCTGTGCAAAATAATTCTGAAGGTATGTTTTTCCAGTATATTCTTGTACTCTGTGCAAATTCTTGACAAGATTACAACGCTGAAATAAGGAAATGTAAGTACCTACTACAATTATGTACTTGCTCATTTAATATGCACATATACGAGTACTTATTGTTAGGAGTGGCTGCTTGAAAATTTATAGCCGCCAGATTATTTTTCTTAATATGAAAACTGAAAGCAAACTCACATTTCGACTAACTAAATTAAATTTTTATGTTCGTAATATTCGCCTGAAAATTATGTTTTAATTATACTACGTATAGGTACCAATCAATTAAGACACTAATTAAAGTATTCTTTAATATTTACGCTATCTGCATTTTATACACATGCAAATGTAAGTAATAGAATCCACTTTCAACATGCACCGATATCTCCTTGATCCCAAAACCAAACCGAAGCCTTCACGGCCTAAACCACTTTTGTGCCTTTAATTTAAGACTGTTTT
Organism: Beris morrisii; assembly: GCA_951812415.1. Lineage (NCBI taxonomy): Eukaryota > Metazoa > Arthropoda > Insecta > Diptera > Stratiomyidae > Beris > Beris morrisii. Next base: position 31,833,338 of record OX638310.1, read on the forward strand.
GTTTAGTTAAAATTCGAGAATAATTTCAATCCCTTGCTCACGAAAACAACCAAAAATTTACGACTTAAGTCAGGTTCCTGTTTCGTGGCCCTCAATAACCGAACTAATTATTACACTTATCTGGAGTAGATTAAAAAAAATGTTAAAAAGTTTTCTTCTTTTTCGAATATTTTTAATCCCACAGTAAACCTTTCCCCGAAACCGAAGAGGTTCTTCTATCCCAAGGGCATGCTAACGAACAGATAGAAGATACGAGACACTGTATTCCTTTCTTCTTTTTTTTTTAGCGACCCTCACGTGGAATGAGTTTCTGCTTAAACCGCTGAAATAACAAATTGCCGACTGTCTCGTAGAGTGCGTCCCGATTTCCAGCCCGGCACTACAACATGATTCCTCCTCCTTCCTGGGGGGCGCCCAGCGCCCTTCATTGCACACAGTCACTTTATAAAATATTTGACGGCATCAACCCTGAATAAACAGGGAAACTACCACCACCAAGCCACGCCCTTGTCAATCCCTTTAGCAATTTGCTTCCGTAGCGAAGCGAACCCTAAAGGACCAAAGAAAATGGTTTTTCGAATGGAAACCCTATGCACGGGATTCTGCGGTTCTACGGAACCGGCGAAAGGGGTGAAGGGATGTTTGAAATTCACAGCCTGATAATATGGGGATGAGAAAGCAACGGTATGATTAAGTGTTTATGTGTGCTCTCAGTATATAAAGGAAAACACTGAAATTGATTTTACATGCTTTCCATTTTAGCATTCACACTTGAGAGCTCTGCGAATCCTTCTTCAACCGACTGTGATAAATACGGGGTGGGCTTAAAAGAGTTTTCAATTTACTGAGATAAAAATGAGTAGTAAGTAATTTTAATTATTTCTTTAACATTGTTTTCAAAAGATTTTTGACATGAACAGAAAAAACCCACAACTCTGACGATTAGTGCAATGAAAGCCATATTTCGATTGCAGTACCGGACGACCAATAGAATTCTATTTAACCATGAACCGACGGCACCAACCGCTGCAGTGTCGACCAGTATGACATAATTCGTATGTATCGCAGTCGTACTCGAGTGTCACAAATTTCACATATAGATCAATTCCTTCTTTAATTGAGGAACCGTATACCAGAATTCATGTGTAAATCCATTTCGCTACGATTACCGAAATCGTGATTGATAAGGATTGGTGTTTGGTTTATAAGGTTGTCACATAAATCGATGAACTGAGATAGCTCTGAAGGCTCCGTCATGGCATAGCAGACATAGCAGACATTTTACGCTTAATAACAAGTTCTCTTTGTTCGGAGAAAGTCCGAATCAAACATATTTTCATATTTCAAGGATTAATCACATCTGAGGAATGGATCATGACGTCATTTAACAGGCGAATCAGAGCCTGATTAAATCCGGCTGATGGCCTAAACACAGTCTAGACTTGGTTCCTCCCGCACTCAACAAAAACCAAGAAATATCGAATAAATTTTCGATGAACTCATTAGCAGTAACTCCTCCGAAGAGATAAATTTTCGACAAAGCAAGGCCTTAAACTCTAAATAGAAAAATATACGACAGTTGCAAGTTCGGTCAAATACAAGCCTCATTTTTAAGGATGTGTAGTAAATATTTCAAGGATTTACTTGATTTTACCTATTTTTGTTTCTCTTTCAAAATTGTACTGTGCAAAAGTTTACATACTTAATTTTTCAGAGTTTTTAACAATTAAGTGCATTTAGAAAGCAAACATATTTGTTTACATTTACGAAACTTAATAATTTTTCAAACTTGAGCTCGAAGCACTTTCGAGTCCGAATTAATTCAATTTCTCAGCAGACCTAAAAGATATGGCGAAATTTAATGCAAATCTGAAATTGATAACTATGCATATGCGTACAAAGTTTCAAGCCACTATCTTAAACCGTTCATGAGATAAAAAAAATCATGTTTCCAACATAATTTGTTAGCCAGATATCGTCATCCCGTGTCGACGGCATTTAGCTCTGATCCATTAAAGCCTTATATAAATTGCAAGTTTCAATTTTGTAGCATAAGCTGTTCTTGCGATACAGGATCAAACATTTCATGTTTAAAATCCAGTTTTTTTATTGCCTTTTTTTTGGTCTACTAGAGCTACATCCTGAAAATACAAAATTTCAGAGATGCAATTTTTTATTTTAAGTTTTCGGTCGAGCACAAATCTTTCTTATTAAAGTATAAAAGTAAAAAGTTTTAAACATTATTTTAAAAAAATTTAATTCTACTGTTCTGATCCTACGATGTGCCATTAAAAAAAATTATTGAATTTGTATCAACATTCATAGATTTAGTGTTTTTGAGCAAAGTTCAAAGTTCAAATCAAAAATATTTTTTTTAATTTAAAATAACAAAAATTTAATTTATTGCGGAGCTCATGAAAACATACAAAATACTGTAAAGCCATTATAATCTTTGTAATAAGTCGACTGTAAATGTGGGTATCTATGTAGGTATCTAAAGGGGAGGAATTTCTAAAAATCGCTTCTTAAACCGCGATGCGTTATGGATCGAATAAATGTAAAATTTCAAAATTTGTGCACTAGCTTAGGTTTGTGCTTTTATTCAGTGTAAATAGATTAACACTTAATTGTGTCTAATCTTTCAATAGATAGTCAAAAATAGTCAAAACAGTCTGAACCCAAAATTTGTCGGTCAGATTTTGAAAATATGAGTTATTGCTGATTTATATCACCAGATTTCGGCAACTAGATTTCAAAATCTCAAAAAGCGTTTACATAGCCGTTGAAACATAGCCAAAGGTTGTGTCAAAATTTGTAATTTCTGTTGTAAGCCAATAGAAAGCTGACCAGCACGACCAGCAAATTTTCAGCGCTCCTACAACTCACCCAATAGTCCGTAGAAATTGAGGCTAATAATTGTTTAAAAAAATCCATCTAAGTTATAAAATGTAAAAATAAAATTGAAGCACTGTCATTAAATAATAACTGGATTTATGAGTATCTTTTTACCGAAAATTATAAAAAAAAATCTGAAATTCTGAACCTAGGATAAAAAAGTATGGCAGTAGTATTGGAAGGAGGGGGGGGGCATACAAATTCTTCACGTACTCTACTTCTCTATTTCTTTGTCTTGTAAACGCTTAAAGGTGGAAATATGAAACTTGGGTCGGAGCAGGAATACCAAAAATATATTTTTTAGAGGAACCGGACCCTCTAGTACGAGTGGACCCCTGCTAAAAGAAAAATACATGAATAAACGTCTGTAAGTATTTTTATGATGTAAGAGAAATTATAACACTTTCGATCGTTTCCTTAAAACATTAATTGATTTATCCTATCAAAACCCCATCTTACTGACCTATATGGAAATACTGAAAGCAATTCGATCAGAATTTAGAGAGTTTCAAAATAGTCACAAAAAATTTGAATTGCACAGTTAATATGGCAGCCTACGTAGAAGGAACTGTTTTCACAAGCCACTTCCATGACCTCTGAAAATGTACAACCACAAAATAAGCAGGTTGTCTTTTTAGTATCTCATATTAACGTCTCTATTTAAATCTAATAAAAAAGTTTTAATTTTACCACTATTAAGAAATCCTTAACTTGAAATAAATTTGAGACTTTCATGACAGACTATCGACGGAATACAATTGAAACACTAATACAGGCTGCATGCCACTATGTCAAATGTTTAGCTTTCTCGGTAGCAAATGCAGTCATATAGTGAAATCGTCGAATTCTTGTTTGCCACATTATTATATTGCTTTTTGACAGAAATTTACTGAACTTTTCATCAAATGTTCTTAGACAAATATTTGACAGCATGGCATACAGTGTTATAGTTACACGCTTAAAGGGCAACGTTTTCGTATGCTCATAATATAAACGTGAAATGCACATAGGCCACACCCGGGATCTCACAATGTCTTACATTTTGTACACCTACTCCTCTACCTACATGTAATCTAAAAATATTTTTTTTCTTAAAGAATAAGGTAGGTAATTGCGGGGTGGTTTCTCAGGACCGGCTTACGGAAAAAGTTGAAACTTTAAACATAGAAAATTCAAAATTAACATTTTAAATAGCATCCCGGCTATTTTTTTTAATTTGCATTCACCTACACCATAAACGCGTATGAATGGGCTATCAGATCTATCAGCGGCTATTCAGATGAAGTATAAATTAAATAAAATGCCATTTTTCAACTACCTAATACAAATTATGTCATAATACCAGCATTTTTTAATTGGGCGATAATTTAGTTGAACGACTAATGCCTACGCAGCTATATGGAAGCACGCACACCAATCGTTTCGTTTCGGTTAAACTAAATAGTTGAATATGCAAGACAAATCCCTTTCGATCGATGCGCGACTAAACCATCGCATAGAGCTCTATATGCACAACGGCTTGTGTATATGCATACACGACTACAGAGGTTACGATGTTCTTACATTGTTCTTACTACATTAAAAAACCTGGCCAATATCCTTCATCTCCGATTTTTAAAAATCAGCTTTGCGAAATTGAGTAATTCTGTTTTCAATTTTTGTAATGGAAAGTCAGACTATGTTTTCAACTAGTTTCCAGCTAGTGAGTCCACTGGGACCGGGCTTTTACCCATAAAAAATTAAAAAGTTGCGCTCTGGATGTTGTTAGATTTTTCGGTTTAAGCCTAGTACTAACTAGAAGCGAAAACGAAATTTTCTGTCAAATCACATACAAAATACACTAACAATTTTCGCTTGAACGAAAAATTTGTATGGGAAATTTCGTTTCGCTTCTAGTTAGTACTAGGCTTTAGCTTTAAAGGAATCAAATCTTTCTTAGAACTTCCGGATCGATTTAAGGAAACGATATCAAAATGGATATGGCTTGTGGAGAAAGATGGCTCAACGATACCATGAAGCTGTGGAAATTAATTAGACAGCTATTTGTTTAATAATTACCGAAAACAAAATTATCTACGATTATGTTATTCCATATGCTGTAATACATACACGACACAATGACCTTTTCGGTCAGAGGTACGAGTCTCTTCAATAGGTACACCTATCACATGCAAGGCCTCATCACTTCACCCTGCGGTATGTTAAATATTGTGTGCAGTAACGAACCCAATTAATAATCCACGGCTGAGGGTTATTTTCTGTGAAAACAGTCAATCGAAATACGCCCTTGGTTAACTTTACACCAATTCATGGGCGGTCAACCGCAACCTTTCTGCTAATTAAACAATTTCGGTGCATATTTGGCTTTCAACTTTTTTTCTCCCCCTCCCCCTACAAATTACAGAACAAGGCACATCCCTCCTCGATTGCTAGTCCTTATTGGCGGGATTCGTGAATACACGTGCCTGTGGTTTAAAGTTAAGTACAGAGCAGGATTACGTGTTTAGCCATTTCCAAGGCAATTACAATTGGTGAATATCAACATGCGATGCGACTCATCTTTTCGGCAAACACAACAGCTCTCGAGGGTTGCCTTGTTTGCGAAGCTATTAACGAGGAGTCCCTCTTTGCAATTTCGAAACACCCTAAAGCATCCCTTTATACGTTTGAGTGAATTGGACGCTATGCTAAAAAAAACGAAAACCGACTAAGGCAAATATCCCTGAAATTTAAAAATTTTCACGGTAAAGCCTTATCGTCGACGATATGACAAAACGGGTGACGGACGGCAAATAATTAGCCCAACTGCAAAATTTATTTCACCTACTTATTTTCGAAGGAAACCTTGAAGTGTGAATTTGTAATAAAACCGAAAGGTGTGCGAAGGGAGGATGAATCGGGCTCAAGTGTTTACTCAAGATGGAAGTGAAAACACACGGAGCGGAGCCATTAACTTAGTAGTTTCCATTCAGTTGGAATTTCATAAAGTGCTCACTAGCATGGCCATTAAGACCACCATCGCCAACATCATCATCCATACGCCATACCACCAAATATGCCATTTACCAGACCACATCGTAACCAACTCTCATTATATTTTGGGGCACTTACAATCGTGGTACGTTCCGTTCGAGTACTCTCAATGGAATCCCAACGCCATTTTTATTGAATTTCACTGACGGCTAAATAAACACGTCCGACATTTTGATTGACACTTGGGTGTTATTCTATTTCTTCTGCAGTCTACCGTTCCAAGTTCCCGATATGAATTTCCGTTCGACTTTAATATAAAAAGTTTCCAACCAAAAAAAAATTATATTAATAGTATTTTATAAAAGACCTGGGTGAAGACAGAAAAAAGGTTGGAACTGAACGACATAACGTTACGTCTGCTGGCGTTTGATAGGGACAGCAATCATCGGAGTTCCAATCAAGTTTTGTGTTGTCTTAACCTTAAAAAGGACATCGCTGGCACTGCGTATTTTGATTGCGTCACTTAATTATTTCTTTTAGTTGGAGTGGCATTTGATTTGATTTTGGAGGAATGAGTTCGATCACCTTTTTATTTGTTTCAATAGGCAAGTGGATCTTTTAAAATAGCTCCTTAGGTTTCACCATGAAAAACACACACATAATATGTAGATTTTTACGCAATTTATTCATTTATAATTCCTAGGATAAGATTCACAAAATAGGCATTTCCGGTCATTAGAGTTCGATTAAATTACTTGTGAGGCTTCCGGCGATTTACACTTTTTATTATAGGTGGTTATACAGGGTGTTTCAGAGACACTCTGCCAAAAGAAAATAAGTCATAGGGGGTTCTGGACAAAGTCCTTTGTTTGCTCCGTTAAGGAGTTATAGGTGTTTGACGAAGGATTTTTATGCTACTTGGTAGCTTGACCCCTAGCTCCTAAACCAATTATTTTAAACTAACAATTTTCAAAGTGATTGAAAGGATATTAGTTCTTCTTTCAAAATCAGTATATACTTCCCAAGATATTTTGGATCAAACATTTGTTTATAACTCAACAAATTCTAAAAAATCAGCTTAAGTCCCCTTTTCTCCGCAAAAGACATCGTAAATTCCTACCAAACAGAATTCCGAGCTCCACCTCTGACAACGACAGCGATTTTTACGGCACCACCGTACCGCTCAAGTTACCCCGAATTGCGACGGCAACTTTACCTACTGAAAATATGAAAACCAAGCCTTCAATGCTTACGTTTCAGTTGGGCGCCATTTTTTGAAGAAAGGGCTGCTCTTGCAGTGGTTGTTGTGATAATAAAATAGGAAAAATTTTATAAAATAAAGGAAAAACCGAACTTCTTTAAAACGTTAATATTTCTGTAAGCTATTGTCGCTCTAAAAATCCGTTAAAATACATTACAAATGATGAAGAAAGAGATAATATTATCTTATGAGATTAAAATATATCCATATTTCACATATAAAGTTTGAAGAGGTTCAGGTTTCCTTACATTTGATACAATGTTTCGCATTTTATTATCATAATAACCACTCCAAGTGCAAGTTGTGATGAGATTAAAATGGCGCCCAACGTGGGGCTCGAAATGATTTCGAGTTCGGAATTTAACTAGTAAGTAAATAAATAATATTTCTTACTTATTAACAATGCAACTCCGCCATAACCGGTCCCAAGCCCGGTTGATAAAGAAGAGGGAGCATGGAGTTAACCTGAATGGCCAGTAACACCAGAGTGTCTCAGGAAGTAGGCAAAAAGTATGACATAGTTAGACTCGCAGCATAGCTGGAAGAACTCCAACATGTCATAGTCAGCTGAAAGCTCCCACCTCTTTCCTACCGGGGTGTAATTAATAAGTAGGACTGGTCCTCCAAGTCGGGGGTTGGGCGAGGCGCCGACAACGTATCACCGGAAAAAAACCACTGTCTAGAAACCTGCAGGAGGCCAGTGCCCGATTTCGGCTATCGCGCCATTGATATTGATGATGAACAATGCAACTTTAAGTAGATTTGGTTGGAAAGTAGTTCAAAATTAATTTATGATTGAAAAACGCTTCATGGAACGAAGTGATGAAGTTTTCACAGTACTTAGTAGGTATAGGGGAAAGTGGGGCAAAGTAAGCCCCCTAAGGTTTGTACCGAGATTCTGTAAAATGGGTAATAGTTATAAAATCCTTTTCTTGCAAAATCTATAGCTTAGGATATTAGCTTAGTCATATATTCGTGAAGTTAAATTCTTGCTGCTGATAAAAAAGATATCTACTCCTTTTTATACACACACATACTTCAAAGTGCCCACTTTGCCCCACTACTGGGGTAAAGTGAGCCCTTCCAAGAGGTATAGTAATTTCACCCAAAACTGGAGCGAAAGAATATGGCAATGGATCAATTAAAACAAACAATGTGATTTTAATAAATTCAAACGAAATTAAGTGTGTTGAGAGCGTACTCTGCTTTTAAGAGTAGCCCTGGAACACCAAAATATTTACTGGCTTTCTTTAGGTCCATTTTTTCAGCAACAGAAGCTATTGCAGTTCTCATCGCAACTTCAGTCCCCGATTGTATCATTGATTTTTTTGTTGTATGTTCTAGCCATGCTATAATTATTATTTTTAATAAAAATTGTATCGGTATGGGGTAAAATGTGTCCGGGGCTCACTTTGCCCTGAATGAACGCTAAACAGCAAGCATCTGCTAAAATTTATATATTTTTTAAATACTCGTACCTAATCATCAAAGCTTACTTTTCAAGATTCACAATCCGTACTGTTCCAAACAATTATCACTCGCTAACAATTATTTTTAATGCAATTATTAAACACTGATATTTACATCAGACGGTACCAAAATCGTAATATGAGAAAAATTCAAGGAACTGTAATTAAAGTGGATTTCGTTTATAGTGCATTGTGGTCAATTTATGAAGCTTTATCTATAATTTATTTTGCTAAGAGATGGCGCTGTTGCAAACTAGAAATTTTAAAGGGGATTTTAAAGAAAATAGGAGACGATGACAGCTCATTAGAATGCATGATAGTGAGTGCTACCAGTTAGAGTGATATCGCATCGCTCTAATCTCATCGCATAGATAGTCCATTTTCTAATTTTGTCACGCGTGTAACACAATTTTGAAACTTGCGTTGGTTGTATTTTTTACAACAATAGACTACAAACGGCAATATGTTTGCAGGCTGCGAACAAAATATTTCAGTATTTCAGAATATTTTTTGGCAGCTACGGGAAACAATTTAACGCGCTTCCTATAACTGGTGTCGCAAAATGGCGCGAGCATCGCTTTTACTATACTTCCATCTTAATGATTAATTTATAGGTACAGCAACTGTTAAATCTATAAATTGGTAAATACTATCAGATAGCTTAAGCAAGCAATAAAATATAGGGTGGGGATATAACCATGTAAGGTGGTGAAGGTAAATACTCGTATGTGTCTAGATATGATATGAATGAACCTACTTCATTATATTGTTTAATATAAAAAATTGCGATCGACCTGAAAATTTAAAAAAAAAATCCTACGTTAAAATTTGGTATTTTAACGTTTTAAAAAAAAAGTCCAACCGTTCACCGTATACACTGCACTCAGACTTGTTTGGCGCATCATAATTCAAGAAAGCCTATAGATATTAGCTTCAAAGTGGCTGGATCTCGTAAGGATGAAATATTTGTTAGTGGGTGTGTAAAGGATAGGAATTAAAGGTAAGAATCTTAAACTTTGTATTTATATTTAGATATGCTAGAAGAGCAAAGAAAAAATAAATTTGTTGAAAAGGTGGCTTTAAGATATAGTTTTTGACGGTGGTCTGGAGCACAGGATATTAACATTACATTCGGAGCCATTGCTTTTTCTTGAAGCACGGATCATAAGCTTATGACCTCAGTTTTAGTAGAGGTCTCACAGGTAAAGTGTCCGCATCAATAATAAAATAGATACAAATAATCAATTCGCACCATCTGATCGAGTAATCTGTAAACTGCCGACTGATAGAATCGTATTCAATATTATTTTTTCCTACCTATTACTCTCTCTCTACCTAATAAAAATTGTTTGTTCTCGTAAATAAAGCCCAATCAACAAATTTACGATTTTCACCAAGTACTCGTATCTCGAATGTATCTAAACTCCCGAGAATCGCTGATCGTAAAACCGAAAAACGTACGCGATATTTGAATTTGCAACTTATAATAACAAAAAGCGAAAATTCGAACTGTGAGGTGACCTAAATTTGCAGCAATCTGTACTCATTTGATTTCTCAATCTTTGCGACCGTCTTGTTCGTAGGTTGTATCTATTCTTAAGTTTGATTCGGAGCGTTAGATCGATTTTAACGTCAACAAATCATAAGCACACAATCGTTTTGATTTGCATGTAGCGTCTGAGATCAAAGGTCTTCGATAAACGTTCGTAAAGTCTGGCTGAGATGCGATACGTGCAAAAATCAGTTTTGCCAATAAATTTCCGTATCACAGGACTCATATTGCTTTGATCCGTCATCGGGAAAATAGAATCATCTGGCGATATGACGATAGGAGACTTCTGAAATTTTACTCTTTTTTTCACATCAGTGATTTTGGGTCGGTCTCTAAGAGTCACGTGTATAAATAAACTTAGAGGCTGAACTAGTCTTCTTAGACTCCTGATGGTCGCAGTGTATACAGTAGTTGGCCACAACAAGTGCATGAGCGTAGCAGATGATAATCATTCCTTATTATGGTGTCATACTAGAAAAAATAACAAGAGTAATGTGGTTTTGCGTAACTCATGTTAAACCCACTTACCTTATACAGCTCGCTATGCCTGAAACAAAAACTAGCTTATCCTACAAGAATTATTGCAAATCCAACACACCATATCAACATAGTTGTTTTTTATCTTCCTCGTAGTCACTCTTGATAGGTAGTTTCGACTCTCCAATATAAGCAGTTTCCAATTTCAACATTCCCTAGTAGTAATGGTAATGATTACGGAATAGATTCTGTAATAGGGAGGGGGCGACCTCAGTGGCAAAGTAGCTAAGCGCGCTGGTTCGGAAACACGGAGGTCGTGCGTTCAAGTCATATCAAGGGCATGAGTTTATCTCACCTGCAGCCTAAATAAAATAAATTATTTTTGAGGTAGAAGCATGAACCAGTGCCGCATGAAGAGTGCTATTATTGCTCTATGCCTAGAAGGAGTCAATATAGGAACTGAAGTAAAGGTAAGTAGTATTTTTTTCATTACATCATCGATTACTTTTTCATGGGAATTTCCAGGGCGAACGAATACTTACTCCTCTCGGCCGATAGTTATGCATCCTGTTCGCATTACCAGTAAGCATCTAATTCATGACTAAATCATGAATCGCTGCTAAACCGGAGAATATCACATTAACAGCTTAGCACTATATCACCTACCTACTTTGGAATCTAATGGAAAGAAACATTCGAAAAAGTCGCAGATCATTCATTACCTTATGCATTACCATAGCATTACACGACAAGCAGTTCAAATTTCTGTGACGGAAATCATTAATGCAAGTTTTAGTGCTTTTTAAAATTCCTGATGGGTAAATTTGAAATTGAAAAACGGCATATTAAAAGGGGGCTAAAAAAATTAAATTTCGTAATATTCCTAATCGGATCTAGTTAAACCTTTTTTGTGTAGAAAATACTGTTGCAAAACAAAAATTACTCTGAATGAATGCTATGAGAACTATAGACCACCTCGACATATTTCTATTTTATTAGGTACATACTCGTATGTATAGTGTACACCTTGGCAACTTACCTAGGGAAGCTATACGCGATATTCAACGTAGTAAGTGTCTCTTAACATCCTGGACAATTTAATTTTCGAATTACTCTTTCGATAGCTAAGTATTTCAGCATGAAGGAGCCCTTACAACTTTTGACGCGATGCAAAAAAAGGACAATGAATTTTACATTTAAAGTACAAAAGTATTCGAACAAAAATTTCATTTTTCGATGAAAGCCATTTAAATATATACCATATGATAAATTCATTGCTTTCCTTTGATCAGGAACTGTTGGGAAAACCCTTGGAAAACCATTTTAGAATACCTTCAGACTATCCATTTAGATCCTAGTAATCTTGGAGGGCATGATGGGTATTAGGAATCCTTGAAGGGTATCTGATATTTTAATTATAGTTAAGAATTTAATGGATATAAGGGTAGGTACAAATATGTAAGACGAAAGTATTTACTGGCTTTGGATTTTCATTACTTATAATACTCTTTAAACTTGTCTAATCTAATCTATCATAATTTCGAACATTTTCACAGATTTAGACTATGTACCACTTTGTCAAATACTTGATTTTTTCGATATCAAATGCAGTTCAATTTTTATTTGCCAATTCTGTTTCAAAAAATTTATTTAAAATTTTACCAAATCTTATGGTCCAACATTTGACAGCATGGCACACATTTCAGTATGATGTCTGTGAGCAATTTTTTATAATAAGAAAATTTAGATTGTTGGAGATAAAATTGGAGATTTAAAATGCATTCAAACTTATATTTAAAGAAACAACACAATTATTATGAGTTTTTGGTATAATTTCCATAATTTCTGACAATATAACGCAATTTTCCTTTCATCCTGCAAGCTTGATCTAATTTTTGTGAAATCGAAATTTGTCCAATGAATTATAAACGGAAAACTATAAGAGCTCGGTGTTACGAGAGTAATGGAGTAGTTTTTATATTTCAGTATTTTTGTGATAAACCTCAGCATTTCACGAATTTTATTACAGTTTGTATAATATATCGCTTGTACGATAACCTTTCCTGACTATCTCGCAGAAAAGTTTACTTAATAAAGCCCATGCTTCATCATTTAAATATTCAATATCAATTCGATATTTCGCGTTCCATAAATAATTTCTTGTTGTTCTTATAAAATATTTTGCGACATGAATTTTACGCTTGATTCGATAAATGCGTAATAAAAACACAAAAACGATATTTCAAATAAAACTGTTGTAATTTAAAAAAGTTTTTTTTTGTTCATGCATTTATGCATATTCGACCTATCCAGTCATACTCGGGAAAATTTTCCCAAAGCCGATTTTCATTTCGAAACGATTCGAAGTTATAACGAAAAAAAATCCGAATAATATTTGTATAAAGAGTTTTCAATGTTATATAAAATATGCTTAAAAATAATATTTGTTCATTCTGCATAGCTTAACTGGTTGAAAAATACGTAGAAATCTCTGTTTAAGGGTTGGTGTTGACTGATTTGATTTCCGGTTTATAAGATTTTATTTTCATTTTGAATTCATTTCATAAACAAACATAAAAAACTATTCAAATGAATTTCTCGATATTTTATGGAATCAATTATTTTTTACTCTTGTTGAAGACAAATAAATTTCTGAGCACGGCGAGGTTCTTAAATTCAGTTTTATTAATTCGCCAGTTTCGATACAAAAGAAAAGAAACAATAATATACTAAAAATTTCGTTGATTGTCCCTGTGGTAAAGAAGACAAATTACTGATAATGACTTAATACTATTTACAAACTTTGTGTTATTCTTACCCTTATTTTTAATTATAATCTATTATTAACAAGTCTTGGAATTATTTTTATAAATATAATATCTTGGCTGAATTTCTCCGCAGCCTCCACCAAGTCACGTTACAGGCAAGAAAGAAAAAAGTAGTAGCAATAGAAAGAAAAAATAAAAAAGAAAGAATTACAGCTAAAAATAGCGCGGGCGAGGCATTTACCTCTAGTGACTACTCTGCCCTCTATACGTTCGTGCCAACAACTCTTAATGAGATTAATTAAGTAATTGAAGAGGGTCTAATAGAATTTAGGAACCTCGGTGATGCAGTGGAAAAGCACGATATTCTACAAACATAAAGGTCGTGGTTTTGAATTACACCTAGCCCCATGGTCTTGTCATTAGGCTCGCGCATTTTAGTTCACCATAGTGAGCGATCATTTCCGATTCCCGATCCCTCGCGAACTAGTTCGTTCTTTTAGTTCACTAGTTCGCGGGAGTTCAGTGATGAGAAAGGAAGTGAAGTTTGGAACGACTCGTAGTCGTCATTCTGGTAGAATGTGATGAGCAAAAAAAAAGGTCATTCTAGAATGTGATGAGATAAAAAAAAAGCGGGACTGACTGCGAACTAGTTCGTTCATTTCAGTTCTGGGAACGCTCTTCTGAACTAGTTCGTTCGCGAACTACACAAGCCTACTTGTCATCCATTGTCTAAGTAAAAAAAGAAGATATTTAAAGCATTACCAGTTAGAAGAGCGCTTTTACTGCCCTACGCCTCACATGAGGTCATATAAAAAAAAACATTATTTAATAATATCAACATTGCACTAAATTTGGGGAAATCTCAAAATTCATTCAAGATTTTTAACTATACTTTCTGCAGCATCTTGACTTTATTGAAATTTCAAGCTATTGAATCCACCGTGGTTTAATTTTTTTTTAAATATTTAGTTAATAGCTGATACTGGTGTTTGAGTTATCAAAATTTCCCCTAACTTGAAATCAACGCTAAGTGTCTGATTAAATCCATAAACCAAATCCTGTAAAGAATAAATGACGGATAAGACTGATAAATTCGGTGGGTATATTAACGCGCTGTTTAAAAAAATAAGAAATTAAATTAACTCAGACATTTTTTAAACATGTTTGAGTCGACTGTTTTCGCAATTTCGCGTTGTTAACGTTTCTTTTTAGTTTAATGAAATTCATTTTAATTTATAGTCTCAATGTCAAAGTTAGGAAAATGTATATTCAATCAGAGCCACATTTAATATAACATTGCAGCTATTTTATATTTAAATGATTTCAATATAAGTTTAAAGTTCATTTTTTAACATTAAATTGGTTGACCTATTAAATCAAACTGTACCTTATTTAGTGATTAAATTTTAAATCAAATCGTTCTCTTTTTATTCAATATTAAATTTAAAAATTAATTTTTCATGTTTTTAGCTTGGAAATTACTTTGTTTTGAAATTAGGCGCACTTTGCTTCAGAACAAACTTTTTTGTTATAATTCGAATGTTTAGAAAGCTTTGTGTATGTAATTGTTTGTTAGAAAAAAAAAACAAAATTGATATAAGAGTAGCCTTTATTTCTCCTTTATACATAAAATAGTTATTACGTTTTATCATTTCATATAATGTATATTATTAATTGATGATGTGTGATGCTATAAATTTTAGTAGCGGGACATATCGTCACCCTTATGCCAAATGCACGAAAGAGCAAGTTTTTCACTTTTGCACTAATTTGGTTTTATTTTACAAAATGGCCCAAAGAAGTTATGCCGTTAAAAAAACGATTTTTAGCAACAGTTTGAACTTTCAAATAGATATAACTCAAATTCACTGATTTGCACTTCCGTGTCTGTGGCACAAGGGTGACGATATATTATAGAGCTGAAAAGGTCAGAAAATTCTTCCTACTAACAAATGACCGTTATTGAAATATGTCAATTAGCGTTTTTGGCCATTTCTTTCCATATTAAGTACTTAAATAATTGTTTAACCATTCGATTAAATTTTTCTGTTTTTTTTTCAATTCCAAACAACGATTTTTCTCTGGCTGTTATGTTATCAAAGGCGCTCTTAGTGTGGGGCAAGAGGGGGTACTTGCCCTAACCTGTATTCTACTAATTCAAAAAATAGTTATAAAGTAAGAAAAAAGTGCGTATAAGTTTCCAAACCAATGTGATTGAACTATTTTGCAATTCAAGTTCATGAATTCTGGCTGGCATAGGTCGATAATTCCAATCCGGCTCGACGGACCGAAAAATATGCAGTTTATTAAAAAAAATTACTATTAACTTTTCTCCGAGACTTTAATTATCGCAAGTACGGCTCAAGATTAATTGACAAATTTTACACTCATACAATTATTTTAAAAGTGAAGCATTAGTAGGTACAAAGTGAAGTGCTAGTAGCTTAATATTATAAAGAGTGAGTTTTAATTTATTTGCCAGTAAATGTGTAGTGCATTAATTTCAATGGGAATGCCTACTCCAACTACTATTCCTTAGTCTTTAGGTCGACTGAACACTTTGTTCACCTTCGTGTAAGACACATAGCTAGCTTTTTTTAGCTCGAAGCCTTTGCTTTGCCCATCCCTAAAAAATATTGAATGGGCGCCCATGTTTATAAGACTTAAGAAATTGCATTAATACTGCAGGACAAGGCCCGAAAATTGAAATTTTGGACGGTGCTACTGAAGCCATTTCTCTTTCCGGAATTATGCATACATCGATTTTGTGACCGCAAATCCTGGCGTTTAAGTTTTACATTTACATTTTACATAATAGTAAAGTTAGAAAAAAAACCCTTATATAACGAACCTATATAAGGGGCGCTCCAATATTTTTTTTTTTTATTTTTCTTCAATGGATTTTGCACTTTCAAACCAATATCAGTTGTTTTCAATCCCGGGTCGACCTGAAATTAAAAGATATATATTTTGCGCGGGGCAAAAGGTAGTTGGAGCGAAAAGGGAGTTTTAATCACCCAAAAACAATAATTTTTGTAAATTTTTTCAAACTTTTCGCGCCTTTTCCCGACATGTTCCAATTCTGATGTCGAACAAATATCACAAAAGTTTTAATATGCCAATGCTGGTGCCATGCGAAATGCCATAGTGAAGTCCAGCTGACATCAAAAAGGTAAGTAAATTCGCAATTTTTAAATACGTATATCTTTTAATTTCAGATCGACCCGGGATTGAAAATTGGTTTTAAAGAGCTAAATCCATTGAAGAAAAATATTAATTATCATTTTGGAGTGCCTCTTATATAACGAACTATTTCCAAAACTTATTCGTCCATTACATTGAACAGTGTCATCAAGTTCATTGATTAAGACTCATTAGAGCTCCATTTCTAGTTTGAATTTTTTTCAAACTTGACATTTAAGACTATGGCCGCTGCTATCTGGATTTTTAATTTTCTAGGAGCACAAATGGAGTAGCTAAACCGAGTGTGGTTTTATAAATCAAAGTCAGTTCACTTTTGATCAAATATATGTACTATATTACATTTAGGACGTCTAAATTCAATTTCTTTTTTTGACCGAATCGGGCCTTGGCCTCTTCGATAACATTTTCTCATCAATTTTGGGAATTTACGGTCGATCCTTCGTTCGATCTAAGATTTTTCTTCCAAGCTCCTTAACATAGTTGTTTTTTGAGGAATATATAACTTTCTAACAAGTCTACCGACCACTTTCTGAAGTGAGGGGATGAAAGGATAAGAATTGTTTGAAAATGGATATTTTGAAAGAAGTAAACAAATTGCAGATAGGGAAAAGTTCTAGACAATGGCATGAGTGGGCGTATTCACAAGATTTCGCCAAAACTCAAAATCAACAAAATTTATTTTATCCGTAAAGCTTAAAAACAGAAAATTTCAAATTTTTGATATGGGTCAATTGATAAAGCTATAAATGGCACCCCTGTTAAAAAAGGGTTGAAACTCAAAGACTGATGTATTTGAATTAAATATGTTCAATGATTTCAAATTATCGTTTCACAAAAGTGTCTGTAATTCAAGTACTCACAGCCAGATAGGGAAAATAACGTAAGGTCTTAGCACCAATTGAGCACAAAAAATCGACAACAGTATCACATCTGATTTTTATGCGGCTAACAAGTTTTTCAAAAACAGTGTTTGGATTTTTTAAAAGAAAGCAGTCACATTTCGTACAGTAACAACAGATTTGTTTCGAAATGTTTACTGCCAAAATCAAAAATGCTAGTAATACTTAAAAATAAAAGTGTTACAACTTAGAACTTTATTTTTAATTAAGAAAAACTTAAATTATCCAGCACTTTCCGACAATACATGATCAGAAGCAAAATAATTTCTTTGAAAGGGATATTCTCGAAACAAACTTTTTTGAGTTAATATTGTTTTTTAGCGGCGGTGCGAAATTCTAATTTACGAGATTTCAGGACAACTTTCGAGATTTAAAAATCTTTTTGCCAATGTTATGCGATGGTTATCAGTAAAGCACAATTTTATTTGAACACGAATCAACACACACCCCCAGAAAACAAAAACTTTCGAAATTTTCCGTTTCTGATTCATTACACTTTCTTTTTATAATGATTCAAATCTCATTTTCGGCTTGTAGATAAAAACTTCTTTTGTAATGATGCACATTTTATATATGTATTTATGTAAATATTGAAGTTAATTATAGCGGATAATGGCTTTTTAGAGGATCAATGATGTTGTTCTAATTGTGGCGTGCTGCCAATGCTACGATACAATGGCGGATGTAAAACCATTCAAGACAAAATAGAAAATATAACGCAGTCACGATCGACTGCAAGCCAATCGTATGATACTCTAGATGAAATACTGAACTCCGATTTATATTTTAATTGGGAATATATCAAAAGAATGAGGAGTGCACATACGATTATTGCATGACCTTTTATTTAGGTAGAAACTATTGGATAGTAGCTACTCGATGGATGGTTAAACGATTTTTTGAGAGTTCCATAAATTAAGTTAGGACATTTTTACAGAATTTTTGTATGGCAACTACATGAAGAACTTATGGGATATTTTTCATATTAATACTTTAAGCTGCGACTATTATAAAATCAACGTATACAAAATTTCAAAGTCGTAACTTAAAACGTTCTAAAGTTATCGTTCAATATTGGTGAACACGTGTTTTAAGGACTTTTGTATGACAGCTACCCGAAGGAGTCGACGATGGCGCTAATTTATGAACTCAGTCTTGCTTTTGATATAAAACTAATGCCTGTAAAATTTTGAATCCCTGCTTTAACTCGTACTAGAGTTATAATGGATTCTGTAACTTGCATACATTTTTGAAGGACTTTTGTAGGCTGCTACACGAAGGACTCATTCGATTTGCATCATATTTGGAACTTTCGGTTCAAACATTGTAAACTTTAAGTATTCAAAATTTCAAGTTCCTAACTTGAAGCATTCGAGCAATAATTGTGAATACGTGTTTTAAGGACTCTTGTATTGGAGTTACCCGAAGGAGTGGAAGGATATCGCCCATTAACGAACTTAGCCTTACTTTTTTTCATTTGACAGGTTTTGACAAAATTTCAACTTCCTAGGCCAACGCGTTCTTGAGTTATCGTGAAAACGGGCGGACGGACAGCAAACGGATTTGGGGTTTTTGGGCACAACTGAACACAAAATAATATATAACTTTTTTCGTCCGAAGCTCGGTTATATGCGTTACAAACTTTTCGAGCTGGATTAAACTTATAATACTCTATATGATTTCATCTAGAGTATAAAAACACAATATTTTTTTATAAACTTAGGAGTATACTTCTTAGCTGTGTATTTTTATCATTTAAAAACTTTAAATTGAATAAATTTTAGAGAGTTGTTTTATTTCAAGTAGGTACTTATCTAACAATAGTTTTCAGGTAATCCGAATTCTTATTCGCAGAATTTTATTTTCAGGTTTCTGAATTGCGCGAGGTTGTAATGTAAAAAAAGTACGAGTCAGACAACAAAGTTTTTGTAGATATTTAAATAATTTTTTTTTTTAATTTGAACATTTTATTTTTTTCTACTATTTCGTTCTTAGAGAAACATTACGTGTTCGGTGCAATGCTATTCAAATCGGAGGAACATTAAGAAATTAAAATATTAGCTAATTTTAAAATTCCTAGAAAAAGAAAAAGGGATATTCAATAATTCGAAGACAGACTTTCTATGAACTTGTGAGGAAAAATTTAAATTTTAATTCATCTATAAACAGGGTTAAAAATTATTATATTATAAAAAAAAGATTATGGAACTATAATTAAAAACATACTGCAGTCATCGGCTGCAAGCCAATCGTATAATACTCTAGATGAATACTGAACTCCGATTTATATTGTAGTTGGGGATAAAGTAGAATTACGTGTGTGCATGTTGTATGTCCTTTATTAAGGACTGCTATTAGATTGCTACTCAAAACTAAAAGACAATATTCAGTGTTTAACTTCATACCTTAAGTAAGTCATCGAAAAAAAATGTCCTTTTTAAAGGACTTTCACATGGGAGGTGCAGGAAGGACTCACTCGATTTCTTACATATTTATCCTTTTCCTTGGAACCATTCAAAAATAAACGTGTACAAAATTTCAAATTCGTAGCTTGAAGCGTTCAAAAGTTATCGAAAAATATTGTTGAACACGTGTCTTAAGGACATTTTGTATGGCAGCTACCAGAAGCAGTAAAAGGATTTCGCTGATTAGTAAACTCGAACTTCGTTTTTACTCAAAACTAATTTGTACAAAATTTCCAATTCATAGCTAAAAGATTACTTGAGTTATAGGAAGTTCCATAAATTAAGTGAAGACGTTTTGACAGAATATTTGTATGGCAGCTACACGAAGGACTAATAGGATTTCCTTCATAATCATACATTTAGCTCCAACTTTTGGAAAAATAACACATACAAAATTTCAAAGACATAGCTTAAACCCTTTTGAAGTTATCGGCCAATATTCGTAAACACGTGTTTTAAGGACATTTTGTATGGCAGCTACCAGAAGGAGTAAAAGGATTTCGCTGACTAGTAAAGCCGAACTTCCTTTTCACTCAAAACTAATTTGTACAAAATTTTGAATTCGTAGCTAAAAGATTACTTGAGTTATAGTGAGTTTCGTAAATTAAGTGAATACATTTTGACAGGATATTTGTATGGCAGCTACACGAAGGACTAACAGGATTTTCTTCATAATCATATCTTTAGCTCTAACTATTGAAAAAATAACACGTACAAAATTTCAAAGTCGTAGCTTAAACCTTTCTGAAGTTATCGACCTATATTCTTGAACACGTGTTTTAAGGATATTTTGTATGGGAGCTACCAGAAGGAGTAAAAGGATTTCGCTGACTATTAAACTCGAACTTCCTTTTTACTCAAAACTAATTTGTACAAAATTCCGAATTCGTAGGTAAAAGATTACTTGAGTTATAGTGAGTTTCGTAAATTAAGTGAATACATTTTGGCAGGATATTTGTATGGCAGCTACACGAAGGACTAACAGGATTTTCTTCATAATCATATATTTAGCTCTAACTATTGGAAAAATAACACGTACAAATTTTCAATGTCGTAGCTTAAACCCTTCTGAAGTTATCGACCTATATTCTTGAACACGTGTTTTAAGGACATTTTGTATGGCAGCTACCCGAAGGAGTAGGACGATTTTGCCCGTTAACGAACTTAGCCTTACAAATTCAACCAAACATCCAAATTCAAAATTTCAAGATCCTAGGTGAAGGCGTTCTTGAGTTATCGTGTTCACGGACAGACGGACGGACGGACTTTTGAGGTTTTTGGCCACAAATAAACAAAAAATAATACATAACTTTTTTTCGTCCGAGGCTTGGTTCTATGCGTTACAAACTTTTGGGCTGGATTAAACTTATAATACTCTATATGATTTCATCTAGAGTATAAACACTTGGGTGGTGAAGTCAACAAACTTAGCGTTTTATAACAAATTAATTTTTAATAAAATCCTTTATATTTTTAATTTTTGCCGATGAATGGCAATGTTGTTGCATATAAATCTAAGAATAATTACAAGAAATGGAATAATTTTTAATGTTTTGTATTGAAAATTTTAGCATTTGTAAAATTTGTTACGTTTATCTCTAAATATATGTCTGGCTTTTGGAGATCACAAAATAGGAGCCATGTCCCGCGATTACATTTTTGTTTGAACGGTGAAATATCTGTGTTACTATAATATATCGTAAAAATGCCCATTGTAAAAATCCACCCTTATTTTATTGGAAAATATTTCCAAAGTAATTTATTTCTCTACGACGGGTTTAAGGGAAAAAGCAGGCGCCATAACAAATTGATCGGCCGAAAAGAAGCGTAGGACCGTACGTACAGCAGGATAGGGAGGTCAAATCGCAACCCAATAAGTTCCAAATAAGTAACTAAATTTATCGCCAGTACTCGTTATTTGGAAAAAAATTAACAGCAACAGCTCCTAGAAATGCCAAATTATATAGAAAAAAATCTACTTTTAAGCTTTCCTATCGAAGTAGCAGTGGTTCAAAATAATACTAAAATTCGGTGAAGATGAATAATTACCCATGGTTGTAAAAAATTGGATTTGTACTACGAAAACGCTCACTAAACCAATTACTGAGTACGCCACTGGCCAAAAGTGCTCGAAACTATGATACATTACTAGGTACGCAGCGGACGACTAGCAGCCAAACAAATACAGATTGGCAGAAAACTCTGACGACAGACACGTTCAGTGGAAAATATATACATATATCATAAGACTCGAAAAACTGAGTAAAAAAACATGTCAATTTATGCACGCTTCCGTATCGTCCTCGAGATATGTAATTTTTGGAAAAAAAATATTTTTTTGTTTCTGATATTTATATTTATATCGTTTCTGATATTTATATCAAATTTCTTAAAATAAAGTTACTCTGCTCATCCCAAATTATCCAGAGTTATGTTTCGAACTTCGAGTGCCCTTATGTGAGCCTTTTAAGTCTTTTATAAACAAATTGGTCTAATGTTCTATGAATTAAGAACATATTCAAATTAAAATTTTCAAATTAAAAAAAAAAACAGAAAAATATCTATAGTACGGAGATGAAACATTTTGCGGGACGTAATTTTCTCTTCCTAGATGACAAACGGCCATAGCGAAATGTATGACACGAGAAAAAAAGCTTTGTTCTCCATATTTAACTTAACGAGGTAAGGATTCACAATTAAATAATTTGTAATATGCGAACCCTACAGGTCGCGCAGCAATAAGCATGTTTGTACAGTAAATAATATCCTTATTTTTGTCCATACAAACGCAAATGAAGTTTGCATTTCTCCAATAATATGATATTATTAAAAATATCACTCATGTGTTTCATTCAGCGTCTACCCTCTATTGTAGTCTCAAACCATAATACACCTAAGACTCCTAGCTGGCAAACATTTTCCAGCTAATTTTTGAGGATGTATACATATTTCTAGGATAAAATTCAACATCAGGGAATCATATTGTTTATAGTGGAAGACAATTGGAGAAGAATTATTATTCTGTTCCGAGCACGAAAGCGTTGATACTGTTTTGCAATCTAAAAAGGCAAAAAAAACTCGTGCAACAAATACTACTATCAGGTTTCCCAATCTTTTTGCTTCGAAACTATTCCGCGCAGCAATTATTTATCTAATTATTTAAATTATGGTTCTGTTCCGCCTAATTACAAGCTAAACAACTGGAAATCGTCTTTCAAAAATTAAAAAAAAATAAAACGGAATATAAAATTAAATTTTGTAAAAATTTTATTAAAAGTAAAAGTCATTGATATTATTAGTTAAGCGCATACAACCTTTATTCTATATAAAGCTAAATTTACATTGTTTAAGTGAATAGTTTCGTGTGTGTTTTTTTTTATACAAGATTCATAAAGGTCTGAGAGCTACATTTGAAAAGTGTGTGAACAAGAAAAGGATTCAATTTTTAATTATACACGGTATGTAGGTATCAATGGAAAAAACAACAAAATCGAAACATAAAATATGATAATACTGTTCTGGTTGTACACCCAAGAAGATTGCAATATTGTAAATTTACTTAAAACTCTAATGGTATTATTTTTAATTTTTATATATATATATACTGTTCTATATTCGCACATCACATTTTTACCTAAATCATAGTTTTATTAATTTTAATTTTTTCTCGCATATTGTACATATTTACATAAATTATTATTAAAAAATAATTAAATGCTTGCTATAATTTTGTAATAAGTTATTAAAATATAAAAAAAAACTACTTAAACGCCATACTTGATACCGTAGTCCTGATAGTGTCCGACATGTGGTCTATAGTGGCCTAGATTTCCTAAATTACCAGCTAGATGGCTACTAATAACCGCTGGCGGACTTGCCGAATTCAGACTACCATTCGGACTTCCGGTGTCCATTTGACACGACTGATTATGCTCGAAAACCATATCTCGAAATCCGACCGCAGTCGTAACCGATGGGCTTGTCGTGTTTGTATTTACAGTGTCCGGTGGTGTATCAGGTGTGTACCAACCGCCGTGCGGGTGGTGATTTGAATGGTGATGATGATGCCGCAATTGATGACTCGATGTTGTAACTAAGTTATCATCGTTGAGATGATACGGATAGCTGGTGTGATGTATTCGCGGGTTATAGACATTCATAAGTGAATCGACGGTGAATCCATGCTCGACGGAACTGGTCAGATGATTCATTTGTGATGTTATCGAATCGTGACAGGGATTCAGTAGCGATGCATTCACAGCGAGATTGTCTTTCGTAATGCAGGAAGCGGACAGTTCGATGCCCGGTTCCTTCTTGAAATGTTGTTTTCCATCTAGAATTGTATTCGCCATCAATTTGATTGGCTTGATATCGGATAGTTTATCTTCGAGAACTAGACTCTGTCGTTTCATAGCTTCTTCCTTTTCGCGTAGGGCATCCTTCTTTTTGAATCTTCGTCGTCTTCGTAGAAACGATCCGTTATCGAACATATTATACGAGTCCGGATCGAGCGTCCAATAGCTTCCTTTGCCCGGTTTCTTGTCGTCGCGCGCTACTTTCACGAAACATTCGTTCAGACTGAGATTATGGCGAATTGAATTTTGCCAGCCTTGCTTATTGTCCCGATAGTATGGAAATCGTTCCATAATGTACTGATAGATTCCGTTCAAGGTGATCTTCTTGTCGGGAGCGTTTTGAATGGCCATCGCTATCAAGGCAATGTAGGAGTAAGGCGGCTTGACCATTTCCTTGTTTTGATGCGGTGCGGCCAGTGCGTATGCCGTTCCCGGATAGGTGTATCGCGAATATTGATCGTAGGCATAGTGGGTCGGGGCCATCGTTGGACCAGCCGTTGGATATCCAGTTTGGGCATAGTGGCGCGAAAATGTATTCTGATCCGTAAAGAGCGTATGCATTTTAAATTAAACACAATTTTATACGAAACAGTGAGAAATCACACACCTATGTTATTGTTGTTGTTTATAAACACTGCTGGTTTGTCGTATACACTTGATTTATTGTTATTATTATTGTTATTTGATAGAAAAATGTAAATATTTAACGAACGGAATTATTGAACAATATTCACTTTCACTGTAATCCAAAAATCGTACTTTCATGATCCACTTGAACCAGTAATACAAGAATGTTGTTTTACTTTCGTACACAATGTTTTCAATCAAAACTCGTTCTCGGCTCTTGTTTTCATTGATAACAAAAAAATATTATTTTTTGAGAAACCCGCAAAAAAAAAGAAAAACAACACGGAAATATTCTATATAGTGTGTGCGCTAAAATCTGCAACGATTATTATCCTTAGCTGCAGAACTCGATTTCGGGGCACATGTGTCTCACACTCCAACGCCGCGCACCAAACACTAAACAATTCCAAGTGCGATACAGTACTGACTAACAGTACACACTATACTCGGTGATTCGACTTCGGTCACGGATACCGTCTAACATAAACGAGTGGAGTCTTCGTCGCCCGCACCACTTAACACTTCGATTTTCCTAGAAGGCAGACGGTAAACTAAAATTACATTCTGTCACACCTTCTGACGCTGAACCACACGTTCTTAATATGGCCCATCATAAGATGGTCCATGGGTTGCTGCTGCCGGACGGGAGTTCACCAACACTCCCATCACCGTATAATCCGAAATCAGCCTATCCCAGGTTCGGCTTAGGCGTGAAAACGAGATGTCTCTATGCGCATGGGAAGGATAGTGCCATCTATATTCCTAGCCAATCCCCCTCCATTGCCCAGCGAACCGTACTGCCATTACGAGAAGGAGGTGCCCGACCGGTTCTACAATCATTGGAACGAGTTTTCCGCAACTAAAAGCGAAAGCGAGACAACCATAAGAAATGCCATCGACTAAAACGAGACAGACATAGGAAAAAAGAAGGCTTTCTGGTGGATTGGAGTTAAACAAAAGTGGATTGTGCTTCTCGCCAAATATTATCTTTAATAATAAAATTATTTACCGTTCTAGGCTGCTTAAGCCTAATATTATTTGGTTTCGATTTTCTCCAATGTGCCGCTTCTCTTCGCATCGCTTAAGACCTTTCTGATCCAGTTCCTGCCTAGGTGCGATATAAAATCCATCCCTTTCGGCTAGGACGCTCACCATTCGAGATTACACTTTCAAAAAGGGCCACCTTTCGAGACTCTAAATGGAAATGGGTCCGAGTGGTATGGGGAAATTAAAAACCCGGCATACATATCGTATCAGGTGACTACAACGGCTGGCTACCCCTCTTCTTCCGTAGGTATCCTGCATTATGACGTTACCCAAACACGTTTTGCAACCCTTCTCAATTCCCATGCACTCAGCAACCCAAAACCTTTTTTTTTCCGGTGCTATTTATTTATTATTTTTTTTAGAGTTTTATCTATTTTGGTTTTCATGGTTAGTAACGTTGTGCAAATATTTGTCGACTTATATTTATGATGTTAATTGAGAAAATATATCGGGGAACGCGCACGCCTCTTGTTTTCGTGTTTAAGTAAATGTACAGAAAGTCTGTGTTGCTATAGTAATTGATGGCTGATGATCTGATGGTGGAATGGTAAACAAAAACAATATGAAGTGGTTTAAGCAGAACATTAGCTACATTAATAGTATAAGTTTATGATGATTTTTTCCTAGTCGATATTATTTTAGGTACATTTTAATAAACTGATCGAGGACAGATTTATTACAATGATTATTTTATAAGGTATTAAGAAATTGAATTGAGTGTGTATGATGATTAGATCAATATCACTGATAAAAAAAAACAGACTGTGAAATCATGTGTAGATGTGGATGCACTTTTCTATTCGGTGTCAGTTTTCGGTGCTGAATCCGTTCATAGATTTTTCACATCACACTCCATTTTTTAGCTATTCGCCATTTTGTTTTTTTTTTATAAAGTTTTGTTTGCATTGAACAAACAATCGTAATAATTCTGGAGCCACGTACCTGCGTTTAACGTTATGCGATGTGACATTAAACGAAGATATAGCCACTACCTAACGCGCTAATTTCAATACAGCGCTTTTAACGATATTAGACGTTAAGCGTTATAACGTGTTGTTTAATACGTCAGCCTGGCAACATTCTAATTAGGAATTATGAGTTGCAAATTTGACAGTTTAAGGGCCACACTAACCAGCCGTTAATTTTTTCCGTGACATTAACTTTAATCACGGGTTAATTTCTCTGGATATAAAAAATTATTGCTCACCTTTGACAAACTCTGGGAGTTATCCTAAATGGCCAGGAACACCAGTGCGTCTCAGGAAGTAGCTATGTATGATATAGTTGGACTCGTAGCATAGCTGCGAAAACTCCAGCATATCATATCTAGCTGAAAACTCCCACCCTTTTCCTGCCAGGGTGTGAATTGTCAACCGAAGACGAGCCTCTGTAAGGATACAGAAGGCAACATTATAAGTAATGCGGAAGAGATAAAACTAAGATGGACGCAATATTTTGAGCACCTTCTCTAACCGAGCCCATCATCAATAACAACCGAGATAACAGCTGAGGAAGGATCCTCTTCGAGTCCTCCCACACTCGAAGAAGTAAAAACAGCGCTGAGGAACCACCCAAACAACAAAGAGCCGGGCACTGATCAAATTCCAGCTGAACTTCTGAAAGCCGGCGACACCTGCATAGCACATCTCCTACACAGATTGATCTCGGACATATGGACGCAAGAAGCACATCCTGACGATTGGCGCAGGAGTATCATATATCCAATTTATAAAAAAGGCGACAAATCTGCTGTGAAAACTACCGAGGAATATCCCTGTTGTGTACGTCTTATAAGATCTTGACGAAAATTCTAGAAAAGAGAATTAAGCCCTTTGCTAACAAAGTAATTGGTGAATACCAGGGTAGATTTAGAGCTGGGCGATCGACCACGGACCAAATATTTTCAGTTAGACAGGTGCTTGAAAAGTGCTGGGAATTTAACATTGATGTGCACCAGATATTTGTGTGTGGACTTCAAACAGACATACGACAATATCGACAGGCGCGTACTGTATAAAATAATGCTGGATTTTGGAGTTCGACCGAAACTGGTTCGGCTTACAAGAATGACAATGACCGATTCTCTGACACAAGTCAGAGTGGAAAATGATCTGACTTCCAGCTTTAGAACTGACAACGGGCTTAAACAAGGTGATGACCTGGCTGGCACCAATGCTTTTTAATTTGACACTCGAATATGTTGTTCGGAAACTTCCCGTTGACACCAAGGGAACACTATGCTTCAAATCCACACAACTAGTAGCATATGCCGACGACATAAAAATACTTGTAAGATCCCTGAAGAGTGCCAAAGAAATATTTGTAAACCTTGACTCGGTAGCAAGGGAAGTTGCATTACGTATTAACGAAAACAAAACCAAAATCATGACACAAACTAGAAAAAACACGCCAATCAGACAAAATATTACAGTAGGAGACTTTAACCTAGAAAACGTAGACAACTTTGTATATCTCGGGGCAAATATATCAAAGGATGGAAGCGAACCCATCGAAATTAAAAGAAGAATAATGATAGCAAATAAGACGTATTATTCGGTACTCCCAATAATTAAAAACAAAAATGTGCATAGGAAAACAAAGCTTAAACTATACAAAACAATTATAAGATCTGTGCTATGCTGTGGCAGCGAAACGTGGACATTGACTTAGGCGTCCGAAAAATTAGTTAACGCCTTTGAAAGAAAAGTCCTCAGAAGAATCCTCGGACCTGTGAGGGAAGAATCGATCGGGAGAATACGATACCATAGAGAATTGTATGCCATCTTTGATAATCCGGAAGTATCGATCCTCATAAAATTCAAAAAGTTACAATGGGCTGGTCATGTGGAGCGGATGGATATGACGGAAGAATCCCCAAACGCATACTAAAGGGAAAAGTTAATGGACAAAGACCAGTTGGAAAACCACGAAAGCGCTGGGAGGACTCTATTGACGCAGACAACAAATCACTGCTAAGATTCACAAACTTGAGGACGCGGTCACTGAACCGCGAAGGCTGGAGGTGGCACATTCAGGAGGCCAAGGTCCGATTTGGACCGTAGCGCCATCGTAAGTAAGTAAGTTGACAAACTCTGGAACGATTTAATAGGTCAGCATATCTTAATGCTTGAGTCAGATACAAAGTAGAATGAGGCAGCACGGCGCAGCTTGACGCCGCCAATAAAACAGCAAGTCAGATAACTATAAACTGTCTGCGTCAGTTTGAGTTTTAAATAAATTTCAAATTTTCCAAAAAGCGTTCGTATTCGTGCATACGAAGCAGCGAACTAACTAAAAACGATTTTTAAGCTAATTTTAGTTCAGTCCGGTCATATCAAGTAACGATTCGATGTTTTAAAGATAAAAAAGTCACTTGTCGATTTTAAAGTTAACTACGGGCTACGGAAAAGTTCAGAGTTGACGAACATTTCTGGATGACTGCGTTAGGCTACCTTCGTCTACGATCGTTCTAACTACCACAATGGAAATACACTGTGCTCAACTTTTTGACTGCTTGTCTGACGCGGATTGCGTTGCCGTTGTGACTTGGGGGTAACGTTTTAAGATTTCCATTATTATTCCAGTCAAATGTCAAATATTTTATTAATTATTCAGAGAATGTGCCATTTTTCAATTTTTGTCTATATTTAAATTTGTACTTTCTGGAAATAAGTTAATTATTGGCTGCGCGTTTTTTCCTAGCGTTAGTGAACGCGTTATCAGCATATGAGCTGTCTTTTTTGAAAGTGGTATAAATCCACCGGACGAAAAAAAATTATATTTTTAATTATTATTTTTTACATTAAAAAGTCCATTTTAATAAAGTCAATATCAATAAAAATATGGACTTAAATTTCCTTTTGTTTTTATTTCTTATAATATGTTATTGTTGAAAGTGGTATAAGTCCATTTGGAGCTAAAAAAATCCTTTATTTTCTTTAACAATTTTAATAATTATTATTGCATAACAAAATTTAACTGGTTGATAGTGTTAAAACATCACCTGAATTATATTAACGTATACAAATAATTTTAAATTATTTCAATGAATGAAAAAATGGACTTATCCCACTTTCAAATACAACGGCTGGCAATATGTATTAGTATGTAACTATATTGCTAGCAGGTCATATTTTTCCATACAAAATCAATTAGTACGAGTTGAATAGGAAAAATCAGAATCAGCTGTTTATTTTGACTGAAAAATCTAATATCTACGTCCAGGGAAATCGGCAGAATATTTAATTTCGCAAAATAAATTTTTTTGAAAAAAAAAAAATAAATTTGCTTTTTTTGGAAACATACTAAAAACCAAATTTTCTTTCAAATCTCCATCGATAAAAATAAATAATTTCAATAAACAATTTTATTTTTTAAACCTCTTATTGAATAGACAAAATTTAAAGTTAAAAACTTTTTTCGTTTTTGCAGAAAACTAGAAAGAGCTCTCGATTGGTACTAAAGAATTAAGTCTAACTTTTAAAATATATTTAAACATTTTTAGGGCTTTTACACCGAACTGATATACGTCGACCAAGTTTGAATTTAATACTTTACTGTAGCTTTTAAATTTAAGTTTGGAATATTCCAGTATATTTTGATATAAGCAGAGCTGGGTTTAAATGAACGCGATGAGACCATGAATATTAGTATACTGTAAGCGAGTGACCATTTTACTCGAAGATATTTATTCTTAAGCTCTTCAATCGGGACCTTGCAAATAGTTCATTATAAACGAGTCCATAAGTTAGTTCACCTGTAAGTTCCACTAACTAACAAGGACGTTTCTTTGTTGTTTTATCTTCGTATTTTTTTTAGTTCCCATTCTGAATCAGCAGCGGTAATGTTACCGCTTTCACCGTAATTTTCTTTAGCTAGACAACGAGTAATAAGTCCATGACTAGGTAGAATTCGAGATCACGAGCTCTGGTTTTGTAGACTAGCTAAGCTACTGTTCCTAATTTTATTTAATTTCAGTGTAGAATTTTTTTAAATTTAAAGCTTATCACCGATTATTAAATAAATATTCGTTTCATATTATTATTATTATTATTATGCAAGTGGCCACATTTTAATAAACCATTTTCAAAGTTTATGTAGATATTATGTAATTGTTCTATTTATTTATTAACGCATTCACATGAATATCAATGAAGCCACTGCACTATTAACAGATTGATTGGCAAATTCAGATTCATCTGCTTCCAACAAATACTGACTTTGGCAAGAGCCGCTAGCAATATAGTTTACTAATAAATATATGGTTATCAGGCGTTAAACGTTAACGCATAAGTTTCCCCAGTATAAAAGCTACGATACGTCCTTTTACGTAGAAATGTTTCATAAGTAGGGGAGACCGGGGTAGGAATTAACAAGCTCTTCTCTGGAAAACTATATGACAGTCAGAATATCAAAACTTTGGTTTGACTTCATTGTCTGCGCGTCTTTAAACAAAAAGGTCTAATTCTTTTCCAGTACAATACTGTTCTACTGTACACAATTTTTCCGTCAATAATTGTAAAAAGTGTACCCTAATAACAAGATTAAAAAAAATATGATACCGTCACGATAGGCTGCAAGCCAATACTCAAGAAGAAATACTGAACTCTGATTTATATTGCAGTTGGGAATAAATCAGAATAAGGAGAGTCATTTTTAAAGACTCTCGCAATAGAAAGACAATGACTGCCGTGTTCAATTTCGTAATTTTAGTTAAATCACTGCAAATAAGATTTTCTATTTTGCAGCACCCATGCAGGAAGAACTCACTAGATTTTCAGAATATTTTCCCTTAACCTGGATCATTAAAAATTAATGTGTATACAATTTTAAACTCCTAAATTGAAGCGTTCAGAAGTTATGGATCAATATTCTTGAACACGTCTCTTAACGATTTTTTGTATGGGAGCTACCGGAAGGAGTAGAATAATTTCGCTGACTAATGAAATCGAATTTCATTTTCACTCTAAAGTAATACATATACAAAATTTCGACTTCCTGGCTAAACGATTTCTTGAGTTACGTATATAGTGAGTTCTGCAATACTATTCTTGCAGGAATTTTGTATGGCAACTACACAAAGGACTCATGGGATAGATAAACGAAATGACAGACGAACGGACGGACAGCATGCGGATTTGGGGTTTTGGCTACATCTGATTATGAATTTCTTCGTCTCGAGGATGGGCTGTATGCGTTACAAACTTTTAGTCTATAAATTTCATTGATTTCATCTAGAGTATTTAAATCTGCAAGCAGCCTGGACTCAACATTATTATTTTTCGGAGCAAAATTCGGGTAGCTGTTGAAGTCGAGGTAAGACAGAAGTGCTTGGGCGACTTTTTACCATAAAATATTTATTTCGGTTTTGGGTCATAGTCGGGTACTCGGTCGAAGCAAAATTGCCAACCTTTGAGCATGCAAATTCCCCAAATTTATAAAAAAAATCCCTAGATTTCCCTAAAATTTTTTCTGAACTGAAGTACCTCCTAGCGGTTCCTGAGATACGATTTTTTTCTCTCTAACATCCCTTAAAGGGGCTTACTTAATCTACCTACCAAACAAATTTAAAGTAAATATCTCAATGGGTTTGTCAGCTACGAGCTTTCAAACACATTTAGAAAATATGCAATGAAAATGAGACCGGGGTCAAAATATCGACGAAAATCCGGTGTTCGCAATTATATCACAACAAAATTACAATTATTTTAATTACTGAAAATATTCATTTTATTGTACCAGTTTACTTCTTTAATAACTTAGAGCTCCAAATTGGTTCAAAGATCAATGCTTTGTAATACATTTAGCAAAAAAAAAATTAAATTGGTTTTAGACAATTTAAATTTCAAAGAAATATTTTGAACTAGTAAAAGAAAAAAAAAATAGTAACAGATATAAAATATATATGTACATACTTCAATGGACAGTATAAAAATACTCAAATTTAAATAAAAAATTAAAATATCTTTTTAATTGCAGTAGATGTAGTTGTATAAATAATTTATTTATATAATATTTGTTTTTAAATTTTATGCATTCATTCCTGACGGATAACGTAATGTGTGTTGAAGGAATTGGTCATATAAGCTTGTATTCTTCACTTAATAAATTTTCTTCATATTTATATTGCTCACTGTCGATGAATAGGAAATTAGTATTTCATCCAACCGTAAAGTTTTGTTGGCGTGGCTATTTGGTCCGTACATGGCCGCTATAAACTTGGTTTTACTGCATGTCGCTTTGTTGCACCACCGAGACCAGATATTTTTAACATGGGCGATGACAAAATAATTCCATTCTGCAGCAATTTTTTATTCCTCGTTATGCCTGCTCAAATTAGAGAAATTTGTACGGTTCATATATTGAACGTCTGAACCGTCGTAATTAATAAGTAGTTTTAACGTCCTGTTGCTCCTCAACACGATAATAAATCCCTAATGGATGTATTGTGGCTTGACTTATTTTTTCAGTAAAATGCTTGGATCTCAACCTGTAGAATGAAGGAATAATATTCCGAGAATTTCTTAATTACATAAAAAATATGCTTTTTTGTTGATCAGCGCGACAGGTAGTCATAAATTCGTACATCCAAATATTTGATTCCGTAGTCATCCAACATAAGCTTCACGGATTGATGGATAATACCATGGATACACTGCTTGTATACAAATTACTTTATTCAAATCATGATATGCGATACTAGATAGCATGATACACAGCCCGCATACATTTTATACTTTCACATTTAGCTATCAAAAACAAAATGTCAAGCGTCTATCAATCGTAGTATTGTGCTTATATTGTGATATTTTAAAATTAATGTGAATTCAACGCAACAACAAAATTGAATGGAACTTTTAATTAATATGGGACAGCTAAAAGTACAGAAAAATAGGCTTCGACTGCTAGCTCTTCATGCCAAACGTCGCAGTATGATGTTCCGGCGAAAAGCATTTTCATTGCTAACAAAGAAATGTACAAAGCGGACCATCACATCACACACAAAAATGAAGTCACGCTCAAACAATTTTAACTGACGGAAGAATATAAAAATCCGCAACTGTCATTCATTGAAATTTCAGTTGATTTCAGTAATAGATGGCGCTGATGGCAGTTAAAAGAAGACTATATCAGCTAAAATCATCGAATTTATATACAAGGATATTACGTATATATCAGCTCGTTGACGTACTATATGCAGATTATTGGGTGATATACCGGTGATATTGACGATATTATGATTTGTAACGAGCTGTGTATCCAAGGTATAAGATATATATATACTAGATGTGTTTCTAACAACCCTGCCAAAACACAGTATTTGAGACGCAAGGAAGAAAATTTGGAAAAGCCTACTTTCAGTTGAGTATTTAAATTCTCAAAAATAAAACGTTTTTGTACGTGATCTTTTTTTAAACTGTAGTTTTATTGAAACAAAATTCCTAGACTTGATTTATGCCATTTTTACTGTTTCGATGACATCGGAAGTAAAGCTTGTGGAAGATGTGGGAGATGTTGATGTTCCACAGAATCTGGAGTCCGTTTTGACTTTCGAACTACGAATATGTGCCGGGGAATTCCTCAATTGTTTTTTTTCTAGTCCACTTATTAGGACGCAAAGATAAAATTAACTCCTTAATATTCTTGTCACTTGTATTTGCATAATTCAATAAATAGTTTTGGTCCTCTTCATCTTCTAATCCAAAAATTTTTTTGGTGCGATTCTTTTAATTTTATCAAGCTTTCTATGAATGTAGTTTTCACTGGTTTTCCCTCTCTTTTGTCTATAGGTTCTTCTCCTAAAGATTATAATCTTCTGTGATTCCTGAACACGTTCCTTGTAGGACTTGAATCCTTTTTTTACAGCCAGAACAAATTTTTACTGCTAAAGTCAAGATAGGTGCTCTACAAATCATCCATGGTTGTACATGACGGATGGTTTTGGGCGATGTTTTGATTGTCCAAAAGGATTATAACAATGCATAATGACTGGTTTTTTTTCATGTACATATATAAATTCAATTTACTCTCCTTAATACCTCCCAAGACTGAATTGAGAACCCATACTGATGTTCATAGATTTTTTGACACCGACACCGACAAATAATATGTTTCCATACAAAAAATGTTACAAAGCATTTAAATAAGAATTCTGAACTTACCGTCTTAAACTTCGGTCACCGCCTTAATCCTTCATGCGCTAACGAAAAATATCAAGTATTGGTGTAAATAGTTCATGTCTGGAACTATAGAGAAAGCACTAGTTGAATTCACAGAATCAACCGCCAAATTTGAGATACGTTGGTGGGCATTCCCCAAACTTCCTTTACAGTTAATTTTACCCCCAAGTGCCCTAGTGTTTGAATTAACAATAATGAAAGGTAATTTACTTGTAAATAATAACTATTTTTAATAAATTATTCATCGAACGAGTTTTTCCTACAATATGAAATTTCAAAAAAAATTACCTGGGGCTGTAATTAACAAATCGGTTGGCTAAAGTATTGACAATCAAGAAGAAGAATATGCAGACAGAAAAGAATAACCGAAAGGTAAAAGGAAAACGGTACAAAAAGAGAAAATTGTGTGATGCAGACAAAGAAGAATGATTTTGGTTAATTGGCGCCCATACAACATTTTGTAGGGCCCACCCATAGAGCTACTGGAGACGACAAGCCACCGGTTTTGTATAAAGTGCTTTGAAGCCGAAAAACCGATGAGAAGTGAGACAAAACAGGGGCGTTGTTGTTGTTTTAGCGTGAGAGTGAGTGAGACAGAACAGGTTCGTTATATCAATTGTTATTGTTTTTGCGTGCAAGTGAATGCGACGACATACGCCTTCAACTCAATCGCTGCTTGTCATCTCCAGTATATATATCTCTATGGGCCCACCCTACAAAGGTGGACAAAGAGTTAAATCCACATAACAACTCAAAAAGTGTAGTAGACCTGAGCCCCTGCACCCAACTTGCTTTCCTTGGAAGTATGGCAGTAAAATATCCACATATTATCCGACAAAAACGTGTAACACTTTTCTTTTGGAAGGACAGATTTTTGGCTTACTCCAATTTGTATAGCCCTTTGTTATGGATCATTAATTGTTGCTAGATTATATTTATTCATTTAGATTTTGCATTAAAACTTTTGCTGTGAGTGAAAATATAAGACAACCATATTCGATGATTCTTCTTTAATCCTTTCATGTTTTAAGCTCTTTGTAGCAATAACAGGAGGAAATACTTTCTTCAAATCGTGCTTCTGCAAAGCCATATAAAACTGCAGTAGGTAATAGGTACTTACATTTCTTCAAAAGTTGAAAAAGTCAATATTTTGTGTAAATTTCAAAAAAATAATTTCTGAATTTAGACATGATTTTGTTCGCATAACTTTGATCTCGAAGATAAACAATTACAATTACAATTAAATTAATTATACAATTTAATTTTAAATTTCTGCACAATGTGGGAGAATTCCCACGACCTCCTGTAATTGTGCTCTGTGATTTGCACTGCAGAATAGTGGTCAATGGAAAGGACACAACCCACATAGTGGAAAAAATCTGCAAAGTAATGAAGTTGTGTGTTCAAAAATGTTTTACTAGTGCCAATGACGACACCCAGCCAGATCTTATTATGACAATTGAAATATAAAAATTATGTTGATATTTTAATTTTGTAGTATTTTTCTCTATTAATTTTATGAGTGGACAGGTGTTTTGAGATTCGCACAATTTTACAAAAAATGGCAAAAATAGTTTAGGTCATACTTTTTACTTTACTGTTAACGAATCCGTATTTCTTTTTTAATGTATGTATTATGTTCCTAAAAAGAATGAATGATTTTATTTATATATTTTTAACACGCTATCACTTAGCGTGTTATATGTATTAAAAAAATCATATTTTATTTATTTAATTAAATTCAAAGAATAAAGAAAATTACATAAATATTGATTGGATTGGATTGATTTTTATTATTCCATATTACATTTTTTATATTTTAAGATATATTAAATAATGCGATGCTCAGACCCTGCGGCCTTTTCAATTCGTGATTATTGTTTAGTTTTCACAAGAAGTTAATGAGTTACAATTTGGTGATATGAATAATGCGAGGAAAATGGGAATGGAAAAAAACCTCATGGATGTTACTTAAACTAGAACTTAAGGCTAGACTTAAAACCTAAGATTTAAAACTAACATTAAAATTAACTTAAATGAAGTATTTCAATAGCTTATCTAACTAAGGTATTGTTGATACTAGAGAGAATCAGCGGGTTCTCCGAGTTTCTGCATTTTGAAGCTAACTTAGATGAAATATTAGAAATAATGTCGTCAACATAAATATTGATTTTTCTGTTGTATACAGTCAAACTTCGATAGCTCGAACGTTGATAACTCGAAGTTTTAATAACTCGAACCAAATTATGTGGCAATAGCGTTTAGAATAAAAGTTGTCATACAATTTGATAACTCAAAAACTTGATAGTTCAAACTATTTTCGTGGAAACGGTGATTCGAATTATCGAAGTTTGGCTTCTTTTACAAAATATATGCGTTAATCTAATGCCAGCACTGTTAAAACTAACCCCAAGTAGTAAGTAAAAGCAATTATATTTACAAGTAATAGGCTTACAAAGTTAGTATAAATACGAAAAATTAAAATAAATTTTATGAAATTACAGCATTAATTTTGTGCTTTGTGAAATTTTCAGTTCGCGCAAGGTTAGTAAGTTGGGTAGATGTAGGTGCTCATGGACATTACTATTTCTGAGTTTTTAGGTCGATTGAAGGTCTTTATTAATAAATTTCTGATAGCTTCAGTTGTATAAATATTTTTTCCACATTACTTTCCCTTCTAAGCCATGGCAGTGGCGGTCATAGAGAGGGGGCCATAGGAGACATGACACCCCCCCTAGAAAACTCGTCAACCAATGTTGGTGTATGTTATCTCATCTCCTTTGAAGAAAAGTTATAGGAGACTATTAGATACACTTAATAAAGTATATTGCGTCCACTATATAAGTAAATCTGATTTCCCCTAATGTCTTTCTTTAATCCTTCTTTTGTCTCCTAATCGAGAACAAGACTATAGTTAGTTAGCTCGAACAAATAGTTAGTTAGTTAGTCTAAAATATTTCAATAGAAAAGTAACAAAATTTCGAATATAAATATACATAATCAATTTGATTTAACAAAACAAATACTTCCGATAAGGAGTGACCAATATTGACTTTAAGGTATTTAAGATTTGGATAGAGCACAAATAAATGCTAAAAGTTTTAAATTCAATACGATCCAATTTGAACGGCAGCACTGATTTGGCATAGGTTGCACCTTTATTTTTACAAAGCCTAGCCACCGGAGTAGATTTCAAATTTATTCATATGTATGGGTAATCCAGTAGCTCTTAATAGTTTTGTCGAAATCACTAGATTTCTGCAAACCCCGTTTTAAATCTTGCGTTTTAATTCAAATTTAAGAGCATTTTCAGTAACTATTACTACTACATGTATTAATAACTAATTAACATCCAAAGATTTATCATTCGATTTGACGAGATCTCGAGATTTCCATAAGATTCAATAAAATGTCCATATTTGCATGAATTTGAAATCTAATTAGGTAAAAAGGTATTTCAAGACCTAATCAAATCATCCTGAATAGTAGAGTAGGAAATTTTTTTTCGGAATCTCGTGAAATTTTAATTTTCTTAACGAACTTGAGGCACGTTTTTTCTTATCTGATCGGGATGAAATTTAAAACATATTTTTTACAATAATTAGAACCATTGGAGGGGGTGCCGCGAAAGAAATCTTTGGGCAAAAAATCCACCATACAAATAATAGCCACCCTATAGTGAACAGCCCTGAAATTATCTTTCATTCATCGCAATTACCTGTACAAAATATTAAAACATTTAAAATTGCTTGATAGTAATCCAAGATTCAAAAAGTAAAATCTTACAAAATAAATTAAAAATTTTAACATCATGCTCGTAGTCAAACAAATGTTTCAGAGTGTTGTAAACTCTTTTCGAGTTTTCAAAATCTACTTGCCAAAATATTGCGATGAAAATCAGCAATAAGATACTGTTGGTGAATATTCAAGTGTTGTTTTTTAAATTTTTGAATAAGGATAGTAGGGAGGTTATGGTTGCAGTCAAAAAACAGCTGATTTACATCGAAAGATTTCAAACAGGATTTGATGAAATCTCGAGATTTTGATGAAACTATCAAAATCTACTTGATTTCTCATACACGGGAGAGATTTTGAAGTATTTTTGGGCTTCTAAATTTTGTTGAAATTCAGATCGAGTTCTACTGAAAGCGAACCCTGAAAATTATTCACCAATCTTTGGAATCAATTCATTTTATTTTTTAGTTCCTGCTCATGCTATTAAATTTTCCCTTGCTTAAAGATTTACAATCATAGAATACAGATTTCAATTTTTGGCACTGATAAATTAAAAAATTTCAGAGAAATGTGTTCAGAGCGACTGCTTTTCGAGATTCTGAAATCTAGTTGCCTAAATCTGACAATGTAAATTAGTTATTAGATACGGAATTGAAAAAGTTGATATTTTCAAGCAGTAACAACCGCAGCGACCATAACATTTTCATGCTCGCTGCATTAGCGTCTAAACACCACACCTACTCTCTCTACAGTACCTACTGAAAGTCAGTGGCCCCCCTCTTGGAAAAGCTATATAACCGCCACTGCATGACTGCATAATGTGGTTTGCGCTCCCTTGGCTTTTGGTATTCCTAGAAACAATCACGAAATTTTAACTTTCTGACATGAACTTTTCCGGAAATTTGGATTTTAGAATCACAATCCCAGCTTTTGATTGCTTCGGGCGCATTATTTTTCTCTCAAATTCCACAAATCTTCATCAACATCAACCATTTTTTTGCAAATGTCCTCATTATCATAGCTCTATGTAAATTCCAAGTTTAAGCTTCTTAGAAAAAGCGGGGTCTGAGATATAGAAACGAAAATTGTTCATCTAAATTGGTCCGTACAAATGTGGCACTTAGCTGGTTCCACCCCATCTACCCACTAAAAAAATTGCACTTAATAGGTAATTCAAAGGGTTTGGGAGATACGAGCCTTCAAACGCATTTGCGTACGGCAGACGGCAAATACGCCGGAATGTCGGACTTTTTTCGCTTTTTTGGGTCTAATAACTCTAATTAGGGAAATGGTAGTTTTTAAGATACAAAACAGGTAGATGTGCTCTGGCTGGTGGAATAGGAAAACATAATTCATTCAACTGGGTTTTATTTCAGTTTTGGGCGAAAAAGAGATACTTAAAAGAAGTTCATTTGATGCACACTAATAAAATTTATGACCACTCACTTGAAAAATTTCATTCATAAAAGGAGTCCCAAAACGAACCATATCCTTTTCATATTCGGAAAAGACAAAGGATTTTAGGCGACGATGAAAAGTACCCGATATGAATGCCTCCAGTAATAAAATTATTAACGTAGGTCTTCAAGAAACCTCTAAACCAAAAATAGGCCAAAAACCTTTTTTTTACCTAGATCCCGGACTATAGGGAAAAACCCAACAGTTTTGAAAAATGTTGAATGGAACAAACGTGCCTGTTCTGAACCATCAGTTAAAGCATTAAACAGCAGATCATCAGCGCTAATTGCTCCGCCTCGTAGCGTGATAACGAGCCATTTGCTAGTAAAAGGCGCAATAAGCTCCGGAAATTCGAAAATACCGGAAAACCATTAAAATTATCTCGAATTCAGCTGCCATTTTTCCGACTAATCCCCAGCTCGACAACGAAAGACGAAACAGGCAGTTGGGGCATTCGGATTTTCCTTTAACCCATCGCCGATAGGGCGATAGCTGCTCGCAGCTAGGTGTCTTAAAACGAAGCAGTAGATTCGAAATCTTCAACAGTATCGACCGCAGGTAATCCGGAACATCGGCCAGGTGGAGAAGAGTCAAGGGAAGGACGACGTTATTTCATTCCAACGATCTTCTGTCTAATCCTTTCAATGCACCACACCAGACAATTTGCAGCCGCTTTCCACTTTCCAGTTGCCATATTGCTTATTGAGCGGGACGCCATGCTATGCCTAGCAACCAATCGGCTCGTAGAAGGCGGAGCCGAATTGAATCCACCTTTTTTTATGATAAATGATGTGCGAGTGCGCCGAATTTGAAAGGAGACAGGTAGTGTGCCGGATTGACGGAGTGATGAGATGTGGTGGAATAAAGTGCATCTGGTACGGTCTTGGATCGGGATGGATGCGGGGACGTTCAATCTGACACAAAACGTGAGAAGTTCTATCGATCCATTTCCTGAGCACAAGGAAGCAACTGTTATTTTTTTTAGGTTCACTGGGATGTCTTGAATCCAGAAAAAAATAACTTTAAGTCGGATCCGATGAAACTTGAAAGATGACGTGAAAGGTTTTTTGTTGGTCTTTTCGGAAATACTGCAGTAGACTGTCTGGCGACTTAGAAGAATACTTTGCGTTGTCCAATGTGTAGCGAACGTGTGTACGTATGTAGGAATCTAATTTTGTGGGCCTCCTACTTTGTATCTGCATTACCTACCTTTTAATTTATTGCAATCTAATGTCGTTACATGTTATCAACATAGACACACTGCTAAAAAAAATTGTTGATGGTTTTTTTTAAAGTAGATATACCTAGGTACTGCACTGACGGTTTTTTTGCACCACGACTATGCGGTTCACAATTCGAATCCCATTACCGACATATGGGATCGTTGAAAACGTTCGGAAACGGCATTATCGATCTTTTTGAAAGGGCTCCTTTCCGAGTGTTTGAAACAATATTTTTGGGTACAATAATGTCCAATATTCTAACACTTCAAATGGGAGAGAAGGACTACATCAAATTTTGCTTTATTAAATGCCAATTACTTTTCGAAAAAGCTTTAAAAATGCGACTACCTACTTCATTGCGGATTTTAAAGTCCCGTTTACACGGTGATAGTTTTTAATGATAGTACTATCGTGAGAGCATTGGACGATAGTGTGCGAATATGATAGTGCAATAGTCTGCTGTATACACGACGCGATAGCACGACAGTGACATTAGGCAATAGTTACATTGTTTATGCAGAGTGTGACTGGAACAAAGTTATAAGTGGACTTAACACGTCATGGAACTTTCGAAATTGTGTTGGATCCACAGATGGTAAACATTTCGTGATTCAGTGTCCTCTGAATCCAGGATCTCTGTATTACAACTACAAGGGTTCATTTAGTATTGTGTTGCTTGCGTTAGTGGATCACGACTACAATTTCACATAGGTACTAGGTATAGTGACGTTGGAATCTATGGCAGTCAATCAGACTGCGGTATATTTGGAAAATCTTGTCCTAACCTATCGATAGATAGATATTGAATTTTCCACAAGAATCAGTAATACTGGGCGATAATGCTTTCCATTAAAACCATATTTAATGAAATCATATCCGCGACGAAATCAATTGTCTATTTCAGAAAAGCCGTCGAGTCGGCTGATCATAATGAACTGAAAAATTCCACAAATACACAGAGAAAAATATCTGTAATAAATTCTACAAAACAGTGTAATGAATTCAAAAAAATATCGTTGCAATAAAATGTATTACAAATGTAGTCAAATTTGAACAAGTGTAGTAATATTGTAGTAAAATCAACGAACATTTATTATATAATGTAATACAATTTACTAAAAATGTAGTAACCTTGGTAAGGTAATAAAATTGACTATACAATAATTGTAATTAAACTGAAAGAAAATATTCGAATTACAGTATGTAGTAAATTTGACTAAAGTAGTAGTGAATCTGTCGAATGTAGTATATTTTATAATGATAACAATAAATTTTACTAAAAAATTAGTGTGCTTGACTAAAGTTGTAATGAATTTGACTAATGCGCTAGTGTTTTTGACTACAGAAGTAGTAAGTTTGCAGAAGTGCGACGACGCCAATGGATTGCAAATTACTTACTTGTTAAGTTGAATTGAGTGATAGTGATCGTTTTTGTTAAATTTTGGTTTTATTTTTATTTTATTTTATTATTAAATTTTATTTTATTATTAAATTTTAAGCGTACATGTTATAAAATAGGATTCTACTTACACAAAGAATATGATATATTTATTTACAAAATCTGCGATATAATTGTAAATGAAGACAGGATAGGTATTAATAATATCAGAAAAAGTTGATTTTTATTATGATGTAAATTTAAATGCTTTTATCATTAAAACTAATACAAAACTTTTCAGTTTTAATAATATACTTGAATTTAAGTGATGGCAGCAGGGACGTCATTTGTGGGGGGGGGGCAGGGGGAGCATTTGCCCCCCCCCTTGATTTATGTATTTTTATAGATTACATATAACATATGTATATTTATATATAAAAATATATACAAACATAACATCTTGCCCCCCCTAGAAAAAATTGAAATGACGTCCCTGGATGGCAGAAAAGCATATCGTTTTAAAATATTATTATTATTATTATATTTACAATAATATGCATATAAATATACATTATTATTTCTTAAATCCTAGTGACTATGATCATCGGTTTAAAAATGATGAAGAAATGGAAATATCACAGAATACAACGTTTGAAACTAGCAAAGAATATATTCCGGACTAAAAATTTCAGTGGGTCACTATGAAAATCATCGACATCATCATCATCATCGAGTTGTGGTGGCAAAAAATACGACAGAGTGAAGCAATCCATCGCGGGAGTAGTAAAAAAGCTTTTTTAAAATAATTTAATTGTAGATTTCTTTGTATTTGTGAAATGAATAAAAACTGAATAATAATTGAAAGAGTATTTTTATTTAATAAAATATACATATGTAGTTTACTACGTATGTAATAAATTGGTACAGTAAAATTAATAAAAGTGTTACTACACTTGGAAATAAATTATACCATCGTTGGTATAATTCATTATACCATTCTTGGTAATATACTTTATAAAGTAAGCTGTACATACTTGATATTGAACTTTACTATAATAAGTAATGTATTTTACTTTTCTTAATAATGCATTTTACTATACGAAGTAATGAATTTTACTATACATGTTGATAAGTTTCACTATAGTTGGTAATGAAATTTACTATACTTTGTAATTATTTTTACTACACTGGTAATACACTTTACTAAATTTTACTACACTTGTTAATGACTTATACCGTGCGATTTAAAATATTTTTAATAAATTTTACTAATCTGTAATAAATATAACAGCAACTCTTTACTACAGAATTTCATTACATGCCATAGTTTTCATTACGGGTATAATGGGTTGGAATTTCATTGCATCTGTAATGGAAATCATAACATTTTTTGTTAGATTTCATTACACTTTTCTCTCTGTGTAGTACCGGCAATCAAACAACTACGTTCATAAACAAAGCTGAAGTGCAACCGACCATCAAAGCACTTTAACCATTAAATCAATTGTCCTTACCTTTGAATATAACAATATTTTTTTCAATTAGCAACAATTTCATTATCTTATCAAATTAAATATTTTTTTGTGAATGTCAAAATAAAATTTCTTGTCAATGTCAAGATAAAATTATCACGATAGTGCTATCAACTATCTCGACAAACGTGATAGTGCGATAGTGCTATCATGATAGCGCGAAAGAACTATGTATCGAGAAGTTTACATGATGAGAGCTATGACGATAGTAATTATCATGACATCAACTATCGCAAAAACTATCACCGTGTAAAAGGGGCTTAACTGTAAAGATTTTTACAAAGTGAACCGTTCATGTGTTTTCAATAATAATCACCCCGGAAGGTTCCAGAATCAGAGTGTATATAAATAAAAAGAAATCGACTAGACTTGAACCATAAACAACATCATCTTTTACGCCTATTTGTTGTCATGAAAAGAACATCCATTTGAATTGGACGAAAAGCTTTAGGTTGATCAGCCCTGACCCAA
Organism: Beris morrisii; assembly: GCA_951812415.1. Taxonomy (NCBI): domain Eukaryota; kingdom Metazoa; phylum Arthropoda; class Insecta; order Diptera; family Stratiomyidae; genus Beris; species Beris morrisii. The sequence goes on from OX638310.1 coordinate 31,878,306, forward strand.
GCAATTTGGGTTGAAAATTAAATTTTAATAAAAAAAACACCAATACGTAGACCAAAAATTAGGTACCTTTTTATCTACCCAAGTCAAACTTTAGTAAATTAAAGTATAAAAAGACAACAAACAAAGCAGTGGGTTCGAAACATATTGACATTGACACCTGTCAAGAAACAGATTTGGCTTCATTAGCCATTTCATTAATTATTGAGACTTCCGCTATTTCACGTTACCTAAGCGTACCTACTACTGTGTGGAGTAATAAAACAAAAAAAAGGAAAACCGCTTATTCATGAAACAAACAGCAAGCTTGCAATAAGCAAAAAAAATTTGCTAGAACAATTTAGCTTGAAGAAGTACGAATACTTTGTGAAAAAATTCGTTCCGTCCAATTTAATACCAAGTGATTAATTTGCAAAATAAAAATTAATTATTTTGGAAGCCCCGGAAGTAAGATGGCCTAGTCTATCAACTGGTGTCAGAAATAAGGGAACTGCAAACGGCGCAATGCGGGGGCCCCAACGTCATGGAGGCCACGTACAACGTGTCTGCTTTTAAATAGGATTACTTGCTAAAATATTTTAAATAGGATTACTTGCTAAAATATTTTAAATAGGATTACTTGCTAAAATTAATAAATCGGAAGGTGCGAAAGCGGTTAACAATTGGAGCCATAGTTGGGAATTGTCACCTGAGGGGGCCCCGACTTCTGACCAACGCCACCCACTTGAGTCATAGTTGAAATTTATCAACTACTGAGGGTGCCCACCGATCTATTTGTAGGAAGATCCCCGATTTCTCAGCTATTCCGTTGCAATACCCGAAGGTCACATTATTTAGTATAAAGCCTCAATCTGACTACGGGTCTATTACTTATGATTTTTGGCATAGAATAATTTTATTTTTTCGCTGTTTCCGCCAAAGTAAGATGAAGTTAGCGGGATTCATTTATATGATAGGAAGGACGCCCTCAGAGGGGGAACTTGCCCCAACCTGTATTAAGGCATGCATAAATCACGTTAAGCATAGGATATTTCTGTCCCATTTAAATTTGGCTAAACCTAATCACTGAAAAAACATTTTGTTCAAAACGTTCCCGGGATATCACAGGTTCAGAAAAAAGAAGAATAATTTTTTAAGGACTTTCGTATGATAGTAACTCTAAGGAATTTCTTAATTTTAATAGTAAAAAATATCTAAAAAAAAAAAGTAAGATAGTATATTATTTACTGACGATAGTGTTGTGCAATTTTTTTCATTACATAGTGACTATGGATGACAAAAATTTTATTCCAAAGTCTATTTTATTAAAAAATTGCTTCTAAGTGGATCCTTTTTGTTTAATTAGAGAGAAAATTACACAAATAAGTTGTAATAATTACACAACATATATGTAATCGATACATATGTCTAATACTTATGTGTAATCGATACATATGTGTAATCGATACAAATCAGTGATATAATTATTGCACAATAGCTGCGCAATCAATAAGCAACGATTATTACACAGAGAATGCGATTATTACACATAAGGGAGAATCCTACATTTAATTCAGGTTTATAATTATACGGCAAAATCATAAACTAAAAACGCAATTCTACAATATATTATATGTACTGTATTAAATTGAATTGATAATGCAAAAAATATATTACGAAAACTGATTCCAAAACTAATTTACAAATATTGCACAAAAACATTTCTGTGATTTTACAAACCTGACGACGTGAAGTAGAATGATATGATAAAATTAATTTTCGTGAACTTTCTTATTCTGGCGTAATATTACACAGTATTTTAAGTAAAATTACACTAAACCTCAATTTACTTTATTAATGGTGTATTATAATCATGACGCCTAAATTTACTCTGCTTATAGAGCAAAATAGATGTAATTGTCCACCTTATAGTGTAATATTACCTATTTATGCGCTAAAAAACGATTATACGTCAATAATACGTACAATTACATAGATTGTGTATTTTTCCACTTATTTTTGCTTTAAATACAGAGTATTTTTACAAACTGTTCTTAGAGTGTAGCTGAACCTTGGTATTTAGATAGAGCTATAGTAGTGGCATGTTGAATAAAATATAGTTTTTATAGAGTCAGTATGGTACGGTGGTTTACTTATCTATGGAACGGCTTATATTAGAAATTTTAAACTTTCAAACTTGGTGAGTGTTTGTAAGTCTACTAGAAAAGTAATTTAGATAAAGGAAATTTTCAAATATCCATTGGCGTACTGAAGGCGACAAAAAATTATCAGTGAAAACGGGAGGCTTATATTTTCACGAATTTTGTCATATATCTTAGATTAAATTAACTTTTATTATGCGGATTCTTCACATAAATGCCTAGAAAGTGTTTTCATGTTGTTTTTCTGAAATTCGACCCCTAAGAGGGTGTAATCGCTCAGGTCTGACTAGATATCGACTATCTTCACTTCCACGGGCTTCTTTGTTTTCAAGATTTTTCCCTTTTCGGTCACTAAGAGGGTATAAAAGGGTTAAACACGTTTTCGCGATTTTCGTTATATCTCTTGGATCTGAATAGATATCGAACTGATTTTACTTCCACGGACTTTCATATCATATCAAAATATATCATCTACAAACTAATTTAAGAATTTTTTGATATTCAAACCCCATGGGGTGTAAAACAACAATTCCAAAATACCTTTTAGATCTGATGAGATATCGAATTGGTTCTGACTTTCTCGGGCGTTTAATATAATGGCCTAAAAACTGATTCCAAAATTTTTGAAAATTTAACCCCAAGGTGGTGTAAAGGGTTGCTGACCTTTTCACAATTCTGCTCATATCTTTTACGTCTGATCAGATATCAATTTGTTTTTTACTTTTATGGACTTTTTATGTAATCGCCTGAAAAACGATTTTATGAAGATATGACAAAGTCCATATGTCTACAAGGGCTATGAACAAAGACACCCTTGTCTTGAAAAAAACGATGTTACATTTCGACTTTTACCACGTCTCGCACTATGACCCAAAAACGCTGTTCATTTGTTGACGGTAACAGTGGAGTTAGCACTTTAATTGCTTAGCGGAATTTGTCCCGAAAAATAATAAAGTTTCACCCAGACTATTGGTTAATTTTTCGAATCACATTGGACATGTGGAGTTAAATGTGTCAATAAACGAACGAGCAATTTGGAGTGTAAACTATCCGTTTTGATTGACTTCCTTGTTTTTAAAATTCGTTTAAGTCAGGATAAAATCAAATTTCTATGTTTCATTGATCAGCTAGCCATTCAAATGATGTATTTTGCTGCAATCACATCATTAACTCAATTTTTGTTCAAAGTGGATATGCTGACTTTTGCATTTCCGCTCCTCAAATACAGTAGAGGATTTTTTTCCAGTATCTATCTTAGAACAATAGTAGATATCCCGCTGGTAATAACTAATGCATTTAATTCACCATGAACATTTTGTGTGTTAAATATTTTACAGAACTATGGGTTGTATGCACCCAAGTACCTCTTCCCTTTTCTTTCTCAAGAAAGGTTTAAGTTAAAATAGTTCTTCCTTAAAATACTATAATAGCGTAAAATTTAATTTTAATAAGAATCACTAACTGACAAAAAAATGTAGCAAAGCAACTCCCAAATACATTTTCCGCAAAACCGATAAAAATTCAAATATCATTAAAACAACATTCATCCCATTTAAGGCACAACCTCATACATTCATTCCACCTTAGGAAAAAGTATTAAGAAACGTGCGAACATCCTTTCCATCTTGCATAATTGCAATTTTGTTAAAGACCTGCCAACTTAGGCTTTTGTCCCTAGACGGCAGTTCCTTAAATCGCGTTAGCGTTGCAAGAGAGCGGACACAAAGTCAGGCTGGATAATCGGTTTTAGTCGCCTTAAAAAGTTAATGCGCCGATTTTATGCATTATTCGTCGGCAAGTGTAAATGTTTATACAAGAATTATGCCTTATGAAAAGAAAACACTACCGAGGACAGTAGTTGTTCGGATTTGTCAACCGGGCGAAAAAGAAAAAATCACTGGCCATCTTCGTGATTACTTTCAGTAACTCAATTCCTCATATATTGGGAATCGAATGAGCCATACCTTTCGAGTTTCGACTTTATTTGTTTAAGGTAGCACCAACGGATAGCGGACTATTGGTGGTGGACACGTACAGGAGGTATTCATAGTTGGAATATTTCCCAAGTCCTTTCAACCAACGTTCGCAAAATGTTTTGATAGGCGAAGGAGCGAAGATATATTTCCTTTTTGTCCGTAGGCCGATGTTGACATAAGGAAAATTGATTTCCAATGAAAAGTCCTTCGTTGATGTCAAGCAAATGTGATGACCATTCTGTCATCTACTTCGAGTGTTGTCTTTTCTAATAATGTCTCCAGTCATCATTTTTTTTAATTCCATTTGAGTAGATCTTATTAAGTACAATCGTCAGAATGAATAGCGAATGAGATTAGTGCAGAACCCACTAATTTCCAATAGAACTAGCTACAAAAGAATAGAATTAAATTCATTCTCATTTCTTACGAATTTTAATATTTGACATTATCTTAATATTTTAAAATAAGATTGTTTTATGAACTTTTACGTAATAGCATAGCTCATGTCGCCATAACAATTATTGTAAATACCTATAATTGTGGTTCGAAAAAAAACCCTTAATACAAATATTTAACAAAAAAATCATCTAATATAATTTTCTCATTTTAATCGATATTTGGAACAGGTACAGTTGAATCGTCCGAATACACAATTCGCCAAAAATAATTTATAGATGCTCCCCTAGCATATCACTACGTATATCTACAAACTTTCAGATCCCTAGCTTTAATACTCGTAGTTCCGGAGATATAAAATTCTCAAATTTTCGCCTTAAACGCTTAAACCTGTTGCCCTCCACCCCTTACATCCCACCCACAATATTAGACCACACTACACAAACTACTGTTAAAATTTTCCGCAAATATATTTGAAGTTATGACTCGGATTTTATTTGCTTTTTTGGGATCGACTAGTCCTAAAACGTGAAAATAGAAAATTTAAGGGTAGCAAATTTTTATTTAATTTCAAGTCGATCACAATACTTTATTATTAAAAATAATAACAACAAAGGTTTTGACTATTTTCCTTATTCCGTTTTTAATTTTCTACATTTCAAATTAACTGATTACCAATAAAAATCGGTTTATCTACTGTTACTTCGAAATTTTTTTTGGAGGGGGCACACTATCGGAACATTGGGATTGGAAGTAACGTCTTCCAGCAATTTTAAACGAAATTATTTTGAAAGTAAAGACAAATTTAAAGATATCTAGTGTATCAATCAGCAGGTGACTCAACAGATACAAGTTTAAGACGGCTAGGAGGCAATTGGGTCAAGAATCGCCAAAAATTACGAAATTTGTGACCTTCATCGCCGATTCTTTTGAAAATTTTTGTACTCCAAGAATTAGTGAAAAAAAAAAATATAATTTCAATTTTTTGTTTCTATCTCATTTTTTTGTTAGTTCTTATAGTATGTTAAAGCTTTCGCAAAATTGGTGTCCGAGTCCTCTTTGAAAATGCATATCTCTGGTAATTTTTATCCTAGAATAATAAAATAGGGCTTATTTTAAAGGGGGAGGTTGTCGCAATATAAAAAAAATACGAATAAAAATTATGGTTGAAATTTTTTTTCAAGGATAACGATTTTGTCCTTTATCCTTGAATATCTCAAAATGCGGCTTTTATTTTTTTTTATATTTTATATGTTATGTACAGTCCAGTCAGTATAGGATGGGGAGAAAAACAAAAAAAAAATTTAATATGAAAGTAAATATATAAATAAATAAATAAAACAAAAGAAAAATAGGATTAACAGTAAGAGGGATCAGAGGAAAACAATCGGTGGATGCTACGTTTAAAAGACTATAAGTCATATCCGCTAGGAAACACGGTCGAAGGCAACGCGTTCCACATTCTGGTTGTACGAGAAAGAAACGACTATCTAAATTTCACTGTATGAAATTTTTGTGGCTCAACCGTATATTCGTAGGCGCGTAAAGCTGAACGAGTATTACGTGGGAACTGGACTAAAGGAGGTATAAGACGACTGATTTCATTACTACAGCGACCGTGGAAATATCTGTAGTAAATGCTGAATACTCCGACATTCCGACGATGTTCGAGGGAGTCAATAGTTGCCGCAATTCCACTTTGAAAATTCATATCTCTGGTAATTTTTATCCTATGATAATAAAGTAGAACTTATTTAAAATAAGCCCTATTTTATTATTCTAGAATAAAAATTACCAGAGATATGAATTTTCAAAGAGGACTCGGACACCATTTTTGCGAAAACTTTAGCATACTATAACTAACAAAAAAAATGAGATACAAACAAATGAAATTATATTTTTTTTTTCACTAGTTCTTCAAGCACAAAAATTTTCAAAAAAATCGGCGATGGTAAGGTCACAACTTTGGCGATTCTTGATGGAATGACTCAATTGCGAATCAAAAAAAATTTTCTCTGAACCGACTCGATTTTATTTCTATTTACCTCATAGTATAGACACCATACAGGGCAGTATGCAGATCATTGAAATCCTTACACCACAACAATATAGTCAAACCATTGGAATTAAAACATACGCCTAAATCCTGGAAAAGGTTCTTAAGCTATTATATAGAAAGATTGTTGAAGTAGAAACTTATTCGATATCTAATCAGACGCAAGAGATATGGCGGAATTCGTGAAAATGTATACAACCCTTTTATACCTCCTTAGAGGTTGAATTTAAAAAATATACTGAAAACAGTTTCTATTCATTTATCTGAAGAATCCATAGATATAAAATGTATTTAATATTTCAGAAGACCTAAGAGATACGATCTAATTCATAAAAACATATGCACTCCATTTTCAGTGACCATTATTTTTTGCTCACCTTCGTATGCCAATGGGTACATGATTTCATTTTACGTAAATTCCTTTCCTAGTGCATCTATGTATGCACCAAGTTTTAAGTATAAGAAAGGAAAGAAAAAATTCCCCACCCACGTACAATACAGATAAAAATTATATTTTTAAAACGTGCCGTCATTATACCATTTACCTCTACTAAAATTCAACTTAGCTTAGTTTCAGCTATCCATCATTAGCGCTGCTCAGTTCATAAAAATTTAACTGTTTTCTTCATCACCATCATCACCATCCGACATTTTTTTCTATACTAGGAGTCTATCGGCACTACCTCCCGTACAAATTCCAAGGCCCTATCTTGAACAGTTTTTGAGATATGAGATGTGATTTTTTAGAAACAATTCTTATCATCCCAACGCGGAGTCAATAGAGCCTCCGTCAAAAATTTTATACAATTCAAATTTCTTCTTCCTTCCACAATTGATCCGTGAGGTATCATAACCCAAAGGTTTTCACCCTCACCCGCACAAGACACCACCTTCATAAAAATTGTATTCTTAGAATACTCCACTAATATGTCCACACACCATCACTCATCACAAAGTTTTGAAAAGCTGAGACTGTGAGGTCAACTTGAAAATACAAAGTATCAGGGAAGTATGTAATTTCTTTTAAAAGCTATCACAATACTTTAATATTGAAATAATAAAGTACAAGGTGGTTATAGTTTTAACGAATTGTTGAAATTGTAGTTTATTCACATCCGAACTCTATGAAATAATTTATTAATTCTTTTACCTTTGCGTTTTAACCGCTGCTCTTGTAACTTTTGAGTGTTGCCAATATAAATAAAAAATTGTTTAACCAGCTTTCGATTATCTCGAATAGCTCCGATTACTTTTAACTGGCGATACCTGACTTCAATACTATAATAGTTTATTTGAAAATTATCTTCAGAAAAAAATCCGTAATGGACCAACGGAATTCTTCACGAAATATTTTGGATTTGGGAATTTTTATTTTCGAGATTTGGTTTGAAGGTTTTCGTTAAGGGATTTTATCCATGATGGTATTTTGTACCACATCCTAGTAATAAGAGACTCATTCGAGGCAGCTATTCGTCCTGAGAACACCAATAAATTTACATAAAACGAAAGATTGATTTTTGTGGATAAATAATTTATTAAAATAATAACTACATTGTTTATTATACTTTTATTATTTATGTATATACAAATGATAAAGACAATCATTAGTAGGACGTATGACAGCAATATGACAGTGACATAATTAATATCGTTTGCAACTTTTTCGCGCAGAGTTCTTCCAATCCTAAGTGTACGTACCTATTCATTTGTTGAATCATTTTGAAAAGATATTTTTGTTTATCATTCACTAAAAAGTATCTTATATCTTATTCTCCTATTACAATAATTTCTGTTAAACATTTCGCATTTAATAATAATAGACATAATAGCAATTCATAACATCACAATTTTTCCCTTTCCGTAAAACATTTATCAATACTAATGAGATTGCCAAACAATTATAATTATAATTATTGCTAAGACAGCAGCAAGTATTAAAGCCAAAATAAGTTTCTTCTTCCTCAATTTGTTCTGAAAACAAACAAATAAAATAGTTATTAAACATATGATTGAGGTTTTATTTGTTTATATATTCCACATACCTGATAATGACTGGCTTTCCTTAAATTCTCAGTTCCGGAAGTAACGAAGACGCTTGTTTGTTCGACAGATGACTCAATCGAATCGACTACCATTCCCTGCTCGTAAACCATAGCACCAAGTTTTTTATAGATTTCATTGACGCCGACAATATTTTCCTATTTATTTTTTTTTAAGCCCGAGATAATAATTATTTCTTTTTAATGTTAAGAAAATTCAAAAATATACTTCTAATTCACGAATAGCTCTTTCCTGTTCCTCAAGTGACTGTAGGTCGATCTCCTCTTGCATTTGAGTCTGCGTTGAACCCTTCCGATTAATAAAGTTGTCCTCAAAGAAGGATTTACTTCCTTGACTATTGCTGTTAGATCCCGGCGGTTTGCTAATGTGATACGAATTTGCTCGAGCTTGGCGAACAGCATTTTTCTCTATGTCCACAGTTTTCCGTTGTACCGACTTGAATAAATTTCATTTAAAGCGAATTTGATGAAATGTAGGATGATTACGGTAATCAATAAATTCATTCACTCATATTGTTCAGTACCTTGCAAAACACATCAGATAAATAACACCACACACTACTAGTACACAGTGGAGGACTACAATGTACAACACATTTGGATCTCGGTACAAGGATAACTGTAAACCCTCCACCAAATCAACCGAACAGTCTGAAAACATCACCCTGAAATCATCGTTTTTATAATAAATCCAGCACAATTTCATTTTTAGACAAGACTTCGCTTCCTTGATAGAAAATTTAAAGCTAGCTAAAATATTTATTTATTATTGTTGCCTGGAAATTAATTTCGCAGGTAACACGTACAAAGGCATCTTAACTACTGGGCTATATGATGCAGTCTCTAGCTAAAATAACATTCGTGTACTTTCCTCGGCTTCATATCTAGTTCTGATTTATATTAGAGAATGAAAAAAGACCGAAAATAAAGTTGAGCACCGAAAATGATTTGAGACTCGTTTATTCTTATTTTGATTGCCAATTGGAGGGATTGGATTCTTATCTATTGACGAAATTTTACAGGCTCTATCTTTGACCGGAGTCAAGGTGGTTGCTTACGCTGATGATATAGTCCTGATGGTGAGAGGTAAGTTCCTGGACACCTTGAGCGATTTTCTAGAAGTTTGGCTCAAATCCTTGAGCAGGTGAGCTGATAACTGCGGTCTCAACATCAATCCGGAGAAAACCGACCTTATCCTCTTTACGAGGAAAAATGACCGAGAATTCAGGCTCCCACGCTTGAATGACGTTTTCATCCCGCTCTCCTTTAGTGTGAAGTACTTAGGAATCTATCTTCATTCTAGGTTGCACTGGGAACTCAGATTGACGACAGGATCAAGAAGGCATCGAATGCTTACTAAGCTTGTCAGAAAATAGTGGGGAAAACCTGGGGCCTCAACCCGAGGATAGTCCACTGGCTGTACATTACGGTAGTTAGACCTGTTCTTACGTATGGGTCACTGGTGTGGTGGCATGCGCTGGATGTAGGGACTAACTGGGTCGCCATGAGCAGAATTAAAAGAATGGCACTCGTTGGGATTACTGGTGCCTTACGTACCACGGCCTCACAGGCTCTGAAAGTAATGCTCCACATAACCCCATTGGAATTAGCTATAAAATCAATAGCGGCAAATAGTGCTTTGCGTCTGCGTGAGGCAAGCTATTGGATGGGAGGTAGTGTGGGTCACACTAGGATCTTGTCTCCCTGTATTCCGGCATGCCAGAGCGCACCGACTACAGGACACCGTCTTGCAGTTTTGGACATTCCTATGCTGTGAATATTCCCACCAGACTGGAGTGGCGATCTGGGATCATCGCCCCAGACACGTTTGCTATCTACACTGATGGCTCCAAGACGGAAAGCGAAACGGGCGCGGAAGTGTACTCTAGCGACCTTGACATTATGGAATCGTTTAGGCTACCGGATAGCTCCAGCGTATTTCAGGCTGAGAGTTTTGCATTGACAAAAGCAGCTGAAATAATTGTGCGAAAACAGTGCGTGAATGGTGCAATAAATATTTATGTTGACAGCCAAGCTGCCATCAAGGCTGTTGAGGATTACTAAATCCAGACTTGTGAAAGAATGTAAAAGAATATTGCAGATGGTAGGTATGAATAACATCCTGAAGATTAGTTGGATTCCTGGTCACAGTGACTTTCCTGGAAATGAAAAGGCAGACGAGCTCGCCAGAAGGGGTCGGAGATGAGCATAGAGCTGGCCGATGAATCGGTTCTATGTCCCATTGAACGTGTAAAGGGAATGATTGATATTGAAGCGTTCAGACAGACGGAGGGGCCTGGGTGAATCTCTCGGGATGCCGGCAAGCAAGAATCTGCTGGGTGAAACTTGATAGGAGGAACTCTAGCTTCATTTTGTCTTTGGGCAGAGACATTTGCAGACAACTTATAGGGGTCCTAACGGTACACTGTCCTCTTGGGAGGCATGGAGAAAGACTGGGAATACCCATGGCTGATCAGTGTCGCTGTGGTGATGAGAATGTTGAACCGACACTGGAGCATCTAGTGTGTGAATGTGAAAGTCTGGCACGTACCAGATATCGGTACTTGGAGAAATTCTCCTTGACCGATCTTGCAATGATTCCTTTATGGAGAACTACTCTCTTCATAAGGAAGAGCAATATTTGGAATCAGTAGTCTAGAGCCCGGTTTATACGAGGGGACCACAATGGATCCGCAGTGATCTCTCGTGATGGACTGTGGCACAGTGCTTCAGTCCACCCTTCTCAACCTAACCTAACCTATCTATCGGATCTACGACCGTTGGAACTAAGAATGATTTAAAAACTAAAATTCCAATTAGTCGAACCCCAGTTCGTTGAATACAATCTAGTAGCGCCAGAGAAGTTTTCGCGATGCAGTCCGTATATTCGAGTTGTGCTCAAGGCGCGAACGAATGTGGGCTTTATAAACAGTAGCTAGATCGAATTAGGAAAAATACTTTGCCGAGACGTTTGGATGCATTTCATGCTATACCAAAGATATGTTGAACACCAGTAGGGTGTTTTTTCAGATCTCAAACGATCAGGTTAATCGAGTTATGGCAACAAAACGGCGCTTTCTTGGCACTGATGGGCTCCCACGTAAACAAACCACCCAGCTAGGAACAGTATTTTTAGAGGTGTCCTAATTTTTTGTCAACCACTGAATAAAGTACAGTTTGTTTTCTTTCTTCCGTTCTTCATACGATGCTGACAGATGTTTTTTTGTGATTCGAATGTCAGCAAGGAAAAAAAGCGTGCCTACATAACGCAGAATTCTAATTATCTCCAAGAATATCTACAGAATTCAAAACTGAACTGTTATCAGTCGAATTTTAAGAAAAAATGTCTGCAATCATTTTAAGAAAGACGGAGAGGTTAGGAGGCTCAGTTTCAGAGACCACTGCTACTGATAGTGTGCTAAATTTTCAGCGATGGACGTAAGAAAAAAATGTATGTACATAGCCCACACGCCAATAAAGCCGTTTGCAACGATATGCTCTGTACTGCAGTCAATTCCAAAGTACGCGGATTGACAAACAGCTGCAGTATCGCGATAGCAAAATATTTGTTAAGCAGAACATTTCTGAGTGGAATTGAAATTTACATTATGTTGCGTTTGGGCTCGGATTTACAAAGAATTGGGCCAACGCCTTTCCTTCATTTTTAAGCAATTAACTGACTGGAGGCAATCTATCACAGTGACACAATACTTGAAACAAATTGCCGAAGTAAATTCATTGATTTACTACGTTTTTTCGTTCCGAAAAAATCGATTTTTGTTTACAAACTCCTCTACTATTTGTGCGCTCGTTTTGTTTTGATAAAAAGAACGAAATACGAAATAAAACAAACGCAACAGATTAAATTCCTTATCACATAATTCATACAACGAAAAAAAAAACATTTTTGCAAGATCAAATGAGTCATCAACAAGTGAAACCGTTTGTTTTCATTGGCTTTGAATTCTTACCTGGAAGGCAGTCAATGCCGCGGTGAATTCATCGACCAGGCGATCCCGCTGAATCTTCAAATGACGATCCTTGCACTTTTCGATTTCCTTCAGCAGATTGTCGGTGTCAGAAACTAGCTGGCGTGTGTAGGTCATAATCTGATGCCTGCGATAGAAAAAAGAAAAAGGACCGATTAGCATACGGCCAGGGGGCAACGTTTCGACCCGGACGCGATACTTACAATTGCTTCTTAAGATCCGGCGAATCTTGTGGAGTATTAAATTGATTGACCATCCGTTGCATAGTAGAAACTGTAAGGGCAAAAATCAAATTACATTCCCGAACCACGGCCGAAAGGACACCTTACCATTTTGTAAAATTTTCTGTATGCTCGTAGCAATGGTCTGCGCTAGTTTCTGGAATTCACTTTCGCTCAGGCCGCCAACGCTGCCTGCTGTAATCTCGTTGTACGAATTCATGATTAATTTCTAGAAAACGAATTCCCTCTGTTGGCTGGGCGGAATCAAAAACAAAGCAAAAAAAAAAATTGCTTGATTAATGGAAAAGTCAGAGCTGTATGACATTCACAGTTTTCACCTGGTTTGGAATGTTTTTAAATGAACACCACGAAGTTTTTTAAATGCGCAATTTTCGTAATTTTGATCTAAAATCCAATTAACGTGAGAGTCGAGGGAAAATTTTATTCACGTCCGCGAATAAAAAATGTTTCGACACAAGTTTTTTTTTCTGATGACAAATCCAAAATGTCAAATGGAATATTCGTTAAGTTTTTGACAGTTAATTGCGTAGCGGTTGTAACAGCTGTATTCCATTGAACGAATAGTTTACGTGTGTAGAATTTTTTTTAAAGATTATTTTTAATCCTTTTTCGACTCATTTTTAGTTTTTTCTAAGTTTTCGTTTCCACTCGGGAATAAAATAAAATCGACTTTGAACGAACTTCGGTGTACCAGAACTGTCAAATCGGTCCGTAACTCTACTACAAAAAAGCGCACTTCTAGTACGTTAAATTTTTTTTAAAACTTTTGAAGTTATCTCCTGCTGATTTGATTCTGGACAGAAGTGGTGAAGTGACACATAAGTGCAAGGTGTGGTTAAATTTAGTGCAATATTCGTGAAATTTGAGTAAAAACCGTGCGAATTTATCAGTGGAAATCATGGCAGGACGACTTCCCGCATGTGTGATAGACGTAGGAACAGGGTAGGTGAAATACAACAAGCCGAACAATGCGACTTTTGATCCGGTGTTCGAACGAAGAAATTCCTACATTTCACCGATTTTCTTATTCGCAGATACACAAAACTGGGCTTTGCGGCCAACAAGGAACCACAATTTATAATTCCGTCGGCGATCGCAATAAAAGAATCGGCTCGCGTTGGCGATCAAAATACACGCCGGGTGACTAAGGGCGTCGAAGATCTCGACTTTTTTATCGGTGACGAAGCGTTCGATGCGACCGGGTACTCTGTGAAAGTGAGTGAACTCTTCTCCCCCCTACCGGGCGGTAGAGGTTACCGCTCTGTTGAATTATTGTGCAATTGTTAAACGAAAACATCGTTTTTATTGTAGTATCCAGTTCGACATGGGCTTGTTGAAGATTGGGATTTGATGGAACGGTTCCTGGAGCAGTGCATTTTCAAGTACTTACGTGCCGAGCCCGAGGATCATCACTTCTTGTTGACTGAGCCGCCGCTCAATACGCCCGAGAACCGGGAATACACGGCTGAAATTATGTTCGAGACGTTTAATGTACCCGGACTTTATATCGCTGTACAGGTGAGGTTTCAAATTTAATTTTTATTTTATTAGTTGTTCAAGGGCACACAGTATTAAACTCGTAAGATAAAACACACTTTAGTATGAGACATGCACAGTAGAAGCGTAAGGTTTAGATGTCAATAACTGGTAGCACATGCGCTCGAGAAGGCCACGGCTCGAAACACATCCCAACGGAATCACAAGGTACCTCCGTGGGGTATAGCAGAAAGTCAAAATCATCGCAGATCGAAATCCTTGGTAGTTTGCCGCCATCATACTAAACTTCACCAACGAAATTTGTTGAACAGTCGTCCGACGACAGCCGAGAGTCTTCAAATTTACCGCAAGGTATTTTCCGTCAAAATTCAACAAATTGTGCCCGAACGAAAAATAGTGAAAATTCGAACGGAAATGTCGCTGACGGATACCGGCACCTGCTATCAACTCAAATCCCGGAACACCGCCGGTCATTAGTTTTCCGGAAAGGCGTCGCAATACATATCCCAGCAGAAAAGTGGAAATAATCACGAGGATCCCCGTAGAGGGATTAAGATGACTCGACAAAATCGTGCGGAGGAGGACGAGTCGAGTCGAGGACTGGTCGGCTTAGAGGTCGCAATGGCTGGTTTTGCGGAGCTATGGATTTTCGGGGTTCTGTTGAATCCTGGTTGAGGAAGATTGAGTGGGGTCACAAAAATTGGAATTCGAGGCTTCCAAAATTGGGAACACTAGGAAAAGTACTTTTAATTTGAATGTATTGAACCTATCGAGCCTTTCGGAGACGACGCGGCGGGTGGCATCTATGGAACCGAGATGCCATCCGCCGTAGAGATGATCATTAGTAAAATTTATGTGTTCGTCTTAAGTGCGAGGTGGCGGCCGAATTACTGGCTTGACTCGCCCTCCGATGCGTATGAAATTAATGCCATCGTAGATCTAGTGTTTGAAGACGGGTTGAGTAGATGCTCGAAGTATTGCCATGGCGGCCAATTGCTTGGACATTTCGGACAAAACATCGTTTGTGTGCTGCTCTGCCCCGTGCGAAAGGTCTTTCATAGTAAATGTGTTGGCCTCACGGGAACTATTGCCGATGCTGTTGCAAAATCGGGTAACGGCCTTTATTGGTATTGTGATTCGTGCCGGTTATTGTCAATATCATCGTATGCGGCTAAACTCAAGGTATTACAAGCTGCTGTGTGTTCTACGCTTGATGGTTTATCATCTCAACAGAATCATCTGAAGGCTGCTATTTTTGAGGTGAATAAACTGGAATTAGTCAATATTCCAACTCAAACTGTGCCGACCATAACAGTATCTCCTGCGGTCGCTAGTGACCTTCTGCCTACAATGCCGGTTGGTGATATGTCGTATCAACGTCTAACTACAGACAGAGTCTTAACCCATTACTGCACAAACTCCGTTTAAACGGATATTGTGCTTAATAAACTTTGTGCACTAATGGGTTAAAGCCAAGGGCTTAAGGAGTGATACATGCTAATATGGTGTTCAACGCATTGCTGAATTCGCCAAATAAGTCCCCGAAAATTAGCGATAAGTCAACTAATACGCAGCGCTCATCATTACCACTGCCGTATGCATCCGTAGAGTCTCAATCGGTAATTGGATTGCCGCTCAGAGTTAACCAATCATCTAACATCAACTGCAATGCCTCAACAAGCATAAATACTCTTACCATCTTGACTGCTGAAAATAACATTGTTCAGCCGAATGCTCCACTTACGGATGATTGGGTAACCATACCATCGCGTTCTCGGAGCAAGCGGAGGGGTCTAATTGGAACATTGCCTATTACGTCTTGGCTGCATATTTCGCGCTTTAAATCTACTATGGAAAGTGATGCGATTATAAAGTCAATTTTCACTAAACTTCATGTTCCGGCTGATCAACTTGTTTGCCATAAGTTGATAAAGAATGGTGTTGATGTCAACACTTTGCGATTTGTCAATTTCAAGTTGGGCATCCCATCCCAATTGTTGAGTAGCGCCCTAAAGTCATCGAACTGGCCGTTAGGTGTTCAAGTGAGAACATTCGTGCATCGGCCAAAAAATGTAGAGGTGGAATCCATTCCAACCGCACTGTAGCTAATGGGAGTGGATGTATTTTTTCCTGTTTTTATCACAATTCTGGCGGAATGAGGACGAAAACAGAGAAATTCTTCAAGGTTTCTTCGGGCCATGACTATGATGTTATTGCCATCACATGGCTACATGATCAGATTTATTCTTCTGAACTGTTTGATAGTTTTTATTATGTATATCGGAAAGATCGTGCAAATTCCGGGTTCCATCAGAGAGGAGGTGGTGTTTTACTGGCAATAAATTCGAAGCTCTCGAGTAAGGAAATTGTGCTGCCATCCTTGGAAGTGAATCAAGTGGAAATTGATCAACTCTGTGTCCTAGTGCGATTTGACGCTTTAAATGAAATTTATTTCATCATCAGCTATATTCCTCCCTGTAGCTCCTTCGAAGTATATGTGCTCCACTATGAAAATATAAATTTCATTTCCGGGAGGTTATCCGACGATCAGCGCATTTGTGTGTTTGGTGACTTCTACCTTGGCAATGTTGTTAAATGCTCATCCCATTTCATGCTAAAACTGATATTGAAACTAACTTTCTTGATTCAATTTTTTGTTTAGATCTAATTCAAGTCAATCATGTTTTAAATTCAGTAGGACGCATTTTAGACCTTATTTTCCTTGATAAAAGTATTAAATATTGTAAGACGGAAATGTTCCAAAAAGAAAAAAAAGAGCGGGGCAACCTATGGGACGGGGTATGCTCTCAACAGTCTAGGCTTGGCGCTAGATTTATATATTCTTCTGCGGTAGCCTGAGTTCTTTTCATTCCTTCCTGGAGTTAGCTTAGCACATCCGTCGCCATCTTCCTGTGAATTATAAAAAAATTGGTTAAAGACAAGACCTGGAGTGAAATCAAGAGAATCTGCTTAATCGTCAACAAAAACTAACCAATGATCAATCTCCATAATAATCGTCTTGCCCTGGGTTTTTCCTTCAATTGAAATAAAAAATGTAGTAATGTAATGTGTAGTAACAGTAAATGCTTAAGATTCTATTACTTCAAACGGTATATCCGTGTGCAGACATCTACTTCACGTAATTAAGAATAAATATAAAATTTAAATATTATCTTTGAATTCAATCAAACCGAAACATGCGTGTCAGAGTTTTTGTTAATTTTCAATTCTATTTTAGGCTGTTTTAGCTTTGGCTGCAAGTTGGGCTTCCCGCCCAGTTGAAGAAAGAACTTTGACTGGAATCGTTGTAGATAGTGGAGATGGTGTTACGCACGTGATTCCTGTGGTTAGTAGAACAATCGAAGATCGCCCATAAAAACCTTTTGTAATATGTTTTCAAAACAGGCTGAAGGTTACGTGATTGGCTCTTGCATTAAACATATCCCGATTGCTGGTCGTAATATCACTTCGTTTATTCAAAGTTTACTAAGAGAACGAGAGGTTGGAATTCCGCCGGAACAAAGTCTGGAAACTGCCAAAGCTATTAAGGAGAAACACTGCTACATATGTCCCGATATTGCCAAAGAGTTTGCCAAATACGATTCGGAGCCGAATAAATGGATCCGACACTACGGTGGGCTTAATAACGTAACAAAGCAACCGTTCGGCGTTGATGTTGGCTACGAAAGATTCTTAGGTAATTGAAACGGCTTCAATTCGGACGAGATTGTACAAGACTATTTTTTTTAAAGGTCCTGAAATATTTTTCCATCCGGAATTCTCAAATCCCGATTTCACAATTCCAATATCGGAAATTGTGGATAATGTTATTCAGAACTGTCCGATTGATGTTAGACGGCCTCTGTACAATAACATCGTCTTAAGTGGTGGATCGACAATGTTTAAAGATTTCGGTACGCACGAATAAACTTTGGGCTTAGTGACAATGTAATACATTAAATTTTTATTTATTTAAAGGTCGACGACTTCAACGGGATATCAAGCGTTCGGTAGACACACGCCTTAGAATAAGCGAAAATTTAAGCGAAGGTCGTATTAAGGTAATTACTACAACCGCAAAACTGTTATGATTGTGTTTGTATTAAACAAATTATTCTTTGATAGCCTAAACCAATCGATGTTCAAGTTATAACACATCACATGCAGCGATATGCCGTTTGGTTCGGTGGAAGTATGCTCGCATCAACGGTATGTGAATAATCGGTTCAATTGTATTTTTTTATAAATAATAATCCAATTAATCATTTTGATAATTTCAGCCTGAATTCTATCAAGTTTGTCACACTAAGGCAGCTTATGAAGAATACGGTCCGGGTATTTGCCGTCACAATCCAGTATTTGGCACAATGACATAATTTTATAATAAAAAAAAGAGTCATTCCGCGTTAGATTTAATTTGAAAAATATAACTGTAAAAAAAAGTAAGTTCAATTGCTCTAAGCCAGAGATGTTTTCAGTACTGTATACCGTGTGCATTTCGATTACATAAAACAATAAAACGAGAAGCATTTAAAATTATATTTAGAAACGTTGTCTTTTGAAATGGACCTCGATAGCTTAGTGGCTGAATGTCGACTAACACTGCAGTCGTGGGTTCGAATCTCTTGTACCCTAAGAAAATAAAAAGATTATAAACAGTAACAGAGCTTCAGGAGAGCGTCGTGAAGTGGTTCTAATTAAATTTTTCGTAATCATTTTATTTTTTATGACAGCCACAAGTAAATTCAGCAGTAAATCTGTTTTATTTCTAGAACTCTAATACATAAAACTAACATGATGAGCATATCACATAGTACCGAACCCATAGCCTAACATCCGTTCTCTAATGAAATCAGTTCGTATACATGATGGAACGCTGGGCCGTCTGTATATTTAATTTTGGAGAGGGCATTTAGCACATAATTCATACTTTGCTTATCTCAATGCTTTAGGCTTTGACGCTTCTGTTGTGTCCAACACCGTAGCAGCATCCCTATGATGTGCCACATATTTCGATTTCCTTGTAAAATAGTTGTGCAATCTTCAAAGAAGAACGCGAATTTGGGCGATACTTGATTTTGTGTCAGTCGACATTCTTAGGCAAGAATTGGCACTGCGTGTAATCTCTTTGTTTAAATTATTTTGAGGCGATTTAAACATGTAAAACAGCGTCCTGTCGGTGGGTATATCTTTCTTTAAGGTTTCGAATTGTGGTGTTCTTACGAGTGCCGAAACCGAATTTTCAGAAACCTTTAGAACCTTCGTTCTCTCTTTCCGATTCTTTGTTAGATCACACCAGGGTGGCATTGCAGAGCCCAATTTTTCTTATATCTAGGAATCGAAGAATAAATCTAGTGATTTAAGCGGTACCGAATTCGTTAATTTACTTCAATTTGTTTTTCTACAATAGGGCGGGTACATAGCAATGTTGTTCTTGTGCTCTTCTCATTCTAATGCTCTTCTTATTCTAATGCTCTTCTCATTCTAAAGCTCTTCTCATTCTAATGCTCTTCTCATTCTAAATCTCTTTTCATTCTAATGCTCTTCTCATTCTAAAGCTTTTCTCATTCTAAAGTTCTTCTCATTCTAATGCTCTTCTCATTCTAATGCTCTTCACTCAACACAGCTTCTTTCAGTAGTTGCTGTAAGTTGGCGTAGTTGTAGTCATGTTTTTCCCGGTAGATTTTGTTCCTACTGATTAATCCAAGTTTTGTTTGCAATAACAATTCTGTTTGAAATTTGATCCTAGTTGTCGCTGCATAAAGCTCGAAAAGGCTTCACGATCATTCGATGCACTCGTTTCTAAAGTGTGTGATTATTGTCGCGACTCATATTGCGCTAATTTCGGTCATGGAAAGATTCCGAGTATGATGTTGAAAATTGTTGTTCTGATACTCCAAACGTCTCGGCATTTTTCCATGGTTTCAGTGAAGATAATTACCCAATTAAAGCGGTAAGCTGATTATCCCCTGCCTTTCCACAAATTTTCGACTAACGCTCGTAATACCTACAAAAATTGGGCGCAGAATTTTTCGTGCTGCACCCATTAAAAAAAGCGCCCAGACAGAATAAAGAAATCCTGACCAGAAAATAGCCACCGGGACGAGAAAAACAACTGGGGATAAAAACATATTTCGTTTATCTTATGGAAATTGAAAGTAAATATATTTAGTTGCGGCCTCGAATAAGATGCTGCATTACAAAGCTTTTTTTTTGTTTGTTTATTTCAGAAATTACAACAACCACAGAGATATACGTAATGCAATAAAATTGAACTCTCTTTACAAAAAACGATTAATTAATATCTAAATTTGATTTAGATACGCAATTAAATTTATTTTAATTAAAAAAATCACCGGAATCATCGCCCGAACTGTCGTTATCATCACCATCCACATTACTTGTCCTCTCAGCGATGCCGATGTTCGATAGAAAGTCGCGCATCGCGTCCAGAAATGATGCCAGCGAATGTCTCAGTTCTCGATAGGATTCCGTTCCAACGGCCACACCAGCTGCACCTTCTGCAATATTAAAAAAAGACCCAACGTTACGTTCTTTATAGCAATAATATTGTGCATGGATTTATTACCCTCATCGGGGCCATCTAAATTCAGATTCAATTCTTCTAATTGATTTATTTGGAGATCTTCAATACTTCCGCCCGAGTCACGTAAGTTGAATGTTGGAAGCATGGACTGAAAGAACATTGAAACTGATCGGTTATTACTGGGAACTGTTGTTGTCGGCGTGTTCGGTGTGCTGGATGTTGGTTGTAGATTTTTTCTGTAAATTGTTAAATTTCTTTGACTCTTTTTTTCGCAATTTTAACAGCTGTACGAACTTTTGATAGAAATTGATCGAGTCCAGTGGCGGCAGTGGATCATACATCATAATTGGATCTTTCTCTTTTGTTACGAAATTAGCCAACGGAACCTTTTCTTTGTAGTCAGACAAAACAACATGTCTTAAAATCGCTCGGGGTGGATTGACATATCTAAAAAAAAAAAGAGAAACGATCATCTCCGAACTGCGACCAAAAAACAAATTTTTTTTAAATGTAGATAAAAACCTTTGCGATCGCTTCGAATTATACTCATTTATAATTTCATCCTTTTTGTCCACTTGATCCAAGACAATAGCAACATTTTTTTCGAGCCAAGGTAGAATTTTTTGATCACGCCACATGATCTTTGCTCGGCATACGTACAAGGAAACAAGCTGATGTAGAGCTGGCGATTGATTGCCGGAAATTTCCGAAATGAAATAACTGTGCGAAGAAGCACGTCGGTCAGTTTGTACCGATAATTCTTCAAGTAGCGGTTTCAATACACCGGGGAACATAAGCAGAGCGTATTGGAGAGCATTGTCAGCTTTTTCGGTGTCTGTAAATTTTTTGTTTGTTTTATTAATGAGTTAATAAAATCTCCGCTGTATGTTATACCTTCGTTTGCATGGAAAAGAGCCAAAGCATAAGAGTAGGCCATGTTAGGCAATTGCGACAAATTTTTCACGTTTTCCCACTCATTGTAAAACTTTATAAGCCAATCGTATTGTTTGCTGCGCAAAGCGTAGTAATCTATCACAAGAATCATGGCCAACGGATCGCTATCGGGATCCAAACTTAAAACTAATTTCGAAATTTCGAATGCGGTTCGGCAACATGCTCGCGCTTCTAAGTATTGAGCGTGTTTGAATAGTACTATGAAAAATGACCGATTCTCTTGCTTCCTGTAATCCAATCTGCAATTGCCCGATGTTAAACTAAACGTCGGATGTAACGATGATTCCAGTATAAGAATGCCACGGTCAATTAGTTCAGAGGCCATTGTATAATTTTCGGTCATTTTGCCTGCAAAACAAAACAAAGCGTTAATCGGTATTTCTCGATGATATTTAAACATTTCTCCAACGTACAAAGTTCACTTAACTGAATCAGTGAATCGACATGATACGGACATCGTTTTATTATTCGAATAAGAAAATCCGAATCCATTCGTTCCACTGCCGATAAGAACATGTTTTGCACGTTTTGATAATATTTACTGTGCTCGAAAGCGTACCAAACGGCAGTGCTGGGTTGATCGACTTTTTCACCATTATCACTACAGACTTTCATTTGAATAATATCTTTGGAGACCGGAGGCCATGAATCCTTTGTACTTACAAGATATGTTGATTTCAGGGTTGGTTTTTGTCCACGCCCCCTTTTGAATCTACGTTATTTTCGGATAGTTTTACATCGAATTAATTAATTTATTACAGTAAAATTAATCGATACTCACTCAATTTTCACTACTCGTTTGCCAAATGTTCGACGCATCTCAAAATGCGGATTAAGGTTCTTTGTTTCAACTGAAAGAAGTGTCTTATAGACCGGTTCGGGCAGACGGACTGATTTATAGGGTCGTCCAATTATACGATCGAGGTCATTGATGTATTTGTCGCTGATCTGAAAATTTGATCAATAATGGATCAGGTAACAACAGAAATAATCGTGGCAAATTTATTGGAACTTAGAGTAAACTGGTGTAATTAAAGAAATCGGTTTTTAGTTCTCGTCGATGCTTTCCTCCAGGCTTAAAGGTTTTTTTTTGTAGATTACACAGGCAACTACTGTTCGAATAGTTGCCGAATGCTAAGTCAATTTCGAAAACAGCTTTGAATTGTTGCGATGATTTGAACGAAAATATTACTATGAGTGCTGTAAACCTCCTCAACCAAGCAGCTTGCACAGAAGTCGTTTGAAAAGAGGCCGAGTTTTTTAGCATGTCGGTCTATAAGACAGTGTCCGGTCAGGACACCAACTGTGTGTATTCGCCCTTTTGAGCGAAATCAACATTTTAAGTTGGTTTTCTTAACTGAGTTCAAATCAAGTAACAGCTTACATGTAGAAAGAGGTACACCCAGATTCCGATTATCATCATCAATGACGCGACAGCCCAAGTCGGGTCCTGGCCTCCTGAAGTCGTCGCCTCCAATCGTCTCCATCCAAAGACCGCGTCCTCCAGCTGCTAATTTTTAAGATGGCTTTGCTGTCTCTATTAACTGAGTCTTCCCATCGCTTGCGTGGTTTGCCTACTGGCCTGTTACCACTCGCTTTGCCTTTTAGAGCACGCTTGGGGATTCTTCTGTCTTACATCCGCTCTACATGGCCAGCCCACTGCAGTTTACGTAGTTCGATGAACGTTGAGTCTTCTGGCTTCTTGAAGAGTTGATACAACTCATGGTTGTATCTTATTCGCCAGTCCGTTCCATCCGTCGTTTGATTTCGTCCGTTTCGTTGCCGTCTTTTGCTAGATTAGCACTCTCCAAGTTATACTCCGCAATTGGTACATTCTGTCTGATTGGCGTTCTCTTTCTTGTTTGCGTCATTATTTTTGTTTTACTTTCGTTTATGCGTAACCCGACTTCTTTTGCGGCGGAGTCAAGAATGACAAATACCTCCTTAGCAATAGGGAAGGATCTTGCGAGGATGTTCATATCGTAAGCGTATGCTACTAGTTTGGTGGACTTGAATAGTAATGTCCCATTGGTGTCGACTGCGGTTTTTCGGATGACATACTCTAGTGCCAGGTTGAAAAGAATGGGGGCTAGACCATCTCCCTGCTTTAAACCACATTCCGTTCGAAAGCTGGTTGTGGAATCGGTTTGTATTCTTACTTGGGATTCAGTGTTCGTCATTGTGAGTCTCGTTAGTCCAACTAATTTTGGTTGAATTCCAAAATCAAGCATGATTTGGTACAATACCCTCCTGTCGATACTGTAATATGCTTGTTTAAAACCTACGAAGATTTGGTACACATCTGTGTTATATTCTCAGCATTTTTCAAGCACCTGTTTCACCGAGAATATCTGGTCTGTTGTAGATCATCCGGTTCTGAATCCACCTTGGTATTCGCCAATTGTTTCGTTAGTATGGGGCTTAAGACGACGTTCAATTCTTTTTGTGAGTATTTTGTAGGACGTACACAACAATGATATTCCTCTGTAGTTCTCACAGCAGAGTGTGTCTCCTTTCTTATAATGCTGTTTCCCCAATCGTCGGGTATATTTTCCTCTGTCCAAATTTTACATATCATTTTGTGTAGTATTTCCACGACACAGTTTCCACCGTTCTTCAGAAGTTCAACTGGTATTTCGTAAATTCCCGGCGCTTTGTTTAGTTTCTGGTCACATAGGGCTGCTTTGATTTCGTCTAGTGTGGGTAGTGTCGATGATTGTTCTTCATAGTCGGTTGAAACCGCAATTGAGATGTTATCGGTCGTAATCGGTGCTGATGGAGTGGGATTGAGAAGATGTTCGAAGTAGGCAGCCCATCTCCTTTTAATTTCTTGTGTGTCGCTGATGATATTGGTAGAGGGCAACATCATCTTTGCAAATACTAGTTTTGGGCTTATACCCCCTTTTTAGGTCTTTCACCATTGCGTATGCGTCCCGGGTTTTATTTTGTCTCATATTGTCGTCCATTTTTTCTATCTTGTCATTATAGTACTTCCTTTGCTTTCGCCTGCAGCTCTTTTTTGTAAATCGCCTAAGCTCGTCATATCTATCTATTTTGGCTCGTGTTGGTCGTTCAGTAAAAATTTTGTAAGCCTCGTTCTTCCTATCTATTGCATCGCGACATTCCAGATTCCGATATTGCGGCATAATCTGAAGGGTATTGCCGCTCCGAGCGAAATCGTCAGCCATACAGTTACCTAGATTATCCCGGTGCCCTTACACCCAGCACAAATGAATATTGAACTGATTTCCCATCGCCTTAAGAGATGATCGACATTCTGATGTGGAGGCCGATTCAAAATCAAAACTGGGAGGGGTGTAGTCTGTGTTTTCGGGAATATTATTGAAGTGATTTAAAATTGTGGAGTGACCTACACATGTGCTCCACTGTGTAGTGGCTCTAAGTCGAATTAGTGCCATTTGGTTGCCAAAAATGTCCAATTGTCTAGGGGTGGTAGATTGAATATTATGTCTAATGCTGCAGAAGATTAGAGAAATAAAAGTAATAAATAAAAGGGTGAAAAAAAGGCAAAGGAAGAAAAAATTAAGGAGGAAGAGACTCGAAGAATGCAACTCCAGGCGAAAACTAACAGCACCTACAAACTTACTCGATTACTTACTTTTAATCGGGCGATAGTTTAGTTGAGTGGCTAATGGCTATGCAGTTATATAGAGGCATTCACTCCGACCGATTCGAATCGTCCAATCGTCCTATATGTAAGACAATTCCTTTTCGATCGAATAATTGGGCAACTCCCGGCCAAGAGTTTTATATGCACAGCATCTAGTGGCTCAACAATTAAAAAATCCTTGCTGCATTCATGATATTTTCGTAATAATACGCCGCTGTCGGTAGTATTAGATTGATTCCGTGGTACCACTATTTGGTGGGCATTCAGCTGTATATGCTTTAACTATCGGCTGATTAGTTAGAACAATATGGGCTTGAACATCGACTAAATAGTTTAGTCGGGCAGAAGAGTGCGCGATGCTCGACCCAATTAAAAGGTTGCCCGACTTTGTAGTCAGTTGTGTACACTAGCCCTAAAACTGAGTAAGTTAAATTTGTTTAATCGATTTCAATCAGTCTTAGTCGAGACTAGAAGAGTGATAATGACTTTTAATTTTAGGTATTTTGGGTAACTGTGCGGCAGTATTCGAAGGACCCAATCCGACCAGTAATACCGCTGCCGAGTTGTACAATTGCTTGTGCATCAAATTACGTCATGCACAACAGGATTATGTACACTTAAGCATAACTTTTAAGATAGCGGCCCGGTCTTACCTCGTTATCTTCACTGCTTATTTGATTCGAGTGCCTAGTGCTTTTCTTCTTGCGTTTTTTCTTCTTTTTCTTCGACAAATTCGAGATCGAAGCATTGCTAGCGGCCGACGCATGTTCGGTTTCGTTGTCGTCCTCCTTCACTTCGCTTTCCGAGGGACTCTGCTGGTTTAGCTGAAAAAATGGTTTTTTCAATTATCGAAACTAGATCGTAACGACAGTCGAGACTGTAAACTTTCAATTAATTTATGACCCATAGAAACATACCAAATCATATCGATTCAAATTTAGTTTTTTCTTAGATCCGGCCGCCGATTCTTGCTCCACCTCCGACAGCTGTTCTTCGGCCTCAGGCTTCAACTCTAGCTCGCTTTCGCCGTGTAACTTCTTCAAAACTCTTGACGACATTTTCGCGAACGATTAATTACATTTGCGGCAAACCGTACTGCCCACGTTGCTGTTCGAAATGCGCCGATGTTTACGTGCGAGTTGCGTGTCTTGAACAACCGATAAAAATGCAAAAATCAATTTCTTCTGATCCAAAATCGCTGCGATGGTTTGTCACACGGAGATCGAGATGGGCAACAAAAATTCACGAAATCTTCTACATTCACGAATTGTACTAGATCATCATCTGTGTGCGTGGCATTAGACGAACTCGGTCACTGCAAAAAATGCTTTGTTCGACGGATTTCTGAATAAATTTAGAACTAATGTTCATTTTACCAAAAAACTAAATAAATACCGTGTACGATTTTATTTAAATACTTTTCAATTAGTTAAAATTATTCAATATACCCTACAATAAATTACTTAAAAATCTCCCAAGGACTGTATATCTTTGCGGTTTTAAGAAGAAGATCGACAATAACAAATCGGAAATATCTGAGGAACTGACACAATAATTATTGAGATTTTGACCGCGTATGTGTCTTACAGAATGTCGTCACCAGCTCCAAAGTCTCCGGAATTATCCGAAAAAAGTAAAAAATACGATCGCCAAATACGGTATGAATAAAATCCTGGTTTTATTGAAAATAAATTAACATTCAGTTTACAGCCTGTGGGGCGAGCATGGCCAACGTTTGCTCGAAAACTCACACATTTGCCTAATAAATGCATCGGCTCTAGGCTCGGAAATTCTCAAGGGTGTCATCCTGCCCGGTATCGGAGGCTTCACGGTAGTGGACGGTCGAATAGTGACTGAGGAAGATGTCGGTTCCGAGTAGGTCATTCTACGTTACCTCAACCGGTCCCCGGATTAACTCCTTGCTACAGTTTCTTTTTAGATT
Source organism: Beris morrisii (assembly GCA_951812415.1). Classification (NCBI taxonomy): domain Eukaryota; kingdom Metazoa; phylum Arthropoda; class Insecta; order Diptera; family Stratiomyidae; genus Beris; species Beris morrisii. Next base: position 31,905,734 of record OX638310.1, read on the forward strand.
CCTCAGCAATAGGTCTGTCGAAAGCCAAGTGCTCCAAAGATCTCCTGCAAGAACTCAATCCCGACGTAAATGGTGACTACGTCGACGAAAGTATCGACTCACTCCTGGATAATCGACCCGATTTTTTCTCAACGTTCAACGTCGTTGTCGCATCCGCACTCTCGGAAAAGGCTCTAATGGCCCTTTCGAAGAATCTCTGGGAAAACAATGTGCCGTTTTTCTATTGCAGATCGGTCGGCTTCTTCGGTACGATTCGACTTCAAGTCAAGGAACATTGCGTCGTCGAATCGCATCCCGACAACAAACAAAGCGACCTACGGCTTGAAACTCCGTTTGCCAGTCTGAAGCAACACTTGGATGTAGGTTTGAAGGCGGTCTGGTGAAGTTGTGAGTTTTACAAATTTGATTCAATTGCAGGCAACAAATTTAACGTCGAAAATTCCGTGGCTCGTTGTTCTCTATAAATTTTTGCAAACATGGATCGAGAAAAATGATGGCAAGTCGCCGAAAACGTACAAAGAAAAGGAGGGACTAAGAGATTTAATAAGAGAGGGTAAGGATTTTGATATTTTTGCATTTGGTCCCTTCATCAATTTTTATATGCGGTGCGATTCTGATAAGATCTCAACTACCGTTGGGACTTATTGTGAACGGAGCCCTTGAAGTTGTTATTTTAATTTGAAAAAGTCAAAATAATCGAAGGATGGTTACGGAATTGCGAAGTGCTTCCTGGCTGCCGGGATAACTGGGGAGTGGGGGACGTTTTTGCATAGGACAGACCGTATACCCTTGTCCTGCAAAAGAAACAAAGGAGCGATGAATTTCGCGTCTTGTCAGGGCTGACTTGGATTTGAAAAATTTAAAGTAATAAAAAGTGTAAGAAAATTCATTTTTAAACCCAACGAACAAATGCCTTGAGAGTAGTTAAAAAAAAGGAGTTAATCACGAAGCAGTCGGCGGTGAAACTCCAGTTTGGCAAATATTTAAACTGCCTTATTAGCTAGTTCTGTGATCGTTCTTCTAGAGTTCCCTCTTCAGTTGTGTTCGCACTTTGTGATGTATTCGGCGTTTGTACTTTTTTTTACTGGTTATAATTGACTCTTACTTAGCGTGCAGTGTGCATAATTCTTTTTTGGAAGATATCATTTTGTTTTGTGTGATCCTTAATTCTATCAGTGTTGAATTGCTACCGTACTTGTCCCATGGCAACAAGCTACGATCAGGTGATCACTCAACGCATCATGGCAGATACAAAGTGACAAGTGTATCGGCACTTAAGCTCATTGTACCACCCTGTTCCGTAAAGAAATTAAAAGGTGCTCATGCAGTTTCTTCAAGCTTAGCCCGTTTGATTTTTTCGAAATTGAGTCCTGGGTCGTTCTCCTTTATCAGAATTAACCACTTTTCATGTTCCTTCAATTTCCCAAGCTGGTTTTACTTCTTAGCGATTGTACAGGTTGGATAGGTCCAGGTCTATGAATCCTTCGGTTCTCATGAAGTAACGAAACATAACTGCGATAGAAGGCCTCCTTCTTTTCTTCCTTCTGAATTTCTAACCTTGGCTGGGTTCAGATCCCAGTAGACAAGCGTAATTGCTACGCGGCTGCATCCTCTTCCTCGAGTTAGATCTTTACATAAGGATTTCGTTTTCCCGAACATTTTAGATCGTCTGCAGTGGTCCAGATTATCGCAACGGCATTTGTGCCATTCAGTGCATGACTGACTTTCTCTGCATGCCAACAGCAAGTTCAGAACCACCGAGACGCTTTTAGACCCTGCTCGTGCGAGCATGTCCGCCTCTTCGTTTCCTGGTATGTCGAAGTGTCCTGGCACTTTATTACTTCTCCCCAATTTATTATTTAATGCCCTCCTCAACATGTCATGAAGAGTTTGTGGTCGAGCTAAGGAATTTAATAGTTGCTTGGCTGTACGAATAAAAACAGACTGCTTTATCCCTCCTTCCTTTTTGCTGAGTACAGAATATACGGGATGCATCTGCTGTATGCATTCTTTATGCTCAGCACCATATAAACAGCGGGAACTACCAGCACCTACGGCGCATTATGTTCGCTTCCTTTCTCCTCACATCCGCTCGCACGTCATAAAACATAATTACGAATGCTCTTCATTTTATAGCCATGACAGCCGACGAAGAAAACTACGAAGAGGCGATCCGTGCGGTTAATTCAAGTTTCGGCGCTGGTAAGCCATCTGCAACGCTTCAAGAAATTTTAGACGACATCTCAAGTAACAACTTAACCAAACATGTAACTATTCACTCGTTTATATTACTATAACATTCGTACAAACTGTTCCACTCAAATCGTAGAGTAATCCGTTTTGGATACTTGTACGAGCCACACGAGACTTTATTCAAGACGACAACAACGGCTTCCTACCATTGGCCGGAGTCCTTCCAGATATGACGGCCGATACCGAATCGTACATAAATTTACAAAACGTCTATCGACAACAAGCAATGCACGATGCTGACAACGTCTACCGACGAACACAACGAATTCTGAAAGAGCTAGGAGTTCAAGGTGATATTATTACCGAACAGGATGTGAAACTGTTCTGCAGAGAAACATCCAGTTTGGCTCTTATTCGCGGATCGAAAATTCTGGATGAATACGAGAAAGCGTATAAAGCCTTGCATATAGGTACGATGTTTGCTAAGTAACGTTCGAATTTATTATCAAAATTTTGTTTGTTTAAAAAATAGCGCAGGACTTGGAAAATCCCGGATCTCTAATCGAGCAATATATCGCGTTGAGAGCGTTTGAACGATTTCAAACCGAATATGGACATATTCCTGGCGAATATCACGTTGAAACCGATACGTCCCGACTGAAAAGTATTGCAAGTAAAATTTTATCGGAATGGAGCATTCATACAACACTTTGTGACGATTTAGTGCATGAAATATGCAGATATGGCGGTGCTGAAGTGCACAGTGTGTCGGCTTTTATTGGTGGGTAGCGAACCGAACATTTCCGTGTATTTAGAGTGGATTGTTTTCTTTAATTTCAACTCTGATTTTACAGGAGGCTGTGCAGCTCAGGAAATCATCAAAATAATTACGAAACAATATAAGCCCATCGATAATACGTTCATTTACAATGCCATTACTTCGGAAACGGCTTCGTTTAAATTATAACTTGGTTCCGAATTGATATAAATTATAAGTGTTTGAAATTCTCGATTTTTGAATTTTATTACTAAGCTAGCTGCAAAGACTATTGAAGCCAAGGTCATAGAGTCGATGTCGAAGAGTCTGTTACTTTTTCAAGCGTCGAAGTTGGAGTCCCCCTTCTCCCTTAAATGGTACTTAAGTTGATGAACTCTGTGCCCCAGTTTTTGCTACCTCCGAACTGGTGATTGGATCTCTAACGGAAGCAACGTAGTAACAGGTGTCCGGTTACTCAAAGAACGTCTTGTCATGACCATAATTCGAGTATTTGTAAGTAATTGCTTTACTTCAAATTTTTAATTTTGCCGTTATTTCGATTAGCATGTTTATTTAATTTCATTGCGGAAATGACCACATCACAACGGAAACGATACCAAATAATTGCCAGGTCTACCAATCCACAGAACATGGTAATTGGTGACTTTTTCTCTTCGTTTCAAAAGTGTGGTGAATTTTTGTGTCATCTTGACTTTTTCCTTTGACATATACGTAAAATGTTTTGATTAGTGCTACGTTTCGTGTTCCTAACTAATAAATTAACCTTTTTCGAGTCTCCCATAAATTAAAAATATACAAATTTTCTCCTCGTATCAAATACACTCAACCCAAACATGCTGATCAAGTAAGAGCGTCTACGTCCATCTCGAAACTGCCCTTAATAAACGTTTGCTTCGTTTACGTAACATTTCAGGTTAGCGATTAAAACTGGATTAGCTGGCGGCGCAATCTACTACAGCAGAGAGCTAGGCGTCTGGGGTACCAGCAAACAAACCGAACAACTCTACAAAAAAATCACCTACCAAACCCAACCGTATCTGAAACAGGCGAAAGATAAACTTCCGTTCGAGGTGCCACCGTTACCAAAAACCGGTGAAATTCGATTCCTAGCGAAACACTACTACAACCAAGGTGTGAAATCATCGATTCATTTCATTTATATGATGCCCTGCTACGCCGGACAGCTAATAAAAAAAGCAAAGGATGCCGTCAATAGTGCAATCGAAGCTCCAGCAGGAACCGGCAGTACGGCAAAGTAAACTCCCTGAAAATGTTTCGTTTTTAAGTGAAAATTGTAATGTTTTCGAACACCGATAAATTAATTGTCTGTGTGCATAGTATGTCTATATATTAACTATTAATAATCAAAGGGACAAGAAAAATGAATTATTTAATTGAAGTTTATTGAGGAGTTGAGCGACGCACCAAAGTCCCTTCCGGGCTTATCAGACTTCTCCATGAATTAAAAACTAAAAACAGACCGCTGAATATTTGTCTCATAGGTCGCGTTTACGTGCGGACCAGATCATTCTGAATAGACCAATAAAACCAGTTTGGTCGTACACATAAACGTAAACCAAACTAGTCCATTTGGACTGATTTTGAACGTGATTTTTGTACAGACCAAATGAAACCAAACCAGTCTCGTACTGTAAAAATGCGCACATAAATGCAAGACCGAAATATACCAAACCGGTCTATGTGGACTGGTCTGGTCTGCACGTAAACGCGACCATACACCACTTATCAATGCTCTTGGATGTAGAAATTATGCCGATAAAATGATAAATAAAAGAATCAAGTGCTTTCATTATAAAGAGCTGTTCGATAGTTGGGGCATATATTTATTTATTTAGATAATAAGAGGAAAAGACTATAAAATAACTAAACTAAATTTATCTCGGAAAAGGGTCCTTAAATTTTGCAGATATTCTGTACCGACTGAAGTAACACCTAAGCAAAAAGAGAATAGCAACTGAAATGTTTAAATAGAAATAAAGAACTTGTTATTTTTCGAAACTGCAGGATAACCACATAGCCATTCCATTAGGTTTCAAACTGAGATTACTCTATTTTTGGGAGTGGTGCGATTTTAATTTTTTATTATTGAATCCTAATAAATGTAAAATCTTTACTATATGTCGGCGTAATTCTCCAGTTCATTTTACGTATAATTTTCCTTAAATCACTCTGACTCGATCTGAGGTAGTATTGGACCTTGGCGTGTTAATGGATAGCAAACTTACTTTTAATACGCACGTTGATCGAATGATATCTAAAGCTAATTCTAAGTTGCGATTTGTGATGAGAAACTATGGAATTTAACGATCCATATACTTTAAAAACTCTGTTTTGCTCTCTTGTGAGATCTACTTTGGAATATTGCTCAGTCGGTTGGAATCCCTTTTATGACATTCATATCAAAAGACTAGAATGTGTTCAAAAAAGGTTTACGAGGTTTGCTGTTAGAAGATTACATTGGTCCGATGGATTACCTTCTTATATAAGTAGGTGCAAACTAATTGATTTGCTATCCTTGCAGAGTCGTAGACATATTCGCGATATAATGTTTGCTCGTGACGTATTGTGCTATAGAATAATCTCGCCGGTACTTCTCGCTTCTTTCCACATTTATGCGCCTGAACGACCACTACGTTTTCGTACCTTTATTCAAATCAATCTACATAAAGTAAATTATGGGATGAATGAGCCGCTTACGCGATGTGCTACGCCGTTCAATGAAGTTTGTTCTCTTGTCGATTTAAGTTCGGGTAGATTTGCTTTTAAAACTATTTTAATCAATGTCTGGAGGATTAACGTTGAAGATTTAACTTATATTGAAAATGAATACATTAGTTACTGCTTTGTCCAATTATCAGTAAATATTTTTCTTAATTTTACTATTTTATTTTCGTAGTCTGTAAATATATATATATATATAAGGTAGACGCCAATAAATAAATAAATTTCTAGCTTTCCACGAGAGCTCTACCTTGAGCCACCGGAATAAAATGTTGACTCCTTTAAATTGTCAGCCATAAAACACAGAATCTTTTATCTTGGATATTTCACTATTTTTGAAGAGTGATTGGGATCGTTGCCTTCAAGCACTTAAACACACTTAAAAGATTGACCTAATTGTGTTGCAAATTATCGTATGGTGCCATTCTATACAACTGCTAAAAATTTTTGTATTGATATTTTCAATTGACTGACTCCATGCACCATTCAGTCCTATGACATGGACGATCCGGGGAATGGCACATGGTGCCTTTGCACTGCTGTATGGTGTCTTCGGGAGGTATGGTTGGTTGGTTTACGTGGTGGTCCGTCTGCCGAAAACAGGGGCCAATTAGCACAGGAAGCGCCGTTTTGATACAACTCGTTTAACCTGGTCGTTGAGGGCTGCTGAAGTATATATATAGTTTTACAGAGACGTGGGACTTGAATCATATCCATCCAGACCTCGGGAGGTATAATTCTGAAAATAGAGCAGTCCGCTCAATTTATTAATTCGTTTTGAAACATCTAGCAATAATATAGCAGGCGAGACCTAGAAAGAGTAGAAGGATAGTAGTTGATAAAATTTGTGGTTCAGCTAAGCTTTGCTCTTATTCCCTGAAGCCGTAAAACCACAATGACTTTCACAATTAATACTTTGCTTCCCAATTTCAGTAGCAGGAAAGTGGTAGGCTCACCATCAATCACATTGCCACTATCGTGTCTCAATTTTAACTCTACACCACAATTAATTAAGGCTTTCAATTTTCTTTACACTCACGCAGATTTCAATCGCTCAGGAGCCTTCTGATGGTTCTGCTGCTCAACACACGACACCTTTGATGACGGAAATGGATGGTATGGTATGGTATATAGGGTGGTGATGCCATCATCCTCCTTCACTTAGACGTTATTGTTCGTCCATTGTGCTCCCCGTTTGAGTATAACTCCTGGAACCTAAAACCATTTACTAGATTTTATAATTGGATATTCTATGGACTTTTTTTCGATTTTCCGGATGCGAAATTGTTTGCTTGGTAGCTTTCTTATAATACTTTTTGGTGTTTTCAGCTTTTGGCTCATACGCTGCTGTTTAAATTTTGTACAAGCTGTCTCACTGCGTGCGAACCACTAATGAGGGCCCTTCCACAAAACATGATGGGCTTCACGTACTGCCTAGATTTACCGAGTATTATAGTGCTCTATTTCGCGTTCGTAATTGCTTTCCAGAAGCCAATCATTGTTCGTCGTTAAGAGTCAAAATCGTTGCCAGTTAAATCGGCTCGTATCCGAAGCCAATTTAGATCTTCGCTAAGTCACGAGTAATAAGCCATTACCTAGAGTCCACTTTCGGCGCAAGTAAAGCAAGCTGTGGACGCACTCTGCAGCCCCAATTCCCCCCAAGGATTATTTCTGGGTTCATCTTAATTCGGCACAAGTCTTTTCCAGCTCATTATCATAAGATCGGGATAAAATTCGGAGGTAGGAAACAGATTTTTATGGATTGTACGACGTCCTTCCCTATAAACTGGTGTGTAATAAAATGGACACATCGCACAAATTTGCAATTAGAGAACAGTTTTTCTGGTGCACCAAATCAATGGCTATAAATTTTTGATGCTATAAAGATACGAATTTAAGCTTCTGTCGACATCAAAACTTTCAATATTAAATTAGATTTTATTCAGTCTTACGATACCATCTCATACTAAGAAATTAGCACCAAGCCTTTAACGATCAATCGATTGACAAAACAAACACCACAAGAGAATTTCTAAAATTTAACGAAAACATCAGTTTTTATTTCCGTACGTTTTATTTTCCAAATTACGCACAGTAAATAATTCCTCGGGTCTTGTTTTCCGCCGAAAATATTAAAAAGAATTATCTTACAAGATGATATTTGATGATCACTTTTGTCGTTGCTGTTATCTTATTGTTGTTTAATTTTTTTTTTTTATTTCATTCCATTTACGCACAATCGTTAAAATTTAAAATGCACTATATTTTTTTTGCTTGAATCCAGATATTATGCTTTTGTCTCTACGGCGGGTGCTGTCTCGACCTTGGCCGGCTCCGATTCACTGGTCTTTTTCTTGCCTTTCCTCTTGGCAGCTTTGTTCGGATTTATCGCAGAGGTAACAAGTTCCTGGAGTGTGTAAAAAAAAAAATGGTTATCTCATTTAAATAAATTCCGATAAATTGTTGAATTTCATGTTTCGGAATGAAGAAAGTGAATTTTATATTCCAAAACAATAGTATCCAATTAATTTTGCAAGTATTGAGTCTTTCAAATGGTAACAGCATAGGAAAGATACGTTAACTTGCCCAAACTTATATAATAATAAAAGATCAATATTTTTACGAACCTTAAGTGTTGGGTCCGTAATGCTATGCTCGCTTTCGTAAAGATTTTCTTGGAAGGTTAGGCCGGTCACCAAGTTAACACCGTTCGGCATCAAGAGTACGGTATGTTTGAACTGAGCTACAACTTCACCTGAAAATAAACTAAATATGTGAAAGAAAACGTAAACGAAATTTATATAAATATTAAACTCTATCTCAGCCAACGAAAACACTTGGCAAATTGAATTTTTTAACTCGCTTTTGGGAGAAGCTCGCGGTGATGTCTGACTGCATCATAGCAAAATTTTATAGCACAAAATGAATACGCATTATAAAAATCGAATCGATGACTATGACGAAATATCAATCAAAAATTTGTTCTGGCAAAGTGTCTGGACGCGAAAATTTCTAGACATTTTCCCGTAATTATCTTTGCAGTATGGCGATTTCAATGTTACTGAAATTCAAACTTACTTGGCTTCTCGTATAGAACTTGGAACGGCTCGATCATTTTATGCGATACGCACTCAACGACTCCCATTCTGGCTTTTGTTTCTTCTTCAAAATGTCGAAGATTGAATGGCATGGTTCCATGTTTTGATTTAACCTGATCGAAATTTTTGAGTTAGTGGATTTCGATAAAATATTAGCTCCAATCGAAACGTACCTCAGCTAGAAGTGCTCGAGAAGCTTTCAATTTTAATTGATAATTCTCCTCAGTTTTCTTATATATCGCGACTTTTGTGTCCTTTTCTCGACCCTAGAACGCACAATATGGTTATCCACTACTCTAACAAAACTCCAAATTCCACTACATACCACTCCTTCTCCGGAACTCACAATAACGTCAATGGCATAAACTTCATGCGTATCGAATTCGGACTTTTCATGTTCCTTCCGTTGCGCTTCGTTCGGATTTTGTATTATCGTCTTTTCGCCATCGATTTTGAATTGCTTCAATTGATGACTTAACATGCCTTCAATTGGCTTACAATTAAACGACTCGGCGACTTTTTGAACTGCTTCCGTTATAGCATAGTTCTACGGAATAGAAATAAGCACCAATAGAGAATTAATCTAACAAATCGAATGCAAACAAGTTCAAAGTATTTACTTCGATATGCGATAGACAAAAAATAACTTACGCCTGTACCAGCCTTAACAAGTCTGATGGCCGCTTGTGCTGCCCAATATGCTGCCAATACTGTGTCAGCTTTTCTTCCTGTAGTCTTCTTGTCAACAGAAGAGCCTACAACTACGGTATGTGCAGCTACAGCAATAAAACCATCAATATGGGCACCGAGGTCACTACAAAATTTATCTCGTTAAAAACTAGACAGCAACTCTCAATTTCAGATACACTTACACTTTAACAACATCACCTTCCTTTAGAATGTAATCCGGATCATTTTTTGTCGGTGAAAAATGACATACGCAATTATTTACTGACAGACATGTCGGGAATGCAATACCTTTCTTGAGATCTTTCTCTTTTTTGTAAACCTGTAGGACGACACCAAAATGATTTCGTTAAACACAAACTAAAAGAACATTGCCCGTAGTTTAAGTTTTAATAAAAAAATAATTCCTCAGATCTCATAATCTTACAATCGTCGGGTGCTTCAACAACATCCAAGATGGGCTGTTGTATAAAAAAAAACAGGAAGACTCCAATGAAGTCTTTCATCTTTTCAGTCATCGTCACAACCCTCAAGCGCTTGGTTTTCATCAGTGGACATGTTTTCTTGTTTAATTAAACAAAGTCACGTCTTGCTATCAACTTACTTTTCCAGTTTCTTCTAAGAGAAGGCCATCTCCTTTTGTGCAAATTTCTCGAGCTGAAGAATCAGCAACGCACAATTCAAGAACCGATTTCAATGTTCCTGCAAATAAAAAAAAACGAAAATTTAAACGTTATTAAAGTTTTCCCTATTGCATCCAAACAAAGTGAGACGAAAAAGAGTGTTTGTTTAGTTAGTAGCGGATTAGTTTGAAAGTACGTTCCCGCGATTGACAACACTTCTCGAAATTTTCGTACAAAAAGAATGAAAGAAGAAGAAAACAAGAAGCTTCCAAACTTTACCCGGTTCCTTGTTACTGTAGCACTTATAGCAGCGAAATAATACGAGTCCAGTTTCGATTGGGAATCAAGTGACTCCTCGCAAGTTAGGGACGAAAATCGATAAAGCTTCAATAGATCAGATCGAATCAGAGTAATTTCATCTTTAAAAAAGTTTGGGGATCCAAGACCAAATTTGTTTTGTAGTGCCATAAAAGTAAGCATATCAAAGGCAGGCGAGGCGAACAAACATATTTTCACGAACTTTATATATTACCGACACTGCGTACGAGCTATTCAGCTTAAGAGCCTAAAAAGGCTCTTCTTCGACAATTTTTTTTTAATGGAAGGAAAGGAAATAGACAAATAATATTTAGGGAAGTTAATAAGTATAGACAGCCAAGCGGCAATAAAATCCTTGGAATCGGCCTCGACAGCATCAAAGGTCGCCGCAGAATGTCGATCATCTCTTAAGGAGATGGCAGAACAGTTCAATATTCTTCTGTGCTGGGTGCCAGGACACAGGGATATTCCAGAGAACTGCATGGCTGACGAACTCGCTCATCGCGGTACCACCCTTCAGATTATGCCGGAACATCGGAATCTGGGTGCGCGTCTCTCTACATGTAAGCTGCTACTGGGATTGGACTCAATTGAGAAAACCAACTCAAGATGGGCAGACGGTATTACATGTCACACTGCGAGACAGATCTGGCCGGAGCTGGATCTAAAACGCTCTAAAAGGCTGACTTTACTCAAAAGGGCGAATATCAGCACCACAGTCGGTGTCCTGACCGGACACTGTCTTATAGGTCGACATGCTAAAAGACTCGGACTCTTCTCAAACGACTTCTGTAGAAGCTGCCTGGATGAGGAGGAGGAGACAGTCCTTCACCTTCTCTGTACCTGTCCAGTTCTATCAGCTAGAAGGACAGTTCATCTTGGAGCTTACTTCTTCAACTGTCTCGGAGATCTTGCCGCAATGGAGGTCGCGAAAATCCAACGCTTCATTGAAAGCTCCAAATGGTTCGACGAGTAGGACCGGATTCGATGATCCTGCGGTAACACATCGGACCTTTTAGGTCTAAATGTGTCCGTGTTCTCACGGGCAGCCACGCGTACCTACTTAAGTATACAATACAAAGTATACAAAGTATACAATAAAAAAAATCAATGAAAAATTTTACAAAATGGCGGCACTAAAGCCATTCTCCCGAGGCATGTTAAATTGCACGCAGTGTAGGTTACGTAGATTTTAATCTGGCACAAAGAAAAAAAAAATCACTTAATCTTCATGAGTATAGCTAGAGAAACGCGTAGGGGAATTTAGAAATATTGAGTTTTGTGTAATTGGCGAGTAATTGAATAATTTTATTCAATTTTCGACCAAAAACAGTACAGTTATTTGCTAATAACTAATTATTAAATCAACGTATCGAAATTACCCTACGTGTTTCTCTTCGAAATGTTATTTTGAAGATATGGTGAAAAATTCGAATGAAAAGAATGAAAATTGTTGGAGTTATGCTGCGTGCCGATTTCAAAAATCGTGTTTCGAGAAAAACGCGTTCAAAGTGTTATAGACATGAAAAAATTAAGAATTTTACTTGTTAAATTTTTTTACCATTAATCTCCAACCCCAGGACCATTAAGCTGTCCTTCTACGTTGGAATATTCCTGCTCAATCTATTTCCTCGACGATTTAATGCTGGAGCGTGCCTCTTTTGCTGCTCAGCGTGCTGGATTCACATGGCATTGGATTCGACACAAAAATTGTAGCATTGGACGCCAATATCAATCTCCAGAACCTTCATATTCCGTAGTATGTTAGTCAGTCCATCATTAAAATTACATACAGCGATATCCGTTGCTATATTAGCTCATTGTGCAGAGTGACGGTTATATCTCCAGCTCAGTGAGCTGAGAAAGTGTACCCAATTTATCTTGTTAATTTCACTGAATTATGGGGCGATACTGTTCCGTTTTGGCTTCAGCTAAGAGGCTTTATTGCCTCAGACTCTTGAAGTAGGGATGACTTGCCCATGTAGCATGAAGGGATTAAATCAATTAAAAAAAAGGCTCAGATTGTTTAGTATGAAAACAGTAACTTCTAGACTGTTACAATGTGCCAGTTCTTTTAGAAGAGAATGCCAGTCCCACACAAGCTTAGAACTGAACCAATATGATTTCAGCACCAGGAGGGCCACTAGACTTTCAGATAAGATGTGTGAGCTGTGGCGATTTTAGGTTTATTCGAAAGAAGTCCCACTAGCTTCTATATTTTACAAATGGGTCCTAATACGCCCGCTCCAATTCCATTACAAATCTCAAAGATGTCCGTGTACCAAGCTGTAGCACCTTCTCCAAAATCTGATAGACCAGATATGGTTTTCAAAATCATACATCTTTGGATGTTGTCGTTCACTGGGTCAGTTAAGTCCTTCCCATAGAATTTTGACGTGACCGACAAGGTCGCCTGCCTTGAATTTAGTGTACTGCTGTAGCCTTATGGCCTCTAGTAGAGCCATCTTCTTTATCTCTACGTGTAATGTGACCAAGTTTTTCATGGCTTCTATTCCAGCAGTGGCACATGATTGAAGTCTCCCAGTAAAGCTTACAGCAACACGCCTCTGGATTTTTTGCAGGGCCCTCTCTGCTGTGATTTGTTCAACCTTTAGCCAATCCTTGCAGAATATTTGATCATTGGTTGTGTAATAGACTTGTAGGTCCAGAATACAACTTTTGATCTAAGACCTTTTGCCACAGAGCCTTAGACACGCTATAAAAGACAATGTTGCTCGTGTGGAGATGTCTTTAAGGTTAAAGTTCCAAGTCAGACACTGGTCTAAAGTAACACCCAAGTATTTGACATGAGAAGAGAATTCGATTGTAGTACCTCCCACAATGGGGGATCTTAAGTTTTTTTATCTTCAGTCTTCTAGTAAATAGCACTACAATTGTTTTGCTTGGATTCATACTTTATCCTTGTTGGATGCAGCGGCGATCTACTATCTTTAGGGCGTCTTCCATGCTGTCCGAGATGACAAGTCATGCTTAACTCTTACAGTGACCAGGTCATCAACGCATGTTTGAGCCTTAAAACCCTTGGTAGTCAGGCCCTTAAGGAAAACATCAACAACGATGCACCACAGCAGTGTGAAGAGTACGCTCCCTGGGGGAATACCCACACCACTCGTACAGTGATACTCTACCTCCGATCTTAGCTGAGATTCTGCGAGACTTAAGCAACGCCACTACCCATCTCGTTACCGTTGCTAGTACAACTAAATATTAAATCAGAATAGAAAAAATGTTCTACTCCCCCTGTCTACGTTTACAATAAATAGGGAGGTGTATAGACCAACAATGTCCAAATTACAATAAAATGCGACTACCAGAGTGGAACTCGTCTATAAGAAATCCAAAATTACAGATAAAGCAAATTTGTTAATTTATTTAAATAAAAAAAAAACTAACATTAAAACCGCTTTCTTATAAGCCCACCAAAACTTGGGAAATAAAAGAAAATACGCATTAATCCTCTTGCGGTACCGAAACGATTCTTGGCTCCACGTCACAACGATTTCAAATTAGTATAAAAAATTCGCACCTGGTGAAAGTACCGTTTAACGAATCTTCGAGGAGCACCAACCCGAAATTTAAATTAGAAAGTGCGCACACCGCCAGCATGGAAATTCCCCAAAACGTATGCAGTCCAGCAGAAAATGAGAATGTTCTCACAACAATTGATTTTGTTGTGCTTCCTACAAATTGAATTGCAACGGAATTTCACAACATCCGAAATTTTTCAACCCCAAAAACCCGGCAAACTCTTCAACGAATCGCGAATCGGCCGAAAATATTTTCAAAGGGGGTTAGAAATATCGAAGATGGTCCGCGTGGCCGCTCTTTCAACTTTTTACAGACAAAAATTTCGCTACTTACGATTGACGATTTCGCCGGCCAGCTTATATTTCGTCACCACCAAGTCTTCGGCAATTGTTTTTTCCGCCACTTCCTTTTCCTCGGCCATTTCAAATTACAAAAATTTGCAAGAAACTTTCACGTTAAATCAAATTACATGCGACGCGGCAGAATGCAAAATGAGGCAAGAGATGGACTAAAAAAAAAACATGGCACACATTTTCAGTTCAGCGCATGATTTTCATCGATATTATTTTTTATGTGATGAATTCTTAGATGTCGCTACGGGCGAAATTTTCTTATTTTGTGCAAATTTTTGTTATTTAGAAATTATTATTTTATTGGAATATTTTCTGCACGAAATTATTCCGTAATTTTTTTTCAAATTGATTGAACTTATGAACTGAATCGAACTGAGGGCTCTTCTGGTTTGCAAACTCGCAACACGAAGAAGACACATCGTCCCGGTTGTCACTGTCAAGGTTATACTCAAAACTAAATTAAGCTGAAGAACGCTCGAGATGGAGGTAAACAATTCGTTGAATGATCAATTTGGCTTTTTATCCAAACGTTGGGGACACCTTCGTAAGATCCTTGAAAGACCCGGACCCTTTTGTCATTCGGGCTACAACGCTTCACCCGACACTCTCGAATTTTTAACGACATCGTGTAAAGTTTTGGTTATAGGTACCCTTCTGATTTTCGACTTTTCGACTCTTTTTAATTATCGTTTTATTTTAGGAGCCGGAGGTCTTGGCTGCGAACTCCTCAAGGACTTGGCTCTTATGGGGTTTACTGATATTCACGTGATAGACATGGACACGATCGAACTATCGAATTTAAATCGGCAGTTTTTGTTCCGAAGAAAAGACATCGGTTCGTCTAAGGCTGATTGTGCTGCTGCCTTCATCAACTCGAGGTTGGTATTAAATTTTTTTAAGCGTTTGTTTCGGGCCGGATTAAGGTCAACTGATGTCTTAAGCAGTACCCAGACTTGATGCCTTTTCCCTAGTAATTATGAAAACGAAATATAGATGAGACCCACGAACTGATTATGATTATCGCCTAGCACCGATAGATTTAAGGGGGTCATCCCGTGTGATTGATTCAACAAATCGATTTTTTTCTGCATAAATTGCATCCAAATATAGTGTAGAATATGTGGGCGAAGTGATATTCCGATATTTGAAGCCGTTCGGAAGTTACGGGCCGTTATATTCTCTAAACTCCATTGTTTGGAATATAATGGTAAGTTTAGTCGCGTTTTTTCTCAAAACGGTATTTTCCAAATCGGTAGACGCGATATCTCGAAATCTATCTAACGAATTACTTTGAAATTTGGTGAACTTAATCAGTACTCTTGTAGACAGCTTGCAAACTAGAATAATTGTGATTCATTAAGCCGTTTTTTTTGTCGACCTAAAGAAGTCTTAAAAAATACCAAAATTGACGATAAAAAGTTCAACAAGTTGCCAAAAATTAACTGTTCAATATTTTTCGATAATCCTAGTTCAAACTTCACAGATTAAAATGCCGCTTGATTTTTTTATTTGAGATAAGCAGAATGCCCGCAATCGTGTCTACCGAAAACAAGGTTTTTTGAAAATGAGTGGCTAAGTTGCCGTATATCTCAGCAATGAGCGACAATTTCGGGCTGAAAAAATTGTAAAGTGTGCTCAAAATGTGCATAAATATGTGGTAAAAATTTCACGGTTGTATCTTTATTTACTTCTCCAAAACAAATTTCCCAAAAAAGCATAAAAAAAGAGCCTTCACACGGGATAATCCCCTTAATAAAAAATAAGGCGTTCGTATCTTTATTATTATTTATGGAAATGAAAGCACCAATTTTTTAAGGACTTCTGTGTGGTAGTTATTCGAAGAAGTAAATTGATTTACAAATGCGCTGTGTGAAATGTTCTAGACTTTCATGTTTGGTAATCGTATAAAAGGAATCTAAAAAATTTAAAAAAAATACTGTTAGAATGATAAAAACAAGAGATTGAAAAATATTATGGGCGAAATTAGCGATTAGACAAATGAAACTGGCGTTTACGAATTAGATACAACTTTAGGTTCAATCAAAGATCTGGTTCTAATCGGAAACAAATTGAATGATCATTTCACTACTATTGAAAAAACTCTAGCAGAGAGCAGTATCTTATTTTATATTCCTCTTTCCTACAAACGCTGAAGAAATTGAAAGAGGAGTTTCTTGTGTGAACTTTTCTACTTTTCTAGTTCATCTATATATGGGGCTTGGTACAGATAAACTTACTAGCATAAGTCGTTTCTGAGGTTGAAAAAATTCACATATAAAAAATTATTTCTTTATTTTTGTAACAGCTTGCAACTAAAACCAAACTATTCGGATAATGTTATCTGCAATCTGCTGTTACATGTATGATGGCCGCTCTATTCAATGTGCAGTTTATCCGCTGACGCATGCCTCTGTATCGCTAAGGATACACAATTAAAAATTTACTAAAATCACACAATTAGATTTTATGGATGAATGCTTATTATGAACTAACTCAACTAAAAATACCTTTGACCTATGCTATAGTGACCAATTGTGTAAAAATATTAGGCAGCGAGAGTGTTCAATAAAAAAATTGTCCTTGAAAAGAGGGAGTGTAAAGTAGTTGTACATGTTTTTACGATTTCCGACATATCTCTTGGGTCTAATGAGAAAAAAAGTATTCGATACTCTTTTTTTACTTTAACGGACTTTCTTTGTAATCACTTAAAAAGTGGTTATGTCAATATTTCAACAACTACGTTTTTATTGAAATTTAAAAATAAAATAAATAAATAAAAAAAATCTGCCAACAGAATTCGATTACTTTGCGATTTACAACCTAAAAAATAACCAAGAGCCTACTTGAAACGAATTTTTTTTGTCAGCCGCACAGTAATCTACACCGCATCTCAGTATTAATCACGTGTTGGACTTCTACCCAAAAAAATAATAAAGTTGCGCCTAGACTTTTGGCAGATTTTTAATTTTGTGTTCCGTAATAAAATTACAAAGAATCGAACGGTTGGACGATTGAAACTTCGCACGACTAGTGCGAAGATTTTGATTTTTAATTTCAAGGATAGTATTTTTGCGCTAGACATACGAAGATCTACGCTACACGCCTGATAGAGCTTTGATAGCGGAGATAGTACCGTGGAATTTATATAGCAGGTTTAATAATCGGGGAAAATTTTGTAAGTAGAGGTACGTCGGGTAAGAGTACAGGAGGGAAATCAACATATTCTGATTTTTATATCTCGATAAGAGCAAACAACAGAAAATGTTTTTAACAAAAATATATTTCTTTGTTCGGGTGGCACATTACGGGCTTTTTTTTCTCAAGAACGGCTTGTTCTAGAAATTATAAACTTGATTTATGTAGATTGACTAGAAACAAAATTTAAGCAAAGTTTCAGATTTGCATTGGCGTATGGAGGAAGAGCAATTTTTTTAATTTACTTAATGTTAGCCAATCAGGATAGTATCCTTAGCAATCCTAATTTTCAAACAGAGTACCTTGACTGGATAAAATAAAAGAACACGGCGCAAAGGCCATCCAGAAAGAGGATGCAAATGGATATTGCTTAATTTGTTATTCAATTCGTATTCTCTCCGTTATTTGCTTTAGTATGTGATTTGTGTCTCATTAGGTACCGTTTCAAGTTATTTACTATATCGATACCTAGGAACCAAAGTGCAACAGCTCTTAGCTTCGAGATAATGCGAAATTTCGTTTTGAATTATTTTGCAAATAACTTTAAAGCTTATGTATTTATTATTAGCTATTCATCTTCTTAAATTACCTATGTCAATAGCTAGTCTTTAGTATAACTATAAAAAATGGATTTTCGTAACGAGGAAATGAGTTATTTGCTAATTTTCCAAACTTATATTTTGTTTTCAAATGTATAATAATATATTTTTATTCAAAATATTCACATTGGTCGCGTTTATGTGCGTACCAGACCAGTCTGAATAGACCAAAAAAGCCAAATTGGTCGTACGCATAAACGCAAACGAAACCAGTCCATTTGGACTGATTTTGGTCTTGATTTTGATACGGACCAAATGAAACCAAACCAGTCTCGTACTGTGAAAATGCGCACATAAATGCAAGACCGAAAAATACCAAACCGGTCTATGTGGACTGGTCTGGTTTGCACGTAAACACGACCATTGATTGAAAGATGTTCATAGAAATCCCAGTAGGCTCTTGGACTAGTTCCAGATTTACCAAGTGATAGTTTTTTTCCATTTTTGTTTGCTTATTGTCGTCGTCTTTTATGCCTCATTTGAACTGCCTTAATCCTAGAAATTTTACTTTATTGATGTTTAAATTGACCTAAAATTTTTAAAAACAAATTCTCTACCCTCCAATTTTGTATATTCATGTTTTACGGGTAGGTACTACTCAAAAGTCCGTAGGAATATGTACAAGAGTTATTTTTTCCTGTAGAAGTATTTAGAATTCGTTTATGCAAAAATACTTAGTTAACCCTAATCCTAATATACCCATATTTTGTGTGCACGCAATTCCAACACCCGAAACCTATTACTAATAAATGGTAAAATATTTTTTTTTACAGACTACCCAGCTGCCATGTAACACCACATTTTTGTAAAATTCAAGATCATGACGAAGATTTCTATCGTCAGTTTCATATTGTAATTTGCGGTTTGGATTCAGTAGTTGCCCGGCGATGGATAAATGGAATGTTACTTTCATTACTAATCTACGAAGAAAATGGAACTTTAGATCAGTCTACAGTAATTCCATTAGTTGATGGCGGTACTGAAGGATTTAAAGGAAATGCTCGAGTTATCTTGCCCGGAATGACGGCGTGCATTGATTGCACTTTGGATTTATTTCCGCCACAAGTAACATATCCGCTATGTACGATTGCTAATACGCCCCGTTTGCCTGAGCATTGTATCGAATATGTGAAAATTATTCAATGGGAGAAGGATAATCCGTTTAATGTTTCATTGGACGGTGACGATCCGCAGCATATATCGTGGGTGTATGAAAAGGCACAGGAGCGCGCTAATCAATTTAATATATCAGGACTTTCATACAGGTATGTTGGATTCTCTCCTTGTTTGTTGAACTGCCCACTGTGTAAAATTTAGCTTTAAAAGACTACCATCACATTTTTTTTTTATTTTCTGATTAAATTCTACTTTCTAAATAGTAATTTTTTTTTGTAGGATACTGCATTCATATTTTTAGTTATAGTAATATGTACATGTATTACAATTGTAGGTTAGTGCAAGGTGTCATTAAACATATAATTCCAGCTGTAGCGAGTACCAATGCAGTAATAGCGGCAGCATGTTCCACTGAGGTATGACAGTGAAACGTAAAAATGTGTCTGATCTTTTTTGACCTGAATAAATTTTTTTGCAGGCTTTCAAAATAGCAACAAGCTGCTACGAATTTCTTAACAATTACATGGTATTCAATGATGTTGATGGCATCTATACTTACACGTACGAGGCTGAGAAAAAACCGGATTGCTTAGCTTGTAGTAACGTTCCGAGAATAGTGGCAATCGATGATCCGAATACAACAACTCTAGAAGATTTCATAAAACTTCTGTGCGAATCTCACGAATTTCAAATGAAAAGTCCAGGTATTGTTTTCGGAAGATTTTTTTTTGTTTTGGTATTCATAGAAAGATGTACGTGTATTTTGTTTAAGGACTAACGACTTGTGTCGATGGAAAGAGCAAGACCTTGTATATGTCCACAGTTAAAAGTATTGAGGAACGAACAAAATGTAATTTGACCTGTTCGCTGGGTGAACTAGGTATTAAAGATGGTCAAGAAATAATGGTAGCTGATCAAACAACTCCGAGTACAATCATCTTGAAGCTTAAATATAATGCAAACGAAGTGGAAATGATTTGATAAAAATGTGATTTATGATTAATAATTAATAAATTATAAAATTCTTATATGTATTTAATTTGTTTATGTTCACGATCTTTTTTTAAACCAAACTGTTGCTTCGTTTTGTGATTATTTTTATTGTCTATGAAAAAGCAAAATCACGACCGTAGTTTGATTTACGTTTTGTTGAAGTTGACGAAATTATGTCATTAAATGTTAGCGCATTGAAAAAGCTCATTTTCAAACCGAGAGTACTATAATTCCGTTGTTTAAAGATAACGATGCGCCACGTAGACCATGATACAGTTATTTTAACTAATCCTCTTCAGTAGCAACAAACTGCTTTTCCTCATTCTAAGTTCTCAAGAAGGTAGGCAATAATTAATACAAACTCTATTTCATAAAATATTGTTCGTCCGATCTTTTACTTTTAATGTGCATCTACTTATTTCTATCAGTATGATTTATTCTCTTTCGATTGGCTTTATTGGCTTTTTAGAACTTAAAAAAAAAGAAAAAATGTATTGTTATTATATTATTAAAAATTATTTGTTTTTTGAGTTCTAAACGTTATTCATGTTTAGATCCACGCGTTGTCATGGAAAAGCCCAATCAAATTCAATGCAATAAAGACATCTGCTATTCACTACGACACGGTAACCATAGTAACAATCAGGACGAAAACATTACTTTTGCTGTCATTTCAATAAGAGATAAATGTTTTCATTGTTTACACTTCCCTTCAGAAAAGGTCAAAATTAAGATGGAGCTTCGTGATATTTTACAAATTAACGCACAAGATCTTGACGATAGTCAAAAGAAGAATATATTTTCCGTTTTGACGGAGATCGACATCGTGGAAATACCAAAGAAACATGTGAAGAACATCCTTGAAGTCGCACTTGAAATGTTGAAATATAAGGGAGAAGAGGTAATATTTTTTTAAATTTACTATATCTTTTATTTGTTATAGATTGTAAGTAGCCAAAAACAACAACAACATACTGCAATAGAAGTACATTAATTAAATATTTAAACCAATTTTTTATACATAATTTTTTTCAGGTTCAGAATCTCCAGACGCAAGTAACTGACTTGCTAAGTATTAAAGATGACGAAGGTAAGTGTAGATTCGTCATTGAAACTTACTCTATATTTATATTTTGATAAACCGAATCGTTTCAGGGAACCCAGACTTGGTTATTCTTCAAGAACAAATATCGGCATTCAAAAAGACTATTATCAAGCTAGAAGGTGACAAAGCAGCTTTAAAAATACGGATCAGGGATGTAAGTAAATTGTCTCAAGAGAACGGAAAAAAATATTAATAAATTTATTAAATAGTTGACAGACGATTTAAGTTCTCTACAAAGACGCCTCCAAGAAGCTAATAACAGCGACAGAGAGGACTCATCCGATCCCTTATCTGATCTAGATCGCAAAGAGGAATTATTAAAAAATATTAATTCGAAAAACAAGCACATAAAGAGATTGTTGCGCGATATAGAGGTAAGTATCAATTCATTTAAATTAATAATACATCCATAGTTCTTTTATTTTGTTATTTTATGAGTTTTAAAGCACACTTTACTCTCCGGCAAGTCGTACTAAATACATTCGCTTGTTACTTATATTTTGGTTACATACTGTGAAACGATGCTCTTCTCTTATCAGGAGTTTTTATACAATAGCAAAACTAAGAAATTTACTATACTATAGATAACGTCTTTGAGTGGTTCCTTTACCAAGAAATTCCATACAGAATAAGCGCCGGAAATTTAATTCCGCCAAGCCAGGGATCAGTATCCAAAAGTTTTTATTGCTTCAAACAAACATGCACGGATGTTTTTTTATTTCCTTGGTTGAGAAGCGGCTTTGCAAATGTCCTGCTGGTTTACTTAAATCAACGTTTTCTTTAACACTCTCGAGATCTCACCAAATATTCTCGTAACTTATCAGATTACAGATTTCGTTTATAAGTGTTTTTTACTGTACGCTATTTTGTAGTTGTATTGTCGCTCAGAGCATAATGAACTTACGATAAAATCATGTCTCTCTCGGGTACGCACCATTCTCTAAATAAACTCAAATATGAAGGCAATCCTCCACATTCTAACTATCCATAGAACTTTACCAATTGATTAAGGTACATATTTTTTTCAATTTACAGACTTTGGAAAAGAAAAACATCGAGCAATCGAAAACAATCATTGACCAAGAGGATAAAATTCAAAAAATCGAATATAATCTCGCTCAAATCAATGAAAAGTATGCAATGAGTGTCGAGGACATAAAGGCTTTGAATATTTCGTTAACGAAATCCAATGAAGAAATTGATCACTTAGAGAAAAATGTCAACTATTTAGAAGATGACCGTGAAAAAACTGATACGGAATTTAAACTGTTTGTTGAAAAACTAGAAGAAAAAGCGTATACATGGCGGAAAATATTCGACGATAAGGAAAATCAATTGGAATCATTACGAAAGAAATACGAAGAATTGTATCTAAAGTACCCGTCAGCGGAAATGCAAAATGGACAAGAGAGTGAAGTTAAGAGACTTGTTGAGGTAACCGACATTGTAGATGATTTATTTAAATTAACAACTAATTCATGTACAAAATAAATAATTTCAGGGTATGCAAGAACGTGACTGTCTAATCGAAGAGCTAGAAGAAAAATTAAAAACAATGGCAGAAGAAATGATGTCTTCCACACAACTAATGAATAGAATTGCCCAAGAGCACGAATCGAAGGGCAACAAATTGCCGCAAACGACAAAAAGTTGCTGTAAACAAGTCGAATCTGCACTAGAACAGGCAAATAAAAAATCCAACGAATTGGCTGAAATGTTGGACACCGCCGAAGAGAACAATGCAATTAAATCGAAACAAGCTGCAAACGCAATAGCAGCTTTACAAGCATATGAAAATGGAGAAGATGGTCTTCCACAGGTAGTTAAAAAACTATCACAGCTCCAACAGAAACTTAATTCGCGCGATAAACAAATTAAAGCTTTGGTAATGGAAATTAATTCACAGCATGAAATTGCCCAAGAAAATCTTATTTTAAGGTCAGTATTTGTAGAGTTTAAAAAAATAAGTCTATTGTGATATTATTTTTGTTTAATTTTAAGGAAAAAACTTAATATTCCCGATGATGTGGTGGTTTCAACAAATAATCTGATTGCTAAACAACGGAGCAAAGATAAACTTATCGAGAGATTAAATTTAAAACTACGAGCTTCCGAAGAAATGCGTTTACAATTGAAAATTGAAATGAACGATCTAAGGTAGATGAATTTAATATCGAATTTGAATATTTTAAGTAAATCACTTACAGAAAGGAGTTAAATAAACTGGAAAAAAACTCACAAGCCCGCGTAGAAAAATCAGAAATTAAAAAAAATGAACCTACTTCTGATCTATTGCATAGATCTGCAGAGTTTGAGGAAATATATTGTGCCAATTGTTTAAAAGGCTTAAAAGTAAGTCCATGAGTTAGTTAAGGAATATTAGTAAAAAAATTCATCGATAATTCTAATGCATTTCAGAAACTTCCCAATAAAGATAACGTGATTCAAGATGTTGTAACTGAGTGGGAGGCAAAGTATTCAAGTGTAATTGAAGAGAACGAAAATCTTCGAGTTGGGATGCACGAAATTCTTGAAAAAATCCGCGAATATGATGGTAAAATTTGTTGTTACTCGGTGATATTTTTTTAAGCTAATATTCTGTTGTATAGCAACTTCCGACCATATAACAATTGACTGTTCTATTTTGGAGAAAGTGCTCCACGCTTTGGATGCTCGTAGTATAAGCGGATGGTATCATCCTGCTATGCGAATGCAAAACGAATTAATAGCGATAAAGGAGAGAGAACATGCCCTCAAAGAACAAATCAACATTGCCGAGAAAGCTGTAATACATCAAAGAAATCAAAGTGAAAAAGATACGGTCGATGTTATTGAAACACCACTGACTAGACCGAATGAATCTATATCACAAATTAATGACAGGGATGAAATAACTAAATCAACGTCACTATATCAAATTGTTGTGCTCAAAGAAAACGAATTGGAATCTTTAAATGAAAAATTTGCGGAAATATCGCAAAAATATCGCGAAAGTAGTTTAGAAAATGAAAGACTTAAGTGCTTGGGAGCACAATTTGAGGAAATGAAAAAACATTTGGAAGCGTCCGACAATGAAATTATACAATACTCTGCCATTTTAGTTGATAAAACTACAGATGCTGAAACGAAATTAATAATTTCCGATAAAAAACTGGCCTTTCTAAGAGAAGATTACGATCGAGCGATAAACGACGCCAAAAATACACAACTAAGTAACGCTACAATTATCGCAGATCTCAAGAAGAAAATTATCAATCAAAATCATGAAAACCATATTCAAACACTTGCTAATATGAACGATTCTAATAATGTTGATCTTGAAGTACTGCAGAGAGAAAGTGTCATTTTTAAAATACAGTTGGCAAGCTTAGTACAGAAAATTTTTGCGGGCGAAATAAAAGAGTGCGGATTTGATGAAAATATAACATCTTTTATAAATCACGGGATAATTGACGATAATATCCAACTAGAATATATTACTGCTAATGAATATAGCAAGCTACAGAGTGAGCGGAGTAATTTATTGCGAAATGCCGACGAGATGAGACAACAATGTATACATTTAGAGAAACTATTAGGTGTTGCAGACGAACAAGTAATTTTTTTGTTTTTTTCGTTTTAGATGTATTCGATTAATTATCATGTAATTTGTTTTACAGATTAAATCACAACAACGGCAATTAACAGAAATAACGGATAATCAAGTTAATTTACGGCATTTAGTTGCAGATTTACAGAGTACTAACGAGGATAAATTTATTATATCAAAATCATATAGGGACATTGAAATAGGTACGGTGTACTTACCATACATAAAATTTATAATCAATACGATTTATTGTTCATTTAGCCAGACAAGAGATAATCAAATTGAAAGTTGAGAAGCAAGAGCTCGAAACTAATTACAATAATGTCCAGTTAAAATTAACCGATGCAGAACAAAAATTCGAAAGATTGGAAATACGATTCAATGAGTTGAACGTTAATAATTCTATTAAATTGCGGTATGCTGAACATAATTGAATTTTTCCCCTCCTAATATTTTGTTCTATAGATTCCTTAAAAAATCATTACAACAATTACAAGGGAAATATTGCAAATTTACGCCGCTAATATTACTGAGTAATTTCGTTTCATCATATACGAGTTTAGTTGAGAAAAGGAGTAAGGACAGTAATTTGATTACGTTTACTGACGACTTTGAAAAAGACTTGATTATAAAATTAAAAACAGTATCACCAACAACAGAAACGGAGAATCTAATTAAGGTTAAATAATTTATTTCTTTGATTTAATTAAAGTAGATTAGTTCAGTGGATTTTGTATAAATCGTTGGTATCTAGGCGTTGAACTCCATGAAAAAAGCTTAACATGAATTAAGTTACTTCACGTATCGCCGACACTGCTTAAATAATCTAAAATTATAATTTCAGATTGCAAAATATGAAGCTAAATGTAAATTTCTCGAAGATCAAGTTAACAGCTTACAGCAAAGAAACAAACTATTGCAGAACGAATTGGATCAAATGCGACTGGCTATTGCTGACGATAATGAACATTGGAAGACTATTAACGCACTTTTTATCGAGCCAAAAAATAAGACTGATGTAGATAGTAAAAGTATTCAATGCGTTGTCGGTAAGTTGCTGTGAGCATTTGACAAAATCGAGCATAATAAACCCTTGTCTATAAATCTTGTGCATTAGGTTTCCACACTTTATAAATCAGTTCCTATTGTACACAACAGGTAGACTTTCGTGGAATCGTTTCCTCGAATATTTTAAAAATTTCAAGAATACTGAAAGATAGGCCTTTTTTTTTTTAATAATTAATGACGGTGTACACGGTCATTGCTTACTCTAAGATTCATTTATACGATTTCTACTTTATCAAATTCCGCCGAGTTCATTTTGAATTCGGCGAAGTCAAGCAAGGAGTGAATTGGTCGTGTGAAGTGTTAAACCGTTGTTAGAGTGAGAATGGAAAATGAACTGAAAAACCTTTGTTAACTTTTCAACCTACTGAAGGTCATGCGATTGCTCCAATTCAAATAAATTTAATTTTAGAAACAAAAGATGCTTCCACAAATACTGAAATTGTAGAACAGCCAACAAATGCCACAATTCACCATAAAAAAGAAATTGCAGAAGGAAAACGGGAAGAATCCGAGATTTCATATCCATCGAGTCCCAGTGCACAAGGTTCAAGGGCTATTAACATCCGCTCATTAGAATCGCAATTGAAACAAGCAATGCATTTAGCATCAATGCGCAGTGCACTTCTACTCGAAACAGAAAATAGGTAACATTACAATATCTACATTTTATAGATCTATAGCAATAACGCATTTAAGGCTTGCTGAATCACAAGGTAGAATTAAAGAAATGGAGAAAACTATAGAAGGACAAAAACTTCTTCTAAAACAGGAGATAGACAAAAGTTCAACGGTAGAGGATAAGTCTTATCATCGGAATGCAAATCTTGTAGAAGTAAGTCGATTCGAAAATCAACTAAGTCTTCAATTAAATTTATTTTATTATTTTCAGTCAACTATTTCGTCGCTACAAACATTGCTTTCCGAAAAAGATACAACCTTATCTCATTACCAGGAATTGTTAAAAACCGAACGAGAGCAGCACACAAAGTCGTGCGAGAATTATGATAAAGAAATCGATGTCCTTAAAAAAGTTGCTTGCGATACAGAAGCTAAAATTAAAATGAAAAACACAGAAATAATTGAACTAAAATCAAAACTTGAACTTTACGAGAAAACTGTTCAAACTAATTCGAACAGAGATCCAGACGATGAGCTGAAACGACTCGACGATAGCGAAAACTTTAACGAAATGTCCGATGAAAAAATTGAAGAAATGTTCATGGATGAGCACAAACAGCTTAGTCAAGAAGTTTTTCATGACTTGGAGCATCAGGAGGAAGAGGAATCGACAAATCGGTATATTCAGCAGCTTCAAAGTCAGCTGCGTGAAGCAAACAATCGAGAAATGTTTTGGGAGAAAAATGTTCGTTCCAAGGATGAAGAAATTGAAATATTAAAAGAGAAGTATGTACATTTTTATTAAACACAGTAAACCGGAAATACATTATAAATTCAATCGATAGACTGGCATTACTCCAGGAAAGAGAAAAGGCGGAAAATAAAAACAGTCCTGAAATTGAACAATTGCGTATATTACTCGAAGAGAAGGATAAACACATAAACGATCTTATGGAAACTTTGACCAATTTCCATGTAAGATCGAACATATCAAAATATTTCATTTTAAATTCAAATCAATATTTTTTTCAGGACGATCAGCAACGCTTTATCAACGAAACATCTCTCTATTCGGCCGATCAAGTAACACAACTGGGAACAGATCTGAATCGTTCCGAAACAACAAATCGGATTTTGAGTACTCAATTGGAGGCTTTGCGACGCCAAGTCTCGAATTTAACGCAGCGTGAAAAACAGGCTCGGGATTTGGTAAACTCTCTGAAAAATCAACTTATTAAACGGCCTGTGGTTTCGGTAAAAACAGAACTAAATGCCAGAACTAAAAACGAACAATTGCAAAAAAGACTGCAGCAACTCGAATTCGAATTAGACGATGCACGGAAAGAGATCAAGCGGCAAGGAAATCTTTTAGAAGCAAAACGAACTAAGAGTGCAACAGATCTGGCGCTGTGGGATAAACAAAAACGTTGGCAACAAATTGCCGAAAAACTAAAAGCAAAACTTACCGAAACTGAAACGAGTTTGGAAAAAACCAAAATTATGTTAGCGTCCGCAAAGACTACAATAAATCGTTTCGAGAAGGAAAAACAAGCGGCTGAATTGCGGTTACGAGGTAAGTTAGCAACATAATTTGGGTTTAAACTTCTCGGTATTAAAGTAAAAAAACGCTCCTAGGAACTATCCCAAACAAATGCTGTCGCACTCCATCCTGTCCCAATTTATTACTAACAAAATACACGCCATCCGAAACGCCCGACACATATACAACGGGTAGTGAGTGCAATAGCCCAGTTCATAAAGGACATATGGGTGTAAATAGCTTTCATCATGTTGAGATCAACGATTCCAATACAGGGATTATAAATGCTTTTAAAGCTCGCATTGAATCACAGCAAAGACGAATTGTGGCGCTCGAGCTTGAAGGCAAAGGATCAAACGTTTTAACAACTGAGTTGGAAAAAACTCAAGAAAAACAAGCATCACTTGAAGCACAAAATATTCGATTAGAAGCGAAAAATCTACAACTACAGTTAGATATTGATTTATTGCGGCATGGAGATGAAAAGGATCGACTACACAAACGAATAAAATATCTCGAAGAGTAAGTCTCCTATAATTACTATGTTTATAATCAATCCCAAAATGTTTGGGTCGAACTGCAATTTGTTTCGCGCATAAACGCGGTACTTAATTTTCATTGGCAGAAGAAGTGGTTTTTATTTTCCAAATCTAGACTCTTCTCCTGACAAGTTCAGCTCTGTTAATATTTAATTATTTTTTTTTATATACGTCCTGTTAGTTATGTCTTAGCACTGAAAGAAGAACTTGCAGAAGCCGAAGCTCGTAGAGAATTATCCAACGCAGATCGGAAATTTGTTTCAAACTCTGTTACGCATCCAGAGCAGACTATTTTATCGCTACGTAGAATAGTGGAAAGATTACGAGTGGAGAATAAAAATTTAAAAGAAGGTCGAGCATGTTTTGAGATCAGGCATGATTCAAAAGTAAGAATAAAAGTATAGTCAAGAATTCAAATTGATTTAATGTGTATTATTGCAGGCTGGTGGAGACCTGGCGCATGAACTACAGAACATTAAAGAGAAATTATTACAAAAGACCCAACTGTTAGAGAAAGCAAAAATTTTATTGACTCGCGCTGCAGCTAAAGAAAAAAATCTCAAAGAACAGGTAATTTACTATTAGACTATGTCGGGGTATATTAAATTTTAAATGATTTATTCTAGCTAACTATTTGGAAACGAAAATGTTCTGAGTTGCAAAATGTACCAGTTATAGATGAAATAAGCGAGTAACTAAAATGCTGTTCTCCGCACCGTGAGTACGTACATGCTACATCGATAAAGTGAATTAAAATAAAACTACTACGAATTAAATTCTTTTATTCTTTAATCATTAATTCCTGTAACATCGACTGGAAATGTGCCAGTAGTAGCGCTAATCCAATCGAACCTTAAGCTTTAGGGCGAACGCAGAACCCTGACTATTATTCAGTCATGGAAATTTTTAATTGGATAGATTTGCGCCCACTCTTTTCTGCCCAACTGTATAGTCGGTGTTTATGCGCATACCATTCAAACTACTCGGCCGATAGTTAGCAGATATAGCTACAGCAGAAGCTTTAAGATAATTGGTATGGCCAGATTAAAAGTCGTTAGTCTGCTGGGCTCTTACTTTAGACTTAATTGCCGCTAAAAGTTGTTTTGTTTGTTACGCGGACAACCAATCGCTTTACATACTTAGTATTTGGGAGCCAAGTACCATCCTGTTGCAGTTATTTTATAACATTTTTAATTCAATTCTTTACACAGAAACTACTGTTTCAGCTGTATTACATTCTTATTATTTTCTTTTATTTCTAAAGGATAACTTAAAATTAACAGAATTTGTTTCGCTGTGTAACTCCGATCTAGGAGATAATAAAGAGCAGGTGTAAAATTGCTTTACAAAATGGATCGATTCTTTCACCATTAAAATTATATTTTCCTAATTTTTTTTTAATTTTGGGCTTGTTCAGTTTGGCATTGATTTTTAGAAGAAATTTTTCGCTAAACGTCTTTTGCTTCCCGATAATTTCAAATTAAACAGATTTTTCCTGTCATAATTTAGACGCGAATGCTGTTTGTTTTCTTATTGTATTATTCTACGAACCTTAAACCGCCATTGATAGAGCAGATAGAAATTCCGGAGAATAGTTCCGGACCAGTTAGGCTGAAAATTGATTCACTAGTTCATTAAAAGGCACCCAATGCAGCAACTGTTTTTTGAACTAAGATTGTTTCACACATATTTCAACTCCATATCCTCGGTGTAATACAAATCCATACATTGGTGTACAGCATCAACTTTTCGGATTTTCCGCAATACCCGAAATACAATAATCTTATTATGAATTAATGAATTCAATTTTTTTTATTAGCAAATGTGCGGTCTATATTCTCAAAGTTAACGAAAGAAATAATAAAAAACAATTCTGTAATATTAACTAGTAAAATAAAATGTTTCAAACATATTTTTTATTTGAAGCATAAATCAAAAGCATTGTAAAGCCGCAGTAATTTTATGTTGTTTTGAGGGAAGTTGGAACCTGTGGCAATCCAAATTCATCATACTTTATATCATCCTTGAAAGATAAAAACTCAATAATATTTTTTTTTATGTAATACGTCCGATAAAACAGAATTACCTTTGACTTAATACTGTCAAGACCCGGCTCCTTATCCGGAGCGGCTGGTGCTTTTACAACATCGTCCAAGTAGCTCGTATCGTCATCTAAAGCAATTTCATCGCCAAGTGCATCTAATTCAGCGTTCAATTCGTCGTCGTCGAGCTCTGGCATGCCGTATGTGCGACCAAGCGATTCTTGCACTTCGTCAGCTTGCTCGAGCATATCGGCCATATCGTCGTGAATGTCCTGTTCGTTTTGTTTTAGATAACTTCGGTTTTTTTTATAGAGAAAACTAAATTACCTCAATGCTATCAATATTGATATTCTTGAATTCTTTTTTCATCTGAGAAACACCATCCTTCATTGCAACGACTGTGCTTTGTGTGTCCTTCAGAGTTTGAGCGGCATAGTTCGCTTGTTCCATGTTGAATGATTGATTTCTAAGGCTCTCTGCTTGCTGTTCGTACCTAAAATATATTTTTTTAGAATTGAGGAGTGTTTTTTAGGCGTTAAAAGACAAGATAGAACTTTTGATAGAAGTAGCTGTGTAGTCAGCGTGGACTATAATTTACATTCGAATTCAGTATACTTCGGTAAATGATCTTAGAATGTTTTACGCTTGAATAACGCTGGTGAATGCGTCAGTATAGTCAAAGAGCGCATTACCGTTAGTGGTGTACGTTATAGAATATTGATCAATGATCATGACATCAATCTGAAAGAGATGTTAATCTAGCAGGATAGTGGGACGTGCCCCACTGCTAAGACATTAAATTATTCCCAGAAATGGATCTGTAAATTGGGTTCAAATATCGTGTGGCCGCCCTACCGCCTTTGGAATATTTTCCTTGGGACATATTACGCTTCTAGTTTATGCTAATACATTTGAACATTTCTGGATCCGCTAATCCACGTACGTTTCCAAACGTTTGAATTAACGCCCGTTTCATCTGAAAAAGTTTGCATTCGTTGCTTCGAGATATGACGAGCGATAAACGTTAATCTCAAATCCAACAGCAAACGAAGTTGATAAGCTAGTGCGCGATTTTTCTTTAATAATGGCTGGCTTAATCCCGTGCCTGGGTAGACTACTCAACTTGAGGAACTGGACGGACAGTTTCTGAGCTCAACTAGAATTTTTTTTTTTTTGTTACAGCCAACAGTTTAGAGGATGCACTCTTAAATGGAATTTTACTGTAAATTCAACCCGAAATTTTTATCATATTTTTATTCTTTTATTTCAACTTACGTACAAATTTCAAAAATTCTTTAGCTGGGTTCGTCTGTGGAAAATCGAACTGAAAGATTAAGGGGGAGGGAGCAATTACTGCGCTCGATAAGGCGGTTTACATGTAAATCTTCTTATCTTCCAGATGGAACTGCAGTCTGTGGATGCATAATCTCGCAGGCCGAACTGATCGACTTATCTGTAAAACCCTTCAGAGACTTGGTTTTTTATCCGTTACAAGACGAAAATGAAATTTTGCGTGAATTGAAATACGGTGGAGTCAGTCGCAGCGAAAGAGTACGGTGTGACTTATTCAACAATTTAATTAAATCAAGCGAAAGTGCAAACAGATTTTTTTTCGAACGCGAACTTTCCTGGTAGTTTATGAGAAAATCGGAAGTTTTCCGCGTTGTATATTTTCCATTCAACGTTATTCGGATCAAATGCTAGACGATATATTCGACTTTTCTTTGGAATCAAAAATATATGGCGTGTAAATTGATAGACTGCTTTATACGGAGGAAATATCACGGGATTCCTTAGTGCCACTCGGTACGGTACCTCTTGGTCAGGCGGGTAGCGTGAATCGTAGGGCTAGCGCAACGATACAATCGCCAAATTTCGCACAACTTTTTGATTACTTTCTGGAATTTAGCAA
This sequence comes from Beris morrisii, assembly GCA_951812415.1. Lineage (NCBI taxonomy): Eukaryota > Metazoa > Arthropoda > Insecta > Diptera > Stratiomyidae > Beris > Beris morrisii. The sequence continues at coordinate 31,938,391 of OX638310.1, forward strand.
TCGAAATTTAATTCCTGAATGAAAACTACGTTTTTATGTTTCAAGAATATTATGAATATCATGATCGTGTTATTGCGCTAGCCATACGAAGATTCACGCTTCGCGTCTGCTTTTGGTGTCACCCTCATGTCTTTGCTGCTTGTTATTTCTAAGAGTATACCGCAATTTCACAGATATTCGAACCTTTACTCAATTTGTCGGATTGGTTGAATATGTCTAGTTCGTTCCTAGTTTCCGACCCCAGGGATATGCACCTAAAATGAGCAACTAGATCATGTAACATAGCATTTTCCTTATGGGAAAATTTAAGAGTCTCCTAGTGTTACTGTACGGAGCTTGCCTTCATTATTTAGTTTTGAATCTAGTGTTTTTGAGTACCATGAATCGAAACCAGTCTCTTGGCTACAGGGTGTCGCATGAAATGTGTGACCCCCGATGCCGTCCACACCCATCTGGTTTATACTAAGTATGTAAAGCAAAACTTAGATCAGCTTTCAAGCGACTCCGCTCATCGGATAGGTATCTTATCAGAGTTTTATATTAATCACACTTTACGGAACCCTACCCCGAGTCGGTTTTACTCACATTTTCTTCTGCTTAAGAACTCGCATTGCCTTCTGTTTAACAGCATTTTTCGAAGGCCCTTCGCGCATTTTCGCCAATTGTTCTTTGTATTTGCGCAGCTCATTATCCAATTTGTTTACCTTTTCTTCGATATTACCCGCCCGTGCGTCCACCTAAAACAAAATTCAATTCGAAATTAGTTGGAACATGAATTTTGCATTGCTTGTCCCGTTCGCAACTTACCCCCGCAATACAGTCGCTGATACTCGGGCCAGGAGTTTTAGGTTTTGATTTACCAAATAAACGGTTCATGGCGAAGAATTTCGGAATAAACACAACGTGAAAAGGTTTTTAATAACTTCTCCGAAACGACAAAAGACAAGACGCGATGACTAATTTGGTTCTTTCTCGTTCGACTTTGACAGTAGTATCTGCGCAAAACGTCACAACAATTAATTTTTTTTTTATAGGATGGAAAATGAAAAATGTCATCCGAGACGCAAACCGAAATTTCCAATGTAAAAAATTTTATACGATATTTTGAAATTTCTTAAATGTTGTGAAATATTCCGTGAAGGCGAACTAAACAAAGACGAATAATATTCTTATTGATAATGTTCTACATGTAGCTGAATAATTACGTGCGGTTTTGCGTAAAAAACCGATACAAAGTAGCTGTACTAAGAATTTCGCGGTGCACTGTCTCGCATCCACCTACGTTTCTTGTCCCTTTATATCGTAGCACTCTCTACACGATGACGTCAAGGAAAAAGTTTTCATTCAACAAAAACAGCTGCTCAGCGAAATGTCAAATCATTTTTTTCTCGGCCATTGCGACGGTACAACGTCGCTTTTTCAAGCAAAAGTAAATTTTCTCGGTATCGAATCGTGATAAATGTTCGCATTAATTAGCTATTTGTTCTCGGAATGCTGAAGTGCCCTTGCTTCGGCGGTGACTTTCTGCAACGAGCACGAAGTGAAAGTACTTCGATTGCGAAGGTTAGTGACTGATTTGTTCTGCGATAAGTTTCCGGTGTCTACGAGGGTCTCAGACCGACATCTGACCTGGTGGCAGAACAAATTTGAATTTGGAGTCGGTGTAATCAATTCTTACATAAAGCGGAAAGAGCCATAAATAAATCAATTGTCTTTGTGATTTATGCAGTAGAACAGGAAAAAAGTATAAATAATAGCGTGAATAAAGGAAACGCGACAGAAGTCGCAGCAAACGCCTCCGCACATTATGTCAACATCGGGTGTCCTTCCTGCGAAACTTGTTGCCGTTGTTGCGCCGAACATCGCCCGCCATCCGTACAGTGTCGTGTCTCGTGTCGTGGTGTTTTCAGTGCTGCAAAATAAATTGAAGAATTGAACGCAATAATTGAAACGAGTGAATTGAGTGACTCAAAGCGGTACGAACGTGTTTACAAATTAAACGGAAAGATGCAAAGTCTGCAAATAAATTTCACGGTGCGAGTTATTCTCTGCGAAGAAAGTGGTTGAGTGCTAAGTTTGTGAGTTGAGAAAATCGATCAAATTAAAAGTATAAAGTGCGGCTCATCCGCACCGACAATCACGAAATGGAGTCCTTCGGCAATTCGTCCGATTCCGATCCTGAAGTACCGCCCATTTCAATGGACAAACTCTACCCGGCCTTGGTACAGTGTTTCGGAATTATAATTTGCGGGTATGTACTATAATGCACATATGTTTCGATTCCCATCATTTAGCATGTTGCTGGTAGCAAAAGAAAATAATAGTGCGAGCAAAAAATCGGAATTCTGTTCAGCGTCAATGTCGCTTTTTGTTGTTAAGCGAAAAACAATCAAGTGCTGAACAGACATGACTAGGCTACGTGTAAGAATTATCAATTTTTTTTTATGTATATCTCCTTCTAATCAAAGGTTGCCCACGCAATTTTATCATTCCTGGCTCACCATCACTCGCACGGTTCAAAAAGAAAGACCGCTTGTTGGTGATCTCGTGTTAATCAGGTTCAGTTTTTAGTGCAGTCAAATTGGATCTTAATTGCGATTGATTTCGGGAAGTCGAAATTTTATTACTAAAAGATGCTAATTTAGTTGTATTTCAACTTATTTTATGTCTCTTAAAAAAAATCTACGAATGATTTTTTTCCTATTCTGGCATGGAGTTTGGAGTCTAGTTTTCGAATGAATCACGTGGTTCCATAAATTTAGTTTTAATCGCAATCGGAACCAGATACCGGAAATCAATTCATTTTTTACAGGTTTTTTTTTTTGATTCTCTCTGCTGTTGTCGCGATATCGTCTACCGCTGAGATTAAGTGTAGTCAAGTTGTCTGGTTTGAATGGTTTTTGAGTCGATATTTCGTTTCGACTTTCATAAGCCGATGGATGGTTAAGGTTGCTCTGGGGCGAAGACAGATTTTGTACATGGCAGTACTTCGTGAAGGCGATGCAGAAGGGTGGTATATTGACCAGAAAGAAATGTGGTTTTTGAATTAATCCCTTCATGCAAAATGAGTACTCCTTCTCAGCTAAAAAAGTCGGAGACAGTACAGCTGAAAACAACACAACCTCTCAACTCAAAAAAATCTTATTTTGGGCAGAATTTCTCAGCTAAAAGACTGGAGACAATATTGTCACTCAGTTCACTGAGCTTGAAATATAATTACCATATTATTCTACACATGATTCATGATTCATGAATGTATGACATTGGGCTCAATATCTAATTATCTACCTTAACGAACTGGGCTTCACTAAAGTTTCTAGTTTAAGTCAAGTATCCTCCAAATTAATACATCACTAAGGGGCCGTACACATACTACGTCACTCGAATTTTGACTCTTTTTGAACCCCCCCTCCCCCATTGTCACAATTTGTCGCAAAATGTCATCCCCTCCCCTCCGTTGTGACGTCACAAGGTTTAGTATGTTTCAAAAATAAACGCACGAAATAGAGCTAATATTCATCTGATTTATTAAAAATAAATGAAAAATAAAATATTCATATACCAGGTATGCAATATGAAACCGGAATTTTTATATGAAAAATAGACGTTTATTCTACAAAAGTGTTACAAAATATTTTATTCGAAGTATTGCCCATCGCTAGCTATACATTTTGCCCATCTCTCTGACAAGTTATGTATGCCACGCCAAAAAAAAATTTGTTGTTTTGAGGCAAACCAATCATCGAGCCATTTTTGGACATTTTCGTACGACGTGAAGCGCTGCTCACTAAGTGCGTGTCCCATCGATGCAAAAAAGTGAAAATCAGAAGGAGCCAAGTCTGGTGAGTAAGCCGCATGCGGAAGTATTTCCCACTGACAAGCCTTAATCGTTTCCTTCACCGGTCATGCCGTGTGTGATGGTGCATTATCATTCAGCAAAATTACTTTGTGTTGCCTCTTTCCATATTCTGGCCGTTTTTCAAGCAAAGTTTGCTGCAGATCGAGCATTTGTTGTCGGTAGCGTTCTGTATTAACGGTTTCGCCAGGTTTCAGCAGCTCGTAATAGATCACGCCCTTCTGATCCCACCAAACACAGAGCATTGTCTTCCGTCCATAGCGATTTGGTTTTGCAGTCGATGTCGATGGTTCGCCTGGAGATACCCACGATTTTTTCCGCTTCGGATTCTCAAAATAAATCCACTTTTCATCGCCAGTCCCAATTTGATGGAGAAATTACTTTCTTTGGTATCTGGCGAGCAAAATTTCGCAAGTGGTTTTTCGGTTTTCCTGCTGTCTTGCATTGAGTTCATGTGGAACCCATTTCCCCATCTTCTGGACCTTTCCCATGGCTCTCAAACGTATGGACATGGCTTGGTGGGTAACATTTAACTCATCTGCGAGTTGTTGTTGAGTTTGGGTGTCATCCGCATCCAACAATGCCTGCAATTCGCTGTCTTCAAACTTTTTCGGTGGTTTTCCACGTTCCTTTTTTCCGATGTCGAAATCACCACTCTTAAATTTTTTGAACCACTCAAAGCACTGTGATTTCCCAAGTGCATGATCCCCGTAAGCTTCAACAAGCATTCGATGCGATTCTGCAGCCGTTTTTTTAAATCAATGCTGTCCGCATATCGTCGTTCCCAGGCACAAAAGTTGACATGTTCAACGCTCGTCAAAACTACACTGTTGTATGAAACCGGTATTGCTGGGTATTTTATATCTTTATCAGATATCCAAACAACATAATGGCGTCCATGGTTCGGTTTGACAGTTACTACTTTGACAGCTAGAGCCATCTATGAGTGAATTCCGGTTTCATATTTGCATACCTGGTATAATAGGTGAGTGTTTTTGCGCACTTATCCAGATCAGAGCAGGTTAGAAAATTTATATACAAAATAACAACATTGCTGTTTTTATGACTTTTTTTATAATTTTTTCCATAGATTGGTTTGTCGTTACTCGCGATTGCGATAAAGAAAAGTTTCGTTTCGATTTTGTTACGTCACATCTATCATATCCCCCATTCCCCTATGTCACACTTTGTCACATTTTTGCAACCACCCCTCTACCCCTTTTCGTGTGACGTAGTATGTGCACGGTCCCTAACCCCTTTTCACACGAACCGAAATGCACTACATTTTGTACCACATATTTATGAAGCTTTGAATGGTTTGAAGCGCCCTTAAGAATTCCAAGGATTGACTTTAGGCTATGGAATGCTTAGTCAGATTCAAGGGCTTCCGTACAACATTTTGTAGTGAGGGTCAAAGCTATGGCTATTCCAATAGTCATCTTCGAAAACGTCCAGTTATAACATTGTATGACATCAGGCATAGAAGAAAAGTCCTGACCCAATTATTTTTGATTGGTGTCTTGGCTGCATAACTGGCCTATTCTTACGACAGCTGACGAAGTAAACATGAGAGTATATTTTATAACATTTTTTGGGCATGTTGTAGTTAGTAAAATTTAAGTTTTACTACTGTAAATATTTTAAATTTGATTTGTAATTTTTGCTCTGCAAATGCAACGCTTATTAGCATATATATGTATATGTTATTTCCATTTTGACTGGGCATGAAGTAAGAAACAGACTTTTTGGACGGGATAGCTGAGTTTTTTCTAAATTATTATAATAGCAATTACGCAGACGAAGCTGACTATTGGGACAAGAGGGAAAATTTTACGGTTGTGGAACACAGAATTTAATGTAAGTATCAGACGCATTTCTTGAGATCGCAACAATTTTACAAAACTCAAAATATCTGCCTTGTGGCAGTTTCGTAATGTTTTCCACTTTCTTCGAAAAATGTATGAATATGAACTAAATTTAAAAGCATTTATTTGTTGTGATTAGAGTGTTAATTTACTAGCACGAAACTTACAGTAGCGAAATTACAAAACAAAACAAATAAATTTCAGTGAAGCTGAATGAAATAAAATAGTGTAGAAAAATCATATATTTCTACTTACGAATTTTTTGGTTGTTTTTCGTCGTCAGAGGAGTTTTTTGTGCGAAATACCAACACAAAAGCCCCGACTGGATCGATCGCTGCCCTGGCTACGGCCATTGAGAGCATGACAATTGAAAAAGATTCACTGCAGAAGTCAGTTTAAAACTGTGTTGGACTGCTGTTTTGTCATCATCGGATTCCATTGACTCCTCAAAGGGTTTATCATGCCAACTATTTTTCAGATTGGTGGATTCTGTGTGGGGCTAACTGCTTCTTCTTGCCACCCTTCCAATGAGCGCTCTTGGTCAGATTCACATGTTTCCAATCTAAGGGAAAAAGTTTAACGTTAAAAATTTGGTCAATTACTCCTACGTCCGAAGTGATGGTTAAAACTCGTGATGCAGCCACGTTTTTGCACATAGTCGCAAGAGACGTGTTGTAGATAGTGAGTGTTGATTAGTGCTCGTACTCGTATCAATTAGGTATGTGACTTGATGGGAAGCCGTGTTTATCACTTCCCTGTGTCTCACGACTAAATGTAAATCGTATCTCAAAAACTCAGTCGAACTCAGCCTGCCATCCGATTGAGTAAATCTCATGCGATTTATTCCACCTCCGGTCTTGTTCAGGATCCGTCCACTGTATTCACAGAAAATTTTCATTGGTGATGTGGTTTCGCAAAATCTATGTTCATCATAGCCCTCATAGAGGTGCATTTTATTTTCAAGTCTATATGTTAAAATCCCAAAACTTAGCTTTCGCAAATCGTTCCTTTTTTCATATATGAAACAAACATTGAAATAAGTTTGATATATCTTTCAAGATATTAGCCAAGTTAAGCCTATTGGTTCGATATATAATAATAATGTTGTCGAAGAATATATTGTTGTGTTGTGTACCCTGGCGATCCGAACATTTATCAGTGACAATAAAAATTTCACCTTCGAATTAGAAAAGCGTAGAAAGTTTTGCATACTTATACTTCTACACACTTCTCAAATATTCCACACACACAAACGAATATGCTGAAAATGTCACGGTTCAACGCATGCAGTACTTAAGCGCTGCAGAGCTTGTATACTTATGGATGAAGATGCATTCATTTGGTGCCTGCCTAGCTCCATCTTTTGCTGCTTCGTTCTTCTGTGGCAAGACCTTTCTTTAGGAGGATCGGCTTTTTTTACTGCATATTTTTTTGTTGTGGATCATTAGCGATAAGCTAACAATTTATTTTCGCATTAAAACCTGTGAGTGAAAATAGAAGTTAATTTTTGCAAGCTGTAGATGAAGCAAATTGGGTTCGATAATTCTTTATTAATCCGTTAACTTTTTGAGATCCTTCAGCTCTTTACGGCAAAAACAAATCTGTTCAAATAAGAACATACTTGATTTGGCAAAGTCATATCACACTGCAACATTACTCATGTTTTTTATTTTCAATAACGGACAGGTTGATTTTATTATTTTTTGTAAATTTGAAAGAAGAAATGTCTAAATTTAGACGCGTGAATTCTTTTCCCATAATCTTAAATTTTTACACAATATGGGAGAACTCACACGATCTGCTCTAAGTTTGCTCTGTGCTTTGCACTGTAGAACTGCAAGAGGTTAATGTAAATGATACCTGCACTACATAGAGGATGTAATAGAAAAATTCCTCCAAAAATGTTTGACCGGTTTTGTAGCCGCCAATGGATTCGATATATTAGGCACATTTAGTAAATTTTATCACAACTTTTAAATATATAATTTGGTCTGATTTTATTTACAGAGCTTTACCAAACCGCAATACCTTTAAACTAATATATATATAAACCTGTAATTTTAGTAACTTGATTTGGAGCACTGTCTAGTAATGTTCAAGTAACCGGCTAATTATAATGAATAAATAAAATACAAAAGAAATCAATAAATAAATTAAACCCAAGATTCAAGAAGACAAATTGCACCTATTGTCGTTAAGTACCTGGTGCGTGTAATTGAATTCTATAAAAGACAACAAAAAATCCATTATTCTACTTACGACGATTATTTATTATAGTTCGCAGTTTGCGATTTAACGAGTCTACCTCCTACACTTTTAGATTAAACGGGTCGATAAATGAAATGTGTGGTTGACTGAGAAAGTTTGCAAGTACGTCAATAAAGGACGTCATCGAAAGACAAATTTTATGCAACTACATCATACACATATACTGCCTTGAACTTTCATATATTTCAAATCTAATGACTAGGTTGGTCTTTGCTAACCGCTTTAACATATAGAGCACGATATGAATTTATTATACCCATACTTTTGATATAAGTGATATAATCGTGAGAAGCATGTTCATAGAGAGGGATTTGGGACAAACCCTTCACTAGAGCGGTTCATATTGTTCTAGCAAGGCTACTCCAGACAACTTTCACAACAATAGATCTGGCACAGTACCAGAATTCACCCCTTTCGGCATAACATAGTTAGCTACTTTTTACAAGAGTGGAAACTGGAACGTTTTATTGAACGAGTTGAGGGAAAGGAATGCTAGAAAGACTTAGAGAATATAGCGATACCATCGATGAAAACTGATAAGCTACTAATCAGCAAACATAATTATCGATAATCTTCTATCGGTTACAAGAGATAGTAAAGATAATCAGGAGTGTTAATTAATCTCGTGTGTGTAATTGTGAGAACATTCTTTAAAACTGGAATTTTTTTAAAAAAAAATTTTGTTCTTTGTACTTTGTGGAAACAAGCAAGAATTTAACCAGTTAACTCCACTCTGTAGTATTAATCACGGTTAATCTTTCAGTTAAAACATCACTTCCGAAAAAAAACTCTTTTATAGTTTGTATCGATGTACATGCGTGTACATCGATGTACATGCGTGTGTTCCTTCAATATTGCCGTATCTTTCACTTCTCGTCAATGATATCAAATAGTTAACTACTAAATTACACTAGGGCATACTCGTTATGGCTACGAAATTAAACTTTAGGAGCAAGTAAGCAGCGCATTCTTGTGGGAAAAGCTTGTCACGCATAACACCAACTAAAACTTTCCAAACGCTGGATGGCGCGTGTAAAATTTTTATTTTCATTTCTCGAGAGCCTCTAACGATAACAGAAACGCTAAGCTAAGAATCTGTATAGAGCCACTATGGAGGCACCCTTTAAAAAATTTGATGGATGGTTAAGGTGTGTTTTGTATCTTAACGGCTTATGCTAAAAAGTTGAAACTTGGTATGTATAAGTAGATGTAAGGTAGGAAAGTAACTTATGGAAAAAATCATATTTGCATTGGTATACCGAGGTGAGGCAAAAAAATTGTTCGTTGAAAGGGGTTGTATATACATTTTCACGATTGAGAAAATATACCAAATTCTTACAACTATTTTTACTGTCATTGAACGCATTTTATGAGCATTAAATTTATTTTTCAATCATTTCTCCCTTTAAGCAATTTATTAACGATAAAAATTGTCCAAGAAAGCGTTATTATCAGCTACATTCCTCGTGTGTACATAGTAAAGTTCTTGTTTGCTATAATCCAACTGATAATTTGTTAAATACATTTATGTGGTGGCTGTGAATCATTTTGCTTACTCGCAACACCGGAAAAATGTTCATGCATACTTCAATCATTTTATATTGTAAATTTCCGTAGTTGTCTCCATAAAATAATTAAGAAAACCAACAGAAGTCATAATATGGTCGCCAATAAATTGTCAATTGTAAGATACCTACCCTCAAATAATAAACTGTTAAATAAAAAAAATAAATATAAAGCAAATGTTTAATAGTTGTTTGATAGTAGAATATCAACTTAAAAAAAATGTACTCAAACATCACATGAAAATAAATTTTATTAAGCATCAATAAAGAGTCTAGCTTTCAGCTACTCGTATGGCTGTCTCATTGTTATCAATAAATATAATTTAAATGAATTTTATTGTCCTGCAGGATTTTGGAAATGTGTCTTACATAGACTAATCTGATATTCCAGAAAATAAAGTATACTATGTATCCGATGTACATTTCTACTATCACGAACTATGATTATCTGTAGTAACAGACAAACCATAAATTTACTTACAATATGGAGTACAATTCTATCTTATGCAGACTTAAACAAAGTAATTCAGAACTTTTTCTTTAAATTCCTTATACTTTGCAGATAATTATGTATGTACATATGTACCTAGATAATGTACAAAGAAACATGTGCGTGATTCCAAGGTCTGGGCTTTTTGCAAAAGGTTTTTTCTATATCAACCTTATGCGTGCATCTAAAGTTATTGTTTAGTAATGTACCCACTCTGTATAAATAACTCCGCTATTATTTTTAAATTTATTTCACTTTCAAAACTGTACATTAGTCATATTCATAAAAAAAAAATATTTGAAATTTTAAATTTTTACGGATACCGAATTGGCCTTAGGAAGTCAATCTTTAATACAGTAGTGTATAGAAAATTAAACCCACTAATTTTTCAGTATAAAATATTTATAATACGAATAAATTAGTAATTATCATTATTATCGTTGTAATTTGTGTAGCTCGTTGACTCGTTCCTTTATATTATAAAATCTGAGAATAAAAATCTATACATCTTTGAATAATGTATAATTTAAAGCTATTATAGCTATTATAATTGTTGTATAGTCGTTATTCATTACAATATAAAGAATAAAAAAATGCACAATCAATGGAATAAATACTATTCTATGACTTTCAACCCAGTAAACGAAAAATATCGCAATTGAATTACTAACGATTCACCACGGTGAAAGATATTATGTTCATCAGATTAACTGTACGCGCATCAATAGTCTGTGGGACTATGACTCACAACACGCCTTTTGTGACTAAGGTATGTTAAAAATAGGTACCCTAATCATTCACCTAATTCGAATTCATCTGACTACAAAATCGATTCTCCAGCTCTACATAATACACATTCATTCATGAATCTTTAACATGATTTAGAAATGATTTTCTTATAGTGTTCACCAATGTGAGTATATAGCGCCTTATGCACCTTCGCTTTTGTGCAGATTGGGTGGATCATTTTTTAATCATAACGACGATAAGTAGATGTTCATTATGTACAGCTAGTAGATTAGAGAAATTTTATTGAAAATATTGAAAAATTCCTACCCCAGCTCTACATAAATAGTTCCTGTACATATAGTAGGGACGCGTATTGTTAACAGTTGCTCGCAGTAACTATTTTCATTTAATTTTTTTGTTATATTAAAAAATTACAAAGTAAAATCAATCCATGGAAACGAAGAAAACTAGGACAGTTAAATGGAGTATAGCAATTTTTACATTACTATCCTACTCTGCTCTGCATAAAAGTGTAAAACACATCCTATATTCGTTGTACGATTTTAAAAACTATAATCTATCAATCAATTACAAAGTTCGTTTGAGAACCACTGAGTTATTACTGTAAATCTCAATTTTGGTGTACCTACTATTTAAAATGGCATTCAATTTTCAAGTTAAAAATTAAATTTCCATATGTAGAGCGATTTTTTGTTGGATATATGGACTGGACATATGTATATAAGTCAAGGTGATGGTTAATCGACCATAATTTATTGTATTTTCTTTACTTAGACAGTTTTATATGCTTAATATTTTCGGAAATAAATAAACTTATTACCGTATTTGGTTTTATTGTTATTGTTTCTCGAGTACTTACGTAATAATGCAAAACTTATACACATGTAAGATATAATTAATCAAAAAATTATTCTCGAAAGAAGTTCGAAGGTTGCCATGCGAAATGGAGGCATATCTTATGGTGCGACAGACCAAATCATGACTTGTTTCTTTATATAACATTACGTTCGTCCCTTCATGGACATAGTGGTTTTTTTCCGGGGATATTGTTGTTCGCCTATCGTCAAAATTTTCACCGGTTATGGAGCGGGAAGGAAAATCGGAATGGATTTTTTTAAGTAGATCTTGTTTAAAAGTAAGGAAAACTGGGTAAAATGAAAAACATTGAACAATGCCATGAGTGGAAATCGATGACATACGGGAGGATTGACTAAACATGCTCACACTATGTTCCTAATTCCGCAATGAATGGCTATTGATGCTCGGAACTATATTTAATAATTGAGAAATAATTTTAAATCTTTGAGCGTAATCATGGCAAGCATTGGAATTTAATATTTATGTACTAGTACACCAAAATGTATTTAAAATTCTATCTTCGGCTGACTTACTGGTTCACCTAAGCAAAGTTGTTTCCTAAAATCATTGCGAAAAAATTACTGCTTCAAACTAAATCAGTGGGATCCTTGACAACTTCCTTCAACTTGCATGCCCTAATTAACTATCCCGATAGCATAAATTTATCATGGAATTAATAACAACTATTTTTTTTCATTAAATAAAACATCGCAAAATACCTCAGAAAGCAAGTTTTATGAGCTGGTCAAATATTTACTTTTCACGCCGCAAAAGAGCAAAAGCAAAATATTCACACTATGCATTTAGTTTCGATATATTTACGGCGTATAAATATTGTTTACAATTTACGCCATAAATTCGGATTCGTTTAAGTAATAATAAGAAAAAAACGAAACGTTGCTAAATTCATTTATTTCTTTGTCCGTTTCAACCTGTCCCGGTTTCCCCTATAGAGCAAAATTTCAACTTTCTACAACTAGCCGTTATGTGAAAAATTTAAAGTTCTTGCGATATTCTCCGTGAAAATCAAAGCTACAATTTTCTTGCATTTATTTCATACAAATCTACCAGTTTGACTTAATGTTTGCTCAGATACCTGAACCTTTGGAGCTGAAACCTTTCTTCATCTCGTCATTCTTACTTTATCATAACACAGTTTCTGGGCGATTTTACGTAATAATGAATGCAGGCATTAATATTATATAATAATTCTTGATGTTGAGAGATAGTCGGCGTCTTTATGGTTACGTTTTGCCGATTCCCTCTTACACAGAAATTATTGTTGTGGGTATTAAATTTTTTATAGCTTCCCCAAAATTATTCATCATTTTATTCTCTCATGAAATAATTTAACGTGTTGGTTCGCGTTTAACCGGTTTTTAATCGATATTTATTAATAAAATTGGATAGTAAATTAAATCCATTGATTATTTTAAATTATACACAGGAAAGCACTGATTTATAAGTTTTATCAAGAAAAAAAACTACTTAGGCAAATTACAAATATTTTTATCACTATTAATGCAATAGTAATATACAGGTTGATTCAGAGTCAATTGGGGGAAAACATTTCTAGAGAGTTAACTATTTAAAAATTATTAACACCTACTAGTACACTGACTGTACACTTTTGTGTATTAAAGGCTAACCACTTAAATCCAGTTCGGTATCCTTAGAAAAAACTAGGTCCCAAATGGCCCGTTGAAAATCTTGTTTATGGTTGTAGAGAGTGATGCTTTCATTCATATACCTCGTTCACGTGGTCAACGACGTACCGCTACGTAGCACTTCGTAGTACCACGTGAACACACGAAATTTTGCTACGGAGCGGTTTTTCTACAACGTAGCAAAACCGCGTAGTGTAGTGTAGTGGATTTGCTAATCCTTCCCACGAGAACACTTGCCGTTGCGCTCCGTATTACTTTTCGAGTGAATTGTCAAAAAACTGTGTTGACAGACAACTTTATTTGTTTGGATTTTCTCAACGATTCTAATACCAGTGCCTTTAATGACTCCATTTCGCTGAAAAATAAAAGAAGAAAGGTTATTTAAGAAATAAAACGACGAATGTAATTATTTTTTAATAAAATAAATACCAGTTGTGACAGCTGTCAATTAATAATCAAGAGTGCGAAACGTCAATTCACTTCACGTGAACACTCATATACCAACCGGATTTCATAATACGCTACACTACACTACGCTACCACGTGAACGAGGTAATAGTCTAAAATCGTACACAATATTTCTTCTCTTATCTTCACGAGCGAAAAGGACAAAGAATTCAGGCACCCGTGTCTGAATGGCGTTACTATCCCGCTCTCCACTAGAGTGAAAAAAAAGACTGATTTTGGTCTTGATTTTAGAAATCAATCTTTATCTTAAGTTGAACTCGAGGCTTACGATTGAGGAAGTATTAGGAAGGCATCGAATTCTTACTACGCCTGCCAGAAAATGATAGGAAAAAACTGGGGTCTTAACCCGAAGATAGTCCATTGGTTGTATACATCACGGTAGTACGTAAGATCTCTTCTCAAATACGGGTCACTATGATGGCAAAATTCTTGAAATCGTTTGCTGCGATACGCCTGTACTTACGATAACTCGAGAACGCGTTGAGCTATAAACTTTAAATTTTTCTATGATTTAGTTTAGAAAAAACTATTTTTTAAATGTTATAAGAATTGAGGCTGTTCGTTAAACATTTAAAAAATGATTGTAGCGTCTTCAGCACTTCTGCCCTATCCCGATTTTAACGACTTACCGGGTATTGACCCATCTCTCCTGTTGTCAAGATATGAAAAATACCTCAAGCTAAATATTGTGTGCGCCACTGGTGATACTTTATAAAATGTCTTTCATCTGTTTTAAACTTAAAAGCCTTTAATTTTGATGGGAGCGTTAATGTTTATGACACAAACTAAAGTAGAGGCTAGAAGAAGACAGCAAAATTTATACAGTAAATTGGTGTGGAAATGTTGGATAATCTACTTTTGTCATTTTATTATAACCATCTTCAGATTGGTGGAATGCAAGTGCCGGCTCTTGCCCGCTCTATGAGCGCCCTTGTTAGACCTAATTGATTCGATAAGCTCCAGAGAATAGTGTCACATAAAAACTTTAGGAATTCTTTGAGAATCAAGTCTATAGCTTGTTTGTAAACAGTCGATATAACTCCATCGTTTCCTTCTAGTCTATTGAGTATAATCCAAAAAAAATACATAAATTTAAACTGCAATTCAATTTATTGACCCATAATCCTGAAAGCCTCAAACTCCATACGGTTGATTAGAATAAGCCAGCAACTGCAACTCCAGCTCCTACAATTGGTGCAATCTCATCAGCATCATGGAGAACTTGATGTCCGACTTGGTCCTGAAATTTATTCCACAAAGAAGAATAGGTAATTCCAGTTAATTGAACATTAAGAGTAAGTGACTCAAAAAATACTTACAACTCCTTGCCAGAAACTTTTAGCCAAGACTTCTTGTTGTCCAACAATGAGGAGTACAGCCATGGCGACCAAAAGGATAATAGCGGAGAAGTTCATGTTGATTTGTAGTTTGTAGTATGGAACAAGTGAATACTGACAATGGGTAATTTCTGCACAGCTTATATAGGAAAACCAAACAGAGCAATCCTTCTCTACAGCTAATCTCTAATCTTTTTATTATTGTTTAAAAAAACATTTCAAAAATTCTGTACGTCTAGTTGACTTACTGACTGGTTTATCATTTTAATCGCAATCGTAGATTTTTTCAACCTAAGAGTATTTATGCAGCCAATCAATTTTTGATTGAAATCTGAAACATTCAAAATGTCATTATGATTGATTTTAAACAGTGTTTTTAATTGTGATTTTGATTTGATAACCAAAATGTATTTAATGTTATGCTTACACGTAATTAACTCGTGAGAAAATTTTACTATTGTTAATCAAACAGTAATTTCACAAAAAAAAATCTGAAGCGCAAATAAACCATTTAAGAAATGTGAAATAAGAAAACTAGAATTGGTTTAAACCTAATAAGGTATCAATTTTTTCATAATAAAATTTTTTGATATGTTTTACGGTGTCAGGTCATCACACGTACTTTTCGTCTGAGATAGAACCCTGCCTTGGCTAATACATATCAAAGAGAAATTGCATTGAGAGCATGCCAGACGAAAAACTTCCACTAAAAAGGACAGTTTAAAAAATGGGTTGAACTTTCTTGTTGGAAAACTGAGCTGTTTCATCCAGGTTTTATATTACGAAATATCAGGGAAAAATTACTTTAAAGTCACGTGCTATTACTTAAAATTAAAACAAAAAAATCTGCCAACAGTCTAGGTGAACTTTATTATTTTTTTTGGGTAGAAGTCCGGAATGCATTTTATGGTAAGATGCGGTGTAGGTTACTATTTGACTGACGGCTTAAAAAACCTTTGGAATTGGCATCCTGGTTATTCTTTAGGTTGTCAGTCGCATGGTAGGCCGCATCTCACCATAAAATGCGTTACGGCCTTCTACTCAAAAATAGTAAAGTTGAGCTTTTGGCAGATGTTTTTTGTTTTGTTTTGACCTCTAAGTCGTTTAAAATTGTTTTTTTATTTGAACTTTTAATACGACCCAGTCGGTCATAAGAGGCTGAGAAAGTCTACTCCTCAACTCGACTGGCATTGTTATTGTGCGCCATCTAGCCCTTCCAACCTAAGCCATATTGTCCTTCTAAGTAAGGGAGGAATGAGAAGGAAGGACCTCAACTTGGAACATCCATCCTACATTTTTTCTATTTTACAATTTGTTCAAAATTTACCCGAAAAAACCAACAAAAAAAAAATAAATAAAAGAATGAAGTAAAAATGAAAAAATAAATAGACCTAAAACGGACAAATGAAGACAACAAATAATGGACCGTACCGTCTGAATAAAAGTAAAAGAAAAAAAATTTAATCATGCAGCGGAAAACTCGGTATTTTAATTAAAAATTTTTCTTTTTGGTCTTTCAAATTTTTCTTTATATATTTTCCTTTTTAACAATGAATGCTTAATTTTTTTGCGGTAATTTGGGAAAAAATGCTAAAATAGAATTCCTCTCTTTTGGAACCATACTTACAAGAAATTGCGACGACAGTATAGTTTAGGCAGCGCGGGCTAGATGGCGCAGTCGAGTTGACAGGATGACAGGTAGTCTTTCTCGATCTCTCATGGCCGACTGGAAATCTTTAATTTTATAACCCTGGTATGTCGACGTGAAATTTTTGTTGTGCAGACCAAGGATTTATGGCCTGCAATGTAAACAACGTACCCTCTTCTCCTAAACAGCCGCAGCTAGCACGAAGCCAGCAAGCACGTCGCTTCAATTCACATTTTAGACACCAATTTGGACGTATGCAGAATTGTCTCATGCTCACTTTACCTTAACCTTCAGTTATTTTGACTTTTTAAAGTTGAAATAACCTTTCCAAGGCCTCCGTTCATGTTATATTATTGATATTATAAAATTTCTATGACGCTAAATGTTGCGCTACAATTATTGCTATTATGTATGTAACGCAAAATTTAATAATATTTTTCGAGAAAATAAGAAATGCCCAGGTACGAAGCGATGTCATAATTAACCGTGAAATTATCAGTTGTTAGATGCATAATACTCCGACATTTCTGCAATGTTCGCGGTACTCTACAGATGCCGTAATGTTCGAAACTCAATTCGATGAGTGCAATCGAACTCATTAAAGCCTAGTGGCAAATAACGCAACGCCATAGACGTATACATAAACCGTGATCTAGAAACATGGTAGAAGAAAGAGCTACCTATTATTAAATTGGAGATGCTTGTACAATGTACACCCTAATATTCAAATTTTCTTTTAGTTCTAGAATAGTTACAAGTGTACCTAGGAGAAAGTAGCTAATTTAGTTAGAGTTAAAAACATGGTGCTCGTACTGGACCGAAGAAAAGAAAAGAAGAGTTTCTAATTGGAGATGTTATGGTGAATTTTGGAACGACTCAGAAAAAAAAATTTCACTTGCTGATTATCCAAAGTTATCCTATCGACTCTGAACACGATCCAATCATTAGTTTCCTCGTAATATGGCGGAAGTAATCGTATTAACTATACGTTAATGAATATTATATTATTGCCTAATAATTTTAATTGCACCGCACGATTTTTTTTGCTAGGCAATTACTAAGAATTTCCGCATATGTCCATAGATTCTAGAATATCCGCCCCATTTTCATAATCTGATTGAATCCGTACAAAATTCATTACATAACTCTAATATCCTGCAGGTTGAGTAATTTACTAAATTATTTTAATATAATCATAGATTACATTTTCGCGCACGGAAATAATAAATTTATGTTCTTAGTTCGTATTCTCCTTCATAACCATTGTTTAACTATACATCTCATGTCATAATTCAAATTTTAAATAACTTAAGAAAAAATTATTGTCATCATGTAGTTTCCTATCACATGTTTTACGATATTTCCTACCATAGAATTTTGCGGATTGCTATATACTCGTAGGTTTAATTCAGGTAATTATACATCTATAAACGTGACCATAGGTCACATTCGTAAAATTTAATTTGAGCAAAACATTTATGTGAGGGAATTGAATAAATGACTAGTTGTGAATTGTGATGTATGTACATACGAGTATGTTGTATCAAAAATTAGTTCAGCTTTAAATAAAATATAACGTAGTCACGATGACGTCAGCCAATCATGTGATAATAAAATACTATAGATGAAATGTTGAATTGCAATTTTCTTTGCAGTTGAAGACAATAAGAATGTGGACAGTATACCGACTTAGGGGGTAGGGAGGTCTAGGGTTCTTCATAATAAAATGAATTGTGTAAAATATTTGACTTCGCGGCTGAAAGATATCTTGAGTTATAGTGGATTCTAGAAGGAAACTGCACAAATTTTTAAAGGACTTTTGTATGGCAGCTTCTCGAAGAAGTCAATATTAATATTTTTTACATGCCATAGAAAACTTCTACTATGTTATCGGTAATATTTGTGATCGTCCACGGGAAAGGGCCAAATCAAATCGGGGTTTTTGAGCTTTCTAAAGAAAATTCAAAACTCGGAAAATTCCAAAAATTTACTGAGCTATAGCACTCGGAAATTTTATAATGAAAAATTTATGCTATGAGATATCGATACTTTTAAAGTGCGGTAATATTTACTAATGTTTTCTGAATAATGCAAAATATATTCAAGATAACCCTAGGACTTTTTGTGTAGATTTCAAATCTGTAAAGAAAATTCATCTATTTTTAGTCGCTTTATTGCTATAATAAACAATTTGAATGTTGGCCCACAAAACTGTAGGTCTACTCTTTATCACCAGTGTAGCCAGCGCTCATAGATTGAAAGCATAAAAGGTCTTATTTCTTATCAGTTCTATATAATTGTTTTTATACATAATTGTTTAAAAAAAAATAAGTAAAGACCAAAGAAAAGCAAAAGGCACCTTAACATCCCCATAACGCATGGTGGAACATAAGGGCCCTTTCTATAAATTAGTAGAGGTTGAGAAAAATATTTTTTTTTTATATTTCTGATCTATTTATCGATTTAGAATAGTTGCTTACTGTTCTGGACATATCTGAGTGTTACCAACCTTAACCTGAAAACCGAAAAAATTTACTCAAACTCATAGTTATGGCTCTCCCCTTAACATTTTGTCAGGAAAGATAAGGGAAGGGTCCTTTTCCTGTTGGCGATCACATTTGTTAAATCACGTTTTAACGACTTTTGTATGGGTGCTTTAAAATAGACAAGTGGTTTCGCTCAGTAAGGAACTTCATTTTCTATTTTCACTCCTAAGTAATTTCGGTAAAATTTCGACCTCCTGTCTTACCGATTTTTTGAGTTATAGTGCATCACGGAAGATAAATGCACTAATTTTTCAAAGACTTTTGTATCGAGGCTATACGAATTCGAACGGTTTTAAATTTTTAGCTGTAAATATTAGAAAACAAATGTGTAGAAAGTTGGAAAATATTGGCTTAAACCATTCTTATGTTATTGGAACACATCTTTTAGTGATTTTTGTATGGATTTTTGTGTGGTCCTCCATCAACAAACTTAACCTTACGAATATTTTTTGATGAGCAGAGACCAAATTTAAAATTCTGAACAAAAATTAATATAAATAATTTTTTTTCGCCTATGGTACAAACTTTAATTAAACTGCCAAGCCTTCTAATCCCAAGGCAGCGATCGATTTCGATTCCAGTTGGGAAGTTCGCGTGTTTGTCTTTACAAACTCGTATGACGTCGAAAAACAACCCTTAAATTCTTATCAAAATAATATTTTGATAATGAGAAAAAAGATTACACACAGTATAATTTAAAAAAAAGTAGGTATGCATTTTCGATCTTCAAAGATTATAAATATTGCTCGATTTTTATAGATCCAATTCTGATTTCGTCGTAAGGGTGTAGTTAATAGCTGTGCAATTAGCTTATAGTAAAATGTGACCTATGTGAAACATATTCATTGCGATAGCCTCTAGCTCTATAGATTTGTCGAAACGAACGTCATAATCTTTTACTTACATGAATAAGTTGGCATTGGCTGGCTTAAGTCGACTAAACAAGGTCTAGTAAATGCTGCCATTGAGACTAGTAATTCATTAGTTCAATATTACAAGTATTTAGTTCAATTTGAATGCGTTAGTGCAATACGCATTTCGGCCTGTTCTCAGTGAATTGCATTACATAACTTATTATACAGCGAAGCAGTTGAATATTGGAGCCTCTGTAATGCGTAAATTGTCCACTATTCGATGGAGTTTGAGATAATTGGTTCAACTATATAATTAGGTTTTTATCTTTCCGGTAAAAGTTTTTGAGGGCATCTGTCTTAATTCGAATTTGCTATTATTAAGAGTTGGTATTGATTCGCTCAACTTAAAAATTTATCTATCCTCTGGATTTTATTTGAGTCTTTCCTAAGACTTAAATACGTCCCGATTTCATGGTGGCAGTTTTTTTTAATCATAAATGGCAAGATGCTTAATTGTCCCGCTTTTTATAGTGTGAATGAAGTCTGTATAAAATTTAGTCCTGCCGAAAAGTTTGTAACGCATAGAACAGAGCCTTGCGGATGATAAAAAGGACCATATTATTTTTTGTTCATTGGTGTCCAAAAACCATTCGTCCTCCACAAGAACTCAAGAACAAGAACGTCTTGACCTAGGACGTTAAGATAACGATTGTCCTT
Source organism: Beris morrisii (assembly GCA_951812415.1). Lineage (NCBI taxonomy): Eukaryota > Metazoa > Arthropoda > Insecta > Diptera > Stratiomyidae > Beris > Beris morrisii. The sequence goes on from OX638310.1 coordinate 31,959,280, forward strand.
CGGTAGTTTGATCGGTCAGTATTCCAACTAAAAAGTATTTCAGTTTATCATTGGGCCTTAGTTCAAGTATAGTTTATCGTTGGGACAGAGAATCTTACAGATGGTGGGTCTGAATATTACCCTGAAAATCTGTTGGATCTCTGGTCACAGTGACTTCCCTGGAAATGAAAAGGCAGATGAGCTCGCCATAAGCGGGTTGGAGATGAGCATAGAGTTAGCTAATGAGTTGGTCACACCCATAGAGATATAAATACTGGAGACGTTTTTGTATGAAGCACTTTGAAGCAAAATTGAACGTTTTTGTATGGAGCGTTTGATGCCATGTGGCAGTGAAATGCAAATAGTAGTCTAGTATTCAAATGTTTGGCGTTTTTTGTGTTCAAGACCGGAGTATAACATAAATGTGAGTAAGATGCTAATAGTAGCATAGTGTTTATTGCCGTAGCAGATGCTAATAGTAGCATAGTGTTTATTGCATAGTGTTTTCGTCCGGCTTCAAAACAGTCGCTACTCGTCATCTCCAGTACATATATCTCTATGGTCCCACCGAACGTATAAAGGGAATGATTGACATAGAAGCGCTCACACAGGCTTAGGGGGCTTGAGTGAATCTCGTGGGCTACCGGCACGCAAGAATATGCTGACCGAAACTTGATAAGAGGAACTCTTGCTTCATATTGTCGATGGGCAGGAATATATGCTGAAAACTTATAGGGGTCTTAATTGGACATTGTCCTTTTGGGAGACATGGAGAAAGACTGGGAATACCCATAGCTGATCTCTGTCGCTGTGGTGTCGAAAATGTAGAACCGACACTGGAACATCTAGTGTGTGAAAGTCTGACTCCTACCAGAATTCTTCTTGACCGATCTATCTGAACTTGCGATGATTTCTTTATGGAGAACTACTTTTCTAAAGAAGAGCAATATCTGGAAGCAATAGTTAAGAGCACGGTTTGTACGAGGGAACTGCAATGGATCTACAGTGATCTCTCGTGGTGTGCTATGGCACAGTGCTACAATTCACCCTTCTTAACATAACCGAACCTATCGTTGGGACATTGTTCATACCATTACTGCATAGACGCCAAACAGCTTTGACTAAGTAATATTCACCCACATCAGATTCTATATTTAAACGTTTACCTGACCTGCTTTCGGTTATAATGTAATGAGGCATTAGAGATAAGACTAGTTTTAAGCGCGTACAGATTGAAAGTTTAATTTATGCGCTTGTCTGGCCAAGTACAAATTTACAACGAGTCTTTCTAGAAGGGTTACCGACTCCATCTCTTCGATTTCAGATTTGAGAAGAAGTTCCACAAGATGTTAGAAATTAAAACCATATACGAAACGCGGAAAAACAAACTGTAGAGGTCATCTGACCGATATAGTATTCCTGTAACAATGATACTATCTTACACACAATATGCTTGATTAAACTAGCCAAATTTATCTCCACTGAACTTAATTAATTTTTAATAAGTTTTTATTATTGAATTTCAGATATTTAGCAGGTCGCATGAAAATCATTACAAATGCTGAAACTAAAGGATTAAACACCTACGTTGGAACATTTGCTTTACCCTCGCTTATATTTCTTTCACTAGTTGAACTCAACTGGAAAACGGTCAACTGGAATTTTCTTCTATCTATTTTAATATCAAAAGCGATTGTTTTCTTCACCGTCATCTTTATAACGCTTTTGGCAACTCGGCCGGTGAATTACGGACGAGCTGGTGTTCTGGCAATATTTTGTACGCAAAGTAATGATTTTGCGATTGGATTTCCAATTGGTAAATACTTAAACGAACCGCTATCGGCTATAATAATAATGTATTTGTTTCATTCTAGTTGTTGCGCTTTATCAAAATATCCATCCCGAATACGCTGCATATTTATATATTTTGGCTCCAATCTCGCTTGCAATATTAAATCCAATCGGATTTGTCCTAATGGAAATCGAAAAGAAACGGAAGGAAACGGAAGAATTAAATGCAAGTTCAATTATTCATAATCTGTGCGTAATCATCATTGATCATCGTTTTTCTATTACAGACAAGAAACAATGTACCAATATGTCCTAACGCACAAGACCAAAGCAACAAACTAATCCGTGGAAAACTTTTGGTAGCAATAAAGACTCTCGAGTCAATATTTTTTAATCCGATTCTTCTGATGACGGTTTTGGGTGTTATCGGTGGAATAGCATTTCCTAGCGGTTTACCGGAAGTTATTGCCGGCGTTTTACGCGTATTGGGACAATCGTTTTCAGCGACTGCACTGTTTTTACTGGGCCTAAGAATCGTTGGAAAAGGCAACGAACTTCGGGGATCGGGATTTTTAATGCCTGGAATTTTAATTATAGTTAAATTGTAAGTTGGCTTTGTTGTGTATGGTGTGGAATAGTTGTGTACTAATTTTATTGTTGCAGATTGGTTTTACCTTTAGTGACTCGTCAGACAGTCAATATCATGCAAGCTGGATCGAATTTCACTGAAACAACCGAGCTGAGTACATTTGGGTTTTTGTATGGAACTTTTCCTGCTGCACCCGGTGCATTTGTTGTTGCTGCTCAATATAATATTGAGGTGGATTTGGTGAGTTGTTATTATGTTGGCTATATTTTCTGTTTATTTATTTTTTCATTTTCATACATCTTATTTTTGTAACGGCCTGCTAGTAGATATCAGACCGAAACACTTGTGTCTTAACCCTAACAGGATATGGGAAGCATTTTATAGAGAGAATGACGATATGTACTGAATATAGAAAAGGAAAACCGTTCTCTGCTGTTGAATTGCATGTGTATCATTAATTCATCGCAGACATGAAGAAGGAAAAGCAAGATACCGGGGATAAACCATAATAGATCCAAGAATCCAAGTCTACATTATTTTTCCTGAAATTGAGTATAACGTTCCCTTGGTAAATATTACTGAATATGGTTGCCAGCAATACTCTCCTCTATTCTCGAATTTAATTCTAAAAGTCTTGCTGTAATTTTGCGTGTCTTTGAAAAGATTTTTAGGGCGGTGTAATTTCGCTTAAATACGTCTATTAATTTGTCTACTTTTCTGATCTGTATGAGCACAGGCCTATTATCGTCTTGTAGATGCGGAATTAACTCTTTCTGTGTCTTTGCTTTGATTTAAATATCGGGATAACCGCATAATAAATCTCTTGTACATTCGTTTTTCCGTTCTTACTTCACTTACTGTACTCTTAAGTAAATCGTCCATATTCTCTAAATTATAGTCTCCCATTGTCAGGTTTTGTTTGATTGGCATTCCTCTTTTTCGTTTGGGTCATTAGTTTGTTGTTTTGTTCATTAATCTGTAATCCGAGGTGGTAGATATTTAAAAAAAAACACCATACTTTAAGTTTTTAGTTTCAAAGTCATGAAGGTAATTGATATTTTTCGACTCTTCGATATTTAAAAATATATACGTACTCATTGTTGAATCAGGGATATCTGAATCATATCTAAGATTGTTCCTTGTTCTTCGAATAGAAAGTGTAGGTTGTTATTGTTAATATAATTAATCAAGTATAATTTTGACTAACACAACTGTTTCCAATTGTTTGTACGTCACATTCAAAACGAATAATAGATGTTGTAATGTATCTCGATTATTTTGTAATATCGCTGCTTATATCAAATAATGATTCAACAAGAAACGATGTAAGATGTCCACGTTTGAGTTGTTTACCTCACCTCAAAACACGAATGTGGGCTTAATTATGGCTTTAACGAGTTTTTTTCACGTTTCTTCATCAATTCATTGATACACAAAATATGTATTTTGTACACCACTTTATTTCCATTACAATGATTACATTTTATATTTTACAAAAATTTCAGGTTGCGAGCAGCATGGTAGCATGTACTTTCATAAGTGCCCCACTTATGTACATATCAGCAAAAATGATTTCATTAACAAATTTGAACCCGGCCGATTATTTACATGAACTAGATCAATTTTCATTTGATATAAGTGTAACTGGTATCGTTGCATGCTTTTGGATACTCCTTTTATTTATTACCACAAATAAAGTTCGACTAATGCCGCACAGAATAACATCATTTTTAGTGTTATCTCAGGTGAGTATCATGCGAATAAAATGCTGTTACTGGGGATTCAATTTCAATATGCATCTATAGCTCTTGTGTTGTGTGGGTGTGATTCTATGGTCGAAAATGGAGAACCCTCCGAAATGGGCAACATACCTTCAGTTTTATCTCTTTAATATTGGAACGTACAGTAGCCGCCTTTGGACTGCAATTCTGGCAATTGCTCTACTTTTTCTACAATGCAGAAGCCTTTGCTTTGTTTTAAAACTATGGCCGTATATGGTATGCTTTTTAAATTTAAATGTTCTTTATGTTGAGTGTTGCTACAATCTTCCAATTTAGATAGCATTTGCTTGGGGCGTTCCATCCTTGCTCTCTGCAGCACTTATATTCATTGACGGAAGTAACATGCCTTCCGAGAAACGAAACCCAAGCTTTCAGTATGGAAATGCGCAAGCTGCTATTTCAGTATTTTTACTTGTTATGTGCTTCATAGGTAAATTTTTCATTTATCAAAAAAAAAATCATCATCGCAATAAAAATTTTATTTAATTGCTTATAGTAACCGTTGGTTGTCTAGTCTTACACCAAAGGTATAAAAAGCGTTTCGAAAAGTATTTAACGTTATCCCGTGAGCTATCAAATCCCGAATCGAGTAAGTTGTTTTTCATACATTTTTTGTCTTTAGCTAACTACGTACATTTATTATATTGACAGTATCATCGGAGCCAATTACCAACTCGACATCAACTGCAGACCTTCTATCCAACACAGATGCCAATCGAAATGTTAATGAGCTTCGCAAAAGAACATATTCTTCGACCGATGACGATGAAAATCAAAAGAATTGTAGTAGCGGCGAGAATTGTTGTTCTGCAGTTTCGACTGCAACAACTGTTGTAGATATTGAAGATTTGGTATCAAAAGGAATTGCAGGTGATGTATCTGCACATGATGAGTATGTGATTTTATGTTTACTAATTTCTGAAAGCAGTTACACAATACAAGTTGATAATGTAATTACAGTTCACATGTTGCTGGCAGGAATATGTGCAGTTCGTCATTTAGCTGCCCGAGTACTTCACGAGAAAGTTGCCAAACTTTAATCAAGCAGTATAAAGAACAAGCGAGAAGTGGATTAGAACCGTTGGAATTCACCGATGATGTTGATGAGCATCAGACTTTAAAACACACAGTATTGCTTATATTATTGCTTTGTTCAATGTTTGTGGTAAGAACATTATTTGTTGCTTTTTAACTTAGATAATAGGGTCATCACTTTTGAACTTTTTAAAGCTTCGCGATACTACTAACTTTTTTCGATACATAGCTTACTTTATATCAAGTTCAAGCTTAGGAGAGATCTGTAAACTAAGCATACACCTTTATTTGTCGCCAAAACTTTTATTGGTCTACCTACCCGTTTTCTGTTTTGTGGAACTCATTTTGTTCTGGTTTATTCAATGTATGACCGAAGCAGTGGTGTAGCGACCGCCGTACTGGCCATGGTCGTATCATGTGGAACCGTGTTGTAAAAGGTCCCGGTTTTTTGAATTCCCCTTGCGGTTAGTAGAAATACGACGGTTAGTAGTGGCTTTAGTGTGGGCGTAAGCGTAAGTAAAATAATTCCTCTTACTGCGCAGGCATATTGGGCAATGTCCAATCACATTATTTTATTCTGTACATACAACGCTGTTATCGCCAGAGGTGACGCACCTGGCTGTTGGTTCCTCATTTTTCGGGCGAAGTGTTCCGCATGTGACGTAGTTCCGTCGTCCGAGCAGTGCCTATATGACCCTCTATGGGAAATAGGGCAATAACAGCGTTCTTCTGAGCCACTATTACTTCGTCTATATAATTTTTTAGGGTCGTTGTTGCGACCTTCAGTTACGTTCTAACTGGAACTTTAACTGATCGATTTTTATACAAAACTACCGATTCAAATTCCGGATAGAGTTTAACTTAAGGTCATAATAATGGCCCTTAGACATCGGGGAATAAATCAGAACCCAACGTTCAACATGGGACCTTCATCCTTTAAGTTACACCACTGGACCGATTCTATGTATTCTGAATTTTTACAATGTATGCACAAAAGACAATGCGACGTTCACCGACACCGTAATTTTTATCTCTGTTCGTTACATTACACAGCCCCAGCTTGTGAATATTGTTTTTTTTTCAATATATAATTAATAATTTTCGTTCTGTAGATTAAATTAACGTCTTACCCCGATTTACAAGTAGTTGAGATAGTGTAAGTGTTTCCGTTCCGTTATTTCCGTTGGTATTTTTCGAAGACTTGGGTTGAAGAGATGTTTGTTCATCACAACTATTTGGTTTTACGTCATGTAGTATTTTTATTAAACTTGTTATATTTATTATTAAGGGTTTGGCGCTATCCATTTGGACGCTTGTGATGGAAGGAATGTCGGGAATTTATTTAGAATTGAGTTTCCTCGATGCTTTCCTTAACTTCGGTCAAAGTCTCATTGTTCTGGCTGTTTTTATAACCGATACGGGAGAAGTACTATATCCAGTTGTGAAATACTGGCGAAAACTATGGTACACCAATTTTTAATATTTCATATGAATCTATCAAATAATGAAACCGGTCTAGGTATGGAGCCAACATATTGAAATTGCCGAATTGGAATGATTTGAGTCCCGAAGCAAAGCACATTTGCGACCAGTTCCGTAATCATCATTTGGAAAACTGCAAAAAAGACATTGCAAAAGATAAAAGGTGCGTAATTTTATATTTAAATTAAATTAAATTGCTATATTTTTTTTATTATAACCAGATGGCGTATAAAAGTATATAAAAAAGTTTTCTACGGCAGTGACTTTGTTAATTGGTTGATTGAGGTGGGATTGGCGAGAGACCGTTTAGAAGCATCGCATTATGCTAGTCACTTAGTCGATGGACGAGTTTTGCGTCACATAAACAATGTTTATCATTTTTATGACAAAAATCTACTGTACTCGTTCTGCAATCGAATGTAATTTGTTTATTTTTATTTCTGTAAAAAAGACGATTTCATTCAAGTGCCTTACGAAACAGCCATCGTACGGCACGAATGTCGATAAACAAAGATTAAAGATAATCCTAATTTATTTTTGTACATAAATCGGACGAAACTTGTATAGATACACAATAAAAACGCTTTTAATATTAATGTTTAATGCTTTAAAATTGAGCACAAAGAATTAATTTTTAAATTATACAAAAATGAAATATATTTATGCACAAATATACATTGTTAAAAATATTGAGTCACAATTTTTCTTTAATTTTAAAGTTGTGTTTTAGTCAATGTCGTCAGGTATGAGGACGCAGTTTTATAAATTGTTGCCAAGTCAGACGGCGAAAAGAATTTCTTGCACATCCATAGAATACTATGGTATTTGGAAGCATCAATTGCGACAATTGTGCTGGCTTCAATTTAGGTAGTTATTGATTTTTGCGCCGAGTAAAGTATAGTCAACTGAAGGAAATTTGTACGACACCAAAGGATACATTTATGACCGACACAGGAACATCTTTAATCTTTCTTGCCTCTTTTGGAGGCATTGAACTTTACTCGTGGGGTATTGCTTCACTCCAAGATAAGATTGAGGTCTGTGTTCAATGCGGAAAGGTGTCGCTGATGTCGGGCGTGCCTCTGCAAGAGTCGAAATTAAGGACATCATCCAGTGTATTGTCATCTGCAAAACTGTGAATTAGATTGAGTATTAACGTAGATTTTCACCTAAGCGTCTGAAAAATCAATAGACTCTTTTGAACAACGAATTCTTCGAAGAATTTTGGGACCAGTAAGAGAAGGCACTGAATGGCGTATCCGGTACAACGAGTTGTATAACATCTATGACGACTCAGCCTCATCGACTCTTATAAATTTTCGTAAACTACAATGAGCAGGCCATGTGGAGCGAATGCACGACGGATGAATTCCCAAACGCACACTGAAAGGTAGAGCTCATGGCAAACGACCGGTAGAAAACCGCGGAAAAGATACGAGGACTCAGTTGACGCAGATTGCAGATCGCTTCTTAGATGCACAAATTGGATGACGCGGGCGCTGAACCGAGATGACTTCAGACAATGTATTCTGCAGGCCCTGGCCCGATTTGGCTGTCATTGATGATGATTAATGTAAAAATGTCGTTTAGAACTGAGCTCTTGGGTACGCTGGAACCGATTGGGGAGAAGTAATTCTGTCTAATATAACTAGAACATTTGCATTTAAAAAAGAGTGAATTAAAGGCAAGGGACTTAACTTTAACTAGGAGACATTGATGCCAAACGTTTTAGCGACGTCAAACTTATTTTTCCTTATAAACCACCTTTCGGCCAGATGTAACAAAGCTTTCTGGCACCGCCGACTTAAGTTCAGAGGGCTCTGTTTCTGGTATATTTGACAGCGTTTAAATTGTCCGTGAAAATTAGCAAAATGCCAAATACTTATTTTGAGAAACAGCCCCACACTAAGCGAGTGTTTAACAGTTCGGTTGATATGTCTTTTTGGTACATAAGGTATGATTAACTGGAGAACGTGAAGTACCCCAATGGCGATCTAAATTTTCTTTCGCTCAAGCTCTTTCATGTTTTACAGTAGTTGTTTCTTCCCTGTGATCCGGAATTTTGCATCGTAAGCCAATAAACAACTTCGTATAGTATCACAGAACACAATTACACCTTTTTTACGAAAAATAACTTGTCCGCCACCCAATGATAGAATTCTTTTCATATACCCGTAAATCAGTTTGTCCTTCGTTTTCGAAGTTTTTTGCGCAAAGCCACAATCAGGCAGGTCGTCGAAAATTTTCACGTCTCATCGGAATAACGTTTCACCACAGTACTTATACATTACTTGAGTTCCAATGGTGTTAGTTAACTCATGCCTAACTCACTCAAGAGCATATTATAATTTATTTATATAACCGTCCTGACAGTTAAATCTTTTCGCTGAAATAATTCTACAATATTTTTAATTTAAAAAACAAGTATTTGCAATTGTTTATATTTATTTTATTTTTACCACACACTAGTATACTAAATTTTCACACATCAGTCACGTCATACGACAAAAAAATACACTGCTCCAAAGAAACTGGAGCAATTCCATAATCACTGAAATAGAAAAAAAAACACAAATCAATTTACAAGATCATAGTATCGTCGTTGTTGTGATTTAAGTAAATAATCAGCAAAAAGGTTTTTAATCAACGTTCTTTCGTTAGTCTAACATGTGAAAAAATGAATCATCATTTTATTTTCTACTGGATGCAAAAAGATCAAATGGAAATATTATTTATACCTTTAAATTATATGATCCAAGTAGGGCGAGTAATAGCATATCTTCAAGATAGTACCATCTGTAAAAATAAAGAAAATAAATTGAAAAAATTGTTCTTAATTTTGTAAACTAGGTATGAACAAAAAAATTCAGAATATATAAATGTACATTAATCAAAACATTTCATAGGTGTCCCAAGTACAAATACAAGTCATCATTTCGGATTTAACCACTCCAAAAGGGACTTGCAATCGCATATTATTAAACACTCACCTCAAATTAAATCAGTAAATTCTGGATATTTCTCGTACATCTAAAATAACAATAAAAAAAAACAAATTAGCACTTCCACTACGAAGAATATAAATAAATTATGATTATAGGATTTTATATCAGATTAAAATACGGTAGTACACTAATCAAGGATTATTCATAAGTGTCCCAAGGTACAAGCTAGTCATCATTATAAATTTTGAGGTTTCGATGAATTAAATATCTACTGGCATAATTAAAAAAACCCTTATTTTATTATGCCGGCAGAAATCGGGATTAAATTTTGTGAGAAAAAAAAACAATAAAATGTATTAACCTTATTAATTCTGAAGTCCAGAACCTAGAACGCATATCGTGTACGAATATCTTCCAGTTTCTTTGCGACCTCGTTCGGTGTCCGTCCCAAATCAGACGCTATACTCTTCTGTTTAGCCGGATCCATCGATGTATATTGTTCGCACAAATCGCCATCCATAACATTCTTCACCGGATAATACGAGCTACGATAGCTTAAATGATCTCGACCACACAGTGGCGGATGTTCATTTCTCATGTGCATTTCCAAATGTTGGAAGAAGTCGAAATCTTCTCGACTGGTGAACGGTACTAAAGCACAAACGGTCCCACTTAATGTTGCATACAGTAAAGATTCAGAACCGCCAGGAATCAAAGTGGCTTTCTGTAGTGACATTACAATTTCTCCAACGTGGAATGTACAGATGTTTTCTGATTTTTGCGATGCTCCACTCAGTAGACCACGGTCCCAAAGTGATTTCGTTCCGGTCGGATCTTCATCGACATCATCCGTTACCGAATGTGGTAAACGAAGTATCGAAACATTTCCGAACTTATCGGCTGTCGCGATTGTATCGTAATCGAGAAGTGTTGTTGCAGTAATCCATCGCGGATGAGTGTCGTCGGCAAAAATTATTATTTGATTTTCGGCACGTTTGTAACGAACGAAAAAGACCGACTCTTGGACATCGGAAACGTAGACGCGATGACCCATCGCTTGTAAATTAACAATTTGGTTTGGTATGTGCTTGTTTTCGCATTTTCGGAGTAGCTTCTTCTTGCCAAGATCGTATATTCGCAATATGCGACCGACACCAGCAAGTAGTCGACCCTGAAAACCACACAGTGCACCGGGCACATCGTCCGTTTCAGTTCTATGCAAAAATTCCAGGGTAGTGCACATCGGATCTATTCGATAGACATCGATTGCTCCACCGGTTCCTATTCTTGGATTCAATTGCAAGTCCTTAGTCACTCCAACGGCCACATAGTAACGACCATCAGCAGCTGCGGAGAATTTCAATATGGCCATCGATATGATAGCGTCGTTTTGTTGCAATTGCACCTTACTAACAGTTTGACCATTTACTGGGTCCATAATTCGAATCTGTGATGCCCACATACCTTGACCAGCCTTAGGAGCAGAGAAAATATCTTCCGGCAAGACTTCATTTATGAAAGCGTCCGCCATTTCGTTTGCCAGCTCTTGTTCATCTTCGCCGGCTGCTTCTCTCATTTCATCAGCCATTTGTTTCTTTCGGGCACACTTTGTTTCTTCGGTGTAGGCATTATGATCGGTTTCCGCAATCAAAATACGACCCGTATCGTAGTGAACGCCAAAACGACGTGGTGTATATTCAAGAGGAAAGGTAATTTGATTGAAAACAGCTCCGAGCTTTTCCAATGCCAAAATTCGCAACGTATTTGTCGAAATTGCTACGATACCTTCGTTACATTGTTCGCTTGAAAAGCCTGATGCGTATTCCAGCGTTTCGTACGAGAGTGGCGTCAAGTGAAATCGATTTTGATAGTAGTACGATAACCATGTTCGACTTGACATTGCTAATACTGCTTCGGATCCTTGCATTTTTATTCGGAACAGTTTAACCGGCCGAGATCCCAAATATCGCGTTCGATTGTCGGCAAGATCTCCGGTCACCGGATCGAGTACTGTCCGTAGCAATACACCGTTGCTTAAACCAATATTCAAATATATCGATCCGCTACTTTGTGGCAGACCATCTTCGGTTGCTTCGGCATGTCCCATTTCAACGAGACAAAGAGATTCGGCAGGCGATGGTAGTGCTTGCATTGAACGCGGCGAAAGACAATCTGTCGGATCCAATGATATTATTCGAACTGTATTGTCAGCCAATCCGACAGCTAAGAACCAGGAACGCTGCTCGCCCTGCGGCACTGTACTTAATGCCATGCACATTACTTCTGCAGGCATTTCTTTACGCTCGGTATATTCGTTCAGCTCTCCGGTCTGTAAGAAAAATAATTTTGCATTAGGAAAATCTTTAGTTCTTATTGGATATGTTGGAATTGAGGTAGTTTCTAATCAGCACTGCAGGACACAAAGTGTCGATCTACACAAATATTCTGTCTACATGTATGTTTGTCATCATTTAAGAAAAACGCATGCATAGAACAAATCGAAGAATACTTTACTGAATTGGTTTTGATCGACTGGTTTATTAAAGGCAAATTTATCAATACATTTGACCGTATTGTGAATTAAAGCTCATGTGAATGCTTTCATTTACAATCATTTCATTTTTGCATCGACGTTAATTTTTTTCAGGCGTCACGGACTGGAATCTCATCGACGGAAAATGACGATCAAAGTGACAACTGTCGATGACAATCGACATTCACAATCGCTTTTTCAGGCGTCGATGTCGAATCGGCATCGAAGTGACGTGACATTCACAATACGGTCAATTGTCTTTGGTTTTAGACAACATTTACAAGTGAGGTAGCCAATATTTTGAATAAATATACACTTTCCATTCCACTATGTAGAGCAGAGCACTTACATAAAAAGTGTCAGGAATTCGTATTTTATAAAAGCGGGTCTCTGAAAGAGACGGCCGGGTTTTCTTGGAAGGCTCAACTACTAGAAAATCATCATTGGGTGCAGAATGAATTAGTGAGATGCAGCTTGGGTTTCGAAAAAAAAAACGACATAAAAAAAGGAGTGGTACTGAATGGCACAGAGAATGTTGAAAATAAACTTGTGGTTCTGAGCAAAGGTTCTAAATTTCATCAAGAAGCAAAAGGGAGTCGCGATGCATATCCCAATCCAATGCTTAAATGGAATTTAATTGTGACCAATGCGATTCAAACTGGGGAGAAAGGGGATCACTCCATTTCAAGACAAAGTATTCTTTTATTGTTCAAATGCATGTATTATTTTAACTACCGTTCAGTTCGATTGAAATACTTTTAAACAAACTTACCGGATCCATTTCGAAATAAACCAATTCTTTTCCGGACAGAGCAATAACAACTTGCCGCTGATTTACAGCACACTTGGAAATCGATTTCTTTCCGGGTGCCTTCCATTCATTGACACGTTTATCGGCTCGAATATGACGAATACCGTCCGGATAGACTTGAACTAAAGCGTCATCACCTAACGACGAACAACTCAACGTTGGTGTGGTACCAAGGAAACCACTGTCCGTTACTTCTTCAACAGTTTCGCCGATACTTAAAACCAATGTAGCATTCACGAACGACACAATAATGTAAGCATCGAATTCATCTGAAAGTACAACAAAATAAATACCAAAATTAAGAAAGAACATGTGAGAACTTTCGGATTGTTGATTTTGTTCTCTTATAAATTATTTTTCTAGCACGATCAGATACAAAATGTGTAATCAAAGTAATTCAGCTGAAACACGGTTTGTAAAAAAACATCATTTCATGCCATTTCGAAAAAAAATAAATATAATGTCGACTTGGTTTTCGTTCGATTGATTTCCGTCTGTTCGGTTCTATACCTTACCTAGGTAGCGATGGAATTATTAAAAGCCATTTTCTCATTCCATTGTTGCACATATTGTTCTGAAATAAAAAAAACTGGTGTTTGATCGACTTTTATCAAATTCCACCAGTTGATATTAAACTGATTCTACACAACTTTTCTCTTAATTTAACTAATATTTAAAATTCTACGCTATTTAAAGAATCGAAAATTAATTAAAAAAAAAATTTTGTTTGCTTTTACAACTTGATGGATTTTTTTTTTTTGTTTTTAAAACTTACCGTCAATCCTCTTTTTCACGGTCCATACTGCATTCGGATTACCGGGAAGTTCAGAAACTGCCATCTCAGATACTTCTAAGCCGTGGCGTAATACACGAACCGATGAACGTGGTCCTCGTCCACATAAAAGATAAACTTGTGGTGTATCTTCATTGGCCAAATCGGCAACTTGACAGCCAATTATTGGAGCGTAGGAATGCATTTCATCGACCATTACCAAATTTTTCAGCGGACGTGGAGCAAAGAAGAAAGTGTCGCCTTCTTCGAGCGGCATAGCCGAACTAAATTCAGGCTCGTCATCGTCGTCACCCAAATGAGCAATTTGATAGAGATAGCTAGAACGAGAGAAAAAATGCATTAGCATCGATAGTCATAGAAGTAGACTGTTGTGCGGTTTCGTATGAAGTTCTTCATCAGTTACTGTTGTAATCATGGATATTTCAGTGGTTCCTTAGTTTTTCTCATCATGTTTGTATAGAAATAACACACCAACAGAAATTGGTAAGCACAAATGCAAAATTATAAATTTAATAAAGCAGTGCATGCCTTATAAAAATAAAGTAAAACAATGATAATTAATTGGAAATAAAAATTAAAGCCATGTTATTATTCATAGTACGGAATTGGGGCTGTTACTGATAAGCGATCAAAAATGCAATTAAAACTGTAGGGAACATATGTATACCAAACTGCTAATCTGAAAAACACAACTTAACATCAAATGGCGTGTATTTGCGCTCTAATCCAGTGCAGAACAGGTAACTAGAACTTTCTGTATCGGATATGGACGCAAAAGAACACACCTACCACTTCATTGCAAATCAAAAATAAAGCAATCTGCACAAACGAAACATATACATATAAAAAAAAAAGTAATACTTACTGGTTCCCAAATTCCGAAGCAACAAACAAGAAGCCCGTTTTAAGTACACACATTGAAGTCGACGGCGGTACAGTATCGAAATATTTCAGCTTAATTTCCGAAACGACATCGTCATCGGTCTCCAGAGTTACTTTGAAAATGTCTCCCTGTTCGGTTTGAACCAAAAAGAAATACATGCTTTTTGTTCGATGCGTTGCCGAACATATGAAGATCATTCCGCGTTCGGGATCATCAAGATCATTTCTGCGTCGCGGAATCGGACATCGAATATCATGTTGATCGCCCAAATTTTTATAAGTCAGATAATTTTCGGAACATATAAGAACACCCGATGGACCGTCACTTCCGCCCGGTACCGATATTAAAAAGTTTGCGTGCTCTTCGAGCGGTTCGGAATATTTACGAACGACATGATTTAAGCCTAGATCCAATTCGTAGAATGTTAGGGTTTGTTGGGTTTTTTGTGCGGCTTCACCTGAAAATTTAAAATACACATTTTAATGAAAGCTCTGATTGAGAGATTCAATAATTGAATAGGGAACATTTTTTTGATAGCTTATTGCAATGAACCAGTGTCGGACTTGCATCTTTCAGAAGAAAAGAATTACGAATTTGGCGTGCTTTAAATATTTTATAATATAAATTACATAAACTACGATTTTGTAAATTTGAAATTCTAATTGGAGCCGCACTGCTCAGTCTCACTCATATGGCGATCTAGCAAAGCAATTAACCGTCGACGTATCAAAGAGCAAATGAAGGCATGCAATAAAGTTACCCGGGGTTCAAAGATCTTTCATATAAATGAAGAAAACACAGGCCTCTTATACTCTTGACTAATTAAAATCCCAAATAGCATGTTTGTCTTGTCATCAATCGAGGAGACAATTGTCAAACAAATTTGAAATGAATTGCAGAAATAAAATTTTGAAATGTACACTCACAATCAGTGCAAAGTTTACACGTTCAGTAAACCCCAATGGTTCAGGAGTCTTAAAGTTCTTTCTAACACCATCGAAAAATGCTAAATTATAAATTGAAAATTATAAAATGCATGTGAACAGTGTCGCGTCAAATACTAAATAGAAACCGTAAATTTTTTCACTTACCAGTTGGATCGGCATCGGCTTCCTCGTAATCAATTTCAAGACAAGCAAAAATTGGATTTTCAAAAGCAACATCGACTCCGACCATATGATACGAAAGTGTATTTGATTTGTGTGCTTCGAGCGGTGATGAAATTGTTAAACGTGCTTCGGCATCTCTGTTTAAAATGTAGACAAGCTTCTGTTTCTCAATAGCTCCAATCATAACGGCACGACCTTTCGGATCAATGGCCAAATATTGACCCGGTACGATACGACGACATCCTGACTTGCCAAACGTCTCTTGATGGACTTTATCGAGCGAATTTTTCGCGGCATTGTATTCAAAAATAACAATTCGACCGGAATCGGAACCAACTACTGCATAATCTGGAAATTGAAAGAAACTGTGATATTATGTGTGTATTTTTTGATATCAAATTGTTTTGCGTTTTTTTCTTATGATCTCTGTAAAAATAATGACAAAAAATGTCGTAACTCGGTTGAGCCAGATGACCATTACTTTGAGAAAAGAAAACCAGTTTGGGTTACATTTTGGTGGCAGCCTAAGCCCCACAAAGACCTACGAGGGATCATAGCAAATACTACTTTTCTTCGGAGACCCAATGAGATAGTGGCGCTTGCGTGTTGTTAATCGCGATTTCGTTGAGATCAGAGAATGTTGGTGCTGCAAACGTCAACAGTCACCTAGTAAGACCTGGACACTCAATCTCAGCAACTACTTGTATTGGACTGATGACCTTTTTGTTATTTATTGCAATGGTGGTTTTTGATTTCTACCATTGGACGATTGCTATTTTACGTGACGAGCGTTTTATCGTGAACGGGTGTCCAGTGAAATGAATTTTTCGAAGACACGAGTTGATAGGGAAGGTAAAAGACGTGGTCTTGATGTACCATCTGTAGAAAGTTGGAAGTACTCACGGAAAATTCTGATGTACAGAAGTGTGTAAATGGAAGTGCTCATTTTCGTTACTGCTAGGTGGAATCTGTTTAAGCATGAACTACCATAAACATTCACATCCGGTCTAAAAATGCTATCTCGTAACTCGAATTCGATTGACTTTTTCAAAATCAAGTTATACGGTAGCATTTTTAAACTCGTTTCGATTCGAATCGAGTTACATAAGAGAAATTACTCTTTTATAACGGTTTCGATGTCGGTTCAAATCTGTTTCGTAGTATGACATCTTGCTCTTAGGTTGGTTTTTTCAATTGAATCCTGCTTACACACCCAGATTTTAATCTGAAGAATAGTACCGTGCCGTCAGCCATACAGTTGTCTAAAATTTACACAGCACTACTGGTAAATATTGAGCTACTGCCATCTCCTTAAGAGATGATGGACAGTCCACACCTATCTTTGACGTTGTATAGACTAATTCCAGGGATCTTATTGCCGCGTACTTGTTAGTAAAAATGCTAATATTCTTCCTTAATTGCCAACAGCTCCGCCTGATAAGACATTAGAATGCTCCGGAAGATGGAAAAAAAAATCCAAATGTTTAGCATATCAGAGAGATTTCATCCTTAGTTTTGGAGCAGTCAGTATAAATATATACGTTTTCGTCCACGTACAGTATCCATTTCCCATTTTTGAAGACTTGGGATAGTTGTTAGGACATTTTTATTAAAATCAAAACTGGGCAAGGTGTAGTCTGTCTTATAAGAATTGTGGAAGACTTGCTTATTGACTGGAACTACGTGAGGATCAAAATCGAATCGCTGCCTTTTGCTTGCCAAAAATATCATAGATTGAACAGCATGGCCTTTGGCTGTATAATGGGTGGTTCTCAGAGCCCCGCAGAGACAAATACAAGACAATTCCTGTACCTTACTAGAGAGGTGCTAATAACAGGGTTTTCTAAGGCCTCCACTTGACGATAACACCATAATTTGTACCGAACCAATGACGAGATAATGGTTTTCATGTTCCATTTCGACATCTAAATCCGAATTCACTGCGAGGTTTTAAATCTTCGAGGCTCGAAGTTCGAGCATGTTCTTTTCAGGTTTAACATTTGATCCTGCACATTCTGTAAGCCACACCAAGAAGGGTTCACTGTTAACAAATATTACATTGGAATCGCATGATGTTATCCAGTGGCCTTGCTAATGTAACATGGATATGGAGGTCAGTTTCCAAATACTGGTACCATAGAGATATAAATACTGGAGACGACAAGACGCCGTTTTTGTTTCAAGCATTTTGAAGCAAAATTGAACGTTTTTGTATGGAGCGTTTGATGCCAGGTGCCAGTGAAATGCAAGTAGCCTAGTATTCAAATGTTTGGCATTTTTTGTGTTCAAGACCGTAGTATAACATAAATGTGAGTAAGATGCTAATAGTTACATAGTGTTTATTGCCGGTCCTTTTCGTGAAATCATCCGGCTTCAAAACAATCGGTGCTTGTCATTTCCAGTTCATATATCTCTATGACTGGTACCAATGAAGCAGGTATACATTATTCCGGAAATCAATTTTGATTTACATTAGTCATGCAAGACTTTGTCGAACAAAACATGTCGTTAAGGTAAAGGAGGTTTTGTATGAAGCAATGATGTTCGTACTTATTTTCGACCGACCGAATTTACGACTTAATCTCACTTTAGATTTTCACCTGGATTGCCAGGCTAATCTTAAAAATTGCCTGACTTTTCCAGGTTTGTGACCACCCAGCAGGTAGTCAGTCAAAGGAAAGGACTGCGTGTTGTCGATGATCTCTACTGGTGACCCATGCCCCATTGAAAGTCACACAGAAACCAAGTATCGGGACTGTATGTTCATACCCCTCCCTCCCTCCCCCCGTCCCTACCCTTAACAAGTTTTTTATCAGGATCTGTACAATAATTTGCAGTTTTAGAAATAATTTTATTTCAAATTTAAGTACACTCTGTACGGACTGCTGATTTTATGGCTTTGAATAAATCAAAATGTCTCTCGGAGTTTCAGTTCAATGAGAAACGATTGTCCTCATCGAATGCGACGCCAAGGTGATTCGTTTTGCACTTTGTGCCAATGGCATATCGATAAACCCATTTCGAGGTACCAATAATTGATAGTGCAGTAATACAATAATCAAACGGAAAACATTAAACTTACCTTTAACACCGCCCGTTAATCGAAACGCCATAAGCGACCGGATCACTCCAAACACTTCGACCGTTAGCAAGGTGTGCACTTTGCCAGTGTTCGGATCTGGGCGTAGCAGTTCCAAACTTTTGCCGCGCGAAATTAAAATCTCTTGCAATTTTGTACCCGAAAAACTTCCGTGCACGGCATGCGTGATGCCCGTGGCACGTTGAAGCGTCAAATTGTACAAATACATTTCGTGGCAATCTCACTCTGTGATCATTCTGAAAATGGAAGTGTTTTTTTGGTTAGAATTGAACTCTGCACGAACATTTTAAAGTTAATGATTTTGAAGGAAGCTGTCCTGTTTTGAATTCCATGACTACAGTAATGTAAAAGTCGTGCAGTCAAACGATGCAAAGTATACAGAAAATTATAATTTAGCACGTTAAAATTGCGACCAAAGCGTCGAGCATTTCGACGTCTCTGGAGATACGTCGTGCAAGAAATAACCAACAAAATTTTCATAAATAATCCCCGAAAGTGTTACTTAAAGCCGATTAGTTGCGATTACTTACCTAAATTTAATAAAAAAGCGATGGCTTCAAGCCGATTGAGTTTGATTTTCTTCTACTTCGACAGCGTAGAGAACACAGACGTCTTTACGCTTTGCTTGAACCGGCGAAAAAGGAAAAGAAAACGAAAACGATGAACAAGATGGGCAACGCAATAAAGTGACGTATGAATCGGAACCAAGTTTGTGGCGTAGCATAGTTTATGACGCGTTGATGTGGTAGATGGCGTGGAAGGAATTAACGGTCACTTTATTTCAAAAACATTTAACGACCGTTATTGTTAAAAATTAATAAAATGAGGATTGGAGAATTGAATCTTCTACGATTCTTACTAAGAGGATACCAACCTCAAAAACATTCCTTTCCATTCAAAGGATTTTCCAAAAACTTCTTGACCAGTATTTCGCGTCTTACTGACGATCTAAGACAATCATTGGACTTCCTCTCGTGTTTCCGTTAACGGTAGATCAGTTTCAAAATATAAAAACACGCTAGCCGCAATAAAGGTACAAAACTTAAAATAAACAAGATCGCTTTTCGAATAGATACTTAATCTTCGACTCGTATTTAAGTGGCATTGCAACTCTGGGAAAAACAAATAATTGATCCCTTGGACCTACCAATTCGTTTACACAAAATGCGACTTAAGACTTGGACTAGATTCCTACAATTTTTAGCCGAGCTCCCGACATTGAACAAAGTTCTAATTGCAGCATGAGTCTGGGCGATACTCAATTTTGTGTTAGCCGGGACATTTTTAGTAAATAAGTTTTAAATTGGTTAATTATTGAGTCTAGTATATTGTTATTCACTTGTTCTGAACGGAGGCCAAGAAGTGACTATTTTACTTAAAAATATCACAATAATCGAAGGAGAAATAAAGTACTAGAATACGGTGTGCCAATTTCGCCTACGTTCGAATTGATGGCGAATCGAGCAAGAGGCGTGTTCATGGCGTCCGGGCTAGCTGCAGCTATGGGTGGCTACGTTACCTGAACAAAATAAAATCACGTTGACTTGAAAAATATATCTGGATAAATTTTTCGATGGGTTATGGGAGACCGAGAAGTGTTGATTTGCGTAGCTTTGCGACTTGTTAAGGTCCTTGATGTTTAGTGCCCTTTCCGAACACCTTTCCTATACAACTCCAACACACCTTGCAAAGGGAAAACCGAACCCCATAGACGATCAGTCAAAAATAAAACAAGAACCCGTTAGTGTAAGTCCTTGGAGTTGTAAATTCCGATATGTTTAACACTTTCATTCTCCAATTCGTGAGTTGTTAAGCACCTGACGAATCCTACACTAATTTCTTCTTCAGTTTAGCGAAATAATTCTGCGCCGCTGAAGACAGGGAAAAGTTTCTTCGAAATATTTCCCGTCCTGCGCGAAATTGTGTTTGTGCAGAGCGCATATTATAACACCTGCTGCGGCAGTTGACTCATGATAGGAATTACCTTTCCAGGTCAAAACTATACAACTGGCTCACCCAGAGCTTACAAACGCTTCAAAAGTTCATAGTCCTTCCAGTGCAAAATTATGTGACTGCCAAACAAAACCTGATAAGGAGAAAGCTCATCCAATTTTGCTTAGGCTTTCATCCCATCGTGTCATCAGCTTGGACCTACCCGCGTCTTTGGGTACATCCCCAAATCCGTCAATCATAGCATTGAAGCAGCTGGATTTCTGCACATCAACAAACGACCGATGGTAGATAATACCACTGAGCCTAGTACACCTCAATTTATTAACTTTATTTAAAATTTGGCCTACACTTATCCTAAAGTAATTAATAAGTTCCTCGGAGTTTTGCAAGGAAAAAGAACAGACTTCTAATTGAATTTTTGCTAAGGCTCTAGCGGAGTTCTGAAGACACATCTTTCAGTGACGCATCAACACGTGATTATCAGAACGCCGCAAACGGGCTGTTTGACTTGTCAGAAGGCCCTTACAATGGAACATATCCTGACGGACTGCAGCGAGACAGCGGATTTCTTTCACCACTCCCTGCCCCCACTAAGCTCCCTTCTCTCCACTTCTAATCCAGAACTCCTCCTCCTACTCTTTAATCACCTCCACATTTCGCACCTACTGTAACTCAACCAACCAGCCCCTGCCCGATACTTACCACACTCAATTTAAGTATTAATACTTTTCATTGCCTTTCTTTTTCTCTTAAATTTGCACTATTACTTTTCATTCCTGCTTTTGCTTTGCTTTTCCTCTGCTTTTGCTTTTAATTGATTTGCTTTCTTACTAACCTATCACTTATTCAATCTTAAATTAAAACATTAGCTTTAAGTTTTATTAGATGTAAGCTTGAATTCATTCTTTATTTTTTATTCCTTGTTTTCATTTTTAGTTTTTCCTTATATTTTTCTTATCATTTTAACTATATTAACTTCTACTTGAAGTCACATGAATTAATTATACAAGAATTGTAACTAGACGTGCCATATGCCCTCTGGGCCTGGCCGAAATATTGATGGGTGTCCATTATTCATTATGTAGCCACATCCTTAAATAAATAAATAAAATACACATCTTTCAGGAAAGAATAAAATATGTGCGACTCCTATGTGGTCTGTCAACCGTTTGGTGTCTACCACAAATACCAAATTCTGAACACATAACCCGATATCAGTAGTGGATCGTGTTACACTGCTGTACCAAATCAGATAGTGGTATCAGTGATTTGTCCAACCTTCACTACAGACCGGTTGATCTACAACGCACATATTTTCACCGGAAATAAGCTACAATTTCTCTGCATGCAGCCGACTATAGTCTTTTTACACCCAATCTGAAGGATCAAAATTTTGATATTCAGGACGGGTTGAGAACAGATCAACCAAAAATCGATGCGTGAAAGACTGGAAGCAAAAGCCGGTGCAGAGTTTACAAGCTGTTTTAAGAAACCACACATTGATCTTTACTTGTCCAACAAATAAATGACTGAGGAATTTGTTCTTAAAACTGAGAGACCCACGGTCTTCCCCACAGACAGAGCAGCTCCGTCCTTCATTCGACCCGAGCGACTGATCACATAATCAAATTGGGTGAATTTTTTAAAAATAAATTTTCAGAATCTATAGCAAGCCATCGGGTTGATCTTGCAAATAACATTAATTCTGTAATTATTTATCTGCTTTACAGAAATTATGGATTTTGGAGCCCTGATAAAATGCCAATCAAATTCTAGATTAAAAGAAAAACGAAAACTTACTCACGCACGAATGTAAAAAACGCCATTTTCCAAACGAAATAAATTTATTCAATATTTTACATTATTTCTATTTGACCTCCTCGTCCGGTTTCTCTTCATCTTCATCTTTGTCAGCAATTACATCATCCTTCTTCGTTTCCACATCGTCAGTATCGTCTGGTTTCTCTTCATCTTCGTCAGCAATTGCATCGTCCTTCTTCGTTTCCACATCGTCCGGTTTCGCGTCTTCGTCATTTTCCGCTACTTGGTTTGCTGCCAACTCAATCAAATTGTACTTCTTCAACTGCAAATATCGCGGTAATACGCTCAAGCAACACAGCCCCTTGATAACTTCGACAAGGACACATAATTCGGCATTCTTTAAATCGACCTTGTTCTGGGCATTCTTCGACGCAACTAATTCGGCCAGCTCCTTAATCACATCGTCACGTTTCACGTCGTTGTTATAGCGCTTATTGAAAACGATCGAGAAAGTGTGCGACTCCTTGAGAAAATATTTATCGAAGAGTGCGCCGCCCGAATCGACAATGTCCTTGATGTTTGCGCGGCAAACAACTTCGATCGGTACCAAACGCAAGAGAAATCGCGTCTTTTGGACCTTGGTCGCGGCAATATCCTCGACGATTTTCGATCCCAGCTCGACTGGATTCGGCAGCGTTGTTTTGATAAATATGCAATTATTTGTGCCGGTGTTGACCATTTGAAAGCGAAACTTTTGCTCTTTGACCACGGCCTTGGCATCGTTTATGTCCTTTTGCAGTTCGTCGGTTATGTCGAGCTCTTTGTCCGGATCGGTGCTTTGTGGCAGCGCGTCCTTGCTGTTTTGTGGCCCGTATAATTCATCGGCGTACTGATTTAGAATGTTGTAGCATTCGCGGACGCAATCTTTTTCGCGAAAATTGCACGTAGCCAGAAATCCTCGTTGCCCGGCTTCGATAAATTGTTTTTTTCCCTTCGGACCGTAAAAGTTTGGTTTTTTGGGATTGTGGAACATTTTCTGTCGTTTGGTTTGCTGGTCGGACATATTTTACAAACTTGTGCAACACAACGGCAAGCAAATCGAATTACAATTAATAAATCACGACAAAAAGTTTTATTTACCCTTTTAGGTTATGTTAGATCTCTGATGCTGTTTTGGTATGAATGAAACGGATGGAAACGAAACCAAGGTACAGTGCGATCCAAAAACAATTTTTAAATTTTTATTTAGAGGAGTTCCGCGTGAATCTATTTAAACTTAAAAAAACACTTTGAATATGCCGCGAGTTTCCTGCGAACGACTAGGGAATGCGCACTGTGCGATTGAGCATAAAGTCAGCTCGGTTTTGCGTAGCTTCATGACCTAGTAATTGCAGTCGCAGTTCGTTCACAAGTAGTCGCATGCATTTTAGACGAATCGTAGGAAACCGGAAAAGCGGTACCGTCAATTTTTTCTGGAACTAATTTCGGCATTAGGCGTCAAATGTTTTGGCAGCGCTTTTTCTGTTCTAATTTTTAATTTTCCGCTTCTGGAACTGCTTGTTTCGTCGACCTCATGACATTGTGCGCCTGGAATGCTGCATTTGGAATTTGTTGTGATAAATCGCATTCCCAACGAGTTAGCAAAGTTTTGAACCGCTCAGTTCGCATGTGTTTGGGGATTTGACAGCTGTCGTGAATTATCATCTGGCATTCCTGCAGTCCGATTCGAGGTTAGAATTTTGACAATGGCTGTGGACGGAATTTCTTCTGCTCTTGCAAGTAAGTGGATTTTCTTGATCGTAGAACATCGCTGAGACACACGAAAATGCTTCAATAGACTGGCGGTTCTTTATTGTCTGATTGGAAAATAAATTCCGCCTGGTATTTGCAACATTTCACAGTGCAAATAATAATCGTCAACGTCACCGACATTTTATTCGTCGGTCAGATTTATCCGTGTGCTCGGTGTGTGTTGCATGCGGCTTTAACAAAATACTAACTTTACACTTGTTTTTCAGTCCGCTCAAGCATTGGGGTTGAGCTTTGGAGCTCTGCCGGCGCCAAACTACCCTACGAGCCCAATCCCCAGTTTGCTCGCGAAGAGAGCAAGTACTGCCGAGCAATTGTTTTCAGTGCTGATGGCCGATACTTTGCATTCGCAAACGGGTCCACAGTCAAAATAATTGGCACCAGTGATTGGAAAGAAGTCTGTTCCTTGCCACGGCCTAAGGCCTTCCATTTGAAGTTCTCTCCGCGCGGGAACTACATTGTGACCTGGGAGCTATTCGCAATAACCAAGGACAAGCCCGAAGGTGCTCCCAACTTGTACGTTTACAAGACCGAAAATGGCGCGGAAGCGTATTCCCTTATCCAGAAAAAACAGTCTGAATGGTAGGTCCGATCTTTTCGACCGGAGAAAAACGTTGCACAATTTTTTCCTATTCACAGGGAACCTTGTTGGTCTTCCGACGAAAGCCTCTTTGCTATAATGATTGGCGGCGAGGCTCATTTCTACGAAATAGCCGGCAACGATGGTTTTAAAACGAGCGCAAATAAGTTAGGGAGCGGACGAAATGGAATGCTGTCGATTGGACCCGGATCCGTGCCACCTTTCCTCGCATTTTATGTTCCCGGTGCCAAGGGTGCGCCTTCAATGTGTAAAATCTATAAGTATCCCGCTTTGCAGCAAAGCCAAACGGTTGCATGTAAAAGTTTTTTCCAAGTAAGTAGCACTAGCGAAAACAAGATTTTTTTTTTATTTAATCCTCTAATTTAAGGCAGACCGTGTGGAGATGCTGTGGAACAAGCGCGGTACGGGCCTCCTGCTGCTGACGAGCACTGAAGTCGACCAAACCGGCGCTTCGTATTACGGGAAACAAGCGCTTCATTTCATGTCGACGAAAGGCGACTCATTCGCTGTGCAATTAGGTTTGTATGCGCGGCAAATTGAACGAGGGCGTACGCAATAACCGAATGATTTGTTCTTTGCAGCTAAGGAAGGTCCTATTCATTCTGTCACCTGGAGTCCAAAGTCAACAGAATTTGTCGTAGTTTACGGTTATATGCCAGCGAAAGCAACACTTTTTAATCTGAAATGTGACATTCTCTTTGACTTTGGCGACGCGTCACGGAATTGCAGTTACTTCAATGATTTCGGCAACTATATCCTTTTTCAATGCGTGTGCTTTAGACTAGTTAGTTAAATTTGCTTCTAAATTGCATCCAATGGTCTGAAAAGTAGCCGGGCGGGAGTCACCATCAGTACAATTTGTTGATTCAATTGCACATAGCCTAGGTTGATCCTGCTCACTTCTCGTCCATAGTGGAACGATCATTTCGAATCGTCCCAAGACTCGCACATGCTTTTCATCACTAAAACAACAATTTCCATCAAAACGCGGGATGTAAAAAAATCAGCTCGATCGATGGTACTCCTTTTTTAGTTCTTGCAAGATGTGCGTGTCTGCTTTGGTCAAATATCTTTGCAAACTCTTTTATCCCTCCTTTAGTCTAGGAGTAGGCTTCTCTGATGCACGTTCTTAGGCCACCGTTGCCTATTGGTATTGAATCCCGCTCCAGGAAGTTAGTAAACTAGCGGGCTATTCATTATTCCACCGAAACTACCCGGCTAGCGGACTAAATGTGCTTTACTAAAGTTAATCGATTCCTGGCTACTTCGGACGCGATTCAAAATCATGGAAAACTTTTAAATTTTGGCTCCTAAATTAAATACTTGGGTTATCCCAGTTTTATACTAGTTGACTCCTCCTCTTCCACTAAATTTTCTCACTCCCCTCAATCATAATTGTGTGTACGCCCGTGGTACTAAAGATGTAATTAGCCGACAATCTTTGTGCCTTGGCGTCTTTACCCGTACAATGTTGCTCCACATTCGTGATCCCATTATTCTGCTTCAAGCTTCAGTGAATAACAATGTCGGTGGCAGATTGAGCAGTGCATCGAGTGCCACAATCAGTGTGATGCAGTTTGGCAAGGCTTGCCTCAAGTATGTACACTCGGTCATAATCCACGAAACCACCGATGCTTAAATTAAAATGCAATGGCTGTATACGAGTAAAGACCGAGTCCCATGTTTTGCCAAAAGTTCTCCGTGATTGTTAGAAGTTACTACCGGAAAGTTCGTTCTTCCAGAGATGTTTGCTATCCAGTATGATCCCGAGATACTTCCTAACCTTCCCCGAGAGCTGAATTATTAGAAGTCAGTAAATTCGTGGTGCAATAGGCACATTATTTTCAATCATATTCTTGCAATAATTTTCTTTAACCAAGATACACTGCTTATATTAGCTGGTTTCGGTAATTTGCGAGGTTACGTCGAAGTTTGGGATATGAACAAGAAGAAGCAAATTTCTTCATTGCAAGCGCCCGATTCGACGTTATTGGAGTGGTGTCCAAGTGGTGAAACTTTTGTCACGGCAACGACTGCTCCGAGACTTCGGATTGCGAACGGGTAAGACTTTTTTCTTGTTTTATTATCGCAAATCACTGTTTTACCGAGTTTTCTTTCAGATTCAAGATTTGGCACTATTCCGGCGCGCTCTTGCACGAAACTCCTTGGCCGCAAGGTCAAGAACTTCTCGAAGTTTTGTGGCAAAAGCATGGCGAGGGAGTATGCAAAGAGAAGCCGCTTACAAATGAGAAGATCGAAGGAATCAAGTCAAGCCAACCGGAAGCTAGTAAGCAAGTGTATCAGCCGCCAAACGTACGGCTTATGAAGGAAGGAAAGTTCACTGGGAGCGGTGATCGAGAGCAACCGATAATTCCAGGATTACCACCAGGTAAAAGGCGACAATTTCATAACTATCGTTACAGAAATAACAGTTTCTACAAGAAGCGTAGGCACTTTTAATTCAGCAACATTTTTTTTTAAAAGATATTTTCTTCACTCATTGATTATAAGCTTATCTAAGGGTCGATTACTAATCGATTAATAAATATTTAGCTATTCATGTTTTTTCCTTTCTCACTTTCAAGGATACACAAGCCAAAAGAACAACTCGTCAAATTCTAATCGACAAAGAAAACCGCGCAACAAGAGAGAAAACAACAAAAATCCTGAACACGGTACTTCGAAAGACGGTGAGAACGAAAGTAACACTGTCGATTCTGCCGGAGATAGCGACAATCGACAATCGAAAGATCAACAAAAAGCCCAACAGAAAAATGCACAAAGGAATCGGAAGAACATTCGTGGCGAACGGAATTTCCCGCCGACTGGTGATCCCGAAAAAGACAAGAAAATCCGAAACATAGGCAAACGGCTTCAGGACATTACGAAGTTAAAATTCAAGCAGAACAAAGGCGAGCATCTCGAAGCAAATCAAATAGCCAAAATAGCAACGGAGACTGCTTTGACCGCAGAATTAAATTCTCTCAAATTGGCAGCGTAGAAACGCAACAGGGGCATTTACAGCACGCGTCTTCTTTTTGTTATAAAGTCCGGCATAATGGTTGAAATTCTTGTTTATCATTTATTTTAAATGTTCAAAATCATCAACAACTATTACGATTAAAATAAATTTTACTTATATTCCCTTTTGATACATCCCGTGGTATTTTCATGCGCCCATAATCTAGTCGAGTGGGTTTCAGCTATCCCAGCGCGATCGTTTCTTCGTGAACACTTCCGTCCCGTCGTCCTGAACTGCCGCGTAGTAGCCGAGATTTTCGTACTTGGAACGCATGTACGTCATGTAGGCCAGCGCGGTTCCGAAACAAGCCAGACCGATGCCCATTATCACGACGTTCTGGAAAGTAATTTTCTAGTTACTGTGGGAACTACCTTGACTCAAAAATAGCTGTCCTTGCCGGCTTTGCGTATAGTTCGAAGTTAACCATCCGAAAAACAGTGGTGGATCTGAGCGATCTGAGACCATCGCCAGGCTGGACCTTGGGAGCTTCCGGTTTTTGCGGCTGTTCACTGGACATTCTGTTGTTCTGCTATGAAACTTATCTAACCAGTCGCTTGTTGCTTGCTGTCGAGCTAACTTGTTACGAATGTCTAGAATACTGTCATTTGTGACAACTAAATGACGTTTAACATGTGATAAGCAACGTTGCCAACAAAATGGATCCATTACAGCCACGGCCCCAAAGACAAAAGTGTACACTTTCTACACCTTTCTTTCTGGACTAGTGTAGGAAAAGAGGACAGACATCTTGCAAAAAGAACAAGCCTATAGACGATAAATCGCTAATGTGACTACTCGATTGCGCCTTTTTCTTAGCGCGGCTTTTTTATCGGAACATATTAGCGTGCTATTTACGCGAAACGCAGGTGTGGCGCTAGCATCACGCTTGGCGCTTTTGACAAGATGCGAGTAAATAAATCACTTGGTACTTCAATCGGGCTATTTTTTTCGCTGGGTACAGTGCTATGAAGTCTGATAAATGTCACTTAGTTTCGTTTGTAAACAATTTTTTTTGGGCATGATATTTTGCTTAGTTAAATAAAAGTAATTTTAATTTTACATTGAATTAATGGCTGGATTTGTAGCTGTACATACAGGTGAGAATTTAGTGAATTTTTTAGCTCCAGTAAAATATTTGAAAATACATGAGTGCAACGGGGTGTTTTCATAAAAAATATTTTTTGTATGTAAATCGATCGCATGCAAGTTGGTATATTAATTTTATAGCCCACAAAAAGTCTACGAACTCTTGAAATATTCGGAAAAATAATAAAGAGAAGAATCCCAAAATTTGGCTCCTCTGTATGAGTTTGTCCACCAAAGAAAATGACAACAAAAAAGTCTACGCACGACTATATTTAGACTTTGATTCAATAAAAGCGAGCTGGGCCTCGGGTAGCTTCTATTACAGCCCGTTACTTTATTGGCTTGGAAGTTACCAGTTTTTTTTTTACGTTGCTTTCTGTTCTAGCACATTTTTCCGGTAGAACTTTACAAAATCTGTCTTCCAGCAAATTCAAAATGACCTTTGTGGAGCGTAGGTGTTAGTTTGTCCCAGAGATGTTCGATAAGGTTTTCATTAGGATGGAGACTAAGACCATGAATAGAACTGTGTTTATACGATATATTGGTATAATAGCCACCTGGATGGTATGAGATTGGGTTTTTTTCTTGCTTGAATACAATACGGAGATTCATATACCAACAACCTTGTAAAATTCTATTAGAAAATGAAAAAAATCTGCCAATGGTCTGGGCGAAACTTTATTATTTTCGGGTCAAACTTCGGGAGCGGTCAAAGTCGGAGTATATCATCAGTTGTTTCGAAATTATGAGGTTTCTTGGAAAGTTAGTTTTGTTCTTAAAAAAAAAAATATTTAACAGAGAGATTTTTAGCCGAATAAACATTGGAAAACCCCGTGTAGACTATTCGAATTGCGGTATACTATGAACACTAAAAGCCCATGGAAGTAAAAACGAATTTGCTGCCTTATCAGAATTAAGAGATATGACGAATTGTTAAAACGTATACAAAGCCATTACTTCCACTTGGGGTTTGAATGTGAAACAGGTTTTTAAACGATTTCATAAGAAGCAACTTGATATCTCATGAGATACGAGGGATTTTGAAAAATTTGTGAAAACGTAAGCAAACCCTTCACACCCCCTTGGTTCTTGAAATTCGAAAAATCGTTAAATTGCTTTTTAGGTCATTACATCAAATTACGGCATTGGTTATTACGGAATAACCAATTTTATATCTCATCAGAACTAAGGGATGGCAAAAATTGTGAAAACATATGAAAACCCTGGGGGGTTGAATATCCAAAAATTGAGAAATGGGTTTGTAGGCGATTATATAAAAAGTCTATGGAAGTACAAAGCGATCTAATATCTCATCAAACCTAAGAAATATGTCGAAGCTTTGATAAGCATACAACCCCTTACGCCCCTTAGGATTGAATATCTAAAAATACTGAAACTAACCTTTTGGCGCTTATATAGAAAACTTGGGAAGTAAAAATTAATTCGATATATCATCAGATATGCAACGTCCTTATCAAAAAATCCTGAAAGGAGTTAATAGATAAATATGAAGACAACACGAGAAAGTAAAAACCAATTCAATTTCTTAACACTTCTTAAAAGATATGACGGAATTCGTGAAAAATTGTTAAACCCTTTTATACCCTCTTATTGGCTGAAAAGGAAAAAACTTAAAAACGAGTCTTAGGCGATTATTACGCAAGCCCTTGAAAGTGAAAAGATATTCGATATCTGATCAGACTAGAGGGATATGGCAGAAATCGTGAAAAAGCCCCCTTTCTACCCACTAGGGATCGAATTTCAAAAAATCCTGAAAAAAGGTATTTATGTGAAGAATCGGTGGAATAAAAATGAATTTAATATTTGAAAAGACCTGATAGATATGACGAAAACCGCGAGAATATATGCATTTCATTTTCACTGATAATTTTTTTTGCCCCCTTCCGAACGCCAATGGATATTTGAAAATTTTTTTAATCTAAATTACTTTTCTAGTTGATTTACATATACATACCGAGTTTCAACTTTGTATCATAAGCCGTTCTATAGATAGGAAAAACACCCCCCACCCCCGTACCATACTACCCCTATAAAAAATTATATTTTTCCAACATGCTACTACTATAGCTCTATCTAAATACCAAGTTTCAGTTTTATATCTTTATAGGTTATCGAGATATAAAAATCGCAACCTTTTCCTTTTCACCCTCCTCCACCCTCATCCTCTACACCCTCACCCTTTTTTCTGCTAGGTGTCTATTAGGCCTACTTCTGGTAAAAATTGTAAGCATCTATCTTACACGGTTCTTGAGATATGTGACGTGATTTTTTTAGAAAAATTCGTATCCCCTCCACTTTCATGCTCCACCGACTCCTTAAAAAATTTTACTCTCAGCAAACTTTATTTGTCAACCTTTATACACAAGCCGAATTTCATTTGTCTAGTGTAATTGGTTCGTGAGATATCGTAATCAAAAATTTTTCACCCCCCACCCCCGTACGCCACTGTCCCCACTCCAAAATTTGTTTCCGATCTATTCTCCTAGTATACCTACAGATATTCATTAAGTTTCATTTTATGACGTTAACCGTTTAGGAGATATGGATTGTTGAATGTGTTGATCTCGGCTTATTTGCGTCTCGGGCGCATTATTTTCCCCCACTCCCACACCCCTTCACCCATAATGACAATTTTTATGCAAATGGGTCCACTATCAAAGCTCTATATAAATTCCAAGTTTCAGCCTCCTAGCATAAGCGGTTGCTGAGATCTAAAAACTAACATTTTCTGTCCAAAACGCAAAATCGATCACAATACTGTATTATTAGAAAATAATAAAGTAAAATGCATAGTCGAGAAAGATACACTGTAATATCGTTGTTTCCTTCTGTTAGCCTCCACCGCAGTTTGTGCCAGTAAGTAATACTTTATTATTAAAAAATAATAAAGTAAAATTAACATTGAGCCCGTTCCAACTCGTCGGGCATAAATAGGGTTGAATCAGTACAGCGCAGATTTGTGTAGGCTTTGGTCTGAGAGGTCTTTACTATAACAAAAAATTAATGTTGCCTCCTAAAAGAGGATCGCCTTAAATTGCTATCGATGCAGAAGCTGGAGACCCGTCGGAGCACTTTAATATTTTTTTAAAGACACCGATCAGAGCTTAGTGGCTACTCTTTAATACAGTACGTACAGCCCAGTCAGTATGAGGAAGGGTAAAAACAATTAAAATTAACAAAGGGAATTAAAACATTAATTTAAAACAAGAAGGATGGGTTGAGAGAAGCTGTTCCGTTCCGTTTAAAAATCAACTGGAAATCAAACACGGTCAAACGTTGTGCAATCCACATTTTTGATCGGGAAAAAATGATGACCTAAATTTCACTGTACAAAATTTGTGTGTCTTGCGTTCAGCTGAACTGAGCTGAGTATTACAATGGAATTGAAATAGGGGAGGAACAAGACGACTAATTTCATTACTACGCGACAGCGAAAATGTCTAGTTGATACTGGGTACTTCGACATTTCTACGATGTTCAAGGGGGTCTATATATGCTGTAATGGTATCGTCTCTTATAAGTCGGAACAATAAATTTCGAAATACGAATTATGCGTACTCTGGCTCAAATATGTATGCGAATTGTGTTCAAGACGAAGACTGATATGAGACTTTTAGACTTGAAGTATTTTTTGCACCTTCGGCGGAAGTCTAGGCGCTTGGAGATATCAAGACCATTTGCAATTATGTGCTGGCTCTAATCGATTTTTTTTAATAATGTTCATTCCTAAAAGGTGGAAATGATTCGAAGTATCCAAAGTAACACCATCGAAAATGCGACCAGGTAACGCCGTGTCGTCTTTGAGGAAAAGGTGACCGAGTTGTGATTTTGAGGCATTAAACTCCAATCGAGTTGCATTGACTTATTTCAGGATTGAGTTGAATTCGGGGAGTGTAACGAAGACTGATATGCATCTGCAATTACTTTAAGTATTTTCAAGTATGCTGTCATCCGCAAAATCGTGAATTGGATTGAGAGTGAAGCACAGAAGGTCGTTAGTAAAAATTATGGTGATAGAACTGAGCCATGAGGTGAGCGACGCCAGAGTTAATAGGCAATGGAGATATTTAAACGCCGCCTGTTACAATCCATATAATGTATTTTGAAAGAAAAGTCTCAATCCACCGGATTAAGACGGAGTTCAATGAAGAGCCTTTAGTTTTATCGGTGATGATTCAATTCAGCCGTAATATTCGTAGCATCTCGAAAGACAGTATGCTGATAACTAAGTAATGTAAGCTGTAAAGTGCCTCTGCATTCCAGGGGCTAGGATATTAGTATTCATTAGAACTTAACGCAGACTCAACTCAGTTAAAGAAAAGAAAAGGGAACCGTCATGGGTCTGACCGCTAGCATTTCGAGTAAAAGTAAAGTTTGTCATGTCTCACCAATTGAATTTTCATAGATTCCATTTGTATAAATCGATTTTAGGCGCTGGTAATTGTTTGGATGAATCTAAATATCAAAAAGTTATTAAGGAGGCGTGTTTGCGCGGTACTGAAATTTTAAAGAATGGAGGAAATGCATTGGATGCCTGCGAACTAGCTATCACTCGTCTTGAAAACTCCGGCAATACAAATGCAGGTTTCGGATCGAATTTAACGTGGGATGGAAACGTTGAGTGTGAAGCATCAATAATGGATGGATCCAATTTACAATATGGTGCTTGTACGAATGTTTCAATAGTTAAGAATCCGATTAAATTGGCTCGTAATATTTGCAGTCGTCAATCGAAAATGCTCACGCTCGACAGAATACCTCCAATGGTCTTGGCAGGAAACGGTGCCGAATCTTATGCAAAAGAAGTCGGACTGACAATAGTAGAACCGTCCGCATTAGTATCAACCAAAGCCTATAGATGCTACGAGCATTATAAAGGTAAAATAGCAAAAATGGAAGATATATACAGCACACGAATACAATCTTTAGATACAGTAGGTGCAGTTTGTATAGATTCGGAAGGTAATATTTCTGCCGGATGTAGTTCTGGCGGCTTGATATTGAAAGTTTCAGGACGAGTTGGCCAAGCCGCTACATATGGAGCAGGTTGCTGGGCACAAACTACAAGTACTCGAAGCGTTGCAACCTGTACGACAGGTAACGGTGAATATTTAATGAAATCGTTACTAGCAAAAGAAATAGCGATGGGATTGTTAAGTAGTAATTGTGCTACGACGTCACTGAATGGGACTTTCAAAGAAAAGTTTCTCGATTCACCATTTTTACCTAGAAATCAAGAACTATTTGCCGGTGCTCTATCAATAATATTCGATCGTACAACAAATGATGGCGAGCTATTGTGGAGTCATACAACGAAATCGCTCTGCCTTGGATATATGTCGACTCAGCAAAAAAATCCGAAGGTAAAGTTAGTATTGTATATAATGCTTCGTCTGGTTTGTAATAAATTCTCTTTTCAGTTTGTAAATTCTACATTGCCAACGTACAGTAAAGCAGGCGAGTCCATTGTTATTAACGGACAGCATTTCAAACTATCATTTTAAATTAAAAAACAAAAAAAAAACGATTCAAATTTGTTTCCTTAAAGTCATTCTAATAAATCGGAATTCAAATCAATTACCATCTGCTGTGAATATTCGCTAAATCATTTCTAACTTATTGGTGCTGTTGACATTTTTAATTGCCGCCACTAGAATAATGCAGCACACATATTTTATTCATCATCACGCATAATAGCAATGTGGCTGTAGACTATGTTCTAAAATCTCAGTTGAAGGAAGCATAAACGGTCTTAGGAACAATACGATCTGAATAAGACTGACGAATACTGTTTAGTAAAAAAAATGCGATAAGGTTGGCCATGTCATATGAATGGATAAAGGAATTTCCAAGGTATTCTAAAAAGCAATTGATACAATTGACGCAGGGCGCTACTAAAATTCTTCAATTGAGGGGCGCCACAAAGTTGCTTCGTCTACAAATGAGTATATTTAAAATTTCGCAAAGTTTCTAACTTGAGAATAACGAAATTGTGCACAGCATACCAGTACAATTAACCCTTTGATTAATACAAAAATTCGTAGGTACGGTAAATGTAACAGTTATTAATAAATTATTAATGAAGCGTGAATCTCGATTTTCCTCCTCATGCGAAACAACAGCCAATTCAAAACGATTCATATTCCATGCTTTGATGATAGTTGTACTATGATGATAGTTGTGTGTAGCAGCGTATAACTCTTCATCTTTACTTCGTGAAGCACAAAATTAAATTGAACAGATTTAGGGTTTCAGGCCTTGATCATTTTCTTCTTGCACGCTTAACTCTCTATAAATCTCCTTAATAAACGCAATCAATTGAGTAGTTGGTAACAATGTATATTTTTCCTTAAATGCGCTTTACTGAAATTTGCGGGTATAAAATGTTTAATGTTTCTTACAAATTACTAAATGTAATAAAATATTTTATTCGTTGCAAGCATAAAAAAAACCTACTTATCGCAAGCAGCTCGTCACTTATAATAAAATTATTGATCTACAGTTTTCACTTAATAAAATGTTTGTCGCTTATTTATTTTAGCTTAGTCATACACAACCATATTCGTACCAAACACTATTACTTTTGTCATCGGTTCGCTTTTTTGCTGCAGATTTATCGTCGGTTAACGATTGAACGCCACTTGCTACCGCACTGCCAGCGCTTGAGTTCGATGTCTCGATACTTGTGTCGCCAGCAGGATTACCAATCATTGTATTAATTCGGTTATATATTAAAAAGGTAGATGGTGAATTCTCACTATTCGAATTTGTATTTGTTGGAGTTGGTGTTTCAGATGCGTTTGCTGATTGAGATTCTGGTATCTTTTGATTTTCATCCACTAAATATACTGTTCTTCGGCTTCCGGCTGTTCCTAAAGTCAAACTACTGCCGGTAACATCAGGTGGTTCTAATCTAAATAAATATATAGAAAATATGATGTTACGAAAGTGTCCAGTTTAAAAAATTTCGTTTCTGATGTTAAAATAGTGAAAATTCGCAAATATAGAGTAGGTTCGCTTTCCAGCTTATACGAGACGATGTCAATAGGACGTGGTCGGTGTAGTCAGCACACAACAGTCACTGTAGCAATGAAATCAGGTAGTCTTAAGGTAGAATCGTTTCGTTGGCAGTAGTCGCTGCGATTGATCCAAACCGCTGGCCGATGTAAAGTAATCATTAAGGGCTGACAGATTTTCATACAAAACTTCCGGTTAAAGTTTCAGTTAAAGTTTAACTGACGATTTGGTTAACGTGGATCGATTCCATTTAGTGCCTCATAAAGAATAGTAAAACTGATTTGAAGTTATTGGATATTTATACGAAAAAAATATCGAAACGGTCAATCGCAGTGACAAGCTGCATCAACGAAATTGCACCTTTATACCTTCACGTTTTACGCGCTCACAATCGTAATCGCAATCCAAATCTTATAAAAATCAAAATGTACTACATTCTACGGTGCTTCGTCATGGTCTGCAATCCTTTAAATCAAACATTCACCAATCTCTTTATATCGATTCTCCTTACTACATATAAGCGATTTTTCCGTTTCATTTTGCTTTTCTGATTTCGATCAACTTTTGCACAATAATTACGAAATAAACATTCTTACGCTAATGAATCTTGAGTTTTAAGTTTAACGAAATGGGGAAGTGTACTTTAAATTTTCATTTAACTGAAAAGTTCATATGATCATAGAGGACGTTCAATTTATCTAAATAATGTATTTGATTGAATTTCCTTGCTCTTAAAGCATTTACAAAGAATTTGCTGACCTAACCGTCCTTTGAAATGTCTATTTTCTAGAAGATTATTATTAGGTGTGTTTTTTGCGCACTTATCCAGAACAGAGTAGGTTAGAAAATTTATATACAAAATAACAACAACATTGCTGTTTTTATGATTCTTTATAACTTTTTAGGCTAGATTAGAGAATTTATCGCGAATAGCTGTCATACTGAGCTTACTGGGGCTGCTATTAAAAGAAATAAAAAATAGCAAAAACAGCAATATTCATGGTGTTTTCAATGTAAATTTTAATCACTACTCTGATCTGGATAAATGCGCAAAAAAAAACCACTCCTATTGTTGGTGACCTTACTGCTTGTAAGGTAGCAATGAGACAATACTCTTTTAACTATCTGAGAAAAAAAGAATAATACCGAATCAAATTAAATAACATCATTAAGCTTTCGCACATCATTATTTAATTAACTCGTGAGAAAACTTTTCACCGGCTGATCAATTACCTTCAATTCGGACGTTTCTTGTAAAACATATTAAAGCTACAGATCAACAACTTACACGTAATTTGGCTTAAATTGAAAATTTTTTCAATACGGAAAAAAACTTGAAAGGAATCATTCTACTTGAACAATCCTTATTTTACTGCCGGCATCGATAATTGTTAAAACTTTTTAGCATTACTGACTAGAGAGGAACATAATCTAGATTGTAAAAATATGATTGATGCAGATTATGTTTTTTAATCATTGCCCAGTAGAATTTAACGCAGGACAACCAATAAAAATATCAGCAACAAACTATTTATTTAATCTATTTTATGTTAGTACCATAGTAGGGGTCATAGCGAATCACTCGAAGGCTTACAACTATTTCTTTCTTTCTTGTCTGTTTCGAGAATAAATTAATCTCTTACATAAATAATGATATGTGGTAATATTGTTTTACATCTCGTATTTGAATGGTGTGCAAAATAAAGGAATTTATGTGCTATTTATCTACAAACAAAAGTACATTATAGTAGTAGCATTGATGTACATTGAAACATAAAACTATGATGTTTTCATTAAATATATAATGGGTGCATAAATGATTTAGTTGCATGCAAAATAAACAAAATAAAGAAATTACCCGTGCACGCTATTTCTACGAGAGCTACTGACTTCTTCTCTTTTCAATGACTGCAAACTACCTCTTACTCCACCTCTTAGAAATGCATTTTCCGTACCCTCATTTCCTTTTCTAATTAATAAAAAAATTTAGTGTGTAATTAAAATAATGCTATCTCAAAATAATAATTAACAATTTTAACTTGAAATATTTTCTAACTCACCGTTGAAAACTTTGTCGTAAAGGTGTTCCTTGTAATAAATGTGTATCGGAAGCTATTGAATTGGGTTCTTCTGTACTATTGTCGGAATCGTTGCCGCCTGATTCAGAACCTAAATTGAACTGCGACTGAGTTAGACGTGAATCCTCGATCCATGATCTTCGTTGCTGGAAAAAATATTTTAAAAATAGTTGGTAACATTTTTAGAGGAGATAATAAGAAACATTATTGTATTTTTTTTGGTACATTGTACATAATTCAGCTGCACTAGTTTTGTACGAATATTATTGACAGAATTCGAGGTAGTTTATATTAGTGAAAGCGTGGTTTTGTATTATTTTTCATTCAAGTTAAATACAAATATTTTTAACTGTTATTTTAAGAAATAGCATATCGCTTTATTGCGCGATTTCTGCATATATGTTGTTAGAAATTAATTTTGTGGAGCTACATATGTCCTGCTTCAACTATGAAGAATATATTACAGAGTACATTGTGATATCCATAAGTTTCATAAATTAAAGAAATTCGACAGGAAACTTCACAGGTATCTCGACGCTGCACCTCAAATGTATCGCATCTACGTAGTAAAATTTAGATCTTTGAAGCGAAAACTGAAGATAGTTGAACACAGTCGGTCAATGGAAGTGCATTGTTTTTTGGAGTTCAGTTTGAAATCGACATCTAACTAGAAATATTATTCGTTAATGATCAGTACGAAAAGTAATAAGTTGTGGATTCAAAAAACATTTCTACTTAGTGTTGCAATTCGAGTCAGTGGCATAACTAGACGACTATTATCAATTCCAGAATGCCTGCAACAGTTCCCCAACACAAGATTAGATCACGCCTGAACTTATTCACTCCTTGAAGATCCTCGATTGTCGTTTCTAAATTCTTTCATGTTAAACCTACTACACGACTATTTCTGAATTCTAATTCAGAGTCCTGGTTAGGAGATGTTTCGCTCTGACTTTCTAAAGAATAAAATGGAATATCGTGTGACAATAAAATTCTTCACAAAGAGATTTCCAAAAGAAGTAAAATACGTCTTGATTTCTGCTTACGTGATATCTTCAACCTCAGTCATGAAGGACTGGTCTAACCGTTTCGGTTAACGACAAGAAGATGTGGACCATCAACAGGAATCATAAAAGAAGGCAAATTGTTTTAAGTAGTAAATAAATTGTAAAACGAACTGTTTTCATTGGTTATCATAGACAAAAGACGCAAAAAATGGCACACGAAGTGTCCTTCCTTTGCACGACAATGCGCCCGTTCATGTAGCTTTTATTGCACAGGCCGCCTTCTCCCACATTGATCATGTTGTTATATCCTATCGACTATTTTTTGTTCAGCAAACTAAAGTACAAACTTCAGAGAAAAACTTGCGATGATGAGGTTGAATCTGCCGTTCTGGATAATTTTAAGGATAAAACTTCGGAAACGTTTTTTCAATGGTCCGTTCAAATAGTCAGTTCTTATTCCATAAATATAATAATGCAAGTTTTTGCTAGGTTTTAGCAAAATTTCATTCAATTTGTTCAGGAATTTTTTATGGAACAGATCCTAAATCGAAGTAAAAAGAGTATTTAATATTTTTTTTGTTTTACTCTTACTCCTAATATCCTAGGTCGAGAATATTTGAACACGTACATGAGTAAATCGTACATTAACACTTAGTCCGTTAACATCTTAATTTATAAGTGATTTTTCTTCTTTTCTGGTTTTAAGGAGCAGTATAATTATTTTCGCAAAAGCACACTAGTTCTTTCAGCACCTAAAAATGCCACTTGATGTTAATATGCAGCATGCGACCGTAATTAAAATAAAGGTTTAGAAATCAGTTTACTGACCTATTGAGAAACGGCTGTAACGACGGACGATAGTTAATTCAAACCGGAAATTTATTTAATGTTTTTATTGTGCAATCAGCATTTATATCAAACACGGAATACATTTTACGCACGATGCAAATTTATATAGAAACATTTAAAGATATTTCCACGCCTCAAAAAAATATTGCAATATTAGTTAAATCGTTAATTTAGCGATATCTTTAAGTGAAAAAAAACTTACCTGGCAAATATTTCGTTGGAGGTGCTTAGACTAATTTAATACGGAATGGCTAACTCATGCAATAATGAGTAGGTACTAATTGAAATAAAAAAGTGCAAATTTTCGAATCCGGGAGAAAATGGTTTTATGTAAATAATATTTTGTATGCACTAAACTAGAAAATGCAAAATTCGAAACAAATATTATGTACAATATATACTTAAAAAAAATATGTTAAAGTAAACAGTAATAATGATTAATCTCGTAAAATTGCAGGTCATCATTTAGAGAATTAAACATAAATCATAAAAATCCAATCTAAATGAATAGTAAATCCGTTTTTACTTATCAATCATCAAATTATATTTTCTCAAGTTAAATTGGAAAGTGTAGTTGAAATATTAAAATGAAGTTGAACTAATTATACAGTCCTTGTTTCTTCCAAAGATATTTGGATATTTTAAAAGCTATTCACTAATGATCGTAAGAATATGTGGTAAATAAATGGTTCAGGTGGTATAAGTTAATTTGGATTATGGAGTCTACTAGTAGCGTAGTCAGATATTCCTTTTGTTACGACCGTACATTATACACAGCAAAGTTCTAGTTGATAAAAAGGTGCGATACTGGATTTAAAGTGCGCAACGTGTGAACACTGAGCAACGTCTAATGTATACTACTATACAACAAAGTATACGTTATTTTTAAACTGTTATATAACATACTTCCGAAGAAATAGTGGGTGGCCAGGCCACTGAAGTCGAACATACTTTCACAAAAGAGATAGACCGGAGCCTTATTACGTGCTCTGTTTCAGTACTGCGTAAACAATGTTTTTGTTGAATAAGAAATGAAAATAAAATTTTTAATCGGCGCTAAATGACCGGAGACCTTTCAGTTCAGTCCTTTTTTCTTTCGCAATGACACAGAAAAAACTGTGTTTTGATGACTGATTCAGATGCAACCATAGAGATATATATACTGGAGATGACAAGCAGCGATCGAGTTGAAGGCGGACGTCGTCGCATTCACTTGCACGCAAAACAACAACAAATTGACATAACGCTCCTGTTTTGTCTCACTTACTTACACGCTAAAACAACAACAATATTATATAACGACCCTGTTTTGTCTCACTTCTCACCGTGTTTTTGGCTTCAAAGCGCTTTATACAAAACCGGTGGCTTGTCGTCTCCTGTAGCTCTATGGATGCAGCCTTTAAATTTCAATAACATACATAGTAGACTGATCTAGCATTTAAAGTTACAAAGAGTAGACGGGGTCGGGGACAAAACCAATTGTCTCTCCAGTATAATTTTATCCTAGACTGGCGACAAGCTTAAGTTATGAATGCAATTCGAACCTGCGAGGCTTGAGATCATATTCCTTTGGAGCGAATTTAACATAACTACTAGGTAGCGATATAAGAATACTGTTACAGTTTTGAGCATTCACCTTTCATTGATTTGAACGCATCCTGAGTATAAACACATGGTTCTTGAGTGCTGACTTATATACTATTAGTGTTTGTTGCAGAGAATTCGAACTTATGCTTGATTCTTTCGCTATTGAATGGTCAGACAAAAAGAACGATATACCTGTCGTCGCACCCCGTAAGTGTAAAAAAAAACATTTTTAGGACGCTCTCTCTGCTCGATATTAGCTAATTGCTTTTTATCGAACCATTACATTATTTGTGTTGGTTTCAAAAATCGCCCAGCAATATTGATGTTCATGGTTCAGACGCCCCCAGCTATCAATCACGAATTAGAATTCGAAAAAACCCACTCCGAAAGCATACGTTACCTGAGATAAATACGACGCAAATTTCAATCAGTCGGATTATCAAAGAAAAAACGTGTGGCTTGGGACTTTAAAACGCCTTACTGGACATATGCGATTGCACCTCATAAATAAATAGACACTAAAAAACGAAACGGCTGGTTAGCAAAAATACGTGGTGGTTGCACAAAAAATCCTTTTTACTTATGAACAAATTTCCACCGTTCAGTTTAGACACGGTAATGGAAAGAAGCAGGCAGGCAGGTTTCTCGGATCAAAAAAGGTTGATATCCAGCCGGTCATGGTTTGGTAGGATATCACCTATGAACGGATCACTGCCTGCATTTTTGCAAAGCTGGTGAAGAAAGCCAAAGTCTATCAACAATCGTGAAGCCGCTCAACCATATCCTGATCCAAATCCAATCCTGGACTTTATAGCAAGAAGGTCAAAATCACTTTCCACTGTCTTCAGAATAATATTCCAAGGTTCACAAAAACAGCATAGACTTACGGTTGTCCGATTTAGAGTATATACTATGCCACAAAATTTTTCAGGTTACTAGAAATATATCGTCGAATTATTCATAGGAATATCTTTGTGTACTCTACAAATGCCATTAACTTTAAGAAGCCAAACACAAGTAGAGATAAATAAAACAAAAGAGCTATGATTTTTATACTGATCTCTTCCTAATGTTATGAGAAATTTGTGCTTGCATTTTTATTCAAATTCGTCAAATTAGTAATCCCTGCTTATCACTAAATTATTGCACGACACGATTTACATGGTTAGTATTCTTGTACGTGAATATTTTACGTTAATTACATTGCTGGACATAAATAATAGTTTTAATAAAAATTTATTTTGAAAAAAAAATCTATTTTTATTGATTGCTCTTCGCAAAAATGAATTTAGTATTTGGTTCTATGTTAAGAATGTTGAAAATTTTATGTAATTGAACATTAAAATAAGTGAGAAAACTACTGCCACTTTTGTTTGTTATAATTGAAATGTTGTACTAAAATACTCTACCGGATATTAATTACAACCTTAAAGTACTTGTTAAATTTGCTGACTAGAAAAAATTATAACTAA
Source organism: Beris morrisii (assembly GCA_951812415.1). Classification (NCBI taxonomy): domain Eukaryota; kingdom Metazoa; phylum Arthropoda; class Insecta; order Diptera; family Stratiomyidae; genus Beris; species Beris morrisii. The sequence goes on from OX638310.1 coordinate 32,002,374, forward strand.
CTACATACATGAATGGCTTGAATAAAATATTTTTGTGATGAAAAAGATGACCATCACCACTGAAACAATATACATAACTTGCTCATAATCAAAACATCAGGTAAGTCCCAATAAAATTGATTAAATAAATAAATATACGACGCGAATAACACTAAGTATATCATAATAAATTTCAAAAAACACACACATGTGAACATTTTGGAAATGAAATAACCTACGGAATCAGAACTATATTTCGAAAACTGAGATGTACCAGACAATAAAACATTGAAGCAATCAAAGTCTGCTGAGATATTATTTTAGTTGATTCCGAAACACATTGAGCGGTTATCCGAATCTAATGCTTTATTAACTAACGTAGAGTAAATGTATGTCGAATAAAAACAGAGTATATTTGTCATACTCATGTTGCAATACAAATCTGTATAATATCTACGTGAATTTTCCTTGGAATCTGAATACAGAGAATTCAAGATACGTTACTGTTTTTCTGATCATAAAGAATTGAAGTTGGAGCTTGAATTAACTTTGTATAGTTACAATATGATCAAATAAAAAAACAAGATTAGTCATGCTTCATTGCTTAAGCGGTCTTTCAAATAAAGTACTCCTTGTCAACGCAATTTATTCAGTAGCAAATTATAAAGAGGATAGAGTTCAGAGATGCGATATGAATGAATTTAAGGGGTTACATACACTTGGGACGGCTAAAAATACGCTATTTTTACGCATTTTTTTCGTGCATAAAACTGAATTGATCAACCATTATATATCTCTTAAAGTATTACATTTGTCTATATTATGTGAAAATTTGGTTGGAAAATTTCAAACGGTAAAAAATTTACAGTCGTTTTGCAGGGACGCGTTTCACCACACTTTCCTCCTCCATTTTTTATCGAAATTTTTTTTTTTCTGAAAGTAAATACATAGCTCAGCTCCAAAGCTTACCGAGCCGGAATTTCAAAATTCAATTTTGTCGGATCATGGCAGCCTCTGGAATTAAAAATGCCATTTTCGCCTCAAAATTGTTCAGTAATTATGATAAAAAAAAAACTAAGCAAGATATCGAAAAAATGACTCGGTAAACGTAAGAGTGTTGTATTAAACACAATTGTACAAAAGTGGGTCCCGTTCGGTCCAGTAGTCGTGGAGATAAAACGCTGTTTCGAGAAAAACGCATTTAAAGTTTAGGGTACAGTTTACATTGAAATAAGGTTCTGTGAATTTTAACAGTGGAACAAGTATAGCTAAAACTCACCAACTTTTCAAAACATGTCCCTGCTATACAGAAGGTCATAAATACCCGGAATTAAAAAAAGCTCATAGTCAAACAGATGACAAAGGCCAAGAACAGCTACGCGCCAACCGTTAGTCGTTGCTCACCATGTCGGTTACAAAACGCTGTAACTTCATCATTACAGCGAATTTCTTTATGAAATTTTCAGGGTAGACACTTAAAGGATGGTACTTTCGAATAAGGACCTTTTTTAAAAAAAATCGATTTTTTTGAACTACCAAGGTGTATGTAAAAGCCCCTTAAGAATTGAATGATTAAATAAAATAAAACCATAAGAATGATAAACTATGCATTTTAAAAAGTTGATTAATGAGTTTTTGAACGTATTCTTACGGGGTGGGCTGCTCGTAGTATGGTTCCGAGGTACATGTACACATTATAAATATTGTAAATTTCTCAATAAAAAAAACTAACAATTTTCGATTTTCTATGGATCATGTGTGCACAATTCTATTTTACTCGAAAGGGGCACTCTATTAAATTTAATTCGCTTCGCATATTTAAATATCCAACAAGTTTATAAATAGAAAAAATTTAATTTAACATTGTTCTAAACTTACCCGGCTCGGAACTTTATTCATTAGATCGGTACTAGCTTTCTTCACTCGTTTGACAAAGCTGCTGCCGAACGCTTTCCTAGAAGAAACAATTTTTTTTTAATTCTATTTTTGACTATACAAGATTGAAATGGATTACTTTTTAGGCGCACAACTTTCAGATTTCTTGTAGTGTTCCATAATCTTTTCTTCCAGTTTCTCCTTTTGTCGATTAAGACTGTTTACTTTGTCCGTGTAATTTTTTTCCTCGTCATGATAGTGCTGTTTGTCTTCTAAAGAATGCGTTAAAAGTTCATGGTATTGCGTTAAAAGCTGCGATACATTGTCCATTAGAGTCCTACGATCAGTATCCAAATTTGAGTTCATTTGTAAAAGCATCTAAAATTGAAAAAAATTTGATGAGATTTCTTTTTAAACATTCCGTTTGTTTAATACTACATACATCGCACCGCTGAGCTACTTTTGTGTATTCTATTTCTAAACTATTCATTTGATCCATTCTAAGATTTAATTCGCCAGTAAGTTCAGTATTTTGTAGTTTGAGTCGACCGTGTTCAGCTCTGATCATTTTATACTGTTCCTGTTTGGGGAAAAAACACGAACATTAAGAAAAAAAATTTCTCAAAAATTTAAATGAACACTTACCTGTATATTTTTATATTCATTTTTGAAACGATCACTTGTTGCAAAAAGGCTTCTGAAATCGTCAGTTAGCTTGGAATGCTCAGCCCTTAAAATAACCAAATCTTCGCCACTTGATTTCATTGATTGCATTTCTAATTTTAAATCTTGCATTTTCTGCTCAAGAGTGACAGCACCTTCCTTCAAATCTCTATTTTCATTTCTTAAGTCTCGAATAACCGATTTCAAAGACTCTTTGTCTTTACTAAGAGATTCATACTCCGAATTTAATTGATCGTGAAGACATTGTAAAGTGATTTGATCGTGTAAAACATTTTTTTGTTCCTGTTTCAACGCTTCAATTTGCTTCAATAAAACATCTTTATCCGCGGCGAGTTGTGAGTTTGCTAGCTGAAGAGCAACATGCTGAGTATTTAGCGAAGTTATTTGTGAGCTAAGCGTGGATACGTCTACATTTAGTCTGGCATTTTCAGCCTGCAGGGTATCGTTATCTAAAATCATAAATCTCAATTATTTTATAAATTATACTTTTGTATGTTATAGGAGTACTCACCGTTTTGTAAAATTAAATTTGTGGCACACAATTGATCACACTGGTCTTTCCATTTAGCAGTTACAGACGAAATTAAATCTTCGGTTTGATGAAGCAATTCGGATTCATTATCGCCCGATATTTCTATATTTTTCTCAACTGTAAATATTTCTTTTCTGTGACAGAGAACACACATATTCGACTTGCTGTTCTGTTTCGCAGAATTCAACATAACTTCGCAAACAGTTTTGAAAGTATCGGGATTTTTCACTAATTTCTCTACCACATGTTCAACATTTAATTCAGGATTCTCGATTTCAGTATTATCTAGCCCTAGTTTCTCTAGATTATGTTTGACTTTGTTTGTTGCCAGAGTTCCACTGACTAAATCCTTTCGTAATGTCGTTATCATCTCCTGATCAATTTTCCGTTGTGAAATCAACTCTTGACTTTGCTTCTCTAGTTCTTGTATTTTACCTATCGATTGAATAGACTCTTCTAAATCTTTCGTGAGTTTCAAAATATCTTTGGCTTGAGCTTGATTTTGTACAGTAAATTCGTCCAGCTGCACAGCTTTGACCTATACAAAGAATTTCGAATTATTGCTAATGAATAGCTGCGAGATGCGATATTTTTAATATATAATATTTTACACATACCTCTAAATTTTCCTTTAAGCGATTCACTTCTTTTATAAGCGTTCCATTTTCTCGTTCGATAGAACCACTTTTAATTTCAAGACTATACAAATCAGTTTTAGCCTTTTCTAATTCCGAAGTTTTCGTCGTCAGCGATTCAACTTCTTTCGTTTTCGTGTCCAATAAACGTTCCATATCGTCCGCTCGTCGTTGTATGCTTTCAAATAACGACTGTATTCGCTGTTTATCCTTGTTTAATGATTCTACATGTTTCTCTAAGTCTACAATTTTCGCCCGTTCAACCTGGAAATTAAATAGATTAGAAAGATATACAAAAATAAATAAATTAATCAAACCTCGCGTTCCTGGCTTTGACGATCGTGTGCCTTTTGTCGAATATCAATCGTATCTTGTAATTTTTTATTTTCTTCCAAGGCATTTTTGAACACATCTTCCAGCTCCTTATTTTGCTGCGACAAGCGATTATAATTTTCTTGCATTTGATCAGATTTCAAATTTAATTTCTTTTTATCTTTTTCTAATTCTAAAATTTTATTGGTGGACTCATGGAAAGAAGATTCCTTGAGCGCTTCAAGTGCCGTCAGTAGACGGCGGTTTTCAAGTTCCAATTTTAAAGCTCTAGTCTATAAAAGAAGAGTGTAAATGATTGAATGTGAGAGTATATACAAAGATTGCTTCCGTACTTGTGCATTATTTGTTAGTTGTTCGGAAAGGCTATTATCACCCGAGTTGCAATCATCTTCGTTTTCTGACAAGTCACGTTCAATTCCTTGACTTGTATTTAAATTCTTTGAGGCTAGCTGAAGTTGGGTATTTTCTTCGACTAGTTCCTGCAGTTTATTTTTGTCTACATCGCGTTCCTATTGATCGTTAATATTTTAAATATCATACTTCAATCGTTTTTGGTCAAATGAACTTACTAAGGCCATATCGTTGAATTTTTGCTTATATTTAATTATTTCCGACTCCAATACCATAACCTGTTCACTTCTTTTTCGGGAGCGTTGCAGCTGATCCTCAAGCATTTCCCTACAATTGAATCATTAGTTAATATGAAATATAGTAAATAATAACAAGATAAGTGTTTTTGAGAAACCAAAAAAAAAATATTTTTAAGATATTGCAAATAATTCAAAAAATTAATAAACATACTTCGTTTCCAGAAGCATTCGGTTATCTTCTCGGAGCTCTTCAACTCTTGTTTTATAAAATTCTGCATCTGTCAGTTTTTCGCGAAACTTCTGTACTTCAATTTCTAGCCGATCAGCTCGTTCAGCACGTTCCCTGAGTACATCAACTTCATCTCGGTAAGCAGTCGATCTTTTAGCTTCTGTATACCATTCTTGGCTCTGCAATAATTAACCGTAACACACAGAAATTAAAAATGCAAATTTACGAAGTACCTCCGTTCGAAGTTTTTCATATTGATTACTCTTATGATCAAGCTCTTCCTTCACTTCAATATAAGCCTCCGACTTCTCTTCTCTGAAAAATCAAAATTTTAGTTTTTTTTTTGTCAATTCATCATTTTTTAAATTTTCAATTTGTTTTGGTTAGTATTTAGTCCGGCGCGCTAATGTATTGCAAAATACTTACAATTCTTGTCGTATTTTACGCATTTTAGATTTTAAATCGGCAAGTTCAACGGCCATATGATTACTATCTGCTGATGACGTTGATAAAGACACACCGCTTGTTGACAAACTTGGCGTGTTAGGCGAACTTCCCGCATCGCCAGAAGGAATATCCGCTTCACTTGTAATCGATGAAATCCATTTGGTGTAATAAGTATCCCGCTCTTTCGTTAGGGTTATAATATGATTGTACATAGCATTGGGCGTTAACGCTTCTATTGACTCTTGAGTCAAAACTAAGCTGTGACTATCGGTTACCTACAATAAAACAAGTTTGTAAATAAAATCCTAGTATAATGTAAAATCCACGAACTTGTTTAATTAGCTCGACAATTGCATGTTGCGTTACTACATCGAGTTCTTTTATGCGACCAATAAAAATCTCTTTATTGGGACATTGAACAGCAGCACCAAGCAGTAAAGTGAGCAATACTTTCATCTGCTCCAAACCGGCTTTTGTTTCTATTAAAATAAAAAGTTGATAAGTAAGGGAGAATTTATTTCTAGAGATGTACGTTAATGTACCCGGGCTATATCCAATTGTAGAGCAATCAGGTAATACTAATATAGTTTGGCCGAGTTCTTCTTCATAAAGTGACCGCAAGTTTCTGATAATTGCATCGAAATTTTTAGCCCTACCATTAGCCAAAATCACTCCTTCCATTCCTGTTAATGCTGTTAAGTGGTTCGGCGGTTCAGGATCTATTTGTAGCCATACACTGTGTATTATCGAGCCATCTAATAACGATGTATATCCTGATAGAAGTTCTGGACGCGGCATACATGATCCCAGCTGTAAATAAATATAATAAATTGGTTGCAATTTCTATTGAAAATTTCCGTTGTTTTGAAATAGACCTAGGTAAAGGTTCCCGGGTTGAACTACTTGTAGCCTTTTGGTCTACTTTTTGTTGTATCTAGGTACTGAATATTCCGAGATCGCTACTTTTATAATTTAGAGTATTTTGGTCTACTTTTAATTTTAAATTTGAATTTATTTCACTCCATTTTTTGATACATTCATAATTGATAATTGATAACTTATAATTTTGTTTTCGAGTGATTGGTCATGCTTGCACCTTACATCTCTAATGTTTACACAACGAAGTGATTTGCTTACTTCTTCTTTTTGATTTTGAATATGAAGGGAACCTATTAGCTAAAAACACTAACTTATAACTATTTTACTGAGTTACTTTACTAACCATTATTTTTTTAGTGTTATTCAGTTTTTTATTTGAAAAATTACTTTAATAATGGATACACGTGGCGTTTTGAATTTTTCTGATCTTGACATCTAGTTGATATAAGCTCTATTGACATTTTTAGGTGTAATCGAAAAATTGAGTACCAATGGGGAGGTTTAGCATTAATTTTAGTACTCTGCTATTTGCAATTTTTGAATGTGCGTTTTGGCCGTGGGTTGAATTAAAGCTGCATACAGTAAAGTAGGCTAAAAAATCATTTTATATCTAAGTAGCTTATTTTCTAAGCGCATACGGCGGACTATTCAGTTAGACAACTTTTTAACTGGATCGAGCTTTTATTTGCCCGAATAAACCATTAGATTGTAGATTGTACATAGATGGTGGAGGACGGTTTAAAAATCCCAATTCACTGTGGCCTATTGTGATTGTCCTCCCTGATTATAACTCACTCAGGACGGTTATATCAATAAATTTTAATATGCTTTTGAGTGAGTTAGACATGAGTTCCAATGGTGTTAGGAAGTAATGTCCTAGAAGTCTGAGTCTTCTGTGTGCGAGTTCTTCGCAATGGCATAGAACGTGCTCTGGAGTTTCCTCGTATTCTTCACACAATCTGCAAATATCGTCTGAAACCAGTCCAATCGTATGCAAATGCTTTTTAAGCTTACAGTGTCCTGTAGTTAGCGCCGAACCTGATTCCGGCTCAATTTGAGCAAATCGGAGGTTCGTTTCTTGGAGTGGCCTTCTAAGAACAGTTTAGACTGTCTGCACCCCACCGTCCTTATCCAGTGGAGGTCAGCTTGGATGTTAATCCAGTCCAACAGTCTTTCTTTTGCCGCAGCTCTTGGCATTCCACAGAAAGGCACTGGTTCTGTGAATTTTAAGTCAGCTCATTTTTTCGCTAACTGGTCAGCAGACTCGTTGCCTACAATATCACTATGTCCAGGATCCGAAACCAGTATGACAATAATAATAATAAACTATTAAGTCGATGTTTAAAACGCTCATCTCAAGTGTAACATAGACACAAGACACAACTAAAGGCAGGAAAAAAAAACGGGTGGATCCGATTTTTCAGTTGGTGAGTGTGCGGATGGCCATAAGATGCTGTGCTCTGATCGAAAGGGAAATGTGTTGCTTACAAGGGGGATGAATATTAAAAAATGTTTAAATCGGGTTTTCCCCAATTATATTTAAAGAATTTAGAAGTGAAAGCGAATTCGACATCTTATTAGACCTAAAAAATATATCGCTGGAGCAACGAATTTTCTGTCCCAAGCTTTCTTTCTTTAAAGGTTTCATGGAGGACGAAGAAAGGACTAACGTGTCGGATATTCGCCGTGGAACCGGTCGAAGGATTCCCAACGGAACGCTTTTCTCTATAAATATTTAAAAACACATCCATAATTGTAGTTAAAGAAGGAACGAGATTCGGAGTTGTTCCTTTAACGGGCTTTCGGCGTGTTTTACGGTACATATGTTAACTCCAAGTCTGTCAAGGCGTTTGAGGCCCGAACCCCTAGCGCTGAATTAACCGCGTATGACTGTTAATATTGAAATCGTAGCTTAAAATCACCATCGACGTAATCTTCTTTCTAGAGAACCAACCACGACACTGATTATCGACACACCCGAGACGGCAACCTCTGTAGGTGAATTTCGAGATTGTGACATAATCGTCGTGGAGGTTTGCCGCCAGAAGTTTAAATGTCATCAAAAAAATCACCCAAACGAGGAACAATTTCGAGCAACGAAATATTAAAATTTAATTCCGGACGATGACTGAATAAAAATGGGAGGGAGATGGAGGATCGAAGCGACGTTGAAAACCGAGTGAATAGGAGTCTGGTTTTGGATCCCGAGGCAAAAGGTCTAGTTGGAGATCAGTGGAGGAATTCTAAGTGCTGGAAGGAAGAGTCTGCCTGGATAACGACGCGAAAGGATCCGAATTCGAATTTTTTGTTGGAAGATCGAGCGGAATACCAAAGGAAAACATGAATGACAGAGCAGAATCGGACTACAGTGAGCGATTTTCGGAAGATGGTAGGTGGCGGCTCGCTCCCGTACGTAAGTAAATTCAGGTTTCCGTGATAATGCTTGACGTGTTCGTCTTCTGCGCTTGGTTGCGGCTAACTTGTAATTTATTTTGCTTTCTTGCGTCGCGAAGAAGCGTGTGAGACTTTCTTGCGTCGCGAAGAAGCGTGTGAGACTCTTCCAATTATATTTCAATATACTACATATATTCATACACATGTTTGCTTCAGAGATTCAGAGAAGGTAAGTGTACCTATATTGGGCCATGTACCTAAGTTGGGACCATGGAGCTACTGGAGACGACAAGCCACCGGTTTTGTATAAAGCGCTTTTAAGCCGAAAACACGGTGAGAAGTGAGACAAAACAGGATCGTTATATCAAATTGTTGTTGTTTTAGCGTATGAGTGAGTGAGACAAAACAGGAGCGTTATGTTAATTTGTTGTTGTGAATGTGACGACGTCCGCCTTCAACTCAATCGCTGCTTGTCATCTCCAGTATATATCTCTATAGTTGGGACACTCATCTTAAGGATGAAAAACAAGCATAACTATCTGCCAATCTCTTAAAGAAATGACATCATATCACGACTAAACCTTTCAACAGTTCATCCGAACGCCTCTCATTGTTAATTGTTTTATTTCCTTTGAACTGTGTGGTTTAGAAATGATAAGTGGAATATTTTGTCTAAATTGAACTGCTGTCTAACTGCATTTGTTAAGGGTACTTATGAGTTTTTTTAATAAATATTATTTAGTGGTGGTGTTCTTTTAATGTTTTTAACGACTGCTACTATTAGTATATTGTAAATAAAAGGGCAGAAATCTCTCATAGTTGTAATTTAACGTAATTTCATCTGAGGGTGGCCCAACTTAAGGACACAAATTGGCCAAGTGGGCCTAAGTTGGGCCATGGGCCCTGTGTCCGGCTGATGCTTCCAATGGAAAGCCAAGATCAATCCAAACCTATCGATATACTTAACTGCTATTGTTCGATAACCCGGTCCTATGTTGGGCCTCCTCGGCACAATATAGGGCCACTTGGAAAATTTGTGTCCCTAAGTTGGGTCACCCCCGTACTCATATGAAATAAGCCCAGCCCCAACAACATATATTCAATGATGTAAGTCTCATCTTCGCTCAGCACATAGAATATTGTTCCAACTCCAGAAATTATACAACAAAATAGACAACTTGTATATATGTACTTTTACAAAAAAAAAAAAATGTTAAAGAAAAATAAAATAATGTGACTTTACAAACAATTTATACGTACTAATCTACTAAATACTTGATTTGAATTTTATGTATCTTCTTTGTTTTTTTTTTAAAATGAAGTAATAAGTGTATAAAAATAATTTTTGAAATAAACTGCTTCTACCTATAAGTAGTATATTATACACTTAGATAGATAGATTGGAAATAGGGGTTGGTATGGTTAACCTCTGTCACTGCAGCCACAGTTGGGCCTATTGTGACGTCCCCCCGGTTTGACTATGATTCCTCTTCAATGCCTGCTCTTTCAATGAAGTCTAGTATTTTGCGAAGAGGAATGGTCAGGAATTCCGATGGGTCCATGAAACTCTGACCGAAGTGACGAAGTCTTTTGTGAGTTAAACCCTCACATTCACAGAGGATATGCTCTGGTGTTTCGTCTTCGTCATTGCATATTCTGCAAATTTTAGTCTCAGAGAGACCAATCCCATTGAGATGCTTCCTCATGTGACAATATCCAGTCAGAGCTCACACTAGGGTTCGGGTCTGATATCTGCTTAATTGTAGATTATCAGATGTTCTTTTTTTCCGAATGTTTTGGCATAAAAAGCTTTGAGTGCCTGTTGCCAAGTTCCAGTGAATGGCACTCTGCGATTTTTGTCACATTCGGATGTTCATTCTGGCTGTGCTTAATGGTATCCCAAAGAATGGATATGAAGCCCATGAAGTCAGCTTCTGAACCTTTCCTAGCCATTAATTCGGCTATTTCATTACCTTCATAGCCGCTGTGTCCCGGAATCCAAATGAGATTAACTCTGTTCTTATTTCCGAGTTCAATCAGGCATTGGAGGCAATTCCAAACAAGTTTGGAGTGGATTTGAACGGACTGAAGTGCCATTATACACATTACATTATACACTTTAAACACAATTAAATATTAAAGAAAACTAAAATTATGTTTAAAAAATGTACTAATATACTTATTTGTTTTTTTTTAATTAAGTATATTAAAAGTAATTTTTAAACTCGTCAACCCTTTTAATGTAATCCTCCATAACAATTGGATGTGGGAATGTTAATAATTTGCATATGACCTGCTTAGGTGCCACCTGATGAGCGGCCCAATATAGGGGGGCCCAATTAAGGCACACCATGCTAAAAGGTGACCCAATATAGGTACACTGACTAAGTAAAATAAATAGTTTTTTTAATGATAAGAACACTTTTTAGATCAAATATAACCAGTGATTATTTTCAAGCAAGGTTGGGGTCTGTGTTTAAAAAAAAATCGTGTCTAACTTTTTTCAAAACTGAGAAAAGTTGGATTAAGTCCTTAAGTGTCCCAATATAGGTACACTTACCTTAGTGGTTGCCTCGTAAAATCAACTATTTGGCGCCCTCCCCAAAGTCCTGGAAAGACTTTCTCGGTCTCCCTTCTTCGACTGAGCAACCCTGGTCTTCATTATGCTCCACTCGGTAATCCGTCTGCGGATGGTACCCATGCGAAATTATCGAAGAGCTGAGGTGGTAATATGTGGGCTACTACCCCACTTTACATGGGTTGGGATTGGGCTACATTTATTTTTATTTAGGCTCCCTCCATTCTGGGCGGTAGCACAGAAGCTGGTATTATAGCAAAAGAAGGAAAAAATTCTAAATGGAGGTTATCGTTTCTAATACGTAAGAAAATTTGTTTTTCATGCCTTCCCAAATTAGTCGATTGTGAGATTTGCGATTGCCTTTCTTTTACTGTAACAACATTGACCTGGTGTACTTCGATGAACGATCAGCTAAACACAAGCAGAGTATCAATAAATTTTTCATGCATAACAAAATTACGTTACAGAATCGATTCGAAAAAGAGTTATGAATAAATGCCTGCGAAATTGATAGATATTGAAATATCAACCGAAATCACCGAAAAAGCTTACAAAATCTCGTGACTTTCATAATATTTGCATGCCATTCCAGATTTTTTTTTTATATGAAAAACTTTTCGTAGTTTTGCTATTATTTATAGACGTTTGAAAATTTTCTTTAATTGCCACACATTTCCCACGCACACCCCGCAGGGCATAACGAAAGATTGTTTGCGATTGCGAACACCGAAAAAAAATTTCGAATGCCAAGTAAACTTCTGGAATTTGAGTAACGAGAAGCAGCGCCTTTTACATTCTTGAGTTCTATTTTCGCTTCGAAGACTATTTCTGGAGCGCCCCCGACTTAGAAAACGTCCATGCTCTATGCAAATCTTTTGACATTGTTTATCTGACCAACTTATTCATTGATCGATCAAAATTTATGCATACGATTAACGTGGAATAAATTATAATTTTTTATTTTTTTGCATTTTGTTATTTACCCACGAAACAAGGGCACCGTGCAAGAAGTCTTCGATTTCGCCCGTGGTAGCCATTTCTCCAGCTGTCAGGTCTCAGTACTTTGCAGCGAATAACATAACACTACCGCACTTATTCACAGCATTCTAATGCAAATTTCACTATTTTCCGGTAGACAAAAACACACGTAATATAATTTAAATAATTTTTTTAATTTAAAACTAGACTATGCGAACAAAACTCACGAAAACAAACCCGAACTGTGAAATGTTTGCATGCCAGCACAAACCACAAAGTTGGCAACAAATATGACAACTGCAGAAGGGACCGTCAGAGCATTGCCAATCTAGCGTGGTTTTTTTAATAGTACTTCATGTTGGTGGAGGGGATAGGCATATGGCAGATTCCACCCACGCCGTGTATCAAATAAAATCCATGAAAGATTTAACTTGCGGGAAAGAGAAAGGAATAATGTTTGCGATGCTACAACGTTGTGTGAAACTTTCATTTTGTGATAAATCGAGAATTAACTGACCATGGTAATACCCTCGCACGGACAATTTAAATTTGGGTACGAAAAGGTTTAAATCTTCGGTGGACAATGTTAAAGCGCCATCTTCAAGTCAGAATGAATGGGAACGTTACTGGTTTCTAACTAAATTGATTTTAAGAACTGTTTTTAATATCCAAATAATTGTTTTGTGATAACCTGCAGCGTGCATGTGAATTCTGCATGCGCCTTATATTCAAGAGTACACACATTTGTTCTTCATACCATGTGGCCATAAAACCATTAATATGACCTTTTTTAAAGTACTTGAAATTGGCTTCATGCAATCTGATATTTTTCTTAAGTCATAAATTAGGATCGCTAAATGTAAGACAATTTGTTTAGGATTCTTATGTATTTTTATTTTTGTGGACGAACAGCTTACATCCAATAGTTGCCGATTTTTGTTCAATTCGTCTTCCATAAAATCGGCCTGGGTCTATCAATCCAAAGAAGATTGTGGGCTCGAAAATAAACGAGTATGAAATGAAGTCATGGTCTTATAAAAAAAAGCGAATAGCAACTGAATCACTAAAAGTTCTGTTACTGTACGGTACCCGGTTTCAGCCTGGACAGTACCTGGAAAATAATATCACAAGACCCATTAAACGTTCTGATTTATTGGTACCGGTTCTGGGAATGCACTACGTGTAAAAATCTCTTTATTTGGCCAAAAATCATTTCGAAATTATTTATAAAGAACTATTCGTGGAATCCTCAGCCGGTCGCAAGTTCAGGTTGAGATAAGGAGGAGCGAGTGAACACATCTGGAATGGCCAGTAACACCAGTGCGTCTCAGGAAGTAGGTCTGAAACCGGTGTAGTTGGACTCGGGGCATAGCTGTGAGATCTCCAACACACCATAATCGGCTGAAAGTTGTTCACATGTCTATGTGCTATAGACCTGGCCCTCCAGGTTGGGGGTTGGGCGATGGGCTAACAACCCATTCCCGAAAAAACTTATTGTTCCGAAAGCAGGACTACAGCCTCCTGCAGGCCCTGGCCTGATTTGGGCGGTCGCGCCATTGATGATGATGATGTGGAATCATACCAGCAATGGTACACAAAGTGTTTATTTCCGGTACAGAAACTATTGGATATTTTTAACAAATTGTAAGAGAAAGATCGTGCTAGAAAAAAATTCCGCGTTAATAATCGGATAGATATTTATAAAAAAGCAATTTGTAATTGAAAGACAGAAGAGCTCGGAAAAAGGTAGTTTGAGATACAGCAATAGTTACAAGCTAAAGTTTTCATACGAAATCCAAGTATTCATAAGAAATCAAGATGCGTGTCCTTTTTTTACTCTTGGTCACCTTATATCACTGTTCTGTCTACATAATCTGCAGCGGCTTTGAAGGGTTGCTTCCATTGATTATATTGCCGCTAAACTCTCTTGGTAAATTCGAATGTTCGCATCAGATATTTCATTACACTTTATTCAAGACAAGATTTCTCTTAAAATTTAATATGGCCAAGACTTCTCCATTTGAATCATATTCATCCGTGCCTCATAGTTTATTACACATTTTTTTCTGTTTGAGATGACGACAGGAATTTATTTCTTCAAAATCAAAACGGTACGGCATAGGTTAATTTCCGCGTATGTTGTTTCAACTAATTAAACTTGAACAGTACCACACTTCAAATGTGAGTCCTTGCATTTGCGATACAAAAATAGGGAGAACTTTAAACTACATCGTATTTTCGTATTCTTAGTTGCACCAAAATTCGCAAACTTCGGAATTTATTTTACCGAAAAAGAGCTTCAAACTCGACAGCTGATTTTTGTGATCGAGTTTTAGAGCCCACTAGTGGTTTCTTCTGATAAGGGCAAGTCAACAAGACTCATTTACTCGATTGTAACTCTCCATGTGTTTCTTGGATGGCCCATCACACGTCAAACATCCGATTTCCAATTCAGAACCCGTTCGAAGATATTTTGCTCTTGTTTTTTTTAAAAGTATGAATCGTATCTGATTCTCAATAGACAGGCATTGAGAATCAGATACGATGGTTGTTATGCAAGGAAGTGCCTTATGTAAAGAACTCATTTTATTTCAGGTGCGTTTCGCAATGCATATCAAGCCGCTTATTTAGATAGAATAAAGAGGTATTCGGAGTTATTTTATTCAATTTTTAGGTGTCTAACAAGAGTTCGATGTTTGCCATAGTTTAACTGAATTGTGTATATTAATTAGTAGCCCGAACACAAAAACTAAATATTTAGTATGTAAATATATATTATTAAAAATAATTATATTTAACAGATATCATACATTGATATATTGAAAAATATTGCGATCCACATGTCAAATATTCTATACTTCCTAACTTCATTCATTTTTACGAAAAATACAATATCTCTTATATTTTTTTTTCTTTTTAAATATTGAAAATATCGTTTTTTTTAAACTGGTAATTTCTTTCAGTAAGAATTTCTTATGCATTTTAAAAATGTAATGCTTAAGAAATTAAAAAAAAATTAAGCTAATAAAATGAATGTATGTATAAACAAATGGAAATATATTTCCGAACAATATTGCATTCACATTCAATAGTTGAGAGAAGTGGTAAATGGCAGCGAATTGAACATAAAAGAAAAATATCTTCAACTTTCCCAAACTTCGTCTCGCTGCTTGGCTGCTAAAAGCTTACGTTCTGCAAAGATTGTATTTAGAAGAAACAAAAAAATTTTACGATATTATGCCTTCACATACCTTTAGCTTCGCGTAGTACTCTTTTTTCGTTCTCCCTTTCTTCTGTGGCTGTTTTTAAACGAACTCCTAAAGCTCCAGTTACTAACCGACGAGCTAAAGCAGCACACGTTTCAGGTCTTGGACGATATGGCTGCAACGATGAAGCACACTTCTTCGCCTTCGTTCTCGACTCCACAGTTGCATCTGCTAGTGGCTTAAGAAGAACAAATGGATGACCCATTGCAAGAACTTCAGCAGCTGTATATTTAAAGTAGAATAAAATCGTATAAGATAAGAATGAGGACATAGGAAGTTTGCTTAAAAGTTAGAGAATTTAAAGTAAAAGAAATATTATTAATCATGCGATCTGCCTGACAAACTAATAAATTAATCACTTAGTTTCAAAATAGTTAAGCGCTTAGTCGCAAATTTTTCTAGTAGCGATTGTACGTCTATTTTTGTACACGAAAATAAACATATACACATACTTATCCACAAAACATTTTGGATTTTAAAGCTAGATATATAAAAAAATTATAATCGGTGCTAGGGGGAGGTCTTAGTTACACGATTTTGCAAGAGCTCAATGCGTACAAGTTTGGTATTTTCGCCATGCCTTCAAGCAAGGACTTTTCTCTCTAGCTAAACCGAAATGAAGTAAAGCGAACCCCGCTAAAGCTAAATCGACAGCCGTAAAAAATTAGACCATCTGCCTTTGTATTTCTTAAGGGTACGACAGTCGAAAAGAGCAAACAGAGCAACTTCTTTTGCTATGGCATATAAAAAACGTCCCGTGAATAAAAACAGCCTTCATTTCTAATCAATCTAGAATATACCAGCGCATGAAGAATGGCTCAATCAGTCGTGTGGACATAATGTAAGGAGGAAATACAGTTGGTCGTGTGCAAAAAATGTGGTAAGAGGCTTAATTAATAACTAAGGTTTTTATCTTTAAAAATTAGACTTTCAAATATCATAAAATTAAAAATTTTTTTCCATAAACGGCATCTGGCGTAAACTTGTAATTTTCCACAGACCCAAAACAAAGTATGAATTGAGTACTCACCAATTCTAGAACTACTGAAAACTGCCAATGCATGTGTATCATCAACCCATTTTATATCGAAACCGGATTCCTTGTAAGCCGAGAAGGCCATCATTAAATCTTGCGTTTTAAATTCAACTGGAAAGTTAGACACTTCCAGAACATGCGGAAATTCTTCCTCGTTCAAAATTGATTGTTTGAGATGATAAGCCTAGAAAAATCGAAACAAAATAAAAAATTCTCAAATAATAATTATATTTTTACCTTATAGTCTGCTTTAGGTAATTCTATTTTTACTTTACCGACGGAAGCTGTCAACTCTGATATAATTTTCGGATCAACACATTCTCCATTGTCATCGAACATTGTATCCCAGTCATCGTTTAATGGATCAATATCTTTTGATTTCTGAACTGAACTAGGCTCGTCTTCGTTTTGTAATAAAACTGAGTCAGGGATCTCTAGAACATCCGATTTGAACGTTTGTTTTATGATACGTCTGCTACTGCGATTGATTTCCTGTAGAGAAAATTATTGCATTATAATTGACTATTTATATATCCATATAACGTAATATAAAATAAAATAAAACAAAAAACAATTAATTGTATACATAATTCTAATTGCAAACTCCAACACTTTATTTAGTTTTTGCTATGCATGTAACTGCATATTGCTGAATTAACTTGCATTTAGAAATCTAATGAAAATGGGACAAAAATACTACCATGGAGCAATACGTAAGAATCGTAAATCGTATAAATGATATTATATAATTCATGTAGTTGCTTTTATGTCACATTTGACTATAAATTCCATTCGAGTTTACTTGGTAAATGCCGTGTGTGAAATGGTTTCCATTAAAATCATATTAAACGCAAACTGGTATTACAACAATAGAATTAGTTGAGTGCACTGTGGTGTGAATGATTATCACAATAATTTAGTAGACTACTAAAATCGTATTTGACTGCTCGGCGAGGGAACCTTTGTTGAGTTGTTATTATAATATTTCTTGTGTAATAGACGTGATGAAATACTCGGCATGCTAGCAAGAGGACTTACCAATTATTCTAAATCTTAAAAATTAATTTCCTGAATTCACATTCTGTGTGGCCGTGCAAGGATTTTGTTAACTTTCAATAAGAAAGCGCGCGATTCGAAACCATGACCTCTGAATTGGTGGACTAGCAGCTATTACTCTATATATTTTATATTTAGGCAAAACATACTTCACAGCAATTACCATTTAAAATACCGAGCAAAAATTATATCTGAATAAATAATTTTGTAGATGCGATAAACCCTTCGATGTTGTGCATTTTAGTCGGGAACAGACTAATAGAAATATACAAAAATCATCGGCTTAGAGGTAAAATTACTAAATTTGAAGGAGAGCGATTTAAAAAGTATTCCTTTGATTTTAATAAACTTTTTATTGAATTTGTACATGGGTTCGCCAACTCAGTTCAATTGTTTGCCTTTTTCAGCGGATTTGGCCAGAATATTTCGATATTCTGGGGTGACTGGGTCTTGAATGTAATTAGCTTTTTTTTGACTAACAACTTTTACCGCTAAGCAGCAGAAATTAGAAATTAAAAATTATTTGAATTCTTAGCAGCCGTATTACACTTTTCTTTTAGTCAAGATTTTTTTCGGTTACAACAAATGCTCTTAATAAAAAAAATTAATAAAACTATAACTAAATAACAGTATTTCTTACCTTGGAAACTCGTTCTAATTCTTCGATTTCTTTATCTTCTCTTGACTCCTTGGCCAATCCAGCATTTTCTATACGTGGAATTATATTACTATCCGATAACTTGTCCTGTATTTCATTGATAACCGGATTTATTTTTGTATGATTCATATTTCTGTAGTTTTGATTTTTTAAATTTGTACTATTTATAGAGTCGTTACTATCTTCTTGGATGACACTATCACAGTCATTGGCCAAAGTAAAGTTTGGAGTTGTTGTTGAATTGTAATTATTATCCTGTTCAAATGAATTCTGCTGTTCTTCAACTCTCTTGTTATCACGATTCGAGATCACAGACATAGATTCCTTTGTAACTTCACTTTCTTTGTTGAAAGAACAGATTGGTAGTTCGGATTCATTGATTTCTCTTTGGCCAAGATCGGTTGAAGAATGTATTATTTCATGAGATATGGATGAAGCAGAGCCGAACTGAGGTGGAGTCGTTTGACTTCGTCGAGCCCTTGGAATATATACAGCACGATCTGGGCGACGTTCTCTTCGAGGAGGTCTACAATAGAAAATTTATATATACATTCATAGATATTTATAAGAGAATATTAAACTGCGAAAATAGTGTTTTATTATGTCTGTGCGGTCATTTGTAAGTCTATGTAAAAAATCCCAGATAACAAAACCTTTGCTTTTCCAAGATTACAAATTTAATAATGAAAATTTTATGATTTTCGAACTTTAAAGAAAGATTATACTGTAAAGTTGAATCTTGTTATATCTGTCGTCTTAGAACTGTAAAAATTTGACAACGCAGAGGAAAAACAACATGCAGTCAACTTCTCTGGTTGAGTTTCTAGGATAATATCAACTCCAATAAGCTAAACGAACTTGGTGCAACATTTCATTTCTTGTCAGAAGATTGTTATTCCTCTACACTAAAATTCATAGCTCCTTACAGCTTTCAGTGCAGGAATATAATTTCCTTGACGACAGATTTGTCGAATAGGATGAGAGAATCAAATCGAACTCGTGCAATTTGTTCCCAGCCATTTTCATTTTGATTAAGTAAATACTCTGTGCTGCTCTACAAGACGTGACTCACGACTTGAGGCCTTATCGGCAGCCAGGCCTTATTTTCTCAATGAAGTTGCTTCTCCATGTGTCGTGCTCGATCTATTATACGACTTTCTTGTGGATTCCAATATTCAGACCGTTTAATCGGCACGGAATCACAAGGAAATTTCAGTTAATTTTCTTTAATAGTAACCCGACTTCAGGCTAAGGTGAGGCTTTGATCGAATATGCAATTAAAAAAGTTAGACCAATTTTCTTTCTTCGATTTATGTAATACAGAAACTGGACCACTTTCATTTTAGTATCTATATCGCTTACGTCCCTGGAGCTATTTTTTTAAAAACAGAAGCAACCTAAAAATATTTAGACGAATAATAATCAACAATGGGATGGCCGACCCAATACATATCCAGAATACATCACCTCCAGTCGTATCGCACCCTCTAATTGGGTAATTTTAGGAGTCATTTCCTATCCGCTTCGATACAGTCTCTGTATCGAGCTCGCCATTCGTTCAAAAACGTCTACTCATTTTTCGATGGAGTACTATATATGTATGTTCGCAGAATTTGGACTTTTGTATTGCTGTCTTTCCTAAGTTGTACTTTTAAAGAAGACACTGGATAACGAAATTTAAATCAACATTTTCGATATTCTTACATTATTAGAATACGATTCAAACCGTTTTTAAATATGTATTCATATTTACTTTCACAGTGAGCGAATAAACAGTTGAGCTGTTTTTAATCTTAATACTCCTGCTTTCAACATACGACTTATTATTAATACAATCCATAAGAGTTTCTGTGGGCGATTGTATACATATCTATAATACAATTTAGTTATTTATTTAAAATTCAGTAACTGAATATAAAGATTTAAAAACCTGAAATTTCTTTTACAATCATTTGTGTGTCAAGGTCGAATTACAATAAAAATTTTCCCAAACATAAAACCTTTCTTCGTTACTTACCTATCAGTTTGGTTTACATTTGATTGCACATTGCTCACTGTTACGCCATTTTCGATGATTTGTGGTTGAGGTTTAGCCGATTCGAAAATCTGATCGTTAGATGAGTTATTGCCTTTAATATCGGGTTTGGCTAATGGTTGCAGTTTTCGTAAAGCTGGCGGACGATATAAATCTACTTGTCGCGTTACTGAAAATTAAAACAAAAAAAAAAACATTAATGGTAGTATGCACCTATTAAATGGTTTATTCTATAAATAGACCGAGCCGGTAAAATTTGTATTCTTCATTCATTGTATTATGTAAGTACAATAACACATATAAAAGGCAGGTGTATAATGCTACCTTATATTTCATGAGCAAGTGAAGACGCGGTACGATTTTCAATGAGTGGTGACCTTAATTCGTGAAATTTTCTCTACTCTGCAGAAGGTACAAGTGTTATGTCTTGTGCATTGATCTAAATTATGAGATGTTCAAGTTATGATGTAATAGTACACGAGTATGTTTATGATGTAATGTCTGTGGGTATTGTGTATAAATTAAAAACATTGAGCATACGGGTGAATTGAAACGTGCATTTAAAAGTGTTTGGCGTATTCGCAAGGCAGATGATCACGACAAAAATTATCGTATACATCTTGTATGCAGTTGGGAAACGAGAAATAAAATTAAAGAAAATAAAATTAATAAAATAATTTTCAACATATTTTTCAATGCAAATTTTTTCACAATACCGTCTCAAGCTAGTCATTTCAAAATTCTGAACTGCCAAAAGTTTGCAGAGTTCTTATTATAAACAGATAATGCTTTCAAAACTGTCCAACCAAAAACTACTTATGCACATAAATCTGAATATTGGGTACACTAAAAATCATGTGTATTTTTAAGACACTAAAATTTGTGTGTATTTTTAAGACAGGCGATGTAACACAAGTAGAGAATCATTAGGAGTTCATCACACAACAGTTGTCAAACGTTTAAAAGCATTAAGTGTCATACGAATTGAAGCCAAGAGACGTCGAACGGCGTTTTTTCACGTGTGAACGAGCTGCTAGAACGGCAGAAAATCAAAGGGTTTAAGTCAATACACTGCGATAACCCGAAGCGTGGAAAATCGTAGGGTGTTGTGAACGGAGGCCTTGGAGTGAATATTTCGACTTGAAAAAGTCAAAATATTCGAGGGAAAGGAAGGTTCAGGAAAGAATGGGCCAATTCCTCCTACGTCCGAATTGGTCGCTGAAATCCTAGCGGAAGCGACACGCTTGCTGGCGGCCGGGACTAGCTACGGCAGTTGTGGGGGGGGGGGGGGGTTCTTGCCCAGATTTCAGACCATAAACCCTTCAGCAGGAAATGGTCGAGTTGTCTATTGACAACTCAACAAGGGCAAGTCCGCCTATGCATCAACATCGACGGCAAAGCTGTATTTGGTGGAATTAGCTGGGTGTAGTGTATTATGAGCTAGACAGTTCTATCAACTAAAATTGATGCGTTTGAGCCGAGGAATGAAGGAAAAACGGCCGCAATACGAGGAGATACGACAAAGTAAACATGCAGCATGACAACGCTCGGCCACATGTTGGAAGCCGGTCAAAACCTACTTGGAAACGCTCAAATGGTCCTACCCCACTAGCCGTTTTCACCGGATATTGCTCCTTCCCATTACCACTTGTTCCAATCGATGACTCATGGCCTGGCTTTACAGCACTTCCATTCTTATAAAGATGCCAAGAAATAGATTGATTCGTGGATAACATCAAAAGATGAGTCGTTCTTTCGTCATGATATATGTATGCTGCTAGAAAGATGGGAGAAACTAGTCGCTAGCGATGAACAATACTCTCAATGACATGTTCTTTACCATTTTTTAAATAAATAATTAATTTTCACGAAAAAACAGAACTTATTCAATCAAGTCCCTGATAGTATAATCGAAAGACCCAATACAACACAACCAGCCGGTAAAAAAAAAAACAAATTTAAAAAAAAAATGATGTCAAACAAATAAAAGCAAGGTAAAAACTACTGCTCTATTTTAATAATTTCGCAGATATTAAATAATTATGTTAATGTGTTCTTCATATATTATTTAACAGCTTTGTCATTATTATTTAACTTATGTATGCATTTACTCATCATTTTCATTGGTTTTTACGGCCTTTTGTTGCTGGGCTTTCTCTGTAAAATCTGTCTATAATCTTGCAGTAAATAAACAACAAAAGAATTCCAAAGCATTATGTAGTATCATAGATAAGCTAACATATTTACATTATCTCTGGTAGTTTATAACAATCATACAAAAGGGACATGTAAGCAAATCGAGGAGAAAATAAACCTGTGCGCCAGGTTACCAGCATGGGGGTCATACGTTCGAATATCACGCAAAAAAAGATATTAAAACCCATAGGAAGCAATTAATGCCACAGAAACAATGCTGTTACTAATCCCAGCTGCGATCATATTGAAACTTACAGTGAACCGTATTAAATTAAAGATTGTTCAAATGTGTAATTCTCGCACTATTCCGCTGTAATTTGCGTAACAGATGCTCCTATACGCCTAATTAATTTCAAAATATAAATTTAAAAAAAAAATTATGCGAGCACATGATAATTAGTGTACATTAATTCCGGTGCCTATGTAATACACCGCGAGTATACGGTAACTGAAAACCACTGTACAGAAATTGGGGGAGAAAAAAATTCAACTGATGGAGGAAAGCAATAGTTATGGCAACGAAAAGCTAAAGAAATTAAACTAAATATTTCACCAAACGCATTCAATCGAAACTTTTAGTAAGAGCCTTACTGTCTGCTAATTTAGTTGTTACATTTATGCACGCTTACAACATTGAAGAAAAATGTTTGAAAAAAAAGCTTCGGCTTACTTAGCCTTTAGCGCCCAACTTTGATTCTAATTTGCAATTCTTTTTCTTAGTTTTTCAAAAGTGATTTTTTGGTTTGCTTCTTTCGCCGATCAGTCTTATCTAAGAATCGCAAACGAATGAATAAGAGACTTGCAAACTGTGAGGATCTCGCAGTCTCTGAATCTATTCAGGAGGTGTTGTCAAAACGCAGTTCACACTATGATGCGAACAACATAGTTACCGGTAGACTACTTTACGACAACTGTGCCTATGGAACAGCGCACATGGCCTAAAACCGGAAAGATACTGTAACTAAACAGGAACGAGCTAAAGCAAATAAATAGTAACCTGTGACGAGAATGCAAAAGTGAGTTGGAAAACGTGTATTATCTATGCAGGTGTTTGGTATTAAGGAGCTTAAGCCACAAATGTTTTGGTCATTTTGTTCTTAACCCATTACAAGGACTTAGGTCTACCGGTCGACTTGCCATCCTTCTGAGTTCAAGTCGGCGTTGCATCCTTTCATTCATACGTCTGTGGTCTGGGTGCCAGGATTAATGTATACCTTCCATCCAGGAGCCCGTTTCAGTATTGGCATTACCGTGTAAAGGCAGGCGTCCACTAGAGGCGGGTCGCATCGCAACGGTGCTTCGAGCATTTTTTTTCTACGTACTTCGTTCCGTCGCGAGTCTCGTTCAGTGGACGCACTTCCATAACAATGCATGGCAGGCGGATTTTTGCGATGCGGCCCGGCCTGGCCCGACCCGTCCGCCCTGGTGGACGCCTGCCTTAATAGAACAATTTTTTTTACCTTGTTGGGTTTCCATGATTGAGGAGCAGGTTTCTCCAAAAAAAATTCTGCAGAAGACTGTGAACATATTCTTGTAAAGCCTCAGTCTATCTCTTTAGCTATTTGTGTCACTGATGAAATTATCAGTTATTTTGTTGTCGTTTCATAAATACATAATTTCCGTAGTCAAACACATGGTTCCTAATTTAAACAAATGCAGTGATTCCATAAGTGGATACTCAGAACACATACTGTGGTGTGGATATTCACCTTTTGAGAGAAATTTGCATAGTAGAGGATTTCAGATCCAGTTTGCGTCCGATCTGTCTTGCGGTGTGACATCGAGCCATTTGCCAATTTTAAATTTGCTTTTTCAGTTGAATCCAACTAGAGCATCAGTCTACAAGTAGCATTAGGTACACCCACTTTTATCTGACATTATCGAAGGACAGTTTCACACCGAGCAACTTCATAAGTCATTCAGTTACCTGGAATATATCTGTGCCCCTGCATATAGCACAAGTAAATATTAACCTGTTCAGGCATCTGCGTGAAATTTGATCGATATTCCGCTACGACTTTTGATGTTATAAGAGGCCGATTCCAAGGATTATATTTGCTGGCTGTATGTAAAAATGCTAATATCCTTGATGGATGTTACATTAAACTTCAACAAGAAAAAGGATTGAAAAAAAATGACTATACAAGAAATAGTTCTAACTATTCTAAATAATTATAAGATTTTTATGAATCAAGCTACGTTTAACAAATAATACACCTTCAAATGAGCTAATAACAAATTTCACTATTACGTTCGAAAATTCTACCGGCGGTCGTAAACTCTCTAATAACTTGGGGCTTATACAAACGAATTGATCTAAGTTCATCAATATTAACACCATGCAAAAACTTAAGTAATTTCAAAAGGCATCTAAATACTTACTCACGAAATAATTTTAAAAATTATAATACTTTTCATAATTTTGATTTAAATATGTACATACAAATATATATTTATCTATTCAAATTTCTTATGTTGGAGGTACCTGTGTATTATGTATTATAATCCGGTACAAAAAAAATGTTTTCTTACTTATTGCATAAAATATTTAAATTAACTCGCCAAGCTTGCTAACGAAGAGTAAATTAATTTAGCAATCAATAAGACTCGAACATCGTCTAAAGAAAATGTCTAATAAACCAGAAGAGCAAATATCTACTTAACGAACTATAAACAGCAAAACTAATAAACTGCATGATAAAAAAATTCGGCAGTCAATTTGTTGAGTTGCAATTGTGTAAAACTTATTTCAAAAAGATAAATATTTACCATAAAAAAGGCAGAAGTAATCACATTGTATGTCGAAATTGGGTCGAAACGTGAAATAGTGACTTCAACAATATATCCAACAATTTTATTATCTTATTATCGCTTTGCCAGATTTAATTATACGTTAGCAAAGTAATTCGAGAAAAGGTCGATTTACACAACATACGAGTATATATTCCGTTTAGTGAAAAAATTATCCTTTCTTCACATGTGCGATGCAAGGCCGTATTTAAGCGATCATTGAATTGAAATTTTTTATGGTACCTACAGCTACCATAGAAGTTTAATGTAAGACTTTTAGTGTTGTTTTTCGGCGTTAGAGAAGCCTGTGAATAATAATCTGGGTGGCCACAGAAACATAATATCAAAATTCCCTGATAAATCCACGTAGATAAATTTATGGGTACTCTTATAGTCTGGTCAGACGTTATCTTCAATGATTAAAGCGAAACATTTATTGTTACTTTTCTTCTTCAATTTGTATACTCGACTCCCATTCCTCCTCCATTGCCTGATATAGGGAATTTTGTCCTGTCTAATAGCGGATTATATAAAAAAGGCACTATGGCGTTCGTTACAAAACTATTTAAATACATATGTAAATTCCAGGATTATCTTCAAAATATAGGAAATTCCCAGATTATTTCAGGTTAATTACCGGTTCTACAAAATTCCCTGACTTTTTCAGGATTTCCAGGTTAGTTGCAGCCTTGTTAATTTTCTTGATAATTTGTGTTGGGATAAAAGGTGAAACCTCATTGAATTTGATAGAACATATTCGAACTTTAGCAGTGAGCCTTGACATTTCAAAAACCACTGACTATAAACTGGCCAAATGGTACAGATATGTGTGAATATACTTCGTTTATATGTAACGGATCGTAATAATACTGAAGTGAATGAACGCGGCACTGCTATGTGCAAATACTGCAGCACTATACCAGAAATAAAGTTCATAGTCATAAGTAAGATAAGCCGACTCAAATAGCGGCTGTAGTTTCAAATAACAATAAAGCACTGGTTTCCCATGCCCAAAGATTTGAGAAAACATGTTATACTAAAGATGAAATACATACTAAATTTATATTTAAAAATAGAAAAAATGGAATCAGTATTTATAATCGAAAGTACACGAGGTTTTCAACCATACCCCCAAATTAATTGGTCAAAAATAGTACCCGTTATGGAACTCAACCTTGCAAAAATTCGGGAACCCAGTCTAACAAACATGGAATATTGTAAAAAAATTGTATTATATCTGCCTTCAGTTTAGTGTTATATTGAGCTGAGTACATGCGATATAGAAAAGCCAATGTCAAACAAATAAGGGATATCGGCCGTTTTTAATTGATGAAAAATTTCGGATATTGTCCCTTTTTCTACAGTACTTGAAAATACTTTTAACTTAACGTAAAATCGTGCGTATTTTAAACACAATATGATTTAATGTCAGCGTGCAAGTGTCATCTCAGAGGTCGTAGATTCTAAGACAACCAACAGACCTGAACTCTCTTCAGAACATTATCACCAAATGTGAACCACAATAGTTTGGGCACGGAGAATAATAATCAATAGAGTAGCAATCATCTATTTTGCTATCTTGGTTTGTTGTTTTATGGATGTTGTCAGAACGAGGGAACGTAATTTATTTTAGATAACATATAATTCACATCGGGGTTTGTTGGCGCTGTGGCTAAGCGTGCTAGTCTACAATAACCATAAGGTCGTGGGGTTGAATCCCACCTGGCCATGCATGGGCAATTACATCCGTGGTCTAAGTAAAACATTTAAAGCAGCAACAATGCCCCAGAAGAGGTCATATACGAACTGAAGAAGACAATTCGCATAAATATAACGAATGATTTTTTGTCTGCAGCCTCTATAATATCAATAGAAAATAACGTCATTAATACCTGAATATGAGAAGTAAAAAATCGAATCTCATACTCAAAATGGTCACAATTGAAGAAAAAACATAACATTCCACAAGTGCAACAATTTAAATTGATTTATATTCATTGCAGTAATTTTTGATTACTTAAAAAAGAATTTGCAACAAATTACTCAATATGTAATTAGCAGACATCCGTCCTTTTACTTCTCGTGTTCAGATACAGATTAAAGCTTTCCTTTTACAAATCGCAAGATAGAATAAATATTCTCAAAATTGTACAGACTCGATTATTATAAGATAAATTTAGCATGCGATTGGACGGAAATTTTTAAGTACATATTTCCGATTTTCTATGGACTCAATCAAAAGGCTTATCTCATTAATTTACTTTTTATCACGCATATACTATTTGTAAACAATTTGAATTTGAAGAGATGCGAGTTTGAATCATCGCAATCAAGGCATGTATAAAAACTACAGAGCAAATGGTGACAGTGTCACGCCAATGGAAAGCTGTTCCTAATATATGCACATAGTAGTTTCTATGTTCATAAAATCGCAGTTTTTTTTAAACGCAAGCAATTCTCAAGTTTTTTTTGATTTGATCATTACCGATAAATTTTTCATTTTTAACTTTAAAGTATGAAGTTTGCGTCAGTGACGCTTATCGCTTTCGTTTAGTCTCTGGATTCTCCAAGAATCTGAACCATTACTACACTTTATATGAAATCTAGGTATTAAATTGTGTGACGGTATAAAATAATCTTTCACAATTATGGAGTAGCCATAAAGGTTGTATGGTACAGTAGTATAATTATTACATACTTTGGTTTGATGTAGTGTACTGAAAATAGATGTCTTGACCTAGAAATTTCGAACAAAATATTCTGTTAATATTTTCTAACGTCCGAGTACATCGTTTGTGAGATTTTGCTTTAGACAAACAACCGACATATACAATCCGTTTTCGGTTTTATAGATTAGATAAATATTTACTAAACACTAACACAAAAACTATCAACATCAACAATAAACCCGGTAAGAGTGTTACACAGGTTCCGAAACGTTTAATTAATTGAATCAAGAAATTGCTAATAACGATACTTCCGCCCTTCTGCCAACTTAGATGATGCGGAAGAGACACTTTTGAGTTTTCGTCTCATGTTAGTAATGTTATAACTTCTTCTTTTTTATGTTGAACAAAAATGTACGAAGATACAAAACACAAGAAAATAACAAAGAGTATGTAATGCAAAACTTATACAAAGATGACGATAGCTTGCAATTTTTTTCTCAAAAAAGGCCGACTGAACGAGCCCAGTGTTATTACGTAACTGATTATATACAAGCGTTAAGCCGGGCGGTGTGGTCTAACATATTACGTGTTGATAATAATCAATGGTCAATGGAGTGGAAACAAATTCAAATATGCATAGAGTGCCTTACATATTCTCATATGCCAGATCTAGTCATTTCAAACTAAATTTTTACAATAAATCAAACTTTAATTTGCATTGAATTTATAGCATGACTTGATAGTAAAAAATACATAAATATATCAAAACAAACCTGATAAACGTTACTCAATTGATTGATTTCTAAGATTTTGATATTAAAAATTCAGCTACATTCTACCTTTAAAAGGTATACATTAAACTTCCGTTTTTGTACTTGAAGAACTGGAAGATCAAGTAGCCATTATTACAAAATTATGTTTACACTATAATACAAACAACTTGTAGCGAAGAAACTGAAACTAATATTTCAAAACAATAAATAGTCAGTCACGATATAATTAAATTAAACCCAAATACAACACATAATAAAGCTTCAGAGAAAAATTGTCTACATGCAATCGTAGCAGCACCGACACGAATCACTTGCACTAAGGCACTGAAATGGTTATCATTTTAAATATAGCATTTTACTGATAAAATACACAGTGATAAACAACACTCGAGCCTCGAATAAAACTGATATACGGACTGCGGCTTAGTAATGTTAAAGTAAAACTGAGGTGCACTAAAGCACCAGCCAAGCCAAGAAGCTAAATCGTGGATACCAGTTTGGATGTTATTATATCGACAATTTCATAATACGCCGCGTTTAATAGTAAAAGTGAAAGTCCAAACTGAGCACTAAGACAATGTGGTAATATGCTGAGAAATTCTCGTCGGCACCAACGACAGGGAAGACTAGCTAACGATCACGAAGAATTCATAGATAAAGATTAGAAGGTATTTATAATGTACTAGCGTACTGTGTGCAAATGAAAACGTTTCCTCAGAATTAATCACGTCGAATATGCGCATAGAGAAACACTATGAGTCGGTGTCTTGTCGTATATTTAGTTTGCCGGGAAACGTTTTCAATGCTTGTGTGGGTGTGTTTACAAAATTTTTACGGCAGTTGAGCTTTTTTTCAAAAATATAGCAAAACAACTTAGCGAATTTCATTGCATTAGTTTTTTTTGGCATTTTAAGCAAGAATTTTGAATTAATTTAACTATGAAATAAATTACCAGACTTTAGTGAAGGGAAGTTGGATTTCAATGTCTTTTTATTATCACATTAACCGGTATTTTATTAACAAAATCACTGACACATTTTATTATGTAATGCATGATTTGATCATTATACATGTGACACATTTTAGTACAAAGTTGTTTATGCACTTTTATTTATCTGGATGTAAAATTTAGTAATAGTATTATGTCAGATAGAGACATTAGAGTAAGTATACATAATTTAATAGTTTGAATTATTTTGATCTGGCATGACACCACATTCAGGATGGTAAGCAACAGCTGATGGATTTTTCAAATACTTTACATTCCCTGATCGTTTTTTTAAAACATCTAGCTGGACTTCGGTATTGGTCCTTAATACAGTACGAGCTGTCCAGTCGTTGAGATCTTTTAATTATTTGCACATAAAAAGTATGAAAGAAATTACGCCATCAAAAGAGTAGGTATAACTCTTAATTCTACTTATTATGCTTGCATTTTGAAGCTTTTTTGGGTAGGCCTTCCCATTAAATCTGAACATGTAATCAATTGAATATTTAAATAAATAATATTCACTAAAAGACTTGGCTCTTATACTATTCTTTAATATTCCCAATTTGTATATGGAAACTAATTAAATGGCAACGGCTTGGCTCGGCTCGGTTCGGCTCAACTGTAGCTTATCGATATTATGTAAAATTTTGAGGTGACAAATGTAGATAATTTCAAATGTTTATTTATGCTCGGCATAAGACAGTAACTTCAGACGTCTTGCACTATTTGTTTTTATTTACATTTCATTTCCTTAGCAGAGCAGTTATAACTAAATTCCAGTGGCTCCTTTTCACTTGCATATTGTAAATCTATCGAGAATAATTATAATTCAAAATCCTATTTAGGCTAAATTAAAATGTCAATACGAAATACAGAAAGTTCGACTTATGGAGTGACGCCTTTTAGGAGTTTGACTGTGTATATCAAAATGACAGTCGTATTATATTTGCATTTATTTATTTTTTTACAGACGTCGAAATAACGTAGTGCAAAACGACATATGTTGGGGATAAAATGGTGTAGTAGGGTAGGTAGGATTTAGAGTGGTGGAACGAGAGAGAAGCGTCTGAAGGGGTGGACGTTGTTTTTGAATTTGCTGAAGGTTATACTTAGCAGGAAACAGTTTGGCTGGCGATGCATTCCGCATTACTGATGTTCGGGAGGAGGAAAGACTGCCTGAAGTTCACTGTTCTCGACGAAAGGAGTTGAACAGTATACTAATGTGCGCGTGTACCTTGACCAGTGTTACGCGGGGTGAGTGTACAGGAGATCAGTTTGATACTAGTTTCGAGTTAATTTTTACATCCAAATTAAAAAAAAATGCTTGGGAAAAACATTTTTCTTTAAAAACTTATAGTCGAAAATGAGAATCAAAAAATTCAACGATGAGCAATACTTTTTAAAAACCTAACTGAAAATTGAATAATTATTATTGCTCTTTACCGCTGCTCATATTTTACTTTCGTACTGAAGTTAGTCAGGAGTACAATTCGACGGATATGCACAATTAAACCAATTCATTGGATATTCACATCAAATTCGATGCGTATAAATTAAAGCATCTGAGTTTAAATAAATTGTTTTTGTGGATTATAAAATTAAAGTTCATATAAAATTGTGAGAAGATTTTAGAATTGATAATAAAGTACGTAATTGGACACTTTCCGTTCAGATTCGAAGGCTTAAAAAAAACAGTACTTACGTTTTGTAGAAACATCCGGTTTCTTTTCTATTCCCATGTTTTTCGCAGATTCTATAAAACATTCACTTCGCCAGCTTTTCTGTTTTTCTTCTTTTCTGTAATTGTTTTTATCGTTGTTAAATACAAAAAATTAGCAAAATAAAAGAACAAGATTCATTACCTTTTTTTATCTCCAGATAACTCTTCTAATGGTATTATAAGCTGCTTGCGATAGCAAACAACTGTACGACGGGTAGATCTTTGTCCTATCGAGAATGTAACTATATCATATTCGGTAGCAATTCCTTCACATGCCTTGTGTATCAAAAATCTACGATAATTGTTTACAGGTGGAAAGAGCAAGACACTGCAAAACAAATTGTACAAATTGAAATGATAAGTTTGGAAATTTTATTTGATAAGATATATAATACAATGTACTAATTTTAGAGAGATGCATTTTGCTTTGATAGCTTCAACATCACTTCCTAATACCCAATCAGTGGCATCGATGTGTTACGAGTAAATAAATTTACAAGAGGGACTTGATAAATGTTGCGTAGGAACCGTCAAAATTTATCGCGATTATAACAAAAGTCACGAAACACAAAAAACATAACTTTAATTCATGTGAGCCTTGATTAACCCAATCCGTAGAAGCGATTGCGAGAGATATAACCCATAATGTAATCACAATTATTTAAAAAAAAACCTTTACTCAGATTGTAATTACAAACATTATCTAAACTTAATTGACATATTCATACATTTAAAAACAGACTCGGAAGCAGGCCCGGAAAACAATATACCAGAGAATGTAGACTACCAATGGGGCTTCATGCATTGAGTGGTAAATCTAAACCACCAAGGTGAAGTATTTCCGCACTTTGAACAATTTTTTGTATTTAGCTACGAGTATAACAAGATTGTTGTGTGTACATTTTGTTTATGAACTTCGGGATAAAAAGATGAGTTTACGTAAAAACAGCATATTGAAAGAGTTGGATACTTAAGTTTAAGCGAAACTCGAGTTTATCATAATGTGCACACGAGGGTAGCGCTGATAGAAATACAAAAAAAATGTGTCCATTTAAGCAAGCCAATTCTTGCATAATTACGCCAATATACAATAAAGGGAGACACAACTTTTTCGGGGTGATGGTACATCGGTTCTCCCGCCTTCGGAAATAATTGATCACGATTTTGCAGTAAATGAAAGAGAAAAAAAACCTTATACATGCAATGATCTTTTGTGAAAAAATATATCCAATAATTTAAACAAAAAGAAGTAGTGAGTTATATCGAAAGTACATACAATAGGCGTGTGGTTTTCTTTTGCGCAAAAAAGTATCTTCGTTTTTGTTTTCCGGGGCCCTAGCCTGATATGCACTGGCTAAGGACGGAAAAGAGCACGCCTAATCAAATAGTGCGCATATGTTGTAAGTACACTGATGATGAAATTGAGAATATTTTTTTTTCAGCTTAATACAAAATGAACTAAACTAATTTTTAGATTTACCAATCCCATATTTTTGTGTGTTATTGCAAATTTTAAAACAGGTTTTTTTTGTACTGTAGCGTACAATACATATCGTTGCGAGCTAGGGGTTCATCATGATTTCAAGTAAACACACATTTCGATTAAAATTAACAAAAGCACAAGATGCTTTATTAAATTGCATTCAAATTATTACACGATACTGTTATCAATTAAAATCATTTAACAAAGTAAAACTGATCGTCGTTTCGCTCGCGCAGTAAAAAAACTGATCCCGTGCACAAGTCCTGCTTATATACAGTATTTTTGAGTCGAAATATTTCTAGCATATTCGCTAGTGTGTATGGAACATGCGAGTAGTGTATCAAGATTTCTACGCTATTCTAATTGGATATTGGAAGGTTGTAGCTTTCTCTGGAATCTTCAATGTCATTGATAAGTGACGAGTGCACAGGGGATCATTCTGACAACAGAATCGCTTTAATTATTACATCAAAATTAAAAAAAATGCTTAGGAAAAAAAAAATTCCCAACTAAATTTGGGATTTACTTTCTACAAAAATATCTATTTATTTCATTGTATTGTATTCTAAGGATTAAAAGGCATGACAGAAGAAGAAAAGGTTATTCATCATACAACACCAATATGAATTCCGTATTTTTTAATCAGGTTGTTTATCAGAATTTGTTTTTGTCTTTTTTGGGTCGCAGAGTAGCAATCATCTATAGACTTTTCGAACATTAAAGCAGCACGGGTGTTAACAAACACTTAGTGCAGCAGTTTTCCATTTTGTATCGCAAGCGGAAGCGATTTAACTGGTTTCCGTGCGCTAGCAACATTCTGGCAGTGCCGGAGAGCTTTTGGAAGAACATGGGGTCTTAGGCCTTCAAATGGTATATTGGCCATATACAGCTATTATAAGACCCATCCTAATCTATGCATCAGTGGTTTGGTGGACTAAAGTCCGAGTGTGCATACATTAGAGCTAGTCTCGCTAAACTACAGAGGACAGTCTGCATCGGTGTAACAGGTACCTTGCGTACCACACCGGGTGCGGCACTCGATGCTCAATCTGCCACCGCTTGACATTGTTGTTGAGGCGGAAGCAATGAGAGCTACACACAGACTAATGAGATTAGGCCTGTGGAGGAAAGACCATTGCACGAGTCATGGAGAAATTGCTCGAAGGTTGTCTTGGAACCCCATCTTCGTATACTCAAAAGGAAATATCAGGTGGAGATCCCTAGTAGGGAGGAGTGGGAAAACCAGTCCGCACTACTTAGCGGATTCACTGATATATTCTATACGGACGGCTCAATGACTGAATACGGGTCGGGAGCTGGAATGTACCTGCAGACTGAAGATCTCATGGATTATAGAGGGAAGATGGAGAGGCAGGATGATATGCATTTGCAGCGACAGTCAGGCCGCTCCACAATCCCTAGATAATACAATCGTCTTTTCGAAGATGGTACGTGAGTGTAAGGAACGGTTGAATTCTGTTGGCAGATTCAATGACTTAAAGCTCATATGGGTTCCAGGCCACCAGGGTGTAAATGGCAATGAAATAGCGGATGCATTAACAAAGGATGGATCGGAGTCAGCCATGGTCGAACCAGGACCAGTTTTCGGTTACCTCTGTTAGGGCTGCCATTACTGAGTGGGTGAGTAAATCACACATTGAGAGA
Source organism: Beris morrisii (assembly GCA_951812415.1). NCBI lineage: Eukaryota > Metazoa > Arthropoda > Insecta > Diptera > Stratiomyidae > Beris > Beris morrisii. Next base: position 32,036,845 of record OX638310.1, read on the forward strand.
TGGCGGCTTCTTCCGGGAATACGGCAGACCAGAAACATTGTTGAGGGATCAAGTGAACGAACAGCTGCTTTTCTTCTCAAATTGAGCAGAAAGGAATGTGGTAGTATGGTTGGTGTCCTCAAAGGGCATAACTCATGTGGCCTACACATGGTCAGATTGAGAATCATTGACGACCCCATTTGCACTGCTTGCGACGAGAGCGACGACAGAACAGAACATTTCCTTCTCGAGTGTCCAGCTTACTCTTTTGCGAGAATGCACGTATACGGCGTTGATGTTCTGAGGATGGAAGAACTCCGTTCTCGCTCCCTACCTGAGGTCTTGAAATTCGTGATGAGGATGAAAAAGTTCGGGTAGAGACTGGGGATTCGAGTATAATGGGCCATGTTGGCCTGAATGCTCAAGATGCGCTACTTTGCTGCGTGTCTTCACCCAAACCAAACAACAACAACTGGTTTAATTGCTTTCGGGTTTGATGTTCTTATCCGGAATCTCTGTTGTTTTTTTCCTTGATTCATCTGTGAAGAGGATTCTTGCACTTTGTGTCGTTCCTCTTCTATTCGTTGTAAATCTCTCGTCGATCAGCCTTTTGCAGAAATTTGTCCTGTCGCGAATATTTTTCTCGGTCAAAAGAGGTTTCGTAGGTCTGGTGTAAGCATATTTGCCCCAAGGGCGATTTCTAATTGAATCCTTCACCGTAGTTGTACTGACTGCCTTGACAGTATTCAGGTGACCAATTTATGATTTTGGTCACAGTTCTGGTTTCTGTACCAACTTGGCACTTGACGAGCAATTCGGCTTATTCGATATTTTCCTTCGGGAAGTCTGCTCGGTCACTAGAACTTTGGAAGAATGTGCGTTGAGTCTTTGCAATGAACTTCATGATGAATTTCGACCAGAAACTCGTGGCTGAGGAAGGGTGCTCATACAGGGTGCAGAAACACCAGAGCGCTTCTCGGTCTCTCACGACCTATGAGGAATGATATTCCAAATTTTTATAGCCGGGTTTATAGCCTAATTTTCGAATCACGAACCCCTCCCACAATTGCAGCTAGCCCCTACGCCAGCAAGCGCTTCGTTCACGATCGAAATTCAGTCACCAATTCGGACGTAGGAGGAATTCAATCAAATCGAATATTTTCGCAATACAGGCTTGGATGCAAATTATGCGCCAGATCGTTATTATGTGCTATTTTCAACTGGGCCAAATCAGATAATACCATCAAAATTGAATCGGTATTATTTTCGACACCACCCTAAAATCCTCCACACTCCGGTAAAATACAGAAAGCTGCGTAAAGGTACACGTCCACTAGGCGGATCGGGCCGGGCCGCATCGCAAAAATTCGCCTGCCATACATTGTTATGGAAGTGCGTCCACTGAACGAGGCCCGCGACGGAACGCAGTACGTAGAAAAAAAATGCTCGTCGCACCGTTGCCCACCTCTAGTGGACGCTTACCTTAAAGCGTAAAAGCAACTCTCGATTTTTTTTCTTTTTGACCAATATTGAAACTGAACGCCTCAAATGCTCTACAAATTAAATCAACTATTGCATTTTATGGTCGAACAATGAATTTCAAGCGTTCAATGCAAAAAGGAATTAGAAAATGATTAGCCGTATCAAAACAATGAGAGTGCTACTACAGAAACTGAGCCGCCAGCCTTCTTCACAACTTCAAAGCTTGCAACAATCCATTGGCCAATCGGCCGGCCTCAATTGTGCATGACGGAAAAGTGAACTGAAATTCCGAAATGGCCATGTGAAGGTCGTTTTTGGATTTCGGCTCGTTACGCCAAATAACTGTGAACGAAAACAACAAAAAATAACGACAAAAGCCTGTTACGTACAAAAGTGGTGCTCCGCATCTGTTGTTGTCCATGTATTACGTTATTACGTGTACGATGCTGAAAGCAAAATCAAAATTGACTCCGTCGAGTGGAGATGGTTTACGTAATGGAAAGGTAACGCAAACCGGTCGCGGTCACTTGTATTTTCCGTCCATATTCCGACTGCCGACGACTCGGGTATGATGGTGGCCGTCGCGGTTGCTGTGCGGTCGTCTCTTTTGCATGCAGGCATCGCGTATTTGCGATTCTTCTTTGCGCAGGGTATCGTCGTTACAGGTTTCCGCTCTTGCTTGGCTGTTTGTTTTTATAATTTTAATAATAGCGTGTTTTAATCAAATGCCTGTAAAATGGAATTTGCGCGGTACCAGAGACGCTTCGAAGCACTCTAGGAAGTTGGTGAATGGCCGGGAGCAATTCTTCCCGCGTTACTTCCGTATTTATTGCCATTCGTTAGCGTAGATCGGATGGCAGATTTTACAGGAGATGGAAGTCTTACACAATCAACTTGCTAACAAAATCAAACGGTGCCAGCCAGGCGAGCTGATTGACTTAGTAAAACGTGCGTTGACCGACCACTCGAAATCCTGTACGGATACCGGAACGTTAGTGCACCTGTGCACACAGGGGCAAGAAGACCGACCAATAACCCTTCAATTATGCAATATATGCGACATATAAAAGTAGCGTCCAAGTGCACTTTCAATTTCTTGGCTCGCGGTAACTATAAAAAGCCAAAAGTCCGCTGTACATACCAAAAACGTTTCGCTCGCAACAAACTGATTCTGCTGGCTTGGCTGCGAAACGAGTAGTGACGGAGTTCACGTCACTAAACTGTTCGAAGCGAATGAACGGCCGCAAGCCGCGACCTTGAGATTATTTTTACCCACCCGACGATCTAAATTCAACACACAATTTATTTTATTTTCGTCCAATTCGAAAGAATGCATTCTTTACCTATTGCTTGTCCTCTTGTTCACGAATTCACGAATATCCCGGTCAACATTGTAAACAAATTCTTCGTCGAGCAAACTTAAAAAACGGCCCGCAACTTTGTTCTCCAGCTTGGACACTTGTGCTACGGACGGCGAGAGTTTGAACGATCCGCTTTGATGGCGGAATCTGATACCCGAAATACAATTCGAATAGCACTTGGAAGTTTTCGAACACACAAAACAAATACCGAATAAATAAATGCACAATTATTCTAAAACACGAAGCAATCGACACCGTTTTCGCGAGAACTAAACAGAAACAGAATCGCCATTGACAGCAACAGAACAGCGGCGGAATGCCATTGAACTGAAATTCGGGTCCGTTCTGTTCAGTTAACAACGTTTTCAAAGAAAGTCTTAAGTTGGTCCACCTGCTGCATGACAGTTAAGTTGAGGTTAAATATGTTAGTTGTTGTTTACAATTTCAAGCAGATTTATTTAAAAAAGTTCGTGGACGATTTTAGTTACCTTTTTCGCATAAAATGCCGCAGAATATTCGAGTTGTGAAGTGTTACAAATGCTCCACTTATCAGGTTCGTGCACTTTACATACACGCCAGAAAGTTGGCTCACATTCATATAATTTTTAGACTCTAGTTTTTCAAATTTTGATTTTTCTGATATTATAAAAGTTTGACTGTATTAGATACAATAATCAAAACAGAATCCTAGACAATCAAGTTATAATATCACAAATTGCTGTGCGAACCACTATAGTCCCCTGCTTCACAGGAAGCAAGGACTTAATATGCAGTGCTGCGAGCAGGCTGCTACCCTCTCTAATTTTTTAAAAAATTGACCTTTTAATTTTTCCTAAAAAGGCTATCTTTTAGTCAATCTAAAAATGCATGCATTCAATTTAGATGTGCAAATCGCACTATGCATCAAGCCGCAAGACAAATCTGACCCAAACATGATCTAAAACGCTCCAGTAGGTAAGTGTCCTGGCCGGACATTGTTTTAAAGGCATGCATGCTGGAAGGTCTTTATTGTTTACGATTTTTTTTAGAAGCTGAATAAAGGAGCAGCAGGAGGAAACAGTTCTCCATCTTCTTTGCATCCTGTTCGGCTTTATTCACTAAGGGGAGGAAAGCTCACCTATTAGCCTTCTTCGTCGTGAGAATCTAACGCTTCCAATTGGTTCTGCGAGTACGACTCGATTTCATGATCATGTGATATCAAAGCGGATCTTAGGTTAATTGTAAAACCTAAACCTAACCAAATACTCATTGATCTTTTCTCGCGCGTATGCAATGACTACACAGCTTAATACTGACTCACATGAAGATGTCTTCAGTGATAAAATCTTGCTCTCCCCTTAGCCAAAACTGAAATGTGGTTTTTCTTACCGTTCTCTACGTCTGCATGTCTCTTCAGTTCCTAGGTAATCCCAGAGCCCGTTTGGAGATGTTTTGCTCTGGCTTCCGCAAGGTAAGATCGGTTCACTGCAACGTTTTTCTCTAAATGTCAATGCATATTTTGGTCTGCCAGTCGTCCTCCAAAAATCGTCGTTGTAGTTTACGTCTGGCAAAATGCATCGAAGACATTGGTAGACAAAAGAGAGAACTGGGCAAGGGACCCACCGCAATTCGGGCCGGATAGCATTGTATGGTATACCGATGGATCTAAGACGACTGAAGGCACCGGAGCTGGCATAAGCGGACCCCGCGCCAGGATAACGGAATCCTTCGGTGAATATCCCACCGTTTTCCAGACGGCGGTCCATGCTATATCCACGTCCATAGAAATAAACCTCGAAAGGGGTTACTCAAATAAGAACATAGTCATTCTCACAGATAGTCAGGCTGCGATAAAAGCCTTGACTGCACACACAGTACACTCAAAACTGGTGTGGGAATGCCAAGAGAAATTATGTATCCTTAGTACCAACAACAGATTCCTCTTGCACTGGGTGCCCGGTCATGAGGGAACAGAGGGCAACGAAATAGCAGACCAACTTGCAAGAGACGGAGCAGCGGTCCGCCCTACTGGACCAGAGCCGTTCTGTGGAATTTCAACCTGCTCTGTTAAGAGGAGAATAAGGTTATGGGAGGAACACAAGAAATGCCAACACTGGGCCACACTGCCCAGACTTAGACAGGCCAAAAGATTCATACCGAACCACTCAAATAAAAGAAGCAAACTGCTTCTACAGTTTGATAGAAACAAAGTACGGGTAATAACCGGAATACTCACGGGTCATTCGTGCTTGAAAGATCATCTTAAAAGAATAGGAATCATAACCGATAACCTTTGCAGGTTCTGCCAACTGCAGGCAGAAACCTCTGAACATATTATGTGCTGCTGTGAGGCGGTCGCTACTTAGCGCCACAAATGTTTCGGAGAACACTTTGTGGACCATAGTACCATTGAAAAAATAGACCTACACCAACTAGATAACTTCCTAAGAGAAATAAAGCTGAGTGAGGACCTCTAGGTTGAAACTGGAGAAAGATCTATGAGGTATAGCAGAATAGACCACTGGTCGCGGTGCTTGGAGGAATCCCTCCGCCTCCGATGAAATCTAATCTAATCTTGGTAGACAAAATTTTGGTAAATATATCGTCCATTTCGACCCATGTGTATCTATCGTGTTCTTCTGCACATTTTTTCAGACCTGCCTCCTTACATTTAGAATCGAATTTAATCTAAGTGATTCTAAGTTTTACTCTAAGTGTAACACCATTGCATTCGCGCAACATCTACATTCGCATAGCACTCGAATGCATTGTCGAGTGTGTAAACACTGCATTCGTGTTCAATGCGAGTTCCTTTCATTCGCGTTCAAAAACCATCATCGACGCGAACCTCGACTAGAGTTGCAAACTTCCTGTTCACACATTCGCATTCGCATTCGCGCTAGTTCGTACAGGTTCACAGGATCGTGGATACGCGGCATAAAATATGGACATGTGGACATGATTAACTGAAGAGGAGTAATCTTACACATATAATTTCCTTTCACCCTTGTTTCTTCATTCACTTAACTTGTTGTTAGCTACTTTTTATTATTTTTTACCTCTTTTTTTATTTTTCATTTTTACTGTATTATGTCATTTCAATTTGTTTATATTTAGATTTTTCTTAAATCTTCTTTTATTAATCATTTGGATTATTTCTTTTATTTTGGCATCCTTTTTGAATTATTTAAACATAATTATCTACCTTGGATTTATTACCACTACTTCCATTATACCAGTTTTTGCTGTCTGGGAAGTACAGAAGAATAATGCAACTACGAACTATTACTATTTGTATGAAATATTGTAGATAGAAAGAATTATTGAAATAAATTGAATTTAAAAAAAAAACAATGTGTAAACTTGACGTAAAATTTGAAAAAACCCACTTTCACTTATCGTAGAGGAGTGGGGGTTGGATCAAAAGATGCGTATGAATTTCACATCGAGAACATGCAATAAAAAATTTGAGGAATTTTTCTCTTCGAGATATCGTCGAAAAATCAAAGAGTAAACTTCACGTTAAATGTGATAGGCTGATAGAATAAGCAAAAGTTTGTATTTTTCAGAAACCCTTCTTTTGTGGACTCTTCGCTTCAATTCAGGTCAGAATTCTTTTTTTTTGAGACTAAGTCGTTGTCGTCCTTTACTTTATATTATAGCCAGTCCTTATTAATGTTGTGAATGGAGGCCTTGGAATGAATATTTTGACTTGAAAATGTCAAAATATTCGAAGGGAAAGGTAAGGTACGGGAAAACAGTGGGCCAATTCCACCTACGTCCGAATTGGTGGCTAAAGTTCGAGTTGGAGCGACGCGCTTGCTAGCGTCTGGGCTAGCTGCGGCTATGGGGAGGGGGGGGGGGACGTTGCTCGAAAAATCAGACAATAAACCCTAGGCCTGTACAACAAAAATTAGTCGCGCCGACTTACCTAGGGTATTAAAATTTGGAATATCTTTCCCAATAGGTCATGAGAGACCGAGAAGCGATGGATTGCGCGACTTCGCGACTTGTCAGGGCGCTTTGGTGTTGTGTCGCCCTGTCTGCCCACCCTGCTCAGCCACGACATTCCATAAAAACAAATATTCACGTCGCGGCCCCATATAGAGGTTCAGGATCAGGAACAATTACCCGTGAGGGTCCATTATATGGCCTTTAGCCATATCATTAATGAAAAATCAATAAACGAAACAAACTGCACAAAAAAAAACAAAATTACCCTGTTTTATTACCACTTTTTTTTATATGTTAATATTTATTTTTTTTTTTAAAATTGTAGCAGTCCGTCTAGTCCTGTCATGTCATTTATTTTTATTTTAATTATTTATTTAAGTGTTTAGTTTCTTTACAATATTTTTTTTTTAAAAAAAAATCGTCGCTACGAGTGTCTTATCGCATTTTTCCACCCGAACCGAATCCAAATTTCGATATCACCACTCGTTATTTGTATCTTAAACTTATATCTTTTTTTGTATCTCAGAAGCTTCTCAATTATTATCTCCCGACAAAAATCAAAAATGTATTCCTATTTATTCTACGATTGTTTTCACATCCATCTCAAAAACCAAAAAACAAAAAACTCTCCTCTTGTCAATCCCTAACTTTTTCTTTCGATTTTTTCATTCCTTTTTATACTCATTAAATAAAAATTCAAAATTCAATCAATTTTTCTCCTCATAATTTTTCCTCGCACACGGGAGACCCAAACCCCCGGGAAAACAGTGTGCCAATTCTACTTACGTCCGAATTGGTAGCTGAAATTCAAGCTGGAGCGACGCGCTTAAAATTTTAAATTTTAAAATTAATAGTGTGTTTGGGATTATTTCTTGCCTTGTGGGACAATATAACCAGTAGATAAACTCAATTGTTCAATATTTGAAGTGAGATTATTTCCCGAAATGCCTATTCATAATTCCATGCATAAAAGCCTCTTCTTTTCATTTCACTAAATCCGCTCGATTTTAAACAATATTTTTATGTTATTATTTTTCCTTTTCAGACTGACATTGTCAAGAAAACTAATAAATGGCAATGTAAATTGTGTGGAGAGAAGCAGTCTCTATTTAAAGAATTTTTCAGTGGTACTGGACAAATGTGTCGTAAGTTTGCACAGAAATTAAATGCGGAAAAAATCGTTAAGGACGAACAACAATTAGAAGTAGCTTTGAATCACGATTTCGTTCAGTCGACCAACACTTTTATAAATCCACCTACTCATCAAATTGAACAAACCACCCCAAATAAATGGTTGGATTATGTCGAACCGAAAATTGATGACGAAGATTCAAATTCTCTGATAAGAGATGTTCATAAAAATAGGCAGAAAAAACCGTTTAGGCAAAACGACGAAAGTACCGAAACCGAAAGACGTCCGTTGAAAAAATTACGAATCACAAAAAATACAAATGAATGTTCGTTTCTTCAGGATGATGTAAGTCCCAGCTTTAAAAATACTACCCATATGTTCGATGATAGAAAAAAACGTTCTGATTGTGATGAAACAACTGGATCTGAATCGCAAGAAATTTTGTCAAAGCCAGTCGAGACTAACAAAATATATGAAAACGATTTGCCAAAGGCGAACGTGTGCGTCAACCAGTCAAGTTTAAAATGGAAACAATTTCTACCTGAAAATGAAGAAAGTCGCGATGAGAATTATCTTTTTTCTTAAACACTAATTATGTATTGTATTTTTTTTTATTTTTTCATGTCAGTTTCGATAAAAGTTACGATTTAATTAAAGCTACTCGGTTACTGCAAATATTTGAAATGCTCCTTCATTTACTCCAATTACTATCCAAGCTCTAAAATATAAAAATAAATAAAGAATGAAAAATAGTTTTTAAAGTATAGCTCAATATTTACCCGTTTTCGCTTATTTTGATTACGCTCTCTTTGTGAATGAAATTTTCTTTGGCTGCGGATCGGTTTCCATTGCGCAGTCTTGAAAAATACTTTAGCTGTTTAAAGCCCATATTTGGGTAAGTAAATGTGCATTTTATAATTACCGAAATATCTCTATTGTTCCTTCGTTACCAGGTGAAAATATATATTCAGTATCCTTTGAACATGCAATGGAGGTTTTGAAGGGCAAAGGCATTTTTACTAGTAGTGTTGGTCCATCCTTAAAAAATCAATAGTAATAAACTTATGAGTAAGACATTTAAAAAACAACTTTTCGCTGAAAAACAAATGAGTTCGGTTCCTTTTAAACATTTTTTATCTATGTACCATATGTGAACAATTCCATTCAAACAGTAAGATCAAATCTCGGTTTAATTCATTAATAACGTTTTTTTCGTATAATGAATCTAAGAATTCGTTAATGCTTTCTACTTTATATGCTCCAAAATTAGGTTCTGGACTCCGTGCAGAACAACTGTAGTATCGTAATTAAACATTAAATAAATGAATCAATCTTTATTTGCTCTGATTAGATCATTCCTTAGCTTGTGCAATAATTTAACTCCCAGCAAAGCCTATTCGCTGCCTCTTTAATAGAGTTTTGGTTTTCATCCTGTTAGCGATCCAGAACCATTTTCAATTAGGTAGCCCAGATGAATCGACTTATACTAGGATTTTCTGTTTTTCACCGCTGGTCCTAATACTCTCAGTTTAATTCTAATAATTTGTGATATTTCCCTTTGCGTAACTACTCCCTACAGTAGATCGTATCGAATGCTTTATAGGTATTTGTGTAATAACCCAAATTATTATAAATTATCGCATATGTAAATTCTTAATCCTTATATCCTTACAGAAGACAAATTAATCGAGTTAAAAAAAAATACTCACCTCATAATTTCTCATGTCGTGAACGAACAGTTCTCCACTTAAATCGCAGCTCAGAATTACATCTATTGATCCAAATGACGACTTGAATATAGATGTTACCTGGAACGTATGTTTTTCCAGTTCGGATATTACAGGATCAATAGTTTTCCTTTCTTTTGAATAAGATGCAGGATGTATACTAGAGCACAAAAAGAGCTGCCCATTTTCCAAACCAACTATAAAATTGTTGGGAGATAGAGCTAGTAATGCTGTTAACGATGCGCTTGATTCCATTTTGAATCTAAAAAATAAGATCACATTTAATAAAATTTCTATTTAAGTTTCAGTCTCAAATAATGTAAAATACTTTCTATCCAGGACAACTTCTTTCGAAACTTTCCATAGACAAATTGAACCATCTGAATGGCATGTTAGCAGCTCATCCATCAAGAGCCAATCCATTCCAATGATTGATCCATTCTGAACAGTTTCACAAAATAGTTCCTGTACTTCTTCTGACTGTCTTGTAGATATGCACTCCCAAATGTAAAGATCACTGGTAACAGTTACACCAGCAAACATGTTCTTGTTGAAAGGATTTGTACAGAGATGTTGAATGCAAGCTTTGACTGGGACTGTTTGTATTTGTGTAAAAACAACGAAATCCTGAACTCTTGATGGAACGAAAAGTGAAATAGTTTGGTCGACATGTTCACACCAGCCCTGATGCATTGTTGAGGACGATAAAACCAATGCTGGTGCATTATTCATGCGAACTGCAAGCCAAGCTGCTGCACCCGTCGAATGATCATATGACGAAACTCCGTTACGTACTAATTTTTGATAAGGGTCTACAGAAATGTTAGTATTGACGAAATCCGAAGCAGGTGTGAATAACTGGGTTACACCCTCAAGAAGTTCGGCCTCTATAATGGGATAAATATGTTTCAACCAGGCTGCAAGCTTTTTATCATCAACCTTATCAGAAGAACACCTAATAAATTCGGTTTGTGTCTGTAAGAATATTTTTAATGGTCATGAATAGCATGAGAAAGTAAAATTAAACTTTTATTTACCTCAATGTGATGTGTTTTATTTGTTTGGGTGTTTTGATCAACGAGAGGAAGGAGGGCTTCTGTTTCACAGGAAACATCTTTAAGTTTTTTATGTTTGTCGGTTTGAAACGTTGAAGAGAACTCAACTGGATCGAAGGATTCTTCTACAAATTCCGTCATGTCGTTTGAAAGTAGAGCGCAATGGTCAATATCGAACATTTTTGTTATGGGTATCGGTTGCTATAGCTACCATTAGTTTAACAGAGAATGCAGTTTAGGAAAAGGGGTGCCTTATGTCGTATACGCAATATATTTTTTAATATTTAAAGGATGTGACTTATGGAGTCTTGTTTGACTGGTGGTTGTCAGGACAGTATTACTACCAAAATATTTTTAAACAAAAATGATGAAGAAATGTCGGCCCGTATTAATGCGGTCAGAGCCATTTTATGATATTTATAAGTTTAAAAAGTTGTTATACAAGCACTTGGGTCGTGGAAAGGCTTCCAAAACTTAAAGATAACCCAAGATAAAGATAAAGGAGAGATTGCCCTGGTGGCTAGCAAGCTTTAGTCACCCACCGCTTTATATGATGTTTTTTGATGATTTTGAATGAATTTTCTTTCATGAAATTTTAAGAATTTTTTAAACAAATAAAAAAACTACAAGGTAAATTTATATTTTATCCAGATGATTAATACAATGTTTTTGTTTGTTTGTGAAGAATGTCACAAACAAACAAAAACATTCGACAATGTGTATTTGTCGATAATTTTGTAAACAATCTCAAGAAACAATTTAGTGGAATATTCACTGTAAGGGAATCCAAGTGAATTTTGTTCGAAGGAGTCAGTCATATGAAAAATATACCGTACTCGTATTTCAGCAAAAAAAACAACTTATAAATATTGTTGTAGTTGAAGAAAAATTTGAATTTGAAATTAAGAAAAATGTATGTTATTTTAAATGGACTAGGATCCACATATGTGTATGATTCATTTGCTGTCCACTACCTTGTAACAAAACTGAACGCTGAAAGATTCAGCAAATAATCGCGACTGAATTCATCTGTGAACGTGTACTTCACCTAGATGAGTTGTTAGTGATTTACTCACGATTCTTTTGGTTTGCTGGGTTCCTTAAATATTATTATTGCCATATATAATAATACACTTAATATTTTGATATAGACATTAAAAATCTAATAAGACCAAATTGAACAAAGAGATAAAATCCAACAACAAAAACTTTGGTATTTTTTATTTGAAATTGTATTTTTCCAGAGTTTGAAAATTTGTACTATTCAAAAGAAAAATTCTCAAGTTTTAATTTTTTTTTTTAAATTTTTCGAGCCATTAAAAAACATTTAAACGACCGTAAGTAAAAATATCCCTCATAATATTTTTACGATTGCCTTACACTATTCCTTGAGGTCGATTTACTTATATTTAAAGTACGAAGGCTTAAAAATTACGGAAATTAATATTTATTTTATCAGATTCGTCGTTCTAGGTATGCCGTATGCGTAACCTATTTGCTCTTCGATTTTGTTTAAATTATAAACTTATAATTTTGGATTTGGATTGAACGAACCTAGGAGAAAAATATTTTAAATTGCCCAACTGACAAAATTCATAGCAGTAATTACTATTATCTTCGTAATGTATTCAAACAGTTTTTTGATTCGCCAGAATCAATAATAACTTATAAAAAAGAAACTTTATTATTGAAAAAATTTCACTCAATTTTTGTTTTACAACTTCACCACATTTCGTCATCCCCATCTGCATTTCGTTCGCTGTAGCTGAAAATACGAGTGAAAAGCCAGAAAATCGCATAATCGTTGTTGACGAAGGTGCAATCTTTTCTAGTCGAATTTAAAATAAGAAATTCACTATTAACAACATTTTAAATTTGTAAAAGAACACCTTTTGAACATCAAGTTACCTTTAAAATTTTTAAATTCAACATTTATCACGCAAGGCAAAGAAAAAACAAGTGAACGTGAACGTGACAAAAAATTTTATTGAAAAAATGTTGAACATGTTTGTTATAAGAAGCTTCCGAAAGTTGTTATTTTCTTATGGTAAGTAAATTTATAATTGTTATTAGTTTCAGTGAAATTGAGCTGCTGTGTTAAATCCCTTCCTTGAGCAGAAAATATACCGTGTACGTATGTAGCCGGATCATCTTTCCACATTTCTCCAAAGTTTGATGGAACTAATCCGGGGTGCTGCTATGGACAAATCTCTAAACGGCAGATGAATACGAGTAGATTGTGTTATCGCAAATATAACAAGGATGGTGATGATGAAACAAGTTCTAGTTCAAATAGAAAAGCCAGCAAGGATGGTATTTGCTGCGATCCAAGTAATGGTGGTGAGTTATTAATTTTTTTCACTGAGGCTGGGAGGGTCACAAAATGGACACTTATAAAATCCTTTAAATGGTGAAATACTCAAATTTTTATGTTGACTCAAATTAAATAGAAAAATTCAGAATTTCAAAGTTTCCTAATTCGAAAGGACAAAATATCGAATTTGTTAGCGTTGTAAGTTGAGGCGCAGGAGTGAATAATTGGACTTGAAAAAGTCTAAACAATCGTAGTAGAGGTAAAGTGATAGGATTCAGTGGGCTAGTTCTTTCCACGTCCGAATTGGTGGTTGAAGATCAAGCAGGAGCTGCTGGTGTTCGGGCTAGCTGCGGCTAATGGTAGGCGCCCTTTGATCACCTACCCTAGGCGCGACAATAATTTAACACGGCGGAATGCCCTGGGTCCTGGATATGTAAATTCGGAAATGAATTTTCAATATTTCGTGCGATATTCGATATGCTTTGATATTTGAAGCGCTGTATGCCCTCCCCACTTAAGCCACTAAAAGCCCCAAATAGAGGTACTGGAGTTGGAACCTACTCACGAAGAATCCTTTGGCTTTTAGCCTTAATTTTAAATTTAAAATTTTTTTAAATTTATTTCTACTACCCATTATATCAGTGCGATGCACTGACTGGGGAGTACTCTTGGGCTTAAGGTATACAAATTTTTAGACATTGAGCCCAATGTCGACATACATGCATGAGTATGTTGATACGGTGAAAATTTTTCCAGCTCATGGAGCTGTGTGACAATATTGTCTCCAGTTCTTTAAGCTGAGAAAGTGTGCCCAAATGGGGAGTTCTTCTCCGACTTTCTGAGTTGGAGGGAGTTGCCCATTTTGCATGAAGGGATTAAATCTATTATTATTATTATTATTAAAATCGATTTAAAAATCAAACGCAATTAAAATTCTTTGTTTATTTTATTTAGCTTTATTTTACATTAACATTTTTTTGTTGTTGTTGTAAATGGGTTATTCCACCAAGAATTTCCAAATATGATGAAATTTATGACCCCACCATCGTCGATTCTTTTAAACTAAATTTCTTTTTCTATATCAAATATTTAATTAGTTATAGTATATTAAAGGTTTCGTAAAAATGGAGTCAGAGTCCTCATTGAAAATTTCTATCTCGGTTAATTTAACACAAAGTTTCAAAGATCCCAAATTGAAATCCCTGAAATCCGCGAAAATTTTATATTACTTTCTCGCTAAATTCTTTCATTCCTTTTTATTAAATTTCCTTTCAGATTTTCGGGCACATTTATAGAAAGGCAATTGAATTTTTTCCGGTCCGCGATTCTCATCTCAAATCGTCTTTTACCACAAAAAAAACACAAAAATAACAGGAAAATATTCCTTTTTATACTCTAGATGAAATCATATAGAGTATTATAAGTTTAATCCAGCCCAAAAGTTTGTAACGCATAGAACCAAGCCACGGACGAAAAAAAGTTATATATTATTTTTTGTTTATTTGTGGCCAAAAACCTCAAATCCGCTTGACGTCCGTCCGTCCGTCCGTCTGTCCGTTAGCACGATAACTCAAGAACGCCTCCACCTAGGATCTTGATATTTTGAATCTGGATGTTTGGTTGAATTTGTAAGGGTAAGTTCGTTAACGGGCAAACTCGTCCTACTCCTTCGGGTAGCTGCCATAGAAAATGTCCTTAAAACACGTGTTCAAGAATATTGGTTGATAACTTCAGAAGGGTTTAAGCTACGACATTGAAATTTTGTATGTGTTATTTTTCCAATAGTTGGAGCTAAATATATGATTATGAAAAAAATCCTATTAGTCCTTCGTGTAGCTGCCATACAAATACCCTGTCAAAACGTCTTCACTTAATTTATGGAACTTACTATAACTCAAGTAATTTTTTAGCTATGAATTGGAAATTTTGTACAAATTAGTTTTGAGTAAAAACGAAGTTCGAGTTTACTAATCAGCGAAATCCGTTTATTCCTTCTGGTAGCTGCCATACAAAATGTCCTTAAGACACGTGTTCAACAATATTTTTCGATAACTTTTGAACGCTTCAAGCTACGAATTTGAAATTTCGTACACGTTCATTTTTGAATGGTTCCAAGGAAAAGGATAAATATGTAAGAAATCGAGTGAGTCCTTCCTGCGCCTCCCATGCGAAAGTCCTTCAAAAATGAATGATTTTTTTTCGATGACTTACACAGTTCAAGAAATGAAATTAAGCACTGAATATTGTCTTTTAGGTTTGAGTAGCAATCTAATGGTAGTCCTTAATAAAGGACATACAACATGCACACACGTAATTCTACTTTATCCCCAACTACAATATAAATCGGAGTTCAGTATTCATCTAGAGTATTATACGATTGGCTTGCAGCCGATCGTGACTGCAGTATGTTTTTTAATTGAGTCCTTTTTTTTCTTTTTCTTTTTACTTCCCTTTTTATATTCCTTTTTCTTCTATTTTTTTTCTCGTGGTTAATTCATATGTTCTTTTTTTCTTCGTTTTTTCGGACTTGAGAAGTAACACACCCAAACTTATTAATCAAAGGGTACACCTAAAAGTTGGTAGTTTTTTCAATTCTTTTTTACTTCAAAAGGATTTAATCCTGAAGCACAAAATACGTAAAGACGAAATCTAGAAGAAGAAAAATTCTGAACAACAGTCTAGAAATTCAAAAACCCAGAAGGTAAAAAATCCAAAATTAAAAATCTAGAAAAACAAAATACAGAATTTCAAAAATCCGCAAAACAAAATCCAGGTAAAGATAAAGTCCAGAGAAATTCGTGCGAATTATCTGAATTTTTTGCTTTAAAATAAAACTCAAATATGTAATCACATATATTTTTATATCGTAGAGGCAAATTGCCATAACTGCAATATTATCGGTTTCGAGGCCTTAGTCCTTTTCCAATTGGATAATTATTAATTATTATTTTGTCTGTAGTATATTGTGTTATATTTTGTAATAACTGTATGTCTCAATACCATAATTTGGTAATTAATATTGATTTATATTTCGTACTTTTAGTGAGTGGAGTGGTATAAAGCTTACAAGATAGATATTAAAAATTTTAAAAACTAACTTTAACAAATTGGGAATTTCAAAATTTGGGATTTTAATTTATAACGCATCTTCGAGCATGAACCTTTCGTATCCAACCATTTCCTTGTATTATGTATTCAAACAAGTGCTACATGAATTGGAGCTTTAAAGTTTTGTATTAATATTTATCACATTTTACATAATGGAAACCTAGAGGGATAATATCGCTACTCCTCCTTTCAGTAGTTACCATTCACAAATTCCCTTAAGGGGGGGAACCTCCTTTACATGGTCGAAAAATACATGATTTTCACGAATTATTTTCTCAGGTATAATAACTCGAAACGCTTTGAAATTTTTATGACAATATAATGCATAATTCAAGAGCACAGTGTAATTTTTTCACATTAAAAAATCTATGTTTAATTTAAAAATGAATGGATGTTAATATCGCCTCTTTTCTAGCTGCGTACGCTCTAGCGTCCTTAAATTTGATCTGAACCAAAAAAACAAAAAGTTTTTGTAAAGTTTATGATACTAGCTTCTAGATGATGTCGAGTATTTTAAAGAAAAAATTTAAATTGCATGTTTTTACACAGTTTTAAATTTAATATGCATTTTTCGCTAAAAAAAAATCGACTTTAAAATGCGACTTAAAATACGAAAAAAAATATGTAAAAATTTTTTTTTCAAAAAACTATTAACGTCATCTAATAGAGAATTTAATTATCTATAAAATGAGCCATTATAAAGACAAATCGATTCAGTAGAATTTTCTCAATCGTGTACGCAAAATCGAAAAATGATGTTTCGAGAAAAACGCGTTTAAAGTTTTGGAAACATAAAAAACTACATACTCGTCACCCGAACCCTCCGCTTTATGAGCTGTAACTCGTAAACACTGCAGATATCGACTTGGAATTTTTTCAGAGAATATTTTTGAATAGTTTTAGCAATTGATTACGACTATTTTCGAAAAATCGTTTTTTTACCCGATAAAGGACTTGCTCAACAGACAATAAAGACCTGAGCTAAGAAGTAGAAAATTTTCATTGTTTTAAATGGTCAAACAAGAAAATAAAATAAGCTACTCCTTCTTTTAGTAGCTACCATACAATGCTTTTATTTCACTCAGCAAACAATAGAAACCTTAACTGAGAATTAGAAAATAGTCATTGTTAAATTTAGCCGAAGAACCGTGCTTGTCTGAATATTTGAACAAAATACCTCCACTCAAACAATAGTCCTTAAAGCACGTGATCACGTGATATTCGTTATTGCTGCGTTGACCTAAATAATAATTAATTGTATTTCTGCCGCCATTAATGAAGGGTTTATATCGATTGTTTCGTTGTATACTTTCAATATTTTTAATAAATTTTATTTCAGAATCGGAGAAAAAAATGGCAGAAATTTGTGCTGAACAGGAAGAGCAACTGGCGAAATCTCCAATAGATCATAAAGAACAGCAGAAAGAAGGAACAGTTCTCCAAAATCAATCAAGCGAAGACGGAACTACTACTTCTGACGATGGAAAAATAAAAATTCCGGATCCAGCTCGAGGAAAGGTAGAATTGATCAAATTTTAACAACTTTTAAAGACTGATATATCGTCAAAGTTGATTTTAGCGAAAAAAAATATTTCATCTGAAAAATGATCTTCTTTCTGATTATTATTTTCTTATAATTTTTTCAAAATTTACCCGGTAAATAGAAAAAAAACAGAATAAACACCTGCAATATCTTACAGATCCACTCAATTATAGGACCCATAATTGATGTATATTTCGATGATGAATTACCAAGTATACTCAACGCCTTGGAAGTCGTTGGTCAACCAAATAGACTTGTACTTGAGGTAAATTTCCGAAAAAAATTTGAAAATGTTTTTTTTTACATGTTATACTATTGCAACGAAACAGGTATCTCAACACGTTTGTCCGAACTTAGTACGTACTATAGCTATGGACAGTACAGAAGGGCTTACCAGAGGGCAGGAAGTGATAGACACTGGCTACCCTATACGAGTTCCTGTCGGCAGGAGCACACTTGGTCGGATTTTAAATGTCGTTGGCGATCCAATTGATGAACGTGGTCCTGTAAATTCAGAGTATCATGCATTTATACATGGCGATGCTCCAGAACTTCTTGATTTGAATGTTAATTTGTCTATTTTAGAAACTGGAATAAAGGTATGTTGTAAATTGGTTAATCGATGAATCGAACTAAAATACAATTTTTTTTTTTCAAATTAAGGTGGTCGATTTGCTTGCACCGTACGTAAAAGGTGGTAAAATCGGACTTTTTGGTGGAGCAGGAGTTGGAAAGACTGTTTTAATTATGGAATTGATTAACAATATCGCAAAACAACACGGAGGATATTCAATATTTGTGGGAGCTGGGGAAAGAACGCGAGAGGGAAATGATTTATATAACGAAATGATAGAATCTAAAGTTCTCTCGATTACCGATGATAGCTCCAAAGTTGCTTTGGTTTACGGACAAATGAATGAACCACCGGGCGCACGAGCTAGAGTTGTATTAACTGGATTGACCTTAGCGGAGCATTTCCGAGACTTTGAGGGACAGGATGTTTTGCTTTTTATTGATAATATTTTCAGATTTACTCAAGCCGGTTCAGAAGTCTCGGCACTTCTTGGTCGAATTCCATCGGCTGTCGGCTATCAGCCAACACTCGCAACTGATATGGGTATGTTATAGTTATTTATCTACATATAAAAAAATTGATTGAAAAGCTGGTTCTGATGATAGTCCAGTGATAAGTAGTCTTGAGCCTAATAACCCCACACCTAGCCTAGCCGAAAGAAAGGTCATAAAGGGAATCTGACCCAATCTGCAGTATTATTTTGAAGAAGTTATTTTTTTATTAATAATTGCCAGGTTCAATGCAGGAACGGATTACTAGTACTACCAAAGGATCTATAACGTCTGTTCAAGCGGTTTATGTTCCTGCCGATGATCTCACAGATCCAGCACCAGCGGCAACATTTTCACATTTGGACGCGACAACCGTTTTATCGCGTAGCATCTCCGAACTTGGAATTTTCCCAGCGGTCGACCCATTGGATTCAACATCCCGAATTCTCGATTCAACAATTGTTGGTAACGAACATTATAATGTCGCTCGAGCGGTACAAAAAACACTGCAAAGCTATAAGTCTTTACAGGTAAACGAAATTAAATTAATTTCTTTTGATCAGATAATTTAAATAATTTTTTTTTCGTATAGGACATAATTGCAATTCTGGGAATGGATGAATTATCGGAAGAAGATAAATTAACCGTGGCTAGAGCACGTAAAATTCAAAAATTTTTATCTCAACCTTTTCAAGTTGCTGAAGTATTCACTGGTCACAAGGGTGTATCGGTAGCGCTGAAGGACACAATAATTGGTTTTAAAAAGATCCTTAATGGTGACCTGGATGATATTCCCGAGGTCGCGTTCTATATGGTCGGGAATATCGAAGATGTAATTGATAAAGCGAAAAGTTTAGTGAAGCAAACGAAACCGATGACCACAACGAGAATACAGGAAAATGAAGAGGAGAAACTGAAATAAATTATTAATTGAGTACGTAGTCTTAATTCATTTAACTAGTGGTTAATCTTATTATCGATCGTAATCAGATGTAACAATGTATTATTAAACAAGATCGTCATTAAGAAACACTTTTTAATTGATTGCGACGCGACTGTAGCTGTGTGGGAGTTTTCTAATCAAGCAAATCAACAACTGTGTGACGATGGCGACTAGCTCCGAGTTTAATCTAATCCAAAGTGAACTATTTCCCATCAGTTATTTATTTTAATATCTCTTGTTCAAACCAGTTACCATACTATAAAATAATTCGGTCAAAATATTTTTTTTTATCTTTGACAAAATATTTTGTGTATTTCTGTGAATGAAACTTAAACTTTTAAAGCATCGTATCAAAGCTAATTTAGAAGGAGAACGAGATGAGTTTCCTTTGCAAAAAATATATCAAATATTTCGCCGAATCAGTAATTATTGCGACAAGATTGTTATCATTTCTTTTACGGTATGAAATGTAAATTTTAAGGTATAATTTGAACCTTCTCAGAATTTAAAACTAAATTTGTATTCTCAAGGAGAACGAGAAGCATCCGCTGAAATATAAATTAGATCACTGGTGTTATTTTTATTTATGACAAATTACATCGATATTCCTATTAGCAGTTATGCGTTTTATAACAATAGACGTGTCCTTTTGCGACCTTATCCAGTGTAGAGAATGTGAAAACAATAAAAAAGCTAATCATTTGTTCTTGTTATTCCATGTCTACTCTGCACTGTATAAAGTGCTAAAGAACATCTGTTAACTTATTCGTACGGGTAGGTTCATATATGTATGTATTTGAAACTTATTGTTTAAATAATAGCCTTCATGGTTAAGCTTCGTATTATTGAGAAGACGTTGAAATGATGTATTCTTATTTGGTCTTATTCCTTAATTCTATTAACTTGATGTTAGGTAATAATTAAAATTGAACTATTCACTATTTATTAAATAATAACTTGGTATTATAAATAATATAATTTTTAGTTCTCTTTAATTGGTGTTTAGTTTAACTTTTTCATTAGATTTTAAAAATTGAACATTTAATGAATTAACTATTGTTAATTATAAAATTATTAAATCTCTTTCTAATCGAAAGTATTTATTTTTAATGACAAAATTTTGCATTGAATTTATTTTTTTATAGGAGCCGGGTACTTTGATTCTGTATGGCAAACAAGTTC
The DNA here is from genome assembly GCA_951812415.1 of Beris morrisii. Classification (NCBI taxonomy): domain Eukaryota; kingdom Metazoa; phylum Arthropoda; class Insecta; order Diptera; family Stratiomyidae; genus Beris; species Beris morrisii. The sequence continues at coordinate 32,057,669 of OX638310.1, forward strand.
CCAAAGTACCCGACTTCCACAATGTACTACAGATGGCAATGTCGAGCACTACAGTATGAAGTTCGCTTTAACAATTGGTCGTACCCAGCTTCTTTACACTACCTTAGTGGTTGAACATAAAACAGCCTGCAACTGAAGAACCCATAGAAGTAAAATTGATTCGATATCTCAGAAGACTTAAGAGATACTCTTATCGTGGGGATATCGCAGTCACAGCACGAGTATGACGAAAATTGTGAAAATATATGTCCAGTATTTTTAGCAATAATTTGTTTATGCCACCTCCGTCTGGTGGAAGAAAACAAAGCAGAAAACTGCCCAGCTTAAGCTGACTAAATTACAAAGACTGACATGCTTGGGTATTACTGGGGCGATGCGCACCACTCCCACAGCCGCCTTAGAGGTGCTTCACAACATAGCACCTCTACACTTAGAAATACAGAAAGAAGCTAGGTTCACCACATACAAATTTTTGAGCTCGGAGGACGAGTTAGAGCGCAAAACAGCTTGCCCAACTCTTTCCGCGGAACTCAACAAGGACCCGATACTAGCGATACCTCTTTCTGATTCAATGGTACCGAAATTTAATTTCACAAGGCCATTCAAAGTTTTCCTACCTGAAAGGGAGGATTGGGCCACAAACAAACTCACTCCAAAACCAGGATCCAAAATCTGGTACACAGACGGATCCAAAACAGATCAAGTTTATAGAGTGCGCCGAAATGTGAAATTCTACTGTAGCATGCACATAACATCCACTGTTTTTCAGGCGGAGACTCATGCTATTGAACTATGCATTAGAGAAAATATCAGACTGGGCTACAAAAACCAACAGATATACATATATTCTCTCCGACAGCAAGGCAGCAATAATGGCACTTCAGTCCGTTCAAATCTACCCCAAACTTGTTTGGAATTGCCTCCAATGCCTGATTGAGCTCGGAAATAAGAACAGAGTTAACCTCATTTGGATTCCGGGACACAGCGGCTATGAAGGTAAAATGGCCGACTTAATGGCTAGGAAAGGTTCAGAAGCTGACTTCATGGGACCATATCCATTCTGTGGGATGTGATTAAGCACAGCTAAAATGAACACCCGAATGTGGCAAAAACCGCAAAGTGCCATTTACTGTGACTTGGCACCGGGCAACAGGCACCCATAAAAAGCTTTGAGTGCCTGTTGCCAAAGCATTCGGAAAAAAGAACATCTGATTATCTAAAATTAATCCGATATCAGACTCGAACCCTAGTGGGAGCTCTGTCTGGACATTGTCACATGAGGAAGCATCTCAATAGGATTGGTCTCTCTGAGACTAAAATTTGTAGAATGACGAAGACGAAACACCAGAGCATATCCTCTGTGAATGTGAGGGTTTAGCTCACAAAAGACTTCGTCACTTCGGTCAGGGTTTCATGGACCCATCGGGATTCCTGACCATTCCTCTTCGCAAAATACTAAGCTTCCATTGAAAGCGCAGGGATTGAAGAGGAATCATAGTCAATCCGTACGGCAATGCAAATCTGATTTTACTTAAATTACTAAGTTTCAACTTTTTATCACAAGCCGTTCGTGAGATAGGAAAAACATCTCCACACCAATACCGTGCCACGCCGATTATCAACAATTATATTTAACGTGACACCACTATAGCTGTATGTCAATTCCAAATTTCAGCTATCCATCATTAGCGGTTCTCCTGATATAAATATTAAAACTTTTTGCTCTCCACTCCGCACTTCTTATACCCAGACCCCTTAATTTTTTTTCTGCCAGATATCCTAGCTCTGCATAATTTCCAAGTTTTAACTTTCCAGCATAAGCTGTTCCTGAGATGTGAAAACCAATTTTTTTTCCAAAATTAACTTGAGGTTTACCAGTAAAAAAAATTAAGCATAATAGTTCAAAGGGTTTGTGAGCTACGAGACTTTAAACGCGTTTGCTTACTTTTTTTATAATACTTTGGGGTCTACTAGTTTTGAAACGTGAAGAAAATATTTTCTGTTTAGTTTTTTTTTTGTAAATCGATCACAAATGATTTTTGAGTATGAAATGCAAATGAAATCTAAAATTATTATTTGCTTCTGGAATTGTTCAATTTTTTTTTTATTAATTTTTTTCTTAAGCTATTGAGAATACGTGGACAAAAGGATATTTCGATATCGAATGTATTTCACGAGTTACAGACTGATTTGTGGAACGGTGGAACAAACATTAAATACGATTTTTTATAACGTCAAATTTTAAACGCGTTTTTCTCGAAACCACTTTTTTCAACGAATGAACCGATTTTAATGAATAAAAGCTTAAAAGAAAGTAAATTAAATTTGGTGGGCCCTAACTTTCAGTTTTTTTTTTATTGCCCCTTTTTTTGAGTTTTTAAGCTAAAAAAAGAGTGAAAAAAGTTTTAGTCTCAGGGCGTTTTTTCAAAAAAGGAAAACGTTAGGGGCCCGCAAATTTACTCTAGTTTCATTGGATTTTTGGTTTCAGATCACTTGGCAAGGCTGTAGAATGTACCGCGTGCATCAACTCACGCCGATCGCGGCCTTACGTCATGGGAGCTGGAGCCGCCATTTTGCACTATTTTTTATGAAAAAATTGTACCTCAATAAAAGCCGCCAATAGTTTTTTCCATATATATTTATTTTATATCCAAAAAAAATCCTGAAATTGAGGCATTTTTCGGGCCTCTCGACTGATACCTGGCCTTAATGTAAACAATTATAATTCATGTTCATGGTTTTTATTCGGTATTTGTATACTCACCGTAGGGATAGGCGATATTTCCAATGAACAATCTTAATTTTGGTGTAATGGGGTTTGTTGAGCCGATCTAGTTTTATACGAGATTTTTGTTTTTAAATTAAATTAAACGATCGATTCAAAATTTTTTCGACGAAGCGCACTCAATTCTGGACATCCCCAGTTCTTCTGATCTGGATTTTATAGGCTTTCTAGTAAAGGTTAACCCAACTACAGATAACCTTCGTTAAACTGAACTCTAACGTTGAAGAAAAAGTTTAGTTCGCCGTAACTGCTACGAACATTTTTCAAAGAAGTGGCAGAAATTTTATGAAATTGTAGCAAACATTTGTGTGTTTTGTGAAATTATTAGTTCTATTAGTTCAAGACAAAATATCAACAAAATTTAAATTTCTCCGCTTGCAAAATGTATCTTATCGTAATAAGATTTCATTTTCTCTTCTTCATCGGATAATGTTTAAATAATCGATAACAATTCGCGCAAGTTGGGTGTGGGTGCATACGGCTTGATGAGCCGTTGGGTTCTGAACTCATTCGTCTTCCACCTTATGACCTTCTTTGTCCTTTTATCGACTTTCTAAGCCATATCTTTGCTCCTTCCTACAAAATGTTGTATGGGCGCCCTTGGTCACCTGGGTTGATAATTTTCAACTATCTTCGGTTCGGTATAGAAAATTGTAAAAATCCTTCGATTTATTGATTTAACAAGTGATCCTGCTTGAATGTAGGTATATATAGAGACCTTATCACTGTTCGGGCCCCGATAACGTTGGGGCATAATTGGGTTCTAGGTCCCATTTTTACGATACTTCTCAAAATTCTGTGTATACGACCTATAAGTTATTCACAGGAGGAAGGTCTTTAAACACCTTGTACCTGAGTGCGCGTTGTAGCTGGATCACTGTCGGATATGATTTTTTACCGGAAATGATTAAATCTTTGATAACTACATCGGACCGCCCTGCATAATAATATCATTTCTGGACTTGGATGTAGTTGCTGTGAACGGAACTTCTTCAGACCTGATTTATGTTGTAAAATTGATACATTGCCAGATTTGGTAATTTGCCAAATTGATACTCTCCTTCCGGTATAACACAAATGTAAAACATCTGAATGACTAGTTGACTACTGGCAATGAGCTAGAAACTTAAAATCTTATCAGCACGATTCTCATAGCAATTTCACATTCAAGCTTCCATACAAATCGTCTTAGTTACATTTTCATCTTTATTTCCCAGAAAAGGCTTCTGTCGTATATCGACAATCAGTTCTTCTATTAGCTCCTCTAGGACGAAGGCTGTAATCCATCGCGAGGTAGGTACTGTATAGGAACTGTTGGAAGAATAATTATCTGTTTCTGAGAACGTGATAACGTTGGGTTCAAACCAAAAGGTCAGTGGATGTAATTAACTGACTGTAATTGTGTTTTTTTTTTGCGAGAAAAGATAGAAAACACTTAACCCGTCAGTACGTAGAATAAAAAAGCTTTGGCAGAATATTGTTATACTCGCTCGTTGGAAAGTAATGAAAGTTTTGTTGCATTTACGAATTTGGAGCGCGGTAAATATATTGGCGCCACTATCACGAGACACTAGACGTATGTATGTAATTACCGTGTTTTTTCTTATGTACGAAGATCATAAAGTGACTTGAGTTCTTAAAATGACCGGCTATAGTGCACGCATTAGATAACACTAACTGCACAGTAATAATTGCTTTATTCCCGAAACGTTAACTCATTGATCGCATTGAAGACGTAATATACGAGAACGTCCCCTTCCCACATACAATTTGTTTCTAGAGATGGATGATTCACATTACAGTGCCATCTCGAGAACGTCGAGCGGAATCTGAAAATTGCGTTGATTAATCCAAACTGGGGACTGGCTATACACGGTCATTTGATCGGCGAATGTTATCAGGATTAGTTCAGGCTGGTCGTCGCGATAGTGCAACCATACGATAGTACTACATTCGGTCCTGTTCTTCTATTTGAAATAAATTTTATTTTCCATTTCGTTTACGTATCGTTCAAGTGAAGTGACAATGAAAGTGATTTCAGTGCCAGTCTTGATCATCTTTGGATTCTTAATCGAATCGAAACTTTGTGAATCGCCAGATACAAGACAACCTTCGCTATTTTGTACCGATTTGAATCCACAGAATAGTTTGGATTTGGAACAAGTGTGTATTGGAATTTGGGACTGAAACAATTTTCAGCTCCATTTATTTGACCTTAACAATACCTAATCTGATTAGTTCAATGAATGAATATTATTCCAATTAATCCCAATTTGTGCATGTATCATCTGTTGTGTGCGGCTTAAAGGCGGAAGGCAAGGAAATATAAAATCTAATGGAGCGTATAAAGTCGTTAGACTTTTATTAGATAAAGCATATGAGAATGTAATAATTGTGTTAACGTTAAATGAATTGTCCCAGCCTCTGAATCTGGTATTCGTTGTAAAGTGCTATAGAATTTTATGCATAATTTAATTTTTGTATCACTTCTGATAACGCCACAGGTTTTTATACTTGTACATGCGTAAAGAGTATCTTTTTGCATTTGTTGCTTTACAATTTTTATTCGTCATAGTACAGAGCCAATTAGCTCTAAATTGGTTTAAATAGAATTTCAGACTGATACTTTTTGCACATAGCTATACAGTCACTCATTGTGAAAATCATACAGTAGGGAGCGGAGAACAAAAAAAGGGTAGTTTATTTTTGTTTATTTGAATGCGTTAATTTGTTTATCTCGGGCGCATAGTGTTATGAATTATTCACGCCGTGCTATAGTTCTTTAATCGAACCATTTAATTTTTATCATGCCGAATACAATGTTAAACACGTTTAAATTTTGGTTTATAATTTTTTTAAATAAGAAAATATTGTGATGGACCAGAAATTTCCAAAATAATCGCACTATGTATCTGTGACCAAGGTCCGGACAACATGGTCGGTTTTTTCCGCTCCAGAAAGAATAGCGCCCATTACTCGGGAAAAAAACGATGATCCAAAATAAAAACCGGTCATACATAGGTTTTTACGGAGAATTTAAGTCCCGGACTACATGGTCGATTTCTTTTCCGATCCGAACAAGATAAACTTCGTCTTTCACGACGAATGAGAACCAAATCCCGTAGAAATGTTTGAGATTTTAGCGTGTCGACTACATGATTCCGGAAAAAAACCGTGATCCGGAAAAAAAAACCAGAGCATGTGAAAGTTTCTCCGGACCGGAAAAAAAACTGACCATATATGACGGGCCTAAAATGACTCCTTCAGGGATATAGGGCGGTATCAGCGTTTTTCTGAGGTATTGCTAGTGCTTCATAGGAGCGCCAGTGGAGTTGAGTGGTAAATTTGTTCATAATTTACTGTCACTTTTATCTCACGGGTAAGCCGGCGTGAATTTTAACTTACACCGCTAGCCCGAAAGCCAGCAAGAACATCGCTAAAATTCGCATTTTAGTCACCAATTCGAACGTGGGCGGAATTGACCTACTGGTTTTTTTTAAGTCGAAATAACCTTTCCATGGCTTCCGTTCACAACAACTTACAGTCAGATACTTTTGGTTTTAAACCTCACTTAAAAAAATAAATGTTTTAAGGCCAGGTATCAGTTCATGACGATGAAAAAATGATTTTTTTTTATTAATTTTCATCCTTAAGTTATTGAGAATACGTGGACAAAAGGATATATCGATATCAAATGTATTTCACGAGTTACAGACCGATTTGTGGAACAAACATTAAATACGATTTTTATAACGTCAAACTTTAAACGCGTTTTTCTCGAAACTGCTTTTTTCGGAGCGCAGTACGTTCTACAGCTTCAACGAATGAACCGATTTTAATGAATAAAAGCTTAAAAGAAAGTAAATTAAATTTGGGGGGCCCTAACGTTCAACTGTTTTTTTTATTGCACATTTTTTTATTTGAGTTTTTAAGCCAAAAAAAAGAATGAAAAAAGTGGTGTTTTTTTATCAAATGGCTGCCATTTTAGTCTCAGGGCGTTTTTCAAAATCGCAAAACGTTAGGGCTCCGCAAATTTACTCTAGTTTCATAAAATTTTTGGATTTTTGGTTTCAGATCACTTGGCAAGGCTGTGGAAGATACCGCGTGCATCAACTCACGCCGATCGCGGCCTTACGTCATGGGAGCTGGAGCCGCCATTATGCAATATTTTTTTTATGAAAAAATTCACAATTATTCTTCATTTGTACCTCAATAAAAGCCGCCAATAGTTTTTTCCATATATATTTATTTTATATCAAAAAAAAAAATCCTGAAATTGAGGCATATTTCGGGCCTCTCGACTGATACCTGGCCTTAAGTGATGTTAGGTCCATGATAGAGAATTGGAATTTGTTGGTAAAACGTACCAAAGGTACACTACAAAAGTAATTTTGTTTTTTTGGGAGTTCTTGTCCACAGAGGTGGGGTTGTATTACACAAAAGAACCTTATCATTATATCCGTTTGCAATTTTTACTGGAGAGGCTAGATTGGGGTGGCAGCAAGCTTCTTATTTTTATATCTATTAAAAATTCTAATGAAATATGAGAAGGGAACGTTCTAAAAATATAATTTTTGATGGGGATGGGGACGGGGAGGTCGGGTGCAGAAAAGTGGACTTTTTTATATCTCAGGAACCGCTAATACTAAACATTTTAAATGTGTGCCTAACTATGAAATTGCAAATTTTTCATGGGTAATGGTAATCGGAAAAATCAGTATTTCGATGCCCTATATTTTAGGAACCCTTTCGCCTATTATTTTTTAAGTTTTACTATTGGTAGATTCGACTAACAGTTGTACACTTATTTGATGCTTTCCCTCCGAGAGGCGGTGGAACTTGGAATTTTTCAAACCCACAGAACCGGCATATCCTAGAGCGGCAGAAGATAAATCAAAATATTGAAAAAGAAATCCACAAAAATAATAAAACAGCGTTCAAACTAGGTTTTTTTTATTGGTTGGAATTTCGCGAAGCGTTTTAATTCAGGTGTTGACTACTATGCGGCTGACCCCCGAAAGAAAATTATAAGTAGGCTATTTGCAATTTTTTAAGTAACCTGCACCTCAAGCAAGCAATGCGAGACTTCCTTCCATGAATTTAATTCGTGTACAATTAATACTTCCTGACTGAAAAATTTTTTGATGATGGCTTTCGTGAGATGAATGCTCATATTTTTGATGGATTTTGAATAGAGGATAGATGAAGGACTAGGTCGATTTTTTTTACATTGATAGATTTACCGGAAGCTATTGAAAAATAAACAATTTAAAGTTCCAATCTTGCAGCGCGCAGAAGTTATTGGCCAATATTTGTGAACACACTTTGTAATATCTTTTGTTTGGGACTAACCGAAGTAGTATAACGATTTTAATCGATAACATTCTAAGCCTTACAAATTAGACCAAACATCTGGATTCCAATGTTAAACTTCATATAAAATGTGCTAAATGTGTTCTTTTTTAGCATTTTTGTATAGAGGCCAAACAAGGGTCAAGTTAAATTTTCATCAAACTCATATTATTGTAGATGTAATTTTTGGAAAATTAACGTATGCGAAATTTCAAATTCCTATAGCCTAAAGCATTGAAGTGGAATGTATTTTCTTCAATTTGTTTATTTGCTTTTCTTTACATGGGGAATCGCCTTGATGTATTTTTGATCCGCATTCAAAGAACAGGATAGGAAATTTAATAATTTTTTTTAAAATAAATTAAAATGAAATCAGTGTACATTAGATTTTTAATCAACACTACTTTATTAAACATTTAGATAATGGGAATGTGGTATGGTAGCGAAATTCTCACGCATCACGATAGTGAGGAAGGGACTTATTACTACGATTCCTGTGTTGTAATACACTTGGCCGATATAACAACTCAGGTGTGTTTTTGATTTTTGCATTCACATGCGGTGCAATAGGAAAGAACATGACTACTTTTTTTTTGCATAGATTACGACCACAACAGAACATCCTCACAGGGACTACAGTAGCTACTCTCGAAATACCGAAAACAACCATTATCATAGCAACAATAGTCGTTATAGCCGTTACTTACGGTTAATCTGGGATGAAATGGGTTCGAATCTGGAATACACATTACGATACAATACATCACGGCAAGGATTCTGGATTTCATCGGGACCGCAAAAAGGAACAATGCTGGACATGCAATACAATCAATTTAGCGGTACTGTGCAGGTCATGAAAGCAGTAGGAAATCATCTGGTTCTTACATTCTGTAATAATAGGCCCGGTAGTCAACTCTTTACAGTGGTTTTGGCAAGACAGCCAAATACTTTAACGTATGAGGTATGTAAATACAAAAATTGGTGAAAGTCGAAGCGGTTCGAATATAATATTTAATTTACAGGACATACAGAGCATAAGGAGTTTGTTGAAACGAAGAGGTTTGTCCACAGCAGCAGTCCGAAAAGTTTGCACGAGCGGGGCATCCTTAGTAGCTATACATTCCTTATTATTTGTGGTTGTTGCTTTTCTCATGAATCAAATAGTTTAAATTCGAATAATATTCTAAAGGCACTTTGTGAATAAAAATCCCTCCAATAAACAAATGAGTTCTCTATATTTTTCATAAAAAAAAGTTGTAAATTAATTGCGGATTTAATTATACATCATTATTTATACGTGGTTTTGTTTGTGTATTTCCATTTTTCCTTTTCTGTAGATTCACTTAAAAACCTATAGAGTGATCAACCTTTAATCTTATTTTATACTTTCCTATTTCAACAAAAGGTTGTTTCACGTTTTTGGAGACACACGGAGAAGTAGATAAGTTATTAAATTATTGTTTATTTCGAGAGTTCAAATTTTATTTGTAGATCGTCAGTGAAAGTAATTTTTTTTACAATTGATTTGAGATAGTCCTCTACCTCATCGATGATGGCATAGAAAGTGGAAGAAAAGTAATGCTTATTGCGTACAAGGGTGACTATAAGCAAATTTATTATTTTGTATTGTAATCAAGGCGACAGAAGTAGGAACACAATGCAGAGAATTGACCAGTTTTTCATTGCATTTCAATCAAACCATTAACACTACCTATCCTCTCATATTCAGTCCCTACAAAAACTTGGGCGATAATCAAATAACTTATCCACGGAAAATGTTACAAGGCTTCAAGAGAGAAGACTAATATTGAAAAAGAAAATACGTCTGGAAAATTATTAGTGGATCGTCGTGAGTCCAGGACCCAAATTAGGCAGTAGTATTTAGGCCAGTTGTTTCCGATACCATTTTGTTGAAGATGTGAATCGGATGATTGGTACACAAGTACAGGCATACCGATTTCCTTCACAAAATATTTTGTGAACTTCTACAGGGTATACTTATTTTATTTATTCCTAAAGCTTCTATTAGACTGTATTCCATACTGAAAATATTTATAAAAGAATTTGATATAAAATAATTCACAATAATTAAATCAACTTTTTTAGGTAAAAACAACAAACAAAAATTGGACGATGAAACTTTTTGATTGTATTTGCCAACGAAAGGAGTCAAAATATGCGACAAACTGGGAAAAGGTCAAATACAAGTTTAATAGAAAATTCAAGCCTAACTAAAATAAGGCAAGATTTGGACTACGGCGAAAAAAAAGAAATTTGTCATAAGAGCGCCAACCGTTTTAATGTCTATTCCCACGAAATTTACGACGTGCATTTAATAAGATATAATTTAACGTACACTATAAAGCATACCTACATACATCATGGGAAGTTAATTTAATTAGAAGCATGTTAATAACTAGCAGCGTCCGCAATATTTCACTAAGTCTACATTCGACGCCTACTACTTATTATTCTTAGCATTTAGGTATGCACACTTAAGCCCGAAGAATAATAATGCTCTTCTTTCTAAATGTGACGTGCTACATAGTAGAACAAGCAAGACGAAATCCAATTTAAATTACAATCGTCGTACTAACTAATTGAAATTAATTGACAATAATGACCGATTAATCTATTGAGAGTTTCACTAGAGCGGTATTCAGTTCGAATTTCCAAAATAACAAACGAACTGAAGATAGAGGCCACTGACTATATGGGAACGCGTTACGACAAAAATACCGATGTTCTTAAAAATTGTATTTTTGTAATAATTCTGAAGTGACTTTATTAAATCTAATTAAAAATTAATTAAAACTAATTTACAGCTATTTGGTCACGGTATTTAGCATAATAGCTCTGCACGATTGCAATAGATAAAGTGTTTCAATTTAACAAAATAAATTGGTGAGAAAGCCTGAATACGAGTGTGATTTGTAAACATACATCCATAAAGAAAGTAAGTTATGTCTCAGAGCTTCGAGGTTTATGTGCAGTTTAACAAAAGGCCCTTTCTTGTTAGGATGGACAAGGAAAATTTGCGGAATATGAAATGAGTAAGCTAAAAAAACTTCAACCACAAATTATACAATTTTTAAAATGTTAAATATAAACTATAGGATGGCTATAGGATGGACAATGGTTTTATTGCAAGTAAACAGCTTGGGTTAAATTTCGTTATTGTTTCTGTTGAACATTAGTCCACTTGCCTTGCATTAGTACGACAGAGCGCCGCTCCTACAGAACCCGAGACACGTTGACGTGGTTTGTTTTGACATCGTTAATCATGGGTCGGGTTTGTACAGTGAAATACAGTAGAACCTCTATATAGTGACCACCCAAGGGACTGTGCAAAACTGGTCACTTTATTCGATTGGTCAGATTATAAAAATAATTTAAGAAATAAAATCCGTTTCTGATTTACATCGGGACGGGAAAAAATGGCAACTTTAGGCAAGTGGTCAAGATAGGAAGGTGCTCACTTCTTCAGGTTCTACTGTACATTATAATTTTTTAATAACGAAGTACCAACCCACTTATATTAATACCACATCAATGAATTATTCAAGTTGTGTTTTAAATTAATTTATTTAAAAAATCACATCGAGACAGTATCATTCCAATACGGAAGCAAACATCAGTAACAAAAAAAGCACGGGTCGACACTGGTAATCCCCTTTAAAATAAGTGAAGAACCGTATCGGGGTGGTATCTTGTCGGATGAGGATATTTTAGAAGTTGAGCTTCTGAGCAATGAAAATGAAATATATGCGGCCATCCAATCATTGCCAAAAATTTATTTAATGAAAAATATCAATTAGGCCCGTCCATTTTTCTTGTATTCAAAAAGGGGGGCCCTTATCAACTCCGATTTTTCGCATTCGAAGGATACCACAGACGAAAGTTCGATCTGCAGATTTTGGCCTGTACAGTTAGGCCGATCGTGTGTGGAGAATTGAGCTGCGAGATTTAATTGCAGAAATGATCGCAAGCTTTGCGATCTGAAGATTGTACTATCGTTTGTGGGGCTTTTAATTGTGCCTTTTGATACCTTCCATTAACAATTAGGATGCGTTTCTCAGTCTCAGTATGATTTCCAAAACGGAAAACTTCTGATTATCCTTTGCTGGTATTTTTACAATGTATTTTTTTTAGTTAGGTCATGGTTGCTAAGCAGTGGCTGTTCAGAGTGTACAAACAAAAGAAGATAATTTTTGAATAGTCAGGAAACAACCAGGCCTAAGAGTTATTTGTTTAGAGCCCAGCAGAAATTAAGATTTTTTCATTTTAAGCCTAATACTAACTAGAAGCGAAAATGATAAAACACACAAAATCCACTAATAATTTTCGCTCAAACGAAAAATTTGTATGTGAAATTTCGTTTCGCTTCTAGTTAGTACTAGGCTTTACCCGTATTCATGACATTATTCAAACAGGCTATGGATTGAAATCAAAAAAGAAGATGTGCAGTGCCTCGTCTATGGAAACAAATAATCAAAGGAAATTCAAGGAGTAAATAAGTTCTAGGAAGAGCTAAAGGCTATCGCCCGACTCGAGGAAGACCATTTTTGCTACTGTATGCCTCCATCGGGGATCACACAGGAACTGAAGATGAAACTGGCCAAGAGCACGGTTGAAAATTATGGAAAAGAAATAATCTAAATAACGATATGCATATTGGAAGCTGGAATACACTGACTAGCTACATTAGAACACTTCGGTTTCTATAATAAAAAAAATACTAAATTTCATAGTACGATTGAAAGTGGCGACAAAAACAAAATTATGTGACCTCGTTGCACAATCGATTGAAAAATGTTTGAGTGAAACGGTATAAAAAGGTTGCAAAAGATAGAAAACTGTACTGAAATTTTTAATAGATTTTCAATTTTATTGTATACAGAAAATATCATTTTTGTTTTAAATGCAAGCTTAAACAGCGATACAGTACTTTAAAAGTATTCAATTATAAAATCAAACTAATACGATACGAAAATTGATGAACCAATATTCGTTCTAAGCCATTCGATTATTTGTATAAAGAAAAACTTACCGCTGACTTAAGTTCTATTCTTTGCATGAAGTCTATTTGATAGAGCAACTTTTTAATTTACTAATAAGTTTGTCGCCTTGTGATGTTAAAAGAAAACTGTCCTTCCAGACCGCTTCACCATTAGCATTTGTCTTAAGATCACTTTGCAGTTTTTCCCAGACCTGAAAAAGAATAATGTTAAAGATTAATTACCAAAATCAGAGAAAATTGATTATTTAATCGAACTTTATGAACAAAAAACTCAATTGTTCAAAAAGTTAATGAGCAGAATAGAAGCTTACCTTTTTTTTGGGATTCAGTTGTTCATCAGGGCTACCGCTAAATCCTTCAAACGACAATCGCTCTCCAGGAACTGCATTTGTTGGAACAATTATAGGTTCAACTACAGTGTGATCCGAACTGTTTCAAAATTATTTGTTTATATTAATTACAACAATTTTAAATGTATTAGAATTTTATCTTACTTTGATGTACAGAGCACCATGCCCTTAGATTCAATTCCTCTCATTTTCGAAGGTTTGAGATTACACAGAACAGCGACAAGCCGCTCTTTTAATTCTTCAAGAGTGACAAAATGAGCCAGGCCGCTAATTACCTGATAAATATCAAACTTCGAATTAAACTTATTCATCATTTTATAATTTTTTTTTGTTTACAGTTCGTGGTGCTTCTTCGGCAAGATCAATTTCCAGTATGTACAATGTATCAGCGTCCGGATGTTTATTTGCTGACGTAATTTTTCCTACTCGAATATCTAATCGCTGCGGCCCATCTTCTACGACTACTTCGATGTTCTTTTTGTTGGCTTTTCCCGGAGGCGGATAGGCTTCGTCGCTAAGTTTTCTGAAACAGTTGACTAAAGCAAACTGAAAATATTGATTCAAAACGGGGCTCTTACTTACTTCAGTTCGGGTGTTGCGAACACTTCCCTAATCGGTTGCAAAAGCTTGTTGATATAATTTTCGACAGCTCCCTTAAGATCGCCGGGATGTAGTTTTTCTTCTGCAAAATATTTCTCTAGATCATCATATTTCAAAAACGTAACATTTCCGCCGTTTTCTTCTTTACGCTCAACAGTAAAGCCTATGGGAAAATCGAGATTTTATTGATCTTTGATAGAAAAAAACAATTACACAATTTTTACCTTCTCCCTCTTTAAAAAGCGAAAATAGTACGTGCTTTACGAAGGAAAGAAGTCCATTGTCCTCAATATTTCCGGGTTCGCAAAATGCTCTTTTCAGTTTCTTTTTTACGTTTGCCGCTGAGTCCAGTAAGTCTATTTTTGAGTCCTCTTCGGACGAAGACATTTTTCCTCCAGCTAAACCAGGCACTAAAGTAAAATTTCAAGTATTTTATATTTTAGTTCATTTCGGATAAGAAAGGGTTCATAAGAATTTTTTTTCCTCAGCTTCTCCAAAGTGGAACTGCATGTAATGCTGTCAAGGAACCTTCGTAAAATTTTCTTCTTGGTGTCTATAGAGGCCGCAATGGCCTATTCTTCGATTAATCGAAACGCAGAACATTGGAAACGACCAAAATATGATTTGTCTGCTTCATGCGTATTGTACTCAAGGCCCGGACGAATACAGACTTAATAAATGGTAGTCTTTTTACATCTTCGAAGAACTTCAAGGCGTTTAGATGTGGCTAAAGGTATACTAAAGATATGTTGACTCCAATTGAAGAGTTTATTGGCAAGAAACGGAAGTCTTCTGCTATATTTAAAGTATTGCCATCAAATAAGAAAGTAGGAATAGGAATAAAGAAGTTGTGTTTGGTTAATGACAGGCTTTAGTTTTGATGGGATTGAATTCAACTCCACTTTGCCTATTTTATATTAAACCCCTGCAGAATTTTGGCTATTATACGAGTGCGGAAGTGTAGGAAGCCAAGAAAACAGATCGTGCAAGGAGAGTTGCTGGTTGCTAGGTTGTAATGAGGAACTCCTCGCAAAACTTTCAGACAGTAAATTAGGTTTTTTCACCGAATCACCGACTGAGCGGTCACCAAAAAATGAGTTAGCACCTTCACGAAAATTACGGCAGAGTATGGCACAAATAATTGCATGAAGCATTGACCCAAGACTTTTGTGAGCTAGTCATCCAAATTAGAAGAGAACGTGCTCAAAGTTTTGCCGCTGTCATCGCATCTTGTGCCTGCTTGTCCTGATCTGAGAGGAAGATCAATCCTATGAAGGTGCTCCGCACAGAACAATATCCAGGATTCGAGTCTGTTATCTGTTTAATTTCAGATATCATCCTCACCCATATCCATCCCTTCATTAACTACCTTGACAGACGAGTACGGACGACTATAGACAAATGGTGCCTAAAGACTGGAGCCAAGCTACCCTTCGGCAAAGGGGAGCTAATAACCTACTCAAGAAAACGGACGAACAATCCAAGAAGAACCGAAACGACGAGGTTCCATACATTTTACGAAATGAGTGCAAAATTCTAGGACTAATCTTTACGTCTAAACTGTCGTGGAACGCGCAAATTCGCCGAACGATAACCGCGCTCGATAAAATTGGGAACCTAATTCGCGTCCTCGCCTCCAGAAATCTGGAATCCTGTTCCGCCGCAATTATTCACGTGGTGCTTACCCTAATTCGTGTTTACACTCGGACCACTCCCATCGACTCCCTGATGTTGTAGTGTACTCTTGCCACAACTAATTGTAATATTATATCCCATAAATCATGAAATTAGGAATTGTCTTGAGACTTGCAAAAATATTGTTATTAGTTGCCATTGTGGCTTGGTTTTTATTGAGGTTTGTGGATATAATATCTTGAAGCTCTATTTGTAATGCTTTAAACGTATTTTTAACTGAAAGTTGTTCAGTGTCTGATAGATTGATTATCGTTTCCAGAAATTTGTCTCTTATCTGATTTAGTTTTAGTACGGTTTCAGCCAAGTGCCTATCCGTGAAGTTTCTATTGGGGTTTTTCTTAAAATTTTGAATTAGCTTCTTTAAGTGTTCGATCTGTTCCATTCAGTAATTTACAGTATAAGATTTATGCATTGAGAGAGATAAAAGTTTGATTTTGTGTACATACATTTTTTTTTTTTTTATACATCTGTTGTTTTGTTTATAATTTTGGTTATAGTTTGTTTGATGAATTTCTTTACAATAAAGAATATTATAATTAATATTGCTATTACTTCTGCTGTTGATATTATTGCTGTAGCTATGTGAGTTGCAGAATAGCTGCTTTGCGCCGTGTTGCTAGCTGCGCCAGAGTTTAAGAAAATTTGTTCTTCTATTTTCGTGTCGGCGAACCCCATTTCGTCTTCTCTTTTCGCGTTTCGTTGCGGGTATTCCTGATTTCTTGCTTTATGCGCCTTTTGTCTTCGTTCCTGGTTGACAGGTTCAGTTCGTGGTATAGTAATGCGATTTTCTTCCTTCGTAAGAATGCCCGTCCTCCTCGTTTCGATTTTGTTGATAGAGGGTTGGCTGTTGTTGCCGGTGTTGTGATTTGTTCTTTCTTTTTCTGGTTGCGCCGTCGGTACTCTTCAATTGTCAGCGGTTTGGGTCCAAGCCGGTTCGAAAGGGGTGTCGGTGTGTATTTTTGAGTGCTGTCTGCTAGTGGTTGTGGCTCGTACGTTTGAGTTCGTGGCTCGCTGTCTTCCTTCTGAGGTTCTCCAATGCTTTGTAGTAGTTTATTTTGCAGGTCTTTGGTGTTGGTGGCAGTTCGTCCAATTTGCATTTCCTAAATGCTTCGGTCCACGATGTTGTTGGATTCATTTTCTTCTCTTCGTTTGTTTTGCTGGAAAAATTCCGGGGTCGTTATTTGCAGGATCGCCATGTTGTGTTCGGGAACCGAATTGTAAGTGAACGTAGAGAACTTACCAGATATGAAGCGGCTGGTCCCGCGGATGGCTTGGGCACTATGCCGGATACTCAAATTGTTTGCGCGAAGCGGATTTGAGCCGCAGATGGAGAAGGCACAATGCCAGAATTGTGAAAGCCATTTGTCCAATAAAGTTACGCCCGGCTACACAACTCTACAGAACTTCCAGTTGTTCATTTGGCTTTCACAATTCTGGCATTGTGCCTTCTCCACCTGCGGCTCAAATCCGCTTCGCGCAAACAATTTGAGTATCCGGCATAGTGCCTAAGCCATCCGCGGGACCAGCCGCTTCATATCTGGTAAGTTCTCTTCGTTCACTTACAATTCGGTCCCCGAACACAACAATGTGACAGATTTGACTCCTTGATAGCGAAAGCTCAAATCAACATCGCTGCCAAGAGCGTCCTCGACACTGGAAACCCGCACCATCAGATCATCAGAGACATCGAGACTGCAGCATCCGACCTCGCTAATCCCATTTCCCTTAACTCCGCCATCTGGAACGCCCGGTCCAAC
Organism: Beris morrisii; assembly: GCA_951812415.1. Lineage (NCBI taxonomy): Eukaryota > Metazoa > Arthropoda > Insecta > Diptera > Stratiomyidae > Beris > Beris morrisii. Next base: position 32,075,228 of record OX638310.1, read on the forward strand.
CTCCTGTTTCACTGCCCCAACATCCCCTCTCTTATCTCCCCCCCTCGCCTCCCCTACCACCCCAGACTATCACCCGCTCCCTCCTAGAATTGAAGTCGCGATACCCCAGAAAGGGCCACACCCCAGTTACGCTATACAGACAACTACACAGAAGACACCTTGAGGAATTTACTGAATGCACTGTCTATTACACGGATGGATCCAAATCCCAGGATCTAACAATGGCGGCCTTTGTAGCTCTACAGGCTGATTCGGGTACGCCGCTCAGGCAACAAGCATTCAAACTGCACCAGGATAGCAATGTTTTCGAGGCGGAAATATACGCCATCAGTAAAGCTGCCAATGCGGCTAAAATAGCCGCTAAGCTGGCCGTAATATTCTCCGATAGTAAAGCAGCAGTTGATGCCTTCCAAAACCCGCGAGCTACTAACCCAACAATACGCTGCCTACAGGACATAAGGGACAACGCAGTCATCTCCAGAATATCGTGGATTCCGGGACTTGTCGAAATAGCCGGAAATGAAAAAGCAGACCAGCTGGCAAGGTCATCAATCTCTCCCCATGAGGTAGAAGCGATTCCTCCGCACATCAGTTTCCTACGCCGAACGACAAGAAGGAACCTTGACGCTCAGCGAACGCAACACTGGGCTAACCACTCCACATTTCTGGCAAAGCATTGGCCGAAAACGTTACCACCAGCATACAGCCCCCAACATGAGAGGAAGGAATCCGTTATCCTGGTCAGGCTCAGATTGGGACACACCAGGATGACCCATGAGTTCATCATAACTAGAACTCCAAAACCAGGTTGCCTACTATGCCAGATACTGCTCACCGTGGAACACATCCTCACCAGCTGCATAAATACCACTCGCTTCCTCAAAAACTCCGTCCCTCCTCTTGATTCCGTCCTTGACCACGCCGATACCGACCTACTCTTCCAACTCCTGGAGCATCTAAACATTAAGCACCTAATTTAACCTCCTTTAAGTCCCCTCCCATAGATATAAGTTGAAATTTTAACATCCTTATCTTGCTTGCTCTTAATGCTTAGATAAAAATTTTTACTTGCTTGATATTTAAGTATGAATTATAATTTTTATTTATGTCGCTTTGCTTTATTACTTTTGATTTAGATATAAGGTTGAATTATGTTTAATTTGATTACTTTACTTTTCATTCATATCTATACAATGCATTATTCCTATTTAATTTGAATTAACACATGTCTTAAGTATTATTAGATATAAGTTGCAATTCAGTTGCCTCATGCATGCTTTTATCACTTGTTGTATTATTTCCCTTGATTTTATTATCGCCTTGCATCTTTATACTTTCCTCCTGTCTAATCATACTTTGCCTTAAATTGATTGAATTAATTACACAAGTAAGATTGAATTGTAAATATTGTAGCGACGTGCCATATGCCCCCGGGGCTTGGCCGAAAATTTGATGGACTCGATTTTTAATCGGGTCGCATCCGAAATAAATAAATAAATAATTTCAGATAGCCAAACTTTCTTTCTACTTGCATGAACAGCTTTGAATCCATATTGCTAGTTTCGAATCCTAATAAATGGTTCGTGGCGCGAATTTAGTCGAGTTTGGATTATCATTTTTGCTTCGCATCACATAGAACGGATGTTGATGCATGAAGTAAGCTTTTGAAATTTGTCTAGCCAGTCATTCGGCTATTTTCTTGCCGTCGAAGCCGTTGTGTTTCGAAGTACTATCAGATACTGAAGGCAATTACACAACAAGTTTGAAGATTTAAGAACTCAAAGACCCAAAGAGAAAGATAACCTACACGGCGTGTCGACTTACCCATTGGATTCATGAAATGAATTCTCTTCTCATATCCCAACTGCGGCAAATACTTTTCCGCGAACGTGAAAATTTTCCTTTGATCCACGCCGCCAAACTGTGCATCGACTTTCAAGTACTCTTCGTCGAGCGCCTGCAGCCCGGGATACAAGAGACCCGACAAAAGAGGATATTCGACCTGCTTGACAACTTCAGCGCCCGCCTTCCTGGCATCGTGCTGCGTAACGACAGACGTTAGCTTGTACACGTCGAGAGTATATTCCTTGGAGAGTTGATAGTCGGTGCCTTTAACGAATCTGCAAGCATTTTACACGCATGAAACATCGCCACAGCTAGCGTGAAATCGGTCAACTCACTTCAATTTATCAAGCGGTACACCGATCGACGTCAACATGGCCTTGATCGCGGCCTCGTAATACTTGGTCCGGAGATCGAGCAGGGACCACGGTGCCTTCATATTGTCCAGGTAGGCGTGCAGATCGGCAAAGAGGATCGTCACCTGCCAAATGAGAAGGGAAAGTAAGAAAAACCGGACGGAAAAGTGAAACGGGGAGTACCTCGCAACCGGCTTTCAGGAAATCGGCAATTTTAGACATAGGCACGAAATAGGCAACGTGTGGTTTGCCCGTGGTGGCAGTTCCCCAGTAGATTTTTATGTCGCGCTCCTTAAGAATTGCCGTCAGCTTGTCGTCGCCGAGCACCTCTTGGAGGTTCCGGGTGATGATGGCCTTCTTCTGCTCGGGTGAAAGTTGTGCACTCATTGTGACTGTGTGATCGATTTGTCGTTCAATTAGGAATTGGATTTTGGTGCGACTAGGTTGCTTTCAATTCGCCGAACAAAATGTAACGAGTTTTAAACACAATTAGTTGGAAATTACACAAATTAACTGGAAACTAGTCGCGATCGTCCGCGCACGTTGCCGATTAGTTCAAAAGAAAGTATGAAGTGTGATACGTCACCTCATTTGTCAAAAGTCTTCTTGTTCTTCGTGAAATTAAGTAAGTGCTTCCAGAAACATAGAATTTAGATCTTGGATATAATTAATCCGGGAAATTTTTTTTTAAATGGAGATGTCTTTTTCAATTTTCATCTTTTTAATTACATTTCCTAAATAAGAACATTTGAGTAAATGCCTTCTGAACTCCAAATTCTGTTTATTTCTCAACATTTTCTTGGTTTTTCACATTGAATTGTTTGGAAGTTGTGAATCTCGGCTTGCGTATTTGCTAAGAAAACATAGCACCCGGGTGTGTGTTATGAAATCATCTGGCAGTACTGGTCTTGTTGTAAACACGTGCTCTGATTGCTGTCATGAACAGCTGGCAGTTGTGTTTTGACTTTTGTTTGTGTTGCGCGCGATATTCAACTTTGTATTGAGTCCGATTGTGAAATCCTGTTGGAAACTCGAAGAAGATCCGATGCCGCCTACAAATTATGAAAAAATTGTGCAGCTACAACATGACGTTGCAGCGGTTCGGAATATTTGTATCCTGGCGCACGTCGATCATGGAAAAACCACGCTGGCCGACTCACTTGTTGCGGTTACAGGTGTGTATTCTTTTGGCGGTATGCAGCGTTCTCCACGTTTCATTGCGTCTGTTTCGTCCTTTTCAGGGATAATCTCTCAACGAATGGCTGGGAAGATGCGCTACTTGGACAATCGTCCCGACGAACAGGAACGAGGCATCACCATGAAGAGCAGCAGCATTTCGCTGCACTATACGGCGACGAACTCGGGTCGCGAGTACCTCGTCAATTTGATCGACTCACCGGGACACGTTGACTTCTCCAGCGAGGTGTCGACAGCGGTTCGTCTGTGTGATGGAGCTATTATTGTGGTAATTATCTTAAGACGTTCGAATTTTCACGAACGAACGATTTGGGTGGCATGAAGAATTCTCGCGGTTAGGGTGTAGGGTGGGAATGACTCTTCCGTCGATCCTTGAGCTTGAAGAGTGACTACTCCACACTCCCTGTGGAATTAAAGTGGAGTCACAGTGGTACGAAAGACTTTCTATGAAAGTCAAACCTGAATCACGAGTTCGACGTAAACTGAACGCCGCCTCTTCACATCCTTAAAAGTGCCCACATGTAGGACACACCCTGTCCCTTGACCTAAAAATGTTAAAGAGACCCTAGGTAATTGAGTTTATCACCTGACGCACACAGAATTAATCGATTCTTGAAAGAGAAACGGTCAATTTCGAACGGATGGAAGTGTAGGCTCCAAAGAAGTTCAGCTCATACCGTTGTATTTAGTGATCGAGAGCCTCCGGGGCAGTCCTCAGCTGGTCGAGCACGATTTTTAGAAGCTGCTTGCGGGCAGGGTACGTTACACGGGCCTGGTGGGAGGCGCGTGTAGCCTTCATTCTAAAAGCGGGAAGGCCCCGTCATACAACGACGAAGGATTTTCGGCCTATCCTTCGTTCTTAAAGTACTGGAGAGGCTTATTGAAACGTACATTCGGAGCTTATGAGCTTATGGAACAGGATGCTGTCTAACGCACAGCATGCCTATGTCAGAGGGAAATCCGTAGACACAGCCCTACATGAAGTAGTTGGGTCTATAGAGTTTAGTTTGGAAAGTAAGGAATTTACGCTAGCGGCATTCCTGGATATTGGGGGGGCCTTCAACAATGTAACAGTGGAGGCAATTAAGGAGGCTTTAAATGGCATAGGCTTAGAGGAGGGGCTGACTGACTGGCTGACGACCTTGTTGGAGACCAGGATCGTGAGCTCGGAGAGCGGGCAAGCTAAGGTAACACGGCAAGCCACGAGGGGTACTCCGCAGGAGGCGTGATATCTCCCCTTCTGTGGCTCCTTGTAGTAAATGGGGTACAAATGGAAATCGAAAGGGTGGTGGCCTACGCGGATGATATAGTCATATTAGTTCAGGGAAAATGTTTGGACACTCTTACGGACATTTTGGAGGCGGCACTTTGTACACTCGGAAAATGGGCCAAAAGATGGAGTAAACGCTTCAAAAACGGAAGTGGTTTTATTCACTAGGAAGCACAGGATTCCGGAGTTCAGGCTGCCAAGGCTTGATGGAGTCGAACTGCAATTATCGAAAAAAGCGAAATATCTAGGTGTGATCTTGGATAGGAAGCTGAACTGGAAAATGAATGTTGGAGAACGTATAAAAAAGGCTAATAATGCGCTTTTTGTGTGTAAACAGGCCTTTGGAAAGAGCTGGGGTTTGAAACCAAATATGGTACATTGGCTATACACGGCGGTTGCGAGACCCATTCTGACGTACGGGGCACTAGTATGGTGGAAAGCCACGGACAAAAAGTATCTCCAAAGGGAACTGAGTGGAGTGCTTGTGTAATGATCACAGGAACTCTGCGCACAACTTCATCAGCGGCACTGGAAGTTTGCATGCATTTTTTACCGCTTGATATTTTCATTAAGCAGGTTGCGTCAAACACAGCGGCAAAATTAGTGAGCTGTGGTCTCTTTAGGGAGAGATCCATAGGGCACAGCTCAATTCTTAGGGAATTTCTACATAGACCGGCCGACATCTGCACGGATTATATGATCCCGGTGAATGATTTTCAATCACCCTTCGAAGTCATATACCCAAGCAGAGAGGATTGGGAAAACAACAGGGTACTGAGCGAGGGAGAACTCTCCGTGTATACGGACGGGTCAAAAATGTAAAGCGGAGTCTTCTGGAGTCTTCTCTGAGCAGTTGAGTGCACGGGAGTCGTTTAAGCTTCCAGATGCCTGCAGTGTATTCCAAGCCGAAATTTTCGCTGTGCTCCAGGCAGCTAACATCATGTTGATGGGGGGGGGGGGGGGGGGGATATGCGGTAAGCATATCTCACTCTAGATTGACAGCCAGGCAGCTATGAATGCATTGAAAACGGAGATTATTAAATCCCAATTAGTAAAGCGCTGTCGAGAAGTGCTCAAGGTACTTTGCTGTCAGAATAGAGTACAACTATGCTGGGTACCAGGGCATAGCGGCATACCAGGAAACGAACTGGTCGATGAGCTGGCGAGATTGGGATCGGAGTCAGCCGAAATAGTGGAGGAGGGTGTTAGTCCACCACTAAGCGGCATCAAAGCGCTTATCAGGGAGCGGGCCACGGACGCAGAGAACTCAAGGGAGCAGCTGACGAGCTGTAGGATCTCCAGAGCACTCTGGCCAAGGCTGGACAGACTAAAGTCTAGGGAAATATTGACATGGAATAGGGAACGATTGCGGTTACTCATCGGAATGCTGACGGGGCACTGCTTGCTAGGGAAGCATGCTATGCGGATGGGGATAGCCGACTCTGACGTGTGTAGGTACTTTCTTGACCTATATGCTGAGGAGGACATTACTCACATTTTGTGTGAAAGTCAGGCGGTTGCAAGGAGGCGCCCAAAGTAGTTGGGCAGTCTTTCCTTCGACAATTTGGAAGATCTGAGGTTGATAGGGCATGACAAGATGGTCAAATTTATTAGGGATTTAGGATGTTTTGGGGGTGATTAATTAGTTCTACGTTATTTCCGAAGGAATCACTATGGGCTCTATTTTGGTGCCTAGTGTGCGCTGCGGCTCAGCGTGGCGCCCCTTCCTAAAACTAGTGATCGTACGTGGAATGTAACAGCTGTGGCGATGCTAGGAACATTTTTCCGATGTATTGAAAACCACCACTTCGTTTTCTGTTATTTCCAGGATCATACAAGAGCTTAATGACCATAAGTCTGCTGGGTCGGATGGTGTCTATCTGGCTAAGCACCTTCCCAATCTTTTTTTGTCTTTCATATTTTTCAGGGTGCTTATCACAGATGTGGAAAGTTGCAAATGTTCAGCCCAGTGGCGGCTCGTACCTTTCTTAGCAGGTGAGGCTGAATTGGTATATTAAAACACGACTTTGTCGGACTAATATTTTATGAGTAAGGACGTGGGTTTATAAATGGTGAGGCTCAGCCTCACTAGCCTCATGTGGCGAGCCGCCACTGGTTCAGTCAATTCCCAAGAAAGGAAACGGCGAATTGATGGTCGCTAAGTTAATGGAAACTGCTGTCAATTGCAAAATAGCCGACTCCCTGATATATAAAGACCTGATCCATCGCCAATGTGAATTCCGATCTGACCGTTCTACAGGTGACCTTTTGGTTTACGCTGGAACTCGCGCACTCTTAAATTTGCAGATGGTCAAGTCCTTTCCCTTGACATTGCTAAGACGTTTAACAGAGTTTGGCATCAATGTTGACTTATGGCCCTTCGCTTTAATTCATCATTTTTTAAATTGATTGGGAGTTTTGTCTGCGAACGTTCTATATGATTTCTTTCACCTTCCAGGGCTCAATTCTATCTCCTACTCTCTTTGTCATCTTCATTAACAACATTTTTTCATCAGTTCAGTTCGTTACAGGAACTGAATTTTCTTGGGCGTCTGTGGTGTTGTGATTTCTAGGATATGATGACCCGATTAACACGTTTAATTTCTTTCTAAAGGTTGATGTGATCGAAGGTGTCGGCCCTCAAACTAGAGCATGTCTGCATCAGACCTACACGGAACACTTAAAGCCTGTTCTGGTCTTGAATAAAATCGACAGATTAATTTTGGAGAAAAAGATGACACCACTGGATGCCTACGTACATTTGGCGCAACTCCTCGAACAAATAAATGCTGTGGTCGGAAATATTTTTGCTTCGGATATAATGGCTAGGGAGGACTTAACCGACGAGGTAATACATTGAAATTTGTTTTATTCTCTTTATTAGGATATTTTTCGTTCGTCAGGGAAACTATATCTCAGCCCTAGAATCTTCCGACGATTCAATGCTGTATTTTACGCCGGAAAGCGGAAATGTTGTATTCTGTTCTGCAGTCGATGGATGGGCATTTTCTGTTCGAGAATTTGCCAATATATACAAGGATAGACTGGATATGCCATCCGATGAACTGGAAAAGGTTCTATGGGGTGATTACTACTACAATGCGAAGAAGAAGTGTCCGGTTCCTGGCGCGCAGGATAAAGCGAAAAAACCGATGTTTGTGCAATTCATCTTAGAAAACATTTGGAATTTGTATGATCTTATAAGCATTCGAAAAGATAAAGAAAAACTAGCAGGTGCTCATTTTTTTGAATTTTTTTTTATATTCGCCATTACAACTCCACCCTTTATGCAGATGTTGCGAGCAAAATTGGAATAGTTTTGACTACTCGCGACCTACGTATTGCCGATCCAAAATCACAAATAAGAGCAGTATTTTCACAGTGGTTACCAATTCATACGGCTGTCTTGGATATGGTCGTGAGAAATGTTCCGAGTCCAACTGTTATGTCCAATGAAAGAGCTGAACGTCTTCTATGTCCAGTCAATTGCGATTTCTCATCCTATCCCGTTCGAACGCAACAGTTGAAAAATGATTTTCAATCATGTGATTCGAAAAGTGAAAATGTAATCGCATTCATTTCGAAAGTAAGTTGTTCGGTATCAAAGTGAGTATGTAGACTTCCTATAATTTTCAATTATCGCAGATGGTTGCTGTACACAAGTCACATCTACCCCAAAATAAGCCGAAACGATTAACAGCCGAAGAAATTCAGCAACGTAGGGAACTAGTTAGACAAAGGCATCAGGAACGAATGCAAGTATCGGAGCAAAATGGTGAAGCTCTCGATCCGATAACGAGTGCTGTGCAGGATATGTCGCTGGGTGATAACCACAAGCCCACATCGGAAACGGAGAAGGTTGAAGTAGAGGAGAGTGATCAAGTATTTATAGCGTTTGCAAGAGTATTCAGTGGTACTTTGAAGACGGGGATGAAACTATATGTTTTGTCTCCGAAACATGATCCCAGAAAAGAAAAGTATGTTGTGTAAAACATGAAATTTTGTAATCATTTATGAATACTTTGTCTTAGTTTCAACGGAGGTGATTCGCCGCATATTACTGAAGTGGAAATTGGAGACTTGTACCTAATGATGGGCGCCGAGCTAGAAAGTTTGGATGAGGTTCCTGCGGGAAATATTGTTGGTAAATATATTTTCTTTATTATCACAATGGCATTTCAATTATAAAACTACAAACTTTCTTCTACTTTCAGGTATTGGTGGATTAGGACTTAATGTGCTAAAAACGGCAACGCTCAGCAATAATATATTCTGCCCATCATTCAGTGAGTTAAGTCTGATGGCAACACCAATTTTGAAAGTAGCTTTGGAACCAGCTAGCACATTCGATATGCCCAAGTTAGTAAACGGCTTGAAATTACTAAACCAGGCCGATGCTTGCGTACAGGTCTCAATTCAAGAAACTGGCGAGCATGTGATTTCAACGCTGGGTGAAGTTCATTTAGAGAAATGTGTTCGAGATCTCGAGGAATCGTACGCTAAAATCAAATTGAACGTTTCGGAACCGATTGTATCATTCCGAGAGACAATTGTCCCGGAGGCTACAGTCGATATGGTGAACGAAGCGATTGTTAAAATCGAAATGAACTACGAAAAGAAAGTAATTTCGATACAAACAGCAAATAAATTAGGATCGATTAAAATATTAGCGTTACCAGTTTCGGAAGTGGTCGTAAACGCGTTAGATAAATACTCGGATGTTTTGAAAGCGCTCTCTCTAGTATCGAAAAATAATAAATTTCCCGAGAAATCAATTCCAATTTTGAATCAGCTTAAAAATACGATAGCTAAAGGATTGAAAGAATTAGAGGTTGAGACCTGGTGTAATTATACGCATATCGAGGATCGTGTGTGGTCGGTAGGTCCTCGGAAATGCGGTTCCAATATTTTACTGAATCTAAGCGATTACGTGCATCAAAATTTTTGGAATGGTACCGATGACTTAACCGAGCACGATTCTCGACGAGACTACAATAGCTCTTTTGTAAATGGATTTCAGTTGGCCACGGTAGCTGGCCCGCTTTGCGAGGAACCGATGCAAGGTGTTGTTTTCGCGATTTTGGAGTGGCGTATCGACGACAAAGAAGATTTGAATTCGAAAGTATTTGGTCCGTTTTCAGGTAAAGAACTTCTTTAAATTATTGCGTAAATTGCGTTATTTTGATGAAAAAAAATATTTTTTTTTCAGGACAAGTAATGTCAGCTGTAAAAGAGGGTTGCCGCAAGGCTTTTCAAAGTCAACCTCAACGTCTTGTCAGCCCAATGTACAGTTGCAGTATTGTTGTTAACGCTGAAGTATTAGGTAAGTGGATACTTTTAAAATACTTTAGAGGAGCCTTATACAAATAAAAAAGGAATTGACGCGGAAGTGTTGGAAAATAGGCTTCAAGGTACACTACTTTAATTTCAGTCGGCATAAGCGTAGCATAACATGGGAGTTAGAAGTTTTAATCTATCTGTTCCCAGTATTCCAATTCACTAACCATTTAAATTTTGCTAAGATTCAATCGAGTTGCGTTAAAACAGAGAGGCATCAAATCAATAGACTACGTGTCGGCATCTTTGAGGATTCCATTCATGAACTACTTAGGTCAGCAATCTTATACGCCACAAGATCTTAATAGAATTTTGTAACTGATCGCCTGTCCCTAAACCGTAAAAAATAATTGAAACACATGTTCTGATTTTTAGTTAAATTATTTTTTTAATCTAATAAATGCATCTTAAATCGAAAGTATAATAAATATGCCTATAACTGATATGAATTAGGCTCCGAAGAGCTTAAATGTCATGAAAAACCGAATGCCATTTCTCCCCCCGTTTTGTTTGGACGCGCTAACAAATGATATGGTCAAGATGAATTTTGTTCAATATGAAGAATGCAATACTTAAACGGATACTATTATTTTAAATGCCTCTATAAATTTATTTAATTCCACGCCACAGACTGTTGGAATTCTTCTAATCTATGCCATGGAAATGGTGGAATATCGTCGTCATCGTTAACAGACCTTCTCTCTCGCTTATGATCCTTGCTAGTGGTACTTTCAACGCTACTACTGATAGTGCTTCCTTCCGTTTCGGTGACTGCTTCAACATTTTCACCCTTTCGTTCGTTATTCCTTCCATAAATTCCACCGAAATTATTCAACGATAAGCTATCGGAAAAGTCTTGAGTATTGGACGTGGTGATGATTGGTGAACTGTCGGGTCGGTTCAAGTATTGGTAATTTGCTTGATGTTGTGTTTGGTAACTGTCGTCTTGGTAGCTGGGTCTAGAATCTTTGTTCGTTGTGTACTTGTTTGATGTTGGCATGTAGAATGGTTTCTGGAGCTGGTAACGTTTTGGTGGTTGTACGGATGGTTTGCGAACTGAGAATCCTGGTTTTACACACATCATTCCGAAAACTCGAATACCGGGAACACTTGCGTATGTTGGTTGATCGTGTGCCATTGGTCCTTCTAAATTGTAAAGATAAAATACTCATGCTTTCATTAATTTCAAGTTTCGAACATACCAAGTTTGAAATGATCGGGACAACGGCAGATAACTAAGTAATGCGATTTTCCAGTTCTTGTATTTTGAAGTGCCAGGAGAGACCAGTCCTTTGGTGATCGACATTCCCTCATTTCTGTTGTTGCTTCGCACGTTTTGGCCAAAGTAATTGCCTGCAAATTACAAATAATGAAAAGAATTAATTAAATTTTCAGATATATGAAGTTCTTGTGTGACTCCGTTATTGGTGAATCACTGTTGCGGTGTCAGTACCATTTTTAAGACCACGGGAGATAAGCACATGACCTGAATGGGACTCGAACTCACGACCTCTGGACTAGCGGATGCATTTGGCAATAGGTTTCGGAGGACCCCTGGGCATAATATTTAATAATGCTATTTATTTATCGCCAACTTGTTTCAAATTTTTAACAGATTCGTCTTTAGTTTTATACGGGAATTCGGAGTATTTGTTACCTGATTGTTGCTATACTAAAATTACATGCATACGGTCATTCGTTGTGTTCATATACCTGTAATCATTCTTACCCGAGTCTAATGAACGACTTGAAGCATACTAGCATGCTATTGCGATGCACATGCAAGTCTCGTAAGTGACCTCAAGCAGCATAACAACTCGTATTGCATTTCTGAGGTTATTCACATACCCATAGAATAGACTATGAATTTCCATTACGTAGAAATAATATGCACTTTACGTAAGCCAATCGCTCTTATTACTATCAAATTAAGTGCCGCTTGTGGTAATCCCGCTGCATAGGTAGGGACGTTCGATTCTATTTGCGTTGCCAAACGTAATCGAAAGTCTTTTCAACGTATAAAGCTACTATACGTTCGCATAGAAGATAAGGTGGTAGTTAAGTCGTAATGGGCTTCGTCAGATTTTTGAAGTGGACTGAAAATTAAAGCACTAAGTTTTACGTATGTTTAAAATCGACTAACAGTTTATCCTGGAAAAAAACGAGAAACTTACGAATTTTTTTGGATAAAGTATCCGCAAACATTATCAAAGAGGTGACGTAGACTGCAGCGGCATAGAAGATTTCTTAGACGAACCACATATCCTCTAGTGATTTTCGAAAGAAATTATGGAGTTCTTCTTGAAAGTGGTTGTTTATTTCGAAGTTGACATTGACCAAATGTTTGAAAAAAATTGATACTTGGATAGTTCCCCCTATTTGTTCAGACCCGGATCCTACCGCTGCAATAACAGCTCCAATATTTTTTAGGCATAAATCATAAATCTCTTTTTAATTTATCTGTTCGTTGGATTGATTGGATTTTGTAGTTGGCGATGCCCATTCGATGAAAATACACCAGTTATAAATCTGAAAATTGGTAACTGTCCCTTGAGCTTAGGGTATCGTTGGCGGAACAATAATACATTCTTATAAAGATTGAATTTAGATTTTAAACCTGTCGAGATGTATGTAGGTGCCCTGAATTTTGTTTAAACGACAGGTACAGGTACTGATAGACAAATTTTTACTGGAATGTGCATCATATAGAGGCCATCATGATTTCATGATACATTCAAGACAAAATTTCTATACGTTTTGTGCCTTCTTGTTTGGTACATCGCGGCGATTTTATCGTTTAGTATGAGACCTTTACCTTATGCAGAAACTGAAAACTTGGATTAACTGGTTCTTGCAGTGGATGTAGTCCGTATTCCGCTATGCAAGTCTTATTGTGCTCTATAGATTCTGTTCGATGTACGATCGTACGTATACGTGGGTCAAATGGGTACGGTATTAACGATCCGCAAAACGTTTTATTTTTTTTTTTGCAAAAACGTTCGATCGTAGTATAGTGCTAAATAACTGCATGCGCGGAATATATTGGAGTTATAAACAAAGTGGTTACTGTTTTTAAATTAAGCAAGTCTCTGCTTCGCTTCATCTTGGCCTTACTGAACGTCAGTACAGCAATTAGTTTGAATTGCAGCGGTCGACAAATTACTTCTATGATGGGAACCTCTTCTATGTAAGGTCACTTCATTACAACTCGGATTATTCCGATCTTAGAAAAATGCCTCGGCTACAAGTACGTGGAGTTTAGTGCGTAACCACAATTTGTAGTGCTGCTAAAGTGATCGTAATGAATGGGCAATTAAATGCCGCTAGACGCCACCCATCATACTCGACTGGTTTGTACGTCTTCACCTGACTATTCGTCAATTTACTACATTATTTCCACTCGGTATATGTAAATTACTGGCAATGATATCAAAGTTGAATGTATAAACTATTCTTAGCCGGAAATCGATCGACGCGGCACTAATGATCTCCTTTCCAAATAATGTTTTTTTCATAAAACTCTAAAGTGGTCTATAATTTTATTTGAATAATTTATCGATTAAATTAAGTGGACAGGCTGCCCTTTTATTTGTGATTTTATCGCTTTCACTTAAATGTAATTACGACTAAATTGTAATAAAAAGTTTGATTGGACCCCCGTCAACTAAATCAGATGATCGTTTTTTTTAAATTTTTTTTGGAAAAAAACAAAAGTTGTTAATTTGATGAGTGAAACTATTAGAAAATTTCCACAATTTATCAGCGAACAGCATAAAAAACAATAATTGGAAGCACTTTATCTGGAACAAATGTTCAGATATATGTAAAAAAAACCTTTTTTCTCCTTGTACGACAAGAGCCTCACAAAAATTGGTTACGGAACTTATTTTCAATCCGTTCGTATTTGCTTCTCTCGAAAATTTTATGTTTAATGTTCGTTAATAACAGCTGTAGGTGGATAATACTAACGCACAAATTTTCTATTCTTTGGTATTAGCCAGTCCTTCCAACAGTAGTTTGATATTTTTTGCATCCTTTAAAAATTAGTTTTTTAAATAGCCTTTTGGTTAACTTTGACTTTGACTTAACAAATAGTAAAGTTACACCCAGACTCATTTCTTCACTTCTTTTTTTTTCATTTTTTTGAGAAATTTTTGAAAAAATTTACTTCTAGAGCTATACAACTTTGTACAATATTCCAACTTTCAAGCACAAGCTGTTCTACATACAGCCTCTCTCGTACGTCAATTCAGGGCTCTAAAATTTAATTTTAAAATATGCGCCTGTAACAAAAACTATATTTGGATTGGGTTCAAAAAATCGTTCGCAAAATCTCGTAAATTAAAATCTCGCGATATTAAAGTATAGAATTTTATGCAGTCTAGCGAATCAAAATTTTAATATTATATATTTTTATTAAGTCAGCGCTTGCCGTGAGATTTTAGAATACGGGATTTTAGGTCCCTATATTTATTACGAAATAAAATTTTTAGCTGCAGCTGTTTCTGAAATATAAAATTCTGAAGCTTTTCTTTTCGATCCTGTATTTTATTGAAAGCATGAAAGCTTCATTGTAGTTTGAAACCATCGTTTACCTAAGACTCGCTAGCTGGCAAACGTTTGCAAGCTAATTTTTAAAAATATAGGTGCATATTTCTAGATTAGTATTCGCCGTCAATCTATTACGAGTATATTGTCTGTGCTTAAGCCCTCGTTCTCTGTAGAGCCCAGACTTATTAATTTGACACCTCCCCCCTTCTATTGGAACACTACATCACCACGATTTTTTTTGCAAATGTCCCATTGTACGTATTTCTATCTATTCTGAAAGGTGGGTTTACACGAGCGATTAAAATTGCTTAATTTGGAGCAATATTCGTCAATTTTGACTTCACCAAAGCAAACTTGACAAACAAATCTAAAACTTAAAATAATACTTGGAAATATTTGAATTCCAAGCCATTATAACACGAAACTTGACAAATAAATACAAAATTCAAAACAAAACTTGACAATTGAATCACTAAATGAAGCCAATTGCTCGGCATTTTCCAAGACAGTAGAAATACACCAACTATGCGCGAGCAATACCAGCAATCTGTGAAAACATTGGCACATTGCCGAAATATTGCCGCAACTAGCATGATATTGCCCTTTATTGTTCCATTAATCGGTCCACTAGTTTTGGCAATAGTCGTCAGGTAATCAATTGCTTGAAAAATTGCTCGTGTAAGAGCACCTTAAGAAATACATACGTAGAAATTAAATGCTGGGTCTAAAACCTTCCTTTTACTTCTTTATCAAAAATTTTGCGAATAGTGGAAGGCTATATCTCGAGGGGCTCTTGATTTATGTGACGCTGATGCAGTTTGCTTCCGGACTCCGTTGTATACAGACGGAAACATTTTTTTGCTTTTTTGGGGCCTCCTACCTCTTAAAAATGGATATAAAACTTAGTTTTTTTTTTAAATTTTAGATCGGTCATAATTGTTTTCTTTACCACCATCAAAACTCATTATTCGAAAAGGGGTTGTCCAAATGCACTCAGTGCCGGCGTTCTGTCCAACTGATAACGTTACGCCTTATGCAGATCTCATTGTTTGCTAGCTTAGTAGTAGATATCGGAACCCGATAAGTTCAAGCTTTCATATCGGTCGGAGTTTCCTTCACATCAAAAGCTTTATCGGTCCTGTTTGATCCAAAATTATTCAATGCATAGATTTATTGTGGTGGACGAAAGTGAACTGGTAGATCAATTAGCTTTTTCCTAGACTACTTTTTGACACCTAATAACAAAGGTTAATAATTTTGAGCATGCAAGCTGCAACCAATTCGCAACTTTAAAAGCTATTTAAATTGGAAAAAATAACTTTCCGGATTAAGAAGGTCAAATTGATAAGAATGAACATATAACAGCCAGGCCGGTCTATTTATTTCCTATCATAGCTTGTCATCTTTCTACTTTCACGATTTTTATTACACAAACATCTTATTAAGAATTTATATCCGTTACAATTTTTCTATTTCGATGACTCTTTCTGGATATCTATTGGCTTCGTGATCTGTCTGTACTTGGATCTAAGGAATTTCTATTTCGAGACTTCGTAGTCATTATAATCAGCCAAAGAAGTCCCATGTCATGGTAATATTCCATGTCGTGATCGAAATGTTCCCTACTTTAGAAAAGCGAACGATAAACAAACTATTGGCAATTCGAGAAGATACTTGCAAGTAGAGTTTGTGGGCTGCAACTCTATTGTTACGGTTTTATCCAAAGATGTACGCTCGTATAATATAAATGTGAACCACGATTATTTTGTTGTAAAGAGTCGGGTAACATTTCATGCAAAATAAGATTTTCAGTTAGCTATCAAATTTTCCATGTTCGAATTGTTTCGGCTTACTTTTCGCTAAGAAAGAGATGTTTCTAATCATGTTCTTAGAAATGTAAATTTTATGTCTCAATTCTTGTACTGCCGGTAACAATAAGAAAAATCAGGTTAAATAAATTCAGATCTGAAAATGCCTACACGAAGAGTTTTGAGTCTAAAGGAATCGGTTTGGGTTTTTCTTTTTTTTTCTGTGGTAAACCAGGCTTAGGCCTTCAGGACAATTTTTTAATTTAATTTTATTGAAGTTCCGAAGCTTTGTTGGATTTTTTTCTGGGATGAGTTGTTAGCCTATATCCAAACCACAGACTTGTAGACTAACTCACTTGTCTTTAGGCTGCAGAGATACTAAGGAATGTTATCCACAAATTTTCTATTGATCGCAGAGTATTGAAGATATGCAAGGACCTAATATCTTGAATTTGCGTATCGATAGGTCAAGTGGAATGTTGAAAGCATCTAGGGAAATCTTGAACCATCTTACTAATCTTTAATTTCTTAACAGAAGTTTTCACGCAACTGATTTAATTGGTATCGACTTACGCGAGCTTTTAAAAGGACCTACTTTCGGTGGTTGGGCTATTGGTTCACAACTTGTCACCGGAGAAAAAACAGTGTTGGAAGAAAAGGGACAACGGTGTTCCGAAAAATTACGGAAGATGTTGAAAAGTCATAAGTGGGACTATACGCAAACAGAACAGAGCCAGAAGACTGGTGTGGTAGTGATGGTATTCGCATGGATCCTTGGTTTGTGCTAAGATTGTATCGTATGACATCAGTTCCCATAATATCCTCTAGCCAGCACCGAACAATTTTAGCTCAACACTCCACTCAGAAAGCGTCAACTGTAGGGTTCTGTTACCTGGTACTATTGCACGTAAATCACATGCGACTCGCAATAAGATTTATTGCATTTACAGCAGGGTTAATTTAGTGGTGAACTAACGGGTATCGTTAACGAGGATTACAGAAGACGGCTATATTGAAAGATGGGATAGCCAATTAGACGTATGCGCACCGATATGAAGTATAGAAGTGGTTTTTCTCTGATCAGTTTTAACTGAAGATTAACCGTGAATAATGCGATGTAGTTACCACAGAGCTAACTGGTAAAGTGCTTGTAGGGATAGCAGCGAACTTAAGGGGTTTTGTTTCAGAGTAGTTAATGAACACCATCGATTGGAAACTTTAAATGGTTTTAGTGATGTACAGTGTAAATTATGATCAATAATTCGTACTTTACCTTTTTCTTACTATTTCCAATAAGTTTTGTTGTATGCTGATCATCTTCATTTAGACTTGCTGAACAAGGATCTCTATACCTGTAATATTGGTGGCATAGTAATTGAAGTTTATCGCTAAGTAAGAATATACGTACCTAGACGGACATGCACATAGCGGTTGTGTGTAATTTAATCGAACATATACAGCGTTACAGACCTGTAAAAAAATCAATATTAGTAAATTACTACGAAGATCACCTTTTCTGTCAATTAAAACCTGCTGAATTGCACATTCTGGCAGAAGATAGATATGTTGATTATGCGGATAGTAGTGGTACTTTGTAGGTTTGGCTGTAGCAGTTGGCTTCTGTAAAAAGAAAAATAAATAGATAAATAAAATTGCAATATATTTTTAACAACTTTATAATTTTCAAATATTTTAATAAATTGTTTCTTAAATTAAACATTTAAAGATTTAAAGCGAAATATTGATTGATTCGGACTTAAGATTCACAGGGATAAAACGCTACTTTAGCTAGTGTTAATCAAAGCGAAGTTAAGTCATTGAGCGTATGGACGATGAACACTTTTTACTGAAAACGTTTTCGACTTTTTGTCCGAATTTAAACTGTTTTGTCAAGGGATTGTATGTTTCTAGCTCCTGAGAGGGCATATGATACGACAACCGATCACCCCTACAGTTGGAAGGTGTTTGTCTCGAGATTTTTGATTATTACAAACTAGTCAAAGAATTTGTTACTGCGAATTATTTCGGAGTAAAAAAAACACCACCAAACAGATAGGTGTCATACAAAAACAAGAAAGACCCCTTCTCTTATAGTCGTTTAAATTGTGCTTCATTTCTTTACGAAGAGAAAGTTCTACCCACTAATGTATGTAATTCAAAGTGGATTATATCCAGTAGGTGAAGCTCTTAGAAATATATCGTTTCTTAAACTTGCATATAAATCTTTAATCTATGGTCGTGTGATAGTTGTCTTCTTTAATTTTGTTGGAATATCATACCGTGTGAAAATAGAATTAGATTGAATCCACCTTTCACTCTGCTTGAATTAACCTACACACGCTTTTAAGGAATTTCCGTTTCAATCGTTTGGCTATGAATTATCCTATTAAGAATGAATTTCTTTTACTAAATTTATAAATGGAAAAATTTATTTGAATTTTTTTCTTTTATTTATATAAAATTAAAAGAGAAAGTGAAAGTATCCACACTGGGATTTCATAAATAAAGCAACCGATTTGCGATACGATGACACTTTTATTCAAATTATCACTTTTATTATGCATAATATATTTTTAGATACAATATATTTTGATATATGAATTTATGAATTAGCTATTCTGTATCGAGTTTTATTCGAAATGAGTCCAAGGTTGGAAATTTCTCATCGTATACCTGGTTAAACGAAATGACGAAGAACCAATTGAAAGAGAATCTAATTTCACTACTTGTAATTGGTTAATTCGATAGCTTGATTGAAATTGTAATTGATTTCCAGTTTTTTCTCTTTCTGGTACTAAAGAGGTTACTGATTGTAAATGCAATTGATTCGATTCATACGAATTTCTAATATAAAATGGGTATTTTATGAAATAAGGGGTTTCTTCTGTTAGTATTTATTTTTGGTTTATTTTTAACGGCAATTCAACAGTTTAAATTAATGTATGTTCAAAAAGTTAATTTAAGTGGGGAAAAATTATTTATCCAAAAAAAAATAGCAGAACTCTTATGAAAAAAATCATCTCTTTCTATTTCTGTTATTTATCACCCTGACTGTAAGGACGTATACGGAAAGTTTGTTAGTAGAATATGGCGTCAGTCATAGAAGATTCCTGTTCTAGTTAAATTTTGGTTTGTGTATTGGCTTAGCTCAACTTGTTTTGCGACAGCTGTCGAAGACATGGAACTAGTAGACCTAACATTTTTGATTTACTAAGGACAATATTTTAATTTTCCTCCTGTAAATAATACGAAATAATTTTTTCTTGAATATTTCTATGTAAACTTTCTATGAAAACTTTTCTTCTGTATTAGATACCTCACCTAGTATCTGTGTATTTATAAGGATAAAAAAAATCAAGTTAAATTTTGAAATTAAGTTTTTTGAATTAATCCTTGCGAGTGAATAAACATATGCGGTACCAAAAGTTTTTTTTTTAATTTGTAAATCTTTAAATTTTTTTGAAATTTCTTTAAACTAAACAGCCCAGTTAATAAAAACCAAAAAATCTTTCGTTGGATAAGGTTTTTTTATATTTGTATATGGTTCCAATGAAAACCCTATTGCACCATCTTTAAAAAATGACGTCTAAGACTGGTATCTTGAGAATACACAAAAGTTTGCTATAATTTGAGTTTTGGTAAATTAACCCTCGTCTGACTAAAAGTTACAGAGGTATAATTTTCAAATATAATTTTTTTTTTAAATTTTTTTTTTTTTTCATTTTTTTTTTAATTATTTTTTTAAATTTTGAATTTGAACTTAATATCTCAACAGATTTGCGACCTATGAGTATGGTACACCATACGGCGTACATAGGTTTTTTTTTGTTTTTTTGTGGGTTTTTTTTGGGTCTAGAAACCTGAAAGTTATAAATTTGAGGGAAGCATATTTTTTTAGAAATTTCACGTTCATCGCAATACTTTATTATTAAAACATAATTGCAAAATATTTTCTTTTGTAAATACATATTGTTGATTGCTGTAATTTTACACGTAAATTAGTTTTACTTAACGAATGCTACGCTACATACATTTTTTTATCTCACTTGTATAGAGATAGCATTTAAAATGGAAAATCTATAATAATTTTCACTTAATATTTAGACAGACTTTCCACAAAAGCGTGACGAAATGTGCATGTTTACATAATACTTTGTGACTAAACAATGCTACAAAAATTATGATTTTTATTGTCTGCGGAACAAGAAAAAAGATACTTAATTTGTTTAAGGGGAGCTTGTAGGGTAAAAAAAGAAAAAGAATCAATTTTTGGTTTTCGACTGATTATTAAAACTTATATTTTTCCTAATAAAACAAGTTCGCGACAATTGGGGCCCGGAAAGTGCCTAAATATAAATTTTGAAATTAAAATAGAAAAATTAAAAAAATTTTTTCAAGTTAATCAAATCTATACTCGTATCATCTAATGATTTTATTGTCAAATGATAAAAATCAGTGTTGCCACAGTTATTTTACAATATATAAAAAAGACTAGAAAAATTACGAAAATTTATTAACATAAGATTCTCACAGAAATGACGCACAGCCGACACGCAGCTGGCACACTGTAGTCATAAACAAAATGGTTTCGTAAAAAAATCATGTTTTTTGAAGCATTTGCCCCGTTTTCTCGCCAACCACTTATCAGAATTCATTATTTTTTTTTTGTTTTATTTATTTTGGATAAAAGAATTAGTTGATCGAAGATTATCAAATTTAAATAACGCAGTATCGAGCTGTAGGCTATAGAGGATTGTTCAAAAAGTAGCAATCTTTAAACAGCTGTTATAAAAAAAGTCAACCGATTTTTTAAAAAGATTCGATCAAGTTAGTAGTACTACTAACAGAATTTTACAAATAAAAAAAAAAATTGGAGTGATACGATTGGCGGTTTAAGAGAAAATGTGTCTCAAAAATGGTCATTTTTGCACTCCCTACCAGTGTTGCCAACTATTTTTCTTGGTTGAGCACTAAAATATGAAATTTTGAGCGTTAATTTCAATTAATGCACTAAAATTAATTTTTTTCATATTAATCGCAGGCATATTCAAATAAAGTGCAAGCGGTAAAACTAATTTTTGACCGCCAAGACGATATTTTGAGCACCAAATTTAACGCTGAAAGCACTAAATTAGCATCACTGCTCCCTACAAGCTCCCCTTAATGTAGCTAATTATACGTAAAAAGGTAGGAAATTTGAACTCTGCATTTGCTCGTGCACATTTTCAATTTCTAAAAGAAGCTTTCAAACGTCGATTTATTTTATTTTATGCTAAAAATTCGAAACATCGCATATTTCGAACATGGCAAAAATAAAAATGTAACAAAAATTTTGAAAGACTGTATCCCAGCAATTATTTATATATATTCGCAAAAAACGATTGTTTGTGCCGTTTTTTCAAAATAGCGCAGCATGCGGATGCTTTTCAAGGTCGCAAGCTAAGGGTTTTCAATTAGAACCCCAAAATGGACATATTGTTGCGAGCTAGGGGTTCGCCGGGATTTCAAATAAAACACAATTCGGTTAAATTAAAAATAAGTGATTATTTATTAATCGCACTTTAAATTCTATTCGCACTGTATGGCAGTACCACCTGCTTATTTATATCGCTTTACTCGATCACTTTCGCTCTCTACGAACACGGTCGCGTATACACGCTGGCTGTCACAGTCGACGTAATAAAAATTACTATCTCTTCGCTGAAAGCTTCACCTGCTTATATACTAGCCGGTTGCAGTCTAGGATGTACTTGAATGTTCGCTCAGTGTGGAATCTTCTCGAAAGCTTTAGAGCTTTCGATTTCGATCTTCGTTCAGTGGTGTATGCATAGGGTTCTAGTATATTGGAAAGCATTCGATAAGAAGGGAGATACAAACGTGTTGTTTCGCCTTATCTTCAGCTAGGTTTCTGATTGGGTTATTTTGCAACTAGGTATTCGGTTGTTGTTGTTTTCATTATGTGAAACGATCGAGTTGCACGGTTGCGCGGTTGCCAGGTTTACATGTAACAATATGTTTTGTTTGCCAACTAAAAATTCAAAAATGCAAAAACGACTGTAATGTAATCGAATTTTTTTGATGAAATCGGACTCGTCCAAAGGGCAAATTAAATATTTTGATAAAAAAATGGCGATTACACTATCAGGACTACTTTTGCCAGTGAAGATAGTAAAATAATTGATAAACTCTAGTTCCATCTGAAGCAATTCACGGATATTGATTCTCGTATGGTTCTCTATTCTTCGTATTGGAAAATTCTCAGTCAAATTAAATTAATAAAATTTTTGAGGTAATTAAGTGGGAACATCCGAGTTGACAGCGGAAAAAATAAATTAATTTTTGGAATTATTAAAAACTATCTCAAAAAGTATTTGCTCGATTTTATGCATCGACCGGAGGCGCTGTTGTTATGGCCGGCGTAAAAAAACTTCTTCGATTGCACGGTCTACCGTTCTCAAGATTACATGCATTCGGTTGATCTGAAGCATCAATTTCAAAAAGATTCTGAAAATGTAATGCATCGTAGGATTTTTTGAAAAAAAAATTTTTACGTAATGGCGGCCGATTGAACTTTATGTTTTTTAACTTTAATTTCTGACCTTTCTGGCTAAAAGTAATTAAGTGAAAAAAAAAATCTTACGTTCCGAAGTAGAAAAACTTTCCGAAAATATTGTGTCAAATTTTGGAAGCAATCGGTCCAGCCATTTTCCGAATATTTTGGGGACCGTCTTTAAAAAGTATGTTTCGAGATAATCACGTTTGAAGTTTGGTGTAGAAGACGAACCGTTAGAATTGACGAAGGCCCCATTCCGGTTAATTGCCCATAACTTTCACAATTATTGAAATTTCAATATGAAATTTACACACAATATTCTTAAGACTGCAAACTTTAAAATGAGCGAAAAAAAAAATGTTGAAATTTTTCTTAAACTAATTTTGAAATTATTTTTCTACTCGGATGTTCCCTCTTAAGTAAAATGTGTATCTACTATAGAGAACAGTTGTAAAAATGTAGTTTCGGCACTGTTGCTGTGTTAGTGCTTTTTAAAATGAAAAATATTTGAAGCTTTTCAAAAAATTCTTGATTATTGTCTTGTGTAGCTATATATGGTAGTCGATGTATAGCCATTTTTATGACATTCCACGAACAATTTTTGATCATGGTAATTTTACTGAAAACTTATAATTTTTTCCTGGTACTGTTTTGTCACTTTTTTTACGAGGGTTCATTTATTGCTCATCCTTTAGCACTTTCGAAGTTATTTTCCTTTAATACCAACCTTTTTACCAATTGAGCAATTCATTTTTTCTTAACAGAGTGCAACTAAGAAGAATAAACCCCTTCTCGAAAAAAGTTCCATACCGATACAACTGATATCGTTCTGGTCCTGATATTTTGAGCATTCGACCTTAGAATATTACGTCTCTGACAATACCATTCCTAATACGGCGTTAAAATAAATGGTACGAGCAGATGGGCCCCTTCTTTATCCGCAAGCAAAATACTTTTAATCCAAATTTAACTAAAACGATGTTTCGGTTTAATTTTAATTGAAAACGTTAAACGTGACACCTTTAAAAAAACATCTGTTGGTAGTTCAAAAAATTATGGGTAGTATAACCAATAAACGCAGTCATCATTACACTTTAAAGAAAAAAGAATTCCTCGAATCTTGAAATGATTTCAATTAAATGAAGATAGTTTCTGAACTAATTATGCTGGCGCGATAAACTTACCTTAGAATTAAAGGTGACAAAATGAAAAGAAAAAAGTTTTAGTCAACGAGCCTGGTTTTTTTTAAGAATGGCGATGAATCAAGATTTTTACTCTGAAACATATTAAAAACGAGTACATTTCGATTATATCGTTACATAAAAGAACAATTTAATTTTTATTATTAACGCTTCGGAAATGATTGAACTGCAGTTTTTTGAGCCTTACAACTTATGTGGCGGTTCCAATTTTATAGCAATGTACCCTATATATTGCACCAATAAAAAGTTAAGATATCACCATATTTACGTACTAGTGCATACTACAATCACTGCAATTTGCTATCTAAAAACGTAAATAGCAAATGAAGTAGCCGGATGTAATAAAACAATTTATTGAATTTGGATCAGTAATTTTCCCTCAGATCAATAAAAATTCTATTCATGTAGTATCTAATTTACTTTCGCGTTATTCGTTAGAAATATAATTTATAAGGTATTGTGCAATCACTTCAAGTTTCCTTTATGGGGCTATCTTCGGCTCCTAATGGGATGTGTTAAATCGGAAATTATTAATTGGAAACTGAAATGAATTACGGTCTGTGTAACTTATTGCTATTTTATGAATGAGATACAATTTATTGCATTTGATGTAAAAGATTTGCCGGCTTGCAATGTTTAGCATCCTCTCGAATTATACAAACGAGTTCATACGTGCAATTCATGTAAGTTTAAACATTTTAATTATAGCAAACAACAAAATGTTTTTTAGTGCTTTTGACAAGCTAAACATTTATTCAGTATACCTGTAGTATATTCATGCTAAAAGACATTTTAAGTTCTTTGACGCCACTTAACATCTGACTTGTTCTTACTTTCGGTTACGCAAAAAAATTGTTGGTACGTAACAATTTCAGAATTCGCTACAATAAAACATGAAATTTTGCGTTAATTTCCGGGAAATGTTTAAAGTCAAAAGTGCTTCTTTGTCTTGTACTCGGTGCCGCCATATTTTCATATTTTTCTTTCAAAGTTACTGACCTTTCTTTTATATATTTCAGACATGCATATATCATTTTATTATTCATGTTCATAGACAGAGTATTTTTACAGCAGGTATAATTTTACAATGTATAGGTACTCGTAGATATTTAAGCCAATGTATAGTATCGCAAATATGCTTGATATTCTTTTTTGTTAGTAATGAATATTGTATTATTTACAGGTTAAGGAATGAGACCATAAAATCGCTAACGGTATGCGTCCATAACAATATGAAAAAGGTTAAAAGCTTAAGTAGTTTTAAAACAATATTTTTATACTCTAGATGAAATCATATAGAGTATTATAAGTTTAATCCAGCCCAAAAGTTTGTAACGCATAGAACCAAGCCTCGGACGAAAAAAAGTTATATATTATTTTTTGTTTATTTGTGGCCAAAAACCTCAAATCCGCTTGACGTCCGTCCGTCCGTCCGTCCGTCTGTCCGTTAGCACGATAACTCAAGAACGCCTTCACCTAGGATCTTGAAATTTTGAATCTGGATGTTTGGTTGAATTTGTAAGGCTAAGTTCGTTAACGGGCAAAATCGTCCTACTCCTTCGGGTAGCTGCCATACAAAATGTCCTTAAAACACGTGTTCAAGAATATTGGTCGATAACTTCAGAAGGGTTTAAGCTACGACATTGAAATTTTGTATGCGTTATTTTTCCAATAGTTGAAACTAAATATATGAATATGAAGAAAATCCTATTAGTCCTTCGTGTAGCTGCCATACAAATATCCTGTCAAAATGTATTCACTTAATTTACGAAACTCACTATAACTCAAGTAATCTTTTAGCTACGAATTCGGAATTTTGTACAAATTAGTTTTGAGTGAAAAGAAAGATCAACTTTACTAGGCACCTGGTACCTGCCATACAATGGCCTTAAAACACGTGTTTAAGAATATTGGCCGATAACTTCAGAAGGGTTTAAGCTACGTCTTTGAAATTTTGTATGTGTTATTTTTCCAATAGTTGGAGCTAAATTTATGATTATGAAGAAAATCCTATTAGTCCTTCGTGTAGCTGCCATATAAATATCCTGTCAAAACGTCTTCACTTAATTTACGGAACTTACTATAACTCAAGTAATCTTTTAGCTATTAATTGGAAATTTTGTACAAATTAGTTTTGAGTAAAAGCGAAGTTCAAGTTTACTAATCAGCGAAATCCTTTCACTCCTTCTGGTACCTGCCATACAAAATGTCCTTAAAACACGTGTTCAACAATATTTTTCGATAACTTTTGAACGATTCAAGCTACGAATTTGAAATTTTGTACACGTTAATTTTAACTGGTTCCAAGGAAAAGGATAAATATGTAAGAAATCGAGTGAGTCCTTCCTGCACCTCCCATGTGAAAGTCCTTCAAAAAGGACTTTTTTTTCGATGACTTACCCAGTTCAAGATATGAAATTAAACACTGAATATTGTCTTTTAGTTTTGAGTAGCAATCTAATGGCAGTCCTTAATAAAGGACATAAAACATGCACACACGTAATTCTACTTTATCCCCAACTACAATATAAATCGGAGTTCAGTATTCATCTAGAGTATTATACGATTGGCTTGTTTAATAGAAGGTGTGTTGCAATTGCAGATGCTTACAAAAATGGGTTTTAAAAAACCTACATAAATGTAGTATAACTCGACTCAATGTAACCTTTCAATGGGCTTGGATATGCTTTAAATTTTTAAATTTAAATTTTTTTTTACTTTATTATTTTTTTTTATTTTATTATTTTTTTTTAATTTTTTTTTTTATTCTATTATTTTTTTTTAGTAAAAAAATCAGATTTGCATTGTCGTCCGGAGGTGAAAAGGGGTGTATATATTTTAACAAATTTTATCATATCTGTTAGGTTTGCTGATGCATCAAATTATAGTCTCTTTATATAAACGCCTAAAAATTTCTTTCAGGATTTCTAAGTTGTCAACTCCCTAGAAAATCCATTTCGTATCCCTTTTATTACTACGTCTAGATAATGTTTATGGCATTTGTTAATCTTAAGGGGAAACATCCGAGTAGAAAGCAGAACAAATATTTAAATTTTAGAAATTAATATCTCAAAAACTATTTGCTCGATTTCATCCAGGTTGGTTTTATTCGAAAGTATATACGAGTATGTTGAGGTACACTTATAATTTTTTTTTATAAATATATATCAACCGGGGGCGCTGCTGTCATGGTCGGCGTAAAGAATGTTCGTCGCTCGCACGGTCTGCGGTTCCCAAGATTACATGCAGTCGGTTGATCCAAAACAAAAATTTCAAAAAGATTCTGAAAATGTAAAGTATGATGCCCTTCGCTACGTAGGGTTTTTTGAAAAAAAAATTTTTTTCACCAAATGGCGGCAGATTGAACTTTATTTTCAGTTTTTAACCAACCTCAATTATCGACCTTTCTGACTTGATAAAAAAAAAGTAAATAAGTAAAAAAAAAATCCTACGTAGCGAAGTAGAAAACCTATCCAAAAATATTGTGTGAAATTTTGGAAGCAATGGGTCAAGCCGTTTTCCGATGATTTTGGGGACCGTCTTTGAAAGGTATGTTTCGAGATTATCGCGATTGAATGACGCTCTATGTAGAGAATTCACGAAGGGTCTATTCTGGTTAATTGCCCATAACTTTCATATTTACTGGAATTTCAATATGAAATTTACACACAATGTTCTTAAGACTACAAACTTTAAGATGATCAAAAAATATTTTTTTGATAAAAAAAATTTTCTACTTGAATGTTCCCCCTTAATTCGGCACATAAAACGTTTATAGTGGTATTAAAATTATGTTTATGGATAAAATCGGCCAAGAAAAGGTCACATCCAAAAATTTTCTAACAATTTCTGAGCTACACACGCACTTGAAATCCTATTTCGTTTACGTTGTGTATTTTTTCTAACAATATGTTTTTTCAGTAATTTGAAAAGTATTTTTTTTATAATCACTGCTTCAGTAAGGTTGCTTATAAAAATTTATATGATCCTAGAAATTCGACATTCTTTCAAAAACATGTAAAACTCCGATTTTGTTGATTTTCTTCTGAAAATGTAGGCAGTTATTCTTACTTTTAAGGCTGCGACGATATATTCAAAAATTCCAGCTACTACATTTATTTAAGCTCTGAGGTTTTTTTTTTAATATAATATAATATTTGTTTTTGAATGTTAAAACAATCTGTCATTATTTGAGCTTATTCAATTTATTACCCTTCAATACAAAGGCTGTCGATGGTTTCTTTTTCAGGTTTGGATCTATCACTGCGATGAGCTAGTTTTTCTAAAAAACTACAATTTTCTCTTGAGACGTTTGCTTTCAGTTTTCTCGTAAATCGCGTTGATCTAAATCAACGCTCTATTGGACGAATCTGGGTCGTTGCGAATCCAAAATATCAAATAATAGCTTATGATGATTGAGTCCACAATTTTGTTTACTAATAACAATACGCAGAAAATTTCCAACAATAAGAATAAGTCGTATGGACTCCTCGTCCGCATTAAGACCAGCCGAACGAAAACCCAAAATAACATTCGAAATAAAAATTCACGCTCAAATTAATTGACCGAGTCATATCGGAAGTAGTGCTTATCTTTATAAATTTTTGAATTTTTTTTTGAAGACGCTTATAGCTTGAACGCTGATCCCATTATTCAACGTAATAATAATGAAGTCGGGAAGGTTATGGCTGCCTATGGTAGCCACTCTTGTGATATATTCGCGAAATATGTTTATTGTAAATTTTTGACCCAAAAAAGCCCATTATTATATTTGCTTGTGTGAAATAAGCGCTGTTCATGATAGGAAAGGTACTCAACAGTTCGTTCAACTTAAAATTACAATTCAAAGATGTTACCTTAATGAGCTGCTTCTGCATTGAGGTATTTACTGTGATCCGTTTTTTTTTTGTATCGACCGGGACTTTTGATTTAATTGAGATACGGATTAACGTTAGATTCGAACGGTCGGATCTGGTCAAGGTCGTCAATTATAATTATTAATTGTTAGATTAAGATTAGCATATATTTTTCATATACCTCCAAAAGTAGACCCCTGAGGGCGCCCGAAACTTACCCAACCTATGCAGGTGGCGATTACTTTTGGTTTATAATACGGTACATCCTCCTTACAATCTAAGCAAAAACTATTGGAGTTTTATATTGTTTTCTTTTGTTTGCATGTGACAAAAAATTCAGAATCATTTCAGTTAAATTTGAACATGTTTTATATCCAGATGTTTTTTGTGTTCACCGGTGTTCGAGTACTCCATGATTGGGATAGAACACTACCTTTGCTAATGCTAATCAAAGAGAAATTACACCGTTGAGTGCCCTCAGATTAAAGAGTTTAATTATTTTTATTCAAAAACTGTGTTGGATTTTTGATCAAAATTTCAGATCTATTGTCCGGGTCTGGTTTTGACTCAAAAACGCTGATTATTGATTACCTTTACAGCTTGGAGGTACTTATCGTGATGTGGAAAATTTAAAGTAAAATCGACTTTTTGGCTTTTATTAAATTTGGGTAGATAATTAAATTTAAATTTTGTTACTGTTATCATTAAAACGGGAAAAATAAAATATATGTATCAATTACCAACTTTCTAACGTAAGCCGTTCCAAAAAATCTACAAAAGGGGTTCTACGCGCACACTTTCCCTAAAAATTCTTAGAACTTGCTTACTATCTTTAGCAGCTCTGGATATATAAAATTGTGAATATTTCAGTATTTATATCTGTCAGTTCTACTGGCTGTTTCAATTTCAAGACTTGATTTATGATATAATTTATTAACTCCACAACTTTCGTGCTTCACTGCCATGCTCAATAATTCTTTATTCGGCGTATTACCCTCATCTCCCAGCATGTCTCCAAGTAATCAGCAAGTTTCCACTTTTTGGCGTAAACTGTGCAGGAGATGTGAACTTTAAAATAGGTTGACTTCAGCTTTCGTTGATTTCAGTACGAGAAAACTTAAGTAATAAATCGAAAAATTAGGTAAATTAAAAATGGTGGAAAAAACCTCTATGAATTAAATATAATACAATTTTTTCTTATATCTAAAACTTAACCTAGTCGTTGTTAATAAGTAAAACTTATAATATTAAATATGTTTAATTATTATTAATTAAATCATTAATAAGATTGTTTTCAGAAAATTCAATTTTATTGATAAATTTTTGATATAAAGATTCTACTTTGACTTTAATATGTTCTACCTTAGCTAAAGAATGTAATCGATCGGTCGAAAAATATTGAGGCAAGTTGTGTATCATTTTAAGAATTTCATTTTGAGCAATTTGTAACTTATTAATGTGGGTTTGAGCACAATCCTTCCAAAGACGGCACCATATAAAAGAATAGGTTGAAATATCATTGAGTATGGTATAGGAGGAGCTTGTTTTCTAAACTCAAATCTGATTTCCTATTAATAAATGGATACATTACTTTAACGAGATCAACCTTATAGACGATCTTTGTTGCAAATGGTATCACTTTCATTTCGCTATATATATCCAAAGTTTCAACTTTCTAGGTTAAGCCGTTATGAATATGAAAACCAAATTTTGTCTTCTGAAGTACTCCATCGTTTCCGCCGTTGGGGTCGGTACCAAATGTAAAAACTAAAAACTTAATAGCGCAAAGTATTTATGAGTGAGCCCAATAAATGTTAGAGTAAAGTGGTACCATATATCATCCTAGATCTGGAATTAAGCGTTTAGGAGATATCCTTCGTGTAGCTACCATACAAATATCCCTCAAAAAGAGTCACTAAATCAATAAATACACTCCTTTGAAAATACTCAGTCCACTACCCACTATTGTACTATCCTCAAGTACAATAAAAATCGCAGCTCAGTATTTCATCTAGAGTTCCATAGGATAGGCGCCTGCCTATCGTGGCTGATGTATGTTTTTAGTTATTTCAAAATTTTCGAAAATACATGCATGGTCCAAAACGACCGTAAGAAAGGAAGGCTCTATGAAGGGTAACACTAACAAAATGAAATTATAAAATCATTTTCTCTTCTGCCAAAATCCATAATAATGTAATTCCGAAAGCCATAAGCTAATTAGGAAAAGCTCCATCATTCAATTTCGGAAGTCCTAGGTCAACGGAACGTTCGTTTTTAGAAAACTTAATTTAGTAAAATTGAATTAAAAAGTAGAGCTTAACCCGCTCACTAAGTAAGTTTAGCATGCTCTAATTTGCCTATAGTTAAGGCACCTAATTTTCTTAAATTATGGACCATGAAAAAAATGCCTCATTGTAATTGTCTCGGAATATACATATGTTGCCATAGATTGTATCTTGACCGTGACAAACTGTGCTCTGTTCATTATAACATGTCAGTAATTACAAGTTTGCCTTAAAATATATGTTGGCACGTATGTGTTATGAGTGCATGGTATGTCGATATATGCACGTATTACCTCAATATGAAGCGTAATCGGTGCATTGCAAGTGAACTGCACTCTTGCTTTTCTAGATTCTAATTGTATCATTATCATCATTATTTTTCCTTTATCGACTTTCTTCGTTTTTGTATCTATCTGCATTAAGTTCTTAAAGTTCTTCAATTATAGGGTAATTAATGATTTAGTCTTGGCAAACGTGCTGAGTGCTCACAACATGATTGCAAACAAAAGTTGTTGAACTGTGACTTCCGCTACTATTCGAATACAAGTAGTTGGCATCTGTGTTTTTTCAGTAAATATATTAACTGTATTATATTATAATTATTATGATATATAATTTCTTGGAAGTAAAGACTGTATAAAGAATGGTGTCTCAAGCTAGTATTACACTGTATGTAATAGTGTCAAATATTTGTCTAAAAAAATTTGACGAAAAAATCATTCAAATTTTTTCTGTCAAAATAGACCTTGTACAAAGCAAATAAAATAATGTGTCAAATAAAAATTTGACGATTACATTATCAGACAGTATTTTCCAGGGAAAATAGTCAAATGTTTGACAGCGTGGCATACAGTGCAATACTAGCTTCAGAAGCTGAAAGGTTTCTTCTCCAGATCCCAGACAGGTTCGTAAATAGAAGCTAAAAAAATGTTATCTTCTTTATTTCTTATCAGAATAACATATATAGGCCTGTTTCAACTTTTTAGGCTTGTATGTTCTGTATGCAAAATCTAAAAGTTTTTGTTAATTATTCAATGAGTTCTTGAAGATGTGGTGCATGTGATTTTCTAGAAATGATTTTTTGTTGTTTGTTGCTTGATATCGGCTCGTGATAACCTAGAAATATTAGGATTCACGAAAGCTAAAAGGTTTGGGTTTCCCAAAATCTAAAAATTGTTGTTAATTATTCAATGAGTTCTTGAAGTGCGTGTAATTTTTCAGAAGTGGTTTCTTGTTGTTTGTTGCTTGATATCGGCTCGTGATAACCTAAAATATTAGGAGTCACGAAAGGTAAAAGGTTTGGGTTTGGTGGGCTGTCTCGGTCTTGGTTTCCGGGTGAAAACACTGTTTTTTTTTTATTCAAGTGTCGTTCCACATCACAACATTCACCATTCTTACTTACTTGCCAATAATTGAAAACACAATTTACAAAAGAAAACTGAGAACTGAAAATTAAATTTAATTTTGTCTATCAAATTTTTTTTTTAAATATGCTTAAAAATGGAAAAAAAATTTGATTTTCAATTTAAAAAAATTTTATACCGAAAGTTAAGAATTCGCATAACTTAGAGATTTTGTTTTCACTCATTCAACATTCTTTCAAAAGTGAAATTTTAGGTCAATTGCTTTTTTTTGTTGAATGTCGCTGTAAATGAACTTTTCAAGAATTTCCGAAAATATTTTATTGAAAATAGAACAAAATGATGTTTTAACTTTCGTTTAAAAATTTAAATAAAAGTGAAAATATTATTGTAATATCATGCCAAATTACTAAATTCATTTCGTAAGTTTTGAATAAATGTTTGTGTTTTATTTCATTATTCAGATTATAGTTTAAGTATTGTTGACAGGATCGTTTTAAAAGCAGTGATAGATTACTATAATAAGATTATGTAAATTTTGTAGACATATTTTTGTTAAGATGTTTCCAAGATGACAGTATAATTTATATATGTAATTTGTGAAATAAAAGTTCATTTTGTTCTGGTCCACACATAAAATTTTTTTTCTGAAGTATTCTAATTAATAGCGGTGTTACGGATAATGACAATGTTAATGTCTACTTAGGATAAATTCGCCAAGCATCTAAGTTGAAAACTAATGGTAGCATTTTTTTTCTAATTAATCAGAGGGTGTTTTTTGTTTAAAATTATTTTGTGTGTAATTTTTATAAGACGGGTTAAATGTGTGTGAATATTTTACTAATAATTAAAAGTGGTGATGGAGTTAAGCGTGCTAGTCGCCTTTACTATAAATCAGAAAAGAAAAAGAACTGCGTATATGAAATAAAATGTCAGTTAGAAACACGATTATTTCCACCTCTATTATGGGATATGCAACTCGCAAGTATGCATTTATTACTTGAGTCGTCGAGCCTTTTTCCGTTTTCAAGGAACCGTCAAATAACACATCTTCATCATTAGTAGAAGGACCGTATGTTGGTAACTTTTAATTTCCCAGTTTAAGTCTAATTGTACTCGTATATTAATAAATTGTCAATTTAGGTGGCCGTATGTAATAATTTATTATTCTTGACATTTTCATCCTGAAAATGTTGAATTGATTTCAATTAATCGAATTACGAGTACATACAATTTTTTTTTGTAATTTTGCAAAGCGAAATGTGTGAACTAGATTATCGCTCGACGGACTTACATAGAGCTTTTGTTATGTTAATGTCGAGTGTCAATAACTTCTATTTTATTGGAAGAAAACAGTAATCTAATTTTTAGAAATTCACCTTTGTTTTTTTTTACGATAATGTGAAATTAATTTAAATGTTGAATCGCTAAATTGTATAAAAAATCGATATAAAAATTAACAGTTCAAGAGACATATGAAATTAATTTTTTCCGAATTTGAATTAATCTTAATTGACGTCAATGCGTTAATTGTTCCGATTATATTATGTCTGAGAGCATGTTTAAAATAAAGAAAGGAATTATAAGATGATCTAAATTTTGTAGAAAACTTTTACGCGGATAAAATAAATGTTCTTAGACCAACAAATAATATTACAAACAGATTTCTTTAAAATTTGGTTCATGTCTGTGCTCTTAGTAGGACACTTCTGCTTTTGAGCCTATGCCAGTTTGCTTTGTTTGTTTTGAGCTAAAAAAATACAATAGACAAATGCGTCCATATATCTGATGATTTTTGGAGTTGACCAGTATAATTTTTCCTGGCATTTAAAAAAAAGTTTAATCAAATGGTGGATAACCGCGAAAGTTGAAGTAGTTGATATTTGAAGTAAAAAATGTTTGTGTAATTTGTAAGGTGGACTTCGTTAAAAAATCTATAAAACTTATTTTTAACTCCTTCAGGTATCTTTCATATATGTACGTTGTCACACCTATTGACGACTTGCGAACAGCGCAGCCCTAAATATTTTGGAGTGGCGTGGCCGTCCATGGAAGCAAGAGAAGCATTGCTTCCCTTACATTTTCTGAAAAATATCTAAAATGGGTTTTTTCACGCAGAAAATTCGTGGAAAAAATTCATGTTTCAAGAATTTTCTTTGGCATAGTCTAAATAAATGTTCGCAAGAACCTACTCGCGAATATCTCACACAGCCAAATTAGTAACACCACGGAAAAGGCAAGCGCAAAGAAACCAAGAAGAAGACGCATGGAAGCAATTTGTAAGTTGCATCTATGAGCGTCCATTTCATTCCGTAGTAAGCCCACTGTGACGTCATGAAAAAAATACACGAACACGGAAGCTTGGAAGCAATGAAGAATTTGCTTCCACGGGTAGTAAAAAAATTCTTGGCTGCAGCGGAAAGGCTTTCAGCAAACTTGGAAGCGAGATCTGATAAGAGTTACCAGAGTAGGATAGGAATTGAATTCTGAACAAAATTTGGAATTGAATTGATATCTTATGGGTATGTGTGGTAAATAGTTGATTATATTTAGTTTGGTTCTTAGACCTCAGGAACCACTTACGCTCGGAGGCTAAAACTTGGAACTTATGTAGAACTACCTATTTCCAAAAAAATTGTCGAGAAGGGCTAAGGAGAAAGCAATGTGTCCGAAGCGCTTGAAAACTGGGGTTGAAACATTCTAAAAATACATATCTCCTGAACGGTTGATGTCAGAAGATTGAAACTCTGTAAGGGATAATAGGAGATTAGACAAAGGCTAACATTTTTAAATCGGGTGGTGGGGTGTAGGGGTGGGGGTAGAATCATTTGGATTAGAATATCTTTCCAACCAATTATACCAAGAAGATAAAATTTGATTAGCTAATGGGAGCAGTTCAATTAAAACGCACTAAATTTGTAGAAAGCATAATAATAGTAATTTTTTGATATTTACCAATTGCACCCCTTGTTGAATTATCACGCCACGCCACTGATATTTTGGCACTTTGTTCAAGTGATAAAGTAGCGTCTTTATTTTTGTGTCGTTCACAAGATCATGCAAACCGAAAAAGGTGAAGTTTTAGAGTTTTTTCTGAAGAATTGACTGAGCGTACGTAATTGTTATCTGTTAATAAGAATATCAAAACAATTCATCGCAATGTTCAAGATCATTCATCAATTTATCCTTTTAATTTTCAACAAACCAGTGGACAATTTTTTTTTTGTCAAATCGCTCCACTATCATAGCTCTACACTAGTTCCAAGTTTCAATTTTCTAGCAGAAGCGGTTCCAAAGTTTTTCATCTGAAACTCACTTTCTAACTCAAATCTACTAAAAAGTTAGTCAATCTATCCGCGTAAAAATTTAAACTTTTTGTTTTGTTCAGCTACGAGCCGTGTTTGCGTACGGCATACGGCGGACAGACGAATTTCTTTTCTTGCGTTTTCAACATGTTTTTGGTGACCCCGATTGCATCACCCGGTTTAAGACGTTCTGTGCATATGGAAGGAAACATCTTGCTTGGAAATGCATATATCTTAATGGTTCTCAAATTTCGGCTAGTAACTTTTATAGTTCTGTCCAGGTGCAAAGATAGAAAATGAACTTACTTTCTTGTGTGCATAGAACAGTCGAAAATCTATAGAGGCGTGACACTCTTTATTCCTTTCAATCTTAAAAGAATCAGGTTGTCAAAGGATTGGTTCAATAAATAGTAATAGGAAAACGTTCTAAGTATTTAAAGGCAATCCGACTGCTGAAGACAATAACGTTCAAAAAGTATAAATGCAGACAACTAGATTTTGAAACGTTCATGATGAAAAGCCCGGGATTTTTTTTGTCATTTGTTAAATTGTTCAATAATAATTTCATAAACTCTTCTCGATGGTGACAAAAAATATTTGGAAATGAAGCCATTCCAGCTTTCATAGACTTCATTAAATATCGCTATTGATTTTTCCTGGCTAGTGTAATCTTAAGCAATTTCGACGGCTGTAAAGAAAATTGATCGGAGCCGATTGAAGTTTCAAAGATTAGCTTCGGTCTTACCCACCCTCTACGAGCTCCAGTAATTTCATATTCCAGTTGTATGGAATAGCACGCGAGTATCCATTAAATATTTCTTACCTTTCTTAAAATTTGAATTTCTAGCTCAAGTCGTGCAAATATTGACATAGCAATTTTCCCCTTTTAACACTCCCACATAATTAACGCTTAGTCTTTTATGTTGTTTTCTAATTTCCCATATGTTTTCTATTATGCATATGAAAATTGTGTTACTATGACTACCGATGCAATAAATAGAAATCTTATTCTATAATTAATCTGCCAACGCATTCATTCTGCATTGGCAGCCTTGACTCTTCGTATCTCGTACTTGAGTTTAAGATTGCAATTACCTACCGATGTACACGAGCAGTAAAAGTATAAATGCCGGTATAGTATCTAACAGTACTTAATATATGTATTCGATTCTATTAACGGCCATTGAGGCAATAAAGATTGCGGTAGAGAAAGATATTCTAAAGTTATTGGATGGTTTACAACACAGCAATATTTCGCGTATGTTGCTTTAAAATAACCACAATATGTTAGTTTCATATTTCGCAATTGCCATTATACGTAAAGCTTTTCAGGAAAAACGAGAAATTGAAGTTCAGGTAATTTATTGTACTCGGTAAATTTGTTCTTTTGTCCATGTCTTTTTTAACAAAAAGTCTTATGTTGTATGTTTTTAACACGTTTGCAGTTGCGTTTATTGTTTTCAAAATTAACAATGCTGCAGTTTTAGGCTAGCTTGGATACTATGGTTTCAAGCAATATTAGTTGTCTTTTACGATTCTATCCAGATCAGGGTAGAATAGAACGCAAAAAGAAAGATTGCCCGCAAACGGAATCTCAATCGGCTTGTTGCCTCCTATATCTGAAAGCACTAACTAATTATTCAGAGCAATAAGCTGCTAAGTAAAGTAACTGGTGCAGAATTTTTTCTTCTTATGAATGAAATTTCTCTACGCTACTCTATTCTGCTCTGGATAAAGACGCAACAAAACGACGAAATTAGCTACTTACGGACAAGACAGACCTATAAAGAAATAGTTCTTCAGAACATGTTTTTTGAACTTGGGGACTTTTGTATGAAAATTCCGTTTTCATTTATAACTTATAAAATTTCAGTTGAAAATAGATATGTTAACATTATTCTTGTTCTATCTTGTGAAACACCAAATCTTATTTCTCTGATCAAATGTTGTGTTATTATGTTCATCCCTTTGATCGATCTGATTTTTTTTCTCGAAGCTCCTCAACATAGTATTCTTTCCGGGGATAGGTTGTTAGGCTATCGCCCTACTCTAGTGAGGTGGTATGAATGGATAATTGGGAATGTATATTGTTGAAAAGCAAGAAAAACTGGGTAGAAGGAAAAGCGAAGGATCTTATCATGAGTTGGATTACTTCCTAAATATTTCCATTTCATAGAACGAGACTTTTTTGAGTTCAATCAGAGTCTGGGCCCAATTAAATCGTTTTTCCTTTGCTTGAAATTCAGGTTCTCCGCGGTAATCTTTAAATTTAATCTCGAGAATAAGAATTTGTTAGAGATATCTAAAATTACGCATAATACAGATAAACTATTTAAAATTCACTTTCTCTTGTTCGACAAAAATTGAATTAAACAGGGCTACATCTCATCATTTGTGAACTGCTTTTCAACAATACAAAGATTTGCCTTCTACTTTGTATTATAAATTAGTAACGTGGTTCTTACTTTCTGGAATAGAAAAAAGTAAAAAATTCGCACGAAAAAAGAAAGTATGATAATAATAATATATGTACAGAAAAAAAACTATTCTTCTTTTACTAGAGTTAACTAGATAATTAATAAGTGGCCATTATATGCTGTTGAAGTTTTTTTTTGTTGTAAGCAATAACGTTATTGAATCGCGTATATCTCAATCCGGTCTTTCGCCAACTATTCTGTAAACAGCGGTGTATTTATCTTTATTTATGTTATTATAGTGAAGAACAAGTCCGCGGCTTATAAAAAAAATATGTTCTGTATAAGCCAGAAACTCTTGACTATGTAGATACAGATTTCATTTTCTAATAACAAATAAAGAGTTAATAACAATTAATCAGAACAAATAAACTAAGAAAGACTTGAATTTGAGAAAGAAATAAGTTCAAAATTGAGATGTTTACCATTTGAATCTAGTTCGAGAGTTAATTATTAGGTTTTTTTTCCAAATTTCAGTTTCACACGACAGAGTGGTAATGATGATGATTTTTTCCATATTTTTAATTTTATCTGAATTCTTTAGAAAATTCAAATATGCGTTTTGATTCATTGCATTCTCTAGATAGTATTTATTTAAGCAGGTGCGCAAAAGTAAAAAAGTATATTAAGTAAATACACTTAGAAGCGCTATAAGTTTATTTTTTTTTCTAATTTTGAGCAAACAAATGTTTTAGAGCGTTTTTATAGAGTATTTAATAGCGAACAACTTGAGCTATTTACTCGTATTTCTTCTATTTTCTCTTTCTAAGATAGGAAAATCAAGAATAAGTCATTACAAATTTGTGACAAAAAGTGTTATAGTATTGTTTTGATAAATAGATGTATAACATGAGTTTTTCAATTTTTGTATTTTAATAATAATTGTATTATATTACAATTTTATCTGAAAACTTTTTCGAAAATCAATGGCAATAGGTAAGTTATGAGTTATATTCAAAATATATCTTCATACCGATTGACTACTTTCAGGAAAAAAAGATAACAATGTGTTAACCTTAATAGAGCTCGAGAGTGCATTGAAACAGAAACACTTTGCTTTTTCTATGGACTGATAAATTTTGCAAATTAGATCCTACTATTTTGGAGATCATGACTTTTTCATGAATCGAGCGTTGGCAATTAATCTTAACATGAGCTACAATACAAATAACAATAGATGTTAATAATAAAATGAAAAAAAAAAAAACCTAAAACGATTTAATTAAATTGCTTAGCTGTTTGTCAACATTGTTGTTTTAAAATTATAAAATACCTATTGTGCTGAGAAAAAAATATATTTTTATGAAAACGAAACTATTAACACTTTTTGTCACATATTTTCACTACTTTCGCTTGACTTAAGGGAGAATATAGCAAACGCGACGCGCGCGCTAAAAACGGTGCGACGCGATTATAGCTAACTATAATAGAATGCATGCTAGTGAGTATAACCAGTTACAGTGATATCGCATCGCTCTAATTTAGTCGTTTTGGTAGAATATTTTCTAATTTCGTCGCGCGTGTTATGCGATTTTGATACTTGTGACGGTTTAATTTCGAATTTTTTTACAATAAAAAACAGAAAATGAATGCCTATACAATAAAAAGTACAGGCAGTTCGTTTGCAGGCTACGAACAAAATATTTTAGCGTTTCATAATATCATTTGGCAGTTGCGGGAAGCAAATCAACGCACTCACTATATTTGGGGTCGCGATATGATTATCGAAAATTCCTGAAATTAATTTTTAGGCTATTACTTAAAAAGCACGTGGAATTAAATTCAAATCGATATCTTATCAAAAAGTCGTGAAATAAATTTTAGGCAATTATCTAAAAAGCCTAAAAGATATGTCATAATTCGTGAAAACGTATGCAGCCTTCACGGGTTAAAAATCGACTGAAAAAAATTTCTATCCCTTTCTGATGAGCATAAAGTAAATTTCACATTTCTTGCGAAATTTGTCGCGATATATCGTAATCCTAAGTTTTTCATCCCTCTCCTAAAATTATTTATTTCTAGTTTATTCCACTAGACAATCTTCAATAAACCTCTAAGTTTCATTGTTTTTCTCCCTTCCTCCCCTCACACCCGCTCACTAACTAAAACATGTCCACTTAAAACGCTCTAACCCAATTTAACTATGCTAATTTTTTTTAACTTAACAGCTTAAAGGGTTAGTGATTCACAAGCCTTGAAACGTGTTTTCATAGGTCGTATACGACGGACAGTAATACTGATTTTTTTTTGCTTTTTTGGGGGGTTTCGGTAGCCATGAGAAGTGAAAATTCAAAATTTGAGAGTTGCCCTTTTTTTAAGCAGTTTTAAGAATTCTCCAATTCTATAATATAAACTCAAAAACTGAAAATTTAAATACTCGATAAGATCATAGCAGAATAGTAACGCAATAGTTAAAACTTAAGCGGCTAAATTCTCGAAAAAATCACAAGAAAAGTGTGCGAAAAAAACATATCACTTATAATAGCCTACAGCTAACATTGCTGTGTATTATGAATTCATGTACGAAAAGAGGTTAGAATAGTAAAAACAAATGTTTTTCAATAGTTTGAAATCATATCCGAATTTTATGATTTCTGGATTCTCGACAATATTCCAAAAGTAAAAATTCAGAAAAAAATCGGAATTTCTTAATTATATCTTTTTGGATTTTTGAATTCCTAGTTTTTATCTTTTTGGATTTATAAATTTCTTGATTTTTCTTTCTGGATTTTATATTTTTACTTTATTATTTTAATAATAAAGTATTTTTGATTGTTTTAATGGATACTATTCACTTTTAATTGTGTCTTTCGGAGGTACCCTTTGTCTGACCCCGTCTGTCCTATTTTCTCATATATAATACAACAGAGCACCGAATTAGTCTTAAAAATTGTCCTCGCCTCGAATAAAAAAATTTATTAATTGATTAATATTTAAATTGGTTCAAATTATTTGTCTATTGTTTCTTTAAAATAATCTCTGTAAATTGGTGGCAAAATTTTCCAAAATTTGTCTGAAAAATATGCTAATCAGCACATGAATCACGGTTCAGATTCTTTGCGGTAGTCTTCTTACTTTCTGCTGATCACTTTACCATCGGCTTTTAGAATAATAAAACTATAGGACAACAATGAGCATAACAATAAATCGTTGTGAACTGTTCTGCTACTTATGTTGCCCTTTTGGGCTGTCTTAGAAAATAAGACACTCCAAAGCTACGAATACTTGACATGCTACTTATTCTCATCCAAAACACATTTTTGTTTCAAATAAGCAACTTGTAGGCAAGAATGTCAAATTTGAATCACTTTAAAAACTCATATTTCTAGCTTTCAAGTTTGCATAGTTTTCTAATATATTTGTACAATAATTGTGGCCATTGGCTTAAACCATTTTTTTTCTGTAAAATTTGCATAGGATTTGGTAAAATTCAAAATGATACTGGCTAATTTCCATAAGTGCCTCATAGACCGTTGCAAATTTCGATTGCAATGCTTTCCAACTTACCACAGAAATTGTTTTTTTTTTCATTTTTATACAATCGTATTCTTACCTGAAAGTAGAAAAAAAATTGTTTTATTAAAATAAGATCTTTTTTTTTTTTGGAATTTCGTTAATAAAGATGTTGATTACAATTGGCCGTTAAAAACGATCGAATTAACATATTTAATATATTAAATTGGATTGTAACCTGGTTTTTAGGCTATTGAACAAAATGTTAATATAGGTAATGAGAACGGCATTTTTTCATGGTATAGCTAATTTTAAAATATTTTTGGTCGTTATTTGGCGTCAGAGGAGTTTCTTGTGTGAAACACCAACACGAAAATGCTATAGTACTTTATGATTAAGGTATTATATATGCATTGAAGTTCACCCCATATTTCAACCAATTTCACTAAATTGTAATTCGCGGTAATGAATTTCGGTTCT
The DNA here is from genome assembly GCA_951812415.1 of Beris morrisii. Classification (NCBI taxonomy): domain Eukaryota; kingdom Metazoa; phylum Arthropoda; class Insecta; order Diptera; family Stratiomyidae; genus Beris; species Beris morrisii. Next base: position 32,117,558 of record OX638310.1, read on the forward strand.
ATATCTCACATATAGAGAAATCGACAGCAATACCAGGGTATTTCGGATAGTTGGCACCCTCTAATGAATCAATGCAACATGATGACGAAACAGTTCCTTGGGACCTAGTCCAACACTGTTTTAAACTGGCTTCTCCAGTGAAGGTTTTTTAACTGTCATGTCTTCAATGGCAGTTACCAGAGCAGCGATCGATCTCAATAGGGATTTTCGTGTTGGGGTTTCACACATGAAACTCCTGTCGCCAAAAAACAACCAACAAATTCTTAATACGTAGGTTTCTACTTAAGTTTTGAGATATGGCAACACTGATGTGAATACGTCAAATCTGACATTGTCGTCGTAAGGTTTGACATTTTTAGTGGTGAACGTACTCAGAACGTGTTGTCATACGAGTGCTATTAGTGTTGTTTACAGATACTTGAAATATTCATCTTGGTTGAAAAATGGAATTAAATCGTGAACATTTTCGTGCGATGATTTTCTATGACTTTCGACGGGGATTAAACCAACAGCAGTGTGCCGATCAAATCGCTTCGACTTTTGGTAATGAAGCACCATCTCGAGCCACCGTGTTTCGCTGGTTTTCTGAATTCGATCGTGGTCGCACTTCGCTACAGGACGAATTTCGTCCAAAATCGGCGTTTGTGCCAGAAAACATCGATGCTGTGCGTGAACTGATATTGCAAGATCGTCATGTGACATACCGTGAGATTGAGGCATTCCTGGGTACTAGTTCCACTCGCATACATTCAATATTGCATGAACATTTGGCTGTCAAAAAAATTTGTTCGCGTTGGATACCGCATAATTTGACAATTGCTCAAAAAATGTCGATTGGTGCAAAGAAATGTTGAAAAAATTCAAAAGTTTGTTGATCTTTATGAAGAATATTTTGAAAAACAATAAATCCATTTTTGATTATAAATTTTTGTTTTTATTTGTCTATCTCAAAACTTAAGTAGCAACTTACGTAAGAATTTATTTTTTATATATGTTAGATTCTGAATATGATCTGTTCGTAGCTCTAGCGAATAGACTGTTCATTTCCTGTTTGAGGTACATATATTTAAATTTGTAATATCTAGTCTTAATTTGGATTTTATTACTGGTAGGTATAAAAGAAGTCTGATCTGTATATTGTTGAATATTTAAAATAAGGTAAAATGTACGAGTAAATTCTTTGAAACTAGTGATAAAAATATATCTTAATTTTTTTGGTAAAATTCTGTAAAAGTAATAAATGGTTCGATCATGCCTCCTCATCTTATAATGCAATGCTTTGTATTTTTTGTACATTTAGATGATCAATTTTGGGTGCTTCTTTATTTATGAAATTTCCGTTTTACCATTCGTATTAGATATAATTCATATTATTTCTAAAGTAGTTCAAGTATATCGGTCATTAGATTAATTTCTTTTTTCCCGATAAAAATAAAACAGATTATTTGTTCAATTTCTTTATTTTTAATTTATTGTTACGATACAACATAAATGATCGAAGTCAGTTCTTTGTTCCATATACGGCTATGGTTGTTCTAAAAATTAATAATAAAAAAACATTGAAATGTTTTCCGGCATCTAAAATGTTTCGCTACATAACATAACTGAAATTTTGAACACATTAACATGTGTAACTGTCAATAAAACCGTGGTTTTCGCTTATCAAAATATTCATCGAAGAAATTCTTGACAATAGCTTAACTTACTTAGAGAGATTAAATTCTTCTCTAGTATTCCATTTCCTAACTACAGTTAGGGATTTTTATTTAATACCAAAAATTATAATTGGATTTATTAAAAATGCTAATTCCTTTTCTATTTTCAGGTAAGCCTAAATATTTGGTTTTTTTTATTGAAATGCATTTAATTCGAATATATCACGTTTCCAGGTGAGTTTCATATTCAAATTGTACATAATAAGAGATTTATGCAATTATTCCAAACAGCTGTGAATTTGATAAATGTTTGTTCATATTGGGAATTAAGTTATTAAAACAACCGGTTTCTTTTGATATCGATCTCTCAGACGATGTTCATTTTGTGTTAAACTACAATCGCTTGCTTATCTAATGCATTATTAGCATCTAGCAATATCGATGATATTGGTTTCTGTCTTAACCATTAGGAAGAAAAATATTGAAAACATTAGCAGTACAAATTTACTCCAATACAGACCATTAATAATCCCATGAAACAGTTATTGTGCCGATTTATTGTGCAGTTAAGACGAGTATGAAAACTATAGTCTAGTGTTTTGAGTTAAAATAAAATCGTATGTAAAAGCTTCGTACCTTTATAGCATTGGTATTCTGTGAAATGACCCACTTGGAAAGTTGTTTAGACTAAATTCCTTACTAGAATTGCGGGGTGTTGCTTGAGTACAAATAATTCAAGGGATAAGTTTTTGATAAGTTTAACGACAAAAATTACCTTGACGGTACCTTGACTTACAAAAAAACTGATTGTTGTTAATCAACAAGCTATATCTTATTTTTTTTTAAAGCATAAAATTAGCTTTAATTTGGTGTAAAAATAGACTATCGGTGCTGTACGTGTACCATAATACGATGACTCCGATTTCTGGCAAAAAATCAGGAACTAGCGTCATTTTTCAATGACTACCTCGGCAACTATTCATTATAAAAGATTATTTTCAGAAAATATACTTGGAATTCCTTTTAATGTTTATTAGTTCTATTTCAAGAATATTATTAGCCGCATTAGATCCGATTAATAACTACAATGAAGGAAATTTAATTACCTTACAATTTGATCTAAATCATTCTTTGTGTAGGACTATCCGTTTTTTGTATGTACATTTGCTAGCAAAAAATAATCTAGTATCGTAAAATCTGACAAGATTATCTATCAATTTCATTACACACGAACATTGCTGTGTGTTAAGAAATAAATAAAAATGAAAAAATTATAGGCACTACAATGTTAATCATATTTAGTATAAGTGTAAGATACTTACAAAAAAAAAAAAAAAAAAAAAAATAATAAAATAAAAATTCGATCTTAAGAACTAAGTTGTACGAAGTTGATCAAAATTATAGGAAGTTTTGTGCTGTACAAGTTTGAACTAATCTATTTTTTTTCTCTAATGTGCGGTCAAAATCAGATTTTCGAAAAAAATGGTTTTGCGTGATTTTTTAGATGAATGTTTTAGGTCGCAGATTAATATCAGTTTTACAAACAAAGGTTAACCATTCATTAACACTTTTGTCGAAAAGGAACCTTCTGCGGTTTTTCTTAAATAGCTCGAGAACTGAACGAGGTAGGTCCATAAAATTAAGCTAAAAAATTATATAAAAAAAAATCTGTAGTAACAATTATCGTCAAAGCAATCCTCTAGTTTCTACGAGCCGTCAGAAGTTTAGTTTTAAATTTCTGAAAAACCTTGTTTTAACATAATTTTTTTATGCCATTTAAAATGAAGCTGAAAATGAAAACAGATTTCATTAGATTACATTTTTCCTAAATCTTCTTTTCTGTCGTTGGTTTCTATTTGAAAAAAATGAATTGACCTTTCGAGTTAATTTTGGGTTTTGGCTCTTTTGAAGTCTTAGAAACCATGTGAGATACATAAATTAATTTTTAGGCATCCCTGAAATTTGCGAGCGACAAAAAGGGCCTTTTGATTTTTTTTCGTAGAACGAACAATGATTATATTTTTTAGGTTGTCTGTAAAAAATACAATAAATATGTGCTAGATTTTTTCAATGAAATTGAATTATTGTTGCTAAAAGTCTGAATAACTTTATTAATTTTTAATAATAATGAATATACAGTACTACCTGTTCAGTCGGACTATGTTGGGAACAGAACAAATTTACTGGTCAAACCATGTTCAAGGATCTTTTAATTGGACCGTTCCAATTATAAATTATTCTCTAGGTTTGGTTCAATTAAAAAAAAATTGCGAATGGTCCGATTACAGAGTGTCTGGTTTAGCAGGTTTCTTTGAATAATTGCGATCAACTTAAAATTCCTAACTAAAAATTAGTACATGAAATTTCAAGTTTTAGAAAAAAAAACCATCAAACAAAATTTATTTCTTGTCCGTGTGCAAATTAATTTTGATGTTGGAACTTGGTCTATAAGGGGTGATAGGGAAAATATTTAGACATCAATTTTTGCTGGGAAGTTGAAAAATTTTTGAATATTGTGTTATAATTGTGAAATTTTTTAAGGGATAGCAGGAAACGTAGGTACGTATGCTTTTTTTTTTTATCCCAGTAACGGTTTACACTAGAAAATTGAAACTTGAGACATATATCACAATGGGTTTCGGTACCATGAAGAAAAACAAAGTAGGTGTGTGTATCGTGAATTATACATACGTATCTATTTTTTCCAAATAAAAAATCAATCCATAAGTAAATAAATTATAAACGAAACATGACAAATGGAATGAGTACGAACATGAACAATTTTCTTTGAATAAATCAATAAAAAACTGAGAGGTAATTCACTAAAGTTCATAATGAAGATTGGGGCATCTTACTATGGCTTTTGACTTAGCGTTAGTAAAAGATTGAATTTTATTGTCCGTATTAAGGTTTTTCGATGGATATAGTGCTAAAACTTCCCAAAAAAAAACATTTAAATTATTTTAGTACGACTCCTCAAAGGTGAAGAAAAATTTGTGCGAAATTCCTTGCTTTTCTATTTTATCCTCTTTCGAAAACAGATTCTTAAAATTTAATAGTCATTTATTCCGCAATAAAAGAAAATTAAGAACAGAGTTATTAGAAATAAATAAAACTTACACTCTGTCGCAATTTTGCAGTTCTCATTTATTGCAAAGTAATAATTTCGAAATTTTACGACTTTTTAGCACCTTTCAGCTTAATTATGTTCGTTTATCGTCAACAGCTGATTTTTTTTGGGGTTTGTTTTCTAATTAAGCCCATTAAAAACATTTTACTCGAAATTTGTCCAGAAGTTTTACTTCAATGTTCCGAAGTGGCCACCAGGATATTAAAAGTACAGTTGCGAATTGTTTTTTTTTTCGTATGTGAATAAGATTAAAACAGTATAGATACATCATCTTCACTGCCTTCCAGATTAGTTATGTGTGCTTGCTTCATTGAACCTAAACATCTTTATTGAAAATTTCCGTTTTTTCTTCTTATTTTTTTCTTTCTTAAGTCGAAGTAATCAGCTGAAGGCATTAGAGCCATAACTCATTTCTTACTTGCTATCAGTGAGAACTTACAGAAAGAACGCATTAAATACGGGCTTAATCGGCAAAGGAATTTAATATACGAATTACAGCTAGATGGTGTTTACCTACTTTCCTCAAAGCAGTCGTAAATGTTTGCCCTCGAAATGTTTGCAATGAACCTTAAACATTTTTTGATTGTTAATATTTTTAATAGGTGGGCATTCACTGCATATTTGTGAATTTTTGCTCGTGCAGTAGATTTCACGATTTTTTAGAGAAGATAGATCTCTTTCGACATAATGGACACAATGCTTTATAAGAACTTTTTATAGGGTGTTTTTTTTTTGCATTCGAATATACAGCATTAGCACAAAGTAGGTAGCTATCTAGCAAATAATGAGTAGCGATCAGTAGCCTACTATTTAGACATTGAAGTATACTGCTGTCAATCAGATGCCAATAAGTTATTAGCGCCTCAATAGTGCTGCGATCTTTTGGAAACATTATCGTACGTATTGATTTGAATAAATAATAATTGTAGCCATAGTAGGTCCACGCCATGTTTCTTTTGAGTACAATTAATTTTTTGAAATTACTTTCCACACGTAAGTATGTACCAGTACCAGTAATACATTACAAAGAATACTCATCAAAAGTGCGAAGCAATCAATAATAAATTTATATCTATATCATTAGCAAATAAATTATAGTTTTTAAACCCGTTCATTTAAAATGTCTCAAACGTCTTCGGTCTCAATATTTTTAGCTTTTCATAAAATGAATAGGGAATTTAAAGAAATCTGGATAAAAAGTATAGTCCGCTGGCGCAAAATGCTTCTTGGATAATGACGGGTGAAATAGATAGTGATTCTATAAAAAATATTTAGTGCTAAATACGTTCCGATTGAAAAGGCCAAACAGGTTCGTTGCATTTCTACCGATTTCTGTAAGGCACTGCCTTGCTTATAAGGTGGATCAGTACCTCTCTATCCTATCGCACCCAAAAGGTGTAATGTTGGTTGATTTCCAAACTTGAGGGAGTGCCTCAAGGTAGCAGTCTAGGGCCTCTATTCTTTATTTTATTTTTTACTAACGTGAGCACGGTTATTTTCGACTCTAAAACTCTTCTCTATGGTAATGACTGAAAATCTTCCGCGCGATCCAAGGTTCAATCGACAACATCTTACCTCAAAACTATTTGCAATCGTTATTTGTTGTATGTACTTTAGACTATGTTCTCAATATCGGCAAACCGCTACTGTGTCTGTTTCCGGGAAAAGATCTTCAATCTAATTCAATTATGTTTCGGAGGGAAACCTGTTACAGAATTGACAAGGTCTACGGTGTAGGCAACTACTGCTTCAAGAGTATATTATTTGATTTTAACGACAATGTGAACTACATTATCAGCATGGCCAATTCTGTCTGTGGTTTCTTAAGACGATGGTTAAAGATTTTAACGATGCGGACATTACGAATTTTTGTCGTCGTCTTTATATGAACTGTTTCGGAATATGCGTGCTCAGTATTAGAACTATTCTACAGTATTACTAAGAATAGGATCGAGTTGCTGGAGACATGGTTCACCTTTAGTATACTTCCCTGGGCAGATACTTAACGTCTTTCTTCTTATCACAAACGACTTTAACTTATTTCGTAGCAGTTGCATTTCCAAGATGGATCAGTGCATGAACTCCCAGCGTTTAGCCCCGATCAGCATTTTTTTTAACAGTGCTCACAATTTTCGTTGACGTAGATTAACTATTGAATTTCTTAAGGTACAGGAAAAATTCGTCTTCAGAGATCCAACAAAAAATTTAAATGGGCTTTGGTTTTTTTCATACCGATTTGTTTCTGCTACGAAGCAGAAACAAATCGGTATGAATAGTTGAAATTTGATTTGAAGTTTATGAACAATTTGTAATTTTTGCAATCAGTCAAAAACAGACGGTGTATTTATGATACTGAGATTTAAGTTCTTAATTTTTTATAGTTTTATTATACATTACATTTTGTCAGAAATTAATTTACCATATTAAAGCTTTTAATAGATTGTATGTAGTGCTGTCAAATATTTGACGAAATTAAAGTTTTCGGGCAAAGCAAGCCTTGTGTATAGCTAGTACCTATTACACTGTCAAATTGCAGTAATAAGCAATGCGAAATAGCGAATTTGACCGAGCGGATACTGTGAGATTAATTGGAATTCGCTATTTCGCATTGCTTATTACTTGAATTTGACCACTTGGTCAAACGGTGTAATACTAGCTTATGCGACAATTACACTATTTAAGTGCATTTACCAGCGAAAATAGTTAAATATTTGCTATGTGTAACAAAAGCCTGTATGAACTTATGCTTGGGTCTTCAGAAACAATAGTTTTTTCAATGGCGCACATTAAAATTATAAAGAGACATTAAAGTGCCTGATTGTATGGATGGTGGTAAGAAATGTAACACACCACATACGAGTTTTACATTTAATGATGTGATGTGGGAAAACTTTATCCACAATCTACTTATATTATTTGAGAAATTTATGTATGTAGGAAAGACCGGGGTAGGTTGGAACAGACGACTTTGCTAGGAAACTAACGATTTCATCAACGTTTCATCTTTTTCATACAATTATATATTTTAATGAGTGTCTAAAGTATGTCCAAGATTCTTCTTGAAGAGATAAGTGCTCAGTGTGAATTTTTCGTTTTGCCGTATGAAAACTAACTTTTTGACGTACACATAAAATTTGAATTCCAAAAATTTCGTTTTGTTTTTATAATAATTTTCACATATTGTGAACTACTGTTAGTTATAAAATTTATTATATATAAAAATAGTGTAAAATTACAACGTGGAACTTATGTGGGGCAAGTGGAAGTAGTTGTGTGTTGAAGCAATAGATCAAGGTACCACTCACATAATATATATTGGAAGTTGCAAATTTTAATGAATTTTTTCGTAATAATTTTAGAAAACTGGATCTACTATTAAACCAACCTAAGACTGGATTTTGTGTATTAAATTCGCTCTTTCGTCACACTATGAGTGTACAGCTAGTATTACACTGTATGCAGTCAAATATTGCCTATTTTCCCTGGCAAATGCTGTCAGATAGTGTAATCGTCAAATTTTTGTTCGCCACATTATTTTATTTGCTCTACACAAAGTCTATTTTAACCGAAAAATTTGACAGATCTTTTGACTTTATTACACTGTATGCAGTCAAATATTGCCTATTTTCGCTGACAAATGCTGTCAGATAGTGTAATCGTCCAATTTTTGTTCGACACATTATTTTATTTGCTCTACACAAAGTCTATTTTAACCGAAAAATTTGACAGATCTTTTGACTTTATTACACTGTATGCAGTCAAATATTGCCTATTTTCCCTGACAAATGCTGTCAGATAATGTAATCGTCAAATTTTTGTTTGCCACATTATTCTATTTGCTCTACACAAAGTCTATTTTAACAGAAAATACTTTATTATTAAAAAATAATAATGTAAAATTTGACAGAACTTTTCGTCAAATTATTTTAGTCAAATATTTGACACCAGGTAGGCATACAGTGTAATACTAGCTTAACACTACAGAAATAGGAAAATCTTTTTAGTGAAACTTCAATAACTCGAATCATTATTTGCCACAATAGTTTGAATTCTGAAGATGCGATGCAGGCCACTATGTGAGTGACAAAAAATAATAAAGTAAAATTAAATGATTTTAATGCAAAAAAAAGATGAAATACATATATAAAATTATTATTATTTTTAATTCCATAAAAAATTAACTAGATCTAATGCGATATGTATATTTGCAGATTTTTTAAGTTTTTTAATTTTTGATTTGAATTTTTTGATTCAAAATTTTGAGATTGGTGACTTCGCGTCGCTAAATCTGATTTCGAATGTGATAGAATAAAGATTTTATTATATTGTAACCAATTTTAATATATGATATGATTGTAAAATGGTGCGGTTCTAGAAGTCGGTCCTTGGCCTCTAGGATACGAGTATTTCGTTTGCAATTACCTATCTCGCAATTGCACACAGCGACCGGTTGTAAGCCTTATGGGATAAGTAAGTAATCTTATTACAATAGAACAACAATTACTTATTTCATATTTATCGCGTAAATATAGTATATAATGCAAAAAGTGGTATACCTACTATGTAGTAAAAAAAATCTAATTTCCTTTCGATGATATCAATTGCATGGATCATGAAAATTATCTCGGGATGTATTTGATATTTAATCGATTATTACACGTCACGGCATATTATCTCCTGTGTTCTTACTGACTATTTCTTCCTTTTTTTTCGCATACTTTTTAACATTTTCCTATTTATATTTGCCGAAGGCGTTTCGATTTTCCTGGATTGTAACTCTTCTACGTCGATCGACAGAAATTATGGTAGCATTTAACTCTCAACTTGAACATGAAGTGAATTCCAGTGCATTCACTTGCAAATATACAGGCCAACCTAGAAAAGCGCAAGGCATGAAGCAAAAAATGTAATACAATGCAATTATATTGTATACACCTCAAGAAGGTATCGATACATATAGATAGATATATTCGTAGCTAATGTGCATGTTGGATTGGATACAAGAGTGAGAGCATCAGATAAGATTGCTTGCCAGCCCAGGATTAGCTACGAGTATAGTCAAAGAACTATGCAACAAATACTCGGTAGTACGTCGAGAGTCACTACAATCGTACCGAACAACGTCTTACCGAATCGTATCTTTCACTTTAGCATTTGGTTTAGGTGGTAATCGTAGAACGGAGAACTAACAATTTTCTCGTCGAATGCAATTGTACACAAACGGCATTACTTTGCGACCTATAAAATGCGACGACTAAACTAGTGAAAGAAGTAAAAGCTGAGGCCGTTTGGACCATATTGCATTACATGAACTATCTCAGCAAGTGTTTGTCGACTCTCACTGAGGACGTACCCAGATCGTTTCCCCAATTGTTTTTCAAACAGTACTAATTACTCGTGGTTTGTTCTAATTACACTCGAATGTATCTAATTTAGATCAAATTCAAGAATCGAGAAAATTAGGAAATCTGAATGAATGGCATATTTTGCCACATCATCGCTTAAACAAATGGTTGAGCGATAGACTAACAATCGATCCCCGGAAAAACAACTATGTTGAAATGCCTCGTAGGAAGAACTGAGATCAAACGAATGGGCGTAATGTCTCAAATTCGATTCGAGACATATCAATGAAAAGGTCAAAGCCTGATTTAGGCTGTCGCGCCATTGAAGAAAAATAATTATGTTTATATGTAACATATTAAGGTCGATTAAAATCATACGTTCAACTCAAACTGAAGACTCTTCTTGGTAATTGAGTTCTATGCAACCGCAATTTCAACGACATCTTGAAGATCCCATGTAAATGATGCTACGAAGCCTTACGAAACCACCAGAATGAACTATAAAAACAATTACAATCGGAGTAATTGAGTTTTTTTTTGTAATTTGTGTCAGTTTTTCATGCCATATTTTCCGGTTTATGGATTCTCTGTTGCCCTATTCGTACTAGTTACTGACTATACCAATATGCATAAAAAAATGTAAGGCATGGGTGAATCTTATTTAGATATACATTTTTCTATACTGGAATTGAGTAATTAATATATTTTTTTAATTATGAAAGACAGAAGACATAACTTTCAGTATTAGTCGGAAGAAACGGTTAATTTTACTTTATTATTATTTTTTAAAAATAAAATATTGTGGCTTGGCTGAAATTTCAAAAAATTAGCATTCCAAAAATTTTTCATTTTCGCGTTTAGGACTAGTAGACTTCAAAAAGCAAAAAATAGAATGTCCGGCAAAATAATTCAAGAATCCTAAAATTTTTTATAGTGGGTGCTTCCCTATTGGGGATGAAAAAAAATGATACTCGGGGCTATTTAAAAAGTAAATTTCTTAGGATGTCTGCCTCGAAACAACCAGTGGTCAAGATTTAGCACAAACCCTTCAATTTGTTCATAGTATAAATACATAACAATTGTTTTGTAGACTTTCACATTAATGCTTATCGCGTTCTGGAACCATTTTATGCCACGCCTATACATGTTTTTTTTGTCCTATTTTAAATCTAATTTGTAATTTGAAAAGACATTTAACTTGGACTTAATCTCTGAATCTCTAAGAAATATTTTTATCAAAGTGAATTGTATCTAGATGTATTTCTACTATTAGACTGAATTAGATTGTTAACTAAAAAAAACTGACACCAGATGAACATCTAGTAATTAAAATACATTTCTTCACGTCAAAAATAGCAAACAATCAAAACCGAGCTTGAAGAATTGCGAGTAACGCTTAAATCTATTAGGCTTTCATATCGGAACCTATACTAAAAACGCCTTTTACTATTGTTGGCAAAAAGTAGGTGGACTAATGTTATGAACACTCTCTAATTGCTTATTATAGTTATTGGCGGAAATATCAAAACATTAATCGTTTTTATTCGATGTTTGTATTAAAAGCATTATGTGGGGTTTTTTTTTGTATATAATTAGAAACAATAATTTTACAGCATCTTTTACTATCGTTTTCTATCCTGCAGCATGGAACTAAAAACTTCATAGTTCTTCTAGTAAAACTGGTCAAGTCCGCGAGTTTACTGTTAAGCACTAAGTTTTTTGCGAGGAGTTGCTAAGATTTTCTATTTTTTTTTAAATTAATTATTTAATGCGGTCTGGTGTGCGTTCTTAATTTTTTTGTTACTTTTTCAATTGCGAATCTTCTGATATTTTTATTCAAATTTGTTTTTATATTTTTTTTATAATTGGTCTTTATAACGTATTTGAGACTTGAATGCTATGCTTGTTTATTATAAATAATTCACTTGATAATTTATGTCTTGGTCGTAATTTGCAATTAGAGAAGGCTGTACAGAGTTTGATTGAAATTTATATACTTATTGGTACGTGTAGCTAGTTATCACTACGGTATTTTATATATTCGTTAAAGTTAAAGCGTAACTCATGTCGAACTCAAATATAAATTATTCGAATTCTTTAGTGAGCCCATCAATTAGGTACCTTTATCGGTCGTACTCTTTTCTTCGGGTTAAAAATCTATTGGTGAATTCTACAGTCTTATTTTCATAAAAATGAAAATTCCAAAATACTGAGGATGTATACGAATTGTTTGCTTCCTCTACGTGTTGTTATACCAGTTTACTAAATTAGGCATAGAAGATTCCTGTTCATATTGGTTGGTGTCTTAGCTTGACTTGTTTCAAACAGCTGCCGAAGTCAGAAAGCAAATCTGATTATCCTTTTGGAGCTTAGGACATTTTTTTTTCAATGGCGTAAAATAAATTTATTTTAAATATTGGAGTTACAAGCTTTTGGCGATGAAATTTCTACAAAATTTTTTGAATAAATAAAATAAATTAATCTCTTCATTAAATTAAAATATTGTTTCGTACTAAGCTGCCGAGACGTCTATAAAAATTAAAACATGAATTACACTTACGACTTAATAAGCTCATTTCTCATGAATGTAGTTTCATTCGGCACGTGTGAAAACGCACTAAGAAAATTAATAATTGAACAATTTCTTTGCCACTGAGTTGCATTCAATTTACATAGAAATCGCGATAAGTTCGTGTGATATAAAACGGAAAGGAAATAGGAATTCTCCTCATAAGACATATTCCACTGAATTAATATTGCAAATATGTCCTTGTCCCTGACGAGATTAATTTTCGATAATTTCTTAACAGGCTACGTATTTAACATATAAAATATTATCAGATTACAGAACGTGTCTGAAGTGCTCTAATTTTGTGTATCCAGTGTAAAACATGTTTGTGATTGTTAGGCAATCTGCACCACTTTGTGGATATATTACCGCAACAATTTAACCACGATATAACATCTTTGTGCGATCATGCAACAAATGGATAAAATTTAAATTATTTCTGATCATTCAACCGTTGAAGATTTCTTTGACTAGTTCTTGTACTGTTCTAGATATTAAAGATACAATGCAACATTCTATTAGTAATTTATTCCACATTATTTACGACGAGAAGATTGAATATGTATACTTTAAAATTGGTTGTATCTCAAACTTAATCAAAAAACATAAAGTAAATTTTTGCGTTGCTTCAAACGAAAAATGCACCCTTAAAAACCATTAATAAAAAATCTGCCAACAGTATGTGCGCAACTGTATTATTTTATTGGTAGGAGTCCGAAACGTGTTTAATGCTGAGATGCGGTGTAGGTTACTATGCGATTGATAACCTAAAAGATAACTTTCCAAATTGCCTCCTGGTTATTCCTTAGGTTGTCAGTCGCACAGTTTCCTACACCGCATCTTAGCATTAAACACGTTTCGGACACCTATCAATAAAATAATAAAGTTCGTTTTCGTTATTTATTTATGTATTTGTTTTTTCAATAGATGATTCAATAGAAGTGAAAGTGGAACTCGTCAAAACTTGTACAATTTCTTACTCCCCAGGGGGTTCAATATCAAAAAAAAAACTTAAATCGTTTTATTCCCCAACTATATTCAAAGCATTTAGAAGTGAAAGTGAATTCTATATCTCATTAGATCTAAGCAATATATCGAAATACGTGAAAAAGTACATAACTGCCCCTTTGGGGCTAGATATCGAAAAATTTGGAAAAATGTTTCTAGGCGCTTATATTTAGAGCCCGCAGAAGTAAAATTGATTTGATAGTTCGAGAAGTCTAAAAGATTTAACGAAATTCGTGAAAATGTGGGAAAAAACCCTTTTTACGGACATTTTTTTTACTCCATCTTTGTACACAAATATAAATCAAAATTTTTAGTTTTAATTACTATAGTAGCACATCTAAATATACTTACTAAGTTTCAACTTTCTAGCATAAGCCGTTTCTGAGATATAAGAAACCACCCCTCAACCCCGTACCTTGCAACCCCTATCAACAATTTTTTTTTCTAGGGTGTCTCTATAGTAGTTTTATATAGTCGTAAATTTGTAGTTTCTTATTCATTACGGTTTTCGATAAATAAAAATCGAAACGTTTTCATTTCTACCCCCTTTCACCATAATCCCCAACACCCACACCCCCAAAATTGTTGAAAAATTGCTACCCCCCACTTTCGTGCTCCACCTCAACCCTCAAAAAGTTTAGATGCAGTAGACTCCACTTGTGATCCCATATACAGAAACGAAATTTTATTTTCCTGGTGCAATTGGTTCGGAAGATATTGTAATCCAAAGTTTTTCACCCGCTCCCCCCTCATACACTCACCCGCTCAAAAGATACCAGTCGTAGGGGTTCACCCAATCTACTCACCATAAACATTTTAATTTAATATCCCAAGGGGTTTGGGAGCTACGCGCCTTCAAACGATTTTGCGTACGGCGGAAAGACGGACATTTTTTGTTTGCTTTTTTGGTGTTTACTAGTCCTAAAACGTGAAAATACAAAATTTCAGGGTAGCAAATTTTTTTGAAATTTCAGGTTGATCACAATACTTTATTATTAAAAAATAATAAAGCAAAATGGCGAAAACCGAAAATTTGGCTCATTCTATTCCCTAAGAGAAATGTAAATCCATCCGAAACTTTGAAAAATGAAATTTTGTTGAATTTCATTATGGAATTTCTAAATTAATGTCAAATTAATGTAGAAAGGCTTTGCGACGGAGAACATAATAAAAATTATTTTCCAGGGCAAAGAAAATAAAATGGTTTATTATTTTTAAGAATAATAAAGTGAAAATGTTCCTCTCCTGAATTTAACTAACGGTTCGTGTATACCACGAGCTGAACTGCTGATATTTGATAAAATTTACTTAATACTTGATGAGATTTATTATTTCTTTTAAAAAATTTGTATAAATTTAATTATTTTAATTATCGAAAAATATAGGTACTTGGAAATTTTTTTTCTGTTGATTTGTATGAAATATTAATATGGTTCTTCTTTTAATGAATTATTAAAGAATAACTTAAGCTACTCTCTACACGTTTTTGATTTTCTGAATTTTTTAAGTATAACAATTCTTAAAATTGGGAGATTCGTTAAAATTATTTTTGCTAAAGAATAGGACGGATCAGAAGATCGTTTTTGATAGAGGCTAATTTGATAAAGGCCAATTTGATAGATGCCAATTTGATAGAGGCCAATTTGATAGAGCTCAATTGTGGAAAAAAAATGAACTTTTTTATGTGATGGATTGTGTTAAGCTTGTATTAGACCTTTAATTTTTCGTATTTTTCGTCGGTTTTATTTTTCTAATTTTTTTTTTCATTATGTTATTACGCCTAAATTGTAGAATGCAAAACCATCTAAAATAAATGCGAATATTTCATATAACGAAATAAATTGCATGGCCATTTTTAATTTTGAATAGTTGGTTCATATCTCGCAACGTTTTAGAATATTTCGTAATTTGAACTAAAAATATAAACCTGGATTGAGTTTAAAATCTATTTAATTTCGTTGTACTTTTACAATGAAGCTGGGCCCTACAACTCCCCCTAAAATATTGATGAATTTATGAAATTTGATAGATCCGTAAGATCTTGCGAATTTCGACGGTAGATTTTGTCGACGGCAGCATGAGAATCTGTGGTTGTTCCTTTCAAGTAATCAAAATCTGGTGAATTAGAGCAATTTTTACGAACGAAACAGAATGCTGACATATGAAAAAAATGGAACAGTGCCATATGCCATAGCCTATGCCTGCCCTATATCCTTTTTAAGGCATTGATATTGCTCCTAATTTAGTTTCTTACTTTATTTTTCTACATAAAAATCAGGCATTGTGATAAATATAAAAATTTAAAAAAAATTTACTGCCCTAAAATTTTAAATTTTTGCGGGACTAGCACCCAAACCCAAAAATATAATATAAATAAATACTTTATTATTAAAATAATAAAGTAAAATTTATTGTTCATCTGTTTGCCGTATATAGTACGCAAAGGTTTTGTAAGGTCTTTTGAAATGTTTCGAAAAACCGTGACAGTAGGTAGATGGCTATTGAGGAAACCTTTTAAAGGTAGAAATGTCATGAAAATTTGATACGGGTAGTAGGCTACAAGGATGTGTTGTTTTCTAATTTCGGAACAGGAAAACGGGCTACGAAAATATTTCTTTCACAAATTTCGCAATATCTCGTGTTTTTGATGGAGTATTGAATTTTGAATTTTTTTTTCTACGTGCTTTTTATACAATCGCCTAAAAGTTAATTTCATGATTCTGATCCTCTAGGATGATACAAACGGGGACTCTTTTTTCACTAATTCCACCATATTTTTTAACTATGATCAGATAGCAAATTTGTTTTTACTTCCACGAGTTATTTACGACTACGGTGGTAAAAAGGGGTTGTATATTTTCACGAATTTCGCCATATCTCTTAGGGCTAAGCTTTTTTTCGTGATATTTCGATATTGAACGTGTAAAAAATTCTGCTAAACACCGACTTTAACCACATCTTAATCTTTGACCGAAACATATTAAAGTTTGAGATTTTTAAAGTTTTCAGATGGATAGACCGCGTATTGTTTGTAAACGAACAGCCTAGTTGAAAGCCCAGAAAAACTAGGGAAGTCTAGGTTTCAAACGTATGAACTTTGTTGAGAAGCAAAATTTTTGTTCTATATTCCAGCAAGGGATGGGTTAACAATATTTAAACTAAATTTATATTATCTAGTTACTCTAGAGATTTTAACAAATAACATTGAGCTAATTTCGGCAATTCAATATTCCTACAAATTGTTTAACCTTATTGCGCCCAGTTGCAGTTATCCACTTTTAAAATTATATTGAATTACGGCAATCATATAAAATGTTCCATATCTCATGAGTAGATATGACATAACAAATTTAATTCCCATCGCCTATCAATAAAACTGCTGAATGAAACTGCAAAATGAAAACATATTGCGCTCAAAAATTTAACACTCATCTGAAATAAGTGTTGTATTAAGGTGAGATTTACAACTGTAAAATTGCCAGTAATTCGCAGGTTGTTAAATAATTTTTTCGTTTCTTTTCGAACAATTAGAAAAAATAGAGGAAATATCTTCGGATATGGGTATATAATTAATTGCAAGGCATTTACTAAATCTGGCTTAAAAATAACCATTTAGAAAGAGAAGAAAAATTCTTTTGTTCTTATTTTTCTCGGCCAATTGCTTCACAAAGTGTGTACGGCATTTCTAAACTAAATACAAGTGATCCCCATCGTACGGGTGCTGTACTCTGCACTCTACCCTACTTAAAAAATTTGAACATTTGTTATTTTTACCTTTATATTTTAAAGATGTGCTTAGAAATAATAGAGAAAAGATCAAAATTTAATTTGACTTAGGGAGCAATTTAACAAAGTGTGTAAAAATAATAATAAAGAGTTGGTACTCGAAACTATTATCTCGATCTATCTGACCCAATTTCGTCAGTAGTTTATGCATTTTTTTTTAGTTAATCTTTAAAAGTTTTTTAATAGTTTGATAATTAAGAATTTTTATTATTCGTTGGTAAGTCACAGGTTCTTCTTAACCCAATTAATGTTGTTTTTTTATACACTAATAAATTACATTCCACCCAAGGCGGCAATATAAATTTTGGATACCGAAATGATCAAATCACTTTTTACGGGGAAGATTCTATCTTCTATCTAATTTTTTGTAAGATGTACAGATAAGAATCGTTAAATGGGGAGTTCTTTTTTTCTTACATAGATATGAATAGCACAATAGCAATTTATTAGATATGTTGATTTTATCTTAAATTTTTTTTCTTTGCCCCTAAGTAAAGCTTTCTATTCATTGCCCTTTTAAGCTAATCTTGAAATCCAGTGCGAGAAAAAAAAGTCAGTAAGTCAGATCCACTTAACTCAATAATGGTAAAAATTGATCAGATAAAGTATTAGAAAAGTGCCTTGTATATGCAGTTACAAGATAATCGAAATAGTTTTCTTTTGGCTAGAAAATCGGACCAAGGGTATGTAATTCGATCATCTTGTGACGATCGCTTTGATGAGACCGACCGACACAACTATCGAAAAGATCAAGAGGCTGTGTGTTTTTTTTTATCGCTTCCATCTTGATATCAGCCGTAGTAGAGCCTATCCTCATCATGTTGTATTATGTTAGATATGGCTATGGAAATAGTGCACATACTCTTCATACATGACGGTTAAGTATAAGGCCAATTACATGCACTTAACCAGGCACTAGCTGTACTCGGTTTAACGACTGGGGCGAGAAGAAGAGGAAGATGAAGCTGCCCGTTTTATAACGCGCTTCACAGTTGGAAGTCAATTGATGCGAAGAAAGGTGCATAACTGTAGTGTATACGAGAGAGTATACTAAGTCAAACCATAGGAGGATGAAAATGTGCATCATCATTAATTTCATTATCGGACTATAGGCGAACTGCGATCGGTAAACAATGATCTAAACAACATGGTGGTGGAAGGTAGAAGATAATTAAACTCGATCGCGATAGACCATTCCTTAGTAACTCTAGAGGGGCAAACAAAATCATGGTAGGTTGAAAGAGGATCGTGCGCTTCCTTACCTTTTCTTTGGTACTTTCACTGAGCGGTCCTCTGGTGTAGTAATCCTCTCGGGCGTGATTTGCCAAACTGTCGATTATCGACGATGCTGTTCCATTTGAATCGTAGATAAGATCCGATACAATTGATCCGGCACTTGGGCTTAGATCGTTACCGCCCGGTAGGGTTTTTTCTTCGGCCAAATCGTCATGGCCAATGTCTTGATTCTGAAGTTTCGTGTATTGTTTGATTTGATGTGGTTGAATAGTGGTAACTGGCGTACTCCTAGGCCCAGTATTTGTTGTAGCAGTTGATACGCTCGATACAGCTGCTGGCTTCATTGATGATACCCTGTGGTGGTGGCCAGTAGTACGTTTCGTTGTGGCTTTACTGGAAGACGACGGCTTTGGAGTTGTACTTTGACGGACCTTGGATTTGCTAACTACACGATTACTGCCGATACTTGGGCTCAAATTGTTGTTATTTGCTCGTGCTTCGGTTAGATCGGACTTAGTTGTTGGTTTTATTGTTGTTGACGTTGTCGTTGTCGTCGTCGTTGTCGTTGTTGATGATGATAGTGGTGTTGCTTTTGTTGTTGATAATGATGATGCTGTTGCTATTAGAGTTGTTGGAATTATCGGCGTTGTCGTTGTTGCATCCATGGCAGCTGTAATTTCTGCACTATTAGACGGATTATCGGTCTTATTACTGGCCGCCGGATCCAATGCAGCCTTAAGTCGTGCAACACGCTCCACGATCCTTTCGAGCATATCTTTTTGCTGATCGCTTAATTTATTAGTGTCGACCTTAAGCAGTCTGTTGTACGCCTCGATGTTCTGCTTAACAGTCTCAATATCGGCCTTTTCCTTTTTCAACGGTGGCGTTATGTACTTTGTATCGCCGAAGGGCTCCTCGCTCATTCGAGCTCTTCTGCTACTAAAACCGACAAGTTCAATTGCACCGGGAAAATCACGTTCCGATCTTACTATCTCAAATGTCGCTGTTAATACTATTAAGAGCACAAGAGCTAGATTAACCCGAAGGGAATACATTTCAAACAAAAAAAAAAAAGATCACAGACGAAAAACTATATTCTTTATCACTTAAACAAATTTTCACAGAAATCAAGAAAATGTTATCACTGGGTCGTATCAAAAAAAAAAAAACTATCCCGAATTCAGTTCGAAAATCACAATTTAAAATTTCAAATGACCGTTAAATATTCGCACTCATGTCCAAGTTCAATGTTTTTGCGGAAAGGTCGCCTATGATCAAATACACCATTCCTAAAGCACCGCTGCACTACAAATGTTCCATTCAGTGCTTTTACCTTGTCTTATAAAACTTCTTGGCTCGATTTGTGGCGAACTGATGGGAATATCGAAGGCTATTTCTTGGCTGGTGGCTGCGTCCAATGTTCCATAGATCCAGCTATAAGCTGGCTTCACCTCACCTTTATAAAATCTTTCTTTCTCGATGGCTCGGCGGCATTGTGTTGCCTCCACTTTTCCGTCTTAGCGCTTTTTCTTTTCTTTCCGTTTCTGTTGAACTTTGCGCAAAAATTCTTTCTTTCTTCGACAGTTTGATAGAGAAATTTCGTGCCCAGATTTGAGTGAAAGAGGAAGAGGTGAATTAACAATTCGAGCAATCTTAGTGCCTAGTGGTTCTTTGGTGTGATGTACCAATACCGGAGTCTTCCCGGATCGCACGTTACTGTTTCGTCGCATCAAGGCTGATGCTTCTTCGTTTATGTTTTAATGGAAAGTGGAAGCAATCTATTGTAAATTGTATATACCTACACCGTAGATACTCCACTTGAATCACCCAAGCATAAGCATACGTTAGATCTTTCGAAAAAAAACAAATTTAATTCAATAATTTCTGTATTCACTTTTCAGGAAGAGATTCTTCAGTGTTTCCACGCAGTAAATTAAGCAGAAGAATAGATCGAAGATTGATTTCTTCAATTTTCTCACTATGCGCATTCCGAAAATTTGCAGGATTTTCTTGGGTCAGAACAAAGAAATAGCATCGGTGGTATGACCTTCCCGTTACATCGAAGATATAATAATCGAAATGTTTTTTAAGTTTGGGCAATGTGTTGTTGGTCTTCATGTTACGTGCCCGGGAAGTGGAGGATTAAGTGCATAACAATCGGCTTTGAACCAAATTTCCAATTTTTTTCTTCTTCAACTTAAACTCTTCATCGTAATGGTAATGCAGTTTACTCATTTCCATGCCCGTTATGTTTTCTTTTTGGTGTGTTCTTGGCTTGTTAATAAACGCGCAAGATTATATTTTATTGTAGCAATTAGATTCGTTTATAAATTCAAGTGGGACCTAGATGTTGGGCTCTGCTTCGAGTTGGGTGTAATTTGCCGGTTGATAGGTTTGATATTTTTTTTATTAGGAAAATTGTATGGTTTGATAGCGTGATAGAGTTCTATTCTGTTGTATTGAGTGTATTCGTGAAAGAGAGCAGTTATGTAAAATATATGAACCAGACCATTAATTACGAGTATGTAGATACCTAAATATTTTGATGATATATAGGTACTAAACATCTATTTATAAATTTTCTAAAATCGGCTAGATATCTATTATTTTTTATTATTAATAGTTGTTAAAGAACAAAATATTTCTTACCGCATAATCTATGGTCGAAAGTTGAAAAATCTGCCAACAGTCTGAGTGAAACTTTATTATTTCGGGTCGAAGTTCGAAAAACGATTAAAATGGGGTGTTAAAACTCACATTTGTTAGCCACAAAAAACATGCTTTAAGGTCTCAGGATGCATTCATGCGCTGTCCCCTATTATAAACAGGAAATCCTTCCTTTCTGTGGAAAATAAAATCTTAATGTTTAAAGTTGTAATTCAACCTATCATTTCCTACGGTGCTTCCATTTGGAGTCAATGCGTTAGCATTCACAAAAAGAAACTGCAGGTCTGCCAAAATAAGTGCCTTAAAATAGCGACGAATAAACCTTTTTACTTTTCAACTAGAATACTACACGCTGATGCTGGTGTTTATACTATACAGGAACTGGCTGAATCCAAACTTTCATTTTTGTTACGGTCCCAATTGGTAGACAACCCGCTAATTTCATCTTTGCTATAATACATACTTGTATATTTAACCTATTGTAAGTAATTACTATTCCCTAATTATTTTCATTTTGTTTTAAATTAGATTGTAAGTTAGTTTGTAAGTTCGGTAGGATTTAACAAGCAAGGTTTTTTATTATAAAATTTTTCCTTGGATTTAAAATTAAGATAATAAAGAAAGAACTAATTTTAGTCAAAATCTAAATTGTAACTACAGATGCAAAGATATAAAATCTGATCACTGAAATTCTAATTAATTGTACGAATTCTTTGTTAAAAATTGAAATAAATTTATGTTTTTTTTTTTAAAATGGGGTCGCGCTAGAATGCTTACGCCACTGCCACATATAATACCATACATGAATTACGTAATTGGATCATACTCCGGGACGCGGTCAAAGTCCAATGTTGAATATCCAACAATCCTAAAATTAGTTCTTAGATAAATATAAAGAAAGCCCGATGAAGTACAAACCAATTCGATATCTTATCACTCCTAAGAGATAAGTATGACGGAATTTGTGAAAACGTGTTCAACCTTCTTAGTGGTTGAAAGGGGAAAAATCTGTAAAATGTTTACAACCCCTTTACACCTCCTTAGGAGTCGAATTTCAAGAAGTCCTGAAAACACTTTCTAGGCATTTATGTAAAGGATCTATAAAATAAAAATTAATTTAATATTTCATAAGACCCAAGAAATATAAAAAAAATTGTGAAAATAGATGCATTCAATTTTTTTAAAGCTTTTCGAGGATGTCTCTATGCCATCAATTTATAGATTTCTATCCTTAGCGGTTCCCGAGAAATAAACATGAGGATTGTCTACCATTATTAAGAAATAATAAAATAAAATAGGATTCCAACTACAAAACCAATCATTATAATTCCACGAAAAATAAAAAAAAAAATTTGCCAGTCTGGGCGCAACTTTATTATTTTTTTGGTAGAAGTCCGGAATGCGCTTAATGCTGAAATGCGGTGTAGGTTACTGTGTAACTGAAGACCTAAAAAAAAGTTCGGGAAGCGGTTAGAATTTGGTCGCTCTGAATACTTACGCCGCTACCACAATTAAAATATGAATTACGAAAATGGATCATACTCCGAGACGCGGTCAAAGTCGAAGTATAATATCAGTTTTTACGAGATTAGGAGGTTTTTCCTGATTTGGTTTTGGGTCATTAGATGAAATCGAAAATATGTGGAAAGCCTTACGTCCCCTTAGAGTTGAATATCTATGAATCTTGAAATCAACTTTTTGATGATTAAGTAGGAAGCCTTTGAAAGTAAAAAAGAAATCTCATCAGAACCAAGAAATATGTAGGGATTTGTGAAAACATATGCACCCACTTTGGGGTTGAATATCCAAAAAACCTGAAAGGAGTTTTTAGATAAATATAAAGAAAGCCCGAGGAAGTTAAAAACTTATCACTCCAAAGAGATATGACAGAATTCGTGAAAACGAGTTAAACCCGTTTATACCCTCTTAGGGTTTGAAAAAGGAAAAAACTTGAAAACGAGTTTTAGTCGATTATAAAACAAGCCTATGGAAATGAAAATTTATTCACTATCTAATCAGACCTGAGTGATACGGCCGAATTCGTTAAAATGTATACAACTTTTTAACACCACCTTATGGGTTGAATTTCAAAAAACACTGAAAACACTTTCTAGGTATAGATATGAGGAATCCGTGAAATGAAAATCAATTCATAATTTTAGAAGACCTAAGAGATATGACGAAATTCGTGAAAATATATGCATTTCGTTTTCGCTGATCACTTTTTTAGTCCCCCTTCCATACATCAATGAATATTTTTAAATATTTTTTTATCTAAATTACTTTTCTAATAGATTGGTGGCGTATAGTCGCCAAGTTTCAACTTTTTTGCATATGCCGTTCTATACCCCTATAAAAAACATTATTTTTCCAACACGTGACTACTATAGCTCTATCTAAATATCAAGTTTCAGGTTTCCATGATTATAGGTTCTCGAGATATAAAAATCGGAACTTTTTTTCTTTTCACCCTTCCACACCCTCACCCCCTACACCCAGATCCTGACATTTTTTTCCTACTATGGGTCTATTAAGCCTACCTCTCGTAAAAATGTTATCTTAAAATGTTCTTGAAATATGAGCCGAGATTTTTTTGAAAAATTCTTATCCCCTCCCCCCCACTTCCATGCCCAACGCCTCCCTTAAAATTTTTTCTATAATCAAACTCAATTTGTTGACTTGTATACACATACCGAATTTTATTTTTCTAGCGTAATTGGTTCGTGAGATATCGTAATCTAAAGTTTTTTACCTCCCACCCCGCATACCAATCAACCCCCTCAAAATTTTATTTTTCATCTTTTCTCCTAGTATACCTACATATAATCATGAAGTTTCAATGTTGTGGCTTTAACTGTTTAAAACATGTGGGTTTTAGAATGTCTCCATCTCAGCTTTTTAGCGTTTCGGACGCATTATTCTTACCCCCACTCCCACACCACTCAAAAATTTTTGCAAATGGGTCCACTATCAAAGCCCTATATAAATTCCAAGTTCCAGCCTCCTAGCGTAAGCGGTTGCTGAGATCTAGAAACCAAATTTTTTTTCTTCTCTAAGACACTTACCCCACCTCGCCCCTCACACCTCCACCTCTCAAAAGGTGGCTACTCGAAGGGGTCCACTCAGTCTACTAATAAAAAAAATTCAATTTAATAGCTCAAGGGGTTTGAGAGCTATAAGCCCTCAAACGTGTCGCGTACGACCGACGGCGGCGGAGTACAGACGTCATGAAACGTGGAAAAAAAATTTCAGGGTAGCGAATTTTTTTTTTAAATCGATAACAATATTTTATTATTAAAATAATAAAGTAATTGTAAACTCTCTTGCATGACCCTCTCCAATCTACATGAAATTTCAACTATAGATACTTTGTATCACTTAATAGCTAACATATTTTCCTGAAATACATTGTATTAAGAAAATTGCAGATCCTTAAGCATTTCCACTACCTTCAAATAACGAGTCAAGGTAGCATTACACTGTATGCCATGCTGTCAAATATTTGACTATTTTTCCTAGCAAATGCTGATAGTGTAATAATAAAATTTTTGTTTGCCACATTATTTTATTTGCTCTGTACAAGATCTATTTTGACAAAAAAAATTTGACTGAGTTTTTCGTAAACTTTTTTTTGTCAAATATTTGGCACCATGGAATGCAGTGTAATACTATATAGCTTTACTTAAATTTGCAGAAAAGTATGCCTTATATACAGTTGAAAAATTTTTTTCAAAAAAACTACGAAAAGGATGTTCCTTGAATATATCAAAAAGTCACGTTAAGTTTAATTTTTCTTCTGTTTTTTTGTCTGTAGTCTTAAATGTAGCATATCAAACTCTCAATGGATTCGAAAAGCATTCAGGTAGGAGAATTTTTTAATACCTGTCCTTACGCCGTGTAATGCCAGCAACATGGTCAACCGCATGTGTGACGTTAAGGTCGCCGATTATTTTGAAACTTTGTGTATACTTGATGAATTATTGAAAATAAAATTATGTACATAGTTATGAATTTTCGATTGATTTACTACTCTTTTAAGGTGTCTTTGACTTCTTTTTTTTCAAAGGTTAATTAACTTCAAAAGTCAAAATTGAAACTGTTTCATATTTATCATTTTGCATTATTTACATAACTGTTAAAATTGCTGATTACAAGCTTAATTTTGAAATTTCAAATAATTACAAATTTTAAATCGGAAATAACTAATTTAGTTGCCTCGAATTATTGAAAAAAAAAATACTTCGAACGTTTAAATCTTTCTATTAAATTAACCTTATAAGAGAGAAGAAATTCCTGTCATTTTTATTTTTACTTGCCGCTCGTCCATCAGCGCGTAACGATCAATTACTTTAGATATAATTTATCATCTTATTCGATAGAATTTGTTCCTATTTTCTTTATTAATTTGTCCGATAAGAAAACTCTCATAAATTTTTCATTGGATTTAATTGAGCGTCGGCACTACTAATTTCAGTTTATTTCGTTACATGGATCATCAATCATAAGAATTTGGAACTGCAATTAGGTATTTTGACTTCTGGCGTTCGAAACGATCAAAAGTGTAATGGTTTGTTTTCATTTTGTTGTGTCCTATCGAAATTGTAGGCACTTTTCTTAAAATTTCACTGAGGCAACAAAACAAGTAATTTTGTAGTTATTTCGACTCATTACCTTTTACAATTTTTTTTAACAGTAAACCTAAGTGTTGTAATTAATAGCTCTGTTCATTCAAATGGTGTAACCTGTAATTTTTGGGTGTATGTAAGATATAATTTTGGATTCATGCATATTTTAAACAAGCTGAAAGTGGTTTTGAGTTATTGCGCGAACGAACGGATATATTAGTAATTGGTTCGGGGCATCACTGATAATATTCCTATGTTATTTTCTATTTTTCGTTCTAAGCATTAACAAGATTTGGCTTTAACTTGGAACGCAACTTTCTTTTTTAAGGCCGATTTTGTGATCTTCCTGTGATTTCACTGAAATGTTCTGTAAATTTAGATCGAAATTTCGAGTGATTACATCAAATGAAACGAATTACTGTGGTGATTCCATTATTAGTTTTGCAAACTTTACCTTGATAGCAAAGACTGCTGAATTCCAAATATGTAATTTAAAATGGATATGTATGTCTAATGTTTGTTGGTACAAATACCAAGTAGATTTTTCTCAATTACACATTTTTATAACTGCAGTTTAACTTTATTTTACAATATAACGAGCTACAGTTGTTTTGTGTTTAGGCAACTTTGCCACGAATGATTGCATATGCCCTTAAATAATACTCGCTCATTTATACAGTGATTCTCATGAAAAAAGGTGGAAAATCACTGGTCTAGTCCATCAGGTCTATCAAATCCTGGGTTCGAATCTCACTGGTGACACAGTTCTACACTTTTTCTTATTCCCAATTTTCCACATTTTTCAACAATAACCATGCTCAATTTCTCGTTCAAATCTTCTCTCTCACTGAGTTTTGTGCAATAAAATAAATATCTTTAAAAAAAACAACTATGTTCTTCGAGATAAAATTTCAAATCAGACGAAAGGAGCACCATCGTGTACCAATTTCAATCAAAGGGTACAAGGCCCGATTTGGGCTGTCGCGCTATAGAAGAAGGTAAAGTTTGAAAACAGCTTCGTCCTCGCCTGAACAAAAGCAAGGTTCGACATACCATTGCCAGTTTCAAAAACATTGTCATCTTTCATTTTAACTTAGGGCCACTATTATCTTCAGTTAAACTCTAACTGGAGCTTTAACTGGAAGTTTTGTTTGAAAATCTGTCAGTTGAAGTTTCAGTTAGTACGTAACTGAACATCGTAGGAACGGGCCTAAGTAAATAATATTAATAATTGTGTTAATTTTTTCCCGTCCGGCATGACCACTTTTACTCAAAAACGGGTAATGAAAAGTGGTCCAAAAGTTTCGACCGAAGGTTGGGAAAAAATCGTTCAAAAAATTATGCTATTTTGCATTTTCTTGGATGTATTGCGTTTTCAAATTTTAGGGCATAATTCACAAATTGCCAAATATAAATAATCAAGATCAATTTTAAACAATAAACAATTGCAAAAAATTCATCGAAGGAAAGTGCTGTACATTTTGATAATCATTTGCAGCAATTAGATTTTGAGATTTTTCGCGCCCACACTGCTACTTTTTACGAAACTGATTAAACGTAGCCTTTAGGTTAAAAGGACTAAAATTCCTTTTTTTGCGATCGATCTACTGGTACGCTACGAATTAGCTTCTGGATCTTCCTGCCGGGCTAAAGACACGTAAAACTGAATTTTTCACGATCAATCTATGACTTTTGCTAAAAACCAGCTTTTCCGTGACTTGAACTTGTCGCTCAAAATGATGTGACTATACAGAAATACTTTAACCCTGTTAAACATATTGTTACATGCACACTCTGGCGACACAAATCACTTATCAATGACATCGAAGTTTCCAGAGAAAACTACAACCTTCCAATGTTCAATTAGAAAAGCGAAGCAAGCTCTACACACTTCTCGCATGTTTTACACACTTCTCGCTTCTTCTACACACTTCCTGCGTATTCCAGACACACCGTCGAATGTGCTGGAAATCTCTCGACTCAATACATGCTGTATTGCTCGCGATTTGCTTTATGGCACGATCGCGTCGCATGCACCATATCGCGACAGCAGTTTTAGTAAGCGCATTGAATCGCTTGTCACAACTCTCAATGAACGGACTGCCTCCGTTTTGCCTTTTTATTGAAATAGGCATTCATTCGGGGTATTTATTAACTGGTCACGGTCTCTCATATGTAGTTAGGATCGTTTATATCGGGAATGGCTTATGCTAGAAAACTTGAACTTGGACCAATAATATCAAAAAGACTTCCAAACTATTGTTTGGAATATCTTGAATTTAGCAGTTTATTGTATATGCATATATTATGCCGATTTTACGAATTTTTCCGTCGTAAAAGACCACCGCATAACGCATAAAGAAAATTCTCTTTAAAATTACAATTGCATACATATTATACTTGCATCTTGTCTGAAAAATAATTATTGCATTTCCGCATAGCCCGAAGTTCTCACAGCTATTAGTATCAACTCAAAACTCCATTAATTAACAATGCCCGTATAAAATTGTATTTCAGAAAAGAATGCAATCTAAATAACATGAAATATTTTGACTACTATAATACAGAAATGCACAAACGATTTATCTTACTGTTATTTGATCCATATTATAATTTTTGATCGTTTGAAGATCGTTGTAGAGTTAAATAACCAAATTGATGCCAAATTTAGCAACAAAATGAACATTGGCATTGTTATTATTGGAATAGGAACGTAATATAAAATCTATTCACCCTAAAGCGATAATGTATCGCTACCAAATCGAATTACATAGTTGTTATGTTGCTTGAAACAATCTTTAATTTAATCTCAATTAAGATTATTATAGAATGACCTATTCACAACTATATGGGCTTGAAGTGAACATGAATGCAGCAATTACTTCTATATCACGTCAACTATTAAATGAACGTTTTGAAACACGAAAAGATGCTGACATCTTTTTATCCATTTTAAATTTTAGATACAATCTAAATATAAAATTCCTTACAAGTTCGCAACCATTAAAGAGAAACTCCGGATGAAATGCTAAATTTGTTTAATAATTGTTTATAATATTGTGATTGTCTCATTAAAAGTTTCTTAAAATAAATTGTTGATGGTAGTCGTAATTAAAAAAAGTTTTTAATTGTTGTTCCATTTAAAGTTTGCAATATGGCAAAAGTTGTTAAACTGATACCACAAATAATTAGCATCTTATTTTAAAATACTTCAGTTTTTTCAGTTTCTCTAGAATGTTGGAACTTTGTGGCACTTTAAATACTGGTAGAATTTTATTATTTGTCGGGAAAAGTTTGAGATGTTGTTAAATGTTGTCACGGAAAGTAAGCTGCGACAAAAATCGCAATCCGAGAAAGAGTGTAGGTAGTGAACTTATTATACGTAAGTTAAAACAAAATGCTCTTCAAATATAAAAATATTATTTTCTTTAAGCTCCCTCTGACTCACCAGTCTCATATGGATATTTTAAAAATCCTCAATACTGAAAGTTTACCCAGCGTACTTCCAACCAAAATTCTAAGATTATATCTGAAAGGTTTTTTAATATACGGGTTATAATAATCGAGATACTCACTTTTTTCAACAAATACTTTCTTAGAATAATAATATAATATATGTAGATATATTCCAAGCTTAAAAGTTTATATGATTAACAATTCCTGAGATGAAAAAAAAATATTTTTTGAATACTCACTTGTCATATATCTAAGCTCCAAGTTTTAACTTGTTAGTGTAAGCCGTTCTTGACATGTTGAAGTCTTTGCTGAGTAATTATTCATTCAATGAAGAAAATCATTTCTATTATACTTTTTTGCTGTATTTTTCTAGCGACTTGTTTGCTGCATTTTATGAATAGTGTAACATTGTTTTTGCTACTTGGTTCTAAATTTACCCAATCAAAATATTAATCTGAAGCTTAATAAAGTTGTGCCCATATTGTTGGAAGTTTCTTTTATTATAATTTAATAGCCACAGTTCGCCTGACAAAGAGAGCATATGATTTATGATTTTTATGATAATGTATTAAAAATTTTCAATAAAAACTAAAAAATTTATAAACTTTCATTAAAGGTGATGTTTAATATTCGAATTTATCTTTATTTTAAGGTTCAGTTCAAGTTTTTCTCGTGGTTGTAAATTCTTTAAAATTTTTTTTTAAAAACTGGAAAAAAAAATTAGGGTAATTCCGGGATGTTCGTCAGAGAGTAATTAAACTGTTTCGCTCGTGTTCCTTGGCGAGTGGGTCAACGCTGCTTTTTGTTAAAGATACTGGTATGGTCATTCCAATTCACAGAATTCGTTACAACAATTTTTAGGATGTTGTAAAATTTCTTCATTGAAGATTAACCGAAAGGTAGTCTCGTCTTTTATTAGAGTTAAAAGGCTACTTTGCGTTTTTGATGCATTGAATTCGATTCTATTCATCTTCTTCCTGCTCCACTTGCAAATTTCACTCTTTTTTCCCAATTTGTCCAGATCCATCGCTCACAACTATAACATTGTATATGTTA
The DNA here is from genome assembly GCA_951812415.1 of Beris morrisii. Taxonomy (NCBI): domain Eukaryota; kingdom Metazoa; phylum Arthropoda; class Insecta; order Diptera; family Stratiomyidae; genus Beris; species Beris morrisii. Next base: position 32,148,091 of record OX638310.1, read on the forward strand.
GGATGGAATATCTTTCGAGGATATTTTACCAAAACATAGGGTAAAAACATAAGGAAGTCAAGTGCTTAAAAAAAATAGTCTATACGAGATTTCTCTTAGATGAGTGCAGTGAACCTCCTTTTATATCTAAGTCACTAAATTAAAACATTTTTTTTATTGGATACGTAGATAATAAGTGAAACTTTTCTCCCAACTACTTATAATTTCGTTTACTTTAATGAGATTGAATTTAATTAGACCTTAAACCTTAATGGAATCAGTTAAGATTCGCATGGCTCTTTTTCAGAGATTCTATGTACCACTCAGCAATGATGAGAATCCATAACACCATCGAGCCGACCGGTGGAATGCATGTTAACTGTGGCGGCTTTTTAAAAGAAATGACCTCTAACATATTCAAGGAAATGCTTAGTTGTACATCGGGAGCAATTTAATTTAATTGTCCGAGAGTTCAAAAACTTCCCGAAGAAAGATTGTACCGTTCGCCTAGAGCAACTATAAAATTTGGTGGCTCAGGTATTCCGCAAAGCAAAGCCGAAATGTGGGTATTTTTTTTTACTTTATGATATTCATTTGCGCTATCTCGCAAAGAACGATTATAACTAAAGGTTGTGGATAGCCTTTTCTATTATATGAATAACAAATAAGTTTAATATTATCTGCTGAGCCACCTATTTTTTGTTTGGCTTATAATCTGTCGTTTTATAGGTAGATTGATTCGGTCGAACAGAAGTCTTAATTCTCTAGATCCAAGGTCGTTTGAAAGATACCTGTATATTTGTTCATTGTTGATCCATAGCTTGTTCTCATCGCACTTCTTATGCCCTATACAAATTAATGTTGAATTCTTTAAAAATTTCCAGTCGGAAAATTGAAACAGAATGAAAAGAAAGTTGCCTAATGGTGGAATGGTTAAATGATGGAAATTTTTATTTCTGTTTTTATCGCTAGAGACGCTATGCTAATTATACGTGTAGCATGCGAAGTTAAAAACCTACATAATATTAATTAAATTTCTTTAAATAAGATTCTACCATGCTCCGACCATGTCTAAAAAATATTTTAATAATAATCTTATAAATAATATTGAAGAGGTTTTTCTGTTTGTCTGGATGTTTGTTCCAAGTTTCGTGACAACCAAACAACCAATTTTGATTAATTTCCATGTACATATATCAAACTTAAAGCATACGCAACTTTATTTCGGCTTTGGACATGGCTCTTACACAACCCGACAATAAGTGTCCGAATTCTTTTTAGAGCCATTGTTGCATACAATAATGCGAATTGTTAATATAAAAGGGAAAGGAAATGAAAACAATTCTTTCCTATTTGTTGATGCCAACGGTGTGTGCAATGTAGTGCAATAGGCAATAATGTTTTATTTAACCGACCAGTCTGCACATATAGGTTTACATATGGTTTTATTTGTTATTTCGTGGTTTTAAGTTTTACAATTTTAATTTTCTGAACCTTTTTTGTTGTTGATAATATTTTTAAAATTTAAAACCGATAAGTTCTTTGGCTATTGAAGTTTTAAGAACTAGTAGAGTAGAGCGTGTTAAGGTCTCTCCGTGAAAATCAGCCAGAGCAGTTAGTAAGAGACATAAAGAAGTAGTAAGCGATATAAACTACCAAAATTATTTGTACACAATGAAATTGTCATTATATCTCTAAAAAGTCTATACTACATTTTAATTTTAATATCATTAACACCTTAATTGTTTAGGTGGTACTGGAGGAAAGTGATTTTGTAGGCATGTATTATATTGCTGTAAAATCTTCCGAACCAAACAAAAACTCAAACGGAAACAGACCGCTGTAGACGGTGGTTTATAGAATAGTAGCAGAGGGGTTGAACTATACAAAGGTTATCTTAGCTACGGACGCTGCCTATTTTAGATAAAATTTGAGAAGTTTTTTGATTTGTTCGAATGTTGGTTCGGAACCAAAGGCACCAGAAAAATACGCAGCAACTTCTAAATTTGAAAATTAGTACACTATGTCGGTATCGGTAATAATTAAGTTCGTCTTTACCGAAGTACAAGCCAATTGGCACCAGATTGCAGACGTTGATTTTGGTATAGAACAATACATTCCCTCAATAACATTGCTTTCTTACATTCACAACATTTCTAAAAAATAATAATAAAACAATGTTAAAAAAAGTGTAAAACTACTCAATTTTCACCCGCAGAAATTTTTTTATCAATTATTTTTATACTTTCTTTCATCATATAAGTACATACGCGTGTGGCATCAATCGGCTAATAAAACAATGTAGTTAACAATCGGCTAAAAGTGCAACTGTGGTCTAGGGAATTGTTCCACTGTAAACTAGCTTAATATGAAACCTCGGATGAAAAGGTTTTTTTTAATTTCATTTATTTTGTTATGTTTTATGTTTGCGAAGTTTAATTTTGGTTCATACCGCAAGATTTTTTCTGACAACATGAATTTTTTTCAGTTATTTCGATAGTACAATCATATTTTTTTCAAATGAAGGTGTGATTTATGTTTTTAGTCAAGCGTCTTTGTTTTTTAATAAGTAGTATCGGTATAATATTCCCAAATTGCTCGTTACCAATCACTCCACTAATTAGATGAATAAATAAGTCAGCACGGAGTAACATGTAAAGAGTAGACGCAAAACATCATATCCGTCATGGTATGGTGACTAACTTCCGAAAAAAAACCTTGTTGCGAAACTAGTATGTTGACTACCATCCGGAAAAAAACTCTTGTTGCGAAACTTTATGATAATGTTCAGTACGAAGTTAAATTTTAGTTCATACCGCCATTTTTTTCCGACTGCCCTTATGTATTTTTTTTCCAGTTTATTCTACATCCATATATATATTTTTAAATTAGGGTGTCATTTCTGTATTAAGTATAGCGTCTTTGTTTTTCAATAATTATCTGTTTCAAGTAATATTCCTAAAATCTCTCATAACTCTACCCTGCCAATCGCTGCAGTAATTATATGAAAGAAAAAATCAGCATGGAGTAACATCTAAAGAGCAGACGCAAACCATCATAATCCATTATCATTTACCTAAGGCTCCAACCGAACTGGAGCATGGTATGTCCACTAATTTCCGAAGAAAAGAATCTTATTGCGAAAATTTATGAGTATTGTCAGATCAGGAAGAATAGGAATTAGGAAGTAATTGAAGCCATAGAATAAAAAAGCCTGATGGAGAATGAATAAAGCCTTCCTGAATTCGTTTCGGAAAAAACTTACTCAAAGTTAAAAGATTATTTTATTTTATTTTTAGTATTTCATATCGTATGCCTGAAATAAGCACAAGAAGTTGATTGACATTTTCTTCATGTACGTAGATTACAATACTCATAATTTCCATAATGCTTAAAAATTATTGTGTTAATTTGTTGGTTTTTGTGGTTTTTATCTCGAGTAAATCAAGTCCATGGGAAATGGGAAAGTACCAGCTAATATTTAAATTAGGGCAGTCTCAGAAGTTTATATTTCAAGTGGTAATATAACATAGTCATTTGAAAGTAGCGACAGCCTAGTCATGATATTGATACTTTTACTAGATTGATCACTTATAATAATTCTTGTGAAATCTCTTTGAATAGTGGAATATGTTTGTATGGTGCAAAAGTACGATGGGTACGTGCTTAACTCAATTAAAAGAATTGAAAATGAGTGGTGATTTTTTTCAGATATAGATAATCAGATACCAATTGACTGGATAAAAAATAATTAAACCAAAATCCTTTTGATCGTGTTTTTTGGAAAATAAGCATGGGCGATTTTTCATACATTCTTTGTTTAGATTTCTTCATCAATTTTCTATGTTCCTGAAGCGTATAATTAATTTACGCTTCAAGAAGATGTTACCTAGTCTTTTCTTTTAACAACCATTTAAGTACTTTAATAGTTATTTTTAATAATTATATAGTTTGCTTTTCTGAAACTTAAAAAGAAAGCGTTTGTTTTTTTCTTAAACGAGATGGGACGTTGTCGATTATTTGGTTGACATGTTTTCATAATCTTGGCATAGTTACCTATCTTCTAAGTTTCTCAGCAGAGCACTTACGACGAAATGTATCTGTCCGGACCGCAATCCGCAAGAGTAATATGAATCATGGCTCCTATTCGCACAAGAAGCAAATGTAGAACATTAAGATATGTAGTTCATTTTCAAGTTAACGGATAACAACGAAGCAATACCTTCACCAGGTTGTTTTATCTCGACTTGCGCAATGATTGATCACTCAAACAAATTTTCAGCCGATAAACGTAATTAGGTTCCATTGTAAAGGTGCCCTGTAGGTGAAGAGTCCACTCTAGTAGAAAGTGAAGAAATGCTCGTGATACATTCAATCAGGTCAGAACTGTGCGTTTTGCGATTTGATGACACTGGCCAGTGATCCCCATTTATTGTTTCGTTTGACACTGTACCCTAAATAACAATGAAATATCTTCCAGATATTTTGTAATTAATTTCCTGTCTAGTACTAATTAGGTGAAATTAAATTAGCAGAAAATTGGGACAATGAAGTGCATATATTTAAATTATTGAAACAAGTTGGATTTGAAATGACAAAATTTTTTTTAAATTCAAATGTTGTAAAAACCATTATCTGTGTATTACCCGAACCATACACGATCATAAAATATCACGATACTGTGTACAACTTAGTGCCTAAAGAATTTCATCGCCACATTTTCCGTTCAGTTGGATAAATAACCGCAGCGGTACACTGATATTGGCCGAAATTGATTTCATCGCTTAACCGGTTTAGGGAAATGAATTCTTTCTGATATTGGAAACATTTTTGCAATCATGGGTGTGAGTGCCGGCAGGAGCATGGGAATACCTGGAGAATAACGATAGGCTTGGAAATCGCATAAGGTAAGAAAGTAAGATTCCTTTAGGTGTAGCGTACGATTGGGCTTGATGCGGATTCTCTTAAAATGTGTCGATTCAGAATATACGATACACAAGCTGCTGCTTTCATTTTCATCAGCATTCACCACTTTGTTCGATATTGAACATAATTCGGATTTTGCTTGTTTTGTTCCCTGTCGTATCTATCTATAGATATTGCAACTAAGCTTAGATATTGAAAGTTTTACTTAAGTTCCAGCATACACGAATTATAGTTTAGATTTGATATGTCTTTCTTTTTTCTACTTGACTATTCTTCGTCGTTTTTAAAATGATAATAATTTTTAAATAAATATATTTTTGTTGGGTCATCTGATGTTTTTTTCTAAAACTTTCACCTTTTTTGGTTGGCAAGAAATGGTCTTCCGCTTTGGATAAATATTTCGTTTCAGTCACTTTTTTCCTGTCAAGATTAAGATCACAATTACTGCAGCATTGAGAAGCTGCATAATACGATTTCTGACTGGTTCATGAACAATCTGACGATTTATCATCAGAACTTAAACTCATAACCGACTCGGATTTGACCTTTAGTTCAACATTTTCTATTTTTGGAATATAGCATCTTCAACGGCTTCTAATACTTTCGCCACCAGTTCTCACTAATCGTCTTCCATATATAAATATTTCGGAAATACCGTCTTACCGTTTGGATTTAATGTCACTATCGTTCATCCATTGAATCTGACAAAGAAAAATAGTTTCAGTAAATAGTTTGACTAGGATTTCAAACTTTTATCTCTTCGGAAAAATTCAAACTTGAATTTTTTTTAGATTGCATCTTACTGCCATTAACCAACATAATTACTGCAAAGATTAAAATCTTTACAACACTATGCAAATTGTGCAAGTAAATATTAATTTTAATTATAATTGTCTTTTGTTAAAGGTGCGTTATGGTTTCTTACCTTCTGAAACTGACGGATTTAATATTACAGAAGAGTTCCATCAAAGGTATGCTGTTTTCTTATTGAGATAAGAGAATGTTTGTATGTTTTGAAGTGCCGGTCGTAGAATATAACACTTCATAATGGCAAGGTTTGTCGAGAACAGATCTTCTTTACTATAGTATTTCGAGAGCCCGAACAGGTACCTCGCTACTAAATAGTTTTAAGACAGATAGTTATAATTATTGATGGGGTTCTTATTTTTTTCGTGAAAAAGCAAATATTTTGAATGATTTTGTGATGTGAGCATCCTATGAAGACCACTTTACATTTTCTCCGACTTGAGATTCCGTTACTCGACTAATTTCAAATTTAACTAAAAAATTTGGCTTGACAGCGAACAGTTTCACTGAAAAGTCACTTATTTATGGATTTGACTTAAACTTGATTTTTCAAAAGTCAGCTGTTTCGTACGTCGATAGGAAATTTTACTCATCAGAAGGCGTTTGATCGCACCATCAAATTTATTGACAGCCTGTGATGATGTTTGTCGAGTGTTGTTTTCTGCAAAATTATGTCGGATTCAAACGGTCTCCAGCAATTTAATAAAGACATAAGCAGGTCTTTATAAATTAAATGGCTCATAGGCGATTTCTATTCTTCTGAGCGGGTCTGGAAGTAATATAACCAAAAATCATTATCACCTTCTCGACCCACTTACCTAACTTACACATCCCAATTTCTTTCCTTCTCGCGGTTCTTCTGATCAAAAAGGAATTAATTCCCTATTGCTTCTACAATGAAAAAAAGAAGGTGAAAATGGGTTAAATATGTTTTCACGAACTCCTCTATTCCTTTTAGGACCAATGAGATATCGAGTAGGTTTTCGCATCTAAATGTCACTTATATAACCGCCTAAATTGTAATATCGGAATTTTTGAACCCACAGCGGAGTTAAAAGGAGTTGAGTACATTTTTTTCGATATTTTTTAGTCCTGATGAGGTATTAAATTGGTTTTTCCTACTACAACCTACTTATGCAAATGCATAAAAAAAAGTTTCAGGTTTTTCGATATTCAACTCCAAGGGGATGAAAAGGGGTTCAATTTTTTTCCTCAGTTTATCAAATTAGTTTTTGGTTCGTTTGGCTAGTTATGCAAATAAAAAGCAATTCGGTATTTTTTCCTCATTTGAAAACATATTGAACCCCTTATGTTTTCACGAACTACTCAAAATCTCTTAGATCTAAGAGAGAAAAGGCATTTTTTGATATTCAAAGTCAAAGTGGTGGAAAATGTTAAAATATAATATTTTTTCACGAATTCCTATTTATATACACGACTTTTTGAGAACATCTGTAGAAATCTTTTTGAATAGTGAGTGATATCAACTTTAGCGGGTTTTCTGATTAGTGAAAAACACGTTTATTCTCTGTTTCAACGGGAACTTTTGAGTGTTACTACTTTACGTGACCCTAAAATTTCTTAAACTTGATAATATTAATCAATTACTTTATTATTTCAATAAGACAATATTGTTATCGATTTAAAAAAAAAAATTTGCTACCCTGAAAATTATTTTTTTCACGTTTCATTATTAGTCGACACGAAAAAAGAAAAAAAATTGTTAGTCCGTCTGCCCGCCGTACGCCGTACGTCGACCCCTGTACGCAAAATCTTTTGAAGGCTCGTACTCGTACCTCCCAAACCCTTGAAGTGACCACATTTTTAAGGGTGGGGGTGCAAGGGGGGAAGTAGGGGAAGCGTTTTAGACGGAATGGCTTCTAGATCTCAGCAACCGCTTATGCTAGGAGGCTGAAATTTGTAATTTATATAAAGCTTCGGTAGTGGACCCATATGCAAAAAAATTGCCAATATGGGTGAAGGGGTGTGGGAGGGGAGGGGGAAATAATGCGTCCGGAACGCAAAAAAGGCGAGATCAACACATTCTAAAATCCATATCTCCTAAACGATTAACGTCTCAAAACTAAAACTCAATGGATATCTGTAGGTATACTAGAGGAATAGATAGGAAATAAATTTTTGAGTGGGCAGTGGCGTATGGTGGTGGAGGGTAAAAAACTTTAAGATTACGATCTCACGAACCAATTAGACTAGACAAATAAATCTCGGTTTGTGCATAAAGGTTGACAAATGAAGTTTAATGAAAGTCAAATTTTTTAAGGGGTCGGTGGAGCATGAAAGTGGAGGGGATAAGAATTTTTCTAAAAAATCAAGTCTCATATCTCAAGAACAGTGTAAGATAGATGCTTAAAATTTTTACCAGAAGTAGACCTAATAAACCCCTAGCAGGATAAAAAAATTTGTGGGTGAGAGTATAGATGGTGAGGGTGGGGGAGAGTGAAAAGGAAAAGGTTCAGATTTTTATATCTCGAGAACCTATAACGATATAAAGCTGAAACTTTGGTATTTAGATAGAGCTGTAGTAGTAGCATGTTGGAAAAATATAATTTTTTTTAGGGGTAGTATGGTACGGGGATGGGGGGTGTTTTTCCTATCTATAGAACGGCTTATGCTACAAAGTTGAAACTCAGCATGTATATGTAAATCAACTAGGAAAGTTATTTGGATAAAAAAATTTCAAATATCCATTGGCGTTCGGAAGGGGGGCAAACAAAATTATCAGTGAAAATGGAATGCATATATTTTCACGGTTTTCGTCATATCTATTTGGTCTTTCCAAATATTGAATTCATTTTTATTCTGCGGCTTCTTCATATAAATACCTAGAAAGTGTTTTCAGGATTTTTTGTAATTCGACCCCTAAGGGGGTGGAAAGGAGGTTGTATACTTTTTCACGAATTCCGCTATATCCCTCAGGTCTGATCAGATATCGAATATCTTTTCACTTTCAAGGGCCTGCGTAATAATCGCCTAAAACTTGCTTTTAAGTTTTTTCCTTTTTCACGTTTTCACGAATTCCCTCATATCTTTTAGAAGTGATAAAAAATTGAATTGGTTCTTACTTTCTCGTGTTGTCTTCATATTTATCTATTTACTTCTTTCAGGATTTTTAGATATTCAACCCCCACCCCAAGTGGGTGTAAGGAGGTTGCATATCTGATGATATATCGAATTCATTTTTGCATCTTAAGGTTTACTATATAAGAGCCAAAAAGTCAATTTTAGTATTTTTAAATATTCAATCCTAAGGGGTGTAAGGGGGTTGTATGCTTTTCAAAGCTTCGACATATTTCTTAGGTTTGATGAAATATTAGATCGCTTTTCACTTCCACAGACTTTTTATATAATCGCCTACAAACCCATTTCTCAATTTTTGGATATTCAACCCCCAAGGGTTCGCATATGTTATCACAATTTTTGCCATCCCTTAGTTCTGATGATATATAAAATTGATTATTAAGGCATTTGATGTAATTACCTAAAAGCTAATTTCACGATTTTTCGAATTTCAAGAACCAAGGGGGTGTGAAGGGTTTGCTTATGTTTTCACAAATTTTTTAAAATCCCTCGTGTCTCATGAGTAATCAATCGTCTAAAAACCTGTTTCACAATTTTTTCGAAATTCAAACGTTTTAATAATTCGTCATATCTATTAAGTCTGATAAGGCAACAAATTCGTTTTTACTTCTATGGGTTTTTAGTATATACCAAAATTCGAATAGTCTATGGGCCAATGTTTAATCGGTTAACAATCTCTATTTTAAATATTTTTTTAAGAACAAAACTAACTTTCCAAGAAACCTCATAATTTCGAAACAACTGATGATATACTCCGACTTTGCTCCGCTCTTAAACTTTGACCGGAAAATAATAAAGTTTCGCCCAGACCATTGGCAGGTTTTTTTTATTTATTTTCATTTATTATGTCTTTAAATTAAATTTTATCTGTTTTGGCTAAGAAGCGGAGAAAGTTACGAGCAGAATAAGAATTATTTTAACTAAATGCGACGACTAGAAAAGGGAAAGTGAATTCGTTATCGCATTTATTTATGGTTCTGTTATAAAAAATCTGCAAACAGTCTGGACGCAACCATAATATTTGTTTACTTATTTTCATAATTTTTTTTTTAATTTATTTTATTTATATTTTATAGTTCACTTTTTCATATATTTCTTTTTATTTCTGTATTTTAGAGTTTGCTTTATTTACCATTTTCAAGTTTTTTTTTCTCCTCCATTCATTCATGCATTTGTCCCTATTCTTAATTTTTTAAATTAAAGTAATTGTTATTTTGCAAGCAGGTTTGTACTACATCAAATACCAGTACTGGAACTGTACTGAAGGGTAGCACATCTGATACATCATCAAGATGAGCTGATCCCAGTTTCACCACGCGGCATGAGTATGTTGATGTGGTTAAAAATTCCCAATTCATTGAGTTGAGAATCTGTACTGTCTTTAGTTCCTTGTTCGTCGGACTGACTTGATATTAAATCGGTCATTAAAGATAAATTCTTTAATATTAAAAAATAATTCAACTTCCTGTAATTATTGCGAGTAATGAATATCTTGGTAATAAAATTTTTGGTAGTTTTGTAATAAAGTTTTTGGTAATTTTGGGGTTGCATCGGGAGAGCTTGAAACGTTAGATTCGTTGTCTGATCTTTTTTTTGGGGTGGTGGTCTGCAACACGAACAATGCTTGTAGAAAAATCATGCTATAAAACTCACATCTGATGGACTGTCTTAGTAATGTAAGTCGGTCATCCCTATTAAAATAATATTTGGGTCTCATCTAATTGAACTTTTAGTAGCAATCAAGAAATTATTCAGGTTTGAAATTCCTCTTTTTTCAAATAAACGAACAACGTTTTTATGTGATGATATGTTTATCTGAATGAATGATAAGGTTTCACACCTTTTTTCTCAAATTGCTTGAAACTTATTCGGCGCATCATCACGTCGAGCTTAAATCAGATACGTGAGTCCCAAAAAAGTATAGTAATCACCCCACTAAGATAAAAGCCTAGCCTTTCTTTTATGGTATGGAAATTTTATCCATTTCTGCTAACTGTACTAAATTCCATGATTATTATGTATTTAAATTAAATTTTATCGGTTTTGTCTAAGAAACGGAGAAAGTTACGAGCAGAATAAGAATTATTTTAACTAAATGTGACGACTAGAAAAGGGAAAGTGATTTTCGTTATCGCATTTATTTATAGTTTTGTTATAAAAAAATTTGCAAACAGTCTGGACGGAACTTTAATATTTACTGCGACAAAGTTCAGAAAGTAGTTAAAGGTGTGGTGCGACAGAGGCGCCGACGCCATTGCGACTCTTTAAACACGGATTGCAAATTTGGGTCATAGTCTGGGACGCGGTCAAAGTTGAAATGCAACTCGAGGCAGGCATAATTAAAAAGTTGGCCAGCAGTCATTTGGAAAGCTAATTTTGTTACTAGAGTAGGTCCTAATAAGAAACAACTTTCATATGAAAATTGCGGTGAGAAAAAGAGTAAACACCAAGTCGACATCTGGGCAGACTTAACAGATATGTTCAAGAAAATGCTTTCAACTCTTTTAAACTCTCTTAGGGTTGAATATCAAAAAAATCTTGAATTTTATTTTTATGCGATTATATAAAAGCTTGTAGAAGTTAAAACCAAGAAACTAATCAGACTAAAGATGAGCAAAGCAGTTCCTTTCAGTGAAGTACTTCACTCCGAGTCACTCACTTTAAGGAACGAGTTCAGTGAAGTACTTCCATTGAACTCTTCGTTCTATCATTCCTTCGTTCTTTCGTTCCATCGTTCAGTAGTCACTAGTCACTTCAATTGAAGTGTTCATTCACTCAATGGAACTCTTCGTTCCTTCGTTCCGTAGTCACTAGTCACTTCAATCGAAGTGTTCACTCACTCAATGGATCTCTTCGTTCCGTAGTCACTAGTCACTTCAATTGAAGTGTTCACAGCCACCGGTTGGCTGGTGTGTATGCATTTTCTCCAGCCGGTCTATAATCAGTCAGGCAGTAGTTGTGCTTGTGGGTTGGGAAATAGGAATAAGAAGAGCGGTGTATACATGAATATTTACATTTACTTTTTCTTTTTTCTTATGATGGAAAATAAAATGTCGTGGTATTCTTCGCACCGCGTCGGGTATGCTATACATAATTACACTAAAGACAACAGCACTGTTTATAATCAGTGATGCCAATTTAGTGCTTTCAGCGTTAAATTTGGTGCTCAAAATTTCGTCTCAGCGGACAAAAATTAGTTTTACCACTTGCGCATTATTTTAATATTTTATTATTTAATATTTTAATACTCCTGCGATTGATACTCGTATATGTATATCGTTTTTAATTTTTTTGTCACGTGTCGAATTGAACTGCAGTTCACCAAAATGAGTGAGTTACTTCACACACTCACTTCAATCAAGTGTTCTTTTAGAACAGTTCACTCGTGAACGACACATCTCTAAATCAGACCCAAGGCATGTGGCGGAATTCGTAAAAATAGACAATCCAGAGGGTATCTCTTAGGGGTTGAGTATCGAAAAATCCTGAAATAAACTTTTAGGCTATGAATGATATTGAAAGTTCATGGAAGTAAAAATCAGATCGTTAAATTCGTTCAACCCCTTTATACCCCCTAATGGGTTGAATATCAAATATCGTGAACCCAATTTCTAAACCTTTATCGGAAGAGCCCGACGTCGTCACTTCAATCTTTTTAAACTTGAAGAAATAGTAACAAAAATATTTTTTTTATAATATATCTATTCTTTTTTCTACGGAATTTTTGTTTGTTATGTATTGTTGCAAGTTCGGGGGTTCGCCGGGATTTCACGTAAAAAATTAATTCGATTAAATTAGTAAAGTAACAACGCTTTATTATACTCGCATTCAGGTATTGCTACACTTTGCAATTCTTCCGGATTTAATGTACTAGACAGTCGCTGTGATAACAACGACTGTTATTAAAAAAATAATAAAGTATAACAATAATTCAATAATTCAACAAAAATTCTGAGAAAGCTCTACTATAAAAATTAAAAAAGTACATTATTGTTCTTTAAAGTTTTTGAGAAGTATTTTTGAATCATCGAAATGAAAATAAGTTGTCAAATGTTGCCCACTTTACGCTAGATCTGTAAAGATTTGTGATTTCACTATTATTATTTATTCTTCCAATCATCCACATGCGTATTTGTTTTATAAAAAGTACGGCGCTTTATCGGCACCCTAACTATACATAAATTCATTGTACTGCACTTTTACGTGAAAATAAATAGTGCATATATCAATGAGTTAACGTAGGCACTGAACCTAGTTAAATGTTGCCAATTCCTGCATTTTTGTACATTTTTCAATTACGTAAACCTTGTACTTGTCTTTCTTCTCAAAATCTTACACGTTTTCTAAAATCTAAGATCAGGAACTTTTCAATCATTTGTACAAGACCTGACTATTATTCTTTGACTGATAGAGTAAAAGTATTAATTCAATTAAGTTGAGTTACATGTTCAAATATTGCTAGAGAAATCAGAAAGATGTAAATTTAAGTACCTCAAATAACAGCAGCATCGCAAGAAAAAAGTCAATCATTTCTTACAATCAGTAGTGCGAAATATTAAAAAAAAAAATGATATTTTGTACTTTCATAAATTGTAAATCTCACGAAATGGTTATTAACCTTTGCCTTCAACATTTTTCTCTCGAAAAAACCACTCCAGTTGGAAGGAGGGAAATTCGTCTTGCCAAAATTACCTGTGCAGATAATGAGTTGCCTTCTGCAGAAATTTAATGACGAAAGAACATAAAATTCTTTAGCATAGAGCATCAATCTTCGTAACATACCTGCAGAGGACAGTATTACCGAGACATTTGCCTTGATGGACTGCACTAGTCCAGGTGAATCATTCCTGACGATTCTCATAGTGTTGTCAGGTAATTATAATAATCGCTCCTTAAGAAAATGACCATGAAAATAAGTTTTCACAAAGAACCGTTGAATCTATGGGCTGGGAGAAAGCCAAGTGATGAACTTTTTTTTTGTCATATTTCATTGGGAATGAATGGCCGGCGTTTAGGTGCTAAGTATCTGTGTCAGCTGAGTGCAATTGCTAGAGTTTAAGGTACTTGTAATAGCGCAAGTTACATGGTCATTTCTAATTTGCGGAACAGCATTTATGCTATTTCCTCTGTGCCGATTACCGAAATAGTGCTAGCACCTAGCATTCAGTCACAATCATCTCATTGTGGAAATTGTTTGATTCTATAGTGTAATGCACAAGATTGTTGCTTAAAGATACGATTATCTCTTAATAAACGTATATAAACGGTAATCACTTTTCAAATTATATAGAAAGTCGAAGACATCTTGAAACAAAGACTGTATGCACTTTCGGTTTTTTTTTCTCTCGATTTTTCCACACTTTTGCTAAAATAGGGAAATTTTTCTATTATTCTGCAACGCTACGCCACGATCACTACGCCGCGCCGTTCGAGAGACAAAATCGTCTTTAAGTAATTGCTCGGCGGCGTGAATATCATAGAAACAAACTCAAGTATAAAATCGTTTTAATGAAGTAATAAGATCTCGAAACGGTGGGAAAAGTTTTGTATTGTGGGTGATCGGAATGGGAGCGAGAGACCTTAGATTTCTGTAATTTTAACGTCATCGTTAATTTTTGGCAAAAATTCTTCCATAGATCTGTGTCATATTGTTGAGATCGCTCCGAATACGTCAGCGATCACTTTCACTGCCAATTTTGTGATTCGCTACAGTTTTCTAGCTTATGAGTGTGAGCTGTGGAAACACCAGGCTTCGCTGTATCAATTTGTGTGAAATAATTTTCAAATTTGAATTGAAACCATTTCGATTGTATTTCAGAAGACATCGCCCGTACACGAGCAGAGCTTCTTTCAATTTAGTGAAAATTAGACGAACCATAGTGGGAAGTATCTGGAATAAAATTGTTTAAATTTTACTACACGATGGATACTGATAATAAAGTTGCATGTGAAATTGATTGGAGTGCAGCCAATAAAATTGAACTTAAATTGTTAGATTTCCAAAATATTTGTTTGAGAGAAGATTTTACACTTGTAAAATAGTAGTAAATTCAATTTAAGGTCTTTTCATAGATGGTAACTCGGTTTTTACGACAATTTCACTCATTGATCGTAGAACATTAGTATGGTCAATATATCAGGCTCGACGATAAGTCGTAAAATATAAGAGTGTCTTTTTAAAACAATTAATTTTTACTTTCGCCGTAATATGTTTGTTTTTTCTTTACTAAATGTAATTAATTTTTTTTTTAATATTGCTTAGGATTTTTTAGAGTCAGTGGGAGAAACTGATACAGAATGGGGCTTAGGTCAAATAAGGAAAAATATTTTTCCTAAGAGGATATGTTGTAAATGTATCGTTGTCCTCAATATTGTCTATTGAAAAGGTGGTGCATTTAAATACTGAAATGTTCCAAAAATACTCAAACGAAGATAATGATTTATTTGATAAAATATTGAATCCATTTTTTATGGTGTGTCATAATATTTCTTCATTTTATGTACCCGTAGCCGAAATTTGGGGAAAAAATGCAAAAATCATTTAAATTTTGATCAAAAATTGGTTTTTTCACAGATTTTTTTTAAGAAAGTCAAAAATCATACTAATGACATTATTTGTGATCGACATGAAATTTAAAAAAAAAAATCTGCGCTGTGATTTTGTATTTACACGTATTAGGATTAGTAGACCTAAAGAAACAAGGTGGGGAGAGCTTCTGAAAGATCTCAGGAACGAAATTGTTGGGTAGAGGGGGGTTTGGGGAAAAACAATGCCTACGAAACGGTCGAGTGCTGTGATCGAGACATTCTAAAATCCATATCTGCTGAACGGTTTATGACAGAAGGTTGAAACTAATTTATACCTGGAGCGTAGAGAAGGAAATATATGAGATGGTTTTGCATCTGAGGAAAGGCTTATACTAGAATGTTGAAACTACAGAAGTATTCATGCGAAAACAAAACAATTGTCCGTAAAAATGCTGTTTTTTCCTCTACATTTTCACGAATTTTGTCATATCTCTTAGGTCTGTCAAGGTACCGATATAATTTGCTCCTCCTCCTAGTGTTTGCAAACCGTTTCCAGATTTTTCGATATCGATCCGGTGTGTACGTATTCACGAATTCTGATATATTTCTTAGGTCTAATGATATAATGAATTCGCTTTTACTTCAAAGGGTTTTTTAATATAATCGCTAAAAACCCTATTTAAGCTTTTCTGATTTTCAACACAACACAATAACAAGAGAGTGTAAGGTGGTTGCGCAAGTTTTCGCAAATTTCAACAAATCTTTTAGGTTTTACTTCTATGGGCTTTATATTCTATTGTCTAAAAATAAATTTTTGCATTTTGCGATCTTCAACCAGCAAGGCTGCTAAAGTGTACGTTATTACGATTTCCGACATATCTCTTAGGTCTAATGAGGTATCGAAATGTTTTTTACTTTTTTTTTCCAAATAATCGGTAAAAATCGGTTTCAGGTTTTTAGGGCACTATGCTCTATGCTTTCGATGTGTAGATATACTTGAATTTTAGAAAAAACTGTATTCAGTTTAAGGCAAAAGTACTTCAAAGGTTCAAGAAAACAAGAAATCATTTATTCATTATTTTAAAATCATTGTCCACTTTAAAGACTAGACGTAAAGGTATAGGCCCTCAGGTATATTTGTGATTAAAATTCGTATCATTTCATCATCATAGCTGGCGCGACAATTCAAATCAGGCATCCTGGACAATTTCTTTGGTTACTTAAATATTATCTACGTTATGTTCTTTGATCGGATTTATTGTGACCAAAAGTATAAGAATAACCTCATTATTGCTACTCAATCACTGTAGCAACGCATCGAATTTAATGTTATTAACTTCACCGGTCCGGTGTGCAAAGCAATCAAAACGAATCTAGAGAATGCGATTAAATTATGTTGCGCCGAAGTCAATTAAATTCTGAATAGAACTCATACTGCCAGCTGATATTAACGTAGACTAAACTGAAAACTTAAATTGATTTCTTAATGGAAACTTTGCCATATCTTGCGTCTTATTCCTAGCCTTAAATCATTTCTGTTTTTACCGGATTAAGTTCACACGAGTTGCGAAATGCTCGGTTTTCCGTGATTCGAGTTGACGGATGTTTCCCTATATCTCGTTCTGCACAGGGGTTTTTAACGTTAGACCGAGGCTACTGACTGCACCGTATTGTAAGTGATTTACTCACGTAAGATACGAGCATATATCGCCCCGATCACTATGGGTCTCAGCCAGATGCTGGGACCCATGCCACGATCCATTCAGATCATACGGTTCGATCTTAGTATAGTTTGCTTGCACGATGCGAGATTTATTTCGCGACTTTTCTCGGCATTATCTTCAGTTTTTTTCACTAGAAGACGAAATGGAAAATTTAATGTAGAGACAATGTAAAAAATCGAAATCAGTGACAATTAAGTGTAGCGATTTTCATCACAGGCCGCAGTATTATGATCGATTGCTTGAATAATTTGAATAATTAGATTTTGATGTCAGACGTGCTCTGCCAACTCATCAAGGAAAGTAAATTTGAGGGTATACCTATAAGTGAAATTGTAGTAATGGAATATCAATCATTTTATTTTTTTTATTTTTACTGGCGCAGGGAGGGAATGCTCAGCTCCACAGATCAATAATTAGCAACTGTCTGTATCAACCGCAAAATATTAACCGAGATTTTAGACGATACATGAGGATACAGATCTAAAAATTAATTTGTAATTATGCTCTTGGAAAATAATACACTAAATATTATACATAAACAGATACGTATAATTTGGCAGTGATAAAAGAAATCAGATATGGATTAAATTTTATTATATTTCGGACAATAGAATGCAGCAGAATTGTTTACGTTACTGCCATTCTGATTACGTTATTTGTGCAATGTCATACTCGTCCTGTGAAGTGACGAATCACTAATGCTTCCCACAACAAATAAAGTAACTAATCCGAGGAAGTAAAAACCATTAAACCCGAAGGAAGTGGCGGAATTCTAGGAAACATATTAAACCCGTTTGCGCCTTTTTATTGTTGAATATCAAGAAAACTCGAAATGAATTTTTGGGATAAAATGACTGCTAGAATTGAAAACGAATCCGATATCTTATCGGGTTCAAAAGTTTTGCGAAATTGATGAAATCATATTCAATCCCTTTTCACCGCCTTGGGGGTTGAAGATCGATTTCGAGTTTTTTCGATATTCAACCTCAGAGGGGATGAAAAGGGGTTAAATACTGTTGTATGAAATTCGTTTCATCTTTCAGTTAAAATCAGGTTTTATATCTCACCGTACCTAAGAGATGGCAAAATTCATGAAAATATATTCAACCCCTTTTCTAACTTGGGGGTTGACTAGCAAAAACTACCGAAATCTTTTTTTTATGTCCATAGGAATATAAGCCAATTCAGACCGAAGATATGTGGTGGAATTCGTTAAAACTAATTGAATCTCTGTTCACCCCTTTGGGGTTGAATATCGATATCGGTAAATCGCGATGTAAATTATTAGGATTTTGTCCGCAGATAAAAGCTAATTTAATATGACACAAGATTTAAGAGATACTGCGATATTTACCACCCGTTTGTTTGTGTCATTGCAAAAAAAATATTTTTATTGAAATTTTTCTTCTACTCGTAAATTTCAACTTACTATACTAAGCCGTTTCTGAAATTGAAAAACATCTTCTTCCCTGTAACCTATTGCTCCATCACCGTATTCTTTTGTCTAATTTCTGTTTTCTGTTATCAAACACTCTGAAAATATAAGCATCAGTATTTTTTTAAACTACGAGTATTAGAAACAAGTTGATTGTATCAACAAAAACATAAAAATATATTTTCTGTGCCATATTAATATATAAAATTATACCGGATTTGGTTACTTAGGTAAAACTTGTACCTACATTTTTGAATACAATATGCATCATTTTCTTTTTAAATCAGTCATCAATTTATGCATAATTGATGACAAACCGATAATTTTTCTCTGAACTGAACCTCTACATTATTAGTTAGAAAATGAATTCAAGGTCTTAATGATTATGGAATTCCGTATAAGCGAAAGAAAGTGGTCTGGAGAAACCAATGTCAATCAGAATACATAAAAATACACAAATCACATATAAAACGCTATAAAAGCATAGGTTCCATCTTCGGATATCCTACATGCGATTTTGTATCTTATTATCTTCCTCATCACACCAAAAAAAAATCGCAATCCACACGAAAGTAAAATTTCATGCCGATGACCAAAAGTAGATACGCCGATCATAACAAACTTTGAGGGCATCCGGCCAAGAAGAATTGCTATAATTTTTTGAGAAAAAGATTTTTGCATACTTTCAGCTTTCCTACGGAAATTTTACAACTAAAGAAATTTTAACCATCAGTCCGCCTATAGAAAAAAAATAAACTGAAATTAGAGAACCCCATCGTGCGACCCCATTCTTTTATCGTGAACTTGACACTGAATTGCCCAATGGATTTGGATACTGCCGGCCAGTAAATCTTTCTTGATCACATTTTAACTTCTTTCGCTTATCTGATGGTTGAATTAGGCGCAGAAACTCACTGTCTACCTTTTATTTATGTTGACGTCCATAATCCGTTACTCGCCATTCAGACATCTCCAGATAAACGAATCGCGAAGGCCGAAAGGCCTTACTTTAACTAACTTACGAATAATTTACATGAATCTTCTTTGGAGAAGATAGCCGTTCAAGACATCATCGATTCAAGAAAAAGATCAGTTTCCAACTTGCGAACACCTCAAAAACTGTAGCAAATGTTGAATCTCATTAGTAATGAAAGTCGACTTTGTTTAGTAGTTCACTAAATTTATTATGGCTAAATGAGTAAATCGATGTTTTTGGTGTGATTATTGTCATAAATTTTGGTGTTTAACTAAATTTACTTACATTACTTGCGGAAATGGAAACTCTTGGATTTTCGGAGCACGAAAACATCTTCTAGGTCATAGTGCTGGGACATTAGTTATTTTTGAGCCATTGTTTTTAGAATTCATATTTCTTAAAGCATGACGGAACCTGGGCTTGATTCAGTCGCGACCTTTGGAAAATAGGTGATGCTTGTACATGAAAAAAAATTGAGCTCAATTATCTTTTATAGTGTTCCTAAATGTTAGGATCAAATTGTTTTCGGAATGGCAGGAATTTCTTCTACGATTATATTTCAAACTCATTCTATAGTTTCCGTAGACTTAACGTGTTCTTTTGATCCTTGATAATCCCGATTTCTTCGTTTAAATTGTATCAGGGCACGTATAAGATGATTTCTGCATCCGAATTTGGGAAAAGATATTAATGTCCAGATTTAAATTAATATGTATCTGTCTTCGACCTACACAATTTTAGTCAAAAATAATTTTTTTTGAATTTTAATTAATTTTATAAATCTTAATATTGAAGTGAAAGTAAATTTTTGGATATTTTATATTCTTTTTCAGTCTAGTTTTTATTTAAAACAGACAGAGTCTTCCTAATTTTGAAAAACGATCATCTGCGTAAAATAGTTGAATGAAAAAAGTTAAAGAACCCCGTTGTTTGGTGTTTTTTGCTGATTATGTTGAATAGAAAATATTGGCTAAGAATTCTAAAAAAACCGTAAAACTAAAAATAAATTAAAATCCTTCAAAAAAACTTCTTAAGAGCATTTAATTCTGACATAGTATGTATGTAATTTGGAATGCTTCTTCAGCATAGTATCGTATTTTAATCAACTTTTGATCGGCTGATCGTTCAAAATCTATTGCATAGTTACGTGGCTGTAAAAAATTAACAATATTTTAGTAGTATCTGCTATATATATATGAATTCAACGAAAATATTTATTTGTATATTATCTGTTAAAAAAATTCTAATATCACTATATTCAATTATATCAGTTCATTTCAAACTTTATTTGCTAAGTTGAGGTAATATTTTTAAATAAATCATGTTTCTAATTTAATTTTTGTTTGTAAAATGCTGTACGCGGCTGTCGTGGCTAGTGTTCATTTTAAGCATTTCTAAAAATTAGTGCGAACCCCACGTTGGGCGCCATATTATGATATAAGAATACTTATTACTATAGCAGTTTTTTTTTACTGACATTACCAAGAGTATCTATCTGTTCGTAAAATTTTATACGCGTCTGTCATGGCTAGTGTTCATTGCGGGCGAAAATTAGTGGGAGCCCCACGTTGGGCGCCATATACTTTTGTGAAAATAAGTAGCCCCATGTTGGGCGCCATATTGTTTCGTAAAAATATGTGTTACTGCATCAGTTTTTTATTATTTACATTACCAAGAGTATCTGTTCGTAAAATTTTATACGCGTCAGTCATGACTAGTGTTCATTCCAGGTGAAAATTAGTGGGAACCCCACGTTGGGTGCCATATTGTTTCGTGAAAATATGTGTTATAGTATCACTTACTTACATTACCGAGAGTATCGACTATTACGTCGAGGTCAGCAGTCTGGAATTTTTTAATCAATGTCAGAATTGGTCCGAGTTCTTACATCACACAAATTCTCAAAACGCTATTAAGTTAAATTTGATGATTGTTGTACGATTACCAATCAAAATTTAATCTCGAGGTCAATTTGAAAGTTAACGTTTTTTAGGTTGGAGTGTGACTACTTCTATTGTGCTATAGTAAGGAGTCCACGTAGTGTGGAAAAAATTAAGATTTATTATATATTTTGGAAGCACAATTTTCGTGATACATTTTTACTCCTACCGTCAGATTTTTTTTTAAATGAATAAAGAATCAACATTTTAACCTCACATCCCCCGCCCCCTATTGAACCGTGTACTCAACTACCTTCATAAAAATATATATTTTTATAATTACCAAGTTTAAACATCCAATAATTGATCTTTTTCCAACTCCTTTACTCTACCCTTCATGTCCTCAACCCAAAAATTATATGAATTTTAAGGTCATATCTGGAATTTTCGCCAATGTTCAGTTATTTTTAATTTAACTCGTATATTTACCGCGTTTTTCTTTGTTTCAATTTTTTAACTGTTAGCTTCTGAATTTGTATAAACAGTTAATATCACTCAAACAATCGTCTGACATCCAATTTCTAATACGATCAATAACTATGATAAACGTGATTTTCGAGATATATTGTTTTAGTCCTACTTTCCGTGCGCCACTGCTCCCCTCAAACAAATTATATGTACATACGCATGTACATCATATTATCATGTAAATTGTTGAAACTTTTTCAACTTTCTAGAGTACGCCGAACCTGAGATATGCAGTTTTGAAGCTATCGCTTTAAATTATCAAAATTTTACTCTACACCTAAAAAGTTGTCAGCCCTAATAGAGGTTCACTTAGTCTATCTATTAAATTTTCTATAAGAATTTTATGACGATAACTTCATGAGTTTTCCAGAGATTACAAAACATGTATCAAAAAACACGATACAGACACTGACATTTTCTTTACTAGCATTAAAATGCGAAAATTAAATAAATTTAAGCATCTTAGTGCCGGTTTCACAGTTGAAGTTTAAACCAAAAATTTTGTTTAAACTTAGGAACAAACGAATAAGTTCCTAAGTTTAAACCAAATTTTTGGTTTAAACTTCGACTGTGAAACCGGCCCTTAGTAATTGAAACATAATCCAAATTATTAATTTTTTTAAAGATTGGTGACTAAGGGTCTGGAAATAATTTGAAATAATTTAGTTAACTTACTTAACATTTATTTATTAAACATTAAACTTTTAACATTAATTAATATTTTTTTATTTATTCAAATTCAAGAAGTTGTTTTTACAATTCATGGTAGACATAAAATGCAAATGTCTACAAACTTAAATTAAGTTTGCATTTCTCTACTTTTACGATTTTTTAAAACTTCTATTCTATATTTAATTCAAATCGTGAAAGCTTTGCTGTAGTTTCAAACCGACACTTCCAAACATTTGGAAGCTAATTTTCAAAAATGGGTACACATTTAACATGTGGGTATTATATTGTCTTAAACCGATCGTAGTTGTAAAAATTTTTAGTATTTCATCTAGAGTATCAGTTGATTTACTCCGTCCCATAAATTCCACTCTTTTAGGACAATTCCTAAATTGTGTAGTAACGATTGTGGATTAACGAAAAGTTGTTACTTTCTGATTGAAATTAGGTTAATTTATGCCTTTTTACCGAAATTATCTCAATTTCGCAAAGAAAGTGATTATTACACCCTTTTCGAGATTGGATAATATAATTTGTGTGTTTCATGCTGGACTAACTATACAAAAGTAAAAAAAAATAAAAATTATATTGCGATGTATGTGATTAGTAATGAATATACAATAAAAAAATTAATTGAGTATAAAAAAGGCCTAAATACCGCGAAAACTTGCCGATGACTATCAAAATTTGTTATTCATCTAGAAAGTGAACAATTATTCCATTATTAGCGTGTCGAAACGCCTATATATTGCGAAGCAATCCAAAATATTGTGTCGTGATGGTAATAGGACGCCCGAAGATCTGAAAAGATGAGGAGGGCCAGCTCCAGATCCAACAGAAAGTAAAATTGATGAGATATTTTTCATGTTTAGTTCAATATTTTTGCCGGTATGCATTTAATTTGCAGTGTCCAATTTAAAACCTATACTTAGAGGCCCCTAACCATATGAAAAGTTTTTTTTTTTTGCAAAATTTTCGACCGTCCACGCTTATTCAGTACAAATTTTGTCGAATGACTCTAATTCTGAGACTCGCAATTAGATAAACACAACGGATACGGATGGTCAAATAAGATAGATGATTCCCGATCCCCAGTTCGGGTCGAATCTCAATCGAACTTTAAGGTCAACAATTCGAAATTCGATTGAGATCTTGGATTTTTATGTGAAAGTACCAAAAGGTGCTAACATTGGCCATTTATGTTTCCCCGATGCCGTCAATCAATTAACTGAGAACGGGCATCAAGGTAATAAGATGCGCCCGGACCATTCGATTTCATCGTCGATTTTAGGGTCTGGATATTGATCATTCAAGATTGAAGATTGATCGTACAGCTTTATAACTGTTATTTGAGTATGTGTTAAAGTCCTATGGTCCATCGTAATCGTGCTTCGGAACATACCTTTTTTGGAGGGGGGATCTCTTCTAATCATTGAAAAGTGTCGTGCAACGGATATTGAGTTTTGTTGTCAGTAATTGACTTCGGGCCAATCAATTTTCGTAAAATTTAATTTATTGGGCTGGCCCCAGAGATTTCATGCATTAAAACGAATCTGTAAGATCAAAAGGTTCAAATTTCGATGATGAGTTTGTTTTCGATTGGAGAAATGGAGGCCTCCCGCATTTCGGATTTTTTTTTTTAAACCACTTTCGAAAGTTATTTCAGCGGGAACCACTTGTTGTTTGTTAGAAACATTCTCAGTTATTAATTGCGTTCGCTTTCATTCCGAGCAAGATGCTTCCTACCGCTTACAACTTATTTTCATGTTGAAAGCTAAACAAAAGGTTTTTGAATTTCTAGAGTGTAATGGAGAGGTTTGATAAACGGATAGCCATCGAGAATCGTTAGCACAATATTCGAATTTTATGTATTACAAATCGACGGGGTTTATAACATACACTGAATTCTCTGTAACTACGGCGCTTCTTAATTAACATTTCGTGAAGATTCGTATGTTTTTTTTTATTGCAATGGCATTAGATGAAACTTGAAAGTTGATGGCTTTGCACTGTATAATGTCTTATCTTCGATACCGACATTCTATCTCATCAGTACTACAGCTACACGCGAAAAGCAGTTTTGCGAAAGTTTCTTTTGAGCTGATTGTTTTTAACTGCAATGATGGAGAATAACTTGGAAGTTTGCCTATTAATAATATTGATGAATCAATTATGGATAATCTCGTTAGTCTAAAAATCCGGTATAAAGATTAGGCTCAGCGAAATTCAAATTCAAAAATGTTTCTTGAAACGCGGATTAACTGGTACTTTTGTTGATAAATTACAGTTGAAATTACCTAATTTAGAGCTGCCATTTCCTGCAAAGTATTTCACTTATCGAAGTTGAAACACTTGATCATGGCATTCCGAAGAAGTAAGATTTGAAATATAAAATACTTTAATTAGCTGTAGCCATCATGAAAAGTGAAGGAGAGTTTTCGATTTCCGGAGTGCCAACAGGTGGGTGACAAGGTCTGCCCAATTTTTAATAGTACCTACTTACCTAATGATAACATTAATAACCGTAGGAAAGTAATTCTCAATCAGAAACCCGAAACGAAAAATGGAGCTACGCATAATGAGAAAATAATTATGATACGACTAAAACAGTGACTATAACAACTTGATCCCGGATAATCGATCCGACTTCCGGAAAAAAAACATTGAATGAGTGTAGGCAACAAAATCAATAATGGTTCAGGGAAAAAAAAACATTCCGGGTCTGACTTTCTAGATATAAGAAAATTAAAACTACTGAATGAAAACAGGTAATTCAATTTAAAGATGCTTGAAGTCGTAGGTAGCGCCTAGTTGGCTCGTAGGTACCGCTGAGGAAGTAACTTTTCACGAACAGGGAATCATATGTATAATATGTTCATTTTAAACAAAATAACTTTGACTTTAAATTTATCACTCATGTGAGAAGAACAAATAACAATCTGGACAAAACTTCATTATTTCTTTGGGTCAAATTACGGGACGAAGTCTATTCCGCTTAAAAAAATTAATATTGCCTCCTTGTTCAATATGTTAAATTATATCTCTCAAATGTTATACAAATATATTACTTTATTATTTTTTAATAATAAAGCATTGTGTTCGACTTGAAATTTTAAAAAAAAATTTGCTACCCTGAAATTTTGTATTTTCACGTTTTAGTACTAATAAACCCCCAAAAAAGAAAAAAAACTTCTGTCTGTCCGCCGTATACGCCGTATGCCGTACGCAAAACCATTTGAAAGTGCGTAGCTCTCAAATCCCTTGAGATATTAAGATGAAAGGTAGAATGGGTGAAGCACTACAAGTGGTACCTTTTATAGGGGTGGGGGTGTGAGGGGTGAGGAGGGGGGGGGAGCGGTATAGATGACAAATTTTGGTTTCTAGATCTCAGTAACCGCTTATGCTAGTAGGCTGAAAGTTGGAACTTATGTAGTACTATGATAGTGAACCCATTTGCAAAAAAATGGTTGATAGGGGTCGAGGGGTGTGCGAGTGGAGAGGAAAACAATAGGTGTGTTTTTTTCACCTGGATCAAGATCAAAATCATTCGTTTTACATTGAAAACAACAACAAAGAGATGATCCAAAATCATAATGGGATCAAAGTTGGATCAGTTTTTCGCTATTAAAGCAGTTCATCTAAACTTCCACTATTTTAGCATTTTCACAGATGGCGCGCTGAAACTAATTCAATTTGTAGCAGGTATTTGCACTCAATAGTCTAGAATAGTCGTGGGAAATCAATACATTTTGTACGAAAATTTAAGTCTATGTATAATATAGAGACAGCATGTTCAAGATTATTGAAAAAGCCTTTGTATTTCTGTGCATTTTCTACAGAGTTTCATCACTACATGCAATAAAGGGAAACTACACGTAGCCCTGCCCATACAGTTTATCTAAGGCATTTACTAACATGATTGTTAACCCTGCTAAACTAGCCTTTGGGCTGATCCACATCGTTTTTTTCAATTGTGATCTGATCCAGTTGAAAAAAACACACCTAATGTGTCCAAAACGCTTCAAAGCTGGGATTGAAACATTCTAAAATCCATATCTCCTGAACGATTGATGTCAGACGGCTGAAACCTTGTAGTTGGCTTAAGAGATACTAGGAGATTAGAAAAGAGTTAACATTTTTAAGGAGGGCGGTGCGGTATGGGGATGGGGGGTAAAATACTTTGAATGACAATATCTTCCGAATCATTTGTGCCAGGAAGATAAAATTTGGTTTCTGTATATGTAATTACCAGTGGAGTCTACTGAGGGGTGAGGTGAAGCGCGAAAGTATGGAGACAGTCATTTTTGAAAAAAAAAATTATTTCTCAAGAACCGTATCAGATATGATCTTGAAAATTTTACAGGAGCTAGGACCAGCAGACCTTTAGCGGGGAAAAAAATGTTGAGGGTGTAGGGAGTAGGGAGTGATAGTGGGAGTGGGTGGAAATGAAAAAATTCTGATTTTAATTTCTCGAAAGCCGCAAAGGATAGAAAAAAGTTGAAAACTGTATGGAGCTACTATAGAGACATACCAGAAATTTACGGCAGTAGGGGGTGGTTTTTCATATCTAAGAAACGGCTTATGCTAGAAAGTTGAAACTTAGTACCTATATGTAGTTATGCTACTAAAGTAAACTTTAAAAAAAATCGGCCAACAGTCTGGGCGCAACTTTATTATTTTATGGGTAGCAGTCCGAAGCGAGTTTGATGCTGAGATGCGGAATAACCAGGCTAGGAATAACCAGGCTATTCGGAACTTTATTTTTTAGGTTGTCAGTCCCATAGTAACCTACACCGCATCTCGCATTAAACTCGCTTCGGACTGCTACCCATAAAATAATAAAGTTGCACCCACAGTTGGCCGATTTTTTTTAAAATGTTCGAGAGCGAATCTTAAAATTTTTAGGTTTTACTGTTCTCGAGATAATAATTTTTCTTATTAAATTTTTCCTCCTCTTTTCCGATCGTATCTCAACTGACGGAAATATTGGCACTGAAAGTATCTAAAATGTCCATTACTTTCGAAAATTTGAAGTTCGTACCAGTAGTGCTTTTGAAATATTTTTTTTTTGGTTCAAGTGAAATCATTTTCGAATTACACGAAACCATTTTCAAATTAAAAAGTGTGGAGACTTTAGGAAGGACTTTACTCAAACTGAATGAGAATACAGATTTTTTTAAACGCAATGAAACTCGAGGAAAATGAATTATTAATATTGAATATAAAAAAATGATTGAATAAAAAAAAATCAATTTGTAGTATTGAAATTCATATCGTTAACGTAGAGTCAAATTTGATCAATACTTGTCTCCTCTTCGATCTGAATCTTTTGGAAGTTTCAAAACCATGTCCTACATATGGTCATAGTACTCGTAAGATGATATCTAGTCCGAAAATGTCCTGTAACTCCACTGAAAATACCGGTGAGGTGCGGTACCTATTTTCACCTGTCGCATCTTGGGGGTGTTCGGGTTACAAGTTACCGCCAACATTGTCGTCATATCAATTGGCTCCATTATCTCGTCATAATCACAAGCAACGTAATGGCTACAGGTAAAAAATCAATTCATCGTAAGCATTTTTTCTTTTAAATTAGAGAGAGCCACAGAGTGCGTGAAACTATCTCAAACAATGCACCTTACACTTTGGATAATATTTGATTCTATCTATCATAGAAAAACTGTAATTTTGATCGATAACCCAATTGGCCTTCATTGTTCAGAAATAGCCATTGTGATCTTTTTTAGGCCTCAACGTCTGGGAAGTTAATTTTCTTGGTAGGTTACTGCATAGTTCTGGGCATAGAGCGACTATAAGACGAAAAACCTGAATAGTGATTTTAGCCGTTCAACTGAACTGTACGTACGTAAGTACTGAAATAATTGAAAGTTTTGAACAAACGGAATAATTCGTAGACTGCTACTTCTCATACAGGTGTAATTTTTTTTTTTGACTTAAAATCAAATTTTTGATAGTTTAGTTCCGCTATCGGTAGAATAAGAGGAGAAAGTTAAAAAAAAAGGTTTTGAATTCTTATCAGTATAATTAAATTTTTTGTGTAGCTACCGCTGATTAAACCGCGAACTTGTTTTTGTTCCACGGCTAATTGAAATTTGCGGACTAGAAAAGTCGGATATATGGACATGGAGCCGGACAGTAGCACGCCGATATGAGCCAAGAATTTTTCTATTTGTTCTCATTATCAGTATGGATGGTGAAGCTGAAAAGAAGTTTAGTCTTACATTCATACAGCTGATCTTTGGTATTATTTCTAGGAAAGATGAGTGATATCCACACTTCCCATAAATCTTCGAGTGTTTAAATCCTACGTCAAATCCGTGACTACGTTAAATAAGGCTCTGACTTACATATTTCTGCCGTATTCCCATCGCGATAGTCACAAAAGCGAAAATTTCTACACAGAGTATGAATTGAAGCTTCTGTTTAGACTGTATGCCAAATATTTGGCATTTCTGTCAAATATTTAATTTAGAAAATTTGAGAAAAATGCAGTAAACTTTGACGATTATACTACCTGATTGGCAGTGAAACAAGTCAAATTTTTTGGTTAATAGTCTAATACAGTCTAATACAATATTAAATCGTATCTGACTGACTATTTTTCTTTGAAAATAAAATTTTGAATTTTCTATAAAACTTAAATTTCAACTTGGCGTACAATTCAGTCAAGCAGAAGATTAGATGACATTTGCATGGAAGCTACCGGAAGAAATACTCGTATTGTATAATTGTTGAACTTAGGCTAAGAGCTTAGAGCAAAAAAACAACAATGCATTTCGGCGCATAGTTGCAGTAAATTCTCTAAAAAATTTGTATGATATTAACTAATAAAATTAATTGTAACTTCTCCATTCATTCATATTTTTTAATAATAAAGTATTGAGACCGACCTAAAATTTCAGGGTAGTAGAATAACCAGGAGGCTATTTGGAACGTTTTCTTTTAGGCTATCAGTCGCATAGTAACCTACACCGCATCTCAGTATTAAACGCCTTCCGGACTTCGATCCAAATATAATGAAGTTGCGCCCAGAATATTAGCATATTTTTATCTCTAAAAAAGTGAAAAAACTGAAAAAACTGAAAACTATACTATACAAACCATTGCACTCCTACCTTATGATAAATACATGAATATTTAAATGACATTTGTATGGCAAATACTCGAAAGTTTGACCTGATTACGCCCATGTTCAGACATGAATCGTATTTATCATCGTAACTAAATATTGTAAATTTATGTTAACATTTTTTAGAGGCGTGTACAATTTTACATTTTAATTTATTATTCCAATAAAAAATATCGTTATCGACTTTACAAAAAAAAAATTGCTATCATAGATATTTTGAATTTTTACGTTTTAGAAATAGTAAATAGTACTGCAAGAAAATTTCAGTCTGTCTGTCCGTCCGAGTCCATTTGAAGGCTCGTACCTCACAAAATCTTTAAGTTATTAAATTCAATTAACTTTTTTTTGGGTAGATTGGGCGGAGCCCGTTAAGTGGTACATTTTTGGATAGTGGAGGTGTGAATGTACGTAGAGCTGTAGTGTAGTTCTAAGAATATAAATTTTAATAGGAGTACTATGATACAGTGGTGGGGTGTTTCTCCTATCTTAGGAACGGATTATGCTAGAAACTTAAAACTTGGTCCGTATGTGTAGATGTAGGTACTAGAAAAGTAATTTAGTTCAAACAAAATTATATACACTTGCGAGAAAAAGTACACAATGAAAAGAAAACAACATATTACGAAATTCCTGGGAAATAAAAAACTTACATTTAAATATTTTATCAAAAATTTTTATTCAGCAACTTAACAACCTTTTTGAAACATTTTTTCTTCGGTATATATTTAAAAACTAAATTTCACATAACAAAAACAAAAAACTTCACGTAAAAGAAACAGAAAAAGTATCCGTACGTAGCAATATTAATTTTAAATATTCAAATTGTTTTATCAAATATCAGGGTTTAGTAACTTGTGGAATAACCTTTCCGCTTGAGAACCTCCTTAAGTCGATGTGGCATGGACTGGACCAATTTGAATGTGTCCTGCCTGGTAATTTTGCCCTATTCGTTGAGGATGACGCTTTTAAGCATTTCTTTGGAAGTTATGCTGTGCTGACGGATCCTGCGCTCCAGCAAATCCCACAAATGCTCGATGGGATTAAGGTCTGGGATTGGGGTCGCGTACGCAACTGATGTTTTGTGTTATAGAGCAACCAAAGCTTCACAGTGAAAGCCGTGTCCTTCGTATCATTATCTTGCTGGAACCAGAAATCCTCACTAAGCCCCAACTGTTGAGCGCTTTGCTTCATATTGGTCTTCAGAATATCTAGATAAGCGTATTGATCCATTGTTGACTCTATAAAAACAAGTTCGTCAACTCTTTCCGTCGCCATACACCTCCAGACCATCACACCACCACCGCCATGTTTGACAGTTGGTAGAAGATTTTCTTTATCGAGGGCAGTACCGCTCTTCCGCCACACTAGCTTTCTTCCAAAGATACAAAACTTGCTTTCGTCCGAGAACAAGATATGTTCCCAAAATTCTGGAGGCTTATTTATATATTCATTTGCAAAATCCATACGTTTCTTTCTGTTGACCTCCGATATATACGGTTTCCTACGTGCCACTCGTCCGTGATACCCATCTTTCTTTAGTATTTTACGTATTGTATCTTCGTGGACATCCTTGCCAAATGATTTTCTTATGTTTTCGCTCGTTTGAGAAGCAGTTACTTTTCTTCTTCTTCTTTTTCACTAATTGTTGTACAGTTCGTTTTTCGCGTACGGTCAATTTGCTGTGTCGACCAGAACTTGGCTTTGACACAATGGAATCAGTTGCATTAAATATTTGCACGACATACTGGACAGAAGAGTGAGTTCTTCCTGTTATTTGTGCTTTTTCGCAAAAAGATTTGTCATCTTTCCTAAGTTTCAGGATAATTTTCCTCTCGCCAGCACTAATTTCTTTTGTTTTGGGCGCCATCACAAATTCTTGTACAAAAAAAATTTAAAATAACTGAAAACTAATGTATTCACTTCCAAATCTTCCGCAAATTAAAATAAAACTGTTATTGAGTCTAAATGTGTCGCCGCATAATACGGGGAATTCCTCGTTTTGATCTGTACGGAAACTTTTTCTGGTCTAAGATATTGGCATATACTCATTAATGTGTTGGAAAAAGTTCTGTTAATTAGTAAGCATTATGAAATATACTGGGAATCATGAAAAAATGTCGATTTTTTGTGATTATAAAAGAAAACAGTAAAATTTAATTGATATCTCATATTTTTTAACAGAACAACTTTATTTTCTTGTATGTACGAATACTTTTTCTGGCAAGTGTATGCATTGGCGTGCGGTGGTGGGTAAAAAAGCTCCCTGAATATGGGGTTCATATATTGCACGAATATTGTCCTATCTCTTAGGTTTTAACTCAAAAAGTTCTTCAGATAAATGTCAAGAAACTGTTTACATAATTTTCTTAAATACATCCCAAGAGGAGCATATCGTTGTTTGGGTAAATTTAATTGAATATTTAAATTTTTTTCTTCATATTTTCATTGTATACTCAATTCTGAGTAAAACTATTTAAACCGCTTGACTCTACTAGGTCAGAAAAGTCATAAATTTAGCTGTCAAGTTGGAAGGGTCGGGTGACAAGTGTAGTGCCGTCAAAAATTGAAAAATCGCATAAACAAATCATGATATAAACTGGCAAAAAGATAAACAAAGAAAAGGTTTCACTAAATCAATGCCATTTCTAAAACGAATATTTTTCACAAAAACTTTTGTAAAAAAGCGTACCAACTCATATACTCGTAATAGCAGAATTATAGCTATAAAAACAAAAGTAGTATTTATTATACCCATTTTCCGAAAACTAGTCATCCAATCGGTGTGATATTTGTTTGTTTCAAAGATAGCACACAAACAGAGTGAATGGAAGGAAATTCATGCTTTTCAGCAATAAATAAATGTTCAAAATTTCATTCATATTGGATGAGTGGTTTCTGAGAAAATTTATCACGAAACTACCACTGAAAATATCATATCACGAATTCCGTCATGTTCTTTAGGCCTTATTTGAATTATCGTACAATAGGTGCAGACACATGTTTAAAGAATTTTTTCCTTGGAGCCAGCTGAAGAAAAATTCTAACTTCATAGAGCGCGATTTTGAGTCATCTTTAGTTCGGGTAGCAACTCGATTTGACGTAGTTCTGCCCTCAGTATCCAACAATAATTTTAACCTTATGCCATTCGTCACCAACTTTTAGGGTTGAATTAAAATTATAAAAAAAATAATTTGAAGTAGATTTTATTTATATACGTCACGTCCTTAGTTTAAGGCAAAAATCTTTTTAAAAAAATCGTAGATAAAATGAAATACAAATTATAACAAAATAATCGTATGTTTTTTTTTGTAATTTTTTTGTAATCCATTTTAATCCAGGCCTGTACGTTGTATAGGCTCCATGTACTTTTTAGCACACTTTCTTTAATTAAAAGCAACGTTAAGTAATTTGCACCACAAAGCCGATCGGTTAGAATTTAGGTGTATACATATGAATCTTATAGGTAATTACCTTACAAATTAGTTTCACCAAAGTTGAAAGGCAATATTCTGCGCGGCAGTGTGAATGTAGTCGGAAAATCTACTTACTTCCACTTGTCGCAACAATTACAGCAATGAGAATTTGATTTCATCGCAATTTTTATATACTCGGTATCTGTTATGAACAAAATCCGATCGTTATTTAATTTTTGCCGTTCTTTCTAATTCCAGGTAAGCTTCATTTGATTTATAATTCGATGGATTTCGCGTAAGTACAAATTTATAGTTATTTTTATTAATATTTCGCTTTCATTACGAGTGGTTAAGTACGTAAATATGAAAGGAACTAATATTAGAGCCTATCGAGGTCGTACGAAAACCTAAACTTAAAATTATCTTTTCAGGGAATGAAATATTTTTTTTAGCAAGTAATTTTCACTGCTCTCCCTTTCTCTTAATGCTATTAAATTGGCCCCTGCGTTCCGCCTTCAGTGCCAGTAATTACCCTCTTAGTGTGTTTTATTTGATTCTTTAAGAGTATTATCTGCGTGTTGTAATTATGAGTGGCCGACGATTTAAAATTATTTTCGGACTCTTTTCTGGTGTAAGATGACTGCTGGACGTCTTAAGCCTAAATTCAATAAC
This sequence comes from Beris morrisii, assembly GCA_951812415.1. Lineage (NCBI taxonomy): Eukaryota > Metazoa > Arthropoda > Insecta > Diptera > Stratiomyidae > Beris > Beris morrisii. The sequence goes on from OX638310.1 coordinate 32,181,877, forward strand.
TACACCTAACCCATACTCAGTGTTTTGAGCATTGATGGAAAATTAATTTCATATGTTATACTATTATTTCTGATTGAATTGTTGAATTAACTCTATCCATTGCTTATACAAAGAAAAGAAATTCAGGTATTCATTTCTTATTTATGAAAAAGGTATTGGCTACGTGATTTCTTATTCCAGAATCCCGTTTATTGAAATCTCGTCTTCCAGAATTTCGCATGCCTAAATACCACATCCCAAATCTCACATTAACACAAATTGTCTTTTATCGATTAAAACGGCATTTTCGAATGCGATACTTAAGGTGTACGTGGCTGACTACGTGTGTTATGGGTGACAATGGAGCCGAACCTTAAATTATGGCATCGGTTCCTTCAAATTGTTATTAACAAAGTCCCCCATTGAAAAAGTTTAATTGGGTGTAAAGTTACCTTACAAAAAAAAAGAAAAGAAAACATAAAAACATACTGCAGTCACGATCGGCTGCAAGCCAATCGTATAATACTCTAGATGAATACTGAACTCCGATTTATATTGTAGTTGGGGGTAAAGTAGAATTACGTGTGTGCATGTTGTATGTCCTTTATTAAGGACTCCCATTTGATTGCTACTCAAACCTAAAAGACAATATTCAGTGTTTAATTTCATATCTTGAACTGGGTAAGTCATTGAGAAAAAATGTCCTTTTTGAAGGACTTTCACATGGGAGGTGCAGGAAGGACTCACTCGATTTCTTACATATTTATCCTTTTCCTTGGAACCATTTAAAAATGAACGTGTACAAAATTTCAAATTCGTAGCTTTAAGCGTTCAAAAGTTATCGAAAAATATTGTTGAACACGTGTCTTAATGACATTTTGTATGGCAGCTACCAGAAGGAGTAAGAGGATTTTGCTGAATAATAAACTCGAACTTCGTTTTTACTCAAAACTAATTTGTACAAAATTTCCAATTCATAGCTGAAAGATTACTTGAGTTATAGTAAGTTCCGTAAATTAAGTGAAGACGTTTTGACAGGATATTTGTATGGCAGCTACAAGAAGGACTAATAGGATTTTCTTCATAATCATACATTTAGCTCCAACTATTGAAAAAATAACACATACGAAATTTCAAAGACATAGCTGAAACCCTTCTGAAGTTATAGGCCAATATTCTTAAACACGTGTTTTAAGGATATTTTGTATGGCAGCTACCCGAAGGAGTAAAGGGATTTCGCTGACTAGTAAAGCCAAACTTTCTTTTTACTCAAAACTAATTTGTACAAAATTCCGAATTCGTAGCTAAAAGATTACTTGAGTTATAGTGAGTTTCGTAAATTAGGTGAATACATTTTGACAGGATATTTGTATGGCAGCTACACGAAGGACTAACAGGATTTTCCTCATAATCATATATTTAGCTCCAACTATTGGAAAAATAACACATACAAAATTTCAATGTCGTAGCTTAAACCCTTCTGAAGTTATCGACCAATATTCTTGAACACGTGTTTTAAGGACATTTTGTATGGCAGCTACCCGAAGGAGTAGGACGATTTTGCCCGTTAACGAACTTAGCCTTACAAATTCAACCAAACATCCAGATTCAAAATATCAAGATCCTAGGTGAAGGCGTTCTTGAGTTATCGTGTTCACGGACAGACGGACGGACGGACGGACGTCAGGCGGATTTGAGGTTTTTGGCCACAAATAAACGAAAAATAATATATAACTTTTTTTCGTCCGAGGCTTGGTTCTATGCGTTACAAACTTTTGGGCTGGATTAAACTTATAATACTCTATATGATTTCATCTAGAGTATAATAATAATAATATTATAATAATAAAATAAAAACATTTTGCATGTACGGGATTTTGGACTAATGGTATTTAGGATTTTGGAAAGTTGACGGAATTTTGTACTTATGAGATTTTGGCTAACTATATTACGAACTACACCCAAAACTAATCCTATGATTCTTGAAATACTGAATTCCTATTTAAATTATATTAGGTTATAATGATAGAGTGGGCAGTTCGCATAGTGAGAATTATCTGTTTCATTATAAGCTGTTAGGGTAAGATATCTGAATTTTATTCTGGATATAAAATAAATACAAAAATCAAATAGATATATATATAAGTGTAATTTTACTTAAATATCAAATATCGAATTTAATCCAAATTTTTCAGGATATTGTATGTGAGGTCTCGAAGAAGACGATTTAGTCATATATTAATCTTTACCTATGACTAAATTATAAAATCAGTTCGATTAAAATTATTCATCTTTTCACTTACACTTGCTCAACATACTCGTATTGTGTACTCCTTAAACGATGAGAAGATTTAAGGGGAGTTGTATGGGAGCCGTGGTCACAATATTGCTATATTTTGTGGTACATAGCCCGCAAATCCATCTAGTACAAATTCTTAATCTCAGAGTAGTCAGTTAGTGCCCCACACTGGGCGCCAATAGAGTATATATTGCATACCACCCAAATTGATGCTTTCATTAAAATTATGTGCTACTTACTTAGCTAACGCTACAAAGAGAAAATAATTCAAATTACAAATTTCCATTTCTGGCCAGAATCGACCTTGACAACAATATGGTTCACACGGACTTATTAGTCCGTTGACAATATAAATTCATATTCTTTTTATTATCGTAGCTCTAAAATCTCATAAGCTTAAAATGTGAATATTAAAAATTAGAAATTTAAAATGAAATTTATATATTCAAAATGCAATTAAAAGCATGGCATTAATTCTTCGGGAAAATAAGAACAAATATATCTTTATATTTCTGTTGAAGTGTAATTAAAAACTGAAAATATTCAGCAATAAAAAAAAATATAATTCTACATAAATATATTGAGATATGTACCTAGATAAATTAAAAGTGGAGTAAATATCTATAAATTATGCAAATATTTCTATTTAAATATTAAAAGCCTTTCTATAACGTGAACAACAATAAATTCACGTTATTTAGAAATGCGAAATTCCAGTTTTCTATGTTAACCTGTTATAGGAAGATATGAAGCAAGGGGGTTGTATGGTAGCTACTCGAACGAGTAGAGGCAATATTCTAGCTTCAATGCTCATAGCGTTGCAAACAATTTTCTTTTCGGACAAATTTTTTTTCTATGCTCTATTTCTTTAACGTATGTTCAAAATTCTCGTAATTCAAGAACGTTTTCGCGAAGAAAATTGCAAGATTAAATATTTAAATATCACATTTTGTTCGCCGTCATCGAACACATTACCTGCTTTTTTATTGTATAGGCACTCATTTTCCGATGTTTATTAATTGTTTGCCGTCTATTGTTGTAAAAATTTTGAAATTCAACTTATTTAAGTGTAAAGATCGAGTTACGCGCGCGACGGAATTTGGAAATAAGCTATCGAAGCGATGCTATATCACTATAACTGGTTTTACTGACTAACATGCGGTCTAATCAGCTATCATCGCGTCGCATCTTGCACTCGCGTCGCGTTCACTTATAGGAAACTGTATCGTTTTTCAACCGTGTAAACCTTGTACGAAAAATAAAGTCAACTTCGATATCAACTTGAGCGGCGGTTGATTTGATTCTCGTTATATAGTTGGCGCAACTTCTTATTTTTGAAACTAATTTTGGTTTCAGTATCTTAACCGAAAAACAATTCGTCACTACAAAACAAAGTTACTAAAACATTAGAATACCAAAATTCAACTTCTTGGTTTTAAGCGTTCTCGAGTTAGGACTTGGGAAGGTAAGAAAATTGGGAAGAAGTTATAAAGTGTTTGTAGCCTGGGTTCTGGGACACTCCAACATACTAGGAAACGAGAAGGTCAACTTGCTCGCACGAGTAGGGCTAGAGCCTGCTGTAGGAATAATCGACGCCGGTATTAAATCAGACATGCACAGGAAGCTCACCGAATGGTACAAAGGCCATTGGAACAATCTGGAGACAGTCAAAAATGTTCCTAACTGGGCCAGATTCTAGAAGAACCAAGTGTCTTCTAGAAATTAAAGAAACGGATCCCTGAAGGCTGAAAGAGCTTCTATGGAGGATGAAAATCCTAAGTTCTCTCATATGTACCTATGGTATGAAGACGAGGGGTCCGCACAACACTTTTTGTGTGAATGCCTAGCTCTTGCTCGAACACGACTGGTCACATTGGATGCGAACTTCAAAAGGAATGAGGAGCTTATAGATCTTGACCTGCCTAAGGTGTTAAACTTCATCAAGAAGTTGAACTTGCTTGGGGAAACTGAACGGATTCCATTAATAAGAAACCGTCTTGAGGGAGAAGAAGCTGCCGCGTAGCAATTATGCTTGCCTGCTAGAAACTAGGCAGGAACTAAGAATCTGAACCCAACAACGTGAATTTCGAAGGAAAATGAACCGGATTGAGAAAGGAAGTAACCTCCTTCGCTATTATTTAGCGTTCACTTCATGAGAAGCGAACGATTCACAAACCAGGATCTAGCCAAGCTGTACACTTCGCTTAGAAGTTAAACCGACTTGGAAAAGTAAAGGAACCTGATATATGATTAATTCCGATGAAGGAGTTCACAAAGAGAATTCAGTGAGTGTAGGAATTTTAAAAGAAATCAAACTGGCTGGGCTTGAGGAATGGGCAAACGCAATGGGCCTTTTCCCAAGTACATGATAGATACAGTGATGTATACAATAGTGGATCCTTTCATAATCATCAGGAACTCTTTTTTTTATATCCAAAATTTGTTTCGAAGTTATTGTGCCAAATAATTGTTATATCGTGCTGTTAAGTCTTTTCTATACGATATACTTGGTAGTGATTCGATGAGTGCATAATTTTTTAAGATATTTTTCTATGGTACGAGTAGGTTATTGAATGTACATATATGTATATACTAGAATTTTCCGAAAAAGAAGATTTTTATTCGTAATTATTTTTGATGTTCCGTGCTTTTCACTTTTTGTTTGCTATGCGTACCTCCAATAATTAAATTTGGCAAAACCCAAATGGCATTGTATTGTACGAGTCAAAGCGATAAATTGCGATATTTCCACAGCGTCAGGGCTATTGAAGCTCGAAATCAACATATCGAAATCTGCCAATAAACCCATTTTAAGTAAAAAAAAGAGTATATTATTAAAAAGTAACATTTCAACTTTATTATTTCCTAGTCCATTTAAAATTATATTTTGTATTTTTTTTTTTAAAGCTGAAATTTATAGTTTTCGACTTTTTTTTCGTTCAGTTTTCCACCACATAATTTCTATTTCCAATTTTTACAATCTTACATTCTAAGAGCAATACCGTAAAGTATCTAACTACCTACAATATAATTGGTTTGAATATTTTAATACACATTGTTTTACAGTAAACTTATTTATATTAATTTAATGGAAAGTTGGCATTAATTCGTAATTCAACAGATAAATACAGTACATTCAAAAAAAACATTGTTTAGTTTTAACATTCATCGTAATTTCTATTGTTAAGTAAAAATACAACAAATTGACATTATTATTATTTACAACTTATCGTTCCTAAGAAAAGTGATTGAGACTAACGATCGATTTGAATCAAACGCGTCATTTAACTTATTCGGATCTAATCTGCATTTATCTGTTTTCTTTTATATATTCAAATTCAATAAATGTATAATTCGAAATTTGTCTTTTTATATTAGAATGTGAACTAATTAAATAACAAAATAGTATCAGGTACATCTATTTATACAAAATATTTTTATAATAACGTTAAGTTTAGCCAATAATATTAGCACGACTTTCTATAGATTGGTCATTTAAAAGTGTTGTAAGAAATCAAACTTGTTCGGGCAACACTATTCAAGTTCCACCGAATTTTACCACTATATTTTTTTTTAATTCTAGCACTTTTATAAATGTACACCCATTCCTAGCGCTCTATCGTTTCATTCTATGTACAATGCGAATCGTTTGATTACTTTTGGCAACAGCCCTAAATTTTAATAATAATTTATAAATTAAGAATAGCTTAAGTATAGTGTGCGCGCAGTAACATGGAGTTAGTCGTTCGCCATACAATAGCCTGAGTATGTCTGTATGTTATCTTCGATGTAACTTTTGCCAGCTATTACTCCTGGATCTGTGTGATGTTTGGGACATCGATGTCCTTTCGGACATTGGCACAATGGGTTCGTGTTCACTTCGTCCAGGAACTCTTGCCTTTTACGAACTGTGAATAGTTTACATGGCTCCTTTCGTTGGCAACGTAGTCTCTGTGAAATTAAAATAAAATTATAGCAAGGAATCGAAGGGGGTATGGCCGGTTAGTTGGCTTACACTTTGAGGAGAACAAGCAAAAAGATACTTATATCCAGTTCGTCCTGACGGCAATGCCTCGCGTTTTGTCAAGTACGTTACTGAATTTCGAGGACACCGACAGTGCACTACCTGTTCCGTAACGTTTACTTCAGGAGACGACGATAATGTCCATGTGTAATCACGGAAGTACCTAAAAAAAAGAGGGAAACACATTAGTACGGCATCCGGCTAGAACTGTGAATTTCGAAACCAACCTGCAAATCGGTAGTTTATGGACAGGATTGCAGAGCTTATAGTGTCTCGTTTTATCGGCAATAGTATGTCCATCTTCGGAACCAATGTTGCTTGGACATCCTCCTAAATGCGAAATGTCTTTGTGGTGGGCCGCATGTCGTAATTTAGCTGTATCGTGATTCTTGAACTGAGCAAAGGCAAATTCGTTCTTGTGATTCTGATAAGCATTGTATAGATTTTCGTTGTCCTGGAAATCGTTTTCATCGAGCATTATATCGTCCTGATAGACGGCACCAAACTTTTGTAATAGCTTCCGTAGATGTACGGTTTCGAAACGTTTCTCGTCCAAGTCCAAAAGACGTAAATGGTGTTGATTTTTTTCTTCGCCGCCAGATGGAAGCTGTTTGTACTTTTGTTCGTTTAGTTGTTGGTCCTTTCTATGCGTAATTGTTAGTGGACCACGGCTAGCTTTGCTTTCAGGACAACGACATTGTCGTTCGATCCAAGGCGTCTCGTAGAGATCGATTTTGGAGCATACAGCATTCGGTGCACATATTGGTAAATCGTCTTCGGAATCCTGAAAATTTCGAAATTAAGATAAAATTTAATAGTTTCTTTACTTCACTAAAAAAATAGGTACATAGTCTGGGCTCAGTAAAAAGGCTTATTAAATTTCACTATTTTTGTATTTCTTTAGCGCTCTAAATATGAACCAAAAATTTATTTTGAATGGAAATAAATCACACCTGCGGCAATTGACCCCCACCATTCACCCCGCTGGCTAAATTTTTCAAAAATCTCAATATTTTCTGACTATTAAAATACCGATAAGCTTCACTAGGCAATACTATTTCTGTCGAGTTTCAATACAACTGAACAATTTCTTTACATAGCATACATTCAGGCTTGTAGAAATGTAGATTATGAATTATCTACGCAGTTCAAATTTTACACGTAAAAATTACGTTGCGAAGTTTTTCATTTTTGTTAGATGAAATCACACAGTAATAAATAGAAAAGCGTCCGGCGAAAAATACACACATTAAACATAGTTTATTATTAAAAAATGATAAAGTTACAGTGACGCACAGAAGTATTCACAGACTTTTTTAAAGGTGAGTAACGGGTTTAAAGTAGGTATTCAATTGAGTAAAAAAATGTATTCAATTTTATTGTTTTCTTGTGTTTAGACAGGAATTTTTTAGTGAGAAATGTCCATGTTAATTTATATCTAAAATTTCTAGATCTTGTCTAAGAAGATCGTTTTGAAATTAATATAAATATTAAATATTTTCATGTATACATACTCGTACTTTGATTCCTATTTTTTTTTATTTGAACTGTTTAATATTTAACTATAAAATTAAAATATCTTCGCATAATAATTATGGATCCATTTTCGACACTGAAGCGCATCGGAACAATTTTGATTGCTATATTTTTTTTGGACAATTTTCATGCGAATGGACACTATAAAAGATTATGGATAAACATTTTACAATGAACATGATTGCCACATTATAGTGGAGCAAAATTTGGTTGTGAAATTATTTTTTCGTATTTCATAATGAAATTTTTCGATTTGGTGGAATACAGGTGAGCAACGTAAACAAAAGATAAAATCGCAAAATGTGTAACCAAATTTTTTACGAAAATTTCTTTTTTGAACTACCTATTCGATGTAGAAAAAATAGTGCTTTTAGTTACTTTAGAGCTCTAAAATATTTTTTCCAAACTAGCAAAATATTTTCTGCAGATCTGTAAAAATAAATTCATTTCGTTTGTTTCCTGATATTTGTTTGTTGTTCTCCTGATCGTTTATTGTTCTCGTGAACGTTTGTTATTCTCCTGAAAACTTATGCCAAATGTGCACTTTGCGAATTGCACTTAAATATAAAACGGAACACATGCGACATTTTTTTTTCATATTTAAGTACTTACTCACAACAGAGCGGGAGTAAGAATAATGCATTATCAGAAGAATGTCATTCAGAAACCTTACTAGGAACGTATTGGTAATATATTTGAAGGTATACCTTCCATTTCATATATTCACGAAGGCTAGGGGATTTGAAAGTCTGAAGAAGAAGAGAAACATACGCAATATTCTTCCTTGGAATGAACTGAAGAAGGCTACTGGGTAATGAATAAATTACCTATAAATTTTTTATATACAAGTTGAGACCAAAAAAGATGAACACAACTTTTGAACTGGAGTTTCTTGAGTAGATTCTTAGAACGCCGCAGTTTCGTAGAATAGAGAATCACTTTTTCGGATTTTCAACGTTTCAGTAAGTTTTATCTAAAAAGAAGTTTAAGTGAATAGTGGGATATGCGCACTTTCACGTACATGTTTCTTTTTGATCCTTGATGTAAACTACATTGTTGCTTCATTCAAGATTCTAGGACTAATTTTTACGTATGTACCTTTAGAAATCTATTACCTTACTGGTAATAGTTCTTCGTTTATTCCTTTTACTATTCATGGAATGTGTCCGTGAGCCTTACTAGTAATACAGGAGTAAGGCGTTACTATTCTTGGAAAGTTTTCGTAAGGCTTACTGGTAATGCAAGAGTGAGAGCAAAAATGGGTGGTTCAGTGGAAGAGTTGCCTAACCCACAATCACTGCCAAATGAGATATCGGACTCTAAACTTAGACGTAATTTGAAAAATTACTCTCAAAAAGAAAAAATTTTTATTTTGGTATACTGTCAAGCATTGTGTACTGATAATATGGTGAATAAATAAGTTTGGAACACAAAGATATGGTTATTGTGATCAAACTGAAAAAGCGTAAGCATCAAAAAATGCAATGTGGCTTAGGCAACTCGTCCACTCAACCACTCAAATGTCCTACATTAGATTAGATTAGATTGATTTTTATTATTCCATATTACATTTTTTATATTTTAAGATATATTAAATAATGCGATGCTCAGACCCTGCGGCCTTTTCAATTCGTAATTATTGTTTAGTTTTCACAAGAAGTTAATGAGTTACAATTTGGTGATATGAATAATGCGAGGAAAATGGGAATTGAAAAAACCTCATGTATGTTACTTAAACTAGAACTTAAGGCTAGACTTAAAACCTAAGATTTAAAACTAACATTAAAATTAACTTAAATGAAGTAATTCAATAGCTTATCTAACTAAGGTATTGTTGACACTAGAGAGAATCAGCGGGTTCTCTGAGTTTCTGCATTTTGAGACAAACTTAGATGAAATATTAGAAATGATGTCGTCAACCGTAGGTAGAATTGCGATTTTATGTAATTCCCTAGTGGAAAAGTGCCACGGTTTGTCCAGGATTATTTTTAAACATTTATTTTGGACAATTTGAAGTTTTTTCTTAAATGTTTTTGCACAACTGATCCAAATGGGTGCTCCGTATAAGAGGATAGGTCGCATGACCGATTTGTATAACAGCAGTTTGTTTTCCGTCGACAACTCAGACTTTCTGTTGATAAGGGGATACAATATTCTGATGGATTTCTGCATTTTTGTACAGGTTTGATTGATTTGTTCGTGGAACGTGAGCTTTTTATCCAAGTATGTACCTAGGTACTTTATGTTATGGCTCCATTCTATACTTTCTCCCAGAATGTTTATGGTAGGATTAGGTAGGTACCTGGGTGCACGTCTTTTGGTGAAATACGTTGCCTGGGTTTTACTACTATTTATTTTTATTTTCCATTTATTGAGGAATAAAACTAATTCATCTAGCTGAGTTTGCAGATTGTTAATAATGATGTTAGGCTCCGAGGAGGAGGTAAATATAGCAGTGTCGTCGGCGAACGTAGCTAATTCACAATATTGTGTAATAGGGATATCGGAAGTGTAAATATTGTACAGTATTGGGCTCAATGTCCTACATTATATACCTTCCTAGCTCCAAACTTCAAAGCAAAATAAGTCATGAACTACAAATGTAAAGGTAATGCCATAGATAATGCTAAGTGGTCATGTGAAAAAGCATCTGTTCGCCGTAAACGCCGTGCGCAAATGCGTTTGAAGGATCATAAGTCACGATCCCGTTGAGATATTAAGTTAACATTTTTTGGGTTGTTGGATTGGGTAAACCCCCTTTGTGACGATGAGGGGACCGGTGTGCGAGCGTTTTAGACAACATTTTTATGTTTTTCGTGATTGTAACATTGATACTAAGGGATATATTAAAATCAACATTTTTATGTGGTAAGGCGGTGTGTGGGGATAGGAAGTGAAGAACTTTGGACTACAATATAATGCGAACCAGTTACGCCAGAAAGACAAAATTTGGAAGGAGTGAGAGTAGGGGAGGATGGAAAGTTTTATTTATTTCTCGATAACCGTTAAGGATAGAATGCTTAGAACCAATATCTGTATAGAGCCATGCAAGCAGGAAAGCATGGTGCAGGGTTGGAATTTTTTTATTGTAGGAACGGCTTATGCTAGAAATTTGAAACTCGGTACATTACAGAAGTAATTTAAGCAAAAAAAAATCAGATTTTCATTGGCGTACGGATGTGGGGCTTGAGGATTGAAAAGGGATTTGCCTACATTTTCACGAATTTTATCATATCTTTTAGCTCTGTCGAAATTTTGAGTTAATTTTACTTCTGCGGGCTCTTTATGTAAACGTATAGAAACTGTTTCCAGATTTTTCGATGTCAACATTCGGGATTGGTGTAAATTAGTTGTGTATGATTACACGAAGAAATCGAATTCGCTTTTACTTCTAGGGGCTTTAAGGGGGTCATCCCGTGCGAAGGCCCTTTTTTTTACGCTTTTAAAAATTTGTTTTGGAGAACTAAATAAAGATACAACTGTGTAATTCTTATCACATATTAATGCACATTTTGAGCACACTTTATAACTTTTTCAGCCCGAAATTGTCGCTCATTGCTGAGGTACATGGCAACTTAGCCACTCATTTTCAAAAAACCTTTTTTCAGTTACCATGATTGAGGACGTTCTGCTTATCTCAAATAAAAAAATCAAACGGCATTTTAATCTGTGAAGTCTGAACTAGTTTTGGAACTAGGACTATCAAAAAATATTGAAAAGTTAATTTTTTGCAACTTGTTGAACTCATCGTCAATTGTGGTGTTTTTTACGACTTCTTGACAAAAAAAAAAGGCTTGATGAATCACAATTATTCTAGTTTCCAAACTGTCTACATGAGTACTGAATAAGTTCACCAAATTTCAAAGGAATTCGTTCGATAGATTTCGAGATATTGTGTCTATCGATTTGAAAAATAGCGTTTTGAGAAAAACGCGACTCAACTGACTATTATATTCGAAACAACAAAGGAGTTTTGAGAATATAACGGCCTGTAACTTCCGAACGGCTTCGAATATCGGAATATACTTCGCCCACATGTTCTACACTATATTTAGATGCAATTTATGCAGTCACACGGGATGACCACCTTAAATATAATCGTCAACAAACAATTTAAGCGTTTGTCGCCATTCAATCCCTTAGGGTAAGATGGTTCTAAAAGTTTACACGAATTCCAACAAATCTTTTAGGTCTAATGAGATATCGAATATATGTTTTTACTTCTATGGGGTTTATATATAATCGCCTAAAAGTTAATTTCAAGATTTTGCGACAGTCAAAGCCTAAATGATTGTGTACGTTTTACGAAATCCGACATTTCTTTTAGGTCTTAACAGATTTGTTTTAGCGACCTTTCTGTATAGTCGCCTAAAAACCGGTTTTATATTTTTTGCATATTTAACAACATATTTAACAACACTAACAGGTTACGCCTATATTTTTTCGCCAATGTTTTTATTAAAATTAGAAAAATAAATTAATAAATAAACAAAAAATCTGTCAAACTTAACCAGGAGGCTTAGGGTGCCTGCCAGTATTACATTTCGACTTTGACCACGTTCGCGTCTATGGCCCAAAAAAAAAACTGTAAGAGACTTAAGCCCCCCATAGACACGGGAACATGTTGGCGCAAACATAGGTTTGCGCAAACATTAGCTGTAGCGCACACACGGGCGAGCATGTTGGCGAGCCTCATTTGCTTATTGTATTCCATCATGGAAACAACTTGTGCCTGTGCCGTTATATTTCTACTTGCAAAGCAAAGGAAAGAAAAAACGAAACGAAAATTATGGGCGAAACGGTGGTATCTCCAGAGACAGGAGTTTTCGAACGAGAGATTACTGGTTCAGCTTCGCCTTTCCTCACCAATTTATTTGCAAAATTTTCATCGAATGGACATCGATACCTTTGAGGAGCTTTTGAAGAAAGTGGCACCAATAATTACGTCAAAGATTGTCAGCCACCTTACGTTTCTTGGCAATTGGACAAACTTTTGAAGATCTGAAGTTTCTAACGGCGATAGCTCCACAAACCATAGGCCAAATAGTAATAGAGACATGTCATGCTATTTCGAAAGTACCATATACTTGAAAATAAAATCAAGGTATGTAAAATATAGCCTCGAGAACGACTATACTTCGATTTTCAACGACAGCAATTCACCTACTGAACACTGAAGTTTGCTCAAACACGTGAGAACATATGGCCAACACCAGCATGTTGGCGCTGAAAAATCAAAATATTTTGATTTTTGGGCGAGCATGTTTGCGCAAACGGCCAACAATGCCATACACGAGCGAAATGGCTTGCGCAAACCTATGTTTGCGCCAACATGCTCGCATGTCTATTGGGGGCTTTACACTTGTTTTATGGTTGACCGTTTTGTAAGGACTTTCATTGTACACCGACTTTAAACGCTTTCCGAACTTTGACCCAAAAAATAATAAAGTTGAGCACAGACTGTTGTCAGATTGTTTAAATACGTAGGTTGCTACTTAAGTTTTGAGATAGACAAATAAAAACAAATATTTATAATCAAAAATGGCTTTATTGTTTTTCAAAATATTCTCCATGAAGATCAACACACTTTTGAATTTTTTCAACATTTCTTTGCACCAATCGTCACGAGCTTTTTTTTTGCGAACAAATTTTTTTGACAGCCAAATGTTCATGCAATATTGAATGTATGCGAGTGGTGCTAATACCCAGGAATGCCTCAATCTCACGGTATGTCACATGACGATCTTGCAATATCAGTTCACGCATCGATATTTTCTGGCACAACCACCGATTTTGGACAAACTTCACGAAATTCGTCCTGTAGCGAAGTGCGACCACGATTGAATTCAGAAAACTAGCGAAACACGGTGGCTGGATATGGTGCTTCATCACCAAAAGTCGAAGCGAGTTGATCGGCACACTGCTGTTGGTTTAATCCACGTCGAAAGTCATAGAAAATCATCGCACGAAAATGTTCACGATTTATTTCCATTTTTCGACCAAGATGAATATTTCAAGTATCTGTAAACAATACAAATATCACTCGTATGACAACACGTTCTGAGTACGTTCACCACTAAAAATGTCAAACTTTACGACAAAAATGTCAGATTTGACGTATTTACATCAGTGTTGCCATATCTCAAAACTTAAGTAGCAACCGTATGAATCCTGTATTTCATTCAAAGTGTCAAATCTTTATTGTAGTTACAAACCGTCATTTAAACAAGAGTCAATAGCTGGCAACGTTTGGGATGTTTTTTTTTTTTAAATTTGTACATATTGAAGGATATCATTCGTTATCAAGGTATTATATTGTCAGTGGTAGTTCATCCAGGTCTTTCAATAAATGTTTTGGTAATGCATTGATCCAGCATAAACTCCCCTGGCCATGTCAAAAACAGAAAGGAAGAAAAAGAAGAAACCCAACAAGCGCGAAATATTCGTCACTACTCCTTTCGCGAGTATTTCGCGTCGGTGTGTGGGAACCTTAAAGTCGCGTCCAATCGGTTGAGAGTTTTTGTTCTTTGATTTGTTGGGCGGATGGGATACCTTGCTTCTAGCACTTCAAAGCGGGTCCATTGTGCTCTTTCGCTACGTCTTTGGGGAATACAATCAATCTACAATCTAACCACAATAGAAGCAACATTCCGAAGATAAACTTACCAAAAATAAATCGATCAATCAGTACATTCTTAAGTTTTCTTACATAAACTACAAAACAAGAAGAAAGTTCAGGAAGCACACCTCAATGAACGATCCAAAAGAAAACAAGTCCAACTTTGTTTGCTCGCTTCCCTGGCCATTAAACGAAAAGAGAACAAAATGCCAGATCGTTTCCGCGGATCGGATATGGATGGAAGCTAGACGCTAATCACATTATCGAACCACCCCACTACCGATCTTTAATTACATCATTTTCTTCGTAAATTTCTCGCAATAGTGTGTTTACACAAAATCAGAAGACGTACATCTTCCATCTGGCAGCAAAAAAAAAAAGAAAAAAGAATGTTCGGGAAACGATCGCCCAAAATCGAGTAAACTGTCGTGTCCGGGACCGGACGATCTTCCGCAATTTGAATGGCGTCGATCGTTTTTCAACGGAAATATCGGAACAATTTCCAGACAAATTACGGGAATGCTTGCAACACAGCCGGCCCGGGATCTCATAAACAACAACAACAAGAACAACATCGATCGAAAAAAAACTAAGAAAAGCCAAAAGAAAAAAAAAAAAACAACCAAAAAACTACAGAAAAATCTGCCAAAGGTAGAAACCGTCTCTGTCAGTACGGGAATAGTTTCACCGCTTTATTTGGTCTCAACGGCGAACAGGTTGCCCATTCATAAAAATATCGACACGGTTGATGGAATCGTGGTCGTAGATCGATCGACGACCATCTGCGCGTCCATTCATTCAAGTCGACGGCCGCGCGTCGTTCATTCATTCATAAAAGATGCGAAACGAGAGTACGGAATGCGCCACGGAATACCTGAGACTCGACAACCAGCAATTAAATGCGAGGCAGGTCTTCTGCTTCTTCTTCGATTGACAAGTGACTGCGCGCTTTGATTTCTTAAAATCCGGCGTCATTATACACGTCTTGTCTTTGGTCTTACGTTGCGGCGATCTCGTATCGTTCCCGAGGCTCGGGCTCGTCTTCCTCCATTCTTCCGGAAATTTGCCCGTTTATTTAGAAAGCTTTGGCGACGATCGATCATTGGCGTCGCACAGTTATCCAGAATTGAAAAAAAAACCTGGTCATAACTCAATTTTTGAAGATCTGCATGAAAACTATTCCTCATACAATTTTCCAAAAAAAGTTGTTTTTGTACTCTTTTTCTAGAATTTCTAAATCTGTCGAAAATTTTGCTTATTTTTTTCCTTATTTGAACACTTCGAACCCGAATACTACACACGGCCACCTAAATCGAGAATTTAATAGTTTTAAATTAGACTAAAATTGGCAATTATAAAGTTGCTGACACCCCACTCTTCTACTAACGAACAAGAATAAGTTATGCTATTTGACAGTTTCGAAATGAAAGATTTATGAAATGTTTTCTTGCCATATTTCCAGCAGAAGAAGTCCATCGTTTTGACAGCATAATTTAAAACAATTGACATTTAAATTATTTGTTTGGTACGTCTTCTTCTTTGCGGTACGTGGTAAAACTTTCCGTGAAATGTGAACTCTAGCATGTTTTTCACAATTTAGGTCTTAATGCCCAATCCAAATTGAAAATGTAGGTTAGACTATTATGATCAATGTTTGGGAATTTAAAGGACATTATTATAAATGTTCATATGACACACAGTATTTAAATGGGCAATTGTGATCAATGGTCATTGAGAGTGCGCCGTGTGCATAGGTTATAAGATACTCATATATTTTTTTATTTAGTGGGGAAGAGGGATGATAGCCAGTGGGTAATACCTTGGATACACTAGTGGTATTCATATCATAATATCGTTAATACCAGCTGTGTATCACCCAATACTAAGAATACACGAGATAAACGATATACATATTCAGTCTATCATATGCTGCTAGTTTCAATACTACGATTTCAATACCATGGTTTGTATATTAGCTGTGCATCGATGGTATAACGTAACTTTCTCGTCCTTTTTATGTCGGATCAAGTCTATTTTTTTCCAGGAAGTTTTCTAGTGCCTTGAGAAACAAGTTACTCTAATTCTTGCATGGGATTGTCACTCGTATATGGTCCCACAGAACAATTGTATTGTTAAACTACCTATGTAGCGTCTAATTTTTTTCTACAATTACAGCATAAATTTAATCTTTAATAAATTGATTTTTTTAATTTTTATAGCTTCATTTTTTCAATAATTATGGTATGGTATATGGGGTGGTGAGATGCTGTCACCCTCCTTGGACTTTTTATATAATCACTTAAAAATCCACTTCAAGATGTTTCGGTATTCATCCCTTAAGTGGGTTCAAAGTGTTTTTTAAGGCTACCCAACTGGACTTAGGAGGTTAGTCTTTAATATACAGTAGTATACAATACAGTCAGCTTAGGGATGGGGAGGTCAGAAATCGGTCCGGGTATGGCAGTGTACTAGTAGGTGTTAATAATTTATTCTTATTGTCCCGAAACAACCAGTACTATATTTCGACTTTAACCGCGTCCTGGACTATAACCCGAAATTGTAATTGGTGTTTTAAGGATATTATTAACATTGGCACTTCTGTCGCACCTCGATTTTAACCGATTCCCGGATTTTGTCCCGAAAAATAATAAAGTTGCGTCCAGGTTGACAGATTGCTTCCCTCATTTTACAAACTTATATTTGTGTTAAATACAGATTTTACACTGTAGAACGCCGATCAATCGCACCAGGTAAAATATCAAATGAAAACAATTGATGACTTCATAAAACATAATTATTTTATTAATTGCGCGATAAAATATTTCAAAACAAGAGGCGCAATAAAAAGTTGGTAATAAAATAATAGCCGTGACTGTGAACTTAGCTTTTAGTTGACAAATCGTGCACGGACAAAATAAGAAATAACAATATTTAAATTTATTTTCCGTATGAGCTAAATTTTTTACATAATATTTATTTGATTTGAATATAAGATAAGCGCTACGAACTTGAGCAGCTAATTTAATCGTGAATACGAGTTTATTTGTTTTTATTGGGTTTTCAATTATTTAGACGGTTTTTTGTGGACAAAATAGAAATAAATTTTTGTTATTTTTTTTTGCTATTGCCATTTATTACTATGTTTACAAATTTGTATTAGAAATTACTCACAACGTATTTGGTAATTAAAATCACTACAGGAAATTTGTTATTAGTTTTTGAGTATCATCAAATTAAAAAAAAAATAAAATATTTCTGAGATGTTCTTCTAATGAGGTGAGTAAGTAAGTTTAAATTTCCTGCCATAAACTATTCATTCGATTTCAATTTAACCCTCTTTAACTTTTAGACTTATACTCAGAATCTAAGACGCTGTTCTTTTGAAGTAGCAATGTTCACACTCGGTGAATAAAGCAAAAAAAAATTCCAGTCCGTCTGTCCGCCGTACGCAAAATCGTTTGAAGGCTCGTAGCTCCCAAACGATTTTAAATATTAAGTTGAAATTTTGAACTAGAAAAATAAAATTCGGTTTCTGTATAAAAGTTGACAAATGAAGTTTGCTAAAAGTAAAATTTTTTTAAGGGGGTGGTGGAGCATGAAGTGAAGGGGATATGAATTTTTCTAAAAAATCACGTCTCATATCTCAAGAACAGTGTACGATAGATGCTTAAAATTTTTACCAGAAGTAGGTCTAATAGACCCCTAGCAGAAAAATTTTCGTGGCGAGAGGGTGAGGGTCGGGGAGGGTGAAAAGGAAAAGGTTCTGATTTTTATATCTCCAGAACCTATAATGATATAAAGCTGAAACTTGGTATTTAGATAGAGCTATAGTATAGTAGTAGCATGTTTGAAAAATTTAATTTTTTTATAGTGGCAGTATGGTACGGGGGTGGGGGTGTTTTCCCTATCTAACGGCTTATGCTACAAACTTGAAAATCGGTATGTAAATGTAAATTAACTAGAAAGGTAATTTGGATAAAAAAAAATTTCAAATATTTATTGACGTTCGGAAGGGGGGCGAAAAAAATTATCAGTGAAAATGGAATGCATATATTTTCACGATTTTCGTCATATTAGGTCTTTCCAAATATTGAATTCATTTTTATTGTACGGATTCTTCATATAAGTACCTAGAAAGTGTTTTCAGAATTTTTTAAAATTCGACCCCTAAGCGGGTGGAAAGGTGATTGTATATTTTTTCACGAATTCAGCCATATCCCTCAGGTCTGATCAGATATCGAATATCTTTTCACTTTCAAGGGTTTGCGTCTTAATCGCCTAAAACTATTTTTTAAGTTTTTTCCTTTTGCAACCACTAAGAGGGTATAAAAGGGTTGAACACGTTTTCACGAATGCCGTTATATCTTTTAGAAGTGATAAGAAATTGAATTGGTTTTTACTTTCTCGTGTTGTCTTCATATTTATCTATTGACTCCTTTCAGGATTTTTGGATATTGAACACCCAAGTGGGTGTAAGGAGGTTGCATATGTTTTCACAGATTCCTACATATTGCTTAGATCTGATAATATATCGAATTCATTTTTACTTCCTAAGGTTTCCTATATAAGCGCCAAAAAGTCAATTTCAGTATTTTTAGATATTCAATCCTAAGGGGTTTAAGGGGGTTGTATGCTTTTCAAAGCTTCGATATATTTCTTAGGTTTGATGAGATATTAGATCGCTTTTCACTTCCACAGACTTTTTATATAATCGCCTACAAACCCATTTCTCAATTTTTGGATATTCAACCCCCAAGGGTTTACATATGTTTTCACAATTTTTGCCATCCCCTGCCAGTTCTGATGAGATATAAAATTGGTTACTACGGCATTTGATGTAATGACCTAAAAACCAATTTCACGTTTTTTTGAATTTCAAGAACCAACGGGGTGGGGTGTAAAGGGTTTGCTTACGTTTTCACAAATTTTTCAAAATCCCTCGTGTCTCATGAGACATCAAGTTGCTTCTTATGAAATCGTCTAAAAACTTGTTTCACAATTTTTTCGAAATTCAAACCCCAAGTGGCTTTGTATACGTTTTAACAATTCGTCGTATCTCTTAATTCTGATAAGGCAACAAATTCGTTTTTACTTCTATGGGCTTTTAGTGTACATAATATACCGAAATTTGAATAGTATACCATATACGGGCTTTTCCAATGTTTAATCGGTTAAAAATCTCTATTTTAAATATTTTTTTAAGACCAAAACTAACTTTCCAAGAAACCTCATAATTTCGAAACAACTGATGATATACTCCGACTTTGACTGCTCCCGAACTTTGACCCGAAAATAATAAAGTTTCGCCCAGACCATTGGCAAATTTTTCCTCGCAATCTCGAAAAATTTGAATCAGCAATATAACTCAGTACTTGCTTTCAATTAGGCTTCGTTTTCTTTTATACCAGTAGTGCAGCACATACATATAAAAACAACAATTTTCGAAAATTTGCACAAATTTTTTTTAAATTGAAAATTAATTAATTTGAATTAATTGCAAAAAATTTGTTTTAAATTCACATGTGATTACATTTAAACGTACCAAGTTATAAAGTCAACGCCAATGGTATCGATAGCGTGTAGCCAATAACCTCGGTATATTCCTTGAGATCTTCGACGGATCCATAAGATCCGCTATACACATGTCCTAAGACATCTTACGCACAAGTGTTCCAGATTCATGTTACGCTAAGACCGGACATCCGGTGTGTTCTTGATCGTGCCATAGACCGCTACCGTGATTACGTTCATTGTGGCTCCGCGTGATGTTGTGTAGTTTTTTGTTGCCAGTTTCGAAGCCTTTTTGTTGTACGAGAAATTCTATGTGTTGTTTTTTTTTGCCCTCCACATACCATCCTATACGTTCTTTTTTTTCACTTTTTTTTCATTAGACTATGAATCAATTGCCGAGCTACCTACCGGCTAAGGTGTTCCCACGATTGGCATGCAGATGTTCACAAGGGTAATGGCTTCAAATTGTAATGATATCGACTGAAAAATCTGGGCAACTTAATTTTAATTTATGGAGGTAGGTACCTAACATTTCGGTTAATAAACAGAAAGTTTATGTTACAGGTCGTAGTAATAAATTTTTTTTAAAATATCGATTATAACGATGACATTGGACTCATTGGTGGTATTTGGTGAATGAAATGAAATTTTATGATTTCTTCTCTTATGGCGTGTTTATTAAAAAATTTTTGTCTTTTGACAGTATGTGATCAAAATTTTGGTGGTTGAGATCCGATTGAAGCTAACTTTTGTATTTTGCTTTTGGGTTTTTCGGTGAAGACCAATCCTCGCCTGGAGAAGCCTGACGACCGACTCAATCCTCATGCTACTTTCAACGAGGGGATATTCGTTGGATTGATCTGCATATTTGATTCGTCGATCAACAATATAATCTGGCTGAACGGTCAGGTAATGCGTCGCGATGCAATAACTCTTATAATTACTTTATTATTTTTTAATAATAAAGTATTGTGATCGACCTGAAATTTCGAAAAAATTTGCTACCCTGAAATTTTGTGTTTTCACGTTTTAGGACTAGTAAACCCCAAAAACGCAAAAAAAAACCACTTATGCTAGGAGGCTGAAACTTGGAAATTATGTAGTACTATGAATTAATGGTCGAGAGGGGTTAAGGGGTGTGGAAGTGGGGGGGGGGAAACAATGAGTCTGAAACGCTTGAAAGCCGGGATTGAAACATTCTAAAATCGATATCTCCTGAACAATTGATGTCAGAAGATTGAAACTTTGTTGTTGTCCTTAGGGATATTTCAAGGTAAGACAAGGGCTAACATTTTTAAGAGGGGTGATGGGGTGTGGGAGTGGGGGGTGCAAAACTTTGGATTACAATATCTTCCGAACCAATTACACCAGGAAGATAAAATTTAGTTTTTGTATATGGCAGTCAGTCTACTGAAAGTAAATTTTTTGAGTGGGGAGGTGGAGCACGAAAGTGGGGGATAGCAATTTCTCAAAAAATGGAATTTTTATATCTCAGAAACAATATCAGATATGATCTCGAAAATTTTACACGAGTTGGGGTCGATAAACCTCTAGTTGGGAAAAAATGTTGGGGGTGTGGGAGTTGCAGGTGATGGTGAAAGGGGGTAGAAAGGAAAACATTCTGATTTTTATTTCTCGAAAACCATAATGAATAGAAAGCTAAAAATTTAGAATTATATAGAGCCACTATAGAGACATCTTAGAAAAATAAAATTGTTGATATGGGTAGCAAGACACGGGGGTGAGGGGTGGATTTTTATATCTCAGAAACGTCTTATGCTAGAAAGTTGAAACTTAGTAAGTATATGTAGATGCGTTACTAGAGTAATTAAAGAAAAAAAATTGTTCAGATTTTTATTTGCGTTCAGAGGGTGAGTAAAAAAATGTCCGTGAATTCACATTTTCACGAATTTCGTTAAAACTTTTAGACATGTCGATCTATCAAAGCAATTTTACTTCTGCGGGCTATTTATATAAGCGCCTAGTAATGTTCTTCAAAATTTTTCGATATCCAACTCCTAAGGGGGTGTAAAGTGGTTGTGTAGATATTCACGAATTCTGATATATTTCTAAGGTATATTGAGATTTGGAATTCACTTTTACTTCTATAAGCTTTAAACGTACACAGTAAAAAATTTTTACAAAATTTATCGTTGGCAATTTGTAGCCAATCAAAAAATGGGAAAATTAAAACCGAATGTAATTTTACATTTCAATAGCAAATCCAATTAAATTCGGTTTGTAAAATTACATACGTATTGTAAATATGTTTACAATGTAAAATGTAATAGCAAATTGTGGTTGTAAAATTTACAAACAAAATATTTGAAAATAAATGCATGTAACGTAATATGTTCCATTGATTAGATTTAAAAATCCACTTTTGCTATTAATTTAAAATTTGAAACTTAATTAGTCCATAGGGTGCCGTAAGAACGAAAAGTCCGTTTTCATCAAACATTTATTTATTCCAATTTAATATGTAAGGGTTTTTTTTACTGTTAAATGTAGTATAAATTAAGTAACTTTCAAAAATGTGATATATAAATTCAAAAAATTAACATGATAATCAATTAAATTCAATGATTCGAATTAGAATTTGAACTAGACAATTCAATTTTTTTATCTCTTTTTCCTACGAAACGTTTCCGAAAAATATGTGATTTGAACGCGGAGTACTTCGAATATTCAAGTCCACAATGATCATTTCTACAGTAAAATGTTAAGGTCGGATCAACCCTATGATTATACAAATGCTTGCTATATTTTTCCACTGTTTTAAAAGTTAATTCGCACTTTAAACACTCCAGCATTTCGATTTAGCATGAACGAAAAAAAGATCTCTGAATATTATTAGCGTTTACACGGAATGCGCAATAAGTGACGTCGTCAAAATCAATTACGCACACACACGTACTCAAGCCCTTCGATATGCATTTCATGTAGTTTTTCCTAAGAAGTTTGCATATGCGACAATATTCTGTGACAGAAATTTGTCACGACAAAAATGTGTCACACTCTTCAGTCTGGAGTTTACATTTGTAAAATTACTTGTGTCACACTTTTGCGTAAATTGGTTATGTCAGTTGTCAAAAAAAGTAAAATGGCTGGAAAGATAAGATAAGAACTGAAATTTTTGAGAAACCCTTGCACTGAAATTTTAGTCATACACGAAAATGAACTGAAATTTTCGAGAAACCTTTGAACTGAAATTTTTGTCACATATGAAAAGTCGGAGATTGTTCGACTAGCGACACGCGACAAAATTTGTCACAGATTTGTAATCTGATTGGCTAGCTGATCTGTCACACATAATGTCACAGAAAATTGTCGCATATGGAAACCCACCTTAATTTGTCTGCATATTGCTCGGCTTATTTTGCAATTAAAAATTGTAGAAGTACAAATGGCAACATATTTTTTAATAGTAACATTACAATTCAGAGGTATATTTCATACAGTCAAAGTAAATTTACATTAACTTAAATTTAATAGTGCATTTTACATAGATTTCCATCTAAATTTACACTCTGTCTTAAATTTACATACTTTACATAGCACATTTTAATGTGATAATTATTGTAAAGATCGAAAAAAAATTTTCTGTGTAGTCGGGGAAAAACCGATTTAAGTATTTTTCTCTATTAAATCCTCCGGTGGTATTGTTTAAGATTTCATTGATTCCGAAAATCTCTTAGGTTTAATGTGATCGAATTCGCTTTAAGAACTACTTTGAATAATTAGATATTCTATTGATAAAAAAATACGTAAGTAAATAAAAAAAATCTGCCAACAGTCTGGGCGCAACTTTATTATTTTATTGGTAGAAGTCCGAAACGTGTTTAACGATGAGATGCGGTGTAGGTTACTATGCGACTGACAACCTAAGAAATAACCAGGAGGCTATTTGGAACGTTATTTTTTAGGTTGTCTGCCGCATAGTAACCTACACCGCATCTCAGCATTAAACACGTTTCGGACTTCTAACCATAAAATAATAAAGTTGCGCCCAGACTGTTGGCAGATTTTTTTTCAGTAAATTTCGAACACCCAATATTAAATCACTTCCAAATAACAGAATTCAGTCAGTACTGAAAATTGTCAGCATGTTGCAGTATTGGTAGGTGTGAAAGAGTTCCGCACGAATTCCGCTGGAGTACGTGTTATGTTATAACTACTATGAAGAATATAAACGATAACTACACTCTATTATGCTGTCATTTTAATAGCATCATAAAGGGTTAATATTTGCATCGCTATCTTGTTATGCATATCCTTTACGTTGTTCTTAAATACGCCTAAGCCCCTACTCAATGCAACAGAAGCTGTTAAGTCATCGTGTGTGCGTGTACACGATTCTTGGGACTCTTTTTTCTTTGAAG
Source organism: Beris morrisii (assembly GCA_951812415.1). Classification (NCBI taxonomy): domain Eukaryota; kingdom Metazoa; phylum Arthropoda; class Insecta; order Diptera; family Stratiomyidae; genus Beris; species Beris morrisii. The sequence goes on from OX638310.1 coordinate 32,206,227, forward strand.
ATCTTGAACGCAAACAATCGGGAAGATCAGGTTTCAAATGGACAACTTCTAGGAGGAAGTAATTAAAGAAGGGCACAAAAAAAAAGATTCACTTCCGATTTACGTTTTACTTCCGATTCCATACAAAAACTTGTGTGTCATGGAGATTTTGTATAATACCTTTTTACAATTTTCTTTTCCCTTTTTTTTATCCATTCAACTTTTGTCCCTTTTTTTTATCTCCGAGCCGGTGCTGGTGCTGGTTTTTATGAAGTGTCCCGATTCTCATTTATCCGGTTCGGTGGGCAGGCATAATAAATCTTTTGTGAATTAATTCCTTTTTTTTTGAAAAAGTGAAGAGGAGGTGGAGGAAATATTAAAAAATAAAATATCGGCCGTATGGCTCTATGCCAGGCCCAGGCTTATTCTTAAAGAAAAGGTTTAGTGCGGCGATCAACACCGGAAGGAGATAAGACCTTCTGGCGGAATTCTGTAATTCACGTGTACGCTTTAATGCGTGTTGGAAGCAAACCGGAAGAGGTAATTCGGAAGAGGATTTAGTGTAGAGGTTTTGTATAGTCGAACTGCGGAAGGTAACTTAATTGAAGGGTTTTGTACAATGGAATATGTTACCATATTTTATAAGCCGCTGAAAAGGGGGGGTTTAAGTGCTTCTTGTCTTCGTATCGTAGCAAATTACAATGACGTAGATATCTTCGTTCGTAATGGACTAAACAAATGGTTTCAAGCCGCCAATAATTGCCATAACACATAAAATTAGCCTTGCTTCGGGGAGAAAAAATTTTGATTTGATAGGCCCGTACCACGCAAACATTAGTCGTAGTACTCGTATTTTTTTTTACATATGATCGCTACGCAGCATATATTACCTACATACAGCGCAACCTTGAGCCGCATATACGAAACTAAAGGTGATAGTCTACCGCCGACGAATAAAATAAAGCTACGCGTCGCCCATACAATCAACCAACGTAACCATCTGGTTTTTGATTGTAGGCTTCTAGAACTCCACCCAATCGAATCTTGGAATTCTCTTTCAAACTGAAATCACTTGGCTTTAACCGAGTGCATTTTTTTCGACTGAAGACAGTGAAAGCCCTGGTACAACAATCTTCCACATACTTCCGGCATTGCGCCAACCGCGCCAAGACGCGTTTACACCTCAGGCCCGCTTCCACCATCCCACTCGGTGGGACCAACTCAATCCACACTATCTACCTTTAATTATGAGAAAATTGGGTGTCGTAAGAGATCTTATTCGAATCGCCAGGTATGAAGGCATGCGTTGGATTTGTGGCAATACGATTAACAAAATGGAAATACGCGCTCGGCGTGATATCGAACGAGAAAAACAATAATAACAACTTTAAGCAATATATAGCAAACAGAACTACAACAACTAGCACGATATGTGTAAAATTGTCAACGCTCATATTACGACTGTATAGCGAAGACGGAGGTCGAGATATGACACTTGTTAACTGGCTAGGCATCACATTCAGAAGCGAAAGTTTTCTCGAGATTTCTCGTTTGCTCGCGGCTTCCAGCTCCACGATCGCCCCCGTAGATACGACGCAACACTGTAGATACAAGATACCACCAGCAGATACCACTCAATCAGATTAATTTCTGGAATGTATTGGTGATGGATCGGCGAATTTCTCAATGAAATTCGATTCGAATAATTACGCCTCGCGATGATTTTGATTGATTTCTAGAGCAACGCGGCTCTGATCACTACACTTCGTTCTTCTAAATGACAATTTGAAAAAATCATCCTCGCAATTGAGTTTTGGCCTTAAAGCTTCCAAGGAAATTTTTGTTAGTTGTAAATTTGACTTCCTGCTTAAATCTCCATAACTCAGCTACGATCATCAATTTTTGAGGGGAAGTGATCGTGAGGACGAGAAGATGTGTTGATCATCATTGTCATAGTAGCCTCAGCAACATCAGATTTTTAGCCCATTGCCCAATGTCTTTGCTAAATGTGGCTCTTATAGCTGTACGGTATCGATCAGTTCAAAAGACAGTGTCGTATGCGAAGAAGTTTGTTAGTACCTTGCTCCAATTCGGTTTGCGCCTGAGATGATAAACATTCAACCATACCAGTCCTTTTTGTACTGCAACATCGAGACTCATTAGTAATTAAACGACAACCAATTTGATTTGCAGGACGGAGTACACATGACGGACTAGCTTAATGAAGTAAATTAATCAATTCCTCACTGCATAAAGGAAACAAACGCTGCGCTTTCTTAAAAACGTTTCATGGGTAGGACCCAGACGCGTAGCGTGAATCTTCATAGGGTTAGCGCAACGATAAGATCACTAAATTTCGCGAAATTTGTTGACTACTTCCTGGAATTTGGCATTAGAAATTTTATATCTGAATGAAAACTACGTCTTTATGGTTATAGAATTCATGGAATTCCATGATCGTGTTATTACGAAGTTTCACACTAGGCGTCTAGTTGGAGCCGATATCATATACTACGTTTACATAGAGGATCGAAAGATCGATAGATCGAAAGATCCAAATTTGAATCGCGTATATGACTACACCGGATCGAAAGATCGAAACATGGGAAGATCGAAATGAGATCGAAATGACAAGTAACATAACCTGAAGTCTTTCTTTAATCGTACAAGTTCGAAGTGCAGTGCATAAAAATGTCAAATTTAGCAGTTTTGTGTGCTAATACTATGAAAATGATAGAAAATCAATTTTTATTGTTAATTAATTTGCGACAATCGAACTTTCGATCTTTCGATCCGGGTTTACATGAGAAGTTCGATCCGATTTCGACTCGATCCAGGTCGAGAAGTTCGTTCGGATCGAGTCGATCTCATTCTAAACCCATCTGCGTTTACATGAGATTTTAGAGGATTCAATCCTCCATGTAAACGTAGTAATAGCTAATATTATGGTCTATGCTATCAATAATCTATCATTAGTGGCGTCTCGTGAATCGTTCGAAATATATGTATGTACTAAAATATGATCGTGAAATTCAACGCAATGACCAAAAAACCCCATTTTTCATTCAGACAAAAATGAAATTTAGCTCGATAAATTCCAAGAGGTAATCAAATAATTTCGTAGAATTTGAGTATCGCACCCTACGAACGAATCACAAGACGTCACTGGTATTGAAAATATTATTAATGAAAAAATGAACATATCCGTGGGAACTCCTAAACTCCTTCAATATTTAATCTTATATCTACGAGTACGATTGGAGAACTGATTACCTTCTTGAACAGCTGCGGATGGATATGATAATCTATTCAAGCCCCAGGTCTCTGTAAAATTATATGTATCTACTTCATCAGCCCGCAACGACCAGGTTAAACGAGTTGTGGTATCAAAACGGCGCTTCCTGTGCTAATTGGGCTCTGTTTTCGGCAGAGGGGTCACCACGTAAACCAACCAATGAGTACGATAGAAATAGATATTTTAGGCTTGCGCATTTTAGTTCACCATAGTGGGCGATCTTTTCCGATCCGTCGTGAAGTAGTTCGTTCTTTTAGTTCACTAGTTCGCGGGAGTTCAGTGATAAGAAAGGCAGTGAAGTTTGGGAACGACTCGTATTCGTAGTCGTCATTGTAGTAGAATGTGGTGACCAAAAAAAAAAAGTCGTGTGGTACAATGTGATGAGCTTAAAAAAAAGATCGTCTGATAAAATGTGATGAGCTAATAAAAAAAAAGAGGTCGTCAGTCTACAAGTTTTTACATATTGTATTACTGAGACGGCAATGAATGAATACAAACGAACTAGGAGCGGGAACAACTGCGAACTACTTCGTTCATTTCAGTTATGGGAACGCTCTTCCGAACTAGTTCGTTCGCGAATTACACAAGCCTAATATACGAGTAAAGAGGTCCGAAGTGGCTTTATATAAATACTAATCAAACTGTATACTACTTCTGTCAAATATTTGAATATTTTTGTTGGCAAATGCAGTCAGATAGTGCTTATAGTTTTTCCGCAAATTATTATATTTGTCATGAAAAATATGACTCGATTTTTGTAGTCAAATATATGACACTACAACATAATAGTGTAATGTAAGCTTAAAAATTTGTCCGTATTTGGTTGCAAATGCAGTAAGTTAGTGTGACACGAATCTCTCCGCCTCCGATGAAATCTCAGTTAATGTGACATAGTGAATTTCAAATTGGATCTGTCGAAATTCCGAAACATCGTTAAAACTATCAAAATCTACTAGATTTTCTTTGAGAGAATGTCAAATCTCCTTGCCTGACTAGATTTTGTGAAAAATTTATTTAAAATGTCATGGACAGCACTTAAATCGTTTTTCACCCAATAATTTCACTGCAAAAAGTATTAAAAACTTTCAAATTGCTTGACAGTAATCGAACCCTTTCTGGCGATTCCAATAATTTTATTTTTTGATTTCTAATTATTCTATGTATTTAATTTTCTATTGCTGAAAAGCGTAAAAACTCAAAAAATACAAAATTTTGACACCATAGCTGCTAAATTTTTAAATGTCAAACAAATCTCTTCAGTGCGACGTAAACGCACTCACGATTTCAGAATCTACTATCAAAATTTGGCAATGTAAGTTAATGATCATATTTTTGTTTAAAACATAGTTTTGTATGCCCCTGAAAAAAACTTTTTTACTCGATAAATTCGTTTCAATTGTTTGTCAAATCCTACTTTGTGGAAAGTAACTTTGAAGGAAATCGTTCAAAACCTATCAGTGCTCCAGGATCACTCTGCGGATATATACGCGACTTGAACCAACGACATGTGTGGCAGCAAACTAGACTACATACTTCTCACTAGGTTATTGAGGGGCTGCAAAAAGTTGCTAACCTAAAAATTTGAAACCCCTTCAAATTTTTAGAGTATGTCGACTTTGTGGGCAAGATATTACCTTTGAAACACTTCCGTCTAATGCTAAAAAACTATATTTTTAACAAGATCATTGAAAGCTTAAAATTTGTTCTGTTGGAATAAGATGTTGCATGTGTTATTTGAATTTCGCTAAGATATGTCGTCATTAACTTTCAAATTAAATTGAGAGATTTTTGTGCCGATTTTTGGAATCGATTTTTTGTTAATTGCCGTGTCCTTTCATCTAAAAACAATTTACAAATTTGGTGCAGTACACAGTTCAGTGGAACTTTCACCCTGACAATTCTAGTTAAAAATTATTTTCTAATTCTTTTTATATTTTAAATAAATACTCCCTTTGAAGTAACCACTTTGTAACTTTATGTTCTGAAGGCTTTGTAGTGCCTTTCTACTGCTGCGATATCGCTTAAATTTTTTTTTAAAATTGCGGTAATGATCAAGATCACCTAAAATGAAAATTCGTATAATTTAGCTGTGAGCACAGATTTTCCTATTGCAGATCAAAACCGAAGAAAATCTCAAGTCGACCAGAACACCGACCAGGTAAACGGCGCAAACCCGAACACCTTCCCACTTGGAAGTGTATAGCGCAACAGGTGGTATCTTGTGACGTATGCAATCCATTCATTCATTTTTTGATCAAAAGGCCTCGTACATCACCTCACCACTACCTGTTACTTGCTCACGATCGTTTATAGGAATGCACGTGCACTTCTCGGATTTACGTTTCTATGTATTGAATTTCATTCAAGAGCAATACACACAGCGCGCATTATACACATCTCTCTCGTTTTTATACGAATTTCCCGAATCCCGCCAATTAAAATTTTGTGGTTTTGATTGATGAAACGATCTTGGCAAATCTTTTGCATCGCACTCATACATACTTGATTCCCGTCTGCAATATTCGCGGTACTAAAGGTTCTATCGTTTGGCCCATATAATAGAATTTAAAAAAAAAAACGGAGTGACTAGTGAGGCAGAGCGCACCCACGACCACTTCTAATTAAAACCAGTTATGCTGTTAATTGAATCAATTAATGCATTAAAGCATATTCGTCATAGGTGTTCATACAACATATCGCTTTGTGTTGGCTGCGTTGTAAGGAGTTACTTGTTAGTACACAAGGGGCTAAACCAGTCATTCATCTTACCCCAATTTGATATAGAATTCTCGTGTCCTGAGGCTGGAGCGCGTCAAGCATTTGCCTGGATCGTCGCTGATCTGTACGGTGGTTATAAGCACCCGGATTATGCTTGAGGTAATTACCACCACTCGTACTATACACCTGTGTCGATTGTGGCACCTCGAATACCTCAAGCGGTAGTCTGTTCGCTAAAGAAATATCCGCGAAAAACACCAAAACTAAAGACACAGTGATCGCGATCATATTTACAGATCGTCAATTATCGCTTGAAAGTGTCACCAAAGACCTTGAACAGCACCACGTAAACTGCACTGTTGCTGCTAGAATATGTAATGCAGTATTGCAAATACGTCGATCACTAATGTACACTTTGGCGTGATCATGCGGCATAATAACATGTACGCGAAAAGGTGATCTTTAGCTTCTCTTGATCACGAAAACAATCCACCACCGGGATTACACACGATCGGAAATCTCTTGGCTCGAAATTTTCAACGGATAAAAATTTAAATAAAACTCACGCACTGCGACTAACAACTTCACTTTTCGAGCTGATCAAATAAACTGAACAACGTCGAGAGAAAAAAAAAACATCGGAAAAGAACTTGAATGAAAACCACTACAGCTACAGTACTGATCGGTACAACACTTATACTATAAGACGTTATGCTGTAAAAGTTATAGGTGTTCACGTTCAGTGTTCAGCTAAGACGCTATTGTGGTCACTCCTTGAGACTTCTTCGAGTATCGTTTTTCTTAATGCCAAGTACACTGTTAAGTTCATGCTTGTGAAACTTTCTACGTTAAAGTCGTCGTTCACATAAAATTCAAATATTTCTTGTTTCTAAGAAACTTACTTAATGCATTACAATGTTATAGTTACTTTAGTTTCCCTAGAAAACAGAACAATAACAATAAACTGAGAACAGTTTGAAAGCAGTAGAATTTGTTCAGGACTTTCCATGTGAAACCTCTCGATCAATCTGACCGGAAGTTGTAACTTATGTGGGGTGTACGCAAAAGCGTTGAACAGAGTTTGGCAGCAACCCCTTATTAAGCTCAAGGTATGTGTAGCAGGCTCTATCGTCCCGGAAGTTTCCCAAAAATTTTGTTAAAGTTTGGTTAACGTTGAAGCTAGGTACACCTAATAATAATTTATTTAAATTTTCAATATTCAACGTTGTCTTGCGCCATACTATTGATAGGCTGGAGCTATCACATTAAAAATTTCTTCTTCAATTTCTTCCTGTACATTTTGATCGCTTTTTTCCTTCTCTGATGGTATTTCGAAATTACTGGTTTCCGACGAGCTAGTACATGCTAATTCATCACTGATGCGTTCTAACCGAAAGAATATTTTGTGTCTTATTACATTTTAAGGAATTTGGTTGTACAAAAAACAGTCGTGAAAAAGAATGTGGGCTTAAGTACAAACAGAGGGCGTTAGATAGATCTATGAGCTATACACAACTTTGATATTACTCCGTGAAACTGTCGTGAAATTAGTAATACCACACTAGGGTCATCCAAGGTGCCCTTAGAGAAGGCCGTACACCTATATTTTACCAATACGAAAAAAACGGGAGTTCGCCGGTATTTAAAAAAAATACAATTCAATTAAAATTAATAAAAATAACAACGCTTTATTAAATCGCATTCAATTGTCACACTATTTACCACTCCTCCCGATTTTATTTACTGCACGATCGGTGTTATCACTATATAATCACTTTATACAGTGAACTGACCGTCATCTCGCTCTAACAGTATAAAATTTAATCTCGTGTATTAGCCCTGCTGTGCTTATATACTGCATTTGTTCAGTCGAGTCGGTCATTTATCAAAAAAATGACAGTATTGTTGACACTAGCTTTTTATTTAGTAATCTCATATTGTGTCCTTTAATTTGAATGCACTGTAAAAAATTACTTTCCAAAAATCCTTCTCGACTTCGATCGATATACACTTAAGGTGAATGCAACGCAGACGAAAAACTTTGATTTTTATATTTCAGAAACCACTTATGCCAGGAAGCTGAAATTCGGAACTTACATAGATCTATGATATTGTACCCATTTGGAATAAAAAATTGTATATAGGTGAAGGGGTTCGGAAGTTCGGAGAAAAATATTGTGTCCGAAACGCTCGAAAGCTTAGGTCGAGACATTCTAAAATCCATATCTCCTAAACGGTTAGTGTCACAAAATTGAAACTTGATACTTGCTTGTAGATTAAGTACTAGGCGAATAGATCGAAAATAAATATTTGAGAGTGTTCAGTGGGGTGGATTGGTGGTAAAAAACTTTGCATTGCGATGTCTCACGAACCAATTAAACCAGAAAAATGAAATGTGGCTTATGTTTAAAGATGGACAATACCTATAGAAGTTTGCTGAATATAATTTTTTAGGGAGGTTATGGATCATGGAAGGGATAAAAATTTGTTATAAAAAATCACATCTCATATCTCAAGATCTGTATAAGATAGGATCTTAGAATTCATACGAGAGTTAGGCCTTATACACACCTAGCTGAAAACAGGAGGGAGCGGATGTAAGGGGTGTGGGTGAAGAACGGTGAAAAGGAAAAAATTCTGTTGGCTTTGTAAATCGGAATCGGCAGAAACAGTCTTTGTCGTCCCATATGTCGATGTCGATTCGTTGTGCCATTTTGTATTGGCGACGCTCCAGTCGTCTTCTTTGTCAGAATCACTCCAATTATCTTGCCATAACCTGCAATCGTGAATAATACAAAATTTGTCAAATCGCCGGTTAAATCCCTGGGTATCATAGAAAACCGGAACTTTTCCACCGGTTGAATTTTTCCCTGGGTAACATTAATCACTGGTTACAAAACCACCGAATCACCGGTTATAAACGATAGCTGGAGGTGAATAATACCAAATCTCTGGGAAAACTGGAATTAACCAGAGGTTATAAATAACCCGAAGTGAATAATACGGCCCTAACTAAGCATACTACAAACTGCTAATAAATTTAGGAAAATAAATGCCTCTACAATAAAAACAGGAAACATTTGCTGAATGGGAACGAAATATTTTACTATTTGAGAATATTATTTGGCAGTTGTGTGAAGTTGTACAGCGCGCTTAGTATAACTGGTGTCGCGATATGATGCGAGCGATGTATTTGGGCATCACGCACGCGTAGCACACATTGCTCTCACTGTAATTCCACCTTTAAATCTGTTTTTATTATTCGAGCTCTTACGCTTCCAGATTGACAATTTTTTAGGATAATTCGCTATTTTGTCACGCTGTTCAGTTCCAACTTTTACTGATTTTGTAATATTTCCATATATCATTAGCTTATCCCGGAAATATGGATGTTTTTTTACTTTTTTTTTCGAGTGTACAAATTTGTAGATTTTCTTCAGACTTTCTTTACCCACGATCGCGTAACTATTTTTAGATTATAGTATTATAATTTCAGAATATAGTAAAATATAGTAATTCATTTTAACCAGAGATTAGATAATAGTCTTTACATCTTTGCTTTACGATTTTTTTTACATAGAAGTCTTCCGAATTCTTTTGTTATTGGTGTAGTAGTGTGATAGGAAAATTCAAACAAAAACCTATTTCTACAAAAACCTGTTTCTGAGATTTTTTTTGAAATTCAAATGGTAAGGGAGTGTAAATCGGTTGTATACATTTTTACGAATTTCGACTTATTTCTTAGGTTGTCTGATTAGATATCGAATAGGTTTTAACTATCACGGGCTGTCTAAATCATCGCTAAAACCCCCATTTCAGGATGTTTTTCTACTCAATCCTAAGAGGGTGTTATTGTTTCGATCAATTGCGTCGAATCTCCGAGGTTTGATAGGATATCGAACTGCCACTGACTTCGTATATTCACCTGAAACTTATTTCAGGATTTATTGATCTTTAACCCCAAAGAGTTGTAAAGGAGATGCGTACGTTTTCACAAATTTCATCATAACTCTTAAGCCTGATGAGGTATCAAATTCGTTTTTACTTCTACGAAATTTTGATGTAACCGCCAAAAAATTAATTTCAGAATTTAGCGATAATCCACCCCCTCATCCCCCGTGTCGGAAAGGGGTTGCAAACGTTTTCACAAATTTCGCCATATCTCTTAGATGAGATTTTATATTGGCATTTGCTTCTACGAATTTTTCATTTAATCGCCTAGAAACATTTTTTTTTTAAATTCAACTTCTAAGAAGTGGACAGAGGACTCATTCGTTTTCACAAATTTCGTCATAGCTCTTAAGCCTGATGAGGTATCAAATTCGTTACTTCTGCGGGATTTTTATGTAATCTAAAAAAAAACTGTTTAAAGAATTAACCTGCAACGAGTGTAAATGGGTAGTTAACGTTTTCACGAATTCCGACATATTTCTTATATTTACTAAGATTCCGAATTGGATTTGTATTTTTTAAATTTATTATTACATGTAATGTTTATGCTTTTTTTTAATTACCTTAATTTTTATATAAAGAACAACTAATGAAAGTCATTTCGTTATTTTAGTGAAGAAATTAACTTTCCAAAAAATCTCTTTATCACGAAACAACCGAGTTTACATTTCGATTTTGACCGCATGCCAGACTATGACCCAAAGTTGTAATTGTATTTTAAGGGTTTCTGTAGCGTCTTCTGCACCGCTACACGTACTGCTTCCCGAACTTTGTCCCGAAATATAATAAAGTTACGCTGAGACTGTTGTATTTTTTTTAGTTAGGTACTGCTCCTAGGGCGCCCTTTTATAATTTTACGAAATAATTAACTAGTTAAAGTAAGTTATTATGACAAGGCAATGAATAGTGAATCATTTTTTTAAGGGTACGTACTACGAGCAAATCTAAACAAAAGAAAAATTTTCGTTGAAAGAAAAAAGATTAAGAAGATGTCCTATTTATTACAAATCACCCTAATTGTTTTTTTTTTCATTTTTGCTTGGGGCAGGTAAATATTTGAAATTTTATTTTATTTGTTGCCAAAATCTTTGCGGTGGTACCGGACCGCAAAGAGTTTTTATTCTGTGTATCGGATTTTGACAATTTCGATCACTTTTTAATCTATTGACGACATTTATTTTGAGTTTAAGTGGGACTCGACCGTTGCATACTCGCCATTTGCTGATATTTGAACCTGGTCCTTCTAAGTATCCACGAATTTTAGGTTTGATTTCATTGATATGTAGGTTGCTACTTAAGTTTTGAGATATGGCAACACTGATGTGAATACGTCAAATCTGACATTGTCGTCGTAAAGTTTGACATTTTTAGTGGTGCACGTACTCAGAACGTGTTGTCATACGAGTGCTATTTGTGTTGTTTACAGATACTTGAAATAATATCTTGGTTGAAAAATGGAATTAAATCGTGAACATTTTCGTGCGATGATTTTCTATGAGTTTCGACGTGGATTATACCAACAGCAGTGTGCCGATCAAATCGCTTCGACTTTTGGTAATGAAGCACCATCTCGAGCCACCGTGTTTCGCTGGTTTTCTGAATTCGATCGTGGTCGCACTTCGCTATAGGACGAATTTCGTGAAGGTCGTCCAAAATCGGCGGTTGTGCCAGAAAACATCGACGCTTTGCGTGAACTGATATTGCAAGATCGTCATGTGACACCGTGAGATTGAGGCATTCCTGGGTATTAGTTCCACTCGCATACATTTAATATTGCATGAACATTAGGCTATTAAAAAGATTTGTTCGCGTTGGATACCGCATAATTTGACAATCGCTCAAAAAAAAGCTCGTGTCGATTGGTGCAAAGAAATGTTAAAAAAATTCAAAAGTGTCTAGATCTTCATGGAGAATGTTTTGAAAAACAATAATGGCATTTTAGAATATAAATATTTGTTTTTATTTGTCTATCTCAAAACTTAAGTAGGAGCCAACGTACACTTTGTTTTAAGAACCGCAAGGTACTTTGTAGACCCCTTTTATGCAGGGACGTCATTTTTGGGGGGGGGGGGGGGGCATTTGCCCCCCCCCCCCGAATTATGTATTTTTATAGATTATATATAACATATGTGTATTTATACATAAAAATATATGCAAACATAACATCTTGCCCCCCCCCCCCCCCTAGAAAAAACTGAAATGACGTCCCTGCTTTTATGTCCAGGGCGATTTTGTCCTTTTGGTTTTTCAAGAATGTATCAGATGGTGGTTGCGGTAGAGAACGTTTTTTGAACTTCATTTAGAATTTTTTAAATTTTGTCGGTGGTGAGTTTTTGGAATTTTGTTTCCATTTCTTGGTGTATCCGTTGGCTGTAAAAGTTTCGTATAGGTGTCCGATTTCTTTTCTGGTTGTGAGGATTGCCATCGGTTATACATTGTGTTCTAGTAGATCTCCTTTTTTCTGTTGTGGATTATAGTGAGATGATGCATGAAAGCACCTATTTGTCTAAGTTGGTTTCCTGTAACCCATATAGGGTCGTACAATAGGCCCGGTATTGGGCCAATAATGGCAGCCAGTATGCGAAGAATGGCGCAGCAGTGGAAACTAGCACTGGCCCATTGCTGGATCACTGCTGGATGATAACTTGGGCCCGGTACTGGTGTTGTATACTGGCCCAGTTTTGGCGACCGATACTGACCCAGTGTTGGCGACCGATACTGGTGCCAGTGCTGGCAGTTCCTATACTCTCCGCGCTTATTGGAAGAAAAGGAAATTATTTATTAAAGAATGACCTGCTATGCGTTCTCGAACTCACTACCTTACGAATTATGCCTACCTACCTATTACTACCTAACTACAGAAGTTCGCTAGCCAACGCTGGCGGCCAACGATAGCCCAGAGGTTAACCAGTGATGGCTCCCAACGCTTGGCAGCCAGCACTTGGCCCAAGCAATGGCCCTGTAGTAAGTGCTGGTGAATCCTATCTGGGAAACTCAATTTGAGGAATGGATCCATATTTTCCATTGGTACGTACAAGAAAGGGACTTGGTCGTTCTTTTCGATTTCCATTTAAAGTTGATGTTTCTATGGCGTGAGTTAAAATGGTCTAGAAATTGATCCTATTTCTGTTTTCCATGCTGCCAAATGATGAAGGTATCATCTACATATCGGAGGTACAATTTTGGTTTTCATATTCAAATTCTTTCAGAAAAGTTTCCCATCGCTGTTTCTCTAAAGCTGATCTGATCGATTATCTGGGATAAATTTTTTGATGATGTTCATGGTGTCAACATCCGATCAAAGACTCAATGAACATAATAAAGTTCATATAAAACTGAATGTATGCTATATGTAGCCATAGTAGCGAACGTCAATCAGTGGTTCATTACTTTTGGTATTCCACACTTTTGACTGTATTCCACAGGCAACAAAGTTTTGAACAGTGTAATTTACATAAAATTTTTAACTCCATTCTCGTATCTTTTTTTTAATCCTCCCGAAGCAATTAGTAGTTCTAGGGAATTCGTTGATCCTTCGACGAAATGGAAGCTAACTGGTTCAGTGCAACATAAATTATGAAGGTACTAGGCTCTAACTAGCTGTACGACTGTGACGAAAACTCACCTTTCTACGTTCTGCCCATTGCCAAGCCTTTGGCTGACACTCGATAAAAACCACTTCGTGACCAAATGCATAACAGCGCACACAAGCTTAGAAGCGGACAAGCCGGAGCGGAAAGGCGACATCGCAGCGTCTTTGGTCCAGCTTCGCTGTACCAGCATCAACCAGCTTCACATAAATTCAGTTAAAAAGACGAGTCTTGTGTCTTATCCACCACCAGCGCAACTCTTGCTAAGCCATGGCCGATGGCAAATCCAAATGGGCATAACTTCTTCGATTCGGGTGTGTGGGTACGGCTGCTTCGTCCATGTGTCCATGGATCCATGTGTGCTTCAGATGAGGCTGTGTATCAACTGTTGCTCGCGTACGTCGCGCTGTTTACCTGTAAGAATCCGGCCCCGTCGTCGGTCGTCTCCAGGCCAGGCATGAATGAAACTCAACTCACCTTCCTCGTGCCGTCGTTTACTACGCCGCCATCGCTTTGCGCTTACCGCGCTTGCTTACATAAAACGCGCGTTGGTCAATGGAAGACTTTCGGCCGGACTTCGAGCGGCTAAGAGCGGGAAGCAAAAAATTCAAATCAAAAAGGAGAAGGGTCCGACGTCCGAAGGAACGGCAAAAGCTCCGCGAAACATCCAATTATTACAATAAAAGCAAAAAAAAAACATGTTATTGAAGAATTTAAAAAAAAAAACGTTATAAGGCCCCAGAGGGGTCCAGTCAGTCGCCAGTCTTCTTTGTATTAGTTGCGGATGCTGGGGCCGCTGTTTTCGTTGAGTTGTGGGGCTCGTTTTGCATGTTTGGAATTTTTATTGGTTTTTTTTTCCGCGTCACGTCCCGCCACAGTCGGTCGCGATGTGTGCGTTGTTTTCGTACAATCATGACGCGAATTGACAATTACATAGCCATCCTTCGTACTTACGTTCGAGAGCTTGTTTACGAAAATTTCATTCAACGGTTTTTTATCCGTTTTTTCTTCTTCTTTACAGGTAAAATGTATGCGGTAATTGGACGCCGTCATGGCAAGGTGCTATCCGGTGACTTGACTCAGGGCAGCGGTAACTTCTCGGTGACGGCTGTCTTACCGGTCATCGAGTCCTTCAATTTTGCACAAGAAATCCGAAAACAGACGTCCGGCCTGGCCTGTCCGCAGCTCGTTTTCAGCCATTGGGAGGTGAGTACAAGAAAACTAAGCGCCTTCTCCCTGTCACCGATTATCGGCTTAGAATTACAAAATTACAGTACCGACCGATTTCTAGATATTCCGGTGGTGCCATCTGGAGCCGGCGATATTGACTGTGGGCAGCGCCTCCAGCGGGCCTTATCTTCCGATTCGAATTAAGAGGGGCCCCACGAGATTTATCAGTCTTCTACGCGTTCTAGTTTTTTTTATTGCTGTTTAGTGTGAGTAGGTTGACTTGAGAGGGGGAAGGGGGGGGGGGCTAGGCTTTCAAGTTACTTCAGAACCACAAACAACACTTTGAACTTGTTTGTTGTTTATTTGGGAAGAAATTTCGCGGAAATTGTGATCTGTGTAATAAATTTCGCGGAAATAGGCGGTCCGGTTGTAATTGCCATTAATTTCAGGAATAGATTGAGTCAGTGCAGACCAACACTTTTGGTTTTAATAAGCCGCTTATTTCGCTTTTCGGACACACTTTAAGAAAAAAAATTGATCTTTGCTCCCACTCATTTATATTTTTCCTCAATAATTCTTTAACGAGCAGAAGAAATCTTGCCGAAAAATTTTACCTTTTAAATTTGTTTTTTTTTTATTCATAAATTTATGAATGTGGTTCGTTGGGCTAAAGAATGTGCTTAATATGCTGCGAGACTTAGTATTTGAATTTATAATCCAAATTTTATGATGAGTAATGAAAAATTTTTGTTTTTATTTTGACATAATTTACACATAATGCATAAAGAATACCTCGTAGTGAACATGGGAAATTGGTCTCGTGATTTTGAAGAGCAACTTATAAGCCAATTTCGACAAAGTTAATCTTATTTTATTTTTCAATTTTCAGTAATTTTTGTTCTGATAGGCACCGGCAATAACCAGAGTAACCCACAAGGGTCCATATTAACAAATGGGCTGAAAAGTTCGTAGGCTAACATAGTAAAACAAATTTTTTTGATAAAATTCGATTTTATTATTCAACATAGTTGTCTTCGAGGGCGATACAACGATTATAGCGGTCAGGCAATAGTCTCAAAATAGGCCTCAGACTCAGCGATTACTTCTTCATTAGTCCTGAATTTCTTTCCAGCGAGCATTCTTTTGAGGTCTGCAAACAGGAAAAAGTCGCTGGGGGACCAGATCTGGAGAATACGGTGGATAGGGAAGCAATTCGTACCCTAATTCGTGAAATTTTGCCATCGTTTGCATTGACTTGAGGCAAGATGAATTGTCTTGCTGAAACAGCACTTTTTTCTTCTTCAAATGGGGCCGTTTTTTCGTGATTTCATCCTTCAAACGCTCCAACAACACTATCTAATAATCGCTGTTGATGGTCTGGCCCTTTGCAAGGTAATCAATGAATATTATACCTCGCGCATCCCAGAATACTGATGCCATAACCTTGCCAGTTGACTGTTGTGTCTTTCCACGTTTTGGATTCGGTTCATCGCGTGCAGTCCACTCGGCTGACTGTCGATTGGACTCTGGAGTGTAGTGATGAAACCAGGTTTCATCCATTGTCACATATCGACGGAAAAATTCGTTCTTATTACGGTTGAATATCGCTAAACATTGTTCCGAGTCAACGACACGTTGAAACTTTTGCTCGATTGTGAGTTCGCGCGGCACCCACTTTGCACACAGCTTTTGCATGTCCAAATATTCAGCCACGATATGTCCAACACGCTCTTTTGATATCTTCAGAGTCTTAGCTATCTCGATCAACTTCACTTTACGGTCATTCATAATTATTTTCTGCACTTTTTTATGTTTTCGTCCGTTACAGCCTCTTTCGGGCGTCCACTGCGTGTATCGTCTTCGGTGCTCATTTCGCCCCGTTTAAATTTAGCAAACCACTTCTCAACGGTTGATTTTCCTGGTGCAGAGTCCGAATAATGTTTATCAAGCCAAGCTTTGGTTTCCACAGTATTTTTTTTTATAATAAAGCAATGCTTCATTAACACACGAAATTCTTTTTTATCCATTTTTTTACAACACCAAAAGTTGATTCACTCACAATGCTATATCTCACGAACCAATTGTCCGACAAATGTCAAATTTATACACGTGTCGATTTAAGGTTAGTTCTAACTAAAAATCATATGAATTTAATTCTAGTCACGGTATCTATGTGTCGGCCTACGAACTTTTCAGCCCATTTGTTAGGTCCTTTTCTTTTTAGTGTGTTAACCTTCCTGATTTATTTCAAATAGTACGGGATCACGACATTCATTTATTCGCTTATTTTGTGCATCTAATATTCATGTAGATCATGGTGCCGTGGGAGAGGACTACAAGTCTATCCGAGCAAACCCACAATAGTGTCATTTACAAGAAGAAAAAAAGAACATACCTAACTACTTATGATATTCGAGAATAAAATCAAACTCTTAACATAAATAAAATACAGATCCTATACCAGGTGTGTGAATATGAAATTGCCGTTCACACATAGATGGCTCTAGAGGTAACGTTTATTGTGTATGAGTCATGCACATATTTTTTTTTAATTGATTCAACATCTGTCAGGAATATTCAGTATACCACATTTCAAGTTTTATGCAACAACATAGTGTTTTACCTCATTAAAAATGGAAAATTTTGTAGCAGAAAGTTGTGATTTGCGGATTTCATTACGTTTTTGTTTTTTTCTGAAGAAAAGTGTGGCTGAAGCGCATCAAATGCTTGTAGAAGCTTATGGTGAGCATGCTTTAAGTGAAAGACAATGTAGAAATTGGTTTCAGCGATTCAGAAGTAATGATTTTGATGTGAGAAATGAAGAACATGGAAGACCACAGAAGAAGTTTGACGACTCCGATTTGCAAGAAATATTGGATGAAGATGACACAGTAACTCAAATACAAATAGCAGATGCATTAAATGTTGACCGATCAACAATTTCTTTACGTTTAAAAGCTATGGGAAAGATTCAAAAGTGTGGAAAATGGGTGCCACATGAATTGACTGAAAGGCACTTGGAAAATCGAAAAACAATCAGTGAAATGTTGCTTCGACGACACGGAAGAAAGTCATTTCTGCATCGAATTGTGACTGGTGATGAAAAGTGGATTTATTTTGAGAATCCTAAACGCAAATCGCAGAACGCACCAATCATGGGTTACAGTAGGCCAACCATTAACATCGACTGCAAGACCAAATCGATTTGGAAAGAAGAGAATGCTCTGTGTTTGGTGGGATCAAAAAGGTGCGGTATATTATGAACTTTTAAAACCTGGTGTAACTGTCAATACTGATCGCTACCGACAACAAATGATCAATTTGAACCAATTGATCGAAAACGACCAGAATGGGCGACAAGACATGGTATAAGTTATTTTGCTTCATGACAACGCACCGGCACACAAAGCAAAACTGGTTCAGGATACTTTGAAGTCACTTGGCTGGGATTTGCTACCTCCCCCGCCTTATTCACCGGACTTGGCTCCTTCTGTTTGAAGAAGTCGAAAAATGGGTCTCTGAATGGTTTTCATCGAAAGAAGAGAAATTTTTTTGGCGTGACATTCACAAATTTCCTGAAAGGTGGACAAAATGTGTAGCTAGCGATGGGCAATACTTTGAATGAAATATTATGTACCATTCTTTCAAAATAAACGTTCTATTTGCAACAAGAAAAACATATTCACACACCTGGTAGAACATGCGGTTGGAAAAAGTTTACTAGAAAGCCAATAAACTTGGAGCGTGGAATCCAAAATTGTCTAATGGACCTACTTAGACTACTGAGACTCGATAGTATACGGATAGGGTTGCCAGATAGTTGGCTGCAGAACCCGCCGAGTGAGCTGTATGAAATAGCCCAAAACCCGCACTAAGATTTTTAGCCCACTCAACTTTGCAATTTTATAGACCTACGAGTTGAACTCAGTTGCGATTTCAACGACGAACTGTGCTTCAGAATTCTTAAGAATCACTGTAATGTATAATAAATATTGTGTGAATACATAAATTCCTATTTATCACCATTTTAAAAATCTTTTCTGAAAAACAAATTAGGTGCAAATTAAAGGTAAAATTACACTTGAAAAAAATTTCTCCCGGTTTTCAAGTAAAACACAATTCGATTTCATTTACTACTTAATCGCTGTTATCGATAAACATTATTTTAATAATACACTTTCGCGTAGATCGTCGTTTCACTCCCGCAGTAGAAAAACTTAGCCCCCGGCTCTTATATACTGCATGTGTTGATTCGAGAAATTTCCGGCATTGTTGTTTGTTTTTAACGCGGAGGAAGTACCTATTACATGCGATAGGTGTCTAGAACATGTGAGAAGTATTTAGTGCTCTCTACGATATTGCAAGGTTGTTGTTTTTCTCTGGAAACTTTAATTCAGATTGCCAGAATACACATGTAACAATAACTTTGAAGGGACTGGAATTTTTGCAACACGTGTCTACCAATCCACCAAAAATTATAATTAATAAATTATGCAAAAAATAAAGGAACTCTATGACAGTCATCAATATTGGTAAATGTATTGCCTCTTGTATGTTATATTTCTCCGGGTGTCCATAACTTGAAAGAAAATGGTTCATTTATACAAAGTCCACAAATAATGAACCGATTCTAAATTAATTTTAGTTTGCGAATATCGTGTGAACTAAACTTTTTCATTATTATGACTGAAGAACCGAAAATTTGGTTAGCAAGAGGATTTGTGATATGATGTAATTTGCAAACGTTATATTTGAGCCGTTAAAACAAGCAGATTTAACCCAAGAGACGACAGAAATTCAGTTTTCTAATTTTTTATTTTTTCCTCGTAAATCGGGTCTGTTGTAAACTGCGTTGGCCGAATAGCCCAAAAAGCTGTAAGTAGCTTTTTGAAATTTGTAGCCGCGAATTGAACATTTAAATATCCCAAATCGCGGGAAATAGCCCAATCTGGCGACCTTAGATACGGAACATCGGTGTGGTTTCAAAGAATGTAACTAGTAAGTGCCAGGAACAAACAGAATAAGCTCCAAGGGTAACATCAATATGAGATGCTGCCATACGGCAACTACAGAGGTTCTACAGGACCTGACTATGGACTGGAAGACGGATGATTAGCGATGAGGGACAATAACGCAACCAAGGCAAACACTGTACAAAACAACCTATCCAGTGATATCGAAATTCTAATATGCATAAAAGATTCCGCTTCGATGTCACAAATGTTTCCATAGTGATATATAGAGAAACTTAGTCAAAGGATCCACCACAGACCGGATGGCATCTTATGGTATACCGATGATGATGAGTGTAGACGTCTCCACGGCAGTCAGCACGGGTCACTGGCCGATCGGCGACCACGCGGCCAGACTGGGTATTCCTTTAACGTCAATTGCCGCAGTTGTGAGGATGCAAATAAGAGGGAAACTGTTATCCACCTTCTTTGTCAGTGTCCAGCCCTTCGCCAGAGCCAGACTTCGTGCACTAGGCAAAGCTTTCTTTAATAACCTTGATGAAATCTCGAAAAACAAGATTGGAGAACTGATTACCTTCTTGAACAGCTCCGGATGGATTGAATCCATTCAAGCCCCATGTCTCTATACTCTGTATCTAGTACTTCATCAGCCCCCAACGACCGGGTTAAACGAGTTGTGGTATCAAAACGGCGCTTCCTGTGCTAATTTGACCCTGTTTTTGGCAGAAGGGCCACCACGTAAACCAACCAACCAACCATACCGATGAGGCTGCCATGTGCAGACCTCGTGCCACAGTAACAGATCTCCTCGGAACATAACCCACCGTCTTCCAGGATGCGCACGAATAATATAATAACCATTCTCAGCAACCAGTCAGGAAGCAATTAAAGCCTTGACCACAAATACAATTTACTCGAAACTGGTATTGAATGCCAAGAAAAACCAAGTGCTTTCAGTACCAAAAACATAGTTATTTTGTATTAAGTATACCGTCAGGAGAGCATAGATGCCAGTGAACCTGCTGGAGAAGGATCCGCAGCTCACCCGATCGTGCCAGAGTCATTTTGGAGAATCTAAACCTGCTCCATCAAGAGTGCCAAAAGAGCCAATACTGGATCACACTACCCAAACTCAGATAGGACATGTAATTTTTATCGGATCACTCCATGAAACGAAGTTAACGGCTTCTTCAGCTGGATAAAAACAAGGTACGACTACTAAATGGAGAATTTACGGACCACCAGCACCTGAAAGATAATTTTAAAAGAGTAGGTTCTGCTTGGAGGAATCCCTCCGCTTCCGATGAAATTTGATCAATGATCAAGGACTGACCGAATCTTCCGAAGACCTTAGCGCAGTCATCTGTAACCCAGCTTAATGCGAAAAAATTAAATTACAATGTTTTCTACTCAGGTCATAATATTCCCTGTTCCTTATAGTTACCCCTGATATGGTCTCGAGTTTCATACTAATATCAAAATCATAGTTATTTAGCTCGACAGGTTTTGAAAATAATAAGAAGATGGTTGCGGTGTTTCTTGACTTGAAAAATACATCTAACATATAGTGAACCAATTAAATAGTTGTGGGACATTACTTTGCGTGGAATAATAAGTTAACTAAATTCATAATTAGAAAATAGTACTCAAAGTGTCATGATCGGTAAAAAGATCAGTAATACAATGTTAATGTGAAGTACTGCAAAGTACTATATTATGGCCGATTCTTTTTCTATTTTATTAAAATTAGCTATGTATGTACTCTTGAAGATCAAGGTATTTATAGTTATATTATAGCCTTTGCGGATGTCATAATTGACTTTGACTTGAGATTAGGCAAATGTCTGTAAACGACTGAGGAAAACATTTTTCTATCGTAGTTTCCTGTTACCTACTTTGAATTTTTTAGTAATTCGTCATTTTTTCCAAAAATTCTTTTGCTGTAAATTTTTTTAAATTGAACAAAAAACATTATTGAAAAAGTGATTGCCAAAAAACTGTGCAAAAATGTGAAAATAGCTATTCCTAAGCAATAAAAAAATGTCTGGTGTACGCCATATACACTGTGTACGCCGTACGCAAACGTGTTTGACGAATCATAGAAGAACCTCCAAAGATATTAGAATCAAATTTTAACGGTGGCAAGAGTGGGTGGTCTTCTATTGCGAACGAACTTTTTGTGGGTGAGGGTGTAAGGCCGAGAGGAGGGGAACCACTATTGTTAGGAATTTGGTAGGGACACATGGAGATGTTCTAGGGGATCATACCAAAATAAAGGGCGGGCTTCACCAAAAGTCCGATGCCCTTAAAGCCCTTTTTCTTTCTAAAGTGAAAACTATGTCTTCGGTATCACTCATGCTATAACATTAAAATGTATAAAACTTTTGGACACACATGTGGAGGAAAGGAAAAATGAATGGGATGGTGGGGGGAAGGGGGTGGTACAATAAGGAAAAACACTTTTGTTATGGGGATGGGTTTGAAGAAATGTGTCGCAAAAAAGAGGCTTCATCTCTCAAAAACCCTTTCAGATCTCTACACTAATGCCCAAATGGGATCGATCGCTGTCCTGGCTACTGCCATTGAAGACATGGCAGTTGAAAACCCTTCTCTGGACAAGGCAGCTTAAAACGGTGTTGGATTAGGTTCGAAGGATCTGTTTTGTCATCGGATGGCCTTGACTCATCAGAGAGTGTATCATAAATTGCTATGGCAAATTTCACTGGTATGTAATTCGTGGTAATGAATTTGGGTTCTATATCGCACATGTAGAGAAATTCTCAGCAATACCAGCACCCAGCAACTGTAATGGTGTTTCGGATAGTGTGCGTTTTATTTAGAATAATATAATAAAAAGTCTGATTAGGACAACCATATTAATTTAAAGTTACCAAATATGTTTATTGCAACCATATTATGTTTGTATGAACTATATACTATGACTAGGACAGCTACTTAAGTTTTGAGATATGGCAACACTGATGTGAATACGTCAAATCTGGCATTGTCGTAGTAAAGTTTGACATTTTTAGTGGTGAACGTACTCAGAACGTGTTGTCATACGAGTGCTATTTGTGTTGTTTACAGATACTTGAAATATTCATCTTGGTCGAATTGAATTGATGGAATTAAATCGTGAACATTTTCGTGCGATGATTTTCTATGACTTTCGACGTGGATTAAACCAACAGCAGTATGTCGATCAAATCGCTTCGACTTTTGGTGATGAAGCACCATCTCGAGCCACCGTGTTGCGCTGGTTTTCTGAATTCAATCGTGGTCGCACTTTGCTACAGGACGAATTTCGTGAAGTTCGTCCAAAATTGGCGTTTGTGCCAGAAAACATCGATGCTGTGCGTGAACTGATATTGCAAGATCGTCATGTGACATACCGTGAGACTGAGGCATTCCTGGGTATTAGTTCCACTCGCATACATTCAATATTGCATGAACATTAGGCTGTCAAAAAGATTTGTTCGCGTTGGATACCGCATAATTTTACAATCGCTCAAAAAAAATCTTCTGTCGATTGTTTCGAACTGTTTCGCAAATTGGTTCAAACGCATGCAAAAGTGTGTAATGGAGAATATTTTGAAAAACAATAAAGCCATTTTTGATTATAAATATATGTTTTTATTTGTCTATCTCAAAACTTAAGTAGCAACCTACGTAGTTGTTTTATTATATGTAGTTACAATAACTTTATTATGGTCACAAAGAAAAATTATGTTTTTTCTCTCAGTGTATACAAAAAAACAGGCGAACAAAATGTTTAAGTATTATTTATTTATTTTACAAATGTGGCGGACCTATACAATAAGGCCGCCCAAAATTAACAGTCAGGTCCAATATTTAAGTACTGCTTGAAAATATTAGTTGTCAGTTATGGAAACCGCTCACAATAACTGGTGTCGCGATGCAATTGTCATCGAGCGCATTGCTGTCACTGTAATTCCATCTTAAGTAGCCAAGCGGGAAGTTTATCCGCAGTGGTCTTCAGTCTTCACTCCTCCGATGTCAAAACCAACGTAAAAGTTCTGAACATAAAATATTTTTAATTAAATCGAATTCAGATTCAACGCAAGAAACTACGATAGAAAAGTGCCTCCACATCTCTGATGATTTCACAAAGCCTGACTTTACTGACCAGTGTATCGTTACATTGCCCGATGTGCCCTGGAATTGAATTTCTTCAAAATCGCAGTTTCCGAACTCAAAACGATTTCCAATGGAATTTCAAATTTGACACTGGATGTGGGACTATGACTACTCAAGTACTGAGCCGGTTTAATTATGCATTTTAATGGTTATAGGTACATCCCTAAATCCACCAATTTACTCGTAACGTAACGTCATGTCGTGGGCATCCTACGATCTTTTCTTTAACTAGGCTCTTATAGGCCAGTATTTCAAAGAAGATAATGGACCTACACAGACTACAATTAATCGACTGTAACCGAAACCGCTTTGGGATCTGGGATGTGGTACCTTCGTTCTTAGAAATCTGCGCGTTCAGTTATTTAAGATTTCCTGCCATTCAACTACTCGTTGTCATTAAAAAGACGAAATGTCCAGGTAACAGCGCCATTGACATCACAATTCCAATCAGATACATGGCACTGAATGGTTACAAGATAATCATTTTCCCCTCTCGACTCTCAAGCTCCACAACTGAGGAGGACTGACAGACAGCACTAAAGTCACACATAAGTTGGACATAAAAAATCGATAAGACAAAATAATTACAACAGCATACCTGTCAGACAGCTACAGCTCAAGCCAGGCTTAGCGTTAACTCTTGGGCTTTAATCGAATGAACAGCTCGAAAAAGAAATCTTAGAGCCGATGGGCTCGAGATGGAGACGCTGGACATAGCTGCCCAGAACTGCCCAGAGGTTAATGTATTCCTGGACTGGCGGCATTCTCGGGGATTTATTTCGTTCCAATACCAAAAGTATCTCGGCATAAGACTTTCGGGTGAAAACAGTTACATAAAACCGAAAACCGAAAACCATACGTGTAATATGTAATTCCGACTGTTTGAAAATTTATGTCAAGCCAAGGGTTCCGGCCAGTCGATCCTACCTAGTTCGTGATAGACCAGGAACAGTGGTAATGTACGCACATTTTTGAATTTCTGTCTCCGATTTATCGCTGGGCCTAATCTGTACACACACTTAACAGAGGTTCGTCTTAAGCTCTCTCACCGTAAATACCTGAAGAATGGCCGACGTGGAGTGGTTCGCTGGCTCATTATACTTTTTTTTTCTTTATTTCTATCGATACCTGGCACACGTACATAACATACCTACGTATATCTCTTGGAAGGAAGGAAGCACAACGAGCTCCGAATCAGAAAAAAAAACACAGGTACATGTAGGAAAAAAAAATAACGTGGGGCCTCTAAACAGATTAAAAACATGTCGGGACTCAAGAGTAATTTACGAATCAGCTACTGAAATACGTAGAGATGCTTATCTTCGAAAGCCACTCGTCACTTCAGAGCCACAGGGTGACACAGAAGGCACTGCTTGAATTACGTTCGACTTAATCTTTGAGCTGCGTTTTATGTTTCAGGCCAATGGTGCCTCGGACCAGCTTAATTTTCGTTATTTCGTTTGATCAGATTTAATAGCTTCTTACAACTGCATTCCAAAATGCTGCTGTGGAATTTTCGGAGGTGTACATACACGTACCTTGTTTGCTAGATATAAAACGTTTATCAGTATATCACATAATAGCCTTGCTTAATCACATCCAGTTACGCAATAGATTAAGTGGCTATCGTAGAAAACAGAGTCTAACCGAGATATAGGCATTCAATTTTGACAAAAACTATTATTTTTATTTTCAGCACTGCTTTTGGGGAGCAGCTGTACCTCACCTAGGCACTATTGTTTGATTGAGATACTTAGGCAGGATTTGAACCTCATGACCTCTGGTTCAAAACTGGGATTAGAGGTTCATATCTGATATCTGTTATCTAGTGACTCGATAAGATTGATTTGTTCACACCACAAACGCATTGAAAAGTCTGGGAATTTTTTGGAATTTCGTAAATTTTGAAGATTATCCTGGAATTTTGATATTGATAAATGATTTTGTACCAAAACACAAACATAAAAAACCGGTCAAAAGTTTGGGCGCTACTTTATTATTTTTCGGGGCGGAGGTTGCGAAGTGGTTAAAATCGAGGTGCGACAGAAGTACCGACGATACTGATATTTTTAAACACAAATTACTATTTTGGGTCATAGTCCGAGACATTGTCAAAGTCAGCAATACAGCACTGACTGTTTCCAGACATGGAGTTTATTTGGAAAGTTAATTTCGTCATTAGAGAAGGTCCTTCGTACAGAAATTTTAATAAACAAACAGTTCATAGAAGAAAAATTATCGAAAAATACTGAAATCGATTTAAGCCGATTATATTTTAATCATGTGGAAATAGAATATGATTTGATATCTCATCAGACCTAAGAGATATGGCAAAATTTGTGAAAACTCCTTTACACCCCTTGAGGATTGAATATCGAAAAATTCTTTCAGTAATTTTTAGGGGACTACATATTTAAAATGCCAGTGGAAGTAAAATCCAATTCCGATATATCGGAATTTGTAAAAACGTATGCAAACCCCTTTACACCCATTTGAGGCTTGAAATTGTTTTGACGATTACATAAAAAAATGCGTAGAAGTAAAAATCAATTTGCTACCTCAGCAGATCTAAGAGATATGGCGAAGTTGAAAGATATCGAAAAATCCCGAAACTGGTTTTTAGGCGATTACATAAAAAGGCCGCCGATTTAAAAACCAGTTTGATATCTCATCAGACGTAAGAGATAAGACGAAATTTGTGAAAACATAAACAACCGCTTTACAATCTCTTGGAGGTAGTTTTTAGGCGATTATATACAAAGCGCGCCGAAGTAAAAACCAATTTGCGACCTCATTAGATCGAAGAGATATGAAGAAATTAGTGTAACATATGCAACCGCTTTACACTTCTTTGGGGGCTAAATATTCAAAAATCCTGAAAACGGGTTTTAGGCGATTGTAGAAAAAACTAGAGGAAGTAAAAATGAATTCAATATCTCAGACCTGAGAGGTATGTCGGACTTAGTGAAAACGTATTCAACCACTTTACACCCTCTGAGGGGTTGTTGTTTGGGGTGCGGGTGTAGGTAGGGGCAGCAAAGCAGCGCATCTTGAGCATTCAGGCCAACATGGCCCATTATACTCGAATCACCCAGTCTCTACCCGAACTTTTTCGTCCTCCTCACGAATCTCAAGAGCTCAGGTAGGGATCGAGAACGGAGTTCTTCCATCCTCATAGCATCAACGCCGTATACGTGCATTCTCGCAAACGAGTAAGCTGGACACTCGAGAAGGAAATGTTCCGTTGTGTCGTCGCTCTGAGGGGTTGAATAAGAATTAAGACCTGAAAATAATTTTTAGGCGATTATATGGAAAGTCCGTGGAAATAGAAATGTATTGGATATCTAATCAAGCCTAAGAGATATGGCGGAGTTCGTAAAATTGTATGTAACTCCTTTAAACCTCCTTTGGAGTTGAATTTAAAAAAAATCTGAAAAGGTATTTATCTGAAGAAGTAAAAATACTTCAATATTACAGGAGGCCTTAGAGATATGCCGAATTTCGTTAAAATATATTCATCCTATTTTCTTTTACCATTTCTGTCCCTACCTCCGTACGCCAAAGGATATATGAAATTCTTCATGGATAAATTACCAAGTTTCAAATTTCTACCATAATCCGTTCAGGGTATAGAAAAAATACATCCTACACCTTAGGTTAGTTTTTTATAAATTCAAATTTTCATTAGTTTGGTCAGTGTTGCCCACAGTTCTTGTTCTGTGAACGAATAATTTATTTTGAAGCGAAAATTTTGACGAAAAACAGTTTTTCGATAATTTTACAGGAATAGATTTTATGTGTACCCAAAATTACTGGCAAGGGAGGGCTCCGCTCTTTCCGGCTCTCTTGCGGAACTAGTCCACGTTCCTTTAGGAGTCGTAAAGAGGGTCATACTCTCACACTTCCAGACAGCGGCTAATTCCAGATGGAAAAGCCTAACTACCTACCGCCATATCTAGGAAGATGTGGCCATCTTACAACCGAGCCAAGTCAGACGAACTTCTATACAAGACCCGGGCAGACGTCTCCAGAATCACGGCGATCAGTACAGGTCACTGGACAATTGGGGATCATGCGGCCAAACTGGGCATTCCATTCAATGTACACTGTCGCAGCTGTCAGGACACTAATGAGCGAGAGTCGCTTGTTCATTTCCTTTGCAAGTGTCCGGCTCTAGCTAGAGCCCGAGAGCGAGCGCTAGGCAAGCCCTTCTCAAGAAGATCGGAGAGTTATTACTTTTCCTGAACAGCACAGGGTGGCTATAGCGACCCAATTCAAGCAACCTTTCTCACATTCATCTTCTGTATTCCCCAGTATCAACAACCCTTAACATCCGAGTTTAACACGAGTTTGTGGTTCCAAAACGGCCTCTGAGGTAATTGAGCTCTGTCTGGGTGACAGGGCTGCCACTTAAACCAACCAACCAACCAACCCAAAATTATTGAGATGAACTTAAAGGGGCGTCTTGTGTGCTGCAAAGGCTCTGAATTACAGTCGGATAGAAGGAATTTTCATCAACAAAACTGTAGTCTAAAATATCACGATCTCGAAAATCCGTAATTTGCACCCCCAAGGGTTTGCATATGTTTTCACAATTTTTGCCATCCCTTAGTTCTGATGAGATATAAAATTGGTTATTACGGCATTTGATGTAATGACCTAAAAACCAATTTCCCGATTTTTCGAATTTCAAAAACCAAGGGGGTGTGAAGGGTTTGCTTATGTTTTCACAAATTTTTCAAAATCCCTCGTGTCTCTTGTGATATCAAGTTGCTTCTTATGAAATAGTCTAAAAACCTGTTTCACAATTTTTTCGAAATTCAAACCCCAAGTGGAATTAATGGCTTTATATACGTTTAACAATTCGTCATATCTCTTAATTCTGATAAGGCAACAAATTTGCTTTTACTTCTATGGGCTTTTAGTGTACATAATATACCAAAATTCGAATTGTCTACACGGGCTTTTCCGATGTTTAATCGGCTAAAAATCTCTATTTGAAATATTTTTTTTCTAAGAACAAAACTAACTTTCCAAGAAACCTCATAATTTCGAAACAACTTATGATATACTCCGACTTTGACCGCTCCCGAACTTTGACCCGAAAATAATAAAATTTCGTCCAGACCATTGGCAGAATTTTTTGTTAAAAATATTACAGATCTAAGAAAGATGTAAATCAAAACATCGGAACCTTTACAGTTATATTGCATTTATTAAGGCAACGGGTTAGCATAGCATTTAGTTTCTTTTCGTAAAGGATCTCAATACTCATCGTCCCAAGTTTACGAAATATTCAAATGTTTACACCATCCCATATAACATGGTGATATAATGGTCTTGTAGTACTGAAAATTTGAATCGCATATGAATTAAGTTCTGAAAAACATCAGAATGAATACCGTGAAGTTGGATTCAAACTTCGGTGAATTGATTTTCAGGTGTGAATAGCGTCGGAAAAATTTCCGAATATATTTTTTGTCTTTTTCTGTGGACCAATTTTTTTTATCAATACTGTATAGGAATTGGTTCAGTACTTACAAGTTGGTTCTGAAGAAATTCTTTGTTTCAGTACCGAAGTAGAACTGTAAAAAGTGATACTAATTACTTTACTAATTTAGTACTACGGATGGACTGGATGAGTCTTGGAAATCGCAACATTTTGGAGGTGACAAGCTTATGCGCTAGTTGTTTTATTAAGAAAAGACTTGAAAATAATTCAATATTCGAAATACTGACTCTTGAACTTCAATATGAAGGTATATACGGCGTACAGATGGAGTGGAATTTTGTTTTCTTCTTAGGGTTCTATTAGTCCTGAAACATTTAAAAAATGTTTTTTTTATTAAATCGATCGCACTGTTTTATTATTAAAATAAAAAATGATAAATCATAAAAATATTTTCCCATTTGTTTAGATTAATATATTTCGTATTTGTTCCAGGTGATCGACATTGATCCATTTTGGGTACCTTCAACTGAAGAAGAATACATGCACTTTGGCGAGAAAGCGGACTCTGCCAATCGGGCTAAGATGTACATGGACAACGTTCGCAAGCGGAAAGGACTATCCGTTGAAGAGAAAATCGTGGAACATGGTGAAAAGCAGCGAACTCTGTCAAAAAATAAATAATTTGTCGCAAGTAGATCAATCGATATTGCTTTGGTTGTGCCACAAGTAAAGTATTTTTTTACTGATGCTCATAGTTTAAATATTTTTATTATATTATTGACCATTCCGTTATGCAAGACGTTATAAAATAAAAATATTTAAAACTAAAATCAGAGAAATTCTTAATAAACTTTTAATTGGGACCAATGAGCAAGTATTCCTCACAGAACAGTTGTGCGAATCTACAAAGTTTTTATTTATAAAACAAGTACGAAGCTTGGTTGGAGTATTCTGATCTTCCTTTTCAATTGTTCTAAACGAGTCGTTTTAGACGAATTCATCCAATTGATTGTGGCATCGCCCAAGGCTCTGGTCTATGTCCCAAGTTATTTTTAGTCTTCATTTACCGACCTGCTGTGGTCAACTTTTGAACGAATTTACAGTTTTGCAGATGTTAGTACTCTGGATAAAGTCTTTGATTGCGCTCTGTTAGGTAAAAGTGCCTCCGACTTATTCACTCTTATTTCTTCAGAAGTATGACGCACGCATTTAAAAAAGAACGTACACCGATATTTCAGAAAAAAAAGGAATTTTTTTATCTCCTCAAATTCAGCTGTTCTTAATAACTCGGTCTGGTTTCTGGTATGAAGTGCATACTGTATTATTTTTCCCCAGCTGAGGAATCATTTCCCCATGTAAAGAATGTTAAGTTACCAAAATGGCGCTATCAATTTTTCTGTTGATGATACATTTCGAAATATATTTAGATTTTTTTGCAGCTTATATTTTGTTGAACAAACTAGGAGAAATATGCAAAGTTTGGTGGTCGGATTTGCAAAGTGATCGCTTCACTATAAGAATAAAGAATATAAAAAAAACCAAACGAAGATTGTACAAATTTCATTTTTGCTTTTCTGAGTTCTTTTTTTGTGCGTTTCACAATTTTCTAATTTAATAAATCCCATTAAGAGCGATAATTTATCTTATTCTTGGTTTAATTACAAGTAATGACTTATTTGTTGACGCATTTCACACTAAACAATCAAAATTCAACCTTCACGCTCCAGTACACATGAAACAAATGGACGAATTTTTGATATGAATATAACCAACAACATTGGTGACCTGCAACAAGACATCATGTACTGCAACGGGTGCTCAAGAAGCTATGAATGTAAGTGATCCTTTTATCAAAATGCATAACACAAATTTAGAAAAAAAAGTTGTGATGTCAATGTTGCTTAGTTTACAATAAGGTAAGTGGGGTTAGAGGGGTATCTAAAGTCGTGCTACTCCCCTGTTTCGTGGGGTTATCTCTCATCTTCTAAGAAAAAATTAAGATGGCTCAGAAAAAAAGTGTCGCTGAGGAATAAATTTTCATCATTAAAAAAATGTGTTCATTTCAGCAATAAAAATGTTTCCTGTAATTTAAAAGAAAAATTAGCCAAAAGTTTAGGCGCAACTTTATTATTTTTCGCGACAAAGTCTGGGACGTGGTTAAAAGCAAAGTGTAATACTGGTTCCCACTAAAAATTTATAGTATGCTGTGGGCTATATTCTTGTTATTAATTTATTCATTTATCAAAGATCTGATTACTTATAAACTCTTAAAAACTGTTTTGTTTTGCAGATGCTAATGTGATCGAAATCAAAATATTAAAAAAGAGAGAAGAAGGGAAAAAAATAATAATAAATAATGGAAATAAAAATAGGTTAAAAAATAAATAATAAGAGATAACATAAATAGATAATAAAGTAAATAATAACAAAAACAATAAATATTAGCATCAGCAGTAAATTTACGATTTATTAAATAATGCTGTCCTAATCTGCACTGAATTGAGATGAAAATCTATGTTTTCAAAGTTAGAGTTTAAAATGCGCGACATGTTTGTAACCGGTTCATGTTGACCATAATTTGTCCGATGGTATGGTATACGAGGGCGGATTGATAATGACGTGCAAAAATCAAGAAGGAGTGGGCAGGTAAGGAATTCGTTATTTTTTTTTACCTGGACCATCCTTAAATAGATTACCTGCAAAGTTTAAGCCTGATACCTCGTTTAGTTTTCGAGAAGCAGCCGTCTAATCAAGTCGACTTATAAAAATTTTTAAAAATGGATAAAAATGAATTTCGTGTGTTGATTAAACACAATTTTTTAAAAGGGAAAACAGCTAAAGTAACCAAAGAAAAATTAGATAAGCATTGTGGGGACTCTGCACCATCGATCCAAATGATTTACAAATGGTTTTCTGAATTGAAGTGTGGTCGTACGAGCACACAAACCATACCAAGTCCAGGTCGTCCAAATGAGGTCACCACGCCAGAAATGATCGATAAAATCCATGATATCGTGATAGAAGATCGTCGAGTAAAAGTGCGTGAGATAGTTAACGTAGTAAGCATCTCATTTGAACGTGTTTGGAATATTTTGAAAAACCATTTGGACATGAGAAAGCTATCCGCAAGATGGCTGCCGCGTTTGCTCACAATCGACTAAAAACGCAATCGTGTGACAACTTCGCAGCACGGTTTGCAACTGTTTTAACGTAATACAAATGAATTTTTTCGTTGATTCGTAACTGTTGATGAAGCATGGATTCACCACTACACTCCAGAAACCAAACAACAGTCAAAACAATGGAAGGATGTCGGTTCAAGGAGGCAAAACCGTTCTATCGGCTGGAAAGGTTATGGTGACAGTTTTTTGGGATTCCAATGGAATGATATTCACCGACTACTTGGAGAAAGGAAAAACAATGACGGGAGCATATTATTCTGAGGTATTGGTTTCATTGGATGTTGAAATCAAGGCAAAACGGCTTCATTTCGCGAAGAAAAAAGTGTTGTTTCACACGTCCGTTGTTGCAACGGCAAAACTGTTTGAATTACGGTACGAATTGCTCCCTCACCCACCGTATTCTACAGATTTGGCACCCTGCGACTTTTTATTATTTCCAGACTTGAAAAAATGGCTTGCTGGAAAGAGATTTACCACTAATACTGACGTCATAAGTGAAACCAACGCCTATTTTGAAGGGTTGGACAAATCATATTATTTGGAAGGGATCAAAAAATTGGAAAAACGCTGGACTAAGTGTATCGAGCTAAAAGGAGACTACGTTGAAAAATAAAATAAATTTTTCCGGATAAAATTATGTTTTCTCAATTTTTGCACTTCATTATCAATCCGCCCTCGTATGAAGAAGTTCATAGCCTCTCAAGGATCGACACGGAACATTGAAAGATAGCTCACCCAGCAAATGAGGTGTATTTACTCGTATATCGCCAAGAAGAATCTTAATAGCGAAAGCAGCAGTAAGAAGGCATCGTAACTGAAGGCGCTCGAAGTAGGAAGGAAGGCGTAAAGGGTCTACCCATGGAAGTTGGAAGATCATTTAGCGCAAATCTAAGAAATCTTCTAGCTGACTCAATCCTATTGATGTGATCCCTGTAGTAAGGTGCCCAAACTGGACACGCATACTCAAGAACAGACCGATCAAAAGCACAGTACAAAGTCTTCGTAATGTGAGGGTTATTGAATTCCCTAGACAATCGTCTCACAAAACCCCAGACGGAGTTAGCTTTGTTGACGATATGATCGACGTGATCGTCGAAAATAAAAAAATTTATTAAAATGAACCCCAAGATCACGTACCTTGTCTATTTTAAGTAACGCGTTTCCGTCTAATACATACTTAGATTGAACTGGATCTTTTTTCCTGGAGAATGATAAAAAGGTGCATTTACTTATATTTAACAGCAAGCAATTTAACTTGCACCAGTCAAAAAATTGTTGTAAATCGTTTTGCAGTAAAATGATATCGTCGGCACCGCAGATTTTCACAAAAAATTTTTGGATCGTCTGCATACAGTAGAATATTTGAGTTAGAAATAACCGAACTCCCGTCATTAATATATAATATGAATAAAATGGGACCTATGTGGGTACCTTGCGGTAGATGAATTTAAAATATTTGAAGAAAGAGCTCCACGAAACCTGTTGGGTGCGAGAAGAAAGATAGGATTTAATCCATTTTATAAATAAAGTAGGAAAACCTAATAATGAAAGCTTGCGAACAAGGATGTCATGGTTGATTTTGTCAAATGCTTTACTGACATCAGTATAGATTCAATCATAGAGATATACATATGTACTGGAGATGACGAGCAGCGACTGTTTTGAAGCCAGACGATTCCTTGCAAAGGACTGGGAATAAACACTATGCTACTATTAGCATCTTACTCACATATATACTGCGGTCTTGAACACAAAAAACGCCAAACATTTGAATACTAGGCTACTATTTGCATTTCACTGGCACCTGGCATCAAACGCTCCATACAAAAACGTTCAATTTTGCTTCAAAATGCTTCGAAGTGCTTCATACAAAAACGGCGTTTTTGTCATCTCCAGTATTTATATCTCTATGGATGCAATCAACCTGACTACCGTGCTCAAGCGTCTGGATCGAGAAATTTGAAAATTCCATCAAATTGGTAGTAGTAGATCTGCCCTTGATACACCCGTGTTGATGAGGACTGAAAATGGACTTGCATCCCATAGGGGATTCAAGAAATTAAATAGTTTTAATTTTATTACATCGTTTGGGAAAACAAAAACGCTTTCTACTGTAAAATATTTTCCAAATTGCTCATTTCATACGTTTTATTATAGAGCACAATATTGTTTTTTTTATAGAGTACCTATTACATAATAAGTTTAATTTGGTGCCTAGGTGTCTTATGCCTGAAAAAATTCAAACCTATTTGCTTTCTGTTGGTCCGACTATCCGAACGCATGATAACTTGAGAACTCGTTGTTCTAGAGAATTAGATTCCCGCAGCTATTATAGTATTAATGTGGTTTAGCTCGGTAGATGTTACACGCATTTTTTTCAATTTTATGTAGCTATAGGAGGTGTTACCAGAAATATAAAATCAAATATGATTTTGTTTTTTAATTGCAAATGTTTCTTATTCTAATAATATATACTTAATTAATTCACAAAAAAGAATCATATACAAAATTACAAACTATTGATTTTATCTTATTATTTCAATAATGTCTTTTCTATCTTAGGAGCTAGCTCAACAATGTCTTTTTACCTTAGGGAAGCTTATGCTAGAAAGTTAAAACTTAGTAAAGATATGTACGTAAAAAAAATTATTTTGTTGAAAAAAAAAAATCAATTTTGCATTGGCGTATGAAGGTGAGCAGAAAAAAGCTGAATGAAAATTGAATATGTTTTAATGATATCGAATTAGTTTTTGCTTCTAATTTAACTGTTTTTTTGGTTCAACTTCAATTTTTAAATTTGAAAAACTACTAATGAAATTTTCGCACACTTATGTCAAAGGAGAGGACCAGTTCCAATAGTCAGCTTCGGCTACGTCTATGTAAGGCGCGTAGAGTGAATCTTTGTAGGTTTAGCGTAACAACAACAGCATGAATTCTATAACCAATAATCAAAAATAAAATTTCGACGTATTGTTGCACTGGCTCTACTCGCCTGTTCTATTTCAACGTTACGTATAATTATATAAAAAAAAGGCTGAGCTAACTGGTCCAAATGTTAAGCTTCGTACTTTATGATTCAGACTTAGGCAATTAAATTTTGTCTTTTTTGCTATCCAATAGAAAATGTTTAAGTCTATTCTCCCGAGGACTTCGTCAGTTTTCGTAAAACTAGTCGAGCTAAGCCATGACACCAACCAAAATTTAATTGTAACAGGAATTTCCGACGTACGACATGTAGACGAAACTGAGTATTGGAACTGGTCCTAAATATCGATATATTTTTAATAATGGTTCTATGGAGGCTTTAGTTTTCTTCCTCTTTAAATTAGTGTGCCTGTTGCGTGGATGGGTTTATCCAGGATACCAATTTCTGCTCCATCCCGACCATAAGGTCGCGCCCTTACTGTTAACAGTTTATGTCTTCGCTATATTTTTTTGGCTTTGCGATATGAATGAGTGAATCGACTCTCTCTTCTTCAGGAACTGTAAGAGTGTTATTTCCCAGAACCATATGAACAACTCTGAAGAAATATGTTAAATTAAAAATATTTTGTTCTAGTTACCAATTGTATAAGAAATACTTACAATGTTAATAAAAATACGCAGACTTGTGTTGCTATTGTCAGGAAAAAAATTCCACCAATTTTCCCAATACTGGCATTGTATGACTGAGTATAAAGAATGCCACTTATAAATGGCACCGCATTATCGCAAACTGAAAGCAGTGCAAACATTTTCCCTCTTTCGGCAACTGGAACCGTTTTTGAAACCATCGAACGAAGTACAGGTCCAACTACTGGACCCAAACCAGAGATGATACTTCCAAAGTAAAAGACCCAAGGAGCTTCCGCCAATATGTAAAAAATTCGAGCGCTTGCATGAGCTGTAGATCCGATTAATATAATAACCTAAAATATATAAATCCTTAATGATTGTGTTTCATATCCTTAATAGGAGCCTTACGGTGTCTTTCCATTTCAGAAACCTACTCATTAGCGGAACAGATATGAGTGTCATGATACAATACGCCGATGACTGAAATGTTTTGAACATACTGTAGTTCTCCATATTCCAATGAAATTTGAGCTGAGTGTAGAGATATAAATACTGCTTTTCGTCACGCTGGAACGTATACAAGGCCATCACCACTAAAAATATGCCCAAGAACAATCGACGATGCATCGCTCTCGGTTTTGTTAGGACCTTAAATGAGTCCAAAACATGGGTTTTGTCGAAGAAGTCTCTGAAAATTCCACAGCATCCCAATCCGCGTAAAGGTTTCTGCTTTTCTGTAGTTTGCCACTGAAATTATTCAAAATTGTTTAAAAATACCTGAGGATTGGCAACACGATTTTACCTTTAGTCGACAAAACGAGTAAACTATTGCTATGCAGAGCAAACAGACGTTTATAACGAACATATTGCCATGCGATTTATTCAGCACACTGTTGAAGAGATAGGATCCTAAATGGCAAGGATTAGTAGATTGGTTTTCCGCATGCTATTACCATAACTTACCTAATGCAACTCCTGTTGGTATTGTGATTAGGTAGCAGACTTCGAGTATGGCAACACGAACAGTTCGTTCCGTTACTCCTGATACATCGGATATGTATGCAAAACATGATGCAAAAATTGCAAGATCTGCTCCGGTTAGGGCACATGGAATTGTTGCTGTGTAAGTTACGTATTCTAGAGGCCAAGAGTCTGAATAAAATCGAGAAATACAAAAGGAATTCAAAATCAGATTGCCGAAATCTTTTTAAACGTTCGTTGGCTGACTGTAAGGGTCAGCACTGTATCGGATCGGAATTAAACTTTCGGAACGGAATTTTTCGAATTAGATCAAATCGAAATCGCTCGTCAAAAAACATAAAGACGCGCTACGCGCTACCAAATTTTTACTACCTGTTGCTAGGTATTGTGTATTTTTATGCAAGTTTGCAAGAAATTATTCGTTATAGCAGCAGAAAAATCAATTTTTTTTATCCGATAAAAAATGTTCAAGTCTACTTTCTCGTTGACTGCGTCAACTGTCGTAAAATTAGTGAAGATAAGCCAAGACACCAACCGAAATTGACAACTTAACTGGTAACTAGACTTTAATGTAGGCGAAGCTGATTATTGAAACAGGACC
This sequence comes from Beris morrisii, assembly GCA_951812415.1. Taxonomy (NCBI): domain Eukaryota; kingdom Metazoa; phylum Arthropoda; class Insecta; order Diptera; family Stratiomyidae; genus Beris; species Beris morrisii. The sequence continues at coordinate 32,243,832 of OX638310.1, forward strand.
TTATTTCCGACTGAATTGGATTTTGATCCATATGGTTCCGTTCCGATCTGATGCAGTGTTGAAGAGTCTTAAAAGTCTTAAGACAAAAATTTCCTAACAAAATGAAGAAATCACTAATTTATTGAAACGGTTGAACTTACAATAATTGGCATTTACAACTATCATAGTTGAATATATCAATTTTCCACAAAGACCCATCAATAACGGAAATTTCCTACCGCGTCTATCGGACCAGGAGCCAAGGAACATAGCCAAGACAATTGGAACGATTTGAGCCGAAATGTTGTTCCATTGGTAAAAATTCGAGACAGTGATCTGAAAATAATTTATTCAATTCGAGTTCGAGTTAATTGTAGTGCGCAACGAGTTTCCGGCTTGTCTTACCTGAACCTGTTTCTTAATATCCGTGTAATTTTTCGAATCGATATTGTCGCATATCTCGGCCGTGTAATTGTGATTAACCGTGCACGCTTTGTGAACGAAAAAGGATTGTTCAACTACAGAAGTGAGCATAAAAGCGAACATATAGAGCGCCATCGATGGCTCTACAGTTATTTTGCTGTACCATGGTTTTGGACTATCTGGACGATCCTGCTAGGAAAAAAACAATAGAAAAAACTGTTTAAAATTCCAAAATTTGATTGAAATAAGTTTGATATCGAAAGGAAAAAATTTAATAGAGTTATCTTAATATTTCCTATAGCAAGGATGCAGGTACGCGGTCAAGCACGCGGTCTTTGGATCGAGACGATTGGAGGCAACGACTTCAAGAGGCCAGGGCCCGATTTGGGATGTCGCGCCATTGATGATGAAGGATGCAGGTAAGATTAAATTGTGTTCTGGGTTTTCCTCTATAGTTCGGCCGGTCTAAAATTTATCATATGCGAGGAGGGAGGTATTTGGCGCCAGGGCCGCCCATAAAACAATTTGCAACAAGCTATCGCTTAGAAGACGGACGTATATGACGACCGATTAACATAATAAAAAGATGTAGCTAAGGTTTCCAACGAACATGAATAAAAATTTCAGTCGTCCTAAAAACTTTCTATCATTGCGGGGCGGGAATGGCTATCAATTATCCAATGAAATCGTACAACACCAGCGAAACTTTATCATGTAAAGTGAGAAATTCAAATTTTTTAATATTTGAGCCGTTTATTTTGAAAGTGGGGCAAGTCCATTTTTTGTTATTGCGAGATATTTAAAGGTTTGCATTTCAATAAATTTAAAAATATTGGTAAGCAGTAATAGACATATTTTTTGCTTTTTGTAGTATTAGATAATGTAAGTTTATTATCCAATAGTGTATATAGTGCTAGCTAAAAAAAATAATGGTTTAATTATACCTTAATGGACTTGCCCCACTTTCAAAATTTGTGAATTATTGTAATCGTTAATTTTAAAATTATTTTATTATTATTATCGTCACCGATTCTTTTGAAAATTTTTGTACTTGAAGAACTAGTGAAAAAAATAATTGAAATTCAATTTTTTTTTCTATCTAATTTTTTTTGTCAGTTATAGTATGTGAAAGTATGTTAAAGTTTGCTCAAAAAAGGTGTCCGAGTTCTATTTTAAAATGCATATCTCCGGTAATTTTTATCCTAGAACAATAAAATAAGGCTTATTTTAAGAGGGAAATATAAATAAAATATAGATAAATATAGAATATAGAAAAAATACAAATAAAAATTAGCCTTGAAATTTTTTTTTCACAGATATTTATTTTGTCCTTTATCCTTAAATATCTCAAAATGCGTTTCTTTTTTATTTTTTTATATTTTATAGGTTATAATGTTTTCCAAAACATATCAAAAAATTAAAAAGGGGATCGGAGTAAAAAAATCAATTTAAATTATTAGAGAACTAAACTAGCTTTAAATTATTAAGAACCACTGATCTTATTCAATTTTTTTTCTTTGAGATCCCAAGTTAATTTTTTGATATGTTTTGAAAAACATTATAACCTACAAAATACAAAAAAATAAAATAAAACGCATTTTGAGATATTAAAGGATAAAAGACAAAATAGTTATCCTTGAAAAAAATTTCAAGGATAATTTTTATTCGTAATGTTTTTTATTGCGACAATCTTCCTCTTTAAAATGAGCCCTATTTTATTGTTTTAGAATAAAAATTACCGGAGATATACATTTTCAAAGAGGACTCGGCCACCTTTTTTGAGCTAACTTTAGCATACTTTCTCATACTATAACTAAAAAAAAAAATTAAGATAGAAACCAAAATTGGATTTCAATTATTTTTTTCACTAGTTCTTCAAGTACAAAAATTTTCAAAAGAATCGGAGATGGTAAGATCACAAATTTCGTAATTTTTGGCGATTCTTGATAGAATGACCCTAAACGGATAATATTTTAGTTGCATCATCCTTTTTTAATAATAAAAACAAAATACTGTTTAATTTTATATAAATATTTATTAGTTTGAGAAAAAGTAAAATAAAACAAAGAAAACAGTTTTTAAATATTCAGTAGAGAATATAACATAACAAAAAACAATTCATTTTATAAACAATTTCAATGCCCAGATCTGGGTTTACTACTACTAATAATAAAAATACCTTTTGAAAAGTATTTTTAATTTATTTTTGTTACCTTCCAAATTCACTTTCAGATGCATCAGAGTTATAATTTCCGTTGAAATCGTTCGGAGCCATATTTTCACTATATTTAAATAAATCACAATACGCTATTCATTTTCAAATACGAGAACTGTTATGGGGTTTTGTGGACCGAGCCCAAAACAACACAATGTCGACTTTGTTCAGAATTTACTAGAACTTGCTTGCAGGCTGATAATAGAAGTTGAATACTATACAATTTACAGTATTTTGCAGTATTGCCAATATTACTAAAATTTGCCGGTGTTGGAAGTAAACATATTTTTATCGAAACAATGAAATTTGTACTTGTTATTATTTTTGAAGTATTGTACAATTATCAATTACCAATGTCAGGAATAGATAGATAGAAATATATTTTTTAGACATGATGTAAAACCAACACATTGGTTTCACAACAACAACCGGAGCTAAATTATGCCATAACATATTCGGTTAAAAATAATTTCAGCCAAAGATGGACTTGCATCACTTTCAAAATAAACATATTTACAATACCGTTAATAGCTAAAACTTCCATCTCCCAAATATTACGGAATTTGAATTTTTTGACTAAAAATTATTTACAGATAAAAAGATCATATTAAGTTTTATCTATAGTTATCATTATCTTAATTTTTTTGAAAAATGGACTTGCCCCACTTTCAAAATAAACGGCTCATTTGTCTTGTTGATTTTAAGTTTAGACACCTGTCTTGAGCTAAAATTTCACAAAACACAAGTGCGTGCTGTAAATTCATAAAATCTCTTCCACAATAAACAATTTTCTCTCATAGCCTATATATCATGAGAACAGATCTTACTGAAACTATTACATTTTACAACTAGATTTTAATATTCCAATTCGTAATGTAAAGCTGCCATCACTATTTTGTAATAATAGTGTGATATAAAAAATTAATAAAGTTCTTTTTTGGAAAAGAAATGAACATTTTTTGATCCGTCGAACCGCATATGAACTGACGAATTGTGGGACCCAATTATTATAACCACTTTTGTAACCCCTCGATTGGAAAATTTACTCTACTTTTTTTTACAGGTTTTTCACATTAAATTCACCCTTTTGCAAATAAAATTCACCCTTTTGCAAATTATATTCACCCTTTTGCAAATGAAATTCACTCTTTTGCAAATGAAATGAATTTGATGCAAAATGGTGAATTTGATTTGCAAAAGAGTGAATTTCATTTGCAAAAGGGTGAATTTAATGTGAAAAACATGTATCTATCCACTATTGTGGGCTTTGTGTTACCATTGTATTTATATCTTATAGTAGTATCACGAAGCTTACTTCGATGTTTGAACCGGCCTACACTAGAGGTGCTGCATGTGCTTTGCCAATTCCCTGTTATCCTACGCGTTCGTTTCATCAGTTTATTCATTTGCTCAGTCTACTATCCAAGAGGTTGATTGGTTCCGGTGCGGCACGCGGTGAACTTAATATACAATCTGGCTGGTACTGCCGACCGTCGCGGTCAGCAGTAACTGCCGGCAGTAGACTACTGCTTCAGGCAAAAACAAGCTGTCATGTCTGTTTGCGACTGCTCGGCAGTTGACGGTTGTGAGTGCAAAGCAGCCGCGGTGAGCAGTTGAGGTTGGCACTGCCAGTGCCAACTTGGCAGTTACTGCTGACCGCGACGGTCGGCAGTACCAGCCAGATTGTACCTTTATGTAGTTGAATCTTCTCTGTCAGTCAGTCTCATATAGCTTAGGCGATGTCGAATTCCATATTTTCCTGTGCAGACTGGGCGGAGAGAGGAAAGTATAGGCTCATGTCTCGCTTTAATATTTTTTTCCATCGTTTGACGAATATTTTTGCCAGAGTATAGTTTTCCCGGAAATTTTTGATCCGACTAGCAAATTGTTCGACTTGCAAAGTCGCGCAATGCCTCGACTTCGATCCTTTAGGAATTTGGACATTTCGGTTTTTCAATCCTGCAAAATAATTGTTTTTTTCAATGATATTATTTTTGTATGGAAAGTAATAATTCGACTGGTTGAATGAGAAATATTAACTCAATTTGTAACACTTCGGCGTAAAATCGTAGTGAAGTGGAGCGGGATCGAGTCAAAATCCCGTTTTCTGAAATACCGACTTCACTCAATTTGTGGAAATGATATCATTTAGTTTTAAGTGAAAATTAAGTTCAAGTTTATTAGTTAGCGAAATCTCTTTATTTCTTCCGATAACTAACATACAAAAAATCCTTAAAACAAGTGTTCAAAAATATTGGCCGATAAATTCAGAATGCTAAAAGCTAGACATTTTTTCTCAATTACGCATAATAAGCTATCTAAAAAATAATAAAATTGCGCTCAGACTGTTGGCAGATTTTTTTATACGACTACCATTTTGTTCGACTTGCAAAGTCGCGCGAATTCTCCACGGAGTGAAGTCGTAATGAAGTGTAACAAGATCGGGTCAAAATCCCATTTTATAAAATACCGATTTACGAAACTAAGTTAGCGCAGCGCATCTTAGCGGTTAGGTTGAACATTTTTCATGTTTCCCAAAATTACTATTGCAAAAATACCGTTTTTATGGATAATATAAATGCCCGAGCCCGAGCGCCCGAATTAATAAACATTACGAGTAAGTGCTTCTTTTCTTTTTTATTTTCACCACTATTTTGAATTTTTCACAATTATGTTTTTTATTCATACACACAGCTGAGGCGAGTAGAATGACACCCCAAGTGTTAAAATCGTCAGGTCGCGTACAAACTACGAATGAACAAATAAAGTTTTTGTGAAACCTCTACTACTCAAACAATAAACACATCTTCTTAGCTGCGTTGAGCCTCTTTAGTCGGATGAAAAACAGGGATATAATTTTATAATTTTAAAAAGAAAATAATGTTTTCAAAATAGAATCTTGGGAAACGGTTTTTTTAAGAGCGGGATTTTGGAACACGGGATTTTGACCCGATCACTCGAATGACACCTAAAGTGTCAAAATCTGGATGATTGCTTACAAATTTCGATCTAATAATTGAATGAAATTTGGATCACATATCTACGACCGAAATAACAAACCCATTCCTTAAGATGTGTTGCGTGGCTTTAGTTGGGTAAAAAGCTGGAATTTTTAATTTTAATAAGAAAACGAGATTTTATGAAACGGGATTTCGGGACAACGGCATTTTGGGACAACGGGATTTTAGGAAACGGTTTTTAACCCAACCCCTTAGTTGGCAATAAATTGATCCATGAAACACATTTTTTCGGACTTTACAACAAAGTCGGGCTAATATCAAGCAAGAAATTTTCAGGAAAATGATATTTGATCTTCCGGAAAGTTAAACTATGACATTCCCTTGTCACCACTATACAGTAAATATCTTAAGATTGGGTGCAGTTACAAATTAGACTGTTACATCAAATGAAATGTAATTCGATTCCCTTATAACCCTTTGCCTTGTGATTATTCGTTTTCAAGATATAACGTTTTAAGTGAAGGGTACCGGCCAAAAACACTTTTCTTAACTACCCTGTAGAACAATTAACCCTTTACAAGGTGGCGGACGGAGTGCCAAACACCCTGTATATGTATATGCTTATCGCCAAAAAACTAATTTCAGAATTTTTGATAAAAACCCGTAATAAATATCCCCAATTGAATGAAAATTGTACCAAAGAGTGAGTGCACATTTAAAATTTATAAATCTTTTGGAGATGGATCGACGAAAGAAATTGTTATTTTGAAATAATTCACACCTGCTGCGTGTTCGATTATCGCTTTCCCCCTCCTTCTTTTCCCAACAAAATTCCGGGGCACCTCGACCGGACGCCGGTGGACTGCGCAGTTTGAGAAATACGGTTTTTGGATACGCTAAGCTCGCCCATCTGAACATACAATGCCACATTTTGAGCTAAGGTCTAGTTATTCGTGATACTACTATAAGAAGAAGAACTGTGCTAAAAAGTAGCCACAACTTTGGCTTGATACTTGAACGCGATGTGGAAAGTTCGAAAACTCGGGTAAAAGGTTTGAATAGTTGGTTAACTTCATTTTTTAAACGGAAATGCATTGTTGAGTAAATTTTGTGATTACGTTGATTAAGGTGGGAAATTAAAAATGAAGCTGTACAAAAAATATTGAACCATGCTGTAATTTGATTGTAGGAGTTAAACTTTATTTCTGAGTGTGTGACCTTTTTTTTAAATTTAATTTATCACTTGTTCAATTATCACAACACAATATTAAATAATGTGATAATTTATATTCAACTGGTTCGGGGAACGATTTCCAATTTTTGATGAACGCCTGTGTGCCTGCAATTTACATGCTTTATATTTACACACAATTTTTTTTAAACTAAAACTGTCGCCATTTTTATCAATTTAAATAATTCAAGACGCTTATTCAGCTGTTTATATATTTACAAATCCACACTCTATCAATAGTAAGGTTGCCAGAGATACGAAGAAATTTAAAAAATAAAAATATAAATCCACTCGAAAGGTATTTACCGCAGGTTCTCTTACAATTTATGAGTGAGTAAATTAATTAAGTAATTATGCTGATGTACATATAATTCATTCTTAAATAACCTAAAATTACAGGATTTTATTCATTTAAATGCGTGAAGAATTTGTGACTGGCAACTCCAAACTTCCCCTCCCAAGTCTCAAGCATGCAAGTTCGGTTCGATGTACGACATGCGCACGCAATTGGTCGTTCGTCATATAATTATTTTTTTTTGCTACGAGTTGGTCACACTTATATAAAAGACAACGTGCTTGGTTATTTTTGTACATTCTTTAAATTAGTAAATTATAACTTACCAGTGGATTATCCATAATTTCTTTTGCAGATGTTTGATCTGGTCCGTTGCAGGAGTTCACCACTTAACTTATTGAAATGAAACTGTGCGATGGGTTCTTAATCTGAAATACAGGAACACATCAGTTTTAATTTATTTGGAAGACATAGTGTATAGCTGAAAAACTTGTTTTCATATGTTCTTATCAAGCATGTATGTATGTGCATAAGAAAAGTGTGTAAAGTTTCCGCATATCGTAGCTTCGGTTCATAGTCTAAATGCAAATTTGTTATAAGACCTAAACCTCGAACTTCTCAGAATTAAAAAAGGGCAAGAACCATAAAAAAATTTGAAGAGGGGAATGCAGGGGTAACTGTAAGTATACATATGGACGCAACATACATACATATGTATGTAAGTTCAGACCAGATGTGTTTTTTGTATGCCGATTGCGCTCACCTCAATGTTCATTTCATCATAGATATCTTGAGGTTGATGCATTATAAGGCTATTGTGAGTATTCAGTGATTTTTTTCATAATTTTCGGTTCATAGGTCACTTTGCATTTTTTGTGAGATCTTATGTTTTTTAAATTTTGGCGTAATTTCATAACTAAACAGTCTGGGCGAAACTTTATTATTTTTTGGATAGAAGTCCAAAAAACGTTTGATGCTGAGATGCGGTGTAGGTTACTATGCGACTGACAGTCTAAAAAATAACGTCCCAAATAGCCTCCTGGTTATACTTTAGGTTGTCAGTCAGGTCCACTATCACAGTTCTACGTAAGTTCCAACTTTCAGCCTCCTAGCATAAGCGGTTCCTGTGATCTAGACCCCAAAATTGTTCGAACCCGAACCGCATTTAATATGAAATGGGAAACGTAATGAATAGTTTGCTTTAATTTATCAGGTTTATTTTTCTGAAAATGTTGTAGGGTAGATGCACCAACAGTCGGCCATGCTCCTATAGTCGGCCATGCTCCTATAGTCGGCCATTTCTTCAGAAATTTAAAATTATTAAATGTTGTGAAGACGATTTCCAGGAAACATGTTTTTTTCTTCTATCTATGTTTTCTTTTGAACTCGACATGCATAACATAAAGTCAGTCAGTGGTTTTGTTGTAACGTTATAATAGGTTCATTGTGACAAAGTCCGTAAAACTGAGTGTTGGTAAAATAATTTATAAGATCGAAGGGTTTTTTTTTATTACCAATACTCCATAGTTTTAAGAATTACGACTAGGCTGTGCGGTGCTTGTGATTCAAAAGTATTTAAATCTTCATACTTAATCATAAAATTTTTAAAAAAGGTTAATATTAGTATACTTTTGGACGTGGCCAACTTTAGGAATCACAATTCTGATAAGTTCCTAAACTCGGCCAGCTCTTTCTGAATTTAGCAGAACACATGTTGATCCGTCTGTCGCCGGAACGCCGCGCCTTTCCAATAAAATTTATTGCCCAAGGTGTGAATTCTGTGTTGTAAAAGCGGCATTTGCAACACCGACATTTTTTAGTGTGTCGACATCTGGGAGTTTACATCCTTTTTTTGTTACACTGGTTAAATATCTAATATATTTCTTGCGAGATCCTTTTCTTAAAATTATTTAGTCGTCCTTCATTCTTCGCCGCATCGCCTTTTCTCTCTGTGTTCACTACTCCCAAGTTTTAATATATTTATCAAAAATCAAGTGTTTCTTAATTCATAGTGATAAACAGTGTGAGAACATCAATTTTGGAACTCTTTTAGCGAATCTCGAAAAAATAATGTCAAACCCTATAAAACGTCCAATCTATCAATAGGATGCAAATAGCATGAGAAATGCTATTTCTGCACATCGAAGTGAAAATTTAAGTATTCGGAAGGCTGCAGTTAAATTTGGAGTACCTAGATCAACGCTCCAGGATCATATGCTAGGAAAAATCCCGGAAGGATGCCAAGAAATGGGTCGCGAAACGATATTGACCCATACGGAAGAAATTAGAATCGTCAATTGATGCATTTCTCTGGCTAAATGTGGATTTTGATTAAAGCCAGAAGAGCTTCAAAATACCGTGAAGATAACCGAAAAGAAGATAAACGAAAAAATCCTTTCAAAAACGAAGTGGTATACATCTTTCATGAAACGATATCCTCAGCTTTCTTCCCGTATTCCAGAATCAATTTCGAAAGGGCTCGCTGCTGTTACCGAAAAAGGACTATGCGAATAGTTCAAAGATCTAGAATAATACCTTTCTGAGCACGGAAACATGGAAATACTTCTGGATTCGCGGCGAGTTTTAAACGGGGACGAAACTGGTTTTTCAATGTTCCCAAAACTGGTAAAATGATTGCTTCAAGAGGATGGAGAAACAATTACCAAGTAAATATTGGTAATGAAAAAGAAGTCCTCACCGTTTTGTTAGTTTTCACAGCCAATTGAGATATAGCACCCCCAATGGTAGTTTTTCCATATGTTCGTCCACCTAGAGAAGTCATGAGAAGTATGCCAGTTGATTGGGTCTTCGGACGCTCAGAATCGGAATGGATGAAAAGGGAAACTTTCTTCGAGTACGTGGCAAATTCGTTTAAAAGTAGAAACACACCCGCGTGCTCTCCGCGGTTCCCGTCTACCAGAAAAGACGCTATTAATTTTAATTGCGGAAATATTTAATTAATATTTGTTTCATCCAAGAGCATTAATTTCTCAGGGAAAACGAAATAGGAACAAAGTTGAAAGGTCACCTAGCGCAATATCGTCCTTACAATACCAACAGTTCCTCCTCAATAAGGAAAACATAAAAAAAGAGACACAAGATGCGATTAAACAGCGTAAGGACAAGCGAAATAAAAATCGAGAAAATCAAAAGAAAATCCTGGTAAAAAAAGCCCGTAGGAACACGAATAATATATATATATTTATGCTTGATATAAATTTTTTGATATTATAATATAGTCTCATGATAAACCAGCTTTTTTTCAATAATATTCTAAATAACAAATATATTTCTGTCATATGACTCCATTATTTTGTAGGCTCATTATGTAGTGGCCGACTATGGAATCTAACATGGCCGAACTTAGGATTTTTGTGGCCGACTATAGGAAAAATTGCACGATTTTAGAATAATATTTTGTTTACCAAACCTATTGTATCAAAATTTGTTTCAACTATGTGTTTCTAAAAATTGAAACCATTGACTGTCATTTAACCTTATACAGAAATTGATACAATTTATTCAGTAAAAATTGTAATGAATATTATATCGGGACGTCACTAATTGGCCGACTATTGGTGCATTCACCCTACTGAAACTTTGTTTTTGTCACAGGAAACTAGCTTTTGCGCGGCTAAAGGGACAATAACTACATTCCCATTCAAACTTCCCTTTTGTCAAACTGAAACATTAAAAAACTGCGATTTATAGCTCAACACTATCGATTAAAGCTCCCATTTTTAAATGACCTTTGTATGGTAGGTACTTGAAGGAGTATCTCGTTCTTACCTTCTCCTAATATCATACTCTCAAGCAGTGAAAAATTAGAGTATTACAAATCTGAAATTACTTGCTTTTCGTGTTCACTTTTAATGCAAAAAGAGATATCACGTGATTTAAGGAGTTTCGTATGGGAGCTACCCAATGGAGTGTGGGAATTTCGCTCACTAACGAACTCTGCTTTACATTTAACTCGAAACTATTTCTTGTCAAATTTCGAGTTGACAATTTCTGAATTTAAAGTGTGTTCCGTGAAATGACTACATAAATATTTTCCGGATTTTTATAGGGCAGCTACACGAATGATCCTCACGATTTTCTTCAAATTCATTCACAACCTTAAACTATTATAAACATAATGGTAACTTTCAAGCTTCTAACTTCAAGCGATCTGAAGTTATCGGCTATTGTTTGTGAACCCTTGTGGATTTTGGCCTTAATCGAACTACATCTTACTTTTTATTTGAAAACGATTTGTGATCAATTTTGGCTTCCTAGTGAAAGAATTTTTTCAGTTATAGTGGGTTCTGAATGTTAAGTACATACATCTTTCAAGAACTAATCTATGACTGTGGACCTAAACCTGACACAAAATATTATTAAACCCAGTAAAATACTTTATAATTGAATTATTAAAATAAAATTTAATTTTATTAAAACTTAAAATTAGTGTGTTTTATTTAAATACAATATTGTTATGTCCCTATTGAATCACCCTAGCGTGTTTTAATAGGGTATTCAATAGGGACATAACAATTTTGTACTTAAATAACACAATAATTGAGATAATTTCCAAACGTTACTCGCTCGTGAACTTCACCATGATAAAAATGTAAACCTTGACTGACGTTTTGACATTGACAGATCATTAAAAAAACATAAGAGTACGTTTGTATTAAAATACAAAATTGTTATGTACCTATTGAATAACCCTTAATATGAATGGTGGTTTAAAGTTTTAGAGGAAAACTGATGAAAATTATTGGTCTGCTAGAAGGGTGTGATTCTCTTTAGGAACATCTATCGATCACTAAATATAAAGACTAGACATGTCACTTATCACCACATAACTAAAGAATAAATTGATCTTCACATATTAGTACTATAATACGTGGCACTGCCAGATAAATACAAGTACGTGTGGGTTAATTGAACTGATATTCAATAGACTATGCTCTGTCCGGCAGACATCCTGTTTTAATCTTGATAAGTGAAGCGTACTATCTTCTATTCTTTAACTTTACACTGATAGTGATAAGCACACATGACACCTTCATATTTGCATTAAAATCATGTTATCATAATCTTCTGTCCACACCGATAGCTACAAGTACAGTAATTGAATTGTTGGAGTAAAAATTAATTTTCAATTACTAACATCAAGGTTAAGGACCGATTATTAAAGTGACAGAACAAGATATATTGAACTGATTTAGATTTTCTGATTACGTTAGTAAACGTAACAATTGATTACGTTATGCAGTACAATGTATTTAACTATCTTTTTGTGTGCATTGTTCACACAATGTGCTAAATTAAGATAGAATTTAAAGATACAATACAAATCCTATAAAATGTAATAAAATTATTTGTTAAATTCAAAATATACAATCTGAAAACAAATTCAAATAAAATCCAGATAATATAAGATTAGCTAGAGTATAGATCTTTCCATCTTTTTTGCCCCAAGTTAATTTTTTGGTAGGTTTTGTAAAACAGTATAACCTATAAAATACAAAAAACCGCATTTAGAGATATTCAAGGATAAAGAACAAAATCGTTATCCATGAAAAAAAATTTCAAGGATAATTTTTATTCGTATTTGTTTTATATTGCGACAATTCTTAAACAACAATCTTTAAAATAAGTCCTACTTTATTATTCTAAGATAAAAAATCTGCCAACAGTCTGGGCGCAACTTTATTATTTTATGGGTAGAAGTCCGAAACGTGTTTAATGATGAGATACGGTGTTGGGTACTATGCGACTAACAACCTAAAAAATAACGTTCCAAATAGCCTAATGGTTATTTTTTAGGTTGTCAGTCGCATAGTACCCAACACCGTATCTCATCATTTTTTATTTACGTATTTTTTTTATCAATAGAATAATTCATAGTAGTAAAAGCGAATTCGATCACATTAAACCTAAGAGATTTTCGGAATCAGTGAAATCTTAAACAATACCCCCAGGGGGTTTAATTGAGAAAAATACTTAAATCGGTTTTTTCCCGACTACGTTTAAAGCTTATAGAAGTACAAGTGAACTCCAAATCTCAATATACCTTAGGAATATATCAGAATTCGTGAATATGTACACAACCAATTTACTCCCCCTTAGGGGTTGGATATCGAAAAATTCCGTTACCGTTACCGTTACTAGGCGCTTATATAAATAGCCCGCAGAAGTAAAATTGCTTTGATAGTTTGACATGTCTAAAAGTTTTAACGAAATTCGTGAAAATGTGGATTCACGGACATTTTTTTGACTCAACCTCTGAACGCCAATAAAAATCTGAACTTTTTTTTGCTTTAATTACTCTAATAGTACATCTACATATACGTACTAAGTTTCAATTTTCTAGCATAAGCCGTTTCTGAGATATAAAAAACCACTCCTCTCCCCCGTACCTTGATACCCCTATCAAAAATTTTATTTTTCTAGGATGTCTCCATAGTGGTTCTATATAATCCTAAATTTTTAGCTTTCTATTCATTATGGTTTTTGAGAAATAAAAATCAGAATGTTTTCCTTTCTACCCCCTTTCACCACCACCCCCTACACCCACACCACCAAAATTTTTTTCCCTACTAGAAGTTTATCGACCCCAACTCCTGTAAAATTTTCAAGATCATATCTGATACGGTTTTTGAGATATAAAAATTAAATTTTTTGAGAAATTGCTATCCCCCCACTTTCGTGCTCCACCTCCCCCCTCAAAAAATTTAGTTTTGTTAGACTCCTCCTGTGAGTCCATACACAGAAACTAAATTTTATCTTCCTGGTGTAATTAGTTCGGAAGATATTGTAATCCAAAGTTTTTCACCCCCCACCCCCACACCCCACCACCCCTCTTAAAAATTTCAGCTCTTGTCTAATTTGGAAGTATCCCTAAGGACAACAACAAAGTTCCAATCTTCTGACATCAATTGTTCAGGAGATATCGATCTTAGAATGTTTCAATCCCGACTTTCATGCGTTAAAGACTCATTGTTTTCCCCCCCACTTCCACACCCCTTAACCAATATCGACCATTTTTTTACAATTGAGTCCATTATTATAGTACTATATAAGTTCCAAGTTTCAGCCTCCTAGCATAAGTGGTTCCTGAGATCTAGAAACCAAAATTTTTCGTCTAAAACGCTCCCCTCTCCTCTCCCCTTGTACTCCCACCCCTCAAAAATATACCAGTCGTAGGGATTCACCCAATCTACCCACCATAAAAATTTCAATTTAATATCTCAACGGGTTTGGGAGCTACGCGCCTTCAAACAATTTTGCGTACGGCGTACGGCGTACGGCGGACGGCGTACGGCGTACGGCGTACGGCGTACGGCGTACGGCGTACGGCGGACGGCGTACGGCGTACGGCGTCTACGGCGGACAGACGGACATTTTTTTTTTTTTTGCTTTTTTGGGGTTTACTAGTCCTAAAACGTGTAAATACAAAATTTCAGGGTAGCAAACTTTTTTTGAAATTTCAGGTCGATAACAATACTTTATTATTAAAAAATAATAAAGTAAAATTACCAGATATATGAATTTTCAAAGAGGACTCGAACACCTTTTTTGCGAAATCTTTAACATACTATAACTAACAAAAAAAATGCGATAGAAACAAAAAATTGAAATTACATTTTTTTTTTCACTTTTTTCGGCGATGGTAAGGTAACACTTTGGCGATTATAGATGGAATGACCCCTTTTCTAAAAAGTATTTGAGAAGCACTGATGTTCTTCGATTTTTTTACCCCGATCCCATTGAGATCCCAAGTTAATTTTTTGGTATGTTTTGTAAAACAGTATAACCTATAAAATACAAAAAACCGCATTTAGAGATATTCAAGGATAAAGGACAAAATCGTTATCCTTGAAAAAAAGTTTCAAGGATAATTTTTATTCGTATTTTTATACTCTAGATGAAATCATATAGAGTATTATAAGTTTAATCCAGCCCAAAAGTTTGTAACGCATAGAACCGAGCCTCGGACGAAAAAAAGTTATATATTATTTTTTGTTTATTTGTGGCCAAAAACCTCAAATCCGCCTGACGTCCGTCCGTCCGTCCGTCCGTCCGTCCGTCCGTCCGTCCGTCCGTCCGTCTGTCCGTTAGCACGATAGCTCAAGAACGCCTTCACCTAGGATCATGAAATTTTGAATCTGGATGTTTGGTTGAATTTGTAAGGCTAAGTTCGTTAACGGGCAAAATCGTCCTACTCCTTCGGGTAGCTGCCATACAAAATGTCCTTAAAACACGTGTTCAAGAATATTGGTCGATAACTTTAGAAGGGTTTAAGCTACGTCTTTGAAATTTTGTATGTATTATTTTTCCAATAGTTGGAGCTAAATATATGATTATGAAGAAAATCCTGTTAGTCCTTCGTGTAGCTGCCATACAAATATCCTGTCAAAATATATTCACTTAATTTACAAAACTCAGAACAACTCAAGTAATCTTTTAGCTACGAATTCGGAATTTTGTACAAGTTAGTTTTGAGTGAAAAGAAAGTCGGAGTTTACTAATCAGCGAAATCCTTTTACTCCTTCTGGTAGCTGCCATATAAAATGTCCTTAAAACATGTGTTCAAGAATATTGGTCGATACCTTTAGAAGGGTTTAAGCTACGACATTGAAATTTTGTATGTGTTATTTTTCCAATAGTTGGAGCTAAATGTATAATTATGAAGGAAATCCTGTTAGTCCTTCGTGTAGCTGCCATACAAATATCCTGTCAAAATGTATTCACTTAATTTACGAAGCTCACTATAACTCAAGTAATCTTTTCAGTATGAATTCAGAATTTTGTACAAGTTAGTTTTGAGCGAAAAGGAAGTTCGAGTTTACTAATCAGTGAAATCCTTTTACTCCTTCTGGTAGCTGCCATACAAAATATCCTTAAAACACGTGTTCAACAATATTTTCCGATAACTTTTGAACGCTTCAAGCTACGAATTTGAAATTTTGTACACATGAATTTTTGAATGGTTCCAAGGAAAAGGACAAATATGTAAGAAATCGAATGAGTCCTTCCTGCACCTCCCATGTGAAAGTCCTTTAAAAGGGACATTTTTTTTCGATGACTTACCCAGTTCAAGGTATGAAATTAAACACTGAATATTGTCTTTTAGTTTTGAGTAGCAATCTAATGGGAGTCCTTAATAAAGGACATACAACATGCACACACGTAATTCTACTTTATCCCCAACTACAATATAAATCGGAGTTCAGTATTCATCTAGAGTATTATACGATTGGCTTGCAGCCGATCGTGACTGCAGTATGTTTTTTATATTGCGACAACCTCCCCCTTTAAAATGAGCCCTATTCTATTATTCTAGGATAAAAATTACCAGAGATATGCATTTTTAAAGAGGACCTGGACACCATTTTTGCGAAAACTTTAACATACTATAACTAATAAAAAAATGAGATAGAAACAAAAAATTGAAATTATATTTTTTTTTCACTAATTCTTCGAGTACATAAATTTTGGTAAGGTCACAAATTTCGTCATTTTTGGCGATTCTTGATGGAATGCCCCATACTCGATGAGTGGTTGGTATCACATAATTCACATGTATCTTCATTACTTCATTGATTGAAGACCGGTATACCACATTTCAAATGTAAACCCATTCAACCAAAAACAAACTTCATATCACTCAGGCCTACCACTCATCGATGATTGGTAAGGCCTTGTTCATACTGACTTCATAAATACGAGTACTATTCACTAAAGTGAACGTGTTGCCATCTAGTTCATGATTATTTGAATTTTAAGAACAATGCGAAATAGGATATCTCTGAAATCACTAAGTGCGGATGAAAGGGTCGGATGCATTTCAATACGAGCTAGAAGGAAATTCTAGAACCTCACAAATTATAGGTATCAATTTTGATGCTGACGTCCATTTTATTGAAAGTGTTAAAACTTTATTGTAGTTTAAAATCAAAATTTTCCAAAGATTTGCTAGCTGACAAACGTTTGCCAGCTAATTTTCAAAAATTAGCTAATATTTCTAATATGGCATTCATCATCTGGGTATTTATTGTCTCTGCCTGTAAAGTTAAATAGTATATTATATATATATATATTATATATATATATATATATATATATAGTAAAATTGTTGTAGTCCAGAGCTGAGCTCTAAGAAATTTTATAGTTTCTAATTTGTTTGATAATGAATTATTTGGTAAAGTCGTTTTCATAAAATCGACTCACACTAGGAGATTTCAAAATATTTTAACAGGTTTCTAAATTCCAAATCTTGTGAATTTTTGACAAATATAGGACGATGTAAATTATAAGTGAAAATAAAATAAAAAGAACGAGATTAAAAAAATTATAACGATTTCGTTAAAAAATCTTAACTTATTTTTATGTAACTTGTTGCAAATTTCGCGAAAATATTTCGAAATTCATAATTTTTATGAAAACGTTCATCGAATAATTATATCGCAGTTATTAAAAACGTACTATATACACATTTAAATGTTACGTAATATATTTAGTAACTTTCTTAATTTTTTGTCAATTTAGATATGCATTTAAATTTAATAGTATTACTATATTATTGTAAGAAACCAAGAGTCCTGGCCTTTGATAGATGATGAAAAATGTTATTTTGAAATAAAGTTTTCTTAAATTTTAGTAATTTTTGGAATTGGTTTTATTATTAGCACCATTGTTACACCGCTGTAACTGTACACGCTGTTTCACTTTACGTGAATATGAAATGTCTTCGTAGGTTTCGAAATAATAACATACCTACTATACATGCCATTTGTTAAATAAAACTTTAATTTGTAAAACTACTTCCAGTCATGAGCTGAAATGTTGAAGTCTCCACTATTTTATTAAAACAGTTTTTATTTAATCTACTGATTGAGTCGAACGCTCGATTTCACATCACTCAAGGAGGAGGTTATCACTGACCACGACGATACAAATATGAATAAATGTGCTTGTGAAAAAAGTGAAACTAGCACGCTAAACTCGTAAATTGTGCTAGGTCACTCGCTGGCACTCTGTCAATCAACAATCATCGTATTATCAAATTTCACCTGCGTTAATTTGATATATTTGATTTGGTTTTATTAATATCACCGAATATATTGCCGATTTTTTACATTTTGCACGTTTTCCACTAAGACTATTAAATCACTGCAAAGTCTTCTCTCAGATTTCGTAGCCACTCTGAAATCCGAGCCTTGCTTATCGACAAAGTCGCTGGCGCAGCTCTACTGCGGTCATTTCATTTCGACTTCAATTAAATCGTAATTGAGAATATTGGGGCTTCATCTTATCACGTATAACAACTATTTACTTATTTGCGCAAATAAATGAATAATTGTAATTGCTAAATTCAATTAGTTTTGATTTAAGTAGTTTCGTGAACATAAGTGCTGATTGTGATAATTGTATGACCCGTGATTCAAAAACTGCCTTACTTTATTATTAAATTAAGTATTTGATCGGCTTCGAAAAATGTAGTTTTAACTAGAATCGGACTTTAACTGTAAAAATAACAAAGTTTTTAATAAGTGATTCCAATGGTCTAAACCAATTTCTGCAAAGAGTAGAAAAATCAAATATAGTACACTCAGCGATAAGGTTCATTGCTTCAATCGACTTTGTACTCCGAATCAATAAATTTCTTTGTTAATTCGTTATTGTTTTGGGTTATTAACTGAGTTATAACTGGAAGTTATTAAAGTGTTTTAAAAAAGAAATTATTCTTTCAATATGCTTTTTAATTGTAATTGAATAACACATTTCAGTAACAATATTATTGTTCGAGTTAGGAGTTATAGTTCCCATTAAAGATGTTTTAATAAGAAAGTTATTAATTCAATAGACTATAAATATGTAATTCAATAACGTATAATTTTCTTGTTTACCTCAAAATTTAGTGTTTCTGTGTCAGTAACTTACATGCTTTAATATCCTATATAAAAAAGGGGATTATTACCAATGTAATGCATATTAAGTAAAATTGAAAATTATCGTGCACTTGTCAGTGCTTCACAAGAAATTAAATTCGATTTTGTATTTAATTAATTAATTTATTTATTGATTTTTTTTTACAAAATTAAGTTCATCGCAAGTACTATTAATAATAATAATAATTAATAAAAAAAATTCTTTAATTATTTTTACCATTATGATAACATCAAAAAATAATATAAACATAAAATGTGACTTACTTTGAGAGCTGAAGTGAACATTTGATTAAGTTTGTGATAGTCATGAGATTTATTTTTGACGTCATATTTTTTTTTTATCAGTAATCTAAAGAGATAATAATTACATAATAACTAGATCCAAAAATAACAATAAGCTGTATTAATAATTCTATTTGTTTGTATGATTAAATAATGATTAAATTTGTTTGAAACATTAAAAAAAGACGTAAAAAATAACGTTCCAAATAGCCTCCTGGTTATTTTTTAGGTTGTCAGTCGCATAGTACCCAACACCGTATCTCATCATTAAACACGTTTCGGACTTCTACCCATAAAATAATAAAGTTGTGCCCAGACTGTTGGCAGATCTTTTTTATTTATTTACGTATTTTTTTTTATCAATAGAATAATTCATAGTAGTAAAAGCGAATTCGATCACATTAAACCTAAGAGATTTTCGGAATCAGTGAAATCTTGAACAATACCCCCAGGAGGTTTAATTGAGAAAAATACTTAAATCGGGGTTTTCCCCGACTACGTTTAAAGCTTATAGAAGTAAACGTGAATTCCAAATCTCAATATACCTTAGGAATATATCAGAATTCGTGAATATGTACACAACCACTTTACACCCCCTTAGGGGTTGGATATCGAAAAATTTTGAAGATCATTAGTAGGCGCTTATATAAATAGCCCGCAGAAGTCAAATTGCTTTGATAGCTCGACATGTCTAAAAGTTTTAACGAAATTGGTGAAAATGTGGATTCACGGAAATTTTTTTACTCAACCTCTGAACGCCAATTAAAATCTGAACTTTTTTTTTGCTTTAATTACTCTAATAGTACATCTACATATACGTATTAAGTTTCAACTTACTAGCATAAGCCGTTTCTGAGATATAAAAAACCACCCCTCTCCCCCGTACCGTGATACCCCTATCAAAAACTTTATTTTTCTAGAATGTCTCCATAGTGGCTCTATATAATCCTAAATTTTTAGCTTTCTATTCATTATGGTTTTCGAGAAATAAAAATCAGAATGTTTTCCTTTCTACCCCCTTTCACCATCACCCCCAACACCCACACCACCAAAATTTTTTTCCCTACTAGAAGTTTACCGACCCCAACTCCTGTAAAATTTTCAAGATCATATCTGATACGGTTTCTGAGATATAAAAATTACATTTTTTAAAAAATCGTTGTCCCCCCACTTTCGTGCTCCACCTCCCCCCTCAAAAAATTTAGTTTTGGTAGACTCCTCTTGTGATTCCATATACAGAAACTAAATTTTATCTTCCTGATGTAATTGGTTCGGAAGATATTGTAATCCAAAGTTTTTCACCCCCCACCCCCACACCCCACCACCCCTCTTAAAAATTTTAGCCCTTTTCTAATCTTGAAGTATCCCGAAGGACAACAACAAAGTTTCAATCTTCTAAAATCAATGGTTCAGGAGATATCGATTTTAGAATGTTTCAATCCCGTCTTTCATGCGTTAAAGACTCATTGTTTTCCCCCCCACTTCCACACCCCTTAACCAATATCGACCAATTGAGTCCATTATCATAGTGCTACATAAGTTCCAAGTTTCAGCCTCCTAGCATAAGTGGTTCCTGAGATCTAGAAACCAAAATTTTTCGTCTAAAACGCTCCCCTCTCCTCTTCCCTTGTACCCCCACCCCGCGAAAATATACCAGTCGTAGGGAATTACCCAATCTACCCACCATAAAAATTTCAATTTAATATCTCAACGGGATTGGGAGCTACGCGCCTTCAAACGATTTTGCGTACGGCGGACGGCGTCTACGGCGGACAGACGGATATTTTTTTTTTTTTGCTTTTTTGGGGTTTACTAGTCCTAAAACGTGTAAATACAAAATTTCAGGGTAGCAAACTTTTTTGAAATTTCAGGTCGATCACAATACTTTATTATTAAAAAATAATAAAGTAAAATTATAAATTATAATTGTAAAAGGGTTTTTACTACAAAGTTGAAATTTTGTTAAATCATAGTAACATACTGATCGAGGGTAATAATACGCAAAGTAACCCTTCAAATTTATTTTATATATTTAGTAAGGATATCAAAACGTTATGAAATGGTGTATTCCTAATTCTCCCTTATTTTTAATTCAAGAATATTTGTTTTATGCATCATTTTCATAATTTTCATATTCAAAATTGGGAAAAAAAATCCTGTTTTAATATTGTAGTATAAACCGTTCAGGAGATATAGGACCTATTCCAGCGATTCGAATGCATTATTTTCCCCTTAATCCCACTACACACCCCTCCATCCATATCGATAATTTTTTTTAAATAGTTTTATCAAAGCATAAGCGGTTCCTCAGATAAAGAGACCAAAATTGTTCGTGTAAAACGCCCCCATCATAGATCAACCCTTAAAAAAGTCACCACTTAAAGTGCTAAACTACTCAGTCTACCCACCAAAAAAATTGGAACGCTTTTGCATACGGCGTACACACGGACTACATTTTTAGTCGCTTTTCCGTGGTCGACTAGTCCTGAAATGTGAAAAAAGATTCAAGGCAGCAGATTTATTATTTTTAAAAAATGATCACAGTACTTCAGTTTTTAAAAATAATAAAGTAAGACAGCCAAATACAGTTTGCTAAACTATACTTGTTATCAAACCCAATCACTCTTTTCTGAAAGTGACATGGACCATTATTTTTTAATCTTCTTTGGCTCTTGATTATATCAGGTTGAAAAACGATTGAGATAATCTCAAAATAATATGAATGGCACGGTTCCTGCTTGATAGTTTAACACTTATTTGATATTAATATTTTGACACTTATTTGATGAGATTTGGCGCAAATCGATGTTCATTTTAATGCCGGTGAATAGATAGTTCGAACTAAATTCAATTCATCAGTGCCATCTGGATCGAAATTTTAAAAACAGATTATATAAGGATTGCGATACTTTATACCGGATTACAGTTTTTATACTTACTCGTAAATTCATTATCAAGAGTCTACCTGGTCCGGTGAAAAAAATTTGATAAATTTCATAAACAGTTTTTCTTCTTTCTGTATTTTTTTTTAATTTAGGGTTAAGCGGTCTCAAGATTTAGCCAACGTTATGTTCATAATTAGTCAAATTCAAATTTATTATTATTTTGTAAAGAATCCGGCATAAATTGCTTTTCATATTTCCGAAAACATAGCTTGATTGGTTGTGAAATTTGTAAACTTTCTTAAGCCGAAATTTTTAATTTGTATACACGTTCACCGATAATGTTTGTTACGAATTGGAAGCGATTATTGGTCGTACTGAAACAAGTTTTGGTGGCATTAAATACGAGGTCCCTAATAAAATAAATTTACTGATGGAATTCGATAGGTTCACTGCACTTCATACAGGTTTCTTCCTGGATTGTTGGTTATTTTTAACGGACATGGATATGTTTTCATTTTTGCATCTTGTTCATATTCTGTAAATAAGAACAACGTGTATTAAGCTAAGTTCGGAAGAGTTCATCATTCGATTCATACGATTCGTCTGATCACACCCACATTTGTTTTATTTAATACTCACTTACTACCCAGCAAAAAATTTGGGGAGCTAACAATAGTGTTTTGGGTCTAGAGTGGAAATTAATTTTTAAGAATGTTTCAACTATGAAATAGGTGAACAAGCTGGTGGAAATCACAGCACAACAATTTCATGGAGGTTCGTATGGAGGAGCTGCAATACTTTGGGTAATATCATCGCAATTTTTATTTAAATGGAAGCAAGAGGGTGTGATAACCTCCAGGTGCGTTTCAAAATAAATCTGATCAAGGGAAAAAATCGAATTAAGAGTTCAACTGCAGCAATGAACTTACCTGGTACATTTTGCATGCAATTTGTTATGATGTTGGTTCCTCGATTTAAAAGAACTGCTATCCGAATTTTTTCTGGTTTCTTAAAGATGGCAAAACGGGGCAATACTAAGAACCTGTTGGCCAAATTTTCAACAGTTTGTATACATATGAATGTGCAAGTTTTGTAACTTTTATTCATATTTTCGGATGTAGTAAAGTGCACATGATTCTTTGGGTATTCCTTATAAAAGGAGGTTGATTCCTGCGTTGTTTTCAGTTTATCGAAAAAATTTATACGACGCGATAATGCGAAAGAAATGGATATCGTGGTTAATTGTTGTAATAGTGGTACTAATTTTTGAAGGTGCGAAATTAATAAGAACAAATTTTGTAATAGTTTTATAATTATTTAATAACAACAAATTTTCAAAATATTATCGTTCTATAGTTAAATTAGTGATGATTTGTGAATGTAATCGTCACGAATCTGATTCGTTCAAAGGAGTGTATTCAATAGAGGAAATATCAGTTAATTAACCCTTTGTGAAATGCTATGATTGTGAGAAAGAACAATAATTTTTTTAATTTAAAGTAAAATCTTTGCCAAGTTAACGCATATTGCTCGCTTTACAAGAAAAATGGGAAGCTGTTTTTACCCCCATAGTTTTGGATATAATCACGCAAGACTAGATACTCCTATGTTTATGTTCAGCCAAAAATTTAAAATTCTGAATGCTGGTAGCTGAGTAGGAAAATATAAAGTATTATTTAGATTTCAAATTGGAATATTTTTGAATTTTACGTTCATGTAGTCGATTTCGAATCAATCGACCTGAATAGTAATATACTGGGTAAATAATTGGTAGTGGTTTAGCAAAATTAGAATGGCTCATATACTGGAATTAGAATTGAAGAATACAGGGTAGTGTTGTACTCCAAGATTCAAAACTATGCAAGGCATACAGAATTGTGAAGAAAAAAAGTAATACTTAAGATTATGGCGAAAAAACCATATGAAATACTTGTTAAACACAATACTTAAAAATAAAACATTGAACGAAATTATGTACTGTAGCAATTTATCTTCTAGCCCCATTTTTAGATATATTTATATATTATACATGTGTAATTTCTGTAAATATATTTTATTTTCATATGTAGTAAGGAAATATTGTTTTTTTTTTAATGAAAATTTCGTACCTGATTTCAGTGTTTAGGTACATTGTGTTTATTATACCCAGTAATTATTTTTTTAGTTTTAAATCAATATCAGATTTAATTTGTTTGCATTTTTGTTTTTTATTTTTTCCCGTAAAGT
This sequence comes from Beris morrisii, assembly GCA_951812415.1. Lineage (NCBI taxonomy): Eukaryota > Metazoa > Arthropoda > Insecta > Diptera > Stratiomyidae > Beris > Beris morrisii. The sequence continues at coordinate 32,268,273 of OX638310.1, forward strand.
TAGAATGAATTTTTTTTACATTTAATTTTTTTTATAATTACAATGTATTTGTCTGTAGGTACTCTTCACTTATTAACCATTTTTTGTTACTAAAAGTGTTGGTCGAATATTGTATCAATTTTATTATGGTCATTGATAAATAGGCTATCCAAAGCATTTTTCTCTTAATTTAGAATTTAACATAAAACGAATAATTTATCATATAAAAATTATTAATTGCAGGTACCGCTTATCAAATTGATTTTGATAGTAGTGAAATCTGTGAAGAGAATGAAATTTATCACATTTGTTCAAGATGCGAACCTACGTGCACAGAAAACCAGAATAGAGCTCTTTGTAAGAATAAATGTCTCGAAGGATGTTTTTGTAAAGAAAGCTTCGTTAGATTGAATCGAAATTGCGTAACGATACCAAAATGCGAAGATTATTTGCGTGCAACGAAGAAAGCTACAAACGTTACCTCAGTTGATCCAAAAGATCAATTAAACCGAAAAGAGTATTTAATTGATAGTTTGAATACTAAACGAGTAAATCAGAAACAACCGACAATTGAGACGTGGTTTCATTTCGAAAGAGATAAAAATAAGAATGGTTTATCACAGCAATTTTCAGAGATCCAGTCCTTAAATAAACAAAACAGTGAAGATTACATAAACGATCAGTCAACATTTGAGGAGAATGTTAAGTTCATTGATGTCTCAGTAGATAACAATTTTGATAGAAAATTGGAATATGACAATCGAAACGAAACCAGTCGTTCACACTATCCATTTAGCGATGTACTCATCCCAACAAGTCGACCACCAACCATTACAACTGCTATCATAGCGGAAGGAATAGAAGGTCGTTCTGCATTTCATAATCCACATTATACTACCGAAAACCCGTACAAGATAACCAAACCAAGTTATTTAGAATGGCCACCAATTCACCCAATAAGACCAACTATCGAATTCGATGAGTGGGGGAACCCTTTATTTCCTTTCAATCCAGTAATATCCAGCGAAAATACTGATAGTGAATCTGAAGATAATTCGTCTTTCGAAGAATTGGTTTGGGAAATACCAACAAGACCGCCAAGACCCACTCGTCCAACAAGACCCTCTCGCCCAACGAGACCTCCTCGACCAGAATTCCCTACTCGTCCAGCAAGACCGGAAATTCCCAGCCGACCGTCATACGTCCGACCAACTAGGCCCACATTTCCCAGTAGACCTACTCGACCGCCATTAGTAACTTTAACAACCGGAACGAGCGATTTGAGTTCGCAGCCAACAGTGCCAAGTGCTCCGCTTCAAACAACTCCGGGTGCCATTGATGAATCTAACGAATCAGAAGATGAGGATTCAAGCGATGTTTCAAATTCGGTAGAAAATGTGACGGAAACTGGAACAACTACACAAACACGACCAGATAGCCCAACGTTTAGACCAACAGCTGCTACGGTAATTGATGAAACTACGGAGCAACAAACGCAATCTTCAGCAGAGGAATTTTCAACAACCGCATCAAGTGCAGCAACAACTAGTTCTCCGATTGAAACAACTACCGATACCACAGACGAATCTAGCGATATTTCAACCGACGTCTTAACTCAAACCACAACCTCAATACGACCAGTACGGCCGACATTTGCAATTCCTACCACAACAAATTTTCCGACGATAACTGTTGAACCAAGCGAGACTACGGAGACACAGACGCCGTCTTTAACAACAGAAACGAGCGATTTGATTGCTGAATCAACTCTTCCAAGCGAACCACTGACTAGTACCCCAGATCAGCCAACTTCAATTGGCTCACTGGAATCTAACGAGTCGGAAAGTGAAGATTCAAGCGCTGATTCAAACTCATTAGAAAATTTGAATCAATCCCAACCAGCTACTACTGCGAAGCCAAATGAAACTACACAAACACATGAGACATCATCAACAACGCCCCTATTCAAACCCACTACTCCTATTCTAAGCATTGTTAATTATCCTAGACCTACAAGACCACCAATACCACCACGTCCGACTTTTCCACCTCGTCCAATAAGACCATCGCTTCCTCCAAGACCCCAAAGACCCTCTATTCCTTCCAGACCAGTAAAGCCTTTTTTTCCGATCCCTAGTACACAAGCGCCTACAACGAATCCATCTTCATCTGAAGATTCCTCTTACGAAGATTCTTCCAGTTATGAAAGTAGCTCTTCCGAGGAACAGTTTAGACCACCCAGTAGTTCTTCGCCATTTCCGTCCGTTCATCCTCAGAGGCCACCATGCGTACAAGAAAATTGTCACCCAAATTTACCAGGTATTTTAAATTTAATTTCTAAAAACCAAATAATCATATTGTAATAATTATTTAAAAAACAATTTTAATATTCGTTCTTAGTTAAGAAATGCAGACAAAATGAAAAATATCTGAAATGCGGAACACGTTGTCCTCAAACATGTCGATCTCTTAAAAGCGGAAAGGTAAGTATTCGTAGATTAAAATAAAATCAAATGGTAATTGTACAATTTTGAACAAAGTACAAAACAAATAACAGTTTTTGACGTGATCCACGAAAAATCTACATCTCAATTAAATTTTGGTTGGTGTCTTGGTTTAGTTTGATTAATTTGTCGACAGCTGATGAAGTCAACGAGAGAGTAGACTTAAATTTTATTGGGAAGACAAAATTGAGTTTTTTATGTTGTAAAAATGACGAAATTTTTGGGATGTCCAAGAAAACCTCTTCATGAATTTGTATTCACCAATCGAAATCGAAGGGTCTTTGCGTACGACGAACAAACGCGATTTCAGGCTTGCAAAATATCTTGGATTTCAGATTAATTACACTTTATTGTTGATAAATAATAAAGTAAAATATTATGTTGTAACTTTTTATGAATCGTGTCATTTCATTTTTTCTTGTTGCAGAATCAATGGTGTAACACTGACTGTATCGCTGGATGTTTTTGCATTGAGGGATTTTTTAGAAACGAAGATGGGCGATGTGTGAAATCAGAGGAATGCACGTATGACAGAAAGCTAAAAAATAATTTAAATTAATTTTACGTGCAATAAAATATTATTATAAAAAAATATTTAAATTTTTCCTATTATTTAAACCGTATTTTTGAACGATTTTAGATCATATTTTTTCTCTAATATTAAGAAATAATTATTTAGCTTTATTCGTCAAACATCTGTATGCCGACGGACTAAGAAGTGTTCAGTAAGATTTTCGTGAATAATTCGGACCTAATTCTAGGGAACAATCCAGGACATGACTGAAAAAATTCCGCAGTCAATCAGTCGTAATCTCAAACGATATGTGGACGTATGGCAATGGATCTGTGGATTCGTTTATTTGTTCCAATCAGACAGCCGATAAGTTGAAATTTTACAGAAATTATTTTTGAGAAAATATTAAGTTCAAGTGAACAAAATCGCTCCACTTTGTCCGGTAGTTAACATATGAAAGTCTATGAAACTGGTATTCACGAATATAGACCAACCAATACCTTCAGAACGCTTCAAAGTAGGAGTTTAAGGTTTTGCTCATATTAGTTTTCTTATAGTTATGAGTGCTTCATGTAGCTTCCATTTAAAAGTTCTTCAAATTTTTTAAAATTTTTGATTCAAACAATTTTAAATCAAGAAATCGCCAAAGTTTTAAAATCTATCACAACTTCGTCAAACTAGCAATAGGTTCTTCATTTAATTTAGAGTATTATACGGATGGATGCTGCCTATCGTAACTGTGATATGTTTTTTTTTCTTTTTTACAGAATTTTTATAACTTATACTAATTCAGTCACAAATGATTATATAAAGAATAATACAAACACTCAAGTTAGTTAAATTTACAATAATTAAATTTTTTTTTTCATTTCAATCAAATGATTATATGACGATAAATTTGCCAACAATCTGGGCTGAAATTTATTATTTTTTGGGTAGAAATTCGGAAAGCGAATTCTGCTGAGACGAAATGTAGGTTACTACAACCTAAAAAAGTCCGAAACGTGTTTAATGCTGAGATGCGGTGTAGGTTACTATGCGACTGACAACCTAAAAAATAAAGTTCCAAATAGCCTCCTGGTTATTCCTTAGGCTGTCAGTCCCGTAGTCACCTACACGGTATCTCAGCATTAAACACGTTTCGAACTTCTACCCATAAAATAATAAAGTTGCGCCTAGACTGTTGGCCAATTTTTTTTTAGTTTTAATTACTCTAGTAGCACATCTATATATAGGTACTACGTTTCAACTTTCTAGCATAAGCCGTTTCTGAGATATGAAAAACCGCCCCCAACCCCCGTACCTTGCTACCCCTATAAAAATTTATTTTTCTGTGATGTCTATATACAGTTTTCAATTTTTAGCTTTCTATCCTTTGCGGCTTTCGAGAAACTAAAATCAGAATTTTTTCATTTCTACCCCACACCATCAACAGTTTTTTTCTTCGCTAGAGGTCTACTGGTCCTAACTCCTGTAAAATTTTCAAGATCATATCTGATACGGTTTTTGATATATAAAAATAAATTTTTTTGATAAATGGCTGACCTCAGACTTCCGCGCTTCACCTCGCCCTAAAAAAATTTACATTCAGTAGACTCCACACCAAATTTTATCTTCCTGGCACAATTGAGTCGGAAGATATTGTAATTCAAAATTTTTCACCCCCACCCTCATACCTCATCACCCCACTTCAAAATGTTTACCCCTTTCTAATCTCCTAGTATCTCTTAAGATAACTACAAAGTTTCAGCCGTCTGACATCAATCGTTCAGGAGATATGGATTTTAGAATTGTTCTATCTCAGCTTTCAAGCGTTTTGGACGCTTTGTTTCCCCCCTCACTCGTACACTGCTCGACCCCTATCGACATTTTTTTTGCAAATTGGTCCACTATCATCGTACTACATAAGTTCCAACTTTCAGCCTCCTAGCATAAGCGGTTACTGAGATCTAGAAACCAAAATTGTTCATTTAAAACGCTCCTCCTCCTCCTCCCTCACACCTCCACCCCTCCAAAAGATACCACTTGTTGGGGTTCACCCATCCTACCTACCATAAAAATTTGAACTTAATATCTCAAGGGGTTTGTGAGCTTCAAACGGTTTTGCGTACGGCGGACGGCGTCTACGGCGGACAGACGGACATTTTTTTTGCTTTTTTGGGGTTTACTACTCCTAAAACGTGAAAATACCAAAATTTCAGGGTATCAAATTTTTATTTGTAAAAATATAATAACTTTTTAAATAGCCGCCTGGTTAATCTTTAGATTGTCAGTCGCATAGTAAACTACACCGCATCTCGAAATTAAATGTGTTCAAGACTTCTGCCCAAAAAATAATAATCTTGCTTCTAGACTGTAGGCAGATTTTTCATTTATTCATTTACTTGTTTTTTCAGTTTCAATAAAAACAGGGAATAAAATATCGACATAACCCTTTAGGGATTGAATATCAAAAAAATTTCGATCTTTAGGTTTCTATAGCCCGTTAAAAACAATTCGATATCTTATTAGACCTAAGAGATATGTCGGAATTCGTTAAAAGGTACACAACCCCTCTACACCACCTAAAGGTTGAATATCAAAAAATCTGAAAAACAATTTCAAGGCGCTTATATAAAGAACACGCACAAGTAAAATGAATTCGATACCCCGATAGACCTAAAAGATATGATGGAATTTGTGAAAATGTAGAAGAAATCCTTTTCACCCACTTTATATCTTAACAACTAAAACTGGTTAGAACATGACATAAATTCAAGAAAAAATTTCCACAAATAATCAAAATAATTCAAATATGAAAGTAACAAGTAATATTGAAGTTATTGATCCCTAAAAATAACATAAAACTAGAATAAATAGATGTAAGGGTAATATCTGATAGTGGGATTTAGCAAAGTATGTAACAGTTAAGCCAACTACCTGCCATCCATGCCAAGTACATGTCAATTGTAGTCTACAATAATGTTCGGTATACTTTATACAAATAAATATCTGAACTAGACACATTTAAATACTAGCTTTTATAGATGGTGTGGCTCGCTATGCAGGACGATTCCCAGGTTTATTTTGAAAAAAAATCATATGAGAGGATGCTTCAAAAAATGTACACATAAAATCCATCAATATTTTCTATACATTTGGGTGTCCTGATGAAGGTATCCTGGTCGTGGTATCACAATGGATTGAAACTTGACTGATTTTGTCTAGGCCGATCAAAGGCCGATGGGACTGTAATAGACCACGTAGATACCCCTTAATATTCATTAGGTGTTAACCACAACCAGTAATTTAACTTTTTTATAATTGCTTGTTATTGATATGTTGTTATGAATACCGTACATCAATTATCTGGTGGAATTCTAAACGGTTGTAAATCTGTAAATGAGCGTTAAAAAGTCGGATGATTCGTTTAGAAAAATCGTCATAATGGAGAAAAATATGTGGACTGCCGATGTTTTGCTTCTTAAATACAAGGGCACATACGACATTTTAAAATTGTGCAGAAGCAGTTAAAGATTAATTATAAGAAAATTTGAAGACATCCGACCCTTTTCATCTTCCGAAATTTGCGTTCGGCAATGACTAAACGCTCAAATTGATAGACCATCTCTAATTGATTGTAAATTAATTACTCCCATAGTGTTCGATTGTGTTGTGAATTCTTACTGGGGACTTAAGCCGACAAATTATCCGAGCGCAATATGATGCAATAAGACGGTAACTAGTACATGTGATATACGATGTTATCCACGATGAGACTATATCCGCCATTTGATTGCAATGACTTGTTCGAGTCTAGTAAGGTCTTCTGGTTTCTCATTCAGGTATCCCGTGCACCTATGGTTTCTTCGAGTGAAATGTACTTTTGCACTTATCGAGCTTCGGCGCTGAAATTCGAGCTTCCTGTGCCATTTGAAAGACTCTGTTCTGGTTGGGAGTCAATAGAGGACTTCTTATGTTATTGACTCGTACAATTTGTTCAGTCAAAAGTGTATAGTGGACGTGATAGAAAGGTGAAGCGCGTTAATTAATTGAAATTTCGATAAGTTTTTTTTTTACTCTCGAAAAGTATTGAAATGGCAGTTTCTGTAGATAAAACGGACATTGAGATGACATTGTGCGGATCCTCGACGAGTAATAGCAATAGTAGTGATGATATTTCGGAAAATGCAAGTGATTCGAATAGAACTAATTCGTTAAGGTGTTATAATCGATGGTCACCTGCCGAACATGGTGCCACTTTGGTGTGGCGCGATGTGTGCGTTTATGCAGCCCAGGATAATGATAATAACTTACGGAATTTAAAGAGGATAATTAATAATTCGACAGGTGCCATTCAACCTGGCACGCTGATGGCGTTAATGGGATCCAGGTACATTCGCTTAGTTCATTAAAATCTTTTGTTATTAATTATGGTATAAGTTCGTAAAATTTAAAACTCTAATGTTCCTGCAAAAATTCAACAACATCTTTTAAAAGAAGATTGTTTTAGGTTACTACAAGATAAATTTTAACTTTATCGAATTGATATTCTAATAATATAATAATAAGATATTGAGCCTATGCCTTATGGTCGATTGTAAGTCATTTGCATCATATATTATTTTAGCGGATGCTGCCGGAGTTTGTTGTTCAAAATCAGTATTGTATCAGTTCCTGTGAGATCCATACTCTGGGTGAATTGTTGCTTTTTACTCGGCCGTTAGTTTCCACTTGTGCCGATTCAGCTGGCGTCTAAGGTCTAACGAGTACTTGAGGATTGTAATCAATAGTTTGCGAAATGTTCATTTAACTCGTAACGACTTCTATTTATTTCTACTTTGAACGATTTACATTTATTTGCTTTTATCTTAGGAAGATCCTAAATTCTAGTTTAGTTTAGTTTCAAGAAGGGGCGCAGCGCTAGAACCTCTAGAACCGCGTTTAATAGGCGCCATACGATCCCTTCAATTCTATCTTAATCTAAATTTTATAGATCAAACTGCAAGAGGTGAGATATTGCCGGACAAATTTGAGGTTTTTCAAATTTTGAAAAATGATGGCATAAATTTAAATCTACCGGAGCCTTCATAATAGTGTTTTCCATTTTTTGTGTTTCGATCTACACACTTCTGGTAAACATTTTCTCAATTCTGATATGATTTTGACTTTTTTTAGTTTTCTTTTTTTTTAGGGTTTATTTTGTGCATCAATTCAGAAATTTCGAAACAATGGCCAAAGTTAACAGTGAAATTAAGCGAGACAGCAAACTGAATTGCTCATCATTTTAAAAAATATAATTTAAAGAATTGCTACAACGATATTTAATAATTTCACCTTTACTAAAAATTGTTGTCCGCCTGTCCACCATACCCAAACTCCTTTGAAGGCTCATAGCTCACAAATTAGGTTAAATTTTTTTAAGTGGAGTACTTTGCAGGTAGCTTCGGCAGGGAGATGGGCAGTTCCTTCTTAATAATAATATGATCTAAATCTGACCTGAAAATATCAAACTATTCACAAAGAAATTGAAACGGAGATCAAAATTAAAAAAGAAAAATTCTTGAATTTTTATATAAATGCTAAATTGGAAGGAGTTAACAGACATAGTCTTTTATAACAAATCATGTGAATACGCAGAAGATTGATTATGACCAATAAAAAACAGATTTAATTTAGGAAAAACACAACACATTTTCGCTTTATTATTTTAATATAATAAATAATTGCATTCGATTTAAGGGGAAAAAAACCACCCTGAAAAATTTCTTACGTGGACAAGTAGAGTTTACTGATCGTAATATTATTCAGAGGAGCTGTGGAGCTTGCAAGTGGGGTGATAAGAGTTTCTCTAAAAAATCACGCCTATCCTTCGAGAACTTTTCATGTTATGATCTTGAAATTTATACGGGAAGTAGGCGCGATAAACCTTTAGTAGAGCAAACACTTTGGGGTGTGAGAACGATGGAAAAAAATCTATATTAATATCTCAAGAATCTCGAAATAATAATAATGAATAATGACAATAATGTTTAAGGTTGGTAGTATGGCACTTATATGTGTTTTTTTAATCTCTGGAACAGCTTACGCTAGAAACTTGAAAGTTGGTGGGTACATGCAGAAGTACTAGAAAAAAAATTATGAAAAATTTCTTATAACCATTGATGTGCGAGTTATTCATTTGTCAGCATCTTCCTCAGACATGTACTCAAGTTTCATTTTCATTTATTTTATTTATTTTTTTACGCAGGTGGAGCAAAAAACAAATTGTCAGTTAAATATATTTGATATCTTTCACGACTTTGTTTTGCTCTTCCAAAAAATTCCTGAAACTGTTTTTTTTCTAATTCAACCTCTTCGGGAGTGTAAAGGGGTCGTATACATTGTCACGATTTCCGTCATATCCGCTAAGTCCAATTAGATATCGAATAGTTTTTAACGGGCTTTTTGTGCTATATAATCGCCTAAAAATTACCTTGGATTTGCTCCACGAATTTTATTATGTATTTTAGATTTGATAATTTTATCAGACCTAAGCGATATGATGAAATTCATGAAAACGTGCACAACACTTTTTGATATCTACACTCAAAGAAAAAATATGATTATGGCCACCATATTTTGGGAGAACCTTACTATGATTGAGGTTATAGTTGCCCAAACCATGTTACAACATGTAACACAGTTGTACTAACTGAATGTATGCTTGTAATAACTATAGGTCTATAGCAACAATTTTACAACTTAGTATTACTAGAACTATGGTGTTTGTTTTAAGGAAACATACGCTGTTTATCTCAAAAAAAATTATGGTTGTGGAACCCTAGGTTTGTGATTAGCGCAACCATGTTTTTTTATTAGAACGATTACACCAATCATAAAAATTCTGTAACATAGTTACTAGAAACATAGTTATGTTTTTAGGAAATATATTATGTTTGGCTCAATCAAAATTATGGTTGTGGAAACCTAGGTATGTGATTCACGCAACCTTCTTATTTATTAGAACGGTTACGCCAATCATAAACATCATGCGACATGGTTCCTAGAAATATATAATAAAAGTATAAAAATTACCAGAGATATGAATTTTCAAAGTGGACTCGGACACCATTTTTGAGCAAACTTTAACATACTTTCACATACTATAACTAACAAAAAAAATTAGATAGAAATAAAAAATTGAATTTAAATTATTTTTTTCACTAGTTCTTAAAGTACAAAAATTTTCAAAAGAATCGGAGATGTTAAGGTCACAACTTTGGCGATTCTTGATGGAATAACCCAAATATGAACTTACATGATTGTACTCACCATATTTTAACAAATTGTAATGTCGCATTGATCATATTCATGCTTATCACAATCACAGTATGGTTACGGCAATCATAATATGTCAACTAACATGATTTTACTGACCATCTCTAATCAAATGCTATAGTTGCACTGATCGTTCAAAGTTATGTCAATTATAGTATGGTTGCGACAATCATATCTAATATCTTACCTTACAGGATTGCACACACCATATCTGGTATGGTTGCGGGAATTATTTTATCGAATTTCATGGTTCCACTGATCATAGAATATTGTTGTCGTGATTATAATATACTTTTACATCATATAACGAGAATGATTGGTACAAAAATATTAAATTTCAGTACGGATATATGTTTAATGCAACCATACTATGCTTTTACGAATTATATGCTATGGCTAGGACCATGATCATTGGAAACATATCTGTTTTACAATAGTTAGAAGAACTTTAATATAGTCAATGCAACCTTGGAATAAACATAATTTTTCTTTCAGTGTATCGAACTTTCTATAAAATTGGCACTAAACTTTTTCCAGAATTATTTGATATTCAACCCTCAAGGGTTGCCTCGCGAATTCTAACATACCTCCTAGATTTGATGAGATATCGAATTGGTTTTAATTTTTTCGGGCTTTCTATATAAATGCTTAAAAACAGAATTTTTTGATATTCAACCCCAAAGGTAATATCTTTATACTCCTTTGGTTTGCATTTACATTTTCACAATTTTATGTAATCTTATGTCTGATGAGATATAAAATTGGTTTTTATTTCTACTGACTTTTTATGTTATTGCCTAAGAACTAATTTACTAATGGAAAATTTTCATTTTATTTATTAAGGTCACATATATTTTCACGAATTCTGTTGTATCTCTTAGTTCTAATCGTATCTGGAAGTGGTTTATACTTCATCGGGTTACCTATACAATTGTTGAAAAATCAATTTAAATTTTTTCCGATATTTATTCTTTAAGGTTGTGATAAGAGGTCCTAAATATTTTCGCGAATTTCGTTATGTTTGAAAAAAGCATATCAAATTATGGTGCACCCCACCTTTCACAACTGCTCAAACTTTGTCAGAAAAATAACGAGTTTCGCCCAGACTTTCTTTCTATTTTCACATTCAATACATTATTTTATGAACATAAGTTATAACTTTCAGTGGAGCAGGAAAAAGCACATTGATGTCAGCATTAGCTTACCGGCAAGCTGGTAAGTATAGCGGGAGCTACTTTGACCTAAAGTGAGTACATTATGATGGTTTCTATTAAATACATGTTTCAGTTGGAACTGTAGTGCAAGGTGACATATTAATAAATGGCAGACGTATGGGTCCATTCATGCACAGAATAAGTGGATACGTTCACCAGGAAGACATATTTGTCGATAACCTCACAGTATTCGAGCACCTTACATTCATGGTACGAGTACAACAATAATATTACACTTTAAGTCATTAGGTATATTTACGACAAATTTGTTGAATTAACAGGCCCACTTACGCTTAGATCGACGTATGCCGAGAAGGGAAAAGATTTCCAGGATACACGATTTGCTTGAACGTGCAGGACTACTTTCATCTGTCGGAACCAGGATACGAAGTGCGATAGATTCAAAAGTTTTATCGGGCGGCGAAAGGAAGAGACTAGCGTTTGCGACTGAACTTCTCACGAATCCTGTGATTCTTTTCTGTGACGAACCAACCACAGGACTAGACTCTTATAGCGCACAACAATTAATTCAAACGCTGCACACGCTAGCAATGAAGGGCACGACTATAATGTGCACAATTCACCAACCCTCGAGCCAGCTTTTTTCAATGTTTCACAATGTTCTTCTGCTAGCTGATGGACGAGTCGCTTTCATGGGATCGCCACAACAAGCATTGCTCTTTTTCGCCGATCAAGGATACTTTTGTCCAGAATCATTTAATCCTGCCGATTTTTTAATTGGCGTTCTATCGACCGATCCGGGACATGAAAAAGCCTCACAGCGAGTTGCTTATCACCTGTGCGATTTGTTTGCCGTGAGTTCGGCGGCTAAGCAACGCGATATGCTAGTTAATCTCGAGTTTCATATGGCCGAAACCTCTAATTATCCGTTCGAATCGGAAGTTCAGCACTTCAAGAAAAGTTTTTGGATAACGACAATGTGCCTGCTGTGCTACAGGAATGTTTTGTCAATGTACAGGGATCCGACCGTTCCAGTTTTACGAATTGTTCAAAAAATAGTGAGTAAAATAAGTATGTTCTTTTCCAGTTTTGTAGGTTTGTTTGTCTGGAGGGACAGAAATTCCCGAATGCTGAGCTCTGCCGACATTAAATTAACGTATGTAGCTTGTAAAAATTTGTTCAGCGTGGATAGAGAGCAGTTGCAGGAGTTGATATCATCGAAATATTGGAAGGAATATTCACACCCAATGCCTATCAAAGGCCATTGAGATTCAATACTTTATCTGATGAAAATGAATTAAATCAATTTAAAAATATATTCCAATTCAATATTTTTAAATTTTTGTAGGCTATAGCGGTAATGGCAGGCGCTTGTTTCGCGGGATCTGTTACGCGTACACAGTTAGGAATTCAAGCAGTTCAAGGAGCACTTTTTATAATGGTTTCCGAAAATACATTTCACCCGATGTATTCCGTTCTGGCATATTTTCCGCAAGGATATCCATTATTCCTCCGGGAGAAAAGATCAGGAATATACAGCACGGCACAGTACTATCTATCAAGCATAATCGCTACGGTAAGTTTCTTCCCAGTTTCCATCCCTTCAAAACAGACGTTGAGTGTTAGACATAGCTATGTAGTTGTATTCCATAGCTACAATATATTCCCTTGGGTTTCGAACAGCGAGAATTACTATTTTAACACTATTCCTGGACGTATGGCCTTCAAGGAGCTATTTTTTTTTAAATACTCATATCTATTAACCAAGGCCGATATTAGAGTCTGCCAGGTCCATCCAGGAACCCATTGAACGTTTTGTAAGGAGGGACAAAGCTATCGCTTAGAGGACGAGGTCAAGAAATATGTCAGCACCAATAAAAAAAAGGGTAAGGTCTTAGAAGAAGGCTGACACAGAGATGAGCCGACGTAAAGCCTCAACCACCCATCCAACTCCCTTCCCACGAATGCCTGTGTCAAATCCGTTAGAAGCAGTGGACACAGAAAGATATTATTAGTATTATTTAGAAGATACAAATTATGTTGATATTTAAATTATTTTTCTTTCAATGCTATTGTTCATTTTAAAAGCATATACTTGTCTCGAAGTGCTACGATTCTCCAGAAATTTTGCAATAATAGTTGAACCACATTAAAGCAAGTATTACACTGTGGCATATAGTGTCAAATATTTGGCTAAAAAAATTTGACGTGAAGTTCTGTCTATTTTTTCCATCAAAATAGACTTTGTGTAGAGGAAATAAAATAATATGGCAAGGAAAAATTTGACGATTACACTATCAGACAGTATTTGCCAGGAAAAATAGTCAAATATTTGACAGCGTGGCATACAGCGCAATACTAGCTTAAGTTGGAATATTATATTTTTTCTTGCAGGATTACAGGTGAAGGCAAATACGCCTTGTATCATAAGTGAATTTTTAATATTATACTTTATTTCTTACAGCAATATTATTAATTTTTGTTGACAAAGAAGTTTTTTTCAAAGGCTCCAATATTATTTTTGAAGCGTATTCCCTAGTTAATGAAGCATGCAGGTATTGCTGAATTTAAAATTAGCAAATTTTAATGCTTCATTGCACTAGCTGCATAATTTTCACATTTTATCAATGTTAGATAATTTGATTTATAAATAAAATAAATAAATGGTTATTCAATAGGTACATAACAATTTTGTATTTTAATACAAACGCATCCTTAAACTTTTTTGCCGGTCTGTCAATGTCAAAACGTCGGGTCAAGGTTTATATTTTTATCATGGTGAAGTTTACGAACGAGTAACGTTTGGAAATTACCTCAATTATTCTGAGTTTTATTTGAAAACTAAATTGTTATGTCCCTATTGAATAACCCTTTAGATATGCCTGGATATAATTTCGTTCGCTCTGTTCGGCTTTATAATTTACTCTTAAGAAAATGTATGTATATAAATAGGTAACTCAAACGATTTTATTATAATAATTGATCTCACAATCCAGCTAAAAATAAACATTGAATTATTAAAAAATAAAATAAATTGATTTAATGATTTAAATTAATTTAATTTATCTGTTTTCAGTTTCCAACCATGATTCTTGAGCCGTTCTTATTTGTGCTTGTTTGTTACTGGCTGGGCGGTCTTCGACCAACTTTTTATGCATTTATAATGACAGTTTTGCTCGTAACTCTTGTCATGAACACTGCAACTGCCTGTGGTAAGAATCAAAGAGAAAGTGCGATTTTAATTTTAATAAAATATCGATTCTGTTGAAAATATGTACAAATCAATTCAGGTAAATAAATCAAGCACCAACGTAGCTATGATCTCTTTTGAAAAAAACTATAAGCAACATTTCCTTCATTATCTCTGCTTTTAGAACATACATATTTGGCTGTTCGAAATTTATTAATCGAAGAAAATTTATTAATAGCTAAGCTTATCGAAAAATGATTTTGGTTAAAGTATCTTTCTTTTGTATGGCAGCATATAGCTGTATGTCTTTCTACAATCATGTACATAAAATCGACAAAAGTGTAACGATCGTAATTTTGTTGAATTTTAACAACACGTTAGATTACATACTTGCTGCTGCATTGAACTAATCTTATTTTTTTTTAATAAACCCATGTCATATAACATGGCACATTTTTTTCTTTGTCTTAACAAAAAATAATGGGTTGTTTATATCTAAATAATTATCAATTCAAAGTTCCTTACTTACTTTGCTTATTTCTAAATATTTGTAAGAGTCGCTTTATATTTCAGGATACTTTTTTTCGACTGCATTTAACTCAGTACCTCTAGCAATGGCATATTTAGTGCCATTAGATTACATTTTTATGATAACATCCGGAATTTTCATTAAAATCAGGTTTTTTCGTAAAATGGACAATGTTTTATAAATTTTTAAATGATAAAAAAATAATTCTAGCACAATACCAATAACGTTATCGTGGCTAAAATACTTTTCCTGGATGTTGTACGCTAACGAGGCGATGTCTATTTTGCAATGGGATGGAATTCAAAACATCAGTAAGTTTGTTTATTTTTCAGCTTTTAAGGGGGTTAGTGACTTGCCGGTTTTCCATACAAAATGATGTAAATTTTTCTCGGGAACCGCTCAACCGATTTGAATCAAACTTTGTGCACTTATTACTTTAGTAAATTTAAGGCTACTGAAGGAAGGAATTTCAGAATTATTAAAAACTAATTGCCTTATAAGCTTTGAAAGTTTGATTTGTTTTCATCTTTGTTGACCTTAAAAAAAATATTTAAAATCAACCTTTTAAAAATTCCATCATTCAGTGTTTAGACAGTGTTGTTATTTTTAACAAAAAAAAATCATTTTGATATCTGTTATTATTTTCAAGAAAAAGGTACAAATCTTGAAAAAAATTTAAAAAAATTATGCAAGAGAGCGGAAAAACTAAAATTGTTTAGTTTCCACCTTTTTTCAATGATTTTCTCTTCAAATTTAAATTTCTTTCCAACCTCCTTCAGTTTTTTATCAGATTATGTTTTGTTTTTCGTTTGAAATTATAACATAAAAAATAAAATGTATAGGTACATAATACCAAAATATTACCGAACTTTCTCACTTTGAACTAATTTTTTGGACATTTTTACTGATCGGAAAAATAGGCAGATTTATTTTGCGTAGAATTGAATGTAGAATATTAATAAAAAAATTTCGATTTTTTTTTTCGTTTCCAATTGACTAACCCCCTTAGTCAATAAAAAAGAGACCAGTAAAATTAATTTTTAATAAAAGTTAATTTACCTTCCTAAATTAAAATACGAATTATTGTTTTGTATTCGTTCACAGCTTGCTTTGAAGAAAGTTCGGAGTTGCCATGTCTTCGTAACGGCCAAGATGTTATGGACAAGTACAGCTTTTCGTTTGAGAATCTTTATCGCAACATTTGGGCAATGTTGATCTTGTACGTTTCTTTTCACATCCTGGGGTATTTATTTTTATGGCGACGTGCAAAGAGAGTTTAGATAATTACGAAAATTTTTTTTATTTATGGACAATAAGAATACTAAATTAAATTAATATTTTATTTTTAACGAAAAGCTTATGTCTAAAAATTGTTTTGTATTCCAAATAAATTTTTAATACGTGTGTTATTCATTTATTTTATTTTGGCTGCGAAACCCATTACTCTTTTTAATATTTAAATGAATTTATACGGCTTATCGTTTCTGCGAAATTCAAAGAAATTTTAGGGTTTTTTTTAATTTAATCATTCATTGACGACACAATCTCGTAATCGCATATATCAGCAGGAAATCCAATTACATAAAAAATATGAACGAGTGATTTATATAAGAAAACATATCGTGCTTGTATCACAAGATTTGAAAAAAATTCGTTAATTTAAACTGTATTTCAAGTGAAATCTACATACATTTTCGATAAGGAGTGTAAAACGCACATATGTACATACATGCAAAATTTTATTTTATTTTAGACGAATTATATGTAGATGCTCTTACATGTTTCATTGAGTAGCAATGTACATACTATGATATTTAAATCGAAATAAGCGAACCAAGGGGGTGATACACAGAATTTATGGTATGATAAGCCGCGCGAAAACAACCGACTTAAGGGCTCACATACCCCTGTGCGCGCTGAAAACCGAGTAAATTTGAAAAATTGTTATAAAGGTTATATGGTGAAAAAAAATTTAAATTGTTGAGTTCACATATCTTATTAACTATTCAACTATAACAAAAAAAAATTTTTTTTCTTTAATATTAACATTATTTTGTACGGGTATAAATGGACAACTGATGAAAACCATGGCCCCTCCTTGTCGGCATCATAACTTCACCAAAAATAATTAAATTTGCAAAAATGAAAAAGAATCTTCTAAAAGAATGTACATAGTAGTTATAGTGTGACGGAGGGAATTTTTTTTTTCAAAAACAAAGAAGTTACATTATTTCAAACTTTAGTAATCAGTTTTTTTTTAAAAAAAAATCCGTTTAATAGTTTATAAAAAATTGTCCAACCAAAAAATTAAAAAAACCTTTCGTCAGACTATAGAGAAAATAATTATCAAAATTTAAAAAAAAAAGTTGAAAAATATTCAAAATTGACTCAAAATTAACATAGTTTCGAGAAAAACATGTTTAAAGTTTTTGGTAGGTACAACGTGAACTTACGGCTAGTCACCCATTCCAGCTTCGTACTGTACAGCTTCTTCCCCTTGTACCTTCCTATAAACACCTCTGTTAAGCTAGCAGTGACAAACCCTCAAAATTAAAAAAAAAATTTACCTTAATTTGTTGCTATTTTGTTGCTATTTTGTTCCAAAAAAATTAATTTTGTTGCTCAACCCCTTTTCCTAGAAACGGAACACTGCTAGCTTAACAGTTAAGCTAGCAGTGACATCTGTTAATAATAGCTTCGCGGAAAAACTTTTGATGGCATATTTTGTTGCTATTTTGTTGCTCGACATTTCTCAAAAAAAATATTTTGTTGCTCAACTCCTTTTCCTGGAAACCGGTACACTGCTATCTTAACAGTGGAGCTAGCAGTGACATCTGTTAATAATAGCTTCGCGGAAAAACTTTTGATGGCATATTTTGCTGCTATTTTGTTGCTCGACATTTCTCAAAAAAAATATTTTGTTGCTCAACTCCTTTTCCTGGAAACCGGTACACTGCTATCTTAACAGTGGAGCTGGCAGTGACATCTGGTAATAATAGCTTCGCGGAAAAACTTTTGATGGCATATTTTGCTGCTATTTTGTTGCTCGACATTTCTCAAAAAAAATATTTTGTTGCTCAACTCCTTTTCCTGGAAACCGGTACACTGCTATCTTAACAGTGGAGCTAGCAGTGACATCTGTTAATAATAGCTTCGCGGAAAAACTTTTGATGGCATATTTTGCTGCTATTTTGTTGCTCGACATTTCTCAAAAAAAATATTTTGTTGCTCAACTCCTTTTCCTGGAAACCGGTACACTGCTATCTTAACAGTGGAGCTAGCAGTGACATCTGTTAATAATAGCTTCGCGGAAAAACTTTTGATGGCATATTTTGCTGCTATTTTGTTGCTCGACATTTCTCAAAAAAAATATTTTGTTGCTCAACTCCTTTTCCTGGAAACCGGTACACTGCTATCTTAACAGTGGAGCTAGCAGTGACATCTGTTAATAATAGCTTCGCGGAAAAACTTTTGATGGCATATTTTGCTGCTATTTTGTTGCTCGACATTTCTCAAAAAAAATATTTTGTTGCTCAACTCCTTTTCCTGGAAACCGGTACACTGCTATCTTAACAGTGGAGCTAGCAGTGACATCTGTTAATAATAGCTTCGCGGAAAAACTTTTGATGGCATATTTTGCTGCTATTTTGTTGCTCTACATTTCTCAAAAAAAATATTTTGTTGCTCAACTCCTTTTCCTGGAAACCGGTACACTGCTATCTTAACAGTGGATCTAGCAGTGACATCTGTAAATAATAGCTTCGCGGGAGAACTTTTGATGGCATATTTGGTTGCTCTACATTTTAAACAAAAATAATTTTGTTACTGAACAGATTTCATCTAGAGTATAAAAATGTGATAGGGGTAGCAAGATTCGGAGGTGATTTTTGGTTTTTGTTATCTCAGAAACGGCTTATGATAGATAATTGAAACTTAGTGCGTATATGTAGATGTATTACAGGAGTAATTAAAATATAAAAACGGTTTAGATTTTTATTGGCGTTCAAAGGTGGAGTACAAAAAATATCTGAGAAAAGGTTTGTTTCGCATTTTCGATATATTTCTTAATATACTCGTATTATACATATAATCGGAGAAGAAACCGATTTAAGCATTTTTCGATATTAAGCTACGTGAAGGTGTTCAAGTTTTCAGAAATTCCGACAAATTTTTAGGCTTAATGTGATCGAATTTTCAATGGACTTTATATTTAATGATATAAAAACTAGTTTCTGGATTTTGCGATATTCAACCCCTGAGAAGGTGTAAAACGATTATGTACGTTTCTAGGAATTCTGACATATAACTTAGTTCTGATGAGATATCGAATTGTTTCTCTCTTTAACGGGCTTTCTATATAATCGCCTAAAAATCGGTTTCAGAAGGTTTTGATAGTCCATCCCTAAAGGGTTATGTCGATATTTTATCCCCTATGTTTTTATTGAAATTGAAAAAAAATAAGCAATTAAAAAAAATGCTTATATTTTGGGTAGAAGTCTGGAACGCGTTTAATGATGAGATGCAGTGTAGGTTGTTAGTTTTTAGGTTGTCATTTGCATAGTAACCTGCACCGCAATACAGCATTAAACGAGTTCCAGTCTTCAACCCAAAACAAATAATTAAGTTGCGCCCAGGCAGTTGACAGCTCGAAGAAAAATTTTCGATGACGAAGGACGTGAACATGCCTACATTTCAGTGGCTGCTCGTGCCTTTCTTAGCAGGTGAGGCTGAATTGGAATATTAAAACACGAATTTGTCCGACTAAAACTATATGAGTAAAGACGTCGGTTTACAGCGGAAAGTCATTGTAACTAGTAACTTGATAACTTTTTGCTCTGTAAAAGAGTGAGGATCAGCCTTTTTTGATTCATAGACAATACTAAAATCTGCCAACAGTCTGGGTGCAACTTTATTATTTTCGGGCAGAAGTCCGGAATGCGTTTAATTCTGGGACGCGGTGTAGGTTACTATGTGACTGAAAACCTAAAAAAGGTTCCGGAAGCGGTTAGATTGGTGTCGCGCTAGAATACTTAAACGCCGCTTTCACATATAACATATGAATTACATAATTGGGTCATACTCCAGGAAGAGTTTTAAGTCATAGTATAATATCAGTTAATACGCGATTAGGAGGTTTTTCGTGATTAAGTTTTTGGCCATTACATGAAATCGGAAATGCATTTGTAGGCGATTATATAAAATGTCTGTGGAAGTGAAAACCAATCTGATATCTCATCAATCCTAAGAAATATGTCGTAAGCTTGGAGTTGAATATCTAAAAATACTGAAATCAACTTTTTGTCGATTATGTAGGAAGCCTTAGGAAGTAAAAATTAATTCGATACCTCATTAGAACTAAGAAATATTTAGGAATTTGTGAAAACATATGCAACCTCCTTGCACCCACTTAGGGGTTGAATATTAAAAAATCCTGAAATTAGTTTTTAGATATATGTAAAGAAAGCCCGAGGAAGTGAAAACCAATCCGATGTCTTATCACTCCTAAGAGATGTGACGAAATTCATGAACACGTGTTCAACCCGTTTATATACTCTTAGGGGTTGAAAAAGGAAAAAATTTGAATACGAGTTTTAGGTGATTATTAAACAAGCCCGTGGAAGTAAACAGTTATTCGATATCTAATCAGTCCAGAGGGATATGGCTGAATTCGTGAAAATGTATACAGCCCCTTTACACAACCGTGGGAGTCGAATTTCAAAAAATCTTGAAAACACTTTCTAGATATTTATATGAAGAATCCGTACAATAAAAATGAGTTCAATATTTGGAAAGACCTACTAGATATGACAAAAATCGTGAAAATATATGCATTCCATTTTCACTAATCATTTTTTTCGCCCCCTTCCGAACGCCAATGGATATTTGAAATTTGTTTGTTATCTAAATTACTTTTCTAGTTGATTTACATACACATGCCGAGTTTCAACTTTCTAGCATAAGCCGTTTTATAGATAGCAAAAAATCCCTCCACCTCCGTACCATACCAACCCTATAAAAAATTATATTTTTCCACAACATGTCTAACCAAATACCAAGTTTCAGTTTTATATCATTATAGGTTCTCGAATTATAAAATCGGAACTTTTTCTTTTTCACCCTCCCCCACCCTCACTCTTTACACCTCCACCCCAAACTTTTTTTTCCCGATAGGGATCTATTAGGTCTACTTCTAGTAAAAGTTTTAAGTATCTATCTTACACTGCTCTTGAGATAAGAGACGTGATTTTTTAGAAAAATGCTTATGAGGGGATAAGCATTTTTCTAAAAAATCACGTCTCTTATCTCAAGAGCAGTGTAAGATAGATACTTAAAACTTTTACTAGAAGTAGACCTAATAGATCCCTATCGGGAAAAAAAACTTCCATGATCCACCTCCCTCTTAAAAAATTTTGCTTTCATCAAATTTTATTTGTTAACTTTAATACAGAAACCGAATTTTATTTTTCTAGTGCAATTGGTTCGTGGGAGATAGTAATCTAAAGTTTTTCACCGCCCACATCCGCACGCCACTGCACTCACTCAAAAATTTGTTTTCAATCTATTCTCCTAGTATACCTACAGATGTTCATTAAGTTCTAATTTCGTGACCTTACAGTTTAGGAGATATGGATTTTAGAATGTCTCAATCTCGGCTTTCTAGCGTCTCGGACTCATTATTCCCCCCCCCCCCGCCCCCCCTTCTTCACCCTTTCACCCATATCGGCCATTTTCCCATTCACCCATTTTGCAAATGGGTCCACTATTGAAGCTCTATATAAATTCCAAGTTTAAGCTTCGTAGCATAAGCGGTTGCTGAGATCTAGAAACGAAAATTTTCCTCTTCCTCCCCCCGTCACACCCCCTCCCCACATAATTAGATCACTTCAGGGTGTGTACCTACTCTACCCACGAAAAAAAATTAAACTAAATAGCTCGAAGAGTTTGGGTGCTACGAGCCTTCATACAATTTTGCGTACACCAGTAGACGTACGGCGTACTGAAATTTTTTTTTGCTTTTTTCGTGTCTACTAGTCATGTAACGTAAAAAAAAATTTTTAGGGCAGCAAAATTTTTTTTTTTTTTAAATCGATCATAACTTTGTATTATTGAAATAATAAAGTAGAAGGTTGTACACAAAAAACCGATCTGGGTTTAACAATTTTTGTACTCGATTGAAATACCTGATTGTTTTCGTTTTATGATAGCCTGGAACCTGGCAACACATTGAACGATATTTGCATGCAATACGTCCCTAACTACCAAAAGCGGAATCATAATCAATTTTTCTATTTACATCTAAATACATTAACTACTCAACCAGAAAAATTTGCTTTGGAGTTTTATTAAATAATAATATTTAAAATGTTATTGCAAAGGGGAAAATATTTATTGCGAAATGTAGAGCAACAATACAGATGTCACTGCTAGCTCCACTGTTAGATAGAAGTGTACCGGTTTCCAGGAAAAGGAGTTGAGCAACAAAATATTTTTTTTGAGAAATGTCGAGCAACAAAATAGCAGCAAAATATGCCATCAAAAGTTTTTCCGCGAAGCTATTATTACCAGATGTCACTGCTAGCTCCACTGTTAAGATAGCAGTGTACCGGTTTCCAGGAAAAGGAGTTGAGCAACAAAATATTTTTTTTGAGAAATGTCGAGCAACAAAATAGCAACAAAATATGCCATCAAAAGTTTTTCCGCGAAGCTATTATTAACAGATGTCACTGCTAGCTTAACTGTTAAGCTAGCAGTGTTCCGTTTCTAGGAAAAGGGGTTGAGCAACAAAATTAATTTTTTTGGAACAAAATAGCAACAAAATAGCAACAAATTAAGGTAAATTTTTTTTTTAATTTTGAGGGTTTGTCACTGCTAGCTTAACAGAGGTCCTATAAACTTGTTCCTATAAACGACCTAGTTTTCTAAGCAACCCAGGTTTTGCGAACAAAAGAAATACGAAACGCAGCTGTCGAGAGTTGCGCGACAGTTAGCCAGATCACATTTATTGCTATAACTTTGTAACGTAGTGGAATTTTCTTAAATTTTTTTTTTCGAAATTCTAAATTTTGTTTTTTTTAATTCTTAAGCCCATCAATGCAGTAGCATTGAATACATACGATTTGCATGCTTCATGATCTAATCAATGCATTGCAGTAAATGTTCCGGCATGCAGAAACTGAAATTTTGCTCGGTGTGCAAATTTTGTATAGCGCTGCGTAAGGCCAGCCAACAGTCAAATAAAAAACGTACTAAACTAATGGAATTTTTCTGGAGTGAAATTTGAATTTTGAAAGATTTAGATCAGGAAAATTATAGTAACCTTAGAGATATTTTAATTTATCATATCATATCTCTTTCCTCGACAGAATATATTTCGCGTGTACAAAATCGTCTGGTCTTTTTATGCTTTTGGCATAAACGTAAAAGGTTCCTGTAGGCATTACAAGTTGCGCACAATAAAATTAAAACGTCAACAATATCGTCACTATCCATTTCAATTTCAATAAAATAATTGTCAGCAATTTGACATGACACATGACATGCATCTGCTGCAGTGCTGCATCGATTGGATCATGACAAATATATCGTTGCATTTGGACGCAGTACTGCATGCTGTGCTGCATTGATTGGATCATGGGCTTTAAAAGTATAACAAATGAAAATCTGTTAGAAAAAAAATTATTTTTTTAAAAATTTGAGGGGTATGTGAGCCCTTAAGAAATCTGCGCTTCTTCTATAAAATCACAGTTCATATTTTTTGACTGACAACATTTGAAATAATTAAAAAGTGTAATTTAGTTACGGTAGTTATAACAGGCCGGTAGATTGCGCTGCAAGTAGTAAAATGATATCCGAACAGAAAATATCGAATGTGTATACCTTGAAAGGGTTCATGCTAGGTATATCCATTAGTTTACTGCTGGTATTGACAATATTATGATATTAAAATATCAGCAGCACGTCATAGGTAAAAGAATGTGAACTGTGAACATATACTTCACTTTGAAGAATCAATAGTGATTCAATGGCAATACAAAAGTAGTCTAAAAAGATTGTTGAGAAGCAGTTTCCTGTTCATTCGATCATCCAACAGTAATTAATCCTGTTGCAAACTAGAGTTACTTAAATTAGTTCTTATCCCATAGTGCACATCTAAACTTGAAAATAACTCAGTTAACATATGGCGTAATCACATCTACACAAAATTGTCTCCAATTTCCTAGTGCTACCCATTTCAAATTGATTTCTGACTCGTTAAAATTTGAATACACACCATATGTGGATCATAGTCATATAATTTTTAACAGTTTCAAAATTTATACATTCAAATACCTTAAAAGAAATTCTTCTTAAAGTTATTGTATTGATTTGTTTTCATCAGTAAGCAACAAAATTAACGTACTCGTATGTTTGTTTTCAAATATTTAACCAAACAAATTTAAAAAAAATTTAATCAGTCTTAAGGAAAATTGGCAATGAAATAATTTGCCTAACAAAAATATGACGACTACGCTATCTAATCGCATTTGAAACCGAAAATAGTCAAATATTTGGCGAAATGACAATAAGTTCAATACAACTTTTAGCACAATATGTTCTTTTCTAAAAGTTGCTCATTAATTTGACTAAGAATTTGTAAGGAGGTTACACATAGTTCAAAATTGGGATTGGATTAAACTAATGAAAAGTCTACAGAATTCGTCTAAAGAATGAGCAGAAATAGTTAATAGATATAATATTTTAAACGGAAAGTTTCTGAATATAAAATTCATAAGATCTGTAATCAATAAGTTCAATTGAAATTATACACTCTGCTCTTTCATTATTTTAGGGACTTTATAAATAAAATTTCTACATTATGCTGAATAAATACAATAAATATAAATAAATAAATAATTTGATATAAACTAAAAAAGGCAATCTCAAGTCTTTGCTGTTCATAAGATTCGAGAGAGCCCGCTTAAGCTTCCTATGATTCCAGATGGTTTCCTTTTCTTCTTATTTGCTTTCAGTTTATTTGTCGACTGAACATCGGATTCGGCATCTGGAATAGCGTTATCACTTTCATCGTCGTCGTCATCATCGTCGTCTTCGTCCTCATCTTCGTCCTCTTCATCCTCATCTTCACTTTCTTCCTTATTATCTTCGCTATCGCTATCAAAGGTCGAACCTTGTAATGTTAAATCGTCGTCGTCATCATCGTCATCTTCATCCGAGATAAGTTGTTCGACGATTCCTAGAAAACTGTCGTCTTCTTCTTTTCGTGGTTTCTTAGTGGTACTGGCGGCTTTTGGAGGTGGAGCAGAGACGGCATCCATTAGTGGCATAAGTGGAACTACAGCAAGTGGGGCTGCAGTCGGTTCGGGCTCCTTCACGTTAGTCATCTCCTCTAGTTGCTCCATGTCCTTGTCGTTATGGAGTACGCTTTCATCAACCTCAGTTTGTTCCGACGACGGTGAAGTTTCAACAACGGCGTTGGCGGCTACAAGAGCAGCTTCCTCCTTCTGGGTGTCATCGTTCACTATAATTAGACCTTCCTCCTCGTTGCTGTAGTCAATTAATGCTGATGAAGTGTCGGTTGGAGCTACAGCGGAGCTGGGCTCTTCACTGGTAACCGCAGCGGAAGTTTCTTCGAGCGATAGTGTGTTTGGAACCAAGGTCTCGTCCGCCAACTTTTCTGGCAGAGGAACACTGTTTTCTTCTGGTGTTGCTGAAATTTCGTTGGTATCTAAGACAGGCTTAGCGGTTACCATCGCTTCTAATGGTTTCTTTACATCTACGCTTTGCGAATTTGCATTCAAGGCCGGTGTAATTGGTGCTGCTGTTGTTGACGAAAGAATTGGCGCTGCAGTGGACGCCTTAACATCATCGTCATCATCGAAAATTCCAGCAAGAATATCTTCACCAAAAACAACAAATTCATCGAATGCTTCAGAACTGGTTGGTGCATTAGGATTGGCTGGATCCTTCTTCTCATCATCGTCGTCGTCATCATCTAATCCCAAGAGGTCGTCATCGTCGTCATCGTCATCATCATCATCGTCATCGTCATCATCATCGTCGTCATCTCCTGTAAAACAGAACCATCACAGAATTGGATTTAATCTGAAGATCATGTTAAAATTTACCTAATCCAAAATCATCATCGTCGTCATCATCGTCATCTTCTTCAGGCTTTACAACAGTTGAGGCACTTGCTTGTCTCAGAGACGCATCTTCTACTACCGCCACCGAACTTGCATTCTTTTCAGCTATAAACAATTTTTTTTAGGTAATTTCAAATTTCAAAACATTTCAATATTTGTCAGTTTAGTTACCTTTTTCAAGTGGCTTTGAAGCTGCAAATGCTATTATTATTAAAATTAGCAATAATTCGAACAAAAAGCTCAACTTCATTATTAAAAATCTGAAAGAAAAAAATGTTTGTGAAGATAAAGTCGAACTATCAAAACGAAAATAAATTTGTTAGACAGATCCATAGAACACGGATTACATGCTGAAAATCTTAAAGACATTTTTCTAACCGGAATATATTTTTAAAGGTAGAGCTACCTTACAAGCTAACTTTTGTTTTTTGTGTTTTTCAATATGAAGACGACTCACATAAGATTTCTTGATACTGGTCTTGCAGTACTATCCACCCACTTTCTCACAAACGCGAACTCCAGATGGAGAGGACTGACCGATTGCGTCATATCTAGGAAGGTATGGCCATCCTACTCCCGGAGC
Source organism: Beris morrisii (assembly GCA_951812415.1). Lineage (NCBI taxonomy): Eukaryota > Metazoa > Arthropoda > Insecta > Diptera > Stratiomyidae > Beris > Beris morrisii. The sequence continues at coordinate 32,295,190 of OX638310.1, forward strand.
AGAACAGATGAACTCTTGAGCAGGAGCCGTGTGGACGTCTCCAGAATCACGACAGTCAGCACGGGTCACTGGTCGATCGGCGACCACGCGACCAGACTGGGTATTCCTTTAACGTCAATTGCCGCAGTTGTGGGGATACAAATAAGAGGGAAACTGTTATCCACCTTCTTTGCGAGTGTCCCGCCCTAGCTAGAGCCAGACTTTGCGCACTAGGCAAACCCTTCTTCAATAACCTTGATGAGATCTTGAAAAACAAGATAGGAGAACTGATTACCTTCTTGAACAGATCTGGATGGATATGATAATCCATTCAATCCCCAGGTCTCTGTGAAACTATGTATCTACTTCATCAGCCCTCAACGACCAGGTTAAACGAGTTGTGGTGTCAAAACGGCCCTGTTTTCGGCAGACGGGCCACCACGTAAACCAACTAACGTAAACCAACCTTGCAGTACTAAAATTTTTTATTGAATATAACTTACATTCTGAAAAACACCAACATGAGTGATGTTGAACTGAATTCGGACTTTTCCGAATCTATTAATTATTTTCAGTATGTAGGTACCATATATGGGAAAGAAACTTGAATATCCGAAACAATTTTCTCAATAATTTTCTGTAAAGTAATATTTATATCAATGGAATATCGGAATTGTATCATCAGCTAGTTCAGAAGCAATTCGGTATTTCAGTACTGAAGTGGAATTGTGAAACGCTTTGAAGGTGAGAATTTTGTATTCAAAATGTTGATGTTGTTTAGACAAGTAATGTCTTAAAATGAACATCGATGTCCGAAATAATAACTCTTGAAGTCTAATATGAAGATATATTCATCATTATTATTCTAAGTAGGAAATCGGATGCTCTTTGTACTTTTGTTTCATGATTTTGAATAAATTTTTTTATGTTGTAAATTATATCTAAACAAATCTCAAATTTTGATTTAATTTAAAAATTAAATTGATTTTGAAGCAAACAGCATTCTTGTACAGCTGTTACCTAAAATTAAATTTTCTTATTAATAAATTTGTTGCCCGGTATTGGTGAATTAATAACGGGCAAATAAATTATTTCTATTTTAGTGCAGGTGGAGTACTGAAATTCGATGTTAAATCACTTTATGATATCAGAACTCAGTCAGCCAGAAGCGTAAAAAGGATTTTGCCTATGGTAACAACAGAAGAGAAATGGAAACCAACCCTTTAGGTGCAACATTATTATTTTTTGCGTCAATGTCCGGTGTTTAAAACACTGAAACGATTTTTTGTTAAATATTTAACGAACAGCTTCTCAATTTTATCAAATATTCGGATTCCAAGCTTCCAGCTATATGTGAATTCGGATGACATTTAGATTTTTTGCATACTCATACTTTCCATTAAAATTTTGGAAAATAAACATATGCCAAATTTGAAATTTCTAGCTTGAAGCGTTGACTTGATCCTGTTTGCTTTTCTTTACATGGTGAAACACTTCTGACTATTTTACTTTATTATTTTTTAATAATAAAGTATTTTTGATGGTGACACACTTCTAACTATTTTTGTTATATAAAAGAAATTATAGCACTTTCATTCATTTCCATACAATTTCTTCGTTTTAACACTCAAAACCCTCTTCATAGTCAGTTTTCAAACAATTTCGCTGGAACTCTGCACGTTTCCTGTGTCGGAAGGGTACAAGGATCAGTGTTGCCAATTATTTTTCTTGGTCGAGCACTAAAATACGAAATTTTGAGCGTTAATTAATTAATTTTTGATAGCAATCGCAGGAATATTTAAATTACGCGGAAGCGATAAAACTAATTTTTGTCCTCTGAGACGAAATTTTGAACACCAAATTAAACGTTGAAAGCACTAAATTGGAATCACTGTTAAGGCTGCGTCTCGAAATCCGCTGCAGTACCGATTTGTTATACTTGATTTGTCGCATTAGAGAGAACGCTACCTTGGCTGGTGTTGATTAAAGAGAAGTGAAGTTATTGAGGGCATTATTTTTTTTTATACCAAGCTTAGCACTTTGGGTTATTATGTGTTTTCGCGGAATTTTTAATGCAATATGCCTGTAACAACTGATAAAATGATAAAATGATAAAATGATAAAGAAAATGGAATTTTTTGAGAATAATGAATTATTTATCAATGGCGACATTTTACGTCCTTTATTAACGTTCCTGCTCAATTTTCATTCAGAAGATCGAACACTGTTTTTGAGCTAGTCTTTATAGTGAAGGTTTTCCCGCTCTGTCATACCCTCAATGCAAGGCGAGATAATCTTTTATCCCAGTTGCGAAGAACGTCTGGTAGTTTCACACAACTAAATCACACAAAAATTGTTGATTGCCAGTTTAACTTGTATCTTCACAAGTGCAAGTCTAGTGCGACGTATAAGAAATTGAAACCACAGGACCTTTATTTTCAAAAATATTACAGACTTATTCAAAGAACAAGTTAATTTTATCGAGAGTGACTTGAGCAGCCCCATCATCCTATCTTCTTCGAAATTTGTACGTGCCGGAACTCTTTTCACTATCGATAATATCGAAATTCAACGAAATGAACTGTGAAATTTCTCCCGCAAACAAAAAGCTTTCACATTTTTTATTGATGAATTTTTCACACAACAAGAAATAAAAAAAAAAATTATTGATAAAAAATATTAAATTTTACGCTTTGAAGGCAAGGTCAAACTTTCCGCGTCTTCGTACTGTTTCAAGTTCATATTCGCAGCTATTTCGGGGATGTTGACTTCGACTGGCAACAATCGCTTCGGTGACCCAAAAGCCAGTTTCTTGGATTTCGCTTTTCATTTTCATTTGAGCCTATGCTCAGAAATCTTCGCACTCACCTGTATAGTAGGTACCTACCTACCTGAGCAAAGTATAGTCTGACAGCCAGCGACGAAGGTACGATCGTCTTTGGAATAACAATTTTCACGGCATGTAGGTCATTGCGGCAGAGTCATTCACCGGAACTCTGGCATTATGTTGAGTATTGCCTATTAATTGTACACGATCTTTACTTCGCAAATGAGCATGACCGGTAGTGCAAGACTGGCATTGCAGAAGAATAGGTGAAATTACTCAAGTTGCTGAATAGCGATAATAAGATTTAAGTAGTTTTATCCCTATTCAATGATACAACGTGTTTCTATTTCGACAGACAAGAGCTCAGAGATTTGTCCTCCAGGCTTTTTGTACTTTCTTTTGACAATTCCAATTGTAGTTCAAAAGTGTCGTAAACAGGCTCAACCTTTTAAAGATTTTAAAGACTTAAAGATTTCTTTGTTAAACAAAAATTATGTACAGATTTAGCTAAGCTTATTTATGGAGCTATGCGTTTACTTGGCATTATTCACTATTACGGACGAACTTAGTAATTAAAAAATGTAGAACAGATTATTTCCACATACATCGGTCTTATTCCCTGATTGTCTGATCCAAGTGTGGAAGATTTTTGGCCGGAATTACCATTCCAGACATACAACTTCAGGCCTGGCTTAGTAAACTACCGTTGGATATAACAGGTAGAACTATGTTCTCGGTTAATCTAGTCGTATAATACCTTTAATAACAGCTGAAATACGACCGGCCACATTGAGATCATAACATCTACGCTAATTACGATATATGCATATGCGAATCTTTTTCTTTTTTGATGCAATATAGTTCAAATGGGGTTTGGCCTTTTCGATAATATTTCTCCGATTAAATTTGGAACATTACGGTTGTCCCTTCATCCACTTTGAGTTTTTTCTCAAAGCTCCTCACCGTAATTTTTTTCCGGAGTTACGTTGTTAGCCTATCTCTCAACCATGCGTGTGGCTGGTAGTTATAAACCAAAAGCTCAGGATGAGAGTTTTGAGAATGGAATTTGTTGTAAAGCTAGTATTACACTGTTTGACCAAGCTGTCAAATTGCAGTAATAAGCAATGCGAAAAAGCGAATTTGACCGAGCGGATACTGTGAGATTAATTTGAATTCGTTATTTCGCATTGCTTATTACTGCAATTTGACCAATTGGTCAAACAGTGTAATACTAGCTTTAGGAATAAGGAAAGTCGCCGTAACATGTCATGGATTCGAATCCACGACACGTTTATCAATATAAGTAAAAGAGATCGAATGAAAGTAGTCGGTGCATGTTACATTTAAAGGACTCTTAGATATAGAGATTAGTTTTTTTAACTTCAATTGGAGTTAAATGTAATAATTATAATAATAAAAATAATTAAAATAAATCTAGTAGAATCTTCATATGATACATGATATCTTCACAATGTACAGAAATATAGTTTTCATTTTCGAAGTTCTTACTTTAATCAAAAAAAAATATTTTAAAATTGTTTTTAAGACATTTCAACCCGTTTTACAATTTTATTTTATTTCATCAATACGGCGGACAGATGGAGAATTTTAAGCAGTGATCAGTGTAGATTGAAGAGATCATCGTAATAATCTAAGAAATATGATAATTTCTTTGATTTTAAAAAATATTGATTTTAACATTACTTCAGAGGAAAGTTGCTTTGATATAGGTATGTATATGAATTTTTTAAAATCGTAGTGTTTGAAGAACCTTATCATTATACACGATGTGAAATTCAGTGTAAAATTTTAAACACTGTTTTAAGATTTTCTTTTCATAGAACATAGAATAGAAATAAAAATTAGAATTTTTTTATTAGATTTAATTCTAATGAAAGATCTTTTTCTTAAAAGCAATTTACGATTTTTTTATGGCTTTATGCGAACTTTTTTCCCATAAATTTTACATCACAAATTTTTCTGAGCGCAGTTAATCGGAATTTTAATTAATTTGTTTCCAATAAAATTCAATGATTAATATTTAAAAGCTTAATTTCATGTTCTTCTTGGCACATCCAATTAGTGATACAAAGTTTTAAGTTCAGTTGAGATAAGTTGTTCCTGAGACATAAAAATAATGTTTCGCTTTTAAAGCGCATACCTCTAAAACTTAAAAATTGATTATAGTCGTATATGCTTTAAAATCTATGCAGCATAAGGCAGACCTAATCGAGATCCGTAATAAATTAGGAAATACATTATTTTTTTTATGACTTAATTATAGGAAGCAGTACTGTATTGCGAGTTAACAACCCCTTACAATTGAAGAAAAAACGGACTTCATATTTTTTTATTAAAAATTTAAATTAAATTAAATTTATCTAATGACAATGCAATTTTTTCACACTAGAGCTACCTTCAAAATAAGGTAATTTTTTTTAAGAATTTCAAGTTGTTTTTCGGCGTCAAATGAATCTTATCTACAGACCTCTATATGAAATGCCCAATTGGGTATATCGCTGCCCTGGCCATTGTCATTGAAAAGGCATGATATTTAAAAAAAATTGGGATAGTACAATAGTTCTTTAGCTTGTTATAATTCGTGAAAATGAATTTCAGTTCAAGAACGTACATTTGGAAGAATCCTACGCAATACCACCAGCTGTAAGAGTTTTTTTTCGGAATTGCGTAGTACACCCTCTGATGAATCAAATGCAACCCTGATGATAAAACAGCTTCTTCGGACCTGGTCAAACATAGTTTTCAAAGCCACTAGCGTGTCCAATGAAGGTTTTTTAATGGCAATAGCCTGTGTAGCGAGGTACCCATATTATATGGTGGTCAAACGGCGTAAAAATTCTAAAAATATTTAAAAAAGTTTATCAAATCAAAAACATAATAGAAAAACAAGAGGCAGATGTATTTTCTTCTGCGTGAACGAAACATTCATATTCTTGTCGAATTTTATCATTCGAAGTGCACTTTCAGCAGATCTTAATTGTTGTACTTTATAGTCCATAAAAAACACAAAAATCAAACCTGCTTACCAGGTATCGCATACAAATTGTTGCGATAAAAAATGATAACATTTCGAATTTGCAAAAAAATATAGTAAGTAGTATTATATTATATTACGAGCACATGGTAACCTCTGGACCGAATAGTTCAAATAGGTTTTGAAAACTGATAAAATTAGGCAGGTGTTTTCAAGGAGTATTTTGTAGAGACAGGCTAAACCGAATACACAAAGCTGAAATTTAAAAAAATTTGCTACCCTCAAATTTCGTATTTTTACGTTTCACCAGACCTCAAAGAACTAAAAACGAGTTCCTTTGTCGCCGTATAGGCCGTACGAAATCGCGTTTGAAGGCTGGTATCTCACAAACCGCTTGAGATATTAAGGTAGATTTTTTTGGTGTATAGATTGGATGAACCCAAAAAATTACGACTGATTCCAGGTACCCTAAAAATAAACGACAAACTATTTGTAAATTTAATTTTTTAACCCATCCAGTGACACATTTCGACCCAATCGCGAAAGCAGTTCTGTCGCATCTCCACGTTAACCGCTTCCACGATTTTGTCCCGAAAAATAATAAAATTGTGCCCGGATTGTTGAAGATTTTTTTGTATATCAATCAAATGTAGGATAGGTATATCAAATAAACTCAGCTAGAATTATTCAGAGCGAATGTCGTCTTTTCTGCGAATATATAGCTGTACGACTGTTTTCAATTGACAGAATTCACTACAACTCAAAAAATCGTTTAGCCACTAAGTCAAAATTTGATACAATTTAGTTTTGAGTTCAAATGAAACGAATTGAATCTACCATACAAAAAGTCTAGAATACTCGTGGTCACCAATATTAGCCGATAACTTCTGAACACTTCTTCAAGCTACGAAATTAATATTTTATTCAATTTAACATTTTAATGGTTGCAGATAGAGAAATAGTATAGAGTAAATCAGATGATTCTTTCGAATAGCTTCCATTTAAATTTCCTTGAAAACTGTGTGCGTTCATTTTTCAAAACTCAGAAAAGGAAGTCTTATGTGAATTAATTTTGAGTTGAAAGTAAGATCGATTTTGCTAATGAGTGAAATTCCTTCACTTCTTCGGGCAAGTTTCCAGACAAGAGTGCTTAAAAAATGTATCCACGAGTATTAGTCAACAGCTTCAGATCGCTTTAAGTTAGATATAGATAATAGATATTTTCTATCTGTTGTTTTCAATGGTTCCACGTAAAGGGATAAATGTGGTGGAAATTAGGCAAGTTTTCCTGTAGGTCCCATATAAAAGTCCATGAAAAGGGAAAATATTTCATACGATAGGAAAAACGAAAGATATTGTACTTCTACTTCGAGTGGCAACCAAGAAAGAAGACATACTACATGTGCACTCCTCATTCTGCTATATAAATCGGAGTTCAGTATTTCATCTAAAGTGTCGTACGATTGGCCTGGTGCCTATCGTGACTGCGGTATATCTTTTTATTCGTTTCGCGATATCTCTGTGTACAGTTAAAAATCAGAAAGATTAACGTCTTTTTATGCCAGCTTTGTGTGAAGGAGATTGTAATAAATAAAATTAATTAAATCCCATGGATAAGCAAATGATTCAACAGAGTTTTTTTTAATGGGTTTACAGTTGTTCTGAGATCTGGACATTAGTGTTTTGAACTTTTAGTGTTAATGAAATATATTTATCACATGAGCTTAGAATATATCTGAGCCTCGAATGTTTCATTTTTTGTTAATTTTAAGTGCAATTTTTCAATCAAGCAACTGCAGTTTAACTTATTTGATTGATTTTCTGATTCATAGACACTTCAACTACAATTACCTACTACTCTTACGAACAATGAGCAAATCATATAATGAAATTTCCACTAGATAGTTATCTATAATACGTGTATTTACTATCTCTAACAGTTAAACAAAATAAAATTTAAAGTGGCGGATAATATTCCGTTCCGATTATTATATCTAATTGAATTTTCTACCAATAAAGTAAAAGTAATCTGGAAAAGGGAATGTACAGAACAGTTATCACGCCGATATTGGGCTGAGTTATTTTCATAATTCTAAAATAATATTTAAATACAATTTAATTTTTTTTATTTGGAAATTCCACTAATATTAATATTACCGTCAACAAGCCGAGGCCAACAAAAAAACAGGTAAACGATTGATCCGCACCGCAGTCAATCGTAGAACACTCTATTAGTCTATTAGAAGAAAGTTTAAATATTTATTTACGTAAAACTTACAGCATTTGATTTCAGATTTTTCGCTTTCACATCGGTGACAAAATTTTTAGATTTTTGACCATAGGATTATAACGATATACAGCAAAATGGGTGTTAATGAAAAAGTGATAGTATAATAGATAGATAGGATATAAACAATCGATTATTATATCATAAACATTAGATTATGGTAATTTCGTTTTCTTATGCTTCCAGCTCAGCTCAGAGCCGGTATCGAATTTTGCGTAAACTCTGGTGTGAAAAAATGTTCACATCTTTTTCAGTTCACACAAATCGGTAAATTTACATGATCCGAATGTACCTTTTCAGTGGCGTACTAAGGGGAGAATCTTTGGAGCTTGTTTTTTCTGTATCAACTTTTTTATGGCAACTCTTTCTTATGAGTTTTTCCATCGAATTAGCAGTTTTTCAAAGGCAATTGGAAAAATTCAAGGAAACGCATGATTACACCAAAGTGCATTTGTGTAAAACTAAAGTTAAAAAACTAAAATTATATTATTGTTCTCTGACTTTTCAATGTCCAACCCCTCTTAATCAGTTACTCGATCCACTGACCACATTATCAATAATTAATAAACATATATTCCGGTCTCGATGGGTCATAGTCAGTCAATTGTGTGTTTTTTTATAGGCATGGTTGAAAATATTAAAATAAATATTTTTTTATAACTATCTTAAAATTGTAAGTTCAGATTTCATCGGCGTCGGAGAAATTTTAAGTTATTAGGCAATACCTCATAAATCAAACTCTAGTTTTAATATATCATCGTCCAGTTTGATTTCTGTTGGAAATCTTTTCAATTGGTGCAGATCAGTTTCGGCCATAGAACTGTTGTCCACCTGTACCGCCGAAAACCTCAAGGTTTCAAAACTAGTAGTTTATATTTCTTACTTACAGTATTCTGCGGCTATTCTTGTGCTTGTATGGTTCAATATCTCACTGTACCGAAAAACTGAAAAAATTATTGAGCTATGCAATCTGGGCCTTAATCTTGTTTAGAAAACTTTGCGGGAAATTCCAGAGCTATGATGTGTGCAACCTGAATATGAACAAATTGGTAGGATGGTCCAAACTATTTTTTTTGCTACGTAAAGGCCAAGTAAGCGATATTACTGTATACAATGCCTCTCGAAAGTATGTGCACACTTAAGTATAAGCATCTGTGGAAAATGCTCTTGGAATAAGGAAAGATATAATATAAAGTAGTTCAGGACAATTTAAGTTTTTTTATAGGTATAGGTAAATAGTACAAAATCTGTTGATAGATTTTCAGAGTATCTTGGAATACATATCCCGATATATTTTATTTATAAGAATACAAATAAACACTCCAAAGTTTTGATAGTACCTTCCCGTCAACGTTCTCTGTATTTCTCATCATCCAAAACTTTAAATTAATTTATTTTAACTTATCCGTCCGAACTGTTTACTTTAGGATTGCACGTTAAGAGAACTACTAGCTTCAATTAAATAAATTAAGAATCTAAATCGAATAGTGGAATTCCAAAATATAAATATCGTAATCAAGATTACAATTATTGTCATTAAAGAAGTGCACAAAATTGCAATAATAATATTAGTAGAGAAGAATCAAAAAGAATACTTAATTGAATCTAAAAGCAAATAAATTATTAATTGAAATTGTTACTAGAAGTGAACTCAAGCATCTTAAAGGATTGAAAACACGGTACGTATATTAGTTCCTTAAAAAAAATTACAAACAATTTCAATACTTTCAGTACGGTAAAATCTAAGTACGTTTAAATAAAAATTGACATTATAAAAATGTGCTAACGAAATTTTACTTCAGAAAGGAACTAATCCAAAAGAACTAATACAATTGAAAAAATGTTGCCATTTGTCAATGAACAATAGTTTTTAAAATACGAATGTAGTGTTCCAGGAAATATATTTCTATCATAAGATTAAGCACGAGTCAGTGCAGAAAAGAAAATTAAAGTACTTTTTAATTTCAGTATCTTCATCATCGATATCATTTTCATTTGAGTAATTTTTTTTTTAATTATATTATATTAATTGCGTTTTTATTACAATCGACAAAAACTTCAAAATACATTTTAATTTTGTCTAATTGGGCTTTATAAAATGTATCAAAGTATTTTCATATATATATTTTAATTAAAACTAAAATGAATAAGAGTTTTCTTATCATTTCGATAAATGGCCGATAATTATTATATAATTTATTGTGTCATTATCAATATGACGTCATGAAACGGAAAATTTCTCATTTTCATACTTTCGATCTTATGATTTAATGAAATATCGAGCGAAAACGCCCAACTTTATTGTTTTGCTGAAATAGATTTGCATGCAGTTAAAGACGGGGTGCAAAAGAATAAATACCCTTGCAGACTACATTTTAATAGGGTCTCCCAATTAATATTGTTTCTAATGTTCGCTGAAAAACTAGAATAGTATTTAAAAAGTAAACTTTTTTTTATGTAATTTCTTATTCTACAAACCTTCCCTATCTTCCCTTAAACCAGTTTTCACTGCTTCTTTTAGGTTGATACAATTTATATAACATGTAAAATTAGTGGATTTAGTTTATTGAATATCCATTTTTTAATTGACTATTGTTTGGCAAGGAGAAGTTACGCGAAGCAACCATTTTTTTTAAGGACATTTGTATGGCAGCTAAGATGTACACTGATTTTGTCAGTTTTTGTGATTATAACTGTAAATAGCTATATACTGTGGTGTGACAAATTGTGTCAAATGGTGAAATTTTCTAAAAGAGTTACTCGAACGGGTAGAGGAGAAGCTTTGTTCAATTAAACATTAGAGCTCGTTTTTGGTATTTAACTATTACATATAAAATATCGACTTCAGTCAGAGCTGATCGATTTCTTGTGTTATGATACGATGAATGCACAAATTTTTCTGGAACTTTTGTACGAAAACTATTCGAAGGAGTAGAAGAATATCGCTCGTTCCTACACGTAGCCTGACGAATTATTGCTTATGTAATATGCAGAGAACATAAAAACTTGGAAAAACCTAATTATTTAAGTGAATTGATTTGTTCTAAAAAACCTGAGATGCATTAGTTCAGCAAAATTGTACCGCCTATTACAGTTCAACATTTTGATTGTGAGAACAAAACCGACAACTGTTTGGTGGGTGCTTATAATGCTTACACGGTAATCTTAGGCTGAATATTGAAATTCAATAAAGTTCTTGCAAATACGAGTGAAAGGTTTTTGAAATAATTTTTTTTTGCCACTACTTTCTATCAGTCTAAAATTCGGATTTCCCGATATCCGAAACTATTATAAATTCATAAAATGACACCACTAGCATGACAAAACGAGTACCAACAACGGCAGTACTAAGTTTCAACTTTATATCACTAGCAAATCTTTAAGTTGGACCTTGGCCTTCCTGCTGAAATAATCAATTATGGTTTTGGACGAAACTACTAGGTCCGATTAAAGTGTAAGTCTTTATCCTATCGCCCAACTCCTTGAGCGGAAAGACAATAGTTGGGAATGGATACGGTGAAAATGAAAGTGCCAGGATTATGTCGTACTTGTGATTGAAAACTGGTCTCTGCAGTGCATTAGCGATTCCTGATATAGAAAAATTAGAACATTTTCTATAAATCCTTTCTCATGTTCCTACTAAAATTTTCTCAATTTTTTTTCGGTATTCCTTGCAGACTGTGAAATTTTGAACTTCTTATTTTGAAAGAAATGTTTACAGACAGGATTGATCGGACACAGAAGGTTCAGACCAACCCCACAAAGAAATTGGAAGACCCGTATGAATTTTCTTTTTGCACGGGGCCCTCTAAATATTGCACGCGTTATGTCCCTGCAGACAGGCAATTTTGTAATTACTCCTAAAACTTAAAAGCAAAATAATTGAAAATTTCAGGTCAACAGTATTTTTGATCACAATAAATTGATTGGTAAAATATTGTAACTAAACAAATGCGTCACTCACTTTTCTTTGTAAACGCTATTTGCTATGAACACAATAAGATAATTTAACATTTCTCAATGACGAAAGAAAAACTCTTGAGAAAGATTTATCAATTTCCTATATGACCCTCCTGGCACATCCATTACCAACCTCTTGCCGAGGCACTTTCACTGTTTATAGTATAATTTTTTTAATAATATACACGTGCGATCCAACTCATGACCACTGTCTTCGTAAGCTATCGAAGACCGGAATATGTACGGAGATTTATACATTTTCAATTCAAATTTCCACATAAGATCTAATACTGCAGAATATCTAGTTCACCCTTTAGTTTTCTTCAATGAGGTAAACGCGTCGATATCAACAAGAAAAGTTCGTTTAAATCAATCTGGAGCGCACTTTTAACTAATGTAACAATAAATGATTCTATTAAATCATTCAATTACAAATAAGTAGTTCATTGGGTCAATAAATAATATTTAAGATTTGAATTACATTCTATATTTGACTGCAACCGAATTTTACCATAACACTTTATTTTTAATTTATAGTATATAACACAATAACTAGTAATAAATGCTAGAGAGATCTTTTAATTACCTAATAATACACTACGAGAAGATTAGTGTGTTTGAGTACAAGTATCACTCTATTTAACTTTCTTGAAATCTGAAGATCGCGCACCGATCTGTATCTTTGCACAGGTAAGTTCGTGTGTTTCTTCTTTAAAGACTAACTGAAGACTGGAGTTGCTTCACCTGAATTTTACCGCTGACAGTAGTAGACAGTGATGTTGATCGCATAGGCTGTGTACAGGTAGCTGGGTATGGGCTAAATAATGGTAGAGAAATTTTTAACAAATCGAGCTTTTCTTTGGTTCGTCCACCTTGATTGGGACTTTGTTAGTAACTTTCTGTTGGATGAGAAATGCATACAAAGTATTGATTCAGTGTCACTTTCCGGACGGTATTTATTTGAAAGTGCTAAAGCTTGTGCAAAATAATAACTACCTGTGTAATTTTTTTTTAAATAAATGATCAGTCAGATGTCTATCTGCCGATTATTGTTTCGAATAGAAATTTTTAAAATTGAAATTTTGATGTTAAAGAGCTACTATTATTATTATTATTTTTTCGCAATATCGGCGGAATTCTAGCTGAATTTTGTTTGCTCTTCCAACAAAAAAAAATAATTTTTTCTCCTTTCAATACTGATACATCCGTACTTTCAGCGAAATATTTTAAGTACTGATTGAACTCTGCTACCAGGAAGTGATTTAACATCGAATTTAAGTACTCCATCTGTACTGAAATTTATTACTATACAGAAGAAATTTTGCAATACTTATTTATGAATTAGGAAAATATTATTTTTCGTTTAGTACCTACTGAAATTATATATCGATTCGCTAAAGTATCAATTCAATGTGATGGTATTTATACTGGCGTTTATCAGAATTTTCCGTATTGGAAGACCAGTAAATATCTTAAACTGTTATTCGGTCACACTATGAAATTCAACAAATAAAAAAATTCGCTATCATTGGATTCTCGCCAGGTATTTTAACTAGACTTGTTACACTTCAAATAACAAATGAATTAATAAAAGTTTTCGATTTTTTCATTTAATTTTTTTTTTAAATGAGAGATAAGTTTGATCACATTTTGGAAAGAAGTCCTTAATACTTGGAATATCCCAGAACAATGAACTATTCTTTTGGTTCACGTTCACTGAAGGTTTTCGGTGATCTTTACATTTACACTAGATCGGCGTAGTAGACTGCTCTAAGTAAACGATCACTACACCACCAGAGCACTGCAAAGCAAAAATTAAATTTTCCAAATTTATAAGTCAAATATCTCTTACAAAAGATAAATTATTAAATAATTTTATGATACTAAAAAAACAAAAACGGCAATCTTTTATAGAAGTATAACAAAATCACCTAACAACAATATGTATCAAAATTGGGAATTTTTTTTGCAGGCGTAATTAAACATTTATATTAATTTTTTATTATTGTAATTTCTATGATAAAGTTATTATTTACTGCAACAGTAAGGTATAAAAACATAGAAATAATGAACACACATTTCTAAAGTTCGCAAAAAATTTTTATTAGATTATAAGTTGGTCCAGTTTTGAACGTATCTTATGGGTTATGACTCAAATCACTGTACTCCTTGAAATGTTTTCCTTACAATAGCCCTTAAATATTAAAAGTGTATATAATATAATATAACAACATCAGAACATTATAAGAAAGTAGGTAGGTAATTTGAATACGATGACAGGACAGCCAAACAATAGTCCTTAAAAGGAGTAGATACTCTGTTCGGGGCACTCCTCATTGTGATTAATTCTCGAAAATCAGTATTTCATGAAGTTTAGCTGATCAATTTCAATTAAATGAGCAGATATTACGAACATATGTGTTATCTATTTTTCAAAAGAAAATTAAATTGATTATTGATAAGATTACTGTTCCGTATAAGCAATTTTCAGAATCAATAAGAGATTTCAACTATTATATAAAATATAAGACAGATATTATCTATTGAAATAAACTGAAGAATTGAGTCATGAAGTATGTCCGCACGTATGACCGCATTATATTACAAGATATTATGTAAAAAATTAGTTTAGTGAATGTTTTCACAGTAAATTTTGATATTGAAAAAGTTTTCCGGGTAAAATACAGCATTATTTTTAAAAACCATGAACATACTGCATGGTACCCGGAAAACATTTATCGTCCATTTTCAAAAAAAAGAAAATAAAGCTATTATCTAAATATGTTAAAGTGATATACATAATTTTCTTTCCCGTATTTTATTTATTTATTGTAAAATGAATAAAGTAGTTAACTTTCAAATAGACTGTGAAATCAATGTAAAATAGATCATTACAAAATGATTAGCAAAATTATAAAATGTTGTAGCTTTACTATTATTAAAGAATCTGAAAAATCTCTTTTTTGTTATTGGTATTGTCACCACTTTTATTTGCAAAATAACAATCTAATGAATCGATCAACATCAATGAATCATACATAAATATTCACTAAAGATATTCGCAATAGATGTCTCGAAGGTTTTGATCAATTGTGTGTATGAAATTGGAACACGCAAACTGATGTGTGCAAAAAATGTAATGTGTGTAAATAATAAATAAGTAAAATGAAAATAACTAGCCTGTGCCATTTGTTATAATCATAATTATAATCGGACCCAGGATACTGGCTTTTCTGTCCTTAATCCATATGCGATTAGAGACGAAGAAGCTAATTAGTTTAGTCAGATTTGGGCTTTTGTATCGTGAAAGGAGTCACTGTACCAAACATTGAATAACAATTGTCTAGAAAGTTTTGTTAAATGTGGTCCGCATGTGGTTCATTTTTGCGTCATTTTGCGTGAACTTATAGGTAGTATGTGTTCGCACCAAGCTTATAGTTTCACTTGAAGCGATGCGCAAGCAATTCACTTGTGCGCAGCTTCGCACGAACCTTTACAGTTGTTTAAATTCGCTACAAGAGAAGATACCGCAATTGACTAACGATGTGCGAAAAATGTTTCGTAATGAAGGTATTTTTAATCCTATCGGATATTCACCCAGTGATTCGCTAGAGGAATTCACTAGAGATGAACTTCACTATAAGTGTTTCACTAGCGAAACATTTGGTGGTGTCTTCAAAAATATTGTAATATTGAATAAATTGTATAAAAGTAGAAAATGGAAACTATAATGTACGTAGCTATAAGAAAAAATATATGTTTAGAAGTTTATTTAGTGATGAATTGTGTATTTCGGTATGTACATATATTTTATCAATTCCTGTTTACTGTAGACGATCAAGACAAACCCATCACTTTCTCCGAATATCGGTTTTTCGTTTTCTATAGGTTTGCAGTTGTTAAATGCGAAAAGAATGTCTCGAACTTGAGACAGCAAAAGACGTTTCAGTACGTATAAATATTCGTACAACACAATTACATATTAGGCAACCTTATCCGGTCACGCAAATGAAAGCAACTACCGAATTAATGCACGATAATTTGTGTCTTCTGGAACTAATGAAATGTATTTTGAATTTATAACTCGGTCATACGCTACAATTGGAAATAATTAAGCTTTTGTTCTGTTTTAAATATGTTACAGTATTTTAAGAGTATAAGACACTGGTCTGCTTTGCGTTTAGATTAATATTCTCATATGTTTAAATCTGGAATTCGACTTTCGACTTATATTTTCAGCGAACTTTACTATTTTTATTAAGCTCTAAGATTTAAAAGAAATAGTTATGTACGTATTTAACTGAAGTCAAAAATAGTTAATAATTTTCATGCAGCCTCGATAAAATACCAATTTTTCACGCTGAACTTGAAACGCTCATCAGAACTACCTGTAGCGTTTATCTTTAGAATTGAAATAAGCCTTTTTGTATTCCACTTTTATCATATTTACTGAGAATGCTGATTAAAACAATATCTGCTCTTAAATTAATTTTTATTTGAAACTGAAACAATTGGAAATCTGTATATTTTTTATAAACAAAATTGCATATATTTTTTATGAAATTTTGTTTTTACAGCCGAGATTGATGAGGATAATGGCCATGTAAATTATTTCCACACAATGAATTAAAGTTATGCTATGTTTCTCTCAATCTCAGTAGAAGGGTCCAAGGACATTAATTAATTTTAGATAATTTTTCCTTGAACATTTTACTGTGTCAGATTAACGTAAGTTTTTGCAAATAGAATGCAAAATTTTCAATTGCAGCTGTAAAGATTAAGATCTAATCACTGAATTATTTTTACTTGTTATTATACAACCCAATGAATTTAAATAAATCTATCTATCTATCTAATTAATTTTAGATGGGAAAAGTAAAGAACAGTTCTGCGAGAAATTCAGCTACGTTTTATTGATTATAAATATAAAATATTTTAATTAAAGATTAAATTTACATAAGATACATTAAATACGAATAGATGGAATGAAATTTTCTGTGACTATATCCTTAGTTCTGGCCAAGATTTGTTTAGTAGCTGTATTCGTTGCTTTAAAGTTGTATGATATTGATTGCAAAGTAACCTGCAAGACAAATTGGATTCAATTCAGCGACAAACGTAATAAGAGCATTTGCGCTACGTTGTAAAAGAATAACACTATACAAAAAATTGCCACTTTTAAAAATTAAATTCTAACATTAAAATATGGGAGCATAAAAGATGCTCCTTTTTATAATTGAATAGGTTCATAAGCGACTATTGGGACAAGTCCTTATACATGATATTTTTGGGGAAAGTAGAAAATTTTGTTTAAAAAATCTCAAACCAAATGTTAACTGCTTATTACATTCAACTGAATTTTATCCTAATGAGTAATGACCGTTCTCTGATGTCCTACAAAAGAAAAATACTCTTTGACTGAATCTAGTCCCCTATATTTTGTAAATAACCAGCAATTAATGGTAATATTAACTAGTCTTATTCGGAAAATTATCGGAAATTTTTAGCAAAAATCGAAAACGTAGAACGAACGATATTGAACGCGATTACTAATATTTTCGAGTGAAAAGAATGAAACCTTGATTTCACCGTATTTTATGGGAGCTTATGAATTTTTAGCATAAGTTTTAGTTTTAAGAAGGGGCGAAGCACCAAAATAGGGCCCAAGCGATCCTTCGTAGGTCACTCAACATCCCCTGAACAACTCAGATCACTAAAGAATTTGACCAGCTTGTCATGCCCTATCCACCTCAGGTCCCCCAAATTGTCAAAGGAAAGACTGAGCTTATGAATAGGTTACCGGAAATAAAGCTCATGTCCAAAAAACCTATTTCGAAAGACAAACAAATTTTCGATATATTCAAAGTACAGTTTTTAGTAAGTTTAGGATTTAACTGAAACTCTACAATTTTGAACTTGACCTGTTTTCCCCCTTTACGGATTCAAATCAAAAGATAAATTTTCGACTTTTTTTCTACGTATTACCTGTGATTTCATAAGTTGCTGGTCGGCATTTAACAATTGCTTGGAGGCTGAAAGGATTGTGGATTGTTGAAGATCATTCAAATTCTTCCACAGAGAAGCGTTGTTCTCACCTGAAACGAATTTTTAAAATCAAAATAATTTAAATTATGTGAAGGAATAATTTGAATTTACATAGCCTTTTTTGAAGAATTGAATCTTTTATGAATTTTTTTTGTGCTGTTGTCTTTTTAATTTGCGGAGAATCAGCCAAAACGGACGCTTGTTTTGAATAAGACACTAGTTCTGAAACGAAATGACAAATAAAATTTAGTTTGTGTCTGCGGTACTCACATGGTTAATATATAATAATTAATTCACTGCAAAAAGTTTGAATAACATAAAGAATCATAGACTCATAAATTTGTAAAGAAACTGCATTTTGATAAAATGAAGATCGACACATCTAGGGGTATTGCGGGTTGTGCCTATATACAACAACTGGATAAAATGGATGACTTTGATATTTGAAGAGGGAAGTGAAAAGTGGGGTAGTGACATCGTGAGGAAACCGTTATAAAAACTTTTTAGCACTATCCTGGGCAAAAGACATTACCTGTCGCCAGTCCTTGCTAACCCAAATATTATGATTGTGTACAAGGTTTTTATTATTTGTAAAGCAACGCAAATAATGAGAGAGGAAAAAGTTCAACAGTTTTCCTATGGACAAGGAAAGTCTTATCCTTTGCATGGAAGCTATAACTCAGTAAGTTCGCCTAGCTTTAACCATTCCAGGGTGCTAATTAATGAATGTTCCACAAGAAATGAACGTATACAACCACATAAGAGCATAAATCGAATCATCAGAGGTACCGCGAATATAGCTTTTGATAGCTAAATGGACACAATAATTCCGCATATACCTTCCGTCGAATTTCAGGAAGAAGTTTACTAGTTAACTCTGTGGTATCTCCGGTGTATCGTACACGGTAAATATTTCAGTTAAATCATATACGCTTCGAAACGAAACCTACATCTTCCTTTCAATATTGCCATCTTCACTTCACGTTTATGATGTACTCGATAGTTGACTGATAAATTAACCACGATGTAGACTTATTGGAAAATTTGATTGGTGGGCACAACGAATCTTTTTATGTGATCATCAATGGTTTCTCAAATATGCCAAATTTGATTGGATACCGTATAAGTAAAAACGGACCTTCATTACACCGTTGGAGGTGGACTCTTTGGTTCTATTTATTGATTGCCGCAGGCGCATCGGTATTTTTTTTCGGACCTCGAAATATCTTAGGGGGTCACTCTTTAATGCGATTACGCAGTATGAACAACATAGATTGGCGATAAAATGATGCGATAAGGGATTTAGAGTGGTGGAGCGGAAGAGAAGCGTCTGAAGTGGTCGTGGACGTTGTTTTTGAATTGTTGAAGGTTATACTTATCAGGAAACAGATTGACTGGTGGCTTTATGGTCCAGGTCAGACATCCAATTCAATACTAAACTCTTTCTCTTACAAATGTACCAGTTCATGTCGAGGCTTACAGAAAGTGGCTGCTTTTGCTGGAGCATCATTGATCATTAAGTCCGGTGCTACTATATACAAGCGAAACGTGGACTCTCAACCAAGCGGCTGAAAAATCAATAGACTCTTTTGAACGACGAATTCTTTCAAGAATTTTGGGACCAGTAAGAGAAGGCACTGAATGGCGTATCCGGTACAACAACGAGTTGTATAACATCTATGATGAACCATTCGCATCGAATCTTATAAAATTTCGTAAGCTACAATGGGCAGGCCATGTGGAGCGAATGGATGACGGAAGAATTCCCAAGCGCACACTGAAAGGTAGAGCTCATGGCAAACGACCGGTGGGAAAACCGCGGAAAAGATACGAGGACTCTCAGTTGACGCAGATTGCAGATCGCTTCTTAGATGAACAAATTGGAGGAGGCGGGCGCTGAACCGAGATGACTTCAGACAATGTATCCTGCAGGCCCTGGCCCGATTTGGGCTGTCGCGCCATTGATGATGATGATGATCATTGATCATTACCTCTATTATTATCGTGTTTTAAAAATCATCCAATAGTATCTGGTTGAAATGCATATCACTCTTTAGAAATATTACTGTCCCTCCTCCGAGAGAGGTTCGAGATTTCAAAGCGTAGTTTCCTGGCTTTTGTCTCGATAATAATCCAAGAAAACCGAGAACTTCGAGAAAACATTTACTGGGTTGTGCTTTTGACCAAATTTTGGATATACAGTGGATGCCACTTATTGTAATCGCGGATAATGTTATAAACTGCATTTTGTTATCAAAACAGATGGGTTCCATTTTCCACAAACAGAATTCATCGCTAATTTTTTTCTTGGTTTATTGTTATCACCCGGTTAATGTTATTGTTTGGTCCCAAAGTAATTACAATAAGCGGCATCCACTGTATAGTAATCTGGCAATAATGCAAGTTACTAAATCGATATACATACCGTTTTGCATTAAAAATCTAAAGATTCATGTGCTACTGGGATAAACAATCATGTCATTACCTTCATCTGATTCCGGTGCCTCTCCATTCACTGCTACGCCATAACCAGATTTTAGACCTGCTTGCTGTAATAAGTGAACGAATAATGAATTAAAACCTACTTAATGTAAACCATACCCACCATTGGCGACGACGACTTTACACTTTCTTTGCTCTCTTCATCGGACTCGGGAGCTTCACCTTTAATTACGAATTTGCAATCGGACATTCTTATTCTTAGCAACTGGTCCAGGAATTGCACAAAACTCAACGTCAAATGTATAATCAAATCCGTTGCAAACCGTCAAAATCAGCTGATTTCATTTCTCTAGGCTAATGCTGCTTTCCAATGCGAACTCTAAAAGCCCATTGACGACAAATAACAGTACAGCTCAGAACCATTTCTGGCATTACTGCACTTGGCAGAAATATGGGCGCTGAATTTGTGACGCAAATCATTTCTTATTGCTCTGCTAGTATCAAAAGAAAAGGTCATAAACTTTAGATTATTAAAATTTATTAAAAAAAAGACTGCGGCTTTGGCATACACCAATATAAGATTCCAGGAATAGAGTAATACAACAGCTGATTGATGCTATGCAATGCTTAATGAGGGTCCAGATAAGGATGCATATGTTGCTCCAGCGTTTATAGACCTACGGTAGACCACAACATTTTACTCTCAGGACTAAAGGAATTAGGTTTGTGAGGGAAGTTTAATGAAATTATAAATAATTATCTTCTGGGGCGGGAGTACATAACTAAAAACCTTGACAGGTATTGTAAAAAATAGGGATAACTTAAGGATCAATATTAGGACCAACGTTATATCGACAATTCACATTATATTGGACTAATGGCAAAATATATCGTATACGCAGATGATACCCTGCTTTTAAATAAAGGTAATAATCTAGAACTGGAAACCATTATCAACGAAGGTGTTGATTGTTTCCAAAGGGGGTTAGTGGGTGGGCTTACTTTAAATACCAGATATACGAGTATGTTGTTCAAAAAGCCTAATAAATTAGATATTCAAATTAAGTCTCAAATCGATGCAATCCATCTAACAACAACTTAGTACACAAAATATTTAGGGTTTACTATTGAAATTGAAATTTAATCTGGATAAATTAAATACGAGTATACGAGACTAACTCCGGATACACAGCATAACTTTGTGCTCTCCGACGGGCTTGATGATGATGATGAAAGATACCACTAATGTGGCAAGGTTATCGACACTTAGGTCAACAAAAATGTCTATTGTATCACCTTTGTCTTCATTAAGAAACGTAATGATGTTCATGCCCATTCCTCAAGTCTAGTCGGACTGATTTTTAACTAAATTCATACCCTGACTGGGTCCTGATTGTGAAATCCATCTTCATCAGAATTAAGCATACATCAGGTTCCTTCCTCTTCTTAAGTCGGTTTAACCTCTTAGCGAAGTACACATCGTGGCTGAGTCCAGGTCCGTGAATCCTTCGCTTCTCATGAAGTAAGAGCAAAATATCCTCGAAAGAGGCTTCATCCTTCCCAACGTCAGTTCAAAATTCAGTTGGCTTGAGATTCTTAGTTCCCACCACCCTAGTAGACAAGAAAAATTGCTTTTTGGCATCATCCTCTACCTGCAGCCGGTTCATTGTTTAAGAATCCATGAGCTCTGCACCCAATGTTGCCAGACACGTTCGAGCAAAAGTCGGGCATTCACACAAACAGTGTTGTGCGGACTCCTCCTCCTCACAGCATTGGTCACTTATGGGAGAACTTATGATGACAGCCTTTGTTCCTCTCTGGAAATTAAAAATTTGCTTTGGGATTTATTATTATTGTGACTGTTTTATTGATTGTTTTCTTCTGTTTTTCAGTTATTTTATTTTATTTTTTCAATTATTATTAAATTTTATTTATTACATTTTTTTTTTAAATATCATTTCTTTTCTTTTTTTGTTATATTATGCATGTTTATTATTAATATTCTTATTTTTATAAGTAGTTAATATAGGGTGCGCCATCTTTTATGTCGGTATGTACCTAAACATTGAATAACTTTGACATTTTTCAACAGATTGACTTGATTGGACAAGTTTTGGAAACGTCAATTCAGAAGAATATTGCCGACAGACCGTCCACGTCGCTTGGAATACGGCCAAACAGTCGCTCGAATGGTTGGCACTGAACCTGAATTTTGGAAGCAAATTTTGATGACCGACGAGGCCCATTTCACACTCTTTGGCGGCGTTAATAAGCAAAATTGCCGAATTTGGGGAACGGAGAATCCACACGAGATCCATGAAACGTCATTGCATGATCAAAAAGTGACTGTTTGGGCCTGTGTTTGCGCCAAACCTATCATTGGGCCATTTTTTTTTCGACAAAACGAAACAGTCGATGGAAAACGATATCGGTGTATGTAAGCTCATTATGTCTGCCCGCAAATGCGTGAAAAAGGTCTGGATGGTTACTGGTTTCAACAAGACGGTGCGCCATGCCACACTGCAAATGAAACGATTCAGTTTCTGCAACGAAAATTCCCTGGACGTCTGATGTCGAAAAGAGGCGACATTGACTGGCCACCGAGATCTCCAGATTTGACTCCTCCGGATTTCTTTTTATGTGGTTACTTGAAAAGCAAAGTGTACGCCAGCAAGCCTCAGACCATTGACGAGCTCAAAGCAAACATTCGTACCAAAATCATCGCTATACTGCCCGAGATTCTCGAAAAAGTAATGGAAAACGCAGCAAAAAGGGCACATTTTGCTGTGGCCAATAGAGGCAGCCACTTGATTGATGTTGTATTCAAAAACTAATCCAAATAAATTCTAAAGAACCAAATTGAATAAAAATACCTCACATATATTTTTTTTTCATAGTTATTCAATGTTTACATACCGAGATAAAAGAAGGCGCACTCTGTATATAATTTTTTGTTCTGCCCTTATACTACTCTGACTGGGGAGTACTTCTGATACATCCAACTGTGCCAAATGTTAGCAACTTTTAAAACAGCAAAAATAACGTATTTTCCTTTGTTGTTTTTGGTTAAATATTTGCGATCTTTAAGATAGTTTTTCAATTAATCATTAGACAAATTACGCTGACATATCGTAGTTAAATTTTGCCAGTTCGTTGAGTTGAAAAACTCTACTGCATTCCGAAGGTGTAGTGTTGATACGGGATTTTATTAAAGAGAACTTATCATCAACATAAGATCAGAAAATGTGGCGCACCAATTTCAGATGTGGATTTAATCAAAAGTAATTACCGAACGGTAATTCAATCAGTATAGCTGAGAAATACCCGTTGTCAAATATATTTTGAAAGCGGAGAAAAATTGTTCGTGTTTTTCATTGGATAAAAAATAAGAATAAAAATTTTAAAAGATGAATAAAAAATTTGTTCCGTTGAATAGTGAGACGACACCCGGAACGAATCCTTACCAAATTAGAACGTGGCAGCCACCAAATTTCCGCAATGACTTTGTTATTCCGGAAAGTTTAGAAACTCCACATGGAGTCCAAGAAAAATCACCATCGGAGGAGGATGATGTTCGAAAATTAATAAAAAAAAAATTTTTCAACCCCTTAAAACCGAAATATAATAACACAGTAAAAAAGGCTTGTAAAACGCATGATCCTTATACTCAGTGCGTGAGAATCCTGCGAACGCCGGCACAGATTAAAGCCCACAATATTGCACGCGAAAAAGTTATCGAACTGCAGGAGCAGCTACGATCCCGATCTTGTTACATCGAATTCGGCAAGAAAAAACCGATAAAATACGACTTAATAAAATTTGCCAGTCCTACGAACATCGGCAATGTAAAGAAGGCAAGTCCTTCGCAAAGTCTCGATGCGGTTTACGTACCTTCACGTAAACTGGTCAGTGCAAACATAAAACATCCTTTTCAAGATTAATAATATAAAATTTATATTTTAGCTCGATATAAAGAAACCAAAAAGCGGCATTTACCTTAACGAAACACCCACCGCAGACGGCTCGATTCCTTTCGAAAATTACAACCCCCGAATTTTGCAGGAGCAACTGGATCGCGATTATGACGTATTGGATGTAGTGAAAGTGGATGGCGAAAACTATGTTCGTCTGCCGGACGGAGAGGGTGATTTCGACGAGCTGCAAAATTGTTGTTGCTACCGAGACGTGCCCAACTTAGTGAATAACGTTATTGTCGAAAAAGGTATCAAAAAAGATCATTTGGTGTACTCAGGTGCTAAGAAAACTTCCACTAGCCATTACGGAAAAGGAACTGTTTCTCGATTTGAATATTGACATCGATAACGAAGAGAGCAGCATACTTGTCCAGAAGCGTTTCGAGGAGTATGAGAAGGAGTTGTTGGAGCTTACGAAAAATAAGGATGTCGAAAATAGAAAAATTAACTTCGACTATAAGCCACCTGTTTATATTCCTGTAAAGAACAAAAAGAAAGTTTTTGGTGATGAAACTTCACTTCAAATTTACGCTGAATACAAAATTGATCGGACACCAATTGAAAAATTGTAAGTACACATACTAAAAAACATAGTAGTTCTTGCGGTAAAAAGAACTAAAAATTCCAAACGCAAATAATTCCAGAACGAAATTTTATTTTAAAATTTAACATCTCATTACAACAAGTTTAAAAATATTAAGTTCCACATCATTAAATTTCAAAATATTGGAGTTAAAAACTCCAAAACCAAAAACAAAGCAAAAAAAAGTCCGATGTGTTTATCTTGAGAATCCGTGGTAAAATATTTTTCTAATTTTTAAAAAATATAGAAATTGGTTTTTAATTGTCGGGAACTGCTGACCCTAAGAAGTTGAAACTTGAAATTTATATATATACTCGTATATGGGATAGTAGAAATATTAAAAAAAAAATTGCTCGATGTGGGCGTTGGGGTACGGGAGAGGGGGAAAACAATATCTCCTCTTCTAGTCGGTGCCGTACTAGTTTTCCGGAGAAAAGTCCGAAGAGTGTATTAACAGGAAAACTGGTATTCTGAGTTTAAGGATGTAGGTACTGTGAAAACATTTACCAAAGAATCATATAGTCGATCTTCTCGAAAGCCTTGCTGGTTGAGAATTCAAAAATTAGAAAATTGTAACAGATTAGTTACAGTGGGTCTGCCTTTCGCAAACCCATGCCAAAAATAAACAACTAAAATACACAACATCACAAATAATGAACTATAATTTTTTATGTAACATTTTTTTCTGATCTTTACACAAGCGATTATATAAAAGCCCGTTAAAGTGAAACACAATTCGATATTTCATCAGACCTTAGAGATTTGTCGGAATTCGTAAAAATGTACACAAATATTTTACACCCATTTCTGTGTTGAATATTGCAAAATCCTGAAATAAATGTTTATGCGATTATATGTATCTACAGCCCATAGAAGTAAAAGCGAATTTAACATCTAATAAGATCTTGAAGATTTGCCGGAATTCGTGAAAACTCACCCAACAACATTTCACCCATTGCGATCATATTTGAAACCCTTAGAAGTATAAAGGGGAATTTAATATCTCATTAGACCCAAGAAATATGACGAAAAAATTCAATTTGTATTTTTATATTAATTTTTTTTTTCAGTTCAGTACGGTGCTATAAAAAAAAATTTTCATATATATATCGGAATTCGTGAAAACGAACACAACTACCATACACCCTTTTAGGTTTTGAATACCAATAAAACCGATATATGTTGAAAACAGTTTTTTGGCGCTTTTATAAAGAGCGCGCAGATTTAAAATGAATTCGACACCTTGACATGATACAAAAATAAGACGAAATTCTTGAAAATGTTTACAACCCCATCTCCGTACGCCGATACAAATCTGATTTTTTTGCTTGAATTCCGTCCCGTAAAACTGGACAGTTCAAAGAGTTTGGTAGCTACGAGACTTTAAACGCGTTCGCGTATGGCCTACGAACGTTGGACGACATATACACCGGACAAGCGGTTTTTTTTCCCTTTTTGGGGTCTACCAGAAATGAAATGTAAAAATACAAATTTGTTGGGTAGCAAATTCTTTTGAAAATTATTATAAAACTAATTAAGTAATTATCTGCAATATTAGCTGAATACATATTTAAAAAATCTGCCAACAGTCTGGGCGCAACTTTATTATTTTTCGGGTAGAAGTTCGTAACGCGTTTAAGATTGATGCGGTTTAGGTTACTATGTGACTGAAAACCTAAAAAAATGGGTAGAATGGGGTCGCGATAGAATACTTACGCCGCTGCTACATATAAAATATGAAATACATAATTGGGTCATACTACGTTACGCAGTCTAAGTAGTAGTATAATACTACGTAGTTATTACGTGATTAGGAGGTTTTTCGTGATTTGGTTTTGGGCCATTATATGAAATCGGAAATGCGTTTGTAGGCGATTATATAAATAGTCTGTGGACGTGAAAACCAATCTAATATCTCATCAATCCTAAGAATATATTGAATATCTAAAAATCCTGAAATTAACTTTTTGACGATTATATAGGAAGCCGTAAGAAGTAAAAATGAATTCAATATCTCATTAGAACTAAGAAATATGTGGGAATTTGTGAAAATATGTGCAACCCCCTTGAACCCACTTTGGGGTTGAATATCCAAAAATGAAATGAGATGAAATGAGTTTTTAGATATATATAAAGAAAGCCCGAGGAAGTGAAAACCAATCCGATATCTTATTACTTCTAAGAGATATGACGGAATTTGTGAAAACGTGTTCAACCCGTTTATACCCTCTTAGGGGTTGAAAAAGGGAAACATTTGAAAACAAGTTTTAGTTGATTATTAAACAAGTCCGTGGAAGTAAAAAGTTGTTCGATATCTAATCAGACCTGAGGGATATGGCTGAATTCGTGAAAATGTATACAACCCCTTTACACCATCGTGGGAGTCGAATTTCAAAAAATCCTGAAAATACTTTCTAGGTATTTATATGAGAAATCCGTGGAATAAAAACGGATTTAATAATTGGAAAGACCTACTAGATATGATGAAAATCGAAAAAATATATGCATTCCCTCTCTGTACGCCAATGGATATTTGAATTTTTTTTTCAATCTCAATGACCTTTCTAGTTGACTTACATATACATACCGAGTTTCAACTTTTTAGCATAAGCCGTTCTATAGTTAGGAAAAACACCCCCCACCCCCGTACCATACTACCCTTATAAAAAATTATATTTTTTCAACATGCTACTATTATAGTTCTATCCAAATACCAAGTTTCAGCTTTATATCTTTATAGGTTCTCGAGATATAAAAATCGAAACTTTTTCCTTTTCACCCTCCCCCACCCTCACCCTCTACCCACTCACCCCTAATTTTTTTTCCCTGCTAGGGGTTTATTTGGCCTACTTCCGGTAAAAATTCTAAGCATCTATCATACACTGTTCTTGAGATATGAGACGTGATTTTTTAAAAAAATTCACTTCTACTCCACCGGCCCCTAAAAAAATTTTACTTTCAGCAAACTTTATTTGTCAATCTTAATACAGAAACCAAATTTTACTTTTCTAGTGTAATTGGTTCGTGAGATATCGTAATCTAAAGTTTTTCACCCCCCACCTCCGTACGCCAGTTCCGCCACTCAAAAATTTGTTTCCGATCTATTCTCCTAGTATGGCCACAGATGTTCATCAAGTTTGAATTTCGTGACATTAACCAATTAGGAGATATGGATTTTAGAATGTCTCAATCTTGGCTTTCGAGCGTTTCGGACGCATTATTATTCCCCCCAGTCCCACACCCCTTTACCCATATCTTCCTTTTTTTTTGCAAATGGGTCCACTATTGTTAATAATAATAGATTTAATCCCTTCATGCAAAATGGGCAACTCCCTCCAACTCCAACAAAAGTCGGAGAAGAACTCCCCATTTGGGCACACTTTCGCAGCTTAAAGAACTGGAGATAATATTGTCACACAGCTCAATGACTTGGAAAAATTTTCACCGTATCAACATACTCATGCATGTATGTCGACATTGGGCTCAATGTCTAAAAATTTGTATACCTTAAGCCCAAGAGTACTCCCCAGTCAGTGCATCGCACTGGTATAAGGGGTAGTAGAAATAAATTTAAAAAATATATAAAAAATAAGGAACAAAAAATAAACAAATAAACAAAAACTAAGTTATCAGAGAAATAAAAATAAAATAAAATAAAAAGAACCTGATTTGCAAAATGCAAAGAAATAAATGTGGAAATGAAAGAAAGGAAAAAAAAAGTTAAAATTAAAAGATTAACCAAAATAAAAATAATTAATTATAGTTATATATATAGTATAACTAATAGTAATAAAAATAAAAAGTAAAAATAAGCAATTCGCAAAACATGCAACAACAACACAAACCACAACCATACGTTTAGGCGTCAGTCTCGTCTGATAGCTCGAGGACCAGGTCTTCGATAAGTAGGTGAAGCCGCCTGACTAAAATTATCTGATTCAGATCGTCTATAATTGCCACAATTCAAAAATCACATTCGTAGCTTCGACAAAGAAGATGCTTCTTTGCAAGGTGCTTTAGCTGAAAGACATTCCTTGCCATTTGTATTATTGAAGGTAAAGAGTTATATTCACAAATTGCCTCAAATACAGGATCTTTTCTAAGTCGGTCAGTCCTAGGACAACCTTGTTGTCTAATAAAATCTGCACTTCTTGTGTTAAAGTTGTGTATATCGTGATTGTGGATCAATTTGATTGAGGATTTTAGTCTATTGTTCTTAATATTATAAATAAGCTTAATACGTTCCAGGCTTATGTGCTGTTGCAAGGTAAGTTTTCCATAAGTATAATAAAGTTCCTTCGATGGTGTTAAATAGGGTAAATTAGCTCTATGCTCTATATAAATTCCAAGTTTCAGCCTCGTAGCCTAAGCGGTTACTGAGATCTAGAAACCAAAATTTTTCGTTCGAAACGCATCCCCCACCTCCCCCCTCACACCCGCACCACTCAAAAGGTGGTCACTTGAAGGGGTCTGCTCAGTCTACCAACAAAAAAAAAATTCAACTTAATAGCTCAAAGAGTTTGAGAGCTATAAGCTTTCAAACGTTTGCGTACGGCGGACGGCGTACGGCGGACAGCGCACAGACGGACTGAACATTTTTTTTTCTTTTTTGGTGTCTATTAGTCATGAAACGTGGAAAAAACATTTTTCAGGGTAGCTTTATTATTAAAATAATAAAGTAAAATGGTGTGGTCGTCTATTGAAAGATCCTTTGGTGAACCACATGACAATTTTTAAAGATGAAAACTATCAAAATTAAATAAAAGGTCGTGAATATTTTTTAAAAATTCACTAAGAATCGCCAATATATTTCTAGAATGTATACAGTTACTCAATAGGGGTTGTAACTTCAAAGAGTTTGTATATTTTTGATACGCTACCCGAGATTGATTTCAAAGGTCTCATAAAAATTAAAGTAATCCTCATATTCCCGCGTATATTTCTCCGTAGCCTTGTCAAAATTGGACTCATTAAAAACTTACCCCAGTCTTTGCGGAATGCATAGTCTATCTATCAAAATTGACTTCCTTTGTAGTTTGTGAGAATTGTTGGTGGAGTGCTTGAAAAAAAGGTTGTGCTTTTTATTTGATTATCTAAAAACTGGTTTAAGCTAGAATTTTGAAATTTTGTATTATGAAAACATAATTTTTATGAGGAGAAACGACGGACGCATGTAGTAGTATGAGCTTAAAAGTTGAAACTATTGATGATAGCTTCAAAGAAGTCAAAATTTTTGATCTAATTTCTTTGCCGTATATTAGGCATTATTTCAAGATATTATTTGATTATTTTTTTATAATATAACACCAAATTGTTATTAATGTTGTTTTCTTATTTTTTTTTAGGTCGCGGCAACAATTAGAAATAGCTATTCTATTTACTGCGTACGCTTTCAACTTCGTTCGCCCGGTAAATTCATGGAATATGTCGATTATGCAGCAAATACAGGAAATTGGTCAAAAACACCATTCGAATTGTGTGAACAGCAGTTACACCAATGAAGATTCCGATTACGACATCGATCCCAATATGAAGATCTGGTCCAAACCAATGTCTGTAATGTTTTCGAGACCTCTTCTAGTCGGTACCGTACTAGGAGAAGGTCAAAATGCAGCCACAGCGCTGAGCGACTTCTTCCGAGAGAATCAAGCCTGTGTATTCGTATGCCAGAACCTATTCCTTCTAATTTGGAAACATTGCGGCTGTTATCAAGTTTTTGATTCCAATGGACGAAATAATGATCAGTTTATTCGAGATGATCAAAACGGGTCGGCTATGCTTCTCAAATGCAACGGACTACACCATGTCATTCAGTTAATTCGTTTTGGGTCCGGATGTGTGGATAACGCAACCTTCAAGCTTTACGATATCAGGCTACAGTCGTACGATATTCCACACGAAGCAAGGATCACACACGATTTGAAAAAATCTCGGAAGCATTATACTGTAGTGAATCCATATTTCGCTGTAATAAGAGCGAGCGATGGAATTGCAGTTCCACAAAAAGTGATCCGAAATGCTTCGATGTTGACTTCGTGTCTTTCCAGGATATATGCAGATATCGATCCAGCTAGATTTTGGACCAAAAAAGTGATAGATCAGCTTCGAAAATACGCCAATAAGGCCTATATGAAGCAGTGGAAATCGCAAAAGATTAAAAACTACACCATCAAAAATTTACCCAAGGTGCATCGTCTGGGATCCTTCCGAACTGAAATCAGTATAACTCCTTTTTTTGCTGCCGGTCAAGTCTACAGAAAATGTGAAAGTTTTCGAAAATCACAACTTGCGGCTGCACTGTGCGCTCTTTTGGAAAATTTTGACAGCGGTCTTGTCCAAATCGACTGTTCCACCATGGCTGTATGGAAGGACTCAAAATTCTACTATGTTTTCGATCCGTTCAGGCGGGGTCCTGCAGGGATGTACATCGATAGAGAAGAAAAAGGAGCAGCATGCCTCCAGTTGCATTTGACTTTGAGGAGTTTGTGTCAAGTCTTCTACGAGAACTCAAGGGCCATGTCCTTCGATGAAAACTTCTTCATTCACGCTATGCACATAAATAAAACTCGAATTTGCCATCATAGCAAATTGAAAACTGAAAAAACAGACTATCCGCTTTTGTTATTGGACTATCCTGCGAAATGCGAAGAAGAAAGAAAGGAAGAAGAAAGCCACAACTTAGAAGAGCAAGTGGGTGAACCAGTTTACGGTCCAGTACCTGCTCAGTGCTTATCGGCCTTGACTGTGGCACCATGCAAACGCGCTTGTTCAGAGGATGATATCCTAGCGGAGGAACGCAAGGAGAAGGCTCGAGCAAAGAAATGGATGAATCTCAAAAGTAGGCTATCCGAGGGAAGTACTACGTCCTTGACACCGTCGAAAAAAGTCCATTGGTTTGATGACTATGATGTTATTAAGCCAGTCTTAGATGGGTTAATCTGCATGGCGGTTAAGAGCACCAAAGCCGGCCCGATAGCTAGTAATGTCGGTAAGGCGCGAAAGGTCTTACTGAAGACCGACCAAGACCACCTGCAAGGACTTATCAAGAACATCGAGCGTGGCGAAGACTATGATAACTACTACGTGGACTTCCCTACATCACCCAATATCTACGAGTACGTAATGTCGTTGGAGGAGGAATTAAAACTGGAAACTCCGTTTGAATTGATGCCCGATGGAAGCTGGATAGTTAATTCGAAAGAAACTGTAACTATAACAAGGAACGATCTAGACGTCGGACCACTCTCAGCTTTCGTGGCTATTGTTTTGTCCGGAAAGTACAATGTAAAGTTCTGGAATGGTCAAATAGTTGACTACACTATGCAAACAACAAGAACCCTCCAAAATGCTGCCCAAATTCCGAAGAATATCGCGAAATTCTTCTTGAGCTCGCATATGCCCAATATACAGATTGGCAATGAAATTTACAGTGTAACGGTGCAACAAATAGCAAATGGATCTTCGAGTAGTCTTTACAATATGTTGGAGAAAGGATTCGAGGACAGGAATAATTTATTGCTCCTGTTTAACACGTTCAGTTGTGCTGTATTTAAGCGAAATTTTTTTTACTATCTTTTTGTTGGACTGCCGTGTGATTTGGTGGGCTTCCGATGCAACAACTCCGGCGCTGCGTGCTTGATAAGATCCTTGGATCTCCAAAGTATTGTTCGAAGGATTCATGCGAATCGAAATAGCAATGCCGATGACCAAAACGCAATTTTGTTCAGCGTTAATACAAAAGAGACCACAATGGATGACATACGATTCTTGCCACGATCACCATCGGACGAGGAGCTCATCTACAACAAGGAAAAGGATGCACTAAGGAAAAAGAAGGAAAGGCAAGAAATGAAAATACTGTTTTTGAAAGACGAACTGCAAAAGGAAATGCTAAGGATTGAGAAATTCCGCAGAGAGAAGTGGTTCGACACGGAGGACGAGTATTTCGATTTCGCTGAAGATGGTGAGGAAATGATGTTCGAAGGTGAAGAGGGTGGTGACTATTTCGGGCCGCAACCGAAACACTGGCCGGGAGCAACTCTTCCACCTACAGATCTAGTTTGCATTGATTCCGGTCCGCGAATTCGTCGACAACCAGAATTGGGCTACATTTATTATCAGCCCGATCACAACTTCAAAATCCAAGGAACTACCTCTTTGGAGAATCGTAGATTCGGTGCTTCGAATATGATTCGTCCTTGCCATTTCGCGTCAATGTATGCTATAATGTATGCTATACATCGACCATTAAACAAATGGGACTTCCGCCGCGTCGACCTGGCTATTGAGAACGCGATCCAAATCGATGGAATGATCACCGATAAAAATGTGTGCTACTCTCGGAAAATCAATAAAATTGCAATAGACAAATATATCTACAATCTCGAGATTAAAGTCTTCGAGATAAACGAATTGCGTAGAAGTGTACCGATTGATGCAGCCATTCGAAAAATCAGTGAATCCAAGAACTTCTTCATGATTCACTTCGATAATGCAACATTTGCTGTTCATAAGGACGAGCACTATCACTTGTTTGATTCATACAATTCCTTAGATGCAGTTAGCAATACATCAAGCCCGAATAAAGCTGTCCGGATACCAAAAGTTAAGCCTGCTATCGATCGGAATACCGCCTCATGGGTCATCTTCCCGAACGTTGAATACATGCTTGCCTACATCGAGGAGCGCATGGTTTCCGACAACTGGAAGAAGGACTTTAAACTCTATACGATCAACGTCATTTCGATGAAGAAGGGATCGAAGAAGGATCGCTTGGAACACACATTGATCAACTCCCCGATTGGTGCTGAGGAGCGGGAAGTCGACTACGAAATGGTCGAACTGCAAGCCGAAAAGGTTCGATGGATTGAAATGAATAGTGGCGCGGTTCCATGGAGTCCAATTCGCCCGATCAATCTTAACAATGAAAAGCGAGGTGCGTCGCACACCAAGTGGAAAGATTTCGATATCGAACTATCCGGTAAACTGTACTCCCTCTGGGGTAACATACATCCCAAGGCGGCCATATTTGGCCCGAACCGAGGTTCGCAATATTTAGCAATAAACGTGATGTCCTGCTGCATGGCACATATTTATCGTGTTGAAGAATGGACTGCGAGTATTCTGGACGCAATAGTTGTACATGGAGACATGTACCATACCCAGAGCATTAAGGGAATATCGTCCAGGGACTACGAACTAACGCTCGAGGACTTGAACACCGAATTCACCATGGGAAAACAGCACAACTTTGCAATACATTTGGAGAGCGTCGTCTATGGTCTGCTCTACGAAACAAAACCGAAAGACTTCAATTTAAGCCGCGCCCTATCCTTCTTCTTCGTGAACTTCAGATATGGCATTATCCAGTGCATGAATAAATCGCTCTGCTTTGGTAAAAGTAGGACTGGCTACTTCCTGTTCGACTGTCAATCACATGGTGAACCATTATTCCAAAATAATCAGGGATGTGCGTACGTTTTACTCGCTTCTACGCTCGACATGCTTCTTTACTGTCTTGTAGTGTCCCTGAGAATTCCTTATTACAATATGAAATTTGTTCTGTATTCTGTCAGTCCCGGGCTAAAGAAGCGAACCGAAATGAGTGAACCAGCTAAGCCTATTGAAACCAGTAACTCCGCAGAAAGATTAACATCCGCACCGATTGCCAATGCTCCCGAATCTGCACCACCTCCTGCATCTGCAGCAGACGTTACACCAGCACCGCCAGCCGAAACCTCCGCAGCGCCATTGGAAGAGCTAGAGGCAGAGACTTGAACTTTTGGGTTTTATAAATTTTAAATTTTATGACTTTAAATCAAATAAATTCTGTTTCGATATTATTAATGAATTGAACTTAATGTTCCTGTGAAAGTTATTTTCTTTCGGACTTGTTTTTCAGCTAGTTTTTTTGTACGAGTTTTCTACGCCTGCCCTTATAGACTACAATGCTTTGGCTACTCGACTGCAAAAATACTGTGAAATCGGAAATCTTCTACCTTACAAAAAATGTGGTGGGGGGGGGGGGTTCAGCAACGAAATTAATATTGACCTATTTCAACTTCAAATTAATCACTAAAGTTCGATATTATCTACAAGTAGTTGATATGTTACTAATGAATTATTAATGTTTAAGTTATTAAACAACTTATGAACAGATTTCTTTTTTACCTGAAGTATTCTCACGATTAAAAAATATTAAAACACGAATCCGTTAAAAAATCGAGACGAGTATTTTTCGCGTATGTACATAATTCAAATTGAGTAATTTTGCGGTTAGTGCGATTCACTTTCGATGAGTTTATCTTGTTCTGCGCACATCAGTTGAACTTAAATTCATTAAGACCTTTGTAAGTGCTAGTTTCAGGCCTTGGTAGTCTAGTATAAGTGTACTAGTCTATCATCTCAGAGGTCAGAGGTTCGAATCCCATCCATGACATTAGGTTTGTTCTTTTTGCCAGGTTAAGTTCACATTTTAGTGTAACTTACACTGAAAATGAGATACAACTTACACTGAAAGTGTAGGGTGTAGATCGCGCAAAAAGAACGGGTTAGTGTAGAAAAATGACAGCTAAAATTCCGAACTTTTTTATTTGTTTTATTCTTTCACTTCTATGAATGCAAATTTATTGCCATTCAATATTCTTGCATGTATTCATTCAAAACAGTATTTTCATAAATGCACAAAGTCAATTTTATCTGCATAGAGCCATCAATTTTGACAGGTGGTAAAGAAGAAGAACTTACACCGGCTCCCGACCCAGTGTAAGATAGTGTACACGGAGTACACTACACTAGCAAAAAGAACAGCCACCTCTGACGTCACACCGACAAAAAGAACAGCATTAGGGCAGAAAGTGTACACTGAGTACACTACACTGGACAAAAAGAACAGACCTATTGTCCTTCGCTTTTCCTTATACCTTTTCAACAATATGTAATCTCCCAAAAATGCAATTACGAATTATTCTGTGCCATTCTCCTCTCACCCGCTGCGGTTGGGTGACAGGAGAACTTATCTCCGAAAAAGAAATTATGTTTATGAAGTTTTGAGAGAAAATCTAAAATCAGATTAAGGAACGACCGTAATGTCCCAAATCGATTAGAGAAATATCATTGAACAGGGCAAGGCTATTCCGACTTTTGCATATGTATGTATTTGCATAGCTTAGCTTAAGGTTGTTGGTAGTTTTCCAAAAAGAAAAACATAACAATTAAATTTTAAAATGTTTTATATTTTTATGACTTACTTACTATGAATTCAATTTGAAAGAAATGAAGTATTATAGGTATATTACATAATAACAGAAAAAAGACTAATATTCGAACATGAAATAATTAGAAATGGAATCTAAAGGTCTACAAGATGAATTTCCTATTCTTCTGTGCAAACATGTTGATCACTTCATCTGCTGTCACAGAGATCTCCCGATGAATGCTTAGAAGAGCAAGTCCATTGAGTCGATTTTCTCCCGTAGAATTTCTTAGATAGGACTTCAATCTTTTCATAGTTGAGAAACTACGCTCAACGCTGGCAACTGTCACACGGAAAGTAGCTCCTATTTTCAAAACTTGAAATACATTTGGGAACATGATTTCGTCACAGGAATTCACTGCTTCCATGAAGGTGTATGGACATTCATTTGCTGTAGTCCATCTTCGCTTCCACAATAGAACCTCTTTCTGAATAATGATTTCACATGCAGCCGTCTCATTTGGCCACTGTTTCAATATAATTGCTATGGTCATTGATTTTATCCTCAGTCAGATCGATTATTTTTTTCGGAATTACGTTTTGGATGATA
Source organism: Beris morrisii (assembly GCA_951812415.1). Lineage (NCBI taxonomy): Eukaryota > Metazoa > Arthropoda > Insecta > Diptera > Stratiomyidae > Beris > Beris morrisii. The sequence goes on from OX638310.1 coordinate 32,332,086, forward strand.
GAAAGTGTTTTTTTGTGTTTTATGAATTTTTGCTCTAATTCAGATATAAAATGATCAACGAATGGTATAAACACAGATTGTCGATAATATTCTTCTCGTGAATTTGAAGCATAATTGTCTCTATGTTGTTGACAATTAATAACTCTCGGTATCTTTATTTCTTCTCCTATTTGTTCCGCTAGTTTAGTGATTGCCTTAACTGCTTAACTTAACTGCTATGCTTTACTAAAAACCATTCGATATTTGGATTGTCTTCTAATGATTTTAAAATTCTTCGTCTTAAATAAAAAAAACCTCCTGTTATGTGTACTTTATGAGGTGCGCTAATCATTTTGGGGGGGTTTTATCCCGAAAAAACCACCCCCCCCCCCGTTACTACGCCACTGAGCCCGACTCGCTCACATGACGAAGGTTGAAAATGCTTTTCTGTGATCCTGAACCAGCTGTAGAGATATGCATAATGTACACTGAACCAAAAAGGTACATCGAACCAACTAAAATCTACATCATCATAATGAAAAAATCATTGTTTTTGGGCCGATGCGAGTATTCATTGATATTATGCAAAACCTTTCATCATTTTTCGGTCTGCTTTGGACACTCACACAATAACAGAAATGAACGTAAATTCATTGTTACAATGAACGAGTTCATAATATTGATGAAATCAGTATTATGTATTAAAGTACTGATTCATTATTACTATTAACTGTATCACTCTCAGTATAACATGATGAACGAATTCATAACATTGATAAAAAGAGTAATTAATGTTACTAATGTCTTTCCTCATATTAAAGTATAGATTCATAATTGCGATTAATCCCGTCAAGGTAATCAATACTGCGTTCATAATATTAATGCTGCACATATTGATATCAATATGATGAATTTGAACATTAATATTATGAACGTGGAGCTGGATATAATTTCGGCTTTTTATGCCATATGAAAACGAATAAAGGTTCCCAGACACTTGTGCGAAATTTTTGATGCTGCTGCGACTGTTTCTCAGCAGAACAATTGGCACCATTTGATTACGTGCCAACGATTTATCTACTCGTGTGCGAGAACCTTAACAAAAAATAGCAGCCAACAGAAGAGCCGAAACCTTGGGCTGTGCGATGGTCGTTTTCTTCAATATAATGAATGTGTTCATTATTACTCCTATAATCAATACGTTTTACGAATACCAAGCAAAGATGACTTGTTTATATGAACTTTTTAATCAATATGATGAAGGCGTGCATCAAAATTTCTAGGTGTTGATTTCTGAGAGTATATGTGCCCTTTTCATATATACAAATTGATTAAAATATTTTAAGGAAATGAGATTGATAGTATTAATGTACGGTTCATATATCATGAAAAATATTTCATGATTTTCTACATTGTTGTAACGATTTTATCATTAATCCGAAGAATTTCGTTTAATGAAAGGTATTCATTAATATTAAGAACAGTATTTTTTTCAGTGTATGCATAGCTCGCGTAGAGTAAGAGTTACCTGAGGGCAGTTGCGTTAAAGTAAAAGCGGGGTCGTTGTTGTTGTTGTGTGGCGTGGGAGAAGACAGCGGGGTGCTCACACTAAAAGATTAGATGTTCGTTCAGCCTACAATGGTTTGTTATAATAGCAGCTATGTTGGCAAACCCCTTTCTTTTCAATCTTTGACGAAACTTGGTGATTCTGCAACATGGCCCAGTCAGGAACATTTTTGATTATCTGCAACGGTTCAGATTGTTGCAACTGCGTTCGTTCCATACATAAATCACTTGCATAACTCTTCTTTTATAATGAAGTGTAATTAAGACCCTTCAATTGTTGGATTATTCACTTGTTGGACTACCAACAGGAAATAAGTTTTGAGTTGTTTTCCGGCGCCAGAGGTGTCTGTGAAGACCACCATACGAACTTCACTACCGGAATTGATCTCCGTCCTGGCTATTGACGTATGACTGTTGAACCTTAAATGGAAAAGCCAGTTTTCAAAATTGCCCGAAAAATCTGTTTAATCCGCGGGGGATTGCGTTGACTCGTCAGAGGGTGTATTATCCAACTCCGAATCCGCATTACCGCTTGGAGGTATTTATCGAGATGCTTCATTTATACCAACCAGTTACGGATTTTATTTCTGCGAATTATAATTTAGTTAATTGTAATTCTCTGTAACTATTTTACTCTAGGAGCGCGATATCAAATCATCAAAGTAAAATAAGTAATTAACGGATCAGGAGGCTATAGGCAAAGTTAACTTATTGGTTCCAATCTAAACCGCCTCCTTGCCTTCTACGTTAAATAATAAAGTTATACGCACATACTGTTGGAAGATTTTAGGTAATACGCTTTTAAGTGTCGTAATTTGATTATAATCTCCCTCAAAAAACCAAAATGATACTGCTCCACTTTTTTTCTGCCAAAGCGTAAATAAGAATTATGTCTAAACAAAAAAAAACAATATTATGAAGGTTGAGAAGATAATCCTATCTTGAAACGAAATTTTAATTTTACCCGACATCGCTCATTGTGAAGCTTGTGGTATCCACCGACTACAAGACTTAATTGTAGCTCTATGTTTTTACTTATTAGTTTAAAGTAAGCAGATAATTATTGGGAGCTTCAACATATGCACATTGGATGCAACATGTAAGTTTGTTTTTCAAGTTTATAATTTAAATGAATTTTTACTGGTGTGCATTTATTTACATAAGCTACTGCTAGTGTCGGGAAATGACCGTAGTTAAAATACAGACTACAGCCAAATTTATTGCGAAAAATACTCCGCACTGACATTCACATCACTCCAAAACTGCAGTGTTCCAATCAATTTTAATTTGACAAAAACTAATTTGAAAAGAAACTATGCAGAAAGTAAGTGCAAAGTGCGCGGGTACATTTAATTATTTGCTGCATATTTTGACGAGCCATGGTGATTACTCAAAAATTTAATTACTGACTGCAGATGGCCATTTTAATTTTAACAAACATTCGTTATACGAGTACTTAGTTGTCGTCACGCCGAACAATAAAATTGATCCGCTATATTTAAGCGATGGGACCGCGTTATACTTTTTAATTGATTGTCTGGAAATTAGTGGACGGATTGGCGTCATGTGTCTTAAGAAGACCCAATTCACTTATCTTTTGAGATGATTAGATACATTTAACCAACGATTATCTGCTATTTAGAGCACGCGGAACTGCTATCAATAGCCGCGCGATAAGCGCACGTTTAAGCCTCTGTTGTCACTTGGCTGGCACAAAAGTACGCGACGCGACTTTAACTTTCCTTCTTTAAGTCTCGAAATTGTGTTCACTTCCACAGACCGCTCGGTAGCATTTTGTAAATTTCTACGTCTTGTTTTGATTACTCGACGAAATTGTTTACCTGTGTATAATTTCGGTCGTGCCAATATTTCCGCAAACGAAAATGAAAGTTTATTTGATTTCCGAGTTATTAATGTCCAAGTGAAAAAATCTTTTCTGTGCTAAAGCGGCCTTTGTAATAATAGTACTCGTAGTTAGTTCGAGGTATTTAAAAACTCAACCGGACAAAATTCTACGAGGCAAGTATTAGTAACCCGATAAAAAAAGAGTTATTAATCATAAGTTTAAGCAAAAGTATAATTGATAAAGTGAAGTGAATTAAATTGAGTAGGTATATCGATCGCATAATCAAAATGAGATAATAGAAGAAAGAAATGCACGCCGCAAACTTACAGCTCTTCGGTTTTTCACTTATTGAATTCGTGTAAAATCAAAAGTTCGTTTAAAAACCTGATAAAGTTTGCAGCATGCATAGACTGGGATATGGCAAATTTGGATGATATCAGTGTGTTATAAGCAACTTGATAGGTAAATAAACCTTTCTCCCACTGAGCAGTATCTAAATATGGTATCTGTTAAAAACCGTAGGTAGCTCCAATTCACTTATAATTATAGTGGCATAAAACCGCTTGAACAATAGTAATAAAACAAAATTGTTCAAGGTAGTACTGTATTGATTTTGGACTGGTAGATGAATGGTAGTAGACCATGTGGAATGGTACCGGTATTATTTCTTTGATCTGAGGGTCTAATCAAAATCTGAGTACTTATTGGACAAATCTTATTTTTATAGGTAGTACAAAAGGTTATTAAATTCAAATATATATTGCTAGTAACATATTGTCTTATAATTGTTGCAATAAATATTTGTTAAGTATATTTTTAAAATGTTCAATAAAATCCAATAGGTACTCGGAGATAGAAACAGTGCACCAATTCAGATATTTTTGCTATCTGTTTTATGTGCTCATTTTACTTTATTAATTTAGTAACAAAGAATTGTGATTGAGTTTTTAAAAAAATGGCATTCTTTATATTTTTTTATCGTTTCTTACTGGTGGACCCAAATAAAAATTGTCCGTCTGTCCGCCGCACTCAAACGCCATTGCGTTCAAACTGCTATTAAGTTAAAATTTTTTTAGTGAGTAGATTGAACGGCGTTAGAGGATGGTTTTGGACTCAATTTGATATCCATTTTTACGTATACATGTGGAATTTTATTGATGTTGCATGGTACGAGGATGGCGTGTGTTTTTCAATCTCAGCAACGGCTTATAAAGTTTCAACTTTTTAAGAAACTTTGAAAGAAGTAATACTAATATAAAACATGTTCAGATTTGTATTGGCCTACGATGGTGCGGAGAAAAAATGCTTGGTAAAAACGGAGTGATTAATTGTACATTTTTTTGCGGATTTGAAAAGGGGACGCCAGCACCTTTAATTTAAGGGGTCACTTGTCAAAATCGAAGAGCTGTGAGAGAATTTGGAAAAATTGCCCTAAAATGGCATTTTTTTAAAAAGTAACTTTTTCCGATTTCCTCAAGTGACACCGCAAGCGAAAAGGCAGCTCAACAGTTGCTTAAAATTCCAAACAAAATTAAAATCGGATCAAAAAGGGGGGGGGGGGGAGTGGTGGCCAAAAACGTCGAAAAAAAAATTCTAAATTTGCGACTCTTCTTTTGCCTTTCCTGGCCGCAAATATTAATTTTATTTAAATCTGTTTGCGGATTTGTAAAGGTGGTACCAGCACCTTTAATTTAAGAAATCACTTGTCAAAATCAGAGATTTGTGAGAGAATTTGGAAAAATTGCCCTAAAATTTGCCAATTTTTTTAAAGAGTAAATTTTTTCAATTTTCTTAAGTGACACTGCAAACGAAAGAAGATCTCAACAGATGCTCAAAAATCCAAACAAAATTAAATTTTATTAATTTTTTTTTTTATCTTTTCTTCTACAGGCTCTTTATACAAACGTCTAAAACAAATTCTGGCTTTTTCGTTATTCAGATCCTTGAGGAGGTGTAGAATGGTTGTATACATTTTCACGAATTCTGTAATACCTAGTAGGCCTGATGAGATGTCGAATTAGTTTTTACTTCCACGAACTTTTAAAATAATCGTCTAAAAATTTAAGTATAATACAACACCTGAGGTGGTGTAAAGAGGTCGTAAAAGTTTTCACGAATTTTGCTACATCACTTAGGACTGATGAGATATTGATTTCTCTTTTAATACATTTGCACAGAAAACAATTTCTACAATTTCCGAAGTTAGTGGAATAGGAAGGCAATGCCATACGAACTTCGCAATATCTTTCAGTTCCGACGAAATATCGAATTCACTTTTCCATTTACATGATTTTTGTACAAACGCCTTATAATGATTTTTTTTCGAAATTCTATTTATAAAAGAGGAGAAAGGGGGTTGAATAACTTCACTGAACTTTACTTCTTTAGGACGTCGACAACCGATAATAACCTGAACCGCAACTTAAGTTTAAACGAGTCCCGGACTTACAATGACAAAAATTATAAAGTTGCGCTCAGACTGTTGGCAGATTTTTATGTTTGAAATTTTTGAGGTATTATTTGTATGTTTATTGTTTACCCACCAGTTTATGACGTGAATTGAAAAAAAGCTTCAGACCAAATATTGTTGATACAGTTTTTACATTTTGCTTACTGATAAAAAGCCTAAGTATGCAAAGAATTTAGTTTTTATCAACTTTATATTGTATTCATATTTATTCTGTGCATAACCATGACTTAATTAAAATTTCCATTTAAAATATTTCTTTCTCTGGTAAAAATTTGTCCAAATTACGAGCCAAAACGCGGGGCAAATTGTTCAATAATCAGATAAACAAAATATTTTATCTCAGCGAATCATAAAGCGAATGTTAATTTCGCTCAAAATTAAGATAAAAGAAATTCTTACAGAACTTGAACTGAGTTGAAAATTTACCTTAAGTGAATATTGATTTGTTGAAAAAGAATTCACAGATTGAACTTTGCGGTGCGACGAGTGAAGAAAGGTCCATCCACATGCCGAAAACATATATGTATGTTAATTTGTAATTTTTCTATTTAAATTTTAGTACGTATACAGCACGACGTCGAAAATATGTAAAAATACGAGCAATGAATTCGTCTAATAAGATTCTCCTTAAATGCTTTGCTAAAGTTCACTTGCGGCTCATCTTTTCGAATATAAAATTATTAAATTCGAAATACACACAATATTTGCGAGAAAATACTGATAGCACGGCTTCACCATAGATAAAAAAGCAAATGTGGCAAAAAAAATAACTAGCGAATAATTTTTTGTTCGTGGAATCCAAGCCCCTGCGAGGGAATTATATAAAATCAGTAATTAGTCGCCTTGTGAGTTTGTTAAAAGTAAGTGTTGCTGACAAATCCAGGCGAAGTTTAAAAACTACGCTATGTTTCCTATTTGAGACAGACTCATCAATAACTCTCCCAATTTTCTCAAAATCGGTCATATAATGAACATTCATTTTCGAATCTTCAGAAACGCTTTACTTAACGTTCAAAAAAGTGAGTAGCACCTTCTGCACATTTGATTTTGTGAAGATTGGGTGAATCATTTTTTAATCGTAAGAAACATTTGTAACTAGATATGGATTACGTCAATTTCGAGACACAAGTGAATGTCTTCGAAAACAAACTCACCTGCGACATTGTCACTTTGGAAATTTACTTTCGAATCATTTTCGAAGGAAAATGTTTTATGGGTAGCCAACAGAAATTATGAAATAGGTTCCTCGCTCAAGAAGTGAAGCTTAAGTCCAAATTATTGGTTCGGCAATAAATGAGCCGTTGTATTTGAAAGTGGTATAAGTCCATTTTTTATACATTGAGATATTTAAGGTTTAACGTTTGAAATAATTTAAAAATATTGGTATACGTTAATATAATTTTATTATGCAATAATAATTATTAAGATTGTTAAAAAAAAATGAACTATTTTTTTTAGCTCCAAATGGACTTATACCACTTTCAAAAGTAACATATTGTTGCGAGCTAGGGGTTCGCCGGGATTTCAAGTAAAACACAATTGGGTTAAAATAAAAATCACAATTATTCGCACTGTATGGCAATACCGCCTGCTTATCTATACCGCTTGATTCGATCACTTTCGTTCTCTTCGAACACGGTCGCGTATACACGCTGGCTGTCGCAGTCGACGTAATCAAAATTACTATTCGCTGAAAGCTTTATCTACTTTTATACCAGTTGCCTGTAGTCGAGAATGTTCTTGAATCTTCGTTCAGTGGTGTGTGTAGATGATACCCGAAAGCTTGAGATCTTTCCATTTGACCCTATACGCTGTTCTAATACATTCGAGCGCATTTGAGCACATTTGATAAGAAGTGGGGTATAATCGTGTAGCTCCGCTCTCCTAATTTACTCTCAACTAGGCTTTTGATTGGGTTACTTTGCAGCTTAGGTATTCGGTTGTTGCTGTTTCCTATTCGTAATCGATCGAGTTGCGCGGTGGCCAGGCTTACACGTAACAATATTATAAGAAATAAAAACAAGAGGAAATTTAAGTCCATATTTTTACTGATATTGACTTTATTTAAATGGACTTTTAATGTAAAAAATAATAATTAAAAACATAACTTTTTTTCATCACTTTAAAAAAACGGCTCAAATATCTAATGAAGTCAACTAAGAAATATTCACTAAATATTCGATAGCCGTTTCATTTCAACTAATTTACTAGCTTGTCCTTGGTTTGTTGGGTTATAGTTACCTTATAAGCGAGTCAAAAATTTACATTACGAAAACCGTGAAACTTAAAATTTTAATGATACTTTGAGAGTACGTAGAATTACGATAAATTATTTTTAAATAATTTAATAGAGTTATGAGAGCTCAGTATTTAATGAATTTGAATAATAAGTAAATAAATAAATAAATAACCAGCAACAGGCAAGTTTTAGTTTATTCTAAATCAAAATTACTCTACACCTTCTAGTAGTTTTAAAAAAAAATCGATAGTTTGAGAATCAAATTTTACACTATTTTCAAAAAAAACTTGAAAACTTGTGAAGTAAGGTCAACTTTTTATCCTAAAAAAAAAAATCGCACGTTTCATTGTGTACCACACATCTCACTGAACATATGTAAATTTTCCATTGCAATTCCATAAAAATAAATTTGAAATGGTGACAAAGTTGATTTCTCGAAAATAATAAAAACTCTGCAGCTCCGCCATATAAATGTCATTGAAAAATTTGCACATCTAAGTACCTGAATAAAAGATATGAATAATCGCTTTTGAAATGATTAGCTTCTACTGACAAATGTTATGATGTCTTCTTTTTACATAATTTTGGCAAAGAAGCTTAAGTTAAGAATGTTTTCAGAAACACCTTCACCTTCCTTCTACCACTCGAAACGGAAGACTTTTCATCCAGATTTTCGGATTTATTATTACATAAAAAAGTTATTTAAAATTTCGGACGAAAGATAATCAAGTTTCGGCTTAAAAGCGGAAAGCCTAATGTTAGCAGATTGTTTATTGGATTAAGCATTCTTGTTTATTTTTGCATGAATTCTTTATTGCTATCTTAATGCTTCAAGAGACTGGATATGGATTAAATGTTATAGTACAAGGTCGTTAATCCACCACCATGAAAACCAAGGACCCGGCGGATTAGTGGATGCGGCGGATTGACATGGATACATCCGATAAAAAAAACCATGAGATTTTATAAAGACGCGTTATTGACATAAGATTAGTAGATACTGTTGATATTACGGACTATTGGACTTGAGATACAAAGAACTGGCGGATTACAGAGACTTATACAAAAAAAATTTCGCATTGTCGAGCTTGTACTGTATTGTATTAATTTATAAATAGCAAACAACATCTCTTTATAAATAAAAAAGTTTAGTAGTATAGTAGTATAGTATATAAGTATAAGTTAAAATTAAAAATAAAAATCTCACTGAAATATTAAAACATCTTCCAATTGCAGTACCTACCTACAGCTGAAAAATGGAAATGAATTGCAGTGAAATTTCCAAAGATGAAAAAACTATGCCGTCACTTGTCCCGGATTCGAAAGTTCTAAAACGCTTTTCTCCAATACGTAGGCAGGTAGTTTTACTTGTGTTCGCGAAATTAACTCTGAATTGACTTCACCTGTAAAAATGAAATACTTCCAGCTCTTTGCAACAGCAGGATCACTTATTTGCGCCATTAGTGGGGGGATGGTTGTAGGATACTCGGCGATATTATTTCCGCAATTACATGCCAGCAAGGAGTTTGATTTCTCTTCTGATGATGAATCTTGGATAGGTGAGTGAGGAGGGTGCTTTACGAAAATCACTTTAACACATTTGATATTTTTTGCAGCTTCCATGGCCGCGTTACCTATGGCCCCGGGATGCGTCCTGGCAGGAATTATTATGGAAATGCTCGGGAGAAAATCTGCTAATATTTTAGTTAGTATTCCGTTCACCGTTGGGTGGGTGCTGATGTATTTTTCGAATGGTTTCAACACATTTATCTGCGGACGATTTCTTCAGGGTATTTCTTTGGGAATGTCGGGCCCGTTAAATTCAGTTTATATAGGAGAAACTACCGATCCTAATCATAGGGGGTATCTTTTAGGTTGTGTATCGCTTGGCTATACGTTTGGAATTTTTATAACTCATTTAATTGGAACTTTCATTACATGGCGAACGACCGCGATCATATGTGGCTCGGCGAATATTTTAAGCTTTGTGATTTATGCCTATTCACCAGAGAGTCCTTCGTATTTGGTTAGTAAAAATAAATTAGATTTAGCGTACGAGGCGTTCTCCTGGCTTCGAGGATATGGCGAAGAAGCCGTTGCCGAGTTCCAGTCTATGGTTTTGAATCAAAAACTCAAGTCGGAGGACAACAGTGGCAATACGATTCTTAGCAATGCGCGGCGACCCGAATTTTATAAACCCCTATTTATTTTAATATTAATGTTTTTCGTTTTGCAATTCGTTGGTGTAAACGCAGTTGCTTTTTATACGGTGAACATTATGAAGGATACAGTAGGCAATGCACTGAACGAATACGCAGCAATGATAGCGATAGATGGGGTGCGTTTTGTGATAACCATCATAGCGTGTATTTTGATCAAAAATATTAAGCGTAGGCCGTTGTTTCTTGTCAGTGGTTACTGCACTGGAGTTTGTATGATACTTCTGTCCATTTTCCTATATCTCGCTACCAAGTACATCACGACTCACTTTTCTTTTATACCAATGATTCTATTGATTGGCTACATTTGCTTCACGAGTATTGGTCTTATGCCGATTCCGTGGTGTTTAGTGGGCGAACTGTTTCCTTTGCGATCGCGAGGACTCGGCTCTGGAATAGCGTCGGGCTGTAATTTTATCTTCTTTTTCACAGTAGTGAAAATAGCGCCTTTCATGTTCGAAAAATTAAAACTCGAAGGAAGCTTTTTATTCTATGGTGTGATTGCTGTAGTTGGAACTTTTGTACTGTCGCTTTGCCTTCCGGAAACAAAAAATAAAACTCTTCAACAAATTGAAAACGAATTTTCTAAAAAGGAAACAGAGAGAACGGCGCCAATTTAACTTTATAAGAAAATATAGTAATTAATTTTAATGTATGGCATAAAAATTGTAAAAATTTAATTAGATAATAACTAGGCAAATAAATTTCCAATTTTATAAGAGAAATTTTAATTTTCCATTTTATATCCGAACGAAAAAGAAGGCGAAAAAAATTTTGTTTTCTCGGGAACCGCTAATGCGAGAAAGTTGAAACTTGCAACTTATATAGAGCTACGACAGTCGAGCCATTTGCAGAAGTGATTGATTTAGGTGGAGTGGTACCGGAGTGGGGTGCCAAACAATGTGTCCGAAACGTTCGAAAGCTGGAATCGAGACATTCTAAAAATTTTATCGCCTAAACGGTATGTACCACAAAGCTGAAACTTGGTAGCTTGTAAGCACATTAAGGGACTTAAATAAATATAAAAATTTCAGAAGAAAAGGTGGATGGTGAACAACTTTTAAATATAATATCTCGAGAACCAACTATGACAGCAAGCTGAAATTAAGCTTTTATAAAGTAAGTAAAAAAGGGGACAATGGTGAATTTAAAACTTTTAAAGGAGCAGTGGAGTAAGAAAGTAAAGTAGCCAATAATTTTTAAAAAATCTAGTCTCATATCTCAAGAATTATTCAAGATAGATTGGAATATATACAGCAAGTAGGCTGATTGTACTCCTGGGTATGCCCATTTGATTCCGTGTGTGAAAAGCCTAATAATCAGATTTTTATTCTAACAGTGTCAAGTTTTAAAAATATCATTTTTGATGGCAAGCGGATTGGGGTGTTTTTTCTATCTCAGGAACGGCATGTACATTTACCAGAAAATAAAAATTTAGTCTGAGAAAAGAGGTTCAGGTTTTGGGTCATTCCATCAAGAATCTCCAAAGTTTTGACCTTATTATCGCCGATTGTTTTAAAAATTTTTGCACTTGACGAACTAGTGGAAAAAAATATAAGTTCATTTTGTTGTTTCTATCTCATTTTTTTTGTTAGTTATATATAGTATGTTAAAGTTTTCGCAAAAATGGTATCCGAGTCCTCTTTGAAAATTCATATCTCTGGTAATTTTTATCCTAGAATAATAAAATAGGGCTTATTTTAAAGGGGCAGGTTGCCGCAATATAAAAAAAATGTGAATAAAAATTATCCTTGAAATTTTTTTTCAAGGATAACGATTTTGTCCTTTATCCTTGAAAATTTCAAAATGGGTTTTTTTTTATATTTTGTAAGTTATATTGTTTTACAAAACATACCAAAAAAATACCTTGGGATCTGAATGGGATCGGGGTCAAAAAAATCGAAGAGCATCAGTGCTTCTCTATTACTTTATAGAAAAAGGGTCATTCCATCAAGAATCGCCAAAAGTGTGACCTTACCATCGCCGATTCTTTTGAAAATTTATGTACTCGAAGAATTAGTGAAAAAAATATATGATTTCAATATTTTGTTTCTATCTTATTTTTTTTTGTTAGTTATAGTATGTTTTTTTCACTAATTCTTCGAGTACATAATTTTTCAAAAGAATCGGTGATGGTAAGGTCACAAATTTCGTCATTTTTGGCGATTCTTGATGGAATAACCCTTTTCTAAGATAACGAATTAATTTTACTTCCACAAGCCCCTCAGACAAAAACATAGAAGTGAAGTTTCTGAGTTGAGCCTCTTAGGAGGAGTAAAGGAGTTGTATACGTATTCATGAATTCCGTCATATCTCTTATGTCTTAGAAGATACACATGTTTTTTTTATATTCGCTTCAAAACAGACTTCACTATTTTTTTTACAATTAATACCCATTCGATACGTTTTCACGAATTTTGTCATATTTCTTAGTATTGATTAGATATCGATTTAAGTTGACACAAACTTATTATATTATCGCCTAAACATAAATTTCAGGATTTTCCGGAGGTGTAAAGGAATTTTTTTACCGACATCGTCGTTGTTTTTTATGTCTGATAAGATAAAGAATTTATTTTTTTCTTCCAGAAACTTTTTTTTAAATAATCTCCTTAAAATCAAACCTAGAGTTTTGTGATATTAAACCCCTAAGGGGCTTGTATTCGTTTCCATGAATTCCACCATACCTTTCGAGTCTGATGTGGTATCGAATTAGTTTTTACTACCACGAGCTTGTTATGTAATCGCAATAAAATTAATCTTATAATTTTGCCCCATAGTTCCGAAAGCGAAGTAAAGAGATTGTATATGTTTTTACGAACTTCGCTGTATGTCTCAGGTCCAATTAGATATTGATTATATTTTTACTTCCTCGGTCTTTTCATTTGTATGAAGAAGCACTGATACATGTTGAGAGTTGAATCTTCTATTGGCATAATTAGTTTTCCAAAAAACTACCTTGTCACGAAATTACTAGTGCTTTATTTTGACTTAGACCGCTTCATGGACTATATCCAAATGAATTGTAATTGGTTTTTTACGGGTGTCAGTCTTATATCGATGTGAATTGCTTCCCAGATTTTGTTCCGAAAAATATTAATATATCGAGACTGTTGGTAGTATTTTTCTTTATAAAATAATTAATTTGATGGATTACAAAAAAGTAAGAAAATTTAAAACTGCAAAATCTCACCAAAGAAACGTTTGTTTTGAATAAAGTTATTTCACCAATATGTTCTCACAACCTCATTTTGATTGAATTAATATCAGTCATAACCAATCCAAAAATCCATAATCTTCGGCTTTTTTTTTCTACCAACTACATATATACAAATTAAAGAATATTATAAAAAAATTTAAAGAAAAATTCAAATGTTATAATAATTTAATTGAACTAAATAGGTGTAGGTAAAATTAAAAATAAAAACGCACCATATCCATATTAATAAATAAAATACGTTAAATAAACAAATAAATGATTTAAAATTTTATTGCGTTTGTGTGTTAACAATTTAATAATATTTAATATTCTATATAATGTATAATAATAATTTAGTTATACTGTTCGTTCTGCACTCAGTGATATACATAGGTATTATTTAAATAATAATTTCGACAAGATCAGCAAAAAATTCTTAATCTAAATAACAATGTTGTGCTCTTCCTTAATTATAAACTATTAATTTTTTTTGTTTCTTTCATAATTTAAATACAATCGGAATTTACATCTTTTCAAGATGGCTAACAAATATAAACTCTGCATATTACGTAAAATAATAATATTTTTTTTTATAATAACAGGTCGCATTTATATATCTTAAATAAATTTTTGGAGGAGGAGAGATTTTTTTATGTATTATGTACATTTGCATTAACTCAGTGAAAGTGTCACCACAAAAATTTCATATAGATGCAATATAAAATTATTTTATTATTATATACAACTATAAATGACGCTAAATTAGTTAATTTCTGTTATATAAATTATGACATATAATTTTTTTTTCAATAGTATATTTTATAAAACTTATTTAAAGCAAATTTTTGACAAAATAGAATGAACTTTAATTTTATTTGATATGTTTAACTTTGATTTTGTATATTACGATCGGCATATACTTAAAAATGTAATAAATGACAAATTAAGCTATAGGTTTATTATAATACTTTCGGCATAATAAAAACGGCTTTGATTGTGCTTGCTTGAAAACAAATTGATATCCTAACATTAGGACAGAAAACGAAACAAAAAATAAAATAAATTATTGTAAATCTACTCTTACTCAGGATTCATGTCGCTATGACAAATACCTGAGAGGCACGTCGTAAAGACAGGTGTAATAATTTTTGTGTTTTTTTTTGGCGATTTTTTAAGGCTGTTGGCTATGATTATAATTTCGCTATTAATTTTTTCAAATGTTGTATGCGAAATTAACGTCTCATATGCTATCCATATATTCGTCAATACAACCTTCATAACTTCCCCACACTATTTATTATGTATCTAATTTCGTTTATTTTGGTCGTTTTATCTTCCAATTTTTAAGGCAATGATAAAAATCAAAAGCATTATTCGTCTGCCTTATGAGTACTTCTTAAATATTTTTATCGAGCTGATAGCGAAAAATTTATTAATAACGCGAATAACAAAAGTACTGAAGGCAAACTTGAAATTTTGTAGTGGTTGAAGAGTTGTATGATAATTGTTTGGTGAATTTTGTACATTTTGAAATTGTAGAAACACGGTATTTTGAGTAAAATACTGTTCCTATTTTGTGTTTGTGTTGCAAAAACAAATTTCAAAACCAGTGTTTTTTTCAGAAAACTAGTTATTTCGATTTCGAGTTGTATGTACATAGTTTTATGGATCTTTAAAATTAAATAAAAAAATTCTGCGACAAGTAAAAAAGAAAAAAAAATTTAATATAAAACCACAATGTACACTTCTCTACAATAATTAAAATGTCATCTAAAATTTTAATTAATTAATTTGCTTTAAATTTGTCTCAATTTTTGACATTATAATATAATTTTCAATTTGATTTAGAAGGTACATAATGTGAATTGAATCTGCCATGAAATGCGCTGTCTATTTCTTACTTTGTCTATGTACAAATATTTAATAATATTAATTTTTTTTAATAAAGAGTTGGTCCAATAGAAAGCTTGACAAATTTTAGTACTTATAAGCAATGCTTTATAAATTTATGATCGTTATTTGTTCGGTAATATTATTTACTATCTTACGATTTTTTGCTTTAATTGTTCGCAATTTTAATGGGTTGTTTGAGAAGCTTGTGAACTCTAGATTTCAAATGGGAAGGATTTTATTGCTGCATAATTGCTTTTGGTCGATTTGTAAAGAACGTCACTAATTCAGATTTAATACAAAAAAAAACTATCTCAATAATATACAAATCAGAAATTTTCAGGACTGCATTCCGGATTAAGTTTAAATACAATGGACGCCAGATACCAAGCCCGTTGTCCAAACAAATTTATTGTATATAGATTTTTTTTTAGATTTGATTATACTTTGCATAAATAAATCCTAGGTCGAAACTAATAAACTGAAAGCGAAATAATAGGTTGAAACTAACTCTAAAGCTGTAATAGTATGTCAAATATTTGACTACTTTCCCTGGCAAATGCTGTCATATAATGTAATCGGCGAATTTTTGTTTGCTCATTATTTTATTTGCTTTATACAAGGTCTATTTGGAAAGAAGAAATTTGACTGAATTTTTCGTAAATGTTTTTTAGTCAAATATTTGACACCATAACATACAGTTTAATGCTTGTCTTACCTACAGAAATATATTTAATTTGATTGCAATGTAAAAGGGTCAGTTTCTTGTGGAATAGGTAATAGCATGGTCAATAAAGTAAAAAGGTAGAAGCTTACAAAAGGTAACGGATAAAGCTTTTATCTATAAAATCGTTTATTTTGAGGTCCTAATTAAAATCCTAAAAAACTGATGCCTAAAATCGGTTTTTGCTAATATTTCGTTTCCACGGCTCTTTAGAGTAAAACTTATTTCGTTAAAATTTGTAGGGCAAATAATTTTCTATATTGGTTTGGTGAATGTTTTCACAACATATTTTTAAACTGGAAATATTATTCCAGTTTGATAAACTCGACTGAGTCCGAAACGTCACACAAAATAAAATGAACAGTAGTTTTATCCGGTAAACTAGTATTTTTTAATTTTCTATAATTTGAGGTTTTATTAAATCTAGTTCGACTAATAGCTCCCGAAAATATTTGAATGCTTAATATCTTTTTTTTTAAAACAGCATGTCGTTTTTGATAACGCACCCATAGCTCTCAAAATATAATCAAAAAATAAATTGATCATTGGATTCGAACTGTTCTTTCAAAAATTAGGCAACGGCCAATGTTGCAAGCTGAAGATTTACATTAAGACCCTGTAAAGAAGAAATTTCTCAAATGAAACCTTTCCTTAATTTACTTTTCGGCCCAAATACTAATTTTGTTTATAAGGAGACTAATCATTTTTGAAACTCACTCTTTAATGGATATCTCGAATGCTATAGATCCTAAAAATATGAACCGAGCACTAGAAGAAAATGAATACGTTAAATTGATGTAAATAATTTTTTTTAAGGACATAACTGAGAAAAAAATTATAAATTAAATCCACAATAATTCGAGGTTAAAAAAAACATAAACTTTCAGAAAAAACTTCTGAAAGTCATCCATTTATTAACGAATTAAGAATTATTATATATTAAGGGCATTTTGTTATTCTAATATTTGATTGTAATCACTTTTTGTGTACTTGTCTACCTTAATCATAAGGTACAAAGGCTACGTTATGTTTGTTATAATTCGCAGTAATAAATTTCTGTTTAGGACCGCACTTATGAAGGAATGCTCGGCAATACAACCAGCTGTAAGGATGTCTCGGATAATTGCATGATACATTCCCGGATAATTCAATACAACCTGATGATTAACCAACTCTTTCGGACCTATTCAAACACAGTTTTCAAAGTGTGGAGGTTTTTGCAACTGTTATGTCCTACTTGAATAACCATAGCTAGGGCAGCGATCAATAGCAGTCGAGGTTTTATGTGTAGTGTTCACATTAAAACTTCTTCTGACGCCGAAAAACATTCAAAAATTCATCAAATTTAGCTTCAATTGGAACCTTACCATGACGAATAAAATCTATTATCGCTTAGTCGAATACATTTTTCATGCACGAGTGGCCAAATAAAATATTTTTAAGAAAAAAAACGTGATAAAAAAACTTTTTTTTTAAAAATCGAAAGAAAGTGATGCAATTAAAAATTCTATATCCGGCGCTATTTTCAGAAAATTGCATTGAACAAAACTCTTTTTACTTTAACAAGATAAATGTGTAAAAGTAGTTTTAGGCGCAATTTTTTAAAGATGGAATACTGAGCGATCTAAGAGTTTTTGTTGAACGAATTTGTAAAATTAAATTTTATCCATATTCTAAAAACTGAGAAAAACATGGAAAAAGATCTTTCTTTTGGTCGTTTTTCACTTTAAAGTCTGAATAAATCCAATTTTCTCATTATTGCCACTACTATAGGAACTACAATTCATCTGGAATAGAGAACAGAAACTGTGGTTTTAACTTATACAAACAACAGCTTCTTTGGTTATTATTTAAAATACTGCCAGTATTGTCTGATTCGACGATCTAACCTGCCTGCATCCTGGATATCGGTCCTTAGTTTTTGGCTTTTTTCCGGCAGTTGGCTTGCAGCCACAAAAAATATTCCAACGCTTCTTTTAGGATTCCAATACAGGACATATTGATATTTTGCGCACTATCATTGAAGAACGTCCTTTGAGCAGAACATCCTCCAAATACATCAATATAATCAAAGTTTTCTTAATCATGTTTTCTACAAAGCGGGATTCACTTTATGCTTCATAAAGTGTAAAGCTAAAGCCTAAAGTACTGTTCCTCGTTTCTCACACTGTTCGTTTGTGAAGTATCTAGCATTGCCTCAATGGTTTTCCCTTTGGAATATAACTTAAAGCAATTTAATCTGAACACAAATTGTTACTTTTCTTCTCTCAACATTTTACAGAAACTCCCTTATATTTTCCATGGCTTGATATCTGCAAGATACGAATCCTTTGTTTGTGTAAACGAATCACTTAAAGTTCTATTCTCATCCCATGTTCTCGCAATTTGAATAAAAAATGTGACAACCTCGTCAGATTGAATTACGTCTACGAAGGATATTAATGTGAGCTATGGGGTTACTTTTTGAGTTTTATGCAGTGGAAATTAGTTTTGTTTAAGAAATTTGATGCTGTTTAAAATATTTTTATAAGCAATTAAGGATATACTACCAAAGATCAATTTCTGTTGAAAATTTAGTAGTTTGAAAGATTTTTTTAAATGACACTAAATGGAGTTATTAGATTTTTCATTTAACTACTTGATAATCTTTAGAATTTTATTTTTCGAAATTATCTTCAGAGACGTTGGTGCAAAAAAAACAAACATTTTCGGTTTGATCTATTACTGATTTTTCTGAAGTAACACTAGATACTTTTTTCCAGCTAATCGATATTGCATACTTTAAATAAGACTTTCTAAAAAATTTTATTTCTGATTTTTTTGTGTAGTTTTTTGAAAAATGTAAAATCATCTGAAAAACTTGTTGGAATATTCATTGATAACTCATGCTTATTTTGGCTTGAATACTATTTGTTAATGTTTATTACTTAAAACAAAATAAACGTCAACTGACGAAATTTGACTTTAAACTGTTTTTGAATTAAACATTTTTTTTTTCAAAATAAAATCCATTATGTCCGTTATGCTTAGGAATGAAATTTTATGTTTTGTTTCCTAATTCCATGATTTGGTTTTGATACATTCATTCCGACTGTAAATTAACCAAAATCCACAAATTCACTAAATGTCAATTGCACGACGAAAGCGAATATCAAGAAAAGTAAATCAGTCACAATATAAAAAACATAAAATATTAACGCCCTCGACTTGAAATCAAAGCAAAGCAAAGGGGTTGTACGATAAAGGTACCTACTTTATAGAAAAAAATTTTTGTAAACTAACTCTAATTGGTAACCAAAATTACAGAAATTTAGGAAAATGTGTTTTGTCAATCCTCCTTTAGGTCTTTAGCATTCATTTCAATTACGTAAACTACTGAGATACTCAAAGGGTATCTTTAACTAGTAAAATTATCGGTTAAACCTCCAGTTCGAACGTAACGTAATAAGTTCAGTCCTAAGTAGCATTAATTAAAAACGCTGTAAGAAATCGTGGTGATTTGAAATTTGTCAAATTATTATTGAACTTCGTATTGCTGCCGTTTACTACCCAAAATCCAATTCTAATATATTTACATACTATTGTTTTTCCTTCCTCTAAGTATTAAATCTTTTTTTTTTAAATGAAACAGGCGTGAAATTTTTAACCTACTATTACTGACAAGAAGCTGCAGATAGAAATTTGACACGTATAAAAATGAGTATAAGAGCTATAATAGTGTGTTTCGGTGTTTGGAGAAAACCTAGTCGTTTAGCTGAGTGCATCTTACTAATAAATATGCCACTGGACGCCTCTATGCACAGTGTTAGTATGTCTAAAGACGACACCAATTCGTTACGCTATTCAACGATAATTGCTTAAGTTATTGATTCCCTCACTCGCAGTTCTTCTAACAATATTGTTGGAAATTATTTTAAGACGATTTATGTTTTCGTTAGTATTGTTTTTTTTTATTTTTTTTTCTCTTTATTTTCACTTAATTTGCAAAATATCCTTCGAATTGTCATCCATTATAAATTTTATTATGACTATTTGTATTTTTTTTTTATTTATTTTCTTTTTTATTTTACTTTTCAGATTAAATTATTTATAATAATATTTTATTTATATAAAAGGCAGTCAATATGTCTCAGCATCTAAAAGTGCTTGAATTTGTTTTATATTTAAAGAACTTACTTAAAAACTAATTGTTTGAAAATTTTAATGAAATTTTACTAATTCTTAATATTTATTCGTATGCACGTCGATGTATACGTATATCGTAATGATTTGGAAATGAATTGAAAAATAAAAAAAAAATATATTTATTTATGAAAACGTCTAATTGATTTGAATAAGTTTTATCGCAGTATCGCAAAGTCGTTGATAACAGAGAATCTTTAATGATTGTTGCAAGCAATCTCTAGGAAAATCCTTTGTAGTGAATGAAAAAAAATATTAAGAAAATTGAATAAGCCGTTGGAAATGTTATTCTCGCAATCACGTCTATTGTTTTCGCTACACGAATCGGATGTGGTGGCTCCTTTTTCCTCACTTGAACGAAACATGTCTGCAAATATGATTTTAAATGTTATTCGTTTTAAAAGAGGAAAATATTCTGGAAATTGTTTTCGATTAATTATTAGATTGTGGACATAGTCAACATGAAACAAGTATTTGTTTTAAATAATAGGTCCATTCATTTTATTACCAATTGAAACCATACGAGAATGTCTAAAAACACAAGCTCCTCAGCAATTGCGATTATATCGATTGTATTTCTACTAGTGTGTTCTTGATAATCGCGAGAACGTGGAAGACAAGGAGGTGGTGTACTTGCGAAGAAATAAATAATATTATATCAGACCAAACCCGTGCAGTAGGATATCAGGATTAACCTCATCCCCATAACCACAACCGAGCTATTTATCCAAACTTAAACCCATTTTACATTGTTTATTACTGCAAAATGTTGTAAATTTAATCCATGAAATAGTTACCCATAACAAGTTTTAGTTGTGAATACATAGAATTTTATTATTATTTATATTTTTTTCATCATTGACTATTTGTATTCGTTTTTTCTTTGTTCTGTAATACGGACACCTAATTTTATAATTTTAAAATTTATTTAGTATGTTATACTATTCGTATTATTATTTTTTGCTGTACTGAACTTTCCTGAAAAACTAATTACTGAAATGTACGAGTATATTGAAAACTACAACTGAAATGAGTTGTAGTTAATCAATTGAAATTGTTTCCAAAAATTATTGCGTTGTGTGCTTTTGGGAAAATTCATGTCTTAGAGGAAAATTTGTTAATTTTGCTGATTTTCAATAATACGAGAAAAAGAGCGAGTCAAAAATTTAAAGTGAGACAAGAAATTTTGTGAATTTTGACTATAAAAATATGTGATTTTCGGCTTTGTACTTTTTAATTTTTATAACATTAAATTTGGAAAAAATGTCCTACCCCGAAGTTTTGTATTTTCAGACTTCGAATTGGGGTTGTTTTGGTTACCTCTGTCACTGAAGCCTCAATTGCGCCTATTGTGATTTTACTTTATTATTTTACTGCAAAGGGAATCGGACCAGCAAACACTATTATTCATATTCAGAGCAAGCAATGCTTGGGGCTACATACCCATATCCCAGTTCAACGTTAAGGTGGTGTACATTTCATACTTTCAACTTCGGATTTCAATGTGAAGAGTACAAGATGCATAAGCCGAATAATATTGGTAAAACTTGAGGGTGAGGGAGGGCGAAATAAATATACTAATTTTTATTTCTTTAGAACCGCTAAAGCTGAAAATTTGTTTCTTCCTAGAATCACATTTTGGCAGGCCCCAAAATAAACAATTATTGATAGAGGTAACAAGGTACAGGAGTGGGATGAGTTTTTGCTTCTTAATTTTAACATGTTATTTTTTGTGATATTTAGCTTTCAAAGACATCTATTTTGTCTAAGACAATAACTTCACACCATTTTCCGTTATCAAAATATTTGCGAAAAATAATTAAAACAAAATTAAGATGTCGATTTTGGCTACTAGAAGACACTTACGCTACATGTGACACATATTTTTGGGATCAGGTGTTTTTTGGTCAAAATTTTTTTTTTAAATATATCAAAAAATATGTTTTCAGCATTATTTCCATTCAACCATTTGATTTTCGAATTGCAATAGTCCTATACTTGAAAGATTCTGTTGATATCTCTCCCTCGGTGTGCAGTGGATGAGACTCTTGTTTATCGATTCTTACTTAATTTTTGAAAAGAAAGCCCGTTCAGTTGCAGATTCTTCTGATTCAGCCAGTACCCCTTTATTTGAAAAATTACAACTGAAACCCTTTCTAACCGTGATACTGAGTCTAGAACTATGTCTATAAAATCCAATCTGAGACTCGTAACCTGCGAACCGAACTAACTTTGTAGGGGCTAAACCTATATTATATTAAAAATTCTTAAAAGAGTGTCATTCATTTTCTAGAGCGTTACGTTAAAACCGCTGCTTATGGTAATTAATATTTTTCTTAAGTATTAAACTACAAAATACAATCTCTTACCTCTGTAGCGCATCCATTATTTGCAGAATGAGTGCATGGGCTCGTTCCACCCCCACAACTAGTGCACGCCACAATTTCGTTTGGACCGCCAGTGTCTCTCTTTTTTTCTCCCTATTTAGAAATTATTATTCACATTTGATATAAATCTCAATATTTCACAATACTTCGCTTAATTATTTCAAAAATAAATCCAAAATCGAAAAACAAAATAGATAGAATCATGCTTCAGGAAAACTTACCGGCTATGTCCAAAACGCAGCATGAAGAAACGAATTTTCAAAATTAATTATAATATCTTTGGCAACTATAACGGGAATAACTGAAAATCGAAAAATACAGAGGAAAGGACGGTAAGCGAAAAATTTTATTCATAAGTTTGCGTTTCCTACAAAGCTGTAATCGGATTGGCTAAATAACTAATGAGCATCATCGTATTGTAACACTTTTTTCGAATAAAAATTTGACAAATAAATATTGGTGTGAATGCACTGGTCGATTTTTGTATCTTGACTTGGTAATTCACATGTTACACCAAAGCAATTACTTTCACTTCGCCGTAACCATTGATAACGGCTAGGGTATGATCGTGGCAGTCCATCATCCCTTGTGTCTTGGATTGGAACCACACCACATTGCAAATTTGAGTTAATTTTCAACGTTACAAGTTTCTAAAAAGCCATTCCCATTCTCTTCGAGCTTCTCCAAAAAAATTTTAAAGTTGTGCCCATACTGTGGGCAGATCTATTTTTTTTAAATCCAATAAACTTACAGGGCATCTGCATAAAAACCTAAGGCAGTAAAAATCGAATCGATATCCCATCGGACCAAAGAGATAAAAACTTAAGTGATCTCTTTGCAGCTACTTAGGGGTTGAATATCTAGGAATACCGAAATCAATTTCTAGCAGTTTATATAATTATTTCGTTGAACTTAATAGATATATTGCAATTCGTTAAAACGTAAAAAATCCTTTTACGCCTAATGGGTTGCTTATCACAAAATCCTAATTAACTTTTAGACGATTATATAATCGGAAATCTAATGAGACCTAAAAGATTTATCGGAATTCATGATAACTGACACAACCACCTTACAACCCCTGCAACTCAGAAAATGCTTATATACTTATATAAATACTTTATTATTAAAAAATAATAAAGTAAAAAGAATATAGAACTGTATTTAATTCGATATCTAGATAGACCCAAGAGATATGATGAAATTCGTGAATATGCGCACCCAGTTTTTACTAATAACTTTTTTTCCACCCCCGTTCGGCAATGCAAATCTATGTTTTTTGTTGCTAAAATCATTTTTCTCATAAACGTATGATGTTTAAAATTTCTAGCATAAGCCGTATCATCGGTAGAAAAAACATCCACCCCTGACTTTGGGAGAGTACCTATTCTTAGTGCTGCTCGAGATATAAAATTCAGAATTTTTTGCTTTCCACCCTTCTATATTCTCATAACCTACACCCCTTTCTGGTGTAATTGGTTTGAAAAATATCGTAACTCAAAGTTTTTCACCATCCTAACTCCCCAAAAAATTTGGTTTTTAATATACACTCTAAGTATGCTCACAGAAAATCATAACGATTAAATTGTGTGTCATTAACCATTCACGTTCGATAGGGATTTAAAATGTCTTAATTCCAGCTTTCGAGCCTTTCAGACGCATTCTTCCTCCCTTCCAATCACGTACCGCTCCATTCAAGTTAACCATTTTTTGCAAATAGCTTCTCAATTATACCTTCATAAGAATTATACGTTTCAACTTCCTACCATAAACAACTCCTGAGGTACAACATTTGTCATATAAAACGCTCCCTTTCACACTCCGCCTCCAAAATTCACAACTGAAAGAGTTTCTACCGAACAAGGAAAAAATGAACTAAGTATCTCAATCATCACGAGTCTTCAAATGTGTTTGCTTATATTGTATACGGCGGACAGACAGACTTTTTCTTTGTTTGTTTTAAGCCCTGAAACGAGAAAATACAAAATTTGAGGTAGCAAATTGTTTTCGAATTTCAGTTCGATCGGAATACTTTATTATTATTAAAAAATAATAAGGTAAAATTGAAATTCGTGTCTCAAGCAATAATGTGACAGAAAATTGGAATATACAGATACATTCTTGTTTCTGGTTTTACAATTTTAGGATACTAACCGTAAACTGTAAAACAATCCAAATCCTAGTTGAAAAAAATTTATAACAATACGCAATTATTATAAAAATAATATTGTAATACAGAGAAAATTGAAAACTAAATATTTTCATATTTTGGTCTCTCTGAGACTAAAATTTGCAGAATATGCAATGACGAAGATGAAACACCAGAGCATATCCTCTGTGAATGTGAGGGTTTAGCTCACAAAAGACTTCGTCACTTCGGTCAGGATTTCATGGACCCATCGGAATTCCTGACCATTCCTCTTCGAAAAATACTAGGCTTCTTTGAAAGTGCAGGGATTGAAGAGGAACCATTGGCAAACCGGGGGGACGTCACAATAGGCCCAACTATGGCTGCAGTTACAGAGGTTAACCATACCAACCCCTATTTCCTATCTATCTATCTATTACACTGTGTTACACTTTGTCAAATATTTGATTATTGTCGATGATGAAAATCTTGTTGCCAAGTTGTTTAAATTTTTTGTCAAATTTTATTAGTCAATCATTTGCCACCATGAAATACAGCTTGATTGAGATTGTAGTCCATGCCTGAACATAAATAAATAATTGTAAATTTAATTACTTATTATATTTTTTCACTTAATGTTCCTTTACCGACTGACAAAGATTGCAGTGCTCTAAGAACACCAAAATCATACATGCTACGAGAGCCATATGAAAATGCGAAAGTAATACAAACCATTTATGGCGAAGATAATCAATGGCATTTATCTTCAACTTTTTTGGCGACAATAGTTTTGATCTTTCTTCTGCGTTATTTTTTTCAGAAAGTTTGTGTCTTTCGATAATTCTATCGACAGTTTTTATTGCCTCAGAGCATTTATCAATTTCATGCAATCTAGAATCATTTAAAAAATTTTGATGTTTCTATAACTATTTTGATACAGGTTGAGTTTGACAAACAGCCAAATAAACTCAAAATTTACCATTTTAATAAAAATTTGATATAAACTGACTCGTTTAGTTGTTATAATATAAAATAACGTTTACTATTTTACTGTCTATTTTGTTAGTCGGATACCGATACAAAGTGTATTATTCATTGAATTTTATATTGACGACAAACTTGATTCAAATTGAGGCCTTGAATCGAACCCCAAATTTGACACAACTTCAGTATTTTTTGTTGAATTATTTTGGAAAGTACCACTTATACCAAAGTATTTTAATCGCCCTGTGTCAAGACGAAATGTACATTAAAAGTGTTAAATATTTTTTAACTCTAATAAAAATGAAGTCAACGATTTCAGGCATAGTAGACCATGGGTAGGAAAAATAAAATTTTGCAAACAGAAATTTAACAATTAGACTAGCAAAAATAACCAAATATTTGGTCAAATTGTAGCATACAGTCAAATACAATATTTTGAAATATTCTATCGTAGAGATTGATGCTCCTGCCAGAATAAATATTGTTATTTCGATCAGCTCATGATTTGATTGTTTTTTAAAGCTTAAGCGGGATTGATTTATTCTAGAGGTCTCGGGTTCGAGTTCCACCATGACAATGTTCCGCTGCACTTTATTTGAACGATTCATGGAAAAATTCAGATCAGGTTGAGCAGCGATGATTAAAATAGCAGTTACCAACTTGGATTTCAACGCCAAAAATTCTATCTAAATATTTCAGGAAACCAAATCTCGTATTTGACTTCTGCTATCAAATGAAAAGATTTCAGTTCACCCTTGCATTGCGAGATTTTAAATCTTTGTATGGAAGTCATTAGCATTTAGAAGTGGAAAAGGACATGATGTTACTTCCGCTTTTTGTGATGCAAAAGGAGAAGCTGCACAATTAAAAGGAAAGTTTTTCAAAAAAATTTAATATATGTAGTAATTTTACTTCCAGAATGCTTTTATGTACGTTATAAAAAGCCATCTCGGAGTGGATAAAATGTAAATCTGTTGACATGCCGCTTGTTGTATTTCGGCTCCATTCAGAAAAATTTTAATAAAACTTCCTCGAGCTACAGACGTTAAATTAAACAAATTCACGTCCTTAAATGCTGAATAAAGGCAAAGGACACTAGCTCAAAAGTATAATAATCGTATCCAGTCAAATCATAAATTCATGTTATTTTTTTTTATTTCTCCTTCTACCAACTATCTAAAATTTTTCTAAAAATTTAATTTTGGTCTAATTGAAATTGAGGAAATAATTCGAGGAAAAAACACAACAACAGTTTTAATTGAAGAGCAATTAATATTGTGAACTTGGAGAATTTAATTGAGAAGAGGTATACAAAATAGTTTCAATTGCTGTTCAGAAGTACGTGTAACGAGCATACATCAAGTAGACGAAACTTTTAGCCAACTAGGATATAGCAGTATTTCACTAATTAGTGAAATATTAGAAGAGAAATTGGGATGCACATGCTTGTGGTAAGCTTTGATAGAGAACTTCGATAAGGAATATTTCTTCAACAGTCGTAATTTTCCAGCGAAAAAAAAACTTTCAATGAAGCGACGAAAAATCGTAAAAGATTAGCTAAAATGATATAAATATAACGAAATTATGTAGAAAAGTAAATTTCCTAAAAAACATTTCAACGTTACTGGATTTATGTTTAGATTCGTGAAATAGTTGTATCTTAAGGTTGTGAACAAATTCAAAAAATATAATTATCAAAACCAATTCTTTACCAACGTGAAGCATTCCTTTTACGTTGGATTCAGTATACTTTGATAATGTCTTTCGATCCAACTACATATTTGTTTTTAAAAGGCTTCGGTGCCTTAGTGGCTAAGGTCGTGAGTTCGAATCACAGCTAGTCATGAGAGAGATTCCAGGCCAAAGTATAAATATGATATTTACGGTGGTTACCATTAACAGTGGTCCAGAGTACAGTTGTGCTCCCGTTGGGGTTGGACGCTAGGCTAACAACCTATCTCCGGAAAAAAAATACGTAAAGAAATTTCGAGACAAAACTCAGATCCGACTCAGGGACAACAATAATAACTGAAATCCGATCGAAGAAATATTATCGAAGATGCCAAGACTTAATGTTGCCATCTAAGAATGAATGAACAATTATTTTTTTATGGTTTTTAATGTATGACCAACAGTTGTATTTACAAAACAAAAATACTTTATTATAAAAATAATTAAATTTCACACTATGTGAATAATGTTTTAGAGCGCGAAGACAGATGTCATTCATTTGTATTCCGTGATGGTTAATTCTATCTTAAAATTTAAAATTATCAACAACAACATGTCATCCTAAGTTTGAGCAACATTAAAGTATCGTCGCGATTTAGAAGATATCGTGAAATATTGTAGATTTATTTTTACCATAAAAGTGTGTTAGTGATCTCATAATTTTCCTTCTAACTTAAACTTGTAAATGAT
Organism: Beris morrisii; assembly: GCA_951812415.1. Classification (NCBI taxonomy): domain Eukaryota; kingdom Metazoa; phylum Arthropoda; class Insecta; order Diptera; family Stratiomyidae; genus Beris; species Beris morrisii. The sequence goes on from OX638310.1 coordinate 32,360,320, forward strand.
TAACCGCTTAGCACTAAATTTCATCTATTATTAAAAATTTAAAATATATTGAGTAAATATCTATCCAAAGCGATTGATCATGTTGTGTAACGTACGAGTATTATTCACATTTATGAATTAGTTCATTTTTTCAATACAGAAATTCGTGTTTTTAGAAATTTTATTGTCGGCACTTACAGAAGGTAAGTCGCGAAAGCCATTTGAAATCTCAACTATATATTTAATAATTTTTCTTACACATTCTGACAAAAATTACAAATAGGAGTATAACGTACTATTTTTTGGTCAGTAACATCGAAAACACTTAAATGCAGTGGCTGCATGTTTGTACGGTCGGTCCAAACGCACGATTATGCAACAATGCGTGAATACTGGTAATTAAGAGTTTTTATAATTTAATGAAATTTGTAAAGAAGGCTGCGTTTATTAATGGGGTATACTATACAACCCTTCGATTAGCTCCCATTAAAAAAAGTTTAAAACAAATATTTACTGCTATTACCCCTTAACTTTGGAGTGCTACAATTTAAGAATTTAAAATTTGAAATTTACACGAATTTTTGAGTATCGCACGGAAATTTATTTAAGTGCCACACTACTGAAGCGCGACATTGAGCAATGAGCAACAAATGGAAGTCAGACTTTAAACATAAGTGCACTGACTGCATTCACCTTAGTATAACATAAAATGTGATAAGTATGAATATCTTGAATAATTATAAAAACATTACCAGCTCGTCACCAGTACTATTCAAAAGAGAAACGATGAGCCAAAGGGAGCAAAATTACATTCAAATTAATGACCAGAGAAGTCACAAAACCTAAGTTTTGAATTTATCGTCCCTAGAACGCGAAATTGTAGTGGACCTTAGTGCGAGATTTAAAACTTATTCAGAATTTCGAACTTGCTTTATCTCATCTTCCACATAATTATTTTGAGCAATAGCTCCATATGACATTTTTTTACTTTATTATTTTAATAGTAATAAACTATTTTATTTCTGTAGTAGTATGGAATTTTGAAGAACATGAAATTAATTTGTTATGCATTTACAGTCTTATCTAAAATAGATGAGACTGTAAATTAAATTTAAATTTTATTCAACCGAAATTTTTTCAGAAAGGTGAACTGCTAATTTCTTGGTGTAATATTAGCTCGGAGGATGTGAAATTCGTGCTCTTTAGTCAGTGATTGAACAATTATTGAGCTGGACAACTCGATTGTCCCATTTCAAAGCATAATAACTACTTTTTGGATAATTTTGAAGGGGTGCATAAAGAGTTCTTATTCATCCCTGATAAATAAATGTTGCTATCCCGATATGTTGGGAGTTCCCCCAGGTTATCTAAACAGAGACCTATATATCGGATTATTAATATTATTTTTGAGTTCTGAGTAAAAATAGTTTTCAGACTTTTCTTCTATCAATAGTTGACCATAGTACGAAAAAACCGGATACTTTTTCAACATTTTTGAAAATCGCTAGCTAAAGCCAATTTTTTGCCCGGAAATACAGTTGGTTGGTTGAAGTTGTAGCCCGGTCCAGCCGAACTGGGAGCCGTTTTTATACCACATACTCGTTAGACCCTCTCAAATTTACCTCTTCGAGATTTCTTTCAGGTCGTCAAAGAAAGGTCGGCTTATTGCTCGTTCTCGATTCTGGCATCCAGGCATCCGCAAAGGAAGTGAAAGAGTGTTTCATGCTCGTTCGCATCCTAGAAACTATGCTAGTGGGACCAAAAAACCCAAAACAGAGTGTCTTCGAGCTCACCCCCTAAACTGGCTAGCTAGTTTCGGTACAGCTCTAGTTTAAAGGAAATGGTAACCGGCCTTGACTTCGGCTTGGCCATAAGTGAAAATAGCAATATTGCGTTTTGATGTGAAGTTCTTCCAATACAATAAAACATCCAACAAGCAACAAACATAGAAGTCAGATTTTCAATGTTGTAATTTTTGTTCTAGAAAAAACTTTTATTTCAGTTTTGAGATCATTAAATTTTTCTTTATCTTTCGTCGTAAAAAAAACTTCTTCATAGAACTATAACATAAATATTAAAAACTTTACCCTCATTCCAAAATAGTAGAAAAGTTGCTATAATATTATGGTTACACAATCCAAAAACAATTTATTTCCAATGAAGGGGACGTAGGTTGCTTTCTATATTTTCGGAATGGCTTATGCTAAAAAGTTGAAACTTGTGAAATATATGTATCTACTCTTAGCAGAAAAGTTAGAAGTAGAGTAAACAATTGGTGATGAAAATGGTATGGTAATTTTTTCGATTTTCATATACTATAATAAGGTATCGAATTGATTTTTTTCTTCTACGAACTTTATATACAAGCTCCAAAAAATCAATTTCAGTATTTTCGAAATTCAAACCCTAAAAATGTGCAAAAGAGTGTCACACGATTTTTTCAAATTTCGCCATATATCTTAAGTCTGATTATCATCACATCATATACCGAATCTAATTTTACTTTAACAGACTTTTTATAGAAATGATTAGAAAATAATTTTAGGAGTTTTCAACATTTATCACCGAAGGTGGTGAAAAGGGGTCAATATTTTGACCAATTGCATAGTGTAATGAGATACTGAATGAGGGTCGGATTAAGGCCAACGGATGCCCTAAACACCATCTAGACTTAGTGACGCTCCCAGAATAAATATACGACATCATTTACTGAACATTTTTTTAATAAGTTTATTCGTTATACCTCTTCAAGACAAGGCGTTAATTTAAACACTTATTAGAAATCCATACGAAAGTTGCGAGTTTGAGCGAAACAATCCCCAATTTTTAAAAACTGGTAATTATGAAAAGGAGTAACTAGATTTTACCTATTTTCGTTGTCGTAAATGTATTTCAATTTTCACCTATTTATAGTAGTGAAAATTTTTTGAAGACTGGAAAAATAGTCGAACATGGACAAAAACCAATTCACGTATAGAAATTTATTTTTTTTTCTAAAATAAATAGCTGATTTTTTATTCCAAACTAGAAAAATCAACTAATTGTGTAGCTAAATAATTGTGTTAGAATAACTAATTTCCAATAGATGTCTTCACTGAATGAAGTAGTGGGTTGAATAAAATCACTAATTGTTTTTAGATAGCACTCTTATTTTTTAGGGAATAATACTATTAATTTTTTTCGTCACTTTCACGCGCCTTTTTATATATATATTCTAAAATGCTAATTTTAAGATATAAAAGTATTAGTACGATTTGAAAAGCAGTATGTGATTTCAAAAAACCTTTCCTCTTAAATATATGAAGAGCTTAATTAAATTTGCAAAGTTTTAAAAATCCGATTTACAGATTTGTATGATCCCTTTGAATATAAGATCAGTTTAAATAAATTATGGTATTGTAGTGCTAATGCTATCGGTGGTTCTTCTAAGGTTTACATTGTAATAGCACATCGAACAATTTAAGTTAATGGCCATTAAATGTTAAGCATATTCCAATAAATTTCGTCATTCAAATGCAATTAATATTTAAATTTGTACAGGTACTGCGGAACTTATTCATACATGTGCTATTTCTATAATACTGTTGTAGATTTACCTGTATGTCTACAAGATAGAATATTACTAGCTAATGAGCTAGCTGCCTTTTGTGCCAAAACAACAACAAACCAGAAAATCGTACTCTAAAATAGGCAGATTAAAAAAGTCACACGCCTTGTTAGTAGCAGTCCAAATGGGGAAAATCAATTGCCGAATGGCAGTCCCAACAAACAGTCCGAGGCAACAATTGTTAGATTATTCAAGTCAAACTAAATCAGCGAAACGGGTGATTCGGGGCGAATAACTTACGCAATCCCCATTTAAGGACTCGAGCTCGACGTTTCCGAGAACCTCCCTTCCCGATGAAATATCGATGTCGATTGCAGTGGCTCGACTGGACTTCCGTCGGGGCGGCTTTATCGGACAGTACACTTCGGACCCATGTTTCCCGGCCCAACTAGTACCAGGAATAGCAGATGCAAGCGAGGATGACTTTTCCCTTAAGGCTTCGTCGTCTGCTAAGGGTAGGATTTCGGTTGGGTATTCCCCAGGTGATACTATTTCCGAAGAATTTATTGTCATCTCCGTTGTCGCAGAATCGATCGGTGCTGCGGTTGTTACTTGAGCATTGGACGAGGACGAAACAGCAGAAGTTGTCTGAGGACCGGGCTGATTTCCCTTTTCGGACGATGATAGTGCCGCAATAAATTCTTGCTCGATTACATCCTAATTGCAATTATATGTAAAAAGTAAGGTCTACATGTTCGTAATTAGGACCCAATTAGTAGGTAAGTGGTAGGCTGGTTGTTAGTGACTGCATTTTGTTAGGATAAATCTGATCTGTAGTCATACGCATTGCCCTCACAAGTGTTACTATAGGATGCTTTTATCTTGGATTATTACGACTAAATAAACAAGCGTTAGTATTGATTGATAGTTGCTTTCAAGTATTCTATTTGTTATAATTGTTAAGCTGACAGCAAAACTTGCTTAACATACTTAGCAGATTTATGTTCAATTTATAATTATTGTAAGCCTAAAGGCATGTTGAATGTTTTAAGATTTGTGAGGATGTTTTATAATGTGGTGACTGTATATGTGTGGAACATGAATTGGTTTTGGTGATTATTACTTTATCAGCCAATTTAGTGACAAACATATGCTTAAAGTGTGTTTTGATTCCTTGCCAAGTGAAAGCTTTAAAAAGGGAAAGTTAATTAAAACAAAAGATACTTTATCTTTTTTTTGCAATTGCCAGTACGAGTATTAGTACAGTTCTTCCTACACAAAGAAAACACAATGTTGCAACATTGTTTGTAGCATAAGCTTCAACAACAACTACTAGGTACAAGCATATTAAATTACAGTATGAACAATTAACAGTGTATACATATTTCTTACTAAATTCTACATAAGAAAATCAAATTATAAGCTCAAATGAATTGCAAGGTAATACGAAAGCGACATTGCTTGTAATTTCATTAAGTTTAATTAGTTTATCAGCGAATAGTAATTATTATTATATAAAACAACAAAGAAAAAAAATGGAGATTTTTAAGATCTTTGAAGAGCGGCATGCGAAAATTAGCAGGACAGATTTCAGTGGTGGCTTAGTTAAGATGCAGAAAAGATATAGAGAGGTGTGATAGCTTACCAAAGGACTTGCAAGAATAATTCCAATCCTGCTTAGAACTGCTGGAAGACGCTGGAAAAATCATATTACACAAATTGGTTCATACAAAAACACACTTTAAGAATATTTATAGTGCAAAATTTATAAAATGTAAATTTCTTATCTATGTAGGTTTAGGTAGGTATTTAAAAAATATTTTTACTTTTTTATAGATATAATTTTATAATCTTTTTAATTGAGATGTATGTAGTTTTTATTTGATTTGTGATTAGTGTACATATGATGAACGTCGAAAATGCCTAAAGCTAGACAATTATATTCGAAATCTTACCCGTATTTAAAATCAAGGACCGATTCGTCAATGTGTAAAACATACAAATCAGAGCATCTCTAAGAAGATTCAAATTTACCCTCTTGTTCTTGAACCAAGTTGACTCATATCGCCTTAGTTGTATAAAATCGCATTTAGATATTTCATTAAACGTTTCATGCTATCCCTGCTTATCTATTATAAATGCATCTAAAGGCGTTTCCATCTTTCTGGATAGGGGTCAAAGTTATAAATTCTAAATTCTATATTCGGGATCTCGGAGTGTAATGTCCCACTTCGGTACGCCTATGAATACATCATTTATCAAAAAAGCGCAGATGGAGTCGATAATTTTCTAAATCATCAATCAAAATTTAAGTCCCTACGCCTTCATGTCTCTGTGGTATATCCACCGCTGAAAACCGAGATTCGATTTCTAGGTAGAAATAATTTTACATTGTTATTATTTTCTTAAGAATAATAAATTTTACGTTCGGCCATGAAGATGACGTCCATATGGGTAATGTATCGAGAAAGTTGATCCAGTTGACCGAGCTACAGATCGTCATTTATCCTGCTGCACTCTTAGAGAACACTGTTTTAACTAACTACTACTACATAGTAAAATTAGTTACTCGATATGTGGTCCGAGAAATTAAATTCAGAAAACCTTATGAATGGAGCCTTAACCTGCTGTATCTTAGGCTGGGAAATGATACTTATCTAATTACACTTCTCCAGCTTTCTTAAATTTCCAGGAAATAATACTACAGATCTTGGTGTAGCCAGGAGCACTAAAAAATGTTTTTTTTAGAGCTAACGAAACTAACAACTAGTTTCTACCACGATAGATACTCTTTCAGTATTTCATGGAAAATTGGTTAAACATTTTCTAAATGAAATTTACTATAACAAATACTAAGACCGAAACCAGTCACAACAAGCTGCAGCCAATCAGATGATACTCTAGATGAAAAACGGAACTCCGGTTTTATTGTTTATATGAGCACCGTGAATTTTACAGTTGTTTAGCTTCTTTTTAAGCAAATACAAGCTATAAATTTTCAAGGACTTTTGTATCACAGGTACTCGAAGGATTTACCCTGATTTTCACTTGTTTTTGTTTCTACACTTTCCAAAAAATTACAGGGTTCACAATTAAAGTATGAGTTGTTATTTTCTGGATACCAATTCCAATACAGTACTGTAATTTCATAAAATTTTAATTCCTGTAATAAATATTGCACATAAGTTCAGTATTTTAGTCTAAATGGAACTCCTTTTAAGTGCTCGATAACAGTATTATATGGTAACAGCACTGAAAATTAAAACAAATATTAGAATTTTTTATACGAGTTGTATGCTGTAAAATGCAGTAAGTCACTTAACTACGATTTTGGGAAAAACACTTTTTATCTTCTTTGGGCTGGGCCACCATTCAATATTAGAATAATACATACTATAATATTTATCCATAGGTCATGTGTCTAGAGGAACTTTTTTTTAGCGTTGTAGACAGTTACATATTAGTACCAGAAAGCTGTACATTCGATCAACTCCAAATGGCCAAAAATTGGAGTTACTGCGTTTTAGCTTAGGACGGCAGTATGCCTACATGGAGTTTGTATTGAATTCTTTCCAGTATCCGTATAAAATTGAATTTTATAGTTCCGTATCGCATCCCCAATTACAATATCTTTAATTTCATATTGTTGAAAGACTCAAACTCTGTATTTCAAATTCTGAATCATGGAACTACCAAGCTCCTGGCATATTTTGATCAAATAATTTATTTGAGTCAAAAAGCATACATTAGAAGGCTCTGATCAGTACCGATACAGTACTGGTAAATAAAAGGCTTTGAAGAATCCTCAAATGGCACTTGCTAAGAAATTCTATGTAAAAAATTTTACTTTTATCATTCTAAAAATGCCGGTACAAATTAAATTCGAACAAAAACTAACATTATTAGCTGAAGAGTTCGAATATCTTTATAAGGAACCGAAAAATTACAACTAGTCTGTAATACGATAGCTAGGAGGAGAACTGTTTTTGGTTAGATACTATAAACTTCATACTTATTTATAAATAATATATAGAACAGATCTTGAAGTGCTGGTACGAGATAAAGAAATCGTTTAATCCGATAGTTTTCAAATTATAACGAACGAAAAAAAAATTGTTCCTGCAAGAAATTCAGAAGTGGGCACATTCTTGTAGTAAAATACGGCGTACAGACTTGACCGAAATTGTTGGTACCGGAATATGATTGCAGCATTTTTTTAAGGAACTTTGTATGGTAGTTACACGGTGGAGTCAATCGATTTTTACCATGCCAATTAAAATATTTGCTTAGGCAAAATTAAGAATTTCTAGTTTGAAGCATTTTGAAGTTATCGGTCAACATTCGTGGAAACGTTTTAGATGAGATTTGTATGGGAGCTACTCGAAGGGGTGGAATGGAACTTTTAACTCGAAACTTTACTTTGTGGCTGAACGATGTCTGAAGGGAAAGTGCGTTTCGTGAATTTAGTAAAGTAATTTTTCGTTCCATGCTTCTTTCTATGAGTTATAAACTTTTCCCGGTTGACATGACATAATCTTTGTTTGATTTAGAGTATAAACATCAGCTCGTAACTTTAGCGTCTTAACTAAACACATTTTTGGGGATATCGTACGCTCGAGCTGCAGGGCGGAGTAACTTTTAAGGGTACTTAGTGGTCCACGCAAAGACGAAGTTTGAACGTTGTTGCTCTTCAATGCGTGAATTGAAGAAATTGTTGAAAAATCATGTTTAATAAATTTAAGTGTCATATAGTCCAGCGCATTCTAAAGATATTGTGCAATAGATGCGGCCGACAATTTGAATGACATTTCGATGGGAGCTACACGAAATAGAAAAGTAGGTGACGCTTTTACTTTTTAACGAAATTTGCTTGCCCCAAAACCTACATGAACGCGCTAGTAATGTAGAGTTAAAACGGACATCCAAGAGTTGAAAATTGGGGAGATACTCCGCGAAACTCTGCAAGCTCAAAACATGGCAATTTAAAAATCTTAAAATTGCGTAGATATAAAATCCAGAAAATATAGAAAAGTAAAAATATATACTTTGGACGTATTCGAAAAGTTTGCATCGTTTCGTCTAATCTACGTTAACGTAAGGTAGACGCTAGACCTACGAAGTTACATGCTAAGCGCCTGATTGACATTATATTAGTTTAGAAAAAGCTATGCTAAACCATCCAAATAGCTAGCTACTGACGTCAAAGTTAAAATGGAAATGTAACAATGCAATTCGTAGCTAAATTTTGGCAAATTTCATCTAAGTTTGCTTGGAAATCCAACAGATAAAATTATTTTGTCATATTTACAGCACAAAAATTAAAAAATATTTTATTCGTACAAAAAAAATTGACTTCGTTAGTTTTTTCAAAAAAAGCCAAGCTAAGCCAAGACACCAACCAAATTTAAAATGGCACAGGAATTTTCTATGCCTGACTTCATAAATTGTTTAAACTGAACTAAGACGAAGCAAACTATTCGTAGAAGTCCATAATACCTGAGAATGTTTTTTTTATGGTACAGCTATCATAGAAGCCAATTTTAAGAATTTTTGGCTGTTTCCACGATGAGAGTAGTCCATAATAGCCTTGCCAAAATGCCCTAAGTATATATTATTCTTTTAAAAGTACGATAAGAGAAATACAAAACAATAAAAAATTAATAATATATCAATTAACCGCTACACTACGAGTAATGTCCTTTCTTCAGAGTGTTTAATTTAGTATCGTTTAATTAAGTCGTATAAAATATAGGAACCAAAAATCCCGTTCTAATCGTATTGACTTAAGTTAAGAGCCGTACAGAATGAACGCAATCGCAGTCGGACTGGAATGTCAAAATGTCGTAACGAGATGCAATGAAACGCTGTAAACCGCAAGTAAACGCTGCATGAACACAATGACCCATGTACGAAAAGTAGAACGGCACAGCACAGGCTTAGTACTGGTGCCAGAGTTGCCAGTACTGGCTAATGTTTCGGGCCCAGTATGTGGCCTAGACCAAATCATTGCTGTCACACATTAGTCCGCTACGCTATCCACTAGACCAATCTGACACATTCTCGTAATAGGGTTGAAACTGAATCAATTGATATGTTGAGAAACAAAAAATTTTTCTACCGAGATGTGCCCAATACAGAGCCGACCGTCGAGCCAATGCCGAAAGAGCTTAGACACCAATAATAAGCCAATTCTAGGCCCGACATAGGCCCAGCAAATCGGACCAAAGTCGGCTCAGATCAAATGGGAGTACTGATCACCAGGATTGGCCCGACACTGGTCTGATGGTTTGTCAGTACCAACACAACGGTTGGACTCCGGCATTTCGCACATGGGGATCGGATTGAGTTCGCAGTTCTATCAGTGTCAATAATCAAAGAGAAATTGATATGGACGCAAAAATCGGTGAATTATTTTTAATGCTCATCGAAATCTCTTTCATTTTCCATTTTATTATTTTCTTCTTTAAATAATATAGTGCGTTTTAGGTTATGATATTGTCATATTTGACATTTCGATGCGTTCACTTGCGATCATTTTAAATATTGCGAACTTACTTGCGACTATCTGCGACCCATAGCGTTCATTCTGTTTAGCTACATACAATCACATGCATTTGAAACTTGTTTTTTCCCCTCCGTTATTTTGACACTCCAATCCGACTGCGATTGCGTTCATTCTGTACGGCTCTATACTATCAGGGCGATTTTACAAGGTTTTGAAATGAGGGAAATACCGGATTTATGGATTACGAAATTTCAGAATGCAGATGTTTAGGATACGGGATTTTCGAATACGAGAGTACGTCCAACCTGAACATTTTTGGGGCAGGCTTTTCGATTTCATATACCTCGTTCACGTGGTAGCGTAGTGTAGTGTAGCGTATTATGAAATCCGGTTGATATATGAGTGTTCACGTGAAGTGAATTGACGTTTCGCACTCTTGATTATTAATTGACAGCTGTCACAACTGGTACTTATTTTATTAAAAAAAAATTACATTCGTCGTTTTATTTCTTAAATAACCTTTTTTCTTTTATTTTTTAGAGGCACTGGTATTAGAATCGTTGAGAAAATCCAAACAAATAAAGTTGTCTGTCAATACAGTTTTTTGACAATTCACTCGAAAAGTAATACGGAGCGCAACGGCAAGTGTTCTCGTGGGAAGGATTAGCAAATCCACTACACTACACTACGCGGTTTTGCTACGTTGTAGAAAAACCGCTCCGTAGCAAAATTTCGTGTGTTCACGTGGTACTACGAAGTGCTACGTAGCGGTACGTTGTTGACCACGTGAACGAGGTAATAGAGAGAATACAAGGATCTTGGGATCGAGCCTGCAAAGCGGGTTCATTTCGGTTAAATTAAAATTGCACCGATTTTTCATAATTTCGATATGTGCGATTTTCGGAATGCAGGATTTTCGAATACGAGATTCCATGCCTAACCCGAAAATTGCTGGGGCAGACTGCTCGGTTTAATGGAGAAATACAAGGATCTTGGCATTGTGCCTTGAAAGCGGGTTCATTCTGTTCTTTCATCTAATTTTTGGGGCTGTGTTTAACACATTATTCTATATAAATTTTATCTAAAAGGGGATCTCCGAAATAGTGAACCACATCATATTAGTGAACCATCTTTGAAATCTCACATGAATATTTCAAAATTCTGAAGTACCCTTTACAAGTTTATATAAATGACTTAGTTGAGCTGAAAAGGAATCCGCACCCACATCATCTTCGTAAGGGTAAAGGAACCCTTAATTGAAGAGAAACTAATCAAAGTTATCGAACTAAAGATTAAGTTCACGATACACTACAAGAAGGCTTTGATAAGGTAACTCCAATTAACATGTACCGAAAGTATAAGCGTCATGATGATGAGGATGCTGATAGTAATATTTCCATTATAAGTTTTAATTTTATTTTTTTGTGTTAATTTGTGCTGGAAACCTTAAATTATAAGAACTGATTTCGTTTTATTTTAATAGTGATCACAAAATTGATTAGTTTTCGCGTTCAGCAAATCAAGAAAATCAACTTCTACGAAAGGTAAATAGTTTGAAAAAAATATATCTGTACCTACATTATATCGTAACTTCTCGTAGCGATTACAAAAAATGATCTTTTTGCACTGAAAATTAATTAGGTTTTCTATTCAGGATTTGAATTTTTGTATTGGAATAGATTTTCCACCACGTCTTATAATAATGTTGTAGAACTATATCTGTAGCCACAACAAACGATACTGCAGAGAAGGCTGAGCGAGCTACGTTGTAAATAATTAACCTAAACTAAATGATAATGAAATAAGAACTTACCACAGAAACACTCTTTTCATTAAATTATCACAAGAATGTCGATAAACAGAACTATTCGCCCATAAAAGCATACGAGTACAATACATATTAATGTCAGTAAGTTCTTATGCACTGCAGAAATAATCGAGATTACATGCAGTTTTGTCTATAAACTGTACAGTTATTTAAATTTTTGATTAAAATTGTAATCAAATAAGCACCAGAAGAGGGGCACTTAAAAAAAAGCTATACAATATTTTTGAACAAAATCCACAAAAGCAAACAAATCTGGCAAAACTTTCACTCTTACTTCATATACAAATAAAAATTACAATACTCGAAAAAGTGATTTGCACACGCTTTACTTTTAGTAACGACTTTTACGAGAAAAATATAATAATTAAGAAAAATAAAAGATATTTTTAAAAAGAAAAAAGTATAGTTTGCATAGACATTGGACACCTTTGCGTAACATTTAAAGTTTGACTAATTTGTACTGCTTGCGAATGTAGTTTTTCAATGTTTAATTGTTTGCAGTTCTTAGGTATGAGAAAGGTGTTTTATAGACCTAATTTAAATTTTTAATACTCATATTATCGTAGTTTTTGAATCGGCCAAATATTTTTCGATTCGCGTTGCTCTTTCCGGGATATTAAAAAAAAAAAAAACGGAAGGCATTTTTGATTTTTGAAGAAAGAGAGTTTTCTAAAAACAAACACTAAATATTAAGAACTGAACCATACCTGTGTTACTGGATTTTCACCAGGCCTGTATACAACATTATGGAGTGGCCGTTTTCTTCCAACATAATTAACGCATACGAATTCCAAAAGCGATGCATAGATGAAACACATACAGACGCCATCCCAAACGTTCATAGCTGTAAGATTAGATACTACCGGCAAAGTACTCCTGAAACCATTGGATGTGGTGAAAAAGTTCAACATTGTTGTTACACCTATAATTTCAAATTGTACCTTGAGTTCATTCACTTTAAACTACATTTGCTAAAAAAAAAAAATTTTAAACAAAAATTTTGTTTTTAAGAAAGCAAAGTTAACACTAAAGCTAAGTTACGCATAAAAGCAATGCAGTGCGTATGTATTTGAAGGGATGTGAAAAAAATAAAATGTTGGTTTTTGTGCATAGCGTATCTAATTTCATCGAATACGATTAATGTGCTGAATAATTCAAAAATAGTTTTATGTAATGTATGTGGAAAAATTAAGAACTGGGTCTGAAAGTTTTTAATTGAATTGAAAATATATAAATATTTTTTGCATGGTTTCACAAAGTGTTTAGTACCTGATATGCTTTAGTATCTGTTATAATATTTGTTTTCAGTTTTCGCTAATATAACATAACATAGGGTAAAAGACGTGCAAGGAAACAAGTATAACTCTCATAAAACTTTGCATTTAGTTGTATATAAATTTATTTAAATAACAATTAAAATGTTAAACAATGGAAGCGGTCATTTAGGTATACTGTCAACACCGTGGACCAAAAACACAAACAACTGTGACAACTTCAAAGGATTCTTTGGGATATGTTTAGGAGCAATTGTAAGAATTTGATGAAACATGGATCCACCAAAACATACCAGATATCAAGGAATAGTCAAATCAATGGTTGGTTTACGTGGTGGCCGTCAGTCGAAACATGGCCCAATTAGCACATGAGCGCCGTTTTGCTACCACAACTCGTTTAACCTGGTCGCTGAGGGCTGATGAAGTAGATACAGGGTTTTACAGAGACCAGGGAATGGATTACCATATCCATCCAGAGCTGTTCAAAAAGATAATCAGTTCTCCAATCTTCTTTTTCGAGATCTCATCAAGGTTATCATAGAAAGGTTTGCCTAATGCACGAAGTCTAGCTCTAGCTAGGGCCGGAAACTCGCAAAAAAGGTGAACAACAGTTTCTCTTTTGTTTGCATCCCCGCAACTGTGGCAATTGATGTTAAAGGTAACACCCAGACTGGCCACGTGGTCGACGATTGGCCAGTGACCCGTGCTGACCACCGTGACTCTAGAGACGTCTACACGGCTCCTGCTCAAGAGTTCGTCTGTTCTCGACAGTAGGATGGCCATATCTTCCTAGATATGACGCAGTTGGTCAGTCCTCTCCATCTGGAGTTCGCGATTGTAAGAAAGTGGGATGATGTTTGGCGCTTAACAGTACCTAGTGGGACTTGAACGAGTTCCACGAGCGAGCCTTGAAGGGCAGAGCCTTGCCTAGCTAATTCGTCTGCCAGCTCGTTAACCTCTATCTTGCTGTGACCTGGGACCCAAAGCAGAGTAACTCTGACTCGACTTCCTAAGTAGGCAAGCTCCTCTCGGCACTGTTCGACGAGTTTAGAGGAGGTGGTAGCCAAATCTAAGGCCTTGATTGCGGCTTGGCTGTCAGTGAGGATTACAACAATTCGCTTTGGGGTAGCGTCTTGCTGCAAAGTCCGACAGGCCTCCCGGATCTCCAGTATCGCTGCCTGGAAAACGCTGGAGTAGTCCGGTAAGTGGTAAGACTTTGCGACATAGTGTGTGTCTGAGAAAACTCCCGCTCCGACTCCGCAGTTCATCTTTGAACCGTCAGTGTATATGACTGTGTCGAATTCATGTATAACCGAACCACTCTTCCATTCAAATCAATGGACTTCTGGCGAACGCGCAACAGAGATCAAATACGGTTCAATTTTCCGTAAAGATCATGGCCCTCGTCTTCTGGGAACCCTTCATCGACTATTTGTGTAAAAAAAATAAGTAAGTACCGGCTCATAGTACACACAATTATTGGACAAATTTCACAAAGGGTTGAGAGAGAGTGCAGTTCGGCCTCAATAATGCACCGTTTCCAAAAAATGGCTTGGAGGAAAGATATTCCCAACAAATAAGGAGGTCTTCGCCGAAACCGATGCCTATTTTGCTCAATAATATCAGTTTCCAGTGAGAAAAAAGCAGCCTCCCAATATTAAACTGGAATGCGGAGAAGCTTCTACACACTTCTCGAACTCTTTTCCCTTCTTGCATATTTTTCACACTTCCCGAACATTCCACACACATAATGCTGGAAATGTTTCATCAACATATCGCCGTGTCGGAAGAACAGTGACGCAACTGCAAAAAATTATAATTTTTTTCGGAGAAACAAAATCATTTTTGACAATTGCCCACAAGCCATACGAGCTTATTAATAGTTACTATAGACAGCTTAGATCAAGAGCACGTTCGTTTAAAACAACGGGGAACGATTTTATGCAAGAATAGCAAAACCACAAAATATTGAAATGTGAAAACAAAAAATTTTCAAAATTGCAGTTGCGTCACTGTTCTTCCGACACGGCGATATGCAGTACATAAGTGCCGCAAAGCTTGTACACGGTATAATTTTTTCTAGCGAGACGCCTGTCAGTTCCACGGTAAAGTGCTTGTATAACGATTTTCATTGATAATAGCGATCGAGTAGTAAATGTAATCGGGAAGCGTTGCCAAATTTGTGATAATTGAATGCGATTAATAAAGTAGTTTGGTTTTAATCGAATTGTATTATTCTTTAAATACCAGAAAACGCTTAGCTCGCAACGGTATTATTGCGAATGGATGAGAAAATTGGAAATGCGTTGTATGAAGTGCTTCCAGCTAAAAAGATATTAAGGTTGAAAAATACAATTGATTTTTGTCGAATAAACAAAGCTTTTTAGAACTTTGTACGGAACAAAGTAGTCAACATTACCGTGACGACGAGTATTATGATGGCCGATGGCATGATAGAAACGGTCGGTTGGTTGATTTGAGTTTGTGCTGCCAATCAGCGTACATCCTGTATTATGTTACAATACAAACACTGACAATAAATCGACCAATCAGCTGCCACTATTTTACGTTACAGTCACGTAAATGCGCAGTAAAGACAAAAACGAGCGTAACGAATATTGTACCTTGTTTTTTAAATACCAAGAGTTGAATACGTCCATGCATTTTCTCAAAGTTGAGAACATGGTATATGCCGTCATTTCAGGAAATTATACGTACTTAGCCAGTATTGGACTGCATTCCACTTTGTCAAATATTTGATCCACTTTGTCAAATATTTTGTCCCACTTTGTCAAATGTTTGATCCCACTTTGTCAAATATTTAACTATTTTCACTGTCAAAATGCAAGCATGTAATCCTATCGTCAAATTTTTGTTTGCCAAAATCTTTTATTTGCTCTACACACGGTTTATTTTGCTTAAAATATTTTGACTGATTTTTTTTGGTAGTTTTTATAGTCAAATATTTCAAATCATGTCATCAAGTCAAATACCAGCTTAAGCCAAGAAAAATATGAACGATTTAAGTTTAGAAATATTCATGAAAACTTTTAGAAGTTCTGTAATTTACAGGCAAGTGGAGAAATGTTTAAAGAAAACTGAATAGCATAAATTCTGTAAATGTATAAAACAGTTCTTAATATATCGGAAATTCTGTACAATATACGGTATTTTCGACTAAAAAAGAATCTATCAAAAATTTTGCCTTCTGTTATCAGTACACAAAATTCCAAGTTTCTGAAATTTATATCCATATTTAAAATTTTCAACCCTTCTACCAATAATGGTTATTTTTATGTACCAAATTTCAACTTTTCAGCTTTAATAATAATAATATTATATATAAAAATCAGAAGTATGTTTTTATTTATTTTTATTTATTTGCAAAATATTTAGATATAAGTTTTAAAACGAAAACTGTAAAAACTCATATTTTTTTCCTTTTATTAATAGTTTTTTTTTCTCATTCTTTAATGTTTTGTGAAGAAACATAAAATAAATCAAAAATTTAGATTTAGAACCTTTTACAATCAAGTCAATTTTTTAACGAAATTCTTTTTTCGCTAGGCTCGCTCTTGAGAATCGAGTTAAATGGAAGTGTTACTGAGCAACCAATCACCTATTTAAGACAAAAACCATAAAGTTTATCACGATGCCTGGATTACGAGTCTAACCCTTAATACCGATTTTTATTGTTGTCATCTGCTGAGTGGAATAAATCGATTTCATAAAGAAAACAGACATTGCTGTGTATATGAAAAGATTTTCCCCAAAGGAGTAAGAGGAAGCGGCATCATCGGTACTACAGTAGAATAACTAACCTAAACACCAGGAATAAAACAATCCCAAAGTATGCCAATAAGGCAATCCGGTCTATGAGAAATGTTTCCCTGTTCAAATATAGGTATACCATATTATAATAAAAAGGACATGGAGGAAGAGATTCCCGGCTCGTCTATGTAGGCAAGAACGTGAGGAAATTTTTTGAACAAAGTGAAATCCTCTTTTGATTGGTTGGAGTATAGAGCAACTTTAACTGAATACAACAATAAAAGGCACATATAAAACAAAGGGAAATCTTGGAAGGACCTAGATAAAGGTAATTAAGGAGACGTATAACAGTTTTCGGTGGTGGTTCGAGTTAATTAAGCAATCTCTTAGGAATATATCATTAACCTTATAAATAACTAGTTAGAAAGATTAAGACCGCTCCCAAAATGAATAAGAACTTATGAATTTGAGTCGTCGAAATTTGTTATTTTCATTCAATTCGTTCATCACACTTGGAGCCGAATTGAATTTAGGAAATTGTGTAATACACATTTTTAAGGAACACTTATTGTGAAAAATTCATGTTTATTGGTTTTTGCATTGCGCTCTTTTCGTTACAGAACATACATACAGAAGCCACCAATTTAAATTAAAGTTTAAACATTGTCGAATCTATGTATATCCATTTCTAGTCTTGAAAACCATTGGAAATTAACTTTCTGAAGTTATATTTTAATTTTTTCTGTGGGGTATTTCTTTTATCAATACTGTATCGAAATTGCTTTATAACTGAAGCAATTCTGTAGTTCGATACTGAAGTAAAACTGTAAAGGGATAGGTATACTAATTTCTTGATAAGTTTATACTGTGATAGGACTGAATGAGGTGAAAATTTCATGCTAGAGTTATTGCAAAAAAAAAAATCTTAAAAAGAATTCAATATACGAAATATTGACTCTTAAAATGAGAAAATCCCATGCTTTTCTTATTTTGCATATTATTTGAATTCACGAAAAGTTGATTAAATTTCGCAGTCCTGGCAAAAACCTTATTTCAACCTGAAGTTTGCAAATTTTTAAAGTCAGTACTGTGTCAGTACTAATAATAATTGAAACTATTTTAAATATTTGTTGGTGTATAGCGCTGAGGTTTAAGGTGTCTTCGAAACCAAAAAAACTTCATTCAATATAATAATTAGATATTAAATTATTCACAAATGTAGCAGTAACATTAAAAGTGTAAAATGTAACTGAGAAAGTAATATCATTGTTATAATTTATTTTAGTAAAACAAAAAAATTCAATACTGTGAATGAATCGAAATTTCCATTTTGAAAAACCGGTCTAAACTTGACACACTAGACACAGTGAATATTGATGGGACGAAAAAACAAAATAAGGATTCAGAAGTAGAAGGGCGATGTCTCAGGAAAGAATGGTGGACGTTACACTTAAAACATTGAACGCTAAACCGCAGAGACTCAGGATGACAATATATTCCATAAGTACGTTGGTCGAGTTATGAATGTTTGCCTGTGCTTTATCAAAAGAAATAGGTTAATTTAGGCGACGTTATTCAGTACTACATTTTCTGTTAAAGTATCTAAAGTAGAAGCTAAGAGTTCCGACATTTTTGAGGTGCTCAAGCGAGTCTATAGGGGCCGTGATAGTTCCATTTTCAATTATTCGTTAAATACGATTCAGCAGCGCCGGACAATATTTTTCTATACAGTACTGAATTTCGGTACAGTGGGAGTATCGACATTCGCTATTAAATCACTTTTTGATAACCGAATTCAGTCAGAAATCTCTGCATGTCGGAAGGATCGCAGAGTTGAGTGATGTCGAACTTAGATCACTTAGATACCAACAGTTGAGTTTCTGACTAGACGCGATTAACGACATCATAAAAATTTACAATTATTCTTTATTTCTAACGTGTTGCGATTTAAAAGTGTTGACTTAGGTAGCCGAAGCGAAAAGGGTTTGAGAAATTCATTAAGTATTGTACGTACTATGAAGACCCTCTAAAAACAATGTTATGCTTTAAAACGATCATGAAATAACAGATTTTGAATTCAGTTCATTTCAACACAAAATACATGACGTTTTATTCGTCGCCCTACTTATGCCATTCCGTGCATATCAGAGTCTTAAGGTGGGTTTCCATATGCGACAATATTCTGTGACAGCAATTTGTCACGACAAAAATGTGTCACACTCTTCAGTCTGGAGTTTACAATTGTAACATTACTTGTGTCACACCTTTGCGTAAATTGGTTCTGTCAGTTGTCAAAAAAGTAAAATGGCTGGAAAGATAAGATAAGAACTGACATTTTTGAGAAACTCTTGCACTGAAATTTTTGTCACACATGAAAAGTCGGAGATTGTTCGACTAGCGACATGCGACAAAATTTGTCAGAGATCTGTCACACATAATGTCACAGAAAATTGTCGCATATGGAAACCCACCTTGATACTTAACTCTTTATGTGGGTATCTAAAAACGAAGTTTTATAGAATCCTCTAGAATAGCACGACTTTGACCACGTCTCAAATTTGCACCTAAAGAACCGCTAACTGAAATCGCGTGAGAAAAAACAACTTTAGTTTATATTAGACTGTATTCAATTTCATCAAATATTTGACTATATTCGCTGGCAAAATGCAATCATCAAGTGTACTCGTTAAAATGTTTGTTTGTCAAAAAATTTATAAAAATTTTTTTTTTGCCAAATTTTTGGCATGTAGTTAAATACGCTTTTATGACAAAAAAATATGTGAAACTGTGTCAAATTTAACTATTTAACGATAGATGACTTAAGTTTAGTTATCATAACGGAAACACTTTGAAGTTGACTGATTTAGAGGCTACGGGAGTAAAGTGTAATGTAAACAAAACGGACTGGAATAAATTCTAGATTTTATCTTATCACTACTCTTGTATTGCAAATTTCTGAAGATTTTGTACTCATTAGTGTTAAGGTGTTTTGAATGGTGTGAAAAGAGTTTGGTATATTGGGTAGTGTTGAAGTTTGTGTAATTAAATTAAATCGAAAAGAGAAACTACGAAATGATTTTAAGTGCATACTAGGTACATAAAACTGAGCATGCTGATTAGTGAAAATTAGGCTATGAAGTGCATAACAAAGTGCATTGCATTCAATATACAAAGGTGCAACGAATTAAAACAGTCAACTGTTCACAGTTGTCGTTATTTTTTGTTTCTTTTAACTCTAGAGTAATGATTTGGTCAATTATCAATAAATATGTTTACCCTCTAAAATTTATTCTAAAAAAAACTATTTTGGTCGGTAGTTTTATCATTACAGTATTCTTAGTACAAAAAAAATTGGAAAGTTTCAAAATCATTTAGTTCAAAACATAAACTCTGACAGTGAAATGAATTTTGTATTTTTCTATAATTGTTTATATTTGATATTTCATTATTCTTTATGTTTTTTTTTTTTGATGTTGTAAATTTTACATACCAATCATAACTCTGGCTGGTACTGCATTCCATTCTAGCCAAAATGTGATAAAAGATGACGTCACCAAAATAATTCCAGGAATAAATACAGTTGTAAAATAAAATGCACGATCCCTTGTGAACGTTAAGTCGACTTCGAGGCAACTGTAATTACCTAGAGGAAAGCGAGCAGGCAATTTGCTTTTTTTTATAATTAAACGAAAAATAACGTCTTCACTAAACATGCGTTTCAATTTTTTATTCATACATAATATTAACTATGCCGATTTCACAATCGTTTGTAGATTTATTTTCTTCCGTTCCACGATATTTGCAAATATCATTCGTAAGCAGTTTATTTGGCCAAATTCTTTTGTCCATTTTCACATGTTGCGATTGACGAAAAACACTAACTTTGCAGTTTCTTTTATGTTGTATATCTTATTGAAATTTTTCTTAACTTCATAGGAAAAAAGGCACGAAATTAAGTACATAATTTGAAGGATCAGGATTAGTGGTTAGTGTTATCATCCTACTTAGAACACCTCGTAACTCCACTTTTTGTTCAAATAGACATTTTAGTATCATCTGGTGGACAAAATCGAACCCATCGATATGACAACTACAATAACTCTATCAAAATCCTAAATGTTAAAAACAACCGCTCTTTGGCCAATAGAACTAACGCGTTTTTTGAGTCCCCTATAAAATTTCAGTATTTGGAGACACGAGAGTTCCTAATTAGGGTGACAACATTTTGATTACTCTTTTATAGGAAATTTTTAAAAGTTTTTTCTCGTACCTTCTTCCGCAGAAGTCTTATAAGTTTTCAAATTTGACGAGTGTAGTTATCTTTTACGCAGTTAAAGTCTAGTACAGTTTTCGATCGGAATTATATTTCCATAAAAAATACGTATAGTAGTAGTAGTACTATATAGTACACTATTCACATGAAATAGTCGAGGTAATAATGGACGCTACTATTGTCCAACAGGTGTCTCTTGGACAAAATCATTTTTTTACGTTTAGAACAAACCAAATTAATATTTAAAAAAATGGATAGCACTAGACACAATTTAGATTAAACAATTTAGATTACTAGAAGTGTTGCAATCTTTAAAATGCAATTATCTCAAAAACTGGTTTTGAAAGTTACGACATCATCTCATAGTGCGAAGTATGAAGAATAAGTTCATTTTTATTGAAGTGACATCAATTAACAAATATCGTTCTGGTTTTCTTTTATTTCTTTTGAATTAAAAATATAAAACTCTATTATCCGACAGATAGCGCTCATTCTAAAGATATTTTTCTATCACGACACTAGCAAATTTTTCTGCAAGAGTTCGGCGAGTATTTGCTTCGATAGCGTGTATTTTCCACACAAAATAAAAAATCACATTGTTTGGTAATTTTGATAACAGCCCCCATAACTTTAAGTGATTTTTGATCTGTTTCATTAGACAGACATTTTCCTGTGTAGACATAATTTGCAAAATTGAAAAAGCAATTCCAATCGAACATCATTCTAGTCTTACGAAATTACATTTCATTACATTACATTTCATTTTCAATGGTTTCCGTCCTCCAAATTTTAGACCCATTTAACATAAAGTTAAGTCATTTGAGTTGGATTCAAAGGATGCTATATTCGTATATGAACCCTTTTTTAAAGGTTTCTGTTTTTAAAGGAATTACACCGTCAGCCGTAAACCTATGTCCAGGTGGGATTTGAATATACAACCAACGAATTGATATTGGAAATTAGGTCGCCGTGAAAAAATAGTAGCAATAAAGGAGCAAAGAGATTTATCTCAATTTCAAAAATTCTAAAGAAAAAATCGGTTTTTTTTTTTTCAAAATTTGGTTTTTAATTATTTAACTAAATTTTGAAAAAAATTTTCTAGCCACAGGTATATACGCAAAATGTTCAAAAAATAGATACAGATCAAGTAACCACCAGGCATTAGGGCGCCTATATCTAAACGGGTTCTCAAGTTATTGCGATTTCCAAACAAGAAAATAATATGCATTCCAAACTTTTGGGGCTGCACTAAAGTTTAAATTATTCACAGATTTTTGATATAAGAAAAAGAAGTGTATGCCAAATTTATTGCTAGGTTAGAAAGAGAGTTTACTTTGAAATAAAGGGGTAAATGTTAAACTGAATTAATGATAAAAAGAATAGTCAGAATTATTAGTCCTAAGAATCACTATAACTCGCAAACAAGTGGACGATGTGTATTTATACAGTAATCATCAATATCCGATCCGAACTACTATTGAAAAGACTCACCAAATATATTCAAAGCACTTCCAGTTTACAGCATCTACAATTTTTTTTTAAATTTCTTCAATCGATGAATAAAGGATACTGAGCTGCTAACTTATTGACAAATGCAATGTTAGTCTTTCAAGAGTATCAACAAATTGATTCCCGTCTGCTCTTCACAAAATATTCACACTCCTCGAAGAACCAAACACAAAAGCACGCGAATCTTCAAGGAATCAACTTACTTAGGGATATGTGAATACTTCCAGCAGATTACCAGCCCGTCAAAATGATAGTTTGCTCAAATGCATCCATAAAACAGTCGTCGTCGTATAGACCAAAAACAAGGCATTCTTAAATTGTACATCCACCATTTTTACACCCTTATGGCCAGACGGAGAAAATCTTTCCCTTCTTTGGTTCAAAGTTGCACTACTTTAAAATCATGATCTTTATATTTTTTGGCTTGAGTATAATGAAAGGGAAAAGAATATGACGCCATAAATTTCAATTTATTCAGTCTGCAAAGAAAGACTCCATGTCTTAAAACGTACATTTGATTTGTGCTGTACTCACTTGAGTCCAGTTTTTCCAATGTTTCAATGTACTTTTCAACTTAGCGCAAATTTCGAAAAACTCATTTCTTTCTGAATTTCTCTTGAGGTTAGTATTGCGGATGGTTGCGTATAAGTACCTCCTTTGCTTTGGTTTTTCTTTTGGATTAATTTTCCAAGGAGTAGCAAAGCTAAGTATTGACGACGTTATGACGTCGACCATTCTACAACTTTGACGTCGGAACACTTTGTGCAATCACAAAGGCGGAGTGTAGACGTAAAGCGAACTATTTGTAGGCTTAAAAGCTTATTTTACAACTGCTTTTTGACCTTGGCTGTTATGCTGCTTATACTGACTAACATACGACTTATATACGTCTACTGGAGTTTTTGTATTAATAAGTGTAATCTTCTCTATAAGTAGTTCTTTTGACTTTGAAGTCATTGTCGGTATTTAAGTTTGCAATAAGAACCTCAATCCAAGACATCGTACTCAAATTCAACACACACGATGAGAAATTACCGAAAAGAGAAAATATGAAAAAGAACCAGCTTGAGAGGGAATTAAGTTCGTCATTTAGGAAAACTACAAAATTCCGTGAAACTCTTTTCATGTGACTTTATTACCAATTAATATTCTACTCATACCGAAATGACTTTGAAATAAGTCACAATTTGCAAAAGAATTTGGTAAATATTCACTGCTGGTGAACCGAATTTTATGCGAAGAAATCGATTTTAAAAAAATAAATAAATCATATGTTCCCCATGCGAACCAGCCAGATGATTCCTTTGCGATCTACCTACATGATTCACTGACAAGAAACAAAACAGAACGTTCAAGAATCTATCTAAGAATCGTAATTAAATTCACTTACACTTCATCTAAGTGAATCGTTAGTGATTCACTTCCAACGATGACCTCCTACTGTAGAATCTAGTGGGATTAAGATACGAATTTTTGGCAATAGATTTGGCATGTTTTCAAGAAGTCAATGAAATATGCACACAGGATGAATGGTCGAACAAGAAAGACATAGAGATGAACAATCAAGATGGAAATTCCAGAAGTCCTTCATCTTCTATACGTTACTAGGGTTGTCCAATCCAAAGCAGGCCTCGATAGTTTTTGCCTAACCTTTATTTTTGTTGCTCCGCAATAATTTTCCGGGGATAAATTCTTAGTCTATCGCCAAACCGGCGAGAGCCAATTGGGTATAAATGGAAAGGATATTTTTTCATTCGTTAATTTGTGAAACTTTATCGAACTATTGACATTCCTCACCTTCGATGTTCCCTACGTTCCATTCGAGATCACACAGGGATTCAAGAGTGATAGGTACTCGAATATCTATGTACGCAAAAATAGAATACCTTTAATATTTTTCAATATCATAAGAAACGCAAAATTGAGTTGAAGGAATCAAACTGAAATTAAGTCTAAAGCCAATTCCTTTCCATTCTTCGAAAAAATAAATCTGCATTGACTTTCAAGGAAACTACAATAGATACAATAAAAGTGAAGTGGAGGTGGAGATTGTTCTTATTCGATCAGAGGTAAATATTAATACCGATGGAAAAGATATATCTGACGAGAAGTCGAGGTACATTTTAACGATTTTTTTTATAGCGAAAGAGATATGTACATAAGTACGGAGCATGGCTCCCAAATGGGAATACCCTTACAGTAAACCCATCTAAAATTACAGATAGAGTTGTAAGAGATCAATGTAGTCATGAATCATTAAATAGTCACAAATGAAAATATTCGAATCCGTTTTTGATACAAATATCTTATTGAATCTGGATGTACGAGTATGTACTTGGGTAAACAAAATCCGTTTCCTTCCGTTCCTTTGAAATAAACACGGCAGATCTCAAGACAGAATTGATCAGTTCTTATTGATTCTTAGTGCCATTTGCTGACAAAAAAAAACGACTTGCAACACATGACTCTATTTTGCAACAAATCTTTCAGAAGTGGTTTGCTTAAAAAAAAATGCTCAGTTTGAGAGGAAGTCAAGAGTTGTTTTGGCCCTCTAGAAAATCTTCCGTCAATCGACACAGTTAGGGGCAATCATATGTGCAAAACTTTGAGTGGCTCCTTGTTGTGCACGTCGACAACTGCAATTTATTATAAAACTGAGCATGAATTTCCCAAACAGGCTTTCCTCTTAGTGTCCTTTAGAAAGGTATCAGGAATAAGATGGATTTTTTAACATCTGTAGTCAAGGATGAAATCAACAAATAGTACCTTGTCTTTGTAGGTACTTGTTTTTGATAGATGATGCCCCAGGTGGTGGTCCTACGGTCTGTTTTGGTACTTCGAATGATAAGTTCTGGAAGATAACTGGACCCTTTAGTGGAACCACTGAGATTGCGGGTAATAGTCAAAACTACAAGTGGACTCATCGTAATCGTAGTTCAAAGAGAGAAATAGTATTGGCGGCAGATAAAAGCTGGAGCCCAGGACTGCAGCTTATGAACCAAACCTCAGCTAACCGAAGACTAACAATATTCTGACTAATTTCTTATAAACATTGGAGTCCAGTCAAAAATCGATAATTTATTTCATATTTAGATTGCGATTAAAATTGCTCCAGTCTGTTAGCACTGTGGTTCTAAATTTCAATGCCAAACTCATATCATTAACAAAAAAATAATTTTAGACAAACTATTTCTGCTCTATTTTCCAGAAGGAAACTAAAGAATGACGACTAGAGTATCGTTACTCCGGATGCCGGATGCAGCCCAATCTATGCCAAAATATTGACCGACGTAATGACTATACATATTTATTTACAAATTTCAACTTTCTAGGTTTAGCCGTTTTCGAAATCATGATTTTCTTTTTCTTTTCAGAAACATATAACCGTTTTCGAAATATGTCGTTTTTCAGCAATTTTTGATATTTATTTTATTAAAGTCAATAACTGCTAAACCTCTAATGCTGCTTAAATAAGTTTCTAATCATTGAAAAGGAAATACTTAGAGCTATTAGATTGTAGATGGTGGAGGACGATCTAAAAATCCGGATTCACTGCGGCCTCAGTGGGCCTATTTTGCATGACAAGATAGTCGATTTATTACCATTTTAATCAACACTTCACTAACTTTTTTCAATAAAATTTAACTGGAATACGGAATCGTTGAAATGTTGTTTTTACGATCTTAAAAGCTTATTTCGTCACCTCTATTACAAGGGTAAAATTATTTCTTAAGAATTTTCGGAGCTATTATCCTTTAATCTAAAAAATTTTCGTAATTGGGTAATCCTTTTTTTAAGTGCAACTAACTGGAAAAATCACGACCAACAAAATAGTGGTACCCATATTGTTCGTCTCTAGAAAAAAACTTCTTTCCTAACATTACGTCGAAAGGATATGTAAAAAAATATTGCGATTAGATGGGTACCTGTCTTCTTCATAAGATATGAATAAATTTCTGTAAAACAATTCAGTGTGTGAAATTTAGCTCTACATAATTCTTTAATGCTCTCTTCCAGTAGTATTCGTAATATTCGTTAAAAATAAAATTCTTAAGAACAAAATTTCAGGATAGCAATTTTTTAAAATTTCAGGACAATCACAAAACTTTATTATTAAAAATGGAAAATTTTAATATTATCAAACTTTTTTTCGATTTTAATTTATAGACACTTTAATTTAGTACATTTCGATAATTTCGAAATTTTGTTTTTGAACATGTTTTAAGGATTTTCATTTTCCGATAACTATTTTAATTTTCTATTTTTTAACCTTCGTCATTTTAAACCGCTCTCAAACTTCTTCGCGATTTATCCTTAATTTGTCTTTGTAAATGTATCCACGATGCAGTATTGCCACTTACCAGGTACAAGTATTTCAGATTCTGATTTTCATTAACTTGTTGAATCCCCAGCCTATTTACATGTTCCTCAGTTGGCCAGCGTCCTTTGCTATCTCTGTAATTTTAATTGTTTTGTAGTTGGGCGAATACAGGCTACTTCATCCCGAAATATTCCCAGTACATTGCCAGCTTATCTACTTTAGATTTGCGACACATGAGCACAAATTTAAGCCTCAAACAAAAAAGTTAGTTTGTTGTCGTTTCTTTGATCAAATATTTAAGAGAATGTGATTTTAAAAACAATGCAAATAGAGAAATTGTTCAACTTCATAGTGCCGCCAGTAAAACAAGATACCCAAAAACTTCAATTAACCAAATTGCTGCATCTGAACCTGCTGCAACAACTGTGCCAAAATTGCGACAAAAAGTTGTAAGCGTGAAGAATTTGCATAGTCCGTAAACATTGTTGTCATGGTTCTCGCTTTTTTTCTAAATAGATATTAAAGTTATTTTTCTTAAATGAAGCTTTTTGAAATGTTAAAATGCTTGGAAGGTAGTAGACTGTAAATCTGATAATGAGATGACTTAAATTGCTGAATGATTTTCGCAATTAATTTTCAGAAAAAAATTAAATAATGAAAATATACTTAAAATATAAAATCACTGGTTTTACAGCGGCATGGCATGCAGAATGACAAAGAGAATCTGGCGCTGACTGACTTTCTTTTTGGATCAATTTCTCCAAACTCCAGTAAAAGGAATTGCAAAATTTTAAAATTTAGCGGAAGCTTTTGATTTTTGTTATTTACAAGCGCGATTTGATAGCGTTCGCATTTTTGCATTGCTTCGTTAAAATAAAAATTGCTGCCAATATTGCCGCTGTTGTTGTTGCTGCTGCTGCTGCTGCTGCTGCTGAAAATGAATGAATCCCTGCGCTACACAGATTGTGAAATCGGCATTTTTTTACAGATGTAATAAATTATCGATTACGCTCTTTTAATTTATTTTTAAATACAGCGCAGATTGTTATCATTATTATTATTATTTTTTTTAAAACTAAAGATGAACAGCAAAGATTGACACTTTATCGTCTAATTACACTAATTACGTTATAATATCTGTTTATCCTAAATACGAATTGTAATGTACGTGGAAAATATGTAAATGCTTTTGGTACTCGTATATTTTGTGAATACGTTCTACAGAAAATAAGAGAAAATTAATTCGTCTGCGATTGCAATGAGAAAAAAATAACTTTTAGTTTATATGTTTTACATGCAGAAAATGCATATCTGGCCGCCTGGTGATGTGTATTGTAATAAAATATGTAAATCAGAAGACCCACTACTGGAAATAAAATTGAAACTGAAATAAATTACTCATCAAAATCATATAAACATTATTATTTATAACATTCTGAAGGCAAACCTACGCAGGCGTATAAATATTAGCGTTTTACCAAATTTTAATTAATTACGGATGTGATTAAAAAAAATATATATAAATTAAAAACGAATATGAGCATTAAGACTGTTTGAATTAATTTTTTGTTTTTTTTACCTATCATAGATCTAGCAGGTACTGCATTCCATTCTAGCCAGAATGTTATAAATGAGGACGTCACCAATATTATTCCGGGTATAAAAACAGTCGTAAAATAAAAAGCTCGATCTCTCGTAAAAATTAAATCGACTTTAAGACAGCTGTAGTTTCCTATTGCATTTCATGATAATATAAATTTTTGTTTTTTGTTTTCTCTTTTAACATTCTAAACAATTTTTATAGATAAATATAAAATTTTATTATATTTGTAATTTTTGCTCTATGGGACAAAAATATTTCAGGAAGAAAACAAGAAGTTCTGCATTATTGAAGGGCATGTGTCGAATAAAATTTTACCCAAAATGAAAGAAAATGACGAATTTTGATCAAATTAAAGAAAGAACATTATTGTTAAAAAAAAATTAAATATTAATAAGCTTGAAACTATCACTTGTTTGGGTGTTTTTTTTTAAAAAAAAGTTTACGATTAATAATAAAAAAAATTCAACTACCTTGTTGCTCAAAACGTCTCTGACAAAGTGAGCATAAAAAATCCTCATCATCTTTTGTCAATGTTTGTCCATCAGCTAATGAAACCAAATTCAGAAAATATTTTTATTTTTTTTTTAGAGAGGAAGTTTTTGTCTGTGGTAGAGTTTCTTCCGTTGTAAGCCGAGAGTAGAATGCCAATTAGCATTGATAGATGGAGAGGAATTTTGAATTTGAAGTTGAAATTGAAAATTAAATCATAAACATAAAAATTTCTATTCACTGTTGAAATGTGGTAATTTTTGATTTATTTGTAAATGTTTTAATCTTATATCGAAATCAAATTCGCTATACAGTCGAATTTCAATACTTATTAACGCTAATTCAAGTGTAAAGAAAACACTGATGGAAATTTACTTAATTTCGTTTAGATTTTTGTTTATTGTACATAGCTCTTATTCTTATTGAGTTGTTTCTTATACATATAATATATGCAAATAGTTTGCTTCCTCTACGTCTAGTTATAGCATAGGAGGTTCCTGACCCAGTTACATTTTGGTTGGTGTCTTGGCTTACAATGTCTTGCTTTACGACAGCTGACAAAGTCAAGGAAAGAGTAAACTTAAATTTGTTTTTTGCATTCAATAATATTTCAATCTTTCTGCTGTAAATATAACGAAATCATTTCTTCTATAAGATTTACATCCAAACTTGGATGAAACTTAACAGGAAATAATAAGCTGACTATTTGTAGCAAACTATTTGAAGACGCCCTTCATATGATTTACTTTATAATATCTTACAAAAGTTGAACTGAACATATTTTTATACTCTAGATGAAATCATATAGAGTATTATAAGTTTAATCCAGCCCAAAAGTTTGTAACGCATAGAACCAAACCTCGGACGAAAAAAAGTTATATATTATTTTTTGTTTATTTGTGGCCAAAAACCTCAAATCCGCCTGACGTCCGTCCGTCCGTCTGTCCGTGAACACGATAACTCAAGAACGCCTTCACCTAGGATCTTGAAATTTTGAATCTGGATGTTTGGTTGAATTTGTAAGGCTAAGTTCGTTAACGGGCAAAATCGTCCTACTCCTTCGGGTAGCTGCCATACAAAATGTCCTTAAAACACGTGTTCAAGAATATTGGTCGATAACTTGAGAAGGGTTTAAGCTACAACATTGACATTTTGTATGTGTTATTTTTCCAATAGTTGGAGCTAAATATATGATTATGAAGAAAATCCTGTTGGTCCTTCGTGTAGCTGCCATACAAATATCCTGTCAAAATGCATTGATTTAATTTACAAAACTCACTATAACTCAAGTAATCTTTTAGCTACGAATTCGGAATTTTAAACAAGTTAGTTTTGAGTGAAAAGGAAGTTCGAGTTAGCTAATCAGCGAAATTCTTTTACTCCTTCTGGTAGCTGCCATACAAAATGTCCTTGAAACACGTGTTCAAGAATATTGCCGATAACTTCAGAAGGGTTTAAGCTACGTCTTTGAAATTTTGTATGTGTTATTTTTCCAATAGTTGGAGCTAAATGTACGATTATGAAGAAAATCCTATTAGTCCTTCGTGTAGCTGCCATACAAATATCCTGTCAAATAGCCTTCACTGAATTTACGGAACTTACTATAACTCAAGTATTATTTTAGCTATGAACTCGAAATTTTGTACAAATTAGTTTTGAGTGAAAACAAAGTTCGAGTTTACTAATCAGCAAAATCCTTTTACTCCTTCTGGTACCTGCCATACAAAATGTCCTTAAGACACGTGTTCAACAATATTTTTCGATAACTTTTGAACGCTTCAAGCTACGAATTTCAAATTTTGTAAACGTTCATTTTTAAATGGTTCCAAGGAAAAGGATAAACATGTAAGGAATCGAGTGAGTCCTTCCTGCACCTCCCATGCGAAAGTCCTTCAAAAAGGACATTTTTGTTCGATGAATTACCCAGTTTAAGATATGAAATTAAACACTGAATATTGTCTTTTAGTTTTGAGTAGCAATCTAATGGCAGTCCTTAATAAAGGACATACAACATACACACGCGTAATTCTACTTTATCCCCAACTACAATATAAATCGGAGTTAAGTATTCATCTAGAGTATTATACGATTGGCTTGCAGCCGATCGTGACTGCAGTATGTTTTATAACATAATTTAAGATACATATAAAGCCTATAAGAGACAAAAGCACAAAGAGCCAAAGCGGTGTAATAATCCAGAAGGATGGCCATCTACGAACAAAGAAAAAAGATACAAAACAGCGAGAGCGGTATTTTTGCAATCATTTGAAATGGAATACTTTTAAAAACGACCAAATTTGACTATTGCTATTGTAGTATACGAGCATTGAAAGGACTGACAAAACCTCTCGCGTGGTAGACTACATCAAGTAGAAGATACTCGTAGGTACTACACTATTGTCTACACGTATATAAATACAAGAACAATAATATTAATTTAGGACATGTTATTGTCTTCATGCACACATCCGGTATCTCGAAATATTTATCAAGTCGATATCACATTAAAAACAAATAGTGTGATCATTTCGATTTCGTTGATTTTTTTTCATTACCCACTTCCAATCTTTTCTGCGAAATTACTTAATTAAATTGTAGATTAAACACGTTCAGCATTGCTAGGAATATCTCTAGCATCTCCATTCTTAATTAAAAAAAAACAAGAAAAAATAACTTCGCAATGAAATACTTTGATAGTTAGTATATCAATCAATTCACACTTTTAATTGTTTTAAGGCGCTGCAGAGTACTTGGTTCTACAAAACTTTCATCGCAATTACTTTACTGCAGCCCTCGCCCAGGAAAGAATTGCCAATTAAGTATGGATTTCAATTTGCTGACCATTCGGACATGTCATTTTTGTAAACAATTGGCATTTATGTATATAACAATGACTCTTGAAAGAATTTGGACACTTGCTATTTGGCTTTTATTTAAGCTATATCTCAACGCGAATCGAGCTTGATATAAAGTCGGCTATACCATAAGTTTCGATATGCATATAAAATTTAAATCAAAATCGGTTGAGCGGTTCTCACGCACCGAACCGAAAAAGGTCGGCAATTTTATATAGAGAAGATCATAAAAAAAGTTTTTCCGAATTTATTCGAAAATATGGTAATTGAAAAAGCGATAAAATTTTTTAAAGTTTCAGGTTAAACTCTTTACGTACTTAGCTATACTTAATATATTTTAGATAAGACGTCATGAAGCAAATCAGAGCAAAGATCTGCACATATAATTAAGCTGACTAAGTACTTTCTAGTGTTATCTGCGATGTTTGAGGTGGAAATGAGGGCATTCACAAGATGAACATGGATAAAAAAAAATATGCCGTATTGTTCGCAATGAAAGGAGAAATATAATGCATGCTTAAAGTATGAAATTGTTTAGATTATGATGTTATGTTGGCATCAGTCTACTTAAGACTGTGACGACTTTTCGTACAATTGAGTACGGCTTCAACAAGAAACTCAGTTTACAAATTATGTTTCCCCTTTGTGCAAAATATTAATGACTAGTATGGATGCCAGTCCATCCACTTAATCCTTTGGAACAGAGATGCGTTCTTTTGATTTGCATGCAGACAAAGGAAACACTTTTATTGTCACTTGATGATATTCGAATGAAGTCAAAGTTCTTAAAGAATATTAAGCAGCTCATTTTTTATCTATGATTTTTGCTCTTGTAGCTCCTAATTGAACTGTGATTTAGGCGAGATATGGACCAGATAAATCCTGGCACAATAAAGTTTTCATAGAGAAGAATTTGAGTGTGATTAACACGTTTGTAAGTAAGTGATCGAGAAATTAGCGCTGGATTACAACGTCTTGGAAACTCAGTTACATTTCTTTATAATATTATTATTATTATTGGCCAAATTTTAGTACATTATGTGTGGCGAAATTACCTACGAAATATATGGGTATGCACTCACAAGATAAAAACTCTACAACTAAAGATCAAATTTAAAATGTTTAGAGTATTCCATTCCTGAAATGAAATGTACTCGCCATTGTATTACCCTATTACCCCCAAAAAGTTATAGTTTATATTTTTTTTATAATATCTCAAAGGGTTAGGGTGAGTAAAAAAGTTCAGTAAAAAATTCAAATAGTTGGACTAAACTGCTTCGATATTTGAAACTGGATTGCAGATAAAGAGTACTATTTAATTTATTAAGAAATTCTTCTCCTTAAGATTTATGATGATTTAAACTGATTACCTACACACAAAGTTACTTTATATGAGTAGGTACCTAAATTATGTTTATGAAAAGATGGAGGCATTTACATTTTCAGTTAAAACAAAATGTATTAAGACACTCAGGATCCTACTTGTTCTAAAATATCAGTTAAGGGACTTAATGATTTGTGTACAAATTTGTATCACACTTAATACATTACATTGTAACATGACGGGCTTTATTATGCAAATGAGTTTTCGGATTGCTTGATGAAGATAAGATACTGACAATAAAGAGATATCTCATTATTCATATCCCATTTCTATCCTTTAGAGCTAAACATAAAGCTTATAATTATCAAAAGAAAGCATCGCAGTATACATGTGTGTATAAATTATCCCAGTATGTGATAATATTATTCAACAACCTTTAGATAACCCTTAATTATGTCATTCAAAGACTATGCAAAGGTCCTAATTTGTACCTGAAAATTAGCTAGTTCATCATGTATAGTTATAAAAGTGCCATTTAAACTTTATTTTTACATTCAATTTTCTTTTTGTATCTATAAAGAGTTTGACCTAGGAACTTGATACATTGCTTTAGCTTACGTTTATGGGAATATACGGACGTGTTTCAATTGTTTGATTCGTCTGCATCTTCGTCTAGGTCGTCGTAAATGTCAACGTCATTGCTGTTACAATAGTTACGAAAAAGCTAACCAAAGTCTCTTCGCCTTACTCCATGATTCAGACGTTAAAGTTGAAAAATAAAAATTCGCCAGATTTTTGCAAATCCGATGGAAAAGGTTATTTCGCTATATTTATAAAAAAAATATTTTGTCTTCTTTTTTTTTTATTAACTAAATGAAAAAATCAAGACTACTCCAACCGTGACCTCGTCAGCTATTTTGAATCAATCTAAGCCCAGACACACACCAAAATTTAGTTGGGACATGAATTTGCTACTTGGGATAAGAATTTTCTATGGCTGCCGTCTGCACGTAGACGAATCAAGGCAAACTGTTCAAATACGTCCTGAGTATCGTCAGGCATTGAATTTCATATATGACAGTTAATGACTAGGCATGATAATTTCATGTCCCAATTAAACTTTGGTTGGTATCTTGGCTTATATCGATAGTTTTACGACAGCTGACAACGTCAACGCGAAAGTAAACTTAAATATTTTTCATTGGCTAAAAAAATAACAAAATTCTTATGCTATAAACATAACTATTGGAATAGAACTAAAGTCGACCAATGCTCGTAGTGCGAAACTAAGCCAGTAATAAGAACAGATAAAAAGACTTTCCTTTAGAGACTTTACTGTTACACATTTATTATTTTTTGAAATATTTTCTCGCATCTCTTCTTCGGCTTGTATTTTAAATTTGAACGATTTCCTGATTGTAAAATGTTAAAGAATGAAATTACCACATTTCAAACAATAAATTTCGAAATAAAGAAATAAATTATACCAAAAAATCAGAACCAAATGTTAAAAGAGCGTAAAATGCAGTATAGAAATTGTTAAACACAATTGTTGCTACATATATTAATACACAATAACCATAACTAATAAATCCCAAACTTAACATTTAAAAAGAATTTTTTCTAGAACCCTATCACACTTAAATCATAGACTTATTATGATTTGTTTATTATCCTAACCACTTAACATACAACAACATTTTCTAATATATACGAGTTTATCTGTCGCTGGATGTGACAGTAGTAGTATGTAAATATGATATCTAAACAAATTTAACTGGATTATAATAATTAATAGAAAAGTCCTAAGTACTGCACTTATTCATTCACTAGCCAATCATAAGAAATATTTAACTTACCTCTCCAACTGCCTTTGATGGGGCACGTAATGGTGGCATTTTTTATTAGATAAGCATTCAATGTCGTTAGAGACGGACTCTTCCGTAAAGTGTCTTCATCGTTTTTCCACACATATTTGATATGTGATAGCTCATATGAAACTGAAAAGGTAAAATATGCAGAGAAGAGGGTTTGATAAGTTGATATAATAAATAATTCTAGGAATGGAAAAATCCAATAACGGAGAACCGTTTGAAATCTGCTACTAGTAGCCTCTGATAATCAGATTGTTCAGATACGAAATGGACCAATATGTTCAGAAATCTTCCCATGAGATCTACAGATTAAAGATTGTTGAGCTCAATTTCACTATCATATTTTTCTTAGGGCAATGTTAAAAATGACAAGGAGTTATTCCCAAAGAATACCGGCATGTTGCTATAATTACGATAAAAATAGTTAGTTAGTTAGTAGTCTGTCAATAGTTTGGGCGTAAATTTGTTATTTTTCGAGACAAAAGCGATTTGTGAAATTCGTGAAAACGTATGAAACTCCTTGACATCGCTTTGGAAGTTAAACATCGAAAAATCTTGAAATCAGTTTTGAAGAGATTATATAAAAATGCCGTGGAAGTAAAAACCAATTTGCTGCCTTATCAGACCTAAGAGAAATGACGGAATTCGTGAAAATGAAAACAACCCCTTTACACCTCCTTGTGGGTTGAATTTAAATAGAGATCTGAAAACGGTTTCTAGGCATTTACCTCAAAATCAGTAGAAGTGAAATAATTTCAATATTTCAGAAGACCTAAAGTGTATGACGAAATTCGTGAAAACGTATGCATCCTATTTTCACTGTCCATGTTGGTGTTAGCCCTGCGCCAATAAATATGTGAAATTATTTTTTTAACTATTTGGGTAGTTCGTGTTGTAGAAGTCTCCGTTTTACTTTATTATTTCAATAATACAGTATTGTTATCGATTTTTAAAAAAAAAAAATTGATACCCTCAACATTTTTTTTTCACGTTTCATGACGAGCAGACACGTAAAAAGCAAAAAATTTCAGTCCGTCTGTCCGCCGTACGCCGTACGTCGACCGCTGTACGCAAAATCGTTTGAAGGCTCGTAGCACCCAAACCCTTTGAGCTATTAAATTGAAATTTTTTTTATGAATAGACTGGGTAGAACCCTTGAAGTGACCAAATTGTGAGGGGTGGGGGTGTGAAAGGGAGGAGAGGAAAGCGTTTTAGACGGAAAATTTTGGTTTCTAGATCTCAGCAACCGCTTACGCTAGGAGGCTGAAATTTGGAACCCATATAGAGCTTTGATAGTGGACCCATTTGCAGAAAAATTGCCGATATTGGTGAAGGGGTTTGGGAGTGGGGGGAAAATAATGCGTCCGAAACTCAAAAAAGCCGAGATCGACATATTCTAAAATCCATATCTCCTAAACGGTTAATGTCGCAAAATTAAAACTTTATGAATATCTGTAGGTATACTAGGATCGGAAACAAATTTTTGAGCGGGGGCAGTGGCGTACGGCGGTGGGGGTGAAAAACTTTAGATTACGATATCTCACGAACCAATTACACTAGACAAATAAAATTTGGTTTCTGTATAAAGGTTGACAAATGAAGTTTGCTGAAAGTAAAATTTTTTAAGAGGGCGGTGGAGCATGAAAGTGGAGGGGATAAGAATTTTTCTAAAAAGTCACGTCTCATATCTCAAGAACGGTGTAAGATAGATGCTTACAATTTTTACCAAAAGTAGGCCTAATAGACCCCTAGCAGAAAACAAAATTTTGGAAGTGTGGGTGTAGAGGGTGAAGGCGGGGGAGGGTGAAAAGGAAAAAGTTTTGATTCTGATATCTCGACAACCTATAATGATTTAAAACTGAAACTTGGTATTTAGGTAGAGCTATATTAGTAGCATGTTGGAAAAATATAATTTGTTTAAGGAGTAGTATGGTATAAGGGTGGGGGGTGTTTTTCCTATCTATAGAACGGCTTGTGTTATAAAGTTGAAACTCGGTATGTTTATGTAAATCAACTATAAAAAAAATTTAAATAGAAAAAAATTTAAAATATCCATTTTCGTTCGGAGGGGGGGCAAGAAAAATGATCAGTGAAAATGGAATGCATATAGTTTCACGGTTTTCGTCATATCTATTAGGTTTTCCCAAATATTGTATTAATTTTTATTGTACGATTTCTTCATATAAATACCTAGAAAGTGTTTTCAGGATTTTTTAAAATTCGACCCCTAAAGGGGAGCAAAGGGGGTTGTAAACTTTTTCACGAATTCTACTATATCCCCACGTCTTATCAGATATCGAATATCTTTTCACTTTCACGTGCCTGCGTTATAATCGCCTAAAACCTGTTTTTAAGTTTTTTCCTTTTTCAGCTCCTAAGAGGGTATAAACGGGTTGAACACGTTTTCACGAATTCCGTCATTTCTTTTGGAAGTGATAAGAAATTGAATTAGTTCCTACGTTCTCGTGCTGTCTTCATATTTATTTATTAACTCCTTTCAGGATTTTCGGATATTCAACCCCCAAATGGGTAGAAGGAGGTTGTATATCTGATGATATATCTAATTCATTTTTACTTCCTTAGGTTTCCTATATAAAAAAGCCAAAATGTCAAATTCAGTATTTTAGATATTCAATCCTAATGGGTGTAAGGGGGTTGTATGCTTTTCAAAGCTTCGACATATTTCTTAGGTTCGATGAGATATTAGATCGCTTTTCACTTCCACAGACTTTTTAGATAATCGCCTACAAACCCATTTCTCAATTTTTCGATATTCAACCCCCAATTGTTTGCATATCGCCGTGTCGGAAGAACAGTGACGCAACTGCAATTTTGAAAATTTTTTGTTTTCACATTTCAATATTTTGTGGTTTTGCTATTCTTGCATAAAATCGTTCCCCGTTGTTTTAAACGAACGTGCTCTTGATCTAAGCTGTCTATAGTAACTATTAATAAGCTCGTATGGCTTGTGGGCAATTGTCAAAAATGATTTTGTTTCTCCGAAAAAAATTAGAATTTTTTGCAGTTGCGTCACTGTTCTTCCGACACGGCGATATGTTCTCACAATTTTTGCCATCCTTAGTTCTGATGAGATATAAAATTGATTATTACGGCCAACAAATTCACGATTTTTCGAATTTCCAGAACCAAGGGGGTGTGAAGGGTTTGCTTACGTTTTCACAAATTTTTCAAAATCCCTCGTGTCTCATGAGATATCAAGTTGCTTCTTATGAAATCGTTTAAAAACATGTTTCACAATTTTTTCGAAATTCAAACCCCAAGTGGAAATAATGTGATTGTATACGTTTTAACAATTCGTCATA
Source organism: Beris morrisii (assembly GCA_951812415.1). Lineage (NCBI taxonomy): Eukaryota > Metazoa > Arthropoda > Insecta > Diptera > Stratiomyidae > Beris > Beris morrisii. Next base: position 32,398,795 of record OX638310.1, read on the forward strand.
TCTCTTAATTCTGATAAGGCAACAAATTCGTTTTTACTTCTATGGGCTTTTAGTATACATAATATACCGAAATTCGAATAGTCTACACGGGCTTTTCCAATATGTAATCGGCTAAAAATCGCTATTTTAAATATTTTTATTTTAAGCACAAAATTAATTTTCCAAGAAATCTAATAATCTCGAAGCAACTCATGATACACTCCGACTTTGACCGCTCCCGAACTTTGACCCGAAAAATAATAAAGTTTTGCCCAGACCATTGGCAGATTTTTTTATATGTCATAAACGTTTAATGCTCGGTCTAGATTGATAGTACCAAAGTCTAATACCGATTGGCAGCGCACATAACAAAATCCTTAGACCGACACCGTCTACACTATTATAATATTGTGACTGACTATTACAATTTAAAGTTCTACTTACTGCTTTCCATTGCAAACGAGCACAGGGGATCATCGAAAGGAAATATGTTCAAGCTTCCCTGGCACGACAGGATCAAGTGACGCCTAAAAGAGAACAATAAAACTTCCATTAAAGTTTTTTTTTAAAAAAAAAATTGTTTTCAAATGAAAAGCGCACCTCATTGCATACGTGATAGTACCATTCCGGTATATCCGGAGTGCAAAATGCATTGGGATAATCGGATCCTTGAAGTCGCCATGCATTATGAAATACGTATCTGGCAGCCATATGTCTTCGTGATGGTGAATAGCATTCAGGAATTCGTACTTTGATTGATTTGCATAGCGTAATCTCGGATCGAACCATTGTTGATTAAGCAAAAATTCTACCTCGTATTTCTATTCGAAAGAATGAAAAATTTTATTTTTCGTACGGAAAAACATTTTCCGCGAATACTTACCAAACTCGATTCATCGGGTGACGCTAAGCTAAGTAATAATACGTTTACATTAACTGTTAGTGTTCCTGAAAGAAAGAAAGAAGAACAGTATTCATTTCAATTGTCTGAAGTACAAATAGTTAGTAAATAAAATTCTTCTAAGAAAGTTGAGAAACGCAAAAGATTTTCCGAACAATTTAATTTTTCTGAAATGGAAGTTAACAGTTGGACAGCTTATTCTTTCTTAATGCTAAATGAATGAATGCAAATGACATTTTCCAACAGAGACAAAGTTATCATTTTTATTCTTCGGAGTCGTTATTCAAATGAGTTTTATCTTATTTCGCATGATTTCTTACAGACAATTCGGACGAGTGAACTGAACATAACTTTCTATAAATTAGAGCCTGATTTTAGTTCAACTATATGAAACTACAAAAATCGATTCTTGAATGTTGGCATTCGTGTCCTGAATAAAAGAATCCCTATTACTAATATTTCAGGTTGTTGTCTGTTATGTTAAGCCGTTGAGTGCAGAACAGCATGGCAATATTGGAGTATGGTGGCGAATTACTACACAGTGGAGCATATACGACTGTCTGTACTATCAAAAGGACGTTTAATTTTTCATTGGTTCCGCACTGGGTGTAGAATCCGAATGTTTCGCTTCAATTGCTCAAAATGATGGGTACTTTGTGTTATTGCAGATTATGTCACAACCGTATATTGCGACTAATGAACCAGACACAGAACTTCAGTGTACGTGCAAAAGGTGATTAGGGAACATTCTCATATGAGGACGTGCATTAGTTCCAGAATTGCAGTTGAAACGGAATCACAGAGAAATTGAATTGGCAAGATCCTGTAAATAATGCCATAGGGAACATGGTGCATATACTCATATGTCCTACGACGACTAAACAGTTCATGGCATTCACAGGTAAAGCGAGAGCAAAGCAAGTTGTAGTATATCAGTTCCTCTAGGAAACTAGATAATTGCATACCAGGATCCACATAAAGGGGGCTTGAAAAAAATATCGGAGCGGAAAGTCCAAACTGCAATAAAAGAAGAAGAAAGTGTAAATTCTTACACTCTTTTCTAGAGGAAAATCGAACGCACAGAACGTGGCGTCGAAAAAAAAAAAAAATTTATTTGTTGTCCAGTTGAAGTCAAAAATTCTAAATCCACTTTTTCTAGACTTGAATGGTTTTAGTTCTTGGGGTAGTTCGTATGTAAAAGTCCTTAAAACACATGTTCACGAATAATAAAATTATAAATTTCAGTAAGACTTAATAAATAATCAGGAACATTAACAAAGTCTTCAAAAACAGAAACATTTACATTCCTTCCGTCATTGACGGAAATAACAAGTGTTTCCTTGTATTATTAACTTTCAAATTATCAAAAATGAGCATGAGCTATCTCCCGACTGTTTCTGCATGCTGATTGAATATACTTAACAGGTTCATCAAAACGAAATTCTAAATGTGGATGGGTCAAACGCAACAACTTGATTTTATTTTAACTTGCTACTTTCCTGCACCTTGTAAGCACAAAAACTTTATTCCAGTTCCCAAGTCCGGTAAGGATGCAAGCTGTTCTTAAAAATTTAGAACTAAGGGTGTGGTAAAAAAATTTCGGCCTGACACCGAGATGGCGCTAGCAGGGGTCTAATTTTTGACTTGTATTGTACAGTACTGTCCCTGACCAACTTCTATAATAACTTTCAGGTCGATTGGTTTCTTAGTATATGTGTGACAGCCTATTAATGAAGACGCCTCAGTTGCTTACATGAAAATTGGAAATATTCGAGAAGCGTGCGGTCATCAAATACTTCTATTTGAAAGGCTTAACACCAATTCAAATCAGAGAAGGAATGAATTCAACACTAAAGGATTCTTTTTCATCGTATTCAATTGTCAAACGGTGGGTTTCTGAATTTAAGAAAGGTCGCACTAGTACTAATGGCGAACCATGTTCTGGATGTCCTGTTGAGGTGACAACTGCCGAAATGATCGAGGAAATTCATAAAATCGTGGTAGAGGACCGCAGATTGAAAGTGAGTGAAATAGTTGAGACTACTGGGATGTCAGTTGAACGTGTACGGAATATTTTACATGAACATTTGTGCATGGAGAAGCTCTGTGGTAGGTGGACGCGTTTGCTAACTATCGATCGAAAATTGTGCCGGAAGACTGTTTCGACCGCGAATTTGGCATTGTACAAGCGAAAGCCTAGTGAATTTTTGTTTCGATTTATAACTGTTGATGAGACTTGGGTCCACCATTACACTCCTGAAAGTAAACAACAGTCAAAACAATGGACTGGAGGAGGTAAATCAACCCCAAAGAAGCCAAAAGCAGTTTGGCCAGCGAATAATGTTGTGGCGACTCTTTTTGGGAATCGAAAGGTATTATCTTCATTGATTACCTTGAGATTGGTAGGAAAATAGAAAATACTATGCAGAGTTATTGAATCGTTTGAGTGATGACGCACTGACGCACTTTCTAGCCTGAAGGTGGAGTCCTCGCATGGCGCGCTGATCAATTTCATGTCAACATCCAGGATTGTGAACACAAAGCTTGGCGAGTCCTCCTCTCGAAGATTGGTCAGCAGAGGTACACCACAAGGTGATGTGCTGTCACATCTTCTTTGGAATTTAGTGGTCAACAAACTACTATTGAGACTGGACTGCAAGTGATTGCTTATGCAAAGTGATTGCTTATGCAGATGATGTTGCAATTGTTGTCTCGGGAAAGCACCTCAACACGCTGAGTGAGATATTGCAGAATACTCACTCTATTCTCTCCAAATGGGCAGCTGAATGCGAATTGGGCGTAAACCCACATAAAACAGAATTCGTCCTCTTCACCAGGAAATACAAAATTCCTCACGTGGACTGTCCTTCTCTGAATGATACTAGTCTAGTTTTCACCAATAGTGCATAATATTTTGGTCTTATTTTGGACAGGAAAATTTACTGGAAACCTAACATTCAGGAACGGGTAAGGAAAGCAACAGTAGCGCTTTACTCGTGCAAAAAGGTCATTGGCAAAAAATGGGGTATGCAACCCCGAATAGTTCATTGGCTCTACGTGTCCGTCATCAGACCGATACTTATGTATGGTGTTATTGTCTGGTGGACGGCCTTAGACAAAGCAGTTAACCGCACCACCCTAGGAAAGGTACAGAGATCAGCATGTATATGCATCACTGGAGCTCTGAGAACAACTCCCTCTGCAGCACTAGACATGCTATTCAGTCTGCCACCCCCAGACATTTTTGGCAAGCAAATGGCAGCCATTCGACTTAGGGTCTCTACACAGGGGAGTCACTCAACAACCACTCAGGGATATTACAGGGAACTGCATGGCTGACGAACTCGCTCGGCGCGGTACCATCCTTCAGATTATGCCGGAACATCGGAATCTGGGTGTGCCTCTCTCTGCATGTAAACTGCTACTGGGATTGGACTCAATTGAGAAAACCAACTCAAGATGGGCCGACGGTATTACATGTCACACTGCGAAACAGATCTGGCCGAAGCTGGATCTAAAACGCCCTAAAAGGCTGACTTTGCTCAAAAGGGCGAATATCAGCACCACAGTCGGTGTCCTGACCGGATATAAGTCGACATGTTAAAAGACTCGGCCTCTTCTCAAACGACTTCTGTAGAAGCTGCTTGGATGAGGAGGAGGAGGAGACAGTCCTTCACCTTCTTTGTACCTGTCCAGCTCTATCCGCTAGAAGGAAAGCTCATCTTGGAGCTTACTTCTTCAACTGTCTTGGTGACCTTGCCGCAATGGAGGTCGCGAGAATCCAACGCTTCATTGCAAGCACTAAATGGTTCGACGAGTAGGACTGGATTCGATGATCCTATGGTAATACAACGGACCTTTTAGGTCTAAGTGTGTCCGTGTTCTCACGGGCAGCCGCGCGTACCTACCTACCTACCTTGAGTGAAGAAGTGGAAGAAAAACGATTTCATTTGGCGAACAAAAAGATCTTGTTTCACCATGACAATGCACCCGCTCATTCGTCAGTCGTTGCAATGACTAAAATCAACGAATTAAAATTTCGAATCGTTCCCCCATTCACCGTATTCACCCGATTTAGCCTTCAGCGACTATTTTCTGTTTCCTAGCCTCAAAAAATGGCTTAGAGGTAAAAGATTTGTGAGCAATGATGAAGTCATCAATGCTGTAAATGCATATTTTGAGGGGCTTGAACTTTTCACCCCACCCTCGAATAAGTATCTTTATTGCGATCTTCAGTTAATTCTAACTGGCACTCTAACCGGTAGTTTTGTATGAAAATTTAAAGTATGGTTTTAGTTAAATTGTCAACAGGCCCATGTTAATGAATGAATATAAGAAAGAACAAGTGAGCTCTTCGTACTGCCTCCATACAAAAGTCGTTGATTTTTTCCCATCACTGTAAATAGAGCAACCGTTTATTCAAGGAGTTAAAAGTGTACACGAACTAGTTAAAAAAAACTAAGCCTGTGGTATGGGCGCTGAAGAATATATTCACAGTTTGTCCTGCTTGCCCTAAGAACGGCAAATAAACTCTAGGTCGTGGTCAAAACCATGAACAGTCTATTGAATTCGAATTTGTGGAGGAGCACTGTGCTGCCCTACGCCCCTATCGAGAATCACACAGGAACTGAAGAAAAAATTAAAGTCGAGTTCTTTAGTGTGCCAAGTCACTCCTTCGGGTAGCTACTATACAAAAGTTCTTAAATAGCTTGGTTAAATTTATTGCACACTTAAAGATATTTCGTAAGGATATGCATTTTGAAATTTTTTTTTAGAGGAAAAATTTTGGTTTCTAGATTTTAGATTTCAGAAGCTGCTTATGGTAGGAGGCTGAAACTTGGAACTTATATAGAGCTTTGACAGTTTGCAAAAAAATTGTCGATATGAGTGGTGAGGCGAGTCCGAGACTGATGCACCAAATTCGTTCTTACTTCTATTGGTTTTTAGTGTAAATAATATGACGTCTACACGGGATTTTTAAACATTTAATTGGGAAAAAATCGATATTTCACATATTTTCCCATAAAGGATAAGGACAAAATTAACTTACTAAAATATTCTAATCTCGAAGCAACTGATGTTATACTTCGACTTTGAACGCTTCCCGGAGTATGACCCAATTACGTTATTCATGTATTAAATGTGGCAGTGGCACAAGCATTCTATTGCGACCCCATTTTAACCGCTTCCCGAACATTGATCCAAAAAATAGTAAACTTTCGCTTAGGTTTTTCTTTATTTCCGCAGTGGCTTGTAAAGTCTTATAAAACGATCCATCTCCAGCTGGCTATATATTAAAAATCGGTTTACGACTCATTACCTTTATTCTCAGTTTCTCACGTATAATCAAAGAATTGTAGTTCGTTCTTCAATAAGCCGACAGGACTGTTTCTTACGAAGAGTAATAACAGTGGTATTGCTACGGCATTAATTTTGATAAACTAGCTCACTTCCTGACTTCCTACTTGACAACATTAATTTACCATTAGTTTCAAGTATAATGTAGTTCCACTTGAACAATATATGTATCCACCTGCCGGAACGTAATATATCTAAAAAAATCGATCAACTATAGGATGTGAACTATTCACATAAAAAAGTTATACGAAATTCGTCGGTAGTAAAGAAGTACTCTACACTCCATCGAGTTGTTCCCCTACCCAAGTCCTTGCAACATAATGGTATGCTATTACGCAATTACTAGAAGACTCGTGGAGATGCTCATTTCAAATTTTTGTTCACTTCTAATTTAAAAAAAAAATGGAATTAAAAGTGGGTAGTCAGGATTAGCTTAGAATACGTTGAACTAAAAACTGATATTTTTAAGTTTTGAATAAGTCACCAATGTTTTGACAAGGGGTTAAATACGTAATTTCACGAATTCGTCAATATTTCATAAGGCCGATATATCGTGCCCGATTTACTTCTATTGATCACTTATACAAAAAAGAGTATTTTTTTATACATATTCAACCTAAGCCTAAAAAGGGCTTAAGAATGTCTTACAAATAGCAGAGAAAGCAGCCCCTTTTACAGGTTACTTATTCAAACGCCTCAAAATTAATTTCAGAATTTCTTGATATTCCAGCCCATGGTCGTGAAAACGGGTTCATTATATTTTAGCGAATTCATCAATATTGTTGAGATATCGAATTGGTTTTTCTTTCTAAAAGGTATTTATAAAAACACCTAAAAAATCTATTTATACAAACGCCTAAAAATGCTATTTATACAAACGTGTACTAAAAAGTGATATAGGGATTTTTGGATAACAGCACTGAGTGACATAGTGTCTGTTTTGACGCTTAATGGCACATCTAAAAACTGGAAATCTGAGAATATTCGGTTATGTTATTTCCGTTGATAGTAGAAATTTATTTCGATTTTTCGACATAGAAATATCTGAATAAAAGCAATTTATATTCCTACGCCAGTTTAGTTTAATTTACCACAGCTTAGCCTAGTTTTAAGTAATTTTAAGTTCACTAAAAATATTATTATATTTTATAGTTAGTTTCCGTTTTGCTAACCCTAATCAAAATATGAGTTATGAAATGGGTTCAAATTTTTGCACAGATATCAAAATATTAACAATTACAATTTTTGAAAAACTATCTAACCACCAACCAAAGAGAAATGTTTGTAAAAATAGTCATATATAAGTTTTGAATTAAATAGGCTTCTATCAATCACTGTTCAATTCCAAATTATGTAAGAATTACAAAAATTCATTCTTGTAATTTATTGATTCAGTATAGGTTCATTCTTGTAATTTATCAATTCAGTATAGGTTCCTAAAAAAATTATTCGTTAACCAAATAAAATAGAAATTGTTGCCAACAATTTAGGTTTTGTGTCTCCGCTAAAGCTACGGCATATTTGTTAAAGTTACTTTTTCTGTAGTAAACACTCTTTAAATTCTAGCTTATACAATATAAGCCAGAACTGAGTCCATAATGCAAAACATAAGTTTCAATCCGTTAATTATTAATTTTTCATATATTTCTTATCATGCAAGCTGCAAGTTATTAATATTAAATTTGTTTTCATTTCGGGATGACTTAGGACGTCATCCATATCGTATTCAACGTATTCTCCATTCTCTAACATGTTAAATTAAAATGAGTTGTTGCAAAGACTCTGCAGCTGAGGATTGTCGAAAAGAACTACTGGTTTTCTCAGTAACTTTCAATTAGCCTAAGGCCTTTTCTGTAATCCAGTAATGTAAGAACTGTATGAAGAAAAACGAAATCGGAATTCGAAAATGTAGTGCAGCTGACATAGAATATCAACAACAATTAAACATAACAAACAACATATACATACGACTATATCGAATGAACAACATCAACAACAACAATCTAACAACAAAGAAACGACACTTAACAAACAATTAAATTTTTGTATTTGTTCAACAATAGCTTGAAATAACAACGGAGGAGATAAAAATTTATTTGGAGAAAAAAATGGACAGCAAAGGGTACTTAGGAGTATGTTGTATGATTGGATGAGTGCCAAAGGATACTCAGAATAAAAATGGCAAGTTTTAGTGGTAGATTAAATCGAACGGATGAATTTTTCGACACAACTTTCTTCTTTCACAGTTTTTGCCTGGTTTCTAGCTAAATAAACTTTAATTGTTAACAATAACAGTTATTTTAGTCGTAGTATACTTCTTGGTGGTTCCATCTGATATAAGTTTTATCCTTATTTGACAACTCGTTTTACCCATTTTTAGGGATTGTTAAATGAATCAATCGGGACCGGCCAGGGAGTAACCGAATGTTAACGCCATCAACAAGAGCAAAATAAATAAATATTCAATTGGTGTACAGAGGTATTCTTTTATTCACTTTTACTTAGATTTTTTTAATATTGAAAGATGTTAAAATTAAAATAGCCATCATTCGTTTAATAAAAATTCTCACTGCATCAGATTGCAAGAAGCACCATGCTTTTGACGAAATACTCCAAATTTTGAATAGAATGGCGCTTCTTCTACAATTGACGGCTCCAACCGGTGAAGCCTCAGGTAATCGCTCGGTGCACTCCACTTTTAGGTCCGAACTACATGGCCCTATTTTTCGGAAAAATAGGCCCCAACTTCCGAGACGAATGAAAACCATGTCCTATTGAAATGTGTTAATTTTTGGTCCATCGACTACATGACTGCTGGAAAAATCCGATCTTGAAAAGCCAGAGTTTGCTAATATTTTTCTCGACCCGGAAAAAACGGACCATGTAGCCAAGGGCTTAAAGAAAAATTCAATTCTGTCCTCGACTTCTGACTGCATCATCGTTGCAGTCAGAAGTCCAACGGTTCGCTCAAGCGAGACAAAACTGCGACGGCGACCTTGCCTGATGAGAATTTAAAGAACTCGTTTTTAATGTTTATGTTCATTCAGTTAAGTGTGTATCAGATTGACAGTGACGGCGCATTTACAAATTGATTGAGAATTCGACTCGGTTGGTTAGTATTTGAATCCGATATATAATTTCGTCCTATCTTCTACAAAAACGTTTGACAAAAAAAAATTTATACATTCAAACTACTTGAACTTAACGTGTTTCCTTCTTGTACTATTGAAAAGCTTCACTCCCTTGGATCGATATTATGCACATTTGAAATTTGTGACTGATAATCACGCCATAATTTGAATAACAATTACATAAAGTATGAACATTGTAAGAAAAAATCTTCTTGGAGCAAAATTAGCGATAACAATGATAAATAAGTAAAAAATAGAGGCCGAAAAATTCTCTTTTTATTAAATTGCTTTGCCAATTTCGTACAGACCATGAGATAAATTTTTGGTTTTACAATTTATTTTTGAGCAGTTACCTACCTGTTTCTATAAACATTATATTTACTTGCTCAGCCTACTCGCCATGCATGCACACATATCCGGGTGCAGATTCTGCATACGCTTTCAATATGAAGTATGCTCATAATACCAACTCTACTAAATCTAAGTACAACTGGATTATACTACAAGTACACAAAAAGCAATATAAAAAGTACCGCTGCTATGAAATTTACTACAAGTGCATCGAAAAGTTTATCATTAAAATATTTTAAGTAATACACATATTGAAATTAATAGAAAGTCCAAAAATTTGTCAATACGGAAATAACATTTAGGTAACACAGCGAAATAAAATGCACGAGAATTATTCATAAAGTCGACAATTATTATTATTAAACATTAGCCACGAACCATGTTTTTTTGGGCGACCGGGTGAACCGCCCACAAAATTGGTCACATTGTTTGCCATATCCGGTGACGACATACCGCAGCAGAAATCTGCATCTGTAAAATATGGAAATAGTTTGTTCACCAGACACAACATGAAAATCTGGAAGTATTTATGAATAAACTCCAGGATTTGTGGAAGTATGTACGAGCTATCGTCTTCAGGATTTAACACTATCCGAACGATGAAACGAACAAACGAACTTAAGTTCTTCCTATCTGATTAACTCTCAATGGCTAGGAATGGCCACAATCAATGAACATTAATTATTTGTTTAGTAGTTAGTAGTTTCAGGTGTTTAGTTCACACATTGTCAAGATCTCGAAACAATGAACAACAATTTAATAAGTCATAAATGATAACAGCGGTCGCATATTTCAATGGAGATTTTAGTATATACTTAACAATGACACTTTGTGAAATGTTATTGTTGCTTCATTAGTGATTTCTTATGCACAACTTACAGGTGGCTCCATACAAATGTTTACAAACCAATAGGTTACCATTTTGTTTACAATTTTTTCTGAATAGTTGAAATGTTTTGAAGAAGCTCTGCCGCTAATTTGACTTTTTTTTGCTAAGCCCAAAGAATCGAGATATTCCTATGGGGCGGGGAACAAAATCCCCACGGACATAACCTCGAAACCAAAATCCTCATCAAGAATTCTGACACATTAAAAAACACATTTTTTTAGTGGGTAGATGGGGTGGACTTCTTTTGTGACGTAAAGGTGGAGTTTTTTTTTAGATAAGATATTTAGTTTCTTCGGAAGTTTTACAAAAAAAATTGTCATTCTAAAGGGGATTCATATATTTTCATTAATTCATATTTTTTAGGTATTCTGGTATATAAGTTGATAAGATTGAAATTCTCTCTCTATATTCTAGGCATGTGATACGTTTTCACGATTTCCCCCATTCCTCTAAGTATGATGAGCTATCAAATTAGATGTTACTTCTTCCTTTTCGGAATTTTAAAATATTAAATCTCTAAGTGGTTTGCAAAGTGTCATAGAAGTTTTTAGCAGTTTCGCCATATCTGATGAAATAACGAGTCGGTGTTTTCTTCAACGAAACTTTAAAACAATGGTTTAAAGCCGAATTTCGGGATTGTTCGATGTTTAGATCCTAACGAGGTAAAAATTGGTCGAATTTTGTTTTACGAATTCCGCTATATTTTCTAGTTATGATGGAATATCGAACTTTTCAGGTTATCAGTACCTTGAACCGCAGACTAGACTTTGAACGTCCCGGACTTATAGTGGCAGCCAAACATAATTATACAAAAACCAAAAATAATTAAAAAACATACTGCAGTCACGATCGGCTGCAAGCCAATCGTATAATACTCTAGATGAATACTGAACTCCGATTTATATTGTAGTTGGGGATAAAGTAGAATTACGTGTGTGCATGTTGTATATCCTTTATTAAGGACTGCCATTAGATTGCTACTCAAAACTAAAAGACAATATTCAGTGTTTAATTTCATATCTTGAACTGTGTAAGTCATCGAAAAAAAATGTCCTTTTTGAAGGACTTTCACATGGGAGGTGCAGGAAGGACTCACTCAATTTCTTTCATATTAATCCTTTTCCTTGGAACCGTTTAAAAATGAACGTGTACAAAATTTGAAATTCGTAGCTTGAAGCGTTCAAAAGTTATCGAAAAATATTGTTGAACGCGTGTCTTAAGGATATTTTGTATGGCAGCTACCAGAAGGAGTAAAAAGATTTCGCTGATAAGTAAAACCCAAACTTCGTTTTCACTCAAAACTAATTTGTACAAAATTCCGAGTTCATAGCTAAAAGATTACTTGAGTTATAGTGAGTTCCGTAAATTAAGTAAATTCATTTTGACAGGATATTTGTATGGCAGCTACACGAAGGACTAATAGGATTTTCTTTATAATCATATATTTACCTCCAACTATTGGAAAAATAACACGTACAAAATTTGAAAGAAGTAGCTTAAACCCTTCTGAAGTTATCGGCCAATATTCTTAACACGTGTTTTAAGGACATTTTGTATGGCAGCTACCAGAAGGAGTATAAGGATTTCGCTGATTCGTAAACTCAAACTTTGTTTTCACTCAAAACTAATTTGTACAAAATTCCCAATTTATAGCTAAAAGATTACTTGAGTTATAGTAAGTTCCGTAAATTAAGTGAAGACGTTTTGACAGGATATTTATATGGCAGCTACACGAAGGACTAATACGATTTCCTTCATAATCATATATTTACCTCCAACTATTGGAAAAATAACACGTACAAAATTTGAAAGAAGTAGCTTAAACCCTTCTGAAGTTATCGGCAATATTCTTGAACACGTGTTTTAAGGACTTTTTGTACGGCAGCTACCAGAAGGAGTAAAGGGATTCCGCTGACTAGTAAACTCAAACTTTCTTTTCACTCAAAACTAATTTGTACAAAATTCCGAATTCGTAGCTAAAAGATTACTTGAGTTATAGTGAGTTTCGTAAATTAAGTGAATACATTTTGACAGGATATTTGTATGGCAGCTACACGAAGGACTAACAGGATTTTCTTCATAGTCATATATTTAGCTCCAACTATTGAAAAAATAACACATACAAAATTTCAAAGTAGTAGCTTAAACCGTTCTGAAGTTATCGACCAATATTCTTGAACACGTGTTTTAAGGACATTTTGTATGGCAGCTACCCGAAGGAGTAGGACGATTTTGCCCGTTAACGAACTTAGCCTTACAAATTCAACCAAACACCCAGATTCAAAATTTCAAGATCCTAGGTGAAGGCGTTCTTGAGTTATCGTGTTCACGGACAGACGGACGGACGGACGGACGGACGGACGGACGGACGGACGGACGGACGTCAAGCGGATTTGAGGTTTTTGGGCACAAATAAACAAAAAATAATATATAACTTTTTTTCGTCCGAGGCTTGGTTCTATGCGTTACAAACTTTTGGGCTGGATTAAACTTATAATACTCTATATGATTTCATCTAGAGTATAAAAATATTTTATTTATTAGGCGATAATTTTTAATTTGAATTTCCAGCGTGTACATTTTAATTCTTTAATTCTCAACTTATCCAAATCCACAATATTGGTACTTTGCATACTCTTGATCTTTTTTTTCCAAGAACACAAAATTTTGTAAAATGCTGGTACCGCATCTCAGTTTCATAAACCTAAACAAATTGATTAAATCTATATATATAAAAGAGAATGTATGTATGTATGTATGTTCCCTATAGACTCCTAAACCGCTCAACCGATTTTGATCAAATTTTCAGGGAACATGTAGAATAGTCCCGGGATGGTTCTTGTGAAGTTTGGTACCGATAGCATCAAAATTATTGTTTTTTTCGAAATTTTTTTTAATTTTTTCGCGATTTTAGTACCCTTGTGATCTAATGATCTAATTGTTTGTTTGTTTGTCCCGTATGCCTTCCTATACCATTCATCCGATTGCGATGAAACTTTGTTGATATGTTAAGCGCACGCCAGCGAAGCTTTCTGTATTAGTAAAACTAATCTACAATTGGTGGCGAGCGACACAAGCAAATGACTGTGTTTCATATAGTTTAGCGACAGTTCGTGTGTTTTCGGTGTGCACGTCTGACAAAATCGAGCAACGGGAGTAACGTAAGCAACGGGAGTAACGGGAGCAACTGAGGAACGGAAACAATGGGAGAAACGGAAGCAACGGGAGCAACGAGAGCAACGGAAGCAACGGAGCAACAGAGCAACGGGAGCAACGAACCAACGGAAACAACGGGATCAACGGAAGAAATGGGAGAAACGGAAGCAACGGGAACAACGGGAGCAACGGGAGAAACGGGAGTAAGATTGAAAATCGCTGGCTTTGGAGTTTCGATAGTATAACACCATAGAAACGTGAGCGTAGCAGCGGGACGCGCTAGTCGTCATATAATCTTGTAACTTTGAAGTTTTAGTAATTTTTTCGGCATGAGGACTTTAGTTTTAGAAATTATGATCTTAGGAATTTTTATATTCAAGATCTAAAAGTTTAAAAATTGTGTCCGCCTAGAATTTTGTATTTTGCGGATTTCAAATTGTGTTAACTAAAATAAATGACAATTTAGGCGATATCTTTCCTGTGATAATCGGCTAAGTTTAAGGATCGACACGAAAAAACTGTACAAATAATTCTTAGAAAATTTAAAAGAACCATAATGATGCCAGTCTTATATTCAGCACAATACTTTTCCTGTTGTCAAATATGAGACATATGGAGGTCCGATTCAAGAAGTTTGTATGGTAGGTCGTCTGACCTGAAGCGTTCTTCACTGGCTGAATAGCGGGCATGCCTGCGGGATGATCAATGAAAACGATTTGGTACTAATAAGAAACTCAACAGAGTTAGGATACTTAACAGAGTTCGATACACCTGTTCTTAAATTGCTTCATATTACTGTCGCCATGTAAACGGTACCGATTCTGACTTATTAGCTAGTTCTATTATCCATCTTCTTTTCTCGCATCTTAAAGATGACCTGGCGCATCCGTTTATGTACTACGCTGGGTCCTTCTCTAAAGAGAAAATTTCGGATTTATGAGTTTTCAGAGTTATTTTAAAACCTAAGTTGCAAATATAGTTATTCTAATTTGTTTGTGGTATGTTACTATACACAGCTTCTACAATATATGCGTTAGAACGGTTTATGATGACTTGATTAGGAAATTCCAGTCCTTGGTTGGTGTCTAGGCTTAGCTTGACAAGTTTTACGACAAATGACGAAGTCGACGAGAGAGTTGGTTGGATGGTCACGCCAGTCGAGACAGTACCCAATTAGTACAGAAAGTGCCGTTTTGATACCATAACTCGCTTAACCTGGTCGTAGAGAGCTGATGAAGTAGATACAAGGTTTTACAGAGATATGGGGCTGGACTGGATTATCATATCCATCCGGAACTGTTTAAAAAGATAATCAGTTCACCAATCCAACGAGAGAGTACACTTACATTTTTTTTTTTAATATAATAGATTAAATTGGAATTTTTCTGCTGAAAATATGACGATTTTTGCTGTGGAATTTTCACGCAAATTTAAATTAAATTTGCTAAAACGTATTTCCACTTTGTCGTCTGAATCGTGAAGTAAGACGCTGACTCTTAGAACAGATTAGTTGAGTCTGAACTATATTAACGTGACGTCAACATAGAACTAGATGTAAACGAAGCTGAGTATAGGAACAGGTGCTGTGAGTACGAAGATAGTTTGATAAATTCATTTAATAAAAAAACTTTTAAATGATACAATATTTTTCCTTTCTATGGGTTACTTATTTATTATGTTAAATTGTGTAGTAGTAGAACATCGCACCAAATCATTTGCGATGGCACCTCCGTGAATATTCGAGGACGTGAAACAAAAAGTGACATCGTCCTCTTTTCATCGTCAGCCGTCGACTGAAACACTCCTACAAGCGTGTGTTCTTATCATTTATAATTATAACTTATCACTTGAATTTTATTTTATTTGCTTATTTAATAAATATTTCTACTACAATTATGTATAAAAAAGGACATGTTTTTCTCTTCATCATATTTTGGAGAGTATTGAAAAAATCAAAATTATAATTCGGTACAAACAAAAAGTTGGTTGTTGAAATACTGAGTACAAAATCAACACGAAGACTGGAATGCAAGATCAAGACTTAAAGTGCAAAATCAAAATCATCATCGAAAAGAATTGATTGGGTCTAGTTCTGTTCCTTGTTCATTCATTGCTACAAGCATTAATCCAAGCTTTATTGTTGTATTTTGGGTAGTGGAATTTGGTTCATTGAAATATCGTGTATTTATATAAAAGCAGAGAACCTACTTTGTTTTATTTTTATTCATAAAAAAATGTACATTACCCATTTTTGATATTGCAACTTACCATCAACAGGAGGTAATAATCTCTTATCGTATCTTGAATTTTTTAGCAGGTGGTCTAGAATTTCTTTATCTGATTTCCCCTCAGCGAATCTAAAATAAAATGTTGAGAAAATATTGTTAATTTTTAATATATTAATAGATAAAAGTTTGGAATAAATTACGAAAATTATTGTGAAAAAAATTAGAACAGAGCTTCTCTATGCATTGAGAACGAAAGAATTTTTAGGAATAGAAAGGTTAAGGAATCTGACCGGGTATGACAGTTTACAAGCAAGTGTTATTCTTTTCTAGTGCTTTTCATTGTGATACGCTCACATATCAGCAAAGTTTGATATAAAACTAACTTCTGTCCCATTGAGTGATCATATTTCAGAATTTGATCACAATATGAACAGAGAACTCATTTGTTTCCTTCAGACTCACTATTTTTTTACATTCATACTTCGAAGCCAATAGCAGATTGGGTGAAAAGTTTGCTTTCATAATAACTTTCGGTATTTTTATCATGACAGAGGGTAAATGAGGAATTCTACCAACCACGGTCAAAATCAGCCCTTTTGTATTCCTGATGAATTGTATGGTATCCAACTACACATATGTCATTGTATCTAATTATAAATTACGGTCAATCTAATATTTATACAATAATCGCGGATAACGGAATTATCTAAGAATCAACGAGTAATGGTCGTGCCCTACGTTGGGCGCCTTTTTTATACGCTTATAGCCTAGGGTTTTCATATGATTATTCTCTCTTCGAAAGTTTAAAAAACTCGATTTACAGTGAAAGCCAACGGAAAGGTATTCCAGTTCTTCCTGCAAGCTCTGAAACTATTTATTTATTGAACCCTCAAAATCATTAGCCTTGTGGTCGGACGATTGTTTTGAATAAAAGAAGTTTGTTCTGTTGAAACAAACTCGATCGCCTATTTTTAATTCGATCTACATATGATTTAAATTTATTTTAAAGATTTCGTGATCTCAGATTCCATGGGTGTGAAAATAAAAGAATTTTAATTATGAAAACAAAAAAAAATACTTTATTATTAAAATAATAAAGTAAAATGGAATTTTTTTACTAACACCACAATAGGAAACCTATGAAAATTATCTCGGTAAAAGTCGTTTCACGGAAAATATCTTTAAAGTAAATCCAAAAACGAACAGTTTTGTTTGGTTTTGAATCAGATTTTAATAGTTTAGCTGCGCGCTCTACTCTAGAACAAAATTTGGTTGGTTTAAGCTGCTATTATCTAAGTTAATCCTTCCGTAATATTAAAATGTATAGTGATTACAGGTGAAATTAAATAAAAGGCTGGATGTAATATTTGTATAATTGACTAATTTTTCGGGAAGCTACTTATAAGTAATTTAAAAGGTCAAGCAAAATTAAGACGAGTTTAATTGGCTGCCAATACCCTTGTAAAGAAGTAGGAAATTTTCTTGATTGTGACAATTTTTTAAAAGGAGACCCTTTACTTATCATGTACAGAAATAAATATGTCAGGGTTCATTTAGTTGTCATCGCACTAAAATCTTTTCGATGTAAACTCTATGAAGGGTTCAAGTTATATAATCCAGAGTTATATAAATTAGTAGCGTTTAACTTACGATTACTACTGTAAAACATGATCTCTTTGATTAGCATGGTCCACTTCATCCTCTATTCTACATTACCAGTTATTACTATATTAAATGTACGGTGTATAAACATTTAGTTAAATCTGTACGTAATTTTCTGGAAATTTTAAATACCCACGTCATGAGTATACGTTACCTTCGTTATTATCCCCATACTCCAACTATAATATAATTTAAATATAAATTCAGCATTTCATAGCTGCTGTTATTTTACCCCCATAATTCGTAAACAAAAATTATCTAATTTCCTTTGCTGAACAACTACTAACCTTTATGCAAACCTAATTATTACGGTGCAGATCTAAACACTTTCGTAGTGAGCTAATTTCATAAGGTGGGATAATGCATTATACTTGCCAAGTTGGGTGTTTAAAAGGGTAAACGTTTATTGCCACCGAAAAGGGTCCTGAGGGCTTTTGAACGAGTAAAAGGAAGAAAAGGCTTTGATGCTCTTCAGTCGCTTGAAAATTACCTTGGGGATTTGTTCGGATTCGAGTTGAAAATTACAAAAAGAATGGAAAATTAAACAATAAAACGGATCAATTAGCTTAACGTTAAAAACACTTACATTGGATGGGATGTGTCATGTGCTGCCGCGGAAGTTGTCGTTAAATAGCACAATGCAAGTATCACACTTGATGCCGCGTACAAACTTAAAGAATGTCGACCTAAATAATTACTTTGACAGTTTACATTTGTTTTACTACTTAAACTATTGCTCAATTGGACTATTTTCGAGACTACAAAGTTTGCCACTTCGTCTAGGTAATCTGTTCGAATACTGTTCGAAGGATGATGAACTTCATTATCTATGGCTTGCGTATGCCGACGATACGCAATATTTTCATAAGATTGTTGTAAGTCAAATTGTTTCTGGTGATTTTGTAGTTTCTTACGTAGTTTTAGTTTTATATGCCTTTTTTCACACATGCAACCCATATTATGACATCTGAAAAGAATAAAAGAAGAATTTTTAATCACATTACGAACAAAATCACATTAAATAAAAAGAAATCTGCTCACAGTCTGGGCGCAACTTTATTATTGTTTGGGTAGAAGTGCGGAAAGCGTTTAATGCGTAGGTTACTATGCGATTACCAACCTAAAAAATAACGTTCCGAATCTCCTGGTTATTCTTCAGGTTGTCAGTCGCATATACCTTACATCAAGTGAAAGTGAACTCTATATCTCATTAGACCTAAGAAATATATCGGAATTCGTGAAAATGTACACAAGAACTTTACACCCACTTAGCAGTTGGATATTTTTTCGGTTTCTGAGATCTAGAAACCAAAATTTTTCTTCTAAAACTCTCCTCGTACTTCCCTTTACACCTCACCACACCCCGAAAAGATACCACTCGTAGGGATTCACCCATTTTACCCACCAAAAATTTCAACTTAATATCTCAACGGGTTTGTGAGCTACGCGCCTTCAAACGCTTTTGAATACGGCGGACATTTTTTTTGCTAGTCCTGAAACGTGAAAATACAAAATTTCAGAGTAGCAAATTTTTTTCCTTGTTTCAAGTCGATCACAAGAAACAAGGACAGTATTTACTATGAATCCACAAAATCCAAAAGTACCTGTACCTGTACATAATACAAACTATATTAAGAAGCATTAAGTCTATCTAATTTCGTAGCGAAGCAAGCACATTCATCTTCATAAAAATATAATTTGTACTCCTGCGTAAATCATGGAACATACTAAGCGAGAATTGCGACTGTAGAGCAGAAAATCCGAAAATGTAAAATTTTATTTAACTTAAGAAATTCCCCTAACTTCCAAAAGTTTAATAAAATTGGCTTCAAGTAATTTACGTGTGGTAACTTTTATGAAGGATCGAATCACGCGCGCATAAGCTTAGATATAAAGTAAGATTTCATTAAATTTGAATACTGAGATTGTCTACGAATAATGCGGATATAAATATACAACTTTTTACGTAATTTATAAATATTCAGAAAAACTTTGAGATAAATTTTATTAAAGATTTTCAAAGGTTTTGTTCGAATCTCTTTGAAAATTATTTAAAAATGTTTGAAAAATTTCCCAAATGTGACATAAAATATTTAAGCGTAAGCACAGCTATATTGAGAGAAAGTTTTAAGTGCTTTCTCGAAATTAAACGGATGTTCGCAGTGTTATAAGGTTTCAATGATCATAACAAACGAGTACATAAAAAAGAATTTATGTGTAAAAAGCATAATTCTTGTGAGAGCAAATAACAGCATTAGAAAAGTCTTCTGAATCACTTGAGGACTTTGAAGGAAAATTCATTAGCAATAAGCATTGCAAAGAATTGAAAATTTACTCATTTACACAGTTGAGAGCTCAACTGTTGATATTCACACATCCCGAAATTTCCATTGCGAATTTCTCCTTAATTCCCTGCAAGGTGATACACGCTGCTACATGTGCTCTGGCTCGAATAGTAGAAAATGAATAGTTATAGCGGCCAATTAATGTGTAAAACGTACTCTGGCACCACTCTATCACACAAATAGACCGAAATTCGTTTCATCGCTTAACCGGTTGTCAAGTGGTATGGGACTCGACGATCATGTGTCGAAATTTAAAAAGCGCGAGGAATATTTTTTGTTGTTTTTTGGAGATGTGAGTTTTAAGTTGGTGATATTCAGTTGTATCTAAGAGCTTGGTAAAAAGTAAGATATTATAAGACGATGACGTTTTTTTTTTGTTACAATCGTCGTACTTTGTCGATGGAGTTGAGCAAATCTTAATCAAGTTGCTCACCATCAGCTGGTCATTTATCGCCATTAATTTAATTGTTAAACTATTATGTTTTTTAAGTTTTTATTAAAGGTAGGAATATTACATCAGCTTCAGTTGCCACGAGCTGTAGAAACTTGTTAACAATTTCGCAAACCGGAAATATTGTGTTTTTTCGGTAGGTATTGTTCGTATTGACAAATACCCGTATTCAAATATTTATTGTGAATTCATGTTTGACCGGAAAATAAAATGCGGTTAAATGTAAAAGCTTCAATAACATTGAATTGAAATCACTGTATTGATTATGTTTTTTTTATTCCGTAATATTTCGCATATTTTTTTATTTGCGATAAACTTTTTGGTTTGTTGACCGCAGATGAGCTATTTCAAGAAATATTTTGTACTTCGAAAAATTGTTGAAAAATTTTGAAATTTTAATTTTCATTCGGAACTTTCGAATGAAACATTCATGAATTTAAATTAAAAGCAAAGTCGCAACTCTTTTTCAGCAATTACAATAACCACACAAAAGCCAACAAAAAAAATTCAAATCCACTGAAATTGCTATCCAGGCTTATACTGCCTATAGAATTGCAATAATAAAATAGTAGCAATTAAAATTTTATCGCTTATGTAACTTCAGTTTTTTGTTCTTACTTCACTATTTATTGAAAAAATATTCAAACTACTCCAAAACACTAGTAAATCGGGAAAAATGAGTTTCTAACGCAACTATCAATAGTAAAAAAAATAACTATCCTCGAAATTCCAGATCTAGAAGACATGGTAAAATATAATATGTATATTTCAACCATTATAAAAAAAAGGAACAAGGAATTAAAAATATCCCAAAATTCTGGAGCCGACAGATAATTTAATATTT
The DNA here is from genome assembly GCA_951812415.1 of Beris morrisii. Lineage (NCBI taxonomy): Eukaryota > Metazoa > Arthropoda > Insecta > Diptera > Stratiomyidae > Beris > Beris morrisii. The sequence continues at coordinate 32,420,090 of OX638310.1, forward strand.
CATCAGATTAAGGGATTTGGTGAAATTTGTGAAAACATGTGTGATAGCGTATGCAACACATATGAAATATTTTTTACTTAAATTTCTTTTCTGTCATAGAAAAACCTCCTCTCCTCTGGTATATACTAATCTATTAAACATTATATTTTTGGAACGTGCCACAACTATGACTAAGATAATTTCAGCTTTCCATTATTATCGACTTTCGAGATATAAAAACATGACTTTTTTGCTTTCCAGCCTCCTCCACGCTGACCCCGTACACCACAACAATTTTTATCTATGCTGGGTGTCTATCAGGCCTAACTTCTCTATAAGTTCCAAAGCTCTATACTAAGCAATTCTTGATATATGAAAGTTATTTTCTAAGAAAATTCTTATCCTCAAAAATTTTTTATTGAGCATACTCTCTTCTACACGTTCAATGTTTTTTAGTTTACTACTCTTAGACGCAACTTAATGTTTTTTTATTACACTCCCCTAGTATGTCTTTAAATAATAACCAAGTTACAATCTTATGCCATTAATTGTTAAAGATATATGAATTTTATAATGTCTCATCCCAGCATTCGAGTGTCTCAGATGAATTGTCCACTCTTGTATTACAACATCTACGTCGATAATTTTTTTTAATCTGTTGTGATGTGAATTTCAAGTTTCAACTTCCTAGCACAAGTTGTTCCTGAGATATAAACACCACCATTTTTCGTCTAAAACGCTCCGCAAAATACTAACTCCACCAAACCACCAAAAAGATACCACGCAAAGTAGTTCACTCAATTTACGTACGTTAAAATTTTTAACTTAATATCTCTAAGATCCTTCGAATTTTTTTCCGTATGGCATACGGCGGACAGACGGACATTTTTTTCCTTTTTTGGGTCTACTAGTAAATATATAATAATATAAAATTTTAGGATAGCTTTTTTTTTTAAATTTCAGCTCGATGACAATAGGTACTTTATAATTAAAATAAAATAAAACATAAAGCTTTTGTAGACGTTAATTTAACTCATTCTTTTCGATTGAATAAAAAATACAACTATTAGGTACTGTTGCTTTAGGAAAACGAATAGAAAATAAACAAATATAATTTTGCAAATAGTCTCTAAAATGCCATGTGATCTTTCATATTTAAACCTATATGATTAAAAAAGCCACATCAAATTCTTCAAGACCATGTCGAAATGTGCAAGTAAAAGATCAAGTGGTCTCTTCCTCTCATCACTAAACGCCCGAGAATATAATCCGCGTGATATTTATTATTCGAAATCAAAGTGGTTTTTTTTATCTCAAGCATATGTACACATATCCTTAAACCGTTTTGATCTCACAGATTTTATAGAAACCACTTTTCTTAGTTTATCATACTATGAATAATATTGTTCCAGATACATAAATAACGCATGTCCTGAAATACTTATCTACTTAATTAGATTGTTTTATTCTTTGGCGTATGCTTAACAACAACATGACGTGCTCAAAGCGCGGTAATGACCTACAAACATGTATGAATGCATAATGATACATTATTACTGCAGCCCGCACAATGTTTGTAGTACGCCCAGACATTTTATGCTTTTGCCAAGTGGGTTATTGATTCGAAAATTGCAAACGAAAGTTCTAGTTCGAGTATATACTTAGCGCAGGGATAGCCGAGATTGGCCAAACTATTTATAGAAGAAAACTTAAATTGCGCGTATGCAAATGCCAAAGATAAGGTTGGATGTGGATAGCTTTTGAAGGAAAATCTCATTAAAATCTGACGCTAATAACTTTTGTCAGTTACTACTTACTTTTCATTTCGTATTTATGGAATAAATTATTTTAAGTAACCAACAACCAATTAAAATATGAGATAGCCAAAATGAAGTACCATTTTAATTGACTCTTCGAAATGTGGTGCTGGAGATTTTGATATTTTCAGCTGGTCATTTATCACCATTAATTTAATTCTTAAACTATTATGTTTTTTAAGTTTTTCTTAAAGTTAGGAATATTACAAAAGCTTCAGTAGCCACGAACCTTAAGAAACTTGTTAACTATGCCGCAAACCGGAAATATTGTGTTTTTTCGGTGGGTATTGTTTGTATTGACAAATACCAGTATTCAAATATTTATTTCATACCTAGTAAATAAATTAAAGTGTAAAACTTAATATTTCCAGCTCAGACGTTCACAAATTATCGTGCACAACGACTTTCGTATGAGACTTGCTTCATATGATGAGAAATTTCGCTCATCAATGAAGATGAAGTTTCTTAGCCCTTACTCAATTACAAAAAAAATCACTACGCGTTCTGAAGTTATCATGCGAACAATCAAATATATATTTATATCTAAAAATAAAGTTATATATGACACAGCAAAGCAAAAGCATCACAAGTGAATCACTAACGATTCACCTACCTAAAATATGTTCACATGTGAATGCACGTACAATTTTTATATGATTCAGAAAGTGTTTTGTTTTGTAAATCGTATGTAAATAAGGTAGATGGACCGTAAGTGATTCATTTAGGTGAATCGTAAGTAAAACTTTTCGGTGCGCTAAGCATGTGCATTTATTTAAAATTATATTGTGATTTTTTGTTTATCTGTGAGACCTTTAGTTTCGATTGGCTTGCGTTCAATATTCACCAAAATGAAAATGAATACCAAACAACCATTTTAGTGAAGACTCGCCGCGGGTGAAGCCAAACTACATTTTTTACAAAAGATTCGCTAATTCGAAAATCGAGCTTGCAGCTCAGTGAACAACTACCTACATAAATACAATTTAAGAGAAAAAAAGTAATGTGAAATGAATGGGTGTGGCTAAAGCCGCCTAATTATTCCACCTAAGAATATTAATTGTGAATATGTGTTCATGTAGGTATATTTCACCTAGATGAATCATTAGTGATTCGCTTGCAATACTTTTGTTTACTGGGTATGATTAGATAGTGCAATATATCATGCAATAAGATTCAGAAAGTTGCCACAGTTCATTACTAGGAGGAAACCAATACAAAAACTAACAGTTTCTGAACTTCAATTCTAATGGAAGACGTTTGATGCCTCGATCGTGTTGGAAATGGAAACAGATAGTCGAGTTTGAAGCCAGAAAGAAGCAATTAGACCACACAGAATCATCAGTAATAGACGACCATGCAAAAACTCGGCCAACAGTCTGGGCGCAACTTTTTTATTTTATGGGTAGCAGTCCGAAGCGAGTTTAATGCTGAGATGCGGTGTAGGTTACTATGCGACTGACAACCTAAAAAATAACGTTCCAAATAGCCTGGTAATTCCTTAGGTTGTCATTCCCATAGTCACCTACGCCGCATCTCAGCATTAAATTCGCTTCGGACTGCTACCCATAAAATAATAAAGTTGCGCTCAGACTGTTGGCCGATTTTTTTATACTCTAGATGAAATCATATAGAGTATTATAAGTTTAATCCAGCCCAAAAGTTTGTAACGCATAGAACCAAGCCTCGGACGAAAAAAAGTTATAAATTATTTTTTGTTTATTTGTGGCCAAAAACCTCAAATCCGCCTGACGTCCGTCCGTCCGTCCGTCCGTCCGTCTGTCCGTGAACACGATAACTCAAGAACGCCTTTACCTAGGATCTTGAAATTTTGAATCTGGATGTTTGGTTGAATTTGTAAGGCTAAGTTCGTTAACGGGCAAGATCGTCCTACTCCTTCGGGTAGCTGCCATACAAAATGTCCTTAAAACACGTGTTCAAGAATATTAGTCGATAACTTAAGAAGGGTTTAAGCTACGACTTTGAAATTTTGTATGTGTTATTTTTTCAATAGTTGGAGCTAAATATATGATTATGAAGAAAATCCTGTTAGTCCTTCGTGTAGCTGCCATACAAATATCCTGTCAAAATGTATTCACTTAATTTACGAAACTCACTATAACTCAAGTAATATTTTAGCTACGAATTCGGAATTTTGTACAAGTTAGTTTTGAGTGAAAAGGAAGTTCGACTTTACTAGTCAGCGAAATCCTTTTACTCCTTCTGGTAGCTGCCATACAAAATGTCCTTAAAACACGTGTTCAAGAATATAGGTCGATAACTTCAGAAGGGTTTAAGCTACGACTTTGAAATTTTGTATGTGTTATTTTTCTAGTAGTTGAAGCTAAATATATGATTATGAAGAAAATCCTGTTAGTCCTTCGTGTAGCTGCCATACAAATATCCTGTCAAAATGTATTCACTTAATTTACGAAACTCACTATAACTCAAGTAATCTTTTAGCTACGAATTCGGAATTTTGTACAAGTGAGTTTTGAGTAAAAAGAAAGTTCGAGTTAACTAATCAGCGAAATTCTTTTACTCCTTCTGGTAGCTGCCATACAAAATGTCCTTAAAACACGTGTTCAAGAATATTGCCGATAACTTCAGAAGGGTTTAAGCTACGTCTTTGAAATTTTGTATGTGTTGATTTTCCAATAGTTGGAGCTAAATGTATAATTATCAAGAAAATCCTATTAGTCCTTCGTGTAGCTGCCATACAAATATCCTGTCAAAAAGTCTTCACTGAATTTACGGAACTCACTATAACTCAAGTAATCTTTTAGCTATGAACTCGGAATTTTGTACAAATTAGTTTTGAGTGAAAACAAAGTTTGAGTTTACTAATCAGCAAAATCCTTTTACTCCTTCTGGTAGCTGCCATACAAAATGTCCATAAGACACGTGTTCAACAATATTTTTCGATAACTTTTGAACGCTTCAAGCTACGAATTTGAAATTTTGTACACATTAATTTTTGAATGGTTCCAAGGAAAAGGATAAATATGTAAGAAATCGAGTGAGTCCTTCCTGCACCTCCCATGTGAAAGTCCTTCAAAAAGGACATTTTTTTCGATGACTTACCCAGTTCAAGATATTAAATTAAACACTGAATATTGTCTTTTAGTTTTGAGTAGCAATCTAATGGCAGTCCTTAATAAAGGACATACAACATGCACACACGTAATTCTACTTTATCCCTAACTACAATATAAATCGGAGTTCAGTATTCATCTAGAGTATTATACGATTGGCTTGCAGCCGATCGTGACTGCAGTATGTTTTTACTTGTAATTACTCTAGTAGCACATCCACATATTGGTACTAAGTTTCAACTTTCTAGCATAAGCCGTTTCTGAGATATGAAAAACTGCCTCCCCCCCCCCCCCCCCGTACCTTGCTACCCCTATCAAAAATTTATTTTTCTGGGATATCTTTATAGTAGCTCTATACAGTTGTACATTTTTACCTTTCTGTCCTTTGCGCCTTTCGAGAAATTAAAATCAGAATTTTTTTATTTCCACTCCCTCCCACCATAACTCCCTACAGCGACACCCTCAAAATTTTTTACTCCGCTAGAGGTCTACTGGTCCTAACTCCTGTAACATTTTCAAGATCATATCTTATATGGTCCTTGAGATATAAAAATTTAATTTTTTTAAAAATGACTGTCACCCCACACTCAAAGAAAAAATATGACTGTGGTAACCATATTTTGGGAGAACCCTACTATGATTGAATTTATAGTTGCGTGAACCACGTTACGAGATGTAAGATAGTTCTGATAACTGATGTTATGGTTGTACTAACTTAATTGTCTTATTGCTCTAAACATAGTATAATTATGTAATCATGAAAATATTTGTAATTTGATTATTGCAACTATAGTTATGTTTCTGAGAAATGAGTTATGAATGAATCAAACAAACGAAAATTTGTTGTATGGTTAACGCAAACATAGTTTTGGTTCTACCAACTTAACTTATGTTCTGTTGAACATTCAGTATCTTATGAGTTGAGTTATCATAAACATATTCTAATTACGTCAATCATATAAATGGTTGTAACAATTATAGAATATGGTTGTGAGAACTATAATTACAATGCCAAGAAACATTAATATGTTTGATTCAAACAGAGTTAAGGCTAAGACAAACAATGATGTATGGTTCTTATTACCAATAACCATAATACTGTGAACACTAAGATACTATCATATTATAAAAAATGGCACTGGGGATCCTCACTCACTTTAAAATTGGATTCACTTCTCATTACAAACTTACTTTCTTATTTCTTGTGTCTGTGTGGTAGACAAGTTCCGTCAAATGCCGAATTATTTGTCTTCCCAGATCGCTGAAAATATATGAAGTCCACATTTCTGTACAGTTAGAGGATTTTGTAATAATAAATTACAGTAATTGGAAAAACTGCGTATTTTCTTATGAATATTTTTATTTTGCAAATCTTCAAGAGTAAATTGTACTAAAAATGTATAGTAAGTTGAATATAAATATATTTTCCTAACTGGAAAAATACTTAATATTTTCAATACGAGTATATAAAATAAGAAATTACATGTACATATTTCTTAATTATTAACACTTCAATTTTAAAATTTCAACTTCACTTGAATACATTTCACTTGTAAGCAGCTATAAATGAACCTAACTCACGAACGATACCTTTCATTGTGGAAGAAATTATGGTTTTCGTCTTTTTATGACATATTTGTTTAATAATTGCGATAACCATAGTATGTTTGTAATATCATCGTGCAAAATGGTATAAACCATAGTATAGTTGTGAGAAATGTTTAATAAATTTCTATAGTTGTACCTACTGATGAAGGAATATAGTTGCTTTTATCATAAAATAATTTTACATCACGTAACAAGCATGGTTAGGCCGACCTTATTAATTTAAAATCACCAAATATGTTTATTGCAACCATAGTTTGTTTGTGCGAATTATAAGCTATGGCAAGGACAACCATAACTATTTTAATATAGTTATAATAACTAAATTATGGTCACTGCAACTATGGAAAAATCACATTTTTTCTTTCAGTGCACTTCTGGGCCACCTCCTCCCTCAAAAATTTTACATTCAGTAGACTCCAATGGTAATTCTATATACAGAAACCAAATTTTATCTTCCTGGAACAATTGAGTCGGAAGATATTGTAATTCAAAGTTTTTCAACTCTCCCCCCCCCTACCCTCCATACATCTCCAGCACTCTAAAAATGTTAACCCTTTTCTAATCTCCTTGTATCTATCTCTTAAGACAACTACAAAGTTTCAGCCATCTGACATCAATCGTTCAGGAGATATGGATTTTAGAATGTTTCAATTCCAGCTTTCAAGCGTTTTGGACTCATTGTTTCGCCCTCCCCCCCCCCCCCCCCCAACTCGCACACTCCTCTACCCCTATCGACCATTTTTTGCAAACGGGTCCTCTATCATAGTACTGCATAAGTTCTAACTTTCAGCCTCCTAGCATAAGTGGTTCTTAAGATCTAGAAACCAACATTTTTCATCTAAAACGCTCCCTCCTTCCCCCCCCCCCCCCACCCACACCCTCCAAGAGATACCACTCGTAGGGGTTCACCCATTCTGCCTACCATGAAAATGTCACCTTAATATCTCAAGGGGTTTGTAAGCTACGCATCTTCAAACGGTTTTGCATACGGCGGACGGCGTATGCAAAACGTCACACATTTGTCCACCGTCCGTCGTCTAAGGCGGACAGACGGACATTTTTTTGGGGTTTATTAGTCCTAAAACGTGAAAATACAAAATTTCAGGGTAGCAATTTTTTTTAAATTTCTGGTCGATAACCATATGTACTTTATTATTAAAAAATAATAAAGTATTATAAAATTAGGGAAAGCGACTAACACAATAAATTTTCTTACTCTTCTGTTCGCGACGGGATATAAAATGAAAGTATTATCGAAGAAAGTAGCAAAGGATTCATGAAGGATAATACAGGTTTTCACTCATCCCATATTTCAATTTGCACACAACATCGTCCAATACACTTTATACCAAATATAAGATACCGGATTATATCTCAAAAGCTATTTTGTTTTCTTATACTTCAAAAATCGATCACACATAATAAATCCCCTTCTACATAAAATACGAACACATTTCGAGTTTCCGAATGGAACCATAGTCGACCGTCACGCACATCATATTTGTCTAATTAAATTTTATATAATTAATCAGTTTTTATATGTTGGATGTACGCAATATTCACTATACGATAAAACGTGACCACAGCTTCTCAAGCGTTTACGCGTTTAGCAAATCCATTAAAATTAAGAATAATCAACAAGTTCGCTTAATTAAATCGAATGAATATTACAGCTATTTATTAAATTGCTGGACTCTGGCCGAATTTTCAGAAAAATTAAATATATCCTAAAAAAATTATTATTTTTAACAAAAAAACGACTTAAATTCAAGCAAAATGGCAGTCGCTAATGACTACCGACTATGTCTCAGCAAGCTCAAAATCTATTCCCTCCTTCAGTATTCTATATTTAGGCTAGATACTTATCCATTTTTGTAATATAGATAAGAGTATAACACAATAAAACATGTCACATAAAAAATAATTTTATGGCATCTCATCCACTCACATTTTCTGATACGCTATTTCTTTTTATTTTATTATTTAGTAAAAATTTAGTAATTGGAAAATTGGAAATTTTTGTGGATTTTTTATTAATCTTATTTTAGTACCTAAATTTATAATAAAATCTGCGAAGTTCAGAGCCCTAGGTAATGCCAAGTTATCGAGCGTCCACATTTTTTAGGAACGTCAGTATGGACACTATGCGAAGGAGTGTGCTTTTTAACGAATTACATACGTCTATTTCACTTTTACCCAATGCATAGTTATAAAATGTCAGTACCCTAGTTCAACGTGCTCTTTATTTATTTATGAAGAAATATTCATTAATGGGTTATTCAAGCGCAAAATCGGAATGGAACGTGGAAAATATATCGCAGTCACGACAGTCCATCGACTGGCAATCGATTGATACTCTAGATGATATATTAATTATTTGGGGTAGAACAAGAATTGGAAGTTGAAGTGAAATAAAATTACAGTGTACAAATGGTTAAATGCTCTAGCTTAACGACACGTACATTAGTAACCGCGTGCTTGAAAAAGGAGTTAATAAATTTTGCTCAACTCAACCTTACTAGTTATTCTGAACGAATTCGTGTAAAATATAAATTCTTAGCTAAGCGGTTTCTGGCAATGTGCGCACATTTTCAAAGACCTTTTGAATGGAAGCTGCGTTAATAATTGCTTGAAAAGTTTTTTTAAATACCTGAAGCTATAGAACTACATTGAAAATTTCTAGCTCAAAATATTCCCAAGTTATCCGATACTAAACGTGAATATGTGTTTAAGGATATTTGAATTTCCCAAGGTGTGGGTCTATTTTGCAGGAAAAAAAAGAACCAAATTTTAACTACATAAAATGGATCCAAAATTTTTTGAATTAGCGTTTCTCCGGACGAATGTGAAGAAATGAGATTTGAACTTTTTGTTCAGTTATTAGTGTGACCAGTTAATTGAAAGACGTTTGTATGGAAGTTAGCCAAACTAGTAGAGTGCTATACTGTGATTCAATACCTCATATAGGGTCGTACAATAGACCCAGTACGGGGCCAATAATGGCAGCCAGCATGCCAAGAATGGCGCGGCAGTGGCAACCAACAGTGGTGGATTACTGCTGAATGACAACTTGGGCCCGGTGCTGGTGTTGTATACTGGCCCAGTGTTGGCGACCGATACTGGCGCCAGTGCTGGCAGTTCCTATACTCTCCGCGCTTATTGCAATAAAATGGAATTAATTCCTCTTTTACCTAATTATTTTGTCATATAAATTAATCGTCCTAGCTTACTCTGGTACCAAAAATTTGAAAAAAAAAAAGAAAAAAAAAAGATGATACGACAGGAACGCATTTTTGGTGATGAACTCGAACTCCCTACCTTACGAATTACGCTTACCTACCTATTAATACCTAACTATAAAAGTTCGCTAGCCAACGCTGGCGGCCAACGATGACCTAGCGGTTAATCAGTGATGGCTCCCAACGCTTGGCAGCCAGCACTTGGCCGAAGCAATGGCTCTGTAAGTAAATGCTGGTGAACTCTCAAATTTTTCAAATTCTTCTTTCAAAACTCATTCATATGAAGAACGTTTCAAGTTGCCGTGAGTTTGGGTAAATGCGAACATTTTTTTTAAAGACCCTTGTATGGTAGAAACTGCCAGGAGTATCTTGATTGCATACGTTTTAATTTCCGTACTTTCAAATATTGAAAAATAAGGTATAATGTGCAAAATGTTAAATGCAGCAGTAAACACCAAATTTTAAGCTCATAGGGAAACGATTTTGAATTATTATCATGCCTTCCACCACACCGACAATCAGACAGACAGCGAGTGGATTTGGAGTTTTTGCCAGTTCATAATCAAAAACAGTATGTTCGTTACAAATTTTTAATCAGAATAATAATATGATAATCTATAATTTGATCTAGTTCCAGAGTATACAAATTTACTTACCTCGGGAACACTGAGAGCCAGCAGGATGTTGGCCGACTAAATCGCTTCAAAATCTAGTTGCCGTTGCCAGTTTGCCTTTATTATTTAACCTGCAAATCAAAAATTTTGAAATTATTATTTTGTTTTGTTAGATGAATTTTCTACTTGTATTTTTTTATGTAAAAAGTTTTAAAAAAAATAATTTCCAACGAAAGAATATCTTAGCGCACTCCTAGTATTTGTGATCATGAGAAAATGAACTACTCCGAGATTCACGGGTCAGATGTTGATAGCTCGAATAGCAGCTAATCGAGACGCTCTACAATTGGACCATCAGCGAATTGGTTCGCCCTTCATGCTTTTCTTTGAGTTGTTCATATATTTATCACTCAATATTCAGACCACCTTCAAATCGAAATTTAGGATTATATCGGCTTATTTGATTGCCTAAAAAAACTAACCTGATAAATCGGACCGTATATCTATATAATTCATACTTTTTCGTTTTTTTATTGTAGGTTGAAGGGGCGTAATAAACGTGGTCCGAATAAATAGGTTTCACAAATTTAAAATCAATTTAAAACTTTTTAGTCAAAGTGGCAATTTAATAGATACATATATTGTACATACCTATATAATAAAAACAACGAATGATTTGTTATGATATTTGAAAAAAAAACATTATATCCTTTTTAAAAACTGGTAATTTTTATTAATTAATGGTCTGCATTGTGGTGCAAAGTGAAATGTATTGTTCAGGAGTTGCCTGTAGAGGCTTATTCTGATGGTAAAATCGAACGTGATGAGTCTATTGAATTATGTAATTCTGCAATTAATGTAAGTAAACACATACGTCAAAAATTGATTGATTTGTAATGTAATTACAGAATACAAAGTACATGTGTACAGTACAAACTAAAGAATTTATCAAGATAAACAAACTCGATAAAATTTTACTTTATTTATTAGAGTATCAGGTAAAGTTCGTAAACTGAAAGGGATTAATCTCAAGCTAAGATCTTCGAAAAGAGAGTTAGGTACATTAAGAAGTAAAGAAAATGTCAGTAATAATATAATTAGATTACCGATAAGGTTGTAACTTTAATCTTGGTAATAAATAGCCTACGTAGGAAAGTGCTGTACAGTTCGGGGGAAAGATTGAAATGTGTGGCCCTTTAATTTTCAGTTGATTTTTTCGCAATCGGTATGCTTTTTAGCGTATATACAAAGATATAAGGAGTCACACTGAAAAAACTGAATCTATAAGCCTGAGGTTCAATATTATCTCGGTTGTGAAACAGTTCTTAGAATCAAATGAAAAACGAGTTAGCTCGTCTTTCCTGTCGTTTGGTTTCATGACAAAGCTCTTGCCTTAAACGCGTCCATTATTGAAAATATGAACTTACCCCCAAAAATAAGCCCTGTCAACTAGGCTTGCGCATTTTAGTTCACCATAGTCAGCAATCATTTCCGCTTCCCAATCCGTCGCGAACTAGTTCGTTCTTTTAGTTCACTAGTTCGCGGGAGCTCAGTGATGAGAAAGGGAGTGAAGTTTGGAACGACTCGTAGTCGTCATTGTGGTAGAATGTGGTGAGCAAAAAAAAGGTCGTCGGGTAGAATGTGATGAGCTAAAAAACAAAAAAAAGGCCGTCAGTCTACAAGTATATTGTACCACTGACTTCGAAACTGCTATGAATGAATACAAACGAACTAGAAGCGGGACTGACTGCGAACTAGTTCGTTCATTTCAGTTACGGGAACGCTCTTCCGAACTAGTTAGTTCGCGAACTACACAAGCCTACTGTCAAAAGCTTCACCTTGAATTGTGAAAAAAATTGATGGATCGAAGAATTATGAATTCGTGCCATGCGAATAGAGACTAGCTCAACGAAATCCATTGACCCAAGTATTGATTGAAGGCTATACCTTGCCACACTGAATCTCAACTAGGCTGGTATTAGCCGAAAAAACGAAATAGCGAACAATTGCCCCTAAAACCATTCGTCATGAATCAAATATGATAATTCCTATGCGAATGTTGTACACACTCGTACACAGTTTTTTGATAAAAATAAATGACGACATTTCTTGTAGATAAACTTGCCGCTGGTAAATGGCTTTCTTTTTTTGGAAAGAAAAAAAAATCGATAGCTTTATTTCGTCGACATGAATCTTACATATACGCAACGCCCAGGACGATTTAAGGACGTTGTAAATACTTTATGTACGTTTGGTTTGTCTTAAGAGCCTTCGCTATAGCACAAACGCTCACCATATAGTATAGGGAAGATTTTTGCCCGGGGAATTTAATTAAAAGCCGCACGATAATGACTCCGCATTTATTTAGTTCAGCCAAAAGCCTATTGTACCAGTGGCCGCAATGCCATATCGGGTGTAGCCAACCCTTGAAACTTTGATCACCCCGATATTACATTACAGCGAGATTATCATTATGAAGTGGGCTAGGCTTCTGGTTTGTTCTTACATACTCATACGTTTGACTTTGTCAATCCAATACGGCTGAGCTAAGGCAGATCGGAAAATGTTTTTCTTGTGGAAATGATAAATGAGAGATCTCAGGTCGTATGTGGAACCAGCATGGCCTGACTTGAATTGCTAGGTACATTCGGCATTATTATGTTCTTCAACAATCATCACAAAATAACCGGAAAAGAAAGACTAATTAGAACAGTTTAGTGTTTAAATTGGTGCTCAATGCTCGAATCCCAGCTAGTCATGGAGTAGTTTAAGCAACAAGAAAATTGGCAGCAATTTCATTATTTTATGGGTAGAAGCCCGAAACGCGGTTAATGCTGAGATAAGGTGTAGGTTACTATGCGATTGACAACCTAAAAAATAACGTTCCTGCTGGTTATTCTTTAGGTTGTCAGTAGCATAGTTACCTACATCGCATCTCAACATTATACGCGTTCCGGACTTCTACCCATAAAATAATAAAGTTGTGCCCAGACTGTTGGCAGATTTGTTTCTATTAATTTTTTTATTTTTTATTGAATAGAAGATTCAATAGAAGTAAAAGAGAATTCGATCTCAGATTTCGTGAAAACTTGAGCAATACCACTGTAACAGCCTAAAAAAAAGCTCTTTTTCGACAATTTTTTTTAATGGAAGGAAAGGAAATAGACTAATAATATTTAGGAAAGTTAATAGCCATGTATTTAAGTATACAATAAAAAAAATTCAGTGAAAAATTTTACAAAATGGCGGCACTAAAGCCATTCTCCCGAGCCATGTTAAATTTTAGGCGCTCTGCGGCACGCAGTTTAGCTTACGGAAATTTGAATCTAGCACAAAAAAAAAAATCACTGAATCTTCATGAATATAGCTAGAGAAACACGTAGGGGAATTTAGAAATATTGAGTTTGTGTGATTGGCGAGTATTTGAATAATTTTATTCAATTTTCGACCAAAAACAGGACAGTTATTTGCTAATAACTATTTTTTAAATCGACGTATCAAAAATCCCGTACGTGTTTCTCTTCGGAATATTATTTTGAAAGATATGGTGAAAAATTCGAATGAAAAGAATGAAAATTGTTCGAGTTATACTGCGTGCCGATTTCGAAAATCATGTTTCGAGAAAAACGCGTTCAAAGTTTTGAAATGTGTTACAGACATGAACAAATAAATAATTCTACTTTTAAAATTTTTTACCATTAATCTGCAACTCCAGGACCATAAAGATGTTTTTCTAAGTTGGAATATTCCTGTTCAATCTCTTTGCTCGACCATTTAATAGTGGAGCGCGCCTCTTTTGCCGCATCTGTCAATGAACGCTCAGCGTACTGGATTCGCTTAGCATCAGTTTCGACACAAAAATTGTAGCATTGGACGCCAATATCCACATCAAGAACCTTCATAATCCGTAGTATGTTAGTCAGTCCATGTCCATCATTAAAATTGCATCCAGCAATATCCGTTGCTATATTTGGGATTTTCTTGCCACTTGAATAAAATTTTGACTTTTTTGTACATGAACTGATGCAATACTAACGTAATTCTGTGTGAAAATGCATCCAATGGAACACAAAAACTTTCTAGCGATATCTATTAGTGTATTCGAGAAGTTAGAAACCAACAGGTAAATCATTAGGCAGTATCTTCTCAGATGGATACCTGATCTGATCCGACGCAGGTAGTCGTTTCGAAGCAGCCTGGTAAAGAGCTCGAAATTCCAGGAAAAATTTAGATTTTCATGTTTTAAACTTTTTTCCCCATATTCTCCAAGGTTCAAACAATTTTTTAAGCAAAAAAAAAAATCTGCCAATGGTCTGGGCGAAACTTTATTATTTTTCGGGTCAAAGCTCGAGAGCGGTTAAAGTCGGAGTGTATCATGAGTTGCTTCGAGATTATTAGATTTCTTGGAAAATTAATTTTGTTCTTAAAATAAAAATATTTAAAATCGCGATTTTTAGCCGATTAAACATTGGAAAATCTCTTTCTTCTTATCATTTATACTCTCTTAGGAGCTGAAAAAGGAAAAAACAAGTTTTAGGCGATTATTACGCAAGCACGTGAAAGTGAAAAGATATTTGATATCTGAGAAGACCTGGGGATATAGTAGAATTCGTGAAAAAGTTTACAACCCCCTTTGCACCCCCTTAGGGGTCGAATTTTAAGAAATCCTGAAAACACTTTCTAGGTATTTATATGAAGAAGATGTACAATAAAAAAGAATTCAATATTTGGGAAAACCTAATAGATATGACGAAAACCGTAAAAATATATGCATTCCATTTTCACCGATCATTTTTTTTGCCCCCCCCTCCGAACGCCAATAGATATTTGAAATTTTTTATAATCTAAATTAGTTTTCTAGTTGATCTACATAAACATACCGAGTTTCAACTTTGTAGCATAAGCCGTTCTATAGATAGGAAAAACACCCCCCACCCCCGTACCATACTGCCCCTATAAAAAATTATATTTTTCCAACATGCTACTAATATAGATCTATCTAAATACTAAGTTTCAGCTTTATATTATTATAGGTTCTCGAGATATAAAAATCGGAACTTTTTCCTCTTCACCCTCCCCCACCCTCACCCTCTACACCCACACTTCCAAAATTTTGTTTTCTGCTAGGGGTCTATTAGGCCCACTTCAGGTAAAAATTTTAAGCGTATATCTTACACCGTTCTTGAGATATGAGACGTGATTTTTTAAAAAAATTCTTATCCCCTCCACTTTCATGCTCCACCGCCCTCTTAAAAAATTTTACTTTCAGCAAACTTCATTTGTCAACCTTTATACAAAAACCAAATTCTATTTGTCTAGTGTAATTGGTTCGTGAGATATCGTAATCTAAAGTTTTTCACCCCCCACCCCCGTACGCCACTGCCCCCACTCAAAAATTTATTTCCGATCTATTCTCCTAGTATACCTACAGATATTCATTAAGTTTCAATTTTGTGACAGTAACCGTTTAGGAGATATAGAATTTAGAATGTGTCAATCTCGCCTTTTTTGCGTTTCAGACGCATTATTTTTCCCCCCACTCCCAAACCCCTTCACCTATATCGGCAATTTTTTTGCAAATGGGTCCACTACCAAAGTTCTATATAATTTCCAAATTTCAGCTTTCTAGCATAAGCGGTTGCTGAGATCTAGAAACCAAAATTTTCCGTCTAAAACACTTCCCCCTCTTCCCCCCTAACACCCCCACCACTTCAAATTTGGTCACTAAAGGGCGCCTACCCACTCTATCCACGAAAAAAAATTCAACTAAATAGCTTGTAGGGTTTGGGTGCTACGAGCCTTCAAACAATTTTGCGTACAGCGGTCGACGTACGGCGTACGGCGTACGGCGTACGGCGTACGGGGTACGGCGTACGGCGGACAGACGGACTGAAATTTTTTTTTGCTTTTTTCGTGTCTACTCGTTATGAAACGTAAAAAAAAAAATGTTGAGGGTAGCAAATTTTTTTTTTTTAAAAATCGATAACAGTACTGTATTATTGAAATAATAAAGTAAAATCGATTTTTTGAAAATTTTACAGTGGTGTTACCCCTTAATCCCCAGGTGGTTTAATATCGAAAAATGCTTAAATAGGGATTTTTATCGATTATATTTAAAGCCTTTGGAAGTGATAGTGAATTTGTTATCCCATTAGATTTAAGAAATATATCGGAATTCGTGAAAATGTACACAACCATTTTAAACCCCCTTAGAGGTTTGATTTCGAAAAAATCGAAAAAATGTTTTTAGGCGCTTTGTATAAAGAGCTCGGAGAAGTAAAATAAATTTGATAACTCGACATGTCTAAAGGATATGACGATATTCGTGAAAATGTGGAAAAAACCCTCTTTACAGACCGCCATAGGGTGTGATAGTTAATTCGAATACGTTTTCGGGTCGTAGTCCAGGAACGTGGTTTAATCGAAATATTGTGGTTGTGTCGATGCAGGTATCGTATACGATAAGTAGCCTCCTGGTTAATTTTTAAGGATACCTGCATGACTCAGGCACTGTTACATTTCAATTTTGACCTCGCTCCCGAATATGACCATGTTCCCGACTGTGACTCAACGAAATTGATGTTAAACGATTTTATTATTCTCTACTAAAGGAGTACTGGTCCTAACTCCCGAAATTTTTTTTACGCCATAGCTAATACGGTTCCTAAGATACAAAATGGATTTCTTTTTCATTTAACGTAATCCACTTATAGATTTATATTTGGGTGTTTTTTTAGGTGCATGAGAACTTAAAATTATAATACAAGACAGAAATATTGTTGGAATGAAATTTTTTTATTATATTCTGGTAGATAATTTCATGGCATTTATTTTTTAAATATGATTTCCGTCATATGTCCGCCGTGGCTACGAGTTACATGGTCCATTTGATCAGTCCAATTTTTGACTACTTTTTCCAATAAATCTGGCCGTATGGCGTCAATAGTGGCTTGAATATTGGCTTCCAATGCTTCAAGAGTTGCTGGTTTGTCAGTATAAACGCATGACTTAATATAGGCCCATAAAAAGTAATCCAGAGGCGTTAAATCGCACGAACTAAGGGGCCAGTTAACAGAACCACTTCTGGAAATCAAGTTATCACAAAATTAATTTTGCAATAAATCGATTGTTAAGCGCGCTGTATGGCAAGTTGCGCCGTCTTGTTGGAACCAAATGTCGGCGAAGTTTAGCTGATTAATTTTTGGAAACAAAAATTCAATCAGCATGGCCGATTATGTTGACCGTAAAATTGATGAAGTGCTCTATGAACTTCGCGAACAGATTTATTTTTTTCAAAGTAAATTTCCACAATTTGGAAGCGTTGTTCTGGCGTTAAACGATTCATGATGACTTGCCAAACCTTACTGAACAGAAATGTCAACACAGTTTGACATTCTCAGCTGTCAAACCACAGTAATCGATATCGATAGTTCTCATGCACCAAAAGAGACACCCTGCATAAAACAAATATTATCTTTCAGGTGGATGTAAAAGGATTTCTCAGAATTCGAAGTCGTTATAAAGTAATAGCCGTATAATGGAGCAGATGTTCGAAACTCGCGCGGGCCACCACCGGTCTTTAATTGCGTTTTTCTCAAAACTGCATTTTTCAAATTGGCTGCCACGATTCAAAAAAAACTACTGAGCTGATTGCGCTGAAATTTTAATAACATGTTCAGCGGATCCCTAGTTACAACTGGTAACTGTATAAATCTTAGTGATATCTGTCATAGTTAATTTTTGCTGAAGCTAAATTCATCGAAAAAAACGCGAAAATTTAAAAAAAAATTCAAAGTTATGCCAATTTTTTATGATAATTTTCAAAATTTTGACTTAATTCTGATACCAGTTAAGGCCTATAAATGAAGTATCAATTTAATTTTTTGTTTTCAGATGAGGGGGACAGCCGGAATCATGGCAGCCATTTGACAATTTTTTTTACAGCGGTCACTTTCAAGAGCTCTGCACGCAAAAAAATTTCTAACGTTTGTTGAAATATGAATAAATATGTGGTAAATTTTAAAGCGGAAAAAGCGGAAAAAACTGGCCGTCACATAAGACGACCCCCTTAAATTGATTTGAAGTTACAGGTCGATCACAATACTTTAATATTACATTACGTTATTAACAATGTTAAATTGATCTATTTCAAAAATTGTTATCCCACTTCTTCCTTGCTCAAAAATTTTACATTTAGCATATTTAACTTATACACATATTTACACAAACCCAGTTTTATCTATCTGGCGTAATTGGTTTGGACGATTTCGTAAACCTTGAATAGCTTCAAGTCTTCCAATTTTGTCTGTTTGTAGACAAGGTTAATTCCGTTGGAATTTTTTTCTGGACGAACTGTAACTCAGGGTGACGGAAAGATTTTGGAAGAAATGCTTCTAGCTTGAATTTCCAAAAAATGCGACAAATCTGAACTTTGGTAAGTAGGTATACTAAAATTTAGTGAGTAGATAGTACACTAAAATTTTTCAGTAAATTGACATTTTTGACGGTAGTACCGAATTACGGCACAGGGTACCGAAAAGTGGACATTTATACATCACAGGAGCGATTTGGCTATGAAATTTCGAACATGTAGGTACATAAAACTTATCAAAAAAATTTTAAATTTTTGTTGGTTAGTTCGGGTGGTGTTAAAAAGCAGTATTTCGGGAAGAACACCCTAAATTTCTGGAACCCTTACACCCCTTTTCCATTGAAATTTATTTATTATTTGCGATTTTTATATCACAGAAGCGACTTATCCCGAATTTATGAAAGTGAACCCACTACAGGAATATTTAAAAAAAAAATCTCTCACCAGTCTGGTCGGTCATAACTATTCGGTATACTAGAATTCATATGTAACTTCATTCGTCTATTGTCCGATACCGGCACTAAGCTATTCATATGTAACTCCTTTCTACTAGTATACTCGTCAAAGTGACGAATAATTGATATGTAACTAATCGTTTTTCAATTTTGAAAGTATTCATGGCGTTTTCATCGTCGATTTATCGATCTCTGGTTTCCAGGCTATAAGATAGACCAGCGGAGAGGATTTCGTATAATCCCCAATGAAATTACTGAATGCAATAGAATGGGTTAACAATCATTAGATAGTGAAATAGAGAAATTCATAAGATGGTTCGTAATTCCAAATGTCTAATTTCATCGGAGGCTCCTCCATTGAAGAAGCTGAATACAGACCAGGTTGACTCACGATATTTTGTTTAATCCATCCTTGGTACTGTTTCTGTTTTTACTATTATATTATTTAATTAAAATACCCAACGGCTGCAGCCTCATACCCCAAAATATTTTTTTTTAACTTAAGATTCAAAGGTTTTTTTTGGAACTTCTCTACCGATCCTTTAGAACTACATTGAAGAAAAATAAGTAGAATGCTAATATGAAGACAGTCGATTAACACTCCCGAAAAGTACAACTGACACGCTGTTTTTCATGATATATGAACGAAGACAAAAAATAATTCGGTGACGAAAACTTGAAGAATATTAAATTTCTTGTGTTGTAGACCGAAAGGAAAATGAAATGCTAATTCAGTTCATTTCCAAGTTTGCTTTTTATTTTACTCAGTTTGAAATATGAATCCTTAATGTCTTCGTTCAACAATCTCGTGTAGAGTAAGAAAGTATGGATGGATATGATTCGAGTCCATTAAGCAAAAGAACGTGGCGCAAAGATAAAATTATGTGTCAACAGTTTTGGATACAGTACCGACTGACCTGACGGTCACTTTTACTCAGAACTCTGATGTTAACGTAAACTTTAAATATAATTGAATTTGTCATATCTGTGCGGCGTAGTGCTCTACGTAGTGCTCTACGTATCTCTGTAGATTTAAGATTATAATGGAGACTGATTTTAAATCCATGTTTTTTTCACGGGATATATGCCTTATAAAGGACATTACTAGAACTCGGACGGTTAGTTTCGACTGAAATCACCTCAATGAACCTAATAACTCCAACGGAATAGTTTTCGATTTTAAAGCTTCATCGATCCTTCACTTCAAAGTATCCACCTTCATTTAAATATTACATAATGTATTCATGTCATGGCATATCACGTCATAACCCATCTTTTCGAAGTCCTAGCTAGGAACGGGAAATAACTCTACATGTACACAGGTACTTCATATCTCAACGAGGATATCACAGGTACATTTCGTACCCATACAAATAAGATCCCTGCACGGTTTACATTAAGAATTCTTTTAACCGTGTCCTCGAGGAGAATCTTCAAAAAGTACTTGGAACGTTTTTATAAATTCATTTAGTTCGGTATTCCATGCTCTGTCATCGAGAGAAATTTGCAGCAATGAAATCCTTATCAGTCGGAACAAGTTGACATTTGTTCACATCCTTAAAGCCAGCGATGTACACTATTCCGGAATTCATCTTGGACATGCAAGCAATCAGTACATCATTACTCATGCTGTCTGTTGTGCTAATACTTTAGAATGGTTCTTGCGGTGGGTTCAACATATGTGATAGCTCCGAGAGAGAACCTCTTTAATTGCATGCCCGAAGGTTCTACACCATATCCTACAAATCAGACATATAAAGCTAATGCAAAAGCTTTCCGTGTCACTAATTGATTGTCCTATCGTCCATGACTTTTTATTTATAGAAAAGTGATACCTACTTCTACATCAATTTATTTTCTATTCCATTTAGTAGGTATAGCGTAGGGAAATGACTATGAAAATGTCCTATTTCCTACACATTTGCTATACATACGTATCCCTAGAATTTCGATTTTCACGGAATTGCTTTTATATGGTTCTGGCCACACTGGCGCCTATATGGAGCTTACTTGCTCCCTAGCTCTTACCCTTTGGCGTAGAACAAGCGGAGTTTGTTTCCCCTTTCTAAATGAAATCGGTTTTCTTTTAACAAATTGGAAATATCAGCTCCGTGTGTAAAAGCAAATATTTGTAAGAAATTGAATAATATGATATTTATAAAGTAAATTGGATTGAACAGTCAAATTATTGATGAATTTCAAAATTGATTTAGTCGGTAAAGAAAGCATTTCCTCTATTCACTTATTATTCAAAAATTTAGAACCAAGAACCGACTCTCACTTTTTTCAGTTCTGCCTCGGTACTGGAAAACAGATTTCGTTTGACTAATAGTAAAAAATAAAAAAAATCAGACGGTCGTCAGTGCTGAACATCTATATTCACCCTCAATTCAGTTTAACAATATTTACTTAGGCGTTATTTTTTTAATTAATTCATATTATAGTTAACATTTTCAGTAATTTGTGGGCAGTACCAAAAAATGTTATGTGAGTAGTATTGTTTGAATGAAACTAGAGTCACAAAAATTCATAAATTCTGAACTCTTAATGCAATATTTAAACAACACATTATTAAGTAATTTGCATTTTTTAAGAAGGAGCAATCAAAATAAAGCAGCTTCTATTTTTGATAACTTCAAATATTTTATCAAAGATTTAAATTTTTTAAGATGGTGGAGAATAGCAAAAATCCCGATTCACTGCTGCCTTAATCGGTTTAGCCTTAAAACTCATTGTTAAGTATTACAAAGTAATGTAGAGAGGCATTAATAGTAATATTTTGTTAATCAGCGTCATTAATTTCAAACTATTTCAGAGTAATGAAAAATGGATCATAATGTGATGTTTTGTGTGAATTATTAACATAAGCATTACTGATCCAACTATAAAACATAATTTTCAAACAATAAGCACTTAAGAATAAAAGTCTGGATTAAATCCAAGTAATCACAATAACTTTGACAAATTGTTTTAGTTTCGTTAAAATTTTAAACCAGAGAAGGTTATTAGAATTTTTTGGTAGTTATTTTAACTGGTCGAATTTATTTATATTTTTACTTTATTATTTTTTAATAATAAAGTATTTGTAATGGAATCAAAATTATCTCGTAAGGAAATTAAACCTGTCCAATCGACACATAATTCGACAACTCCTCGTAATGAGTAAGAAATTTCTGAGAGAGAAAACTATACTGAAATTTTAAAAATTCTTTAACTAAGAAAATTAAATTCATTTTAAATTTCTAGATCGAGAGATACGCCGATATTTAAGGCGTACCATGTTTTATCACCGGGTATACAAATATTACAAGGACCTCATGCCCAAGGAAACAAGATCTTCGGACACTTCTCAAGAGATAAACAGGTTTGTGCCGTAGTGATTTTATTCCGGATTAATTAATCGATTCACATTTAAAATCATTTAAGTCACATGTAATAAATTTGCACCTGAGAGTCAAACTGTATTAAGATTTTCGATTTTCGATTATCGAGGCTTTTTTCCTAATCCAATTCCAATTACCCTTTTGAGTGTTGTAAATTATGCTGAATACTGCAATAAGTAGGAGTAGAAATACCAAGTACAGATTTATCTCATATGCCTAGTACTCGTAGGTGTAGATGTAAAAATAATTAAAATTTAGTTATTGACTTTTTCTTTAAAATTTGTAAAATCAGAAATGACATTTTACTTCAGGTATCTACAGAAATATCTAAGAATAGCGTTCGCGGAATATTTAAATCTT
This sequence comes from Beris morrisii, assembly GCA_951812415.1. Taxonomy (NCBI): domain Eukaryota; kingdom Metazoa; phylum Arthropoda; class Insecta; order Diptera; family Stratiomyidae; genus Beris; species Beris morrisii. The sequence continues at coordinate 32,443,008 of OX638310.1, forward strand.
TGCATTTAATACATCACAAGAATCACGACAGCAAACAGGGCAAATAGGTAGTAATGCATTAAAAAAAATTAGTTATTAACTTTGTGTTTTATCCCATAGTCGTATATTCTTGCACTACTATCAAATTTTAACAGCAAGACATTTCTCTACCGCTTTTCTTTTTACAATTTACGTATTTGAGAAGTTTACAGCTATTAGAAATCTTCCCATTTTTGGACAATATATATATCTTTTTGGAAATTATCCAACAAATCAAAAAGTCTACTGGACTTCGAAATGTTGGCAGAAACGTTAACTTAATTTGGAGACGATATTCAAATTGTAAATCGGAAATTGCTTTTTATCCAATAAAAGTGTATCATCTAAAGATCGAACAATGATGAACGGCGAAAAAGCGATTTTGAAAGAAGACTTTTTGACAAACCGACATTTTGAATTCTACGATTTGGTCAACATATGCTACTAACTCAAGCCAGCCTATAAACGCCCTCCACTCACCTGGAAGGAATAAGGAAGGATAATTGGACATTTGATGTAAGATAAAGCGTAAGACCATGTCCTGAGTGAAATTAGAACCCACGATTTCCACAAGATCCCGCAAGGTTCTCCAGGTCTCCCTTTCGTAGTCTACTAAAACTAAAATTAAGCAAATTTGAACCAAAAACTCGTGTTGGTTTTACAAACTTGAAAGTAACAATAGCTCAAATTGTTTCAATATCACAAAAGATACTGCGAAATGAATAAGAATCCCAAGTTTGCGGTTTGTATACAAATTATTTGATTTTATAATGTTGCGACCCAAGAAGATAAATCACCTCCCAAACATTGACTTAAATCTGATATTAGATAGTCTTACTTTATTACTACAACTATCAACTGGTGATTATATGAAAGAAAAGGATCAACTTTTTTCCATAAACTTTTCTTCAAATATAAATTCGACTACGTAAAATTTTTGCTTTTGGTCCTTCGTCTTCTCTTACATCTTTCTTAATTTTTTTTACTAAATATACGGACGTTGTGTATACTTAATATGTATCATCCTAGAAAATACGTAACTATGTATTAGAAATAAACCATAATAATCAACGCTTGAAATATTGGGCCACGTTGGGCGCCGATTTAACGCTTTTTTGGCTTGTGTCCACTTAGAGACTGCTACGAAGAAATTGAAAACATATTCGTCCAGATCCTGAATTATACTATAAAGGTCCAGAAAATATATTTTTTTGACGAATAAGTTGCTTATACCTTTGCACCTTCTTCGCAAAATTTCGCTCAGCTATTTACGAAATACAAAATAGTTATATCCACTATGCGACTTTGTACTCGCAACTATATGCATTATAAAATTAACTATAGTACTTATTTTGCTCAAGACTGGGTCGATTGGAATCACACTGAGTAATGGCCAATGCGATGCAAACATTTGGCTCTACCGAAATCTGTCCCCTTTTGCAGTAGGTATACCTACTGCAAAAATATACAGCCTTTGAAAACACAGAAACGCAATTTAATCGCTTCTCATAGGCCTAGCATTATTTAAATATTTTATTGTTGTTCCGCTCGAAAGCACTCTAATTGTTGTGTTCGATTATACAGCGTGGTACGGGAGATCAACAACGACATGCTAGTGTGGGATCTGCTCTTATTTGAATAATGAATCCCCATGTTTATTTAAATATTTTTAGGAAGGACTTACATTTAATGTTGAATCTAGAGCTGCGAAGGTATTGAATATTTCAAGAGAAAATTGGTGCAGAGCTTGCGTTACTCGACACGCAAAAAAACAGCTTCATACTCCGCCATCGGGCCTACCCAAACCCTCTAGAGTCTTTTAACGAAGCAATAAATTACAAGAAAAGAATCCTAAAAGCAGAACTCTGTGCAGAAAGGAGCTTGACTACTAAGAAATAAAACACATAAGCTAGTTAATTCTATGCCCATGGAAATTGGATTATCCTCCGTAATATTAGTGAAAAGATGAATTATTAAGTGGTCTAGTCACTTTTTACAAAATTTCAGATCCCTTTTTAATTAAAAATCTCCTTATTCGTACCAAGAAAATATTAAAATTTTATTATTTTTTTGCTGGCAGCGGATAAGATATTACGTAATAAAATAATAATTAGATTTGAATTTGAAAATGAAATATAGGAGCTTAATCTTATTATATTGCAATAAAAAAAAGTATTTTAATTGACGCAGTGCAACTACTGACAATATAATTCCCAGATGACGAATTTCATATTGAAGTGTAATAATTTTTCAGCATTGTTTTTTAATAATAATGTATTGTGGTCGAGCTGAAATTAAAAAAAAAATGAAATTTTGCGATTTCACGTTTTAGAGCTAGTAGACTCAAAAAATCAAAAAAGTCCGTCTGTCTGCCGTATACGCCCTATGCTATACGAAAACGAAGAGTCGTAGCTCACAAACTCGTTCAAAATGTTAAGTTTAAATTTTTTACATTGGTAGATTGAGTAAACTACTTAATTTGGGACTTGCAGACCCAAAAATAAATAAATGTCCGTCTGTGTGCGCCGTATGCAAACGCAGTTCATGGCTCACCTCACAACCGCGTTGAGGTTACGCAAATTTAAGTTTTTGTATCTTTAGAACAGCTAATGCTAGAAAGTTAAAGCTATAAATTGTTGAAACTATGTTAATATTCCATTCGCTACATCCGCGTACACCTTGTCGAATATTTGAAAATAGTTTCGGACAAAGGCAGTCAAAAATAAGCGTCTTGTATGTCAAATTGTTTTGTTTGAGATGTACAAGATCCATTTTACCTGAAAAATTTGACGGAATTTTTTTGTTTCAATTTTTTGGCATAAAGGTTAAGACTGTGTCATAGCTTCTTTTTTCAAAAATACGGTCAAAAATTGAAATTGCCAAAATTTTTGTTGCCAAATTCTTTAATTCGCATGGATTTTTTTGTTTAATTTTTGTTCAAATATACCATCTAAAATTATATAATTTATTTTCTAGAGTCCTGCGACATGCATCGTAGCGTCCGTATATGATAAGGTCTTTTCTACATCATATTGGGACAAAAAGGACGTGGAGAAAATACTGGAAATCGGAGATAAACTCTATCGTACATCGGTCTCACATACGCCGCTAAAGAAATGGCAAATTCTTAAGCCACACTGTGTTTTTCCAACATTTTACATCGGGCAGTTCAAAGTGACAATTTTCGTGGGAAACGATGTAATAACGGGCGAAAATACACCGCAAAATTCGCAACTGTCGAAATTATTAATCGACAATATTCCACAATTGCTGGACGAACATTATTCGGTTGTTCTACATTTTCACGAGAAAAACTTTAGTATCTGGAAAAATGGAGGCGCCTACTATTTTTTCTGTCCGCACGATGCCAATCACGCCGGATATTTAGCAAGAACGAACCAAGGCAAATCGTTTGTGATGTTCGCCGAGAGTATTGAAAAACTTTCGAACCACCTGACATCGTTTATTTATGGGAAATTTTCCATGTATTCTGTGAAAATTTTGAAGTTTTTGGAGTTAAGTCGCACAATGTCAGGATTGATTGCTCAAATGGAACAGGACGATGAGATTGACGTGCCCGAAATTGGAGAAGGCTCTAAAAGTAAAAGCGGACAGATCAAAGATAAAGTCAAATCGCTCCCAGGACATAGTAAGGACTTGGCCGATACTTCAAAATTGTTCGACTTAAGTACAACTGGCAATTATTTCACCGTAGTCCAGGGACAAGGTAGTCTGGTGCACAATACCCACGAACAGAACTTCAATTCAATAATGGGCGATCTTTTTGCCGCAATTATCACCCTACATAATATAAAATCGTCCTTGTGGGCAACTTCTACAATCGGTGATATTCTGAAACTCGGAAGCGAACTCTTGAAGGACATTGACTTTAACATTGAGACGGATATTGCTTGTGCATATGAGGTAAAGGCTTACGATAGGGCATACAAAATCGTTCGTAAAAAGATTATTTATGGAGACCTTACCTCCAAAGATGAAGATGTAGTTAGTATAGCGAAAGGTTTAAAACTTTTCTTCGATAGTCACGATGTTGGCATTATATATGGAGCTCAGAATGTCGCAATTTGGAAAGAAAAAGGGGTATATTTTGTCTTTGATCCGAAGGAACGAGATGCTTTGGGCAGAAAATGGACCAGGCAATTGTCCAAGGAATTGGGGCCGCCAAAAAAGGGCGGTGGAGCATGCGTTTGTTGGTTTAGCGACATCGATAAATTGGCCGAAAGATACATGTCTAATGTGGCCCAAAAATATCGTAACAATTCGTTTTGTATCCTGAGCATAACACTCCAGGATCTATCGGACGTGTTTGAAGAATGGGCCAAATGGGATTTTGTCAAAGCTGGTAGATGGATGTTACAGGGTGACGATTCAATATGCAAATACCTAATGTCCGACGAGGAGAATAAGAAAGGAAAACTACTAAGTGTCGGATGCTATGCAATAGCATTCAAACAAAAACATCCAACGGAAGAATGGACAGGCGAATCACTTAATACTCTACTCAAAGACGGAATGGAGTTTTATAAGAATTCGGTACGTTTGGCTGATCAGGAGGCAACGCTCACTTCATCGAAGGAAGCGTTACCTGACGCAATCACAGAACTCTCGGATATAAAGAAACTTATAACGGTCGAAGGCGAGCAAGTTCAGTTGATTATCGACGATTGCGTTGTTAGTGGAAAATGTCCGTCAAAGCTTAGCGCTGAACCACCCACTTTCGGGCTAAGAGGAGGTGAATATTATTTTGTTTTTCCTATTTTTCACTTCATTTATTTTAAGTTTAAAGAAAATTCAATTAAGTATTTAAAATTCAATATAAAATTAAAAAAAAAATTTAAAAACAAATATTTCGTTGAGGCGACTAGAAGTTACACTTATAGAAATCCAAAAAAATTCATTTTCCGATTTGATCTCGTTTTTTAATAATATACACACAAATAAACAATTAAAAAACATGATGATTATCTTTCAGTTCCAATAGCCAGCTTCGTCTTCGTCTACTTATACAGTTTACGACGTCATGTATAGAAAATGCGTGTCTGAATTAAATTTTGGTTGGTGTCTTAGCTTAGCTTAGCTAGTTTTACTACACCTGATGAAGTAAACGAGAGAGTGTATTTACATTTTAAATTGGAAAGACAAAATTTAAGTTTGTTTTTATCATTCTTCTTTAAATTTACATGAAAACTTACTTAAGATTTGCCAAGAACTAGCAGATCCTTCTTACTTTCACTTTTACTTTGATGGCATGATCATGAAGTAAGAAGCTGACTATTTGGACGAGTTAGCAATCTGCTAGACGCAGAAATAGATAAAGTTGACTATTGGAACAGGCCTTTGAAATAAATACCTAAATAGCAATTAATTATTTATTGGATGTTTAATCACTTGTTTCAGGTATCGAATCTTTTTTCGAATCCTATCGATCTGGATTGATAATACTAGAAAAATCGGTTCTACCCATATGGACCGATTCAACGGGATACTATTTTTTGGATAGCTGTGAAAAAAGCAATGCTGGACAAGCACTCGTTAAAAATTGTATGTTAATTTAGTTTCTAAGATCAACATATTTCACCTCTTTTCAAGGCCTTTGGGTTGAATATAAAAAAAAGTGAAACCACTTTTTAGGCATTTGTTATCAGGTCTGAGATATTAACGAATTTGTTAAAACATAATTCAACCCTGAAAAGAGTAGTTTTCCGGGTAAAATACTGTTTATTTTAATTTTTGTGTGACGTTTCAGACTCGACTGGGTCCTTTATCCAACTACAGGTTGATAAAGGACTCAGTCGAGTCTACTAAAAAAAAGGAAAACTAAATATGTCGTACAATTTGATGAAGTATTCATCCAAATCCCCTAAGACGGGACCAAACCAATATCTTTCCCATATCACCTACATTCTTACCTATCTTTTATCTATCTTACCATTTTATTCTTTAGTTAAAAACTTTGGAAACATAACCGCTGCTAGGTTCACCAAGCTGTCCGATATGATCGATGTGATTACATCCAATTCGAAATATTTGGGATGTGGAGAAGTACGTCTTATAAAAATGTTCTTAAGAACTTTAACAAATATCAAATTTTTGTTTTTAATATAGTTTTGCATATCTCGCGTGGAATCATCTGGGGACTCTGGAGCAGGTATTCCACTGCGACATTATAAAATGTTGGCGGAACAGTCGGCAATACTTGCAAAAGATGATTTTCACGAAGGGCATTCAATTTTTGGACCCCGAGCTGACAATCAAACCCGTTGTAACGTTCTAAACGCTCTATGCTTACCCCTATTACATAAATCAGCCGAATGGCAAACAGTTGACATTGTGGACATAATTCGAGGCGGTGACAAAATGTATTCAAATATTCTTGAAAACTTTGAGGAATGCGAAGCAAATAATCGCAAAATAGCATGGGAAGATCTTCATCCGAAAATAGGACTGCACAAGTTCCAATTCACCAGGGAGGAACAAGAAGGTATTCTGGCCAAGCCAGTAGGAGAACCTGTTGCAATCGTTGAGGAATCACTTGTTTCCGGAAGTTCCATTATTGAAACTGGAAGGAGCTCCGATAGATCCAAAAGTGTAGGTGGTGTAAGAACTGATAGTGCCCTCAAGTCACAGAGTAATTCCAAAAATGATAACTCTGATGTAAATCTTGAAGAAATGTCTGCTAGGACAGTCGAAGAAGAACAAGAAGAAGTTATTGAACCAGACACACTAGCGATAATATTATCAAAATTGGACGCAGCTCCATTTTATACTGCGATTCTTGAAACCGATTTTTTCACCGTCGCACTTTGGAAACAGGACGGCCTCTACTTCATTTTCGATCCGAAAGCAAATAACTATGAAGGATATCCCAGTGAACGTAGAATTAAACAAGGACTACACGAAGTTCGAGCTCGTATTGATGCCGAAAATGAAAGAAAATTAAGAGAAGCAGTTATAAATAATGACGAGGAAGATGCGGCCGAGGCTGGACCTTCTCTGGCGGAAGCCAAATCGAAAAGTAAAGGAGCTGCAAATCAATCGGCAGAACTTTCAGCCGAACCATCTAAGGATGCCAACGACTCGAAGGTTTCGCAACAATCTAGACCTTCGCAGTTTGATCACACAGAGGTAGCAATGAAGGAGGATCCTGTTGATTTAAAATCCCTACCGAACGATGGCTCTGCATATGTAGCTTGGTTTCAAACACAAAACGGTCTTGTGCAACATGTAGTTTCTAAGCTTCCTCGCGAATATCAGGATGATCCTATAACATTTCACGTTCTTCACATCACAAAAAGTCCAATTGACCCGAAAGGTGCAACTTTTAAGAATTTCGATGAACGTGACGCCGAAGGTTTCTGGTTACTTCGGGCCTCGATATCTCAAGATGATGCTTTGTTTCCGAATCGAAAACTTCAAGACATCACTAACTCGATTATCGCGTTATCGTTCACAACCATATCCCCACCTGACGAATGGACAACTACCATTCTAAATATTCTCCTCAAATATGGCGACCGTTTGTATACTAAGAGCCTGCTCGCTTTGAAATCGGACAATAAACAAAAATTAGAGTTGGATCTAATCGCAAGATCTTTTAGTATTTATAAAATAAAGTTCGACTTTAACGTCGAGCCAGCGCAAAGTCATAAAGGAATACTCAATAATCCAACACAATTTGAAGAAATTAATCCATCATTTGTCGAAAGTATGAATAAATTGCCAGGTAGTAAAACTCCGATCGGAGCAATTTTGAAATTGAACGATAATTACAATGTGGCCATATGGAAAACAGGACAAAATATCTTCATATTCGATCCGCATGAAAATGATCCGAATGGCAGATGTATACAAATTGGTGTCGCCTGTCTGATGAGATTTTCTAATTTCAATACGCTGTTTAAAATTCTACGGGAGAAATTTAACAATTCAAAGGAAGCGATCAAATACGAACTCATCTTCGTAAAAATAACAAAATTTAAAAATTTATCGGTAGTCACAATTTAATTGTTTTTTCAGATTGCAATAAATACATCGAAACCGGATACAGCCGCTGTACCGACGAATACCGTTGAGAATTTCATAGTTCCAGGCGAACAATCTGCTTTTATCAAGGATGATGCAGCGGACTTGCAATTACTAACCACTAATCCAAGAGAGGAAGAATTGTCGGAAGTACTGACATGCCTTGCATCCGTTGTACTCAGTCATTTGCTACACACCGAATGCTGGACTCCAACTATTCTTAATAAGGTAATGGTTAGCAACTAGTAAGTGACTTTTGTCAAACAATGTACTTGCACATGTATCTCAAAAATTGTTTAGTTGAGTAAGGGACCCCTGTAAAATTTTTGGTCCTGCATACTTAGAGGAAGGAAAGATGCGGCACTTGCCACACCTGCATTCAATAAATTCGAGGAATAACTAATGTTATAAAATGAAAACAAAAATAGTTTTCAAAATTTTGTTCAAATCCGGCTCGACGGTCAAAAAATATTCAATTCTTATCCAAAAAAAATATTATTAACTTTTTTTGCAAGAATTGGATTAGGGTATTTCGAAAAATTGGCTCAAGCTCAAATTAGATTCATTCAATTCATTCCAAAATTAATTCTACGATAAACGAATGTGGAATGAAGAGTAATTAGTTGTAGACAGTAGTTGCATTGTAAAGGAAAAATCAATTCTCAACTACTTAATGCCAACCACAACATCATAAAAAATATATAAAACTTCGTGTACAATTGACAATTTTTGAAATCTTTTTATGTTAATAGATTTGATAGAAATCTACTTCAAAAAACCTTCCCAAATTGGCTTGAACCTTTGGGCATACCTATTACGAGTGTGCATATACAAATTTTTAAAAATTGCTTACAAGAACAGAAGTTTCGAGTTCTCGATTGAATACTCTGTTCAGCTGAAACTGATATGAGATTAGTCAAACATTGCATATGCATGATGTCAAATTTTTGAATGCTGCCAAATATTTGACTACAAAAATTTAACGAAAAATTGAATAAAATTTTTGAACAAAGATTGTTCTCTTGGACGACGAAATTTTACGTTTATAGTATCTATCTAGATTGTATCCAACTTTATCAAATATTTAACAGTTTTCGTTGCCAATATTTTGTTTGCCGAATTCTTTCATATGCAATGTGCAATCCCTATTTATCCTGAAATTGTTTTTAATTGTTTGTAAGAAACCGTTGGACAAATAGTAGCAAGAAGTCTATTATAAGCTTAAGTTACAAAAATAGCCAATATAAGAACCTACTTAACATTTTTCAAGACAAAAAATGTTGACAACAAGGTAGCTTACAAATTGTGAAATATCAAACAAATCTCTTCCAGACAATTTAAACGCTTTTCGAGATTTCAAAATCAATTTGTCAAAATCCCATCACTGCGTAGAAAACACAGCGTTCTTAAATAGCTACTAGGATCTTCTCATAGTACTCAAAATTCCATTAATAATAGGAGTCAGTAGTTGTTTTATTCGTAGACACTAGTACTGCCATACCCGGTTCAAATTCCGAAAATATCAAAATTCTTTTATCCTCGCCGGTGCAGAACTTCATCTGTACTAAAGAGAAAATTCGGAGTTATCGAAAATCATTAAAAATTAAAAAGTTGTGATCTCACTACAGCAATGCAGTTACAGGCCTAATTCCCTAGAGCCAAGATCTACATTCTAAGAAAAGAATCTGGGCTCAACTTTGTTATTTTTGGCTAGAAGTCCGGAACGCGTTTAATGATGAGATGCGTTGTAGGTTACTATGCGACTTCTAATTTAACTTAATATCTTAACGGGTTTGTGAGTTACGCGCCTTGGCGTACGGCGTACGGCGGATGGCGTCTACGGTGGACAGACAGACATAAAAATTGTAAATACAAAATTTCAGGGTAGTAAGTTTTATTGAAATTTCAGGTCGATCACAACACTTCATTATTAAAAAATAATAAAGTAAAACGAACTGAATCAGAAGTATTGGAACCACAGTTTACCCGGTTTAAAGCTATTTTGACTGATAAATTACTTGTTGCGAATTTCAAGAGTAAGCAATGTAATGTACTTATTTTCGCTGAACAAAGTATTGATTTTATAAGGAGTCAAACCACCCTAAGTAAAATGATAGGCTTTCTTAAAAGTTTACACTTAAGAAGATTTTCGATCTAGATTCGGGATCTAAACCAAAACAAAATGTAAATTTCTTGAAGAAGTTAAACCAACTTGAGTTCAAGGAGTCACGTAGTATCTACGAGTACTGGAAAGGAAGGAAGAAATCGTAGCAACAATATATTTTAGCATAGCCTTGATTCGAACAAAACCACATTTTATAGTTCTAATAACATTAACAAGATTTCTGGAAGACTACAAGACGTTGTAATTTATTATCCAATCAGCGAACTATTCCATTTTCCTGTTCGGCACGACCCTTTACGTAACTCCGACTGGTAGTTATCAAGACTTTCCTGAATCTTTTTCTACAGTTCCTGAGGCATTGAAAAAACCCAGCTCCCTTCTGAGGACTGCTTGTAATAGTGTTCTTTCCCTGTTCTTATTAATGTCGTTAATGTTGTTGAGAAGTTATGTTGTTAGCGTATAATATGTATTCCGGAATTGGGTTATTATCTTCAGCATCTTAAAATTTGATTATCCTCTCCGTCGACGAGACACCCAGGTATATCTAATTTGTTCTTACCTCAATGGAAATATAAGTCAGCTCTTTTTAAGTGATTGTGGAACAAACTCACTGTCATTCATAAATTTTTCACACATCGTTAAAGACATCACGATTTTTTCAAAATACAAATTTCATTCTCTTAGGTATTCTCCTTAGCCCAAAACTTAACAAAAAACTCCCATAGTGTTAAGATAAAAGTAACGTCTGACAAGGCTGAGTTGGATTTGAAGGGTCTTATCAGATGCTTTACGGTGGACGGAACTATTTGCACTTTGGACATAGATGAAGTAATACGAGGACCGATTACATCTACTAATCCCGAGGATGTGACGCTTCTAAACAGCTTAAATCTTTTCCTAAGAAATTATTGTCGAGCCATCGTCATCACCAGTTCATATACTTGTGCCATTTGGAGGGAACAAGAAAAATTTTATTTGTTTAATGCTGAAAAAGGAAAAGATTCTTTCGTACTCGGATCTCAGCATCAAGATAACTTATACGATTGGATGGTTGAAAATGGTCCCAAGGAGGGCGACTCGAACTGGTATGAGATTGTAAGGGTTGAAATAGCATCGATATTAGCTAGGGATGTCGAGAAACCTCCGGCTAACAAGGGATACAGAAAACGAGTCAGGTTGAATGTCTTGACAGATTGTAAGCCGAAACATAAAAAGCGAACGTGCGGACCCGAAACCTGTAAATTTACAGAGGGAACATTTGGATCTTTAAATGCCATGCAGTTAGCGGACTTATCAAAGGTAGGTTATTTCAGGATTAGTACAGACATAAATCCTTGTCTTCAAATTCAGCGAGAGAAGGCTGCCTGCATCGTTGCAGCGGGAATGTGTCACCTAAAAGATATAGCGAAATGGAAAAAGGATACATTCGATACCATTAGCCGATCCGCTCTTATGCTGTATATGGACTCCGTAGCAGGTATAACTCATTTTCAAAACCTTATCCGCATTTCACCTCAAACCGCTCATATTTTAGTCAAAGGATCCTTACAAATCGACATTACCAATATGGAGAAGCACTTTCAGCTCCAGGATATTCAACTTCAGGTCGAACCGTTGCCACCATCAAACGAACGTCCTACGCCCGAAAATATTCGGGAAATTTTGGAGCATACTTTTCAAAAACATAAAATTGCGTATATCACAACGTCGTCTGAAAGTATGTTGGCAATTCGCTGGAACACCAAATGCTATGCGTTTCATCCCGAAAAAATGTCGCCACAAGGAAATTACGTTAAGGCTTGCGTTGTGAATTTACAATCATTCGAGGAGCTTGTAAGGCATTTGGTTCAACGTCTTACTGACAATCATGAATTAGTCACATTTGGTGCCGTTAAAGTCTTTGCATTAAAATAAAATCACGTCTTTGTAGTGAATTGGAATTTTTGTCTTTGCGATTGTATAAAATATAAATTATAATAAATTTAACGATTTTGTTTGATACATGTGAATATTGTGGAGTTCAATTCCAAGCCTTTGCATAACGAATTCATTATTCAATGAGCTCGATAACAAAATAACTGGGCGTTCGTACCATTAAAAAAATTGTATAAGTTATTATGGAATCAAAATAGTCCTTAGGTCGTTTATTCATTCTAATTATGTACATTATTTAAAACGTACATATATTTTCTAATGGTTTGGTGAATGTTTTCACAGTACATTTTTAAACTGAAATACTAGTTTTCCGGGTAAAATACTGATTAATTTATTTTGTATACACACAAACAGTATTTTACCCGGAAAAGTAGTAATTTTCATATATGTAGTTACTAATTTAGATATTAGGCTGGAGCCTTTGCAACTATGGGGGGACCAAATTCTGGTAAATTTATGAAGGCTCCAAACAGCAGAAGTACTTCTGTCGCACCGTATAATCAGGCGCGAACGCAGAACATTTTTTTTGGGAGGTGGCGGGTGGTTTACAGAAAAATATCGTTACTTATTACAGTGAAACTTCTATTACCGGACACCTCCGAAAACCGGACACCTCCCTATAGAGGACAGTTCTTTATTCCCCAATGAATTAGGTATTAAACTCAATACCCCGAAAAGTGGACAACTCCTTATAGCGGACACTTTTGAATTCCCCAAAGGTGTCCACTATAGAGAAGTTATACTGTATAAAAATGAATTTCCATTTGACCTCCTTTTTGCAATAATATTCTGGAACTTCTAGGGGAGCTTAAAACGAGGTCTCTCATGGGACTAATTCTGGAGTACTCGCCCAACTAGTAAATGTCCCGTGATTAATCCTGGAGTACTCTTCAGGGAGATTCGAAGACCTCGTTTTCTCCTCTATTTGACCTCCTTTTAGCAAGAGCATGTCCTCTGAAATCAGATCGCCACTGTTACTCCCAAGGAATCATTTAAAAACTGTTGTAAGGGTGCATAAGACGAGATCTATCGCACTTCTTTAGTGATACTAGAACACCTCGCTTTGCTCTTCATTTCTCCTCCTTTTTTCGTTGCAATATGATCTTCAATCTAAGTGCAGTGGAATTATTTAAAAAAAAATACTGCAGTCACGATCGTTGGAAGCCAATTGTAAGATACTCTAGATGAAATACTGTACTCCGATGTATATTGTAGTTGGGGATAAAGTAGAATCACAAATGCATTGTCCTTTATTAAGGAATCTCATTTGGTTGCGATTAGAAACTAAAAGACAATATTACCGAAAGTTACCGATAGAAAACTTTCCCATTTTGAAGGATTTTCACATGGGAGGTGCGAAAAGGACTCACTCAATTTCTAGCATACTTGTCCTTTTACCTGTAACCATTTAATTAATTAATTAATTTGTACAAAATTTCAAATTCCTAGTTTGAAGCATTCAAAGCTGTCGGATAATAATCTTGAACACGTGTCTTAAGGACTTTTTGTATGAAAGCTACCCAAAGCAGTAGAATGATTTCGCTGACTAGTGAACTTTCACTCAAAACTAATTTGTACAAAATTCCGAACGATTTCTTGAGATATAGTGAGTTCCGAAATTTGAGTGAAGGCATTCTTACAGGATATTGGTACGGCAGCTATACAAAGGACTAATGGGATTCCTTCATGATCATTTTTTTACAGGATTTTAGTATGGCAGCTACTCAAAGGTCTCGTGGGAACTTTCATATTCATTGATTTAACTGCAACGTTTGAAAATCCAACGTATAAAAAACTTCAAAGTCGTAGCTTAAGGTGTTTCGAAGTTATTGGTTAATATTCTTGAACACGTATCATAAGGACTCTTTGTATGGCAGCTACCCGAAGGAGTAGGATGATTTTGCCCGTTAACAAACTTAGCCTTACAAATTCGACTACACAAAACTTTTTACTTAGGTCTCACTAAACTGAAAAAATCTCGCAAACCACTTTCAGAATATTTCCGGAACTAACTATGTATAGATGAAATATTCATTAAAATACATTTTATTTTAACTTCCAGGAAACACTCTGTAGCGCAGGATCTTTCGGTATAAACTTCCTAAATGTGAAATTTGACATAATTTCCTAAATTCAATTAAAAAAAGCCCTAATCGTGTTTTTCGCGTAAAATGACTATATATTAAATTATATATTAACAACCAGGTAATGCTAAGATTTTACACTACAAACAATCTCCTTATACCACTTTTCAAAAGACTAAAATAACTAAAACTAAACACAAATTTATTAGTTCAAAACAGATATTTTTAAATTGCGATTGCGTGATAGAATCGACGCGTTCGATGGAAATTCTCAAACCGAATGGCGATTTAAAACAATATATTAGTAACTTTCCTGGAAAAATAAAAACTCAAAAATGTTCTTCGTAATCCCATTTTCATCCATTTGGAACATAAAAAGAGAAGTGGCGGTTTTCTCTATAATTTTTTAAAAAATCTACTTTTTTGCTCCATTGATAGTAATACTAGATACCTCCATATTTGCTCCCTCATTGAGTTCTCCTCGAACTTCCTACTAGGTAACTATCACATCACTACGTTTCCATTTCCATGGCGAGTTAGTTTTCATGAAATTACGAGTTGAGTTGAAATTCGTATGAAAACTTCAACTTATCTCGGATCAAATAATTAGCATGTAAAAGAATTTACGCATAGTGTATTACTTACATTTAGATGTGATTTTTTAATTACATCATTTCGAGGGGGAGGGTTTTTCAACCCCCAAGACCTCCCTGCGTTCGCGCCTGCGCATAATGTCATTGCAGATATTCACTGTCAAGGGTTGCTAAGATCGGACAATAAGTGACACTTATCCCACTTGTATTTCACCAAATTCGGCAAATAATATCAACTTATTATAAAATGAGAAAAAGTATAATTTTTTTAAATGAATTAGTTCAACTTTTTCCAACTTTTTTTTTTCACTTTAAAATTGTTGTTTAATCCGGCTCGACGGATCAAATATATTAATTTTTTTCGAGAATTCTATTATTTATATATATAAAATTTTACTTAATTTTACTTTGTTTGGTCACATATACGACAGAATACATACAGACAATAGGATCGAACCAATTTTGTAGTTAAATGATTTTCGTATTACCAATAAATTTCAGCTTCAACGCCTCAAATAGACACCGAGTGTTTCTGTCTGAAATTTCAACGCAAATATTTTTAGTTCGTTACGTCGGTCCTATTTAACCCCCAAGTCACAACGGCAACGCAGGCTGTTGCAGCCTAGCTGTCAAAAAGTTGAGCACAGTGTATTTCCATTGTGGTAGTCAGAACGAAAGCAGCTTAACGCAGCCATCAAGAAATGTTCGCCAACTCTCAACTTTTCCGTAGCCTGTAATTAACCTCAAAATCAATGAGTGACTTTGTTATGTTTAACACATTGAATCTGTACTTTATATGACCGGGAATGAATAAGATTCATTTTTAGTTGTTCGCTGCTTCGTATGCACGAATACGAACACTTTTGTGAAAATTTCAAATTTATTTAAAACTGAAACTGACGTAGACAGTGAATTGTTATCTGACTTGATGTTTTATTGGCGTGCTGCCGCATTCTACCTTGTATCTGACTCCAGTATAAAGTTATGAAGTGCGGGTCTTGTGCTTGAGACGATAGGCTTAAATCGGTAATAGGCAGGTACAGGTTTGGTTCTGCTATAGACTAACTTCAAGACCTCGGAAAAATTATTCAATTAACTTTTAAAAAAAGTTCAACAAAATAATTACGGAACCCTATTTCCGAAATTTTTCACGACTGGGCAATAACATGTTACCAGGTTCTGGCATTATCTTACACGAAATGTGGAATTACTAATTTCTGTCCTCCTTTTCAACAGTTCTTCAAATTAAATCAAAGCACTAGAACTACACTGCAAGTTAGAGCTAAGAAGAAAAGAGTGTCTACAATCACACTAAATTAAGATTATCTAAAGAGTCTTTAACCCTTGAAGCTACTTGAACTGAATCAAAACCACTCATGGGACATGCACCTCTGAATTGGCTACATGAGCGCGAACGACTATAATCTCTGATCTATGAACGACGCAATTTTTTCCGTCCAGGTTAGGTCAAAAAATAATGTCATAAATATGTGTACTTAATACGAGTACTCTGGAACGTTATCCTTTGTGATTCTGCTGCAAACTTTTCAGGCTCTATTCTTTCTTGACGTAACTGAAAGGGTAGGAGTAGAATAGCTGACATGCAAACAGAAAGTCGAGTGATTGCCGCGGGCAGCACATGCACTAAGTCACGGACTATACATACACTCGCCCTCGTAAATTTTCTAGGAGCCGGGATGCAATCCATTCTGTAGATACACTTTTTTCCTTCAAGTGTTCATATGAGCAATTGGGTTCAACTGGTTACAAGTGGATGCAAGGCGATAAGTGCATCACTTATTCATACTAGGTACATACCGAATAAAACAAACTAACAGAATCAATAATAATATGACTGCCTTTGATAGGAGGGAGGTGTTCTACAAATTGAATAATTAACGAAAAAAGGAAATTACAAACAGGAGCGAGAAGTTTTAATTGTTCGAACACCCCTTTTCATGAAATTGTAAAACAAATTTTCCGGATAAAATACCTTTTTATATTCATTTGTACGACATTCCGGACTGAAATGAATTTCAAACATGTAGTTTGGCAATGGAATCAGTCGCGGTCGAAACGTTACACACGTCAAAATTAAACATAAAACAGGCAAACTCGTTTTTCAATTTTAAAATATATTTTGAAAACAATCACCATCAATTTATATGTTCTGAATTTATTTAAAAAAAAGATAATATATTAGTGATGCAAATGTAACATATATATACATGGACCAGTTTTACGGCAATACACTTATTTTTAAATTTTTTAATATTAACATACTTTAAAAAGCTGAAAAACAAATTTACATTCATCCAACCATACAAATGTTGGTACATTCATCCATTTGGCTCGCTATCAACGAGCAAAAAAATTAGTTTGCAAAAGGTCAAATATATAGCTATTAAAGGAAATTAGCAACTTTAAGAAAATTTTCTACACAACTCTAATACATTTTAAGTTAATTTGGTGAGAAGTTTGGAGAGAAAAACTAGACTAAGGGGTCGACCGTAATATCCGAAATCCGATCGGAAAAATATCGAAGAGGCCACGATCCGGTTTAGGCTATGGGGCAAAGTAGCTCTTCATAGGAACGAATTAGGAACGGAAATTTATTTCCTTATTATTTGATTTCATTAATTTTTTGTGTAGGACTAGCAATTTGTCATTTATTTTCGAAAAAAATCTGTCGTTCTCGTAAAATTTAGCGATTGAAATCGGTTTCTTATTATTTTTTCCGGCACTGAGGGTCATATGACCTTTAATAAAAATGATTTAGCGAGCAATCAGATTATCTATCAATTTCATTGTTAATATTTTTCATGCACGAGTAGCCAAATTGAATATTTTTTAAGCACCATTTACTCTGTGATAGTTTTTTATCGTGAGAGATACAGTCGTGATCATTATTATCGAATAAGCTGGATAATAGTTGCTTTCGCTTTACCACTACAGGAAATGTTGTACTCTACAAATTCAAAACAATATATTTTTGGCCTGCAAACGAGATATTTACAATAAATACTTTATTATTAAAAAATAATAAATGAAAAATTGTTTTAGTAACAATTTCTTTAAGTTTGCACGGTAAGCTGACACATTGGGAGGTCGTAAACTTACGGTTTTCATTAGAACACTAAAATGAACAAAGTTCAGGAAAATCAGTAGATAGTAAAAATTGTATTTTATTTTTTATTATAGTTTTGTAACTATAAATTTTGACAACGTTCAACGTCATGGAGATTTTCTTGTTACCACATAGAGATGGAAGCTAGACATTTTCAAGATATTAATTCAAAATTACTTTATTTCAAACGAAAATTGTTATTTAGTTACGGTCCCTTTTGTTTCAATATTATTCTGGGACAAACATAATTGCTAATAATCCTAGAAGCGATATCCTCATGACATGCCAGTTATCGCATTCTATTGCTTACAAGAAATAATAAGGATAATCACTAGAATTTTTATTTGAAAGATAGCGTACTGATATCTGATTTAGGATATTGTTGCGAGGATATCTCGAAGAATAAATATTTAACGCTAAAATTGTATTGCAAGCGATAATATTACGATATCGCGCGCGATAGACATGTCCTGGTCAAGAATCATCGGTATGGATTTTACTGTAAATTGTTTATTTTTGAATAAATAAAATTGAATTGTTCATATTTAAGATCAATAAATTTTCTAGCCATTGGGACAATTCTGTAACTGAGAGCTAAACTGTCGTAAATGCAAAATAATCAATTTCGATTCTTTTTTGTTCCATCTGGACGCTCCAGTTATTCATTTACAATGGTAAATTATGGCATATTCTATAATAACCTGAAGTCAAACAAAATTAAAGACAATCTTGAAATTGGTCGATTTTCATAAATTTGTGAAACGCAAGTGTGTTTTCCACTACCGTATGGCCCTAACCTTGCATTTTGAACGGGTAAAAAAATCATTCTACAAAATATTTATAATATCTTCTGTCGTGACTTGACTGGATCCTCGACCTACAGAATAATAAAGTTGCGCCCAGACTGTCTGTCGCTAGACTTTTATTGTTGAAATATATTTCATACTTTTATTTGTTTATATACGGGAATGTAAGTATTCATAAAAGATTCCATGAATTATGAGTACCTCTACCTTATGAGTACCTCAGGTGGGTATCGTGTATGTACGTCTAATACGTTATATAATTTGTTTAGTATAACGTTCATGTTCAATGACAATAATAGCAAGGAAGAAAATGCGCACTCTGAAAGTTAGAAAAGCGATTTGACACGCGATGAAATAAAAGCGAAATAACTAAACGAGTGCAAAAAATTTTTCGATGTAAACTACGAGGTAGGAAAGTATCGTGTGTCGATTTCAATATTTTTTTTTTAATATATGTAACTCCAACTCCAATCACTTTTCATGTTAGACCTCAATGAACACTCCATTACCACAACCACAAACCCTTTCTGGATAACATTGTGTATAGTCAATAATTTCGGAACGCAACATCCTGTTTCAGGAAATATTTAAATTTTTGAAAAGTTATTCTAAAAAATAGTAACTAAAAGTACTAAATTTGCAGATTTTCTCGGACCAGAGGCAATCCAAGTTCTATTTAGAAATAGATTAAATGAAAAAAAATATAATTTTAATAATAGAAGAGGACATTCTAATGATCATTGTCACACAACGTAATTTTTTTCTGGTATTTCTATTGTGCCGTGAACAAAGAATAGTTAAAAACAACAAAAAACTATAAATTTTCTTAATGACTGGGTCAGCAATAAGAGTGAAATACGAGCTTGACAATTTAACACCAACTCCTATCCGAATTTATTGCTAATTATCTACAGCTTGTTGTAATTGCTCTAGAACTATTACGGCAAAGTGGATACTTCTGTTCAGAATACA
Source organism: Beris morrisii (assembly GCA_951812415.1). NCBI lineage: Eukaryota > Metazoa > Arthropoda > Insecta > Diptera > Stratiomyidae > Beris > Beris morrisii. The sequence continues at coordinate 32,462,711 of OX638310.1, forward strand.
ATAAGGTGTTCACAAATTCTGTTAACTCTTCATACTGGAATATATAAATGCGATCCAAAACTTTTTAAGACGAAGACTGTTGCTCCAAAAGAATAGCTTATTGAATTATTTTAGCCAAAACAAGTCCTCGTCCACATTTTTTTTTTGTAATAAAAGAATACGGATTGCACAAGCCAATGGAAAAAAAATACGCACAGAGGTATGAAACTTATCTTTAAAGGCATTAAAGTCTTCATTAAGAGCTTGCCCTACTCGAAAATTTTCCAAATCGATTTTCTATACAATCGTCCCTTCGTCCGATCTCAATTTTTCCATTAATAATTTTGCAGGGGATTGTGTTGTGAAGCAACCCCCGAGTTCGGACTACATCTTGAAGGGTTCTCAACTCATCGAAACTATCGGAAGAAGTAAAAAATTTCGCCTTACTGACAATATCAATATTACTATGAGATAACCGACCTAGTTACGAGCTTCTTCTTCTATCGGGCGTTACACCGGATAGATTTTCCCACATAGAAAATTTGCCGATATAAAATTTATCCTTGTAACAAGATCTCCAGTTATTCAAAAATTGAAATGAAATTGTATTTTATGGACTTTCTTTTTTGTCTACATCAAATATTATTACATAATATTATTTTCAAATTTATTCAGCTCATCTCTCACCCTCTGTATAATTTATCTTCATCAAATCACAAATAATTCTGCTAATAATGACAAATTTCCAGCTTTACTGGATCTCATTGTAACTTGATTAATTTTTAAGAAGTTGAATTAATCAATATTAGTGTGCCTAAGCCGTAACATTTTCATTTATCCAAGGTAAAGTTCGTATTACATTGCCTGAGGCACGAACGAACACAAAACTCTATGGTATAAATTGTAAGGAGGTTAACCACATGCAAGGATATAAAAATCTTACGGTCAGGTATTGTGGTATTGTTCTGGTATTCGAAGGAACGAGAATTTACACTGAATTTCATTTTGGTGCATGTTTTTGTAGAAATTAGAACAAAACAATTTATGTATTAAATTTGCTTCTCTTGTTTCATCTTAGCAAGTGGCATGAGAAATATAAGTTTCACAGAGTCATTGTTGTAATTAATTTATTGCATTTATTACAAAGAACAAAAACAATAACGAATAAACTGGTCTAGTTTCTTTTTTTTTCCAAAAAAGTATACCAATGTGGCGGGATCCTAAAGTTAGTTAGATGGTAACTCGGAAAGAGTGTAAAATAGTTATTGTATTCCGATATCGATTATTTTCTTTCGACTTGGAGTTGAAATAAGTTTTGAACAACCGCTAGAACTCTTGAAAAAAGTGGGAATAATCCTCAAGTGAATTTTCATTTTAGACTGAATTTTTAAGCATTCTCTTCCTTTTAAATATATATATCTATAAATTTTTAAATAAATAAGTATGGCTATTAAAATTTCAATTATTATCCCAACGTCATGGCGGAATTGGTTAATTATCTACAGATCGACATCGCACCGACCACGTCTTGACGACCAACCTGGACAATATTTTTTGCTGGAAAATGCACAGAGATAGTGTAATTGTCACATATTTGTCAACCAACTAGGTTTACTCAAGATTTACCATGCGACTGACAACCTAAGGAATAACCAGGAGGCTATTTGGAACTTTATTTTTTAGGTTGTCTGTCGCATGGTAACCTACACCGCATCTAAGCATTAACACGTTTAGGACTTCTACCCATAAAATAATAAAGTTGCGCCCAGTTTTGTTTTAAATTTATTTTCATTAAACTTTCCATTGTATCACTATTAAATTAAAAATAATTGTTATAGTCGTGGGATAAATAATGTAAATCGGTAAGACGTTCTGGCCATGAAGAACGATCCGCGATATTACAGTCATTTAAGAAACAGGAGTTATTTTTGGTAAATTGAAAGTTCACTTGAATATTAAGAAAACTGAACTAAAAACGCAAAAAGGATTTGCTTTCCAAAGTTAGTTCTGCTTAGCATAACGTCACTCTGTGCTAGTTGGGTAATAGTTCTTCTGTGCCGTGAAAATATTTATTGTCTGATTTACATTAAATATTTTCACGTAATTGTCCTTGTTTTCTGCAGTTTGTTTTAAAACTAAACAAACAACTCGAAAATACATAATTTTAGGGTAGAAAACTTTTTTTAAATTCCAGGTCGATCAAATAATACAATAATTTACTATTAAAAATGTTAAAGTAAAAATATGAAAGCAACTAATAAAAGTTTTAAAAAATTACAATTGCTACTATGAAAAGGATTTTTTGGTGGAGTGCCGATTAAATATATGGGAGACCTACATATTTTTGTCTTCAGATTATTTAAGATAAAAATGCACAAAAAGATTTAAAAAAATTAAATTGAATGACAAAATAAAATAAAACGAAAGTACATTGAAAATATATTGAAAGTCGAAGGATTTGTGTGATTGATCGTTTTCTTTAATTTTTATACTCTAGATGAAATCATATAGAGTATTATAAGTTTAATCCAGCCCAAAAGTTTGTAACGCATAGAACCAAGCCTCGGACGAAAAAAAGTTATATATTATTTTTTGTTTATTTGTGCCCAAAAACCTCAAATCCGCTTGACGTCCGTCCGTCCGTCCGTCCGTCCGTCCGTCCGTCCGTCTGTCCGTGAACACGATAACTCAAGAACGCCTTCACCTAGGATCTTGAAATTTTGAATCTGGATGTTTGGTTGAATTTGTAAGGCTAAGTTCGTTAACGGGCAAAATCGTCCTACTCCTTCGGGTAGCTGCCATACAAAATGTCCTTAAAACACGTGTTCATGAATATTGGTCGATAACTTCAGAACGGTTTAAGCTACTACTTTGAAATTTTGTATGTGTTATTTTTCCAATAGTTGGAGCTAAATATATGACTATGAAGAAAATCCTGTTAGTCCTTCGTGTAGCTGCCATACAAATATCCTGTCAAAATGTATTCACTTAATTGACGAAACTCACTATAACTCAAGTAATCTTTTAGCTACGAATTCGGAATTTTGTACAAATTAGTTTTGAGTGAAAAGGAAGTTTGAGTTTACTAGTCAGCGGAATCCCTTTACTCCTTCTGGTAGCTGCCATACAAAAAGTCCTTAAAACACGTGTTCAAGAATATTGGCCGATAACTTCAGAAGGGTTTAAGCTACGACATTGAAATTTTGTATGTATTATTTTTCCAATAGTTGGAGCTAAATGTATGATTATGAAGGAAATCGTATTAGTCCTTCGTGTAGCTGCCATATAAATATCCTGTCAAAACGTCTTCACTTAATTTACGGAACTTACTATAACTCAAGTAATCTTTTAGCTATAAATTGGGAATTTTGTACAAATTAGTTTTGAGTAAAAATAAAGTTTGAGTTTACGAATCAGCGAAATCCTTATACTCCTTCTGGTAGCTGCCATACAAAATGTCCTTAAAACACGTGTTAAGAATATTGGCCGATAACTTCAGAAGGGTTTAAGCTACTTCTTTCAAATTTTGTACGTGTTATTTTTCCAATAGTTGGAGGTAAATATATGATTATAAAGAAAATCCTATTAGTCCTTCGTGTAGCTGCAATACAAATATCCTGTCAAAATGAATTTACTTAATTTACGGAACTCACTATAACTCAAGTAATCTTTTAGCTATGAACTCGGAATTTTGTACAAATTAGTTTTGAGTGAAAACGAAGTTTGAGTTTTACATATCAGCGAAATCCTTTTACTCCTTCTGGTAGCTGCCATACAAAATATCCTTAAGACACGCGTTCAACAATATTTTTCGATAACTTTTGAACGCTTCAAGCTACGAATTTGAAATTTTGTAAACGTTCATTTTTAAACGGTTCCAAGGAAAAGGATTAATATTAAAGAAATTGAGTAAGTCCTTCCTGCACCTCCCATGTGAAAGTCCTTCAAAAAGGACATTTTTTTTCGATGACTTACCCAGTTCAAGATATGAAATTAAACACTGAATATTGTCTTTTAGTTTTGAGTAGCAATCTAATGGGAGTCCTTAATAAAGGACATACAGCATGTACACACGTAATTCTACTTTATCCCCAACTACAATATAAATCGGAGTTCAGTATTCATCTAGAGTATTATACGATTGGCTTGCAGCCGATCGTGACTGCAGTATGTTTTTCTTTAATAATACTGACGCAAAAAAAAATACATTATCAAATCCATTCGACTCTTTTGATGTATCTAAACATTTTTGCCAATTAATTTAAATTATGAACATATGCGTGTGTAACTATATTTCAAAGTATCAAGATATGCATAAAACTTGCGTTAAAGTATTACTATTAAATATTATTATTAATTAATATACTGCCTCACTATTTTGAACATATATTAGTAAACTATATTGCTAGCGGCGCTTGTCAAAGCCAGTACTTGTTGGAAACAGATGATTCTGAATTTGCCAATTCAATCTGTTAATATTGATGATTTTCATATGATTGCGTTAAAAAATAAATTGAATAATTATATCTATATATATAAAAGAGGATGTATGTGCGTATGTTCCCTATGAACTCCTAAGCCGCTCAACCGATTTTGATCAAATTTTCAGGGAACATGTAGAATAGTCCCGCGATGGTTCCTGTGAAGTTTGATACCGATCGAATCAAAAGCAATTGTTTTTTTTGACATTTTCAAAATTGTTCGCGATTTTAGCTCTAATTGTTTTAGCTCTAATTGTTTGTCCCGTATGCCTTTCTAAACCATTCATCCGATTGCGATGAAACTTTGTTGATATGTTGAGCGCACGCCCGCAAAGGTTTCCGCGTCAACAAAATCATTTTACAATTGGTGGTACGCGAGTTATTTCCACATTTGAGTGTATTTCATTGTAGTTTAGCGGCAGTTCGTTCGTTTTCGGTGTACCATATTAGTTACGCGTTCCTATTACTAAATGGTAAAGTTGGACGATTAATGTTGGATAGGGGATAGAGGATAGTGGATGGAGGATGAAAGATGGTGGATGGTGGATAATGGATGAAGGATGGAAGATGGTGGATAGAGGATGGAGAATAGAGGATGGAGTAACGGTAGCAACGAGAGCAACGGAGCAACGGAAACAACGGAGCAACGGAAGTAAAGGGAGAAATGGAAGCAACGGGAGTAACGGGAGCAACGGAAGCAACGGGAGAAAAGGGATCAACGGGAGCAACAGAGCAACGGAAGAAATGGAAGCAACGGGAGTAACGATAGTATAGCAAACAAACGTGAACGAATGTAGCCGCGGTACGCGGCTAGTAATACATAAACTTTAAAAATGATTTATTAAAATGTGACCACTTGCATAATAATAATAATATGAATCGAATATTTATTTAACACATTTTATATATTGTTTTTTTTTTAATAATCGGTGATAAGCTTTAAATTTAAAAAAAAAATACTTCACTGAAATTAAACAAAATTAGGAACAGTGTCTAAGTGCCCTAGTCTACTAAACCAGAGCTCGTGGTTTCGAATTCTACCTACCATGGACTTATTACTTGTTGTCTAACTAAAGAAAATTACGGTGAAAGCGGTAACATTACCGCTGCTGCTACTTCCCCATACTTCGGAATGGGAGCTTAAAAAATAAGCACTAAGAAAAAACAACAAAAAATGTTCTTGTTAGTTAAGTTGTCCTCTTTCGGAGTGGAACTTATAGGTGAACTAACTTATCATGGACCCGCTAATAATGGACTATTGGCATGGTCCCAATTCAAGAGCTTAAGATCTTACAGTAGTCATAATAATGAATATTAATTCATGGTCTCATCGAGTCCATTTAAACCCAGCTCTACTTATATTAAAATATACTATAGTATTCCAAAATTAAATTTAAAAGCTACAGTAAAATGTTAAACTCGTTCTTCAAACTTGGTCGACTTGTCAGTTTTGTGTAAAAACCCTACAAATATTTAAATGGATTTAAAAACTTGGACACAACTCTTCAGTACCATTCGAGAGCTCTTCTTAGTTCTCAGCAAAAAATAAAACAGTTTTTGACTTTATATTTTATCTATTCAGGAAGCGATTTAAAAAATCAAATTCTTTATTCAAATTATTTAAGAATTAAATTATTTAAGAAAATTTAATTTTTAGTATGTTTCCAAAGATGCAAATTTTATTTTTATTCAAAAAATGTATTTTATAAAATTAAATATTCTGCCGACTTCCCTGGACTTAGATATTAGATTTATCAGTCAAAATAAGCAGCTGATTCTGATTTTTCCTATTCAACTCGTACCTACTTATTGATTTTTTGTGGAAAAATATGACAGCTAGCAATATAGTTACTAATACATATATGAAGGATTTGAAGAATTGGAACACGAAATTTTATGTAAAAAATATACATATGGATATATATTCTGCCTACCTCTAAGCATTTTTTTTTAGTTCAAAATTCTACTTCAGAAACATCTACAATTTCTACTTTACAATATAATTTTCCCAAGAGTGATTGTTTCGATGTTAAGGGTGATCTTTTTGGAAGTGAGTAACGAATATTTTCTGATTTAATGTTTTTTAAATAATAACAAATTATATCTTAGTATATGTTACTTAAATCAGTGCAGTATAATTCTAAGAACTACTCGTATAAAAAAACGGTACTGATTGAGTACTGAACTGAGACTAAAGCAGAGCTCATAACTAAAACAATATCTGAATTTTGATAAATGCACCAAACAAAATCAGGCACTACTGTTTCGGTAATATTGATTATTAAAACATAAAATTAAACGAAAGCTCATTTAATTGAATGTACAGGTGAGAATTTAGGTGAACCAAAGCTTTTAAAAAATGCCCACTCCTTGACAGTATTTCAATGCAATCGACAATATAGAGAAGAGTGAGTGCAAGCTTTCGGCTACTTCGAATATTCTCACGATTGAAAATTTCATTTTTGGTGCAAGAAAATCACATCAACTAAAGGGAAAATTGCAATGTTTCGATTCTTAAAATAGTTTTGAACAAGTTCACGAAAATTCACATATGCAACCATTTTTCTTCAGCTCATACTAATTTTGCCAAGGTCGCAGAATTATAATTAATTAAATTAAATTTAATGGGTCAATTATTGCTTTATTATTATTAATACAAAAAAAATTAATTTTGTGTTAACTAGACATAAAATTAAAAAAAAAAATCAAATAAAGTTTTTCACACCGATCAGAAATACGTCGTACAAGATAGCTTTGAGATCTTTTTACAGGTTAATATTTTGGTAAGTTTTGGGCGAAATGGAAGGGAAAAATTTTGTTTTAATATTTTTGGTAAAGAAAGTGCATAATGTAGACGGTAGCAAATGGACAAAACAAGAGAGAGTTCAATATTGAAGTGCATTGTAGTCAGCAGCGGAAGATGTATTGTAAGTCTTAAAGAAGCCATGCAAACATATGCCTGTTTTCGTACCGTTTCTAAGATATGTGGTTTCCACTTCTTGTACTTAAATAAATAATATTCAAACCGTTAACGCTTTTTTTATGAATTTTTTACCATCGGAGGGAAAACACTTTGAGCTTCCAAACAATATATTATTTATTGTTTTATGTGACCGAATAGTCCACATGTATCCCTTTAACCATTTTAAGGTCGAGTGTTCTTAATATCAGGTCCAAAAAGATTGCTTTTTCTATCTAAGTTTCACTTTATCAAAAAAGAAAGAATTGCTCAACTAGTGAAATAATTTTGATTAAAAAAGAAATAAGGAGATGCTTAAGGTGGATTAATAAATGTATCTGGGTTTGAGAGATGACAAAATAGACTTTTATAATTCCAGGAAAAAAAACATGTCTACGATCCCATTTTTCAGTTAAGTGTCCGCAAACCAAATTTTTTCCACTAGAATATAAAAAAACCGGCTCTAAATCAACTATTCCGTTTTTCAATACAATAAGTAAGGCTTTTTTAACAGCTCAAAATACTTTATATAATTAATAATTACTTACGTAAACGGTTCAGGAGCTATTAACATAAAATGTCGAAAAAAGTTTAGAAACGACTTATTTGGAAAACGGGCATATGTTTGTATGAGTGTTTTATCAGTTTTTTGTGTTTTATATCCCGCTCCAAATTTTATACGTAACAATACTCCCAGTACAGACATGCTAACAATAACGTCTTGATCCTTTCCTTGAATAGGATACTACCCATGATCCCATAATTCAAAGAATACAAAAGTAAAGTAAAGTTGTTCTGGATCCGTTTTAATGAGGCGGCATAATAACGTGTTTAGGGTTGCATAAAGATCCTACCTTCGAATATTCCCCGTCCAGCAATACGGTGTACCACCTTAAAATCGGAACAAATGTTTTCCTTAGTTGCTGTTAACCAATGCCGGGAATTTGGCAGTGTGTGTAAAATGGCAAATAAAAAATTATATCCTTCCATAGATACGCCGCAGATTCTGACTTATTAAGCAGCTCGTCATACGTTTTTATTTTGTGGATCTTAGAACTTTCTTATGCATGTGCGTGAAGGTGCTCTGTGATATCCTTGCTGTAAAAGAACTTTGAGATTGGTATCTTTTGCTCCCTGAATAATAAATAACACCAACCTTTAGGATCAGGATGTTACTTTTAAATGTATTTCTCGTTAACGTATCGTTGCCGTTTGCACTTCCCTTCCTTGTTGTAGGTAAATTACTTTTCAAAATTCACTCTCTTTTATTGAAAGCCACACGATGATATGCTACGAAATATCGCTGAGTGTTAAACTATAACTTTATAATTTCCATAAAAAAATAACCAATTAAAAATTCTTTCACTGGAATATTATCTGAAAACAATTAATTTAAATGTAATTAAATTGAAACGCCAAAATTGTATTCTCGTTAGTCAAATCACATTTTAAGTATACACTTCAATATTTATCTACAAACAAAATTTTCCGACCGAAATATTAATTACAATTTTGTAGCATACTTATGAGTTGCTCTCTTGGCATTGCTGTAAAAATACACATTTCTATGTACATATTTCGGTTTTGGAATGTAAATGAAAAATTGTAGAATTACAGCTTGCCTGGCGCCTATGAACCTTTTGAGTGTCTCTAAAGAAGTAAGGAGTCAATTTCAGGATCCTTGTAGGTAATTGGTTTAAATATCTGCTCCTGTTTTCCTATTAAAGTTAGCAGTTTGCCAAAACTGAAACACATTACATACAACGCTACATATTCAGTATAGCTTCCTTTGTAATGAAATATTTAATAATCAACAGAAAAGTATAATTAGTGTCACACATACAAAGTAATATAAATTAATAAACATACATTGGATATATGTATGAAGTTACACGAATTGAAACATATATCCGTATGAACGGGCAGAACGTTACAATGCCAGGAAAGAAACATTTGAACTGAATTATGGTGTAAGGTGTTATTATATGGATTATATTTCCCCATTCATTACCACACCGCCTCCATCTCCCTCTCTATGCATATGGGTACTACACATATCACACATATTCCCTATGAAGCAATTTTACTGATCACCCTTTTAAGTTGTTATATACTATACTATAACAGAAAAATGGGTCATTAGGTTTTGTTTCATAAAATACCATTTCGATAATGACCAGCAATGGGAAGTAAATTTTGCGGGGTTTTGAACATCCATAAGTACTCCTTGATGGAAAGGGAGATTGAGAAATTGGCTTGAACTAGTGCCATTTGCACCAATGAGAAGTTTTGTCATTTTAGTATTTATCTTGTGTTTTCGAAGGAGGTTCAGGTCATTAAATAGGTCCCGTGCCTTTGCTCATCCTTCCCTGCTACATGCAGAATCCCATTCGCAACAAATCCTCAAATAGTCATTAAATACAGGGAATTGGGCGATAAGTTAACAGCCCAAAAAAAATATTGCATAGTTTTGTGATACAAGTCTGATCGGATGGAGCGAGGACGATGTCCTGAAAAAATGGACAAAGATCATCACAGAATCTAGAACCAAAATACAGCTACAGTCTTTTAGAAAACTAGCTTCTTAAACCTCATCAACAAGAACCTAAAACCAGGACCACATCCAAAAATTAGTCGATTTTTGAGAGGTGGTGTCGAAATACAAAAAGTTTTAAGCAAAAGTTACACTAAAGGTCCTTCGAGTGAAATTCAGCTCAATCAATTTGAGAATCAATCCAGTCAAACAGATTCGCTGAAATTAATAACTCCTTATGATTCTCTCCAACCCACAAGTATGTAATTTCGAGAAAATTTAGTTTGAAATTTTAACCAGAATGTGGAGCTATTTAGCAATAAAGTTCATTTCGGACCAGTATTTTAGAAATAAATTTGGGTTGGATCACTTTTTCTTCTAGGACTTCGAAACGATATTGGAATAAAATGTGGAATAGATCAACTCCTAATTTAGACACACCTTATTTATTTGTTGGAAAATAATGTAATAATTTAGAAAAAAACTAAGCCTAAAATATTAATATATATATAATAAAACAATAAAAAACGAGGCTTGGTTCTATGCGTAACAAACTTTTGGGCTTGATTAAACTTATAATACTCTATATGATTTCATCTAGAGTATAAATATTAGGTGTGTTTTTTTGCGAACTTATCCAAAACAGGGTAGGTTAGAAAATTTATATACAAAATAACAACAAAATTAGGTGTGTTTTTTGCGCAATTATCCAGATCAGAGTAGTGATTAAAATTTACATTGAAACACCATGAATATTGCTGTTTCTGTTATTTTTTATTGCTTTTCCCTGTAGATAGTAGGCTAGAATATTGATTTTAAGCGGAATAGCTGCCCCAGTAAGCTCACAGGAGCAGCTATTCGGGATAAATTCTGTAATCTAGCTTACTATCTATGAAAAAAACTTAAAAAGAATCATAAAAACAGCAACGTTGTTACTTTATTCATAAATTTTCTAACCTACTGTGTTCTGGATAAGAGCACAAAAAGACACACCTATTGCTGTTTTTATGAGATTTTATAACTTTTTTCCATAGATAGTACTAGGCTAGATTAGAGAATTTATCGCGAATAGCTGCGCCAGTGATGAGCTTACTGTGGCAGTTATTCCTGTTAAAATCTATATTTTAGCCTACTATCTACAGGGAAAAGCAATACAAATTACAGAAACAGCAATATTCTTGGAGTTTTCAATGTAAATTTTAACCACTACTCTGATCTGGATAAATGCCCAAAAAACACACCTATTATAAAATCTCTAACAAAATTAAGGTTTATCAATGGGGAATCTGTAAATCACAATTTGAATGTATTTTTTAAAAATAAATAACTAATTTAAACAAACATACCATAGGTAAGTAATCAAAAAACAATTCATCTTCACTATCTGCAATAAGTCCATTGTCAAGAACTTTCGTCGCCCGCAGATAAGTTTGTTTGAAATTTATGGTAAATGGTAAATTATCTTATTAAATCCATAAGATCCGTCAATTTGGATTTGTTAATAATGCGACCTTAAGGAAAACGCAAATACACATTTAACAGATTTTCTCTCGATTTTTTTTTTTTTGATAAATTATGTTGTAAATTGTTTCTGCAAAACTGAAATCAACTAAGTCGGAGAAACGATATTTATGCCACATCAATGATAGGGAAATTTTAAAAGTTCTTCTCCCAGACCCAATATTTGAAGTTACGCAACTGTTTCCAGGTAGCCCTTTAAGAGAAAGTTCTCACCTGCTTTTCACCAATCTTAAACGATTTTGTGCGTCTTTTTTGGCGATTTCGTATTACAACAAATTTGGTAACCCTTCTCTGCTGTAGTTTGTGACAGCAATATTAACACTCCCATCATAGCGTAAAGGCCTTTAAGTTTAGTACAGATGGAGAAATTTTATGAAGTTAAAGCAAACAATTTTCATTTTTTAAAATTTTAGCGATCTTAAGAAAGTTTTCTAAATGAACAAAATTCTTATATTAAAGGTTGTTGCATACTATGTATAATTTGTTTCATTCCATTTTCCAAAACTTTTACTTCTTGTAAGACATTGCTTTGCCCCTCCCTACAAAATGTTGTACGTACCTAGAACTGCATTATTAAGCCGTGTACCTTTAAAGCGGCTTGAACAATTTGAATTCCAATCGGACGATAAGAATGGTGCCAGAATTTCTGCCAAATAAATACATAAATTAAAGTTATTGGTAAACATTTTTAATTCGAATGAATCACCCATCCATAGGACATCTGTCTGAATGAATCGTAGCTAATTGTTCATTCTTGAACAATTGACATGGCACAGAGCCAACTTATTGATCGCCCCTATAGTCCATTTTCAAATGTACACCCTTTCTAGTCGGTTCGACTGTTTTTTATCACATGGTCCATATTATTCAGTGGTTTGGCATCCACAAAAAAAACTCAATAAAGTTCTCTTTTACTACACTTTCAACTTTTCTTATGCATCCTTTAAAGAATTCGAATTAGATAAAACGTATCCTGTATAATTTTATACACACGGTGCTTAGACCCCACGAAATGGTGTAATTGGTTAGGTTTCATTCACATAGAACATTATTGACAAAAGCTGGAAACTTTTACAAATCTACTTCACTTTATATGTGCATACATGGTGGATTTTTTTCATATCCATAAATAAATGAATCATGTGTGGACTTAGTGTGAGAAGAGCAAATAAGATGTTTTTCAATGAAGACGCTGCAATCAGCATAGAACTCGATCCTTTAAATTAATTAGAATTAAAAAAAAAATATAATTATGGTACTTGCAAAAGACGCATATAGAGAAATATGTGCAAAGTAGATCAAGGACTGGGAGCATGCCACTGATCTTATTTTTATTAACAATTCTATTTGAATTATAACTTCTTCCTATTCACGGGACGACCTACTTTTGCACTTTCTTCTGTCTAATCTGTATTCATTTCCTTTATGTTTGATACGAATTTAATTTTATTTGCACTAAACGTGTCGTATGTTCCTCGACTCGAGTTAACTTGGGCTTGGATAAATTGAATTATTCATTTAGTACCTAAATTGCCTATTCCATAACTAAATTGAAAGCTTCTATTTTCTACAAATTTCTGCAACTGAAACACATTTGTGATAAATAAATCAATTACAAACTTCTGGAAAACACAAAACTTTTGATTTTCCAATTAACTTAAAAGTTTTAGTTAAATTGTGATTTTGATTTTGTTTTATTCAACGTGTGGTATTTTAGTGCGACAGTAAAAATTAATATTAATTAATTAATAAAAGAAAAAAATGGAAAAATTAAATCTATATTAATCTTTGTATTGTAGTGGGCCAAACAAATTTAAATTTGTAAGGCGAAGTTAGATTATGGGCTAAATCCCTCAACTTGTACAGGAAGCAAAAAACCTTAAAACTAATTATCAAACTAAAGGCGAAAACGTTAAGCTACAAATCTAAAGTACTGTGTGCGTTAACTTTTGTACAACTTCGAATTGACAAATGTAAATTATGAAAATTTAGCCATACAAAAGTCATTTAAAAAAAGTGGTTATTGCATTATAACTTAAATACAGAGGTTTCCAAAACAAAACGGAAGAATTTGAATCCTTCTTTCAACGACACAAACAATACTTTGCAATATTTAGTCAGACAATGAAAAAATATAAATGGTAAGTCATACCTTTTTAGCCGTTCATAGAACTGCTAAACTTCTAGGTCATCACCTAGCCCAAAAAATTTTTTACAGACGTTGTTCAAACTATTCCTCACCTACAATCTGATTTTACATATTTAGCTCGCCTGGAGAATTAAGGGAAACTTAAACAAAATATATATATTTTGAAAACTATTCAAAACTAGCTCTATTTGTAATTCGTGCCTAATACCCTGTACAGACTATGCGTTTTAAACGCGTTTAAGTAGGCAAAATGAACGAGTTAAAAAGGTGGTGTTCACACTAGTTAACTCATTTTATTTTGATAGATGACAGCTTGACGTGATTTGTTTTGACAAGTAGATATTCAGTTGTGTTCCATTAGCAAATTTATGGTTTCTAAATTATTTGAAACACAAGTGTTTGTATAGCAGTAATGAAATGTGAATTAATTAGCTAATGCAGTCGTTGCACAAGCACAAAATTCAGTTTCTGCAGCATTAAATAGTGTCTTTTTAAGTTTACTTCGATTTCCGCGAGGGTCGCATACACATGTACATGTTTTCGGTTAAACGCGTTGTAGCTACGTTTTTTCGTAAACGCTTTCGGGAAGGGTTTTTAACGCGTTTAACTCGATTTAAACGCGTTAATCTCGTAGTCTGAACATGGTATAAAATTGAATTACTTTCCCTTTTTATTAAAAATCTGCAATAGTAGTGAAGAGATCTGCTATATAATGTTGTTGATAATCTTCTTGACATGTTAATAATTCTCTTTTGATGTTCGCTTAATTTGATAAATTCTTTTAATATTACAAATCAACACAATTCAAATCAATTTTTCAAAACGTTTTAAATCTTTCGTAATGTAACTTGTAATAATAATTTAAATCAATGATAGAGAATTATACAACATATAAATTAACTTTTATAAAATCAATAAAATTTAAGAATTAATAAATTGATATATTTTTATAATACGAGTCGTTTATAATTGAGTTCAATTTTTGCTTAAAGTTTTTATTAAAGAGTTATTAATGATTGATTATTATTTATCAATAGCTATTGATTAATGAAAGTTTCAATTCCGACTAAATAATAAACGATTTAATTTTTTTTTAAGTAATTCATTGACGATTCTGATTGATTCCTGAAATCAACAAAGTCGTCAAAAAATTTAGTTGTACCTACAGTAACAAAAACATTACTTTGTTAAGGAGAAAATTTTCACTATAGTTCAATGTCACTACAGTAGGTACTTCCGATCCTCAAGCCGGGTAAAGACGCTGTTCTGCCTTCAAACTACAGACTACAGGAAGTTTACCGCCGGAGCATTGGCAAAATATAGAAAAACAATCTTGAATCGAATTAATAAAATTTTAAGCAACTCCCCCATAATACCGAAAATTTGGATTCAGGCCCGGCTTTTAAACGACTCATCAATTTTACAGAGTTGCTACATTAGCTAAATTATTTTTGGATAGTGAAATTCCATCATCGAGGATCGTATAAGACATAGAATAGGCCTTTGACCAATTTTCAGGGGGGGGGGGGGGGGGTGGGTTTTACTTATATTTAAATTAATGAAATTGTCTTTTCCAATATTAAGAGGACCTTCACGGTATAAAATTAAACCAAATTATACTCTGTACAATTTTTACTGGCAGGAATATCACGGGGATTTTCCCTCAACCCGGTTCTTTATAACAGATACACCGGTGCCACTATAATATGAACTCAGAATGGTCTACACATCCTAAGCTCTGTCATAAATGTAAAATTAACACTAACTTGAGTAAAACGCAACTAATTTATTTCTCACGGAAAAGAGGGCGTAGCAAACTCCCTGTTAGACCAGTGTTTTAACAATGCGTTCTCATAGACTGATCTAATACAATAGCCTATTTTAATGTTAAAATTAAAATTAACGTTCCAAACTCGCCTAGACATTTTTTTCTGGCTTCAAGTATTCATGCACTACACCCTTTAATAAATCAAATAAAAGCAGACTGCCCCGCCACTACAAACTTCTAATTTTCAAAATGGGCATGCAACCAATATTGTTATAGGCTGCCCCAATATGGAATCACTTGAAATAACAATTAATTACAAATGAGACAAAATAAAGGTTAAGTGGTTCTGAAGAAACTATATTATTATTCGACCAACCGGCTACTTGCAGAAGTTAAAGATTCTATTAACTAGAAAAGTTCCAATTTTCTTCATAACCGAATATATTAATAATAATATGCATTCACTGCATCGACTTATTAATGACATCAAAGCTGCCAAAAAACACTACAGTCGTCCAATATTCAACTAGAATAGCGTTGAAAGCTCTACACACTTCTTGCATGTTCTACATACTTTCTGGATGTTTCACACACAACACTAAATATGATGGAAATCTCATGCAGTATATAAGCGCCGAAGGCACGGTATCAGTTTTGCTACAACGAGAGCGAAACGACGATCAATATTACTGGAAAGTAAAGTGATTTTCATTGAAAACAACGATCGTGTAGTAAATGAGACTGCGAACAATTGCCAATAGTGTGATAACTGAATAAGATTAAATAATTTTTTTCCACTTAAAATCCCGCTGAACCGCTCGCTCGCAATAATTCCAATCCTCTAATCAACGCACTTACTTGTGCTCCGTGAGGAATAAATCAGAGAAGGAAGATCACCAGTCTTACGTCAGCTTTATGTAGTTAATTAATTATAACTAAAGGGTTATTCAATAGGTACATAACAGTTTTGTATTTTAATACTAACGCACCCTTAAAATTTTTTGGTGGTCTGTCAATGTCAAAACGTCAGTCAAGGTTTACATTTTTATCATAGTGAAGTTCACGAACGAGCAACGTTTGGAAATTATCTTAATTATTCTGTGTTTTATTTAAAAACAAAATTGAAATTTTCTAAATATAAATAGCTAAGGGTTTTTTTTAAAGGCAAATACCTTTATTGTTCCACAAAAAATCTTAGCGCTATAGACAGCTAACATTTTATTGGATCTTAAAAATCATTCTCCTCTTTTAACAATATTTTTATATTTTTTTCTGTTCTCCGAAAAAAATGCATCATATACTAGTTGAGAATAAAATCAAAATTATCCTATTATTGAATAAAATGGTATTAACTTTTTTTGTAATAATTTTGAATTTAAAAGCAATCATGTACTGTATGAAAATTTTAAAGTGTAAATTTCCTTGTTAAGGGGTTACATACATCTGGGACGGCTAAAACTACGCTATTTTTACGCATATTTTTCGTGCATAAAACTGAAGTTAATTGAACAACCATTATATATCTCTTAAAGTATTACATTTTGTCTATATTATGTGAAAATTTGGTTGGAAAATTTCAAACGGTAAACAAGTTACAGTCGTTTTGCTGGGACGTGTTTTTGTTGAGAGCGATTTCGGTACCGGGCTTTCCTCCGCCATTTATTATCGAATTTTTTTTTCTGAAAGTAAATACATAGCTCCAAAGCTTACCGAGCCGGAATTTCAAAATTCAATTTTGTCGGATCATGGCAGCCTCTGGAATTAAAAATGCCATTTTTCGCCTCAAAATTGTGCAGTAATTATGATAAAAAAAAACTAAGCAAGATATCGAAAAAATGGCTCGGCAATCGTAAGAGTGTTGTATTAAACACAATTGTGCAAAAGTAGGTCCCGATCGGTCCAGTAGTCGCGGAGATAATCCTGGTACCGTTTTTTAAAACGCTGTTTCGAGAAAAACGCATTTAAAGTTTAGGGTACAGTTTACATTGAAATAAGGTTCTGTGAATTTTAACAGTGGACCAAGTATACCTAAACCTCACCAACTTTTCAAAACATGTCCCTGCTATACAGAAGGTCATAAATAGCTGGAATTAAAAAAAAGCTCATAGTCAAACAGATGACAAAGGCCACGGACACCTACGCGCCAACCGTCAGTCGTTGCTCACCATGTCGGTTACAAAACGCTGTAACTTCATCATTACAGCGAATTTCTTTATGAAATTTTCAGGGTAGACACTAAAAGGATGGTACTTTCGAATAAGGACCTTTTTGAAAAATCGATTTTTTTGAACAACCCAGTTGTATGTAACCCCTTAAGACAGTACAAAGTGTTGTTGTTTTTAAAGTAAGGACAATTTTTTCTTTTCAAAAGTTTGCTATGATCTATGAAGATGACTTTAGAGTTATTGGATGAGTGTAATCAAAACTTTGAATACGTTGTTCTAAAATATTTTTTTTAGCAACTGTTCAGAGGAGATTTAAAAAAAGATAAAAAAAAATGTATTTAAAGCCTCATAATTTCTAAAAAGTTAACTATTTCCGTTCTGATTAAAAGATACAAACTAATGTAGTTTTATTATCTATCGAAAGGCATTTAAATCTAACGAGAATGGAATTTTTTGGGTTGTTTCGCTGATTAGTAGGTGGAGCCTATGATTAGAATTAATATCGTAGTAAACAACAAAATTGGTTTAAATATGAACTGACCGCTAAAAGTAAACAACAATCAGTTTCCTGTGTTAAAATTCGGGGATATGAATTCAATCATTTCATTTCAATAACGTATATATGAAGGAATCCTCGGCAATATCACTACTTGCAAAGGTGTTTCGATAATTGTATACACCTTCGGATAAGTCTGTGCTACACGTTGATCGAAGAGCTCCTGCGAAACTAGTCCAACTCAGTTAAAAATTTGTGCTACGTAATCATGTATACATTTTAATGGGAAGGAGAATTAACCCCCATTTCCGTCCTCCCTGCCGGTTAAGTCGGTTCCCAAACTCTCTTCATAGTCGAAATTCTAACTAATACAATAACAGTAGAAGTACGTTTTTAAGACTATTACCGTGTTATAGCGACTAACTTGAACTACCTTGGTTTTTATTATTTCAACTTAACGCGAGTCCACTGCATAATTATATTCTCGTTTCAATTTCGTCAAAAGAACTTAATCTAATAGTTACACGCTTAGCAAAAAGCCTGATGAAATCAAAAAAAAACTTTCAAATAGTTTCATTATTTTCGAGGATCAGTGTTACATTGTGAGCCTAAGTTAACATCACTCAAGGAGTGAATAACAGCCGGCCTTCACAACTCGCTGAACAGGAAACCTCCCACCATTGCATTCGAAACGTGGCCAAAAATAAAATTTCGTCTTACGAAAAACGCTCGACAGGCTCACCCCTTGGAACTTGCCCTAGTGCCCGAATAGCGAACAAGCGCCAAACTCAACGTTACACTGCCGTTGTAGCGTTTCCAAAAAATCTATGACCACTAGCGTGTATAAAACAGTCTGCACTATTGATTTTTCCTTAACGACCTTCTTCGGCGCTAGCCCTGTGCCAGTTCCCAAGCTAGTAATTCGATAAAAACGCTTGCAGACTAGTTAAACTCTTAACAAGGGAACCTATGAAACATTCAAGGCAAAACGGCAAAACTATAGCTACAAAGGAGCACGTCTGTATTCGGTGGAGCTAGGGCCCTCTTCTGGCCGGCGGCGCGGCGATTATGTAAGGCCATGACGGCGATACTGCGAACTGAAAATTACTCAGGTAAAACTGCGCTAGTTTCGGCGGAAATTAACAGAATGGCGGTTATTGTAGGCCGCCGTTATTTGTATTTTGCATGTAAGACCTTGCTCGCATAGCTTAAATAGTTGGCAAAAGTCCGAAATGCTAAATGAAAAATGCTAAGTAGCCGCTTGTACTAGGTTGCTGTGAAAATCTGGGCAACGAAATTGGTGCAATTTTCTTCTTTTTTTTGTGTATTAAATGTTCAAGCACTCACCGTTTCTTCTCGACTCTTTTGATGGATAGCGTCGAACAAAGCGAACAAGGGCTTCCTGTAGATCCGGCACTTTTTCTATTATCCTGGAGGCTGTTGTTCCTCGAATTCACCAGCGATTCCTTCAGGTCACCACAGAATCAACACAATGCACAATAGTCACGAAAAATTCACCGCAGGAATTGCATTTGCAGCAGGTGGAGACAAGCTTTCACGACCACACAACCACCTTGCAATGCACTCCTTCTTCCGCTCGCTGCACAACTCTACAACACTTTTACCTACTAATTTTTAAAAAAAAACTCCCCAGGTGTCTCTGTGTGCGTGAAACTACTGATGCATTTACTGCAATCAACTGTGAGAAAAAGGACAAACACAGGCAATGAGTGTAATTGCGAAAAAAATTCAAATTTGAACCGATCGTTTTTTTTCTTGTGGCCTTTCTTCTTTCTTTCCTAAGTGCACACTTTAAAATTTTGCAATGTTCTAATTTTTCTGAATTTTGTCCTTTTGGCACTGTAGGACCCCAATCGAAAAGAATTCCGTTCGGCGAAAATTATAGTGAAAACTATTTCGAGATTATCGGGAAAATTTTGCACTTTTTTATTAGTAAGAATTAACAACGACGTCCGAAGAAAATGGATTGAATTTATTCAAAGCTTTTCCCATTCAACTTTATGCTGAGCTGCACGAGCACGTTTCAATGTTTTTTATTTGAAAATCCGCAGCGAACTAATTTCGCTTTTCCGTGCTTTTCACGAGTCTTGGTCACGAAACAGCCCCTTCGCTAGTAGCGCTTTGTTACCAAAAGAAAAGCACATGCGCTTTTCCTAGAGGCGGCAATGGGTGGGTTTGTAAAACAATCAATGACCTTCGTAAAAGACGCCGAAAAGCTTTTCTCTGAATCTTAGCTAAGCATCTTAAGAAAGGTCCTTCGTTTATTTTCGTTATTTCCGCTTAATAGTCCAGGATATCAAAGTTTACAGTCTTGAACATAATTAAAAAGGGAAACAGTTCGTCTAGGTCATCCACCAGATAGGGTATGTATAGCGCCAAAGCGCAATCCTGGGAGTGACCATTAATAAAAGCCAGGACTTCTCGAAATGTTGTTATTGGGGTCCAAGAGTAAATTTTACTTTATAATTTTTTAATAATAAAGTATTGTTATCGATCTGAAATTTAAAAAAAATTTGCTACCCTGAAATTTTGTATTTTCACGTTTTAGGACTAGTAAACCCCAAAAAAGCAACAAAAAAAATGTTTGTCTGTCCGTCGTAGACGCCGTACGCCGTACGCAAAATCGTTTGAAGGAGCGTAGCTCCCAAACCCGTTGAGATATTAAAATGAAATTTTTATGGTGGGTAGATTGGGTGAACTCCTACGAGTGGTATCCTTTGGAAGGGTGGGGGTGTGAGGGGGGAGGAGGGGGGAGCGTTTTAGATGAAAAATTTTGGTTTCTAGATTTCAGGAACCGCTTATACAGTGCGTCCAAAACGCTTGAAAGCTGGGATTGAAACATTCTAAAATCCATATCTCCTGAACGATTGATGTCAGATGGCTGAAACTTTGTAGTTATCTGAATAGATACTAGCAGATTAGAAAAGGATTAACGTTTTTAAGGGGGGTGGTGAGGTTAGACGGTGGGGTGTGAAAAACTTTGAATTACAATATCTTCCGACTCAATTATGCCAGGAAGATAAAAGTTGGTTTCTGTATATAGAATTACCAGTGGAGTCTACTCAATGTAAAAATGTTGAGGGGGAAGGTGAAGCGCGGAAGTGGAGAGACAGTCATTTTTCAAAAAATTAAATTTTTATATCTCCAAAACCGTATCAGATATGATCTTGAAAATTTTACAGGAGTTAGGACCAGTAGACCGCTAGCGGAGAGGTTGTGGGTGTGTGATGATGGGAGGGGGTGGAAAGGAAAAAATTCTGATTTTAATTTCTCGAAAGCCGCAAAGGATAGAGTAATTAAAACTAAAAAAAAGATCGGCCAACAGTCTGGGCGCAATTTTATTATATTATTGGTTTTATTGTAGTAGTATTGGTTGAAGTTAATGCTGAGATGCGGTGTAGGTGACCATGGGACTGATAACCTGAAGAATAACCAGGAGGCTATTTGGAACGTTATTTTTTAGGTTATCAATCGCATAGTAACCTACACCGCATCTCACCATTAAACACGTTTCGGACTTCTACCCATAAAATAATAAAGTTGAGCCCAAACTGTTGGCCGATTTTTCGTTTATTACATTCTTATCAATAGCTCTAGCAGAAAATTCTCATCTTCAAAAGGTTACGAATATCATGAATTCCAAGAATTATTCAATCCTGACACGATATTAAATTTTTGTGTAATTATTATCGACTCTTTACAACACTACTTCGGTACTGAAAGACAGAGTTGTTTCACAACTAGATTGTAGGTACCAACTGAACCAATTCCAATAATGTATTGATGAAAAAAAATTACTCAGCACTGAGAATAGATATCGATACCCGGAAGTGCCAATTCAGATTGACGGTATGAAATCAGTACTGATAATAACATCCAGCTCATTTGGGCTCGAATTCAATTGTGGTTCATTTATAATTTGGTTTTTAAACACACATTAATAGTATAATTCATTTATATTATTTCACACGAATAATATTACATTTTAATTATTCAATTTCAATTATTTTACACACGCTAGTGTACTTCTTTTTATTACTGTTTATTTCAATGTTCTATTTATTCAATACGATCGCGTGACCAACTCCGCCGATAGTTCAAACTGAAGAGAAGGTAAAAAAATAGACCTGCTATTTTACTCGGTACATTATTTGATATAAGGTCTTTAGTCCTCAGTATTGTAAAGCGCGTGAATTCAAATATTGTCAAAGGCGCGAACTTCTTATAGTCACTACACAATCTTTTGTGGTTCAGATTTTCAGAACACGAGGGTAACACAATACAGTATTATTTTTTTCACTTCGTCACAACCACTAAATGAATTATATTATTATTATTTTAGAATCAGAAATATTAGTTCTGCATCAGTACTGAATCAATTTCCTTTAAGAAACTGTTTTTCTTCTCTTTCATTGAAATTTTTATTTTAAATGCGGAATTGTTATTTTCAGTTCTACTTTTTGTGGCTCACGATTGAATATTTCGGTACACAAAATCCTGAAGGTTTACTGGTCCCCGCATTAGGAACAATTAATCTTGTAATTTTAACAACAAAGACAATCCCTAAAAAGATGGCATCACTTTGATCCTTATGCCGAATGTTATGGTCCACAAAATGTTTGTCCCCTCGAGATTCGAATTTTGTACACATGGTTCAATTCTGCATCAGTAGGTACTAACTGAATTTTGATTTTATGAACTGCCATTCGGAACTCTTTTCTAGCGTATAAAATTGATTTATTTTACATTAACGCATTATTTATGGTGCAATAAATTTGTTTTTTTAGTTCCTTACAACAATTAGTATTTTCAGAGAATTTGCCGATTTCTTATTGCACCAAGTACTATTAATTTTTAGATCTTTTAATATTACGAGTACTTCTGTACCAGTACTGAATCCGAACTAAGTTTTTGTTGAAGTTAAGAGAAGGAGGTCGATAGCTTAAATAGAAAGTTCGGGACTCACAACCGGGGACTTCAGGGTTCAAATCTGCAGGCTGACTATAGAGAAAAATTTTGAAATCATTATTCCGAATAAGAACAATACGAAAGAGAAATTTTTATTGCAAATATTAATCAATCCATACCAACTAAGCAATTAATTTTGATTTTAGTTTTCCATTTCAGTACTGTTAAAGTACTTGGAAACTAGAACCGCTAAACGAAAATGCCACGAAAATAAGTAATGTATTGGAACTGAAATCCAGAACAGAATTAATAACGAAGGTATGGAAGAATTACTATTTTATGAATTTATCGATAAATAAAATGTTCCGATAGGATTCTGCACAGTTCCGAAACTCAGCAGTAGATCAAATCTGCTAAAGATCCTTATGAATTTCGTTATGTTCTGAGGGTATCCCAAACTATCGCAATATTTTTTTATTTACATATAAAAAAAAATCTGCCAACAGTCTGGGCGCAACTTTAATATTTTTTGGGTAGAAGTCCGGAACGAGTTTAATTCTGAGATGCGGTGTAGGTTACTATGTGACTGAAAACTTAAAAAAAAGTTCGGGAAGCGGTTAGAATGGGGTCGCGCTAGAATGCTTACGCCGCTGCCACATATAACATATGAATTACATAATTGGGTCATACTCCGGGACGCAGTCTAAGTCGTAATATAATATCAGTTGTTACGTGATTAGGAGGCGATTATAATAAAATTCTGTGGAAGTGAAAACCAATCTAATATCTCATAAATCCTAAGAAATATGTCGAAAGCCTTACGCCCTATTTGAGTTGAATATCTAAATATCCTGAAATCGACTTTTTGACGATTATGTAGGAAGTCTTAGGAAGTAAAAATTAATTCGATATCTCATCAGAACTAAGAAATATCTAGGAATTTGTGAAAACATATGCACCCTCCTTGCACCCACTTTGGGGTTGAATATCCAGAAATCCTGAAATGAGTTTTGAGATATATTTGAAGAAAGCCAGAGGAAGTGAAAACAAATTCGATGCCTTATCACTCCTAAGAGATATGACGGAATTCGTGAAAACGAGTTTAACCCGTTTATAACCTCTTAGGGGTTAAGAAAGGAAAAAGCTTGAAAACGAGTTTTAGTTGAATAAAAAACAAGCCCATGGAAGTGAAAAGTTATTCAATATTTAATTAGACCTGAGTGATACGGCCGAATTCGTTAAAATGTATACAACCCCTTTACACCTCTTAGGAGTCGAATTTCAAAAAACACTGAAAACACTTTCTAGGTATTGATATGAGGAATCCGTGAAATGAAAATCAATTCATAATTTTAGAAGACCTAAGTGATATGACGAAATTCGTGAAAATGTATGCATTTCGTTTTCACTGATCACTTTTTTAGCCCCGCTTCCGTACTCCAATTGATATTTGAAAAAATTTTTTATCTAATTTACTTTTCTAATAAATCTACGTATAGTCATCAAGCTTCAACTTTTTTGCACACACCGTTCTATAGATAGGAAAAACACCCCCACCTCGGGGCATACTACCCCTAGAAAAATATATATTTTTCCAACACGCCACTACTATAGCTCTACCTAAATACCAAGTTTCAGCTTTCCACAATTATAGGTTCTCGAGATATAAAAATCGGAACGTTTTTTTTTCACCCTCCCCCATCCTCACCCCTTACACCCAGATCCTCAACAAATTTCCTGTTAGGGTTCTATTAGGCCTACTTCTGGTAAAAATTCTAAGCATCTATTTTACACTATTCTTGAGATATGAGACGTGATGTTTTTGAAAAATGCTCATCCCTTCCACTTCCATACTCCACCGCCCCCTTAAAAAATTTTACTTTCAGTAAACTTTATTTGTCAACCTTAATACAGAAACCGAATTTTATTTGTCTAGTGTAATCTAATGTTTTTCACCCTCCACATCCGCACGCCACTGCCACCACTCAAAAATTTGTTTTCGATCTATTCTCCAAGTATACCTACAGATGTTCATTAAGTTTTGATTTCGTGTCATTAACCGTTTAGGAGATATGGATTTTAAAATGTCTCGATCTCGGCTTTCGAGCGTTTCGGACGCATTATTATTTCCCCCACTCCCACACCCCTTCACTCATATCAGTAATTTTTTTTGCAAATGGGTCCACTATCGAAGCTCTATATAAATTCCAGGTTTCAGCTTCCTAACATAAGCGGTTCCTGAGATCTAGAAACCAAAATTTTCCGTCTAAAACGCTTCCCCATCTCCCCCCTCACACCCCACCCCTCAAAAAGTGGTCACTTCAAGGTGCCTACCCAGTCTATTAAAAAACAATTTTTCAATTTAATAGCTCATAGGGTTTGAGAGCCTTAAGCCCTCAAACGTTATGCGTACGGCGTACGGCGTACAACGCACAGACGGACTAATATTTTTTTTTGCTTTTTTGGTGTCTATTAGTCATGAAACGTGGAAAAAAAATTGTTCAGGGTAGCAATTTTTTTTTTAAAAAATCGATAACAATACTTTGTTATTAAAATAATAAAGTAAAATCTGTGGATCTGTTTGTACAAACTGCTGGATAGAATTTGATAAATTTCAATATGGGAGTGACGGCGGTTATTTGGTACGGTAATAATTATTTTTTATTAGCGTCTAGGAGAGTGGATTTACGTGGGAAAAAAATTATTTTCATTATGCGCTTTAATTTTAATAATATAGAAATACAACAAATGTTGTAGAAAAAATTATTTCCAACCCTTTCAGTTTTATCAATTCTTTCCAAAGATGAGCACTAAAGGAGCCATTTGTGATTTCGATTTCATAGTGTTTTTTCAGTAAAGTAGCAGAGGCATTGTACTTATACAAACGCCTAGCTGGGACAAGGGAACGTGCTGAGCTAATTAGAATAATAAAGTAAAATAATTAATAAAACAATCGATTCATCTATACACGCAATTTTATTAACGTTAAATGTAACAACATAATACATAAGAGGTTTCAATCTTTAAATAGATATTATTGTAGTGATATTATGACATTGTTAAGATTTATTGTACTAACTTTCATTAAAATATCTGTTAAACCGTTATTTTTTTTTGTTGTCTTTGGAAAATAATTATTTTTTATTGTGTTTTTTTTATAAAAATGTATAAAACGAAAATTCAGTGATTTATATTTTATGGAAAAAATGTTAATTGAAATTTTATGAAAAATTTACAAGTTGAAGTGTTGATGTTATTTGAATTGTTATGAATAATTTCCATAATACCAAATTTGAATATATTATATTCAAAACATTTTTATGTTATTTAAACGTGCATATTTTGGTCAATTGTGAATAATCTTGATAAATTTTTAGTGAAAAATAAAAATTAATTTTCGTTTGAAAATTTTTTTGTTTCATAATGCGATATTATTGCAATTTTCAATACTATTGATTGAGCAAATAATAATAATTTAACTTAATGCAATAACTACTTTAGTTATTCAGTTTCTACAAAGTATGTGATGTATTGCGCTTAATTACACGTTGAAAAAAACTGCCGAAATTGCATATCAATTAATCTTTATGTATATAATACAAATTGTGCTTTCTAGTATAAATTGAAAAACACTTTTCATAATCATTTTTTAACGAATATTTAAATAATTATTTTAATTTTTTATCCTTATCATTAATTATTTATTTTAGAGTTTCTTTGTATTACTTCTTAATGCACACAAATAACAAATAGTTGGCGACTTCATAAGATTTGCTTTTGGCACCGTTGCATCTAATTGTATACATTTTTAATTTAATTTAGTGTTCTTAGTATTAAGTATTTTTTTAAACTACATGCAACACAAGACAAATCGCGTGCTATTATAGTAAAATAGGGATATTGGAGTAACTATTAAATTTTTCAATCCATATGAAATTTGTTTTTGCAAAAAGAAAATTGCTAGCCTTATAGCATGGGTGTATGGATCCTTACTCACCTGTGTGGCATAGTTGTAGCGCATCGGCTCTGAAAGCAATTGTCGTGGCTTCAATTCAGACTCGACGCATATTGGCTTATAAAGAATTTTCAGTTGTTATTGGCATCGAATTATAACTATGTATTTCGGTACCAATAGTGGTCAGTGTTTGATTGGATTCACTTGTTCATTGATGCAACTTTCCTGTTCTGGTACAGCGTAACATCTGCTAGAGCACTACCAAATACGGCTTGAGTTCGACAAAACTGCCCAATATCCTTCAATTCCTTCCTAGTCTCCTCTGGCCAAACTAGTCACGGAAAAAATCTCAACCACGATTATCGCGAGCAGTTATTGAGATAAAACTCGCCGAAGGACTTGATTGGAATCACTACATGACACTAAATGAATTTTGTACGAAATAAAACACATCGCACTCGCATCTTAGCGAATTCATAAATGTTCACAGTAGTTAAGGACAAATTGAATTTGATATAAAGAACATATGTGCAACAACGCAAAAACTCTTTTTTCTTTTAAACGAATTGCAGTGCACATACGACCCACCTATATGATTCATTTACGATTAATAAAACAGAAGCTCAATTATTCACCTAAGTGAAGACCTGCGCACCTTCACCTAGGTGAATCGTTAGTGATTCACTTGTGATGTTTTTAGTTTGCTGGGTAACGTGCCAAAATCGCGATCAATATGTCGGGCTAACTAATTGTATGAATCTATAAAAGTTAGAAGAATTGCACAAATGTTTGAGAAATGGTTGACTAGTCTATAGAAAATTCAGAAATTTATTTAGAAAGAGAGGTGTGCACACTATAGTCAAATTATGATATGTCATTTGATAGTTTTATGGGATATTATTCAGTTATTAAAAATATGTCAAATATTGCTCTCATGATATGGTCCAAATATTATAATCTTTTGATTTATAGTGTACAACATAGCTGTTGTGCAAAGAAGATTAATTTACATTACTGATAAAATAGTAAATCTATAATTAAAAAAATATTCCTGATTGACCACCAATTATTAATTTAATAGTTGTTCTGCGGAACGGAGAACAAACTTTCAGATTTTTTAAGATATAATCACTATTACTACATGCGTTTGGTAGTCTTAAGGGCGGGAATATCTTTGGCTGGTCTTCAAACTACGACTCCAGTGCAACCCGAGGATTTCGCTAAGGACTCCAAATTAGAGTATTGACAGAGGTCGCTGCTTCAAATCTCACTGATTACGTAGTCCTGCGCTCTATCCTGTAACTAGTTCAACAGTATCACCATACTCCAAAAATCACACTCCTAACTAACTTTTCATACACCCTGTACTCTTTCCGTGTGTTGAGATTGGCTAATAAAACCCATCCCTGGAAAATAAAACTATGTTAAAGAATTTCAGATATTAAAATAGGATGATCAAAATTCCATCGGAAAGTATAATCGAAGAGGAGAATCCCCGATTCGCGTTATCGTTCAATAGGAGAAGAAGAAACTCGGAAAATATTCAGATCCTTAATATAACTCTGGATTAGAGAAATAAAGTAAATAACAAAGTAAATTGTGTTGAGTCCTTACAAGCGTTGAGTATGGTCAGATATCCTCTACAAAGTCTAAGATCTGGAAATAGGACTATACGTAAGGAGGAGGACGATTCGGTGCACAGCTCTTAAAGCATTCAAAATTTTGAGTTCCTCGTTTTTAAAAAAAAACTCCAGGTGAAAGGTCATTACATCTTGTTGGACATCAAATTTGATGCGTTTGAAGAATGAAATATTCTTGAAATCCCGAATTTCTAAATCGTAATACCAACAGTATAAAATCCCTAAGGTTCAAAAATATTTTTTCAAAAATCCAAAAATAAATTCGCAATTTTGAAATTGCATGTATTTAAAATCAAAATAAAAACATATTTCTTTCATATAACATCAATTAAGCGTTGTACTACGCAGAATACGCTTCATGTGTTCAAATTTCTGACTTTCTTTTTAAATCTCTTGATTTTTATGTTTCATTAAATTGTTTTTTTTAACATATCACCGGGTTTAGACTTTACATCAATTTTTTTCAAGAAATTGTTAATAATTTTCAAAAGGAAACAATATTCTGTTTAAACTAGTTCATAGTTAGAATTTTGAGTGCGTGGTCAAAATGGAATTTTAAAATACTAAAATTTTTCAATACGCTATTTCGGATTACATTTTCGGATAAGGGATTTTGAAGTACGAGACTACCTACCCAACTAAATTATTGAGTTTGATTGTGTTTCGCAAATAGTAATCCGGAGCCTATTTCATTATTTTCTTTAAGTCCCAGGAACCTCTAGGAAATATGGTTCTTCAGAATTTTTACATTATGACCTATAAGTACCCGATGTCTCAGACATGATCTAATGGGATTCTAGCGAGGACAAATAATTTGAATAGACGAAATATTTTCAGCAATATGTGGGATTAAAACGTTATCCCAGCTACCCCAACTTATACCATTTCAAATATAAACCCAATTACAGTGCAGCGCCCAAAGTCTACTCTATACATTAAACGGTTTTTTTCATCGATTTATTTACCATTATATTTATTATAATAAACAAACAAATAAATTTCTTAAAAATAAAAATATTACTCCAAAATCCCGAATTTATTTAAAAATCATAAAAATATATACAATAATTTCACATATCATATTGCTCACTGATTTAATAATGCCACTCTGCTAAGACTAAGCATTTTTTAGCATAATTATAAAAAAAAAGTTTGGCCACTTTTCATTTAGTAAGTAATTTACCTTTCAAAAAATAATTTCTTTTTTTCATTGTACGATGTTCCAATATTTTTGTTTTGTTACAATAGGTTTCTTCATTATTTTTCTTTTATGTATGTATAATTCGCAAAAATTGTGTAAATTTACGAAAGACCCTGTATAGTAAAGGCAAACATATATGTATGTATGTGCAATTAATTTTGACTGTACTTGCTGATATAAAATTTTTAGCTATTTAGTATAGTTTCGATTGATTAAAAAATCATCTACAAAAAATAAAAATCGGTATGAACAATCGAGTGTTTAATAATGATTTGCTGATAAATATGAAAAAGTGTAGTGCTAATTAATTTAGTTGAAATTACTTTCATTGCAAATGTACATCGGAAAAATTTATGGAATAATTTTCATTTATTATCTATGATTTTCTTTGTTTCTATTTAAATTTGCGTTATATTATTTATGGTTTTATTTGGTGGCGTAAGTATGTTACGTGTATATATATATATATATATCTTTAATTATATAAAATATAATAATAAATATTAAGAAAAAGTGCATCAAAATATAATTTATACACTTTGGGTCCTATTACAATCTTCATTACTTTTTTTTTATTTATTTAAATAAAATCTTTTTCCTCTCGAATTATATGATTGCGTTAA
Organism: Beris morrisii; assembly: GCA_951812415.1. NCBI lineage: Eukaryota > Metazoa > Arthropoda > Insecta > Diptera > Stratiomyidae > Beris > Beris morrisii. The sequence goes on from OX638310.1 coordinate 32,493,110, forward strand.
ATCTTGCATTTGTGTCCTAAATGCATGTTGTAAAGCTTCATTATTACAATATTCATAATAATAATGCGTAATGCCATTCACTTTGGCACAAGTTGTATTGTATTTTCAATTCAGAAATTTCGAAAATTAAATGTAAGCAATTAAGCAGATCTAACATTTAATTACGAATCACAGTTCTAAGAAACCATTACAAATATAAATTTTAACAAATATTTTCTTATTTAATAAATTCACTTTTCTAGTAAATAGATTTGTTTCAAATGAAATAATCGAAGTTAACATAATCGAAAACACATCGATTTTTACACGTTTATTATTAATATTATGTAAGTTTAAAATAAACTTCTTTATTTTTAAGATGCAATACGATATATAACAAATAGTTTTACATCTAGTATATAATTTTCTTTTTTTTTAGTATTCTTTGAGACACTATATTATTAAATTTGTTGTGAAGCTCTATTTTTATGATTGCCTTGCATTCCTTTAAATATCTAAAGATTCTGAGTGTAATAATTATTTCATTTTAGATTTTGTCTTCATTTAGCTTTTTTTTTTTGTAATTAGATATTATGTTTTATTTTTAGTCTAAAATTTAATTAGAAGTGGGTTGTAAATGAAGTAGTTGATCTACGATTTTTAGATAATACGTCGATAAATACAATATAAAGATGGAAAAAACATTAAATTTAATCTAGTATTGCATTGCAGTGGCTAATTATATATTGCTTATAATTTGTGACTACGATTTTGCATATCAAACTTTTTTTTTGGTCATAAATTAATTTATTGCTAGCACTACTAAATTTGTTGCCTGCATCTTACTAGATTAGCTTACGAATTGTACATTTATATATTTTTAATAATCCAGATTTACGTTTTATCAGCCGCTAATAATTACTTTGTTGTAATTTTTTGTTTAAATTTGATAAAATCGTGCAAATTAAATTTAAAATTAAGGAAAAAATATTATTTACTATTATATTGTTGCATTAGTGATACTTGTTATGAAATTTATTTTAAACTATCATAGTTATTAGAACATTCTATTACGAAAATCCTTGAATGGATATCCCAATATTTTATTCAAGAAATAAAAACTAATTCTAAGTAAGAAAATTTACATTGTAACGTCTATATGACCTAGGGAATATTTTAACTTGAATATGCTTTGACCTATAGTATTTAGTACTAATTTGTCAGAAAGGTCAGGTTCACCTCCGTTTTGTCCTTAAAACGGAGGCATAACTTTGATTTGAGAATGGTCATTTTCGTGTTTAAGATTCTTCTTTATGCTGCCGACGTGAAGACCTTTCGTAAGATCTCAGGACAATATTTTACTACATAGTTACTTAGACTGTATGCCTCTCAAAGTCGCTTGTTTAATAAACCAACGAAAATTTTTTTCCGGAAAAGATGTGCAATTCAATTATATTTTAGACGGAACCCACTACACAGATTTGACAGGATATGTGATCTAGGTGTCCACTTCAACAGTAGCATGGCTAATTCTGGGGCTTTATAAGATCGTGCAAGGATTTTAATCATCCTTACATTACTGAACTTTGTCTTTATAAGCCTGTTCTTGAATGTAGCTGTCCAGTATGGATGCCATTGTAGTTCTCAGAATCGAGAACGAGTCGATGCAGAGGGTAACTGCAGTTCACTCTAAGACCCCTTTGGAAAATGCCGGAAAAATCAACAATCTTTCAAAGTTTCAATAGAAAACTCAGATGGAATGAAGAGACGATGATGTTCCTGAATACTCGATTGTTGAGGAGGTTAAAGTTCGATTTGCACTGTAGCTCCAAATAAAAGAAACTGTTTGTGAACTAATTTCATTGCTTTAAACCTAAGTCTCTTCAGGTGTTAGTCTGACTTCGTCTTCTTTGACAATAATCGTTTTCCTGGTCATTCGGTCCCGTTTTACAGCTGAAAATTAAAAAAGATGTTGAGGCCATCCAAAGAAAAAATAAAGTGATTATCTTTATATTCGTCAAAAATAAAATCCTTTAAAGTAGATCTTTGAAACCATGTCTTAACGCTCCTTGACTAAACCAATAGTTTATATGAATGTACCATACATGGCGTATAGCTCGTCTTGCTAAAACCACAAGTAACCTTCCAATCCCGATATACTTGATATTGACGCCTAGTGCAGACAACGACTGTCTGTTGTGGTTGACTGTCAGGTGAGAAAATCTGTACCATACAGGTGCCCTTATTAAATTTTCTCCGCCTAGATTTGTGGCTAACAACCAATAATCGAAAAAAAACTGTCCCCAGAAGAATCGATAGAAACCGAAGGGAGGAGTTTGTCCCAAATTCAATGTCGAAGGAGCCAAGGGCCGATTTGACACCTTTGTTTGTTAACGAAGACGTTCTGCTAAAACTGAACCCAATCGCTAGCCTTTTTTTCCTAGAAAAATCAATCACTGATTTTGAGAATGCAATTTATTTATTCTGGATGAAATTTTGAACCACTTAATTGCTTGTAATTTTTAAGGTTCGTTTAAGTATTTAAAAATATAAAACTAACACCAACTTCATCATGTAGCCCCCATACGAAAGTAATTTGAATTGTTGGTTACACTTAAAGCACAATTAGTAGAGGACGACTACTGAAACGAAATGATGAAAAATGTCATGAAATTGACAATGAAAGTCATCACGAAGTTCGTGAAAAATTTGATCAATTTCAAAATTCATTTGATTTTTTGGTGAAATTAGTTCAACAACAAATTTATCGGGACACTCATTAAAAGAAGCTAGAGATCATTTGAGTAAAACAGGGTATTTAGTCTGGTCGCCCATACAAACTTCTTCAGAAGGTTCATGATGAAGAACGTAGTCTTCTTGCCGATTAGTGATGATTTGTCCGCTCACTCGTTTGACGAAAAATTGAGCCTAAAATATACAAACCTTTAGTTCTTTCGGTAGCCGTGAAAGGCTTTTTAAATTCTTCCTAGCATAAGCCATTTCTAAGATATATATAGAAACCAAAAACAAAAATGATTTCTTGCAGATACTCTGTACATTCATTCGTATGACACACGAATTTTACCAAACGTACTTTTCGTTGTTGCAATGTTGAAACTTTTTAAACCGTCATTAACTGGCGAATTGTACACTGTGTCAGGCACTTGGTTGCTCAAAGCCTTCTTTCTTCACCAATTTTAATTAGAAGGATAAGTAATAAGTTCCATATCTTTTTCTGTTTAACTGGAAAAATTGAAATACTGGTCTACGAAATTAGTTCAAAATTGTTTAATTACAAGGACATCTTTGATAATGACTCCAGATCACTAAATCAATTGAAGCTGTGCTGGATTCACCAATTGCACACTCCATTCCCCAAACATTGCTCATTTGGATTATAACTTGTTTCTGCTCCCTTCAGAATATTCCTTGAAATGATTGCGTATGGAATCTTCAGTTGAAATATGTCACCCTGTTTGTGGGCATAACGAAGTAACAGTGCTCCTTTTTGAGGCTTCGTTGTTGTTTCTAATATATTTTTGGAGATTCGAACACATGACAGCAATGTTAGTAGACTAAAGTGCCTAGCCACTACTCACTGGTCTTACTAGCAACCAATTGGAACAATTTCTCAACAAAAGATGTTCAGTGAACGAAAAGCTAAACAGAATGAAGACAAATTATAATGAATCCAAGCGTTCAAGGAGGCATTGCTCATGCTACTGTCTTTTTCGATCCAATTGTCTTTCATTTACACGAAAAACAAAAACATATACTTAACAAATTATTTTACTCGAGCCTGCCAAATGTTACCATCGTAAAACAAAAAATTCTCTCAAACTCAATTCTTATCGCCGTGAAATTTTTTTTTATTACAAATTAAATATTGAATCATAAAAACAAATTAATTTTTAAATAAAACCAATTTATTTAATGCAAAAAATCAAACATTACATAAATTACATTATATAATAATAAAAAAAATTAAACTCATATAATAATCATAAATATTTTTCTCACTTGTAAATAGAATAATTATAAATACAATAATATAATCAATTTATTCATAATATTGTTGCTTTTGCAGTATCTTTTTTTTTCGTTTAAAAAAATAACTAGACAACAAATTATAACGTTTGGCTTATAAAAAAAATTAAAAATTTCGAATCAAATCAGTCTTACAAAATAAATTGTCTATGACAAGAAAAAAAAATAAACACAACATAAAATAATATAAAAAAAAAACAAAAAAATCACTGCTTAATTATTTTTTTGAAGAAGAAAACAATCGTTTTATTAACTTTAGAAGTTTACGTAAAAATATTTGAGAATATTTGCTGATTAATGAGAATTACAGAGAAGGAGAATTATGTAAAGATATTGAAGAACACGCTAAAAGAATGTAATTATACGTACAAACTGATAACAATATTGTTTGTAATGTTTTGGCACTCGAAATGCATTATCGCTATTCATTAAGAACTTTAAACTTTACTCGAGACCGAGAAGGTGTAATGGAAATTAATTGAGCATTGGCGGAAATTTAATCAAAAGTTGAGGGCATAATGAAAAACTGGACAAAACTCTCTACTGAGATATTCTTGTATCGAAAAGTTCGGTAGTTTTCCCTAAATTAATATTCAAATATTTTATCTGTATGTAAAATCCTTGTGTTTACTTTTGCTAGAAGCCAAGAATAATCCAAGAGAAATCACTAAACATTTGGCGAAATTTCAATAAACGAGATTTATATGCCATGGCTTGATTACTAGAACAAATTGTCGTAATTTTTATAGGTGTTCGAGAACAACAACATATGAAGAAATGATAATTTATTGCGTATTATACTTCGACAAGTAATTGCAAAATCAACTAATTTATTGAAGAACTCTACTACGAATTGTACTTCTCAACTACAACTCAACTTTTCACAAGGGACGATATAGATACTATGTAGACGAAATTCAGGTTTTATTACTTTTGCGAAACTTGACCTTACACATTCACTCGAAAATCATTTCAGCTTCCCCATTCATCCGGATTATCGTGACAGGTATAAGGACAGACAATCGAAATCTAGATATTATGCCTCTTAGCGCCTATTTATGCTTGGTTTTTTTAACGTTACAATCTTTGAATTTAACTTTTTATTTTTCATTTAGAGTAAAAAATTATGACGTAGAAAACTTAACAAGTAACACTAACACGCTATAATGAAAGCAAAAGAACAGCCTTAAATAATGCATAGCTAAAATTGTGATAAGCTTTCAACACATCTATAAAATAAAAATTGCCCAATTCGCCTCAGATAAATATTCTAGTTTGAAAAAAACAACAACATAAAAACGAATGCAATAACACACTTGAATATGGTCTGGCTAAAAGTCTAGGACGAGCGATATAGAAATAGAGAAAGAGATTTAGGATACAAATATTGCATTTGTTGGGATCAAAAATTAAAAATAAAATATAAATAATATTTGTTTTAACATTTATCTGCCTTACTACATCTTCATTTTTTTTTAATATATCACATTACTTTTATTTATTCTTTTAAAATGAGAGTAATAATTTTTTTATTGTATATTTAAATATGATTTTTTTTTCATAGTTGTTGGCACTTCGTGCAAATCAGATTCAATTTATAAATCATGTTTTAATAAATAAAAACTTAAACAAAAAATCAGTTCAACTTTCATTATAATTATAATATGCATGCTCATTTTTTTATGTAGCAGCTATGTATTAAATTTTATTGAAATATTTGGCTTTGATCCCATTGTCCAATTGTTTTTAGTTTTATTACTAAATTTCATGTCTTATTTATATATCTATAAATTCTCTAAGAAATTTCGTTGCATGCTTTTATTTAGATTTAACTCTATTCTGAGCGCAAATGAAATCCTTTGTTTCTCGTTTTCAATTTATGTATTTAACTTTTTTTTTGTTTGTACGACAATAGAAGTTGTAATGAGTATCTGTTCTATCGAGTAAAATTTTCTAATATAAGTAAGACGTTAGTTCTTCCTCAAGTTCTTCGATTTGTTTTCAGTATTCCGTTTAAAAAGGCAGAGTAGGTTGCTAAATGTATTTCGTAAATTGTATTATTTTTTTTTCTAAAAAAAAGTATTCGGTGTTAAAGAAATGCAAAACTATGCTACAAACAAAACACTTTGTTCAACTTTTCCTAAAGTAAATAAATTTGCTTTTAAAATTCTAAAATTTTTGGGAAATACTCGCTCATAGTCAAGTCTCGCACTCTAGGATCCCCGCCCGTTTCAATGTGCCCTTTTGCCATAGTAGTGAAAAGTATTGATAATTTCACTTTCACTTCAAAGGTTTTACATTTCAAATTACGACACCTTTCGCCCACTTCTGTCTTAGCAATGTCGTCTTGTATACAGTGGCGTAGCGTAAAAGTAGCCACAACCAACCAGTTGCCCAAAAACTAGAAAGCTTTCAATCATGGTACTCTTTTCGTTTCATTCTTATTCATCTGGATACCAAATTATAAAACCGGCTCAACAATCTAGGGCTAAGCGCGTTAGTCTACTAAAATGAAGATCGTAGATTCGAGTCCCACCTAGCCATAGACTGATCATCCATGGTTTAGGTAAAAAAGATATCAGAAGCAGATACAGTGCACAGGAAAGGAACGATGTTATTGCCCTATACCCCAAAAGGAGCAATTTAGGAAATGAAGTCGATTTGGTGCTATTCTTAAAACCCATGACTACAACAAACAGATTGTATTCCAATTTCGACTGGTTGGGCAACATGTTTACTTCATTGAAAGGTATTTATAAACAAGGACATCCATACAACGTTTTGTAGAGGGGCAAAGCTGTGGATTAAATTGCACTCGAAAAGTAACACGGACACACTGTTCTGCCCCTTTCATGGAGAACTTTGAAATTTAGGCTGTTTTTTATCTTCCGAACATCAGTACTGTGGATCGCATTGGCAGGAAGAGTAGTATACCCTTTAATAGTTTGAAAATAACGCCTACCGCCAAGATAGTTGAATCGAATGAAAAATCGATAAATAGTATATCAGCTGCTTTAAAGCTATGTTGAATGCCAAGAGGAAGATTATTTGAGTGCTGTGCGCTGAAATATCTTCTTGTTTCTGAATTTCCCAATACTTCGTGCGTTAGCCTTTTTTCGGACAATTTCCATAATTTTGAGGAGAGTGGACATGAGATCCGCACCCAAACGAGTGGAAATACGATGTAATTTCCACTCTACTTCACGCTATTTAAAGAGAGAACAATAAACTTGCCTCATAATTCGCTCTTTAATCAAATACTTAAATTAGTCAAATTATGTTTTCCCGTGAAGTTCGAACAGATTATAAAGAAAGAAAAAAAATTGTTTTCAATTTTATCTCTATAAATGAAATTTTTCAAATCAGTTTTTCGAATTATGGGTGGGTGCTAGTACCACTATGAGCAGAGTAAAATCGTCAGATAAACTGTTAGAAGGGAATTACATATGAATTATGCTATACCAGCCATCCACCGCATTGGAGGAATTGAATGAATTTTACGACACCAGCTTTCAGTATCGAATAACGGTGGGTTAATGCGGTTGGAGATATGGGATCCAACGCCAAAAGCATGAATAAAGGATGACATTATTATCTGACTTGATGTTTTACTGGCTGCCGCAAGCTGAGTCATGCTGCTTTATTTTTAACCATCGTCGCTCAACAAGAGCAGCAATACGATAGTTGACGACAAATAAAACTGGCGATAGAAGAACATTATGGAACTCGATTAGCAGAAGCAATAAATAAACCATTGAGCAAGAAACTAAAGGAGAAGCTTGTCAAAAAATATTTGTTAGACGATTTTATTTGTTGCGGCTCCTTTGACGTATAAGATTTGACATTTTTGTTATATATTTCTGCCCCGAAATGCACAACAATTTCACTGCGCCTTAACGACTAATCTACAAAAATAGTGCAGGTTGCCAAAAATGAAAAAAAGGCCCATATACACGGAATCAACCGTTCGTTTAATTACCTGTTCAATGAAATGAACAATACTTTACTCAAAACTTCTAATGTCGTACATCTAATTAAGTCGATTAAAAAATTGTAATTGAAAGTTTGATATTATCTAGCACTTAATGACCTTTTAAATTGCCCCACTTTTTTCTAACACTCACGTATTTAATGCCTAAAAATTACTACTTTTAAAGCACATACAAATCTATATTGCTTCAGTTTTGTTTTTGTATTTTTTTATCTATTCTTCATCTTTGTGTTTTTTTATTAATAATAATAATAATAATAAATATATATTTGTATATCCTAGAATTTCTCATTAAGTTACTTGCGTTTTAATTTTATTCTATATATATATTTTTTTTTTATTTTGCAACATAAGCATTTCTAAGAAAACAAAATAATTGAGTAAGAAAATAATAAAAAAAAAATTGGCCGAAACGCGTATTTTCATTATCATTTTGAGATGAGATGAATTTAATGACGGTTGTATCGAAGTTTGATGTTAACATGCCATTATAAAAAAAAATACTTTTCTACCAGATTTAATTCAAATATAACTTGAAAATTGTTGGAGCCGTTTTTGACGCATTCTGCGCAAATTATCTGTTCGTTTAAAATCCTAGTCTAGCGAACGCGGCAATATACCAGTCAATATGAGCAAATTGAATTAGTTGTATTTTTGAAAAATCATTTTTTTTACTATTTTTTTTTCATATAGTTTCTATAGTAATTTATCAAAAAGTTTAGCTGTTATATTAAAAATTTCACAGGTAAATAATATTTGCCCTAAGAAAGAGCCTGAAGTATATCGCCTTCTTTTATTTCTGTTTCTTCCTTAATAACTAATATAAAATTAATTGTAATTTCTGTCTTAATACAATAAACTGTTAAATACTTTCGAACAAATGTAATTTTTTGGACAACTCAAACAAGTAATCTATTCTCATTAATTTCAGTTGCGTATTACGTAACGTATCCATTCGCAAAGTTTAGATAAAAAAAGATTCTTTTTTTTTTTTAATTTCTATTAGGATAATTAAAGTAAACACAATTATGCAACGAAATAAAGTTGAATTAGTTGTGTAGCACGATTACAGTTAGCAAATCATCTGAGATGTCGAATGACGCAGTTTCTTAGTGGCGTCACATAGATCCAACTGAGGTTCCATAGTCGTACAACTATTACTTTTTGGAAATGCAATGTGCTCGTGATGGTCGCACTTACATGTCGTTCTCTATGAAAATTCTTCGTAAAATTTAAAAGTCTATGTCGGTGCTTCACAGTCAAACAGAGCTTTGTTGTTATTCACGACTTATTAGGATCAGAGGAGATAGAGATCGTTAGTAACGAAACCCCTTCTGTGCACGATAATAATTCAGACTGCTATTTCAGCTAACCTGATCACTAACTTCTTCAAATCGTATATACCAACAAAGGCTTGGTTCGCATTTCCGCCAAGATTTTACTAAGCATTCACAGTGTTCGCTATTTGATGTTTCATGATAATGAAAACTCTCCTCTAGATTAATGTTTACAAATGTGCGCTCTCAATTCGTGAGACAACATTTCTAAAATTGATGGTTAAAATAACCAACTGCTAACGCAATACATTCGAAATTATATCATGATACAGAAACAGATCATTTAAGCTAGTGCCTGGATTTGATAATCATCAAACGATTACAAAATCCTCTATTTATGACGAAGGGTAAAATTTAAATTGGAAATGAAATCCCACCTACTCAAATTTAGATAGAAACACCAACGCAGGTTTTGCAGGCTCTGTTGCAAAAATATTTTCACAAAAAGAACAACAAAGTTTTCTGATGAAGAAATTGCAAAGTGTTACAATTGAATGCAATTGCTGATTTAAAAATACTGACCGTCAATGGCGCAATAGAACACACGGATATTTTCATAACTAAGAAGAATTTACTTCAAAGACGATGTATTTTGTTCATTTTGTCCCAATAACTCCAAGTGTGGTGAACAAACTTGTGTTCAATAAATAAACTATGAGAATATCAATATCATTACTGTTTTGACTGTTTCAGACAAACACCTGGAATCCAGAGCAAAACATCTTCAAAAAGGCACTGAATTGGAATCCAAAAGGAAGACATGAATTCAGTCGCCCAAGAAACACATGCAAATGAACAATTGAGAAGGAAATTCGAGGTGTAAATAATTCCTAGCGACAGATAGAGAATTGCGTCCAGGATCGCGACTTGTGGAGGAACACTGGGTCCCTGGAAAATAGAAGAGCCTTTTGGAAAAAAAAGAAATGGTCGACACAGCCGCCTGGAGAGCACGAAAAATGGAATCAAGACGTTCCGAACAGCATAGCTCCATAAAAATTAAGGGGGTTGTCCTATGTGACGGCCAATTTTTTTCGGGAATTTTTTTTTTTGCAGATTATGAGTTACCCATTCTTGAAAGTTTCACCACATATTTGTTCATATTTCAATAAACATTAGAAACATTTTTAAGGAGTAATATTGTTTGTTGTTATTCCAGAGCTCTTGAAAGTGACCGCTTTAAAAAAGTTGTCAAATGGCTGCCACGATTCAGGCTGTGCTCCTCCTCGGAAATCAAAAAATTAAATTGATACTTCATTTATAGGCCTGTGGCTATAACTGGTACCAGAATTAAGCCAAAATTTTGAAAATTAAAAAATTGGCCTAACTTTGAAATTTTTTTTGATGAATTTAGCTTCAGCTAAAAAAAACTATGACAGATATCGCTAATATCGCTAAGGGATCCGCTAAACATGTTATTTAAATTTCAGCACAATCGGTTCAGTAGTTTTTTTCTAAACCGTAGCAGCCAATTTGAAAAATGCGGTTTTGAGAAAAACGCAATTAAAGATCGGTGGTGGCCCGGGCGAGCTCCGAACAGCTGCTCCATTATACGGCTATTACTTTATTACGACTTCGAATTCGGAGAAATCCTTTTACATACATATTCTAGGAATAATTTGGAAGTAATTTAGTAAAACAAAAAAAAAAAATATATTTCTGACCCGGCACATAGTACGACCCCCTTAAACTTGATGCTTATTTGTAGATATACTAGAGATTAAGAAAAATTTAAGAGGGATACCGGCGCGCGGAAGTGAATATAAAAAACTTTACATTACAAGAACAAGAATGGTGAAAATTAAACTTTTGAAGAAGTTGAGCACGGAAATATTATCTTCAAAGTTAAGTCTCATACCTCAAGAACTGTTTGAGATCGACCATTAGAATTTACACAGATGGTAGAACCGATTACACCATATATCATTGTGATTTTGTTGGAAAGGTTTGGTCACTGCCTAGGTTAATTAGCGAATAAATACGTATTAAAATTAGATGGCATAGCATTCTGCAGTTTTCCGCCAAACTTTGTCCGAGAAAAAAATAAAGTTGTACTTAGCCTGACAAATTTTCTATTAATTTGGAATTTTTTCCACATTAAAAGCTTTGTTTTTTGCACATAGTAAGTACGAATAAAAAACAGAAAACCGGAAAAACTCAAAAGCGGCACTGTTTTAATTGGTACTGGCAATCATATTATTTTCATCAAATTCTAACAGCTAATTGCCAACACAACTGTGCGATAACTTTGGCTATGACTCTCTCTTTTAATAACGCGCAAATCCAAAATATAAGTTTCTTGTTAACAAAACAATTTCAGTGAATTATTTTTGTTTCTTTCTCTAAAAAAAGAAGTGAATTTTATATACGCAGAGACACACTACTTTTTGCAAGAAAAGATACACAAGGGGAAAAATTTTATGTGATGTGAACTCTGCTCCGTCAAATGTAATAGTTTAAAATCGATTCTCTGTATTGAGCGTATGAACCGTTCAAATGAGATCACAGCTGAAGAGATGTCCGATAAAATCCATACATTGATGTTGGATAACGGACGTGTTTAGATATGCGACATATTTAAAATGAAGATTATAAATTGGCAATTCCGAGTTTTTGCTGCCTTTTTTTAAAATATAACGGAAACAAAAACCCCACTTCTTGTAATCTATACTCCACCCACGTTAATCCTTTTTTGCAATTCATGTAAAATACGTTTCGCAATACACAACGGAAACATTCCTCTAGCATAAATTACGAATCTCTTTTGAAATTACAATTATTTTATTTTTTTGTTTTATATAAAAGTTTAATCAATTAATCGAAAGGCCACCAATAAGCCTCTAATTTCTACCTATGTTCGCGGTCATAGAAATAATATCAAAACTCAATCGTGCTCTTTATAAACAAGACCAAAAAAAAACACCCAGCCTAAAAAATATATACATAATGCAATTCAATATTTTCCATTTTACTAATTATTTAATTATTATAATATAAGTTGATCCCAATTTTTCAGTTTATCAATTTTATTAAAATGTTTTTATTACATTTGTTTTTTTTGTCTCTTTTACTTTTGTATTTTTTTCTGTGAATAATTGTTGATATTATTTGTTTTGTTTGTTTTTTAAATATTATATTTGCTTTTTGAAATTAATAAGTATTTTATATTTAACTTTCCATTAATTCGTTTCACAATTATCTCAATACATAATAATGATAATAATTATCGATATTTACAATTGATATTGTCTTTTTCCTTCAATATATATTATTCTATATATATTTTTGTTTCCTTTCATGGAATATTTTTTTTTTGTTTTTCGCAATATCGCTTAATTTAATGCTAATTTTTTTTTTCATTTATAGTAAGTACAATAATGGCTTCTATATTATTCATATTTTCTTGTTTTTTTTTTCAATATTCATTTATCTCTCATTTTCGTTTGAAACTTATAAAAAAGAATGATTCTAAAATAAGGAGCATTAGTTGTCATGAAAACATACCATTTTTTTTTTATTTCCGATAAATGAATAATGATTGTATCTAGCTGAGCTCATGACATCAGTGTGAAAGTATGTGTGATAGTGATTTGTATGTTTTGTTATGTGTGTAATATGTGTAACCGAAAGAATCTCGGTTTTAGCGTATATACTTTGAAAATTCTACACGCTTTCTTGTTATATTGATTTACACATTTTTTTCATAATTATTTGCTTTATTTTTTAATAAAAAGGACTAGCCATTAAAATGCAAAGCAAATTTTTATAAAAAATATTAGATAAAATTTATTATTCAAAGATTACTTTCTATATATACTTTTGTTAAGATTATTTGGCTGAAGAAGTTTTATTAGACCAGAAATAAGAATAAAAAATGAATCTGTATGTTGCATTCATAATTGTTTTTGTATTGTATAACTTTAATCGCGTAAATACTGTTTTTAATTAATTCTTTTCTTATTTTTTGTTTATAAATATTTTCATTAAATGTTTTTACAAGTCTTTTTTTTTGGATAATAAATAAGAATATCTAAAATACATTTCACCTAAATTACAATCATTTTTTTTAGTTTTCTTTTATTTTTTAAATCATAGACGATTTCGTGTCTTTCCTGGGAAACACGTTCGGTGTTTTTTTTTTGATAATAAAATTGTCTTATAAAATTGAATGTTGCACGTTTAACCGAGCCATTGTCAAGTTGATAATGTTCCTTTTTAATGTATAATATGATCAGACAATTTATTATTCAGATGATTTCTACCCTGTTGTTACTTTCTGAACTACTCTTACAATGATTGAAAATGTCCAGAAAAGACACAACGCTTATTTCTATACATATTTCGACTGTTTTAGCCAAATAACACAATACAATATTATTTATTTTATATTTGTCTCTTATACGCTTAGTATGATTTTTTATTTAAATTATAATTAACTTTCATTGTGTAAAAATTTAGAAAAAAAAAACAACATTCTAACATACAATCGAAATAAAGACTATACTATAATCGTAATTACGTAAAAATTATAAAATAATTTCTGATTATGTTATTTTAAAATACAAAATATGTAGAATTATCTAGATATGTGTTGGGCTAGAATTTTATTATTATAGTATTTGTTGCTATGTTCATGATTTCTTTTATTATTGTTTTAAATTGATACGCAACGGATATGTGTGTTGTTTTTTAAATATATTTAATTAAATATGTTTTCAATTATTCTTTGTTTGTTCGCCGAATATTCACTAAGATGCTGATTATACCTTCTACTACATAATGCAACTTTTTAAATATAATTATACATACTTAATAATTGAATAAAAATTTGTGTAGTTAATATCAATAAATATAACTATAAAAACACCCTTATAATATTTTTGTTCGAATAAATAAACACTAGAATAAAAAAAAATTCATGTCTTACGAAATTTTGCATTGCTTGTTTTTTGTTTTTTTGTTTTTGAGTCGAAATAAATAAATCACAATCAATTTTTAATAAGAATCGAAATAAATCACAACTAAATAAAGCATTTTCTTGTATATGTCTACACATACTTATTAAATTCAAACTAAATATGGTTTAAAACCAATTCTCGTTCTTCGACGAATCGCTAATACATAATAATTTAAAACTTATAGTAAATCACTCACAATTTTTATAATGTAAAAATAAAAATTAAACTTGCGTATTTCGTCACTAACAGAACTACTTAACGTAATAACTACATAATAATGACAATTTATAATATAATAATAATAATAAAAAAAGAGAGTAAAATGGCAGACTATAAGACATTCAGATTTAATGAAAGACCGTGTTGTAAAAAGTTTGAGAATTAGATGATCCGAAATATGAAATACTTTATGTGGCCCTCTTCTAGTTTCTGGTTTTCTTTTCTTCTTTATTTTCTTTTTTCAAAATTATGTTTGGTTTTTGTTTGTCCGAGATCCCCTCCGGGGGAGTATCATTCTGTCGTTATGTCTATTTGTTGGTTTTTAGTGAATCGGTGCTTTAACGATATGATTCGGAGCTAAATAATGATATCCAGGAATTGGTACGCCCGCTGTTTCCATCGAAATTCTGAAAAACATTTTTGATTTAGAGATGGAATAATTATAAGTGTGTGCTAAGTTGAATTATTGCCGTAAAATACTGGACTTTTTGTGTTTTGTATTTTTGAAGACATGAAAATGAAGTAATTAAGCAATAAGTTTGAATTTCTGGATCTGGAATTGTAATATTGGTTGTTTTATTTACTTCCATTTCCAAAAATAATTATGTGTATTTGTTTCGGGTTTTCAATATCTCTTTACTTTATTATACAGACAAACTGCAGTTACTTATAAATTACGTAGATGTACAAGAATAAAGTATCTAGCAAAGAAGATAACGCCATACTCATGGTTATCAATTTTTTTTCTATTATATCTGTCTATATATTAGAGGCACAAATGAAAATAATGTGTCAGCATATAAGGTTCAACTTAGTAGATATTATATAATTTTTCTACATGAAAGGAGCGTGCAAATTCTACGTATAAACACCTAAAATAGTATACGTAGAAGCACAGGATATATTCAACATATACTACTCGTATAAAGAACCGTGTACATCGTTCCCGAAAATTCTACATTTACGGTCTCGCTTCGACGTACACGAAACTTTGGCTCCTGGGTACCCGAATTACTCTTAACTATTTTTAATTACATAGTTGTGCTGGAATATTGCAAACGGATCTCAGACAGACGCACAGGAGGCGACCGAACAAAACCGAAAAACAGAAAGAAACCGGATTGACTGGTGCGAGAACGAATGTGTGATGCAATAAACAAGAAAAACGAAGTTTACACAACAGTACATTGAAAAGACCAACTTAGGCGATTTGCTACTAAAATCAGCAGACGAAAACGTCGCAAGTAGACCAAATTCGTTCGGATGACAAGACTAATGATGAGTTTCACTGAAACCCAAGTCGGAATATTACTCCAACTGCCTACAAGTTTCCGTATTGATGAGTGGGTTTGAAAGAAGGATATGATTTGGACTCCCACCATTCTATAAAAAAAACATATTGATACCAGGAGAACACTGCTATTTAACTCCACGCAAAAAATAGTATACACCAACGAACTAAATATTACGGTATGCAGTATCCCTAAGATGTTTTGCTGAATGTCGAGTCGGCCACTAGGAAAATCGGGTTACAGATCAATGAACCAAATACCAAACTCATGACCCAAACAAGAAAAAGGCTTTCAGTCAGACAAAACCACAATTTAGAAAATGTAGACGATTTCAGATTAGAAAGACTACTAAATCGGAAAAAGTGAACAGAAGAAAATTGAAATAAGAATGTGGCAATATGTATATGAATCTAGACATGGATAAGAACAAAGGGAGGGACATGCCTACAAGGCAAACATTTTAAAGCCCCTGAAACAGAAAATGACGCAGGAAATGTTGTGTCGAATTGAAGTGATTCAACAGGTGCAGGATGCACTAAATTCATCGCCTGTGGCTGAAACTTGGCCTTCGGTGGTGCAGTCGTTAAACGCGCTAGTTTAAAAAAAACTTAGGGAATGGACATAGAGATACTGGAGACGACAAGTCACCGGTTTCGTATAAAGCGCTTTGAAGCCAGAGAAGTGAGACAAAACAGAGTCGTAGTGTCAAATTGTTGTTGTTAAGGGGGTGTTTCAAGAGCGGGACATAAATATAAATATGAGTGAGAAAAGACAGGGTCGTTATGTCAATTGTTGTTGTTTTGCGTGTGAGTGAATGCGACGACGTCCGCATTCAACTCAATCGCTGCTTGTCATCTACAGTAGATATATCTCTATGGAGCATGAGTTCGATTTCCATCTAGTCATGGAGTTATTATCCGTGGTATACACTTAAATTAAATTTTTATAATTATGTTGGATGTAATAAAAGTTCTTTGACCCAGTTACTGCCCCATGCCTCAGAAGGTGCATTGAGTAACGGGCGATTTCAAATCGGTTGGTGTGCATTGCATAGACATTAGCTCTTTAACCTAACTGTCGGCCGACGAAAAGTCGATAGCATTACAAAAACTAAGGATTGAAGAACAAATTTACTCAGCCGAGTTCTAGTTTCTCAACTTTATTTTTGTAGCAGTTCTCCGTAATTTCGTTCTCGTTGAATGTAGGTCCGATTCGTGGATTGAATATCGGCGATTAGTCAAAATTGATTTGTATAATAAAGTAAAACAGACTAAAACCATGTGAAATATCTGAAAGACGAAAAATACATTAAAATGTTTCAATATAATTTTTGAGTTTAAAAAAAATTGCAATTTCTTAAAATCAAAAACTTCAATTCCATGTCTTCCGTTGTATTTTTTACATCCTATGTATAAAATAAAAATATAAATAAAAACATTAAAACAAAATATGCGATAAAAACACATTTGGATGAATACTTATACTATTATTATTGTATATCCGCTTAATACTTTAAAAAGAAAAGTAATAAAATAAAAGTGATTAAATTTATTGAAAAAAAATATAAATAAAATAAATAATGAAAAATAAATAAATGAAAAAGGTTAAAATAAATAGTCTTACCGGAATTATTTGGATTGGTGGACGGTATTTTGATATTTATTCTTGAAGGTTGGTTGACTGGGTTGGTTGTGATTTTTTTGGTAGTTTTCAGGTAGATGTGGTTGGTTCTCGGAGTAGACTTTAAGGATTATGATGTTTAGTTGATATTCAAATATACAAGGGTTTATTTTTGATGATGAAATTTTTTTTTACAGCAAGTCACATGCCGAAGGATATATATTTTTTTAATATAAAAAAACATGATGTGAATTTTTGGAGTTGGATGGATAGGAGGAACTTGTTTTAACATTTTTTTGTTTCCTATAACAATGCCTTTCTCCTTTTGATTTCCAATTATGTGAATATTTAAAGATGCGTCGATTAGCAGATTTTTTTAAATTTTTTTTTTATTATTATATGTTAAATGTTTTAATTATTATTAATTTCATTTTTCAATTTCGTTCTTCTATAATTTTCTGTTTATTTCAAATTACGCGATCGTCCATTTAAGTCTGACGAGAGCCAGTTAATTTACGAACACTGAAAAACGACACAATTTTCAGCAAAAGCCCAAGAAAACAATTTCAACTTTACAAATATTTAAGCAAATAATTTTCTATAAAATTATGTTTCTATTTTATACATCTTCACTTCATTGTCCATTTATTACAATTTTCTCTAAAAGAATGACTTTAATATTTGCGAGTTTTTCGCATGTGCGGAGTACAATTAATGAAGATGGACATTCTACATGCAGTTCTTCTTTCAGCTGAAGTCAAACGTTCTCATTCTTCTTCCTTGGCGTGTGACAGCACAAATAGGACCTTGTCCTCTTCGATACTATTTTCACGATCGAATTTGGATCACTATTGTCGTCCCATTGTCCGATCTAAATTTTATCTCGAAACTCCTCAACACTCGTGCGACTTTTCCCTGGCTAAGCGTGTATGTTTCAACTATAGGGACACAGCTTTAGAGTTCTATTTTGCAAATATTTCTATAGGTGCGGCTATAAAAACATCGAATTTAACATCATAGCCGATTCACAGACATTGGAATTTAAATTTAAAATTTAAAATATTCGATGTGAAAGAAAATTCGACGTAAAATTCGATCGTGACTGGAAGAATTTTGCCGAAGAAGTTATAACTGTGAAGGATCAGTGTGATCTACATGCGATTATTCTTATAAAGTGTCAGAGTTCTATATTGTGTAAATGGTATGAATTGTATGAACCCCCAGAATACTTTCAGGGTGAGTTTCGTTTAGAAAAAAAACTTCATCACAAAGGTGTACATTACGAGGGCAATTATCGATATCTATGTTGTACTTTGGATTTTGATTTCTATAACGAACATTCTGCTACCTCCTTATTAAAACGTAATCTTAAGAGTGGACCGTCACGCGAGTACATTTGGCTTCCGAAATAACCCAAGAATTCAAAAATCTGATTCATATAGAAGAAACTCGAAGTGCAGCAGAAGCAATATACATACAGAGGCTGGTTCTGCTGCAAATAAAACCAAATCGGTTTTTGCAGCAAACAAATTATGGCATCCGTTTTCTTGGAAGCGAGAGAAATACCACTGGTAGATTATCTGGAAACGGGGAATCTACAATAGGAATTCATGTATTAATTCACCAGATCTAGCTCCCTCAGACTTTCACCTATTCCCAAAAATGTTCTGTTATTGAAAAGCTTCAAATGAAGAAAGAAATGACTGATAACAGTAGAGTACCATTTCGAGACCCCTCCGGAAGGTGAGTTTCGAGAAGGGATCGAATTATTGCAGAAGCGTGGATCCATTAATTACGCAAATACGTTTTGAAACTAGAATTATAATTTTTAAATGGCCAAATAGTACATGCCGCCGAAGATATTAGAAGCTCGATAAGAGTTAGGTAGAAGACAAACGATTAAAAGCATCCTTCAATCACCAATCTTTCGGTACACGTGTTTGGAATCACAGCTACTCGACATTGAATTGACTTGATAACCGTACAGCTGATGAAAGAAGAGTTTTGTATCAGTGTATTGTCGGACGGTGGTTGCAGGTCACACTCGCAATCGCGAATATCACTCCGCAATGCTCGGTAAATTAACGTCATACTATCGATCAATTAAATTGACTAATGCGTCCAACGGTCGTCATAGAAGTAAAGTAAGGGAAACACGCAACTGCCTTTTCCCCCATGGATTGGCTTACGAAGAAGATAGTTTATGATCTCGTTCGTATCGCAGTAGTACATAAAACAATGTTTTTTTTTTACGTGAAGCAACAAAAACTTTCGAACGCTGATCTATACAGTGAAGAAATTAGAGGAATATCCAAATCAACACAGCAACTCAAAACGGTGTTCTTTTCCCGATCAATAAAGACAATTGATTAGAAGATACTTCTGTTACTGAACTGGTGCAGCTTCTATGAATAATGAAACTAAAAATTTCTTTTTCGCGGTGACAGTAGCAGTAGTCGTTACAAAGTGTGGGAAGTATTTCTTTGCTTTAATCTTAACACTGTGAACTGCAAGCAAGCTACTACTGGAGAGATGTAAAACTACAACGAGAATAAAAACCGAATTGAGTGTGATGCGGATATGCAGTCAAATTAAAAGGAATAAGGGAGTGGAAGGTGTTTCCCGGTAGTATAATATAAGAAATTTTTGATATCAACTGGTGTTTTCAATCTTTTGAGTTGGCTATTAAGAAAATGCACGGAGACAGGACTGAACAGAAGAAGATCAATAACTCCAGATAATGCAAAATATGAAACAGGATTTTAGCCTGGAACATATAGTACCGATTGCATGACAGAAAAAGATGAGGTGACTAACTAGGCCAAGATTTTGATATACTTTGCGAATGATAAATGCGTCAAATCACTGATGTACAGTTGGACAACGTACGAGATGATCGATGAACCTATCCGTAAGCTACTGACTTCGTGAACCAATGCTGCAACGCATATTTTCAGTGACATTTACCAATCTTTATTTCTTGACAACGATATTGCCTTGCGGAGGTCAGGTAAAATATTAAAAGGACATTTCAAACCTGCCGAGAATTTTCGTTGCTCATCTATGCTACGACGGAAGTGAGCTCGAAATTAAGATTTCATTCTATGCAAGCAATTGTCTACTTTTTCTCAGGTACTTTAATGAAAGTATTTTGTCATACAAAAAGGATCAACCGATTGATTTTTAAAAATGCTTCATACAAGATTGCTGCTTTAACTTGCAATTGCTAATAATAATTTGTTTCTACAAATATCCATCCCCATCACAACAGTAAGAAAGTAGTCGTCGTTAGTCGTATGATATTAGGTTGTTGCAGATGAAATGTCGTTTTTGGTAGTGTAATTTCAAACAACTGTAACTTTTATAAAACTTAATTTTATTAATCAAAATAGGAACCAGCACACTTCTCCCAACGAGATAGAAGTGCATTTATGCCAGTTTCGTAGAAGTCTGACTTTCTAGAGCGAAGAAAGTCCTCGAAGGCACTTTTGATAGCTGCTTCATTATCGAATTGATTGGTCGCCAAAAATGATCCAAATGTTTAAAAAATTGGTAGTCGGTTGACGAAAGGTCTGGTGAGTATGGTGGATGAGGAAGGGTCTCATACTGCAACTCGTTTATTTTTTGGACCGTTATTCTTGAAACATGAGGCCGTGCGTTGTCATGAAGCAGTATAACTCCATCTCTGTTGGCCAATCTAGCCCGTTGAACATTCAATTTCTGATGCATTTCATCGAGTTGGGCACAATACGTCTCTGGCATTAATGGTTTCACCACGCTTCCAAAAGGAATAGTGAATAACTCCAGCTTCAGACCACCAAACAGTCACCATTATGTTCTTCAGATGAAGGCCTGGTTTCGGCATGTGTTTTGCGGTCTCATCAGCATCCAACCAGCATCGCCGATCGGCGACGATAGTCGTACAGTATCCACTTTTCATCACATGTCACTATTCTGTTCAAAAACGGTTCGTTTCTCTTCCGGGAGAACAGGGAACTGCAAATTTCCAGTCGACGCGTCATGCTTTGCTCAGTAAGCTCATGTGGAACCCACTTAAAAAGCTTTTTGATTTTTCCAAGCTGTTGCAAGTGCCGGGAAACTATCGAATAGTGTACGCCCAATTTCTCTGCAATGTCCCTTACAGTTTGGCGTGAATCAGATTCCACTAAAAAATTCAGCTTATCGTTGTCAATCCCTGGGTGACCACATGGCTCACTTTCAAGGGTCAAATCTCCTGATCGGAATTTTTCGAACCATCGCTGTGTGGTTCATTTGTTTACCGTATCAGTTCCAAATGCCCTGTTGATGTTTCCGGTTGCCTCCGTTGCGCTGTGGCCAAGCTTAAATTCATAAAGGAAAATTAGCGGTTTTTGACTCGAATCCACTTTTTTTCCTGTCCCATCTCCATGATGTCCAAAACTTAAATGACTCCATGAGTAAATGTAGGGGCATTTCTACTTCAATACCCAATACCACTAGTGCCACCTGGCGGCACTTTGAGACATGAAAATCGCAACTGACTTCACTTCATAGAGAAAAACGACATTTCATTTGCAACAACCTAATACATCCTGAGCCAGAAACATATAGTATTCACAAAAAAACACAGCTTTGGACCAAATAACCCTATACAGTTTTCAAACTGAACATTTTAGTAAATGTCATACCCTTTATTGCTTATTTTAGCTTTCATTAGAACTAACCATATTAGCGTTCTATCCCCGTCGGGAATTACATTTGGTAGTCGAAAAATACTAAAGAAAAATTTCATTCAATTCTTAATCCAAAATTACATTTTTGAAAGCGTACGAATTGCAGTAGCGCTAGACCGAGGTTATGAAGCAATAGTTTTACAATTTTTAATTGCGCTATGAATTTTATTGAACACTCTGTCCGTTTAACACGCATCGCAGAAACTACAATAAAAAAATGATAAATAGAGCTTAATATTTTTATTTAGCGATTTACTTTGGTGATAAACATTACACTTATATTTTATATTTGAATAGTACATATGAATAATTAGATACTGATTAGTTCAAATAGTGTAGTTGATTTCTAAACTTTTAATCTTAATTCAAAAAGTGTTTAATAAAATAAAATATATATTTTCTGAACGTGAAGATCAAAAATGTCTTGGAAAAGGGTCAAACAACAAAACTCTGTGAGTTTAGTTGCCGATGATCTTTTTCAATTCAAATTTATCATTGGTTGCACGGTTTATTTTTTTTGCTCTCAGCTAGAGTGCGAGCCACTTAATAAGTTGATGAAATATGGGAAACTTTATAAATTGCAATACCGTCAAAGGAAGTGCAAACATACTTTAGATTAGTACTTTAAGTTCTCAATATTTAAATGTTGAGCAATATTTCTAATTATGTTTATAAAAATATGTAATTAAAAAAAAGACAAACTCTTCTTTATAACGAATCAAAGAAAAAATGATTTTCACTTAACTTATTTTTTTTTTTTTGATCTTACGAAATATACTTGATCAATTTTCGTGATGAAAACTACGTAAACGACGATAAGTAAAAAAAAACTTTTTTTTACTGTGTTAAATCTAAAACGATGCCAACATAATTGTGTTTCTCTTGTAATAAAATGGATAAATGGGTTTAAACGTTCGAATCCTAACTCTATTTCTCTCCCAATCATGTGAGAAAATACACACGTGTCGTCTGTATTTCTTTACGTTCTTAGTACGGATTGAATTTATTTCGATCGCTCTTTTTGTCATTTGCAGAATTTGAATTCGGTGACCTAAGACGCGGATAGTTCTTTGATCTATGAACACCGGTAGTTTGTACCGGCGGTCCAAGATTAGCAAGCCCACCCAAAAGATCAGTCAATCCACCTAATGCGCTCAGGCTCGACAAAGCATTCAGAGCACCGGGTTTTGTTAGCAATTGTGCTAATGGAATTGCCGAGACAAGAGAATTACTAGCATTATTGTTACTACTATTGTTATTATTATTGGAAGATGTTGACGTTGTTGTTGGCAGATTCGATGTCGACGCTTGAGTTCCATTTGATGTGTTATTGGCTTCTTGGAGGTTGGCCTTCTGGAGTTCAACGCTGCGGGATAAAAGAAAAAGGACGGACTTGTTAGGTTGTTGGTGGTTGGGATGGCTAGGATCGTTTTTAACGATATGACTGTTGATTTATATGATAAGGATTTCCATGATTTTTGTTAATGACCTGAGTTGTTAATGATTTAAAGCTTTTTAACAAAATATTGTTATGTTAAATGCAAATAATTTGAAACCAGTGAAAAATAAAAATATAGAATTTAGAGATATGACTGTGGGAAAATTTAAAAAAAAGGACTAGAAGATTTTTAACGTATTTGTTTATGGGAAGAAAGGTTTTATGATTGCAACACAATAATTAAAAGGAAAAGATAAGTGACTAAACATAGTTCTTGCGAATGCTTGTACGTGTGTCGATGTGTGCGTTTCCTTAAGCATTGATTAAACTTCTGGCAATTGCCATTCAGCAAATTTTTGAAATAATACAATAATATTATGAACGATATATTGACAATTATGTTGCAAAATTAATCGGATTGAATTCAACTTTGAACTATAACAAGATTAATTCACACAACATTTTAGTGATATAAAATGTAACAGGACTTTTTTTTTAAATTGAAAGCCGAACGGAAAAAATAATATTAACACCAGTCTGCATTCTCGAAATTCCCAACAGTCATAGCTCGATAGATTATTGAGCAAATCGTTAATAACATATAATCTAATTTAATAGGACTTTATAAACAATATTCTTCCGAATTCCTGAACAATTTAAGTGAACTGAATATATTTTAATATTGACGACAACTATAGATAATTTGTTCTTTTTCCGCTTTTATAATTTACATCATCTAGCAACTTGTACAGCCTGAAAATTTATATCTAAACGTTCATTCACTTACCTCATATTGATTAAGTATTGAGCAAGTGCAACAGAGTCTGGATTGCCGGTGATTGTGATAGTACGATCAGTATTACCGCCTTCGCGTTCTTCACAATTCGATATACGAATCATAGCTCCTGAAATTTGTCGGATTTCGGCAATTTTAGTGCCGCCCTTGCCGATAATACAACCGATCAGATCATTTGGCACTGTCATTTCATGTTGCTGTTGATTGCGATTGGCATTATTTGAACGCAGTTGTGATCCCGCCAATGCTGCTAAGGCTGGAAGAGATTTACCATAATTAAATGAAGTATATGGTTCTGAATATGAAAAATAATAATATTATAATAAAAAAAAAATTAGAGATGCAGAGAAGTCCTAAGACCTTCATGTAAAGCGAAATCGGCACCGTTATGTCGACACACATGACACGTCCTCCGCGTAAAATTACGATAAGTAGTCTAAAGGTTCTCGGAATTAGGTGGTAGATAACCATAAAAACTAGTTTCTTTAATTGGATATCGCAAGTATCTGCCTGAATAGTATAAAAACTAATTTTGAGACTGATCCTGTTATTATACCTCGAGTTCTCGTCCTGTGACCAAATCAAAGTCGATGTAGTGGCCTGAAAAGGACAGCAGTCCTCTAAAATTAAGTACGAATAGTCGACCAGAAAGGTCATGGCAAACAATTTTTTTTTTGAGGAGGATGATATTCTATTGATCGTTTACAACGACAAGAGTGTCAACATAACTGGGGAGTGCAATACCAACTTCTGTGGCAACTAAAGGAGGCTGTGAAGGAAAAGTCGACTATGGGTGTGTTGCTTTCGAGTGAGATACTCCAACATTTCTGTATCATCAGTGTTTGCTTAATTAAGCCTGATAGACTTCGAGACTGCTCTGCACAGTGTTGATCATTCGGTTGAAATTTATTTTAGCAAATTTTTTTTATACGGCAGTAAGTAACAAGACAATTCTTCTAACCCTTACGGTGGCCTTTCTTCGAATCCTAACACTTCCGCTTGGTGCAAAGTTCGATGAATTGATTAAAATTGACCGTCAGTGGCATTACTATCGTTGGATACGCCCCTTTTATTAATCCACAGGTTAATGCTGTCGGAACTCATGAAGATCGAATCCGAAGTATTGAACTTTAAAATTTTGAAAACAGAAATTTCAATATTTGCCGGCCCGTTATCAATTTCTTCGCCTACGGGACTATACCAGTTTTCCAGACGGAGATACTGGGGATCCGGGAGTCCTGTCGGACATTGAAGCAAGACTCTACGCCAAAATGAAATACAGTACTCCTCACTGACAGTCGAGCCTCGATATCTAATTACTTACTTACTTATTTATTTAATTATTACAGTTATTCTATAAGATATTTACAGTTTATACAATTTTTGTAGAGATCAGACGGGGAAAAATTATTGTCTTTACATCTATAGTGTAGTATTTCTATTTCTTGACGAATTATGTTATTAATTAAAGTGATAATTCATTTAGGAAAATTCTTTTTAAAAACCTATTAATAAGAACTTAAAACTATCTTACAATACAACTAACTTATTTAGGCAGCTTAGAAACCGCTGTACATTTTAAATGGTACTGAATAGTTCTGTAACTAGGGGGTTGTCTAAGTTAAGGCATCTTTCGCGAAAATATATCTATTTAGGAAGTCAGCTCAAGGTAACCCTGATTTGGGTACCTGTCCACAGCAAGATAAAGGGAACGTGAATTGGAAACTGTTTAAGTCTCGCTAGGGATTGTTAAGCGCGAAATAATCTCGCACACTCTTTTAAACGCGAACTCCACGTGGAGAGGATTAACCAGTTGCGTCATATCTAGAAAGATAGCCCCATCTTACTGCCGGACCAGAACAGGCGAACTTTTAAGCAGGAGCCGTGAAGACGTCTACAGAGTCTTGGCGGTTAGAACGGGTCACTGGCCAAACGGAAATCAGGCGGCCAGGCTGGATATTCCTTTGAATATCTATTGCCGTATTTGTGAGGAAGCATATTTGAGGAAGACTGTTTTCCACCTTCTTTGCGGGGGTCCGGCTTTAGTCAGAGCCCGATGTCGTGCATTAGACAAACCTTTCTTTGATAACTTTGATGAGATCTCGAAAAATAAGACTGGAGAACTGATTCTCTCCTTAGAACAGTTCCGGATGGATATGATGAACCATCCCAGTTCCGGCTCTGTGTAGGGTTCTGCATTCACTTCATCAGACATCAACAACCAGGTTAAGCGAGTTGTGGCAACAAAATTGGGCCACTACGTAAACCAACCAACCAACATAGTACCAGCTTATTATTCAAGAGAACCACAGAAAATTAATTTTAAAATTTTTTCTATTTTGCCAAGATATTTCGAAATTGATTCATCGTCTAGACCGCTTGACAGGCAAAAGGAGATAGCCGAAGAAGGCAAGCCTTAAAGAAAAGCGAAGTGAATGTGATCAATGTTTACGACGCATCTTGGGGATAGTGTGGTCAGACGATATCTTTAAATACGATCTTTGAAAGACGACTGAAGAGCCCAGGATAGTTTGTCATTGGGATTCAGAGCTGATTGAAGACGTGTGTCGCGTCGTCCAAGAAACTCGTGAAGGCAAATAACAGGAAAGAAAATTCAAGAAATGAATTAGTCCTGGCGACAAGTAAAGTGAAGAAAAGATGCCGGCTTGGTGTTCTCTTATGAATAGCTGAGATTCATCAGCTCAAGACCCAAAAAATTCCAACGACTGATTAATACTAAATAGTTTGATCGTATCATTTTATATGTTATATCGTCGGCTTAACGGAAAAACTGACATTTTTTTTTTTAAGAATAATAAATCAAAAATTATAAATAAATTTTGTACCGATGAATGATACAGACGATATTCTGGGATTAATGATTGAGGAAAATATTTAAATTGAGCATAATTTAAAACAAAAATTACAAAATACATTATAGGATTTACCTGATGGATTGAGACCTCCGGTATTGGATGGGGCCATACCGGCGAGTCCAAGAGCGGCCAAGCTAGCAAGAGGATTTTTCGAAACCTGTAAATGAAAAATGCGAAAATAAAGTAAGAAAATTTTCATGAAATATGTTAACACAGATGAGTTTATAAACATAAGAAAATTTCTCTTTCTGGCTATATTCGGGCGGATAGAAGGATCTGGAAAGTGTTTTGTTAATAATCAAAATGGTTTTCGGTAATCAAACGACACGTGATAGATATGCCAATTATACATTAACAAATTAGATAAATAATTTAATCATTTTGAGGTGCTGCCCGAAAGGCCTGAAAATCAACGCTATTCGAAACAAATATAAAATAAATAATTGGTACAGGCCAGATAGAATACCTTGTTAGTTTACGGATTGATTAATCGTTATGGGGAAAATGGTAAGTGATGAATGACTTCAAACGGAACGCCAGAAGAGAAATACTGTTTAAAAAAAATAAGGAAATAAATTAAAAATATAATTGTTAATGTTAAACTAATTGTAAACAAAAATGAAAACTTTGTTAAAAATACAACTTAAGAAATACGAAAATAGTTTAGTACGGAATATCATTAATACGTGGGTGTCATTCTTCTCGGAGGAAAGAGTCCTCTAGGGGGTTTATGTTATTTTAGTGCAAATTGGAAGTAAGCAAACGATAGTAAAGCAAAATCACAATATAAATGTAACAAAAGAACATTTTACAATAACTTCACTAGCAGGACCATTAGCTATGTACATACAAGACGAGACACGACATAATATGGATGATGGGAACCAATTTTATTAGATTTCATAATACAACTAGATTACTAAAAACTATAACTAAGCAGTTAACAATAAGTTTAGTTCGATGTACGATTGGGATTGTTGCAATCCAAACGAGGGGGGTTTCACGTTTTCACAATGTTTTCCACTTACGTGGATTGGATTCGGGAAAGCTTTAATACTGAAATTAAATCAAACATCTAAATGGGTCGGGGGCGGGGCGGGAGAAAAAACCAACATGAGTAAGTCAAGGGCAGCACCAACCAAAACGATTAACTCACATCAGGTAACTGTTGTAGATGATGTGGGGGCATAGCTCCAGACAGATGAGCCCCTTTTAATAATGGATCCGCTAAACCGGAGATGCCTGCATGAAGACCACCGGCCAATGCTAGTGGAAATACTGTGCAGGTCTATTTAGTTATAAGAAAAAAAAAACAATATTTTATGTGTAACAAAACCGAAACTGAGAATGGAAAACAAATGCAATTTGGTAAACATTAATGTTATGCGATCGTTTTTCTTTTGTACACTGTCCACTCTAGAAAAGAGGCGATAAATAAAGCCCAAAGCAAATTTAATATAAATCATGTTTTTTTTATCATTTTAGGCATAATTTTTGGATGGCCTTCTGCTAAAAGAGACAGTGAACAACGGCATATTAGTACATAAATCAAACGCAATGATTTTTTTAATAACATTTATTTTAAAAATATTCTAACTTAATTTATAAGATTTGTTAATAATTTTTAGTAACGTACCTCTTGTGCTGGAACGGCATAATTTCCTTGGATGGTATATGCTTGACCATTTGCCAAAATTACTGGGCCGTTTACTTGGGGCTTTGGTCTGTATGGAATTGTTGCACCTTTTGGTGGTGACTGTAATTAAAAAAAATAAAAATAAAATATAAGTTAAAGAAAAGGTTTTATTCAAAGAAAAAAACACTGATCCCTTCCGTAAGGTATTGAATATCAAAGAACATATAGGACTCTGCACTCGTTCTTCAAAGATTGCTATTAGAGATAACGTCTGCAAATTGTTTCGTAAGCTCAGCGGTTACCAAATTACAACAACACGGGTTAAGAGATTTCAACCAGCAGTTAACTAAACAATGATACCGTAAGAATTTAATGTTTGGATAGAGCCCAAACAATATACGAAATGCATCTATCGAAATAATTTGACACCGTCGGACAAAGCCGTTGCTTGCGAGTGTGGTGAGATGAACATAAGAATACAGAAGATCAATAATACATACAGCGTTCTCAGCAAAATGGTTTTGTTTTATCGAATCCTATGCGCATAGACTGAAGTCGGATACGACTGATCTCTGTAGAAACTGCAAACCAAACCCGAACACTTAAAAACCTGTTGTGCAATCATCGATTCAACCAGTTACTTGAAACACATGCTTTTTTCGATCTTAAATACATTTTGAATCACTGTTTGAGGAGTCTGTCATGTAGTGGTAGATCGCTTTCAATTGAGAGTTGTTCCACTAAACCGGCCACATTTTGTG
Source organism: Beris morrisii (assembly GCA_951812415.1). Classification (NCBI taxonomy): domain Eukaryota; kingdom Metazoa; phylum Arthropoda; class Insecta; order Diptera; family Stratiomyidae; genus Beris; species Beris morrisii. Next base: position 32,522,769 of record OX638310.1, read on the forward strand.
AAATATGGCAACCGCAGGTTAAATATTAAAGTTATGAAGCATCAAATAACAATGCATTAGTGAACATCATTAATTTTAGAAATCCGAATCTCGTTTAAGCTTAAAATACGAATCAAAATTCTTCGAAACTTCTACGTATATCTCACGAGCAGCTGACAACATTCTATTTAACATCCACAGATTATGTAAAGGCTTCTTTTCAGTGAACTTAAAATTATTTTTTTTTGTTGTGAATAATAATTGCAAATTAGGAAAAGCAAAATATTTTTAATATGTTAATACTTAAGACTTAATAAAACGATAAATTCAAAATATACGCGTAACCGTCGTCTCAATACTAAAGAATAAAACCATTAACAGGAATACCCAGATGTTTTTTGAAGCAATAAAACAAGTTTTGAAATGAATTAATGAAAATCACGAATTATTTTCTAGACAAGGTCTTCAAGACCGCATTCATGAATTGAATTGTCTTATCAGTTTCAGATTGATAGAGAACCAGTTTTGAGTCATACATATATTTGGAATCTTCCCGGTATAAATATAAAAGATGAAATTGAAAACATAATTTCAATTAAATTCAATCAAGGAACTGAATTTACGATTGTTCTTTTGTTTTGTGTCGGACGTTGTGTGTTAATATTACAAGCAACATTATAAAAAATATATTCGCAATACTACTTCCAGTGGGGAAGAAAAATTAAATTAGCACTCTTAAGTTTTAAGGCAAGGCCAGCAGCACATCGTTTTTAAGAGACGATTATCGAAAAAGAGAAGAACAATAGGCGGCACACCAACTTATTTGAAATCATTTTAAGTGACTCGTGAAATAAGTACCAAGTGATATTAACCAGGGAAAACCTCTGTGTACCCTTTTCATCGCTGAGTGTGCAGCTGTTTCCAGCGCGCTTTGTGCAAATACGCTTTCGTTATTATGTCTTCCCAGAGAATTCTTATGGAGAGGATAAATTTTTTTTGTAACTCTTGCAGACTTTGCACTCTTGTTTAATTAACTTTTTATTCAGTAACCGCAACTCTTTTAACTCCAACTCTCCTGGACCATACGAAAACACTTTTAAAGTGTGGAAAATCCTTTGATAGTCTACAAATTCCTTAAAACCTCCCTACTAACACTAAAAGCCCGTAGAACGCCAAAATCCGCTGAAACAACTATTAACCCGACTAAAAACCTTTATACCTCAGCGGAGTTTCTGGGGCAATAAACTAGATTAAGGATTTTTGAACATCATTGATTCCATCCATTTCTAGTTGGCACTGCCTTTTTCATAGGCACGGAGCTAAAACGAAACTTTATTGCATTTTGTATGCGATTTGATCCATTGTTTTTGTGTCGTTTCCAGTTAGTTCTAGCCTTTGGCAAGAAAATAGGAACAATGCAATGAAAATCTAGAGCAAAGTTAAGTAATGAGCTTGCAAATGATTGAAAGAATAAACGCCGAAGAGAAATGAAACAAATATTAACTGCAGATTTTTTCGATCAAAAAGAAAGAAACTAAGAATCAAAATTTCTAGAAACAGTTGTTCATCTTATTCTTTACGGAATGATTTTTAATCCAATGTTTGCTACTTTAGAAAGGTCAGTAGAAAATAAGAAGGAAATTTTTGATAATTTTTCCAGTCACTTCAAATCTATACAAATTTCATTTAGCCAATGCTCGCTATGCTTTGAGTCATTTGAAAGATTTTTGTAACTCGAAAAGAAACGAAATAATTTGCTTGCAATCAAGGTTCACACTACACAATATTATACCAATTTATAAAAAAAAACTATGTGTGGAAAAGCAGCCTATGAAGACCACTTCGCAGATTCTCCCCAACTGGAAAACACTAAGCTCATGAGTTAGATGTTATCGACTGAATACATCTCCGGCTTATAGGTAAAATGGGTCAAGTCTAAAATTTCTAAAATTAAAGGAGATTGATTTAAACATTTTTTTTGTTGTAGTGGACTTCCGACCATTTTACTTAAGACGGTCTCGATATTCTGAAGTGGCTGATTCCTTGAATGTGAGTAAAAAATGTTTGAATTGATTAACCCTTTAATCGACCACGTAACGTAATATGATATGAAATTCTGGGACTGCAAACAAATGGATACAAGTGCATATTAATTTTTCAAAGACATACAGAAGGTTGACATTTTGAAGATAAAAAAAAGTCTGGAAGGTTTAGATTCTTCTGGAAAATTCCATCTCTTTTAAACACACTAAAACAAGGTTACAACCAAATCGATAAAACCCCCTCACATTTCAACAGATTTTCTTAACCACAACTTACCTCAAGCATCACACAACAAATGTGATATATACACTGAGTAATTTGGTCGGCTGTACCGCTTAATGTCACTGCACGTTCTGTGGAATTTGGCAACATTTCACTGGCTACTTGTATAGAACAACCAGTTGTACCCCGAATTTCTTTTATTTTCGATCCACCTTTACCTGAAATTGTTTATGAATTAAAATCGTAATGCAACAACATTTTTTTTTTATATTTACCTATCAAAGATCCACATTGACTAGCTGGCACTATCAAACGAATTGGAATTTGTGTTTTTCCGCCTGATGATCCAACGTCATTGAATTGTGAACACCACTGGAAAGTAAATTAAAAATTGTATTGTAATTTCTGGTAAATAATTAAAACAGCGTAACAATAAAACTCGTAATTAATTGGATAATAAGGTGTTACGGCTATACAGACAACCGGGCGGAATTCCCAACGAGTCGGGATAGCAACATTTATTTATGAGGGCTAACTAATAAGAAGTTTTTTTGAGCACCCTTTAAAATTTTTCTAAAAGCACTCACTAGGTTTTGAAATGAGACAACCGTGTACTTCGGTAACGTTTTGTTACCGAGTAAAATGAGTCTGCTTTACTTGATCGAATTTTCAACTGAACACTTGCAACGTTAAAAAATTTGTTTTTTTATCTAAAATTTATGTATAGCCGTACAACTTTAAAGTAGTTGCGGTGGCATGTAGAAAAATAGAAACAATCCTAAAAATAACTATATCGAATGGAATATGAACAATTCTCAGAATTAAAATAATATAAGCTCGGACAAATCACTAGCTATCCCCTATACCTTTTAAAATTAATTACAAAATCAAATATTTTACTTTACCTCAACTTGGACTGAGGATGAGAGCGTTGAAAGTATTACTGCCCCATTTACTTTAGAAATAATCCAATGAAAAATATAAATATTAAACCTGGTAAATTCGCGCACTAGAAAACTATTTAGTTGATACTAGGGTCAGTGCAAACGATGCGAACGAGAATTTGTAGCTACTGTGGATGAGAAATGGCAGCCAATGTAAATTAATTTCTTAAATTAATTTCACTTAGACGTCCTTGGAACCTCTGCTTCAAGTGGTTCATAAACGTATTAGTGCCTGTATTCTCTAGATATTTAATTCTTGCCCTTTATCTACTGACTGAATATATATGTATGTACAGCTCTATTCATGAGCCTCCAAATCCTTCCTTCCGTTTTGATTTCGAAGAGAAAATTATTTTAAAACGAGCCATTCCCTTACAATTTTTTACATTTTCTATTGGATATACTAAGTTGATCTTTTCAGCTTAAAAAGTCAAGGCAACGAAGGCAATTATTCATTTACCATTGAGTACTTATTTCGTAGCCTTTCCGGATTTATTGTGTTGATAGGATTATAAAATAATCCATGGCTGTCATATTTACGGCAACTATACTTTAAATTGCTTTTTACTAATTATTTTAAGGGGACCTATCTTTTAAGTTTCTGAAATGGAAATACTCAGGCTTCTAATGCGAATTTTTATGCGCCTGGGCTTACTCACTACTTATATTTCTTTCCCCCATGTGTTTCGTGGTCCATCCGCTACAATGCCTCCCCTACGTCTTCCAGTCCAGACTCTGTTTGGTAATGTTTATCTCTGGCTTCTACGAGGTATAACCAATCCATTGTCACTTTCGTCTGTGAAAAACCAATCCCTATCTAACAGTGGACATAGGCGGTCGATGCTTCACAGTGTCAACGAAAAAAATTGCACCGAGTTAAAATCGGCATTCCTTGTACTCTTGACATAAAATTTCTTTCCAAACACGACGCCGGTATCGATAGTATCGGCCTCGTTTACCGAAAATCGAAACAATTGTTTGGTTAACGTTCACCTTCCACGACTTTTACGCAATATTTTATTTTACTTTGCACAAAACTCAACAACTTACTTTTGTGCAAGGTTACAAACTATCCTCGAAAAAAAAAAACAATATGGCCAATCTTCGGGAGAAAAACTCAGCTTTGATGAAGGGACGACCGGTCTGTCTCAAATCCGACCGGAGAAAAGCAATCGAAAAATCCTAGAGGTGAAAAATACTGAAACTGGCATTTCCATTTCAAACTAAACTACATGTAACAAAACCTCGGTCAGTATTCGCAGCCCGTTTTGAATGCTTATGAAAAATAAATTCCAATTTGTTTTGTGGTTGCCGAATATTTTCATATGCTGTTGCCGTGTGGTTTTATAAATTTTACACCCGCATGTGGTCTATTTTTCTAGTAACCAAAGTACATGTAGAGATAACGATCAGGATAACCCTTACAAGCGACAGAGTAGTTTACAGTATAAATATAAAATTGTTTCTTAAGCGAGACTCATGAACTGAATGCTATTCTAACCTACGAAGTCTGACTTGAAAACCTTGTCCAGATGGTACTAAGCTGCCGAGTGCAAACAAATCTATGCACAAACAATAATTAGTTCATAATTAAAAAAAAAACATAGTACATACCTCTTCAAATTTTTTTGTGATTAATGAAAATGCCGAATATATAGCGCTTGTTGTACCAGACACCGTTACGATACGTTCTGGGCAAGATCCATCAGAAATATTTATTTTTGCTCCAGACTGCAAACAATGAAATTCAATTAAATTACAATGAAACGAGCAAATCAATTAAATTATCGTTTTTACCTCTTCGCGAAATCGATTGACAATTTCTCCCTTCTTTCCAATAATGCTTCCGACTTCCTGAAATTAAAAACAATAATTAGACCGTTATTTAAAAGCAACCATAAAAAATGAAAAATCGTTTGTGAAACTTCAGTAATTATTCTCTATTCTCTGCACAAATTATCCTGAGAATGAAATGCCTAGCCAGATGTTTATAGATATCCAACTAAAAATTGCGCTTGACACTTGATAAGCGATTTTCTTGTTTTATATTGACGGTGGCAAATGCTGTAAATGTCTTCAATGTTTTCTTTTCATCTATTTCGAGCACCAAAGGCTTTAGTTAAATTCTTTGCTTTATACGTTTATTTTGAAATTCATATCTATGTATAAAGCGCACCACAGCCGTGTTTTTCAATTTTGCCTGCAGCATACTTTCACATCTTCACAGTACAGAACCGCAAAATATAAGGAATTAAAAGTTAAGTGCTTAAATAGACCTGATCGACGGAAAAATGTTAGGAAGCAATTTAGAAATTGTATTTATTAAACGAACATAAAACGGGAGCGTTGCGATCTGAGATCGTCCATTGCGGTGGACCCTGCATCGAAATATTATTTTTAAGTATAACAACAAACTGAGCTTGTATTGTTTAGCCTTGTATACTTATAGATGCCCAGGCAGAGTTGTCTTAATAATATTACAGCAATTAGAGGAGATGATACAGTCGCGAGAATCGGAGCGTTACAAAAACCTTGCGATGCCTTCGAGAGGACGATTTTATGAAGGATCTAAGACTTCACTTTCATCAAGCTAGGGATATTAAGATGGAGCGATCAAGTGCAACACATGGAGAACGTGAAAAAAAAATACATGTTACATGGGCATGATCACGGCAAGAAAGCTGTGTGTGATGGTGAGATTCAATCGACAAATTTCTTTCTCCTGACACCGGGACCAGAATTTTGAGGAGACGAGCCGGAATCAGTCTGTGACAACCGGCAGTAATCGCGCTTTTCGGAGCCACTATTAGTGCTGTGTTAATAGCTGTTATTTCATAGACCTCGGGTGATAAGCCAATGCCTAGTTAAAATTCGGAACCACGACCTCGATGTTAGCAGACCAACGTTCCAGCCATTAGGTTAGGGCAGCCTCTTTAAAAGTAAAAGTAGCTACATCAAAATCTAAGATAAGCTTTTTGATGTTGAAGAAATCTGGAAAAGGGGTTCTGCCACTAACTTAAATGGCTGTCTATAAAATATTTGCATAATTAAAGTATAAATAGGGCCTTAACTTCTGTAAAGAAGTCAATTCATGTCAACAGATCAACTTGTTAACATGGAGTAGGGTCTTAAGGGTCGCGTTTACGTGCAGACCAGACCAGTCTACATAGACCGGTTTGGTATTTTTCGGTCTTGCATTTATAGTCCCTGGCCAAATTATTAGACGCACTTAACAATTTTACCAAGAACTGGATTCAGATCCTTCTAAAGGGCTTTATTTGATGTTTGGGATGCGTAAACCGCTCTACCTAGATTCGTATTTCTGTTATCTATTTGGTATCATCAAAAACGTTGCAGTCTCCCCAGGACTCGCTTGTCTTTAATTTAAAACAAATGGGTAGCCCCAGTCTCCGCCATGGTTTTGAACAAGAAGGATGTATTTTGGTTTTTGCCTCAGTATTGCCGGATTTTTGCATGTTTATGAACTGTGTTGTAATTTAGAAGTGTTTCTTATTATTTTCAAGACATTTAAGTTTTGTGTTAAGTTTAATTAAAATTTAAAAAATGGGTAGAGTCAGAGATCTCACGAAAGAGATAATCCACGAATCGATCGATCGCAACATTTTTTCGAATCGAGAAATTTCCCAGAGATTGAATATTTCTGAGGCTTCTGTGAGACGAATTAAAGGAAAAGTTCAAAATAATGAAGATTTGGGTCCTCAAAAGAACAATAACTCTGGCCTCAAATCAAAATTTTCACCCCGGGGTGAACGACTCCTCAAAAAAATATGCGTGGAAAATCGTTTTGCTTCCACGAATGAGATCACAACTCAATTAAATGAGAGTAATGTACCAGCCAGTGAAAGAACTGTTCGCCGTAAGCTTCTCCAGCTCGACATGAAAGCCTGTAGACCCGCTCGTAAGCCTAAACTGACTCCTGCGATGAAAGCAGAACGTTTGCTTTGGGCAAGGAACCATCAGAACAAAGATTTGGATTTCTGGAAATCGGTAAATATATTTTATTTTTATTTTATACTTTATTAACTGCGTTTGGTCGTAACTTAATTAAAATGACGTAAATTTTCATAGTAATGAATATTATTTCAGGTGTGCTTTAGTGATGAAAGCACTTTCGAAATTCTTGCCAATAAAGCGCTGACGTATTGCGCGTCCAGGTGAAAGATTTCATCCAGACTGCGTGAAACAACAGTGTAACAGTGAAGCACCCTACAAAGGTGATGGTTTAGTCAGTCATCTCTACAAAAGAAACTGGACGTCTGTACATTGTAAAGGGTACAATGAAACAAGACCAATACAAAGATGTCCTCCAGATAAAATTGCTTCCTCAGTTGAGGGAGTGGTTTCCATGTGGAGAAAATTTTATCTTCATGCAGGATGGTGTTCCCTGCCACACGGGAAGGTCTGTCAAAACTTTTCTGAGCAAAGAAAATGTTCTCCTTTTGGATTGGACAGACATGAATCCAATTGAGAATGTCTGAGCACTAATTAAAAGAAAGGTAGCGAAGGAGGTCATTGCAACACAAACCCGGCTGATAGAAAAAATAATAGATGTTTGAAACCATAGTCCGGACCTTCAGGAAACTGTGCAGTCATACATAAACAGTACGCCGAGGAGAATACAGGCTTTAATTCCTGCTAAAGGAGGAAATACTAAATATTAAGCATACAAAAAATCTGCGAGTTTTTTCCCTTGCTTCATTATATTTTTAAAAAAATACATGTCCTACAAAATTTTATCGCAGTTATGAGTTTTATTTACCTAATAGGCAGCAAAATGGAAAAATATTTATTTTAGTACAGGAAGTCGTAATTTTACTCCGTAAAGGTAAAACTTTAAAAAACTTCTGGGTGCGTCTAATAATATGGCCAGAGGACAGGTCAAGAAGTGGCACCCCACGGAGAGAGACGGTTACAATAAAAGCTATGTCTGAGCGAATTCGTAGAAATCTAACCCGAAAGCAGAGAATTATGGCTTGAGAGATGTAGATTCCGTCTAGGACCACAAAACAGGATCTTGGACTCAAAACTTCACGTAGAAGCATCGATCAAGTGGCCAAGACATCGAAGAGGTTAATTGTAATGGATGTCACAAGAATATTCTGTTTAGAGATTAAAAAAAAATTCTCACTGTTGAAGAAAAATTCACCAAGCAGAATAGGATCTACGCTCACACCTCTAGAAAAGCAGCTGGAAAAATTCCGAGGCAAGTACGAAGCGGCTGCATTTTTGTGAACAGAGGGTCAAAACACGGACAGCAAATTATCATAGTAACATTTTCGAGAAGGTAGTGAAGTTACTAAGCTGTACCTTCTTTGCAGATAAGCAATGGATTCCAGCAAGCAAAAACGACACGGTAAAGACTAGAGATGATGATATCGGACCTTAAGCCCACTGAAGGAAGATTGGCTTTCTGGAAGTCTTGATCTCAATTCTTTGGAATACCGCTTGTGGACTTCTTAAGAGGAAAAGGCATGCCTGATTTGGTGACGCCAGTGATCTTGGTTCCTTTGGAGGACCTGTTTCCGCGACAGACGAGTATTCAGATCGTTTGACTAAATGCGTGAAGGTAAAGGATGGTTTTGAGTAAGTGTAAAATATTTTAAGCTCATAACAATGTACTAAATAAATAATTGACATGTTTTATAAATTATTCTTTTTATTCTTTGAATAACGGCATGGTAGGAAATGGTCAAATGCATAAATAAATTGAGCACCGAATCTCCAGACAGTTATTTGTTTAGTGATTACCGTTCTGATTTCAGTATTTAAAGCCTTTTCAAGATCTAGGGAAACTGCATATCATCTGTAGACTTCAAAGTGTCAGAATAGCTTGGTGTCCTCACTCTGAAGCCGTGCTGTTTCCCTGTGAGCTTATCGTCAAATTCTCTAGCTTGGATATAATTCCGTATCAGGTCCAGACAAGATTTCCAAGTTGTGTTTAAGTTTCAAGTACCGAAAGTATATTCCCTGTTTTGAGTAAAAATGAAAACTGATGTCAATGATCTAGAATCTCTATACTCCAGCTTCCGATTCTTTTTTGTACGTATACTGCTATAGGTGTTGTTAGATCAACTCATCGAATGGTTTCTCTGAAGATTCCAGTTCAAGATATTGCAGAGGTGTTGCAGAAAACATTTCTCGATATCCCTACAGATTTATCTAATCCTTCCTACACTATCGCAACGGACAGCTAATAATATCCCAATGTCGTCTTTCATATTTTCAATCGTTTACATAAATCTTGAAAATACGACGTAACATTTATCGGAGTGCGAAATAAAACTATTTATGAAGAGTTGTTGGCAAAAATATGTTTTTCCTTCTTTCTTGATTCGAAAGATATTTGTGACCGGTTTTTCTTTTTTAAACATTTTCAGAAAAAAATGCAGTTTCTTTTATTCTCTTCGTACAGAGACTGCAGATGTTAGCAAAGATGTCAGTTAATCAAGTGTCGGGAAATACCATAACAATCGCATAGTAAAAAAAACCTGCACAATTGGCACTACGTTACTTGGAAAATATTGTGAGAAAATTGCAATTCCCGAACCACATGTGCTCGCACTTTACTCTACACACATGCTTCTGTGAAACGATCGCAAAGAACAATACCTCTTCGTATTGTTAGGCTGCATAGTTTGAAAATATTCTCCTAGATCGATCATAACGTTTTTCGGTTTTGACACTAATTACCAGCCAGTCGCTAGATATTAAATATGTTACACGTAGACAACGAACAAATAACACGACACTATAAATGTCCTTTGCTAGCCGCGAGTATCGTCTGGGCATGTCACCCATCTGTCTTTGGACTTTTTGTAAGATTTCAATTTTTTTTCCGATGTCGCATTTATGTGCATTTTATTGGCGCATTGCCATTCTATAGATGGCTTAGTATAAATTTAGAATTCGGTACTTTACGAAATAGCCCCATGTCTTCATGACTGCTTGTAGTTGGTATCTGGTTTAGATGCATTTTAAAAATTGCGTGTTTATATAAATTTATGCGATTAATTGTTCGCGTCGGTAGAATTATGAAATTAATGTTTTCTACAATATTCTGTAGGGCTAACTTTAGCAGAATGCAGGCTTTAGGGCATCATTTAAACAAGTTTATTGCGAAATACCAAAAAAAATATTAACAACTATAGTCCGCGCTCCAGTGTCCAAAATGTTGCAAGAAATTGTCGATTATGTTTTGAGAAGTAAATTTCCTGAGCTGTAATGTGTTCCGATCCATTAAGATTTTATCATGGTTAACTACTAAAGCGATTTTTGAAGAAATAAATAAAATTTACCGCAGAAAACAGAATTTTACCGGCGCTAAAATCAAAAGCACACACCATGGCATATGTTGTACAGATCTCAATGCACCAGCACCGTGCATCACACATCAATTCCATCTTACATGCAATTTTCTACGTAAGTGGAAAGTGGCGAACGTTCAATTCATCCGATTCGTAAGAAAGAAAATCGAATCCAGCTAATTATCGCCCCATTACTTTTGTGTTTTCGAAGTAATGAAGACTGCTTTGGTAATAACAAAATCAAGAGTTAATTTCGACTGTAACAACTTGATTCATGATCACTAATTTGGTCTTCGTTCCTGTCGTTCTAAAAGAGATTAGACTTTCATTAATGATGGAACTGATTGAATTTAGCCACATCTTTTGACAAGAGTCTGGCATGAATCTGTTTGGCCAAATTAAAAACATTTAGTTCTGATATTTCCCTGGGTGCATTGAGAGTTATACTTCGATCTATATGTGCATTTTTATACTCTAGATGAAATCATATAGAGTATTATAAGTTTAATCCAGCCCAAAAGTTTGTAACGCATAGAACCAAGCCTCGGACGAAAAAAAGTTATATATTATTTTTTGTTTATTTGTGGCCAAAAACCTCAAATCCGCCTGACGTCCGTCCGTCTGTCCGTGAACACGATAACTCAAGAACGCCTTCACCTAGGATCTTGAAATTTTGAATCTGGATGTTTGGTTGAATTTGTAAGGCTAAGTTCGTTAACGGGCAAAATCGTCCTACTCCTTCGGGTAGCTGCCATACAAAATGTCCTTAAAATACGTGTTCAAGAATATTAGTCGATAACTTAAGAAGGGTTTAAGCTACGACTTTGAAATTTTGTGTGTGTTATTTTTCCAATAGTTGGAGCTAAATATATGATTATGAAGAAAATCCTGTTAGTCCTTCGTGTAGCTGCCATACAAATATCCTGTCAAAATGTATTCACTTAATTTACAAAACTCACTATAACTCAAGCAATCTTTTAGCTACGAATTCGGAATTTTGTACAAGTTAGTTTTGAGGGAAAAGAAAGTTCGACTTTACTAGTCAGCGAAATCCTTTTACTCCTTCTGGTAGCTGCCATACAAAATGTCCTTAAAACACGTGTTCAAGAATATTGGTCGATAACTTCAGAAGGGTTTAAGCTACGACTTTGAAATTTTGTGTGTGTTATTTTTTCAATAGTTGGAGCTAAATATATGATTATGAAGAAAATCCTGTTAGTCCTTCGTGTAATTGCCATACAAATATCCTGTCAAAATGTATTCACTTAATTTACGAAACTCACTAAAACTGAAGTAATCTTTTAGCTACGAATTTGGAATTTTGTACAAGTTAGTTTTGAAAAAAAAGAAAGTTCAACTTTACTAGTCAGCGAAATCCTCTTACTCCTTCTGGTAGCTGCCATACAAAATGTCCTTAAAACACGTGTTCAAGAATATTGCCGATAACTTCAGAAGGGTTTAAGCTACGTCTTTGAAAATTTGTATGTGTCAATTTTCCAATAGTTGGAGCTAAATGTATGATTATGGAGAAAATCCTATTAGTCCTTCGTGTAGCTGCCATACAAATATCCTGTCAAAAAGTCTTCACTTAACTTACGGAACTCACTATAACTCAAGTGATCTTTTAGCTATGAACTCGGAATTTTGTACAAATTAGTTTTGAGTGAAAACGAAGTTTGAGTTTACTTGTCAGCAAAATCCTTTTACTCCTTCTGGTAGCTGCCATACAAAATGTCCATAAGACACGTGTTCAACAATATTTTTCGATAACTTTTGAACGCTTCAAGCTACGAATTTGAAATTTTGTACACATTAATTTTTGAATGGTTCCAAGGAAAAGGATAAATATATAAGAAATCGAGTGAGTCCTTCCTGCACCTCCCATGTGAAAGTCCTTCAAAAATTACATTTTTTTCGATGACTTACCCAGTTCAAGATATGAAATTAAACACTGAATATTGTCTTTTAGGTTTGAGTAGCAATCTAAAGGCAGTCCTTAATAAAGGACATACAACATGCACACACGTAATTCTACTTTATCCCCAACTACAATATAAATCGGAGTTCAGTATTCATCTAGAGTATTATACGATTGGCTTGCAGCCGATCGTGACTGCAGTATGTTTCTTGATTACCCTTAATCATACCTCTTCTGAAATTGATTCAAGCGGCAGGATAGATTGTGGATGGTTCATCTCCCTAATTATAACTCACTCAGGACGGTTATATCAACAAATTTTAATATGCTCTTGAGTGAGTTAGTCATGAGTTCCAATAGTGTTGTAATGTCCTAGAAGTCTGAGTCTTCTGTGTGCGAGTTCTTCGCAATGGCATAGAACGTGCTCTGCAGTTTCCTCGTCTTCTTCACACAATCTGCAAAAATCGTTTGAAACCAGTCCAATCGTATGTAGATGCTTTTAAAGCTTACAGTGTCCTGTAATTAGCGCGATAAGGCGCCGAACCTGATTCCAGCTTAATTTGAGCAACTAGAAGGTTTATTTCTGGAAGTGGCCTTCCTAGAACAGTTTGGACTGTCTGCACCCCACCGTCCTTGTCCAGTGGAGGTCAGCTTGGATTTTAATCCAGTCCAACAGTCTTTCCTTTGCAGCAGCTGTTGGCATTCCACAGAAAGGCACTGGTTCTGTGAATTTCCTTTTTTCGCTAACTGGTCCGCAGACTCGTTGCCTACAATATCACTATGTCCAGGCATCCAAACCAGTATGACTGTATTTGAGTTCACTAGTTTCTTAAGTTTTTGTAAGCAATCCCACACTAAGTGAGATCTAAAGCAAACTGCTTGTAGAGCAAGTAATGCTGCTCTCCTGTCAGAGAGAATGTAGATCTTGTGACTCTTGTATCCTCTTCTAATATTTTCCCTGATGCATAGTTCAATTGCATGAATTTCTGCTTGGAAGATCGTGATTGACTTGTCGAGGCTGGCATATATGTGGATCCTTGGTCTGTGTTCATATACCCCAGCTCCAACTCCCTCATTGGTCTTGGAGCAATCTGTATACCAGATAAGTGCTTCCCTTTCAAATTCAGACATATGTGTTTCCCAGTCCTTTCGGGGTGGAAACACTACTTTGAATGGTATTTCAAAGTATCTTGGTATGATATTATCCGAATGAATGCCGAGAATAGGATCGCTCTCAAGCTCTCTCACAAGGTCTGTGGAGGCTATTTTCTTCGCTTCCTTATCCTCAGAAGTTAGAAGTCGGTACGTCATGAGCCTGTCTTCTTTTTGTACATACAGGTGAAAAGGTGAAAGATTTAGAAGCACCTCAACTGCTACAGTAGGAGCGGTTCGCATTGCCCCAGAGATAGTTGCACAGGCCAACCTTTGCAGTTTGCTTAGCTGGGTCTGTGCAGTTGCGGCAACTAACTACTGTCTTGAATGCCTCTAAAACACAAAACTGGCTTTTGTCTACTGAGCACTTCATTCTTTATTCGTTCTGTGCCCTTGATCAATTTCATCCGTATCTGTGGCATAACTGCCCGAATTGGGCCTTGGACTCTAAACTACGCCGACGCCAGTCATCTCAATTCAGTGGTCACGTCTTTCTTTTAGAAAATGCCACTTGCTATCAGCGTGGTTTTCCCCATTGTCAATTTTTAAGAGAAATTGCAATTCCTAGAAGAGGTTGTGATGGGTTACTTTTTCAGCATACAGCGATGGACTTTCTAGTAGGCTTCTTCTCCTGCATACATGGCTTATATCACCTAGGAGATTTTATTGCATCGTAAGGTTGAAACTTACCGAGGATCGGATTTATATCCACTGTATTACTGATTGCGGTCTGAGCTGTAGCATTAGATCTGCAAAACTCCTTAAAAAAAGTAATCAGTGAAGAAGCACCATATAAGATGACCATGGAAATCGTTCTTGACCCTATGAGTCAATGGCCGCATCATTCCACCCTTATCGAACAAAGGGTCTAATCGATCCTCGGGACAAACTTTGATGTCACTCGGTGTATCTGCAGTTGTTCAGTTAAAACTTCTTTCATCTCCAAAAGCCTATGGCAATATCTTAACAGTTGTATCCAACTTAACACAGACGCATTGCTCTTTTTTTTGACAAAAATTACAAAATAGCCAAACATGAAAAACTTGTTTCACAAAAACTTTTGTCACTTCACAACAAAGAGGGTTGTAAAGAATCTGCAAAACAGCATAGTTCAGGAAGAGTCCTAACAACTAATACTGCGAACAGTACCGCTCTCCGACGCTCCGTTGCCGCGCAATTCAAGAAGTCCTGGAGCTCTTTGATCACCCCTGTTATTCTGATACCAACTCCATACACTCGCCGAGACCAGACGAGCATGTCCAATTGCAAAAGCGTAGACGGAGTGCTCGTCTTGCCTTACTTCACCTCGCCAGCGATCCTTCTTTTGGGACAATTATTCCATGGTCAGACTCAGTTGTTTGAGCCATTAATTTGTATTTGTAATAAAGTGCCTTGCACTAATGCTGCGAGACAACGCATAAATTCAATAGTTGATATAATATTTAATTGCTTTCAACATGTATGTTTATTAACCTATTCCGCTACAAGTTTATTGCAGAAAAAGAAATACTCATACGATAAATCAACAACGAAATTTAACTTCGAATAGGATAGATACAATGCACGCAACTAATGGCAGATTGTATCTACTTAAAGCTACAGTAGATTAAATATTAACCTTTCTGTGAAGAAAAATTCAACTGGAGCGAATACTGCAGGTCGCATACTTCGTCTATTGAGTACATCCGAAATAAATTCCACAAATAGTAAAAACCCATAAAAACTTGTTTCCCAACATAAACTGCCAGATCAAATTTAATTATATCGAGACAGTCAACGACCATTTAACTGAGATATTTTATGCCAAAATGGATAGCGGCGACCTTGATCAATTCAAGATCACATTAAAAGCGAAAGTTTCTATTTTAATTTTCGAACTATTCAATCACAGAGATGGTTATCAATTGAGAAAACATCTGGGTCTATTGTTAAAAATATATTTAACTAATTCTATCACACCTCAATAAAATGGTTTGAGTCATAGAGTTTAAAGAAATTTCTCTTTTAGACTATGTCTACAACACCTACTGATGTTATTTTGAATTGCTTTTATAATGGACAAATTTTTTGCTCTATGACTTCATCGGAATTTGATGATTGATTCAGGTCCGGAGGTCTGTCTTTCGAAATATGCAATAAAATATAAACGTCTGATTTAGTAAATAATATCTGCGTTTGTATTAAACGTGGGATGAAAACCTTCGGCCTAAATAAAGCTAATAACAATTTTTGGGATAACATATAACATTGTTTTGAAAGCATAAAAAGGTAGCCAACCATGAATACTATTTGTATTTATATTTTCATTATTTTCCCGCTGATATTTCAATTAAAACAAACCAACGTCGGTCTCAACGTCAGCCCTACACTGCGTCGTACAATGACTGTCGTTGAAATGTCAAAAACAGCGACGCGTCGGTTTACATCATATCAAATTAACAACAACGTCGGTGAAGTTGGCAGCGGACGACGAGCGATGGAATACACATATGGCTCCATGACAGAATAGACCAAAAGGACTTGTTTGATCGTTGGTCTGAACCATTATAGCCAGTCCTGAACAAAGACAAAAACAAATCAAGTAGGCGTTAATGCAGACAGCTCAACCTCCCGACAAGTAAACTAGTCAAGCTTTCAAAGAAAGAAAGGACATATATTATTCCAAATTGCACAGAAAAATTACTTGATAATCACAATGAATAATCTACTGCTATTACGATCGAAACGAACGATCGTCTGGGGACAAGATCATCGGCATAATTCATGATCATCGCTCCTGCTTCAGATCGACTGTAAGTGTTGGCCTCAATTGGTCGTGGTTGATTATATTCCGGATACACTTCTCTCTACATAATTCAGTCAATGTATCACAAGAAAGCGGTTGTCTAGTTTACTGGTGATATCGCTCATTCCATAGTTATCAAAAAAAAACCTCTTGTCTTTACTCCAGATAGCAGCACTTAATTCAAGAAGCGAGTCGGCTAAACTATTTCTAAGTCACGATGGAATAGCCTTCAGGCGATTGCCATAAGAAAGGTGAAAACATCACACCATCATCATCTGCACCACTCATAGCCCCATAAAAATTATAAGTACTTTGCCAATGGGAATTCTCAAAATACTTGTAACCTTTGAAGTCTATTAAAAAAAAAATATCCGTATAATTAACGACGAAAATAACCTTGATGTATTTCGGAAACATAGGACAAGTTTTCTATATTTAATAAAGTACATTAAAAATAGAATCCATGCTGGTGATGTGCAGTTTTATTACCACCCTACCCAGCATACTCCGCAGTAAAATCCGAAACGAAATAGGCATTTAAATTCAGCGCAGTGAAAGATAGGGTCGCAAATCTACTAAATCAGACCGCTTAAATTTCGCGATACATCAAAACTTGGCATAAAATCAGTCTTCAAAATTCAGCGGGTTAGCTCCAATGTAATCTCCGTACGACAGCTTTTACAATTCAGTCCTAGTTGTGGCCTGTCTTCAAAAGTCAAGTAGCGGTAGTTATGGGAAGAAGTTGCACCACTGATTATCAAAATAGCCCACTCCTTTGTAAAAACCCGCCTACCTTTTTGACTAGCGCCAACTACAATTTAAATACTAAAGCTAGTATTACACTGTTTGCAGTAATAAGCAATGTGAAATAGCGAATATAACCGAGCGGATACTTTGAGATTAATTCTAATTCGTTATTTCGCATTGCTTATTACTGCAATTTGCAGCAAGGTCAAACAGTGGAATACTAGCTTAAATCACATACAAAACTTTACTCGAAATAATTGGATTAAACCAGACTTTCAGTTTTGGCTGAAGCGCAACCATTTTACTTATCAGATTAACCAGTTTCATAATAAGTAAAAATCAAAAGATGATTGGTTACTCTGTACATTGAGCCTATCGAAATCATTTGGGTCAAAATACAAACTGATACGAATTTCTCTTTCTTCACACTATTTCGTAAAAATAATTCTGTGCTTTGTCAAGCGAAACAAGACAACAACTTCTAATAATCGACAAATTTTCTACAGGCATTCCTCAAGATCTCTACTTAAACCAAACGCTCTACAGTATGATCAACTAAGGAGTATCGATTCGCATATAACAGTTTTCGTAATCAACATTTGTCGATACTCTCTATCGTGGCCTAGGTAGGACTCTAAATATTAAAGCGGCCTGATAAGTCACGGGGCCTCAGAATCCATCGCTTCTTTGTCTCTCATGATCATATTCCACATTTAAACACCCAGGGTAAGCCGGCGGTGCTGTTTTTCGTTGTAAAGGTCTAGGGTTGTTTGCCTGATGATCGAGTGACGTAACGCAATCGCGCCGCTCCTGCTCGATCTTCAACAACCAGTTCGGTCGTAGGCGAAACTAGACAAAATATGCACTTCAAGTCCTCCGTTCACAACATACACGTGTGCAAATGGAACACTAATTTTGGAACTGATTCTGCTATAAATAAAAAAATCGTGTAGAAACCAAAGCTACATATTACACCCGAAAGGTAAAGTACTTGCTAATCGCCCAAAATGGGTAAAAAATTTGGTTGGAGAAGGCCTTCCCCATGCAGGAAAACCAGCCTAAAAAAATAATATCTGAGCATCATTCAAAAGAAGCAGTTTCATAAATCAACAAAATTCTCGTAACTTGATGGTACGGTGTTCTTGTCCAGAAAGTAGCAGCAACCAGCTTCACAAAACGTACACGAAATTTATTGTTACATTACCGCCATCAATGAACAAATCAAAACAAAATTTGACTTAATTCCCCAAAGGAACGTTAATCGTTCGAATCGATTAATCCAATTCTTCTTCGGCAGCAAGAGTACCAGTTCCGGTCAGTTTCTTCAAGTTCTTCCTCGTTACACGTCCTGGACGGCCACCACGGTGAACTATGACTTCAGCGAGAAGTCAATATATTTCTGGGAAATGACAGAATGTTAACAACTTGTTTGCGAACGTGGATGTATCTTTGCATGAATGATGAATGATGGACCGACTAGACCAATTCAAATATTGAAACTTACGTCTAAAGCCGATGATCCGCACCAAGTAACCCCGAAGGAGATTACCTTAGAACCTTTTCTCGTTTTTCTCTTCGAACGTTTGAAATGCCGGGCTATTGACCAAAGCATATTTCACACGACAGGTTTTACGGAGTGCGTACTCTATGATGATCTCCAACTTTGGATCGAGACGTTCAATTTTTTATGAACGACGTGGCGAATCGTGGTACTTAGAAAATACTGAGAAAATTCGCCCATTCGCCACAAAACAGGAAACTCCATTTGTTGATGATGTATTAAGAAAGTAAAAAAACTAGGAAGGCAACATCAGACCATAGACATAGAAGTATGATTCAGGCAGCAAAAAATTGTGCAATAACTAGGTTTTTTCAACTTCCGCTCAGAGAGGATGTCAACGAAGAAGGATGTTGTTGGAACTGATACGAGTATTATAGAAGTTGGTCGGTACTGTTGCAACAATTACTAGAAAATAATAAGTGTACCTGGCTGTGTCTAATTTTTTCTCTTCCTTTGATTTTGTCATATTCGCCATCGAGCAACATAAAACCAAAGAGAAGAAATCTTGTCGAAATGGTATAAAAAAAATCTGTTACTACATTGATTGAAGCCAGCGGGGGTAATAAAATGAACCCAGTGAATATTTTTAATCATTTCGCTTAATACAATTGCTCAAAAATATTGATCGTGAATGTTTAGAGCACCTTTATGCGATGTAAATCACATATAAAGAGAAATGTATTTAAAAAGACTTTTGAAAGATTTTCGTTCTTGAGGGATCGATGAACTGCGATTCATTAACCCTACAACGAACCGATTTCCTTTAAATTCACATTTGCATCTATTTCCAAATATACAGCATTCCTGTGAAATAAAAAAACATCTAAAAATGTGAATGAACATCGCTGCCAGAGGCCTCCATTTGAACAACGTCATTTTCCATACATAATGCAACAAAACAAATAAATAATCCATAAAAAAAATCTGTTCCATTTAATAGTTATTCGGCTTAAAATAAAATAAAAAAACATAGTTTCATGCGAACACCCTGTAGGTAGTAAAGAGGTTAATAACCGCGATGCGACGCTAGAAGACCCTCGCAAAAAAAATTCTCTTCTACACGTTGATCTAATTTCATTTAGTGACCAGATACAGGAAGAGACAGGTGTAAATTTCCTGCAGTCACAAAGCACGAAAACAAGTTATTAAAATTATATTATAACTTTATGCAAACAGTATACACACCCATGCCGTACAGCGTTAAATTTACAATACTGAACTCGGTGTAATGACATTATTGAGGAGCTAAACTCAATATAGAACTCGGAGCAGAAATCCACTCACAAGTTATGCCAATAAATCACAACAATGTGCATTAAGCCAATTAAAGAAGAGTTAATGAATTTAGGCGAGCAACGACCGTACATAGTTTTGCTTTTACTTCGTATCGTCCATTTCATGGATTTTAGTATCAATTCCATAGCGCGCTCCAAATTGTCATTTAAATGTCACACGTTGGAATTTTAAGGAAATGGATTTATCGCGTAGAGTTGGAGAGCTCGCAATTGAAATTGTTGTAAAATTAAAATTGAAAACTGTTATTTTTGTTATTACTTACCTTTCCCTGCATAATCAGCCTTATTGTAAGTGTTACCGATGGATCATCTTTCACGGTAGCGGCACTGTTGTTGCTTTTGTTCGAGTTATTGTCCTCCATTTCTGCTCTTATAACTATTCTTCACTTTCTACTTAAGATCTATGTACGCGAAATTGGTTTGTTTGTTTTGAATAAAATGCACACCGTATTTTCCGTTAAAATACTTCCGAACTATTAATCTTGGTTTTTTTTTTCACAAGGTGGATTGTTTACAAGCTGGACACTGAAAAAGTAGAATAGAAAAAAAATAGTTTAATAAATGGAACTTACAAGTGATCTATCAGCTTATCAAAAAGAAATATGTTTTTATCATTAAAAATATGCTGCAGTAATTTAAGTGATATCAAACGTGAAATCAAATGCGGCGACATTATATAAAATTTTTCCGAAAATCGTGCGTGTAAATGAAATATAATGGATAAGAGAAAATCGAATTCTTGGCAAATGTTTACTTGTGTCATTAATTGATTATAGACGTAAACAACTTTGAATGAAGATGATAACTGGAGAAAATTTACGCATTTAGTAGAATTTTGTATGAATGTTGATTAAGCTCAGCTTTTTGGAAGCAAGAAGCAAACATATTTGGGCAAGCGCACATTTGAGACTTTTTATCGGTCGACAGTTTAGGTGGGCAACAAATACAATGTAGGAAAAGTCGTAAGGCCTGATTTAAATAATACCAAAATCAGACCAGATAGGCCCTAAAGGCAAGGTATGACATTCGCTTGACGTGTATGATAAGAATCATACCACTTTGGATGGAAAATTAAACGGTATGATTGCAATCACTCCAAGATCAGATCTGATTTCGACCTATCGATAAGTCCGAAATGCATGGTCTGGTTATTCACCATATGCGCATGATATGAATCAAATCATGATCTAGGAAAAGTCTTAAGGCCTGATTTGAACACACCAAAATCAAACTTGAGTTTGGCCTATTCGTAAGGTCCGAAATGAAAGATATGACATTTAATGTATGCGTATATGATTCATACCTTTTTGGGGGAAAAGTTGAAAGGTGTGATTTTAATACACCAAAATCAGACCTAATTTCGGCCTATTGATAAGTCCGAAACGTCCAATAGAATGTTGATCATCACAAACGATTTACGGCATCTTTCAGTGATAATAAAATGTGATAACCGAATGTGTGTTCCGCCAACCAAATGTATGTTACTCACACTGGGTTAAGTTGCACATATGGAAATGAAAATAAAAAGGTCTTCGGTGGCGCATTGTTTACTCACGCCAATCCAAGAACTTTCAACACAGGGTTCGATTCCTACATACATCCTTGGGTTTTATTAAGTCAGTAAGTGAGAAATAATATTTGAAGTAGAAAAATTGTGTCTTGGAAGAGTCCTCTACCACCTCCTAGATAACAAAAAAGAATTCAGTGTAGGATTTAACACAAATGACTCCATTTTTTTTTAGAGTAGATATTACTAGTATGGTAAGAGTCAGACCAAAATGTCAGGCCTGACATTTCATACTGGTTGGATGTGCATATCGCGAATAAAATCATGGAACGGTCAGGTATCATAGCTGTGATGGCATTGCAAAACAATAGCTAATTCAGTTCTGAATCATGCCTATTTTTCCTGCAGGGTAGGCTTGTAGTGGAAGAACGCACATCAATCGATTCGAAATCGATCCAACTAAAGTCAAAGTGTTCGCCGATTTCATTGTGATAAAAAAAAAGTTAGCAAACTATAGTGCGCCAACCAACTAAACAATAGGATGCAAACCTTTTAGTTTGCAGCATAAGGTCTTGTGTAATACGCGATTTTAATGGGCAATTAGAAAGTTACCGACACACTGCTCCTGTTTGTTAAGTGATAAAAAATTAATAATGGCATGAGTCTCGAATTTAATGTTCCAGAATTAAGTTGAAGAACAATCGTTTTTTTGCACCAGACGTATCAATTCGTATAAATTTGTTATTCATTTCCAATACACTGTAAGAAGACAGTTTACAGAACTGAACAGCATTTATTTCCTAATGCCAATCCAAATTGAAAAATCCTTAGGAATACCATCAGCTGTAAGGGGGACAGTAGGCATGCAACACCCTTCGATGTGTCAGTGCCATCCGATAACAAACAGCTCCTTCGGACCTAGTCCAACACAGCTTTAAAAACTGGCTTCTCCAATGAAGGTTATTCACCTATCATGTCCTCAATGGCAGAAGCCAGGACAGCGATTGATGCCAGTTCGACTTTCGTGTTGGTGTTTCATGGTGCATTTACACTCAACGTTTGAGGCGAGCCTCTATCCCCAGCAAAAAATCACCCAATCAGATAGCTTGTGGAGTCGCAAGAGTCTAACATTCTTCAACTTTTTCTCCGACTCACGCTTCCATATGTGTACACACATACAATGAACTGTGGTACCACACAATTCGCAGCTCATCGTGTATTTCTGTCATTTCGCACTTATAGGCAAGTTGCGACGCAGAGGCATGTTGATTGTAAACTGCTTTCAACACAGCAAAGAACACAGCCGACGAAAACCGGTTTGCAATGGCCTGATGGGGGTAGAGGCTCGCCTCGAGGCGAGCCTCAAGGGTAAGTGTAAACGCACCATCACACAGAAGCTCCTGTGACGCCGAAAAACAACCAAAAATTCTTAAAATTAGCTTCTATGATAGCTTCACCATAAAGCTTCCATTCCCAAATTGAACATTTAGCCGAGATGTTAATGGGTTATATGTAGGTCACACAACGGACATTAAACGACTAATGAATAGGCTTAGTTAAGTATAAAATGCAGATGATATAATGCAGAAGAATTACATCTTAGACATATTCAATACGAAATCTCTCCGATGTACTGCATTATTTTTTCTCAACTCTGGAAGCATTCCGACAGATCAACAAAGTAGGTATTTGCTCTCCTGCAGTGAAGGATTCTATGGTAATTTCACAAAATGTATTCGCATTCAAAGTATTTTATTCGTAAAATTGTTACAGGTTTCTGAACATTTCCAGATCAATAGCACGCCTACAAGCGTCTCGAACCTTGAGCATTTCGGACTATTCGAGCAAAATTACTGACCAATCAAACAAATGTTTCGCCGGTTTTAAATGCTAGAAATGTGGTACTTCCTTAATTTATTAACTGGCTACCATGTATCTCCTCATTTGATATCATTCACAAGAAATTTGCTTTAAAGTTTCATTTACTTTGAATTGTCAGTCACTTAAGTTCCACATTTAGTTTGACGATAGAATGGGCAAAGAATTTATTTCCTTTTTTGTTTTGGGAAACAAAAGTGAATATTAGTTTTGACTTTTGGTTATTTATGAAATTCGCAAGTTGTCGAATTTTTCCCTCTTTTCGGACTCGTATTTAAGTACGAGTCCGAAAAGAGGGAAAAATTTATTAATATTCTCTAGGATTGCGTGCGCTACGCCTACCATGGCATTCTTTCCGACAGCCTTCTATAGTCTTTTCGTCGCTTCTATAAAGATTATTTTTGTTTCTCATTTTCTTAAGCTTCTCATCTTTATTAATATATTTTCATTAGAAATCCTATTTCTTTATTTTTCTCTCTGCAATCCTTTTCTTGCCCTTCTTTTTTTGCTTTTTAGGTTTTTTTTAATCTTTTCTCTTCCATGTGAGGTTAATAATTTACATACGCAGAGCGACACAATATTAACAACTAGGTCATATTTTCCAATGCTACGTTCTTGATAGCCATAGTTGAGCTGAATTATTGAAGATCTATCGTCTGACAAAAACCTAGAAGATGAAAAGCCTTCTTCCATTTCAGCATTGCCTTGTGACAACGCGAGAGCCGACTCCAGCTCCTTGTGGAAACAGTGGCATACTACTTCGCATTGTCGAGGGGACATATGATATAATCCGTTGCTCAACTTAACGAATAGAGGCTACCAGTGGCGGCTCGCCACATGAGGCTAGTGAGGTTGGGCCTCACCATTTTACAGAGGATAAAGTCATAAAGTTACTAGTGATTTTTTGATTTGAAAGTGTTACTTAATGACTTTCCGCAGTAAACCAACGTCCTTACTCATATAGTTTTAGTCCGACAAGGTCGTGTTTTAATATTCCAATTCAGCCTCACCTGCTAAGAAAGGCACGAGCCGCCACTGGAGGCTAAAATCTTTGCATTTTAAAATTGATTTCTTATTTTCCACCGAGATAAACATATTATGCTTAAACGCACAAGGGATCACTGAAAGTGCCAGTTCTTGTTTAAATTGGTTTTAACACGTCTGAAGTGGAGACTTGTCGCTGTAGCGACAACCCAAATCGAGCCTGCGCTCCACCGTCTCCAGTTATCTCAATCCCGCGATCTCATCCTACAGTTCGAAAATATTACCAGCGATCGCGTCAACTGAGCCCATCTATGGCTTAAGTGGCTTTCCTGATGGTGAATTGACGTGTCCTTTGCCCTTCAAAATGCGTTTGGAAACTCTTCTGTTACCCATACACTCGACATGGCCAAAATTTGCAGTTTTACGGTGACTAACCGAAGCTCAAAAGAGATATTATTGGTATTAGTAATTCGCCGCTGAATTTCGTTCTTTCTTAGCTGTACTCCTCAGTAAATGAAAGCGTGCATTTCTTTAAGGCACATACTACGTCACGTGATTGGAAGGGGAGGGGGCGCGACATGTCGGGATATTTTTGCTGCGTTTATTTGTTCAAAGATAAATTGAATCAAAAACCTTGGATGTCACAAGAAAAAGAGTGTCTCTTGTGAGGAAGTAGGGTTTAAAAATAGCCTCCAATTGTATTGTTTCCCATCCTCTTTCTCGTTTGGTCTTTTGCTCATTGATCCCGACTCCGACGTCCTTACCAGATGACTCAAGGTCCACGAACGTCTCCTTAGCGTTGACTATCGATCAAACAAGAATATTAATCTTGTCGCCATATGCTATTATCTGAGTTGACTTAATTGTGATCTTTTTAACATATTCCAGTAACTACAGTCTGTCCATTTCTGTTTCAAACCTGTGTCAGTCCGAAAACGCGTAGTCAGTTAACTTTGTACTTTGACTTGGGATTCTCAGTTAACTTTGTACTTTGACTTGGGATTCTGGATCACTTATCGCTAGTCTTGTCATCCAGACTAGCGATTATAAGTTCAAGCATTACTTTGTATATTAAATACTATCGTCGCTTGCTGAAAGTCCACAATAATAGGATGCACGTTATTCTTGAATTCGCAGCAGAATACTTGATCAGTTGTACATTTTCCGGTCCTAAAGCCACCTTGTTATTCTCTAATTATCCGCATAGGGTTTAAGTCGACGTTCCATTATTTTCGTCAGAATTTTGTTTGGCGTGCACAACAGTGAGATGGCTCTGTAGTTTTTACAGCAGAGCTAATCTCGTTCCCTATTGTTGTGAACGGAGGCTTTGAAGTGAATATTTTGACTTGAAAGGTACGGGGAAACAGTGGGTCAATTCCAACAACGTCCGAATTGGTGGCTGAAGTTCGAGCTGGAGCGACGCGCTTGCTAGCGTCCGTGCTAGCTGCGGCTGTGGGGAGTGGGTGGGTGGGGGGGGGGGGGGTTACGTTGCTCGAAAAATCAGACCATAGACCCTAGGCCTGTACAACAAAAATTAGTCGCGCCGACTTGCCCTAGGAATTAAAATTTGGGATATATTTCATAATAGGTCATGAGAGACCGAGAACCGATGGATTGCGCGACTTGTCAGGGCGCTCTGGTGTTGTAGCGCCCTGTCTGCCCATCCTATATGTGGCCACGACACAACACGACACTTATATATCGGACATGTTACTTTTGCGCCTAAAGGCCCGAACACAATGCTTCCGCTCCGTCACAAGTGAGGTTATGTGATCAGTGAAAGTTGAATTTTGGTCAACTCGTCCGTTCCGTTCCGTTACGACCGTTAAGTGCATTTACATGGCCAGCCCATAAGGTCTACTTTGACAGCTGAACGGAACGGGAGCATTGTGTTCTGGGCTTAACGTCGGCTATCTTTTGGTTAGTCGACATTTTCGTAATTATTCCAAGTAGAAGATTACTCATACATGATCCACCTTGGTTTCAGCAATATTCCAGTAGTCTTATTTAATTTTTGGTCTAAAGGCAGCTTTCAATAGTGAGAGGTTCCGACTACTTTTGCTCGACCTTTTGAGGCGTCTGAAATTAATCCATTGAGGACAGTCTCAGTGCCTAAGAAAGTTCTCTCTACAAACACCTGCGATTAATACTTTCATCCAGGATGAAGGGGGAACTGGACAGTATCTCCTGAGGAAACCCTAGAGCTTCTGACGACCCCTCGTTTCCCCGACTATTCATGACTGACTCTGTCAGTAACGATCATGGTCGAGAAGAAGGAAACCAAGCCTTGTCCAACTCAATAGTTGACATTGATAGATAGATGATTTATTGAAATTCATGAAATTTTATAATAACAAGAAAAAAAATCTGCCAATAGTCTGGGCGAAACTTTATTATTTTTAGGGTCAAAGTTCGGGAGCGGTAAAAGTCGGAGTGTATCATGAGTTGCTTCGAGATTTTTAGATTTCTTATG
Organism: Beris morrisii; assembly: GCA_951812415.1. NCBI lineage: Eukaryota > Metazoa > Arthropoda > Insecta > Diptera > Stratiomyidae > Beris > Beris morrisii. The sequence goes on from OX638310.1 coordinate 32,549,582, forward strand.
GAAAATTAATTTTGTTCTTAATATAAAAATATTTAAAATAGAGATTTTTAGACGATTAAACATTGAAAAAGTCCGTGTAGACTATTCGAATTTCAGTATATTATGTACACTAAAAGCCCATAGAAGCAAAAACGTATTTGTTGCCTTATCAGAATTAAGAGATATGACGAATTGTTAAAACGTATACAAACCCATTACTTCCACTTGGGGTTTGAATTTCGAAAAAATTGTGAAACAGGTTTTTAGACGATTTCATAAGAAGCAACCTGAAATCTCATGAGACAAGACGGATTTTGACAAAATTCTGAAAACGTAAGCAAACCCTTCACATCTCCTTGGTTCTGGAAATTCGAAAAATCGTGAATTGGTTGGCCGTAATAATCAATTTTACATCTCATCAGAACTAAGGAATGGCAAAAATTGTGAAAACATATACAAACCCTTGGGGGTTGAATATCGAAAAATTGAGAAATGGGTTTGTAGGCGATTATATAAAAAGTCTGTGGAAATAAAAAGCGATCTAATATCTCATCGAACCTAAGAAATATGTCGAAACTTTGAAAAGCATACAACCTCCTTACACCTTTTTGGATTGAATATCTAAAATACTGAAATTGACTTTTTGGCTTTTTTACATAGGAAACCTTAGGAAGTAAAAATGAATTCGATATATCACCAGATATGCAACCTCCTTACACCCACTTGGGGGTTGAATGTTCAAAAATCCTGAAAGGAGTTAATAAATAAATATGAAGACAGCACGAGAAAGTAGGAACCAATTCAATTTCTTATCACTTCTAAAAGAAATGACGGAACTCGTGAAAACGTGTTCAACCCGTTTATACCCTCCTAGGTGGAAAAAGGAAAAAACTTAAAAACAAGTTTTAGGCGATTATTACACAAGCCCATGAATATGAAAAGATATTCAATATCTGATAAGACGTGGATATAGTAGAATTCGTGAAAAAGTTTACAACCCCCTTTGCACCCCCTTAGGGGTCGAATTTTAAAAAATCCTGAAAACACTACCTAGGTATTTATATGAAGAATCCATAGAATAAAAATGAATTCAATATTTGGAAAGACCTAATAGATATGACGAAAACCGTGAAAATATATGCATTCCATTTTCACTGATAATTTTTTTTGCCCCCCCTCCGAACGCCAATGTATATTTGACATTTTTTTTTATCTAAATTGGTTTTCTAGTTGCTTTACATAAACGTACCGAGTTTCAGCTTTGTAGCATAAGCCGTTCTAAAGATAGGAAAAACACCCCCCACCCCCGTACCATACTACCCCTATAAAAAATTATATTTTTCCAAGATGCTACTAATATAGCTCTATCTAAATACGAAGTTTCAGCTTTATATCATTATAGGTTGTCGAGATATTAAAATCGAAACTTTTTCCTTTTCACCCTCCCCCACCCTCACCCTTTACACCCACACTTCCAAAATTTTGTTTTCTACTAGAGGTCTATTAGGCCTACTTCTGGTAAAAATTTGAAGCATCTATCTTACACCGTTCTTGAGATATGAGACGTGATTTTTTAGAAAAATTCTTATCCCCTCCACTTTCATGCTCCACCGCCCCCTTCAAAAATTTTGCTTCCAGCAAACTTCATTTGTCAACCTTTATACAGAAACCAAATTTTATTTATCTAGTGCAATTGGTTAGTAAGATATCGCAATCTAAAGTTTTTCACCCCCCACCCCCGTACGCCACTGCCCCCACTCAAATTTTTGTTTCCGATCTATTCTCCTAGTATACCTACAGATATTCATAAAGTTTCAATTTTGTGACATTAACCGTTTAGGAGATATGGATTTTAGAAAGTGTCGATCTCACCTTTTTTGCGTTTCGGACGCATTATTTTTCCCCCCACTCCCAAACCCCTTCACCTATATCGGCAATTTTTTTGCAAATGGGTCCACTACTGAAGCTCTATATAAATTCCAAATTTCAGCCTCCTAGCATAAGCGGTTGCTGAGATCTAGAAACCAAAATTTTCCGTCTAAAACACTTCCCCCTCCTCCCCCCTCACACCCCCACCTCTCCAAATTTGGCCACTTCAAGGGGCCTACCCAGTCTATTCATGAAAAAAATTTTAATTTAATAGCTCAAAGGGTTTGGGAGCTACGAGCCTTCAAACGATTTTGCGTACAGCGGTCGACGTACGGCGTACGGCGGACAGACGGACTGAAATTTTTTATTGCTTTTTTCGTGTCTACTCGTCATGAAACGTGAAAAAAAAAATTTTGAGGGTAGCAAATTTTTTTTTTTTAAAAATCGAAAACAATACTGTATTATTAAAATAATAAAGTAATAGTTCAGTGATTAGATCTTAATCTTTACATCTGCAATTGATAAATCTGCAATCTATTTGCAAAAACTTACGTTAATCTGCCACAGTAATACGTTCAAGGAAAAATTTTGTTAAAAAAAACCTTGCTTGAAAGAACCTTAATACCTAACTTAAACACTACTTAAACCTAGACAAAAACTAAAAATAGAAATAGATTAAAATAAAATAAAGATAAACAACGCTAGTTGTAGGAAGAGCCTAGAGGATTGTCTATCGTTTGGGACATCGTTAGAAGTCTTGTGAACCTGGTTGCAGCAAGTTCCTGGGCGTTGAGCACTCCACTGTCGCGGTGTAATGCCTTCGTTGAATAATAATATGGTTTATTTAAAATAATCTTTAGCGACTTATTTTGCAAGACTTGCAGTTTCTTTTTGTGGGATAGAGCACAGTTAGCCCAGACTGGAGCACATAGGCTGCATGATAGCATTGAAAATGAGTATTTTGTTTGCTAATGATAGAGATGATTTCCTAGTTATTAGTGGATAGAGCGCATAAATACCCTTGGAAATTTTGAAGCATGCATTTTCTATGGCCGCGGTCCGAATTATGCTCACGGTGCTTACATCACTAGCAGTGCTTACAGCCGGTCCGAATTGTCGGTACGCTTACGACGCTTATAATTCGGACCGATCGTGTGCACACAGTGTACTCACAGTGCCTATCCTCGAAACCGTGAGTAGTGTAAGAGCCAGAAAATTACCTCTCCATGCAAATTCTATTCATCGTGAGCGCAATTCGGACCGGTTGTAAGCGTGCTAAAACCGCAGAAAGCGTAATTCGGACCGCGGCCTATGTGATTAGCAAATGTAATTTTTCTGTCTAGCGTAAGACCGAGGTAGGTTAAAGTGTCGGACCAAGGAACAGTTTGTCCAGCGACTTTGACTTCACGATTCGGAAGGTTAGCACGCTTTCTCTTTCTACAGAAAAATATAGCTTTAGTTTTTGTGCGGTTGACTTTTATTTTCCATCTGTAGTAGAACTGATAGAGACGGTCTAGGAATGTTTCCAAAGCTCCAATGATTTCATCGGCATCATCTCCGTAAGTATAGAGACAAGAGTCGTCCGCGAAAACTGCTAGTTCACAGTTCGGGTAGGTAGGAACGTCTGCAGTAAAAATACTGTAGTGTCGGGCTTAAACAGGAGCCTTGAGGAACACCCGCAGTGATGGCTCGAGTGCTTGGGGTGGTTGTCTTGACGCTCATCGAAAAGGTTCGGTCTGACAGAAAAGAATTGACTATTCTCACTAGGTAGTTTGGAAAAGTGAATGTTAACAGCTTGTATATCGGTCCTTCGTGCCATACAGAGTCGAATGCCTTTTCAATGTCGAGGGATACCATCCCTACTGATTTTTTCCCACGGAGAGAATCTTTTATGTAACCAGTTACTCTGAGTAGCTGGTCATTTGTAGAGTGCCCACGCCTAAAGCCAAATTGGACGTCGAGTATGATTCGGTTATTTTCTGTACATTTTTGAATACGACTTAATAGGATCTTTTCAAAGACTTTACTTAGAGTAGAGAGCAAGCTAATAGGCTTGAAGTTGTTATGATAACTGGCATCTTTTCCCGGTTTTGGAATCAGAGTGACAATTGCATAGTTGACATTGGTCGCGTTTACGTGCGGACCAGACTAGTTTGAAATGGTTCGGGCTTGCATTTAAGTGCACATTTTCACAGTACTAGACTGGTTTTGTTTCATTTGGTCCGCACCAAAATCAAGACCAAAAGCAGTCCAAATGGACTGGTTCGGTTTACGTCTATGCGTACGACCAAACTGGTTTTTTTTGGTCTATTTAGGCTGGTCTGGTCCGTACGTAAACACGACCATTGACAAAATAAGCTGAGCAATCGAATTTCTTTTTAAAATTTTTCTATTTGTCTTCAATATTTTGATACAAAAAAAGTTTTTATTTTAATTTAAGAAAAAAAAAACAAAAATCGGGAGGTCATAAGACTTTTGGTAAGCGCCAAAACAAAAACCAAATTCATATTTTATAAGAATAAACAAATTATTACTCAGATAAATTTTTAACGGTTTTTGTCATTCGCTAGCACAGTACGTCTGCGCAGCTTATCACCCATGCAATAAAAAATGGAGATAAGGACAGCTCCGTCGGCTTGGGAGAGCTGTTGCTGCCGTTTGCCCTCGGGGGTGGGTTTAAAGATTACAGAAACTGATGCGAAGACAATGACTGAAAATACAGAGGACCGTCCTCACCAAGTTTCATAAGTGCAAACAAATTGTAACACATGTAAAATACGAAAAAAATTTGTATAAGCCTCATTGCATCAATCCCCCCAGCTTACTTTAAGATGGTGCTACTGTCCGCACAACCTTTAAGGCAGCAGAAGCCGTAGAGACTAGACAACCCGTTCGACTTTAATTTCTATTCTGGATCTTCCTCAACTCGCAAAGAAGCAACTTCGCAAGCCGACCGTCGATAGAATGCAAGTGGAGGTCGGCCGAAGCCAACAAACCGCGCGAGTCAAGAGTTAGATGAACTCGCAGAAAGTGTAGGAAAGTTGTACTCGCATCGTTGTACTGTACACAGGCAGAACGGCAGGATGGAAAACGCAAAATAAGAAGCAAAACGAAAACGAGGCTACCTGCCTACCCCGCGCACTCCACACATTGCAAAATGGAGGCTGCCTGGCCTGGCTACCTCCTAAGGTCCGGCTTGTTACGCGAGTTCTCGAGCAACGCGCTTATCGCCAATTATTTTTCCCTATTCTGTCACACGGCAAGCTCGCGGGCTCAGGTATTTCGTACACGATGAGCAGCGCGCTGCAAAATTGCAATCGAGGGCACTCGATTTTCTTAGGCGACGAAAAGATTTTCTCGAGTTGCCAGCATCGTCGCTGTCGTAACGAGTTTTTCAGGTCCGTCTAACGGCGGATTATCGCCAAGAAACGAGAGAAGCAGCCACCGATAGTGCCCCAGTGGCTGGCTGCGAAAGACGCAAACGCAATCACTTTTTCAATTAAACAAAGTGACCGCGATTAAGATCGAATCGTTTCTCCCGGTCGCGACAACCGGCAACGTAAACAATTTGGCGAACGACGATGACAATCACGAGTTCCCGTCGAGGTTGAAGGGTCCCCCGGAACTGCATTACCACGCCGACTCATCTGTCACAAATCAGGCTGCCGCCGATCACGCATTCTTTCCCCATTTATTTACGCACGATTTCAGCGATCGGGCGACCAAAACATGAAAATGTTCGCGGCGGTCCAACACTGGCGTGGAAGAGACCTCCCCCTGAGCGCATTTCGGCGGACGCCAAACAACCCTATCGGGCCGCCCGCGAGAAAAAAAAACAGGCGGCAAACACAAATGCGAAGAATTTTACACGGAAAATTTTCATGGCGGAAAACCAAATGGAAAATTAATCGATACGAGGACGGAGCGCATAGCGCGTCAAATCGCCGGCACATTCGTTTCTAGAGCAAGCGGGCGCTGCGGAATGGCGAAATGGGAACACGACGGCCGTATCTCGACCAAATCACAAACGGATACTCACATCACGCAGTTTTCTTTTTCCTTTAGCGGCACATCACACTTTTCGCAAACGGCTTACGGATGTTTTCCTGGCACACGGAACAACGGGCTTCTCGAGCGAGCAGAAAAATTTATTTCTCGAATTTCCACCGACCGCGGGCACAACCAAGTGAATTACAACGAGGGAAGAAGCGAACTGAAAACTGAGTGAGCAGCGGATACACGGCGACTGAAAGAGAAGTCCCACAAATCTGCAGTCGTGCTCTTTCGCTGGGAAGTGCGATGCGCGAGATGGCGCTAGGTGGCCAGGTGGGGTTCGCGTGAAGTCGAACAGAGACGGGTAGAGTGCTGCCGGGAATTTATCCATTATTTATGTTACAAAATGGCTACGGCGAGGGAAATTTTTGACATATTGCGCGGTTGCCAGTTGTTGGAAATTTCTGGCGGGATATTTTTGAATTTTACTTTATTATTTTTACTTTATTATTTTGTTATAATCAAGGATTGTAATCGACCTGAAATTTCAATAAAATTTGCTACCATGGAATTTTGTATTTTCACGTTTTAGGACTATAGTAAACACCAAAAAAGCCTAAAAAAAGTCCGACTGTCCGCCGCAGACGCCGTACGCAAAATCGATTGAAGGCGCGTAGCTCTCAAACCCTTTCAGATAACAGGTTTGTTCTTTTTGGCTACACTTTCTACACTTTTCTGCACTAACTATTGAATGAAAAAAGAACAAACCTAATAGGTTTGTTCTTTTTCATTCACTTTCTACACTTTTCTGCACTCGCTCAACAGTTAGTGCAGAAAAGTGTAGAAAGTGTAGCCGAAAAGAACAAACCCATTAAATTCAAATTTTTATTGTGGGTATATTGGGTGAACCTCTACGAGTGGTATCTTTTATGGTGGCGAGTGTGTGAGGGGAAAGGAGAGGAGAGAGTTTTAGACGAAAAATTTTGGTTTCTAGATCTCAGGAACCGCTTATGCTAGGAAGCTGAAACTTGGAACTTATGTAGAACTATGATAGTGGATCCATTTGCGAAAAAATGGTCGATAAGGGCTGGGAAGTGTGGAAGGGGGGGGGGGGGGACAATGAGAGAGGTGAAAAACTTTGGATTACAATATCTTCCGAGCCAATTACACCAGGAAGATGAAATTTGATTTCTGTATATGGGATCACTAGTGGAGTCTACTGAGAGTAAATTTTTGAGGGGTGAGGTGGAGCACGAAAATGGGGGATAGCAGCAAAAGCTCCCAAACCCGTTGAGATATTAAATTGAAATTTATATGGTGGGTAGATTGGGTGAACCCCTACGACTGGTATATTTTCGAGGGGTGGGGGTACAAGGGGAGAGGAGAGGGGAGCGTTTTAGACGAAAAATTTTGGTTTCTAGATCTCAAGAACCTCTTATGCTAGGAGGCTGAAACTAAGAACTTATGTAGTACTATGGTAATGGACTCAATTGCAAAAAAATTGTCGATATTGGTTAAGGGGTGTAAAAGTGGGGGGGGAAAACAATGAGTCTTTAACGCATGAAAGACGGGATTGAAACATTCTAAAATCGATATCTCCTGAACAATTCATGTCAGAAGATTGAAACTTTGTTGTTGTCCTTAGGGATACTTCAAGATTAGCCAAGGGCTAAGATTTTTAAAAGGGGTGGTGGGGTGTGGGGGTGGGGGTGAAAAACTTTGGATTACAATATCTTCCGAACCAAGAAGATAAAATTTAGTTTCTGTATATGGGATCACAAGAGGAGTTTTGAGGGGGGAGGTGGAACACGAAAGTGGGGGGACAGCAATTTTTCAAAAAATTTAATTTTCATTTCTCAGAAACCGTATCAGATATGATCTTGAAAATTATACAGGAGTTGGGGTCTAAACTTCTAGTTGGGAAAAAAAATTTGGTGCTGTGGGTGTTGGGGGTGATGGTGAAAGGGGGTAGAAAGGAAAATATTCTGATTTTTATTTCTCGAAAACCATAATGAATAGAAAGCTAACAATTTAGGATTATATAGAGCCACTATGGAGACATCCTAGAAAAATAAAAGTTTTGATAGAGGTATTTAGGTACGGGGGTGAGGGGTGGTTTTTTATATCTCAGAAACGGCTTATGCTAGAAAGTTGAAACTTAGTACGTATATGTAGATGTAATTAAAGCAAAAAAATAGTTCAGATTTTTATTGTCGTTCAGAGGTTGAGTAAAAAAAATGTCCGTGTATCCATATTTTCACAAACTTCGTTAAAACTTTTAGACATGTCGAGCTATCAAAGCAATTTTACTTCTGCGTGCTATTTATATAAGCGCCTAGTAACGATCTTCAAAAGTTTTCGATATCCAACCCCTAAGGGGGTGTAAAGTGGTTGTGTACATATTCACGAATTCTGATATATTTCTAAGGTATATTGAGATTTGGAATTCACTTTTACTTCTATAAGCCTTAAACGTAGTCGGGGAAAAACCGATTTAAGTATTTTTCTCAATTAAACCCCCTGGGGTATTGTTCAAGTTTTCACTAATTCCGAAAATCTCTTAGGTTTAATGTGATCGAATTCGCTTTTACTACTATGAATTGTTCTATTGATAAAAAAATACGTAAGTAAATAAAAAAAATCTGCCAACAGTCTGGGCGCAACTTTATTATTTTATGGGTAGATGTCCGAAACGTGTTTAATGATGAAATGCGGTGTAGGTTACTTTGCGACTGACAACCTAAGAAATAACCAGGAGGCTATTTGGAACGTTATTTTTTAGGTTGTCAGTCGCATAGTAACCTACACCACATCTCATCATTAAACACGTTTCGGACTTCTACCCATAAAATAATAATAGTTGCACCCAGACTGTTGGCAGATTTTTTCCTTTTGAACTATTCCTGTAAATCCAGTTTTTGTGAAAAAATTAAATTTGTTGACATCTCAGTGATCAAATAACATATAACCATAACTTTTTCACAGTGCGTGTAGGCCTTGGGAGATGACCACAGTACACTTATCCCATTTTACTTTTTTTCGACTTACCAAGTTATTCTCTGTGGCCACCGAATTATTGCATTACCTTTTATTTACAGATAGAAACTATTATACAGGGTGTTTGGCACTCCGTCCGCGGTTATTCCTTGATATATTTGGAGAAAAAAATTGTTCTACAGGGTGGGTTAATTTTCAATATCAGTGGAGATACAGGGTGGTTAAGAAAAGTGTTTTTGACCGGTACCCTCACTCACTTAAAACGTTAAATCTTGAAAACGAATAATCACAAGGCAAAGTGTTATAACTCTTTTTTTATGGAATCGAATTATCTTTCATTTGATGTAACAGTCTAAATTGTAACTGCACCCAATCTTGAGATATTTACTCGAAAACACAAATTTTTGCTACGTCAACCCTAAAAATTCAGTGATCAATGTAGTTTTTCTCAGAAAACCCCATTATAAAAATGTCATCTTAATTTTATTTTTTTATGAACAGTATTATTATCTACAAAAGCTGCATACATATGTATGAGTTACGATTAACATTTTGGAAGTAATAGGTAAAAATACATATCGTATAAAAATTAATTATTTCAAAAGTCAGTGCCATAAAGTGGACCTCGTCTAAGAACCATAGCAAAATAGACCACTGGTCGCGGTGCTTGGAGGAATCCCTCCGCCTCCGATGAAATCTAAAAACCTGTTTAATTTGTCGGTAGTACTGAAGTATTTTTATTGCACATTTATTACTATTTAAAGTATGTAGGAAAACAATGAAATGTAAGTGAGTGTCAACATAATTGATGCTTTTACCTGGATGTGGTAGGTAATACTGGGTGCAGTACTATGCCTTTTTTAATAGGGTGCCTTACAAAATAAAAAGCTTATAAAAGCAAAACTACCTTCATATTTTTATCAGTTTTAGTTACGTTGCGACAACCCTCCCCTTTAAAATAAGCCCTATTTGATTATTCTACGATAAAAATTACCAGAGATATGAATTTTCAAAGAGGACTCGGCCATCATTTTTGCGAAAACTTTAACATACACATACTATAACTAACAAAAAATTTAATTTCAATTATTTTTTTCATTAGTTCTTCAAGTACAAAAATTTTCAAGAGAATCGGAGATGATAAGGTCACAAATTTCGTAATTTTTGGCGATTCTTGATGGAGCGACCCGATTATATATAGAGCCACTATAGAGACAAACTAAACAAAAAATTGTTGATAGGGGTAGCAAGGTACGAGAGTGAGGGGTGGTTTTTTATATCTCAGAAACGGCTTATCCTAAAAAGTTGAAACTTACTACGTATATGAAGATGTGCTACCAGATTAATTAAAGCAATAAAAAAGTTTAGATTTTAATTTTTTTAGATGGAGTAAAAAAAATTTTCGTGAAAAGAGGTTTTTCTACGAATTTCATTTTATCTTTTAGACATATCGAGTTATCAAATTAATTTTACATCTACTGGCTCTTTATATAAGCGCCTAGAAACTTCTTCTTCCAAATTTTTTGATATCCAACCCCTAAGGGGGTATATAGTGGTTGTGTATATTTTCACGAATTCCGATATATTTCTTAGGTTTAATGAGATATCGAATTCACTTTCGCTTGTAAAGGCTTTAAATATAAACGGGGAAAAACCCGATTTAAGGATTTATCGATATTGAACCCCCTGGGGGTATAAAGTCTTGTTCAATTTTTTACGAAATTCGAAAATCTTTTAGATTTTATAAGATCGAATTCGTTTTTACTTCTATTGAATCGTCTGTTGAATAAAACCTAAATAAATAAAAAAATCTGCCAACAGTCTGGGCGCAACTTTATTATTTTTTGGGTAGAAGTACGGAACGCGTTTAATGCTGGGATGTGGTGTACGTTATTTTGCTTTAGATACAACTTTGGATTGCTTACAAGAACTCAAACTGCTTGGACACAGAGATATTATAGATGATGCCCCTGCAGACCAGTAAGCGAAAAAAGAAGCTGACCTAAAATGCACAGAACCAGTGTCTTTCTGTGGAATGCCAACAGATTGTTGCCGTGGATTAATATCCAAGTTGACCACCAGGACAGGAACAGTGGGGTACAGACAGTACAAAGTGTGGAAGGAAGTTAGAATATTCCAAGAACAGGAATAATTAGTCATATATTTGTGTTTTAGCGTGAAACAAATCCGTATCATCCGTCCTTACTATTTGAACCAATTACTGGAAGAGGGAAGGCTCAAAGTAATAAAAGGATCACTCCCGTCACCTCTATAATCAGCTGGGTCCACAAGTGCGAAAATTCCACCCAATGGCTATTTCCGAACTCCGGAAAGTTCTTCAAGATGAATAAAAAAAATGAGCCCTCAGTTATAGTAAAATTTAATTCAAAGGATACCTACATAGAGCTACTGGAGACGACAAGCCACCGAGGATAAATGAGACAAAACAGGGCCGTTGTTGTTGTTTTAGCGTGAGAGTGAGTGAGACAGAACAGGTTCGTTATGTCAATTGTTGTTGTTTTTGCGTGCAAGTGAATGCGACGACGTCCGCCTTCAACTCAATCGCTGCTTGTCATCTCCAGTATATATATCTCTATGGATACCTAGAACTTTAAAGGAAGTCGTAAAGGACACCTATACAACATTTTGTAAAGAGGGGCTGTAATTGCATTTGACTCTTCATAATGTAAAGCTGGTAGTATTTTTTTAGAATAATTGTATAAAAGAAGAGAATCTAATATTTTTTAAACCGTCGAGCCGGATTTGATCGAACGACCTATGAAGTAGTAGAGAGCATTTTACAGGAACCTGAATTGCAAAATATTAAATATTTAGGAATTTTCCGGAGTGGTGAAATACAGGTGGAGTCAAGTATCCCTTCTTGTTCCCATCTAAGGGAACACTTGCCGTCGTGTAGTTTATTTGAATCTTCGAGAACAAACATGGTTTCCTACATTTTCTATGCCTTTTGGTCTAAAATTGAAATGTTAAGTTTCTAAAAAAAAGTCATGAGCTATGTACATTCTGTGGATAAGAGCGAATTATCGAGCAACAAATTGCAGCAACTTGAAACTTGACCCTTTTACGTAAACCCAAAAAATTTTACTCCAGGTGTGGTAACAAAAGTCAGTTGTAAATCTAGTAAATCGTGTAATCTGTATCGCGAAACTTAGATATTTTGAACACTCCGATAGCGTGAACAAAACTTTTTTAAATCTCTGAGTACTTTGTAGCGTGGACAACACCAAGCGCATCCATGTACCAATTCAGCGAGGAGCAAACCAATGGCATAGAAGGTGAACTCTTATGATGAATATATCTATACAATACAAAAGAAAAATGGCTAGCTGTAGGTCTCAAACAAAGATGAACAAAGAATTCAGTCAACTTAAAGACTCAGAATAGTAGAAGCCGTGTGCATTTCAACTCAACTTACAACCCTTGCACTAATCAATTATCCAAATATTATATATTTCCAAAACTTTGGCAATAGGTACTCGTATATCAAGTTCAACCTATCCTAAAAAACCTGATTAATCGGACCAATCGTCAAGCCTAAAAAATTAGCACGTATCACGAGATTTTTTTTTAATAGGATCGGTCCAATTAAATAAAAGATTATTGGTTAAATTGGAAAATATACAAAAATAACAAACCATTTAATTTGGTATTGTTCTTTATGTCCTTCTGCACGCTCCCGTCCGATCTTCTAGGATTGTTTCAAAATGCTAAAGATCAGATTTAGAGTTGGTCCTAATATTGAGAGACAAATGTATGAAACACTTGAAGGAAAGCATAGCGTGCAGACCAATTGGTAGATTGTCCTGATAAACTGGTTTCAGTTTTTTCTAAGATTCAAAGGTCTATTAATTTTCTCGAAATATAATCAAAAGCTTTTCAATTGCAAATTGCAATTTTTACAATTATAAAAGTGCAGTCACTGAAGCGGGAGAGATGGGTGTGTAAAGTTTCTGATACAGCGCAAGGGCCGATATGGGTTCTAAAAACACCTAGCCCAACGCAAAGAGCAAAGTAATTAAGTTGTCTGCTGCTACAAGAAACCTCCATAAACAAACATTCTGTAAATCGATTCAAATTTCTTTATTATACACTAACACTAGCGCTATACATCATCATCCTTTCCTCCCTCTCCAGGACAACTTCATCAGCAACCACTTGAACAACTTTCCTCAGATTTCCGCAAATATAAACCTCCTTCGTCCTATCAGACGCGCCATTAATTGAAAAATTGATTTTTACCTTTTCATTGTAATCGCATACGAAGCAGTCCTGTGGGAACAAAACGCGGTCATTGAGGAAGTGCGATTGAAAATGTAACATGCACCAGTAGTTAATGCAGTCTAAGTTCTCGCTTTTATCAATAGGAAATTCAATTTCCGTCTCGTATCGTAACTCTCTTATCAGGCATCCAAATGAAGGAGGCCAATTTCCATTTTCCATCCTGTACCCAACTGGGCTGTAGGTTTCAGGGCTCGAATAATGTTTCCTACTCACACCAGTACCACATCAGCTTTTCATTTCGAACGGAAAATCCCAACAAATTCATGGAAATGACATCGAACTTTTACTCACCAATAACCGAATTATGCGGTACAGTAAACTAATTTTCATCATTATCCCAAAACATCAAAAACTCATAACTTTCCGACGTTACCGGTACGGAAAGATGTGTAAAAAATCTTTCCGTAGTATTAAGTACTTCGTTGTAGGAGCGGCATTATAAAAGCCCGGAAGGGCCCTGGAGGTGTATAAGATTTCCGCCAAGTAAATCTTTTCCGTAAATTGAAATGAGGAAAATATTTAAAGACAATTAAAGTGAGGGAAATTATTTAAGTAAAATATTGAGATAGTGAAGAAATATTAAAACTGACGATTATAATAATTCTTAAATAGGGGAGACCGGGGAAAGTCGAGACACCGGTAGGTTGAAGTGAATAGCCTGGAGAGGGTTCGACATAAGTTATGATATACATAGTAATTAAAACAATTAACAACCCTTGTATACTATTTCAAAAAAACTGTATTCACTTACCCCGGTCTCCCCTACCTACGTTCTTTTCTGTAAAAATTTCTGTTGGATTCTAGATAAAAAAAATTTGGATAAATTAATTGGTGCAAAGCTTTCAATTCAAATCAATTTAAATTGTTTAATTGGTATCAACCAGGTTAATAAAAAATGATTTTAAAAATAATTTTAAAAACTATTTTGAAAATATACCGAACAAACAGTAGTTCGATAGGCCACAGTCAATCATGTGACACTCTTTATAAAAGATATAGAATTCTTATGTAGGACTTTTTCATATACACCCAACTCTCCTTTTACACGCTCTTTTACTTTATTATTTCAATAATACAGTATTGTTATCGATTTTTAAAAAAAAAAAAATTTGCTACACTCAAAATTTTTTTTTTACGTTTCATAACGAGTAGACACGAAAAAAGCAAAAAAAAATTTCAGTCCGTCTGTCCGCCGTACGCCGTACGTCTACCGGTGTACGCAAAATTGTTTGAAGGCTCGTAGCACCCAAACCCTACGAGTTATTTAGTTGAATTTTTTTTCGTGGATAGAGTGGGTAGGCCCCCTGTAGTGACCAAATTTGGAGGGGTAAGGGTGTTAGGGCGGAGGAGGGGGAAGTATTTTAGACGGAAAATTTTGGTTTCTAGATCTCAGTAACCGCTTATGCTAGGAGGCTGAATTTATATAGAACTTCGGTAGTGGACCCATTTGCAAAAAAATTGCCGAAAGAGGTGAAGGGGTTTGGGAGTGGGGGGAAAAATAATGCGTCCGAAACGCAAAAAAGGCGAGATCGACACATTCTAAATTCCAAATCTCCTAAACGGTTAATGTCACAAGATTGAAATTTAATGAATATCTGTAGGTATACTAGGAGAATAGATCGGAAACAAATTTTTGAGTGGAGGCAGTGGCGTACGAGGGTGGGGGGTAAAAAACTTTAGATTACGATATCTCACGAACCAATTACACTAGACAAATAAAATTTGGTTTGTGTATAAAGGTTGACAGATAAAGTTTGCTGAAAGTAAAATTTTTTAAGGGGGCGGTGGAGCATGAAAGTGGAGGGGATAAGAATTTTTCTAAAAAATCACGTCTCATCATCAGATATATCAGACACCCACTTGGGGGTTGAATATCCAAAAATCCTGAAAGGAGTTAATATACGTAAATAAATATGAAGACAGCACGAGAAAGTAAAAACCAATTCAATTTATTATCACTTCTAAAATAAATGACGGAATTCGTGAAAACGTGTTCAACCCGTTTATACCCTCTTAGGGGCTGAAAAAGAAAAAAACTTAAAAACAGGTTTTAGACGATTATTACGCAAGCACGTGAAAGTGAAAAGATATTCGATATCTGATAAGACCTGGGGATACTGTAGGATTCGTGATTCACTTAGTTTATTTTATTATTTTTATTTTTTTTTTCTTTGTTTGTTTATTATTTTATTGTATTTCTTTTTTTTCCCCCTTTTTTTCTAGACATAAGCTAGTTTTTAAGTAGTTATAATAGTATATTCAAGAGGTTTTTTTTTATCTTTTATTCAAATTTTTCCTCAAACAATTATAGACAATAAACTGATAAAAACTAATAAAAAACATATATCGAATTCTAAATAGCATATCAAAGTTGTAAAAGCGGTAGCTTGATCTCTTATCACAAAATTTCACATTCTGTTAAAAAATGTATATTATATTGAATAAAAATCTATCTATCTATCTATCTAAATATTTGGGAAGACCTAATAGATATGACGAAAACCGTAAAAATATATGCCATCCATTTTCACTGATCATTTTTTTTGCCCTCCCCCCTCCGAACGGATATTTGAAATTTTTTTTATCTAAATTAGGTTTGTAGTTGATTTACATAAACATACCGAGTTTCAACTTTGTAGCATAAGCCGTTCTATAGATAGGAAAAACACCCCCACCCCCGTACCAAATTATTAATTAATTAATTAATTTTCCAACACGCTACTAATATAGCTCTATCTAAATACAAAGTTTCAGCTTTATATCATTATAGGTTGTCGAGATATAAAAATCGGAATTTTTCGCATTTCACCATCCCCCACCCTCACCCTCTACACCCACACTTCTAAAATTTTGTTTTCTGATAGGGGTCTATTAGGCCTACTTCTGGTAAAAATTTTAAGCATCTATCTTACACTGTTCTTTTTTTTCATTTTTACTTCCTAAGGTTTCCCAATTTCAGTATTTTAGATAATGGGTGTAAGGGGGTTGTATGATTTTCAAAGCTTCGACATATTTCTTAGGTTTGATGAGATACTAGATCGCTTTTCACTTCCACAGACTTTTTATATTATCGCCTATAAACCCATTTCTCAATTTTTGGATATTCAACCCCCAAGGGTTTGCATATGTTTTCCCAATTTTTGCCATCCCTTAGTTCTGATGAGATATAAAATTGGTTATTGCGGCATTTGATGTAATGACCTAAAAACCAATTTCACCATTTTTCGAATTTCAAGAACCAAGGGAGTGTGAAGAGTTTCCACAAATATTTCAAAACCCCTCGTGTCTCATGAGATATCAAGTTGCTTCTTATCGTCTAAAAACCTGTTTCACAATTTTTTCGAAATTCAAACCCCAAGTATACGTTTTAACAATTCGTCATATCTCTTTATTCTGAACAGGCAACAAATTCGTTTTTACTTCTATGGGCTTTTAGTGTACATAATATACCGAAATTCGAATAGTCTACACGGGCTTTTCCAATGTTTAATCGGCCAAAAATCGCTATTTTAAATATTTTTATTTTAAGAACAAATTAATTTTCCAAGAAATCTAACAATCTCGAAGCAACTCATGATACACTCCGACTTTGACCGCCCCCCAAACTTTGACCCGAAAAATAATAAAGACCATTGGCAGATTTTTTTTACACGATTTTGAAATAACACGGTCCACGAAGAAGAACAAATACCACTTTTTTACACGAAATTTTTGATCCAACACGATAGCAAAAAAAAATCATTCGATAGCAAATAAAAAGGCATGGATGACGGCCTATTTATTCAAAAAATGGCTCTACGTACGCTTCGTTCCTGAAGTCAAGAAATACCTATATATAGTAGAACAAAAAGTTCTTGAATTCAAAGTAATTTTACTCGTCAATAATGCTCCCAGTCATCCTGTGCTAGATCATCCAAATATCCAATTGGTATTTTTGCAGCCTAATACCACATTCTTGATTCAGACATTGGATCAGGGTATAATAGCAATATTAAAAATTTATTACATTAAGCTAGCATTTAAATATATTTTACAATCAGTAGAGGAAAAAAACATGACGATCGTAGATGCATGGAAAAATTATACGATAATGGATTGTGTTAAAAATGCTTCCTTTGCCATAAAACTTATATTTTTGAATTTTTACTAACGAATTTTTTAAAATTGAATGTTGTTTATTCAATAAATGAATTCTATTTTATAGAAGTAACATAACATATTGGCTTTCCTTAATTTTTTTTGCACGATTTTTTCGAACAGCATGTAGTTATTTTTTCAACATACACGGTTCTTGTAAATTGTGGAACACATCTACGATTTTACTATGAGTAGCATGTCCTTTTTACACGGTTTTAATACACGGTTTTTGTTGGAACGTATCTACCGTGTAAAAACAGAGTTCGGTGAGGTGTATTAAATTTGAACAAAAACAATGTTTTTTTATTTCCATTAATTAAGTCAAATAATTTATTTAAATTTTAAAATAATTTTTAGTACGACTTAAATTTTAGCAGAGAGATTGGCTATAAATTACGTAAATATTTCCACATTTCGTGCCGAAACAACTTGAAAACATACGAGAACAGAATAGGAAGAAATCTTAGTTTTTATGAAGAGCTTTCATTCTCGATTCTAAAAAACATTTTCTTGAAAATACCTGGTCGATCAAAATGCCCTATTATTGCAGAAATAAAATAGAAACATTTCGTACACATCGGTACCTTGTTAGTCTAATGAAACAACGTCTTTGCGGTTACTTATTCGAATGTATTTTTAAAATAGTACCACATGCTCTTATACTTATTACTTTTATCATTAATTCTGTAATATTTATTTTTCATTCTTATTAAATTAAGGCCACAATTAAATTTGTTTTTATTCATGCGATTAAAGTCTTTGGGACTTAATTAGAAGTAGAAACAAATGTTGTAGTGTAGACCAACTACTTAAAAACCTTATTTTTTGTATCAACAGATTGCATTTTAATTCATGCTGATAAATAATGAATAAATAGACGATAAAAATGCGTGATTTCGCGTGTTTCTATAATTTAGTGCCAACTACTATTATGGCCTGTTAACATGACAATAAAAACTATTGTTATTGTGTTTCCAAACAATCGGTCAACGAAAGAATTTACATTTTAAATTCTTAAGCTGTGTTTGTAATTCTGTACAAGAGAAGTAAAAGGCCGTATGCTACATTTAGAAAAATTGCCAGAATCGAAAAAAACGTGTCAACCTTACAAGGAGAATCGTGTAGGTTCTTAAAAGAATAATACTAAGTAATTTTGTACTTCTGACGCCGGAAAACAACAAAAACTTCTTAAAATTTGCTTCTATGGTAGCTTACCATGAAAAAATTCCAATTTTGTACTTCCTTTAAGGGCTCATATACCCCAGAAAATTTCCAAAAAAGGGATTTTTTTTTTGCAGATTTTTATTTTTTATACTTTTAAGAATTAAAAAAAATTAGAATTTAGAAAATTCCACTCCATTACAAAGTTATAGCAATAAATGTCACCAGACATCGGTTTGGAGCGGCTTCCTGGCTAATTGCCGCGCCACTCTCAACAGCAGCGTTTCGCATTTATTTTGTTCGCAAAAGCCGGGTTTCTTAGAAAACAAGGTCACTTATAGGACCATCTGTGAAAAACACAAAGATACAAGAGGAAGAAGGTGTACAGTACGAAGCTGGAATGGGAGACTAGCCGTAAAGGTGAAAAAGGTGCTTTAACTTGGATAATATGTAGTCCATTGATGACCGGTAATGACCGGTAAAATTGTTAACATTTTTTAAACAAATTGAACAATATTTCTACAGAAGATTCAAGACATTTTTAAATTGAAGACCTTGGTGCAACAAGGGCTCAACTCTTTTTTCCAACAACATTAGGGAACTTGACTTTTCTGGCCCCTTATTGCATTAAAACTATTTTATTTTTTTTTTATGATTTAATAAAAATTATTAAGGATATTATTAAAACATAAGTGATTAAGTCCATCAACTGAATTTTATCCGAATGCAACAAGGAGTCAGAAAAGTCAAGTAAAAAAAGAGGTGACCCCTTGTTACACCAAGGACTTCAATTGAAGTAAATTAACACAATTAACGTGCTAAGTAAAATGTTTAGGAATGTTGAAGGTAGATAGATAATCTTAAAAAATAAAATCAACAAATTAAAAAAAAGTTATACGAGTATGTGTGACGATGGTACCGATATATGCAGGGTTATCCTTACAGGGTAGCAAGAACGGGCACTATTCCATAGGGTTCTGGTTGAAAACCGGCTCGACAGATCAAAAAATGTTCAATTATTTTTCAAACGAAAACAATTAAATTAATTAAATTAAAATTTTACTTTTTATTTTTTTTACAAGCTTTAATGGTTGCGTAGTAAAGTGCTGTCCACTTTGAACTATGAAGAGGGAAATTTAATTCAATTGTAAACAGATCAGTACAATTGATTTTCATTAAAATATGTATAATTACCTCTAGACTTGTTCAGAGTTTAAATGAAGAGAAATGAGTGTTGAAGTGTAAGAAATTACATGAAATTACAGAAACCATTTCCTGCCACTTGAACTTACTTTCTAAGCCATAAAAAAAGTTCTATGTTCGACCTTAAGTAAATGCCTTTATAACTTTTAGTGTTTGGTGTTATTAATAGAAATATGCGCAATTGTTTTACACAGTACTAATACAAAATGCTGAAGAATTTTCGTTTTACAGACGCCTTTAACCATTTGAATATCGAAATGGGATTTTGTAAACTAAAAATATTGGTTTAAAAATATCTAAAATAAATATTTAATTAAAAAAATATAGTATAGTGCGATGTCTTTATTAATAAAATAGTTCTTGAGTTGTCACAAACTATGAAAATATACCGATATAAGTAAATTGAAAAATTATTCACTTCTCTATCGATTTGTTTAAACATCACGTGAAAACAGCTCAACAAAATTTGATTAATTTCAGAATTTTAGTAAAGGGTGATGTAAGTTGTGCCGTAGGCTATTCCTTTTTTGATTAGCGTCAAGAAAAATTGGGAAGAAAGAAGGTTTCAAATACCTCCTGTAATTGAGTCCCATTGAAAAATTTATTATAACAAAAGCCGAAGGAAAATTAATTTATAAGTTTTTACGATTAGAGGCATTTACGATTTTCGATACAGTGGATAGTGTATTTATATTTAAGTCTTGTCGGTGTCCATTTCATACTGTAAAAAGGAAAAAAAGGCAGACTCTGAACCTAGTACTTTCACTTGGGTAGAAGTTACAACTATTTTTAATCTTAATTCACAAAAATCAACCAAGGGCGCCCCTAGAGAACGGCACGAAGATGCACTTGTCCTAACTTTATATCACAAATCTCAAAAATTTTCAATTTCTAACCAAATGTGGCTCAACTATTTTGCAATGCAAGTTCTCTATAAATTGATTGCTCTTTCTTAGGAAACTGATTTAAATTCGTACCGACGGATCAAATAATGTTCGATTCTTTTCCAAATGAAAAAAAGGCTTTATTAATTGTTCTTCTATTTTGAAGCTTCTTAACATAGTTTTTCCGGAAGCATTTTCGATATTTAAACCCAAGGGGAAGGGAGAGGGGGGGTTGCAAAATATTTTCCCCCATATCTCTTAGGCCCCATGAGATTTAGAATTGGGTTTAGGCTTCTAAAGGATACACACGTCTAACAACTGATTTCCATTTTTTTGTTAACATAAGAAGCTTTATGAACAGTGACTTGCTGAGGGAACAGCTAAATCACCAATGCGTTAGTAAAGTGGGCCCGAATAATGGGGTTTTGCAGTCGTTTGAAAGAAAGAAAAATTAAATGAATTTTTTTCTCTGTTGAATACCAATGGGGCACTAATTCCTTATCTTTTTTGCTCTATGGAACGCTTGGGTGATTCCTTATTTCTATAGAAAATTGTAGGTACTTCTATATCATCGAACCTTCAACTATACTATCGAGACCGAATACTTTATCGAACTTGTAAATTTTTCTATAATATAAGCATAAACTTTTTTAACTATTCTTATTTTTCTCCTCGACCTATACTTACACAGTGTTTGTCCTGACAATGTTGAGCTTATGTCTGCTCTTTTCAATCTCTTGTGACAGCTTTTCACATGAAAAAGTTTTCACGAAAAACAGGAACAGACGGAAAATTTTCTATGACGTCTTTTAATGTACGTTTCAGAACTTAAGGATCTGTTGTTACTTTGGAGTCTGTCAAGCTGCTGCTCGGTACCATCAACTTTCTCTCTTGCTACTTTATCTTTGAAAAACGGACAGGCACGCAACAATTACAAGTCACAGAACAAAGACCAGAAAAACTGTTAGGGAGGGTCGATTGCGTTCGCCTCATCCCTTATTAAAATTGTGAGTCTTAAATTGATATTACTGTATTATTTATTATTTAGAATATATTCGACAAGCATTAACATACGTACTTTTATCTTACCTCCATACTCTCACCGAGACTAGGCAAACATGCCTAAGGGCGATGCTCTTCGTGTCTCGCTACGCCTCGCCGTTCCTTATCTCGGCTCGCCGACACTCGACTTTTTATGCGTCAAGGCAAGGCAAGTGAGCGAGGCGAAGCGAGGCAAGACGAGACTAACGAGCGAGGCGAATCAGCGAGGCGAACCAGCGAGGCGAACCAACGAGGCGAACCAGTGAGTCGAACCAGCGAGACGAAGCGAACGCACTCTCGTAATCATCGATTGATTTTCTGCACGTTGTTTATTATTTTATTTAATTTAGTTTAGTTTATTATTTTATTTAATTTAGTTTAGTTTATTATTTTATTTAATTATTTACTTTCGAAGTGACGATTGTGCCGCGATTGTAAGCGATTGGCAGGTTTCGAGACGCTCGGTATATGACAATCACATTCTCTCGAACGTATGTCTTCAAATGAACTTCTTTACTTTTCAAAGAAATGGCGCAGGACTAACAGTCGGACCGGTGAACGTGAACGTGTTTAGCGTTGGGGCTAGACTGGCCCAAGGGTAGTTACTAAAGGTATATCAAAAAATATGTTTGCAGTTAAGGCACTCTGACTCTGACCTTTTCAATTGAAAATTTGTGTGCCTCACAGGCAAACTCATGACAAAATATTAGAATTATAAAATTTTGAATATAATGAAGGTATATCATTGCACGGAACGCTTTGCAAAAGGACAAAATGCAATCATATATGGGGTTCACATTTTGTACAGGTGTATAATTTGTAAGTTATATTAGGTTGCTGTTGCTGCAGCAAAGTTTAGGAAATACTGCGTACTGTTATTTCAGTCTTTTTTAAGATGTGAGAAAGGTGTGTAATTTGTAAGGTGAAGTTTTTTAATTTATTACCCATATCTGTCCTCCTTACTCTCATACAAAACTACGGATAATGTATTCAAACTCATCCTTACTTCTTGCCCAAAATGCAAAACTTCAACCCAAATCCTGGCTACGGTCTTTATGCCCTCGAACTTTTCGAAAACGAGGTCTTTATGCATTCAGTCATCCCGCTCACATTATCTATTTTTTTTATGAAAACCCTCCCTAGTCGAAAAGACCTTTTTAACCTTTGCCGTTTGCTTTAGAAAAATAAAATTCTGCCGATAGTCGGGGAGTATCTTTAATATTTTAATGTTAATGTCGAGCTGCGACACAGAAACTACAGCTAAAGAAAGCCTTAAAATACCAATTACGATTTTGGGACAAAGTCCGGAACGCAGTCAACATCGGTTGTTTCAAACAACGAGGTTTTTTTTGGAAAGTGTTAATTTTGTCACTAGAATAGCTCTTTATAAGAAACAGCTTTCAACATTCATTAATTTGAAATTAATTTAAAATTAAATAAAATAAAGCGTTAAAATTCATACATACTCATGTTAAAGTAAATTTAAAATAAATTTAATTAGAGATCTCATCATATCTAAGACATATGTTCGAATTCATGTATTCATGTACTATACAACCTCTTTACATTCCTTGGGGGTTGAATATAAAAAAAATCCCGAAATTAGTTTTCGGACGATTACGGAACAATCCCGTAGAAGGAAAAGCCAATTTTCCACTTCATCAGACTTGAGATATATGATAAAATTTACGAAAACGTTTACAAAACAGAGGTTGAATTTCGAAAAATTCTGAAATCGGTTTTTATTCTCATCAAACTTAAGAGGTATGACTGAATTGGTGAAAACGTATGTAGCCACTTTATACCACCTCGGGGGATGAATTTAAAAAAAAACGTCAGTTTTTTGGCGATTTTACAAAATGTCCGTGAATGTAAAAACCAATTTCATACCTTATCAAACCTTAAAGATTTGACGGAATTCGTGAACCCTGGGAGCGGTTGAATTGCAAAAAAATCCTAAGAGGGGTTTTCAAGCAATAATTTTGAAAGCCGGTGGAAATAAAAATTTATTCTTTATCTAACCAGACGTGAAAATGAATGCAACCCCTTTACACCCTTGAAAACAGTAGTTATCTGAAGAACCCATAGAACTAATATTAATTCAATATT
Source organism: Beris morrisii (assembly GCA_951812415.1). Classification (NCBI taxonomy): domain Eukaryota; kingdom Metazoa; phylum Arthropoda; class Insecta; order Diptera; family Stratiomyidae; genus Beris; species Beris morrisii. Next base: position 32,573,257 of record OX638310.1, read on the forward strand.
TCAGAAGACCTAAGAGATAGAAAGAAATTCGTGAAAATATATCCATCCTACTTTCACAAACTATTTTTTCTACCGCACCTCCGTACGCCAATAGATTTACAAAATTTATTATTTGCCTATATTATTTTTCTAGTACATCTACATCTACCCATGAAGTGTCAACTTTCTAGCATAAGTCATTCCTGAGATAGGAAAAACAACCCTGTCTCTGTACCATAAAAATTATATTTGCAGAACGTGCGATCACTAAAGCACTAAGTAAGCTTTAAGTATAAGCTATCCATCATAAGCAGTTCTCGTGATCTCGTTTTTTTTTTAATTTTCAGGCTACTTTAACCACATCCCTTACACCGTCACTCCAAAACTTTTGTGTCTCCTAGGAGTCCACCGAATATACTTCGAGTGTAAATTGCTAGATCTTATCTTAAACAGATATATGATACGTGATTTTTAGAAAAATTCGTATCCCCACTTTCGTACTCGACTGACCTCTCTAAAATTGTGTGTAACCCAATTTCATATTCCTGCCATATTTGGTTTGTAATCCAAAGTTTTGAGCACATATCCCAAGTTTTATTTTTAATATGCACCCCTAATATTTTTTCAAATAATCACCTCGAGCCTCCAAAAAGTTATCACTTAAAGAGGTTCACCCAAGATTTGAAATACCTAAAACGTGAAAATAAAAAATATCGTTGCAGGAACATTTTTTTTAAAGTCGTTTTCACTACTTTTTATTGAAATAATAAAGTAAAAGTACTTATTAGGGAAACTTCCAAAAACGTAAGCCCAATTTCAAAAAGGTGAGTAAGGCATTTTTTTTGGAAAAGTCTTTTTACTGTAAGGTTCTTGATAAACATATCCCATATGGTTGAGGTACACATTGGTATTTCCTATATATGCACTTACCAAAGGATATAGTTTTTTTGTGAGAAATTTCTTCAAGGCTTCTTTATTTTCTATCTGGAAATGAAAATAAATGGTAATAATTATTTTCTGAATATAAACCATACATTAATAATAAATAAGACAACTATAATACGTCCATACGAGTATCTCTCGAGTAGTCTATTAAGAAAAACAAATTAAATTACTAGGAGTTAATGAGCTTAGAATCGAATACTTATCAAATATTTAGTACTTTCTGTACCTTTGATGCGAGTAGACATTCATCGAATTTATCTATTTCCTATAACTAGAGAGAATGGTTTTTCTTTGCAGTAACATGTAATCTGATAATATTGTAACATAGGATAACACACACCGTGGACATAGAGCAACAAAAGGGGATAGATTTCATGTTAGTTACTAAAAGGTCTTTGCTGCTTCTGATCTTCTACAGATCTTTCTTGGGATTGTCTAGTGGAGCCTTATTTCCTGTGGTAACATACTCAAAGTAACACAGGTAACCGCATTCGTACAAAGACTTTTGTTTAGGATATAGACCATAAACATTGTTCCTCCATAATCAGTGGTCCTGGAAAATTATATTTTGTTTTAACTGTTTAACATTTCATAGATTAATATATGTATTTTTTTCTGGAACGAAGAATGGTGATACCAGATGAAATGTGATCAAAAGAAGAAACAACGTATATCAACATTTGTGACTAGTTCTTTGAACTTTTCACTGGATGAATTGATTGTGATTCTCATAAATGAGAATGATTGAATGATGATGCTAACAAAAAAATTTGTACACTTTAAAATCACAACAAATTATGCATTTCATTCATATTGACTGTAAAGTACTCCCCATTTAAATGAATTGCAATAATGCTTATTTCTGTGTGTTTGTTATATGAACGTTACAAGTAATTTCCAAACACACTGTATAAAAAAGTATAGATAATTTCGTGTTTTGAATCTGTTAAAAATATGACACTGTGCCCTCATCTGAATTAGTTAACCCAAAAAATGGCTACAAAATATCGTACATTGGTCATAATTTAAATTTCGGAAAAATCTACTTGAAACATTAAAAAGTTTAAAAGTTATAAGAACGCTGAAATACTTAAGGAGAGTTCCGGTCGCTAAAATATATTTTATAATTTTCAATTGCACCTTGCCAGCAGTTTCCTTCTGCTTTAATCCTTCTTAAATGTTTCGAACAGAATTTTTTGATAAGCTATAGGAAGCCTTATTTCGATAAGCTTTTGGAATTTCCTTATTAAGCCAATTTACTTAATGCAAGTGGAAGAGCCATAAGTAGGTACTTTAAGTTATGCGGAGATTACTTTGTACACTAATACTCAAATTGTCAGGATAAATAGTTTTGTAGATAGCAGCAAGAAGGGCACTTGTTTACGTACAACGAAAATTCTTGTAAAGTTTACAAGAATTTTCGATGTACGTAGCAATAAAATTTGATATTTGCCAATTTTGCGCGAGCTATTTTAAGGGAAAAAATGGAATTTACTTAAAATTAATCAATATCAATATACTTTTTCATATAAAAAGAATAGGACCAATTGAATTATAGAATACTTCAAATGATAGTAATTTCAAGTTCGTTGCTAGATCCAGCAATTATTTTGGTCAACATTCACAAAACTGAAGACAAATCGAATGTTATGGAAAAAAAACACTGAAAGTATTTTAGTGCGGAATCATCAAAAGTGAAGAAAAATAGAATAACTTTAAAAAAACAAATACGACTGATATATTTTTGTGAAAGCCAAAGGAAATGTAAATGCTAAGGAGTTAGAAAGAATCAATTAGTCGGCATTTGACATTGTTGAAAAAAATTGCAAGGTTTGGTGTGGGGTATATTTTTCTATTCAAAATAGATTCGCTAATAGTTCTTCGATATCGAATTCACCTGAGACTCAGAATTGATTCTCTAGCAGTACGTAATGCGAATTGCTTAACGTTCACCAAAGTGAATATGTGACAACTTATAAACGGAAAAAATTCTTTATAGTTTTTTTTTATATTTCATGGTTTGTTTCATTAGTTGACTTAACTTTGTTTATGCTAATAATAAATAAATGTGACTATTTGACTAGTCAAAAAAATTAGTTAGACTCACCGGAGTATAATTTGTTATGCCCTGAAATTTATCGAATATGGCTTTGGTCAGTTTGAACTGGGTAGTTTTACTGAACGAGTATAGCCAAAAGTAAGAAAATAAGTCAAATGACGTATCTATCAAGCGATTTAGATGAAAAATTTTGCTTTCTAGATCTCATGAACCGCTTATGCTAGGAGGCTGAAAGTTGGAACTTATGTAGAACTATGATAGTGCACCCATTTGCAAAAAAATGGTCGATAGGGGTTGAGGGGTGTTCGAGTGGGGGGGAAAATAATGTGTCCTAAAGCTGGGATTGAAACATTCTAAAATCCATATCTTCTGAACGATTGTTGCCAGACGGCTGAAACTTTGTAGTTGTCTTAAGAGATAATAGGAGATTAGAAATGGGTTAAAATTTTTAAGGGTGGTGGTGGGGTGTTGGAGTGTGGGGTGAACAATTTTGGTATACAATATCTTCCGACTGAATTATGCCAGGAAGATAAAATTTGGTTTCTGTATATAGAATTACCAGTGGAATATACTGAATGTAAAATTTTTGAGGGTGGAGGTGAAGCGCGGAAGTGGGGGGACAGTCATTTTTCAAAAAGTTACATTTTCATATTTCAAGAACCGTAGCAGATATGATTTTTAAAATTTTACAGGAGTTAGGACCAGTAGACCTATAGCGGCGAAAAATATGTTGAGGGTGGATGTAGGGAGTGATGATGGGAGTTGGTGGAAATGAAAAAAACATGATCTTTCTTTCTCGAAAGCCGCAAAGGATCGAAAGCTAAAAGGGACATACCAGAAAAATACATTTTTGATAGGGGAGCAAGGTACGGGGGTGGGAGGTGGTTTTTCATATCTTAGAAACGGCTTATGCCAGAAAGTTGAAACTTGGTACCTATATGTAGATGTGCTACTAGAGTAATTAAAGCTAAAAAAAAGTTTTGATTTTCATTTGTGTACAAAGGTGGAGTAAAAAAAATGTCCGTGAAAAGGGTTTTCCCACATGTTCACGAATTTCGTTAAATCTTCTAGACATACCGAGCTATCAAATCAATTTTACTTCTGCGGGCTCTTAATATCAGCGCCTAGAAAATTTTTTAAAAATTTTTCGATATCTAACCCCTAAGGGGGTGTAAAGCGGTTATGTACTTTGTCACGAATGCCGATATATTTCTTAGGTCTAATGAGATATAGAATTCACTTTCACTTCTATATGCTTTGAATATAGTCGGGGAAAACCCCAATTTAAGTATTTTTTTGATATTAAACCCCCTGGGGAGTAAGACATTGTTCAAGTTTTGACGAATTCCGAATTTTTTTTAGATTTAATGAGATCGAATTCACTTTCACTTCTATAAAAAAAACAAATACGTAAATAAATAAAAAAAATCTGCCAACAGTCTGGACGCAACTTTATTATTTTTTGGGTAGAAGTTTGGAACGAGTTTAATTCTGAGATGCGGTGTAAGTTACTATGTGACTGAAAACCTAAAAAAAAGATCGGTAAGCGTTTAAAATGGGGTCGCGCTAGAATACTTACGCCGCTGCTACATATAACATATGAATTACATAATTGGGTCACACTCCGGGACGAGGTCTTGTCCTAGTATAATATCAGTTGTTACGCCATTAGAAGGTTTCTCGTGATTTGGTTTTGGACCATTACATGAAATCGGAAATGCGTTTGTAGGCGATTATATAAAAAGTCTGTGGAAGTGCAAACCAATCTAATATCTCATCAATCCTGAGAAATATGTCGAAAGTATTACGTCCTATTGGAGTTGAGTAACAAACATCCTGAAATCAACTTTTTGACGATTATGTAGGAAGCCGTAGGAAGTAAAATTGAATTCGATATCTCAATAGAACTAAGAAATATGTAAGAATTTGTGAAAACATATGCAACTCCCTTGCACCCACTTTGGGGTTAAATATTCAAAAATCCTGAAATCGATTTTTAGACATATATAAAAAAAGCCATAGGAAGTAAAAACCAATCCGATGTCTTATCACTCTTAAGAGATATGACGGAATTCGTGAAAACGTGTTCAACCCGCTTATACACTTTTAGGGGTTGAAAAAGGGAAGAACTTGAAAACGAGTTTTAGGTGATTATTAAATAAGCCCATGGAAGTGAAAAGTTATTCGATATCTAATCAGACCTGAGGGATATGGCTGAATTCGTGAAAATGTATACATCCCCTTTACACAACCTTTGGGGTCGAATTTCAAAAAATCCTGAAAACGCTTTCTAGGTATTTCTATGAAGAACTCGTTAAAAAAAATTAATTCAATATTTGGAAAGACCTAATAGATATGACGAAAATCGCGAAAATATATGCATTCCATTTTCACTGACCATTTTTTTTGCTCCACTTCAGAACGCCATATTGATATTTGAATTTTTTTAATCAGAATTACTTTTCTAGTTGATTTACATATATGTACCGAATTTCAAATTTCTAGCGTAAGCCGTTCTATAGTTAGGAAAAACACCCCCCACCTCCGTACCATACTACCCCTATAAAAAATTATATTTTTTAAACATGCTACTGCTATAGCTCTATCTAAGTACCAAGTTTCAGCTTTATATCATTTTTCGTTCCCGAGATATAAAAATCGGAACTTTTTACTTTTTACCCTCCATCACCCTCACCCTCTACACCGTCATCACTGAAATTTTTTTTTCTGCTGGGGGTCTATTAGGCCTATTTCTGGTAAAACCTTTAAGCATCTATCTTACACTGTTCTTGAGATATGAGACGTGATTTTTTAAAAAAATTCTTACCCCCTCCACTCCTATGCTCTACCGCCCCCTTAAAAAATTTTAATTTCAGCAAACTTCATTTGTCAACCCTTATAGAGAAACCGAATCTCTAGTGCAATTGGTTCGTGAGATATCGTAATCTGAAGTTTTTCAACCCCCACCCCCGTACGTCACTGTCCCCTCTCAAAAGTTTGTTTCGGATCTATTCTCCTAGTACACCTACAGATGATTATTAAGTTTTAATTTCGTGACATTAACCGTTTAGGAGATATGAATTTTAGAATGTGTCGATCTCGCATTATTTTTCACCCATATCATCAATATTTTTGCAAATGGGTTCACTATCGAAGCTCTATATAAATTCCAAGTTTCAGCTTTCTAACATAAGCGGTTGCTGAGATCTAGAAACTGAAATTTTTCGTCTAAAACGCTTCCCCCACCACCTAGGAGCTATAAGCACTCGAACGTTTTGCGTACGGCAGACGGCGGACGGCGCACAGACGGACTGAAAATTTTCGATAACAATACTTTATTATTAAAATAATAAAGTAAAAATCTGCCAACAGTCTGGGCGCAACATTATTATTTTTTGGGTAGAAATCCGGTAGGCGTTTTATTCTGTGATGCGGTGTAGTGTATGCGACTGACAACCTAAAGAATAGCCACGAGGCTATAAGGTGTACATTATACTATTTTACTTTATTATTTTTGAATAATAAAGTGTTTATAGTTGGAGCTATTTTAATTTAATTTATATTTCTTTTTGGTCAATTATACCTAATGAATTTAATCTGTATATACATTCGTTTTTGTGGTGACTAAATTTTCGTTAGTTCGTCATAATACCAAAATAATTCACCAGTTACGGTGTCTTGAATTTTTTTGACTGTCGTCACTACGAAATATTATTATCTCAAGAACGGCTTTTGCTACAAATTTGAAACTTGAAACTTATATTTAAATATAAGGATTAACGTGAAATCGACACGACAGCCAAGGTTCTTCGGATCTTCGATTTAAATAAACATTTTTGATGTGTTCAATTCAGAACGTCTTGGAATGTTTGAAACAAGTGTACCTCGCACGTCCTTCCAAACACTCCCACAACTATGCAAGAAAACTATTTTGGATAAAAAAAAGGGTTTTGCATCAATACCGTGAGGAGATACCAAACATTTTGTTCGTTCACTAAAAGCCGACAGTGTGTTTCTCGAATCTCCACATGAGTCCTATTTTTGGAAACAGGATATTAGCTTTACCCATTTGGATCCTGTGACTCTCTTGTCCTCCCTTGTCATGTTTAAAAGAAACTTACATTTTCTCTGATTTCGTCGATATTTTGTATGAAACCTCAGGCTATTATAGGAACCGACGATATCAAATCACCTTTGCATTCTCGGTATAAAGATTGCAGTATAGTAACAGGATCTCATATTCCTGGCGGGAGCTTCTTGTGTCGCATACACCAACAATACGTTCAACTTTGGTTTAGAAGAATAATGATGTTGTGCTCCTGTCGTTGGTAACTATTTTATATTTCAGCTTGAAGTGCAGTGCGGGGGAGTGGATGGGGGCAAATACAGGCCCTTAAATTGTTTTTTGCACCGTCGATACTCGTACGTCGATACTAAGATGCTTAGACAGAACCGTACGTATTGGATTTCAGGAACAATTCCACTATGGCTGAATATCCATGTTGTTCAATTTCAATATGAGATAAGTGCATAAGCATTTGTATCGTTGCATAGGTAGGACAGATGGGGTTGCAGCAATGGGGTTTGGCGAACGAGGGTGACTACATGGATATGGGAATTCCAAAGACGACTCACTACGAGTGCAGCGTGTCTGAGCGCATGGGAGAAGGACTCTCCAGTGGTGCAGCTTTTGTGTCGACATGAACAGGAACTTTCACAACGTTATTGCAATATTGTTCTGGAATGACAAGTTTTGTTATCCTTCAGCGCTACACATTCGTCGTCCGTCCGTACACATCCACACCGGCGGCGTGGTTTTTTATCGGCGCGGTGTGGAATATCGTTTGAAGCGTTTCCCCATCAAGTGCTTGCATTATGTGCACTAGAAAGTTTACGTGATTCCAGTTGATGTCGTATTTGAGCGTGTATTTCCTTTTGTTGTAAAAATGAATGCAACATTTTGCAACTCTTCGTTTTTTACGATTTTTGTATAGTCAGCGGAAACAAAAGGTGCACCAAGGTTTCTCCTGTTTACCATTTCTTCCATCTAATGTGCGCTCCTTTGTGCTAGTTTTTGTCCTTTTTTTTTTCGTTGGTACACTCTAAAATTTTAAATTCGCGTTTTATGCGCCCAACATACTTTGCGAAAAATTGCAAGCACTCTCCAGAAAAATTTAGGGCACATTTTACTGCTCGTACCCATCTTGCAATAGTTCGCTAGTAAAAGTATCGTGTACTGTAAACAATAATTTCCTTGTGTTTGAAAATAGACACAGCAATTTTGTATGTCCTTTAGAAAAAAGTTCCATACGAATGTTTATACGAGTTTTACACTTTCCTTCTCAACGTTAAGTATTTGACCTAACGCGATTTTAGCCTGCGGAATCTTGGTTTCTGATTTTAGAGTTTTAGACATAAAGATACAAGTAGATATCTGAAATCTAGCTATTGCCAATACTATGAATTTCGGTTACTGGGAGTACACAAACCGAGCTGTGATAACTTAGGAATTGAAATCAAAGAACCAGTAAAAAAATGTAATACGAATAATTATTTATCAATAACCGAAAAATATAGATAAGCGAATTATCCAATATATGTCATATGAACGTAGGTACGCTCTAACCTAGAGTCTGGTAACGACATCATAGATACTGATACAATTTTTCTTCTTTGAAGTATTTTTTTTTCCAAGATTCGGGTATTTCGGCTTACCAGTATTTTTTTTTTGCTATAACCAAAATGTATTTAAAGAATTTGACATTAATGTCGTTAAATTTTTAAGTAAAATTCAGAATCTCAATTGAGAGTTAATAGACAACTCCATTGCCGACGAGGACCTTTCTGACAAATTTTATGGAAAATTTGGGTAATGCGTATTTCATTTATTAATGCGATGTGGGTTTATTCTCGAGAATGACATTATTTGCCAATACATGCGCTGTTATAGACATTGACGAGATAATTTACTTTAAAACGAAGGTATATCTGCTTTTTTGGCGATGAATGGAGCTCTTAAAATTTCACAGAAAATGTCTGTTACATGTGAGGCGATTGAGGCTTTTTGTTTTACTTTAATATTTTTTTAATAATAAAGTACGAGTATATACTCGTACTGTGATCGACCTGATATTTAAAAAAAATTTTCTACCCTGAAATTGTGTATTTATTTACACGCTTTTAAACTAGAAAACCCCAAAAAAGCAAAAAAAAATCTGCCAACAGTCTGGGCACAACTTTATTATTTTATGGGTAGAAGTCCGAAACGTGTTTAATGCTAAGATGCGGTGTAGGTTACTATGCGACTGACAACCTAAAAAATAACGTTCCAAATAGCCTCCTGGTTATTCCTTAGGCTGTCAGTCGCGTTCCCTACACCCACATCCTCAAAAATTTTTTCTCCGCTAGAAGTCTACTAGTCCTAACTCCTGTAAAATTTTCAAGATCATATCTGATACGGTTCTTCAGATATAAAATTTTAATTTTTTGAAAAATTGCTGCCCCCCACTTCCGCGCTTCACCTCCACCCTCAAAAATATAACTGAAAATATATTTTCAGTAGACTCCACTGGTTATTTTATATACAGAAACCAAATTTTATATTCCTGGCACAATTGAGTCGGAAGATATTGTAATTCACCTTCATACTTCACCCACACCCCCTTAAAATTTAAACCCATTTTCAAATCTTCTAGTATCTCAGAAGACAACTACAAAGTTTCAGCCGTTTGACATCAATCGTTCAGAAGATATGGATTTTAGAATGTTTCAATCCCAGCTTTCAATCGTTTCGGACTTATTTTTTTCCCCCCACTCCCACACCCCTCGACCCCTATCGACCATTTTTTACAAATGGGTCTACTATCATAGTTTTACATAAGTTCCAACTTTCAGCCTCCTAGCATAAGCGGTTCCTGAGATCTAGAAACCAATATTTTTCATCTAAAACGCTATTTCGTCCCCGCTCACACCCGCACCCCACCAAAAAATACTACTCGTAGGGGTTCACCCATTCTATCTACCATAAAAATTTCAACTTAATATCTTAAGGGGTTTGAGAGCTACGCACCTTCAAACGATTTTGCGTGCGGCGTACGACGTTTACGGCGGACAGACTGACATTTATTTTTTTTTTTGCTTTTTTGGGGTTTACTAGTCCTAAAACGTGCAAATACAAAATTTCAGGATAGCAAATTTTTTTGAAATTTCAGGTCGATCACAATACTTTATTATTAAAAAATAATGAAGTAAAAATTATCCGTCTGTCCGTCGTTGGCAGTGTACGCAGTTCGCAGTTTGCGCGTTGCTCACAAGCCCGTTAAGATATTAGGTTGAAATTTTTTTGGTAGGTAGATTGGGTTAACCTTTACGAGTGGTACGGAAGGGGTGGTAGGGGTGCAAGAAAGAGGTGTGGGGAGCGTTTTAGACAAACAATTTTTTTTTCTACATCTCAGGAACCGCATATTCTAGGAGGTTTTTTTTTCCCAAAAAATGGACAATAGGGGTTGAGGAGTATAGGAGTGGGGGACAAAAATGCGTCTGAAACGCTTAAAAGCCAGGATGTTATCATTCTAAAATTTATACCTTCTGAACGGTTGATGCCAGAAAGTTGAAACTTTGTTGTTGCCTTAGGGGATGGTAGCAAAAAGTTGAGATTTTCATTGTCGTACAAAGGTGGAGTGAAAAAGATGTCCGTGGAAAGGGTTTTGAATTTTTTTTATCTCTTTTAGACAATTTCACTTCTATGATCTCACCTCTATCACCTCTATCTTTATACAAGTGTCTTGAAATCATTTTTCGGTATCCAACCCCTAAAGGGGTGTGCAGTGGTTGTGTACATTTTCATGAATTTCTTAGGTCTAATGAGATAATCCCCTTTCACTTTTAAAGGCTTAAAATATAATCGGGAAAACCACGATTTAAGCATTTTTTGATATGCAGCCCCTAGATGGTGTAAAGTGTTGTTCAAATTATCACGAATTCCGACAAATCTTTTAAGTTCAATGGGTTTAAACGTAAACGCCGTATGCTGTCGAAAAATCCGTTTGAAGGCTTGTAGCTCAAAACCTGTTGAGATATTAAGTTGATTTTTTGGTGGTTAGATTGGGTGGTGACTTTTAGGCTGCAGGATCCCTTTAAAATTAACCATGACGCTTTTAGAATTTAATTTACTTTTTAATTGCTTAGGGTGCCTGCATCGACTATGATCCCAACATGAAATTGATGCTTTACGTTTGGTAGTAATGTGTGCACTTCTGTCGCTCCCCAATTTTAAAGGCTTCCTAAACTTTTCCCAAAAAAATATAATAATAATAAATTTGCGCCCAGACTGTTTAATTTTTTGTACTCAATTGCTAACCGTTGCTTTAAATATAGCAGATAAGAGTTTTCTCTATTTGAAAAATGCCTGAAGTTTATTTCATTGACAGCCCTGAGACCGGAAACAAAAACACTAACCCTTATTATAAAATCAATACGTTATATCTGTTGTACCATATCATATTGTGAAAAATATTTTTGAAAAAAATTACATGACATGCGATTGACACGAAAAGGATATGTAAAAAATAGACCTTTATAAAGTGCAGAAGTCTGTATACAAAATGGTATTTATTCGTTTTTGTGGTACGTTATAAAAATACTCGTACATCACACAAAATCTATATCACATGACACGTGTCATTTATGATTTTCAATAGGCAATTCAATCGGATGACAATCATAACAGGTTCATAAAAATCATTTAACAATATCGTTATTTATTTTGAATGAAATTTTTTTTTCATGGCGGACATGTCAAAAAATCATTAAATTGATCCTTGCTTTTCAGTTACACAAATATATGATACGATAATATCCAGCTGTAGTCACTATGAGGCGCATTTTACATCGTGAAATAATGATTTTACTTTATTATTTTAATATAATAAAGTATTGTGATCAACTTAATAAAAAACACAAAAAAAAATTTGCTACCCTGAAATTTTGTTTTTTTTCATTTCAGGAGTAGTACACCCCTAAAAAGGAAAAAAGAATTCAGTCCGTCTAAAAATATAATTTCAATAGAAAACTAATAGAGTTAAAAAAAAATGGAATGAATCCATTCCATTGAAAATGGAATGCATGTATTTTTACGAATTTCGTGAACCTCATAGGTCGTCTAAAATATGAAATTAGTTTTACATCTTCGAGTCCTTCAGAAAATGCCTAAAAACTCTTTTCACGATTTTTGTTAATACAAGTCGTGAACACTTACTCATAACAAATATTTAATAGACTACACGAAAATTTTCATTAATTTTACTAAATCTTACATTGATTTCGAGCCAATGAAAATATTCGTAAGAAGTACGATCAGAGTATTGTAAAAATTTTCTTTGTTGATTTCCAATTTCGGCAATGATTTTGGGGTCCTACTGACGTTCCGCTATCTGCCTCAGATCGCGCTTGTCAATAGAAGTCAGTGATTGGTTATTTCTGCAACCTTTTGGTGATCTTATAACCAATTAGCTTTTCTTTCCATTTTCTTTTTTTGCAAAATTACTTATTTCTGAGAAGGTTTATAGCAAAAAACAATAATATTACCTAGGTGGTTCGGTGTCATTTTAATTTTTTTAATGTACATTTATGGTACATAGTTATTAATCAAATTTGGTCAAACTTAAATTTTATCAATTGTGAGTTTTTTTTATATTCTTCAAAATAAAATGACCTTCCATTTATTTATTTTTTAGAAACACACAATAAAAAAGTATTTAAAAACATACTGCAGTCACGATCGGCTGCAAGCCAATCGTATAATACTCTAGATGAATACTGAACTCCGATTTATATTGTAGTTGGGGATAAAGTAGAATTACGTGTGTACATGCTGTATGTCCCTTATTAAGGACTCCCATTAGATTGCTACTCAAAACTAAAAGACAATATTCAGTGTTTAATTTCATATCTTGAACTGTGTAAGTCATCGAAAAAAAATGTCCTTTTTGAAGGACTTTCACATGGGAGGTGCAGGAAGGACTCACTCAATTTTTTTCATATTAATCCTTTTCCTTGGAACCGTTTAAAAATGAACGTGTACAAAATTTCAAATTCGTAGCTTGAAGCGTTCAAAAGTTATCGAAAAATATTGTTGAACGCGTGTCTTAAGGATATTTTGTATGGCAGCTACCAGAAGGAGTAAAAGGATTTCGCTGATAAGTAAAACTCAAACTTTGTTTTCACTCAAAACTAATTTGTACAAAATTCCGAATTCGTAGCTAAAAGATTACTTGAGTTATAGTGAGTTTCGTAAATTAAGTGAATTCATTTTGACAGGATATTTGTATGGCAGCTACACGAAGGACTAATACGATTTCCTTCATAATCATACATTTAGCTCCAACTATTGGAAAAATAACACATACAAAATTTCAAAGTAGTAGCTTAAACCGTTCTGAAGTTATCGACCAATATCCATGAACACGTGTTTTAAGGACATTTTGTATGGCAGCTACCCGAAGGAGTAGGACGATTTTGCCCGTTAACGAACTTAGCCTTACAAATTCAACCAAACACCCAGATTCAAAATTTCAAGATCCTAGGTGAAGGCGTTCTTGAGTTATCGTGTTCACGGACAGACGGACGGACGGACGGACGGACGGACGGACGGACGGACGGACGGACGGACGGACGGACGGACGGACGGACGGACGGACGGACGGACGGACGGACGGACGGACGTCAAGCGGATTTGAGGTTTTTGGGCACAAATAAACAAAAAATAATATATAACTTTTTTTCGTCCGAGGCTTGGTTCTATGCGTTACAAACTTTTGGGCTGGATTGAACTTATAATACTCTATATGATTTCATCTAGAGTATAAAAATCCGACAATGTGCAGCTCAAATAACTTCAAAGTACGTACAATGTACATAATCATGACCAAACCGTCACCCGAGTAACTTCTACGTATTATTGATTACGGAAAATTTATTGAATATACGTTTCAGTCATATTCGAAAACAAAGAGTTGTCCAAAATACTTTTAAGTCATATTTATCACCTGAAAGTTAAGCACGTAACCGGGAAGTCGCCCAATTAATTTTTTTGTCATATACATATATAATAACAAATATTGTACAATATAATAAGTATTTTTTGTAAATAACTACGGGTTTTTCCGTAAAAATTTATTTTCGTCGCAAGGATAAATAATATGATAATATAAAATTTGTTTGAACTAAATAATTTAGTTTTTAAATGTTTTCTTACAATTCTTAATAGGATTACTGTATATTAGAAGAATAGAAAAATAAACTTATTTTTTGTAGAATCAAAATACTAACACTTCTTTTTGTCAATTGAATTTGAAAAAAAAGAAAGAAGAAACTCTAGTTACGACTTTGTAACTAGGATGTCGCACTGACGTCGTCCTGACTTAATATTTAGAAAACTAAAATTAGACAAGAAAAAAAGTTGTATTTGCTGGTTGGTCGATGTCCTAAAACTTGTGCTATAATTGAAGGAATTTAACTACATGGTTATTTGTTAATTTTCTTTATTATTTTTTAATAATAAAATATTGTGATCGACCTTAAATTTCCAAAAAATTTGCTACCTCGCAATTTTGTATTTTCACGTTTTAGGACTAGTAAACACCAAGAAAGCAAAAAAAAAATGTCCGTCTGTCCGTAGTAGGCGCCGTTCGCCGTAAGCCGTACGCCGTACGCAAAACTATTTCAACGTGCGTAGCTCTCAAACCCCTTGAGATATTAAGTTGAAATTTTTATGGTACGTAGAATGGGTGAACCCCTACTAGTGGTATATTTGGGAAAAGTGTGGGTGTGAGAGGGAGGGAGGAAGGAGCGTTTTAGATGAAAAATTTTGGTTTCTAGATCTCAGGAACCGCTTATGCTAGGAGGCTGAAAGTTGGAACTTATGTAGAACTATGATAGTGGACCCATTTGCAAAAAAAATGGTCGATAGGGGTGTAGGGTTATGTGATTGGGGGGAAAAGCAATACGTCCAAAACGCTGGGATTGAAACATTCTAAAATCCATATCTTCTGAACGATTAATGTCAGACAGCTGAAACTTTGTAGTTGTATTAAGAGATACTAGCAGATTAGAAAAAGGTTCAAATTTTTTGAGGGGTGGTGCCATACCTCACCACCCCTCTCAAAAATTTTAACCTTTTTCTAATCTGTGGGTAGGGGCGAAAAACTTTGAATTACAATATCTTCCGACTCAATTGTGCCAGGAAGATAAAATTTGGTTTCTGTACATATATAGAATTACCAGTAGAGTCTACTGAATGTAACATTTTTGAGCGGCCAGGTAAAGCGCGGAAGTGGGGAAACAGTTATTGTTCCAAAAATTTAATTTTTATATCTCAAGAACAGTATCAGATATGATCTTGATTATTTTACAGAAGTTGGGACCAGTAGACCTCTAGCGGAGAAAAAAATGTTGAGGGTGTGGGTGTAGCGAGTGATGGTGGGAGGGAGAGGAAATGAAAAAAATCTTATTTTAATTTCTCGAAAGCCGCAAAGGATAGAAAGCTAATAATTGTCCAATGTATACAGCTACTATAGAGACATCCCAGAAAAATAAAATTGTTGATAGGGGTAGCAAGGTACGGGGGTGGGTGGTGGTTTTTCATATCTCAGAAACGGCTTAAGCTTGAAAGTTGAAACTTAGTACCTATATGTAGATGTGCTACTACAGTAATTAAAGCTAAAAGAAAGTTTAGATTTTCATTTGTGTACAAAGATGGAGTAAAAAAAATGTCAGTGAAAGGGTTTTTTCCCACATTTTCACGAATTTCGTTAAATCTTTTAGACAACTCGAGCTATCAAATCAAATTTTACTTCTGCGTGCTCTTTATATAAGTTTTTCCAAATTTTTCGATATCTAACCCCTAAGGAGGTGTAAGGCAATTATGTACTTTTTCACGAATTCCGGTATATTTCTTAGATCTAATGAGATATAGAATTCACTTTCACTTCTAAATGCTTCGAATATAATCGGAAAATAAACCGATTTAAGTATTTTTTGATATTAAATCCCCTGGGGAGTAAGACATTGTTCAAGTTTTGACGAACTCCGATTTTTTTTTAGATTTAATGAGATCGAATTCACTTTCACTTCTATTGAATCATCTATTGAAAAAACAAATACGTAAATAAATAAAAATACCTTATTATTAAAAAATAACCGGTGTAGGTTACTATGCGACTGACAACCTAAGGAATAACCAGGATACTATTCGGAACGGTATTTTTTAGGTTGTCAGTCGCATAGTAACCTACACCGCATCTCAGTATTAAACACGTTTCGGACTTCTACCCATAAAATACCAAAGTTGCGCCCAGACTGTTGACCGATTCTTTTATGGTGGCAGTCGAATGCTGTACTAAACGATCATAGGCTTTAAACGTGTCCTGGACTTCTATAAAAAATGGCAATAATGTGTCTTTTTCAATTGCGTTTTCAGTCGATTGGAGCTGTGAAAGTTCATTATCATTATTTCGTTCTAATTAAACTAAATATAGAAAACATATAGGGTGAATGTGATACCGTACTAACACGATATGGCGTATTGAACCTGTTTGTGTCCGATATGAACAAATCCATAAAATATCGAACCTGAACAGCGTTTATGGATCTATTCAATCGTAAGATTACGCACATAATCTTTATGAAAATCGGATGGTAACGTAATACATGTTCGCATGATGTATGTATTATTTGTTCATGCATGGATGTAGACATACATTCAATGGAAAGGAGAATATTGCTCGAATGGAACTGTCAAGCATTTCAAGTCAGATTATTGCTTCAGAATTACTCTTTCAGTTATTACAAACTGTAAATGTACACTACGTGGTGTTTCATTAATTAAAATCGATCGATTTTTTAATCATTTTAAAAGAGATTTTGGATTTAGAGCAGCGTACCATCACCACTTATTGCAAAAATATTACACTATTTTTAAATGATTATTTAAATAAATCACTACGTATGTATGGATATTATAGTGTAATAGATTTTGTGAAAAAACAAATTGCTACCCTAAAAATGTATATTTGTTTTACGCCTAGTGGATCTCAAAACAAATTTTTTGAGATATTAGATAAAAAAAATTTTAATGGATAAATTGGCTGCACACTTTTTTGGAGTGGCTTGCGGTGTGAAAATTTTTATATTACGATATCTCACGAACCAATTATGCAGCAAAAATTATTTTTGGTGTGTGTAAGTAAATAGCTGAGCAAGGAAAGTATGTTGCATATACAATTCTTTATGGACGCCATAATTCAAGAACTATTTAATGTAGGACCTTGCAATTTATACAGTAGTTAAGCATAATGAATTCCTACTAGAATTACATTTTTGGGGAAGTGGGCTGGAAGGGTTCTGAATGAAGTAGGGTGGAAAAAAACTTCTGAATATCTCGAGAAGCTTCATATTTAAATAGGGACTACTCTAAAATTGTTGATGGGGTAGCAAGGTGCTTTTTCTGCCTCCGGAACTTGTTATACTTGACGGTGAAGACTTGAAGATGTATACCAAAATGTATCTTAAATTGAAAACATGTCAGTTATGCCATTGGTGATACAGAAGCGTGGTGAAAAGAAGGTGCATATTTTTTTACGAATTTCGGCCTATCTCTTAGGTCTGATGAGAAATCGAGTAAATTTTAGTTTACTATTTTTTAAAAACAAACAAAATTGGGACAATATCTTGCTAATTGTACCAGGAATATAACATTTGGTTTCTGTATACAGAATTACAAGTGGAGTATACTGAATGTAAGATTTTTTGTTGGAAGGTGGAGCGCGGAAGTGGAGAGGTTAGCCATTTTACAAAAAATTAAATTTTTACATCTCAAGAACCGTACTAGATATGATCTTGAAAATTTTACAGGAATTAGGCTCCGTAGACCTTACTTCTTTGAGGATGTATGTATATAAAAACCAGAAATTGGGAACTTTATTTTTTGTTAGATTGTCAGCAAAATAGTAGCCTGCACCACAACTAAACTTTGAATATGTCCCGGAATTCCACCCAAAAAATAAAGTTGTGCCCAGACTGTTTGTGGTTATTTATTTTAATGGATACATTCTTTTGAATGTGTGCAGGAGCAGTGCCCATTTTAAGACATTGATGCTGCATTTATAAAGATATTAGGTGCGTTTTTAGGCATTTAATCAGAGCAGAGTAGGGGGTTTTTCTTAACGAGGAGTAAAAGCATCGAAAGCTTAAGTCGTTGCGGTACTTTAACCCGCTAAACATCTCCTCAGTCGTACGGATGGATCCCCCCGGAACCACTGTTGGGTATTCCGTCGGGAGTAGAGTAGGGTAGAGTAGGGTAGAGTAGGGTAGAGTAGGGTAGAGTAGGGTAGAGTAGGGTAGAGTTGGGTAGAGTAGGGTAGAGTAGGGTAGAGTAGGGTAGAGTAGGGTAGAGTAGGGTAGAGTAGGGTAGAGTAGGGTAGAGTAGGGTAGAGTAGGGTAGAGTAGGGTAGAGTAGGGTAGAGTAGGGTAGAGTTGGGTAGAGTAGGGTAGAGTAGGGTAGAGTAGGGTAGAGTAGGGTAGAGTAGGGTAGAGTAGGGTAGAGTAGGGTAGAGTAGGGTAGAGTAGGGCAGAGTAGGGTAGAGTAGGGTAGAGTAGCGTAGAGTAGGGTAGAGTTGGGTAGAGTAGGGTAGAGTAGGGTAGAGTAGGGTAGAGTAGGGTAGAGTAGGGTAGAGTAGGGTAGAGTAGGGTAGAGTAGGGTAGAGTAGGGTAGAGTAGGGTGGAGTAGGGTAGAGTAGGGTAGAGTAGGGTAGAGTAGGGTAGAGTAGGGTAGAGTAGGGTAGAGTAGAGTAGAGAAGGGTACAGTAGGGTAGAGTAGAGTAGTGTAGGGTAGAAAATTTACATTGAAAAAACAACAACATCTCTAGTAGGCAAGAATATAGAATTTTACTCGAATAGCTGCCAGTACATTACTCTGCTCTAGATAAAATGCACTGATACCACTGACGTAAGCCCATGATAAGTATTAAATCTTTTATTCAACTTTAAATAGCAAGTTCATGTCATGAATAACTCTTTATATTATTCGATGCTACATGCACGTCGGTGTCACCTATGAGGTTAATCCTTTTTTATCCTTTTTGAATACAGGATGTTTTCATTAATAGAAGCAGATGAAGTGATGTAATTAATGCATTTCCACTCCAATGTAAGAAAATGCAAATTTACACTTTTCTCGAATACTTAGTCAAGCAAGTGCTTACCGACCTCATAGCACCGAAACGTATTATACGCTATCATACACATGTGCAATATGCAAGGATGTACAATCAGGAGGTATACGATACGCGACGTTAATAGTCCTGTGGCTGAATTGTGTGAAGCGATTCACATAAGAAAGTCTTGGGTTGATGCTGGAATCCTGTGGGTATTAAGACGATAAGAGGGCAGGACACACACCACGAACGAACTCATTTTGCAAACTCTTTTCGTGTAAAAATCATTTTTATGCACGTGTAGCCTCTTATGCAACATTGCGAAAGCTTCCATCATCTTTAGGGATGCATATTCGTGTCAAATGTCATTCTCCTAATTGGCATGAAATCTACTCCTCTTCGCCAACGTAACGTGATATTTCTGCTCCGCTTCGTGTCGCTTCTAAAGAACAACTTAAGGTTCGCTTTAGAAAACTGTTAGGGCTTTTGGGGCTTCCTTGCTGGAATACTGCTGAGCGTCTTCTGTACTATAAAAGTGAAATGGGAATAGGAAGGAGCGTCGAGGATATTGTCAGAAAATCCGAGAAATGGCTTTTGTTACCGAAGTTCTCCATTCGTGGGGATGTTGAGGATGATTTTTTTGCAGGTAATTCCATTCAGGTTTTTTTTTCTTCGTTTTTTCATTTCTTTATATAAAACCGTGTTTATTTGCTCAACGAAATTGTACCCAGGACATTTTCTATACCACTGAATTACCTTGAAAAAAAAACGTAAAACCGGTAATATGATAGTTGCGTGTCTGAAGATAAACACAGCCAAGGGGTGTTATTACAACTGTTTGATTTTGTCTAATTAGATACCTGAATGTAGCCGATCTTGTATTTATTCGCACTGCAAGCAAAGTAATATGGGTGATACTTCTCTGATCTAGAAGATTTTAACAGGTGATTTCCCGGTTGAAAACTAATTGTAGGGGATGGTTTTTAATCTAACCTAACCTAGGTACTGCTAAGTTATTATAGCGAAGTTCTCACAAGTAAATCTTAAACGACTAATCCTACAAATTGAAACTTGGGTCGTAGGTACGCAGTAAAAATTTTGTGAAAATTACTATCCTTAAAGCAGTAAAATATTCCGGACTAGCCGCGTACCGCGGCTACGCTCGCTTCGCTTACGTTGTTCCATCGCTCCTGTTACTCCCGTTGCTCCCGTTTCTCCCGTTGATCCATTGCTCCTGTTTCTCCCGTTGATCCATTGCTCCTATTTCTCCGTTGCTCCCATTTCTCCCGTTGATCCGTTGCTCCTGTTTCTCACGATGCTCCTTTTACTTCCGTTGCTACCATTTCTCCCGTTACTCCCATTTCTTGCTCCCGTTACTCCATCCTCCATCCCCCATCTCCAATCCACCATCCTCTATCCTACATCCTCTATCCACCATCCACCATTTTCCATCCACCATCTACCATCCCCATCCACCATCCTTTATCCACCGTCCTCCATCTTTCATCCGCCATCCTCCATCATCCATCATCCATCCTCTATCCACCATCCACCATCCTCCATCCTCTATCCACCATCCTCTATCCACCATCCACCATCCACCATCCTCAATCTATCATCCCCCATTCTCTATCCTCCATCCTCTATCCACCATTCTTCGCCCACCATCCACCATCCTCCATCTTCTATCCTCCATCCTCTATCCACCATCCTTCACCCACCATCTCCCATCCTCCATCCACCATCCTCTATCCACCATCCTCCATCTACCATCCCCCAAATTCCATCATCCATCCTCCATTCTCTATCCACCATCCTCCATCTTCCATCCTCTATATTCCATCTTCCATCCACTATCCTCTTATACCATTTAGTAATAGGAATAGGCATAACTAATACACCAAAAACGAACTGCCGCTAAATCATATGAAAAACACTCAAATGTTGAAATAACTCGCGAACCACCAACTGTTAAATAATTTTGTTAAATGCAGAAACCATCGAGGGCGTACCCTCAACAAATCACCAAAGTTTCATCGCAATTGGATGAGTGGTTTAGGAGCCTATACAGGACAAACAGACAGACAAACAGACAGACAAACAGACAGACAAACAGACAGACAAACATTCATTTTTATATATAGAGATTGATGTAATAAATTTACGAATTTTCATTAAATTAAACAAAATTGATAGTAATTCTTAAAACTGCATATTTCTACACATTTAATTCATAAATTTACTGACTGGGTAGTAATATTGCAACACCGCTAGAAATTTTCCACATTTAATATGTAAAATTGATCATTGTGTATAAAATTACACATTTTGCATGTAATTTTGATACTTTGTGCGTAGTATTTTTTATGGTATGTATTAACTTGACCGCTTCGTTGTTTCATTCACTTGTTTCGTGGTTTTATGTAAGGCGTGCTTTAAAATTAAAAAAGAAAATAATATTTATAAAGTGTGAAGTTTGTGGCTTTAAAATAAAATTTATATATTTATATATATTTATAATTAAATTTATATAATAAACATGTATAGTGTTTTATACTTTCTACCCTTTTTGACCTATATCCTGGTTTTTTTCCCAATTATCATGTGTTGATTGATCTGATTGAATTTTTTCCAATTGTCGATTGCTGTGTCCTTTGCCCTTCAAAATACGTCTGCGAATTCATCTGCCGATCATTCGCTTGAAGCTTATTCATTTATGCTATCAGTAAGTTAATAATAATAATAATAATAATAAGCAAACATAAACAAGTCACATTTTTGTAGTAGGGGAGGGTGCTGTTCCTTGGAATGGTTGTACCTTGGAACGTTGTTCATTTTATGTTTAAAAAGAGCATTCTGGTGTGTGAATCAAGAACTATATTTACAACAGCTGATATCAAGACAACCTGTCTTGTTATCACTCTACTTTGTCGGTTATTTTGCGTTTTTGTTGATATTTGTGTTTTGAGGTTAGTGTGATTAATTTGTTTAACTAAGTTTCTTTAATAATTAAACTATTGTGTTGTAGTGGTATACAATCGTTGACGTCACAGCATAGCATTGCTATTATAACAGTTTAGAAAAAGCTTAGCTAAACCGTCAAAATGGCTCAGCTGATGCTTATTTGACACTTTATAAATCAAAAATAAAATTAAATTCTATAGAAAAATTTTAATTTTTTTACGTTTGCTAAGATTTACTGACAGTTCAGCTGTCGTAAAAGTAGTCAAGACACGAACCGAAAAGGAATTGAGACTCAGCTTTGCTATGTCTGACGTCATAAACTGTTATAACTAGACGTAGACGAAGCAAAGTATTCGAATACGACCTAAGAGTAGTAAAAAATCTGCCAACAGTCTTGGTGCAACTTTATTATTTTTTGGGTAGAAGTCCGAAATGTGTTTAATACTGAGATGCGATGTAGGTCACTATGCGACTGATAACTTAAAAAAAACGTTCCAAATAGCCTCCTGTTTATTCTTTAGGTTATCAGTCGCATAGTGACCTACACCGCATTACTCCAGCTCTGTACATCAATAAAATTTTGAACTTTTTTTTTGCTTTAATTCCTCCTATAGTACTTCTACATATACATACATACCAAGTTTCAACTTTCTAGCATGCGCTGTTTCTGAGATATGAAAAACCACCCCTACTCTCGTACCTTGCTACCCCTATCAATCATTTTATTTTTTAGGATACTTCTACAGTGACTCTATATAGTCGTCAATTTTTAGCTTTCTATGCTTTGCTGTTTTCAAGAAATAAAAATCCGAACTCTTTTCGTTCCACCCCCTCCCACCATCACCCCCTTCGCCAGCACCACCAAAAATTTTTTTCCTGCTAGAAGTCTACTGGGCCTAACTCCTGTAAAACTTCTAAGATCATATCTGGTACGGTTCTTGAGATATAAAAATTAAATTTTTTGAAAAATGGTTATCCCCCAGTTTTGTACTCTACCTCCCCTCTCAAAATGTTTACATTCAGTAGACTCCACTTATGATCTTATATACAGAAACCAAATTTCATCTTCCTGGTATAATTGGTTCGGAAGATATTAAAATCTAAAGTTGTGCACCCCCCACCCCTACACTCCACTTCCCCTCTTAAAAATTTTAACTCTTGTCTACTTTCTTAGTATCCCTTCAGATAACTACAAAGTTTCACACTTCTGAGATCAACGGTTCAGGAGATATGGATTTTAGAATGCTTAAATCCCAGCTTTCGAACGTTTTGGATACATTGTTTCCCCCCCCCCCCCACTTCCACTCCCACACCCCTTAACTCTTATCACCAATTTTTTTGCAAATAGGTCCACTATCATAGAAAAGGGTTTGTTAATCAAAATTTTTTCTGGATATACCTTAATTACCTTTCATATCAGAAAAGGATCATTGCGTTACCTGTAATACTTTTGAAGATATATTCATTTTTAACGAACAAAACAGATTTAAATTAGCTCCGTTATATCTCGCTATTGTGAATTTCTGTTAAAAATTTATTATTTGCAATACCGAACCTTCTGTTCAATAAATTTTGAATACTTAAGGTATTATGAAGACTTAAATTGTCATCTTTGATACGAACTTAAATTTACTATTCTAGTTTAAGTACTTTCGGAGTTATCTACCTTTAACCTACACGATTTTCAAAATTGAGCAATTCTTTTTTTTTTCTTCATAAAATGCAACTTAGAATAGAAAATTACGTCCCGCAAAATATTCCATATCCACACTACTGGTACTTGGATCACTCACCCTTTAAATTTTAAAATTGTCCGTCTCTGGCAACATCATCTTTTTCATTAGACCTAAGAAATATATCGGAATTCGAGTAAAAGTACACAGCTGCATTACACCCCCTTAGGGGTTGAATATTAAAAATTCTGTAAAATTCTTTCTAGGCGATTATATCAAAAAACCTGCATAAGTAAAATTAATTCGACACCGACAGACCTAAAAGATATGACGAAAGTCGTGAAAATGTAACCTATTTTCACGAAAAATTTTATTATCCCACCGTACGCCAATGCTAATCTCATTTTTTTACTTAAACTACTTCTGTAATTTATACATATACTAAGTTTCAACTTTCTAGCATAAGCCGTTCCTGAGGTACCTAAAACACTCCCACCCCTGTACCTGGCTTCCCTATGAACAATGTTTTTTCTAAGGTGCCATATGGGATCTATACATATATCAATTTTAATCTTTCATGCTCCTTAACTCCCCTCTCAACACCCCCCTCCCCCCTCCCCAAATTTTTTAAACTCAATAACTCAATGAGTTCGTTAGCTACGAGTCTTCAAACGCGTTTGCGTACGAAATAAGATTTTAATTAACTTTCGAATTAGATTGAAAGATTTTGCGCCATTGGTATAATTTCATACGGAGTTTATGTCGGACAAATGAAATTTTTTTTTGCTTTTCTGGAATCTACGAGAAAGATATGAAAATACAAAATTTTTGGGTAAATTTAATTTTTTAAATTTCAAGTCCCAGACCTTCCGATTATGTAGTACGATTTTTCAAAAACGTTGAAACCAAAAACTTTCATATTTCAACATTACGTTAATTAAAAGCTCAAAATATGGTACTTCTAGCTCTTCTATCATTGCAAACATATTCTTACGTAAACTAACACCTTTTATAATTTCTTTAGAGTACTGTACAATATTGAAGACAATTTTTACCAGGGAATAAATAGATTTCACCGAATACCATACCAGCCATTCTTAACCTCTTTCTACTGCAGTATCTAAAGATGAATGCGGTAAATCTCGACATAGACGAAACCATTGAGAATTCTTTCTTGTTGACCTAATCCAGATTAAAAGGCGACCTCAGCAAATGTTTTTACTCCAAGAATTCAATAAGTGAACTTACAGGAGAGGTTCAACTTCTGCATTCTACTTTAGGTATGCAGGTCATAATACTTTTAATACAAAATAAATTAATATTTTGTTCTAAGTTATGAGTTGAAATGATAGAATTTCGTGCTATTTATTTATTTATGCTTTTACGAATTTATTTAAAAAAATTGAAATTTTATTTCAAGAGAAGACAACACAGATATTCAGATGTATAAAACTGTAAGTAATTTAAAAATTGTTTACATCTATCTAAAATCTATAGTCTAAAATCCATAGTCACCTAAAACAAAACCTCACAAATTGTAAACTGAAAGTTTCCTAGAACGACAGGATTCCATTTGCCGATTGAGTTACAAAAAACGAACGGGGCACCACTCAATTTAAAGTTAATTAATTAAAACGGAAAAGGTAAAACTAAAAGTATTATCAAACTATTTTGTGCGGACAATGTTCAAACTATTACCGAAACCTTTAGGGAGACAATGGGGAATTTCCTTGTGTGGTCCTAGTACTACTTTTAAGTAAAGCTTTGTGGAATCCAACATAGAAAAGTTCGACATTTCAATTTCAATTAAAAAAAAACATTTGCGCTCATTTTAGTATAATATCACTAAATATTTTAGGGATTAAATTAACCACTAGAATCCTGATAACTCGAGCGTTTGAATTAATAATTTTAGATGTTTATATCTGCTTAATGCTAGACAAATAAGTTTTGTTATTATACAATGGGTAAGAATATGTTAGAGTCTACGTTTCACGAGAAGTTTTAACACTAACGGTAAAGAAGAAGACACACGAAATGTCAATTGTTTTAAATTACGCAGAAAACGAATCTCTTGGACGGAAAATGATAAACTTCTTCTGCTGGAAATATGGCAAGAAAACATTTCATAAATTTTTCATTTCGAAACAGTCTAATGGCATAATGTCCGTGTGTAAGCTACTTTATCATTGCCAATTTAAGTCTATTTGGAAATTATCAAATTGCCAATTTACTCGTAGGTGACCGTGTGTCTAGATAAATTTTCGCAATTTATATTATTTTAGCACAAATCATTGAAAAATTATCGTAAACAAACTGCTATTTTCATGCTTTCTCCTGTTATCATGCAAAGATACGATCCTATGCTTATGCAAAAATAGGGCCAGAATCTCTCTCTGGACCTGCAGGAGCCTTCTCGGAAAGAACTGGGGACTGAGTCCAAAACTAACCTACTGGATGTATACCTTAGTTGCTAGGCCCATTAGAACTTACGTGGCATCCGTCTGGTAGAAGAAAACAAAACAGAAAACTGCTCAGCTTAAGCTAACATTACAAAGATTGGCATGCCTGGGTATCACTAGGGCGATACGCAAAACTCCCACAGCTGCCCTAGAGGTGCTTCTCAACCTAGCACCTCTCCACTTAAAAATACAGAAAGAAGCTAGGTTTGCTATAATACATATAAACTTTTGATTTCGGAGGACGAGTCAGAGCGCAAAACAGCTTGGGTAACTCTTTCCGCGGAACTCAACAAGGACCCCATACTAGCGATACCTCTTTCTGATTCAATGGTACCGAAATTCAATTTTACAAGGCCATTCAAAGTTGTTCTACCTGCAAGGGAGGATTGGGCCAAAAAAGAAACTCACTCCAAAACCGGGACCTGTAATCTGGTACACAGACGGATCTAAAACAGGTCAAGGTGTAGGAGCAGGAGTTAATGGTGTTCGCCCTAATGTTAATTTTTACTGTAGCATGCATATAACATCCACTGTTTTTCAGGCGGAGACTCATGCAATTGAACTATGTATTAGAGAAAGTATCAGACGGGGCTACAAAAACCAACAAATATATATTCTCTCGGACAGCAAAACAGCAATACGGGCCCTTCAGTCTGTTCAAATCTACTCCAAACTTGTTTGGAATTGCCTCCAATGCCTGATTGAACTCGGAAACAAGAACAGAGTTAACCTCATTTGGATTCCGGGACACAGCGGTTATGAAGGTAACGAAATGGCCGACTTAATGGCTAGAAAAGGTTCAGAAGCTGACTTCATATGACCATTTTCATTCTGTGGGGTACCGTTAATCACAGCCAAAATGAACATCCGAATGTGGCAAAAATTGCAAAGTTCTATTCACTGGGACTCGACACCAGGCAATAGACACTCAAAGCTTTTTATATTTATTCAGAGAAAAGAACATCTGAGTAACTGAAATTAAGCAGACATCAGACTCATACCCTAGAGGGACATTGTTACATAAGGAAGAATCTCCATAGGATTGGTCTTTCTTAGACTAAAACTTGCAGAATTTGCGATGACGAAGACGAAACACCACAGCACATCCTCTGTGAATATGAGGGCTTAGCTCACTTCGTCACTTCGGTCAGGGTTTCATGGACCCATCGGAATTACTGACCATTCCTCTTCGTAAAATACTAAGCTTCATTGAAAGCGCAGGGATTGAAAAGAAATCATAGTTAATCCGGGGGACGTCAACTGTGACTTCAGTGACAGAGAGTAACCAGACCAACCCCTTTTATCAATCTAATCTAATCTAAGCAAAAATAAAAGATTTTTGGCCATAAATGAGCTTTCAATAGGAAAGTGCACTTGTTTAGGACAATAGTAAAGTTAAAATTTTATATTTTATATTCGTATATTTTAAAATTTGGCCTTTGCCTTTGCATCCTGTTATTCGGTTTCCTAAAGACTAATGTTTGAGATGAAAAATAAAATAAAAGTAGATGAAATACTGAACTCCGATTTATATTTTAGTTGGGAATATATCAAAAGAATGAGGAGTGCACATACGATTATTGCATGACGTTTTATGGTAGAAACTATTGGATAGTGGCAACTCGATGGATGGTTAAACGATTGTTTGAGTTATAGTGAGGGTTATAAATTAAGTTAGGACATTTTTACAGAATTTTTGTATGGTAACTGCATGAAGGACTTATGGGATATTTTTATACTCTAGATGAAATCATATAGAGTATTATAAGTTTAATCCAGCCGAAAAGTTTGTAACGCATAGAACCAAGCCTCGGACGAAAAAAAGTTATATATTATTTTTTGTTTATTTGTGGCCAAAAACCTCAAATCCGCCTGACGTCCGTCCGTCCGTCCGTCCGTCCGTCCGTCCGTCCGTCCGTCCGTCCGTCCGTCTGTCCGTTAGCACGATAACTCAAGAACGCCTTCACCTAGGATCTTGAAATTTTGAATCTGGATGTTTGGTTGAATTTGTAAGGCTAAGTTCGTTAACGGGCAAAATCGTCCTACTCCTTCGGGTAGCTGCCATACAAAATGTCCTTAAAACACGTGCTCATGAATATTGGTCGATAACTTCAGAAGGGTTTCAGCTACGACTTTGAAATTTTGTATGTGTTATTTTTCCAATAGTTGGAGCTAAATATATGAATATGAAGAAAATCCTGTTAGTCCTTCGTGTAGCTGCCATACAAATATCCTGTCAAAATGTATTCACTTAATTTACAAAACTAACTATAACTCAAGTAATCTTTTAGCTACGAATTCAAAATTTTGTACAAATTAGTTTTGAGTGAAATGGAAGTTCGAGTTTACTAGTGAGCGAAATCCTTTTACTCCTTCTGGTAGCTCCCATACAAAATGTCCTTAAAACACGTGTTCAAGAATATTGGTCGATAACTTCAGAAGGATTCAAGCTACGACATTGAAATTTTGTATGTGTTATTTTTCCAATAGTTGGAGCTAAATATATGATTATGAAGAAAATCCTGTTAGTCCTTCGTGTAGCTGCCATACAAATATCCTGTCAAAATGTATTCACTTAATTTACGAAACTCACTATAACTCAAGTAATCTTTTAGCTACGAATTCGAAATTTTTTACAAGTTAGTTTTGAGTGAAAAGAAAGTTTGACTTTACTAGTCAGCGAAATCCTTTTACTCGTTCAGGTAGCTGCCATACAAAATGTCCTTAAAACACGTGTTTAAGAATATTGGCCGATAACTTCAGAAGGATTCAAGCTACGACTTTGAAATTTTGTATGTGTTATTTTTACAATAGTTGGAGCTAAATGTATGATTATGAAGAAAATCCTATTAGTCCTTCGTGTAGCTGCCATACAAATATCCTGTCAAAACGTCTTCAATTAATTTACGGAACTTTCAATAACTCAAGTAATCTTTTAGCTATGAATTGGAAATTTTGTAGAAATTAGTTTTCAGTAAAAACGAAGTTTGAGTTTACTAATCAGCGAAATCCTTTTTCTCCTTCTGGTAGCTGCCATACAAAATGTCGATAAGACACGTGTTTAACAATATTTTCCGATAACTTTTGAACGCTTCAAGCTACGAATTTGAAATTTTGTACTCGTTCATTTTTAAATGGTTCTAAGGAAAAGGATAAATATGTAAGAAATCGAGTGAGTCCTTCCTGCATCTCCCATGTGAAAGTCCTTCAAAAAGGACATTTTTTTTCGATGAATTACCCAGTTCAAGATGTGAAATTAAACAATGAATATTGTCATTTAGTTTTGAGTAGCAATCTAATGGCAGTCCTTAATAAAGGACATACAACATGCACACACGTAATTCTACTTTATCCCAACTACAATATAAATCGGAGTTCAGTATTCATCTAGAGTATTATACGATTGGCTTGCAGCCGATCGTGACTGCAGTATGTTTCATATTAATTCTTTCAGCTGAGACTATTATAAAATTAACGTTTACAAAATTTCAAAGTCGTAACTTAAAGCGTTCTAAAGTTATCGTTCAAAATTGGTGAACACGTGTTTTAAGAACTTTTGTATGACAGCTACTCGAAGGAGTCGACGGATGGCGCTAATTAATAAACTCAGTCTTGCTTTTGATATAAAACTATAATTCCTTTAAAATTTTGAATCCCTGCTTTAACTCATACTAGAGTTATAGTGGATTCTGTAACTTGCATACATTTTTGAAGGACTTTTGCAGTCTGCTACACGAAGGACTCATTCGATTTGCATCATATTCGGAACTTTCGCTTCAAATATTGTAAACTTTAAGTATGCAAAATTTCAAGTACCTAACTTGAAGCATTCGAGCAATAATTGGGAATACGTGTTTTAAGGACTCTTGTATGGGAGGTACCCGAAGAAGTCAAAGGATATCGCCCATTAACGAACTTAGCCTTACTTTTTCCATTTTACAGGTGTTGACAACATTTCAACTTCTTAGGCTAATGCGTTCATGAGTTATCGTGCAAACGGACGGATGGACAGACGGACAGACGGACAGACGGACAGACGGACAGACGGACAGACGGACAGACGGACAGACGGACAGACGGACAGACGGACAGACGGACAGACGGACAGACGGACAGACGGACAGACGGAGAGACGGACAGACGGACATACGGACAGACGGACAGACGGACAGACGGACAGACGGAGAGACGGACAGACGGACATACGGACAGACGGACAGACGGGCAGACTGACAGATGGACAGACGGACAGATGGACAGACGGACAGACGGACAGACGAACAGACGGACAGACGGACAGACGGACGGACAGCAAACGGATTTGATTTTTTTTGACTGAACACAAAATAATACATACATATATAACTTTTTTTTGTCCGAGGCTCGGTTCTATGCGTTACAAACTTTTCGGGCTGGATTAAACTTATAATATTCTCAGATTTCATCTAGAGTATAAATATAAAGTTAAACGTTGTGCTGGATCTCTGAAAGAAAAATCTTAAGACACAAAACGTACTCAAGGCATTGGCTTAAGGCTTATTACGTGACTTATAAGAATTCTTTTCATAATTAAATAATACGTACCAATACTATAATAAAGCCAGTACATATATTGTTTTACCATCACTTTGTTTTAAAAGGACAAACTTCAAGTATAGAGAAAAGCGAAAAAATCAGAAACTCCACTTCTCCTTGAATTAGTCTCTGGGTAAAATTGTATAATTTATTAATAAACATTAGAAGCGAATAGTTTATGTGAAAAATGCCGACTTCAATATTTCTTTTGAACTTCAATTTCATATATTTAATGGTTAAACAAAAATTGAATTAATTCAGTATTTGAGTGTAGTGATCACTAATATACCCAAAAAATTGGTTTAAAACCACAATTGTGTGTTCACAGGGTCATTCACTTTATGATTCTTAGGTGAATCATTGAGTGTTTTGTTTTGTTATTTGAAAGTATATGAAGTATTTCAATGAACTTAAATTAATTTAAGAAGATATTATATTTTCACGGACAAAATTCAGTTAGATCCACCTGCAGTGAATCTTCACCAAATTGTACCCTGAGTAATTGAACTGGAACAATACGAAGCCAACAATGTAGCACAGAGTTCGTTTTAAGTAACAACCGACTTACGTCACATCCCTTTACTTTTAAGGGTAGTCTAAAGAATACCAGCCATCGTTTTAGTAATTATTTATCTACACTGTAACCAATTAATAACTTAAATTACTTTAAGCGTAATTAATGAAAACAACAGAAATAATTATAGTTTTCCTACATTTCATCAACTTTTTACTCACAAGGTGAAAGCTTTTCTAATAGCTGTACCGGATGAAAGTATGATGTAATTAGTTTTGCTTGAGCAGCTATTTTGCTTTCACCTCATTACACACCCCTCGTCGGACTATGAAATCAATATTTTTTCAGATCTATGCATGGACTCATCTTCAAAGGAAATTTTACTTTATGAAAGGGAGCTGTCTTCGCACTCCATTGGACCTTATCAGAGCGCGCTACAGAAGGCATTTCTTTGATCATTAGGTGAAAATTTTCTGTTAATAATCGGCTTGATTTAAAAAAAATAACAAAGTAATAGAGCGATTATATAATCAGTGCCACACGCCAATTTACTTAATTTTAAGGTTCAGCTGATCTAGGAAATTGTCACTGTTTTCGGAGAAGAGGATATATTAGTGCTAATGCTAATGCTGAGTGAAATGTGTATTTCACTGTGTCTAATGCATACATTCACGAAGTAATAATTGGCTTATATAGATCTGAAGCATGAACAAATTCATCCCAATTTTGATTTTCTAAATTATCTGAACGAATAAAAATTGCCAAACTCGGTATTTTTCACTTTAATGCTATTCGCGTTCAAATAAGAAAACAACCTGTAACAACTTTACATTCGCCAATTCTTATAGTCAGTGCTGTGTCAGTACTAGCAAGAATTGTAATTATGTACCTACAAATACGTGGAATAACACTCGGTGCTGTAAGCCTAGGGTTGTCTTCAAATGTCGCAAGTTCGAGTTTCCAAAGCTACGAAGTTATTATTTATTGACGAAATGTACATCTTTCCTATAGAATTATATTATAATTCTAATAAATAAAAATTGAGAATAAATATTTATTTTTCAAATTCATTGTTGTAGAAGGCACAGAATCGTGTAGGTAATCACAAAATTTCTTCTATACAGTAATATATTTCAGTAACTGCGCAGTACTTACATCTGATATTAATTCACTTCCTGATTAAATAAATTCACTTCTGATTTCGTTCTTGATAAGTTCCTCTGTAGTTCTGCATATTTCAGAATTCGAAGAGGAAATAAGTTACTCGCGAATTCCGCAGGAGTACCGATGTTGTATGGAACATGTACTTACGTACACATTTTTGAACTTGTAACATTAGCCGTTTTTGTATGTCGCTACTTCGGAACAAGACTCAAATTCGTACTAAACTCTACTCTACTAGAAAGAAAATAAAGATGAAGGCATACTTTTTGTGGAAGAGTATCACAATTGTAACTTCCAATTCTCTACACCGCAGATGAGATGTTTTGGTCTTCCATTCTACGAAATGTGAAGTACCATTAATACCAGTGAATTTGACAAAGTGATAAATCAAAATTCGCGTTTTTGAGTTCTATCAATCTTGTTCTGAGGTATCGATATTAGTCATGGGTCGGTCGCGAACGATTCGGTCGAAATGACCGGGTCAGTACTATGACCGAATTAACTCGAGTCATGTGAAATGAAACAAGTCGTTCAATCGATCACTAGAAAAAATATTCTACATCTTGTATCGTACCCAATGTCCCAATGTTAATAGCCGTAGAGCGTCAAAAGTTGCACTTCGTGTCGGTCTGTCTGTACTCGATGCTCGAAGGTAGCGAATGATTAAATTAAAGACACTTTAGGTGAAAATGCGCCAAGAGAAAATCAAAATCGAAACTAAAAAATTTTTCTGTGTTGAATTTACGAATTCAAAAAACATTAAAATTCATTCATTTAATTTTTGGAATTTATAGAGAGTGTACGGTTACACTCTCTATCAATTCCAAAAATTGAATTGTTAGAATTGGTTTTTTTCCTCGAATTCATAAAACCGAACTTCGAGTTCGATTTACTCTTGGCGCGTTATCCCCCTAAAGTGTCTAAAGTCTAATCATACTCTGCCTTCGAAGTTCGAATACCTACCGACCACCGAAGACCGACTGACTCGAAAACTCGACTTAATCTAGTGACCGCTGACCGATCGACCGACTTGTTATTTTTCGTATGTCGTGAGTCATTTCGGTCGATCGGTCATTTCGACCGAATCATGGAAGTAACCGAAATGATTCAAATGAGTCATTTCGGTGTTCGGTCACTTTCATGATTCGGTCGGTCGATTATTTCGGTCAGCGGTCACGACTTTTCGAGTCAGTCGGTCTTCGGTGGTCGGTATATTCGAACTTCGACGGCAGCGCATAATTAGACTTCAGACAGTTTAGGGGGAAAATGCGCCAAGAGAAAATCGAATTCGATAGTCGGTTTTCTAGGAAAAAAATTAACTCTAATGATTTAATATTTGGAATTTATAAAGAGTGCACGGTTAATGAATGAATTTGAATATTCTTTTAACTCGTGAAATCAGTAGGTAAATTGTTTAGTGTCGATTTCGATTTTCTCTTGGCGCATTTTTCCCCAGTGTCTATAATGGAACTATTCGCTATCTTCGAGCACCGAGTACCGACCGACACGAAAAGTCGAATAGAAACTGTTGGCGCTGTACGGCTATCAACATCGGGTATACGAGAATATTTTTTTTTTAGTGACCGCTGACCGATCGACCGACCTGTTATTTTTAGTATGTCGTGTGTTATTTCGGTCGATCGGTCATTTCGACCGAATCATGGAAGTGACCGAAATGTCTCAAATGACCGAATCTTTTTAATCGGCCACTTCAACGAAATGACTCGGTCATACTGGGTTAATGAAATGACCGATTTATCCCATCACTAATCGATATACATATACAAAAACCAGAATTTAAGACTGTCGCTGTCAAACACACTTTAAATAGTATTTTCAACATTTTTGGAAAAAAAGTTTGAAAGCCAAAGCGTCAAGCCCTTCCGTCACCAATATACTAGTCCTAAACTGTGAAAATACAAAATTTGAAGATAGCAATTCTTTTGGAAATTTTAGACGGTCTACCAGATTGGTTAACATTTTTATTAATTTTTTGTATTTTCCTGTTGAACCAGGATGTGAATTAACTATTTTCGCGACGACGATTGCATATTTCACACACTTTGATGCTAGATTAACTTCGTTAATTACATTGACTCCATTGCCTCTTATTACGAAAAAATAATTGAAAATTTAATCAAAGGAAAAATCTAATTACCGGTCTCATCATGCATGAGAATTAACAGATTTACCGCAATATGGGGAACGCATAAAAAATGCTTCAATATGGTATAAGTAAATTATCCGGATTATCCGAGAATTAGCAGCGAATAAATTTTTCCTCTTTCATAAATATTAAATGTTAGTACATGAATTTTTGGAAAATTTGCGTGGAAAACGGCAAAAGACCGTATGTAAATCGAATTTCGTCCTAAATGGTCTACTACCAACAGTAAGTTAATGACTCCACGAAATATACAAAATTTGCAGGAACCAACTCATCCGAAAATTTCAATCAACTTTCCAGACTTCCCAAAATAACTACTTCGCTGTATACAGGTAAAAGCTAACTCCATGGACAGGTAGGAGGTCAGCAAGTGCCGGGCATATCCCGGATATGAAATGACTCGAGCTAAACCAGTCCAGGATGAGGCCAAAGTTAATTCAATTTCTTCTTCCGTCATCCCGAAATGTTTTTTTTATCCGATTTTACGCTAACTGATTAGAGTAGTTTCCGAGTACAGGAACAGGAAAATGCAATATAACCAAAATAAATAGATGATGAGATGTCTCCCGTCGACCCACCTGTCTGCCTACCTGGCACTTTTTCAGCTCCATATTTACTTGCGCATTTCGAGCAAACACATCAATCACAGAATTGTCCTGAGAAATTTCATTTGAATTTTTCATGAAGGACGTGAATAATGAATTTAACGGATATATGTGGCTCTGTATCGCATTGTGAAGGGAAGAAACGTTACTAAGATTTCGGTGTAATAACGCTAAGCCTTGTGTCTGTATCAAAATGGACTGCCAGCATTTAAAGGATTTACTAGGAAAAAAAAGGGAAAAAAATTCATTTCTTAAATGTCTTGCGAATAAATTAACCTTTTTATATCTTTTTTTCAGCCCCAAAATGTAATTAGCCCACGCAGCACGCTAGCCTTTCATACTTTTGTTGACCGAATCATTTAAGTGAAAAGTTGGTTCAAAAACTGTTTCGGAATGGTGTCGACGTCAAAAAATTCGATTTTGAATTCAGGTTTGACTTTTGATTTGCATACGTAAATATGAGTAAGAGTTGAACATAATTTTGATCTGGTTGAAATTGAAAAAATGTCCACTAAATTTTGTATTTATTTTAAAAGTTTTTCTTTTACTGCGCTTCAGTCAAAGCCACGATTTGACCTTAATTTTCTTCAGAATCATCAGAATCTCTTCTTTCCATATGGGCTTCTGTTAATGCTCCTTTCTGGGGATAGGTTTTTAGTCCATCGTCAAACGAAATTTTGAAATTTCTTACGTCACAAACCTCTCAAACTCTACTCTACTCTAATTTCATTCTACCTTCTAGACTACACAGTAAAGAATTTGGTGAAAATAACTGTCCTTAAAGAAGTAAAATATTCCGAATTGATGTAGTAAATTTACAAATTTACTTAAATTTAACAAAATGTCAAGTAATTTTTAAAATTTTGTGTTTTTACACATTTTCGTCATGAATTTACTGGCTGGAAAGTAAAATTACAACACCGAATGAAATTTTCCACTTTTAATGTGTAGTAATTTGTCGTTGTGTATAAAATTACGCATTTTGCATGTAATTTTGATATTTCCTGCGTAGTAATTTGTTTTTTGTGATATGTATTAACTTGACCACTTCGTTGTTTAATTCTCTTGGTTCGTGGTTTTGTCTAAGTAGTGATTTAAAATTTAAAAAGAAAATAAAGTTTATAGTGTGAGAAGTTTGTGTCTTTAAAACAAATAAATTAAATTTATATAATAAACATGTAACGTGTTTTATACTTTCTACCCTGCCTAAAGATCATTCTAAATAAGCCATGGCACTTCTCAACTCGCGAACTACATTTTATTGCGCAACTACTAACAGTAACTGAAGTAACTTGTAAACAAGAAGAAAATTTTAAAATCAATTGCGAAAAGTCAAGCAACCCGTTGATTCTCTCTGTACTCTACAGATAATCCTTTTATTTACTTATTTAGTTGTACCTTAGTTTAAGTTTAGTTCTAAGTTTTAACACATAAAAATAAAGTTTTTGTTTCCCTTTTCCTTATAAACTGTTCTAATTATTTCAATCATTATTAATAACAGCTTGTAGCTACATTTGTAACTATGGATGTAAAGTTTGCTAGCTGACCACCTAATCAGCCAATTTACCAGCAATGTCTAGTTTTAAGTACCTATATTGTGGAAATAAATTTATTTGAATTTACTTTTTACCCTTTTTGACTTATATCCTGGTTTTTCCTCAATTATCAGGTGTTGATTTATCTCATTGAATTTTTTCAATTGTCGATTGCTGTGTTCTTTGCTCTTCAAAATACGTCTGGGAATTCATCTGCTAGTCATTCGCTTGAAGCTTATTCCTTTATATTATCAATAAATTAATAATAATAATAAGCAAACATAAGCATGTCACATTTTTGTAGTGCATATGTAGTACATATTAGTTTTTCCACACCGTGTGTAGTTTTACGCACACTTTTATCGATTGATTTCCACACTTATGTGTTAATTTCCGCATTAATAGTAAATATCACAGGAGTACTGCTCTCAGAGTACGCATTAAATTGCCTACTCTAAGAGTAGTACATTTTTTTTTACTGTGTAGTACATATTAGTTTTTCCACACCATTTGTAATTTTACACATTGTAAAATGTTGCACCATTTTACACCAGCAGTAAATTTATATATTTTTATACTCTAGATGAAATCATATAGAGTATTATAAGTTTAATCCAGCCCAAAAGTTTGTAACGCATAGAACCAAGCCTCGGACGAAAAAAAGTTATATATTATTTTTTGTTTATTTGTGGCCAAAAACCTCAAATCCGCTTGACGTCCGTCCGTCCGTCCGTCCGTCCGTCCGTCCGTCCGTCCGTCCGTCTGTCCGTTAGCACGATAACTCAAGAACGCCTTCACCTAGGATCTTGAAATTTTGAATCTGGATGTTTGGTTGAATTTGTAAGGCTAAGTTCGTTAACGGGCAAAATCGTCCTACTCCTTCGGGTAGCTGCCATACAAAATGTCCTTAAAACACGTGTTGAAGAATATTGGTCGATAACTTTAGAAGGGTTTAAGCTACGACATTGAAATTTTGTACGTGTTATTTTTCCAATAGTTGGAGCTAAATGTATGAATATCAAGAAAATCCTGTTAGTCCTTCGTGTAGCTGCCATACAAATATCCTGTCAAAATGTATTCACTTAATTTACGAAACTCACTACAACTCAAGTAATCTTTTAGCTACGAATTCGAAATTTTGTAAAAATTATTTTTGAGTGAAGAGAAAGTTTGACTTTACTAGTTAGCGAAATCCTTTTACTCCTTCTGGTAGGTGCCATACAAAATGTCCTTAAGACACGTGTTCAACAATATTTTTCGATAACTTTTGAACGCTTGAAGCTACGAATTTGAAATTTCGTACACGTTCATTTTTAAATGGTTCCAAGGAAAAGGATAAATATGTAAAAAATCGAGTGAGTCCTTCCTGCACCTCCCATGTGAAAGTCCTTCAAAAAGGACATTTTTTTCGATGACGTACCCAGTTCAAGATATGAAATTAAACACAGAATATTGTCTTTTAGTTTTGGGTAGCAATCAAATGGGAGTCCTTAATAAAGGACATACAACATGCACACACGTAATTATACTTTATCCCTAACTACAATATAAATCAGAGTTCAGTATTCATCTAGAGTATTATACGATTGGCTTGCAGCCGATCGTGACTGCAGTATGTTTTTTTGTTTATTTGTGGGCAAAAACCTCAAATCCGCCTGACGTCCGTCCGTCCGTCCGTCCGTCCGTCCGTCCGTCCGTCCGTCCGTCCGTCTGTCCGTGAACACGATAACTCAAGAACGCCTTCACCTAGGATCTTGAAATTTTGAATTTGGATGTTTGGTTGAATTTGTAAGGCTAAGTTCGTTAACGGGCAAAATCGTCCTACTCCTTCGGGTAGCTGCCATACAAAATGTCCTTAAAACACGTGTTCAAGAATATAGGTGGATAACGTCAGAAGGGTTAAAGCCACGACTTTGAAATTTTGTATGTGTTATTTTTCCAATAGTTAGAGCTAAATATATGAATATGAAGAAAATCCTGTTAGTCCTTTGTGTGGCTGCCATACAAATGTCCTGTCAAAACGTCTTCACTTAATTTACGGAACTTACTATAACTCAAGTAATCTTTTAGCTATGAATTGGAAATTTTGTACAAATTAGTTTTGAGTAAAAACGAAGTTCGGGTTTACTAATCAGTGAAATCCTTTTACTCCTTCTGGTAGCTGCCATACGAAAAGTCCTTAAGACACGTGTTCAACAATATTTTTCGATAACTTTTGAATGCTTCAAGCTACGAATTTGAAATTTTGTACACGTTCATTTTTAAATGGTTCCAAGGAAAAGGATAAATATGAAAGAAATCGAGTGAGTCCTTCCTGCACCTCCCATGTGAAAGTCCTTCAAAAAGGAAATTTTTTTTCAATGACTTACCCAGTTCAAGATATGAAATTAAACACTGAATATTGTCTTTTAGTTTTGAGTAGCAATCTAATGGCAGTCCTTAATAAAGGACATACAACATGCACACACGTAATTCTACTTTATCCCCAACTGCAATATAAATCGGAGTTCAGTATTCATCTAGAGTATTATACGATTGGCTTACAGCCGATCGTGACTGCAGTATGTTTAGTGATTGATTCCCGCACTTATGTGTGAATTTCCGTATTAATAATGATGTGTTTCCGTGTAAGTAGTAAAAATCACAAGAGTGCGTAAAGAAATTTGACAATACACCTATCCCCCCCCCCCCCCCCGCTTTACACGGTACTTTATTTACACGATTTTACTTTTACACGGTTTTTAAAAAATGGGATTTTTAAAAAAATACAAAAAATCTCTGCAGTCATTTTTTAATTCCATTCGCTTGGTAACATTGGCACTTATATAGTCATTTTTTAATTCCATTCTATTCTGAATATCATTTATTCCAATCTAAAAATGGGGATTCCCCCTATTGTATGTATACAATCAAACCTTCTGTTCATGTGATTTAGTAAAGTAAATTTTTAGCAGCGGAAGATGTACATCATTGTGTTTTCTATTCTGCATTTTGTTAAACTTCATATTTACTGGTTAGTGATAAAACAATTATAGTTAGGCATTTTTATAAATTTATTAAAATTTTAGGGGCTCTACCATGCCAAAAGAAATTAAAATAAAAAAAACGTAGCAGTGACATATTACCAATCGGGAAGAAAAGTTGAATAGTCCATGAAAGTGATTACAGTAATTAAATTTTTGGTATATCGTTATATTTATGCTTTTTAAGATATTGTTATATGCAATTCTGGTAACCGCGCAACTCGACGCTGCAAAGTAATCCAATCAGAAACCTAGTTGAAGTATATAAGGGAGCAACTCGATTGTACCTCCCTTCCAATCGAATGTTCTCGCAAGTACCAGAACAGTGTAGAAGATCAAAATCGAAAGTAATAAAGCTTTCGAGAACCGTCCACACACATCACCGAGCGAACATTCAAGAACAGTCTAGACTATATCCAACTACAGTATAACTTCTCTATAGCGGACACCTTTGGGGAATTCAAAAGTGTCCGCTATAAAGAGGTGTCCGCTTTTCGGGGGTATTGAGTTTAATACCTAATTCATTGGGGAATAAAGAACTGTCCTCTATAGGGAGGTGTCCGGTTTTCGGAGGTGTCCGGTAATAGAAGTTTCACTGTAGTATAAAAGCATGCGAAGCTTTCCGCGATGGAGATAGTAATTTTTATTACGTGGACAGCAAGTATACGCGACCGTGTTGGTAGAAAGCGAAAGTGATCGAGTCAAGCGATATATAAGCGATAAGGCGGTATTGCCTTACAGTGCGAATTATTGTGAGAATAGAATTGCAGTGCGATTAATAAATTATCACTTATTTTGATTTTAAACGAATTGCGTTTTACTTGAAATCCTGGCGAACCCCTAGCTCGCAACAATACATTTAGTTTTATTGTACGTTGAAATAAATGACTGAATTATGCACATTTTATTTTGTTTTCGATTTACACGGTTTTCTAAGGAACCTATCTTCAGTGCAAATCGGGGGATAGGTGTAGTAGTCAAAAATTGTTTACTGTGTAGTCAAATTACGTATTTAACCTGTAAATTAAATATAATAGACTGTGACTAGCTGTTTTTTTTTCAATTTTAAAGAAAAAACTCATTTCGTTCTCTCTACCTACATTGCAAATTGTTCCATTATTATAGCTCTATAAAAATGTCAGGTCTTAACTTATTTAAAACTAATAAAGTAAAATCGATGACCGGCATTTTTTACAATTAATTTGAATTTTGGATCTCTTTTTGATATCTTGTGTGAATTATTCAATTTTTTTTTTATTTTCTATTGTAAATTAAATTGACAGTTTTAATTTAAGTTATAACTTCCCAAAAATATGGATCAAGATATCAATTACGACAACCGTCCAAAAACCTGTGTTACATACTGACTTCAACATACTGTTTTCAGATTTTAAGTTTCATTCTTTTATGTAACAAGCTAAAACATAAACTTGAAATTTATTATTAAAAAAGGTTATATAAAAACATTGACTAAATCGAGGTTATTTTCGTCAGAAATTGAGTTGGTAGTTATTCTAGTAGGTACGAAATTGTGTATCCTAGTAGAGTGGACTGGGAGAACAATAGGGTCCTACGTGTAGGGGAAATCTCCGTATATACGGATAGATCGAAAATGGAATGCGGCACTGGCGCAGGCGTCTTCTCTGAGCAGCTGAGTGTAGGGAAGTCGTTTAAGCTGCCAGATACTCGTATGTGCAGCGTATTCCAAGCGGAAATTCTGGCGGTGTTGCAGGCATCAAACATCCTGTTAATGGGGGAGATATGCGATCAGAATATTTCACTCTACATTGACAGCCTGGCGGCCATAAAGGCGCTGGAATCGGTCACCATTAAATCCCAGTTAGTAAAGCGCTGTCGAGAAGTGCTAAAGGTACTTTGTAGTCAGAACAAAGTACAGATTTGCTGGGTGCCAGGGCATAGTAATATATTAGGGAACGAAAGAGCGGACGACCTTGCGAGATCGGGATCGGCATCGAATGGTAGGGTTGAGGAGGATGTTTGTCCACCGATATGCGGCATCAAAGCGCAAATTGGTGAGCGCTCTAAAAAGACAGCCAACTCTAGGTGGGCAGGACTGGCAAGCTGCAGGATTTCTAGATACCTGTGGCTCGAGCTGGATAGTCAAAAGACTAAGTATATATTGACTTGGGATAGAGGAAAACTGTGACTGCTCGTCGGAGCACTAACGGGGCACTGTATGCTGAGGAAACACGCTATGCAGCTAGGGATAGCGGAATCGGACATGTGTAGGTTCTGCCATGATCTGTATGCTATGGAGGACATCACTCACATTCTGTGTGAATGCCCGGGGATCGCTAGGAGGCGTCTGAAATGGTTGGGTAGCCTTTTCTTCGAGAGCATCGAGGATTTGAGGTCGTTAGGGTACGACAAATTAATCAGGTTCTGCAGGAAATTGGAGTGTTTCTGAGGTGATGGAATAGCCCACGAGGACCTGAAGGGATCGCAATGAGCCCGTTTGGCGCCTAGTGAGCGTGGTGATTTTAGCGCTGCACCCCTTCTTAAACCTAAACCTATTCCAGCAGGTGTAAGCAATGGAATAACTACAACGTCATTTTATAAGGAAAATTACCTCGATTCAGATAAGGGCTTTTGAAAAGTTAAGCTAAATATATCCATGGAACACTCAGAGCTTCTGACTCTTCAGGCAGAATCTTCTTCTCAGAAAGAATCACTTGAAAAGTACCGTCTACAAGTACACTACACCTAAAATATACATTTTCAACTTTCACTTTATTTCACTGCCTCATACAGTCCTACCCCAACAAA
Source organism: Beris morrisii (assembly GCA_951812415.1). Lineage (NCBI taxonomy): Eukaryota > Metazoa > Arthropoda > Insecta > Diptera > Stratiomyidae > Beris > Beris morrisii. The sequence goes on from OX638310.1 coordinate 32,615,920, forward strand.
TCCAATTCAACTCTAATTAAATAAACTTCTAGAAAGATGATTGCACCTATTCGCATGGTTTTTTTTCTTCAATTTTGATTTTTTCTTTCATACGCCTTGTTTTCTGCTCCATATTTACGTTCAACATAAAGCGAATGTTTTGATAAATGCTCGGCATTTCAGAAACTTTCTGTAAAAAGAAATTGTGGAAATAGAAATTCATTTCAACTTCAGGTCTTTTAAAAGGCTTCCATTTAAAATTAATGCCATTAAATGGGTGGATGGTGCTTTTCTAGTGAGCAAAATACGAAACTGTGGAATGAAATTAAAACGAACTCGTAAACCATTTGATTGGTCTGTTGGAAGAACAAAAAGGAAACTTGTAAATAAAAGAGACCGCTGGTGAAAATTTGAGTGGGGAATATCCTTCTCAGGACTGTGATGAAGATGATCACAAATATAATAATGTTGAATTTAATAAATTCTACTTCTTCTATGGAGACGTAGCCTACGTTGAGTCCTGACCTTTCGACGGTACCTACACTTCTTATTCAGGACAGGACATTACTTTCCTTTTGAGTAGCTCGAGGCTTCCTTTGAAGCTTCCCCACATTGTTGCTACATGAAATTTGCAGGGCACTGGTTAAATTGAAACGCTCGCTGGTTCAGTGAAGATACTCTACTATATGACTATCGAGGATGTGAGTTCGAAACTCCAGCTTTTTTCCAATATAATCATTCCATCTATCTTGTTCACCGATTCACTGTCAGCTGGGAAATAAATCCCCCAAGAGGACGAGCTTCATCCACGGTAAAATTGCAGCACAAGGTGCCACCAAAATTATAGGAACATCCCAAATAAACATGTCCTTGTTACTAACTGAGTTAAATTTCTTCACCGAGCTACTCTAAATTGTATCTGCTCAACACACAAATGGAAAATTTCAACCGTGTAGATACTTAATCGCTTTTCAATGATATCCGTTCGATTCCATGGGAACGAATTTTTTTTGACTACTCGAAGGAGTAAGGCGATTGTTGCCATTTTAAACTAAATTTATTGCAAAATGAAAATTTTAGCTTAAAGCCACGCATTCACTAATATCGTGAGTTCGGATAAATTTAATCAGAGTTTTCGTTTTTTCGAATAAATAGGTTTTTCGAGCCAATCACTGACCGAAAAATGAAATATCTCTTAGCTGGACTTAGTCTACCTAGACATGATTCGCGAGATATTATATAGTCACTTCCTCTCCAACTCATAACCGGTATAACACATCGGTACTCCAGCGGAATTCATAATTTGTATACCTTATAATGCTTAAATATGCAGAGCTTCAATCAAACATACTCGTATTGGGCGTTAACTGAATTGTTTTATCAAGAATTGATTAAACATCGAATGTCAGTACTCCACCTGTAGGTACTGAATTTTAATATTGTACTCGTAAATAATTTACTGCATTTTTTTCGATTATAAATAAGAAAAATAAATGTTTTTTCATAAATTTTTTTTGTTATATTTGTCACTTTTGCAAGTTACAAATTAATTGCTGCTTTTACATTATTTCTTTAATCTTTAGTGTGTATTAAAATGATACCTGCATACTAGCAACGAAACTGCGTAGTTTCGGAGATTCAAACTCGGGGCTATGTACATGGGCGCCCATACAACATTTCATAGGGAGGGGCACTATGGCTTATAAAAGGAGTTTGAAATTTCGGGAGCTAAATCTTGTGACGAATAGAATGAATGTGGATTTCTCCACAAGCATTGAACTTTTCTGCCCCACCAAAACAATATCTGCGCACCGGGAGATAGGGGAAAAATACAGAGAAGTTAAAATTTTACTTAGAATCCGTTAATAAGTTAAATCGCCCAAGTGATGATAGTTATGTTCTGGAATTTAAAAATTTCGCACAACAAACTTTTTTAATTAAATATTGCAGGAACTGACAATATTGCGGTACTTTTTCAATTACCACCATACAAAAGTTCTTAATAAAAATGGTTTTTATTTATTTCCGAATGAGCGATAGCTACGGAACGAAACGTATTAGACATAAAAGATTTTTTGTGATTAAGCTAAGACGAAATTCTCGGGTAGCGGGGTTATGTATTGTAGTTACACTTATTTTGAAAGCACAAAAACTGGAAAACAGAGTGAAATGAAGATACTGATTTAGGCTGCCATACAAAAGTCTTTAAAAAAATTATTGTTTTCTTGTGAGTCAACTTGAAGACTTGGAATTAGTTGTAACCGTTCAAGTTGTTATAAATGCTAAGAAGAAGCGGAGTTAGTAGGGTAAATTTATCGTTCTAGCTCAAAAACTTTCGAAGCTATTTATTTCACCTTTAATTTTAACCATTTAGCAATTGAGCAATTCTTTTTTTAATAAAGTTCAACTAAAAGGTGATAGCCGTGGTTTAACATAACGTTATTTGGTACTAATGTTACTAATATCCTTCTGATCCAGTTACTTTAATTAACATACCTTGAAATTTTGCATATTTGAAAACATATTTGTATAAAAAAAACTATAAGATCAGATGGGTACTTTATCTCAGGAAACCATTAAGACCTTTGGGTTTTCCTGTATTTTTCATAATTTATTTCAAACTTCTATGAAGAAAAAATTCTGAATGTGAAATTCAATTACGTCTTCCAATAAAATAATGTCCTTACCTTATTAATCTTAATTTTATTTGTCTACATAAATTTGAATTACAATCCAATTTTTCTGCAGTAAGTAAAAAAACCTTAATTTTTAACAAGTGAAATTTCTTTAAATACAAATGCAAATAAAAACATGTTTTGATTTTATTTTTCATTGAAAACAGTAAACAGTTTATATTTAGTAACTGTTTGTTAGTAGTTTAACAAATTATGGGTAATAGAGCAATTAAAAGGTCTTAATTACACTATAATAAAACAAAATTATTCAATTGACGAAATGGTATTTTTAAAATACTGGAAGGTAGAATATAGGTGGGGCAAGTGCCCCATCTTGCCCCCTCTATGGGCGCTCTTGGCCATGTACGTACATATAAAGACAATACCGTTCATTCTAGACTGTACAGCACCAGGTATCTTATTGAAATACATTCTGCTTATTTCATTCCAGTACTGACTTTAAGAATTCACGAACGTCAAATAGTTTAAAAATAATTGTTTTTTTCATAGTGAAAAAATGCCGATTTGTTTAAAATTCAGATACTAAAAAATGTGTACAGATCCGAAACAGACGCACCAATATATACACTGAAGCAAAATCACTGCGTTTTTGTAATATTCCGTCATAAACAAATTATTAACGACATCGAAAGGAATGGGTTGTATCTCTTCATATTGGGTTATTATTTCGAACATTGAATACTTTTAAATAGATTTGTCTAAAAAATATTTCACGTAAAAATGTTTCTTCGTTAGGAATGTCAGAAATTCCAGGACTGATACTGTCCTGTCGCAGTACCTCTTTCCCAGGTAAATGAGAGTAAAAGAGTAACTTAAACGATTTTCTTCTGAAGTGAAATACAGAATCGATTGAAAATTAGCGTGCAAAGTATTGATGCAAATTCAATATTGCTGTTCCTATATAGCCCCCTGGCGAAGATAGTATTCTAAGCACTCAGTATTACTGCTTCTGATATAGCGCGCGTTACCTATCACTGTTCCATCAAAAGAAAATGATAAAAAAAAAATCAAATTCAGGTTTCTTTCCGTCTGTTGTCAGTACTGAAAACCGATATTCATTAGTCAAAGAACCGAATTCGGTTTGACGGTATTCATGCTGTTATTTTTCAGCTCTAAATTCATATACATTTAAGACGGTCAGTACAACAAGACCACCCAGAAATCCAATGTAGTAAAATTCAGCGAACGTATATTCGGTCTTATTTCACTTTGGCGAAATATATGCGAACATTATTTGAAATTTTATGGTCTCATAAAGCATGAAATTTACAAAAATGAACTTCTTTTTTTTATCATAATTGTTATTTTAAGTGTTAATTACATCTTAATTGGAAAGTGTACGTACATTGTTCAACCTCTGTACTCGTATATTCTAATTATTAGTGTCGGTACCTATACCTACAGCAGTTGTGAACTGAAGCAAATGTTTTCCAATTGGATTGTATTACATTATCTATTATATTAAAAAAATACTTTATTATTTAAATAAAAATAATTGTAAGGCCTAATGTTTGTTGTTTTTTTTAGTTTTTTCGCCTAGCAAAGTCACGCTTGATAAATGCGGTACAAACTCGCTTCGTGCATTCACTGCGACTTCCCATTACGAATTCGTATTGGCGTTACTTTTTTGTGCATTACGTAAGGTGATTCGCAGGTGAACAGATAGCGAACAGGTGGTGAAATTGATACTACGCAATATCCAATCGCCTGAGTTTTGTTCAATGAATTGGATAGGAACTTACCTTGCGAAATAGTTGCGACCTCATTAAGCGAATTTGCAATGGCGGAACTGTTTAGTACGTAAGGTAATCCATAAGTGAACAAAAGGCGATAGTTCGCGAGTTCCATTCGCTTGCACATCGCAGGCGAATTACTCGGTTCAGTGGACAGTACCCAAAATGTTGCTCGGACAGTGTGTGAAGCTTTACGAATATTGTGCGTTAACTGAAACCGTCGAGCAACTAAGCCAACGAGTTCATGAAAACAGTGGCCTCAGGGCACTATCTCAAATAGTAGTTGATAGTAATTGATAGTACCAGTGATTGAATCATGACCGCCTTTTTTGAAACTCGGTTCCTATTCGGGAGCAGCAGAGAATACTGGTATTATTATTGATATTTTAACAGATGTAAATATGGCAGAAATTAAATCAATGTACACCATGTTCGATTAAGTTTATAATTCCCAATGATATGGACCAGATCCGATCTGACTTTAACTCGATCGGCGCTTTCATTTATTAGTGCGGACAATGCCATGCTGTTTTGAACATTATTGAAATTCTTCAGGGATCTTGGTTGCTTCATGATAGACTCTCGCAAATATTCAGCCTGGTTGCGCTTTACAAATTGAATTTTTATTTATAGACCATCGTCTAAGATACAAGCAACTAGAACTTTAATTAATTCCAATTCCTCACCGGCAGTGCAAATTTAGATACTCGACAAGTACAGATTCAATAGTACCTAAGTAAAAGACACCATCAATCCTATGGGTCCTCATCTGCCAATTAAAAATAGGCGCGAGCGACACAGCCCTGTGCCAAGACGATGTTTATCGAGGAAGTAAATCTCAGATCGTCAGGTCAACCGGTCTAAAGATATTTACGTTATGCTTTCTTATGATTTTACCTTCCTTATTTTCTAGTTAAGCTTACAGGGACTTACCTTAATTTCGGGATTCGAACCAGCGGGACCAGTTTGATGTTGGGACTTCGACTTAGTGATGCGGCTTGCGGGAGTAATCCACTTTTGAGCGTTTATTTTATTTTATTTTTATTTTAAGTTTAACTCGAAAGTTTTTTAGAACACAGAAAATTAACTAAAATACACCGTGACCGAAATTTGTTTCACTGAAAAAGATCGTCCTTTTTTGAATTTTTTGCGGTATAGGTGCAGGTGAAATAATTGAAGAAAGCGGGAAGTGACACTACGCGCGCTATTACGGAAAGCAGTACAGAAATTTTGCGAACAGGCTGAGAATTGGACGCCAGAAGCTAGCTAATTGCCGACAGTTGGGGGCTGTATTTTCTTTCGAGTTGTTTCAACTGAGATTTGTTATGGCGAATGCATAAATATGTGTTTGTGATAAGTATGTGTACTCGGGATCGGATAGGGATGTATTGGACCGATGGCGGAGTTAAGAGCTCTTAAACGGTCGGAGCGCCCGAACTGAACTATTTTGCACAGAAGACTAACGTGCAATTTCCTATCGCAAATCATGCAAACCAAATTTGTGTCCTTCTCGTCATCTTGGGTGATCGACTGCGCAAAAGCCTTTTCACCCTCGCAAACTCCCACTTTCTCCGGTATAACGAAATCACATTTCGTTTCGAGAAATGCTTTCTTTCGTTGGCGCTGTGCCGCAAATACCATAGAGCATGGATGAGAGGACTACCTTCACTTAGCATAAAGGTACACGCGATAGAAAACGCTTGTGAAAGTGCAGAGAAAATCGGAAAATTCACAGAGCTCTTAGATTAACGTTGGTCACACGGAAAGAGAGCTATGGCAGCGTGTCAGTTCTTATGAAAGTTGTGTAATAACATATTATACACATTTGCCACATTTCTAAGGAGCTACGATAATATTATTTAGCATTTAAGGAGGGGTATAATCACTTTTTGGTGTCTGCACAAAACTTACCGATGTCTTTGGCTCTTCAAAAGAAATTGGTATAATTGGGAACCCTTGATTTTTCAAAGGCTTCTGACGCAGTGTGGTATGATAAAGTTTTGTCCAAATTATAGACGCTTGGTGTTTTCCGAATCATCAGTCTCCTAGATTGACAGTATTTTGTGCAATCATCTATTGCATTAACTAGACGTTGATCTAAAGATGTATACTAGCGAATAAATGTGGACTATGTGCGAGTACACTTATAATCATAAAAATTTAGACAAGGGAAATGAGATCACCTCACTATAAAAACAAATGACAACGCTTCACTATAAAAATCAACCGACTAAAATATAAAAATATCGCGAAAAGCTGAAGTTAATTTTGAGGGGAACTCATCGATGTAAAAGCGAGTTCGATATCTCATTAGACCTAAAAGTTTCGCGGAAATCGTAAAAATTTGTATAATTACCTTACACATGGATAATGCTGAAATTATTCTTTTTTTGCGATTGCATTGAAAGCCCGTACAAGTAAAAGCGAATTCAATATCGCATTAGACCTAAGAAATATGTCGGATTTCGTGAAACGTACACAACCTTACACCCTCTTTGGGGTTGAATATCGAAAAAGTTCGAAACCGTTTCTAAGCGATAATATAACGAACTCGCAGAAGTAAAATCAATTCGATACCTCAAGAGGACTGAAAGAAATGACGAAATTACTCTTTAAATAAAATCGTTCTACTCCTTCGGGTAGTTTTCATGCAAGAGTCCTTAAGACACGCATTCAAGAATATTGGCCGATAAATTTAGAACGCTTTAAGATACACAGTACAAAAATCCATTGAATTTTACATCTTTTGGATAGTAGGCGAATATTCCACCATTTCAAGTAAATTTACATTGTAATAGTCAAGTTGAATGTAATTTTCAATTTTTGGTCAGTAAATTTCAATTTGCAATCAGTAAATTTCAACTTCGAAAGCACCAAATTCACTGGATATTCTCCTGAATTTAGACTCCAAAAAGGGTATAATTAGCACTCTTTAAGATACTCGTACAGTTATTTCTACTTCTAATATTATTTCTTACTTACTTAACTCTTAATAAAACCCTTGGCTATAGGTAGGAGTTGAACCCGGGATCAATTCTGGTTTTGGTGCGTAGGTTTGACGCGCGTAGTCACTGCGCCACTGAAGGCGTTTCATTTTCATTCTAGTAGAAAATAAACTCGAACGAAGCGTCCAACTTCGTGGTTTCATACATTACATGTTTTTCGTCGTAAAATTCAAATAGAAGTAGAATTACACGAAAAAGAATGTAATTTTCAATTCATTTATAAATATAGTTAATTTTACATGAAATGTTGCGTAATTTTGTGAACCTTTTCCTGAAAATTGTACGGTTCAGTTGAAAAGTACATCGTCAGCCTAATTCTAAAACCTTGTAACTCCAATTTTTTAAATTTTTTTTATTGTTGATTCTGAAATGTAGACACACAATGACACACGTGTTGATAAAACCTTGTAACTTAAAAAAAAATTCTAAAGTAATAAAAATGAATATTTTTTTTTAACTCGTAACTCCACTGTAAATAAAATAAAAATAAAATAATAAATAAAATGCCCTAACTTTGATTATGCGAAATTTATGAAAACGAATTATTAAGAACCGATATGAGATGCTGCTATAAAAAATTCTAAAAAATTTAAGTAAAAAATTTGCCAATGGTCTAGGCGAAACTTTATTATTTTTCGGGTCAAAGTTCGGGAGCGGTCAAAGTCGGAGCATATCATCAGTTGCTTCGAGATTATGAAGTTTCATGGAAAGTTAATTTTGTTCTTAAAATAAAAATATTTAAAAAAGAGATTTTTAGCCAATTAAACATTGATATTCGGTATATTATGTACACTAAAAGCCCATAGAAGTAAAAACGAATTTGTTGCATTATCAAACTTAAGAGATATGACGAATTGTTAAAACGTATACAAAACCTATTACTTCCACTGGGGGTTTGAATTTCGAAAAAATTGTGAAACAGGTTTTTAAACGATTTCATAAGAAGCAAGTTGATATCTCCTGAGACATGAGAGATTTTGAAAAATTTGTGAAAACGTAAGCAAACTTTTCACACCTCCTTGGTTCTTGAAATTCGAAAAATCGTGAAATAAGTTTTTAGGTCATTACATCAAATGCCGTAATAACCAATTTTATATCTCATCAGAACTAAGGGATGGCAAAATTTCTGAAAACATATGCAAACCCTTGGGGGTTGAATATCGAAAAATTGAGAAATAGGTTTGTAGGCGATTATATAAAAAATTTGTGGAAATGTAAAGCGATATAATGTCTCATCAAACCTAAGAAATATGTCGAAGCTTTGAAAAGCATACAACCCACTTACACCCCTTAGGATTGAAAATCTGAAAATACTGCAATTGACTTTTTGGTTCTTGTATGGGAAACCTTAGGAAGCTGAAATGAATTCGATATATCATCAGATCTAAGCAATATGTAGGAGTCTGTGAAAATGTTGAAATATTGTAAACCCAACCGACTTTGGATAACTCTAGTACGTTTTACTAAAAACATAATTATACATTGGCCGGATATAACCTGCCCTTCTTCTTCTGACACTCGAGAAATAAAGACGTGTCACGACTCAGTTGTTCCGTGTTCTTTTAATCTTCAAATATCAGGTCCATCCATCAGGTTATGGGCCCAGGAATGGCATCAGATTGATATCGTGAGGATTACAATATTAATTGGAAAATTGGTGACAGTGTTATTTTATTTTATTCTGCACTCAGTCCGATAATATTTTGCATTCGGGTAGAATTTGTTTCTTACCAGCATGGCTAAAGAACCTGAATTGGGCTACGGAAATATTGAGAAGCTGAAGGGAAGCGAGAATTACCATACTTGGTCCTTTGCCATGACAAACATTATGGAATTCACTGGTCTTGAAGGAAGTATCTCGGATCCAGTGACAGAAACGGACGAACGAAAATTGAAAAAGGCTAAGGCCAGAATTGTATTATCAGTCGACGATTCAATTTTTGTGCATATAAGAAACGCTACAACTCCGTCGGAAATGTGGCAAACCTTGAAGACAATGTTCGATGATCGCGGACTTACACGAAAGATCGGATTATTAAGAAGACTCATTACAGTGCGTCTTGAGGATTCTGGATCTATGAGTGAGTATATAAACCAGATCACTTGCACGGCAAGTAAGTTGACTGGAATTGGATTTAAAATTTCCGATGAGTGGATAGGCGCAATCATGTTGGCTGGTCTAGGTGATGATTTCAAGCCGCTCATAATGGGTATTGAAAGTAGTGGAACTCAAATTACAGGTGATATTATTAAATCAAAATTGCTTGATATTGACTATGGAAAGCAAAGTCAAAGTGCATTTCACGCAAAAAAAATCGGTACGCGCGATAAAAAATCGGTTCGCAATTTTAAATGTTATTCGTGCGGTAAAAAGGGTCATAAAAGTTCGGAATGCCTCGCGAAGGGTAAACAGTTTGATGAACGTCAAAAATCCAGTGGGACAAGTAACGCTCGATTTTGTCAAAATGCATTTACTGCAACAACTACATATCTTTCACGCGACTCCGGTAAAATTTCAAGTGATTGGATAATTGACAGTGGTGCATCGTTGCACATGACGCATAATAAAAATTTATTGTCGGACTGTAAAACTACACCCATCACCGAAATTTTAACCGCGAATAATAATAAAATGAAAGTGCTTAGTTCGGGTTCCGCGAAGTTGACAATTGGCAAAAATACCATCCAAGTGAAGGACGTCCTACACGTACCAGATTTATCTAGTAATTTGCTATCTGTGAATCAATTGGTCCAAAAAGGCAATAGAGTTGTGTTTGATCAAGATCATTGTAAGATTTACAATAGATCTGGTGATGTTCTCATAACCTCGAAACCAAAGGCTGGAGTTTATCAAATTCAAAATGACGATTTTGAATGCATTGCTTATTCCGCAAATGCGATGCAATGGCACCGACGATTAGGTCATTTAAATTACTCCGATCTGTGTAAGATGAAAAACGGGGCTGTTGAAGGTATTGAATTCAATGAAGACACAGATGCAATCAAACACTGTATTACTTGCATGCTGGGAAAGCAAACTCGTCAACCGTTTAGACAAGCGCAACTTAAAGTAAAATCCAAGAGTTTACTGGAATTAATACACACCGATTTGTGCGGTCCAATGGAGAATCAATCAATTAGTGGAGCAAGATATTTTTTATCGTTTATTGATGACTTCTCAAGAAAGGTGTTCGTATATTTTTTGAAGTCCAAATCGGAAGTTCTCTCAAAGCTAAAAGAATTTAAGCAGCTAGTGGAAAGACAATGCGATCGTAAAATCAAAGCCATTCGGTCGGACAATGGCTCTGAATATTGTAGTAAAGATTTTGCTGCATACTGCAAGCAACTTGGAATTATGCATCAAACTAGTTGCACTTATACCCCGGAACAAAACGGTGTTGCAGAGCGCATGAACCGTACAATTGTCGAAAAAGCTAAATGTATGATTTTTGATGCGGAATTAGATAAATCCTATTGGGCAGAAGCTGTCAATACAGCTGCTTATATAATAAATCGATCTGTCAATACGAGGTTAATAAACAAGACTCCAGAAGAGATATGGACTGGATCGAGAGTAAATTTGTCGGTTCTTCGAATATTTGAATCACCTGTTATGGTGCACGTGCCTAAACAACTTCGTAAAAAATGGGATCCTAAATCAAGAAAACTATTATTCGTGGGATACAGCGATGCAGTAAAAGGTTATCGATGCATTGATCCAAAAACAAAGAAAATCCTTATCAGTCGAGATGTATCATTCATGGAGCAAGACGCCAAGGTAAATGATAATGTCGTTATTAATATGGAAGATGATATCGTTTCAGTTGGGGATGCAAGTTCCGAAGATGAGTTGCACGAATTGCATAATGGTACAAAAGAAATAACCAATGAGACAGAGTCATCATTCGAGGATACAAACAACGACCCTTCATACATACCAGAAGGTGATATGTCAATACCGGAAACTTTGCGGAAATCATCTCGGCAACCTAAGCCGCGAATCACTACATACTCAGTTGCTGTGTGCAATAATGATCCTGATCCGTTGACTATTGAGGAGGCCTTGTCTCGGAGGGACAAACAAGAGTGGAGAATTGCCATGAAAAGCGAAATGAGTTCGCTAGCTGAAAATTCCACATGGACACTCGTTGAATTGCCGCCGAACAAAAAACCTTTAAAAACAAAGTGGGTTTTTAAAACTAAGCAGGACAATAATGGAAAAGTAATTCGGTATAAGGCTCGTTTGGTAGTGAAAGGTTGTGGACAAAAGTATGGCATAGACTATACTGAAACCTATTCTCCTGTAGTGCGGTATACGTCAATTCGAATACTAGTTGCACTAGCAGCAAAGCTTCAAATGAAGATCGATCAAATGGATGCAGTCACCGCATTTCTGCAAGGTGATCTACAAGAGGATATATACATAATTCAGCCCGAAGGTTTTGATGACGGCTCCAGTAGAGTTTGTAAATTGAACAAGGCGATGTACGGTCTTAAGCAGAGTGGTCGTCAATGGAATAAGAAATTGGAATTTACTTTAAAATCTTTCGGACTTTCCAAATCAAGAGTTGATCCTTGTGTCTACTATTCGAAGGACTCGCAACTTATTGTTGCAATCTATGTGGATGATTTCTTAATTTTTTGGAAAGATCTGGATGTTCGCCAAAAATTAAAAGAAGCTCTGTGTGATGCTTTTAAAATGAAGGACTTGGGAACTGCAAGAAGCTGCGTCGGTCTAAATATTTCGTATGACCATACTTCGAATAATATTTCATTGGACCAATCAGACTACATAAAAACAATACTGGCTAAATTTGGAATGGCAGATTGTAAACCGGTATCAACTCCAAGTGACGCGAACCAAAAATTATCGGTTAAAATGAACGAGACTGAAAATCAAGACGCGGAGCCCTTCGAAGATGTTCCATATCAAGAAGTAGTCGGCAGTTTACTGTATCTGGTTCAAGGAACTAGACCAGACATAGCATATGCGGTAAACGATGTTAGCCGATTCAACAACAACTACGGCAGAGCACATTGGGTCGCCGTCAAGCGTATATTAAGGTACTTGAAAGGAACAATTGATTTAAAGCTTGTTTATTCAGGTACTGATGCGCTTGCCGGTTTTTCGGATGCTGACTGGGCGTCTGATGTAGACAAACGTCGCTCGTGTACGGGTTTCGTTTTCTCCTTTTGTGGTGCTGCAGTGAGTTGGGGTAGTAAGAGACAACCCACAGTCGCCTTGTCCAGTACTGAGGCGGAGTACATGGCTCTATCATCAACAGTTCAAGAAGCCATTTGGATAAAGCAATTTCTACAAGATTTTGATCCAGCGTTGAAGAACAACCCAATACAAATTGCATGCGACAATCAAAGTGCAATTGTATTAGCTGAAACGGACTGTTTCAGAGCAAGAACAAAACACATCGATATTCGGCATCACTATATACGAGACAAAATAGAAGATGCAACAATTACACTTCATTACATACCAACGGAAAACATGGTGGCAGATAATTTGACTAAGGCTGTGTCAAATATCAAACACCGGTACTGTTCAACTAAAATGGGTCTTTACAGTATTAAAAATTAAAAATACTTAGATCCTCAATGAATTAATCCCTTTTTTTGCTTCATTTAAGTATATTAGAGTAACGCTAGAAGTACGAAGTATAAGAAAAAAAGAATTAGACTTTAATTGTTTTGAAATATTTGTCAATTTTTAATAAGTTGGGGTGTTGAAATATTGTAAACCCAACCGACTTTGGATAACTCTAGTACGTTTTACTAAAAACATAATTATACATTGGCCGGATATAACCTGCCCTTCTTCTTCTGACACTCGAGAAATAAAGACGTGTCACGACTCAGTTGTTCCGTGTTCTTTTAATCTTCAAATATCAGGTCCATCCATCAGAAAACATATGCAACCTACTTACACCCACTTGGGGATTGAATATCCAAAAATCCTGAAAGGAGTTAATAGATAAATATGAAGACAACACGAGAAAGTAAAAACCAATTGAATTACTTATCACTTCTAAAGGATATGACGGAATTTGTGAAAACTTGTTCAACCCTTTTATATCCTCTTAGGGGCTGAAAAAGGAAAAAACTTAAAAACAAGTTTTCGGCGATTATTACACAACCCCGCGAAAGTGAAAAGATATTCGATATTTGATCAGACCTGGGGGATATGGCATAATTCGTGAAAAAGTATACATCCTCTTTACACTCCCTTAGGGGTCGAATTTCAAAAAATCCTGAAAACACTTTCAATGTATGAAGAAGTCGTACAATAGAAATGAATTAAATATTTGGAAGACCTAATAGATATGACGAAAATCGTGAAAATATATGCATTCCATTTTCACTGATACCCCCCCCCCCCCCCCGTGAAAATATATGCATTCCATTTTCACTTAAAGCTCCCCCCCCCTTTCCGAACGCCAATGGATATTTGAAATTTTTTTTATCTAAATTACTTTTCTAGTTGATTTACATATACGTACCAAGTTTCAACTTTGTAGCATAAGCCGTTCTATAGATAGGAAAGACATCCCCCACCCCCGTACCATACCCTTATAAAAAATTATATTTTTCCAAGATGCTACTACTATAGTTCTATCTAAATACCATTCATTTCAGCTTTATATCATTATAGGTTTTCGAGATATAAAAATCGGAACTTTTTCCTTTTCACTCTTTCCCACCCTCACCCTCTACACCCTAACACCCAAATATTTTTCTCTGATAGTGGTCTATTAGACCTACTTCTGGTAAAAATTTTAAGCATCTACCTTACACTATTCTTGAGATATGAGACGTGATTTTTTAGAAAAATTCGCATCCCCTCCACTTTCATGATCTGCCGCCCCCTTAAAAAATTTTACTTTCAGCAAACTTCGTTTATCAACTTTTATACATAAACCGAATTTTATTTGTCTAGTGCAATTGGTTCGTGAGATATCATAATCTGAAATTTTTTACCCCCCACCCTCGTACGCCATTGCCCCCACTCAAAAATTTGTTTGCGATCTATGGTCCTAGTATACCAATTTTGTAACTTTAACCATTTAATAGATATGGATTTTAGAATGTGTCGATCTCGCCTTTTTTGCGTTTCGGACGCATTATTTTTCCCCCCACTCCCACACCCCTTCACTTATATTGACAATTTTTATGAAAATGGGTCCACTACCAAAGTTCTATATAAATTCTAAATTTCAGCCTTCTAGCATAAGCGGTTGCTGAGATCTAAAAACCAAAATTTTCCGTCTAAAACGCTTCCCCCTCCTCGCGCCTCACAGCCCCACCCCTCAGAATTTGGTCACTTCAAAGGGCCTACTCACTCTATTCATAAAAAAAATTCAATTTAATATCTCAAACCGTTTGGGAGATACGAGCCTTCAAACGATTTTGCGTACGGCGTACGGCGGACAGACGGACTGAAATTTTTTTTTGCATTTTTCGTGTCTACGAGTCATGAAACGCGGAAAAAAAATTTTTTCAGGGTGGCAAATTTTTTTTTTTAAAAATCAATCACAATACTGTATTATTAGAAAATAATAAAGTAAAATAGAAGAAAAACAGTTTTTTATCTCTCCTGTAAAATTTGTTGATTTGGAGTTACGAAGTTTTAGAATTAGGGTGACGACATGAATAATTCACTAGTACCAGTAATTTCGTGTAAAACTGATTGAAAAGTGTACTTGTACTTGAAAAAATGAAATATACTGGATATTTCAAGTTAAAATTGGATTGAAAATCCAATTTTTTTTAAAACAGTGTATGACTTTCTACACGTTGATGTTCTAATAGTTGCAGTAAAAGGTAAGAATATGAATAAAGAAAATGGATCCTTTGTGTTGTAGCTGGCAACTAAAAATTCTATGAAAAGTATCCATTCAATTTAAGGAACTCACTACATCTCAATAAACCGTTTAGCGACGAAGTTGAAATTTTGTACAAATTAGTTTTTAGGAAAAATTAGACCGCAGATACGATAGGCTGCAAGCCAATCATATGATTCACTATATAAAATTCTTAACTCCGATTTAAATTGTAGTTGACGATAAAGTAGAAAATCTGCCAACAGTCTGGGCGCAACTTTATTATTTTTTGAGTAAAAATCCGAAATGCGTTTAATGCTGGGATACGGTGTAGGTTACTATGCGACTGACAACCTAAAAAATAATATTTAAAATAGCCTTCTGATTTTACTTTATTATTTTTTAATAATAAAGTATTGTGATCGACCTGAAATTTCAAAAAAATTTGCTAACCTGATATTTTGTATTTACACGTTTTAGGACTAGTAAACACCAAAAAAGCAAAAAAAAAAATGTCCGTCTGTCTGTACGCCGTCCGCCGGACGGAAAATCATTTGAAGGCGCGTAGCTCCCAAACCCGTTGAGGTATTAAGTTGTATTTATTTTCCAATTTAAAAAAGACATAGAGGATAAAATATCGATATAAGCCATTAGGGGTTGAATATAAAAAATTTTGAAACTGATTTTTAGGTGATTATATGGTAAAAAACAATTCGATATCTCATCAGACCTAAGTGATATGTCGGAATTCGTAAAACGTACACATCATTTTACATTGCCACCTTAAGCGTTGAAAATCGCAAAATCCTGAAAAATTTTTTAGATCATTATATATAAAGCCAAAATAAGTAAAAGCGAATTCAATCTTATTAAATCTAAAAGATTTGTTGGAGTTTGTGAAAACTTGAACAATACCTTTTACCCCCTAGGCGGTTGAATATCGAAAAATGTTTAAATCGGGGTTTTCCCCCATTACAAACAATTAAGGCCTTTAGAAATGTAAGCGAATTCGACATCTCCTTAGAAAGAAATATCGGAAAGAATATATCGGAATTCGTGAAAATTTACACAATATCAAAAATTTGGAAAATGCCTAAAAGATATAACGAAATTCATGAAAATGTGGAAGAACCCCATTTCACAGACAATTTTCTTGAATCACCTCCGTACGCCAATTAAAATCTGAACTTTTTGTTTGATTTAGTTACATTTGTGGTACATCAACATATAAGTACTAAGTTTAAACTTTTTACTCTTTTTACTCTTCTTGTGTTTCAGACACATTGTTCTTTTCCCCACTCTCACACTCCTCAACCAATATCGACCATTTTTTTGAAAATGTGTTCACTATCATAGTTCTACATAAATACCAAGTTCCAGCGTCCTAGTATAAGCAATTCCAGAGATCTAGAAACCAAAATTTTTCATCTGAAACGCTTAATATGAAAATTCAGGCCACTGTTAATCAGAAGTCTTCACCGTTTCCTTTTTACGTCAAAACAAATTGCAGTGACCGGAATTTATAGCAATTTATTCAAATCGAAATAAGAAAATCTGAGGTAAATCTTTGTATACTATTCGGACCCCTAAAAGTGTGCATCAACAATTTCAAGAGTTTGCTAATTATTGTTTAGATGTTAAGGGTTTATAGGTCTACTCCGAATAATTGGGGGAAAAGTTCAGTGCAAATAATAATTATGCCAGGACTTGCCCTAAAATCAACGCTAAACGAAAATAATAAAGACTTGAGAACACATTCCAATATCCTGCCACCTCACCCGTATTCGAATATTGCTGTGCAATAATTGGACTGTTTGTTCAACATCAATTACATAACACGAACTACCACTTAGAAAGAAAGTTCCCGAAAGAGAGTAATCTCATCCGAGACCAAAACCCATAATTATGCAAATCTTTCGTAAATCCATTGGGAATTATTCAAACTGGATAACCGGCATTTGAATTTCTTTTGAGAAGTTTGGAGAAGGCACCAGATCCGGCTCTTTTGTTTGGAAAGTTGAGGAGTTGGACTGATTTAAGATTAGATTATATACAAGATTTCCGGATGGATATTTAATTAATACTTTAATTTGTAAAATGTTGACATTATTTAAGAAAATATCGTGTTTACGATAAAGATAATTGTGTGTTGTAAATGTGGCTTATAACTTCTACAAGCAACGTCCTTTCTTCTGACAAACACTTTTAAATAAACTCGACCAACGACCAAGCTGTTCATTCTTCAGAATTTTCTGATTTTCATGAATATTTTTTTTGTTCTTTCGCAATAAGTTAATTGCAGCCTTGTACATGTCTAAAAAAAATAAAATTCTAATTGTCAGCAAAAAAACAATGTATAATTCAATTGTGTACCTTCTTCCCTAGCCCTGGCGCGTCTCAATCTCAATCTTTCCAGTCGTATTTGAATTTGACTCTTCGCAACACGAAATTGAATCAGGAAAATATACCAGAAGATCATCAGGAAAAGCATCCAATCGAGAATTGATATGATTGAAAGTAAACACTTTATCAGCTCAATCCGAAGTAGTCTGTCCTCTAATTCGCTTTCATCTGGAGGCTCTCCTTTAAATTTTTCAAAAATAATTGACTAAGCAAATTGCTAAATTAGAACACAATGGATTTTCCTTACTTTGAAATAGTGGCAGTTCTGTTGTACTGTTGTGATCTATACCCAATAAGGAAAATACCTCAGTCCATAAGCCCTGATTTGATAATTTCTCAATATGCTCTCTGGAATTATAAAAACGAAATAAATTTGATTGATCGAACATCGTTTTGTTGTTTAAGTTGACAATAATCAATTGCTATTCAAATAATAGAAATAATGTGAGTACAAGAAAGCCTACACAGTTCATAAAAAATGATTTGATTAATATAAAAAAAAATTAATTATCTTGAGTTAAAAAATCGGGTTTTCATTTGGAAACCAAAATATTGCATCAGTTCCTTCAGGATGGGTCAATTACAATTCGGCCTTTTTAAAGGTCTTAGAGGATTACTTGAAAAGTAATTTAAATAAAGAAAAATTCAAATATCCATTGGTGTATGGAAGAGGGGAAAAAATTATCAGTGAGAACAGAATGCATATGTTTTCACGAATTCCGTCATATCTTTTAGGTCGTCTGAAATATTTATTTAATTTTTATTCTACGAATTTTTCAAATCAATGCCTGGAAATCCTTTTTATGATTTTGTGTAATTCGACCCCTCAAGGGATGTAAATGATGGCTTCTTCACGAATTCAGATATACCCCTCAAATCTGATTAGATATCGAATAACTTTTCACTTACACGAGCTTGTTTTATAGTCGCCTAAAACTCTATTTCAAGATTTTTCCCTTTTCAACCCCTAAGCAGGTATCAAAAGGTTGAACACATTTTCACAAATTCAATCATATCTCTTTGGAGTGATAAGACATCGAAATGGTTTTTACTTCGTCGGGCTTTCTATATATTTATTTAAAAACTTTATTCAGAATTTTTGGATGTGCAACAGCCATGTATACATTTTCACAATTTTCGCCATATCTCTTAGGTGTGATGAGCTATCAAATTAGCTTTAAGTTCTACTGAGTTTTTATATAATCGCCTACAAACCAATTTTAGGATTTTCTGATATCCAATCCCGAAGGCGATGTGAGGTTGCATACTTTTTCACAGTTGTTGACATATTTCTTAGGTTTGATGAGATATCAGATTGGTTTTAACTTCCACGAACTTTTATATAATAGAATGTAAATTAATTTTGATTTTTTTTTTAAATTCAACCTCAAGGGGGTGTAAAGGAAGTGCATATGTATTTACAAATTCCAACATACCTCTTAGATCTGATGTGGTATCGAATTGATTTTTATTTCCTTGGGCTTTCGACATAATCGCCCAAAAATTATTTTTAGAATTTCTGGAGATATAGCCAAGAGGGTGTGAGAGGGTTGCATCCGTTTTCACAATTTTTGCCACCTCTTTGGTCTCATGAGATATACAATTTGTTATTACTTCTAAGTGCATTTCAAGTAATGGCCTAAAAACCAATTCACCATTTTTCTAAACTCAACCCCAAAGTGGGTGTGAAGGAGTTGGTTACGTTTTCACAAATTTTCCAAAATCTCTAGTGTCTGATGAGCTATCAAATGGATTCTTATGAAATCGGCTAAAAACCTGTTTCATAATTTTTAAAAATTTAGTGTAATTAATATACTGAAATTAGAAATTCGTCTCCATGGGCTTTTTATGTATCTGTATTTATGATATTCTAAGGACAAAATTAACTTTCCCAAAAATATCCTAGTCTCGAAACAACTGATATTATAGTCCGACTTTGAATATGACCCAATTGCGTAATTCATGTGTTAAATGTGGCAGTGGCGTAAGCATTCTATCGCAACCCAATTTTAACCGCTTCCCGAACTTGGACTCGAAAAATAATAAAGTTTCGCCCAGACTGGTGTCATATTTTTTTTATCGACCGGTTTGTACCAGATAATATAAACTTGAAATGTGAGTCTCTAGAATTATGTAATTTAAGCAGAAACAAATTAAATTGAGATTTGCATTAGCGTACGAAGAGGAAAAAATGGTCAAGATCAGTGAAAAGTGTATCTTTACGAAATTCGTCATATTTCTTAGGTCGTTTTGAGATATGGAATTATTTTTTCCCAATCGGTTTTCAAATAAACACCTAGCAACTGTGTTCCAGATTTTTTTGTTATTGAAGTAAGGGTGTTATTAAGGTTTCCACTGATTCCGCCATAGTATAGTATACAGCCTCAGTTAATGATTACAA
This sequence comes from Beris morrisii, assembly GCA_951812415.1. Classification (NCBI taxonomy): domain Eukaryota; kingdom Metazoa; phylum Arthropoda; class Insecta; order Diptera; family Stratiomyidae; genus Beris; species Beris morrisii. Next base: position 32,635,969 of record OX638310.1, read on the forward strand.
ACAATCACCAAGTTTAAACTTTGTCTCACGAATCTTTCAAGAGATATGGATTTTAGAATGCCTTATACTTTTCAGACACAATGTTTGGCCCCACGCTTGTATATCTCTTGACCTAACTCGATCATTTTTATTTAACTAGAACTTTTTCATTGCCAATTCAAAGCACTAGATACGCACATTAAAATCTACGGTCAAAATACCAAAGATGTTTAGATTTTATTATTTTGTGAAATTTAGTCATCGCAGAGTGACGTTGATTAAGGTATAGTCTCGTCTAAGGACTGAGTCTAAGTATTAATTAAATTTCCCCAAAATAAATTAATGTTTTTTTAGTTAAGTTTAGGTACTTTAAGTTCGGCCACAAAACCTACAACTGATTTGAGCTACTAATTCTTGAAAATTAAATGAAGAAAAAAATATATTTTTTATATCAGTTGCTGAATTTAAAGAAAATTGTTATTATTACCAAACTAAAATTACAAAGCTTGATTTAATAACGCAGTCATTAATTTCTGTCTAACTTTACTAATTTCACTTAACTATTCAGGAGTGTCAAAGGTCACTAAATTCACCTTCTGACTAGAAGTTTATTAGGAATTTCATTATAAAAGCAGACCTGCAGGCAATAAATGCACTGAATTCGCATACTATAATTTAGTAATATAAAGGCTCGATCGAATGGGAAGCAGCATTTTTGCTGTATTCCCGTGCCGTGGTCTTTCATGCGAAAATATAAACTTAACTTACGAAATGGAAATTTATTGGCCCAAAGGTGCAGCTTATTCCAGCTGCTAGATTGCAGGAAGTACGTACTATTTCCTACCACGAACGTATGTATACGTACCTCTTCCCCGTGTACCTATTTTTCGAGTTAAACTAGGTCAAATGCAGGGAATGTTTGGCGCATTTTAATTGTAAGTATAACTGAGTATACTCTCGGGAATTCACCGGATCCAACTACATACATTCGAACAACTGTGTGGAAAAACACATGCTGAAGTGAAGTATGAAACCTCACCGAAACTCGAAAATAATTAATATTTTACATGGGTTTTTGAAATGAAATACTCCGAAAACTCTCACTGAAACAGATAATTTGCGGTGTTTCGTATTCAACCCAATTCAAATTTGCACAATTCAGCAAGAGAAATTTTCTTAGAATCCAATATAATGCCCGAGCATTTTAATTACCTGTTACTACGAGCTAATTAAAATACCACCTACCGTAGAATCTGTTCAAGAACTATATAAAGTCCAAAATATATCCAGAAATATAATTAAGTAACTATCTACGCAGTGATATTAGTTTCCTGTTAGATACTGGCTAAAGAATTCAACCTGTTCTGGGTCCCTCTCTTCAATAGTACTACAGTTCACATCAGGACCTGCCCTCTTCTAGATTTTTAAATCTTATTTGGACATTGTCATCATCATCATTCTTTCGATCGACCTGAGAAGTTCTCTCGACGCTCCGCAATGTTATTCATTTTCCAGGGATAAATTAGCCTATTACCCAACCTGGAATTTTTCTAGTATTGACTGAATTCTGCTAAACTTCATTCGGTCAGTACCAAACAGAGATACCTCTTCAGTATTATGAGTTCAGTACTGCCTGAAATTGTATTAATGATAAAATTTTATAATAGTAATAGCAAATATTCTTGGTGTGGTTTTCGATCGCATTTCTCTCTGGTTTTTCATCTTTTATAGGTTTTTCTCACTATTCTATAGCTATCAGAATTTGAACCAGAGCAGCATCATTCTGAAGGCAATAAGCTATCACCGAGGGTATTCACTGCCTTACATGGTAGTATATTGCTGCGAGCTAGGGGTTCGCAGGGATTTCAAGTAAAACACAATTCGTTTAAAATCGAAATAAGTAATAATTTATTTTTCTCAATATTATTCTTTTCGCACAATAATTCGCACTGTAGGGCAATACCGTCCGCTTATATATCGCTTGACTCGATCACTTTCGCTTTCTACCAACACGGTCGCGTATACACGCTGGATTTCACAGTCCACGGAATAAAACTTACTATGTCCCTCGCTGAAAGCTTCGCATGCTTTTATACTAGTTGGCTATAGTCTAGACTGTTCTTGAATGTTCGCTCGGTGATGTGTGTGGACGGTTCTCGAAAGCTTTAGAGCTTTCGATTTTGCGAGAACATTCGATTGGAAGGGAGGTACAATCGAGTTGCTCCGCCCCCTTATATACTTCAACTAGGTTTCTGATTGGGTTACTTTGCAGATAGGTATTCGGTTGTTGCTGTTTCCATTATGCGAAACCGATCGAGTTGCGCGGTTGCCAGGCTTGCATATAACAATATGCATGTGTATATGAGGTTCCAATGCAGTATTGATACAGTGCTCATACAGTACTACTTTGTATTGTAGATTTCAAAAACGTCAAGAAGAACGAAATAACAGAAATATAATACTAGAATTCCAAAGTTTCACTCAATTATCTTATACGTCTTTTTTCTATTAATTACTGTAATATCTAGCATAAAATTATGATTAACTCCAAAATGTCCCGACTTCCAATTTTGATTGCATCCTGTCGCAAAAAGTTGATATCACTTTTCACAGTTCTACTTCAATACTGAAAAACAGTATTGGTGCATAACTATCTAGTCGATTTGTCCAATTAAAAAAAATATATTTTCTGAATTTAGTATTAGTCCAAATTGAATTTAACGGTAATTAGTTTGTCGGTTTCTAAGCTTAATTCATTCATAATTAAAATTGCCAGTACTGTAAAAACCAGTACCAAAAAAAAATTTTCGGGTGGCTGCTGAAACGTTCATAGAATCCAATGTAATTTGTTTCTTACCGTGATTGATTGAACACAAAATCGACAAGGATTTTCATAATTGGGTGGTGGGGGGAGGAGGGAGGAGGAATTAAATAAGTTTCTGAAATCTGGGAATAGGTAACCCGAATCGCTCGAAGTACAATCAAACTGTCGTACGTTATTACTCGTATACATTTCACCCCAAACAATTTCCAAAGATTACAAGTATCCATCGCACAGCCCTTAGCATGACTGGCTTTTATATCCTTTTATTGATAACTAATGTGCTTCACACACCTGTAGAGAAAATCGTATCCAGGGACATGATGGTTTTGATTTTTACCCATCTCACGTCCAATGAAGATTATAAATTGAATAAGAAGAGAAATGTATAACTTGCCCAGTTTCGGTATCAATCTGCTAAAGCACTTTTATCCGAATTCAGGGCGAAATAATACTTGTGTCTATGTCTACTTAGTATTCAGAGAGAATCAAATTAAATCGTTCGTGCCAATCGATCCTTAAACATATCTCTTTAACTTTATTGATTTTAAGATAAGCAAGGAGTTTGAAGACGTTATTCTAGTAGTACCAAATTAACAGATTTAAATGGATAGGTAGTGAATTATTTTATATTGGTTGCTCCCATAGAGATATATGTACTGGAGATAACGAGCAGCGACTGTTTTGAAGACGGACGATTCCTCGCAAAGGACCGGCAATAAACACTGTGCTACTGTTAGCATCTTACTCACATTTATGTTATACTCCGGTCTTGAACACAAAAAACGCCAAACATTTGAATACTAGGCTACTATTTGCATTTCACTGCCACCTGGCATCAAACGCTCCACACAAAAACGTTAAATTTTGCTGCAAAATGCTTCAAAGTGATTCATACAAAAACGATGTCTTGTCGTCTCCAGTATTTATATTTCTATGGTTGCTCCATACTAGTTGAACTAAATTCTGTACTCCATAGATCGTAGCCTAAAAGTTTGTAACGTATAGAGCGGCGCCTCGGACGACAAAAAGTTGTATATTATTTTCTGTTCAGTTGTGGCCAAAACCCGAAACATGATTGCTGTCCGTCAAGAACGCATTGACATATAGAAAGCTGAAATTCGGTCATCTTACCCATCTTCTAAATAAGAAGCATTACGCTTAAGTTGATACTCAAACCCCATCCTTTTTACTGTCGATAAATGATAAGGATTTTCACATAATTTTTAATACTAGTAAGAACATGACCTTTAAACGCAATCTGAACAACCTGATCTTACCTGTTTGAAGAAGGAAATAAACAGGTAAGTAACCTGAAACTGTAATTTAGCTTTTAAACCAACGATTTTAAGGTTTGATTGCAAGGACACTTACCCGATTTAGGTAGACCTCAATAAGGCAAAAAAAGTCCGTCTATCCGCCGTATACTCCGTCCGTCGTAAACACGTTTGAATATCTCGTATCTCAAAAAAACCGTTGAATTAAGTTAAACATTTTTTTGGTAGATAGATTGGGTGTAATATGAGGAGAGGTGGAGGGAGTATCTTACCCGAAAAATTTTGGTTTCAATACCTCAGGAATCACTTGTTTTAGGACGTTGCAAACATATGCAAATCAGAAGACTTGGCTGAAAGAGTATGGAAGGGTGGGGTGAAGCGTTCGAAACATTTGTAAGCTGAGATTGAACATTATAAAATACATATCTCTGAACGGTTTATGCCACAAAATTAAAATTCAAAGATTTTTGGCAGCCATACTAGAAGCGTATATAAGAACAAAATTTTTAAGAAGGGAGATGGGGTTGGACGGCAAACAAGTTTGGAATACTATATTTTTGAAATATAGAATATAGAATTCGATTTCCGAATTTTTCGATATTCATTCTCTAAGAGGGAACACAAGTAGAGTACAGTAGTAGCATACGTTTTCACGAATTCCGATATATTTCTAAAGGTCTGATGAGAAAAAGAATTCGCATTTACTTCTAAAGATGGAATTACAGCAGCGAGTTCCTGCAACGATGTGAAAATATTGAGATGGATTTTACCTATAAAGCGATTCTCGTACATCGCGCAATATAACAAAATGCGGGAATTCACCATTTAATTTAGTGTGGCATAGCTCCTTATTACTACAGATTTATTCTGTTTCGTAATTGATTTGTTTCTTATCACGTTTACTCTAGTCGAGTTCAATATGACGATATTAACCCCGAGTTATACGAACGCGTTGTACTGGCATCTGCTGTATAGTGAACGCGATGCGTGTGGATGAGGCGATGAGTCTGGATGAGGCGATGCGAGGCGTTGCCAGCTGACTAGAATGCATATCAGTGGGTATAACCAGTTATATTGATATCGCATCGCTTCGCATCGATACCGAATTTTCTAAATTCGTTGCGTACGTAACACGATTTAACACTTGCGTAGGGTTTATATCGCGCACAATACTTTCACTCCAAATTAAGGTCTTTGTTGGCTCATTCAATGACTTAAAGCTCATATGGGTTCCAGGCCACCAGGGTGTAAATGGCAATAAAATAGCTGATGCATTAGCAAAGGCTGGATCGGAGCCAGCCATGGTCGGACCTGAACCAGTTTTTGGTGTGCCGGTTGGCTCTGTTAGGGCTGCCATTGCTGAGTGGGTGAGTAAATCACACATTGAGAGATGGCGGCTTTTTCCGAGAATGCGGCAGACCGGAAACATTGTTGAGGGACCAAGTAGACGAACCGCTGCTTTTCTTCTCAAATTGAGCAGAAAGAAATGTGCTAGTATGGTTGGTGTCCTCACAGGGCATAGCTCGTGTGGCCTACACCTTGTCAGATTGAGAATTATTGATGACCCCATGTGCACTGCTTGCGACGAGAGCGACGACACAAAGGAACATTTCCTTGTCGAGGGTCCAGCTTACTCTTTTGCGAGAATGCACGTATACGGCGTTGATGTTATGAGGATGGAATAACTCCGTTCTCGCTCCCTACCTGGTGGGGGTGTAAGGGGGAGGAGGGGGGTGCGTTTTAGACGGAAAATGTTGGTTTCTAGATCTCAGCAACCGCTCATGCTAGGAGGCTGAAACTTGGAATTTATATAGAGCTTCGATAGTGGAGTGGGTGAGGGTGGGGGAGGGTGAAAAGGATAAGGTTCAGATTTTTATATCTCGAGAACCTATAATGCTATAATGCTGAAACTTGGTATTTGGATAGAGCTATAGTAGTATCACGTTGGAAAAATATTATAATTTTTTATGGTACGAGGGTGGTTTTTACTATCTCTAGAACGGCTTATGCTACAAAGTTGAAACTCGGTATGTATATGTAGATCAACTAGAAAAGTAATTTAGATAAAAAAAAATTTCAAATATCCATTGGCGTTCGGAAGGGTGGCAAAAAAAATGATCAGTTAAAATTTAATGCATATATTTCTACGATTTTCGTCATATATATTGGGTCTTCTTAAATATTGAATTCATTTTTATTTTACTGCTTCTTCATATAAATGCCTAGAAAACATTTTCAGGATTTTTTGAAATTCGACCTCTAAGGGGATGGAAAGGGGGTTGCCCACTTTTTCACGAATTCTGCCATATCCCTCAGGTCTGATCAGATATCGAATATCTTTTCACTTTCACGGGCTTGAGTAATATTCGCCTAAAACTTGTTTTAAGTTTTATCCTTTTTCAGCCTCTAAGAGGTTATAAACGGGTTGAACACGTTTTCATGAATTCCGTCATATCTTTTAAAAGTGATAAGAAATTGAATTGGTTTTTACTTTCTCGTGTTGTCTTCATATTTATCTATTAACTCCTTTCAGAATTTTTTGATATTTAACCCCCAAGTGTGTGCAAGGAGGTTGCATATCTGATGATATATCGAATTCATTTTTACTTTCTAAGGTTTCTTATATCAGGGCCAAAAAGTCAATTTCAGTATTTTTAGATATTCAATCCTAATGGGTGTAAGTGGGTTGTATGCCTTTCAAAGCTTCGACATATTTCATAGGTTTGATGAGATATTAGATCGATTTTCACTTCCATAGACTTTTTATATAATCGCCTACAAACCTATTTCTCAATTTTTCGATATTCAACCCCCAAGGGTTTGCATATGTTTTCACAATTTTTGCCATTCCTTAGTTCTGATGAGATATAAAATTGGTTATTACGGTATTTGATGTAATGACCAAAAAACCAATTTCACGATTTTTCGAATTTCAAAAACCAAAGGGGGTGTGAAGGATTTGTTTACGTTTACACAAATTTTTCAAAATCCCTCGTGTCTCATGAGATATCAAATTGCTTCTTATGAAATCGTTTAAAAACCTGTTTCACAATTTTTTCGAAATTCAAACCCCAAGTGGAAGTAATCGGTTTGTATACGTTTTAACAATTCGTCATATCTCTTAATTCTGATAAGGGAGCAAATTCGTTTTTACTTCTATGGGCTTTTAGTGTACAATATGCCGAAATTCGAATAGTCTACCATACGCGGGCTTTTTCAATGTTTAATCAATGTTTTAAATATTTATAATAATTTTCTTGGTAGAATTCTGGAATGTGGTAAGTGCTAGCGGTGCAGGTTACTATTCGACTGACCAGAAATTACATTCCAAATAGCGTCCTGGTTATGGTTTAAGTTGTCAGTCGCATGGTAACCTGCACCGCGTCTTAGCACTACGCGTTTCGGACTTCTATCCAAAAAATAATAATGTTGCAAATTTTTTATTCACAAACTTATAGAAGGACCAAAGGACAAAAAATTTGTTTACGACGTGACAACAAAATTTCTTCGAAAAGCCAATAAATGTATTCATGTTAAGAAAGTACTCGTATACATTACAGAAGGAAAATAGTACCATATTATTTTTAACTCCCTCCTACACTCGCACCTACTCAAAATATTAGTTGGACCATGTGGCATGTAAGGGAGCAAAAACATACTCCCTCATTCAAAATAAATAATTATTTCCATATCTCAACTATAATAGGATCTAAGAGCTTGACCTCGTTTATCTCACCTTCGGTTACCTTGGAGATTCATTCCCATTTCCAATTACGTGAATTGTTAAAGAAATCGAAGTATAGGATACAGTGGGCAGATTGAAGGTGTGAATAGCTTGATCAGAAAAATAGATTGCAAATCTATTTCAATTCTGATTAGTCGTTACAAGGTCCCGTAAATTACCATTAGTAAAGTGTAAAATAAATTGAATTTTTTTGCGAAAAATAAAAAAGAAGAAATTCTATCGTCAATTTATTTTCGTTTCGAACTTGAATAGAGTTGTGTCCCATTCTTTGCGTCACAATATCCTTTTAAAAGTAAACGAGCACTTTTATTCATGTCACTTTGTACATCGCAGATGTCAACTATTGGCTCAATTCAAAAGCGCTTCCCAATGACAGCATGTGAGATGTGAGTCTTTATTCTATGATGATTTTATTAAACGAGTTGCCTAGCCATGTGATGTTATCCCTCTTTATAGTCCATTCAGATGTGTCACATTCAGGCCATATATGTACGACGTTGACAATGGACATTTAAATGTCAAAACATCACGTTTTGAGCTTCGAGAAGACAATTTTTGGGATAGAATCAATGAAGAAGGGTATGCTGTGGGAAAGGAAATGTCCAGATGCATTCCTGCTTTATACTATTGGAAAGTGTTCGGAAATACCATAGCCGGGTAGTTTTCCGATGGTGTTTCCTTTCAAAGTTTAGAAATCATTTGATGAATAGTTCGAGGTGTTGTAGAGTTCATCTACTTCTAAATGAAAGGAGGATTTAAAATTATTACAATTATTATTTGTTTTATCCTCGTGATAGGAGTAAAGTAAAACTGACCAGGAGCCATGGGTCTTATAGGAGGCATGCTTCGAACCCAACACTAATAATTCCAATTAAAAAAGATTAAAATATCATGCATGACCAGAAGTAAAAATTCTTCGGGTAGGACATAGGACTCATAACTTACAAGATAGTAGTTAGATCCGGGTGACGAATATATAAAATTGTTTAATCGATTAATTTGCTTAAAAATTTTTAAGAAGAGAGCTTAACGATTTCGTTATCTGGTACAATTTACGGATTCCCATATTTTGATTTACTTACAGCAAGCACATGAAAGTGAATTAAAATTATTTCTAATTTCCCAGATCGCAAAATTCAAATTCAATTTCTAATACCTCAGAAAATGAGAAAAAAAATGTATAAAAGTAGTAGAGTTGTGTTTTCGGTATTAGAGCAATCTTTGAAGAAGACTACAGGTACGCGTCCACTAGGGCGGACGGGCCGGGCCGGGCCGCATCGCAAAAATCCGCCTGCCATACATTGTTATGGAAGTGCGTCCACTGAAGGCGGGCCGCATCGGTGTGCGACGGATTTTGCTGGCTGATCGCTTTGCGAGCGGATTTCTGATAGAGCAGAATGTCGCCCCGGCTCGTCGCACCTCGTCCCATCACAGTGGACACAGCGAAACAGATGTGGTCGGCATTTTCCGTCTGTCGTGATCCGTCCCAAGTGGACGCAGAAACAAAAATCCGTCCCGCACCGTTGCGATGCGGCCCGCCTCTAGTGGACGCGTACCTTACTACAACGCTTCCTTCGATTGGAGGAAATCTGTTACTCACCTTAATGCAAAGCGGCTTAAATTCTTTGAAAACAATAAGGAACAATCAAAAAAGTAACCGTTTCATCATCGGATTGTATTCACTCTTTACGAAACATATAAGAAGTAAATTTAAACTAATAATAAATTATCGAAATAAACGGATTTTTAAAATCAATATTTTTAATTCTCATTCCCATAATTAAATCTATCTAGAAAATTTTCTTAAGCATATTGAAAATTGTAATTTTTTGAAATTAAAGAAAAAACATACTGCAGTCACGATCGGTTGCAAGCCAATCGTATAATACTCTAGATGAATACTGAACTCCGATTTATATTGTAGTTGGGGATAAAGTAGAATTACGTGTGTGCATGTTGTATGTCCTTTATTAAGGACTCCCATTAGATTGCTACTCAAAACTAAATGACAATATTCAGTGTTTACTTTCATACCTTGAACTGGGTAAGTCATCGAAAAAAAATGTCCTTTTTGAAGGACTTTCACATGGGAGGTGCAGGAAGGACTCTCTCGATTTCTTACATATTTATCCTTTTCCTTGGAACCATTTAAAAATGAACGTGTACAAAATTTCAAATTCGTAGCTTGAAGCGTTCAAAAATATTGTTGAACACGTGTCTTAAGGACATTTTGTATGGCAGCTATCAGAAGGAGTAAACGGATTTTGCTGATTAGTACACTCGAACTTTGTTTTTACTCAAAACTAATTTGTACAAAATTTCCAATTCATAGCTAAAAGATAAATTAAGTTATAGAGAGTTCCATAAATTAAGTGAAGACGTTTTGACAGGATATTTGTATGGCAGCTACACGAAGGACCAACAGGATTTTCTTGATAATCATATATTTAGCTCCAACTATTGGAAAAATAACATTTACAAAATTTCAAAGTTGTAGCGTTAGGCGTTCCGAAGTTATTGGTCAATATTCTTGAACACGTGTTTTAAGGACATTTTGTATGGCAGCTACCCAAAGGAGTAGGACGATTTTGCCCGTTAACGAACTTAGCCTTACAAATTCAACCAAACACCCAGATTCAAAATTTCAAGATCCTAGGTGAAGGCGTTCTTGAGTTATCGTGTTCACGGACAGACGGATGGACGGACGGACGGACGGATGGACGGACGGATGGACGGACGGACGGACGGACGTCAAGCGGTTTTGAGGTTTTTGGCCACAAATAAACAAAAAATAATGTATAACTTTTTTTCGTCCGAGGCTCGATTAAACTTATAATACTCTATTGCCCGATTTCACAGTGGTAGCTTAAGCTAAGGTTTAGTTAAGCTAGAATAGGTAGCTTAAGCTATGGATTCGTTTCGACTGATTTCACAGTTGTTTGTATCGAGCGGCTTAGCTAAACTAAGCATAGTGAATGCCGTTTCATTTTGCAACCTTTTGTAACGAATTTGCGTACATTATACATACATATTAAATATGTAGTGGAGTTGGCAACGAGCCTCCCCACCACGAATTTTCTATTTTCTTGAATACACAGTCTTGAATACAGAAAAAATCACAAGTTTGACAGTTCGTAGGATTATTCTATAAACTGAGCTTAAGCTCTCAAAATTGATGGCTTAAGCTAAGCTAGCTCTTGAGCCCAGCTTAAGAAGAAAATGTTCCTAAACCCAAGCTTAAGCTCCACTCAGAGCTTAAGCTACCACTGTGAAATCGGGCATATATGATTTCATCTAGAGTATAAAAATAATATTTAGATTATGTTTCGGTTTTATTGGTAAACTTTATTTGTCGTAAGTTGCTACATCAGAAAATTGGAAAGAAAATTCGGACAAAATACATTTTTCATTAATTTTGCATTCAGATAATTGTCGATAGTGTTACGTGATTGTCAAGGACATCTTGCTTTTTCAATACAAGTACATTTAAATTTAAAGAGACATATCCCGGTGTTTCAAATTTGAACTTTTTTTCGGAATATCTTATTAAAAATGAAAAAAATTTCGGTAAAAAATCGACATCCTAAATCTTTTCCTTACAACTTTACGTACATTTTAACAAAAATACCGAAAGTGGCGAATAGTTCTTCTCAAATGGATGCAAGGATTTATATGTTTTTATGAATTTATTAATAACTCTAATAAGTCATTCCTACAAAAAATCTAATGATGTCTTTCACTGTTTTTGAGGATTGGGAGGATTCTTTATCCTTGAAAAACAAATATTAATTTTTTTTTTATTTATTTTTATATTTATTATATTGTAATATTTTATTAAAAAATCAAGAAATCATCTTGGGATCTAAGAGGTAAAAACATTTACGGACATCTATGGTCGGGATTTATTTCCAAGAAAAGTTAATATTATTTTAATTACTCACCACTGATATTCGACAATTTTTTTGACTCCGTTTCTTTAAGATCCCAAGTTTGTTTTTTGACATCTATTGGAAAACAGTCTTATATAAAGAACAATTAGGAATTTTTCGAGTGTAAAGTTTTAAAACAATCGGTGCCAGTAAGGTGGACCAACCATTGCCTCTAAAATAAGTCTTATTTTAGAATTATATGATCAAAATTAAGATAGACACTAAGATAGACACTATTTTCATGAAATCTTTAACATAATATATATAACAAAATAATTAAAAAGAATCAGTGATCACAAATTTGGTCATTTTTTGCGATTCTTGTTGGAATAATCTCAATTGGAATCGTGATTAGTTTCATATCGAAAACTTTCATGCTTCGAATTCCGAATTTGAAGTTTGAATTATTATTGAAATTCTAAGAATTACTGAATTGCCTAGAATACACAGTGTGACAAATAACTTTCGAGACTGGACATGGAAAAAATCTGAATATTTCTCATTTTTTTTATTCAAAATATTCTCGTACAGTTTCAATACACTTGTTACAGCGATTCAACAGTGATTCAAATGCGTGTTCTAGCTCATTTTGTGGAATTGCGTCTAGTGCTCGTGTTGAAGCTGTTTTGATGGTCCTTTCAACTTTAATTTCAATTTCGGGAATAGAGAGAAATCGCATGTGGCCAAATCAGATGAATACGGTGGATGATTCAACACACAGACTTGATTCTGAGCCAAAAATTGACGAACAATGAGTGAGGTGTGACTCGGTGCATTATCCAGTTCTCTGGATCACGATATTCGGGTCGAATACGACGGACTCTGGACATAACACGCTTCAAAACTTCGATAAAATGCGCCAGTAATTGTTTGGTCAGTTGGAACGAATTTCCTGTGGACAATTTCTTTGCTATCGAAGAATGTAATGAGCTTTGTTTGAGCAACATTTTAATATTTCAGCATCGACAAAAAAGTTATTTTGGGAGATCTGTCATAACTTTGCTATCTATCAACCGACTTAAACAAGATTGGTATTACCGAGTAGAGGAGTGTCACAGCTTTCAAGCGCCGGTCTGTAGACATAAATGGCCCTACTAGTTACTCAGACATGGTTCAAGTCTCGGAACTTATTTGTCGCACTGTGTATATCAACGCTTTCCAAAGTGGAGTTTGAATTGACTAATAAGAAATTATAATAAATATAAGGATTACCATATATATTTGTATTTCCTTTATGTTAAGTAGGAAACAACAAAACATTATTAAAAAAAAATTAGTTTTACCGTGAAAAATTCGATTCTAGTTAAATATCTACATAAGCAAAGGGTTAATTTTCTGTTGGCTGAATTTGATTCTAATTAGTGGGTGCAGCTTAAGATTAGAACAAATATCCTGGGAAACAACCAAATGGGTTAAAATATCGCTAGATACTTACACTGGCAATCCGAACAACTCATTTTTCAATGACACCAGAGAAAAACAACATCTTTAAAATATCCAATAAGAAAAGCGTAGAAAACTCTGCACAGCTCCACATACTTCTCGAAAACTTTTCTCCCTCTCACATGTCCCTCACACTTCCCGAACATTCCACACACCCAACCGAATGTGCTGAAAATCTGTCGTCTCAACACATGCAGTACATAAGCGTCGCCGAGTTTGTACACGGAATCAGTTTTACTATTGTGTAAGCGAGATGATGGTCACTTCTGCGGGCAGTGTTGGTAAAAAATTTCTGTTGATAATAGCGATCGAGAAGTAAATGTAATCGGGAAGCGTTGCCAAATTTGTGATTATTAAATCCAAAAAAAAAAATTTTTTTTATTTTTAATACTTTTAATCGAATTGTGAAATCCCGTCGAACCCTTTTTAAATAAACCTCAGTGGATGTAACTTAACAACAATTCATTACGGCAAACTTTGGCTCGTTACAATTCGTGGATACAAATTTCATTTCAAAAACACACATATGGAGGAATCCTTTGTAATAACACCAAATTTATTTCGAATAATTGCATAATAAGCACTCTGATGATTCAAATGCAACTCGATAATGATGCAGCTCGTTCAGATCTATAGTTTTCAAACTAGCCTGTTCAACCGTCATGTCTGCAATGACAGCAGCTAAAACAGTGTTTACTCCTGTTGGGTTTTTCGTACGGTGGTCTTACGAAAAACTCCTCTAACGCCGAAAAAAAAATTCTTAAAAAAATTTCAGCTTCTATGGTAGCTTCTTCATGAAAAAATTAAATTTTCGTTAAGGCGCTTAATGTTTTAAAAGTTTTTTGATTTATAAAATTCTGTAGTCTGTAGGAGTTTTTCCCTATCATCCGAGAGAAAATAAGTTCAAATGTTTGCAAAATGTTTGCATGTGGATATAATTTATATTATTAAGTACATTAAAAAAAATATTTAATAGAATATACGAAAATTTTCATTACTAAATTTCACATTGATTACGAGCCAATGAAATTAGCCGTAAAAAGTACAATTAGAGTATTGTAAATTTTGTTGTTGATTTGACGAAGTTTTATGTTAGTTCAATAGAAGCGTATTATTAAATCTATATCAAGACTCTGTAAAAAGTTTGGTTAAATTGATGAGAAGTGTCGTAAAAACCACCAAATGTAATCCAATAAATTAAGTTGAGTTTACGATGTGCTCAGTAAATTATAACCAAATAACTAGGTTTTTTTAATTGTAGATTTAAAATTTTTGAAATTGTCTTAAAAAAACAAGGTAAAAAAAAATCTGCCAACAGCAAATCTATTATTTCTTGGTAAAGTCTTGTTTTTGTCGATGTCAAAGAAATATTAAGAAAAAAGTGCTGTAACACCTCGTCCTACTGCAATTTTTATGGTATGCTAGCGAAAAATATAGAAGGGTCATGCAATTTCTTGACTACAGCTTCTTATTTGATTACAATTCTTTTTTAAACCATTATCTTTTACTATTTCAATCTCGGAAGTCAACGGGAAATACATTGTTAATTGCTATTAAAAATGATTTTGAATTTTTATCTTTAAAAAGTAATTTATATACTTCAAGTTTTTGAAAATTGAAAGGCATAACAATTTTGAAGGACTCCATAATAAGTTCGCCCTTCCGGGAAAAACAAACTTGTTTACGATTTACTGATGATTCTTTCTCGAAATTAAGTAAATAACAATCTTTTAAAAATACCTTGTCTGAACTTTGCCGAGAGACTGTATCTTAATAATTACCGTCGATGACTATCATGAGACATGACTACTAAATCGACAATTAAAAATTCCGTCACACCGATGAAGATAGTAATTACCTATAGCAATGACAATTTGTTTAAAATCGGGTCCATATACCACAAAATCTTGGAAAACACTCGTATTAATCGACTTTGGGTGTCATGAGACACTGCATATTGCCAAGGCAAGAAACCGTGACTAAAATCTCTTGATCAAAGAATTTTCAATTCAAACTTTAAAGGGTATTTAACAAGGTGCTCTGTTCAATTGTTGCTAGTTCGTACATTTGACTCGACTCGAGAACTAACTCTAGCGATTATTCGACAGAATTAAAAACAAAAATTTGATAAAAATGAAAGCGGTTTTAGTGTTTTGTGTTAGTATGATTTTTGCTTGTGCAACTGGATACCCTGCCTACGGTGGCTACGGCGGATTTGGATGCGGTTATCCGGCTACTGGATACGGTTGTGGCTATCAAGGATTTGGCGGTGGATACCCAGGTTTTGGCGGTGGATATCCAGGATATGGTGGTGGATATCCGGGATTTGGAGGCGGAGGAGGTGGATATCCGGGATTTGGAGGAGGAGGAGGTGGATATCCGGGATTCGGCGGATATCCGAACTATGGCAGATATCCTGGAATGTTCCCAGGCTACGGAGGATATAGTAACTATTTTTGTATCTTATAAAATTTCCGAATCCTTTATGATAGATTGTTCGTACAGATACCGCACAGGCTTCATCCTCTTCGTATGGAGGTCAGTCTAGTGCCAGTGCACAAGCCTCATCTAATAATTGGGGTTCACTTTTTGGATAAACATTATGATCTTAACAATATACACTCATTTATTTAATATTCAGCATAATTTTAAGGCAGTTACTTCATTTTTTTTTACATATTTAATAATAAATTGTAAAATGTTCTTAATTGAAATAAAAATGTTTATAGGGTTGTATAAATATTAATATTTAATTGAAAAATATATTTCTTTTTTTGGATTGTAAAGTTTCATACATAAGTAGCAAATAAGTTAATTTGTCATCTGAGATAGATTTAAAGTTTAAATTTATTATTAATATTTTGCAACAGCAATAATTATATAAGTAATAATTTAAGTAGGTAACTTATAACTTATATTTCGTACCAAGTAAGAATAATATAATTGAAACGAGAAATAATTAAATTCAAGTTTTCTGAAGGAACCAGGCCTCTTATCGCTGAACATACGAGTACGTATTGGGAATTAAACCAAAACCTAATTGTCTTAACAAAGTGAGAGAGTTCATTTCCATATTTGGGAAAGCACGGCACAAGGTGCTTCTGGTATCGACTTTTATTCAAGGATTTAGTATATTCTTTGAGTGAACGTATATGAAATTATTCAAGAACGTTGAGATTTCTCGTTTCAAGTTTGTAGTGGAACATACACCCCAGTATCACCGCTTTATTGTGAATATGATACTCGCTTCTAAACACATTCCATGACAAACAGTGTACATTTATTAAGAGCGATAACAACTTTTGGTCTCGTCGAAAAATGCTAAATTAAGTAGAAAGAGAAAGCGAATTAATAATTTTAATAGCCAGATAAAAGGATGCACGACACTAGCGAAAAGAGACCTCGGAAGCCTCCTTATGTAGATATGACTTGATTACTGCCACAAAGAAAATACTGAAGTAAAGATGGATGTTTTATATTTCGAGGTGTCAGGATTGCACCCCAAAGTAAGTAAAAAAAATTATCCGAATATATTCTTGACGTTCCGGGTCCCTTCTTTCAAGAATCCATTCTTAGAGCTAAATCTTCAATTTTCACAATTGGTTAATATCTAGACAATGTAAGCTACATCAATTACTTTGAAGGCCAATACATCTTCAGCCAGAGGCGTAACTTCAAGGATGGAGGTGGCATATGGACTTTTTGCAGGTGCTTCACTATCCGAACTTTATAATATTTCAATGTAAATCAACCAATTAGATGAAAATGAAGGCAATGCGGCGGTTGGACGCAATTTATTTGAAAAAAGGGTCATCCAACGGCCAGGTGTGCTACCGGAGGCAGTAACAGGCCCTGTATACGTTGTGTACAACAATCTGTTCTAAACGGGCACTGACTGGTTCGGTTGATGTCATGATGTCGTTTTTTCATACTATCGATCGAGTATTACTGAACCAGCTACCATATCAGGTCACTATTTCAGTAATGTATCCAATAACGCGGTCAAATTGAAAAGAATCTTTGCAGAGTGAGAGCAACGATTATCTCAGTTCAGGCCCTTCTTTGAGTGACTTCTAAAATTTTTCTTCAAACTAATGAATGACTTTATTATTTTAATAATAAAGTATTGTTATCGAATTTTAAAAAAAAAAAATTTGCTACCCCGAAAATTTTTTTTTCCACGTTTCATTACTAATAGACACGAAAAAACCAAAAAAAAATTTCAGTCCGTCTGTGCGCCGTATGCCGTCCGCCGTCCGCCGTACGCAAAACGTTAGAAAGCTTATAGCTCTCAAACTCTTTGAGCTATTAAGTTGAATTTTTTTTGTTGGTAGACTGATCAGACTCCTTCAAGTGGCCACTTTCTGAGTGGTGGAGGTGTGAGGGGGTAGGTGGGGGAAGCGTTTTAGACGAAAAATTTTGGTTTCTAGATCTCAGTAACCGCATAGGCTAGGAGGCTGAAACTTGGAATTTATATAGAACATCGATAGTGGACCCATTTGCAAAAAAAAAAATATGGGTAAAGGGGTGTGGGAGTGAGGGGAATAATAATGCGTCCAAAACGCTCGAAAGCCGAGATCGACACATTCTAAAATCCATATCTCCTAATCGGTTAATGTCACGAAATTAAAACTTAATGATCATCTATGGGTATACTAGGGGAATAGATCCGGAACAAATTTTTGAGAGGGGGCAGTGACGTACGGGGGTGGGGGTTGCACAACTTTAGATTACGATATCCAATTGCACTAGAGAAATAAAAGTTGGTTTCTGTATAAATGTTGACAAATAAAGTTTGCTGAAAGTAAAATTTTTTAAGGGGTGGATAAGAATTTTTTTAAAAAATCACATCTCATATCTCAAGAACAATGTAAGATAGATGCTTAAAATTTTTACCAGAAGTAGGCCTAATAGACCTCCAGCAGAAAAAAAAAATTCATGGATGAGGGTGTAGAGGGTAAGGGTGGGGGAGGGTGAAAAGTAAGAAGTTACGAGTTTTATATCTCGAGAACCTATAACAATATAAAGTTGAAACTTGGTATTTAGATAGAACTATAGTAGTAGCATGTTGGAAAAATATAATTTTGTATAGGGGGGTATGGTACGAAGGGGGGGGGGGGGTGTTTTTCCTAACTATAGAACGGCTTATGCTAGAAAGTTGAAATTTGGTACGTATATGTAAATTAACTATAAAAGTAATTTTGATTAAAAAAAAGTTCAAATATCCATTGGCGTTTGGAAGTGGAGCAAAAAAAATTATCAGTGAAAATGGAATGCATATATTTTCACGATTTTCGTCATATCTATTAGGTCTTTCCAAATATTGAATTAATTTTTTTTTCTACGAGTTCTTCATATAAATACCTAGAAAGTGTTTTCAGGATTTTTTAAAATTGGACCCCCAAGGTGGTGTAAAGGAGATGTATACATTTTCATGAATTCAGCCGTATTCCTCAGGTCTGATTAGATATCGAATAACTTTTCACTTCCACGGGCTTATTTAATAATCACCTAAAACTCGTTTTCAAGTTTTTTCCTTTTTCAACCCCTAAGAGTGTAAAAACGGTTGAACACGTGTTCACGAATTTCGTCATATCTCTTAGGAGTGATAAGACATCGGATTGGTTTTCACTTCCTCGGGCTTTCTTTATATATATCTACAAACTCATTTCAGGATTTTTGGATATTCAACCCCAAAGTGGGTGCAAGGGGGTTGCATATGTTTTCACAAATTCTTACATATTTCTAGTTCTAACGATATATCGAATTCATTTCTACTTCCTAAAGCTTCCTATATAATCGTCAAAAGTTGATTTCAGGATGTTTGTTATTCAACTCCAATAGGGCGTAAGACTTTCGACATATTTCTCAGAATTGATGAGATATTAGATTGCTGTGCACTTCCACAGACTTTTTATATAATCGTCTTCAAACGCATTTCCGATTTCATGTAATGGCCCGAAACCAAATCACGAAAAACCTTCTAATGGCGTAACAACTGATATTATACTAGGACAAGATCTCGTCCCGGTGTATGACCCAATATGTAATTCATATGTTATATGAGGCAGCGGCGTAAGTATTCTAGCGCGACCCCATTTTAACCGCTTCCCGAACTTTTTTTTGGGTTTTCAGTCACATAGTAACCTACACCGCATTTCAGAATTAAACTCGTTCCGAACTTCTACCGAAAAAATAATAAAGTTGCGCCCAGACTGTTGGCAGATTTTTTTTAATGTACGCAGTTGTTATTAAAGAGCCATGCCAGGGGTTCTTATTCCCTTGGCCGAAATTTTCCACAGTTTCATTTGCTGAAATAAATAAAATACCGTGTCAAAGTAGTAACATGTCCCATGCTATGATGTATTTTTACAGATTTTTATTGTTGATTTTTTTATTCTATTCTGTCAGATTTTCCAACTCCACACGAAAACAATTTAAAAGAAAACTTATTGACATTGGAGGACCTGCTAGAAAGTATCCTTTGATTTTGATCTCACTAAACTACCCAACGAGTCACATCCTTACAAAGACGATGCAATAAGTCCTTCCAAAAATTTCACAAATGTATATGTATATGGCGGCTACGCACTACCATACAAAAGCCTAATGGCTTGGAATTAAACAAATTTCACTAAAAAACTAAGGTTGTGTTCATTAGTGAGCGAAATTCATCAACTTCTCCTGATAGGTCCAATCATAGAGATATGTGTACTAGAGGTGACGAACAGCGACTGTTTTGAAGACGGACGATTCCTCGCAAAGGACCGGCAATAATCACTATGCTACTATTAGCATCTTACTCACATTTATGTTATACTCCGGTCTTGAACACAAAAAACGCCAAACATTTGAATACTAGGCTACTATTTGCATTTCACTGCCACCTGGCATCAAACGCTCCATACAAAAATGTTAAATTGCAAAATGCTTCAAAAAGTGCTTCATACAAAAACGGGGTCTTGTCGTCTCCAGTATTTATATCTCTATGGGTCCAATACAAAAGCAAAGGGTTATTCAATAGGTACATAACAATTTTGTATTTTAATACAAACGCACCCATAAACTTTTTTGCTGATCTGTTAATGTTAAAACGTCAGTCAAGACTTACATTTTTATCACGGTGAAGTTCATGAACGAGCAACGTTTATGAATTATTTCAATTAATCTTTGTTTTATTAAAATACGAAATTGTTATGTACCTATTGGATAACCCTTTATGAAGAACACGTGATCACAAACATTAAGCCCATGATCCAATCAATTCATCGCTGCATGTCACATCAATTTCAAATCATGCCACTCTGATCGAAAACTGTGAAAATTCAAATTTTCTACTCTTCCCACCAGAAAATTCGATTAGTTTAGTACGTTTTTTATTTGACTGTTGGCTGGCCTTACGCAGCGCTATACAAAATTTGCACAGAGAGCAAAATTTGACTTACTGCATGCCGGCATATTTACTGCAATGCATTGATTGGATCATGGATCATGCTACTGCATGCAGCACTGCACTGATTGGATCATGGGCTTAGTCGATATGTTCACAGTTAAAGTTAGAAAATTTTAAATTTTGCACACGGATTAATAAAAAAAAACATGAATACAGTCCATTGAGTCTTTCGTGCAATTGCCATATAAGAGTCCTTGACATAATGGAATTATTATTCGACTTGGTCAGTAATTGAGTCATTTTACTCCTTTGGTAGCCTTAAATCACTTACACTAATTGAACAATTAATAAATTAACGTTTCATCGTAATCTACTCATTTATATGAGTATTTGTCCGCTTGATATTTCATAATATCGACAATAGCCTCTCGTCATTTACACTTGGTCTATTTTGTTCGAGCACAATTAAGTGTTAAATGTTTGGATAAAATAGAAAATCGATAGTGTGGCTCTTTGCTGTATCTCAAGCATAACTCATCTGACTTCTTCGTACCTGTCTCTGTCCTAAATATATCGCACAGGTTACTATAGAGAAACGATTTTACTTTAGCCACAAAATCCATTTCGGTCCATTATAAGGTGATTGATGTTGATCAGTATTGAAGTTCGGAAATTCTATTTTACTTTGGTCTGACAAATAATGTCGATGGGCTCGCAATCACATCGATTCGTTATATCGAAAATTCGATCGATGTTAATTTAACAGAGTTTCCAGTTCAGTGAGTTAATTTTAAACACAAACTGATATAAAAATTACGGAATGTAGCACGTTGACATATTTTGGAATGCCTTTGTTCCATAAATATTTTTGTTCACAATCAGTTTTTCATTAATCTTGCATTTTATGAAGGGTCACAATTTATCGGTTCATACGAGTAACTATACAAGTCTTAACGATTTTTGTTTGGGGATGGCTCGAAGAATTGACCGATTTTTTTTCGTATTTATAAATAACTGTTTTTTTTATCAAAACATGAAACTTGTGAATACCAATTACTATATTATTTCAATAATACAGTATTGTAATCGATTTAAAAAAAAAAATTTGCCACCCTGAAATTTTTTTTTCACGTTTCATTCATGACTAGTAGACACCAAAATAGCAAAAAAAATTCAGTCCGTCTGTACGCCGTACGCAAAATCCTTTAAAGGCTCGTAGCTCCCAAGCCCTTTGAGATATTAATAAAAAAAATTTTATGGTTAGACTGGGTGAACTCCTTAAAGTGGCCACCTTTTGAGAGGTGGAGGTGTGAGGGGGGTGATGGGGGAGGTGTTGGTGTGAGGGGGAGGTGGTGTTGTGAGGAGGATGTGGTGGTGTGAGCTGGAGATGAAGTAAGCGTAATAGACTAGAACTACTGGTTGCTATAATAGATCTCAAGAACTGCTTACGCTAGTAGGTTGAAACTTGGAATTTATATATATAACTAAGATAGTGGAGTCATATGCAGCAAATTGTCGATATTAGGGGGCGGGAGGATAAACAATGTGTTCGAAACGCTCAAAGGCTGAGAGCAAGACATTCTAAAATCCATAGATTTTAAATTGTAAATGTCCCAAACTTAGTGATGACTTTTAGGTACGGGGGAATCAGAATTTTTCTAAAAAATCATGTTTCTTATCACAAGAACTGTTTGAGATTGAAGCTCAGAGATTATGAGCGACGTAGGCCCAATAAACTCCTAGCGGAAAAAAAAATTTCGGTGGTGGATGGGGTTGAGAATAGGAGACGGTGAACTGGGAAAAAAAATCAAATTTTTTATCTGAGAACCGTGGTATTCAAGTAGAGATACAGAAGTGGCATTTTCAAAAAATTTAATTTTTAATAGTTACGGGGGTATAAGGTGTTTTTCCTATCTCTGCAATGGCTTACATTAGAAACCTGAAACTTGATGGGTATATGTACATAGATGTACTGGAAAAGGGGTTTAAGTAAAAAAAAATATTTAAAATATCAATTACCGTACGGAAGTGGGGCAAAAATTATGATCAGTAAAAATGGATTGCACATATTTCCACGAATTTCGTAATATCACTTATATATTTTCTGACATAATGAATTCCTTTTTTCTTTATTAATGTCTAGAAAGCATTTTCAAGATTTTTTGAAATGAGATTATATTTACCCGAATTCAGCCATATCCCTCCCGTCTGATTAGATATTGAATAACTTTTAACTTTCGCGGGCTTCCTATATATTCATCTACAAATAAGATTTTTTAGGATTTTTTCCTTTTCAACCCCTTAGTGGATATAAAAGGGTTGTACACGTTTTCACGAATTTCGCCATATCTCTTAGGATTGATAAGACATCGAATTGGTTTTTACTTCTTCGGGCTATCTTCCTAATATCTAAAAATTAATTTCCGGATTTTTGGATATTCAACTCATTGCATACGTTTTCACATTTTTCCCCATATTCCTTAGGATTGAATAGATAGAAAATTGGCTTTCATTTCTTCAGAGTTTTTATATAATGCCTACAAAGTAATTTTAGGATTTCCTGATACTCAACCCCCAAGGGTGAGTAAAGAGGTTACATACGTTTTCACGAATTGCACTATATTTCTAAGATCTGATGAGATATCGCCTAAAAGATTCTTTCAGGCTTTTTAGATATTCAACCCCAAAGGGGTGTAAGGAGGTTGTATACGTTTTCACAGTTTTCGACATATTTCTCGGTTTCGATGCGACATAAAATTAATTATTACCTCTACGAGCATTTCATGTAGTCGAAATTCAAGCCCCAAGGTGATGTAATGCGTTTTCATAAATTTAGAAAATTTATATATTTTCTATATTTTTACTTATAATCTAGTAACTCCATTGACTTTACAAAAAACCTACTTGTCTTGAAATAACCAATGTTGAATTTCGACATTCAGCGTGCCTTGGAGTATGACCCGATTACGTAATTCATGTGTTAAATGTGGCAGTTCTGCTATCATTCTATCTCACCACCATTTTAACCGTTTTTATCCAAAACATAATAAAGTTTCGCCCAGACTATTGGCAGATTTTTTTTCAACGTACTATCTAAACGTGTTCTCAGGTAACCATGAGTTTGGTGTGATAGGCGCTATATTTTTTTAAGAACTTTACTATGGACGCTATTCTAAGGAGTTACTGAATTTTCATTCATTCAATTATCGGGAAATATTGTACATACTGAGTAAATACTGGATGAGTTTTAATTATAAACGAAGTTGCCATTAAGTTTCATCAATAATTATATAACTTACTAGCCAGAATTCGTCCTGTCAAGTGTATAACAATTAAAACCTTAGTTGAAAGACTTCCTTCAGCCGAATTCTAATGGTAGTCTACATTTTCACATATTTGAAAGATGGCTTGAAAGAAAATTGCTGGACTTCCTTCTATAATTCCAGGACAATTTCGGTATATTAATATTAACATTAAAAATTTCAGCTTTAATATTTTACGACTGCTTTTATCCTTGAGACAGCTTTTACTCCACACTTTCTTTTTGATACAGAAAATCTTATCCATACAATCGAAGTATTTTAAACCTGCAAAATTTGATCGAAATCAACAAATCAAAGGTAGAACGTTGTTCAGTTTCGAATCGATTTCAAAACTTCTTATTGTAAAAATTGTTCGAAAAATTGATAAAAACAATTTCCTTATGCATCTTTTAATATTCTCTACGATAGCTAGGGTTTTAGCTCTTTCTTCTTACTGTGTAGCATAATTCAATAATATGTCAAACACTTTGTACTCGCTTAAAAGCTTTCAGTCTCTGCAACTCAATTACTTAAGTTCCTTCCTTCTTGCCCTTCAGCAACATCATTGTTCGCTTCAGGAAATCTATTATTCGACCTAATTCGAAGTACTTTGAGATTCTGCAGCCAACGAAAATAATTTCTGTTTTGTGATCCGATTCATTACAAAAAGTTCAAATATCAATGCAATAAAATCTTTATTGTTGTTAAGTCGAAATAATTTTATTTAAAACAAGCTTAAATTAAAATAAACAAATAAGTAAATATATAAAAATATATTGGTGTTATTTCAAGTGGGTTACACTAACAATAACTATAAGAAAATTGAATTTTTCAAAGCTAATAACTAATTGGTTTATTTTAAAGGGAAACGCAGAGTACTACCTAAAAAGGTCTAGAGAAAATTCGAACTTTTAAAGGATTAAAGGGAAGAACATAATTTTATTTAATTTTAATAAAGATTTTTTTTATTTTGTGTAGATATTGTATTGTCTTCTTTGATAACTGAATATAAAATTATGACTTGTATTTAAGACAAATGAAAAGTAAACCGTCGAATTTTAAAAATTTACTTATTTACACTCTAAATTAAATTTTTTTGTATAAGACTTGATTTTATGAGAAGTTTTTCATATTTGATATAACATAAAATAGAATGACAAAATTGTACATGCCCGTGGAAATTTAATATCCGTATTTTGTTGAAATAACAACCAAAGACAATTTGAATTTATTTTTAAGCCCACTAGATTTAAGAAATGGTTTTTTCAGTCTTTTTCAGTCAAAAATTAAGCATTCAATTCCAAAATTAATTATAATAGATCCCAATCTAATTTATTATTTAGAACATTCTTTTTAGATTATTCAAGGCATTTTGAAAATCGTGGTAAATCGTGCTAGAAAAAACGATGACAGCAGCGGTTTTCTGAAATTGAAAATTTAATTTTAAAGCTAGACTATAACTTTGATGCATAAAGGTGAAGGTAATTACTTTATTATTTCAATAATTCAGTATTGTGATCATTTATAAAAAAAATTTGATAACCTGAAAAATTGAGTAGCAGACTAGTAGACACCAAAAAAAGAATAAAAATTGTCAAGAACAGTTTAAGATAGAAGTTTCGAATTTTTACTAGAAGTTTACCTAATACACACCTAGTAGAAAAATTTGTGGATGTGGGTGTAGGAGTGAGAGTTGGGAGGGTGAAAAAGAAGACGATTTTTATATATCAAGAACCCATAATGATGGATAGCTGAAACTTGGTACATATATAGAGTTAAATTTAACTTTTATAGGGGTGGTATGGTACAGGGGAAGGGGTGTTGTCCTATCTATGAACAGATTATGCTAGAAAGTTGAAACTTGGTGAGTATATGTAGGGGAAAGTAGGGCAAAGTGAGCCTCCTCAGATTTGTACCGAGATTCTGTGTAATGGGTAATAGTTATAAAATCCTTTTCACGCAAAATCGATAGCTTAGGATGTTAGCACCCTATTCGTGAAATTAAATTATTGCTGCTGATAAAAAAGATATGTACTCCTTTCTATACATACTTCAAAGTGCCCACTTTGCCACACTACTGTGGTAAAGTGAGTCCTTCCAAGGGGTATAATATAATTTCACCCAAAACTGAAGCGAAAACTGGAGCAATGGATCAATTAAGACAAATAATGTGATTTTAATAAATTCAAGCGAAATTAAGTGTGTTATGAGCGTACTCTGCTTTGAAGTGTAGCTCTGAGAGCAATCAAATATTTGCTGGCTTTCTTTAGGTAAATTTTTTTCAGCAACAGAAGCTATTGTATTTTTCATCGCTACTTCAGTCCACGATTGTTGCATTGATTTTTTGTTGTATGTTCTAGCCATGCTAAAATTATTATTTTTAATTATCAAATGAAATTGTATTGGTATGGTGTAAAATGCGCCCGGGGCTCACTTTGCCCCGAATGAACATTAAACAGCAAGCATCTGCTAAAATTTATATATTTTTTAAATAATCATCAAAGCTTACTTTTCAAGTTTCGCAATCCGTACGCCGAGCCCAAGGATACTGTTCAAAACAATTCTCACTCGACAACAATTTTTTTTAATGCAATTATTAAATACCGATATTTATCGTAAATCGTAATATGAGAAAAGTTAAAGGAACTGTAATTAAAGTGGATTTCGTTTATAGTGCATTGTGGTCAATTTATGAAGCTTTATCGTATTATTTATTTTGCTAAGAGATGGCTCTAGAAAACTTAAAGGGGCCCACTTTACCTTGCTAGCCCACTTTGCCCCACTCTCCCTACTACTAGGAAAGTAATTTACATTAAAAAAATTTCAAATATACACTGGCGTACGAAAGGGTGCAAAAAAGCATCAGTGAAAATGGAATGCATATATTTTCACGAATTTCTTCATTTCTCTTAGGTCTTCTGGAATATTGAATTAATTTGTATTCTACGTATTCTTCACATAAATGCGTAGAAAGCGTTTTCAGAATTTTTTGAAATTTCATCCCTGCAGCGGTATAAGGGGGATATATGCATTGTCATGAATTCAGCCATATCTCTTAGGCCGGATTAGCTTCTCACTTCCCCGAGCTTGTTTTATAATCGCCTAAAACCCGCACTCAACATTATACCTTTTCAACTCCTAAGAAAGTATAAAAGAGTTGAGCACGTTTTCACGAATTCCTTCAAATCTCTTAGGAGTGATAAGATATCGAATTGGTTCTTACTTCTTCGGGGAGGAAGGGGGTTGCAGAGGTTTTTTCAATTTCCGACATATCTCTTAGATTTGATGAGATATCAAATTGGCTTTAACTTCTACAGAGTTTTTATATATACTACAAAGCAATTTTAGGATGTTCTGGTATCCAACCCCGAAGGTGGTGTAAAAGGGTTGAATAAATTTTCACAAGTTCCTACATATTTCTTAGATCTGATGATATACCGAATTGATTTGTACTTCCTAAGGTTTCAAAACTCTCTATAATCGCCAAAAAGTTAATTTCAGGATTTTTAGATATTCAGCACTAAAGGGGTGTATGGAGGTTGCATACTTTTTACAGTTTTTGATATATTTCTTAGGTTTGATGAGATATCAAACAGACTTCTTATATAATTGCCTACAAACCCATATCACTCTTTTTCGATATTCAACCCCGAAAGGGGGTAAAGGACTTGCATATGTTTTCATAATATTTGCCATCCCTTACTTCTGAGGTGGGTATATCTACAATCAGAAGGTCTGGGCCCGATTTGGCCGTCGCACCATTGATGATGATACCTATAATTCTGTGGTCACAGTGAATAACTTGGTAAGTCGAAAAATGGCCAAAATGGGATAAGTGTACTGTGGTCATCTTCCAAGCCTTATACGCACTGTGAGGAAGTTAGCAACTCACAACCCTAATGGTTTTTGAGTTATAAGGGTGGGGGTTTCTTGGTATGTGGTAAAATTGTGTTTGTTATCTGCTAAGTCGACTTACCATAATTTTTTCCGAGTCATCATTCACGGGAAAAACCAGATAAGTCGAATTACCTAGTTTTTCGCTGTGTATCTGTGTTGTCAACTGCATTTATCCATTTATTCATCGTGCCAGATTATTCCAAGTGAAGTGTATTGTTTCTATGCATGGCTATGCTAAAAAAGGCGGTCAATTCATTATGAAAAAAACAGGATACCGAAAATCAAATATCTTTATGGAAACCAGTGCAGTGGTTGCAATACCGTCAAGGACCGGGAAATGTAGTTTTTTAACATACCCTTAAAAAAAATTAACCATTCAAAATGATAAATTTTAGAAAAAATGGAAAACATTGTAATTTTGATCGCCTTCCCCTGGTTTCACTCGGACCAAGGGACCTCATCAGTTTAGAAAAGAAAAAACACATTCTCTATAGATTTGTTTCAAATCGAACAAGATGAGATTGACGATTAATCTCGAGGGGTAATTTTAATCTTAGGTAATAATAATTATCTAAGTTCCTTTTGGAACTTCATTTTAAGGATTCATTTGTATTCATTGTTTATGAATTTTTCCATTCATTTTTCTATTTGTAGCTTATATTTTTGTACCAATTGTAGTGGATATTATGCTTACGTTGTTTTTTGCTATTGTTTCGTAATAAAAGTTTTCTTAACTGTAACGTTTTGTTTTAATGGTATTTTGTTAACTAAGTGAAAGTACACCTAATTGACAAAATAAATGAGAAATAACAACAAAGAAACTTAATATTATTAATATAACAAGTATGGGGAATAATCAGGTAAGTATGGTGAAAAAGTTGGGATGATCTGGTGCAAAATCAGGTAACTAAACGTAAGTCCTAAAAATAATTTCAGCAAATTAATAATTTTCAAACCACTAGATTTCGAACGTTATACTATGTTCAGACTACGAGATTTACGCGTTTAAATCGAGCTAAATGCACTGAAAACACTTCCCGGACGCGTTTACGAAAACACGTAGCTACTACGAGTTTAACCGAAAACATGTACTGCGACCCTCGCGGAAATCGAAGTAAACTTTGGGCGAAACTATTTAATGCTGCAGAAACTCAATTTTGTGCTTGTGCAACGACTGCATTAGCTAATAAATTCCCTTTTCATTACTGCTATATAAACTAATTGGTTTCAAATAATTTAGAAAGCATAAATTTTCTAATGAAACACAGCAGAATATCTACTTGTCAAAACAAATCACATCAAGCTATCGTGTATCAAAATAAAACGAGTTGCCTAGTCTGAACACCACTTTTTTAACATGTTAAATTTACCTAGTTAAATGCGTTTAAAATGCATAGTCTGTACAGGGTATTATTTGATCACATTGATGTCAACAAAATTAATTTTTTCAAAAAACTGGATTTACAGGAATAGTTCAATAGTAACAAAGTGCTGCCCTGAAAAGTTTCGTTTTTCGACTTACCTAGTTATTCACTGTGACCACAGAATTAATTATTACTTCTACGGCCATTTCATGTAATGTCTTAAAAACCAATTTCAGAATTTTTCAGAATTCAGGGTATGCCAATAATAAGTTGTGAGTTGTATATCCTTTTCCGTTTACAAAAGGTTGAGGACTACTCTCCTGTACATACTCGACCGTCATAAGCCTTCAAAGGACATCTAGTTGTGAGAAAGTGAACTTCTGCATGGACTTGGATAAATGTCCTGGATTTAAGAAAGTTCCAGTAGCAAGGAGTTTTCCATTCTATTTTAAAGCATTCCGGATAGAGACAGTCCGAAAAGCTAACAATATGAAAAGCTTATGCGTACGCAAGCCGCACAATACGAAACTTTTCCTCTTAGTAAGAAAAGGAGCATCAGTCAACCATAGACAGCACGAAAAAGTCTGCTCGCAACATTTTCACGGCGCGATTTTTCCTCCTTTTTGCATAAATTTAAGAATTTTCTTTGAAATAAACACACAACGCTTCACGCTTAAACGCTTGGATCTATTTACGATTTTCATTGTTTTAAAACGAGGTCATTTTCATCCCAGTGGTACTATTTTCGTGTTTTTTTAGCACCTATATGGAATCAATCGTGGCGCTCGGTTACGTTAGTGTTAGTGCCCGTTTATTTTACAGAGCGGCGAGATAAATAATTTTCGGCAACTAATGTTTAAACTTGTCAAACTCCATCTATTATAACGTTATCCTGAATACAAGAAACATAAGTGTAAACGTCTCAGCAACTGCCACAAATCATAATTAGTTCATGAGACGCTAATTACCAGGATACGTGTGCATAAGCCTGAAAAGATACTTCCTGAGCGGAATATGATGTTCGCGAGACCTAGTCACAGAATCATAAGATACCGAATTAATCAATAATGTGCAGCACTTCTTAGCGAGCTTTGATACCGAACGGATAACCAAATTGATTATCGTAATTTCTTTTCGCTAAAATTGAATCACTTAGCCAATTGCTAAACAATTGAAAATATTGACTAGCACTTGAGATGTTCAAGTAGCGAGATTCTCGGCCTCATTCACGTTCGAATAAAATCAATAAGCCACTTGCCTTCGAATCTAAAGAAATTAATCAAAAAAAAAAAAAGACAAAAAAAAATTGGCATTGCAAAAAGAAAGCAACTAAGCCATCAAACTAACAGATACGAAAGAAAAAGAGTTTATTAAAACACTTTCGTGCAGTGACGAAAAATCGATACCTTTCGCTTCGCCAAAGGTGTAACCAAAATCAACAATAGGTTTCTATTCTCAAGTACTATCGCTTTGTTAGTCCTCCGAAGGACACAGACGATGTTTTTTCAAAATTCGTTCACACCGACATTTTGCGCGTCAGCTAAATGTTAAGAATCGCCACCATCAGTTGTTGTCCTAATAAAAGTTCGTACACGCGATATTATTCCACAAGATGATACAAAGTCTCGTGTATCCGAATAAAATTTGGGATTTAAAGTACAATAAGAACAATAAATTGTTACGTAAATTAAGAAATCTAGTAGAATTTAAAGCCAGCACCGATATATCGAAAAATATCCAGTGTCATTATGTTGGTAGTGATGTTTTCTATTTGTTTATTTTCTATTGTTACTGTGTACTGATAATAACCACGCCGGTCTTAGCTAATAGACACAATGAATTTATAATAAAAATAGTTGAAATTGATAGCAACTTGAACATTAGTGATAAAAGTTCTGATAGCGCATATAATAACCGAGATTTGCTAGAGGGGCAAGAAAGACGCATTCGAACGCGGCAGATCTTAGAAGCGTCCAATATGCCCGATGAGGAGTACGAGTATGTCGATGACGAAGACGACGAAATGGACGAATACGAATTGCTTATTTCCAATAAGTCAGGTAATTACTATTCACTAACCCTGGCATCCCTCAAGGTTCTATTTCTTGGTTCCTACTCTTTTTTGTTCAAATCTTGAAAATTATCTCATCGCATGCACTACCAACACCATCCCTTGGTTTCCTGATGGTTTGATCAAATACGGGGCAACAATAATATTTGAAAAGCCCGTTAAAGTAAAAAGAGACAATTCGATATCTCATCAGGCCTAAGAGATATGTCAGAATTCGTAAGAGCGTGTGCATTGAATATCGAAATGTTCTGAAATTAATTTATAGGCGATTATATTCCCATAGAAGTATGTTAAAAGCGGATTCGATATATCATTAGACCTAAAACATTTGTCGGAATTCGTTAAAACTTGCACATCTATCTTACACCCCTTAGGGGTTAAATATCGAAAAATGCTTAAATTGGTTTTTTGGAGATTATATTTAAATCCTTTAGAAGTAAAAGCGAATCCGATATCTCATTAGGCCTAAGCAATATGTCGAAGTTCGTGAAAAAGTTCCCAACCACTTTACACTAATTTTTGGGGTTGAATATCAAACGATATTGAAAACAGTTGATAGGCGATTATAACAGTAAAAATAATACGATACCTCCACAGACCTAAAAAATATGCCGAAATTCGTGAACATATAGGTAAACAAACCCCTTTTCACGTACAACTTTTTGCCGCACTCCCGTATGCCCATGTAAAACTGAATTTTATTTTTGGTTATTATTTTTGCTTTATTAGTGTACCTTCCTTTCCAGATCATATTCTAGAGTGGTCACATAGTGACTTCATACAGATATCAACTCTTAGCATTCTATCTTTGGTGGTTCTTGATAAATTAAAATCATTTTTGCGGTCCACCCTCTCATATCCTTCTCCCTATTATTTTTTATTATTTTTTTGTAAATTAATTCGATATCTCAGCAGATCTTAGATAATTATTCTTGTGCCACTTCCGGGCGACAATGCAAATCTGAAAAATATAAATATAAATTAATAAATATAATAATTAGACTAGTTCTACATTATACAAAACAAGTATCAACTTTCTAGCATACGCCGTTTCTAAAAAAACCCTCCCTACCTACCCTGTACCTTGCTACCCCTATCAAATAATATGTTAGATCGTGCTCCTATTGTAATACATACACAGTAAAAAATATTTTTAATTTTAACATTTAATGTTATAAAATTATACCCATATCATAGATAAAATTACCCAATTCAAATTTTTTTTACATGAAACACTATGTGAAATTATAAAGAGATAAAAATTACAATAATTCGTGCGGAAAACTACATTTCAAAACATGGATAAATAAAATGATTCCATGTAAAAAATAAAATTAATGTCCGAAATTACAGTCAGTCAATGAAATTTCACATCTCGGCATGATGTAAATAAAGGGAAATGATGCAATCGTGAGTAGATTTATCATTTTTTATGAGTTTTATGTGACTACAAAGTAGGTAGGTGTACAATTTACAATTTACATTTAAAGTTACATATATAATTGGTATTATAAATTACTTCTATGAAGGTAATTTCACACTCCAAATTGTAAAATTACATATGTCATGTGGTTTTACAAAGCCATACCTATATGTATTTATTGCATTTCCGAATTTTAATTTTACAGTGGAAATGTAAGTGGTTTTGAGACATGTAAATTTACAATATCCTATGTTGGCAATTAGTTGCCAACATTTAATGTTGTACAAAATTTTAACTGTGTATACTTTCGGGTTTCTATTCTTAACGGTCCTCGAAATATAAATAAATTAAAATCGGAAATCCCACCCTTCACTGCAGGTGGTCTATTAAACCTAATTATTTCATAAATTTCAAGATCTTATCTTAAATAGTTCTTGAGATATGAGACTTGAATTTCTTGAAAAATTTTTATCTCCTCACTTTCGTTCTCCGCTGCCACCCTTATAAATTGAATATTCAGCATATTCCACTTGTAAACTTGTGCACAGAAACCAAATTCAATTTTTTGCAAAATAGGTTAGCGAGATATCGTAATCTAGCTTTTCACTTTTCACCGGTGGACAGATTGTACTTTTTAGGTTTTTGTTTTAGGTCTACTTGACTGAAATCAGATAGAACCCAAAATTGTAAGGTTGCCTTTTTTCAAATTTCACAATACCCAATTATAAAATCGATATATAGGGTGTTTCAATAGGAACGCTCGAAATTTGTTAGTTTATAGCGGTCATGATGTTAAAGCAAAATCCATCGAATTTACTGTGAATTGTTCAGTAGTGAATGGCAAATCACTATGAAAGGTTATAGCATTGAACAACGTGTGGAAATCATCAAATTTTTTCAAAACCAGTGCTCCGTTCAAGAAACGTTCCGCGTTATCGTTTGGATATCGTATTGTTATCGTATATTTATCTTTCGCGGCGCCGACGTGAACTGTCCACCGAGATCGTGCGATTTAACGCCTTTAGACTTCCTCCTTTGGGGCTATCTTAAATCGCAGGTCGATGCGTACAAACAGCAAACAATTGATGCCCTCAAAGTCAACATAACGATCGCCATTCAGCAAATTCAGCCAGATTTATGCGACAAAGTCAACGAAAATTCGATCTCGTGTCACCAAGCAAAGCCGCGGCGGACATATTTGAACGACGTTATATTCCATACTTAATGCCATAAAATATTCTTTCAAATAAAAAAAAAATTGGGTAGATATCTCACACACAACTTGTTTTATTTACATTTAAAAATTGAACGTCCTTATTGAAAGACCCTATATTTTAAACTAAGTTCCTTGTTTTTACATTTTTATTATCTATTTAGATTTACATTTTATTAAACTGAGCATATGTATGTGGCTTGAATTTAGCCAAATGTTTGTAATTAAGTTTAATTATTCGATTAAATTATAATAATTTAACAGAACTGATTTAAAATTTAGTTTTGAATTGGATTGGGAAAAGGACAGATAATAAAATGCTTTACAAATTGTTTTCCCCGCGCCTTATTTAATTTTTTCGGCATTCTATATTTTGAGATTTTATTTATTTGAAATTTTTTTTTCCATACTAAGAATTTTTGCAATTTTCCAGATCTCGTTGTAATGGCAAGCAAAGTTCAAGTTCAGGTTCAGGTTTAGGTTCAGGTTCAGACAGATTGTTAATCTGGGTTGTCTTATATGTCATCACCAAGAAATCGCCGGCTAGGCTAGCAAGCTATCCCCGGAAAAAAAATTTGGAGAGCTTCGAGTGAAAGATCAAATCGGACAAAGGGATGATCGCGATATTCCAAAGAATCCAAGGGATGATTTAGACAGTTGCGCCATAGAAGAAAAGAATGGCATGCAGATTAATATGTTCGTAAAGTTTTGAGTTCTATTTACTACCAGAATGTAAAGGGATTACTCGAAATATGTTTTTTTCATCATATATAAAACCGTTTTTGGATAAATTTTTAATACGTTACTTTGAAGTAAGAAATGCGTTGTGTAATTAGAACGGACTATAGATGTGAAGACACTGCAGATAAATGACAAGATTAGCTAACTATCGTAAAACAAATCTTATAGTACTAATCTATAGATACATAATTGGACGGTTTGCAATGGCAGAATGTCTTAACGACCTAGACAATCAGTTGACGTCGTCTTTTAAATGTTCCTAACGTTGGTCTCTGTGTGGATTTCGTCCAAGCAATTAGTATACAAATTCATGACTTCCATTAATCTTTGAGGTACAAGAACGTGTAACACCCCTAATTTGTATTGGTTTTCAAGATTTCCTAATCTGAACTTATTCTGATTTAGTCCTTTGAAGAAAGTAGCTTCTATTTCGACTTAAAAATGGTAATTTTCGTAATTAATTAGCAGCGGTTGTCTTAATTTCAGTATTGTATACAAATGATCAAAGTTCTAAAAAGTGTACATCTTTTCTTCGTCTGGCTCTCAATAAGATTTCAGTCATCACAGTGTTGATTTGTCATTAAGTCAGTACTTTCTTTGGAAAAAGCAATTCGTATAGCGACGTTATTGATCGTAAAGTGCTTTAATTCATCCCCAT
This sequence comes from Beris morrisii, assembly GCA_951812415.1. Lineage (NCBI taxonomy): Eukaryota > Metazoa > Arthropoda > Insecta > Diptera > Stratiomyidae > Beris > Beris morrisii. The sequence goes on from OX638310.1 coordinate 32,671,225, forward strand.
TTGCTTAAACGGATTAAATTTAGATTAAATATGGCTACGCTTTATGTCCTTAATATCACGGCACCAGATAAATAGTCCCATTGCAATTTACCTAAACTTCTTAGATTGCATTTTGAATGGTTTCGTAAAGATTTATTTTACCATAAATACAAAAAAAAAAATACAATTCCAAAGCCGTTTGTAGAAGTTCAGAACATTAGATATGTAAGCTTTTGTTAGATTATACACATATGCCTCCTTGCAAATGATAGTTTTGTATTCATCAAAATGTTTGCATATCAAATTGTTTTATATGCTGTAATCGGAATTTTTATGCTACGGTGTCAAATATTTGACTAAAATATTTTACAAAAATTCACCCAAATTCTTCAGGTTAAACAGACCTTACGTAGGGCAAATAAAAAAATATGACATAGTTGGGCGGTGGTTTTATATTGTGGGTCATTATAAACTCTACCACCTAGACTTATAACCTAAGAAAATGTGAAGCCTCGAACATGCTTCCCTATTTCGACCTTTTCTGGAGGACGAATGGATAACTCGTCCAAAAAGAGACGGCGTACATATTTCTGCTAAGTATGAAAGAAAACTATCAGTTGCCTGTGCCAGTATACGATATCTAAATACGCTAACCAAAATATAAGTCAAGAAGATTTCGGTTTTAAAGCTACGTTTATCGTACACCTGAAAAACACCCAACTATCCAGTGAAAAACTGAATTGAACAATCCAGTTCTATGAGTTGTTCTTGATCCGGAATCAAGCTTTTCATGTTTAAGATTATTGCCTTGGAATATTGCCTTGGATGTGTTTCTGTTCTAGAAATTAAGCTATAAATTTAAAAATTTACAGAAAAAGTCCCTTTTTGGTCTGACATTGTTTGTGTGCGCGAAATTCTCGTACCAACTCCGTTTAGCCACCATAAAAAAATCCTTGACAAATTTTGAAGTTTGAATCAATTTTCCCGGGACTTGTAAACGCAACAGACCTGAAATTCGTGTACAACCGAACAAAAGTAGAAAACGGTGTAGGTACGTGATGTGCCTTTAGCGGCGAATAACAGCCGCACAAATTTCGTACGAAAAGGTAAAGGTAAAACGTTCCTTCCAGTTATTATTATTCGTATAAAGTGTCAAAATTATCGTTAAAATTGTTGTGTGTGACATGCAAAACGCTTTATGCGAAATTATTACGGAAGTTGGCTGTTTTTCCAACACTTGGAGTGCTGAGCTCATTATTCAAAATGCGGAAACTATTATTGCCACTAGCATAGCGTTGACGCCAATTTGCATACGAATGAACTTGTTGACTGGTATGTTAAATATTACAATAGAATGGTAAGCATTCCTATAATTAGTTGTGAACTTTAATACATTTTCTTACTTGTAGATTAACATTGATAGGTGGTTAATGATTTTGTTAAAGAGTTGATTTTATGGTGTCCAGCATTAAATGTCCTGTATTAAATTTTTGTTGTTATTTGTACCAATGTCTTATCGTATTTTTTTTTATTGCTAAGCGATTGGATAAGTTCTCCATGTTTTTTGATAGTTAAAGTTAAGGGCACTTTTCCACCATTCATGGATTTTAAACCCATGTAGATATTGTTTTTTTTAAATTTTTTAAAAATGTTTAATGCAATTTATGGAAATTTTTTTAAACAAGAATTAGTATGCCTTTTTTGTTCCACTTATAAAACTTTAGGGTACCTCAAAATAAGGAAAATATGAAAATGTAGCATCCGTACAAAAGTACTTAAAACACGTACTTTAAAGGTACTTAACAAAGTACAACGCAGTGTAACCTCACTTATATTTTTACTCAATTTACAGACCACCCATAGTCAGGACTTTTAGAACTTTGCACAATATAATATAATCGCCATAATCGTAGGTACTTCTTCAAGTAGCTACCATACGAAAGAAAGACTTTAAAAAATTACCATTTTTACCCAACAAGGGATAACTCGGGAACGAATTGAACAAAAGCTTTTTATACTCTAGATGAAATCATATAGAGTATAAGTTTAATCCAGCCCGAAAAGTTTGTAACGCATAGAACCGAGCCTGGGACGAAAAAAAGTCATATAGTATTTTGTGTTCAGTTGTGGCCAAAAACCCCAAATCCGTTTGCTGTCCGTCCGTCCGTTTGCACGATAACTCAAGAACCCGTTGGCCTAGGAAGTTCAAATTTTGTCAGCACCTGTAAAATGGAAAAAGTAAGACTAAGTTCGTTAATGGGCGATATCCTTCCACTCCTTCGGGTACCTCCCATACAAGAGTCCTTAAAACACGTATTCACAATTATTGCTCGAATGCTTCAAGTTAGGAGCTTGAAATTTTGAATACTTAAAGTTTACCATGTTTGAAACGAAAGTTAGTTCCGAATATGATGCAAATCGATTGAGTCCTTCGTGTAGCAGCCTACAAAAGTCCTTCAAAAATGTATACAAGTTACAGAATCCACTATAACTCTAGTACAAGTCAAAGCAGGAATTCAAAATTTTACAGGAATTAGTTTTATATCAAAAGCAAGACCGAGTTCATTAATTAGCGCAATCCATTGACTCCTTCGGGTAGCTGTCATACAAAAGTTCTTAAAACACGTGTTCACCAATATTGAACGATAACTTTAGAACGCTTAAAGTTACGACTTTGAAATTTTGTATACGTTGATTTCATAATAGTCGCAGCTGAAGGTATTAATATGAAAAATATCCCGTAAGTCCTTCATGTAGTTGCCATACAAAAATTCTGTAAAAATGTCCCAACTTAATTTATGGAATCAACTATAACTCAAGAAATCGTTTAACCATCCATAGAGTAGCCACTATACAATAGTTTCTACCTGTAAATAAAAGGTCATGCAATAATTGTATGTGCACTCTTCATTCTTTTGATATAATCCCAACTAAAATATAAATCGGAGTTCAGTATTTCATCTAGAGTATCATACGATTGGCTTGCAGCCGATCGTGACTGCGGTATGTTTTTTTGTTAATTTTAGACAAAATTTGTGCGGGAGGCTCAGTGTAATAGTTAGCCAAATTTTTGCAATCCTTTAAATACGTAGTTACACTAAATAAACACAATTTGAAATAACTAGAACGAGAAAATTCGAAGAAATGAAGGAAAGCTTCCAAACAAATTGCTTTAAAAACAATGAAGTTCTTGCGTTTTATTGAACACTGAAAGAAAAAAAAGCATCAAGTGTTGTTTTTTTATTATATTTTGCAACCTAAATGGTTGAAATCGGGATAGTGCAAAAAATAATTACTATCAGTGCCATTTTACATGGTATTAAAAGTATGGCAGCAGTTCCCATGGAACATACAGTGAATAGCTAGGTAAAATTACAATTCATCATACGTTACATATACAAAAAATTGCAAAATTTAATTTGTAAAATATCAATTTCTGATAATAATAAAAGCCGCTAAGATTATTACTTAATAGCAAATTTTGCATTCTCCAACGGGATTTAATGTTATATTGACTTATAAAATAACAACAAAGGTTTGAAATAGGATATTTTGCCATGTACATTGTACACGGTGCAAGCTAACATAGTAAAGAATGTAAAGTGAAAACAGCAAAATGAGCAATTTGCATTGCTATAATGTCGATGAGTAATAGGCAATATAACTAACAGAAAACCTTTTTTGAAATGGAAAAATATGCTGTGATGATGGCGTCGTCTTCTACTTAAAACTTTAATTAGACGCAATTTAAAACATACAAAAAGAAAAAAAATATTGCAAATTAGGCAATAATCAGCCTATTTTTTGCAATATATTTTTTTTTTATTTATTTTCTGAGCTACAGCCTAAAGGATTAGACAGAGCTAGATAGTCGCCTTGTAAGCTTTTGCAAAATATTATATTTAATTTTGGATAAAAATGACGAGTTTGGAATTTAGGTACCATTGGAAGCAGATGATGTGTAATAATTAAATATTCATGTACACTTACTTTTAAAGAAATAAAAATATATTTCATTTATGTTATAAATATAACAATTAATACATAGGTATTATTTAGAGTAATGAAAATTGGAAAAAAAATAAAAGGTACTTCTTAAACTTTGATCATTGTTGAAATTTAATTTCAAATAACCCATTTTATTGACTGAACAGCTATTAAAAATCTAAAATAAGTATATAAAATTTCTTTCGAATCAAGGCACACTACTTCCGTAATAATAAAATATATAAAAATATTAAGAATATAAATCAAAATAGGTATAATGGAACTTCAAATCGAATACCGCATTACTTAAGATTTCCGACTGTTATCGCTTCCAAAATATTTAAAAAAAAAAAATGCCAAAAAACCGATATAAAATAAATTGAAGCCTATTAACTTCAGAAACTTTATTACATTAGGAAAAAAATGTACATTTGGCCGCTACAAACGGTCAAGTGTGCCAACTTATCTGCGCCTGCTACTCAAGTGTGCAGTTTTTTCACATTTAATATACTTGCTCCAGCAGCGTGCGTAGCCACCGAACTTATCTTCAAAAATTGGAATTAATTCTTCCAAATTCCAGATGTGTTATCTATGATTTAGTCGATCATTTTTTTCATTTCACTTTGTCACTTTTCACAATTTGCTAACACGGACACCCTGAACAAGAATGATTATCTAGCGCGTATCTTCACCATAATAATGGAAGTATAGTGCCAAAAATGCAATGTTACGTAGGTTGCTACTTAAGTTTTGAGATAGACAAATAAAAACAAATATTTATAATCAAAAATGGCTTTATTGTTTTTCAAAATGATCAAGATCAACACACTTTTTTATTTTTTCAACATTTCTTTGCACCAATAGACACGAGCTTTTTTTTGAGCGATTGTCAAATTATGCAGTATCCAACGCGAACAAATCTTTTTGACAGCCAAATGTTCATGCAATATTGAATGTATCCAAGTGGAACTAATACCCAGGAATGCGTCAATCTCACGGTATGTCACATGACGATCTTGCAATATCAGTTCACGCACAGCATCGATGTTTTCTGGCACAACTGCCGATTTTGGACGACCTTCACGAAGTTCATCCTGTAGCGAAGTGCGACCACGATTGAATTCAGAAAACCAGCGAAACACGGTGGCTCGAGATGGTGCTTCATCACCAAAAGTCGAAGCGAGTTGATCGGCACACTGCTGTTGGTTTAATCCACGTCGAAAGTCATAGAAAATCATCGCACGAAAATGTTCACGATTTAATTCCATTTTTCAACCAAGCTGAATATTTCAAGTATCTGTGAACAACACACATAGCACTCGTATGACAACACGTTCTGAGTACGTTCACCAATAAAAATGTCAAACTTTACAACGACAATGTCAGATTTGACGTATTCACATCAGTGTTGCCATATCTCAAAACTTAAGTAGCAACCTACGTATTTACACTATTTGTAATGTAATTTTGACTATTTGCAAGTTGTTTCGGTTTACCTGCTAGGTGATTTACATTATATAACATAACTTATATAGCATAACTTTTTTTTATTAAGCAAATGGGATTTTCTCCCTTATACATATATCACTCTTATTTTCCTTTATTACATAGAAACAATAGCAAGAATTGTTGTAAAAGTAGTCATTTGAACATAGCTATGTGTAATTTTATTAATTGCCATTCGCATAGCTCCTTTTGCATTTCACGATAGTAATAATTTAAATTGAAAAAAGCCTTTTATGATATGTAACTATTCGTTTTATACATGGCTAATAAAGCTATTTAAATTAGGTTATTATAATAAAAAAAATACTTTTAACGCCATAATTCATCATTAATTATGCCAAAATTCGTTTGCTATTTTACTTAGCAAAGGTAGTAGCTGCCAGGTTTTTCAGTGAATCAACTTAAAATCTTACAAATCGTTGTAACTATAATATAATAGAAACTGCGTGATCACTGTGGTACGAGTATGCCAAAATTTTAATATTTGAGATCTGAAAAAAGGAAGGTGTTGAAATATCGTTCAACATTTTCGATTTTTTACTTTACCTACTTTATTTTAAATAATAAAGTATTGTTATCGTCTTGAAATTTCAAAAAAATTTGCTACCTTGTAATTTTGTATTTTTACGTTTTAGGACTAGTAAAGCCAAAAAATGCAAAAAAAAATGTCCGTCTGTCCGCCATATGCCGTACGTAAAACCGTTTGAAGGTGCGTAGCTCACAAACCCCTTGAGATATTGAGTTGACATTTTTATGGTAGGTAGAATGTGTGAATGTGTGTGAGTGGTGTCTTTTGGAGTGGTAGGGGTGTGATGGGGAGGGAGCGTTTTAGATGAAAAATGATGGTTTCTAGATATCAGGAACCGCTTATGTTAGGAGGCTGAAAGTTGGAACTTATGTAGTACTATGAGAGTGGACCCATTTGCAAAAAAAATGGACGATAGACGACGAGGGGTGTGCGAGTGAGGGAGGGGAAACAATGCGTAAAAAAAGCTTGAAAGCTGGATTGAAAATTCTAAAATGACTATAGGACTGACAACCTAAGGAATAACCAGGAGGCTATTTGAAACGTTATTTTTTAGGTTGTCAGTCGCATAGTAACTTACACCGCATCTCAGCACTAAACATGTTTCGGACTTCTACCCATAAAATAACAAAGTTACGCCCAAACTTTTTGCCGATTTTTTTCTTCAAAAACTTGTACTGATATGGCCCCAGTGGTGGTCAAACCGCCTTTCTAGAGTGAAGAGAGTCACTGGAATTATTTTTATACTCTAGATGAAATCATATAGAGTATTATAAGTTTAATCCAGCCCAAAAGTTTGTAACGCATAGAACCAAGCCTCGGACAAAAAAAAGTTATATATTATTTTTTGTTTATTTGTGGCCAAAAACCTCAAATCCGCTTGACGTCAGTCCGTCCGTCCATCCGTCTGTCCGTGAACACGATAAGTCAAGAACACCTTCACCTAGGATCTTGAAATTTTGAATTTGGATGTTTGGTTGAATTTGTAAGGCTAAGTTCGTTAACGGGCAAAATCGTCCTACTCCTTCGGGTAGCTGCCATACAAAATGTCCTTAAAACACGTGTTTAAGAAAATTGGTGGATAACTTCAGAAGGGTTTAAGCTACGACATTGAAATTTTGTACGGGTTATTTTTCCAATAGTTGGAGCTAAATATATGATTATGAAGAAAATCCTGTTAGTCCTTCATGTAGCTGCCATACAAATATCCTGTCAAAATGTATTCACTTAATTTACGAAAGTCACTATAACTCAAGTAATCTTTTAGCTACGAATTCGGAATTTTTTACAAATTAGTTTTGAGTGAAAAGAAAGTTCGACTTTACTAGTCAGCGAAATCCTTTTATGGTGCGTTTATACTCACCCCTGAGGCTCGCCTCGAGGTGAGCCTCTACCCCCATCGGGCCATTGCAAACCGGTTTTCGTCGGCTGTGTTCTCTGCTGTGTTGAAAGCAATTTACACTCAACATGCCTCTGCGGCACAACTTGCCTATAAGTGCGAAACGACAGAAATACGATGAGCTGCGAAGTGCATGCTGCCACAGTTCATTGTATGTGTGTACACTTATGGAAGCGTGCGTCGGAGAAAAAGTTGAAGAATGTTAGACTCTTGCGACTCCACGAGCCATCTGATTGGTTGATTTTTTGGTGGGGATAGAGGCTCGCCTCAAACGCTGAGTGTAAATGCACCATAACTCCTTCTGGTAGCTGCCATACAAAATGTCCTTAAAACACGTGTTTAAGAATATTGGCCGATAATTTCAGAAGGGTTTAAGCTACGACTTTGAAATTTTGTATGTGTTATTTTTCCAATAGTTGGAGCTAAATGTATGATTATGAAGAAAATCCTATTAGTCCTTCGTGTAGCTGCCATACAAATATCCTGTCAAAACGTCTTCACTTAATTTACGGAACTTAATATAACTCAAGTAAACTTTTAGCTATGAATTGGAAATTTTGTACAAATTAGTTTTGAGTAAAACCAAAGTTCGAGTTTACTAATCAGCGAAACCCTTTTACTCCTTCTGGTAGCTGCCATACAAAATGTCCTTAAGACAAATGTAACAATATTTTTCGATAACTTTTGAACGCTTCAAGCTACGAATTTCAAATTTTGTACACGTTTATTTTTAAATGGTTCCGAGGAAAATGATAAATATGTAAGAAATCGAGTGAGTCCTTCCTGCACCTCCCATGTGAAAGTCCTTCAAAAAGGACATTTTTTTTCGATGACTTACCCAGTTCAATATATGAAATTAAGCACTGAATATTGTCTTTTAGTTTTGAGTAGCAATCTAATGGCAGTCCTTAATAAAGGACATACAACATGCAGACACGTAATTCTACTTTATACCCAACTACAATATAAATCGGAGTTCAGTATTCATCTAGAGTATTATACGATTGGCTTGCAGCCGATCGTGACTGCAGTATGTTTTTATATTTGTATTCAGTTTCTATTTAACTAGGTTGGTAAAAATATGGGATTCAGAACTATTTCATGTCAAAACCACTACGCAAGGAATTTATAAAAAGGAGCTCTTTTGAGTGAATATATATTTATTCAAAAATTGTGTTTTTCTTTGTATATAAATATCGGATCGAGGATTTATTGGTTTTTCCACAGGTTAATCAGTTCAGTTTATTCGTGGTATAGTTCAGTTCAGTTCACCATCTACAAGATGCATAAAAAATAGTTCCACATCTCAAAATTGGTTTCGAAGTTTCTCCGAAGTTCATTTAAATTACAGTAATTTTATAAATTTTTCCTCAAACAATAATAGAAAATAAACTGATAAAAACAAATAAAAAAACATGTACCGAATTCTAAATAGCATATTAAAGTTGTAAAAGCGGTAGCTTGATCTCTTAGCACTAAATCTCACATATTTTTAAAAAATTGTATATTATATTGAATAAAATCTATCTATCTATCTATCTAACTTAATTTTATGAGGATTTTAAGACCTACCTGCTTGGAAGGAATAATAGCGAATCATGAGAAGGTTAAGAAAATGCTACATAATAATTTCAATTTTTCATAAATACAATAATACGAGTTCTTTCACTTCTTGCGTACTTTGAGAGCCTATCACTCCCGAATATATTAATCGCGGGCCTGCCAAACACCTTTATTTTCCCCATTTGTTTGTAGCTATATTTTAAGTATGAAACTGTCATCTTAAAATTGTTGCTATCTGTTAGACTATATGAACACCTCACCAGAATAATTATGCACCCGGATTATACTATTTTAACTTAATATAATCTCGTTTTCGATCAGGAGATCCAAGAAGGCTTAAACACATTGAGCTAGTTTACACCCAGCAACCTGATCGCGGCCTGACCTATATTGTGACCTAAAGTAGGTCCAATTACCAACTGTTTACACCGACAGAGGCCTGAAATTCGGCTGGGTCGTATGTAGTCCATCAAAATATTTCATCAGTAAATTCAAGGACTATTACTCTGCTTTATCTTATGTCCGAACGCATTCCACACATGCCTTGACAAAAGCTTGTATCTTTTGCATATCACTGATGTATTACAATAAAATGCAAAATAAACATTTAAGGCGAATGACTCGTTTACACCGAAAAATAAAACGACCTGTTTCACGTCAAATTTACGAGCCCGACCTGACTCTAGGTCGCTAAATAATTTAGGTCTTAATTTTAAGTATAGGCAGTGGCTTAAATGCTGGGTGTAAACCAGATCATTACAAAAAAATTAAATTTACTTAGACATTGGTGGTGCAATATGTACACCTTTGCCTTACATAATTTTTTTTCAAAGAAACCTTGATAACTTAAAAAAAACAACACGTCCCCTTAACCTCCACTGTACGTCAAAGTTAGAAGCTCCTTAATATCGTATCTCATTTAACGTATCTACCATTAATGATTTTTTAGTCCTCATCACGAGAACAGCTATTTCTACTATTCAGTTAGACTGATGACTCGTTGCGATTTGGAAACACCATGCATGAATTAATAGAGACTGCCGTAAGCACTACACTAGATACTTTTGCCTCTCATTAATGTAATCGCATCAAAATATCCTTTGATTGATTGATTGTTTCTAATTTTAATTACAAAAAAAATTTATTAGAGTGACTAAATTTTTACTGAAGATGATTTATGCCCATTCTGAAACTTTTACCATCCACTCAAAAACTCTTGAAGAAATTACATTAACTTGTTTTAGAAATTTTTTCTTTGAGTTTGTTTACCTGTTTATCAGAAGGTCCTGGCAGATTAATTATAAATTGAAAAAAATTAGTTAAGGAAACATCTCGTAATGACTGTCTGCCAATTTACTAACAGACGAAGCTTCAATTAAAATCTAGGAAATTTTCTATTTTCTATTTCTAAGGATATTTTCATAAGGTGTTGTCGGATATTTTTTACCTATTTTTCGCTTCAATTTCAATAAAACATTGGGGGTGAAACATCGACGTAATTCCTTGGGGGTTAAATATGAACAAATTCTGAAACCGGTTTTTAGCCGATTTTAGGAAAGCCCGTTAAAGTAAACAATTTCATTAAATCTAAGAGATATGACGGAATTTGTGAGAACGTACACAATCACATTTCACCTCCATGGAATTTGAATATCGCAAAAGTTCTGAAATTAATTTTTAGGCAATTATATGAAAGCCCATAGAAGTAAAAGTAAAACCGAGGTCTCAATAGACCTAAAAGATATGTCGGAATTCGTGAAAACGTACACTACTACTTTATACCACCTTAGGGGTTGAATTTAGAAAAATCCAGAAAACAGTTGCTAGACGTTTATAAAACCTCTTTTCACATACAATTTTTTCCCTCACATCCGTTTCTAAATGCAATTCTGATTTTATTTGCTTGAATTTTTTTAGTATATATAGTGCATATATATACCAAGTTTTAAGTTTCTAGCAAAAGCCGTTCTTGATTTAGAAAAACAACCCGCATCACAGTAACTTTCAAGGCCTATAAAATTTTCTAGGGTGCTTCTATTGAAGCTCTACCTTGAAATTTGTGATTACATTTATTTCACAACTACCAAGAAAAATCCGAAAATTTGTGATTTAAGAATGTTACGCAATGTTATTTTTCACCACGGAACCAAATACAGGAACAATCAAGTCAATCAGTTTTGAGTAAGTACCAGACAAAAGTCATTAAAAAAATTATACTGTCCGGATAAGATCCAGCAAATAAGTTCCTCGGAATCAATTTTTTTTGTTAATTTTGAGTATGTACCAGACAAAAGTCATTAAAAAAATTGTATTCTCCGGATGAGATTCTGCGATTGAGCTCCTCGGAATAAATTTGTTGGTATTTAATCTACAGTTTCACAAGGCTATTGCTTATAATGACTAAGATAGTAAAGTCTCAGGTCGACTAAATTTGAGGACATTAACAAAAACAAAGCAAAATTCGTTGATTGGTACTTAATAAATTAGACGAAACTATTCTTCTATGTTGACACGGACGAAACAAGGTCATATATAGAAAATATCTTATGAATAATTTATGAAAAAGCAAAGAAACAGTATAGGCATCTGTATTTAACATTTTTAAGTGTATATTCTATTTTGCATTAAGCGAAAATAACTTAAACATGATCTGCCGTTGTATTCCACCGTATACTCTTGACATCATAATTCACCGCAAATTTCTGATTATCTTATGCTAAAGATACACAACATTCTTGTCGTTATACTCCTGCATTTTTCTGGGGGGTCTACTAGCATTGGATTGCAACTGGAAACATTCAGTTCTATAGCTTTCATATGCAAGGTGCACGTTATGTTGGCAACGATTCCCATTATTGATTAAACCGTAAATTTATGGATGTTGGCAGCTTCAAAGTCCTTATCAATTTGTGGCCAATTTAACGGCCACATAAGATAGTAAAATTATTTCTACCATTAAGCAGATTTAGTTTCGGTGCCTAGGTAGTTCTGGCAAATTGCCCAAAGGAAAACCACACCGCAGGTCCTGAGCTCGAAATTTACATGCAATAACACCGTCCAGGAGCCGGCTGGAACCTTCGAAACAAGTAGCGTTTTCATGTTCATATGTTCAGTTCATATATATTCTTTGCATGGCTTAGTGAATCTTTAATGCCGTGGCATAATTACCGGTGCCCCAATTTTAAGGAACAAACTATTTCGCAATATAATTCATTTGACCCACTCCAAGGTTATGTTCATTATCTTCTATTCTAGTTGTTAGCCGGTATAGCAAAGTGATTTTTAGAATCAAAAGGCCGCCAGTTCAATGACGACGTGAAATACTAATCAAGAGTGTAAATAGCGAAATAATCAACAGAATCGTCCTTACGACTGAATAAAACCAACATGACAATTTTTGATTATTTATTGATACCTACGTTAAATAAAATCGTTTAATGATTGATAAACAAGGAAAATGTTTACTCTTTGGAGAATTTGAAAATAAGTTTTTTATGGCAAAACATACCAAAAAGTTTGTATCATTATCCAGTCAATTCTCTAGCCTAGATGCCTTCCTTTTTCATTTTAAAGTTCCATATTGATTTTTTAACTTCAATTTATATTTTGACCGAATTATCGAACACACATTTAACGTAATTTTTTTATTTAAAAAACATTCAAAATATAAAATTATACAATTACAGACATTCACTGAAGTGAGCCGATAGTTAGCGTAGTCGAATGTGGTGGAGCCATAGAGATATAAATACTGGAGACGACAAGACGCCGTTTTTGTATGAAGCACTTTGAAGCATTTTGAAGCAAAATTTAACGTTTTTGTACGGATCATTTGATGCCAGTGAAATGCAAATAGTAGCTTAGTATTGAAATGTTTAGCGTTTTTGTGTTCAAGACCAGAGTATAATATAAATGTGAGTAAGATGCTAATAGTAGCATAGTGTTTATTGCCGGTCCTTTGCGATGAATCGTCCGGCTTCAAAACAGTCGCTGCTCGTCATCTCCAGTACATATAGGGTGTTTTTTTAGGTGCATGAGAACTATCGATATCGATAACTGTGGTTTGACAGCTGAGAATATCAAACTGTGTTGACATTTCTGTTCAGTAAGGTTTGGCAAGTCATAGTGAATCGTTTAACGCCAGAACAACGCTTCCAAATTGTGGAAATTAACTTTGAAAAAAATAAATCTGTTCGCGAAGTTCATAGAGCACTTTGTCCATTTTACGGTCAACATAATCGGCCTAGTGAGCAAGCAATTCATGAAGTTATTGATCGTTTTCGCACTAATTTTACTCTTCTCTTAACGAATCACCATTACATCCATTAAAATTGACTGTTTGGTGCGGTTTACACGCTGGCGGCATCATCGGTCCTTATTTCTTTCGAAATGAGGAAGGAGCTGCCGTTACGGTGAATGGCCAGCGCTATCGAGCCATGCTGACAGAATTTTTGTCTCCAAAAATTAATCAGCTAAACATCGCGGACATTTGGTTCCAAAAAGACGGCGCAACTTGCCATACAGCGCGCTTAACAATCGATTTATTGCAAAATCAATTTGGTGACAACTTGATTTCCAGAAGTGGTTCTGTTAACTGGCCTCCTCGTTCGTGCGATTTAATGCCTCTGAATAACTTTTTATTTATTTATTTATTTATTTAGAACAATAACAATTGAACAGAAAATTTTTCCAATTATACAATTGCCACGAATTATAAACAAAATATTTTACATGTAAATAAAATAAAATACAAATTAAAAAAAGGAAAAACCAAAAAAAAAAATATGTATATATAAAAGTATTAATATAATATAATAACGACAATGAAAGAAGTATGTATAAGAAATTAAAATAATGAATTATGCATCAGAAGAACGAAAAAGAGTGGCCTTTAAGTATACTTTGAATGAGTTTAAGGTAAAGCTATGAAAACTAAGGCAATACAAATTAAAGGAGCGAGGTAATCGAATTAGAGGAGAGTAATAGAAGCAATTAATATTGGCTTGAGGTACTGTAAAAATGTCGTGACATCTAGTATTGTAGTCAATATTTCGCAGTCTGAGCGTATCCTTGAGATTCGTACTTATGGGGCTATATTAAGTCATGCGTTTATACCGACACACCAGCAACTCTTGAAGCATTGGAAGCCAATATTTAAGCCACTATTGACTCCATACGGCCAGATTTATTGGAAAAAGTAGTCAAAAATTGGACTGATCGAATGGACCATGTAATTCGTAGCCGCGACGGACATATGACGGAAATCATATTTAAAAAATAAATGCCATGAAATTATCTACCAGAATATAATAAAAAAATTTCATTCCAACAATATTTCTGTCTTGTATTATAATTTTAAGTTCTCATGCACCTAAAAAAACGCCCTATATATCTTTATGGGTGGAGCCCCACAGTGTGCGCCAATATGTACCAAGTTAAAACTCGAAAATTGTCGTTGAATTTAATCACTTAGACAAAAAAAATACCAGTGGCCATATCTGGCCTTAACATTTGATATAACCCTGTTTCTTGTTAATTCAATATTTTTGAAATTGGGAAAAAATCTATTGTACGAGGGCGGATTGATAATGACGTGCAAAAATCAAGAAGGAGTGGGCAGGTAAGGAATTACTGCAAAGCTTAAGCCTGATACCTCGTTTAGTTTTTGAGAAGCAGCCGTCTAAGCAAGTCGACTTATAAAAATTTTTAAAAATGGATAAAAATGAATTTCGTGTGTTGATTAAACACAATTTTTTAAAAGGGAAAACAGCTAAAGTAACCAAAGAAAAATTAGGTAAGCATTATGAGGACTCTGCACCATCGATCCGAATGATTTACAAATGGTTTTCTGAATTCAAGTGTGGTCGTACGAGCACACAAACCATACCAAGTCCAGGTCGTCCAAATGAGGTCACCACACCAGAAATGATCGATAAAATCCATGATATCGTGATAGAAGATCGTCGAGTAAAAGTGCGTGAGATAGTTAACGTAGTAAACTTCTCATTTGAACGTGTTTGGAATATTTTGAAAAACCATTTGGACATGAGAAAGCTGTCCGCAAGATGGCTGCCGCGTTTGCTCACAATCGACTAAAAACGCAATCGTGTGACAACTTCGCAGCACGGTTTGCAACTGTTTTAACGTAATACAAATGAATTTTTTCGTTGATTCGTAACTGTTGATGAAGCATGGATTCACCACTACACTCCAGAAACCAAACAATAGAAGGATGTCGGTTCAAGCGCACCGAAGAAGGCAAAACCGTTCTATCGGCTGGAAAGGTTATGGCGATAGTTTTTTGGGATTCCAATGGAATGATATTCACCAACTACTTGGAGAAAGGAAAAACAATGACGGGAGCATATTATTCTGAGGTATTGGTTTCATTGGATGTTGAAATCAAGGCAAAACGGCTTTATTTCGCGAAGAAAAAAGTGTTGTTTAACACGTCCGTTGTTGCAACGGCAAAACTGTTTGAATTACGGTACGAATTGCTCCCTCACCCACCGTATTCTACAGATTTGGCACCCTGCGACTCTTTATTATTTCCAGACTTGAAAAAATGGCTTGCTGGAAAGAGATTTACCACGAATACTGACGTCATAAGTGAAACCAACGCCTATTTTGAAGGGTTGGACAAATCATATTATTTGGAAGGGATCAAAAAATTGGAAAAACGCTGGACTAAGTGTATCGACCTAAAAGGAGACTACGTTGAAAAATAAAATAAATTTTTCCGGATAAAATTATGTTTTCTCAATTTTTGCACGTCATTATCAATCCGCCCTCGTATACCTAAGTTAACATACCGCAGTCACGATCGGCTGTAAGCTGATACTCTAGATGAAATACTGAACTCCTATATTGTAGTTGGGGATAAAGTAGAATTACGTGTGCGCACGTTGTATGTCCTTTATTAAGGACCCCCATTCGGTTGCTACTTGAAACTAAAAGACAATATCGTCAGTGTTTAATTTCATATCTTGAACTGGGTGAGTTACCGAAAAAAACTTGTCCTTTTTGAAGGACTTTACATGGGAGGTGCAGGAAGGACTCACTCGATTTCTTACATATTTATCCTTTTCCCTGAAACCATTTAAAATTAATGTGTACAAAATTTCAAATTCCTAGATTGAAGCGATCAAAAGTTATCGGAAAATATTGTTGATAATTGTTTGTATGGAAGGTACTAGAAGGAGTAAAAGGATTTTGCTGACTAGCAACTTCGAAATTCGTTTTCACTCAAAACTAATTTGTACAAAATTCCGAATTCATAGCTAAAGGATTCCTTGAGTTATAGTGAGTTGCGTAAATTAAGTGAAGACATTCTAACAGGATATTTGTATGGCAACTACACGAAGGACTAATAGGATTTTTTTCATAATCAGACATTTAGCTCCAACTATTGAAAAAATACACATACAACACATACAAATTTTCAAAGTTGTAGCTTAAATCCTTCCGAAGTTATCAGCTACTATTCGTGAACACGTGTTTCAAAGACATTTTGTATGGCAGCCACCCGAAGGAGTTAGACGATTTTGCCCGTTAACAAACTTAGCCTTACAAATTCAACCAAACATCCAGATTCAAAATTTCAAGATCCCAGGTCAAGGCGTTCTTGAGTTATCGTGTTCACGGACAGACGGATGGACGGACGGACGGACGTCAAGGGGATTTGAGGTTTTTGGCCACAAATAAGCAAAAACTAATTTATAACTTTTTTTCCTCCGAGGCTTGGTTCTATGCGTTACAAACTTTTGGGCTGGATTAAACTTATAATACTCTATATGATTTCATCTAGAGTATAAAAACGAAGGTTTCATTCATGTCTATGAATGTGAAAATTAAGAATCAGAAATTGGAGAATGTTCACATGATTTCTTTATTTGGAGCATATCATATACAGCAAATTTGGGAAATTGGAATACATTTGAAAGCACAATGATAATTCCTAACGAAAATTTATTTAATTATTCCCGAAAAAGAATAGCTCATGAAAAAAGCTGAGCTGGTATCCCGAACACAATTAAACAATAATCGCGACTAAATCTTCAATTGAAGCACTTGAAACAACAAGGGGTCAACTCATTTTTCCAACAACGGAGAAAACTGGTCTTTTATTACATTAAAATTATTTTATTGATTTTTTATGATTTCATTAAAATTATTAAGGATATTATTAAATCATAAGGAGTTAACTGCATCAGCAGAATTTCATCCGGTTGCAATAAGAAGTCAGAACGAACAAGCCCTCTCATGCTATTAAAAAACAAGTTGACTCCTTATTACACCAAGGGCTTCAATTACTGGGTCATTCCATCAAGAATCGCCAAAAATTATGAAATTTGTGACCATACCATCGCCGATTCTTTTGAAAATTTATGTACTCGAAGAATTAGTGAAAAAAAAAATATAATTTCAATTTTTTGTTTCTATCTCATTTTTTTTGTTAGTTATAGTATGTTAAAGTTTTCGCGAAAATGGTGTCCGAGTCCTTTTGGAAAAGTCATATCTCTGGTAATTTTTATCCTAGAGTAATAAAGTACGACTTATTTTAAAGATTGTTGTTTAAAAAATTTCGCAATATTAAAAAAAAATACGAATAAAAATTATCCTTGAAATTTTTTTTCAAGGATAACGATATTGTCCTTTATCCCTGAATATCTCAAAATCATTTTTATTTTCATTTTTTTATTTTTTTATATTTTGTAGGTTATACTGTTTTACAAAACATACCAAAAAATTAACTTGGGATCTCAATGGGATCGGGGTCAAAAAAATCGAAGAACATCAGTGCTTCTCAATTATGTTATAATTGTAATTTTCAAAAGAATCGGCGACGGTAAGGTCACAACTTTGGCGATTCTTGATGGAATTACACTACTTCCAATACAAAGGTAATGCGACACTTTTCTGCAAAATTTTGTCATTTGTCACACCTTGGGTTTTAATTATTCAGTAACCAAAGGAGCATTCCTATACTCGAAAATTACGTGTGTAACGCGTGTCTTTAATTGAAAAATTTGTAAACTACGAGCCTTCGAACGCGTATTAGAACAGCGTACAATGAATACGGCGGACAGACGGACATTTTTTTCTTTTTTTTGGGCCCAAAACATGAAAACAAAATAATTTGGAGTAGCTATTTTTTTAAATTTTGATTGTAGCTATTTTTTTAAATTTCAGGTCGATCAAAATAATTTATTGTATAAAAAATACTAAAGTACAAATTCATTCTAATATCGAAACAAATTATTGTTTCAATAAGTATCTTTTCCAAGAAATTAAAAACATTTCGATAAGGTAAAAAAACAAGTCCTTAATTCGGAATGTTTTATTGTATGTTCGTGACATAAAGGAGAAGGTCTTTAATTTGTTAATATTTCACTGATGATGCGATTTACGATCAAAAAGTTTTCATGATGGAACATTAACTTTTAGGGACTTCTCTATGCTTGGCGTAATAATTGTATTGAATTGTAATTATCCAAAAGTTCAAGGCTATTCTCATATCAAGTACATCAAGCCTTAAAGCAAACCTAATAATAAGTTTTTTTTTTGCAACGAACTCAATCAGTGAGTGAATAAGCCCTGAGGACAGGTAGCTTGTGGTCGAATATTGCTTCTGCTCTATGTTCAAGCGTGGGTTGATCAGGAACTCGGGAAGTATCAACTCTCCGCGGAGTAGGTTACTATATTTGGATTCTGTATATAGGATTATAAGTGGAGTCAATTCAAAATTTTTAAGGGGGCGGTGAAGCACGAGGTATAGCAATTTTTATACAAAATCTATTTTTAAATCTCAAGAACCGTGCCAGATATGATCTTAAAACTTTTACAGGAGTTAGGCCGAGTATACCTCCAGCAGAGAAGAGGTGGTGGTATACACCTCGGTGGAAGAAGGAAAAAATTCCAATTTTTATTTCTCAAAAACCACAAAGGACAGAAAGCTAAATTTTTTTCAATATAGAGCCACTAAGTGGTCGTCCTAGAAAAATAATTTAATTTTTGATAGGAGTGGCAAGGTACAGAGGGTGGGGGTGGTTTTCTGTATCTCAGAAACTGTTTATGCTAGAAACTTGAAACTTGGTACGTATGTATAAATGTACCACAAAAAAAAAATCTGCCAACAGTCTGGGCGCAACTTTATTATTTTTTCGGTAGAAGTTCGGAATGCGTTCAATTCTGAGACGCTCTGTAGGTTACTATGTGACTGAAAACCCAAAAAAATGTTCGGAAAGCGGTTAGAATGGGGTCGCGCTAGAATACTTACGCCGCTGCCACATATAACATATGAATTATATAATTGGGTCACACTCCGGGACGAGGTCTAAGTCGTAGTATAATATCAGTTGTTACGTGATTAGGAGATTTTTCGTGATTTGGTTTTGGGCCATTACATGAAGTCGGAAATGCATTTGTAGGCGATAATATAAAAAGTCTATGGAAGTGAAAACCAATCTTATATCTTATCAATCTTAAGAAATATATCGAAAGCCTTACGTCCTATTGGAGTTGAATATCTAAAAATACTGAAATTAACTTTTGACGATTATATAGGAAGCCTTAGGAAGTTAAACTAAATTCGATATCACATCAGAACTAAGCGAATATATAGGAATTTGTGAAAACATATGCAACCCCCTTGCACACTCTTTGGGGTTGAATATCCAAAAATCCTGAAATGAGTTCTTAGATATATATAAAGAAAGCCCGAGGAAGTAAAAAGCAATCCGATGTCTTATCACTCCTAAGAGATATGACGGAATTCGTGAAAACGTGTTCAACCCGTTTATACCCTTTTAGGGGTTGAAAAAGGAAAAGATTTGAAAACGGGTTTTAGGTGATTATTAAACAAGCCCGTGAAAGTAAAAATATATTCGATATCTAATCAGACCGGAGGGATATGGCTGAATTCGTGAAAATGTATATAACCCCTTTACACAACCGTGGAGGTCGAATTTCAAAAAATCCTGAAAATACTTTCTAGGTATTTGTATAAAAAATCCGTGGAATAAAAATGAATTCAATATTTGAAAAGACCTAAATAGATATGACGTAAATCGTGAAAATATATGCATTACATTTTCACTGATCATTTTTTTTTGCCCTCTTCCGTACGCCAATGGATATTTGAATTATTTTTTAATCTAAATTACTTTTATAGTTGATTTACATATACATACCGAGTTTCAACTTTCTAGCAATAGCCGTTCTATAGTTAGGAAAAATACCCCCCACCTCCGTACCATACTACCCCTATAAAAAATTATATTTTTTTCAACATGCTACTACTATAGTTCTATCTAAATACCAAGTTTCAGCTTGATGTCATTATAGGTTCTCGAGATATAAGAATCGGAACCTTTTCCTTTTCACCGTCCCCCACCCTCACCCTCTACACCATCACCCTAAAAACTAGGAGTCTATTTGGCCTACTTCTGGTAAAAATTGTAAGCATCTATCGTACATTGTTCTTGAGATATGAGACGTGATTTTTTAGAAAAATTCTTATCCTCTCCACTTTCATACTCAACCGCCCTCTTAAAAAATTTTACTTTCAGCAAACTTCATTTGTTAACCTTAATACAGAAACCGAATTTCTTTTTTTTAGTGCAATTGGTTCGTGAGATATCGTAATCTAAAGTACTTCACCCCCACCTCCGAACGCCACTGCCCCCACTCAAAAATTTATTTCTGCTCTATTCTCCTAGTATACCCACAGATGTTCATTAAGTTTTAATTTCGTGACATTAACCGATTAGGAGATATGGATTTTAAAATGTCTTGATCTCGGCTTTCGAGCGTTTCGGACGCATTATTATTCCCCCCACTCCCACACCCCTTTACCTATATCATAATTTTTTTTGCCAATGAGTCCACTATCGATGCTCTATATAAATTCCAAGTTTCAGCCTCCTAGCCTAAGTGGTTACTGAGATCTAAAAACCAAAATGTTCCGTCTAAAACGCTTTCCCCATCTTCCCCCTCACAAAGGTGGCCACTTGATGGGGTCTGCTTAGTCTACCAACAAAAAAAAATTCAACTTAATAGCTCAAAGAGTTTGAGAGCTATAAGCTTTCAAACGTTTTGCGTACGGCGGACGGCGTACGGTGCACAGACGGACTGAAATTTTTTTTTGCTTTTTTGGTGTCTATTAGTCATGAAACATGGAAAAAAAATTTTTCAGGGTAGCAAATTTTTTTTTTTTAAAAATCGATAACAATACTTTATTATTAAAATAATAAAGTAAAATACAGAAATATTTTTCCAAATGTTTCGATATCCTCAAAGGGGATGTAAGGTGGTGGTATACATTTTCACGAATTCCGAAATATCGCTTTTTTCACGAATTCCGAAAAATCTTTTGGTTAATGAGATCAAATTCGCTTTTACTTCCATGTGCTTTATATGGTAATATAATGATGAATGAAATTAATTTCAGCATTTTCCAATATTCAACCCCTAAGAGGGTGAAAAACGATTGTGCACGTTTCTACGAATTCCGACAAATTACTTAGGTCTAATTAGATAACAAATTGGTTTTTTTCTTTAAATTGCTTTCTATATAATCGTTTATAAATCGGTTTCAGAATTTTTTGATATTCAACTCTTAATGGGTTCTGTCGATATTTTCTTCTCTTGAAATTGAAATAAATAAAGAAAAATATTCCAACAGTCTGGGCGCATCATTTCTATGAATGAAGTCCGAAACGCGTTTAATGCTGAGGTGTGGTTACTGTGCGACTGACAAACTAAAAAATAACCAGGAGGCTTTTTGGAACGTTTTTTTTGGTAATCAGTCGTTTAGTACCTATACCGCCTATCAGCATGAAACGAATTCCGGACTATACCCAAAAAAGCGCCCAGACTGTTGGTAAACTTTTTTTATTTATAATACAAAACAATTCTACACTCTACAGAAACTCTTCCAATGATCTGACTATGAGTATATAAATCGTTCAAAATACCATCGATTTTCTTGTCTTCTCCACTTAATTGAATAAAATCGTTTCGTTATCCAATTTCTGTACATTATTACTAGTGACAGGTTTTTCAGATAATTACAATCCTCACGCAAACCTTACACACAACCAACGTTCTTAAGAAGGCTAGAGCCTTCTGTGCGAACTATAAAAATAACCTAACGATAAATTGTACAAATTACAATACTTGCGTGCTCATGTCTCCTAATTTTTGAAGTACGTAGGTACGCTTATTCCTAATGAAAAGGTGCAAATATACGAGTAACTATTTTTATTGCTTGTTGTCGAGTATACAACACCTTATAATCGGATTCTTAATGTAACTTCAGACATCATAAAAAAAGAGAACATTAATAAATTGATAAATCATGTGTGCTAGTAATTTCAGAAAAAATTACATTTGAATCGCAACAATCCGTCATTCTGGATAAAGGGATCATATCATAGTGTCAGCTGTCGCGTCCTAGATAAAGGAACCTTTCCATGTAGGAGCTAGTGTTGTTGTATTATTATCATTACCACTGTTTTGATGGGCATATTTAATAACACCATTAAAGCTGCTTGTAAAGATGGAAGGAAAAATTTATGGGATCCACTATATTGATGACAAGTGTCTGAATTCTGAAGGCACTTATGCTATTACCTGCAAGTTTAAACGAATAAACGGCTTATCACTGATTAGACTGTAAAACCTTAAAAACCAAGTTCTATTAGCAAACTGGGTTGTACCTTGAAAATAAATATCAATCAGAGGTGACTTGTGATACCAAACTGGTTTTTTAATCCCAAAATTTTTTAACCCTAAACATGCTTCTTATGCTTAAATAATGTTTATAAACATCGGTTTATAAATGTCCATATTACGAGCATTGTTATCATGGTGTCCCATTTCAATGTCGCGTTCTGTTTACATTATTGTCTATGGTATTGTTACGTACCATTTTGAAGCTTAATATTTTGGTGCTTTCGAATATGTAATTGATTGGCTTCTGTTTGATATTGTAAATGTTCATAATTAAACTTATGCACAGTGCATTTCAATATGTCCAATTGTTAATGTTAATTACTTGAAAATTGTTTGATCCTTGTAAAATTCTACTCTGGTCTGATAAAATCATTCCTGGTTTGTACAGGACATTCATTGACTGTAATCATGTCAGGATAGACTGCAAAAATTTTAATCTTACTTTTGAACTATCGTGCAATGCCAGTA
The DNA here is from genome assembly GCA_951812415.1 of Beris morrisii. NCBI lineage: Eukaryota > Metazoa > Arthropoda > Insecta > Diptera > Stratiomyidae > Beris > Beris morrisii. The sequence goes on from OX638310.1 coordinate 32,694,390, forward strand.
GATCGAAAGGAGTCCAGGGCAAACCATTGGCAAGGTCTTGTTCTACATTCATTGAAATAATTTTATATTTAACGGAATAAAAGTAGAAATTTTTGGTGTTAAAAAAATATCAAGAAACACATCCTGTCAAGCAGATGCAGGATTTTCCTCCCCTGGGCAGAGCGAATTACTACTGCAACTTATTTAATGCGTTCCACTTTCTTAAGTTTAAAGATTAAACAGAAGTAGAAACTTAAGTAGAACTAAACTCAAATTACGCCTTCAGATAGAATAGTACTTTCCAGCAAATTTATGAAAGTTTCGTTAAAAATCCTTATACATATATCTTATTGTTACCAACTTTATGTCGAAATAATAACTAGAAGAAGTCGCAAAAATGAACTTAAAATTAATATCAGTTTTTTTTCATTTTTCAGCAAAGGGAATGTACGTCGGTGCTCCATGTGAACAAACGTGTAACGTAAAATTGCATCATGTATTGTGTGATCCAGTAACTAGAACGTGTAATTGCGAAAGAAATTATCCGGTGCTTGTAGGAAAATTAAAAGGATGTGCCAAGCGTAAGTTGCTCTTAACAATTTTTTAATAATTACTGACTTGTACATTATTAGCTAAAAATGTCTTGCATTGAAAAATGTAGAAGAATTTTTTAGTTGATTAGGAGTATTAAGTGATCTACTAAATTATAGGCTTGTAATTTGAAATACTAAAAAGATTTGTTCTGGCCCGTTTTTTCCCTATGCATAGTGCAATGGAACAAAAAGTATTTGAAAGGATATTACAAATAAGTTTTCCTAGTAATATCAGAAAAAATTACTGAAATATGTGTGGTATCTACATACTTAGTCTGAATGCCTCTTTGTCAAATATAATTATTCAACTTATGTTTGTCAAATTGTTTTATTTTCCTATTCTAACTGGCAAGTTTGACTATATTTTTTTTGGTCAAAATTTTGACGGTATGATGTAAAGTCTGGACTATAGCCCTGACCTGTCGCCACGATCTCTTTACTTTTCGATTATTCGTTTTGGTATGTTTCTTGGACGACCCACTTCAGTTATCCCCCGAATATCGTCATCGGAGATAATATCTGGACAGAATATTTTAATTTGTATTTATGACCAACAAAGGACATATTGGCAAAATTGACAGAGTGATTACTATTATTTATAAAAATACCGAAAGAGCCAAATATTTCACTCAAATCAATACGAAAAGAATTTGTATTCTCTTATAAACAACATTTTTGAAACGGCTAAAGTTCAAAAAAAAGGTTTTGAAATTATGACAAAAAGAATTTCAATAAATACTCGTATTTCGATTACATTTGTTTTTATTGGTTTATGTTAAGTAAGACAAATACTATTTAATTATTTTTTTAATTTCCAAAATGTCGCCTGTCTTCAGATATTTTTCTATACCGTTCGGGTTCGAGTTTGAGGTTTCAAAAATAGTAAATCTATATCTATATTTAAATCTATACTGAAACGCTTAAAATATTGACTGTTGTGTCAACCCAATCGTGCTGAAAGCAGTTTTTGGCCCATTTAAATAGAATTGTCAAAATTTTTGACAAAAATGTAATATAAAAAATTCTTCAAAATTTAGAAAGAAAAAAAATAGAACATTCTTTCGGAATTTCTTAAGCTTTCTGAATAGGATTCTCAAAATTTTTAAAAGCTTTAAGGGATTAGTGTGTATTTTTGCACACTTTCAGATTTGGTTCTTACGTTTTCAAAACAATGAATTTAGTATATTAAGATGTAGTTAAAATATTTGAAAGTGTAGGCAACAAATGGATTGCGTCAAATTCTAATGTCAAAAGCGGCATTGAGTAATTATTTTTTCATTGGCTTATATAGCTGCTCATTGTCTTTAATACTTACAAGCAGGTGTTATGTAAATATAGTCAAACCTCTATAAATCAAATTTTCTATATCTCGTATTGACTTTTTGGTTTAGCCCAAAAAGCATCTTGAAGTATAATTATTCTCTGGGTCAAATTCTCTATAACGTATAGAAATTCGGCTGTATGTATGCAGTTATAAACAATGTTTACGCTTTGTGTTGCCTGCATATAATTCGACCACTTCTTACAGTATTTTTGACAACTTTGCAGAATGCTGGCCAAAAAGCTCGAAAGCTTCCTTAGTTTGGTTCAACCACAGAACTTTTGGCAGCTTTAGACCCAAGATGCTGGAAACATTGCTCAATTTATTAATGAAACTCAATTCCATGGGAGAATTTCGCATGTAAGAAACAAGGTACAACATTTGATATGCTAGCTTCAGTTTGCTTTTTGACTAGTTCAGAAGACGGACTTGAGTGAGCATACATACTAGCCTACAGTGCCGGTCATCTATTACATTTAATTTGGCAAACTCTACTCTCTTATTGGACTTCGTCAGTTGTCAAAAAGCTAGGCTAGCTTTGAAGCCAAGACTTGAACCAAATAATTAATTGGACATAACTTGGTTAAGTGCCATTACTTATCAAAAACTGTCAGACGGAAGCGAGACGACGCAAACTATTAATTTTTCAGCTATTACCATTTTAAACTTTTATCTCCGTTCAAAATAATTTTTCTTTCATTTATGTCCTTACAGCTAAAAGACTTGGAGAACAGTGTTTTTATCACCAAACGTGTAGATTTAATGATGAAAATTCCCTTTGTGTTCAGGTAAGCCACAATGCACTCTGCCAATGCGTAGACGGATTCCACTCCGTCAGCTACACAAAGCCAACAAAACGGGTATTTTGTACACAAGGTAATTTAAACTATTTATCCGTTGTGCCGTTCATCATTTTTATTTTCCATAAATCACTTAAACCCAAAACAGATATTGCCGTTCTTACGTCAGATCTTCCAACGCTACTTGGTGTAACGACTGGCATAGCTGTTCTAGCCGGCCTAATTTGCATGGTCCTACATTTATTTAGTAAAACGAAATATCCGCGTCATAGAAATTTCGCTGATGCCAACATACCTCCACCAATAATGTATTCGAGCGACACAGGTAAACACCTGAAGCATATTAACAATAGTATCCTTGAGTGCTTCCCTGGAAGCACTTAATCTGCTATTTTCGAATGTGAAATCTTCTACAATTTTAGGAATACCGCTTACAGTTCAATCAGGACGTCCATCGTCGCGTTCAAGCTTACATTCGAGTGGCTCTATCGGTTCCTATGGTAATCGTCGTCCATCAAGTGCCCCACAGCCTGGCTCGAAAGGTGTTTTAGTGTCAACATCACGTACAGGTGCGGCTAGATCTGCCGCCATATTGCTTATATCGTGTCACATTTCTGCTATCAGCGATCAGAACCGCAATGGCGAAGGCAGTTGCGATAGTATGACCAAACAATTGCAGAAACAATTGAAACAACAAAGACAATTGCTACATTTAGAGTTACCATCAGCAAAATCAAATAATAAAATTAGGACCATGTTGGGAATGAATGGAATTGAAAAAAGTGATGAGGAATTGAATAGTTTAGATAATGGATGCGTTACAATTGGGGCTTTGCCAACACCGGCCAGTGAAACGGCTCGATTCGCGGTAAACGAATTTTCACACTCTAAAAACAATATCTCAAAAATTATTTCATTATTATTTTTTTTTATTATTAATTTAAAGTACGAAAAATGTTTATTGTTACATTTGAGCAACTAGTCTAATATCTTATAATGTACTGAAGCGTGGAACGTAGAACAGTTTGCGATATTGGCGTAACAAACAAGGGTGATTTTGAGGGTTTAAACCCTCCCTCTCCATTAATTATGTTTTTATTGTTAAAGTAAACCATCTTTCGCAGATGTTACAGAATAAATCAAAACTAGGTACTGCATTCCGTGCTTCATAATTTCAAAATTTTCAAAACTGACCACAAGAAGGATCTACCTCATGACGATGTTTTTAAAATTTATGAAAATTACACACTTTTTGATGCTATTTTTAATGCAATATAAATATACTTATTTATCAAAATTTAACAAGTTTTTTAAAATTACAAAAGTAATAATGTAATACAATTTTTTTACGAAATTGAAGCAGTATTCCAAGCCACATCGTCTGATACACAAAAACACAAACCTAGTATTTGGGTCATTTCCATCAAGAATCGCCAATGTTGTGACTTACCATCTCCAATTCTTTTGAAAATTTTTGCACTTGAAGAACTAGTGAAAAGAATAATTTAAATTTAATTTTTTGTTTTTATCTAATTTTTTTTTTAGTTATAGTATGTTAAAGTTTTCGCTAAAATTGTGTTTGAGTCCTCTTTGTAAATTCATATCTCTGGTAATTTTTATTCTAGAAGAATAAAGTAGGGGTTATTTTAAAGATTGTTATTTAGAAATCGTCACAATATAAAAATAATGCGAATAAAAATAATCCTTGAAAGTTTTTTGCAAGGATAACGATTTTGTCTTTTATCCTTGAATATCTCAAAATGCGTGTCTCCAATTTTTTTCATTTTTTAATATTTTGTACATTATACTGTTTTTCAAAACATATCAAAAAATTAACTTGGGATCTAAAGGGGATCGGGGTCAAAAAAATCGAAGAATATCACTGGTTCTCAATTAAGGATAGTTTAGTTTTATAATAATTTAATTCGATTTTTTTGACCCCGATCCCATTGAGATCCCAAGTTAATTGATATGTTTTGAAAAACAGTATAATATACAAAATATTAAAAAATTAAAAAAATTGGAGATATGCATTTTGAGATATTCAAGGATAAAGACAACATTTTTATCCTTGAAAAAAAAATTTAAGGATAATTTGTATTCGTATTTTTTTAATATTGCGACAATTTTTAAATAATAATCTTTAAAATAAACCCTACTCCATTATTCTAGGATAAAAATGACCAGAGATATGAATTTTCAAAGAGGGCTCGGACACCATTTTTGCGAACACTTTAACATACTATAACTAACAAAAAAAATAGATAGAAATAAAAAATTAAGTTCCAATTATTTTTTTCATTGGTTCTTCAAGTGCAAAAATTTTCAAAAGAATCGGAGATGGTAAGGTCACAGATTTCGTCATTTTTGGCGATTCTTGATGGAATGCCCTATTTATCAATTTTTTAACAAAAAACCGAAAGATTTACTGACCACTGTGGTCGACACGCTTTATTCTATGTCGAGCGTTTTTAAACATTTAAAATAAAATATTTCGATTAGATTTTAATAACAGAGAATCATTAAAAGCTTTGCTTTTAAATGTTTGTGAGCAGAGAACAATAATTTTTTACGGTTTTTATTTCTTGAAGCAAATATTGAAGACCAAGTCTTATTTTATGCAGAAATTAAAAATTATTATTCTATGAAACAAAATCACTAACGACTCACCTAGGTGAAATATATATTCACAGGCGTATTCTCTTAGGATTCTTAGGTGAATCATTGATAATTTTGTTCTTATACTACCGTAGGTGCGTACGCTGGGTTGAGGTCAAAAGCCGATATTTCAATTCGATATTTCAATAAAAAATTCCAATTCCAATTGTCACAGGAAAAATCATATTTTGTATGGCAATCCTTATCTATCAGCTTTGCTACTAAAAAAGTTTGCTCAAATGTGTATTGCATTAAAATTCGGCGAAGACCTATAGTGAATAGGAAAAAATTAACTTTTACAAAGACCCCCATTTTCACCATTAATTCATTTCATTCTTTGAAACCGAATTCATCTGAGACGAAAAAACGATTTTAAAGACACTTTCTTTTACAAATCTATAACATGATTTAGAAAAAATTGGCCCAACGTTCACTAAAGAATCATTTTTTAATCGTACCAAAAATTCATACGTTTATGTGAATGTGCAATGAATGAGTGAATTTCGAGATCAATTTTCTTTCGATTATTTATTTCCCTCTGATGATTTGCTTTCGTATTATTTTCGAATGAAAATATTTGCTAGGCAGTGAATCATGTATTCATGAATCATAAAATTTTCCATCTGAAAATAAATCAAGGTACCTTTCCAACGGTCACCTTCGTCTAGGTCAAGCTACATTGCGCTATCTTTCTTCCGAACTCCGAATTAAATTTTGGTTGTTGTCTTCACTTGGTTTGACTAGTCGTATGACTGCTGGCGAAGTCAGCGAGAAAGTAAATTAAAGTGCAAATTTTAATTTTTCTTCTGTAAATATGACAAACAACTTTCTATGGGATTTCCACTAACAAAGACGTTACAAGTTTTCATCCTTCCGTTCACGTAGTTATGCTGCATCAAAAAAATTGGACTATGAATTTTAAACTTCATATTCTAATTATTTCATTCCAGCTTACTAATATAAAACGAAAAAAAAAATATAAACAAAATTTGTTTTTTATTGCAACGAAGTAGAGTTGGTGTCCTCGATTGCAATTTTTAAGACCAACTTGTGTATATTTTTTTGTAATATAAATTCAAAAATTCTGTAATAATAACATTTTTACGTACGCATTCATTTTTCATCCATCATTTCATGATTATACCATACAAATTGCTTTATTACTCTAATAATAGAGTACTTTTTTTTTATTTATTTTTAACATTAATTATTATTAACAATAATACCATACCTACCTTCAATGTAAATGTGTTGGAATGGACATTGTCTATGTCGTTTTCATACCTAAATGTTGTGTTGTATTGTAGGTCATGCTCATTGTTGTTTCAGTGATATAATTATATATACTTATTCGTCTATCTAAACGAAATCAATTTCATAACGAGAATAACAACAGCGCGCTTTCTAACTATTTAAATATAATAATTAAAACTAAAATATAATTTTTTTTTTAAAGTGTACCCGTATTAATGTTTGTGACTACAAAATTTTTTAATAATTTGCTATCTACTATCTGTATTGTTTTTACTATTGATAATATTCATTGAAATTATTTCTTTCAGTTTCTGATTATTATTCTTATTTCTCTTGACACTTTATTAAAACACTTTTAGTGATTAAATAACAGAAATGTTTACACATGAGCAATATGGCGGTGAATATAAAAAAATATATGTCTATTTTTATGGTGAAACAAGAACTTTATTAATTTTTTAATTCCTTCCATTATATTTTTGACTTTTCACTTTCTCTTTGATATGCTTTTTGATCTATCACACACATTTTGCACGTTCTCTATGATGGCTCCAATTTATTATAGAAACATAGTTTTCTTAAAAAAAAACTGTTATAAGTATGAAAAGTGAGCTAATGCTAATTGTGGGAATTTTTTATAGCTACATTTCCATATCAATTTTACTAAGTCACTTTCCCTGTGATCCATATTTTATCGCTATTGCGTTGGCTTTTATTTTTTGAATTTTTGGTGTTGAACTTGCTTGAAAATATTTTGAGCTCTGTAATTCTTTTCTAATTTAATTTTAATTTTGAAATTAATATATTGCTTTAGTGAGAACAAAAAATATATACCATACTTTCCTGTAAACCATCAGCATGCCAGTTCAACGACTGATAAAATACGCATCCCCTAACGTCTGTTGTTTTCTATACAAATTCAAATATGTACCAACGCCACAGTATTATGTTTGAGTTCTTTTCGAGCAAAGAAAAAGAATCGCAAGTGAATCACTAATGATTCACTCACTCCGTTATTGTTTACAGATTGCAGGGTTCGTAAAGAGTTCACTGTAAATCCGTTCTTCGCCAAGTTCAATATAGAGGGAAGAAAATATTTCATATGCCACACATTTTTCTATGGCCGTACGTCCTTTCAGTGCAGTTTTTGCTCAACTCTTATCATGTGAACGAAGTAAAAATAATGTCGTAAATTAAAAGCTAAGATTACTTTCCGGATCACAAGTTAAAAGTAAATCAACTTGATACTATCAAGAAATTAAATCGCGGAGTCAATTTTTCAAAGATGATTTATATTAGGTGACCATCTAGCTTTTGAATTTTTTGTACAAGGGATTGACTTCAAAAGGAAGACCTTCAGAATAGCGCCATTGTTAATACTCCATGGGTCTAGTTTGGATTATTTGGTAGATGTTTAACTTTTTTAAATTAGACGTAGTTCGACTATAAATAATATACCAAAACGTAAATAAGTTGATTCATTTTCCCATGAACGAGTTATAATTAATAATTTCGTCTAGTACATTTATTTTATTCCCTAGATATTAAACATTGATTTAAATTATTTGCGAATTTGATCTTGATCATATTTGATCTTCGAAGTGCAATTTTTTTAAAATATTTTTGATATCCAAAGATATGAATTTCGACCAATGGGAGATGGATATATCGTATTCCGGCGAGCGCCGAAAAACTCTTAGGGCACTCAGCATTAACAAAGGTAAATGTTATTACTCTGCTATCACCTCATAACCTGCCGTAATCACCTTTGTTTCCAGTTACTAAATGAGCTACTAAAATTATATAAAATGCGCCCACTCTAATGCTTTCATAAATTATCCCACAACATTTAATTTCTAAAACCAAAAATTGATCAGTACGTACCTACCTATTAAAAAAAACACATACATAATTTTTAAGTGTTTAGCCTTTATTTAATTGTATGTCAAATATTTGACTAGTTAAATATTTGAATATTTACGCTAGCAACGCCAGTCGTATAATGTAATAGTCAAATTGTTATTTGCCATATTGTACTAAGCCCTAGATATTTTACCTAAAAAACTTGAACTTGAACATGTCAATTTTTTTAGTCAAATATTTGACAGCATGGCATACAGTCTAATATACAGTTTAGATTCAATGTTCCGGGACAGTTTCGAGTGCACCGTGCATTTCTAGTGTCAAACAGTTGTACAAGGAAGTGACAATCTTCTCAAAAAAAAGCTTAAAGGATTGTGGCGAGCTAGGGGTTCGCCGTAATTTCAAGTACAAAAAATACACAATTCGATTAAAATTTATAATGAACACAAATCAATTAAACTACTACACTATAGGCAATTCTTCCTGGTTTCATTTACTACACGATCGCTGTTATCAATGAAAATCACTTTACACATCGATTTCCAATAAAACTAATCGCCATTTTATTTTTTCAGTAGAAAAACTGATTCCGTGTATATGCCCTCTTATACACTATCGAGAGATGTTTATTACACCGAATATGTGTGTGTGTGGGACATACAGGAAGTGCGTTGGACATGCAAGAAGTGTGTACAGCTTTCTATGCTATTCTAATTGGATATTGAAGGTTGTAATTTTCTCTGAAAAGTTCGATGTCTTTGATAAGTGGTTCGGATTGCCGGGGTATGGATATCACAGTAAATTGCAAAGCGATATTCTCCCTCTCATATTCTCTATTCTATCAAAGATTGAACTATTATATCCTAAACTGAATCACAAACGCCATAAGAAAGCATTTTTAATTATCTAGAACAAACTCGTTATCAAAATGAATTTAGTACACAGATCTACCGACGACTAGTTAACTTCACTATACCACCGCACGTAATCCTCAACTGGGATAAAACGTTAGTTCGGCTCATGCTTATCGAAGCAAAATTAGGCAATTGGGAGTATTACAGGAAGAAGTCTTGGAAAAGCCGTCTGAATGTTATTTGTTTTTAAATACATATATGGACGCAGTATGTGTTCTTATAAAATTCAAAAAAATACGATAGGAACAAATAAAATTACGCAGTAAAAATTTTCTTCAGCTTGTCTTGCAAAACGTTGTTTCCTAAAGCATGCCTTGAACCCTTTTTTAATACATACCATACTCCCCACTGTTTTAATAATTAATATCTCAACAACAATTTAAAGAGTGATTCAGTATTTCATCTTAAATTTTCCGCAGCGCAATTATAGCTCCGCCATGTTTGATTTAAGATAAAAAAATTTAAAAACACACAAACTGTAATTAATTGCTTTTATTTTTTAAATTCAATAATAATTTTATAAGCAAGCTTTATGAGAGTCATTTTCTGGAACGTTTGTTATGTGTCTTGTATCCGCAACTGTGCTTGGCTTTTCAAATAAATTATTGTTCATTTCCACGATTTAATCTACATAATTATGTATGTAGATTAAATCGTGAAAATGATCAAAACACAAATGACCTACCTTAAAAAATGGCAAATTTTAAAGAAAAGTTAGTATTTTTGATTTTTCTCGTATAAAAGTTTTACATGCAAAAATGGCAAATATGGTGTCAATTTTTGCTGGCAAATGCAGTCAAACATTTGTTTGCCAAATTGTTTCAGTTGCCTTACACAAGGCCTATTTTGTCTGAAAAATTCACTTAATTTTTTAAAAAACTTTATTTTACCGTCTAATGCAAGCTTTAACTGTATGACACATAGTCAAATATGTCACTACATTTGCTGACAAATGTACATATTTAGATAATGTATTGGTCAAAGTTTTGTTTGGCAAATGATTTATACTACTCAAAATCTATTTTATATAGCTGCCAAATTTGACTGGATTTTTAGTAAAAAAAATTTGTTGGTCAAATATTTGACAGTTTGACATACAGTCTAATCAGTCTAATACTCGAATAACTTTATTTATTACCAATGATAGATTCTGAGTAAAGTTTAGTTCCGTTACTACACGTTTTAACCAAACGAGAATTTTTCGGCTTAATTATTAAATATTTGGCGATTATTTGTCCAAAAAAATAGTTTTTTGATTCGTTTTCACTTATGTAATTTTCCATAGAATTCGCAACTTTTGTAATCAAAATCTAACGATTGGAGAATTAAATCCAGGAATTTGAATCCTTGGATCCCGAATGCTTACTAGTTCCTGGATAAGAAAAAGGCAGAATTATTCCGTTTTTTATGACCAGAAAACTTTTGAGATCTCGGGACTTAAATTCGCTACACACAATGCTTTCTCTTCTTCACATATTTTCTCTCATTACCTTAATTTTCGATAATTACCTATTTTAAAGCTGGCGCTTAAGCTTAATTTGACTTAATCCAATAAGAACTTCCGACAATCCAAAATAATTTCAAAAAAATAATCCTTTTAAATTCTACTTTTTTAGGTTCTAGACGACCAAGTCTAGCATCAGTTCATAGTACAAGTTCGTCTATTCGAAGTTACAGTATGATGCGCTTTGAGAAGGAAATCCAACAGAAGGAAATTCGCCAGGAAATGAAACTGAGATTAGCGCGTTTGCAACAACAACAACACTATAGTCAAAATCGTCCACAAATAATTGTTGGCGATGCAATTTCACAAGGTGCAATAGCTAAAATTATAATTCCAACTCCTAGTCCGCTAACACCGAATTCGTTGGACGAACTACTACCATCCGTTGATGAATCGCAAGAAATCGTAAATAATTGAAAACAATAATAATTTAGATTTTTATTTTTTAATTAATCACTCTTAAATATCATTTACAGTTTATGCCTAAGCTCGATCGAAGCGGTGCAATTCCAAGAAGTGCTGCATATAACGGCCCATGTAGCTCTTCAAGTGAAGCTCTCTGAAACGAAATAAATCCGAGATATTAGAAATTTTATACAAATTTAATATAAATAAAAATTGAAAAATTGCACCCAAAATTGTATAAGTTAAAATATACATTAAGATTTAATTAGAACAAAGAAATGAGATCAATATCGTGAATAAATGCTGTGACTAAAATGGACATTTCATAATAACCAAAATTGGTTTCAGAGTTAAGCGAGCGCGAGTACAATAATAATTTGTATATTATAAATAATATCAGTTTTTAGTTTTAATTTTAATTTTAAGCTGAATCAGCTCGAACATACAGAACAGAGCCAGGAATGTCTACTATTCACTGACGAAATTAGCTCGCTTTATACATTTGCCCAAATTAGACTAGATCGATCTTCAGCCTTATAGACATTGCTTTAATATTAAAAGCTAAAGAAAATATAAAGACATTACTTTATGCTCCTAAACTTCTCCCTCCATGACCAAATCGAATCCTACTTAGTTCTTAAAAAAAAACATAAAATAAGGCCATGCTTCACGATTGACACATGGTTCCTACAAGGAATAATCTGCTGAGGACAAAAGGGAATTTCAGGGAATAAAACCTAGAAATTTTTTAATCCAGAAAGATCAAATTCATAAATTGCAAAATTAAAAAAAAAAATTTAAACTGTCTTTTTCGATCAACCATCGAATTTTATTGAATAAAAGAATAAAGAAGAAATTTGAATTCGCTTGCCCGTCTGGATTTTTGAACATCTGAATTTTGTCCCGTCTGGATTTTGGAATATCTGAATTTTGTCATTCGTGATTTCTCAAAACATTCGGAATTTTATCAACCCTGGATCAAGTCTTTCTTCAGAGACATAGTTTCAGTTTTGCTTAGGGAGGCAAGTTTTTGTGGGTCGGTATCAAAATATGTCGTGTACACGCACTGTTCAAGAAGCGCTACAATTTTTTTGGGCACCCTTGAAGATGGCCTTTCTAGAAAATATGAAACGCCACGATTCCTTTCAATTCTCAAATTCAAAGGTGGGGGACAAATAACTCTTCCCTGCCTTTCCGTCGTATGTGACGTCCCTATCTTTTTGGATCTTGTTCCTGAAAATGGTATGATCCAAAATTCAGAAAGGCCAAATTGAGAAAGACAAAAAAAAATCCAGGGATTAACAAATCCTGAAAAATAGAATTCCAAAATTTAGAAAGACATTTTCCAGAATTTCAAAAATCAGGAAAGGCAAAATTTAGAAATTTAAAAATTCAGAAAGGACATAAGTACTATATTCAGGTAAAAAAAATTAAATTTAAACACTACTAAATCAAGGAGGTTAAAAATGTATGAAATTTACTGGATGATGGAAATATGTGATGCCAATTGTGCTTAAATCGGGTTTGTTACAAAATTCAGGAAAACCAAAAACCGATGGACGTAATCCAAATAGACAAATTCCAAAAATGAAAAAAATCCAGAGAGATTAAAAAACAGAAAGACAAAATACAGAAATTTGAAAATCCATAAGGACATAATCCAGAAAGATAAAATAGGGCATTTTACTAGATAGAAGACTGTGAAAGACTGTGAAAGAAGACTGTGAAAGATCGCACAACTGCAATAGACAATTTAAATTTTTTCTTAGAAAAACACTCATTGAACACAAGATATATTCATGGTTTTAGTAGTGATAATCCAGGAGAAAATAAATTTAATAAATTAATCCGATGAAACAGTGAAAGTGATACTTGCATACTAGCACCAAAACAGAGTACCTATTTACAAATAAAACTAAATAAAGAGTACAAAGTGAAAACATTGAAAGACAAATTTCAAACTGGAGTGGAAAATCCAGAATAATTCGATTGGTAGGAGACTGTACCGCATTATTACCAATTCTGGATCTTATCTCTTCAGTATTTTATCTTTCTGCCTTTTAAAATGTCTGGTACCTTTCAGGATTTTTAAATTTCTGAATTTTGTTTTTTCCAGATTTTGTCGTTCTCGATTTTTAAATTTCTGAATTTTCCAAATTTTCTGAATTTTGTCCCCTCTGGATCTAGATCACCTACCATACCATAATGTGTGTTGCTAATTCTGGTATGATCTATTGATAAAATTTTAATTTTGACCACATCGATGATTTTTAGAGTGGGACTATGATAACCCCTTGCAAGTCAAAGTAAGTAATTCAATTGGTAGTACACGGTGCCACATTTTCATCATTTCAGAATTTTTAAATTTAGTCCTTCTGGGTTTATGAATTTCTGAATTTCATCCTTTAGTATTTTTGAATTTCTGGATTACGTCTTATTGGATTTTTTAATTTTTGGATTTTTTTGAATATTGTTTAGTTTGGATTTTAGTGTAACGAATTTTTGGCATTTTATTACATCGAACCTCTGTTCTTCATCGTTTAGAAATTTATTCATAATTATTTTATTTATCCTTATATTTGAATTTACTTTGAGGCATTAAATGCATTATTTTATGTAATTCACACTCCACTTGTTTTTATAAAATTATTAACAACCTGGCCACATAAGGCACTAATAATAAAGTCGGATCCTAGCTTTTTTTGAAAAATTCGTCCTCTCTCCGTCCGATCCGAGAACTCTTTCGCACCCAACGTTTTTCCATGTTCTTGTTACTCCGTGCTGCTTCTTAATGCTGGCTACCGTTCGTCTGATTGCTGTGTTGATTGGCAAGCAGAAGTTTTTGGATTGGTGAATAGATTGTTGAATAGTTGCACAATCCTATTTTGAAAGCCATTCGACAATATCTTATATTAAATGTGGAGCTGTACACTTCGTTGTTCCATTGTATTTAACCCGAACAAACATAAAGCCATTGCATAAACATAGGCTTTGTGCATCGAATCCATTAAAGCCATTGCGATAAAAATGACCAAATTCGTATAGCTTCATGCTTAAGGCGCTCGCTTTGAACTTACAATGAAATGAACATTTATACTATAAATTAATATTTAGTACAATTATATATTATTATGTAATGCTTTCATTTGATTAATTATATATGTTAAAAATGTTTTTTTAAGTGTAAAACAATGTACATATATAATTAACAAAAAAAAGCTTATTGTGTGCTTATGAATTACACATGTTCAAATAAAAAATAATTATAATACTAATGTATGGAATGCACTAAAATAAAAATAAAAACAAGAAAAACAGGGTGTACAGAAACCACTTTATATAAATTAGAACATCCGTAGCAAATAAAATATAATATTAAAAAAATGTGTGTTAATAAAAATAACAGAGTGTTACGGACAAAGAAAACAATATTTGAACGTATAAAAAAGAAAGCAAACATTAATTTTATTTTCTATCAAGTTACTGTTACTGGAAATTGAAAAATATTTAAATAATAGAATGTTAAAATATCGTCATAGAGTTTCATACTAAATGCAAAAACCCCATAATATGATGGCGCCAATGCGATAGTGTAAATTGAATCTATGTATTAATTGGTAGGCAAAGTTATAGTGGTAACGTTTTGAAAAAGATAATATTGTTTTCGAAAATATAGAAACTGAACAAAAAGAATTTTAACTACTGTATCCCATTGAATTTTACGTGCTAAAATTAAAATTCGATGCCTTACAGTTTTAAACAAAAAAATAGCGCCTAAAAACCTTGCGAACTACTAACCTAACGCCATCATTTAACGAAAAAAATGCCGAAAAACTAAATAATTTGGTCAGTTTTATTAACCCGTTCTAAAAATATTTAAAAAGAAGAAGTTCTCGTTTAGTTAGGATCGCCCTGCAAAATAAGAAACACTAACGAAAAAGATTCATTGTTATTTGTAATTAAGTATCTATTTCATTATAACTAGTGTATCAAAGATAGACTGAACCTTATGTTTTAGTTTTATAGATAAACGTTGGTAATAATGTCCTTATGTAATTTTTATGTTCATGTTTAATTAGAACGTACACATTATAGTTTCGATGCAAAGTCTTATTTTAAATAATCCAAAAACGCTAGAGTACCGAAAATAAGTAATATTTTTTTTTTGACACACACAACATATCTTTTTGGACCAGTCCTTTTTTGGAGTAAAAATTCGGATAAATTTTTTTTATATGTAATAGATAATAAAATACACTTATTATTTTTCGTTTCTTGGAATGTAAATTTTACCTTAAAACTTTTAATTTTGAAGTAGGCAAATCCAATTGAAGGAAGTAAAAAACAAACAGTTAAAACCAATTTTACTAAGGCCCTAAAAACTCAAATTTAAAAAAAAATGAAGTGAAACGTTTTTGGCTAGTTTGTCGTAAACAACTCATCGTAAAAAAA
Source organism: Beris morrisii (assembly GCA_951812415.1). Classification (NCBI taxonomy): domain Eukaryota; kingdom Metazoa; phylum Arthropoda; class Insecta; order Diptera; family Stratiomyidae; genus Beris; species Beris morrisii. The sequence continues at coordinate 32,710,133 of OX638310.1, forward strand.
TCATCCAGAACATTTTTGTCGTTAGGACAATTCAGCGCAGTATTTAGTTTTCTGACAGGAAAAACTGTTTTACGCGCATTTTTTAAACAATAATCTTATTTATTTTTATTGTAAACTGTTTTACGCGCATTTTTTAAACAATAATCTTATTTATTTTTATTGTACTACTTAAATAAAAAAAAGGTAAATTTCAAAATTATGAACAATTATACATATTGATAGATTGAGGAGAAAAGGAGAGTTAAAATATACGACATTTTTAAACCGATCCGTATAATTTGTAATGTTTATAAATTAAAAGATAAATCGATATTACTTTTAAATTAATCAATCGTCAAGTAGAATAAAGAAAAACCTCGCTGCTTTAGGATTTCGAAAAGAACTGGCGCTAAGTTTACACCGGAAGAAAAATTTCACATTGAATAGTTTTCAATCAACAATGATAGAATCTATTTGGAGCGTAATTTAAATTAATTGAGAATTAAATTTAAGAAATTTAAATTTTTTTAGTAATAGCTAGTTTCATTGGAAATTAGTGTGTTTGTTTTAGTTTCAAGATGAGGTGCACCGCTGAGCCATCGCGGCATCCCCAAAACCTCATAGTGAACGTTAAGGTGAAATGTTGTGAACGTAACGCGCGCGCGTTAAGCGATGCGATGCGATTACAGCTGTTTAGAATGCATGTTAGTAAGTGCAAATATTTATAGTGATATCGCATCGCTCTCATCGCGTCGGTTTATTTTCCAATTTAAGCTAGTATTACACTATTTGACCATGTGGTCAAATTGCAGTAATAAGCAATGCGAAATAGCGAATTGACCGAGCGGATACTGTAAGATTAATAGGAATTCGCTATTTCGCATTACTTATTACTGGAATTTGACCACTTGGTCAAACAGTGTAATACTAGCTTTAGTGGAACGACATTTCGACACTTGTTTCGTTTGAATTTCGAACAATAGACGGCAAACGGCTAATGAACATCGAAAAATAATTGCCTACACAATAACAAAAAAACAGGCAATATGTTTGCAAGCTACGAACAAAATATTTTAGTAGGTACTTTTATAATATTATTTCATAGTTGCGGGAAGAATTCATACGCGCATACTATAACTGGTCTCGCGATATGACGCGCGCGATGCGATTGTATCACCACCCGCGTCACGCACCTCGCTTTCACTGTAATTCTAGCGTAACAATTAATGAATAAAAATTAAATTTTTTGGTACCATAGTCAGGTGAAACATTGAAAATTTTCGAGGAGATCTCTTTGAAAGCTTTTCAAAATTTTGAAAATTAGTTAGTTAGTTAGTATCATATATAAGAGATATGGCTTTACTCATGAAAACGTAAAATACAACAACTTTACACCACCTTGGAGTTGAATATAGAAAAATCTCAAAAATATTTTCTAGGCATTTACCTCAATTAAATTAATTCGATATCTCTTCGGACCTAAGAGATATGACGAAATTCGTGAATATACAACCACAACCTTTTCACCAACAATATTTTTCACTCAACCTCCGTATGCCAATCTTCAGTTCCTATATGACCACTTCTGGAGCATAGGGCAGTAGCAGCGCTCTGCTGAGGCTCTTTTACTGCTTCAAATATCTTTTTTTTCACTCAGATCATGGGGTGACAGTACTCGCTGACCAACGAGGTCCAACGTATACACCGGCTACCTCCACTAAAAATTACATATTTATAAGGTGCCACTACTATAGCCCTATAAAAGTACCAAGTTTCAGTTTTCTAACGTAAACGGCACTCGAAATATAAAAGTGAGAATATTTTGTTTTCTAACCTTCCCACCCAGACTTTCGCGTGTTACGCAATTCGATTTTCTGCAAAAATCACATAATTCTATTCAGCGTACTCCAATCACACTGTTATACTTTTTCATCAGTTTCAACTTTCCTGCGGAAATTTATCAAGATATCGTAGTTTTTCACTCCTCACTTCTGCAAACTACAACCTCACCTACAAATTTTATTTCTAACATACTCCTCTAGTACATCTACAAATAATCAATCAAGTTTTTTGGTTAAAAACCGATGATTCGCTTAATATTCATCTAAGTGAGTTGTATACATTCGCTCTTTTGTAGATTAGGTGAATCATTTTTTAATCGTAATATAGATTCATAAGTGGATATGCATTACGTACATCTAAAAGAGTTCAATTTTAAACCGTAGCTGAAAGCGCAAAGAGTTTATTCTCTTCGGTGTTTCCTTTCCAATTATTTTCGAATAAAAATGTTCGATGGGTTCGCATACCACACCTAACCGAGTCCTAAGAACAATAAATCGGAACCCCTTCTATGATACTCCTAAAAGTCGTAAGTGAATTCAAATTCAAACGATTCAATTGTCAGTATATTCACCTAGATGAGTCATTAGTGATTCACTTGTGATTCACCTGTGATTCACTTGTGATACTTTTGTTTTGTTGGATTATGTCATTTTCGTTGGTAAAATTTAGACCAAACATATCAGAAATATGCCTCTGGTACCGTCATTACACTAAACAATGCAGTTCTATAGTCCATTACATCAACCAATGAAGTGGTACACTTCTGTCGTTCACTACACAAAAATTAAAAAATTAACAATTTATTAATAACTCAACCACTCCATCACTTCATAGCTTCTACTAAAGACTAAGGACATAGTAGAAAATGAACATATCAACACTACAGACTAAATTTCACGATATCTTTTCGAAAATAAGACTTTGTACGAAACTATAATATGTTTAAGATAAATTTTATATATTGTTCTTTTTTTGGTTACGAGAATTAAATAAATATATATATTTATGAATTTGTTATGTGAAAAAAATCAATTAAATAAAATTTGCTAAAAAAAACGTTTAAGAATAATTTATTAAAAAATAAAAATACACATCACAAATAATTTCCATAATCAATAATATAGTAACGGTGGCGAATAGCAAATATATTAGTCAACTTCCTCGATTGTGGGTCCCCCACCGCTTGCTGTTGGGCAATCTCCCGTAGGCGGTACTCCACCCTGTGGAGAACCGCCATCTTGATATAATTTAGTAACAATTGGATTGCAAATCTTTTCCAATTCTTTTTGTTTGAATTCATACTCCTCCTTTTCGGCAGTTTGGTTACCATCAAGCCAAGCTATGGTCTCATTGCACTTATCCATAATGCGTTTGCGATCCGTTTCGGAAACCTTGGACTTGTCATCGTCCAAGAAGGATTTCATTTGAAAGCAATACGATTCCAAGGTATTTTTCGCGACGATCTTCTCGCGTTGCATTTCGTCCTCGTTACGATATCGTTCGGCATCATTTACCATCCGTTCGATATCGCTTTTGCTCAGACGTCCTTTATCGTTGGTGATAGTGATCTTGTTCTCTCGTCCAGTCGATTTTTCTATAGCCGAAACGTTCAAAATGCCATTGGCGTCAATGTCGAAGGTGACCTCGATTTGCGGAACACCACGCGGTGCAGGCGGAATTCCACTCAATTCGAACTTTCCGAGCAGATTATTGTCCTTGGTCATAGCACGCTCACCCTCAAATACTTGAATCAAAACTCCCGGCTGATTATCGGAATAAGTTGTAAATATTTGGGTTTGCTTAGTCGGAATGGTCGTGTTACGCTTTATTAATACCGTCATAACTCCACCGGCTGTCTCAATGCCCAATGAAAGCGGAGTAACGTCTAGAAGGAGCAAATCTTGGACCGCTTCGGACTTATCACCATGCAAAATTGCTGCCTGGACAGCAGCTCCGTATGCAACAGCTTCATCTGGATTTATGGATTTGTTCAGGTCTTTTCCGTTGAAAAAGTCCTGCAGGAGCTTCTGAACTTTCGGGATACGAGTCGAACCTCCCACTAAGACGATATCGTTGATTTGTCCCTTGTCCATTTTGGCATCGCGCAAGGACTTAGCCACCGGGTCCATAGTGCTGCGGAACAGGTCAGCATTCAATTCTTCGAAGCGAGCTCTAGTCATCGAAGTATAAAAATCTATTCCTTCGTAGAGTGAATCTATTTCAATGCTTGCTTGCGACGAAGCTGACAAGGTGCGTTTTGCGCGCTCACATGCAGTTCGAAGTCGCCTTAAGGCTCTCTTATTAGAAGACAATTCCTTCTTATATTTCCGATTAAATTCTTGAGCAAAGTGATTAACCATACGGTTATCGAAATCTTCACCTCCAAGATGAGTATCACCAGCTGTAGATTTGACCTCGAAGATTCCATCCTCTATGGTCAAAATACTGACATCAAAAGTACCTCCGCCCAGATCAAAGATTAGAACATTCCGTTCACCAGATCCTTTCTTGTCCAAGCCATATGCAATTGCAGCTGCTGTAGGCTCGTTAATTATTCGCAATACATTCAACCCCGATATTGCTCCGGCATCTTTGGTCGCTTGGCGTTGAGAATCATTAAAATATGCTGGAACAGTGATCACGGCATCCGAAACATTCTTCCCTAGATACGCCTCGGCAGTTTCCTTCATTTTAGTAAGGACCATGGACGAAATTTCCTCTGGAAAGAAGGTCTTCTGCTCCGCTTTGTATTCAACGCGAATTTTCGGCTTGCCACCATCACTTATGACATCGAATGGCCAATGCTTCATATCCGCTTGAACTGTTGGGTCTTCGAATTTTCGTCCAATCAATCTTTTCGCATCTGAAAGGAAAAACAACCTTAAGTGCGTACTCATAGAATTTGTAAATTAACAAATAATCCAGCCGTTGAATATCGGGCTGACATATAAAATCCAGAAGGTGTATATAGAAAATTGGCATCCTGACATAACTGGAGCGGTACATACACAAACTAAGTCATCACATACTATTATTTCTGTAGAACATATGGCAAACACCAGCTGATGAGACTTTAATTTCGTGCCCTACGTTGGGCGCCATTTTATCTCGATGTTGGTGAAACCTTCAACTATCCTTAAAAAGTAAAAAGTAAGTACACGTAAAGAAAAACAGAGGAGACATTGTGTCAGATCCACCTACATATGCAGAGTCTGTAAAAATATCGCATCACTAAACAACTAAAATATATTTCTTTAAATTAATGCAGCTTTGATCCAAGGAACGAGCATATCTATGAATATTAAAAATTAACTGACAAACATTTGCCAGCTAGCAAGTCCTAGGTTGGTTTGAAACTACAATAAAGCTTTCATGTTGCCAATGAAACCATGGATGAAATTTTTTAAAAATTGTGTAATTTGTGGGGTTCGTACATTGGATACAACGAAGTTTTTGAACATGGCACACATTTCGCTATGGCCGTTCGTCCTCCGGTTGCAAAATGTTCTAGTAATTTTCGCAGAATATTCGAAATATAAAAAAAAAAGATTTCTAACTTAATGCACTAAAGAATATAGGTCATTTGCTGATTCGTGTCAATACTTAATTTAGTACACTAAATGTGGAAAACTTCTTCTTATTTCGCAAACATATTTTGGTTTTTTTCAATTAAATTCGTAACAAAATAATAAGAACAAGAACTTGAACTTGAACTCGAAAATGACATCACTACGATGGACACCTAAAATAAAACTTAAATCCACAAAATTGAAATAAATTAACACATAGAATCTAAAAAAATTTAAAACTATGCAAATAAAATTTAAAATTAAATTATAAATATAAATACATAAATAATATAAAAATACTTAAATAAGGCGTGTGTTGGATTGTATGCGAGCTTGTCAAATATTTGACTAAAACCATCATTTAGCCAAGACTCACAAGCTGCCAAAGGTTTGCTAGTTAATATTCAGAAGTTGGTACATATTTCAAGTATACATTCTGGCATTCTAAAGCAAACGTAATTCGCGAGAATATTTCATGCAATTCTCTATGGTATCACTAAAAATAGCGAGCGATATTAATTTTAACTATTATTTTCATTAAAGTTTAAATTTTTTGATTTTATTTTTTTAATTATTCCGAGGTTCAACTTTATTTAGATTAATCCAAAGGTTCTTTTGTTACGCGTTTCCTAACCATTCATATTTTTCGAGAATTTTGTTGGGTCTTTGATCGCCAAACTAGTGCATGAGCTATTGTAGTGGTGTCTTTAAAAAGAAAGCATCCTACATCATGATTTATGCAGACTTATATGTACATGAATATAAACATATGGAAGTAAACATTTGGCATTGCGCAAAAAAAAATAGCTTATAGCCGACTGCTTGCTGCGCGTTCAAGCCCCCATTATTAGCTGAGATCCAAACCATCACATACCACATGAAGCGAGCTTTCGTTTCAAACATATTTTATTCACATCAAAAGCTTTACCGCCGTTGTTGGATCGAAATTTTGTTCAAGATACGCACGTAATTGAAGTTTGCTCGAAAACACATATTATACAATGCGGAGTTTACAGTGACGTGCAAGAGAGGGTAAGTTGCTTTACAATGTTTGCTATTGGTTACGATTTTTAGAGATATTATCGTGTATCGCGCACCCAGAGAAAGATGTGTTTTATTCTTATCATGTAGGCTTCGGGATACCAATTGTATTGCCATTAATAAAATCGTATGTATTCGATTTTCATTAAGAGTTAGTAAGGTGGCTGCATTAAATAAAAAGAAATGTAGGTAACAATGAATTTTTGTAGCCTCCCACATTTTGGGAATGAGCCAGCCAAACCGGTTTCTGGAAAATCTATTTTTTTCTACAATAAACATACTTTGGACGTATGCGAATAATTTGCTTCGACTATGTTTAGTTACACCACTTTAAGACATCAAGCATAGGCAGGAAATTCCAGTCCCAATTAAATTTTGGTTCGTGTCTTGGCTTAGCTTGACTTGTTTTCAAATAGCTGACGAAGTCGAAGAGAACTAACTGAACATTTTTTATTCAATTTTTTTAAGTCGCATAGTAACCTAAACTGCATCTCAGCATTAAACGCGATCCGGACTTCTGCCCAAAAAATAATAAAGTTGCACCCAGACTCTTGGCAAATTTTTTTGATTGACATACAAATTACAACTTTAGATCACTAACGTTACTTTTAAAATTTTATAAATATTTTATGTATTGCCGGAGAGGATTCGTTGTGACTTTTACTGAAAGCAAACTTGGACAAATTCGAAAAATTGTTTAGGCGCTACAAAGACCAGAAAATAACCAAAAACTTATTTAAAATAACTTCAACATTTTGTTCCATCATGCAATTTGAATGCTCGTAAAAAAAGAAGTTGACGTAATTGTTATAAAGATAAACAATTGTTTTTACTGATTAGTAAATATGGTATAAATAACCAAGATTTTGATGCACGCTTTTCAAATTGTAGCGGACTTTCGGCGTTTCTCTCGCTCTCTGATGAATCAATACAACCCCATAATGAAACAGCATCTTAAGACCTAGTACAACACAGTTTTGCATCTGGCCTTTCCAGTGAAGGTTTTTCATCTGTCAAGCCCTCAATGATAGTAGCGAAGGAAGCGATCGGTACCAGTCGAATAGTTCGCGTGGCTACCTTCAACGACTTCTCTGACGCAGAAAAACAAACCAAACATTCTTAAAGTCTACCATGAAATATTTCGTTCTCACGATAAATTAATTTTCAAGTTTTGCATTAATACAATTTTACGGTTGCTATTTTCAACATCCGACGACCTTATGATCTTCAAAACTAAATTCAATGGCCTACGGTTAATTATTTGCTGTATGCTCTAAGCTTAAAATAAATTAAAATCGTTTATAATATCACAGCTGCAGAAATCATTCATTAATACGACCAGACATTATCACGCGTCTTGCCAACTATCGAATAATTCACGAATGACCAGATCAATTTCCTGAATGTTCTTTTTGGCACTAATTAAAACCTGAAAAACAATAACAAAAACCGAATATCTCACCGAAAATAGTGTTTGTGGGATTCATCGCAACTTGATTCTTAGCAGCGTCACCAATCAATCGTTCCGAGTCAGTAAAGGCCACGTACGAGGGCGTAACACGATTCCCCTGATCGTTTGCAATAATTTCAACTTTGCCGTGCTGAAAGACTCCCACGCAGGAGTACGTAGTGCCCAGATCTATGCCTACGGCAGGTGCCCGAGCCATCTACAAGGAGAAAATCAACAACGGAGGCCCATGCAAATCGGAACCGATCGAACTTACCGTCTAGTTGGTGAACTGTTGCAGATAAAGCGTTAACAATATGAAAATAACAACGAAAATCACAATGTAGAGAAATTCGGATTTTCTAGCGTAGAGCTCCACAGCGAACGATCTTGTTACTACGGATCACAACAACAAAACACAACAATTTTATAAAAAAAAAATTTTTAAACTTCGTTTGACTTTTCTCCCGATGACAAAATAATAACAAAATATTCTTTTCAAGCTGGCGACGAGATATTTAATAAAAATATTTCACTAGCTGGAAAGATCGCAGTACCTACTGTTCGCAAGTAGATTCAAAGTGATAAACTACGAAAAACGGTGCGATATTTTCTCAATGAACGCGATCACTAGGTGCGATCGTTAAAATACGCGACTGCAAAAGAACGACTCACAGTCAAGCCAATTACGTACAACTATCTAAATTTAGAATCTTAAGATTTTATATATACAAATAAACAGGATTAATAAATCTAGAGAAAAAGCTTGGATCGCAACACAATGAAAATCGTGAAACAAAAATGTATTCCTCCCAGTCCCAGCCTGAGACACCGGGCATATTTTCCGAATATTCTCCAAATGAAGTGATTATTAAAGCACAAACTTAAATCACTGTGCCTAATTGGAACAATTTTTGCTATTTGCTGCATTTTTTATAATTTAGCCTTCCATTGATAAACAAATTTACTTAATAGAAATGAGCTAATCATCTGTCGATCCAAGACTGGCTAATCAGATCATTTTGATAAAGTTGACATCATTAGCGTTCCTTATTTCCTGAAAAAACGGAAGAAGTTTTATCCATCAATCATCAGCGTCGTGAATAAAATTTAAACTCAGGATATGTTTTCATCGCGTACAACCCATTGGTACTATAGCGCAATTTAAACAGAAATCTTTTTCCTTCCGATACTGAAATATGCAGAACTCTAGCGAAATATTTTCAGTACTGGCTGAATTCTGTTATCAGGAAGTGATTTAACACCGAATGTCGGTACTCCATCTGTGCTGATATTTATGGAAGAACGTTTACAACACATATTCAGGGGATTGATTCCGTAGAAAAATTTTGACTAAAATAAATGGAAAATGCTTTTTTTATGGGATTGTAATTGATTTAAATTTATCCTATTTGATTTGATATTCAAAACTGAGTTTATGTGAATATTAATGAAATCAGTTATGTATGAATCGATTAAAATGAATAAACGTTGTTATTATTACTTAGCTCAATAGATAAACTCTGTCTAATTTTACTATTAAAACTGTTTAAACTATTCACGGTTAGAAATTTTGGAATAGTTTTAAATATAACTTCAATACTAGTGAAAAATTGAGCCTTTTTTGCAATTCACTGTGGGATAATTTTCAATTACATGCCTTAATTGAAAAAAATATTAATACAACACGGATTAAAACTTAATATAATTTGTATTAAATATGATGTTGCAATATGAAGTATTACGCATTTCTGGGAAAAAACGCAAATCGTGCTGCTAAATGTCTTTTGTTTTTAGTTCATATTGAGATCGCAAGTTGCCCCGAATGCGACAGTACATTTAATATTGTATTATTAGAATTAAATATAATAATTTAATCGAACAGTTTTTGCAATTCAGTGCAGGAAAGTTTTTATAAAAAACATTAAATATGGAGGGTACTCTAGTAAAAGTGAAGTTCAATGACGGAAATGAAATGAATTCGTGAAAATAAAAAAATCGGATTCTCAGCCGGATTTTTGCTAAGTGCGGAGGAAATTACTTATTCAAGTAATATTCTAAAATTTTCGATTAGAAGTTAAACTATAATTTGAATTCTCTAGTATTTTTGAGCTGTGAAGAGGAATTTGTGAATCCCTTTAAAGTTTTTGACAATCTAGGCAATGAAATTGACTAAGAAATCCTACCCAAAGTGATAAGCCAATATGCAAATTACTACTATTATAATTAATCAAAATAATGGTTATTTTAAATTGAAAAAATGTATTACAAAAGAATTCAATGAAATATATAATTGCTTTGAAATGGACATTTCGTATTGTACTGATTACCTTAATTATTATGAAATTCTTAAATTTAAAGATACTTTTGAAATGTATTCTATAAATAACACTGTATATGTACTGAAACAATTTAAAAAGTAATGGATGTTTTATTTAATAAATTAAAAAAAAAGAAATACGTATTTCATTTGCTCTACTTAAATCCAAATATTTCAACACTTGAAATTCGTATTTAAATTGCCAAATTATGCAATAGAAATCTGTATTGAATTTTTAAATGTTAGAAGGCTACATTTCAATACAGAAGAATATTCCATATACAATAGGTATTGTATTTTAAATCTAATTCCTGTAAGAATACATGAACTAATACAAAAATATTACATTTAAATCGTTGCGCTGAATTACAATTAATTTCAATCATTCTTTCCAATTGTGTTTTAATACAGCGTTGGAATGTATGTATATACAATATAAATTGAATTGAATTTTAGTCCAATATTTTTGACCGTGTTGGAAATACACGAATTATGAATAAAAGTTGAAAAAACTTTAGACTTGCTATAGAAATGTGTGAGGAAAATGTGTATTGTACTTTTTTCTTATACGTGAAGATTTTCAACGCATTAAATTCTTGAATTCTTTGAGGTAATTCAAATATAGTTGAGGACTTAACGCAAAAACTACTGGACTAATTTTAATGAAATCTTTACTATTATTTTCGATAGAATATCAAAAGGGCTATAAACCATCACGCTAAGATTTAAGGAAGCTGAGGAATGAAGCAAAGTGTAGGTGATACGGTAGCGTTCTTTTTTACGTACGCCGGCAGAGCCGTAAGGGATACATTAACTGGCTTCGGTTCGATGATATGCAGACATAAAAATATAACTTGACGCTCGATAATTGCAATTAAATTTTAATCACTGTAAGATTTAAGTCGTTACGAACGGTACGACCTCTTAGTTAGAAAATCGTAACTGAGTTATATTATAGCTCAAATTAAACCTTTTGGTTGTTGCTGAAACCTTAAGCCACCAACCGACCAAAAATATATGTTGACCATTTAATGACTAGAACATAATTTTTTAGGCATATATCAACTTTGCGGTTATGAAAATAACGTCGTCATGACTTAAGTTTTTTATCTTCGTGGCGAGTGTCAACAAACTCTTATTTATCACTCTGCCATTCACATTTTACATTTATAGAAAAGAAAAGAAAAATTGCTTACGTAAAACGTATTTTTCTGTTAATTATTTGATTGCATGAGACACCAATAAGCAACAACATGAACTTGAGTACGACGACCTAATTAGACATTGAAGTTATTTGCACAACTTTTACAAAAATGACTCAAAAGTTATTTCAGTAACTTTCCGGTGATGACTTAAGCTTTATTACACTGTATGCCAATATTTGACTATTTTATCTGGCAAATACTGTTAGATAGTGCAATCGTCAAATTTTTTTTGGGGCATATAAGTTTCATTTTTACAGAAAAAATATGATTGAGCATTCGGTCATATTGTTTTTGTCAAATATTTGACAGCATGGTATAATACTAGCTTTACGAGTTATTTGGGCAAAAAATTGTTTATATTTAAACACGAGAAAGTTATTCAGACGACTTTCTTCCTTAAAATTGCTTCCAAAATTATGAAACAGAATTTTTTTTAGGGTCATTCCATCAAGAATGGACCACAGGTGTGACCTTACCATCCCCGATTCTTTTAAAAATGTTTGTACTTGAAGAATTAGTAAAAAAAAAATTTAAATTCAATTTTTGTTTCTATCTCATTTTTTTGTTAGTTATACTCGTATACCTAGTATGTTTAAGATTTCGCAAAAATGGTGTCCGAGTCCTCTTTGAAAATTCATATCTCTGGTAATTTTTATCATAGAATAATAAAATAGGGATTATTTTAAAGGGGAATATTAAAAAAATACGAATAAAAACTATCCTTGATATCTTTTTTAAGGATAACTATTTTGTTTTTTATCTTTGAATATCTCAAAACGGATATTTTTATTTTTTTTAAATTTTTTGTATTTTGTATATTATACTGTTTTTCAAAACATATCAAAAAATCAACTTGAAATCTCAAAGGGATCGGGGTCAAAAAAATCGAAGAGCATCAGTGTTTCTCAATTATTTTATAGAAAAATTACAATTATTTTAACTACTTGTAACGAGGATTGAATGTTATACATAGGCAGCTCTTGAAATCATAAGTTTAAGCAAGTTTAGTTCTCTAATTATTTAATTGAGCTCCTAATACGTTAAAAAGATGAGTGTTTTGTAATATACATATTTAAAAATTCAGTACAGTAAATAATTGACACACTTCTTAGATTTTTATTGACCCCGGTCCCTTTGAGATCCCAAGTTGATTTTTTGGTATGTTTTGAAAAACAGTATAATATACTAAAAATAAACTAATAAAAAAAAATAAAACTATGCATTTTGAGATATTAAAAAGGTATAAAGATATAGAGATATGAAAAGATATAGAGATATAAAAAAAAATTTAAGGATAATTTTTATACGCCTTTTTTTATATTGCGACAAACTTCCCCTTTAAAATAAGCCCTATTTTATTATTCTAGGATAAAAATTACCAGAGATATGAATTTTCAAAGAGGACTCGGACACCATTTTTGCAAAATCTTTAACATACTATAACTAACAAAAAAAATCTGTCAATGGTCTGAGCGAAACTTTATTATTTTTCGTGTCAAGGTTCGGGAAGTGGTTAAAAACATATAATGAATTATGTAATTGGGTCGTACTCCGGGACGCGGCCAAAGTCGGAGTATCAGTTGTTTCGAGATTATGAGGTTTCTTGGAAAGTTAATTTTGTTTTTAAAATAAAAATATTTAAAATAGAGATTTTTAGCCGATCAAACATTGAAAAAGACCGTGTAGACTATTCGAATTTCGGAATATTATGTACACTAAAAAGCCATAGAAGTTAAAACGAATTTGCTGCCTTATCAGAATTAAGAGATATGACAAATTGCTTGGGGTTTCAATTTCGAAAAAAATGGTTTTTAGCCGATTTCATATGAAGCAACTCGGTATCTCATCAGACACTAGGGATTTTGAAAAATTTGTGAAAACGTAAGCACCCTCTTGGTTTTCGAAATTCGAAAAATCGTGAAATTGGTTTTTATGCCATTGCATCCAATGCCGTAATAACCATTTTATGTCTCATCAGAACTAAGGAACGGCAAAAATTGTGAAAACATATGCCAACCCTTAGGGGTTGAATATCGAAAAATGGAGAAATGGGAATCTAATATCTAATCAAACCTAAGAAATATGTCGAAGCTGTGAAAAGTGTACAACCCCCTTACACTCCCTTAGATTGAATATCTAAAAATCCTGAAATTGACTTTTTGGGTATTATATAGGAAGCCTTAGAAACTAAAAGTGAATTCGATATCTCATCAGATCTAAGCAATATGTAAGAATTTGTGAAAAAATATGCAGTCTTCTTACCCCCAAGTGAGTGCAGGATATCCAAAAATTCTGAAAGGAGTTCCTAGATAAATATGAAAATAGCGCGAAGAAGTAAAAACCAACTCAATTTCTTATCACTCCTACAAGATATGACGGAATTCGTGAAAACGTGTTCAACCCTTTTATACCCTCTTAGGAGTTGAAAAAGGGAAAAACTTAAAAACAAGTTTTAAGCGATTATTACGCAAGTGTGTGGAAGTGAAAAAATATTCGATATCTAATCAAACCTAAGGGATATGGCTAAATTCGTGAACCCCTTTACACCCCTTTAGGTATCGAATTTCAAAAAATCTTGAAAATACTTTCTAGGTATTTATATGAAGAAGCCATAGAATAAAAATGAATTCAATATTTGGAAAGACCTAAGAGATATGACGAAAATCGTGAAAATATATATGCATTTCACTGATAATTTTTTTCGCCCCCCTTTCGAACGCCAATAGATATTTAAAATTTTTTTTTATCTAAATTACTTTTCTAGTTGATTTACATATACATACCGAGTTTCAACTTTCTAGCATAAAACACCCCCACCCCCACCCCCGTACCATACTATCCCTATAAAAAATTATATTTTTCCAACATGCTACTACTATAGCTCTATCTAAATACCAACTTTTAGCTTTATATCATTATAGGCTCTTGAGATATAAAAATCTGAACTTTTTCCTTTTCACCCTCCCCCACCCTCGCCCTCTACACCCTCACCTCCAATTTTTTTTCTGCTAGGGGTATTTTAGGCCTACTTTTGGTAAAAATTCTAAGCATCTGTCTTACACTGTTCTTGATATATGAGACGTGATTTATTAGAAAAATTCTTATCCCCTCCACTTCCATGCTCCACCTCCCTCTTAAAAAATCTTACTTTCGGCAAACTTAATTTGTCAACCTTTATACAGAAACCGAATTTTATTTGTCTAGTACAATTGGTTCGTGAGATATCGTAATCTAAAGTTTTTCACCCCCCCCTCCTCGTATGCCACTGCACCACTCAAAAATTTGCTTCGGATCTATTCTCCAAGTATACCTACAGATGTTCATTAAGTTTTAATTTCGTGACATTAACCGTTTACGAGATATAGATTTTTGAGTGTGTCGATCTCGGCTTTCTTGCGTTTTGGGCGCATTATTTTTCCCCCACTCCCACACCCCTCAAACCCTATAGACCATTTTTTTACAAATTGATCCACTATTGAAGCTTTATATAAGTTCCAAGTTTCAGCTTCCTAGCATAAGCGATTGCTGAGTTCTAGAATCTAAAATTTTCCGTCTAAAACGCTCCCCCAGCTCCTCCCTCACACCCCCACCCCAAAGAAGAAAGGTCACTTCAAGGAACCTACCCCGTCTTTTCATAAAAAAAAAATCAATTTAATATCTCAAAGAGTTTGGGAGCTACGAGCCTTCAACCGATTTTGCGTACGGCGTACGGCGGACAGACGGACTGAAATTTTTTTTTGCTTTTTTCGTGTCTACTAGTCATGAAACGTGAAAAAAAAATTTCAGGGCAGCAATTTTTGTTTTTTTAATTCGAGCTTAATACTGTATTATTAGAAAATAATAAAGTAAATTGAGATAGAAACAAAAAATTAAATTTAGATTTTTTTTTTCACTAACTCTTCAAGTACAAAAATTTTCAAAAGAATCGGCGATGGTAAGGTCTCAAATTTCGTCAATTTTGGCGATTCTTGAATCTTGATGGAATGACCAATTTATTTTGAATGGAAATAATTCACATCGGCTGCGTGTGCGATGCTTCAACCCCCCCCCCCCTCCCCCTGCTAACACCAACCTTCCAACATTCACCAGAAAGTTTTAGTTTTTCTGCCGATGAATAAGCTGGTACTCAAACCATCATCGAGTACGATAAGCGATGTAAAGAACCGCCTCGTCGCGTCTGTTTGTCATTGGCGTCTGAAAATACTAAAACGCACTTTTATCATCGACACAAACCATCGCGGCCCGCATATGTTTTCTCTTGGACTTGGTTGGGAAACGTCAGTCGAGGATTTTCGTGGTTATGCGCAGTGCTTCAGTGCATTGATGAAGTGACTTTTATTATTCCCGGGAGTTGACCATTTTCTAAGTGAAAAACTTTCCTCTCGATCCTTGAACTCAACATTAAAGTACCGGACTTGATTTCCAACTAGTGGACATGGTCTGTATCCCGTTCAATTGGAACTATTCCTTTAAAATGGGATCACCGAACAATTTGGCCTTTTTATTAATAATCGCTGCCCGGAATTGCTGCCGAACCGCTCCAAAAATAGAATCCTCCTGAACTTCCGATGGAAAATCAACTAATGCTGGTTATCTTCGGTTTCAGGCTCTGCTAGGCGCCCAACTGGTCATCACGCTGGTGATGGTGAGCTTAATTCAGAAATTAAGTGCGCACTTTTCGTTCGCCAAGTGGCTACTCTGTTCGACTGGACTTGTACGCTACTTGCATCCAACCGATGATGAACTGAAAACTCTGGCCGGCATCACCAAGGAGAAGGCGAAAGGAAAAGGCCGCCAGCATAAGGAGAAAACGTCCGATTTCCTTATGCCCAGAAGCCTGAATTTGGAACTGGATTCGATAAAGGTAACCATTTTTGATGTTGTACATCTGCGATACTTTACAGAGTACCAGTGGCTGGTGGACTTCAGTTTGTATGCGGCTATTGTGTATGTTCTGTCCGAGGTAGGTTACGGTGCCGCTTTGGAAAGTTTCATGTTCACACGGTCGCCAAATTCTAGGTTTATCACAACTTTTTCCCGCTGAAGGACGAGGTTAACTTGAGTATGGTGTGGTGCCTTCTGGTTATATTCTTCGCACTGTATCCTTTTTAGATCTTCGAAAAACAGGTTTGATAAGAGTATTACAAATAATAACACTACATCCATGGGTCAAGACACTTCGCACTTAATTACCGCAATTATCACGACCCACAAACCAATTTGTAGCCAACGCCTTGGAGATTCAGTTACGGTTATCACATGATACAGCAGCACTTCACTTTCCAACATTTTATTGGGTTCGTCTTAATTACTTTAACGACGAAACTAGGCCGGATACGTATTTCCGTTTGCGTGTCCAGTAGAAGACCGCACTGTCGTGAAATGAACACGGGTTTGTTGGACAGTATTTGCTCATAAACCGGTGGTGGTTTCACGACGATCGGTCTCATGTAACACGAGTTTGTAAAAGTCCATCCACAGCGATATCGTGAGTCCGTACGTGTACAGTAGAAGACGGTACTGTCTTCAAATAACCTCGACCTCGACTTTGAATATTACGCAACTCACCTGCAAATTGATAGAATTTTTTTTTTTTTTTTATTAATGCATGTTTTACTTTATTATTTCAATAATACAGTATTGTTATCGATTTTTAAAAAAAAAAAATTAGCTACCCTCAACATTTTTTTTTTGACGAGTAGACACGAAAAAAGCTAAAAAAAATTTCAGTCCGTCTGTCCGCCGTACGCCGTACGTCGACCGCTGTACGCAAAATCGTTTGAAGGCTCGTAGCTCCTAAACCCTTTGAGGTATTAAATTGAAATTTTTTTTATGAATAGACTGGGTAGGCCCCTTGAAGTGGCCAAATTTGGAGGGGTGGGGGTGTGAGGGGGGAGGAGGGTGAAGTGTTTTAGACGGAAAATTTTGTTTTCTAGATCTCAGCAACCGCTTATGCTAGGAGGCTGAAATTTGGAATTTATATAGAGCATCAGTAGTGGACCCATTTTGCCGAAATAGGTGAAGAGGTTTGGGAGTGGGGGAAAAATAATGCGTCCGAAACGCAAAAAAGGTGAGATCGACACTTTCTAAAATCCATATCTCCTAAACGGTCAATATCACAAAATTGAAACTTAATGAATATCTGTAGGTATACTAGGAGAATAGATCGGAAACAAAAATTTGAGTGGTGGCAGTGGCGTACGGAGGTGGGGGGTGAAAAACTTTAGATTACGATATCTCACGAACCAATTGCACTAGACAAATAAAATTTGGTTTGTGTATAAAGGTTGACAAATGAAGTTTGCTCAAAGCAAAATTTTTCAAGGGGGCGATAGAGCATGAAAGTGGAGGGGAAAAGAATTTTTCTAAAAAATCACGTCTCATATCTCAAGAACAGTGTAAGATAGATGCTTAAAATTTTTACCAGAAGTAGGCCTAATAGACCCCTAGCAGAAAAAAAATTGGTGGTGAGGGTGTAGAGGAAAAGGAAAAAGTTTCGATTTGAATATCTCGACAACCTATAATGATATAAAGCAGAAACTTGGTATTTAGATAGCGCTATATTAGTAGCATGTTGGAAAAATATAATTTTTTATAGGGGTAGTATGTTACGGGGGTGGGGGGTGTTTTTCCTATCTATAGAACGGCTTATGCTACAAAGTTGAAACTCGGTATGTTTATGTAAATCAACTAGAAAACTAATTTAGATAAAGAAAAATTTCAAATATCCATTGGCGTTCGGTGGGGGGCAAAAAAAATGATCTGTGAAAATGGAATTCATATATTTTCACGGTTTTCGTCATATCTATTAGGTCTTTTCAAATACTGAATTCATTTTTTTTCTACGGCTTCTTCATATAAATACCTAGAAACCGTTTCCAGGATTTTTTAAAATTCGACCCCTAAGGGGGTTGATACTTTTTCACGAATTCTACTATATCCCCACGTCTTATCAGATATCGAATATCTTTTCACTTTCACGTGCTTGTGTAATAATCGCCTAAAACTTGTTTTTAACTTTTTTCCTTTTTCAGCCCCTAAGAGGGCATAAACGGGTTGAACACGTTTTCACGAGTTCCGTCATTTCTGTTAGATGTGATAAGAAATTAAATTGGTTCCTACTTTCTCGTGCTGTCTTCATATTTATTTATTAACTCCTTTCAGGATTTTTGGATATTCATCCCCCAAGTAGGTGTAAGGATGTTGCATATCTGATGATATATCGAATTCTTTTTTTACTTCCTAAGGTTTCCTATATAAAAAAGCCAAAAAGTTAATTTCAGTATTTTAGATATTCAATCCTAATGGGTGTAAGGGGGTTGTATGCTTTTCAAAGTTTCGACATATTTCTTAGGTTCGATGAGATATTAGATCGCTTTTCATTTCCACAGACTTTTTATATAATCGCCTACAAACCCATTTCTCAATTTTTCGATATTCAACCCCCAAGGGCTTGTATATGTTTTCACAATTTTTGCCATTCCTTAGTTCTGATGAGATAAAATTGATTATTACGGCCAAACAATTTACGATTTTTCGAATTTCCAGAACCAAGGAGTTGTGAAGGGTTTGCTTACGTTTTCACAAATTTTTCAAAATCCGTCTTGTCTCATGAGATATCAAGTTGCTTCTTATGAAATCGTCTAAAAACCTGTTTTACAATTTTTTCGAAATTCAAACCCCAAGTGGAAGTAATGGGTTTGTATACGTTTTAACAATTCGTCATATCTCTTAATTCTGATAAGGCAACAAATTCGTTTTTACTTCTATGGCTTTTAGTGTATATAATATACTGAAATTCGAATAGTCTACACGGACTTTTTCAATGTTTAATCGGCTAAAAATCTCTATTTTAAATATTTTTATATTAAGAACAAAAATAATTTTCCAAGAAATCTAATAATCTCGAAGCAACTCATGATACACTCCGACTTTTACCGCTCCCGAATTTTGACCCGAAAAATAATAAAGTTTCGCCCAGACCATTGGCATATTTTTTATTAATCTCTTATAATATGTACAATGTTGATAATAGCACTACTCCCCCGTTTGAAATACATGAATTTCGTATTAGGGGTGAGGTGCCTGAATTAAAAATCTATACAAAATACTGTACAGGTATAATGTCTGTATACTTCATGACAAAGAGTGAATATAATTGTAGTTAATTAAACAAAATACTATAATTCATTCAATAAAAGCATTTAAGCATAAATAAAAAAACTTTAAAATTCATAATTTAAATAAAATCTAAATAATACCAATCTTATGACTTCAATTTATCTAAATTCCATTAAAAACTATGTATAACAATAACTAGAAATACATATAATTAATAGTTACAATTTTGCTATTTATATAAAAAAAGAAAAGAAACGAAAGTAAAAAATTTCAAAACATTTCACAATCTCAATACGTTCCATTATAATAGAGTTTTTTGCCCCACTTTTTGAAAAGAGTGATGTCATTACAACTTTTTATACTTAAGGGATGATTGTTGAACAAATGAACTCCGATAAATGAATAGTGGAGTTGGCCAATTTTAGTGGCTCTCCAGGACAGTAGTAGCGTTTCTTTAAAACCTCCACGAGTAGCGTTAGTGTTTGTTGGTATTAATTCCTTTTTTGTTTCCTTAAATATTTGAATCGTAGCGATCAAATTGAAAATTTGATTTATATTCAGTAAATCTAATTGTGGAAACAAGATTGTGGAAAATGGAGTGCACGAGAGCAAAGTAGAATAGTCGAATTGACTTTTAAAAATGATCTAACTTCACAACAAAATGGAATCAGCTTTCTTAAGGGGGCGATACATGTAAACGCCTGAATTTAGACCGTTTTTCAGAGGCTTATTTAAAATAGAAGGAATAAATGAATCGTTTTGAAAGTGATCATGTTTATTCATTACATATTAAAATACAATAATCTGATTTTATTTAATTTTTTTTTTCAAAATGGCGAAAGGCATCAATCGGCGTGATTTTTAGCATCAGTTACAGCAATGGATGGAAGTCAGGGTGGTTTTCATACCCAAAGCAGGAAAAAGCTCTCATGTCTGCCCTAAGGACCTCAGACCTATCAGTCTATCATCCTTTCTTTTGAAAACACTGGAAAGACTAATGGATGTGCACATCCGCGACAATATTGACAAGCGTTTGCTGTCAATATCCCAACATGCGTACTGGAAGGGGAGGTCGGTCGAAACGGCCTTACATTCGCTCGTGCGCACCATTGAAAAATCACTTAGTATTAAAGAATACACCATGGTTGCCTTTCTCGATATCGAGGGAGCTTTCAACAACGTCAGACCAGAGGCAATCACTGACGCTCTTTCTATCCTGAAGGTGGAGTCCTCGCTTGGCGCGCTGATCAATTTGATGTTAACATCCAGGATTGTGAACACAAAGCTGGGCGAGTTCTCCTCTCGAAGGTTTGTCAGCAGAGGTACACCACAAGGTGGTGTGCTCTCCCCTCTTCTATGGAATTTAGTGGTCAACAAACTGCTATTGAGACTGGAAGGGGCGGGCTGCAGAGTGATTGCTTATGCAGATGATGTTGCAATTGCTGTCTCGGGAAAGCACCTCAACACGCTGAGTGAGATATTGCAGAATGCTCTCTCTATCCTCTCCAAATGGGCAGCTGAATGCGGGTTGGGTGTGAACCCACGCAAAACAGAATTAGTCCTCTTCACCAGGAAATATAAAATTCCTCACGTAGACCCTCCTTCTCTGAATGGTACTAGTCTAGTTTTCACCGATAGCGCCAAATATTTGGGTCTTATTTTGGATAGGAAATTTCACTGGAAACCTAACATTCAGGAACGGGTAAGGAAAGCAACAGTAACGCTTTACTCGTGCAAAAAGGCCATTGGCAAAAAATGGGGTATGCAACCCAGAATAGTTCATTGGCTCTACGTGTCCGTCATCAGACCGATACTTATGTATGGTGTTATTGTCTGGTGGACGGCCTTAGACAAAGCAGTTAACTGCACCACCCTAGGGAAGGTACAGAGATCAGCATGTATATGCATCACTGGAGCTCTGAGAACAACTCCCTCTGCAGCACTAGACATGCTATTCAGTCTGCCACCCCTAGACATTTTTGGCAAGCAAATGGCAGTCAGTGCAGCCATTCGACTTAGAGCCTCTACACAGTGGACTGGCACATATGCAGGTCACTCAACAATCTTGAATAACTTCAATGATATTCCTGAAAACACCGACTACACCCCTCCCAGTTATGATTTTGACAAAAATTTCCTAACAACCATCCCAACCCGTCTAGAATGGGAAAGGGATTCGGTACGGACGGAGGAGTCCGCCCACATATATACGGACGGCTCCAAAACTGAAGGCGGAGTAGGTGGAGGTGTTTTCTCTGACATGCTTAACATTAGCAGCTCCTTCCGCCTTCGGGACCACTGTAGTGTCTTTCAGGCGGAGCTTATGGCGATCAAGGAGGCCTTGTCATGGCTGAGGTGTAATGTAATATCTACTAGGGATATTAGCATTTTCACAGACAGCCAAGCGGCAATAAAATCCCTGGAATCGGCCTCAACAACATCGAAGGTCGCCGCAGAATGTCGATCATCTCTTAAGGAGATGGCAGAACAGTTCAATATTCTTCTGTGCTGGGTGCCAGGACACAGGGATATTCCAGGGAACTGCATGGCTGACGAACTCGCCCGTCGCGGCACTACCCTTCAGATTATGCCGGAACATCGGAATCTGGGTGTGCCTCTCTCTACATGTAAACTGCTACTGGGATTGGACTCAATCGAGAAAACCAACTCAAGATGGGCAGATGGTGTTACATGTCACACTGCGAGACAGATCTGGCCGGAGCTGGATCTGAAACGCTCTAAAAGGCTGACTTTGCTCAAAAGGGCGAATATCAGCACCACAGTCGGTGTCCTGACTGGACACTGTCTTATTGGTCGACATGCCAAAAGACTCGGCCTCTTCTCAAACGACTTCTGTAGAAGCTGCTTGGATGAGGAGGAGGAGGAGACAGTCCTTCACCTTCTCTGTACCTGTCCAGCTCTATCAGCCAGAAGGAAAGCTCATCTTGGAGCTTACTTCTTCAACTGTCTCGGTGATCTTGCCGCAATGGAGGTCGCGAGAATCCAACGCTTCATTGCAAGCTCTAAATGGTTCGACGAGTAGGACCGGATTCGATGATCCTGTGGTAACACAACGGACCTTTCAGGTCTAAGTGTGTCCGTGTTCTCACGGGCAGCCACGCGTACCTACCTACCTACCTACAGCAATCTGAAATCAAAAAATGGGTTGGAGTGTGTTTATTAAACATGTATCTTCTAGTTGAACCAAGAATAAAAAAACCTCATAAAAAAAAGTACGATTTTTGACCCTTTTTTTCGACAGTTTTTGGGTCAAAAACGCTCAATTTTGAAATTTTTCTTGGCATTTTTGAGGTTCAACTAGAAGCTTATACTATAGAGAAAACGTGTGCCAAGTTTCATAAGAATCGGTTGAGAACTTTTTGAGTTATCTTGTACGCCAATTTAAAAAAAGTCGTCTCGAGAAAAACGCCTTTAAAGTTTTGACACACAGAAACTCTATGATGCCCATACAGAAGTCCTTCAGTACCTTCATAGTACTCGTTTTTTTTCTCAGCTCTTCTTGACATGCTTACCCGGGTCTTCAATACAAAAGGCCCCAAGGTCATACATCCTAGAAGCAGGTAGCCAGAGTCGAGCGCTCCAGTACGCACTCAATAGCGCTCGAGCGTCAAGTTGAGGCGAAGCACTTAAATGAGTTTTTAATCGATAAATAATGCGAATTTCATTCTAAAACTTTACAAACATATTTTTTAGATGTTAATTTAACTATTTATGCAAAAAAAAGAAACTCGAATTTTTGAAAATTTTACATGTATCGCGCCCCTTAATCTCGAAACTGAACTTTGAACTTGTATATCCCATTTCATGTATTGATCAAAAACAACTCCGAGATATTTTGTACTAGGTACTCTTAAAAGTAGTGGGCAGTTGCAAGTTTGGTCACACGAGGTTGAATGGATTTTTAGTTCGAAATTAACAGGCAAGCCATGTTGCGTCAGGACAAATGTCATATAATGATTTCTTTTCTGTGTTCAGTGTTAGACAGTTGAAATTTAGCCAGTCCTTAATAATTGACAAACTATAAGTGGCTTTCATCAGTGTTCCATCCCAAGACTTGTCCTCAAAAAACAGCACGGTATCGTCAGCAAAGGAAATTATCTCCCCTTCTATGTTTTGCATAAATAATTCGTTAATATAGAGTAGGAAGAGTAATGGTCCAAGCACAGTACCTTGGGGAACTCCATATTCAAATGACATTTCAGTACTGTTTGAATCATTTATTTTGACGAGTTGCATTCTTTCGCTTAAGTAGCTTGGTATCCACTTTGTCCATTCAGCGGACAGACCGGCATTTTGACATTTTCTAATAATACTGTGATGCGGTATAGAATCAAACGCTTTGGCTAAGTCTAGGAACACTATGCATGCCCTATTTCCTTTGTCCAGTGCCTCGGATATTTTTGTACTTAGAGCTGCTATCGCATCAGAGGTACTTCGCCCCGCTCTAAATCCAAATTGATTTTCTCAATACATTATTATCTTCAAGATATAGATCAATCCTTTTTTTAGCCGCTTTTTCTATAATTTTTCCTGTATTGAAAATTAACGATATGGGTCTATAATTGCTAATGAGTTTCTTGTTACCGGCTTTGAATATAGGTGAAACAATTGCCGTTTTGTATATTTTAGGAAAGGAGCATGATGAAAAACTTAAATTAATTATATCTGTTAAAGGTGTTAAAATATAGCTGGTAATATGTTTAAGACAATAGTAATACCATCAAATCCTGGACTAGAGCCACCTCTCATATTATTAATTATTGATTTGATTTCGTCTTCAGTGACTGGATTGATTTTTAAGCTATTTATCGGTCGCAATATCGCGTCACTGTGCGCAAAAGATTTTTGGAAAACAGTCCAACTCGTTAAACACTGGCAGACTGTCGACTTTTAGTCCGCCGACAGTTTAGTTGAGTAGCTAATGCGTACGCAGATGGAAGTACACAAACTAATCGATTCGAAATTGTCCAAACTGAAAAGTTTTAAATGCACGAAGATTCTCTTTTGGTCAAACTGTAGCGCAACTCTCGAGCAAGACCTGTATATGCAACTTATGGCTATTCGCATGCGGAGCAACTAAAAAATTGGGTTTCTCGCTGCATTTGGTCGTTTTTTTTTTGTATTCACGAGACACAAACAAATGCAACGTTCTGTTTGGTATGATGCAGGCGACAGCGAGGACAATTCCAGTACAAAATCTGCCTGGTGTACTTTATGATTCTTGTGGAATAATGCGTCGCAGGCTGAAGCGATTGGTTGATATCATGTTAGCAATATCTGGTGCCCATTCAGCAGGCTTCATAGCTTTTTGGTTTAATTCTTTGGAAAATGGGAACTGATAAACTTAAGATCACTTGAGGTACGAATTTTGTAAGAAGTCAAACTGGTTTAGAGAAACGAACAGGGCTCCATAAAAGTTTGCAAGCTTACTTCACACGGAACGAAGGACTGACAGACTGGGACAGAGGGACGAGAGAAATATAGTAGTATATCGTGCTGTTGCGACAGTCATACATGATTTCACAGTTTATAGACAAGAATTTCGGACAGGCTCGATTTCTAGTAACGAATTCGGACGAAGGAGGAATTAGCCAATTATTTGAAAGTTTTGAGAGTTATACAAGAACATGTTGTAATTTCTAATTTCCCCCCGCAAATACGTGCGTGGACTTGGACAGAGTTACGAACTTCGTTAAGAAGTCGAACCGGCTTAACGCCTTTTAGCGTTTACACTTAATTCTTCGGAAGGGAAAGCTCGTAAAGTGGAGCCAGTCATGGTGTGAATTTTGTAAAAGATAAAACCAATCGGGGAAGAGTGCCTTTAAATTTCTCAACAAAACAAGGTGTCCTTGGATATCATCGCTATGCTAATGCGGCATAACTTCCTTTCATTGGCCTTGTTATGTCCGCGATATAACCAGGATATCACAGACAGTAAGTAGAGTTGAGGGAGAATCGTTGGTTTTTTAAAATGACTGAACGCTTAACGACTTAACAACTGAAAACTTATATACTAAAAAAGTGCCGAGTGAGACGAAATTGATTATTTTGTTTCACTTTGGGAATATAATCAATTTTGGGTCAGTCGATCGACTTCTTGAAATTCCGTAGAGTTCAGTCCGTGTCTTAGCCGGGTCGCAGTTGCGCAACGGAAAAATGCGAACCCCGAACAAATAGTCGACTGCTTGTCCAGAGTTACAACTTCATGTTTTGCAATGCGAACCGTAATCAGGTCGCATTTGTGCAACAGAATTGGGAACTCTAGGCGAACGGCCATCCGTTCCGTCTAGAGCTACCGCCTCATGTTCCGTAATGCGAGCCGGCGTCAAGACCCAAGACGGAAACTCCGTGGTAAATACGTATGACTAATTTAAATGTGGTGCCGGTAGTTAGCAGCAAGTCGCCGACAGAACGAGCTATCGCAGCTGTTTACGGTTTTTTGCGTTTGTTGCGAGCTATACGGTGGCAGTTGAGAGCAAATCCGAACTAATCGACATGGGAGCGGTATGTTAGAAATGTGCGGGGCGGCAATAGCCTTAATTTTAGAGAACAGGTGCTCATTTAGTTTGTCTACATGGTTAAAACGGTCTGAAATCAGAGATCTGGAATAAGGAAACTGCTTCAAATTTACCTTAACGGCTTTTTAATAAAAAAACAATCAGAAAACTCTTAGGTTCTTTGACGGTACTATATTTCAAAAATGAAGAGTCAATGGGCGAACGGTCAATGTGCATTGTTGCGTGTCTAGTTTATCTTCTAATCGCTATGATTGTGCTGATTGTCGACGAAAGCATTTTGGAAACTGGCCTAGAACAAGCCTACATCAAATTCAATCAAAGTGCCTCCGAATTCCTATCCGAACAAGGCATCTCAACTTCGTAAGTTCCTTTCTAAAGTAATTCCAGTTGCATAACATTCGAGCTACTATAAAAACTCTGTACTTTCAGTGGACCTGCGTCGAAGATAGTTTTGAAATTCTTCATTGCAATTTCGTGTGGTCTGCTCGGTTCGCTTTTCACATTTCCCGGATTGAGGATGGCTAAAATGCATTGGGATTCGTTGATGTAAGAATTTTGTTTTGCAGTTGGTCAATGAATTTAAATGATGTGTTTTTTAAGATACTGTAAAGAACGAAGACTTATGAAAACTCTATTGAATGTGAGCTTCGTGCTTCCACTTGTTTTAGTGATCCTATGGATACGGCCAATAAGCCGAGATTATCTGACTAGACGAGTTTTTAGTGGAATGGACAAACCATTGTAAGTTTACGATTTTTAAATTCCAGCAAAACCTAATTGTTTATGAAATAAAAAACTTATAGACTAACTCCACAAGCATTTGAAGTTGCTCGATTGTTGATGGTCGTACTGGTTGTTGTGTTACGGTTTTTACTGCTGCCGACTTATCTTCAGTCGTACCTGAATATCGCGGTCGATCGGATCCAGTTCTTGAAGAAGGAAGCTGGACGAATCACCAACGTTGAATTGAAGCAAAAAGTAAATTTATTGTTCTGTTTATGCAACGGACTATTATTTAATGTGCTTTCAGATATCGTCCATATTTTGTTATCTCTGTGTCGTTACGTTACAATTCGCTGCACCCTTAATAATGTGTTTGTATTTAACGCTAATGTACATGAGCCTCGGCGGTTTCAGTTGGGCCGAACTCTTTAGAGAGGTCACGTTACACAACGAATGTAGTGCGGATGAGTCCGCAGTGTCGAGTACTGCAGCTACTAAAAGCAGTGTGGAGGATAACGAATTCGATATTTTACAATCGGCGGAACATCTGCAAGCGTCCTGGCAAAGCTTGAAAGGGGTGAGTTATTTTGTACACCTGCTCTTGGCTACTATTCCACGCTTTATTTATTTGTTTTTCAGGTATTTACTACTGAAGTATACAAGGGCTTTTTAGGTTTTGCTAGTTGGTGGAGTTATTTCACGTTATTCTCAACGTCTGCCTCAGCATGGCTTTACCTGTCGTATTTTTATAGATAAGAAATTGTTTTATCAAATGAAATGAGATTGAAGTAGTCTTTAGTTATCCTGTTTTTCTTTACAATTATTATGTTCCGAATAAAGTTTAAAGTGTATGTAAATAACGTAAATCAGTTTCATGATGATTGGCATTTACTGCATGAGTTCGATGTTACGGATGAGTTCGGTTTGATTGGATACTAAAAAAAAATGTAATACTAGTCTAGACATGCAAAGGTATTCTAGCCAAGCAATTCTATGCAAAGAACATTCGAGCTCCTAAGATAGAATAGCTTAAAGAATGTGTAAACCGGGGTGTAATAAGTAAGTAGGACTGGCACTCCAAGTCGGGGGTTGGGCGAGGCGCCGACAACGCATTACCGGAAAAAAAAATCACTGTCCAGAAACCTCAAGAACAGCCTCGGAAAGGATTGACTAAACGACAACGACCCAGCAAACAAAGAATGGACTACTCTTTTGGATCTTGGAATGTTCGATCGCTATATAGGACAGGAGCTCTGAAAGAATTCCTCGAAGAAGTGACAAAACAAAACATCAACATAACCGCCCTTCAAGAAACGAAATGGCTCGGTAACGAAATCATGGCCATGAGATCGCACACAATCTTTACAAGTGGAAAACTGTCGGGAAGCAGAGAGTTTGGAGTCGCTTTTGACGCTGACAAAAAATTTAAGCAGCAGGTCACGAATTTCAAACCAGTAAGCGAAAGATTGTATGCAATCCGAATAAGAACTATATTTTTCAACGTTTGGCTAATCAAGGTCCACGCACCAACAGAAGACAAGGATGAGATAACTAAAGACTACTTTTATACCACCCTAGAGACAACCTATGATTTACTGCCCTCGAATGACCTAAAAATTGTCTTAGGGGATTTTAATGCAAAAGTCGGAAAGGAGGAGACTCATAGAGAAACAACAGGAAGGCACAGTCTCCATGACATAACCAACGACAATGACCAACGTCTTATTGATTTTGCAAGCAGCAAAAATGTCATAGTAAGCTCTACATGCTTCCCTCATCGCGATATTCACAAACGAACGTGGGCGTCACCAGATGGTCACACCTTCAATCAAATAGACCACGTCCTAATTGAGAAAAGGGCTGCTTCTAGTATACTTGAACCTCCGCGGTGCCAATTGTGACTCTGATCACTATCTAGTCAGAGCTAAATATCGATGCCGAATAGCTTGTCGTGGATATACGAAATCGAGTAGAGCTCGTAAATTCGATATCGACAAGCTCAAAAACGAAACAGGCATACATGTCAAAACTGGATCAACATTTGACACCAATATACGAAAACGCCCAGAGTATGCCAGTGGAGAGTATGTGGGCGAAAATACGAGATGGAATCAAATCCTCGGCAGAAGAGACATTAGGATATCAAACCCGGCGAAAAAATAATGACTGGTTCGACCAAGAATGTCGCGATGCAATAGATAAAAAGAACGAGGGTTACCAAATTTTTACTGAACGACCAACACGAGCCAAAAAAGATAGATATGACGAGCTTAGGCGATTTGCAAAAAAGACCTGCAGGCGAAAGCAAAGGAAGTACTATAATGACAAGATAGAAAAAATGGACGACAATATGAGACAAAATAAAACCCGGGACGCATACTCAATAGTAAAAGACCTAAAAAGGGGGTATAAGCCCAAAACTAGTCTTTGCATAAGCGTAGAGGGCAGCATCATCAGCGACACACAAGAAATTAAAAGGAGATGGGCTTCATACTTCGAACATCTTCTCAATCCCACTCCATCAGCACCGATTACGACCGATAACATCTCAATTGAGGTTTCAACTGACGAAGTAGAACCTTCATCGACACTACCCACACTACACGAAATCAAAGCAGCCCTATGTGACCAGAAACTAAACAAAGCGCCGGGATTTGACGAAATATTAGTTGAACTTCTGAAAAACGGTGAAAACTGTGTCGTGGAAATACTGCACAAAATGATATGTAAAATTTGGACAGAGGAAAATATACCCGACGATTGGGGAAACAGCATTATAAGAAAGGAGACACACTCTGCTGTGAGAACTACAGAGAAATATCATTGTTGTGTACGTCCTACAAAATACTGACAAAAATAATTGAACGTCGTCTTCAGCCCCATACTAACGAAACAATTGGCGAATACCAAGGTGGATTCAGAACCGGACGATCTACAACAGACCAGATATTCTCGGTGAAACAGGTGCTTGAAAAATGCTGGGAATATAACACAGATGTGCACCAAATCTTCGTAGATTTTAAACAAGCATATGACAGTATCGACAGGAGGGTACCAAATCATGCTTGATTTTGGAATTCCACCAAGATTAGTTCGACTAACGAGACTCACAATGACGAACACTGAATCCCAAGTAAGAATAAAAACCGATTCCACAACGAGCTTTCGAACGGAATGTGGTTTAAAGCAGGGAGATGGTCTAGCCTCCATTCTTTTCAACCTGGCCCTAGAGTATGTCATCCGAAAAACCCCAGTCGACACCAATGGGACACTACTATTCAAGTCCACCCAACTAGTAGCATACGCTGACGATATAAACATCCTCGCAGGATCCTTCCCTAGTGCTAAGGAAGTATTTGTCATTCTTGACTCCGCCGCAAAAGAAGTCGGGTTACGCATAAACGAAAGTAAAACAAAAATAATGACGCAAACAAGAAAGAGAACGCGAATCAGACAGAATGTAACAATTGCGGAATATAATTTGGAGAGTGTAGACAACTTCATATATCTTGGGGCTAATCTAGCAAAAGACGGCAACGAAACGGACGAAATCAAACGACGGATCATGCTAGCAAATAAAACGTATTATTCGGTACTTCCAATAATGAAATCCAAGAAAGTGTACAGGAACAATAAGCTTCGAATGTATAAAACTATTATACGACCTGTGCTGTTATGGCAGCGAAACGTGGACATTAACGCGAACTTCCGAAAAATCAGTTAACACATTCGAAAGAAAGGTCCTGCGGAAAATTTTTGGACCCGTAAAGGAAGGAACGGACTGGCGAATAAGATACAACCATGAGCTGTATCAACTCTTCAAGGAGCCAGAAGCCTCAACGTTCATCAAACTACGTAAACTGCAGTGGGCTGGCCATGTAGAGCGCGGATGGAATACAGAAGAATCCCCAAGCGTGCTCTTAAAGGCAAAGCGAGTGGTAACAGGCCAGTAGGCAAACCACGCAAGCGATGGGAAGACTCGGTTGATGAAGACAGCAAAAGCCATCTTAAAAATTAGAGGACGCGGTCTTTGGATCGAGACGATTGGAGGCGACGACTTCAGGAGGCCAGGGCCCGAGTTGTGCTGTCGCGTGATTGATGATGAAAGAAAGTGAAGGAAAAATTTACAGCTCTAAAGCGCCCGAAACTTCTCTGGACCAATAACACTAATATCTTCCTCTCCACTAACGTAATCCTTTTGAGTCCGATTTACAAAGAAATGTACTTGTCAGGGCGGGAGTATTGTTGTCGCATAGCAAAGTGTGGCCACACGAAAAGGAGCTGGGGGAAGTAATAAAAAAAAACGTCTGAAAAATCAATAGACGCATTTGAGCTGAGAATCCTGCTCAGAATCTTAGGACCAAAAAAACCAAGGATCGCATTCGGTACAATTATTAGTCCAGTGCATCAATAAAAAGCTTTGTAAAATTTCAATGACAATATCGGGCGAATGGATGACAGAAAAATACCGCGGACGCCGTTTTAAAGGCAAAGCTAATGGCAACCCACCACCCACAAGATCCAATCGAGGCTGTCCCCGGATTCAAGATGACTGGAGGCGATGTGTTTTGGAGACTAACGCCCGATTTGAAATGTCGCGCTATCGATAAATGGATAGGCGATTAACGGACGCGTTCAAGTAAACCAATTGACTCTAGGTATATAAATTTATTAAATGTATTACTTGCACATTCTTGACCTTATTCTAAACTGTCGTCTTATTTTAATAATTGAAATGAAATTCCAGGCGCATGGGAGGAAGATGAGAGAGAATGGAATCGTGAAAAAATGCAATTGGCGTGATCGATTTTAATTCGGAGACGTTCGGATAGAACTGCTAGTCCCCTCTTCTCTTCGGCCGTCAAGCCGCCCTAAGCAAACAAGGCTTGCTCCTGCTTGTAAACGGCATGGAAAGCATTTCGAATGAGAACGTACGGGAAGCAAGATTCGAGCAAGTCCATTGTAAGGAACGGTGACTGCTGTACGATCTGATCCAGAAGCAGATAAATTGACTCGCGATTTCGTGTCGTCTCCTTGTCGGATTCCTGTCCGAGTCGAAGAAGAGACGAACTTGCCAGCGCCAAGAACTCCTTCATTCTGTCCTCGATGTCGTTCTGTCCGCATATCGTGAACAATGCACCGAAAATATTATTGATGGCCATTGCCATGCAGTGCGTATTGTTCGAGTGTGCGTCGAGCGAAGCGCGATAAAATGAATTCTCGTTGCGCGCTAATTTTGGAATCGATACGGCTACGAAAACCATCAGAAGACAAGCAATCAGATGTTCGCCCTCGTCGAATTCTGGTTTTTGTGACTTGAGAGTTGTGGCAAGAGTTGGATCGACTTTGCACGGTAGTCCGGCCGCTGAAGCCATATCGGATGCGAGCTTGATTTGATCGCCGCCGGGCAAATGTTCCTGGAAGTCTTTCACCGAGCTGAGAAGGAACGGAATTCGCTGATCGAGAACGTCGACAAGAGCCTCGTGTACCAAGTGACGGAAGCATAGAATCACTCCGATTATGGTCATGCGCTGCAGAACATTGTCGACTTGTTGGAGCTTCTTGAACTGCTCCTTCATTACTTCGGGCTTGTCGAAACTGGTCCGTAGCGTGATTAAAACGTCCTTGTTGATTCCGACGAGCTTCTTCAGTTCCTGTACCTGATTGGCAATATGCCACATGAGAGTCTCGTTCAGAAGCTTTATGCCGTACGGTCCGATGAGTTCGGCTAGTGCGCGCAACTCGTTCAAATCGGAGAACTCCTGCGGATTGAATGGAACGCATCCTTCGGCTGTGATGTGAACAAACGCTTTCTGGTTTAGCGAGAAGACGATATTCCCGCCGCTCACTCGACGCAGCAGAGCGTCCGAATACCACGAGTTGTAGAGAGCGGCAATGGTTTTCTCGCCATGCGAGTCCAGCGCTTGTGTTTGCTGCAGCAGGCAATTATTGAAGACCCTCGTGATGTCGATGTGCACGTAGTTTTCGACCGTTTGAAGGACGTTCATGTACGCACGGACCGATGCCAGCAGTTCCGACGGCTTCGCTATTTCCATCGTGTCCGGATTGAACATTACCATGCCGAAGAGAGCGCGCGAAAATCGATTCTCCAAATGCTGGCAGAGGTATTCGCGCGGTGCGAACGCAAACTCCCACACGTTCACCGTCGGGCAGTAGTTGATGGCGTAACAAAGTTCGGTCAGGGCCATGTGCAGTTTGTCCATTGTGGTGAGATCTTCGCGTGTTTTCCGATAGCTTTCGTCGCCCGGTCGTCCCGTCTCGTCCGGCTGTTTCTTCATTTTGTCTTTTTTCTTGCGCGACGCGACAGCCGAGAGGATTTTCGCACAATGTTTCGGCAGCAGAGCGTCAGCCATTTTGCACTGTTCGTCGCAAATCGTCGTGATTATGTTCTTCGCTTCCTTGGCCATTTCCTCGAGGAACATGTTGACGACGGACAGCGATCGCTCTCGGATATGATGCCGCTCTTCCGGGCACATTTCGTGCGTGCAATTCTGAAAATGACTGCAAATCAGCGGAAACGCAATGATGTAGCGATTTTGTGCCGGAAATTCCAGGCACATGTGAAACTGATCCTCGAACATTTTGCTGTAGAAGCAGAAGATCGAAAGATCCGAGGTCTCGACGAGAATTTCGTCGAGATTGTCGACGACGCGCGTATGAAAAACCATCGAGTCGAGCAGATGCGCCAACTCGGCGTTCTCCGTAATACGAACGGCCGACTTGGCCACGCTCATGTACGTCTGCAAGCGGAACCAGTCCAGCCGAAACGATCGAAAATCGAAGATTTCGTTGTCCTCAACTTGTTTCACCGTCATGCTGGACGCAATGTTGTACAGCGACGACAGAATCAGGCTCTCGTCTTCGGGACAAACCTGCAGGTTTTGCATGCGAATATTCAAGTCGGTCGAATCGAAGCCGGACAAGTACTGGACGTAGTAGCGCTGCATAACCTGGCTGTACTTGCGGACAAGTGCTCGCAACTCTTCCATGTGAAACAGCAGTTCGGGTATTTGCCGATCGACGAGATCTTCGGTGCTCTTCCCTTTACTCTTGACCAGGGGCGGGTTATCGTTGTGGCGCAGTAGCCAGAGAATTTCATCGCGCGCCAGACACAGACCGATAAAAACGAACAGAGCCTTGGGACCGAGTAGTCCCGGCTGGTCGGTCATTATAAGCGCGAGCTCCTTGAGCGCGGTACGCAGAAACTTACGACGTTCGCGGTGAACCAGCGACGCCTTCTGTATCGCCGTGTTGTACGCGTCCTTCACCTCGGAAATCCGCTTACCGTAGCCCTTTATGCCGTCGAACGTGTTCTGGATATACTGGTGGATTTGAATGACCTCGTCCCGGAACAGCGCAATAACCCAGCTCGACTCGAGCGCCGACAACCACATCTTGGTGACGTCCGGGAAATCCGGGCCAAGCATCTGATGGTTCAACAGCAGCCCGAAAATAATCCAACGGTCCATGGCCTCGAGCGAAACATACTCGCACGACATGGTGTCGGTGCGGGACGCTTTCAGCAGCATCGCCGGATTCCCGACCAAACTCAATTTCTGCGCTTCCCTCCACTTGTCGGCGGTCAAGTTCCGGTGCGGGTAGACCGCTACCAGCGATCGCACGGCACTCGAAAGCAAACGCTGATGCGGAATGAACTCCTCGGACAGCTTCTTGAGCGGCACATCGTAGTCGATTATCATTTGGCCGAGACGCGGAAAACTTTGATCGCTCTGATTGTTCTGGAGCTCGTACGCGGCGTTGAACAGGCCCAAGACCGCCTTGCGGTCTTCGACGCGCGACAGAAGAATCATCAACGAAACGTACGTGACCACCAGGTCCAAGTAGTTCTTCGTCAGCTCGAAGTTGAGCGTGAGGTCCAAGTGAATTTGGCACGCGTCCATGGTGGTCAGCAGCTCGCACACATTGTCCTTGAAGTCGAGCAAATCGACGAACGTGTAGTAGTAGAGGGAGAGCGACTTGATGATTTCCGCCTTGATGTTGACGATCGCCTGCAGTCCCTTGACGTCGATGTTCGGGAACCGCTTGACGATGAACTTGATGGACGACTCGAGCGACTTCTCCGACAAGAAGCCCGGCTTCGACTTGGTGTCGCCGCACGCCTTCTTGATATTGTAGATGCGCGTCAAGATACCGGTTCCGCGATCGTTCAGGATGATCAGCTTCTCCGAAATCTTTTGCTGGACGGGATTTAATGCCCGCGCCATCATTGGATTGGTTCGCGGTGAAAACACTCGCAACGGAACACTTCCTGTGGCAGCCACACCTACAAAGTGAAAAGTTTTGCGTGAAAAGTCGGTGGTGGAAAACGAAGCATTTCCGTCCCTTCGAACCGGAAAACTCAGCAAGCGAATTACGCGTCGTCCGATCACCATCCTTACCTGAATAATTTCTAGCTGTTGTAAGTTATTTCGGTCGATTTTGTGGAGAAAAACACGATTTTATTTACATCTTCAACGCGAGACATGAAATTGTGCGACTGACGCAGGCTGTCAAACCAGAAAAGATGACTCCAACCTTCGATAGTTTGCCTTCTATTGTGAATATTCCGCAATTGCAGCTCACTTTGTACCATAACAAAAAGTGACATAACCAAACTGTCAATGCGTGCGGACTAACAACAAACAACACGAAATGAATTTGGAATTACTTGGTAAGTCTTTTCGTTACGTTTGAATTAAATTCCCGGTCTAATTCACTGTCGATTCGCTGCAGAGTCCTTCGGGCAAAACTACCCGGAAGAGTTCGACGGTTCGCTCGATTGCATTTCGCTGGCGGTCACGTCCGTCTTCAACAAGTACGGAACGCTTCTGGCAGTCGGCTGTAACGACGGTCGCATCGTAATCTGGGACTTCCTAACGCGCGGCATTGCAAAAATCATCTCGGCTCACGTACATCCGGTCTGTAGCTTGAGTTGGACGCGAAATGGTCACAAGGTTCGTATGCGCCTGGCGGGAAGGAGTGCGCTTCGGACACCTACTCTAACCGCTTGTTTACAGTTGCTTTCAGCGTCAACCGACAACAACGTGTGCATCTGGGACGTGCTGAGCGGCGAATGCGAGCACAAGTATCGGTTTCCGTCGCCGATTCTCAAGGTTCAATTCGATCCGCGCAATGATAGCCGCTTCCTTGTCTGCCCGATGCGATATGCTGCCGTTATCGTGAAGATTGGCGGGACACATCAATGCCTGCCGCTCGACAACGACGTAAGTTACAAAGGGGGGTGTACGTAGGCGTGAGCTTGACTAAGTGCTTGTTTCGTTTCAGGGCGATTTGAATATCGTCGCGTCCTTCGATAGACGCGGCAAGTTCATTTACACCGGCAACGCCAAGGGCAAGATCTTAGTCCTTAACATACACACGTTCGAGGTGGTGGCGAGTTTTAGGATAATCGTGGGCACGTCGAGCGCAACGGCTGTGAAGAGTATCGAGTTTGCGAGGCGTGGCGAGTGAGTAGAAGTTTCGTTCGTTTTGTTTGGGGTGGTTGTAAATATTGCTGTCATCCACGTCCTTGCAGTTTAGGAGAGTTCCTGTGTGAGTCCCGATGTGGGCATAGCAACAGGGGCGGTGAACGTTGTCTTAGAATTGCTAAAGGTTTTACTATCAGGAAACAGATTGGCTGGTTCTTGTTGTTTGATGCGGAGGAAGACACGCAGCAAAGCAGCGCATCTTGAGCACTCAGACAAAGATTGCCCATTGTTCTCGAATCCCCCAAGTCTCTACTCGAACTTTTTCGTCCTCCTCACGAATTTCAAGAGCTCAGGTAGGGAGTGAGAACGAAGTTCCTCCATCCTCATAACATCAACGCCGTATACGTGCATTCTCGCAAAAGAGTAGTAGGCCACAAGAGTTATGCCCTGTGAGGACACCGACCAGACTGTCTTCTGGTCAGTTTAGGAAGAAAAACAGCGGTTCGTCCACTTGGTCCCTCAACTAGGTTTCTAGTCAGCCGCATTCCCGGAAGAAGCCGTCATCTCTCAATGTGTGATATACTCACCCATTCAGCAATGGCAGCCCTAATAGAGGCAACAGCCAGACCGAGAATCGGTTCTGGTCCTACCAAAGCTGACTCCGATCCAGCCTTTGGTAATGCGTTGGTACAAGTCTTGCTAGTTCCTTACTAGATTTACCATGGAAATACAGAGTATACCGAGGGAGGCTATAGTATACAGCTTTATCTCCAATTAGTCGAAACGCTGGTTTTTGAGTACGATTAAACAAAGCTGGGACTCCATCAAAGATATGCGAATTGTACTGAATGCGCGGTGCTTCGGTTGCCTTGTAGCTAAGTCAGACAGATGCTGAAAAGAATTTCATGTACCTCCGTAGATTACCAAGACGTTTGGAAGCATCAATTGCGGCATCAAAGATGTGTTGACTCCAATTTAGGTGCTTGTGCCTACTCCGATGCAACGAAAAGCAGTGAATGATTTACGATCAGCCGAGTTACTGCCCCAGTCTGCGTCCACAAAGCCTTGTAGCTGTTCTCTTGTCTTTTTTATTCCAAATACCGTTGCAGGTATGATAAGATAGCGGGGGACATTCTTTGTAGCGTGGTGGTGTTCAATCATGGTATGCATGATGTCCGGTTTCGTCGTTACGGCTAATCACATTATTGACCCAATTAACGATTAGTATTCGGTCGGGATCTCCTTTTATACTCAATCATCAAAATATCACGTATAAATTGCTCGTTGCTTAACAGTAAAGCCTCTATCACCTTGCCGTTGGATCCCAAGTACCAGGAAATGACTTAGCTCACCTTGGTCCACTAATTTAAATTCATATGCAATATTTTTCTTGATGTCCTTCAAAGAGGTTTCATCGGAGCAAGCTAAAATGATATCATCAACAAATACGACGATTGTATTGTAATTGCCTCCTTCAATTCTGGTGTAGACACATGGAACACCGTTACATCACAGATTTCCACATTTTGTGAGAACTGAATGAAGTTAAAAAATATTAACAGAACGGCCGACACGATCCAAACAGGACAAATATAATGATCTTAGACGATTTGCAAACAAAATCTGCAGACAGAAAAAACGGAAGTACAATAATGACGAAATTAATGGAACATGGACGAACAATTTAAATTACACAACACAAGAGCTGCATACTCCCTAGTTAGAAGGATGAAAGAGGGATGCCAACCGAAGACGAGCATCTGTAAGGATACAGAAGGCAACATTATAAGTAATGCGGAAGAGATAAAACTAAGATGGGCGCACTATTTTAAACACCTTCTCAACCCGAGCCCATCATCCGCACGAACAGCAGAAGCAGACATAATAACAACCGAGGTAACAGCTGAGGAAGGATACTCTTCGAGTCCTCCCACACACGAAGAAGTAAAACAGCACTGAGGAACCACCCAAACAATAAAGCGCCGGGCACTGATCAAATTCCAGCTGAACTTCTGAAAGCGGGCGACACCTGCATAGCACATCTCCTGCACAGATTGATCTCGGACATATGGACACAAGAAGCACTTCCTGACGATTGGCTCAGGAGTATCATATATCCAATTTATAAAAAAGGCGACAAACTCTGCTGTGAAAACGACCGAGGAATATCCCTGTTGTGTACGTCTTATAAGATCCTGACGAAAAATCTGGAAAAGACAATTAAGCCCTTTGCTGACAAAGTAATTGGTGACTACCAGGGTGGATTTAGAGCGATCGACCACGGACCAAATATTCTCAGTTAGACAGGTGCTTGAAAAGTGCTGGGAATTTAACATTGATGTGCACCAGATATTTGTGGACTTCAAACAGGCATACGACAGTATCGACACGCGTGTACTGTTTAAAACAATGATGGATTTTGGAGTTCCACCGAAACTGGTTCGGCTTACAAGAATGACATTGACCGATTCTCTGTCACAAGTCAGAGTGGAAAATGATCTGACTTCCAGCTTTATACCCTGTACAGACTATGCATTTTAAACGCATTTAAGTAGGTAAATTTAACATGTTAAAAAAGTAGTGTTCAGACTAGGCAACTCGTTTTATTTTGATACATGATAGCTGGATGTGATTTCTTTTATGCTTTCTAAATTGTTTGAAACAAATTAGTTTGTATAGCAGTAATGAAAAGGGAATTTATTAGCTAATGTAGTCGTTGCACAAGCACAAAATTGAGTTTCTGCAGCATTAAATAGTTTCTTCCAAAGTTTACTTCGATTTCCGCGAGGGTCGCAGTACACGTTTTCGGTTAAACGCGTAGTAGCTACGTGTTTTCGTAAACGCGTCCGGGAAGTGTTTTCAGCGCATTTAACTCGATTTAAACGCGTTAATCTCGTAGTCTGAACATAATATTAGAACTGACAACGGGCTTAAACAAGGTGATGGCCTGGCACCGATGCTTTTTAATTTGACACTCGAATATGTAGTTCGGAAACTTCGCGTTGTCACCAAGGGAACACTATGCTTCAAATCCACACAACTAGTAGCATATACCGACGACATAAATATACTTGCAAGATTCCTGGAGAATGCCAAAGAAATATTTATAAACCTTGACTCCGTAGCAAGGGAAGTTAGACTAAGTATTAACGAAAACAAAACCAAAATCATGACACACACTATGAAAAACACTCCAATCAGACAAAATATTACAGTAGGAGACTTTAACCTAGAAAACGTAGACAACTTTGTATATCTCGGGGCAAATATATCAAAGGATGGAAGCGAACCCATCGAAATTAAAAGAAGAATAATGATGGCAAATAAGACGTATTATTCGGTACTCCCAATAATTAAAAACAAAAATGTGCATAGGAAAACAAAGCTTAAACTATATAAAACAATTATAAGACCTGTGCTATGCTATGGCAGTGAAACGTGGACATTGACTCAGGCGTCCGAAAAATTAGTGAACGCCTTTGAAAGATAAGTCCTCAGAAGAATCTTCGGACCTGTGAGGGAAGACTCGATCTGGAGAATACGATACAATAGAGAATTGTATGCCATCTTTGATAATCCGGAAGTATCGATCCTCATAAAATTCAAAAAGCCACAATGGGCTGGTCATGTGGAGCGGATGGATATGACGGAAGAATCCCCAAACGCACACTAAAGGGAAAAGTTAATGGACAAAGACCAGTTGGAAAACCACGAAAGCGCTGGAAGGACTCTATGGACGCAGACAGCAAATCACTGCTAAGATTTACAAACTGGAGGACGAGGTCACTGAACCGAGAAGGCTGGAGGCGGCACATTCAGGAGGCCAAGGTCCGATTTGAACTGTAGCGCTATCGTAAGTAAGTAAGAATGAAGCTTATCATTCCACCACGGCCAGATTGTTTGAGGCCGTATAACGCTCTTATAATTTGTATCACCTTTTACTGGTTTGATTCGTCCACAAATCCTCTTGGTTGAACCAAACCGATCTCGTCCCGCAGCTCACTGTTTTTTCTTCTTTTTTTTAATTAAAATTAATTTAAGAGGCTCAAAGGCTGTAGCCATATTGGAGCCGTGGAGATGTTTATTTACAAATAATATTAAAAGCGTATATTGTTTGCTTTGGCGAAGTTAAACAGCACTAAAAGAGGTTTGTCGTTGTTTTGCAAGATAGATACTGCGATGATGTCCCGTATAAACTGAGGAAGAGTGAAGCCTAACGTCGCCAGAGATGCAAGAAGTGTAGTTCTTAAGGGGTATTTGGAACACGACCAAAAGACGTGATCGGCAGTCTCATATTGGTTGCAATGGGCGGACTGGCAGTAATTCCTAATCGGTTCAAATTGGTACTGAGGCCATTGTGATTGGCCATGAGTCGAGAAAATAGAACTACCATTGAGCGGCAAGAGTCTACCAGCAGCCTTTGGAGTAACAGTATCTACCCATGTCGTCTTCTTGCCAGTGTTTTTTCCACCTATCTAGAAGTCTTTGTTTCGGAGTTATCACTGTTTAATGAATATCTTCTTGCATAATAATTTAGCATAATCTTGTCGTAAAAGGCTTTCGAATAGTTCGTTACATATTTCTTTTTCCGCCAGTGCATTTCTAGTAAATACGTCCGACAGGGTCATTCGAGTATACGATTCGAAGGAAGTCGTTGCGTTCGGGAAAGATGGTGAACCAGAGCCTATACAAAAACTACAGGATCTCGTGAACAAGTACGATCTTCTCTAGATATCCTAGGAATTTGTTTTCTTAAAATTATAATTGTTTTTTATTTGAAGGACAACGTGGAAGAAGTGCTGTTTCTCCGGCGACGGCGAATACATCTGCGCGGGAAGTGCCAGACAACATGCCCTGTACATTTGGGAAAAGTCGATTGGAAATCTCGTTAAAATTTTGCACGGTACAAAAGGAGAATTATTGCTGGACGTAGTCTGGCATCCAGTTCGTCCAATCATTGCCAGCATCAGTTCGGGTTTAGTATCGATATGGGCACAAAATCAAGTGGAAAATTGGTCGGCATTTGCACCCGATTTTAAAGAACTCGACGAAAACGTCGAATACGAAGAAAGAGAATCGGAATTTGATATTGACGATGAGGACAAATCAGTGGATTTGTCGGCCGAGGCAAAACACGACGAAGAAATCGAAGTTGATGTAACAAAAGTCGAACCGGTCGCAGCGTTTTGCAGCTCGGACGAAGAATATGAAGATGAAAGTGCATTGCAATTTTTACCGATGGCTCCCGAAGTCGAAGATCCTGAAGATGGATGGGCCGCTCAAGAAGGAAACGATGGAAATGTTTCGAAAGAGAATGATGCTGGCTCCGATGATGCCAGCTCCGGTACATGCCCGACAACGAAAAAACGGAAAACACAAAACTATGATATTAATTTACCCGAAGCACCGTCCGAAGGTAAGTTAGCGTTTTTTTTTTTAAATATTTTTGCTCTGTTGTTAGCGTTACTCATTCATTGCATTTCAGAGGCACATCCCCTGCTGCAGAGTAAAAACAACAAAGAAAAACAACCAAGTGGTGGGAAGAAAGGTGCTGGGCGACCGAAAAAGTAATTTTTATGTACATATTTAAGCTTTAATAAATATAGATTTCAAAATATTTATTTTATTGGGTTTTCTTGATTGAAATTTATTTTATTCTCTTTCTTCATCTTCACACACGTACTTAGTAAACTTTCATGCCTAGTAATGGACCACCTTGTTTACTTTATGTAATGTTAAAATTTCTCGAAATTTAGTGCATTGGCGACATATGGAAACTTTTATATAATTTTATTGCGTCTCCACTACTCCAAAATTCAAAATTTCGGAGTTGCAATTTTCCTTAGAATTTCAGGTCACAACATTCTATTGGAATAGTGAAAATAAAATTAAATAAAACTTAATCAAAACTAAATAAAATTAAACATAAAAAATAAAACCCAAAGAGTAGAAACTAAAAATTCAGATGCTAAAAAAATTAAAATTTGAAAAGAAAAAAAGATAAAACTTGAAATTAAGCAATCAAAGAAAATTAAGAATTTAAAATTTGTTAAAACTTAAGCCTAAAAACCAAAGAAATCGGAAAACTGAATAAAATTAAAAATACAGTAGAACCTGAAGAAGTGACCACCTTCCTATCTTGACCACTTGCCTAAAGTTGCCATTTTTTTACGGTCCCGCTGTAAAACAGAAACGGATTTTATTTGTTAAATTATTTTTATAATCTGACCAATCGAATAAAGTGACCAATTTTGCACGGTCCCTTGGGTTGTCACTATATAGAGGTTCTACTGTAAATGAAAGCTACTTAAAAAAAATTAAAATTAAAATTAGAGCGCATAAACTAAATACAAATTAAAAGAAATAAAAGGAAAAATTAAATGAATCTTGAAGTTAAAAAAAATTCAAATCATAAAATAATTTTTTTTATTAAAGTTCAGACAAAAGGAAAAGGACAAAAAGAAAATTAAAACTCAAGCTTGAATCGTAGCAAAATTTAAATTTAAAAACTTACTAAAACGAATTAATGTCTAAAATTGAATAAAAATTCAAATTAAATTTTGCTGTAACTACCTACCTACTTGAAAACTTTAAATTAATTAAAATTGGAAATTAGAACTGAAATTTTTACTTATGCCATATCCGTCCCCTTAGTGAAGGCGATGATTTTAAATAGAGGAATCTTCGCCAAGTCTTCATAGGTTAGAGTAAATTCGCCAAGAATCTGCCTTCTTCACTGGTCACATTCGCAGACAATTTGCTTAGAGCGTCCAATGACACCTTGCCGATGTTTTAAGGTGATAATTGTAAAAAAAACGCCCTAAAAATGATCCCATTAACAAACTTGCATTTTACCTGTTTTAGTCCGTCTGTCCGCCGTATGCAAAATCGTTTGAAGGCTCGTAGCTCCCAAACGGTTTGAGGTATTAAGTTGCAATGAATAGAATAGGTAGGCCCATTGAAGTGACCAAATTCTGAGGGGTGGGGTGTGAGTGGGGGAGGAGGGGGGTGCGTTTTAGACGGAAAATTTTGGTTTCTAGATCTCAGCAACCGCTTATGCTAGGAGGCTGAAACTTGGAATTTATATAAAGCTTTGATAGTGGACCCATTTGCATAAAAATTGAGAAGGGGTGTGGGAGTGGGGGAAAAAATAATGCATCCGAAACGCAAAAAAAGCAGAAGATCGACACATTCTAAAATTCATATCTCCTAAACGGCTAACGTATATATACTAGGAGAATAGATTGGTAACAAATTTTTGAGTGGGGGTAGTGGCGTACGGGGGTGGGGTGGTGAAAAACTTTGGATTACGATATCTCACGAACCAATTGCACTAGGGAAAAAAAATTCGGTTTCTGTATAAAGGTTGACAAATGAAGTTTGCTGAAAGTAAAATTTTTTAAGGGGAGGGGATACGAATTTTTCAAAAAAATCACGTCTCATATCTCAAGAACAGTGTAAAATAGATGCTTAAAATTTTTACCAGAAGTAGGCCTAATAGACCCCCTAGCAGAAAAAAAAATTGTGCTGGTGAGGG
Source organism: Beris morrisii (assembly GCA_951812415.1). NCBI lineage: Eukaryota > Metazoa > Arthropoda > Insecta > Diptera > Stratiomyidae > Beris > Beris morrisii. The sequence continues at coordinate 32,753,905 of OX638310.1, forward strand.
CGTAGAGGGTGAGGGTGCGGGAGGGTGAAAAGGAAAAGGTTCCTATTTTTATATCTCGAGAACCTATAATGATATAAAGCTGAAACTTGGTATTTAGATAGAGCTATAGCAGTTGGAAAAATATAATTTTTCATAGGGGTAGTATGATACGGGGGTGGGTGGTGTTTTTCCTATCTATAGAATGGCGTATGCTACAAAGTTTAAACTCGGTATGTATTAACTAGAAAAGTAATATTATATATTATATATATTTTCACGGTTTTCGTGATATCTATTAGGTTTTCTTAAATATTGAATTCATTTTTATTCTACGGCTTCTTTATATAAATACCTAGAAAGTGTTTTCAGGTTTTTTTTAAATTCAACCCTTAAGGTGGTGTAAAGGTGGTTGTATACTTTTTCACGAATTCTACCATATCCCTCAGGTATGATCAGATATCGAATATCTTTTCACTTTTAAGAGCTTACGTAATAATCGCCTAAAACTTGTTTTTAAGTTTTTCCCTTTTCAGCCCCTAAGCGTGAAAGTAATGGCTTTGTATACGTTTTGACAATTCTTCATATCTCTTAATTCTGATAAGGCAGCAAATTCGTTTTTACTTCTATTGGCTTTTAGTGTACATAATATACCGAAATTTGAATAGTCTACCATACACGGGCTTTTCCAATGTTTAATCGGCTAAAAATCTCTATTTTAAATATTTTTTTTTTAAGAACAAAACTAACTTTCCAAGAAACCTCATAATTTCGAAACAACTGATGATATACTCTGACTTTGACCGCTTCCGAACTTTGACCCGAAAAATAATAAAGTTTCGCCCAGACCATTGGCTGATTTTTACTTTATTATTTCAATAATACAGTATTGTTATCGATTTTTAAAAAAAAAAAATTTGCTACCCTCAAAATTTTTTTTTCACGTTTCATGACGAGTAGACACCAAAAAAGCAAAAAAAAATTTCAGTCCGTCTGTCCGCCGTACGCCGTACGCCGTACGCCGTACGTCTACCGGTGTACGCAAAATTGTTTGAAGGCTCGTAGCACCCAAACCCTATAAGCTATTTAATTGAATTTTTTTTCGTGGGTAGAGTGGGTTGGCCCCCTAAAGTGACCAAATTTGGAGGGGTGGGGGTGTAAGGGGGAGGAGGGGGAAGCGTTTTAGACGGAAAATTTTGGTTTCTAGATCTCAGCAACCGCTTATGCTAGGAGACTGAAATTTGGAATTTATATAGAGCTTCGGTAGTGGACCCATTTGCAAAAAAATTGCCGATATAGGTGAAGGGGTTCGGGAGTGGGGGGAAAAATAATGCGTCCGAAACGCAAAAAAGGTGAGATCGACACATTCTAAAATCCATATCTCCTAAACGGTCAATATCACAAAATTGAAACTTAATGAATATCTGTAGGTATACTAGGAGAATAGATCGGAACCAAAAATTTCAGTAGGGGAAGTGGCGTACGGGGGTGGGGGTGAAAAGCTTTAGATTGCGATATCTCATGAACCAATTGTACTAGATAAATAAAATTTGGTTTGTGTATAAAGGTTGAGAAATGAAGTTTGATGAAAGTAAATTTTTTTAAGGGGGCGGTGGAGCATGAAAGTGGAGGGGATAAGAATTTTTCAAAAAAATCACTTATCATATCTCAAGACCAGTTTAAGATAGATGCTTAAAATTTTTACCAGAAGTAGGCCTAATAGACCCCTAGCGGAAAACAAAATTTTGGGGGTGTGGGTGTAGAGGGTGAGGGTGGGGGAGGGTGAAAAGGAAAAAGTTCCGATTTTAATATCTCGACAACCTATAATGATATAAAGCTGAAACTTGGTATTTGGATAGAGCTATATTAGTAGCATGTTGGAAAAATAAAATTTTTTATAGGGGTAGTATGGTACAGGGGTGGGGGGTGTTTTTCCTATCTATAGAACGGCTTATGCTACAAAGTTGAAACTTGGTACGTTTATGTAAATCAACTAGAAAACTAATTTAAATAAAAAAAAATTTCAAATTTCCAATGGCATTCAGAGGGGGGGCAAAAAAAATGATCAGTGAAAATGGTATGCATATATTTTCACGGGTTTCGTCATATCTATTAAGTCTTCCCAAATATTGAATTCATTTTTATTCTACGGCTTCTTCATATAAATACCTAGAAAGTGTTTTCAGGATTTTTTAAAATTCGACCCCTAAAGGGGTGCAGAGGGGGTTGTAAAATTTTTCACGAATTCTACTATATCCCCACGTCTTATCAGATATGGAATATCTTTTCACTTTCACGTGCTTGCGTAATAATCGCCTAAAACTTGTTTTTAAGTTTTTTCAGCCCCTAAGAGGGTATAAACGGGTTGAACACGTTTTCACGAGTTCCGTCATTTCTTTTAGAAGTGATAAGAAATTGAATTGGTTCCTACTTTCTCGTGCTGTCTTCATATTTATTTATTAACTCCTTTCAGGATTTTTGGATATTCAACCCCCAAGTGAGTGTAAGGAGGTTGCATATCTGATAATATATCGAATTCATTTTTACTTCCCAAGGTTTCCTATATAAAAAAGCCAAAAAGTCAATTTAAGTATTTTAGATATTCAATCCTAATGGGTGTAAGGGGGTAGTATGCTTTTCAAAGTTTCGACATATTTCTTAGGTTTGATGAGATATTAGATCGCTTTTCATTTCCACAGACTTTTTATATAATCGCCTACAAGCCCATTTCTCGATTTTTGGATATTCAGCCCCCAAGGGTTTGCATATGTTTTCACAAATTTTGCCATCCCTTAGTTCTGATGAGATATAAAATTGGTTATTACGGCATTTGATGTAATGACCTTAAAACCAATTTCACCATTTTTCGAATTTCAAGAACCAAGGGGGTGTGAAGAGTTTGCTTACGTTTTCACAAATTTTTCAATATCCGTCTTGTCTCATGAGATATCAAGTTGCTTCTTATGAAATCGTCTAAAAACCCCAAGTGGAAGTAATGGATTTGTATACGTTTTAACAATTCGACTATCTAATTCTGATAAGGCAACAAATTTGTCTTTACTTCTACATAATGTACTGAAATTCGAATAGTCTACACGGACTTTTTCAATGTATAAAATCTTGTTCTAAAAATCTCTATTTTAAATATTTTTATATTAAGAACAAAAATAATTTTCCAAGAAATCTAATAATCTCGAAGCAACTCATGATACACTCCGACTTTGACCGCTCCCGAACTTTGACCCGAAAAATAATAAAGTTTCGCCCAGACCATTGGCAGATTTTTTTATAATATGATCAATTCGAAAATAACGTAATTTGCCCAAAATTTTGAGCAAAATTTTTATGTTTTTTGGTAATAACTTTTTAAATGATTCTTTGTCAGTATCTGGAAAAAAGTTAGGCTTATTCACAGAAAACATTTCTGCGTAAAATGACGTAGCTTTTTTGGATAATGCAAAAAATTGGCAAAGGATAACATTTAACTACAAAATAGAGGACGATGGAAAAAATCTGCTAATTGATTTGAATTTAATGTAAATAAATATGATAGAAAATTGAATCCAAAACTCTGACTAATATTTGGTGTTGACCAGTGTCTCATCGTTTTTTCGTGGTTTCATAGCAATTTGCAGAATTTTTGTTTTTAGAATGAAGTTAAATAATAGGTGAATTCTTTTGCACCCTTATCCAGTGCAAATCAGGTTTGTGACGTGGGAAACCTACGATAAAACGAGCAGTGTAGTCTGAGTAGCTCTGCTCCCGATAAAATACAATGTTGAATACATAGAATGCGCCGGAAGACATTTCTTCTTAAGTTTTACGTCTCTGACTAAAATTAAATTCATTTTACAACTGAATTGTTTCAGTTGCTCGGATTGTAGAATTGGAGGTAATCGTTGTTTTCAAATATCAGCATAACTAATTTCATTAATAATATTTTACCCTGTATAGCTGCAACGCCATCTAGACATAACTAGCATAAGCTTCTGCTCTGTTCTGCTCTGCATCGTTCTTTGGTACCCGTTCTGCTCTGCACTGTTACGCGAAAGAACTGTTGATGGACTGTAGGTGTACATACTTAGCTGGGATATGTTACTAGGCGCCTTAACATAATAATTGTAATCGTAACTCCGGACACGTTACTGTTAAGAATAGCAACAGTACAAATAAAGCAGTTCGAAACAGCATAAATTAACGTCCAGCTATTCTGCACGATAATCCATTGCAAGTTAACAATATTGCAAGGCCTTCACTCACGAGATGGGTGAAACTTTCCGGTACCGATATAGTCCGGATATTGCAACAGGTGCAAATAGCTTTCGAGGGAATAAAATTTATTCATTCGGGACCTACACTCGTGAATTTCAACAACAAGGAGCAGAATTTCGATATGCAATGCGAATGTTCACATGCGACTATAATTCTACACCCCCATTAACTTCGTACCCATGATGACGAGAAATTTCATTTCACCGGTGTAGGCTACTAAGCCAACCCATTATACCCCGTATGTACAGGTAACAGGTATGTGTTACTTAGAGGTTCGGGAACACCTCATTGCACTGTTGCAGCAAACCAGGCACACCTTAGGACAGGGCTTAGACTGGTTCCGTGCCATCGTCAAGGAAAGCCCTAACTTACATCCGTACGAGGAATTTCAATTCGATTTGACGTCGTCGGCGAGCAACCTGATAGCTGGCTGACACACAGAGCTGTAATCCTTTTTGCTTCGTGCCATAGTTGGCGTGAGTTTAGTCAGTTTTCGTTGCCCGGGCCGGCTCGGGACTCTTACGCCAGCCAATTTAAATCCAATTTGGCGAGCAAAACTCGGAATTTAGCAGTTGCATCGGTATGTAATCATAATAATTAGACAACTCCAACCAAGAGTTAAATTGTTAATTCATCGTGTAGTGTTGCCGGATATTCTTGCATTTCACCTTTCTCTGTTCCCTAGGTCTTCCTTGCCTTGCGGCTTCTTAACTAGAAGCACTTGAGTTTATGAGATGCTTGCATGCATGGCAAATTGCATGCGAGGCATTTTTGCCGTGCATCTTAAATTAAATTTTGGCTGCCCCTTGTTATCCTTGGCGAAAACAGGAAGAATTTGGACGGAGCATTGCAAGTTTATTTGCACGTCTAGTTCATGTTTTCAGGATTCCCTAAAGAGAAATAAAGCTCTGCTTAACACGATTACAAGTTTCCTGATGTATGTTCGTTATATCCGGTTTCCTGTTCGCAATTGTTTAAAATGTAGGGGAACCACCGAGTTTTATTCTTACTCGGTTCTATTGCTTTTTGTTCTTCTTAGGGAGTTAGGAACAGACGCATCCGGGCAAAATGAAAGCTTCAGTGGTCACAAGTTGTACGTCCGTTTGATGATTTCAAAGGCATCCTTAACTCAAATGTTTTCAGTTTTGGGAGAAGTACGATAAATTAATAATTCGGTAGGTAGAGCACAATTAAGGCATGCGACAAAGGAAGGGTGACACAATCTTTGAATGTTACATACCAAATTAACCTATATGTGGCAGGAAACCGTAGGAAAACCTATTGGGGTGCAATTGAAGTTAACAGGTTACCTGCTGTTTGGGGTTGTTTGAAGAAATTATTAAACTGGTCTTGATTAAGGGAACTTGCCCCCCTGTGTTCTACCGAAAAGAATTTTTTTTTTCCAATTTTCGATTATATGTGGCTCAAACATTTTGCAATTCCGGTTCCCGTTAAATATATCATTTTCTATGTACCCGGCTCGACGGATCAAAAATTGTTCCATTCTTTCCCAAAGAAAAACGCCCTTATTATGTTTTTCCAGAATTATTTGAAAAAAGTTTTACCAGCTTTACAAAATGAGGAAGAGAATTTAATGTAGATACAGATACGAAATTTTTTCGAAAAAGCGAAAGAAGTTTTATGTAATTACAACCATCTCATCTCTTTCATAGGGTATACAATCCCCTGACTCTGTGAACAATTAAGGTAACGATGATTTTAAAAATAAAGTGGATACCTAATTTCGAAATTATGTACCATGGTTTTTTTAAAGTGGACAACTAATTTTGTCAATTTGTCTGTCCTAAATATGCAAAAAACAAAATACGGGCGAAGGAGGTTTCCAGATAGCAGGTATTTAGGGCAGGACTATCTACCCTTTTTCAGTACCGAAAAACCTTAATGAGCTTCATTGCAGTGGTTCTCAACACGTGGTTTGCGAGCTAAATGTACCCGCGACCGATGTCGGTCTTGGCCGGAAACTGCAGTCTTATGTCTCAGTTGATATATTCCGAGGCAATCTGACTCTGGCTAAGAATCAACTTACTTTGTACACTCATAATGCTTTCCATGTATGTCGCTTGATAACAAGCGTGATTCAGTAGTTTTCTGCAAGATATTCCGATTTAAAAAAAATTTGTCCCATAGTGAAAAGCATTTGAGAAGCACTGATTTATTTTTTTGTCTTATGGGTATGCTGGTGTGCACCTGTTTAGACGATGGATCCAAATGTCTTTGGACAAATTTATATTATAACATTGTTACGTGTAAGCCTGGCAACCGCGCAACCGTACAACTCGATCGTGACACATAGTGAAAACAACAACAACCGAATACCTAGTTGCAAAATAACCCAATTAGAAATAAGGCGAAACGGCACGGTTGTATCTCTCTTCTTATCGAATGCTCTCCAATATACTAGAATCCTCTGCACACACAACTGAACGAAGATCGAAATCGAAGGCTCTGAAGCTTTCGAGAAGATTCTACAACTGAACGAACGTTCAAGTACACCGGTGAACATTCAAGACTACTACCGCCTAGTATATAAGCAGATGAAGCGTTCAGCGAAGACACAGTAATTTTGATTACGTCGACTGTGACAGCCAGCGGGTACACGCGACCGTGTTGAGAGAGAACGAAAGTGAACGAGTCAAGCGATATATGGTATAAGCGGGCGGTATTGCCATACAGTGCGAATTATTGTGCGAATAGAATTTAAAAAAGCGATTGAATAAATAATTACTTATTTTTATTTTAACCGAATTGTGTTTTACTTGAAATCCCGGCGAACCCCTAGCTCGCAACAATATATTAATTTGATTTTGATGTTGATTTTATTGTTTTAATTTCCATTTTTTCCCAATTTAAACTAGTTAATGAGAAAAGAAATTATTATCCTCTCGACTTGAAATCGAATCAAATTAGATGATGTTTTTTTTTTTAATTTTTCAATGACACTCATGTTTATCCACCTTTTTACTCATTGTGCATGATGCTGTTTATACTCCTAGCCAACAACTGAAAGCCTGACGATTTTTTTTTTAAATAAAATTTTAGTTTGTTGTGCAGTGGCAGTGGTAACATGTGCTGTTCGAAAATGCATTCATTTGTAATGCCACAAACATCTACGGACTGTCGATCTGGTGTAATAAGAGCGGTAGCATAAATCGCAGAGGATAGCAACAATCAGTGCCATAGTTGGTTGTGTTCATTCATATGGCAGTCAGTGCAGATGGTAGAACACAGATGATATGCACGTATAGGAAGCACATGTGGATGTGCATAAAATATTCGTCCTTGCATTGCATATTGATGTACGTAGCGCCAGTTATAGTACATCCTTTGTAACAAAATGGATGCTTTGTTTTATATCGCGTATCGTGTGCATATATTAACGGATTCTGTATTGCAACCGAGCTCGAAATATTCATAGGTATTCGCTGGCAAGCACTTTCCGCTTCGGGAAGTCCCTTCAGACTGTATCCTTGCTCGAACCCATGCCACTCTTCTCAATTTCGATGTATTACAAAATTTCGGATTACCAAGACCCGAACTTATGCTATTCGTTAGTAATAAATACACCGATGCCTGGAAGTGTATTCAGCACGGTATCCTGGCGTAGGTGCTCACATAGTACCTACATCTGCCGAATTCCAGTTCGCTCTACACGTTTTTATGTTTTTCAATTATTTCCGACATCGGTTACATGCGGTTTCATGGTTAATCTATGGTTTGTTGCCACACACCAACACCAATCATAGTTATGTACCCTTTAGCATAAATTACATTCAATCCGAATGGATTCTGTTAATGCACCAAGGATATAAGGCTGGAATATACCGAGCCTACAACAGCACGAAGCATACGAGTAGAAAGATAAATTCATTGTGGAGTTAAGGTACCCATTAAATTCTCTGGCCGAAACGATGTGTAGTGATGAAGGATAGAAAGGGATCATCAAGGATTAGAGTAAGGTATTGATCATTTTGTGTCAAATCCTTGTTTTCGATGAATCTTGGAGGTATTTTGACCAGGAGTCGCGGCCAACGACAATCCTTGAAGGGGAGCTGGACAAAGACGAACATGGTACTAATGGGATCGATCATATCTGAGGAAGCCACAGTTCTAGACAGCCTCTAGAGCAGAATCTACTTAGTAGACCAGTGGCGACTTTCAGGATTTACTCAATGTAATACAGTCTTACAATTGTGTTTAGTGAACTGAACTTCAGTGCTGGTAGATCAGTATGGCGATAGTCGTCCTTGGTGGACTACAATAGTGTCGCACTATTGACTTGAAAGGGAACTACATCCGTTTGGCTGTCGGGGAGCTAAGCTTTGAATGAGCTACTTCTCTGGTAAGAGTCAACAGTGTTCGACAGTAAGGATGTTGCCACCAGGTTTCCCAAAGAAGTAAAAAATAAATGTGTGGTAGCTTTTACTGTGCTAAGAGTTATCTCTCAGTTTTTGTATGTCTTACGCTAATCAAGAATTTTTTGGAGTTTCACTGGACCTAGCTCAACCTGTGGTTGGTTGGTTGGTTGGTTCACGTGGTGGCCTAATTAGCACAGGAAGCGCCGTTTTGATACCACAACTCGTTTAACCTGGTCGTTGAGGGCTGATGGATGAATTAGATACATACGAGTAGTTTTACAGAGACCTGAGGCTTGAATGGCCTGTAGAAACGGAGCATTCAGTTTAGATTTTTTGGGTTGACCTGGTTACAGCTGCTGGTCCTTCTGGATGAATGTTTATTATCGAGGTACAAAACTATATGGGAAGAATGACAATATACCCAATGGCGCTGCGGTGATTCGAGATTCAGCTGTTCTAAATTCACAGGTGGGATGAGAGTAGCCACCTCACGCTGGAACTCAGGTCTTCATTGCTATGGTGACGGACAAATGTTTGCATTAGATATTGCCAAAGCTTTTGACAGAGTCTGACATAAGTCTCTTCTTATCTTCAAATCTTATATCCAATGGATTAAGAGCGATTATCAGAACTATCTACACGAGTAGTTTTCCTTCCCAATTGATTGAGGCATTCCTCAACGATCTATTTCATCTGCGACTTCTCTCGCGTATGCTGCCGATACGTTAGATGTATCGGCCGATTTTCATATCTTCGGCATGATCATCTCACTAGCTGCTTCCAGGGCAAATGTAGTGATGAATTACGTCGCCTCATTCCACCTATTAATATTTTCTTCAGCAATACTCGCCTTGGCTCTATTGTGCACAGGTATACCATCTAGTCAATTCTTTATATCCCAAAGGACGCAATTATGGAATAGATGCACAAATTGGAGGACGCGGGCGCTGAACCGAGATGATTTCAGACAATGTATCCTGCAGGCTCTGGCCCGATTTGGGTTGTCGCGCCATTGATGATGATGATGATGATTGCCATCTTCAGTGTTTCCCAATCGGTTAAGCATTCAATGTGGAAAATGTAACGTCCACACTCCTTAATCCAAACTTTTTTTTCTCTCCCCGCACCGATTTTGACTTTGTCTAACTACTACAATACATTAAAGGACGACCCCCTAAGTTTAGATCGGGTTGTTTGAAGAACAGTACCAATTTCATACATGCGTAAAATATGTTACATGTTTGTCCAAACTTTAAATCAAATTTCACATCCCGATTTGGCCTAAATTTCTATTTTGGATCTAACGAATCTTTAAGATAAAACTACAGTGAAAGCGATACGCACAACGTGCGCGAGGACTCAATTGCATCGCAATTAGATTAAAGCGATGCGATTGGACTCACCTTCTAATTAGTTGCAATCGCGTCGCATCGCATCGCTTAAAACGCGCCGCGTTCACTATGATTCCATTTTTAAAGTATCTACCACAAACTCTGCACTCGTATATCGTACACTACCTATGCCATTGGTGCTACTATCAAGGATTTTGTGTAAAGTAACTTAAAACAATTTATCACTATTTTATTAATAACATAATTAAAATATCGTCAAATCTTAAACTATCAACTGTCCATAGTTAGTTAAATGTGAACAATACGAATATAGTCCAGTAGCTGCACAACCGCTAGTCTACAAGTAGATCAAATCTCTATTAATCTGCAGCGAAAAGTTTGCACAGGCAACACCAATGAATAACGACGGAAGTCGCAACAGGTGTAACACGTTGAAATGAAATTTATTCATACATCGGGACAGTGTTTATACATGAGACAATAGTTTTTGTACGGGACAATGGAAAAAGGATGTTCAAACATTGGTCATATAACTGGCACTATCCTCTCGCACGTGTGATTAAATTCCAACTTCAGGAATTCAATTCATATGTAGCTAACTTTATATACGCTTTATATCGCAAGGTATTGTATAGGTAGTTCTTATTTGAGATTCGAGTTAAGGTTTATCTGGAAATTTAATTGTGTGTAAAATAGATTTCTCTAACTTTTTAATTAAATTCATATTCAAAATGATTGCTGTCCTGTTTCCATAAGTTGATAAATACTTCTATAAAACCTACACGAGCGTCAAAATCGCGTGAAGCTCTTGGCAAAATTAGAAAGTTGACTATCGAAGCGACGAGATACACTCACTAACATGTATTGCTCTCAGCATGGGCGCCCATACAACATTTCGTAGGGAGGGGCAGAACTATGGCTTATAAAAGGAGTTTGCAATTTCGGGAGAGCTACATCTTGTGACGAATAGAATGAATGTGGATTTCACTCAGTTAAGATTCATTGAACCTTTTCTGCTACACCAAAACAATATCAGCGCATCGGGAGATAGTGAAAAAATACAGAGAAGTTGAAATTTTACTTAGAATCCGTCCAGCTTCTTCGGGTACCTCCCATACAAAATTCCTCGAAACAAGTGATGACAGTTATATTCTGGAATTTAAAAATTTCGCACGACAAACTTTTTTTAATTAAATATTACAGGAACTGACAATATTGCGGTACTCTTTCAATTAGCTACCATTCAAAAGTTCTTAATAAAAATGATTCCTATTCCCGAAGGAGCGATAACTACGAAACGGAACGTATTGGACATAAAACCTTTTTTGTGATTAAGTTAAGACAAAATTCTCGGGGAGCGGGGTTATGTATTATTTTGAAAACATCAAAACTGTAAAGCAGAGTGAAATAAAGATACTGTTTTAGGCTGCCATACAATAGTCTTTAAAAAAATAATCATTTCTGGTGAGTCAACTTGAAGACTTGGAATTAGTTGTAACCGTGTTCAAGCTGTTGTAAATGCTATGAAGAAGCGGAGTTAATAGGGTAAATTTATCACTCTAGCTCAAAAGCTTCATCATTAGTCTTTAATTTTAACCATTTCGTAATTGAGCAATTCTTTTTTTTAATAAAGTGCAACTAAAAGTGATAACCGTGTTTTAACAAAACGTTACGTACTATTGTTGCTATTATCCTTCTGATCCTGCTACTTTAATCAACATACCTTAAAATTTTACATATTTGAAAACCCCTCTTTCCCAGCAGAAAGTCGAAAGGACCTATAAAAAAAACTATATGAGCAGATGGGTACTTTATCTCAGGTAACCATTAAGACCTTTGGGTTATTTTGTATTTTTCATAATTCCTACCAAACTTCTATGAAGAAAAAATCCTGAGCATGATGTTTTGCTTTTATTTTTTATTGAAAACAGTAAACGGTGTTGATTTAGTAACTATTTGTTAATAGTTTAACAAATTATGTGTAATAGAACAATTAAAAGGCTTTAATTACACTATATTAAAAAAAAAAGAATTATTCAAGTGACGAAATGGAGGTGGAATAGAGGTGGGGACAAGTGCCCCCTCTTGCACTCCTCTATGGGCGCCCTTGCCTCTCAGCTGCTATCGCGTGGCATTGCTTCACGCGCGCGCGTTGCTTTCACTAAAAATTCATCCTTAAGCAATACTGTTTTTTTTTTAAATATTAGAAATACTAATATCTCTGTGTATCTATCGGAACGTATCTTTCTTACAGACAATAAAATATCATACAAAACTTATTTAAAAATCGATGACCTTAAATTTAACCGTTCAGCAGCAATGCACAACCAAATATATTTTTAAAATAATTCTAGAAAATTTTTATTTTAAGAATAGTTCGTAGAAACTGAATTTTGTTTAAAAAACTGAGGTATTAATGTTTTTAAAAATAAAATGGATACATTATTTCCAAACTATGTACCCACGATAAGTTTTTTTTGAAGTGCATACATAATTTTTACAGATAGGCTGCTCCAAATATTAAAAAAAAATGTGGCCAAAATTTATCAACTTTTTCATATAGTAGGACATGACTACTTGGCCTTTTTTTGATACTTAAAAGTCTTTCTCTATTACAGTGGTTCTCAATAGGTAGTCTGCCGCAACGGATGCCAATCTGGCCCGCAGCAAAAACTCGGAATTTCCGGCTTTGTGTCTCAGTTGGATTTGACTCTAGCTAGGAATTAGCATCCCTTGTATTAATTAATGGTTTATATGTATGTATAATAATCTTGATGACAAACGTGATTCAGTAATTTTACGCGAGATTCTCTCTGATTAAAAAAAATTGACCCATAGCGAAAAGGGAGGTGGGTGGAGCTTTTTAGACGAAAAATTTTGGTTTCTAGATACCAGGAACGACTTATGCTCGGAGGCTGAAACTTGGAACTTTTAAAGAACTACGATAGCAAAAAAATGGTCGAAATGGGTTGAGGGGTGTGGTCCAAATTTGATCAAAAATATCATAAACGGGGTCTAGATCCGATTTGGGCTGTCGCGCCGTAGAAAAAAGGTTTACAGAATAAATTTTAAATCATAAGAATACAACAACGTTTATAAAAACAATTTATTCACTACTTCTTCAATGAATTGCTATTAATAAAGTTTTAATATTGGCGACATTCCGAAACTACTTGCATTTTAGGGTGGACATACCCATAAAGTACTGTGTATAACTTTTGTTCTGCATGCCACTACATTTCACACGAAGGAAGTTTTGTTCATTAACTAAACGGACCAAGTTTTGTTTCCGCATGATTTCGAGCTAATAATTGCAATACAAGCCTTGATTTCCAACTAGGGAAACCCCCTACTAATGTACGAGCAGTAGAGTAGTACGTAGACTTCATGTGCATGGTGTTATAGATTCAACAGTATTATACAAGTGCAATAACCACAAGTACATATATTTGTACGATATACTGAGTTGAAAATGTCGCGGTCCACTCGTTTGTTGCGGTTCGAGAACAAACTTTCAGTGAGTTGGAGGAAACTTGTTTCGTTTTCGTTTCGACGCTGCCAGGACTTTCCCTACGAGATAGCTCTGATAAATTATTTTCTGTGGGAAAATGAAATTATCCTATTTAACTGTTAATTTACTGTTTTTGTTGAGAGAGCTTGCTGGCTATTTGATTTTTAACAAGAGGTCAGTATAAACATTATTCCGATTAAGTAAACTTTGACAAATAAGTATTTAGGGTTCACACGACATGACTTAACTTTTAATTGATACATACCGCAATCACGCAATCAGGTTACAGGCAATCGTATGATACTCTAGATGAAATACTGAGCTCCGATTTATATTGTATAGTTGGGTATAAAGAGTAAAGTACTTACGAGTAGTTTGCGACTATCATTTGGTCAACACGGATTTGTGTGGCGATTTTGTGACGACAATCAACACCCCTCCGTAATAATAGAGGTATCAGTCTACATAAGAGTGCAAGCTCCTATATTCATACTGATGGATACGAGACCAATCTAAATCTCTGCTGTTCTATGGGTCCCAGCACCCGGTTGATACACAACTCCACAACGAATCCACGAAGGAATGCTGCCCGCTTGGGCCACCACGTTAAGGTACTGTCTGGCTGGAACTGCCGACCGTCGCGGTCAGCAGTAACTGCCGTCAGTCATTGGCGGATACAGGGGTGGGGGCGGAGGGGGCGGCCGCCCCCCCAAGACCAATTCCGAATTTTCTAAACATACATACTTTAACCGTTCTCCGATTTATTTACTCCACTGCAATGTGGACTGTAATTAGCATTTACTGTAGTTCTACGGTGCAATGCACAGCACAGAACAGAACCATGATGGTGGATTTACCATACACTCAACGTTTGAGTCGCGCCTCTATCTCCACCATAAAATCAACCAATCAGATGGCTCGTGCAGTCACAAAAGTCTAACATTCTTCAACTTTTTCTCCGACGCACGTTTCCATATGTGTACACACATGCAATGAACTATGATACCCCACAATTCGCAGCTCATCGTATTTCTGTCGTTTCGCAATTATAGGCAAGTTGCGCCGCAAAGCCATGTTGAGTGTAAATTGCTTTCAACACAGCAAAGAGCACAGCCGACGAAAACCGGTTTGCAATGGCCTGATGGGAATTGAGGCTCGCCTCAAGGGTGAGTGTAAACGCACTATGATAAAAAGACTACAAGACAACATATTGCGTAGGTAATAGGGTCAATTTGTGACCTTACCATCTCCGATCTTTCTGAAAATTTATACTTTTATACTTTATACTTTAAGAACTACAGTGAAAAAAATAATTGAAATTCAATTTTTTGTTTCTATTTAATTTTTTTTGTTAGTTATAGTATGTTAAAGTTTTCGCAAAAATGGTGTCCGAATCCTCTTTGAAAATTCATATCTCTGGTACTTTTTATCCTGGAATAATAAAATATGGCTTATTTTAAAGGTGAAGGTTGTCGCAATAAAAATTATCCTTGACATTTTTTTCAAGAATAGTGATTTTGTCCTTTAACCTTGAATATATCAAAACGGTTTTTTTTTCATTTTTTTATATTTTGTAGGTTGTACTGTTTTTCAAAACATACCAAAAACTTAACTTGGGATCTCAATGGGATCGGGATCAAAAAAATCGAAGAACATTAGCAAAAACGGGATCATATTGTTTTCATCTTATTATGGGTCATTTAATCAAGAATCGCCAAAAGTGTGACCATACCATCGCAGATTCTTTTGAAAATTAGTGTACTCGAAGAATTAGTGAAAAAAAAAATATTATTTCAAGTTTTTGTTTTTTGTTTTTTTTGTTAGTTATACAGTATAACTTCTCTATAGCGGACACCTTTGGGGAATTCAAAAGTGTCCGCTATAAAGAGGTGTCTGCTTTTCGGGGGTATTGAGTTTAATACCTAATTCATTGGGGAATAAAGAACTGTCCTCTATAGGGAGGTGTCCGGTTTTCGGAGGTGTCCGGTAATAGAAGTTTCACTGTAGTATGTTAAAGATTTCCTAAAAAAGATATCCGAGTCCTCTTTGAAAATTCATATCTCTGGTAATTTTTATCCTTGAATAATAAAGTAGGGCTTATTTTAAAGATTGTTGTTGTTTTTGTTAGTTAAAAAATGAGATAGAAACAAAAACTTGAATTTCAATTATTTTTTTCACTAGTTCTTCAAGTACAAACATTTTCAAAAGAATCGGAAATGGTAAGGTCACAACTTTGGCGATTCATGATGGAATGACCCATAATAAGATGAAAACAATATGATCCGGTTTTTGCTAAGTGCAGTCTATGTAGTTAAATTCACACAGAACTTGATCAAACAAAATAGCCAAATCAAAAAAATTTCCGCCCCCCCAACAGCAAAGTCTGGATCCGCCACTGCCGGCAGTAGACTACTGCTTCAGGCAAAAACCGTCAACTGCCGAGCAGTCGCAAACAGACAGGACAGCTTGATTTTGCCTGAAGCAGTAGTCTACTGTCAGGGGTGGAAGTATCCTTCTGTGGGCTCCCCGCCTTCCGTAATACCGTAAATAGAACCTCCGAATACAGTTGAAACCGTAAGTTCAGTGAAGAAATGAATTTTACAATGCCCCGATTTCAGCCTTCGAGTTCATCGAAGAAATTGTACCCCACGCCTCCCACCCAGCCATCACCCACACCATTACTTCCATTTCGACGAAATCGCTCACAATACTTCATCGCTAAAACACAGATTAGGATTGTTCATGATTACATTTTCTTATCACATCTTATCTTCATAAACGTCAAACGATACTTCCGCACTCGCCCTATTGATCGCAGCGACATCTGTGTGATCCTAAGTGAACTACGGGAAGCTCACGCTCGTGGACCATGATGATGTGACAGGTGTCGTATCATTTTAATTGATGTCGGGGATCAATTGAGTGAATACGTATATTATTATCTTTTTTTAATTTTAATTGTTTAATTTGTTTAAGAAATGTTGCAATTAATTTGTGTGTGTTTAAGTGAGTAGAGAGATAGGAATTCAGCGATTAGAATGGTAAGTTATTGCACGGTTTATTTATAATTTAACAAACAAATAAAATAAACTAAAAAATTAAAATTTGCTATAAAATGGCCGACGCTCCTTCGTCATGTAACTGAGCGACAATGACATTGTAGCAGACTGCACGATGAAAAATCTTTCAACCAGTAAAAGAAATACCGATTTTTACTTTATTATTTTTTAATAATATAGTACTGTAATCGACTTGAAATTTAAAAAAAAAATTGCTGCCCTGAAATTTTGTATTTTCACGTTTTAGGACTAGTAAACCCGAAAAAAAAAGAATTTCCGTCTGACCGCCATAGACGCCATCCGAAAAAGCGTTTGAAGGTACATATCTCACAAACCCGTTGAGATATTAATTTTAAAATTTTATTATGGGTAAATTGAGTGAACTCCTACGAGGGGTATCTTTTGGGGGGATGTGGGTGTGAGGCAGAAGAAGAGGGGGGCCTTTTAGGGGAATACTTTTTGTGTCTAGATCTCAGGAACCGCTTATGCTAGGAGGCTGATACTTGGATACTTGGAAAAAAGGATTCTGATTTTTATTTCTCAAAAACCGCAAACCATAGAAAGCTTAAAATTTACGACAAAATAGAGCCACTATAGAGGTATCCTAGAAATTTTTTTTAAGTGGTAGTAAGTTACGGGGGTGAGGGTGAATAACTAGGAGGCTATTTGAAACGTTATTTTATAGGTTGTCAGTTGCATAGTTACCTACATTACGTCTTAGCATGATACGTGTTCCGGACTTCTTCCAAAAAATAATAAAGTTGCACTCAGACTGTTGGTATATTTCTATTCTAGGAACCTTAAATTTTCAGAGTGGGTGAAGTTATTTATAAGAGCACTCTAAGCTTATTTTGTTTTATTGTTATGGATAATTAAATTTTAAAAAATTGATGTTCTAACATAATATGGGTAACAAAAACCATGAAATTAATCAAGAAGGAGAAAGATATATTTTTATAGTGAAATTCAAACTAATTTTCATGAAACAGTTTACAAGAAATTCACAAATTGTCTTAATTAAAAAAAAATATAACTAATAGTATTTAGAGCTTTCAACGTCTATATGCAAAATATTATCTTACGAATATGTTGGAAGGTATACGAATTGTAGATTGTAGATCTAAAATCCCGATTCACTGCGGCCTATTGTGATTGTCCTCTCTGATTATAACTCACTCAGGACGGTTATATCAATAAATTTTAATATGCTCTTGACTGAGTTAGACATGAGTTCCAATGGTGTTAGGAAGTAATGTCCAAGAAGTCTAAGTTCTTCGCAATGGCATAGAACGTGCTCTACAGTTTCCTCTTCTTCTTCACACAATCTGCAAATATCGTCTGAAACCAGTCCAATCGTATGCAGATGCTTTTTAAGCTTACAATGTCCTGTAATTAGAATGATCAAGCGCGGAACCTGATTCCGGCTCAATTTGAGCAAATCGGAGGTTCGTTTCTTGAAGTGACCTTCCAAGTACAGTTTGGACTGTCTGCACCCTACCATCCTTGTCCAGTGGATGTCAGCTTGGATGTTAATTTAGTGGAACAGTCTTTCTTTTGCCGCAGCTATTGGCATTCCATAGAAAGGCACTGGTTCTGTGAATTTTAAGTCAGCTCCTTTTTTCGCTAACTGGTGCGCAGACTCGTTGCCTAAAATATCTCTATGTCCAGAAACCCATACCAGTATGACTGTATTTGAGTTCGCTAGTTTCTTAATTAAGTACTTGTAAGCAATCCCACACTAAGTGGGATCTAAAGCAAAATGCTTGTACGAGGGCGGATTGATAATGACGTGCAAAAATCAAGAAGGAGTGGACAGGTAAGGAATTCGTTATTTTTTTTTACCTGGACCATCCTTAAATAGATTACCTGCAAAGTTTAAGCCTGATACCTCGTTTAGTTTTCGAAAAGCAGCCGTCTAAGCAAGTCGACTTAAAAAATTTTTAAAAATGGATAAAAATGAATTTCGTGTGTTGATTAAACACAATTTTTTAAAAGAGAAAACAGCTAAAGTAACCAAAGAAAAATTAGGTAAGCATTATGGGGACTCTGTACCATCGATCCAAATGATTTACAAATGGTTTTCTGAATTCAAGTGTGGTCGTACGAGCACACAAACCATACCAAGTCCAGGTCGTCCAAATGAGGTCACCACGCCAGAAATGATCGATAAAATCCATGATATCGTGATAGAAGATCGTCGAGTAAAAGTGCGTGAGATAGTTAACGTAGTAAGCATCTCATCTGAACGTACTCGTATTTGGAATATTTTGAAAAACCATTTGGACATGAGAAAGCTATCCGCAAGATGGCTGCCGCGTTTGCTCACAATCGACTAAAAACGCAATCGTGTGACAACTTCGCAGCACGGTTTGCAACTGTTTTAACGTAATACAAATGAATTTTTTCGTTGATTCGTAACTGTTGATGAAGCATGGATTCACCACTATACTCCAGAAACCAAACAACAGTCAAAACAATGGAAGGATGTCGGTTCAAGGAGGCAAAACCGTGCTATCGGCTGGAAAGGTTATGGCGACAGTTTTTTGGGATTCCAATGGAATGATATTCACCGACTACTTGGAGAAAGGAAAAACAATGACGGGAGCATATTATTCTGAGGTATTGGTTTCATTGGATGTTGAAATCAAGGCAAAACGGCTTCATTTGGCGAAGAAAAAAGTGTTGTTTCACACGTTTGTTGTTGCAACGGCAAAACTGTTTGAATTACGGTACGAATTGTGACTTTTTATTTTTTCCAGACTTGAAAAAATGGCTTGCTGGAAAGAGATTTACCACGAATACTGACGTCATAAGTGAAACCAACGCCTATTTTGAAGGGTTGGACAAATCATATTATTTGGAAGGGATCAACAAATTGGAAAAACGCTGGACTAAGTGTATCGAGCTAAAAGGAGACTACGTTGAAAAATAAAATAAATTTTTCCGGATAAAATTATGTTTTCTCAATTTTTGCACGTCATTATCAATCCGCCCTCGTAGAGCAAGTAATGCTGCTCTGCTGTCAGAGAGAATGTAGATCTTATGACTCTTGTATCCTCTTCTAATGTTTTGAATTTCTGCTTGGAAGATTTGACTTGTCGAGGCTGGCATATATGTCGACCCTTGGTCTGTGTCCATATACAATTTTCTTCGCTTCCTTATCCTCAGAAGTTAGAAGTCGGTACGTCATACAGGTGTAAAGGTGAACGATTTAGAATCATCTTAAGTTCTGCAGTAGGAGTGATTCGCATTGCCCCAGAGATAGTTGCACAGGCCAACCTTTGCAGTTTACGAATAGTTTGCATTGTTTGCGTTTACGTCTAGTTATATCAGTTTATGACTGGTTCATTTGGTTGGTGTCTAGGCTTAGCTTGACTTGCTTGAAAACAACACGCGAAGCCATGGAGAGAGTAGGCCGAACATTTCTTACTAAAAAAATGGGACAAAATTTGAATATGCCTGCTGTAAAAATGGCAGAATAATTTTATCTGTGGGATTTCCAACTTGTACACTTGGATGAAAACCTTGTGAACATTTGGATTATCACATTTCCACTTTGACGTCTGAATCATAAAGTTTCTTAACTAGTGTAATAATGACAAAGCAATCTTTTCAAATGCGTACGTAGTCCATTATTCCAGAGGTCTTGAGTTCGAATTCAGTTACATGGTTCAGTGACATGGTTTTGCGCTTTCTTTACATCCATCTTTTCTAACTTTTTAGGACAATAAATCAGTGTTGTCAGAGATAATATCTTTCTGTGTATTTTGAAGCATTTGATTGGTTCCAATGACGACCTGCAAATTTTCTGCAGAAAGCTGCGTAGGCTACGCATACTCATTCTGTAAAGTTTGATCCCATTTTCAGGACGTTTCCGGCTGTGATAATGATTTCCTCTACGACCTGTTCAAATAGCCAACTTCGTCTGGGTAAAATAGTTTCAAACGTCATGTATGAAAAATTCCCTACCTAGTTTTACGACAGCTGACGAAGTCAACAAGAGATTTTATTTTTCGCAGTTGGTATTTGATGAACCAGGGTAAGCTTAAATTTCTTCAGCTGAGAATTGCAGTTTTAAAATAGAAATCATAGCAAGTTAGTTTATTGTCAGCAGTTTGATCGTAAGATTTTATCAATTTAGACTATAGCCCCTGTGATATCTGAACTAGGAACGAAAATCGATAATGTATTTCTAGATTATTGAATTTTGTGCAAAACCCGTCTGGTTGTTCATTTCATATTTTCTCTAGATTTTGTTCAAAACTTGGCTTTATGATTTAATTTGAATTTTTCTTTTCTGAAATTAGTTTTCTGTTTCTAGATTTTTGTCTTTTTGTTGGATTTTGTCCATTTGGTTTTGTATCAAATCTCAATTCGTACACTCTGTCTTTCGTCAAGATTTTATTTTTTCAAGATTTGTCTGTCTGAATTTGTAAGTTTTATTATTTAGATTTTGCATTTCTAAAATTTAAAATTCAGCATTTTGTCCATCTGGGCTTTTTCATTGTAATTTTGTTTACTGACGCCCTTGCGTGTAGCTCTACGAGGCAACAAAAACGCAGAAAAATTAGGAATTTAAAATTTCAGAATAACCAAATTCCAGAATTTGATAAATGTAAATTTGAAAAAGGGGAAAGGTGCCGCCATCAGTAAAAATGAAGGTGTTGGCATTTGATAAGAATTTATTAATAAAGATTGAAAATGGAGTAGGAGGAGGACAGAGCCTTGAAGATAGACTGAAATGTTAATAGTGGATATCGAGATATTCTCCCCAACCTTAATTAATAAAAATCTCCAATGTTAAGCGAGCATGTAACTAGTGCACTTGCATATAAAACAATGGGCTCTGGTTTGAAGATAGGCTTAAAGACCCATATATCTTGCATAGGTCAATGGCTGCTTCCAACATAAACACAACTCAACTCAACTCTTCAATAATAAAAACTATAAATTTCAGTAATTAAAAGCCACGAACCTTCTAAAAGCCAACCATTTTACTTTCGTAAGCACTACTTGCGATTGCCTGAATACTGACTATGCCACACTTGCACAAAATCCGACATACTCGAATGCATACAAAAAGGATATTATAAAAAAAGCGTAAATTGAGGAAGGAAAGCAAAAACATGCTTTTAACTAAATTGCATCAGAATATGTTTTTGAAACATACTCGCAGTTGCCGGCCAACAATGTGCTATAAATTAAAAGCAACGGGTTGTAGTGCAATTTAAAGTAAAGCCTTTCGCCACGTTATGATACAGGCTGAAAACGGTCCAATACGTTTCTTATTATACGTGGATTTTCTCTTAAAGTTAGGACATTATGTGGATAAGTGGATTTTTGGAAAGGATTCTTGTGTTTAGATTCTTTTACGGAAAACAGATCGAAGTCACACATGTGAATATATTTACAATTTAAATAAACTTGATTCAATGTTTGGCTTTTAATATTTTAGTTACTTTCCCATTGTTAAATAATTTTATTCGAACTCGATTTTTATGTCGTTCGTCCCCGTATTATTTATATGGTTCGATTGGTAAAGCGTAAGTAGGCTGTTTAGAGTACTTTACTAATGTAACGCTAAAGACCGTATTCTAAAGTTTAAATTATGTTTGTTAAGCAAAATACATCAATAATTTTTTTAAACTCGAGTTTTCGCTTTCCAAGTCGATAGACTTGCACTGCAATCAAAAATAAATATGCCTTCTGAACTATACTCTTCATAATCGCAGTTTGCAAACAAAAGTTGAACCTAATTCGGACAAAAAAAGCTTTTGATGTGAAGAAAATGCAACTGAATTCCGTTTACACCGAAAGTTTGCCAGGTTCGGGTCTCGGAAGTTTGATAATGTATATTAATTGGGATGATGCAAAACAATATGTTTCTTTTATTTTGTATAATAATTTTTTAGGCCAGAGTCGTCTAATGGTAGACTATACTGGTCATTGAAAAAAAAATATATTTGAAGTATCTAATTGAAAAGAGTGTTCAACGGGTTATAGAATCTGAAGAATTACGTAAGGATTACTATAGTGACCTTAACCGATTTTCCCACTAAAACTTATTCGAAACTCACAAGTACTTACACGTGAGTTGAATCAGAACTTTTCTTTGCTTCGATCCGATATCCGGAGAAGAAAAACCACATTGTACCAGCCAGAAAATTTGTAAAGCTTGGATTCATTTTGGGTCGGCCCCACGTTGGACGCCATCTTATATGTACGGTATGCTGCTGTGACACTCCAAGAAATAAGTCAAAAGTTTTGGGGTAGATTCCAGTATATAAATGTACCGTAGCAATGCAGCTTGTGTTAGACCGTATGCCACTTTGTCAAATATTTAACTATTTGTGCTGAAAAATTCAGTCAAATTGTGTAATCGTCAAATTTGTAAAATTGGTTTGCTGAGTTTTAAACAAGACATATTTTAATTGAAATATTTGTCTATTGTTTACAAAATTTTATTGCATTAAATCAAAAAAGGTCTTTTTTTATTTATTTCACCAACCAGACCATATTTTGACCTTTAAATTTTAAATTCGTTATAAAAGAAATTTTAATAAACAAATCTGAAGGTGTCCAAATTAAAAGTTTCTGAATTTAGTGTAATAAAATGAATTTACACGTTGGTTGACACACGCTCTAAGTATAGGCTTTGTAACTTACACAGCGAGTACAGCTTATGTAGTTAAATTATAGAAAAATATTGTTCTAATGATGTGGCAGAATGTATACAGTTAGTTCCATTTCTGTTTTAGGGAGCATTAAATTTAAAATACATATACTTACTAAAAAAATCCATAATTCTGGACCAAGCCTATCGTACCCAAACAAATAATTTTTTAATGAGAATGCATTTTTTTTGATCTGTCAAATATTATAATATGTAAATGAGATAGTACAATGGAATTACCAAAAATATCAAACCTGATTAAACAAAACACATGAATGCATTATTATACATATCTACATATTAAAATGTACCCATCTATTTGTTATTCAAAATATGCCAACCAGCTTACTCCCACAATACAAACATGCATACTTTATTTCATTTTATGTATTTAGTGCATTCGAGTGGTAAATCAAAACACAACTGCATGAAAGGTTCAATATTGAATAATTTTAGATGGAAAATGGGAAAACGATTCGCGTTTTTGTTTGATTTTTCATTCAAATTTAGTCAATTGCAAGTATCTGCATTGTTTATACGGGAATATCAATATGTTTGTGTGTACATTGTCAAAAACATTTTACTTTCATTTAATTTTTGAAATTGAATATCATGTCGTTACATATCCTTACAATCGTAAAATATAATGTCATAGTAGCTATCTGTTAAATAAATCATAGAAAATTTATATATTGTTATTGCATATAAAAACCAATCACTTAAATCACTTAATTTAAATACCACACATGGCAATGCTGCACTTTCACGTTATTAAAGAAATTACACTTGTCTGTCGGTTTGTCAAAAAAAAACACGATTTGGTGTACGTGTTCATGTTGCATTTTGCATACTATGTCGCAAAATCTCAAATCTCAAGTACATTCGATGGGTTGTTTAGAATATACGTGTAGAACGCATCAGATTTTTCTCGATGTTTTTATTGAAAATTACCGTATATTTTACGAACTGATTTAGTAATTGGTGCATTGGAGCATCTATTTTTTCTCAATTACTTTAGCGTATCAGTGCTACAGTAGGTATCAGGAAGAAGCATACCCCTATTTCAAAAATCGCAAGAAACAACCGCAAAAAAGTAAACTAAAAAAAACCGTTTAACATTGAAACCAATTTTGATGTTCCCCAATAAATAAAATATAATTATAACAAATTTCATGTAGCAGAGTTAAAATTTGGTCTACCTTTCGGAATGTAGCTTAAATTAAAAAAATGTTTCTAACTTAAATTCATTAAATTTAGTTAAACTCCAATTCGATTCACCCTAAATGCTTTTGGAACGTATTGCCGCAACTTTAGCATATAGCATTTACTACCTCGTAGATAGCTACTGTTACACTGTATGCCGTGCTGTCAAATATTTGACTTAAAAATTTTGACAAACAGTTCAGTCAAATATTTTCTGTAAAAAAAGACCTTGTGTAGAGCAAATAAAATAATGTGGCAAACAAACATTTTACGATAACACTATATGAGGTTTAGATTTAATTTAATTTATTAGCTTTTATCGAATAAAATCAACTGAGCTTGATTCAGTGGCGGTCATATTGCTTGTTCAAGGGGGGGCCATTGAAGTTCAGTAGATACTGTAGAGAAAATAGGTGAGGTAATGCAGCGTGGATGAAGGAATTTCAGAATATTAAAAAGTATTAACATTGCTCTGAAGGGATTTCTTTAACATCGCTCAATTTATCAACTAATTGTATGATATCAAAAATTTGAACCTGTGTTGTATGATTGTAAGTCCTTAAGCAATGGAAAATTGAATAGCACGGGTAGGAGCTAGAAAATAAAATTAATTGATTTCGAAGCTTGGTGAACATAATTTTCGATTTCAGTAGAAGTCGATGTCGATCTCGATTTCGGCAAAATTTAGAAGCCCAAACAGACTTCAAGATCTCTTACATGTATGAGAAAATTTCGAGATTTCGCCAAATCCAGTTTGAAATCTTTGGATGTAAATTAGCTGTTTTTTGAGACCGCTAGAAAAGTAGTATATTTAATTCTTATTGGTTCTACTATCATACATATTTGATGAAACTCAATATTGGGCATTAAAATCCGAACCCTATATCTCATAATCTAAAGACTTCAGGCCCGACGAAGAAGTGACCACCCCAATTATTAAGTTAATATTTTATGTCAATGTTATTTATTAGGTTTATATACATATTCACTGAGTCTGCTTATTGAGTCGATCTATAGTTAAGATGACTGCCACCATAACCTAACCTAACCTACTCTCTTAATTCAAAAATTTAAAAAACCAAACTCGGAAATTCTCTAAAATTATTTTCAATTATAATAACTTCATAAACAGTATCTTATACCTGATTTACATCGCAAGATTTTGGCAAGTAGATTTTGAAATCTCCAAAAGCGTTTATAACGCTCTGAAGACATTTGTTTGACAACGACTCTGATGATAACATTTTTAATTTATTTTGTAAGAGGAAACGAGGAAATTTAAATTTAATGAACAAGAGTCGAAAGCTTGCATTATCATGTAATTTGAAATTTTGTAATATTTTATACAGGTAGTTGTGGTGACAGATAATTTGAGGGCTGTTCAGTGACTATTATTTGTATTGAGGATTTTTTTCCCAAAGATTTTTTTCGCGGTACCTCTTATAATGATTCTAATTAGTGTAAAAAATATATGTTTTAAGTTTCACCCCGATCAGAAAAAAAAAATTTAGATTCCGAAAAATGGGTCCCGATGTATTGACAAAACGTCCAAATAATATTATTCTATGGATGGTTGTAGTTTTAAATATATAGGTTATGTACCATCGGAAATACCATCTAGTGGTCGTAATGAGAAAGTGAAGTTTTTCATATTCAATCGGTTTCGACCGTATTTTTATAATGGTTAATAATACGAAGTTATCGTCGGTATCGTCGGCAAAATGATCTGATTTCTAATGCTCAATATTATATTATAGAAAGAGAAAACGGTTCAGAAAGCCCTTCATCAAGTACGAAATCAAAAACATTGACGGATTAGTGATTAAATGTAAAACATCATCTTTTTCGTCCTTGCTGAAGGACTCCTTTTTTTCATAACATTGAGCACTCTAAAAGACTTCGTATCGTTTACCGTTCCAAAGTTACGGTCAAAAATTTATTTTTTAAGAAAAACTTCAATTGCTGAATTTAGGCACAAGATAGCATTTTCGATGGTACACCACCTATAAATATTTAGAGTTCCCATCACCCACAGAATGATGATATTTTGGGAGTTTCCGGAATCTTATACAACTTTGGTTTCTTTAAGGTTCTTGAGGCACGTATTCCCCATATATTATCGCCATGAAACTAAAAACGTATTTACGTTAGTTACTGTAAATATTCATAATTAAGTTCTTATACCGGATTTCTCTCGTGATTTCGACAAAACTATTAAGATTACTGGATTACCGATAAATTTGAATAAGTTTTATATCTGCTCTGGTCACTACGTTTTTTGAAAACATAGTTCAAAAACTACTCAAAACGACCTGGACAGCAATGATATTGTGTTTCGCTGCATTTACCACAACTTACGTTTTAATCTAGGATTAGGAAGCTCATAATGACGATTGTCCAAGCATAATCCAAATCCAAATTTTTCAAAATTAGTTTCAAACAGTAAAAGCTACTTCCTTAACAGAATACATCACAACCCACCGATTGATTTTATTTATATTCGAAATTTTATTACTTTTCGATTGAAATATTTTTAATTAGACACAGTTTTCTTTTTAATCAGGAGACAAAGACAAAAGAAGGATTAAGGTGGAATCCGATTTAATTGCATTATACTTTATTAAGTGCATTATACTTTATTAAGTGTATCTATTAATCTTATAATCTCATATAATATTTCTTTAAAGCAAACGGGATAAAGTAATCACGGGTTACGAATTTGTTAGGGGGGGGCCATGGCCCCCCCTATGACCGCCACTGGCTTGATTATTGCTTGCACTCATAGCAAGAACTTCAACAATGTGTAAAGCTATTATTACACTGTATGTTTTCGAGTATAATGGGCCACGTATGCCTGAATGCTCAAGATGTGCTGCTTTGCTGCGTGTCTTCCCCCACACCAAACAACACTGTATGCCGTGCTGTCAAATATTTGACTAAAAAACTTTGACGAACAGTTCAGTCGAATATTTTCTGTCAAAAAAAACCTTGTGTAGAGCGAATAAATAATCTGATAAACAAAAATATGACGATAACACTATATGATTGTATATGCCAGCCAATACTAGCTATAAGCGCGATGACTTTTCTAGTAACTGAGACTAGTGGCAGATATCGTATAGGTTTTAACCTAAGCAACATCGAAGCTACGATGATTAGTTTCAACTAAAATCTGTTTGTACTCTTTGAGATAAATCTTATTGTTGTTAACAATAGTGATACCAAAGAAAATTTATTAGAGCTCTACGAATGGCTTTTACAATTGATGTCAAAGTGAAAATTTGAAATGTATGTCCTCGGGTAATGCATGTTAGCTTTTGCCTTAGTAGGGCATAAATACTCTAAACAATAATTCAAGGAGCAAGGGCAATGAAATCCAATTCGAAACCATGCAGGCGATTTGAAATTGCAAGTGAAACGCTTTTGACTGCCGCAAAACGACGGTTCGTATGAAACCTTTGTGCACCCACACTGGAAGCTCGGATAATGCATACGAACAAATATGAGCAGTTGCAGTGGAAATGTGCTGAACAAAGTGCACATAATTTATGAAAGTTTTTCGAACCATCAAGTGAACCGGAGGGTAGCAGAAGCTCATATCATATGTTACATACTCGCTAGAGATACGCACGTTTAGCAAAGATCTCGCTGGTACTGATTGCAGTCCCATGCGTGTAATGTCGAGGCTGAAAAGCATTTCTAGCTTCGGGGTTACAAAAAGGAAACACAAGCGGCTAGGATATGAATTATGAATTGCAATAAATAAATACACGGCTGTACGAGTACAACGCATTAGTAACACAAAATTGTGTATACGGAACAACAGCCTTTATGAATTTACATTTTTGTAATCTCTTTGAGTTTTCTACCAAGTCGTAAGGGATGTGCAGCGAGTGTGTAGCTTAGGTACTTAGAAGCGGCAGTATACTCATCGCCATACACACAAAAGAACATACTGATTTGCATATGCATACTAATTAATTTATGCATAGGGCTCCAAGCCTCCAACTGACTTTCTTACACTCAAATATTTCATTCTCGTAATTACATTTTACGCGAACTTTATAAAAAGTCACGAGTCTGAGTTGAGTGCATAAATAAAGGCTGCCACCCTAATGCAACTCTACAAATAGCAAACAGCTTACTATCGCACTCGCATAGTTCGTACGAATAACGTTGCAGTGGAAATTTATCCGAAAATTAAATTTCCTTTCAATTTTCACATATTCGAAATTTTCGCTGGAGAGGGTGTGGTTACTTTAAAAACACAGTTTTGTATAAGTTTACAATTCTTAGATAGTCAGTTCCTTCTTTTCAGTGTCAACTAGCTTGGACAAAGTATAACAGAGCTGTCTCTTCAAAAGATGCGATCCTACATTGTTTTAAAAAAAATTGAATTTTCAATCCAATTTTTACTTGAAATTTCCAGTATATTTCCTTTTTCAAGTAAAAGTACACATTTCAATCACTTTTACACGAAATTGCTGGTATTAGTAAATTATTCATGTACTTTTCAACTGAACCGTACAATTTACATGAAAAGGCGTGTAATTCTACTTATCTATTTGAATTTTGCGACGAAAAACATGTAATATATGAAACCACGAAGTTGGACACTTCGTTAGATTTTTTTTCTACTGTAATGAAAATGAAACGCCTTCGGTGGAGCAGTAGTTACGCGCGCCAAACCAGAAATGATCGCGGGTTCGATTCCTACCTACAGCCAAGGGTTTTATTAAGTAAGTAAGAAATAATATTAGAGGTAGAAATAAATGTATCCTAAAGAGTGCTAATTATACACTTTGTTTAGAGTGTAAATTTAAGAGAATTTTCTGCTTTCGAAGATGAAATTTACTGATTGCAAATTGAAATTTACTGACCGAAAATTGGAAATTACATTCAAATTGACTATTATATCCCAATGTAAATTTACTTGAAAAGTTGTGGCATATTTGCAATCCAAAAGATGTAAAATTCAATGGATTTTTTTTACTGTGTAGGTTTGAACCTCTATCTTCCGCTAGGACTTTACTACTAGTAGATCACATTACCGCGTCTATTCCAATCCAGGAGATATTTCAATTTTACTCTCTTAAAAGTTTGCTTGTTCTTTTTCGTACAACGTGTACTTGAACTGAAAATTTAAGTCGACAAAAAACCTTATCATATGCAAAATTTCTTATTTGATGCAGCAATCTAAACCCTAAATGAGAGCATGTGCTTCAATTAATATAATTGCTAGGCCTCCATGACAAGTATAAAACATGAATCAATCTGGGGCACGCAATACTTGCCATTTATTTACGAAACAAAACCCAAACAACCTCTCTCAACTTCAGTCTTCATTATTTAAGCCAATCACTGCGTCAACCATTGCAAAACTCCGCACCCAGTAATACAATTTTACGTGCAAACTTCAATTAGACACTTTTCTGGAACATATTTTGGATCCAACAGGAGCAATAAAGCTTTTGATGTGAATAAAAATCCATACGAAAGGAAAGCTTGCTTTATGTGGTATGGATTTTAGTCGATCTTTTCGGGTTTTTGTAGTGGGTTATATATTTTTAAAATGTTTTTTTTTGTTTTTAAAAGGTTTCAAAACTGTTCATGACATTCTCCACTGATTTTACTTTATACGCCGTACGCAAAACTGTTTGAAGGTGCGTAGCTCTCAAACCCCTTGAGATATTAAACTGAAATTTTTATGATAGGTAGAATGGGTGAACCCCCACGAGTCGTATATTTTGGAGGTGTGGGGGTGTGAGGGGGGAGGAGGGGGAACGTTTTAGATAACAAATTTTGGTTTCTAGATCTCAGGAACCGCTTATGCTAGGCGGCTGAAAGTTGGAACTTATGTAGTACCTTAATAGTGGACTCATTTGCAAGAAAATGGTTGATAGCGGTTGATGGGTGTGCGAGTGGGGGGTGGAAACAATGCGTCCAAAACGCTGGGATTGAAACATTCTAAAATCCATATCTCCTGAACGATTGATGTCAGACTGCTGAAACTTTGTAGTTGTCTTAACAGATACTAAGAGATGAAAAAAGAGTTAAAGATTTTAAGGGGGTTGGTGAAGTATGGGGGTGGAGGGTGAAAAACTTTGAATTGCAATATCTTTCGACTCAATTATCCCAGGAAAATAAAATTACTAGTGAAGTCTACTGAATGTAAAATTTTTGGGGTGGTCGTGATGCGCGGAATTGGGGGACAATCAATTTTCAAAAAATTAAATTTTTATATCTCAAAAACTGTATTACATATGATCTTGAAAATTTTACAGGAGTTAGGACCGGTAGGCCTCTAGCGGAGGAAAAAAAATTGAGGGTATGGGTGCAGGGAGTGATGGAAATGCAAAAATTCTGATTTTATTTTCTCGAAAGCATCAAAGAATATAAAGCTAAAAATTTAAAACTGTACAGAGCTACTATAGAGACATCCCACAAAAATTAATTTTTGATATGGGTAGCAAGGTATGGTGGTGGGGGTGGTTTTTCATATCTCAGAAACGGCTTATGCTAGAAAGTTAAAACTTAGTACCTATATGTAGATATGCTACTAGAGTAATTAAAACTAAAAAAAATCGGCCAACAGTTTGGGCGCAACTTTATTATTTGATGGGTAGAAGTCCGAAACGTTATAATGCTGAGATGCGGGTGTAGGGTACTATGCGACTGACAAGCTAAAGAGTAATTAGGAGGCTATTTGGAACGTTATTTTCTAGGTTGTCAGTCGCATAGCAATCTACACCGCATCTCAGCATTATAATGTTTCGGACTCCTACCCATAAAATGATAAAGTTGCGCCCAGACTGTTGGCCGATTTTTAGTTTGGGTGGTCATTTTATGAATGGACCTCTGAGTGACAAAAAATTATAATATAGTTGCTATTTGATCAGTTGAGTGAATCGGCAAAGTATTTAAGGGTGGCTCAGGGTATAACCGATTTATTGCCACTATTGTCTTTGGATCTTGATGGGATCATGAATTGTCCAATTGTTTTACGAAAAGAATATAACCTCTGAACAGGACATGATTGACCATCATTTCTAGCGAGTGATGTTCATCCGCTAGCCTTAGTACAACTAACCTATAAGACGCACTGAGAAGTTTATTTTAACATGCATTAAACAGTCCCACCAGAACTAATTAAAAAAGTAAGCCAACTAGTTTGGTACTAGGGCGGTTGTGCCAGACTATGTCTAATGCAAGGAATGCAAAATGCGCTGTTGAATTAATCAAACAGAAACGAATATACAGCGTGCATAACAGCAATTACAGCTCTGTGAGGGGATCCTACACATTTTTTTCTAAGGATCAATTAACTTTTTAAATCATATACATATAAGTTATTATCAAATTTTTTTAACTGAAAAGTTTTAGATTTCGAAGTTCGATTTCCTCGTATTTTAAACTAGCTTTCTTCAATATTCGGATTATACGAATTTGCGCGGTACTGAACACTTCGAAACCTTAATTTTAATTTTTCTATCGTCTGCCGGATTTTATCCAGACAAAAAAAGGAGTAAGATATTAATTGGAAAAGTTGTATTATGTGGCACAAACATCTGCTTCGGTTCATGTAACTTTCTCGGTCGCACTTAAATCTTACGATGGACCTCATACAACTGGCGGAACTACTCTCTTCGCTGTATGAAAGGAAAATTAATTATATTTTCGCGTCGGTAATAAATCAAAATTTTCCTTTATATGCAGGCAAGTTTTTGATGCTGTAAGGAAAATAAATGAGAAAGTGATTCGTATAGGAGTAACAGCGGCATCAGACTTTAATGCACATTTATTACTCTCTTGTGGTCATAAATAAAAATCGTAGCGTTTAATTAAATGAATTCTATCCTGGGTTCGTAGATGTGAAATTAGTGAGTTCAGAGCTATTGTGAAACGTGTGTCTTAATTTAGGTTTTTTTTTCCAAGTAAACCATTCTAGGCAACAAATCAAAAGCAGTTATATTATTTTGCATGAAAAACGGTTACGGTTTTAGCAGTGAAATAAAATTTAGAAAAATATCAGTGTCTATGAGGACCACGTATTACCCGAGTGAAGGAGACGCTACGGGGCTACCTTCAACTGGTACCAGCCAATTCTCTACAATGAAAAAAATATTTTCAGTGGAAGCAACTTTTGTTAATTCGACTTGGTTCAAAATATATAAAGCATCCATAAACGGACATTCATGGTTGTAAATTGTCCGGTGAAGAAAGGTGCCGGAAATCAATCAACAAATTTGGTTCTGGTACCTAAAAATGTTAGGCGAATAATTTCCATTGAATAAAACCAGAATCGCGAAAATTCATAAACTCTGAACTCAAAATTTCCAACAACAGATTATTAAGTAATTTGTCTTTTTTTAAGGAAGATCAAAAAACTGAAAAATTCAAAAATTAAAATCAAGGACTTTATCAAAGGTACGGAAATTGTAATAGATTGCTTTAAATTGCTATATTGCAAATGAAATAAACAAATTAAAAATGCAATAAAAATACTGCACTGTAATGCAACACCGTAAGTGCAGACTTTGTCGATTCAAAAAAAAAGTGCCTATAAATTTCCCTTGATTTGGAAATAAAATTTTATAAAAACTGCTCACAGCGTGAACAATACTGTGTATTTTTAACTGTTTCCGTTGAATACTTTCGGACTTTTTTACATTGAAAATAAAGTACTAAAATATTCAATATCAATGAAATAACAAAATTTTGGAAACAATTGCTTCATTATACTCTAAAGAAAATAGAATACGCTACTATTGCGCATATAAAAATTTTGTAAAACCTTGTAAAACTAAAATTTTTAAAGTGGTTGATTACTACAACGTAATCGTAAAAATTGTCCTTTTCTGTGCGCAGGCATTTTGAAGAAGCTTTCATTTATTTTGACCAGTCCATCTTTTGTTTTCGCTCTAGACCACGTTTTGTAATCAAACAATATACTATCCCGCTTCATCTTTGTGGCATTAACCATTCGTAAGATATGAGAGTCAGAAGTATATTATATATACTAAACCGAGTTAAATTTTATACAAAACAAAGGTAAATATTTTTTTTTTAATTTAATTAAGTGTATTTTATACAGCTTTCTGACAAAGTTACATTTTTTTAAAAAAATCTAATTAAGTGTTTTGAATATGCTTAATAAACCGCTTCGAACATTGTTATACTCAGCTTTGACATTTTGGAAAATTATTTTGCGACATTAAAAAATGTATATATGTACATACCTATAAATCTATTTTATAAGAAGCATAATATAAAGCAATTCAATATTATTTTGTAATTGTATTTAAGCTTGTATTAGACTATATTCTATGTTGCCAAATATTTGGCAAACTTTTTTTAGGACGAAAACCTAGTTCAAATTATTCAGAAATTATTAAGAAATATTCGGACCATCAATTGCGGCATTATTAATAATTTGAAACAGAATTTTTTGGAATAATTTTGGGTAAAGTTAAGCTAGAAAATTCTGTGTAAGAACTATCTTATCTTTCTTACTGTGCTATCAACAAATAAAATTAAAGTTAGGATTCAGTAGAGAGTGTCCCACTAAATATTGATTACAGAGTAACTGTTACAATGCTTCAAAATTAGGTTTATAAATATCTACTCATGGACCTGAGCGACTGAAATCTACGTTGCTAACTCTCATTTCAACTTCAATCTATGTGCAATAAGCTCATACCCGAGTTTTTTTTGACGAAAATCAAAATGTCAAAAAATTAAAAAAATAGTTCAAAAATCAAAATAACCAAAAATATGTGAATAATTTTAAAAAAAAGTAAACTTACTGCATACATATGATACTTTAGATGATATAATGAACTCGGATTGATACTGTATAGTAAGTTAGGGATAAAGTAGAACAAGGTGTGTGCAACTGTACTGTGTAAAGTATAAAAAAAAACCAAAATGTCCAAAAAAGTGATCAAAAAACAAAATGTCAAAACTTTAAAAAATCAAATACTTCGATTTAGCCAATTTGGTTTTCACCATTTCATTATAAATTGTATGTCTCGTGAGCAACATTGTAATGTCTTTAAGAAGTACATTGTTTCCTTCGCCGTAATTTGTTATTAGAATCGTAATATCACATATATGTGAGGAATGTTTCGAGAGTCGGTATATTGAGTGCCTAGACCCTTAGAAGCGGATACCTTATAAAGGGTTTTCCAATAAGGACTTGACAACTTTTTTTCAAAATAAAATGCAAACCATTTGAGATATTTCAAAAACTTTATTATCGGGTTGAAGTACAATCAAAACATTTATGAATAGAACTCGACTTCGTTCATATGGCCACCGCGGGCACGTTTGCAGCGGTCGATTCGTTGGACCCAATTTTCGATGACTCGGCCACACATTTCGGCCGAAATGGCTGCTATTTCGTGTTCAATGTTGGCTCTGAGCTCTTCCAACGTCGTCGGCTTGTTGGCATAGACCAACGACTTGACGTGGCCCCAAAGAAAAAAGTCCAGAGGCGTTAAATCGCACGAACGAGGCGGCCAATCGACTGGTCCATTTCTTGAGATAACACGCTCATCAAACTTACTCTTCAATAAATCGATTGTAACGTGTGCTGTGTGGCTTGTGGCACCGTCCTGTTGAAACCACATGTTGTCCAAGTCCATATCTTCCAATTCGGGCCAAAAATAATCGGTAATCATGGCGCGATAACGATTACCATTCACAGTAACGTGACGATCATTATCGTCGACGAAAAAATATGGCCCTATGACGCCGCCAGCATGCAAACCGCACCAAACAGTTATTTTTTGTGGATGAAGTGGTCTTTCATGAAGCACATGTGGATTTTCACCGGACCAATAACGCATATTTTGCTTATTGACGAACCCACTGAGCCAAAAATGAGCTTCGTCACTGAAGATGATTTTGCGATGAAATTGATCATCTTGGCGCATCTTTTCCAGAGCCCAATCGGAGAACGTACGTCGCTTCAAATGGTCCATCGGCTTCAATTCTTGAGTCAGCTTGATCTTGTATGGGTGTAAACCAAGATCCTTACGCAAAATTCGCCATAACGTGGTCTGGGCGATGCCCAACACTTGAGAACGCCGTGGAATTGACTGATTTGGATCATTTGCTACGGACGTTTCAACGGCAGCGATATTTTCGACACTTCGACCAACCCGTTGTCTCACTGGCACGGCAACATCACACAACGAATATGTAGACTCAAATTTTTGCACTAAACTTGTTACTGCCTGTCTACTAGGGCGAGAATTACGACCGAAAATCGGAGTTAACGCTCTTAAAGTAGCGGTCACCGACTCCGAATTTCTGTAGTAAATTTTTATAATTTGCAGACGTTGTTCCTTCGTGTACTTTACCATGATAAAAATGTTAAGTTTACTGAATAAATTGACAGTGACAGTTCGATGATTAGTGAAAGGGTGCGTTCACAAATTGAATTCAAAGTTGTCAAGTCCCTATTGGAAAACCCTATACATACATTGATGCCAATCTAGCTATGGTGCTGATTTAGGAAGTAGAGCCTGAAAGGCTCCTTAAAGTAACAGAAGGAAATAGGTATAACGGCCATTTTGGGCAATCCTTTCGTCAGCGGTATTCAAATTTATGCAATTGTAGGTAACTTCGATAAATGATATGAAATACGGATATCGGGTTATTGTAGACTCTAAGTGTATTAGACCAGAGAGCCGTGTAATGAGTACATTATTTTCAAATTGTCCTCTTAAGTTCATTTAGCTTAAATTCGTAGAACTTTAACTAGAGTTTGAAATTCGTTTAACCGCAAACGAAGAAAATATACTTGAAAGTGGTTCTTTTCAAACAAATATCGGAAAATGTAGAGACGGTATCTTTGAAGCGAAAGCCTATAATAGTCGGTATCTAGAAGTAGTCTTTCAGAAGGTATATGGACTGAACGTGTGCAACGAAGGCTCTAGCTTCTCCAAACAGATCAATTCCTTTCTGGATTATTGGATATCGGTTTGGGCAACATAAGTACACATGTACAATTTAGACTGAAACGTGCACGTAATATAAAACTTGGGGCAATACGTTTGCAAGTGTTCTTCAAATGTAGTCTATTTGTATCTTTATATGTAGACGATTTTTGGTTCAGTCACAAACTTTAAAAGATACTCCTTTTTTTTCGTTTGACTTATTTTTCATAAAGAAGTGTAAGCAACAAGAAAATTGCTTTAAATTTTCGAATGACATGCCAATTTACGGATCGTTTAAAATAAACAAGTACGTGGTTATTGTCATAATGCATGAGAAGAATTTTATCATCATGTAAAAAGTGAAAAGTATAAAACTGATAAAACTGGATAAAGACGACTTAATCAGTTGGTTTGGATCAATAAAAATTGGATTTCAAGAGGTTGTCCCAATATTTTCCAATATAATTTTAATATTTTCAAATTTAAATAATAATGCTATTGCCTATGACTTCTAAACTCTTCGAAAAATGGAAAATGGCTAACGATTTCTAAAAGTAATAAACTTAAAATGAGTGAAGACTAAAATAGACTTATAGGAATTCTTTCAGTACTAGCGAATATCCTGGAAAATAATCCTTTTAAACCCAAGAAAATTCAGAGCTAAACCACGATAGAAAATTCAGAGCTAAACACATCACAAATCAGGGCTTGATGACAAAAAAGGCTTCATAATTTTATTGACAAAACTTGGATATAATTACAAGTTTTTTTTATCAATTTAGCGATATAAAACAATCAATGAATGTAAATTCGTTTCGTTTTTAAGGGGAGCTTGTATTGTAGGGTAAAAAAATAAAAAGGATAAATTTTTGGTTTTCGACTGATTATTAAAACTTATATTTTTCCTGATAAAACAAGACCAAAATTGCGACATTTGGGGGCCGGAAACAAAATGGTTTCGTAAAAAATCATGTTTTTTTGAGTTTGCCCCGTTTTCTTCCCAACCGCTTATCAGAATTCATTCATTTTTGTTTTGTTTAGTTTATTTTGGATAAAAGAATTAGTTGATCGAAGATTATCAAATTTAAATAGCGCAGTATCGACCTGTAGGCATAGGCGCGCCGTTGGGGGGGCCAGGAAGGGCCGGGACCCCCCCAGGCTCCGGCTTGGACCCTCACAGAAAAATAATTCTGGCCCCTTCCAGAAAAGTAATTCCTTCCTATCCGCAAACTTTTTGTTGCCAATTGTTTTTTGTCACATTTTTTTAACAATACAAACAATATAAATCTGACGAGAGCTTTACAAGATTTTTTCAATTTAGCAAAATAAATTGGAAATTGTTTTTGAAAATAACAAGATTCTCATGAAAAATTTTGTAGTTTTACGAAATTGTAACAGGGTTTTCTTCAAGTTTACACACGTTTTTGAATGTAACCAGCTTTTTTTGAGAATATCTTTGAATTTTACGAGAACTTTAGAAGATGTTTTCAATTTAACAAATTAAAGTAGAAATTGGTTTTAAACATAATGACATTTGCATCAAATATTTATCCTAGAATAAATAAATTATTTTTAAGTACTAGAATAGATTTTTGAATATATCGAGTTTTTATGAAATATTGTACATACCTACGATATTGGATTCGTATATTTGGATTTCGGAACAATTTTTTGTAACTGAAGTCTTACCAGTATATTTCTCACTTTGGGTTATTACTTTGATGGTATTGAAATCACAAAACTTTTGGTTATACGCTTAAATACATATATATTATAAATATAATAGTAATCATAATTAATAACGTTAAGTGAGAATTGCGAAAACAATAGAAAATAAGCTAGGAATGTATAAATACAATTTCTTTTATCGAAATTGAAGAAAACATCTTACGAATACAAAAAAAGCTTCTACATATAATCTTCGGGAACGTTAAAAATCTTCGAATTGAAGAAAAATCTTCAAATCTGGCATCGCTGCTGCTACTCAAGATATATTCTCGAATCTCGCAATCACATTGAATTCAATTTTAAGGACTCTCTTTTGGATGGTACTCGAAACTAAAAGACAGTGAGTTCCGTAAATTGAGTGAAGACATTTTTATAGGATTTGAAGTCAGAGTATTTTGCTTTTCATCGTCCCCCACCCTAACCCGGTTTGTTGGGTTTACTTGTTGCATAAATTCTTATAACATATCTTCAATATAGTTCTTGGAATATGAGAAACGATTTTCTTCAAAAGTCTTTAACCGCCACTTCCGTACTTCACTGACCTCCTCAAAAGTTTATATACAGCATACTTCCTTTATATTCAAATGAAATTTCATAATTTCTGCGTAATTGGCTTGTGAGATTTCGTAATCTTAAGCTTTTCACCCACCGCCTCCGCACCCCATTGTCAACTCTAAAAATGTTATATCTTATATTTTCCCATACAAATCACAAATTTTCAACCTTGTAGCGCAACTCGTTCAGAAGATATGGATTTTATATTCCAACTTTCGAGCTCTTCAGGCACATTCATTATTTTTCCCGTCACTCGTACACCTTAAAAAATATTTTTAATAGCATCTTAAACGCTCCTATACCTCCTTCCTCATTGACCATCAACCAAACCTCTAAAAGTGGGAGCATAAAGACAGTAAAATATTAATTTTTATAGACCAGAAAAAAGCGTTTCCAGTTTGAACCTTGTCTTCATCGATATCGTGAAAATCACCAATTATTTTATTGTCATTATTCAAATTTTCTCTCCCAAAGAAAGAAAGAAAAACCAGCCAATCAAACGTATGCAACACTGGATTAAAAATAATTATTGTTGCAACCGATTACTTAAATAAATCTAAGCAACATATCGAAAATTCGTTGTGCAACAAAGTGTCCTGCAACACGGCGAGCGAGTAATGCACGTACACGCACACACTCTTCTGTTCGATGATCTCATAATGGACGTGGTCGACAGGTTGATCGTAGCCGTGACTACTGCCGTGACGAAATTTCGCAAATTTTCCGGGAAATCACATTAAATTCTTCCGGAAAAGTGTGAAGTGCCGTACTGCGCGCGTTTATTAAGTTGTATATTGTGAATTTTCAAAGAAAATCGTTCTTTTTTCGGGGAAGTAAAAGAAAAAATTTTGTGCTCGGGTCATACGCAAAAAAAAAATTTTAAAGATGGTGGCCATAAATTTTTTTAACAAAGGCAAGTCCTCGTCGGATCGGGTGGCCGCTTTGTTATATTGCGGCCATTTTTTCGAAGCTTTTTTTGAAGTATTAATTTTACATTTAATTCGGTTTTTATACGGGT
Organism: Beris morrisii; assembly: GCA_951812415.1. Classification (NCBI taxonomy): domain Eukaryota; kingdom Metazoa; phylum Arthropoda; class Insecta; order Diptera; family Stratiomyidae; genus Beris; species Beris morrisii. The sequence goes on from OX638310.1 coordinate 32,793,573, forward strand.
CGAATCGAGTGTTTTGCTGTGTGTATTTGCTGCGCGGGTAATTGATTTTTTTTACATTTTTACTTTATTCATTTTTAATAATATGGCGAGTCGGGTTTTAGATGAACAATTTTGGGTCGTAGATCTCTAGAACCGCTTTATGTGGGTGGAGTGGCGTGGGAGAAACGCTCGAAAGCGGGGATCATTCTAAAATTCATATCTCTAAATTGCTGATGTCAGAAGGTTGATTTTTTTTATTGTTTTAAGGCGTACAAGGAGCATGGCCAGGGAAATTTGCAGGAGGAGTGGTGTGTGGAGGGGGTTCTTCGAACAAATTGTACGAGAAAGAAAAAAATTGGTTTGTGTATGTAGAATTTAAAGTGGAGTGTATTTACTGTAAAATTTTTGAGGGGGAGCTGGAGCACGAAAATAGGGTGATAGCAATTTTCCAAGGAAATCAATATTTATATCTCAAGAACCGTACGAAATATGGTCCTAAAAATTTTGCATTTTTTGCAAATTGTGATTTTTATTACTCGAAAACAGCAAAGGGCAGAAAACCAAAAATTTAATTTCTATGTAGAAAAATACAGCAAGGTAGCAAGGTACGCGTGTATGGAGTACGTTTTGATATCTCAGAAAGAGATTATGATAGAAAGTTGAAACTTAGTGTGTGTATATATATGGATGTAATACAGGAATATTTAACACAAAATATAATTGAGACTTTCATTGGATGGAGGGGTGTGGCAAAAAAAAAACTGTCGGTGAAAAGCTTTTTTCCACATTTTCACGAATTTCGCCTTATACGCCTTAACTTTGTTTGAAAATGAATTTCAGGATTTTGCTTTATTCATCACCTAAGAGGGTGTAAGATGATTGTGTACGTTTCTACGAATTCCGGCATATCTCTTAGGTCTGACGTTTAATCGCCTAAAAACCGTCTTTAGAATTTTTTGTGTTCATCCCCTAACGGGTTTTGTCGACATTTTATAGTCTGGTTTTTAACTTCATTACTTTTTGGGTAGAAGTCCAAACGCTTTTTACAACAAATGAATATACGGGAGGCTATTTGGAATATTATTTTCTTAGGTTATCAGTCGCATAGACTTCTACTAAACAAAGTTGCGCCCAGACTGGAGTTCCATATAATATGGATATGGGGGTACCTTGTATAATTAACTTTTTGAACTAAAGCATTTTTTCTTTCCTTTCAGAGTTTCTCAAGCACTTAGCTTGTAAATAAATAATAAAAATAAAATAAAATTGTAATATACATAAAAGTGGAAACTGAAACTGAAAAAAAAGGTCCAAAATAAAAAGCGATAATAAAATCCGTTCGTTCTAATCGAAATATTCGCCGCGTAGGTAATAATAAATAGGCGTAAAATAGAATAGTTAGAGAAAATCTGGTGAGTGAAAATTTCTTTACCCGCGTTTTTGATTTCGTCGACTTGAAAGAACGTATTTGCAAAGTTCACGTTAGAAACAATTTTCTAACGATCGGTTCATTTGAATTAATGGTATTACAGTCATAGGAAATGAAGATTTTCCAGCAATTCTGAGAAATAAATCTCGCATTCTTGCAAATACGGTTTGTTTTTCGGCCGATGAATTCGACCAGACTGTAGAGCATTACCAGTCGAAATCGGAATCGAAGTAATGGGGATTTGATGCTATTTTTGGCCCTTAAGGCACTCTCTTAGTAGATATAAGTATTTCTCAAACTGTAGCAAGGGCTGGGTTATTTTACGTACAAATTGGTCTCAGTATTGGATACAACGACAGCCGGAACAGGAAAAAAAAGTGATTCAATCCCGTATCCGGACTGCGTACGAGGAAGCCGAATAAATTGAAATCAGTATTAGGCTGAACCTAACCAGGAACATAAAAAAAGGATTCACTCCCGTATGCGGACGGCGTACGTTGTTCGATGGGGCCAAATAAAAGGCCGATAGGTTGAGGCTCGGAACTTTGTCAAACCCAGATTGTCCGCATAGCGGCGGCCGACTGGGTTTCGGGATGAGTTTGGGATTTGAAAAGAAACTCGGTTCGGGAAACTTTAGCTTCTTGAAACCGTTAGGTAGGGCCATTCTCATTTTCTTCTGACTGTGTGTAGATAAGTCGTAGTACGTTTCAGGAGCGCAACAGACAGTCTAGCTTTCGCTTGTCACTATTGAGAGCCACCATACTCATTAAGAACGATAGCTAATTTTGGGCGAGTTATAGAGGGTTTCCCCCTTTGAAATTCGTCCCGACTCTTGAGCCAGCGATTTGTGTGCACCCCACGGGCGAGTGCGGCGTGATTTTCTTAAATCCTGTTGCGTACAATACTTATCGATTAGCAATCAACCGCAATCTGATTCTGGGGCCTCGGATCATCTAAAGACAGAAGCAATGACTCGGTGGGGGCTTGGTCGGTGTGCAGAGGCACTGCCTTGAGGATGCCTGGTCAGGGTGCTAGTCGATGTTGATCCAGCTTCGCAATAGAACTGTAAGAGGAACCGATTCAGAATGCGGGGAAAAGGAATGATAAACTTTTAGAGATTTGCATCTACCCTTAATTTTCTAATCAATAAACTTTTTTTCCCTCGTCCTCGTATCGAAATAACGGACGCGTCGCTAGCTTACCAGTTTGAGAATATCCAGAACTCAATCCAAATATCAAACTGTTCGATCGGTCGGTTTTTCGGAAACGGTTTAACAAAGTTTTATCACAAAAAAATGTGCAGTGAGGCTAGAAAAGCCTTTTAAATGTGTCCCTTAAATATAAAATGTGTGCCTTCTAAAAATAATATTCCCATAATATTGCAGTGCATCTAAAAACGTAAAAGTCTCAACTCCTCTTCATATGAAAAGTAAAAGGTCGGATGTCCACTAATTTCATTGGAATTTTTCCTTATTCGAAATTGGTTATTTTTTGAAATTTTTAAAGTATCGCAAATTTAAATTTAGGGAATTTTTCCGACCTTTTACTGTTCATCCACTAAAGTGTAAATAATTTAAAAATAAGAATAATAGCAGAAGTGAAAGTGAAAGCGGCAGAATGTTGAACGAGTGCGGAGCAGCGGCCAGAAATGAATACGGTGAGTCCTTTTTTTTTAATTTTTATATTCGTTGTTTTATTGCCTGTTTTAGACACATTTCGAATAAAAAAAAATTTTTTGTGATTTTTTTTACGGATTTTATTTTCTTTAATTCCAGGTCATTTGTTTTGGAACAAATTGATTTTACCAAAATTTTTTACTTCCTTTTCAGGGTTTTTTTTCAGATCTGTCTGTTGCGAGTGCTCGTCAATAAAATTAATAAAAATTTAATAAAGTAGTGCGAAAAACGTAAAAACCGTTTAATCGAATTACTCGCCGCGTAGGGATAAAAAAATAATAGAATAAAATTGGCGTGATCGGCCAGTTGAAGAAGAACTGGTAAGACGAAATTTTCTTAGCCGCGTTTTTTGATTTCGTCGACTGGAAAGAGGACCATTTGCAAAGTTATCGTTGGAAAAAAGTTTCTAACGATCGGTTTATATTAAATAATGGCGCCACAGTCATAGCAATTCTGAAAAGCCCGTATTCTTGCAAATGTGCTTCGATTTTAGGCCGACGAATTCGACCAGACTGTAGCGAATTTTCCAAGCGAACTCTGGATCGAAGTAAGGCAGGAATAGACCCTTAAGGCACGCGCTTAGTGTAAGTGTTTCTCAAACTGGAGCAGGGTCCATAATGAGAACAGGATCAGGAATAAAGGATCCAATCCCGTATGCGGACGGCATACGATGAAGCCGAATAAATTGAAGAACAGAAAAAAGGATACACTCCCGTATGCGGACCGCATACGTTGATCGATGGGGTCAAGTAAAAGGCCGATAGGTTGGGGCTCGGAATTTTGTGAAACCCAGAGATTGTCGCGCAGCGTGGCCGTCTGGGTTTCGGGATGAGTTTGGGCGTTGAACAGAAACTCGGTTCGGGAAACGTTAGCTTGAAACCGTTAGGGAGGGCCATTCTTATTTTCTTCTGACTGTGTGTAGATAAGTCGTAGTACGTTTCAGGAGCGCAACAGACAGTCTAGCTTTCGCTTGTCACTATTGAGAGCCACCATACTCATTAAGAACGATAGCTAATTTTGGGCGAGTTATAGAGGGTTTCCCCCTTTGAAATTCGTCCCGACTCTTGAGCCAGCGATTTGTGTGCACCCCACGGGCGAGTGCGGCGTGATTTTCTTAAATCCTGTTGCGTACAATGCTTATCGATTAGCAATCAACCGCAATCTGATTCTGGGGCCTCGGATCATCTAGAGATAGAAGCAATGACTCGGTGGGGGCTTGGTCGGTGTGCAGAGGCACTGCCTTGAGGATGCCTGATCAGGGTGCTAGTCGATGTTGATCCAGCTTCGCAATAGAACTGTAAGAGGAACCGATTCAGATTGCGGGGAAAAGGAATGACAAAAATTTTAGCGATTCGCATCTAAACCATTTTACTTTTTAATCAATAAACTTTTTTCTCCCGTCGTATTGAAATATCGGGCGCGTCGCGTTGAGCACGTGTTCGCGAGCTCATTTAACAGTTTTAGGAGTTCAGTTGTGACCTTGTGCGTCGGAAAATATCCTGAACTCTATGCGCATATCAAACTGCTCGATCGGTCGGTTTTTCGGAAACGGTATACCAAAGTGTTCTTTATTTATCACAAAAAAGTGTGGCTGGAATATGCCTTTAAAATGCCTTGCGATGTGAAGTTGTGCCCCCAATTAATTGTCATCTAAAATATATCGCCCTGAAGTCCCTTAATTCCCATAATACAGCAGTGTAACTAAAAAAAGTAAAAGTCTCAATTCTTATCCGGATGAGAAGTAAAAGATCGGTTCTTTACTAATTTCTTAGCAATTTTCTTATCAGTTATTCGAAATTGATTATTTATAAAACTATTGGAGTATCGAAAATTTACATGTTTCTCTCGATTGAAGTAATTTTTCCGACCTTTTACTGTTCATCTACTTAATCTGTAAAAAATTAAAAAATATAAATCAGAAAGTTGTACGAATGCAGAGGAGCGGCCAGAAATGAAAATGGTGAGTCTTTTTTTATTTAAATTTATCTTCATTATTTTATTCCCTGTTGCAAAATTCACCCCCAATAGTGGACCACTCACTACAACCACTGTAAAAATTTCAAGTTAATATCTTTAGAGGTTCCTTACTTATGACATGCCAAACACGTTTGCGTATTGTGTTTACGGCGGACTTTCTTTCACTGCTTTTTTATTAAGAGGAATAAAGTAAACAAGCACGTGAAAGTAAAAAGATATTTCATATCTGATAAGACCTGGGGATATAGTAGAATTCGTGAAAAAGTTTACAACCCCCTTTGCACCCACTTAGGGGTCGAATTTTAAAAAATCCTAAAAACACTTTCTAGGTATTTATATGAAGAAGTCGTAGAATAAAAAGGGAATCCAATATTTGGGAAGACCTAATAGATATGACGAAAACCGTGAAAATATATGCATTCCATTTTCACTGATCATTTTTTTTGCCCCCCCCCCCTCCGAACGCCAATGGATAGATATTTGAAATTTTTTTTTGTCTAAATTAGTTTTCTAGTTGATTTACATAAAGGTACTGAGTTTCAACTTTGTAGCATAAGCCGTTCTATAGATAGGAAAAACACCCACGTACCATACTACCCCTATAAATTATTATATTTTTCCAAGATGCTACTAATATAGCTCTATCTAAATACCAAGTTTCAGCTTTATATCATTATAGGTTGTCGATATATTAAAATCGGAACTTTTTCCTTTTCACCCTCCCCCACCCTCACCCTCTACACCCACACTTCCAAAATTTTGTTTTCTGCTAGGGGTCTATTAGGCCTACTTCTGGTAAAAATTATAAGCATCTATCTTACACTGTTCTTGAGATATGAGACGTGATTTTTTAGAAAAATTCTTATCCCCTCCACTTTCATGCTCCACCGCCCCCTTAAAAAGTATTTGCTTCATTTGTCAACCTTTATACACAAACTAAATTTTATTTGTCTAGTGCAATTGATTCGTGAGATATCGTAATCTAAAGTTTTTCGCCCCCCACCCCCGTACGCCACTGCCCCCACTCACATTTTTGTTTCCGATCTATTCTCCTAGTATACCGACAGATATTAATTAAGTTTCAATTTTGCAACATTGACCGTTTAGGAGATATGGATTTTAGAAAGTGTGGATCTCACCTTTTTGCGTTTCGGACGCATTATTTTTCCCCCCCACTCCCATATCGGCAATTTTTTTACAAATGGGCCCACTACTAAAGCTCTATATAAATTCCAGCCTCCTAACATAAGCGGTTGCTGAGATCTAGAAACCAAAATTTTCCGTCTAAAACACTTCCCCCTCCTCCCCCCTCACACCCCCACCCCTCCAAATTTGGCCACTTTAAGGGGCCTATCCAGTCTATTCAATTTAATAGCTCAAAGGGTTTGGAAGCTACGAGCCTTCAAACGATTTTGCGTACAGCGGTCGACGTACGGCGTACGGCGGACAGACGGACTGAAATTTTTTTTTGCTTTTTTCGTGTCTACTCGTTATGAAACGTGAAAGAAAAAATGTTGAGGGTAGCAAATTTTTTTTTTTTAAAAATCGATAACAATACTGTATTATTGAAATAATAAAGTAAAACAAAGTGCCCAAAAAATTAAGCGACATTCGCTGGTCAGCAAGAGCTGATTCAGTGAAGGCAATTGTTTCCGGTTATGAAAATTTTAAAAATGCTTTGAATAAAATTTTCGAAGATAATTTTCAAAAGCCTGCAACAAAATTTGAGGATGAGGGGTTGTTAAATGAGTTAAATTCACTGGAAACTGCTATTATGGTAGCATTTTGGAGCGAAATATTAGAAATCATAGATAAAACTAATATATCACTTCAAAAAGTTGATACAACAATTGAAAGCATTATTTGATTATACGCTTCTTTAGAACAAAGAAACGAAACGAAATACAGAATCATTTGACCTTTACAAATCCGAAGGTGTAAAATTGTCTAATTCTGAAACTTTTATATTTTGTATTTGCCATTTCCACTACCCATAAAAATTGTATTTTCTTATGACGAGAGGCGCATTATTTTTAGTAGCCCACGGGCGCCGAATATCTTAGAACGGCACTGCATAGGAACTATTTCAAATTTTTTCCTTCAACTGCAGCTAGTGAAAAAGCAATGTATAAAACATTTTAAAGTCGCAATCTAAGACTAATCATTCGTTGTTTATACGAACATCTAATTTGTAAGCACAAAACGGACGAACTTGTATGAAAAGCATGTGTGCCTTTCGGAAGAAGTCGTATTTTCTAAACCATTCGGCCCCTGGCCCCTGCCAGATTTTATGTCACGGCACGCCTATGCCTGTAGGCCATAAAGGAATGTTCAAAATGCTCCGCTCCGCTGCTTGTATTTGTAAGATTTGGTAAATTGCGTAATATATTGTTTGTATGCCAATGATATTCGTCTCATAGCTGATTTCAGTCCACAATAAGTCGCATAAGAAGTCAATTGAGTTGATTTTGATCTGAGTATATTTTTATACTATGCGATAGTGCTGAATACAGAGAGAAACTGGTCCAAATAATCAAAGAAAAAAGATGCAGTCTTGCTTTCAAAACAACCTGTCACAAAATTCGATAATTGACCTATGAATTTTGGAATCTTGAAAAATATTACTTGGGGCGTAGATTAGCCAAGTGAAAAATATGAGGGTATGTGTCGCTTTAAGATCACTTAGAAGAATAAAATATTTTACGGGAAGGTGGAATAAAATGGACTACTTGAGCTTTGAAGTGCTGCCATCGCCGCACTATAAAGATGTCTTCAACATGTTTTAACCTAGCACGATGTTAAGACCTTTTTAATTCTAAATACAACATAATTTCGTACTATTATTAGCTAATTTCATGAAAGCAATAGCCTTTAAAGTACAATGCTAAGCCATACATATTTTGTACCATTGTAGGTGGTGAAACAGTCTTAAAACAATTCGGTATAACATCCTGTCTACTATGATCTTTGGATAGTGGGCATGGCTATCTTCAATCAAATCCGTACAATAATAAATATGGCAGCTCTATGCAACCCTTTTGTATGAAGGAGGCATGTCTTTAGACGCTAAAAATCCAAGACTTGTTTTGATACAGCCAAGTCAAATAGTTTACAAACAAAAATATAAATAAAACTTCTTTTCTTATCTGCAATTGAGTTTTCATTGAAAAAAATTTTAATGTCCGTCATTTACAAAATGTGCATTTCAATAGCTTATTTGTATAAAGATAATCTTTGTTATGCTGTTTCGCATATAACAAAGATTATTGAATTACAAAATTTGTAATTCACTATATCTTTGGAAAATTCACTAATCTTAAAGTTTTGAGTTTAGAAGGGCGGCTTAAGTGAATATAACATTTTGTTATTTTTTAGTCTAGTTTTAGAAAGGCTCTGCAACAAACTGATAATTTTTCACGTTTTGGTCCGTAATTATTATTTAATATTAATTTCGAATTTTAGCACGTAATTTAAATTCATTTTTCTAATCTTATTATATAACGCTACAACATAGAAGTAATCAAGTTGTGAAAACGTCTATACAACTAATTTACAACGTTTTTATGTCGACATTACAACTTATTAACGCCTGCACCTTTAGCGCTTCAGGTAAATTTCTTTAGCAGGTAGTTAAATTATAGAACATGAAATGTGTCGATGATCATTGTCGGATCAAAGAAAAGTCATAAAAAAAAAGAATATTGTATTTATGCAGTAAGCGAACATAACCTAGAACTTTTCGTTGATGTAATACAACTTGTTTGAAAATTGTCTGGAGTTTTCACAAACGCTAGTCACTTCCAGACTTTCAGTTAGACTGTCTCCAATCATGAATACAAAATGAGAATTTCTGTTCATAGTTTTAATATAAACAAATGCAATTATACAATTAATTTAAATGTAAATTTAGTCTGTGATGCTGGCAGGTGCTTTTTATGTACGTGGGTGAGTGGGAGTGGAAGGGGAGGAGGTGGCGGGGGAAGTTGTATTCGAATCTTCATAGTGACGACTATAAAATATACCAGAAAATGCTCGAGAAATTCTTTCTTTGCGGTGTTTTAGACGTCTTTCGTGCTGTGAATTCAAAGGAGATTTCAGTCCAAAATGTATACGTGACTTTCGGTATTGAAAATTTGATGTTCTTCTGTGAAGTGCATATTATGAATTTTTGTGCTAGTTACCTGAATTCATAGGATATTCATTTTGTACGAGTATACTTTAAAATATCTCTAGTGCACTAGGTGGAGCTGAAGTTTCAAAAGGAAAGTAATAGACTATCTACAAAACTAAGGGCTTGCCGTTAACAACTTTTGCATTGCAGATCCTCGGAAGAACTGAGTAGCCTTCAAAGAGTTCTTAGCATAATTCGATCCCTTTATATTAATAATATCGAAATGTTGTAATGTAAGTACATACCTCTATATTGTGAACGACCTGAATTTTGACAAAAAAACTCCAAACCCCGAAATACTAAATTTTAACGTTTTACTCGCATTAGACCATAAATAAGCAAAAATGGGTGAACCTTTATTAGGTGTACGCTTTTTCATTTTGGGGAGTTAGGATGGTTATCAGGAGAACGGTTTTCATAATCTCAGGAACAGTTCACGGTAGAAAGTTGAAACTTAGAACTTAAGCCGAGAGAAAGTTCCGAAAATAGGCCCGAAATCCCAATTTTTCGATTTTAATGAAATTTAAAAAAAAAAAATATTTTCTTAAATTTGAAAAAAAACTTTTCATCCGCATTATACATATAAATCGAGAACATTATTTACTTTGCATTAATAGCTCTCTAGATTTTGCTTGAATTTGAAACTAAAAAAAAATCTTGTTTTGTCCTACGAAGAAAACTTACGGTCCTCTTGTAGCAGTGATAAAAAGGGAATAATGTAATTTATATCAAGTGAGTTTGAAGACTTCAAAAGGGCATGAATTTAAAATTACTCCAAAAAGTCCACTTCTTTTCTTTAAGTAATGAAAGGCAGAAAAGAAAGTCTACAGTGATGTAAGCAATGCCACGTGTGTTTATATGCACAGTAAAAAAATCCATTGCATTTTACATATTTTGGATAGTAGGCAAATATGCCTTACCTTTTCAAGTATATTTACGTTGGGATGTAAAAGTCAATTTGAATGTAATTTTAAATTTTCGGTCAGTAAATTTCAATTTGCAATCAGTAAATTTCAGCTCCGAAAGCAGCAAATTCACTTATTTCTACTTCTAATTTTATTTCTTACTTACTTACTCTTAATAAGACACTTGGCTGTAGGTAGTTTTTGCTGCGTAATTTTGGAGCGCGTAACCACTACGCCACCGAAGGCATTTCATTTTCAATTCTGTAGAAAATAAAATCGAACGAAGCGTGGCTGTTCGTAGTAAAATTCAAATAGATAAGTAGAATTACACGAAAATGAACGTAATTTTCAATTCATATATAAAAATAGTTAATTTTACACGAAATGTTGCGTAATTTTGTAAGCCTTTTCTTGTAAATTGTACAGTTCAGTTGTAAAGTACATGAGTAATTTACTAATACTTAGTAATAAAATTTTGTGTAAAGTGATTGAAATGTGTACTTTTACCTGGAAAAATGAAATATGCTGGAAATCACAAATAAATACTTTATTATTAAAAAATAATAAAATAAAATTGGATTGAAAATTAATTTTTCAAAATTTCATCCTTAAATTTAAAAAAAAGTGGTGAAAACCGAAAAAATGTCGGATCAGAAGCTAGACGATTGCTTTGACGACAAATGTTGTTACAAAATTTTTCTGGACAATATTGCTATCTACTTTAATTTTTTTCAACATTATGATCCTAGGCCTTGTTCAGTTTCTTAGGAATTTTTAGAAAACTAAAAAACGATCGTGTACTTTCTGTCTATAAAACTTTTAAAAACTGGAAAAAAATCTGGTTTTTTTTTGCGGAAAAATTTGTCTCCTTTTGAGGACTCCAAAACAAAGCTATTCGAGTTAGCAGTAATCTGTTGAAATTAATTTTCATGTCTGCATTCAAAATATATCTAATTTGACTGAACTGAAAAATATGCATGTATTTTGGATTAAGAATTTTTTTCTATTTTGAAAATGATAGAATGTTGAATCTTGGAAAAAATCTGCCGACATTCTGGGCGCAACTTTATTATTTTTTGAGTAGAACTGCGGAACGCTTTTAATGCTGAGATGCAGTGTAGGTTCTTATGCTATTGATAACCTAAAAAAAGAACGTTCCAAAAGGCCTTCTGGTTTGTTCTTTTGGTTGAATATCGCAAAATCTTAACATCATTTTTTATGTAGTTACATAGAAAGCCCATAGATGTAATAGCGAATTCAATATCTCATTAGACGTAAGAAATATGTCGGAATTCGTGAAAACGTACACAACTCCTTATACTCCCTTGGGAATGAATATCAAAATATCTGGAAACGGTTTCGAGACGCACAAAGAGCACATAAAAAGAGCACATAAAAAGAGCACATAAAAAGTAAAATTAAAGAGCACATAAAAAGTAAAATTAATACCATACCTCGATACTGACCTAAACGATATGACAAAATTCGTGAAAATGTAGAAAAACTGGACACATTTCACAGGTTAGATTAGTTTGCAAATTCGGTAGAAACTGTTCCATAATCGGATTGGATTGATTCATCGGAAGACGTATCATAAAAAACTCGAAAAACACTTGCAGCTTAAATAAATAATAAATCATATCCCTTAACTCCGATTGAACTCTTAATATTGTCAACGAAACAAATCCTATTTTATGCTCTATTGGAAATATTTCCTGATAATTCGAATAGTACTATTGCATTAATATTATCCGTTCAACTCAAAGAAGATAAAAAAAAATTATAAATAAAAATAAATAAAGTAAGTAACTGCTGACAAAGATAACTTTCACATTGTATTTCCACATAATTCTCGCAATCTGAACATCAGTATCCTCTTGCAGGCTCTTTATGGTAAACTTCTACCCCGCAGTGCTTACGAACTGAATATGGAATTTGGAGAATTGTGCACATTCGATATTAGATTTTCCCTACATATTGTCGACTATACGAGTAATAACATATTCAATAGTTCGGGGTATGCCGGTGGATTGATCTGGGAATACAAATCCGAAAACAGCTATAGTATGTGCATGGCGCTCGGATATACTATAAAACTTACTCATAGTCGACCAAGGAATATACACAATCATATGAATTTATAGCTTTTATCCGTGATACATGGAAAAATCGATACAAATCTTGTTTTTAGGTTTGAGTAGTCGACCCGATCCCATTACATTTCTTCAGGTCTTGTGCACTTAATATTCATGACAATAAATTGCATTGCATTAAAATGTACACGAATGAAGTAAACGATAAAATATTTTTATTTCTAGCGGAAAAAAACCGAAATAGATTTATAGAAAGTAAATTTCATCAAATTTCATGATTAGTAAATATGGAAATAATATAGCCGCAATCTTCAACGGAGTTTTGATTGCTTGCCTCACAAGACAAATTTGTATTTTTTTAGTTCTAATAAAACCCGAAAATTTTTTTTTGTTATTCGATGTTAGAGAAGTCTGTAAAGACCACCACCCGTAACTCCCGACTGGTATAGAAAGCAGGTTTAAGTTCGTGCTAGTGAAATTAAGCCAATAGGGGTTAGACTGGTAAAAGTCTTTCACAAAAAAAAGTTTTGTCCTTAAAAAGGGGTAGTAAATGTTTTCACGAATTTCGTCATATCTTTTAGGTCTGCTGAGGTATCGAATGAACTTACCTTCTGTGAAAAGAAATTGTTTTCCAGATTTTTCGACATTCATCAAGAGAGAAAGTAGGTGTCTTCGTTTTCACAAATTCCGACATATTTCTATATCGAATTGGCTTTCTATGGGCTTTACAGATAATCACCTAAATACCAAGTGAAGCATTTTTCACGAATTCCGACAAACCATTTAGGTAGATATCGAAATCACCTTTACTTCTTGGGCTTTATATATAATCGCGTAAACACATATTCCAGGATTTTGCGATTTTTTTCACTATTGTGGTGTAAAGTGATTGTATTTTTACGAATTCCGACATATCTCTTAGGTCTGAACAGGTATCGAATTATCGATTGAATGCATACGCCACTGCCATATTTAACACATGAATTACGTAATTCAAGTCATATTTCGGGACGCGATTAAAGTTCAAATATAACATCGGTTATTTCCAAACAAGGAGGGTTTTTGGAAAAATATCGAAAATATTGATTTTTCGCAGATTATACATATTAAAATCCCTTGTAGACGTAAAACGTATGTAACTAACTTAATTTTTAGGCGATAACAATTAAAGCCCGTTTGCTGCCAATTTGCTGCCTCATCAGACCTCAGAGATATATTGAAATTTGTAAAAACGTATACAAACCCTAGGAGGTTGAATTTCGAAAAATCGTGGAATTGGTTTTTAGGCGATTACAAGAAATGCTTGTATGAACCTTCATTTCCTTCGGGTACCTACCGTGAAGTAGTTCTTACAATACGTCATCAATCCGATTTTAAATTTAACTTCAGGACACATTATATATACCAGGAATACGAATTTTTACCCTATTTGATTTCCTGAATGCTCCGGGATTGGAAAGTACCATAGACAAGTTTTGCAAAATTGAAAGAAAGGGGTTAAGAGTGGAATATTTACCAGAATTTTTGTCTGAAAATCAAGCCAATTGTGAAAAATTTTTTTTTTTATTAATTATTCAAATAAGTAATTCCGTTCCATTTACAATGCATATTTACAAAATACAGGATTTTGTTTATCCCTTAACTCCGGTTTTAATACCCGATTTAATTCCTGCCTTTATTCCCGTTTTATTCGCAGCGATATATTCGGCATCGACCTCCCCGGAATGGCCGTTTCCTCTACAATTGCCCGAGCAGGAACAGGACGATGGAATTTGTAGCTGAAATTTTATTTAAGTTACAAACATCTAATCGAATTATAGTTTAAACACTTGAATAATAACCTCTTTCGTTAGTGAGTGACCGTCGTTACATTTGAGTGGAATTTTAACTGATTCATATTTCTCAGGTGTACAGCAGTGGCAGAATGAGTCTTGTCCATAGGTAACTGTATGGAATTAAAAAAAATTATTAATCGGCATACTTAAATAAAATCTTTCTTAATGGTACTGACTTGAATTGTATTTGGAACCAGAAGAACAGGATCCATGGCATTCAGTGAATCCTCGAATCGGTTCCTTATTAGTACAAAGTCCGTGTCCATCTTGATAAATTTGAATGATTCCGATAGTTTCATTTTCGGCCATCGAGTCGGGAAGGCAGTTTTCTAAAAATTAAGAAACAAGTCTGGTTTTAGAGACCGAAAATAAATCTTAAAAAAATTTTACGCACTCTGTGAATCTGGTTTAAGTTTACAGTGCGTACAGCATCCCTTAGGATATCGTTGATCCATTGGACATTGCGATATATCCGGACACGTTTCTTCCGATGATACGATGTAGAAATTATCGTCCTGAAGAAGATTTTGTGTAATAGTGGCGATTGTAAAAAAAAAATGATAGTATAGTTTTTTACCTGAACTTTACAACTGAACGTGGTACAATTGTCGGCGCTGTACCAAACATCGCCAGGCTTGTATGAAACTTCAACGTCATTACACATGCTTTGTACACATTTTCCGCAACATTTTCCAGGTTCGACAGTGTAGGTGAATCCGCGACCGCAATTCAGATCACAGACTTCAACCTGATCAAGAGCAATAAGTTGTCCTTCTGGTCCATATGAGCAAACCTTTTGGGTGCACGGTTGATTCTTAACTGGCCATTTATCGCCGAATCTCTTTAGGCTTGGTACATCGTCTATGGTCACTAGACAGGCATTTTTCGGAGGTTCTAAGTAAGAATAGTTAGTAAAAGGTTCAAGTTCCTGAAGCATTCCACGTTAACATACCGCACTTGAATTCAGTACAACAATTTTCGTCCTCGTTACTTTCAATAATTTCGTAGAATTTTTGTTCGCACTGCTCAGGTTTCCGAGGACAGAGCGATTTGTCGCATTCGATTTTTTGTGTCGGACAACATCCTAGCGTGTCTGTTACGATTTTTTCACCTGGTTTCAGTTCCCTTGACGGTTTCAGAGCATCACAATCCGAAAGTGGTTTGCATTCTTCGGAATTATAAAAGATATTAAAGTGCACTAATATTTTCAATTATAAAAAAAATTTACCACAAATATACTGCGGACAATTGTCCGGTCCAGTTTTCGATTTTTTCACCTGATCTGATCCGCAGCTAGGCACTAAAGCTTCGGGGCATGTTGTAGGAGTCGGCATTGTGGGACGTGGTACTAAAATTTAAATAAAAACCGAAATAAAGAAAATCCTTGGGGTGAGACATTGCAAAGTCTTACCGCAAATGAATTTCGGGCAGCAATCTTCCGGTTTGCTTATTTCCAGTGGGCTGGAATCTTCCTCGCAAATCTTCTCCTTAACCGGACATTCCTGCTTAGTGCATACAGTTTTACCGTCTTTGTTACATTCACATGTAGTGCACTTATCTGTCATCCAGGTATCACTAGCATAGTGTCCGTCGTCACACTGTGTGCAGCGTTCTTCCGGAATGCATTTGTCGTTATTCAGGACCTTACCGGGCGGACAGAAGCATCCTTCAATCTTTTCACCAGTGCACGTCTGTTCGGCCTTCTTACCCTTAATAACCGACTTGGTCTTCATGTTAATGACGTCGAAGATTTGTTTCGTTTTAATGGTCTCACAAGTTTCAGCACATCCGCAAGGTTCGTAGTGTAGATTTGACGGGCAGTCAAAAGGACATAAACTTGGGTTTCGCCAATCCAGGCATACTCCATGGCGAGCGCAGTCCTTTGCGTAGGCCGCTAGAGTTTCACAAGCACCTTTTTGATCTGCTCCTGGTTTACACAAATCGTCCTGACAGGCTGACAAGTACATCATAGGATCGACTAATAGGTGACACTGCCCGAATAATTCCTCGTCCCAGATTTTCATACAAGGATCCACCTCTGGTGGCAGTGGCATGCAATCATTCAAGGGTTTCTCGTCACTGACACAAACCAGATTCTTGTCAAGTCCCAGCTGAGGTTCATCGGCTTGCCAACTTTCAACGATGTCCTTCAGCGAAGTATCCGGTGTCGTTAATTTATCTGTCTTCGGATTCACTTGAAGATCATTATTCGGATCGCCGTTGCAGTCGCCACATAAGCCTTCCATTTTCGATCCGTACTTAACGCTTGGAACACGAATCTGAAATGCATTAAATAAGCGATAGGAAAAAGTATGTGGAATATAAGTAGAATTTTACTTACGGAGAAGGACATATCAGCGAATGCACTTGATATATCAACCATAGAATCGACAAGGGATACTAAAATTTCTCGGCCAGGTTCCTCCTTTACATGCAACCAATCATTTTTGAAGGGTAATTTATCCGTGCCGATACCATCTACAAGGACGTCGAGTTTATTCTTGGGCGCACGTTGGATATGTACTATATGCTCTCCGTGTATGATATGTAACGCTGTTGCACAGCTAGAACGACCTCCGTGTTGAATTCGTTGCTTCAATTTGGTTTTAGTTTTCTTCGAAGGCTTTTGCGGACTTGTTTCACAGTTGCCAAGAGTAACATACACCTTGAGGAGAATATTAAGGCTGATTATAACAATTTTCAATTACCCTATGATGAGTTAAATTTCAATTTAACTGCGGGAAGCGGAATGCGTTTATAAATATTTTAAGTCCATAGTTGCCATGATATTGTTCCATGCGTACCCTGACAATCAGAATGGCTAAGTCGAAGTGTCTTGAGAGACCCACAACTATCCGATACTAAATAAGAACAAGGTAGTCAGTTATACACTCTACATGTATATTACCTTCACACCATCGAATGTACTCGAGATCTTGCGAAACACACAGATTTTATCGGTATTGAGTGTAAGAACTCTGCTCCTTAATTTTTTTTACTGGTCGATCTCCTAAGGCCTTTAATACAGTTGCGTACATTAGATTCAGTTTTAAGGACGATCTATCGGAACAGCCAATTAACAAATCAACTACTAACTTTTAGCTCTAATGGTATTTGCGAACTCAGTAAGACCATAAACAGAATTAATCTGCTTAGTACTTAATTTTTCAGTAGTGACCCTTTTCTGAAAAAAATTAGTAGCGAACAATTTGGGTATAAGATCCGGAAAGAAAAAGCCAAAAAAAATTAAAATGATAAACAATTTAAGTTCATGCCAAAACCAGTTCAGAAAAAGTACAACTATAAAAATGAATACAAAATTCAAGGATTAAAAAAAAAATTAAATCCCAAAAATCCGAAACCCAAAAAAAAGGTATTATTAATTCAGAAATGGGTGATTCCGGAGTGCGAATCAGCTTTACGTGACTTTTATCTTACTAAATTTTTAAATTTATGGATTTCGTCTCTTTTAGATTACGATATCTTACGAACCAACTACACTAGAAAAATAAAATTTGGTTTCTGTATAAAGGTTGATAAATGAAGTATGATGAAAAAAATTTTTAAAATTTTTTAAGAGGAAGGGTGGCGGGGATAAGAATTTTTTAAAAAAATCACATCTCATATCTTAAGAACAGTGTAAGATAGATGCTTCAAATTTTTATCAGAGGTAGGCCGAATAGACGACTAGCAGAAAAAAAATTTTGAGTTTAGGGGTATAGGGGGTGAGGGTGGGGGAGGGTGAAGAGCAAAAGATTCTAGATTTTTATATCTCGAGAACCTATAATGATACAAAGATGAAACTTGGTATTTAGATATAACTATAGTAGTAGCATGTTTGAAAAATATAATTTTTTATAGGAGTAGTATGGTACGGGGGTAGGGGATGTTTTTCCTATCAATAGCACGGCTTATGCAACAAAGTTGAAACTCGGTACGTATATGTAAATTAACTAGAAAATTAATTTAGATAAAAACAATTTTCAAATATCCATTGGCGTTTGAAAGGGGGGCGAAAAAAATTATCAGTGGAAATAAAGTGCATATATTTTTACGATTTTTGCCATATCTATTAGGTCTTCCCAATATTGAATTCATTTTTATTCAACGGCTTCTTCATATAAATACCTAAAAAGTGTTTTCAGGATTTTTTGAAATTCTACCTTTAAGGGGATGTAAGGGGTTTGTATACTTTTTCTCGAATTCTGCCATATCCCCCAGGTCTGATCTGATATCGAATATCTTTTTACTTTCACGGGCTTGCGTAATAGTCGCCTAAAACTCGTTTTTAAGTTTCTTCCTTTTTCAACCCCTCAGAGGGTATAAATGGGTTGAACACGTTTTCACGAATTCCGTCATTTCTTTTAGAAGTGATAAGAAATTGAATTGGTTTTTACTTTCTCGTTCTATCTTCATATTTATCTATTAACTCCTTTCAGGATTTTTGGATATTCAACCCCCACCCCAAGTGAGTGTAAGGAGGTTGCATATGTTTTCACAGATTCCTACATATTGCTTAGATCTGATGATATATCGAATTCATTTTTACTTCCTAAGGTTTAGGATGCGCCAAAAAGTTAATTTCAGTATTTTTAGATATTCAATCATAAGGAGTATAAGGAGGTTGTATGGTTTTCAGA
Source organism: Beris morrisii (assembly GCA_951812415.1). Taxonomy (NCBI): domain Eukaryota; kingdom Metazoa; phylum Arthropoda; class Insecta; order Diptera; family Stratiomyidae; genus Beris; species Beris morrisii. Next base: position 32,812,278 of record OX638310.1, read on the forward strand.
GCTTCGGCATATTTCTTAGGTTTGATGAGATATTAGATCGCTTTACACTTCCACAGACTTCTTATATAATCGCCTACAAACCCATTTCTCAATTTTTGGATATTCAACCCCCAAGGGTTTTCATATGTTTTCGCAATTTTTGCCATCCCTTAGTTCTGATGAGACCAAAAAAACAATTTCACTATTTTTCGAATTTCAAGAACCACGTTTTCACAAATTTTTCAAAATTCTCGTGTCTCATGAGATATCAAGTTGCTTCTTATGAAATCTTTTAAAAACCTGTTTCACAATTTTTTCGAAATTCAAATCCCAAGTGGAAGCAATGGGTTTGTATACGTTTTAACAATTCGTCATATCTCTTAAGTCTGATAAGGCAACAAATTCGTTTTTACTTCCATGGGCTTTTAGTGTACATAATATATCGAAATTTGAATAGTCTAAACGGGCTTTTTCATTGTTTAATCGGCTAAAAATCTTTATTTTAAATATTTTTATTTTAAGAACAAAATTACCATAACTTTCGAAGAAACCTAATAATCTCGAAATAACTGATGATATACTCCGACTTTGCTCCCGAACTTTGACCCGAAAATAATAAAGTTTCGCCCAGACCATTGGCAGATTCTTTATATATTATACCTTTTATATTTATAGATTTTTGAATTTGAACGGGTTTGCTATTTTTTTAATATATCATTTCTCTTTCTTGATTTTTCACCTTTTGGATCTTGCTTTTTGAATTTTTGGATTTTTGGTTTTTATCTTTCTGGATTTTGTTAATCTTAATTGAATTTAAATTCTTTCTGGATGTTCTCTTTCTTTAATTTTGTATTTTATTAATGCTATCTTACTTTATTTCAATTTGAGATTTTGTCTGACCTAACGTTTCAGGGTTTTTTTTTATTCTGGTTTGTCGTAGGTTTTCCTGGACGGATTGTTTATAATGGGATCAAAATGCTGAATAAGTTGTTTTTTTTCGTAAGAGAAAATATCAAAATGTAAAATTCCACATATAGTTGAAATCATTTCTTTTTTTTAAATAATTTTGTTGAACCAGTTTTCTCAAAATTGGATACGTATCTTAATATTCAAATTGCAAGTATATCTCGAAGAGATTGCTACAAAAAGATGTATATTTAAAATATACCTAATGTCTAAACTTTAATGTTTTTTGGGTCTAAGTTTGAGATGCGCCCTCAGCTATTATACCGTTCAGAACCTTAAAAATATTGCCAGCTATTTTGTAAATGATTTTTGAATCCGGACTTTAACAGTGTCTTAAGCTTAACTTCAAAATAAAAAGGTTTCCATAGTTTTCAGAATATTCTACTTTCAACTTCCGAGCACTCGGAACATTATGTTTAAGCCCCATTGCCATACTGGACTACTTCTTTGAAAAGAATTTATTTTTTAATGCTTCTCAAAAACAGTGTTGTATATTCACAAAGTTTCATGTTTCTAGCGTGACTTGTTTCAGAGATACTAGCATTAAGTATGAGCAAGTACGCAGTGGACGACTGGCAGAAGAAAAATAACTATTGAAAAAATATCTTTTTAGAAAGATTGCGTAGGAAACGGTAAGTTCGCTCTTTTTCTGTACTTGAAAATTTGAAGAAATAAGGTGGAGTACGACGAAGTGTTTGGAAATATCACTAAACCAAGTTATTAAATTTATATTAGGCGGACTTGCGGACTTCCATCCAGTTATGAATATCGTCATCGGGCTCTGGAAATATTCAGGAGTTCTTCAAAATACTTAATTAACTCTTTTTTACGGCCTGGGAATTTAAATACAAGCAATCCTTTAAGGGGTTTTTGAATCAAGAACGTAAGAGATGTGGCGGAATTCGTGAAATTATATTTAACCCCCCTCTCACTGTCTTGGCTTTTTATAAACGATTAAAGTAGCCTGCAGAAGCTAAAAAGCGTACTTAGCCCTTTCTCAATCTCGTAGGATTGCTCGAATATATTGGCAAAATTTAGTACGTTTTGATTAAAATTTTGATCTAAAGATGATTTATCTGGATTAGTGGGCGAAGCTTCAAGAATTTTTAGAATTTCAATCTGAGCTTTTTTCAAAGTTATTATTTCCGCGCATAGGTTGTTAGCTTATCATCCAACTACCCGTGGTACCTCTAAGCTCTGCCCCTTCATTATATTAAATCAATCGTAACTCCTAACCGGGCACTTCCTATCTATTCCACTTACCTGGAATGTATGAACTCCTGGAAGGGATATATCACGGGACAGTAGATACGTGCAGTTGCCTTCGAAAGTGAAATTTTGTCTGTCATACGTTACATATTTTGACTTTCCAAAACCATCGCAAGCACAGTCCATGCAATCCGTTACCGAAACGCAAGTTTCGCCTTTACGAACCATTCCTTCGGGACAATAGCAGCCCGAGAAGCAAACATTTGGAATCGGTGGACAAGTTTCGGCCTTCAAGTTTTCGCAAGATGGTTCGCATCGTCGCTTATAGCAATCCCGATAAATTAGGGGCGTTGGACACGAAATCTCTGTAAACGAGAAGTTTAGCTGAAATTGATTTTTAAAATTTTTCATTAGTTAGTCTCACCGCAGCTGTGTATGGCCCGCCATGTAGCAATCTCCAGTTCAGGCTTTGCTGCCAGGCATTCTTTTACGAAGTTCTCCAGAATTGAACATTTGCATTTCTTCTTCGCTTGATAGCGACTTTCATCAGACGACTTGAGACAATCGCAAGCTGTTTCAAGGCATTTTGAAACAAACCGATCTCTGTCGACGGCTCCGGTACAAGGACTAAATGTTGTATCCCTAGAAGTGGAAAATAGTTTAGCGCAAAAATTCGATTATACAAGTCGGTTTTTTTACTTTATGGCGTTGCACATTTCCCAGGCAGTTTCTTGCAATTCCTTGGCGCACGCTTGCGGCTTACACGAATCCTGAGGAATTTCGCCAGTGAACCAGGCATCTCCAAACTCAACTGTACTCTGGGCAGGCTTTCCACTCGGAAGTCGCTTGTCGTCGTCAGCTATGTCATTGTAGAATCCGCACAGGCCGTCAACAGTCTTGATGAATTTCGAAGAAACGCCAACCTTTATATCGCCGTTCTTATCGTAGGACAACCAGAAACCGTGCGCTTTAGACACGAATAGGATAGTGTTACCTGGCTGTGATATAACGAAAGCGGACCTGGTATACGGTGATTTTTCAAGCTGTCTGACGGTGTATGGAAAACCATTGAGTTTCACAGTCAAGTCGGGCTGAAGAATTAGAATGTAGTCAGCTTCTTTGTCCTTTATAACTAACTGCTTGCGGCATACGAAGTTACCCTCTGCGCAATTTTTATTCACTACAAAAAGTAAGTTTTATAGTACTGAGTTTTGAGAAAATCAACACGTTCGCTGCCGATCCTACAAACTCGTTATCGGGTATATTCACTGGGTAGTATTCTGGGTAACTTAGTAGTCAACTATCGGGTATCGTTAACGAATAGTCAAGAAGAAATCAATTTTGAAAATTTAGGTATTAAGAATCACATGTATGCACACCGATGGATTTTCTACTGATGCTGAAAGATTTACCGCAAATGATACACCGTAGCTACCACGTAGCTAACTGCTAAAGCGTCAGCGTTATAAAGTCGGCAGTGAACGTTGAACTAATTCATTATGTCTTACATGTAATGGACCATTTGTCAGCAATCAGATCTCTAGCAAGAACGTGACTGCATATGTCGTATTTATATTCCGTACTATCGAACGTCTTGAAGGAGCGTCCGCTCACCAAGCATATTGCGTCCTTCTGAGGACGCGGAACACACGAGTATCGTGCGCATTCATTCGGCTTAGCAGCCAATGCGAATTCGACTTGGATGTCGTAGTCGGCCGGACATTCGGGCTCTGGACACTTAATGATTTGTGTCTGATTTTTCGAAATTACAGGACGCGTTACTGGTACACAAACAAATTCGAAACACTCGTCCTCAACGGGGGCTTCGGCCTTATTTTTCGGCGACGGGAACTTCATTTTTTTGAAGTTTGGTCCTTTTTTGAGAGCTTGCTTCTTCGTTTTCATTAAGCTGGCCTTACGTGAACTTTTCGAACTAAATAATAATTATATTTATGTTTTTACTGGGAGGCTAGAAAGTAAATATTAAAATCGATCGAACTTCTCATCGCTATTTGATAGAATTTTTTTGAGATGATTTTATAAATTTCGAAAGTAGATTTATGAGTCCAGATTTTCGAGATGCCAATCCCAAATTTTGGTCCTTATAATGAAAAGAATGGTACAACCAGTTTTTTTTTTGCTAGATCTGTATAACCGTGTATCTTATAAAAATTTTAGTTAACATTTGTTGTGAATTACTTATAACTTTTATAAATAACTTTTTATTATAGCAATAATATTAAAAAAGTTATACGCCGGGTATTAGAAAAAAGTTGAGTAAAAAATTTGTTGTGTATTTTAAATTTTAAAAAAATTTGCTACTCTGAAATTAAATATTTTCACGTTTTAGGACTAGTATACCCAAAAAAGTCCGTCTGTACGCCGTATACGTCGTACGCAAACGCGTTTAAAGGCTTGTAGCTCAGAAACTATATTAAGCTCAAATTTTTTTGGTGGGTAGATTGGGTGAAGAACCCCTTTAAGTGGTTAATTTTTAGGGATTCTTAAAAATATTGACACAATTTTAATTCTAATTGTTCTTTTAAAAAATACTCCACACTTTTCAATACAATATTTTCAGAAAATTGAAAATAAGGCAGCTTTATCGCGACTAAGATGTTTTTACTCAAAATTTTTGTTTTTTTTCGGCTTAATTTTTTTTACAACTAATGAAAAAGTTGTTCATCAAAGTTTCATAGAATTTCATTCACTATAAAAACGTTATACTCAAAATTTTTGTGAGACTCACGGTTGCGGGTATTTTGCTCCAAAACTGGTTACACCATTTAACTGAACTTCCATTAATCTTAAAATTTTCATTTATGAGATGGAAAATTCGCTGAGAAATTCGATCGTGTAGGGCGCTTTAAGGCTTACATTTGTTCGAATTTTCCTGTCGGGTTACGTGATTTTGTTGCCGTTTTTGCGCTAGAATATTGAATTAATTGCGGCTTATTCTATTTGTTCAACAACATCCAAATCAACTTACCTGTATTCGAACATCGGCGACATTTTACGTTCCATTCTCGTTTCTTTAGCTTGTAGTTTCATGCCTGGTGGACAGTATGGATCTGGACAACTTTTTGTTATATCTAAAATAAATATATATAAAAAATATGACACAAAATTGAAAATTGTTTGCAATTTTTTACTGAATGTTTCTTCGAACTTTGTGGCCGAGGTAGTATGCTCTGCCTCTATTTCTATTTCGCAGTCAAGTTCATCGTCTTGACAGTCCTGGATGCCGTTACACCACAGGTTCTCTGGGATGCAGTCACCACTTGATGGGCAAAGTCTTTGGAATTCCGGACATGGTTCGCACAGGCACATACAATTCGTCGATTTTACACGCCTTAATCCAGCCTTACAAGGTGGACACTTTTGTGGCTTGCATTGCGGAACTCCTCCAAGAACGCAGACACATTGCATACAATCTTCCGATTCGTACTGAGCCCCGATTTCATAGCTATTAAATGGAATTTGGTTTCTTATTCGGAATTGGGAAAATAAAATTTGTATTCTTACGGCATATGGCCAACCATACAAGGACACTGACTTCTATCGACGCAGTCCTTGCCATTCCAGAACATCGGAGGTTCACATTTACAAGATGAACCATCCGGCAGATTCGACATTGTATCGATTCCAGGACAAATGGGACATTCCTTAATCGACTCGATTGGAGCAATAGTAACTTGTGAAATAACTTCTTCCTCTTCAATCGCTAAAATGTTCAAAATACTTAGTATGTTATTTCCGATAGTTATGACAAGGACTTACGATACGGCGTGAAACATCCCAGAGGTTCTATTTTCATCTCAATACAATTTTCCCATTTGATCGGAACAACTTTAAGATGTTGGGCCTGAATCGGATAGCTGAAGTAGTTTGTTTTAGGCGTCTCTCCGTCATTATTGGCCAGGTATAGTTTGGGAAGGCCATCCGGTGTAAGAATTTTATTCCAAATGTATCCGTTCTTGGAGTAGAGGATATTGTAGGCAGTGACCCAGCCATGGTTTCCTCCCTTCGTTTTCAGGCCAGTAATATTTCGAGGCTCAAAGAAATCAAACTGCAAATTTGGAATAAATAAAACGAGTTGCTACTTGGTTTTTGTTGGAAACAAACCCAAAGATATTCATTTGGTGAATCTAATGCTGGACGCCATCCTTCAGGTGACGACAATTTCAGCAGTGCCAGTAATGGTGGTGTTTTTCCTTTAACAGTTGGTTTGGTACTACTTGCTTTCACCTAGATTAAATGCTGTGTTAGAACGGAACTGGACAGTCACAACGACTGCAGGTACTAACTTGCTTGGGACTCATTTTCTCATTGTCTATTCCCATAGGTTCATCGCACAGCGGAACAACGTCCTCATCCTTAACAATTTTCTCCGGTTTTGGAGTTACTGGACTAGGCTCAGTGCTCTAAATTAAAATTGTTTTAGTTGAAACGATTTTTTATGGTTGGTCATTTTAAAACTTACAACTTCCACGTATCCAAATGGTGTAGTTCCGGTAGGTGGTTTGGGCGTTTCAGGCTTCTCCAACGAGCAGCCCAGCAGTTCAACTCTAATCGAAATTCCGCCATGCCATTTCAGGGGATAGATTCGAACAATTTTCGATTCGATTGGAATTTTGAACATCGATTCGACTGGTGTATGAGGATCTATGGGTCCGCTGAATAGTTGTGGTGTTTCTGTTTCATCGTTGAGATAATGGAAAGCTTCACCATCAAAACTATAAAGTATCTGAAATATAGAAAATGAGATATATTTTAAAAAGATGCTACTACATAATCCACAAAATTATTATTTTGTTTTTTTATTCGAAAAATCAGGCTCTTATATCTTTAAACCCATTTTTCCAAATATCCAAATCCTGTTTTACGATACAAATGCTGGAAGACATAATTTTTGAAACATACAAAACATACATTTTGGAAAAAAATGTTAAATAAAATTGCTTGTCTTTTTTTTTTAAATAAACTTTTGAACGCTACAGGTATAAATTTATAAAACATTTTTAAATTTAAGCAGATATTTTCTAATGATAAGGGAAAAATATGAGGGAAAAATATTCTCATTTTTTAGAACATTTTTTGTTTTTTACTTTATTTACAGGAATGTTTCGATATTTGAAAGATGTTTAGAAATATCGCAGATAGTTAAAATTGCATTATTTTCCTTTTTTTCTTTTATTTCGTTAAGAACTCCTAACTCTCATCTTCCCATTTATCTTTACCCTCTTTTTTACAAAATAATTGTTATTAAATGTTAAAGGAAAATTGTAAATTTCAAAGCCCTCTGGACTTTGAAAAGCAAGATATGAAAAAATTTAAGCGTCAATAGATTTTGCAAGACACCATCAAATAGATTTTGAAATTCAGAATTATTTTGTTCTTGTAAATATGAAAATATCTTCCAGAACTTGGAAGGCTAATTTAGTTAAACTAAGTGCTAAATATTTTTAAAGAAGCAAACCGAAGGCCTTGGTTAATTTAGGCTAAATATTAAATATGATCAGAATCACAATTTTCGATATAATTTTTTTTAGAAATCCAATCAGAATTGAAAATTCAAATGTGAAGCCTATCAAACTTCAATACGCTGTCAGGGGAAATTTTCATTAAAATTTTGCAATACACAAATTTTTTTTTCCATTCATTTGACGGAAAATGTTATGTCAAAAAAAGTTGAAGAAGCCGAATTTCTTTCAAATTTGGCAAAATTTCAGAAATGAAATTATATTTCAATTTTGTATTAGGGTAATTTTCTTAGCAGACATGTTTCATCTATTTCGTAAGGGGTTGTCAAAAAATTCTCTCCAAAATTCAAAATTTTAAAAAAATTATTTTGATATGAAAAATTTCAAAATTCAAAGAAATTTGTAGTGACTTGTAAAATCCGCGAGCGAAATGCTTTGGAAAGTAACCAAATTTTAAACGTTTTAATTGTTTGTCTTGTATGGGGCGTGTCGAAGGCTCTGTGGCACCACTTGGGGTCTTAGACCATATATGGTATACTGCACCTACAAGTCTATTATAATATCAATGATCACATATGCCGCTATGGTGTGGTGGCCAAAGGTTGAACAAATTACAGCACAGAGGGCCCTGAAAAAATACAGAGGCGTGCTGTTCTTAGCATTACTGGGGGACTTAAATCATGTCCCACTGCTGCAATGGAAGCTATGATAGACTTGGCCACATTACACTTAGAGATAAAGAAGGAGGGTCTGAGAGAGGCCATAAGGCCACAGCAGCTCTATAAATTCAAGGCAGGAGACCTTGTCGGTCACCTTAAAATACTACAGGAATTTAATCAGAAGGACCTAACCGACTCAGTAAACGATAACATGCCAAAGGTATATGATTTTGAAAAACAATATATGGTGGCTATGGGAGATCGTGTATCATGGCAATCTGGTTTACCAGACTTTGGGGAAGGTGCTTCAGTCTGGTACACGGACGGCTCTAAGACCTATAGTGGAACTGGAGCGGGCGTATTTGGAATTGTAAAATATGAATGGCAATGGGACAAACATCCACTGTGTTTCAAGCTGAAGTACATGCCATAGAACTGTGCGCAGGTAAACTTCTACTGAATAAACCAAAAGGCGCTATAGTTATTATCTTATCTAACAGCCAAGCGGCACTACTAGCGCTGAAATCTTATTGTTTCCACTCTAGGCTTGTGTGGGACTGTCATACATTTCTTAAAGAGCTGACACATCATAACAGTCTAACCCTAATGTGGGTGCCAGGACATGAGGGTATTCCGAGAAACGAATCGGATGACCAGCTAGCTAAGCAGGGCGCCAATTCACCAATGATTGGCCCGGAACCATTCTGTGGAGTAGGTAAAACTTCATTAAGGATGGTATTTTAAAGTGGGTAAATCTTCATGTGGAAGATTATTGGAACTCACTTTCAGGACTTAGACAGTCAAAGAAATTCCTGACTTTCTCAAGTAGGAGAGCGTCGGAATTCCCTTCCTTAAGCAGGTATAACGCACGGGTTATAATGGGATATTTTTCAGGACATAATTTCCTTAACTATCACCTTAAGATCATAGGTAAAGATTCTGTGAAACCACATCTGAAACTACGGCACACATTCTGTGTGATTGTGATGTAGTGGCCAGATCAAGAAGGCAGACTCTCGGTGGATTTACTCTCACCTATGAAGACCTGTCGAAGACTCCTCTAAGTAAAGGGAATAGATATGGCCTAGGGAGTGGTTAAGAGCCAGGAACAAAAGACCACTTAGGTCATGGTTCGAGGAGCAGAAAGGCTTCTACAGGCTCCGCCAACAAATAATAATAATAATGGGGTGACTGCAGTAGCGTGCATGTTATTTTTTGCATTAAAACTTTTTTCGACTTACCTTAAAACTTGTCACGTATTGATCGAAAAGGGGACTGCCTTGTATGATTACTCCAAAAAGTGGTGTTGGTTGTGCGAATGATATTTGCAAGAATTGCATTTGATCGTTGATAACAGGAGACCAACTACCACTGGAAATATCGGATGGTTTTGCATTTAGTTTGGCGAATTGTGGAAGGAAGCTTGTACCAAGTTGAGAACTTGCGGAAAATGCTGAATCCGGTAGTTTCGAGTCACCATTGACAACATACACTAGGCTGGAAAGAAAGTGATATTAATATACAAATATTTGCTCAAACTTCTTTTATAAATTTCTTACTTTTGCGTTTCGCATTTCTTTGGTGGTGTCACAACTGTCGGCACGATAAGAGGCTTCTCTGTCTTCGGTTGAACTATTTCAATTTCTTCAATAGACGGTGTTGTATATACCTTTTGAGAATTAGTGCTTAAGAACAGGAAAGGTACCAAATCAAAAAAATAATTACCTGCTCCTCTTTGATACAGTCAGATTTGGAACACACATACGAATTATCCAAGCACTGGCATATTTCGCACTCAGACTCCTTAAATATATCGTTAGGCTAGGAATAATTAAGTTTTAATTAGGCGATAGTTGTGTTGTCTTAAAAAGGAGTAGGCAAGAAATACAACCTTAACAAATTTTCCGCTATTACTCATGCAAGGACAATCGGATATTTCGACGCAAGATTTCTTGTCGCGCCATAGTTTGTCCTCAGGACAGCTAGTTGGTAGGTTCTCATCAACGCAGCCTTTTTCGCAAGGGTTGCTGTAAACTTTGCACATTTGTTTGTCGTAGAGTTTCTAAAAATGGGGAACGGTTTGGTCTGAGTTCAGTACTTCATCTAATAAATTCCTTACCTTTTCGTAATAGTGGCAAGCCTTTCCGCATGGTGTTGCACATTCTGACCATTTTTTACCCGGAGGACATTCGGACGATTTGGGCGTACTCGATTCCACTTCAATGGTACCGCAGTCAGGTTTAACTAATAAAACATTTGCCGGCCAATCGCAAGTCATTGATTTTGGATTGAACATCATTGACGGGCCACATGTTTTCTCCACATAATCCCACGAACCGTCGGGTTTAGGTTGGCAGTGCAAAAACTTCAAACAGTCACCTGGGAACTCGACATGTGGAATTTCAGGATCACATGCCTTTATAGGTGCTATCGTTGTGCCCAGTACTTTTATTGAAGAATGGGTACTGGGTGTCGTCGTACTTAACTCCGTGATAAACGACTTACAAATCGGCTTGACCTCCTGTACGGAAATCTTCCAGTCGCATGTCCTGCTGACTGGATTGAACATCATCGACGGACCGCAAGTCTTCTCTTCATAGTCCCATGAGCCGTCTGGTTGCTGTTCGCAATGTTGAAACTTGAAGCAATCGTCTGGAAATTCCACGTATGGATTTTTCGGGTCACACATCGATTCTCTGGTAGTAGTTTCGATGAATTCGTAATCAGTTGTTGTGGTCTGTTCACATTCACAATATACGCGAATTTCGTAATCGTTACAGAGTCCGACGCAGATCAATCCTTTCTTTAGCGTGCAGTAAGCATTGTCCTTCGTTTGCTCGGGAGTTTCATGTGTTCCAACGACTCTGCATTCAATTTTTCTCATGTATTCCACTGGACATGATCCGACTCCAAACATTGAGAGCAATCCCATGAGCTTTGGAATTGGTTCGACATCGTTCTCTTTCAGCACGCTAGATGACCGCTTCTTCCTCATTTCTGCCTTAAAGGCCGTATCGGTATTGCTCCATTCTGACCAACCCTCAGTGCATTGAGCCTCTTGAGCTAATTGTGGTTGCTCAGTAGTTGAATGAGGGGTTTGTGTTGTATAAGAACAAGGTGCACCACTACAAATTTCCTTTTTACGGGAGCATCTACAGGTCTGACACTCGTCCGAATATATAATGTCACCTTCGTAGTACACTTTGCCATTCTTTTCCAAACAAATCGGCTTGCATTTCGCCTTGGGAACACACTCGGTATAAGAATCATTCAGATATATGTGGCCATCCTCGCATGGCTTAATGCTGCATCCTTCTACGCAAGTTTCGGAGAGACACATTCGCTGCATCATGTCCTGTTCCAAATAATTGTCGCATGTTTCTAGAGGACACGCTGGAACGCACGAGCTGTATCCGGAGCAGTGGGCATCACATTGCATAGCTATAGTAAGAAGTTGGAAATACTAAGAATATTTATCCACTAAATGATGAGACTTACGACATAGTTCAGGAGTTCTCCAAGTGATAGAGATTCCTTTGAGGGCGCACTCCTGGGCATATGCTGCAATTGCGGTACAGAGGCATTCACAGTCTCCGCCCTTATCGCAAGCACATGTATCGAAAATACAACGTTTGAGATACTTCTCCAGTGGGACCTCCGAATGACATGCCTATAAGATACAATATTGTTGCATACAATCGAGAACCATGCATGGATGCAATATTCTTACCTGGAAAACTTCAGACTTAAGAACACCGCACTTCATGTGAGCCCAGGTTTTGCGCTCTGGGTGCTCTGCACAGGCTTCAATTTGTTCAGTAGGCATAGCACAAAACTCTTGCAATTTCCACGAGTGTCCAAACAGTAGGGAACTCGTTTCCAATCCTTGCGAAGGTGTCTTCATATCGTCTTGAGCATCGCCGTTATAATTACCACATAAACCAGTGACTTTTCCCTTCCATTGATCGCCCAGTTTGACGTAAACACGTGTTCCATGGTCCCATTTTATTTGCAATCCCAATCCAGTAACTTCAATTACAGTGAAAATTCCGGCACTGTATACAGCAAATCCATTAGGTCCAATACTTGTTGCCTTCTTATATTCTATTAATAAAAAAAATGTTAGCATCAATCATAGATAAATTTCACCTGATGTCCTACTTGCTAGAGCACTCTTATCGGTAGTATCTGACGATAGCGTGATTGTATCCGTTAGTTGGCCAGTAAGTGCTATTTTCATAGACTTGGAACAGGTCACTCCCATAGTTCCGCAAAGTACGTTCTGGATAGTTATGCTGAAGCCATCGCCTCCCAATAGCATTCCCTTCGATAGGACATAGTCGCAAGCTCCTTGAAAATCGAACTCCTTCTTATCGTACGTTGTAAAGTGTGAGTCTCCCCATACACTGCACGTGGATGCACATTTCTCAGGTGTACAATCCCAATTACCAGATTTGCACTTACTGCAAGTGAAAAAAAGTCCTTATGCATTAAGCCCAACTATCATTTTGGACAAATCGTTTACCAATTGCTGCACTCCTCTTTGATCTCGTCGCCATCGTTGTAGCTGCGTCCACCATGGTGGCACGAGCAATCTTGTGGAAGGACACATTTATGGGCAGAAGTATCCAGGACGTATCCAACCATACAAGCACAGCCAGGTTTACAGTCTTCGAAATCCTCGTCGTATTTATGCATATTTTTGCAAGTCTTAGGTTCCGCGGGCAGACATTGCAAGAACTCAGCAAAGGGTTTATTTGCGCACTTGCTCTTCATTTCACTAGATGGCGGATACAAATCTTTATCCTTGCTGCTTGCAACTTCACAGTCCCACAATCCAGCTCTGCAAGTACTGCATGCAATTCATTAATGTTTGTTAAGCAAAATATGATAACAAAAAATTTAAAATGGCTTCAAATATCGCAACAACTTCCGTTGTGTTAAGAACAAAGTTTCATAAATTTTTAACAAATTTCACTTTATTCCAGCCACAATAGCTTTCAAATAACGAATTCGAAGGACCCCAGTCATCAAATATCTGGATGCAGTTTTCCGTCGTAGCTTTTGCGATTGACCCATCCCTAGGTGACTATAAAAGGAAACTATTGCAAAACATACCATAATTCCAAAAACTGTCGTCCAGGTCGAACTTCTTTGTATCCAATTTCGTAGGAGGTACCTTCAAAAAGACATGGACATAAATTTTCCGGAATACATTCATTCTTGTCGTTTAGATATTGGCCGGCCGGGCAACGGCATCCCTCAACGCAATGTCCTTTGCAGATGTCTTTGGTCGCCATATCTTCACATGTACGAATGCAGCTGTCGCCACATTCATCATAAATTTGACCAACAGGACATTGAACAGCTGAAATTTTAATCCATAGTTCAGAATACTATTTGCCGGGCTAAACACTTAATACATACCGCACTCTTTTACGCCGTATCGCCAATTTGTATTAATCCCTTGGCGACTACATTCCGCACCATAAGACGCTAGAATCGGACAGAAACACGAGACTGGATCACCTCTGCATGCACAAACATCGTACATGCAATCCTCATAGAATGGTACCGGATCGACGGACCAATGGCAACCTAAGAAATGTAGAATCCTTTAAAATTTTGCTCCTTATTACCGGATCGGTGACGCTTACTTTCAAATATTTCATCTGTTAATCTGGCACAATACTTTTCAGCCTTCTCTTTATTTTCGAAGTTGACTTGGCAAGGATGTGGTTGCGATGGAGTATCAGTGATGTAGTCACATGTGTCCTTAGTCCTCCATTTATCGGCGAATGGTTCAATGGAAGATTCAACGTCTCCCTCGGGGGTGAGGAAATCATCTTGTATGTTTGAGTTGAAGGTGCCGCATAATCCTTGGGTTTTATCTCTGTAGCTGGTTGGGGCATCGATGTATACACGTGTCATGCCATCCCACCAAACCCTAATTCCATCAGCAAAATCAACTAAAGTACAAAATCAAGGTTAGGATTGTTATAACGATAAAAGGATCTGCACCCACCTGAGAGCATTGTTGAGCTAGGCTGGCGCAAAATTAAAAGCCCATTTCCAATATTCTTTGGATATTTTGTTACTTCCTTGTCGTTCACATAAACTAGCCGACCTTGATGGAGCTTGATAGCCAGCTCCCTCCCGTCTACTTCGAGTCTTATTGTAACGGATTTCGTACAGGATGGCATATCGATTGAAGTTGACGGAGCGAAATTCATTGCTTCTGAAATGCTTCCAGGACAAGCTACATTCTCCGCTTCGATACTAAAATTGGCCGTTTTCATCAAGTAGTACGAGCATTTTCCCATAAAATCGTAGCGTTTTCCATCGAATGTAATGTAATGCGGATCTCCAATGGCTCCACAACGAGCTCCACATGAACTATCTGTACAGCTCCACATTCCGCTTTGGCAGGTACTAGAATTGATTTTTTTTTTGATTAGTCAAAACTGTACGAAAGCCTCTAAATAAAAATTTACCAGGTATTGCAATCCTTCTGAATTTTGCTGCCAGCTTTGAATTCTTTGTTCCGTAATCGGCAAGGACATAGTTCAACTGGGATACAATTGCTGTTGTGTTGGACTGTCCCTTCCGGGCAGAAACATCCTTCGTTGCAGGCTTCTGTGATTCCGGGGACAACTGCTGACCCACAAGTTGCCTCTGTAGTTGGCCCGCATGGAAGATATACTCTACCTTTGTTACATTTCATAGCTACGATTTAAAAGGGACAAAAGGACAGTGTTTTTCGTGTGTCTTGTTAACTTCACCTGAAATACTTACGACATATATTCAAATTTCGCCAACCACGATCCAATCGAACTCCTTTAAATTGACAGTCCTTGGCTAGCACGGACATTGCATCACAGTTACAGCTTTTCGGATTCTCTGTGTCCTGGCAGTTACAATAATCTTCCATGCACGCTTCTATCAAAACGTTCTTATCGAATGCCTGATTGCAATAAAATAGGGGTTGTATTTAATAGAACTCTAGGTTTTAAAATATTTCCTAAATAAAAACTATCGACAGAAAAAAGATGGATCATTATTCTGTTAAGTATTCTACGAGATTCTAAAGTTTTGGATAAGGAGTTCTATGAAATCTTCCTGGGCTTTACTCCTAACAGTTTTTTGGCAGTTCTAGCTCAACGCATGGACGAACTCCAAAAATAAGAGTCTAAGGAACGATCCTTGATATCTAATCAGACCCAAGGAATATGACGAAATTCGTGAAAATGTATACCTGTACTACTCCAAGGTAAACTGGATAATTTCAGATAACATACATAGCCAGTGATGTTCATTCAGAAGGTAGACAAAACCGAACATGGCGAAAATTCTGAAAAGTATTTACAGTAGTTACATCCACTTGGAATATCCAAAAGTTCTGAAATTAGAGTTTATCTAATTGTCTCATCAGATATAAGATGTATAATATGTTGGAATTGGTTTAAACGTTTTGCAATCTCTTTGGGAGGTAAAATATCCAAAAATCCTAAAACCGGCTTGTAGGCGACTAAATAAAAAGCCCAAAGAAGTAAAAACCAATTTAATATCACATAAACTCTCTACATTTCTTGGGGTTGAATATCGAAAAATCCAAAAATTAATTTGTAAATGATTATATAAAAAGCCTAAAGCCTCAGTTATAATGGATCCGATCCCATCCGATCCGGAAAACGGACAGTGTTGAGTTTCTCCATCCGACACACATCTAAAGGGAATTTCGGAACGACTAGTCACAATCGTTCCGTTAATTAGCCGAGACACAAAACGGAGGGATAAAGTTGACCAACTTTCAACTTCTATCCGTTCCGACGCTAAGAGGTGAATTATTGAATTTAACCACCTCTTTCGCCTCACTAAAAATCAAAATTACACCTCGATAGTGTCACTTTGACGAATGTCGGAACGGAATCATTGTGCCTTGAAATTGTTCTCTTCCGACGTTGCCGGATCGGATCGGAACCATTATAACTGAGGCTTAAGGAAATAAACCCCAAATCGATATGTTTTCAGACCTACGAAATATGACAGAATTTATGTAAACGTGTACAACGTTTTTCATACTCTTTTAGAGGTTGAACAGCAAAAAATTATGAATACGGTTTTTAGGCGATATTATAAAAAACCCGCAGAATTAAAAACTTTTTGAAAATGTATACAACCCACTTACACCACCTTAGGGTAGAATATCAAAAATCAATTTGTAGGCGATAATACAAAAAGTCTGTGGAAGTTAAAACCAATTTGATATCTCATCAAACCTGAGCGATAATGTACGCAACTTCCTTCCACCCCCTTGGGGCTTGAATATCAAAAAATCAATCCTAAAGATAATTTGTATCAAATTATATAGAAAGCCTGAGAAAGTTAAAGTCAATTCGTTATCTTATCAGGCCTAGAAGCTATGACGGAATTCGTGAAACACTCAAATCCCTTTTACACCCTCTTAGGTTGAAAACCAAAATAAAACTGTAGATAAAGTAGTGTAAAAACTTGATATCTAATCAGACCCAAGGAATATAGTGGAATTCGTTAAAATATCCATAACCTCTTTACACCCCCTTATTGACTGAAATTAAAGAAAAATTTTGAAAACAGTTTCAGGAAGAACACGTAGAAGTAAAATTTGTTCAATATTTCTGAAGATCTAAGACATATGACGAAATTCGTGAAAATTTGTGCACTCAATTTTCACTGACCCCCATCTCCACCTACGTACACCAATGGATACATTTTTTTTTCTAAGGTTAATTTAAAATTTTAGATCACAGTACCCAATCTAGTCGTTTAAAACTAATTAAACTTACCTTGAAACAACTCTGTAATTTTTCGTTGCTTAACAGCTCATTGCAAATTTCTGTAGCCTTCTGTTCCATTTCGGTGGTACATTCACGATCACTGGGCAATTCTTCCTTTACATCCATAAAACAACTGTCCGGATCATCGTCACTCTTAACTTTCCACGTATCAACGAAGGATTTGGGTGTAGTCAATATGGTGCCATCCTTCGACATGAAATCGTTCTGATACTTCATATCGAGAGTGCCACATAGTCCGGAAGTACGATTCCATAGTCCAGCACTAGCTTCTACCGTGACATATTGTCTGCCGTCCCAGTGAATGACCAATCCAATTGCTTCCAAGTCAATTTTAAGCATTTGAGCAATAGGAGCAACTTTCATGCCCATTAGTTGGACCGGAATGGGAAGCCGTTTTTTGGGCGTGTACAGGGCAATTACTCCATCTGAAAATTGACATGAAATTTAACTAGAGATTTAATTGTCCTTCAGATAGTTACCTTCGATCTGGAACTTGTAGACAATGTTTTGCAGAAATACTTGTAGAGAATGGGGACATCCCAATTGTGAACCGTACGGACAAGAACGAAGTACAATGTTAAAAGTCCCATCTAAGTGATCCTTGACGAGCGTATGGCCGCAGTATAAAGGAGTTCTTGAAAAAAGAAAAACTTGTAATCTGTTTAGAACGTAATGAAAGACTTTATTTACTTGTATAAAAGGCCATCAAAGGTTTTCACATGTTTTCCGCCCCAGGTCGAGCATAACTCAGCTGTCGGTGTCCTCATATCCAAGTTCAATGCGTTAGATATATACAACGGATGAGTACCCGGTACTTCATAAGGATCTGATCCATATTCCTAATGTATAAAGTTTAAATCATGGGCTTAGGTTAAACATAACAATTTCATGCTTACTGATCCTTTGCGCGATTTCTTCTTCTTAATTCTTACAATGGTTTTGGTAATGATTTTCTCCCAGCTTCCATTTTCGTCTGGTTCTTGTGTATCATAGTGATACTTACTCCCTGTGTTGTAGCTTTCGTCCACCGGAACTACTTTCATACCCTCAGCTGAAATAAAATTGCACCCCATTATTCAAGTTTTTGCTTTGAAATTCGGTGAAGCCACTTACCAAATACACATTGTGGAATTTCCCTGGGTTCATAGAATCCTTTGGAATATTCGCAGGTATACAAATTAGCAGGTTTGTATTCGAATTCTATGCTTCTAGGACAATAAATTTGACACGAGATTTGATCACTTGTACCACTGCAGTTGTATCCACCATTAAATCCCATTTTTTTCGGCGAACATCGGTCAACGTCTATAAGTTAAATTATTAGAAAATTGAATTAAAACTGAAATTGACCAGCAAACCATATTGGCATTGAGGTCCTCGAAATTGACTCAGGCATTGGCAGAGGTTGTACGATAGGCAGCTACCGCCATTTCCACAAGGTGGTTCACATGTTGCTGCAGTTAATTGTTAAAAAATTAGTTCAAGCTTGGTAAAGGGTTACGAAATTTGAATAATCCTTACGTTTACAGTCTGGAACCTGATCAATGTCTTGTCTACTCGGTACCCATTGTCCATCTAAACATTTCAAGTTTGTTATTGATGTACCATCGGGAAATTTGAATCCTTTGGCACATGTTATGGTGCACGAGCTGCGTAAATATTGAGGGAGGTTAGTAAAAGTAAGTTAGAAATTTATAAGATTTAGTACCCTGAATTACACGAAACTTTCGAATTTTTCGGGATTGGCGGTTTTGATAAGCACAGTTGCTTTCTGTCTTGACATCGTGATCCAAAATAGTTTTCTGGACATTGGCAAATACCGGGTCCAATACATATTCCATTGTTCTCACAAAATGGCATACAGATAGCTGAAAAGTTAATTTTTTTTTAAAAATAAATCTATATTATATTCCATATTTTTTTTTAAATTTTTTATAATTTTTCAGTGAGGGCGTGGGGGGACAATGTGACCAATCGCTCGAAATCTGGGATTGAGACGTTCTAAAATCCGTATCTCCTGAACGGTTCATCCCAGAAAGTTAAAACTTTGTGATTGCCGCTAGGCATATTTGATGGGTTGATAAGGACTAAAATTTTTTAAGGGCGGTTGTGGGGGTGTAATACTATAAATTACAATATATTTGGAACCAATTACACCAGACAGATAAAACTTGGTTTGTGTATACAAGTTTATAAAGGGACTCTAGTGAATGTAGAGAGGGTGGTGATGGAGCATAGAAATGGATACAAGCAAATTTTAAAAACAAATCACTTTTTATATCACAAGAACCGTACCAGATATGGTCTTAAAGTTTTTGGAGTCAGTCGATCTCTAGAAGAAAAAAATTCTTGGTGTTCATGGCGTAGGTAGTAAGGGTGGAATGCAATAATTCTGGTCCTGATATTTGTTGAGACCGCTAAGAATAGAAAGCTAAAAAATGATGGTCATATACAGCCACCATAGAGTCATCGTACACAAATAAATTTTGTAATAGGGGAAACAAGGTATGAGGGTGGAAGTAGAGTTTTATCTCAGGAACGACTTATGCTAGAAAGTTGCAATTTAGTATGTATATGCAGATGTATTACAAACGTAATTCAAGCAAAAACAAAAATTCAGATTTTGCATTGGCGTACGGGGGTGAGCAACTAAAAAATGTTTTTTTGTGCTTTTTCACGAATTTCGTCATATCTTTTAGGTTTGTATCAATTACTTTATTATTTTAATAATACAGTATTGTTTTCGATTTTTAAAAAAAAAAAATTTGCTACCCTCAAAATTTTTTTTTTTCACGTTTCATGACGAGTAGACACGAAAAAAGCAATAAAAAATTTCAGTCCGTCTGTCCGCCGTACGCCGTACGCCGTACGCCGTACGCCGTACGTCGACCGCTGTACGCAAAATCGTTTGAAGGCTCGTAGCTCCCAAACCCTTTGAGCTATTAAATTAAAATTTTTTTTATGAATAGACTGGGTAGGCCCCTTGAAGTGGCCAAATTTGGAGGGGTGGGGGTGTGAGGGGGGAGGAGGGGGAAGTGTTTTAGACGGAAAATTTTCGTTTCTAGATCTCAGCAACCGCTTATGCTAGGAGGCTGAAATTTGAAATTTATATAGAGCTTCAGTAGTGGACCCATTTGCAAAAAAATTGCCGATATAGGTGAAGGGGTTTGGGAGTGGGGGGAAAAATAATGCGTCCGAAACGCAAAAAAGGTGAGATTGACACTTTCTAAAATCCATATCTCCTAAACGGTTAATGTCACAAAATTGAAACTTTATGAATATCTGTAGGTATACTAGGAGAATAGATCGGAAACAAAAATTTGAGTGGGGGCAGTGGCGTACGGGGGTGGGGGGTGAAAAACTTTAGATTGCGATATCTTACTAACGAATTGCACTAGATAAATAAAATTTGGTTTTTGTATAAAGGTTGACAAATGAAGTTTGCTGGAAGCAAAATTTTTGAAGGGGGCGGTGGAGCATGAAAGTGGAGGGGATAAGAATTTTTCTAAAAAATCACGTCTCATATCTCAAGAACGGTGTAAGATAGATGCTTCAAATTTTTACCAGAAGTAGGCCTAATAGACCCCTAGTGGAAAATACAATTTTGGAAGTGTGGGTGTAAAGGGTGAGGGTGGGGAAGGGTGAAAAGGAAAAAGTTTCGATTTTAATATCTCGACAACCTATAATGATATAAAGCTGAAACTTGGTATTTAGATAGAGCTATATTAGTATCATCTTGGAAAAATATAATTTTTTATAGGGGTTGTATGGTACGGGGGTGGGGGGTGTTTTTACTATCTATAGAACGGCTTGTGCTACAAAGCTGAAACTCGGTACGTTTATGTAAATCAACTAGAAAACTAATTTAGATAAAAAAAAATTTCAAATATACATTGGCGTTCGGAGGGGGGGCAAAAAAAATTATCAGTGAAAATGGAATGCATATATTTTCACGGTTTTCGTCATATCTATTAGGTCTTCCCAAATATTAAATTGATTTTTGTTCTGCGGCTTCTTCATATAAATACCTAGAAAGTGTTTTCAGGATTTTTTAAAATTCGGCCCCTAAGGGGGTGCAAAGGGGGTTGTAAACTTTTTCACGAATTCTACTATATCCACGTCTTATCAGATATTGAATATCTTTTCATATTCATGGGCTTGTGTAATAATCGCCTAAAACTTGTTTTTAAGTTTTTTCCTTTTTCCACCTAGGAGGGTATAAACGGGTTGAACACGTTTTCACGAGTTCCGTCATTTCTTTTAGAAGTGATAAGAAATTGAATTGGTTCCTACTTTCTCGTGCTGTCTTCATATTTATTTATTAACTCCTTTCAGGATTTTTGAACATTCAACCCCCAAGTGGGTGTAAGGAGGTTGCATATCTGGTGATATATCGAATTCATTTTTACTTCCTAAGGTTTCCTATATAAAAAAGCCAAAAAGTCAATTTCAGTATTTTAGATATTCAACCCAAAAAGGTGTAAGGAGGTTGTATGCTTTTCAAAGTTTCGACATATTTCTTAGGTTCGATGAGATATTAGATCGCTTTTTATTTCCACAGACTTTTTATATAATCGCCTACAAACCCATTTCTCAATTTTTCGATATTCAACCCCCAAGGGTTTGTATATGTTTTCACAATTTTTGCCATTCCTTAGTTCTGATGAGATGTAAAATTGATTATTACGGCCAACCAATTCACGATTTTTCGAATTTCCTGAACCAAGGAGATGTGAAGGGTTTGCTTACGTTTTCAGAATTTTTTCAAAATCCGTCTTGTCTCATGAGATGTCAGGTTGCTTCTTATGAAATCGTCTAAAAACCTGTTTCACAATTTTTTCGAAATTCAAACCCCAAGTGGAAGTAATGGGTTTGTATACGTTTTAACAATTCGTCATATCTCTTAATTCTGATAAGGCAACAAATACGTTTTTGCTTCTATGGGCTTTTAGTGTACATAATATACTGAAATTCGAATAGTCTACACGGACTTTTTCAATATTTAATCGTCTAAAAATCTTAAATATTTTTATATTAAGAACAAAATTAATTTTCCATGAGAAATCTAAAAATCTCGAAGCAACTCATGATACACTCCGACTTTTACCGCTCCCGAACTTTGACCCTAAAAATAATAAAGTTTCGCCCAGACTATTGGCAGATTTTTTATTTTACTTTTGTGGACCCTTCATAAGCGTCTAGATAATATTTACCAGATTTTTTGATATTCAAACCACAAGAGGGTGTAAATTCTTGTTTTCACGAATTTTGACATATTTCTCAGGTGTAATGAAATATCGAATTCGATTTGACTTCTACGGGCTTTAAATATAATCGCCAAAAAACTTATTAAAGCTTTTTTTGATTTCCATCATCCAAGGGGATGTAAGGTGGTTGTTCGTGTTTTTACGAATTCCGATAAATGTCTTAGGTCGAATGAGATTTCGAAATCGTTTTCACTTGTATGAGATTTATATATAATCGCTAAAAAATTTTAAGGGTTTCGCGATATTTAACATCGAAGCAAGTGTAAGACGGTTGTGGACGTTTTACGAATTCCGACATATCTTTTAGGTCTGATGAGGTATCGATTTGCTTTTTACTTTAACGGGCTTTCTATATAATGGCATAAAAGATGATTTCATAATTTTGTGATATTCACCTCTTTTGTGGGTTATATTCATGTTTTGACAATCTAAAGATTAATCAGGAAACTATTTGGAACCTTATTTTCAATATATTTTTGTTCTTATGGTTTATGAACACGTTATTCTAAAAAGGTGAAGAGCAACAATTTTACTTTTCAGCGCCAAAAACCTACGGCATTTGGGTTAGAAACTGTATGGTCTACTTCTCAAAATTTACCAAAAGTAAGTTAATTTTTTACGGCGTCTGCCTTGAAACAACCGTAGTTACAATTCGACTTTACTCGCGCCTCGGTCTATAATCTAAAAAATAATAAAGTTGAGCCTTGACTATTGTTAGATTTTTTAAGAATTTTGTATGGGAACTATTAGTGAAAGCATAACGCCCGTTGACTTGGTAACGATGGATTCGCCAAAAAAGTCAGGTTTTGACTTGACTACCTCAGAAGAAGATCTTTCACTATCATTAAAATATTGGTGCATACTCACGTTCACAAGACTTTGTTTCTGAATAATCCGGTTCTTTGTTACGCCATTCGTTGTTGACACAAATCATTTGTATCTTTCTTTCTCCACTTGGGAACTGATAACCATTCAAACAAGTCACCTTACATAAACCATTTTGACA
Source organism: Beris morrisii (assembly GCA_951812415.1). Lineage (NCBI taxonomy): Eukaryota > Metazoa > Arthropoda > Insecta > Diptera > Stratiomyidae > Beris > Beris morrisii. The sequence goes on from OX638310.1 coordinate 32,835,684, forward strand.
CTTGATATTGGCATTAACAATATTTGGTGGTGGCGACCTACAGCTTTCCATGTTTTCTCTTTGCTCATTGCTATGAAATGGTCCTCTAATAAATAATAAAATTTTCAAAATAGTAACAATGTGATAATTTTAGAATATTACATATCCGGATAAAAGTTTCCAGGCTTCGTTTTGACTCCTGACCTGTAATTATTATTCGTTTTATATTCAATATATTTTTAATTAATTTACGAAATAGAAATGGTAGGACTCAAAATAAATTGGTGCTAAGCCCGATATATGTATACACATGTGTCCATACAGTAGCACGATCATGTGAAATTGAGCAATTGTATCTTTCAAATCTTGGAAACATTAACTTCCCATCGACATTGAGATTAAGAAAACTATATTTTTTTTGGAATGCGCGGATTATTTTTTAAATTTCTGATTTTTTAAAACCATTTTTAAACAAATCAAAATTAAAAATTTTGGAATTGTCCCAAAATTTATTTGATACCGCAAGTAGTATGTGATTTCTGCTCTTTTATTATGTTTGAAATTGCTTCTTAATTTAACTTACCATTTGGACTTCGTCTTGACACCTGACCTGTTTAATTAAAAAAAGTTTAATTATTTGTTTAATCCAGTTTAATAGTTAAATAGCTTACTTCACGCCTGAATATGATGGCCTAGCATTTTGGGATCCATAACCAGAACTAAATTAGTATTTTTGTTACTACACATTTTTTGTGAATTACAATTTTACTACTTACAAAGGATTTTGATCAGAAAAATCAGTTCCATACTCGCCACTTCGTGCATAAGACGGTCTAAAATTACGAAAGAATTTTTTTTCATAAAGACAGTCAATTTTAAAACATCGTCTTAATGCTCACTTTGTTTTTGTTTGAGGAAAGAACTTCGATTTTATTCCCGAAATAATATCCAATGGTTTGAATTCCTGTTCTGATTCAGCAGTTCCAAAAGGATTATAAAATGCTGCTTGCCTGAAATATAAAAAATTACTTTAATTTGTCTTCCAACCTTTTTTTCCCTTTTCACTACAAAAATATTTTTTAGTGTTTACAAACCATATCTCTTTCATTACAAAACTAAATCATAATTCATAAGCCTTTTTGGCACTGACGCCGTTGCACTCAATACTGAATAGGAGGCATGCCGATCGATATTGGAGAGTTGCTGAACAAAAATCCGTTTAGAACAAAAACTGATCAAATTAATATACCACACTTTTAACTGGATGCTTTTACTTTATTATTTCAATAATACAGTATTGTTTTCGATTTTTAAAAAAAAAAAATTTGCTACCCTCACGAAAAAAGCAAAAAAAATTTTCAGTCCGTCTGTCCGCCGTACGCCGTACGTCGACCGCTGTACGCAAAATCGTTTGAAGGCTCGTAGCTCACAGGCCCTTTGATGTATTAAATTGAAATTTTTTTTATGAATAGAGTGGGTATGCCCCTTGAAGTGACCAAATTTTTAAGGGTGGAGGTGTAAGGGGGGAAGTAGGGGAAGCGTTTTAGACGAAAAATTTTGGTTTCTAGATCTCAGTAACCGCTTATGCTAGGAGGCTGAAATTTGGAATTTATATAGAGCTTTAGTAGTGGACCCATTTGCAAAAAATTGCCGATATAGGTGAAGGGGTGTGGGAGTGGGGGGAAAAATAATGCGTCCGAAACGCAAAAAAGGCGAGATCGACACATTCTAAAATCCATATCTCCTAAACGGTTAATGTCACAAAATTGAAACTTAATGAGTATCTGTAGGTATACTAGGACAATAGATCGGAAACAAATTTTTGAGTTGGGGCAGTGGCATACGGAGGTGGGGGGTAAAAAACTTTAGATTACGATATCTCACGAACCGATTGCACTAGAAAAATGAAATTTAGTTTCTGTATAAAGGTTGTCAAATGAAGTTTGATGAAAGTAAAATTTTTTAAGGGGGCGGTGGAGCATGAAAGTGGAGGGGATACGAATTTTTCTAAAAAATCACGTCTCATATCTCAAGACCAGTGTAAGATAGATGCTTAAAATTTTTACCAAATGTAGGCCTAATAGACCCCTAGCAGAAAACAAAATTTGGGAAGTTTGGGTGAAGAGGGCGAGGGTGGGGGAGGGTGAAAAGGAAAAAGTTCTGATTTTTATATCTCGTGAACCTATAATGATATAAAACTGAAACTTGGTATTTAGATAGAGCTATAGTAGTAGCATGTTGGAAAAATATAATTTTTTATAGCGGTAGTATGGTACGGGGGTGGGGGGTGTTTTTCCTATCTATAGAACGGCTTATGCTATAAAGTTGAAACTTGGTATGTTTATGTAAATCAACTTGAAAAATAATTTAGATGAAAAAAAATTTCAAATATCTATTGGCGTTTGGAGGGGGGGCAAAAAAATGATCTGTGAAAATGGAATGCATATATTTTCACGGTTTTCGTCATATCTGTTAGGTCTTTCCAAATATTTAATTCATTTTTATTCTACGACTTCTTCATGTAAATACCTAGAAAGTGTTTTCAGGATTTTTTGAAATTCGACCCCTAAGGGGGTGATAAGGGGGTTGTATACTTTTTCACGTATTCTGCCATATCCCCCAGGTCTGATCAAATATCGAATATCTTTTCACTTTAACGTGCTTGCGTAATAATCGCCTAAAACTTGTTATTAAGTTTTTTCCTTTTTCAACCCCTAAGAGGGTATAAAAGGGTTGAACACGTTTTCACGAATTCCATCAAATCTTTTAGAAGTGATAAGAAATTGAATTGGTTCCTACTTCCTCGTGCTGTCTTCATATTTATTTATTAACTCCTTTCAGGATTTTTGGATATTCAACCCCCAAGTGGGTGTAAGGAGGCTGCATATCGGATGATATATCTAATTCATTTTTACTTCCTAAGGTTTCCTATATAAAAAAGCCAAAAAGTCAATTTCAGTATTTTAGATATTCAATCCTAAGGGGTGTAAGGGGGTTGTATGCTTTTCAAAGCTTCGACATATTTCGTTTGAAGTTTGATGAGATATTAGACCGCTTTTTATTTCCACAGACTTGCAGACCTACAAACACATTTCTCAATTTTTCGATATTTAACCCCCAAGGGTTTGCATATGTTTTCACAATTTTTGCCATTCCTTAGTTCTGATGAGATATAAAATTGATTATAACGGCCAACCAATTCACGATTTTTCTAATTTCCAGAACCAAGGAGATGTGAAGGATTTACGTTTTCAGAAATTTTTCAAAATCCGTCTTGTCTCATGAGATATCAAGTTGCTTCTTATGAAATCGTCTAAAAACCTGTTTCACAATTTTTTCCAAAATTCAAACCCCAAGTGGAAGTAATGGGTTTGTATACGTTTTAAAAATTCGTCATATCTCTTAATTCTGATAAGGCAACAAATTCGTTTTTGCTTCTATGGGCTTTTAGTGTACATAATATACTAAAATTCAAATAGTCTACACGGACTTTTTCAATGTTTAATCGGCTAAAAATCTCTATTTTAAATATTTTTATATTAAGAACAAAATTAATTTTCCATAAGAAATCTAAAAATCTCGAAGCAACTCATGATACACTCCGACTTTGACCGCTCCCGAACTTTGACCCCAAAAATAATAAAGTTTCGCCCAGACTATTGGCAGATTTTTTATTAGTTTTTCGACAAAAATTGAGATATGGTTAAAGTCGAGGTACAGCAGAATTTGTTACGTTACTACCAGCCTAAGTATATAAAAATTAAGCCCTTTTAAAACTCATATGTGATATTTTCGTCTCTCTATTCCCTACTACTATAAACATACTCGTATTTTCATATTTTTGACAAGAACAATTTTCACCCAAAATATAAATAAATTTAGTAAAACACAGTTAAACAGCACCTAGATGAACCAATTTCATAGCTTTTTATACCGAACAGATATGGCAGAATTATTAAAAATATTGTTACATGTGCCCTGGCAACCCGCATAACCCAACGACATCAGTTTCCAGTAAGCTACGCCTCCCAATATCCAACGGGAAAACTTCTGTATATTTCACGAATACTCTTCTTTTCCACCTTTCTTCGCATGTTCTCCAGTCCTCTCGAATATTCCACACACACACCCCCGAATATTCGGAAAAGTTCTCGACTCAACACATGCAGTATATAAGCATGACCGAGTTTGAGGCAAGACACAGTTTGTTGTTGTTGTTGTTGTAAGACACAGTTTACTACGGTGAAGCGAAGCGACGAGCAGTTTCTTCGCGGAACAGTGTGTAAAGCGATTTGGATTGATAGCAGTGATCAAGGCATACATACATTAAATCGGGTAGTGTTGCCAGTAGTGCGATTATTGAGTGTGAATTAAAAATCATTGTTATTTCTATTGATTTGAAACGAATTATGTTTTACTTGAAATCCCGGCGAATTCCTTGGGTCCAATAAATATATTAAAATCCTTTTTAACACTATCAAAAAAATATCTCATTGGATCAAGGAGTTGTGGTTGGCTTTTGTGGATATATATACGTATTCAATTCTATTTAAAAGTGGAGGTGTGAATATAGCAAAATTCGCGAAAAACTTTTTGGCGAGAAAGAAACATCGTATACAATTAAAAACCAATTCAATATTTATATGCCGGGATTCGTTAAGACTTGGAGTTTGTATAATTTTAATCCTGTAAAAGTTTTTTCATGTTTGTGTAATGAGTCTGAAGAAGAAACGACCAATTCGAATACACAGTTGATTCAAGATATCGTAATTCGTGAAAGGGAGTGCATCATTTTTTCTCCACCCTATTTTAGAACTAATGTAAATTAGATTAAAAGCACCTTCTTAGTATGACTTCGAACCTTGAATGAAGTTTTAAGGTTCTAGCATAAGCCGTTCTTGAGAAAAAATACCATTTTCACATCTTATGACCTGGACAGACTTAACTGTGTCATCCTCTCGTATTTCACAGCTCCCTTCACTGAATATATTTTAATAATGTTCCAATAAAGTGCCAATATTTAATATTTTTTGTACCAAACTTAATGCTTATATTATTAAACGCGTTGGAAATATAATGAACAGAAGCTTTTCATTCAAACGTTTCCACGCTTATCCTTTCACAACTTTCTCCAATAAAAATCGCCAATTCGGAAGAAATTACATAAAATATTGAAGGTGATATAAAAAAGGTTTTTTTGAAATTTGGTATTTTCACATTTTAGGATTAGTAGACTCCGAAAAAGCCCATCCCCCAAAAAAAATGTCCGTTCGTCCACCGTACACAAACAGAAGGATCAGAACTAAAAACCCGTTGAGATATTAAGTTGAAATTTTTTTTTGGTGGATGGATAGGAGGAACCCCTTTAAGTGCTGATTTTTATGGGTTGTATAATGGGGTGTTGGGGAGGTTGATCGAAATTAACCATGACGCTATTTGGATAATTAATTACTTAGAGTGCCTGCATCAACCAGTGCTACATTTCGGTCTTGACCACGTCCCCGACTATGACTCAAAAACGAAATTAATGTTTTAGTATGGTTAGTACTGGCGTAAAAAATTATGCCGCACCCTGACTTTAATAGCTTCCCGGCCTTTGCACTGAAAAATAATAAAGTTGCGCCCAGATTTTTCCTTTGCTCCTAAATTATTCTATTCATGTGTGTTATACTCGTATATTAGTAATATAAATGCTTTTCAGGAAATTTTGCCAAACCCTCACTATTGTCCCTGTCAAAAACTTTATTTTTTAGACGCTCCTCTTGGTTACTCCAATCATTGTAAAAATTTGAAGTTCATATTTTTAAGAGTTTTTTCTGTTATGGTGCGTCAAAAAAGTTTGCGTACAGTGTCTACGGCGTTTACGGCATCTACAACGTATTCCGCGTCACCATACGGCAGAAGGTCGGACTTTTTTTTCGGGATTTTCAAACTCAAAAATGCGGAAATACATTTGCATTTGGAACACATTTTTAAATTATAAATAAATTTTTTCTATTTAATTTTAGGTAGTTCATACTACTTTATTTTCAAAATAATAAAGTTAAATTTTGAATATTTTACTTCTCACCCTTATACTTCATAAACCCGTGGACAAAATTTGCTATGCTGTTCTTAGGTATAAATTCCAAGGTTCTATCATCTTCAGATCTGAGATTCGATTCTAAATTTTTATGTCTCGCAATTTTCTTTACCATTGTTCCACTTGACACCAAATAATCATGAAATTTAACTTTTGTGACGTGAATTCAGGAAATATGAATGTTACTAGCTTTTAAATTCTTCAGCCACAATCTTGACCATTTGCGAATCGCTCCAATACCTCTATATAAATTAAAAATTTCAGCTTTTCAAAATAGGCGGTTCCTAAGATAAGGAATCACTTGAAAATAATCGCCTTTAATACAAAGAACAGAGAGTACCTGTACGAAGTAATATCAACTAAAAAGGGACCTTAAATTAGGTTCTTTTTTTAATGCTTAAAAATAATTGAACACTTTATTTCATCTCTAAAAAAAAATTAATTGAAACAGACTCACATATCCTGATAGGGTACGTCATGCTGCCCATAGGCGGCTACTAGCCCCACAAGGAGTATTACATTCATCCACTTCCACATAGTTTATTCCATATCCTGGACACTGCACAGCACAATTAACTATTTTCTGTTAACAAAAATTTAAATAACGATTTTCACTCTTCTCGACACAATAAATGAGTCTTGATGAACTGAACAGAGCTTAAATTTGATCGAGTTTATATAGTGCCCTCGTATCAGAATTTCGATATTTGGCGCTGTTGATACAGCGTTTAGCATCCTGTCCGGCTGCCCACACTCTGACCAATTTGCTTTGCAAAATTTTATTGTTTTTGGGATTTTTTTTTAAGTATAACATATCCAAAATTGCTATCAGAGTGTTCCATTTAAATAGCGGCCCTGTAAGGTTATTTTTTTTTTGTTAACTTGGATGCACAATCTTAGCTTTGAAGGCTTCATAATTTATGTTCGTTTTTGTTTTACTGATTATCAACAACTACATAAGTATGTTTAGTATTAAAAATAGAATAGAAGCGATTAACTAAGTCACCCTGACACTGAATTTGTTTTGCCAATGGCGTTAGTGAGCTGTTCAGGGTCTCTGCATTTAATTTTTGTACATTAGTCGTATGACTCTTATGATTGTGATATATAAAATACTTTCATTTCATACAGAAAAACATGAAGATTTTACAACGATCTCATAATTTGGATGAAATCCTGTCGAGTAAAGTAGAAATTTGTCATACGGAGTAAAATTTCCGATATACAGCATTTCTTCACCAACCTTTTTTCTGTCATAAATTTGTACTTTTATACACACACCGCGTATAAGCTTTCTACCATAAACGGTTTTTTCGATACATTTGACAAAATCTTTGCGACCTAAAAACCTAGGTGATCTTAGCATATGTTACTCAGGACATGTTAAGATTGGAACCCATAAAATTCAATTCAAGAAATTCAAACCGCTTAGGCAATAGGCTACTCTCCTCCTTTATACCATTGCTTGCGTTGTGTGTGGTACGAAAGTTGTCAGATACTTGTCTCATATATTTATTTTAGAGTATCTACTTAAGAATATATATATGTTCAAAGTTTCAATATTATGGTATGCGCCGTTCCAAAGAAATAATTTGTTTGCTACATCACTTTTTCAATAAATTTATTTTTATGAGCCTTCACTAGCACATTATTACGTATATATACATGAAAGTTCAACTTTTTAGTATAATCGCTTACTATTAAAAAATAATGAAGTACAAGTCCTTTGTTGTCATATAATTTTGTACTCTTTCAATTTTACTGCATGCAAAATACAGAAATCTACAAGTGGTCTAGCTTCAACTCTGTCCTCAACAATGCGCTTTTCGTGTTTAAAAAATAGTTAAATTAAAAAAAAGATTTTCAGGAAAATTCACTTGTTACATCTTAAATCAACAGTACAGAACCAAGTCAAGAAACCAGTTGAAAAAAATCTGCCAACAGTCTAGGTGCAACTTTATTGTTTTTTGGGTAGAAATTATTGAAGCGGTTAAAGCCGAAATGTGACAGAAGTGCGTACGCCACTGCCAACCGTAAAACATGAATTTCGTTCTTGGTTTACAGTCAGAGACGTAGTCAAAGTCGAAACGTAACACTAGTTGTGTCGATGTAGGTACCCTAAACAATTAACTTTCCAAATAGCGCCCTGGTTAATTTCGAACAATTTTCAAAATGGCTGCACAATCATACCCCTATTTAAATTCCAATTTTCAGACTCATAAGCGGTTCCTAGAACCCAAAATTTTTTGTTTAAAACGCTTTCCCACCACCTTCCGCACACCCTACTAAAGGGTTCACCCAATCTACCTAATAACAAATTAATAGCTTAAAGGGTTTGTGAGCTTCGCGCCATCAAACGCACTTGTGTGCAGCGTTAGACGAATACGGCGGACAGACGGACATTTTTTTTTGGCTTGCAAGTTCAATACAAAATTTCAGGCAGCTTATTTTTTTGAAATTTTAGGTCGGTCACAATTCTTTATTATTAAAAAATAATAAAGTTAATTTCATTAACAAGAAAGTTGGCCTGATATTGAGGCAGTAGGATGATGGCTTAAATCCAGCAATGAAATAGGACTGATATCAACTACGGGACAGGCTTGCATGTTGATCGACTGGCTCTAATTGCTAAAAATTTGAAATACCAAGACTTGAATGAGCATATCACACAAGTCATGTGTCATAGATAACAGACCGTTGCAAATAAATAATGAAACTATTCAATTTAACAAGAAAACACCCTGTGCATATTACGATATAATAGTTTTGTGCAGTCGGCATTGATAAAAATTTATCAGAATTCAGTTGCCTCGTAATAGGAATTTCGCATTGATAAAAATATTTGCGATGTAAGAAATTCATGCAATGATATTATGCTATGTAAGTAGGGAACTAGTTTATCATTTTTTACGTAACATAATTGAGTTGGTAATTCATGAATTTTTCATTCATGATTCTTCAGTTATGTCGTTATTGAATGAGTTATTATAATGTAACCTTGCGGAAGAAATTGCTCATATATTAATCAACAAAATCCATTTTTTCCCTTTTGATTTACTGAACCTGTATGAAATCCATAACGCACTAAATTACTCTTGTTTAATTTAATCTTTATTTAGAAACAAACATGTTTTTTATAATAGTTAAATTTCTGCTTATTTATGGAATATTAATTTAGCAGAATAAATTTATTTAATAAAGTTAGTATGTCTTTGCAATATCGATTTTGGTTTGCTCACGTTGGGTCAATATTTTTAATTTACGGTTCCATTAGCCATTAGACGTGAAATAAAAAAAATCCGACTTTCTGAAGAGCACTACAAAGGTATGCATTGATTGGAAAAGACAATTGCAAAATAGTTTTAAGGTGATACCAAATAATTATTCACTACAATTAAAAAAAACTGTCGAAATCAGATCAATGAGTTCGAACATATCCAAGAATCTGTTAAAGTCGGATTGCGATAGAAGTACCGTCGTACAATTTTTGAACATAGTCCACTATGCGGTCAAACTCGAAAGAAAGCATAAATTAATTCCAGTCATAGAAATTAAATTATGCCAATAGAACAGCTCTCTGTAAGGTACAACTTTCAAGATTCATGAGTACGAGTAGTTCTTCCTTTAAGCAAAAAGCCCGAGATAGTAAAAACCACTTCAATATCTGTCCAGACCTAACAAATATGGCGAAATTCGATCAAACATATACTTTACTTATTCAGGGGATGGATATCGAAAAATCAATTCTTACAAACAAGTCCGTGGAAGTAAAAACCACGTCGATATCTCATCAGACTTAAGAGATATGGTGAAATTCGTGAAAGCGTAGGCAAACCCTTTTACACATGGATTACACGAAAATACGTGGAAATAAAAATCAATTCGATATCTAATCAAAGCTAATAGATATATTGGAATTCGTGAAATATTGTACAAAACCCTTGAATGAAAATGAAAAAATCCTGAACTGAATTTGCATGGAAATAAAATCAACTCGATCTCTCAGAACACCTAAGAGATGTGATGAAATTTGCAGAAAGCCTAAATGTCTAGTATGCGTTTTTCATAATTTTCGAAATATTTGTTTTAAGTTGAGATTGGTAAATATTCTCACGATAGGAAAGCACCAATGATATTATTTTTTAATTGTGATAAAATTTTTATTTGAATTTTAATGCTCCTGAACAATCTTTCGGGGTGAGATAAAACTTTAATGTTAATGGTTTTTTGTGTCTGGTTTGGTTACATAACTTTTTTTTGTTATTTGTTTAAATTAGATTAAAGCCAATGAACTCTTTGTGCTATAACCGCAAGGAGGAACTTGAAAATGTATTAAAATGGATGTCGTTAGATAAAAAGCTGCAACTGTCGAAATCTTATCAGTGGTTTTAAAAAAAAAATTAAAGTATCTAAAAGAGTTTTGTCATATGATAAATAATGCGATAAGTAAGTTGCAGTTACTTTACTTGAAAATATGTTAGAGCAGAACAATTTAATTGCATGTTTGTGAAATTTTTTTTGCAGAGAGTACCTTAAGGAGGTGATATTCAAAGATTTGTTGGTGAATAAAGAACAGGTATTATGTGAACGATCATGAGCAAACATTGCGAAAGTTAAGGATTATAATATAATAGGGCAACTGTAGGAAACTAGTAACATTTGAAATTGTTTCACAACTAGAACGTAGCCAATTATCTTATAGGATTTTAATTTTACATTACCCTTTTTTTCAATTTAAATAAAAAAATTGGGGATAAAATATTGGGTTGAATCTTAAAAAATTATTAAACTGATTTTTAGGCGATTATTAAGAAAGCACACTAAAGCAAAAAACAATTTGATATCTCATCAGACTTAAGTGATATGTTGGTGGAATTTGTAAAAACGTAGACAATCACACACCCTCTTATGGGTTGAATATCGCAATATTTCGAAATCAAGTTTTATATCATTATATGTGAAGCCCATAGAGGTTAAAGCTAATTCGATCTCTTTAAACCTAAAAGATTGGTCAGAATTCGTACAAACTGGAACAGTACTTTACACCTCCTAGGGGGTTAAATATCCAAAAATGTTTCGATTAATTTTTTCTCGATTATTTTTAAAGCCTTCAGAAGTGAAAACAAATTCGATATCTCAGTAGCTAAGAAATATATCGGAATTCGTGAAAATGTCTACAACCACTTTACGCCCCCCCAGTGGTTGGATATCAAAAAAGTTGAAAAATGGTTCTAGGCGCTTATATAAGGATCACGCAGAAGTAAATTTAATTTAAAAATTCGATATGGCTAAAAGATATTACGAAATTCGTGAAAATGTGGAAAAAACTCTTTTCATGAACATTTTGTTTACTCCACATTTGTGCGCAAATGAAATTTTATTTTTTCAAAGTGTCTCTATAGTGGCTCTATGCAGCAGTCAATTTTTAGTGTTCTTTCCTTTGCGGTTTTCGAGAAATAAAAATGTGATTTTTTCCTTTCCAGCCCTCACACTATCACCCCCCACAACCACACCCCCAACATTTTTTTTCTCAGCTAGAGGTCTACTGGGCTTAACTCCTGTAAAATTCTTAAGAATCTTGAGATACAGAAACAGTTTTTTTTATAAATATTGTTATTCCTCTACTTTCGTGCTCCACCTCCCTCCTCAAAAATTGTACATTAAATAGACTCCACTTGTAGTCCTATATACACTGTCCAAATTGTATGTACCTTGTAGGTTGAATATAAAAAATTCTTTAATAAGTTTTCAGAAGTTTTCGCAAAAAGGCCACAGAAGTAAAAACCAAGTTACTACCTAAGAGATATGAAGAAATTTGTGAAAACGAATACAACACCACCACATCCACTTAGGGTTGAATTTGGAAAAAATCGAGCAAAAGTTTTTGGGGATTGCATGTAATGCGTGGAATAAAATAAAAGCAATTTAATATCTTATCAAACATAAAAAAAGATTGTAAAATTTGTGAAAATGTATGCCAAACATTTACACTCCCAAACCCCTTCAAAGATATCGACCTTTTTTGCAAATAAAGAGTTATTCAATAGGTACATGACAATTTTGTATTTTAATACAAACGCACCGTTTTTGCTGGTCTGTCAATGTCAAAGCGTCAGTCAAAGTTTACATTTTTACCATGGTGAACTTCACGAACGAGTAACGTTTGTAATTTATGTTTATGTTTTTGGGTTATACTCCGGGATGTTTCGAGATTATTAGTTTTTTTGGAAAGTTCATTTTGTCCTAAGAATAGATAGAATATAGATTTTTTAGCCTATTAAACAATAAAAAGCCCGTATAGACTATTCGAATTTCGGTATATTATTTACAAGTAAGAACCAAGTTCCTGCCTCATCGTACCTAAGAGATATGATGAACTGAGATATGACGACTTAAGGGATATAACGAAATGCATCCATTTGGGGGTTAAATTCGGAAAAATCGTGAAATTCGGATTTAGGCCATTACATGAAATACCAGTAGAAGTGAAAACCAATTGTATATCTCATCAGAACTAAGGGATGCCGAAAATTGTAAAAAAAAATATATGTTCAGCCTCTTTTCAGCCCTTGGGGGTTGAATATAAAAAAATCGTGAAATGGATTTGTAGGCGATTTTATAAAAAGTCTGTAGAAGTGAAAATCAATCTGATATTTCATCAAACCTATGTTATATGTGGAAAACTGTGAAAAGTATGCAACCCCCTTGAATATCTAAAACTCCGGAAATTTACTATATAAATCTAAGAAATGTATAGGAGTTTGCGGAAATATATGCAACCCCTTTACACGGCCTTGGGGTTGAATATCAGATAATTCTATAATTAATTTCTATGCTATTATATAAAAACTCTGCCTAAACTAAGGTCAATTTGATATCTGAACAAACCTAAGCGATATGGCGAAAATTGTGAAACGTGTGCAACCTTCGTACACCCCCTTAGGGGTTGAATATCCAAAAATCCTGAAATGCATTTTTAAATAAATATAAAGAACGCCCGAGCAACTAAGAACGAATTCGATGTCTTATCGCTCCGATGAGATATGACGAAATTCGTATTCAACCTTTTTATACTCTCTAAGGGGTTGACAAGGAAAGAAAGTGATGAAAACAGGTTTTAAGCGATTATTAAACAAACTAGTGGAAGTAAATAGTTATTCGATATCTAATTATACCAGAGGGATATCGCTGAATTCGTGAAAATGTATTCAGCCCCTTAACACCCCTTAGAGGTCGAATTTAATAAAATCCTGAAAACGCTTTCTAGGCATTTATGTGAAAAATTCGTAAAAAATTAAAAAAAAATCGTTAAAATATATGCATTCCATTTTTATACTCTAGTTGAAATGTGAGAGTATTATACGTTTAATTCAGCCCAAAAGTTTGACGCATAGAACGGAGCCTCGGACGAAAAAGAGATGAATATTATTTTTTGTTTATTTATACCCAAAAACTCCAAATCGGTTTGACGTCCGTCCGTCCGTCTGTCCGTTAGCACGATAACTCAAAAACGCCTTCACCTAGGATATTGAAATTTTTAATCTGGATGTTTGGTTGAATTTGTAAGGCTAAGTTCGTTAACGGGCAAAAACGTCCTACTCATTCGGGTAGCTGCCATACAAAATGTTCTTAAAACACGTGTTTAAGAATATTGGCCGATAACTTCAGAAGGGTTTTAGCTTCAACTTTGAAATTATGTATGTTTTGATTTTCAAGAAAATCTTATTAGTCCTTCGTGTAGCTGCCATACAAATATCTTGTTAAAATGTCTTCACTTAATTTACGAAATTCACTATAACTCAAGTAATCTTTTCGCTACGAATTGGGAATTTTGTACAAATTAATTTTGAGTGGAAGCAAAGTTCTAGTTTACTAGTCAGCGAAATCCCTTTACCCCTTCTGGTACCTTCCATACAAAAAATCCTTAAGACATGTGTTCAACAATTTTTTCCGATAACTTTTGAACCATTCAAGCGTGGAATTTGAAATTTTGTACACATTAATTTTTAAATGGTTCCAAGGAAAAGGATAAATATATAAGAAATAGAGTGAATCCTTCCTGCACCTCCCATCTGAAAGTCCTTAAAAACGGAATTTTTTTTTCAGTGACTCACCTAGTTAAAGATAAATATAAATAAACACTGACGATATTGTCTTTTAGTTTCGAGTAGCAACCAAATGGTAGTCCTTAATAAAGGACATATTACATGCACACACCTATTTCTACTTTATCTCCAACTACAATATGAATCGGAGTTCAGTATTTCATCTTCAGATCGTGACTGCAATAAGTTTTATTTCAAAAACCGACCACAATAACGTAAAATAAAATGTATTTAAAAATGTAATACTATATTTGGATATTTTCGAATAATAAATGAATTTTAAATATACAATGTTTATTTAAATCAAATCCGTCCACAGCCACAGTACACCCGAATTTCGTAATTGTGACAGACACCTATACAGGGTAAACCTTCTAGAGTACATGAAAAAGAGTCAGATGTTCCATCTGAACTTCCATATGGATCTGCAAGTCGGCATTCAGTTACGATAACATTTTCTTCAAGACATGATAGCAACTCATGAACTAAGAGATGAGGTAAGTACCTCGAGTTAAGTTCAAAATCGTACGTTTTAGAAGCGGTATTAACGGTATCTAAATTGACCCAATCTCTCCAACCTTCAGTGCACTTAATCTCATTTTCGGAGGAAATTGACTTCTCCGTAGTTGAATAAGAAGCTTCTGCTACAGACGTACAAGGTTCATCGTTACAAATTTCTGTTTTATTGGAGCATCTACAGATTTGACACTCGTCCGAATCTACAGTATCACCTTCGTAGTATACAATGCCATTCTTTTCCAAACAAATCGGTCGACACTTCTGTATGGGAACACACTCAGCATACGATTCATTTAGATACATGTATCCTTCCTGACAAGGCGCAATGCTGCATCCTTCCATACAGATTTCGGAATGACACATTCGTTGCTTCAATCCAAAGCTGTCGCATGTTTCCAAAGGACACGCATGAACGCAAGGATTGTATCCGGCAGAGTACGGATCACATTGGATTGCTGTAGAAATATAAAATAGACCATAATTTAAGTGTTACTAATCATTGATAATTCCAGGGAACTTACGGCATAGGTCACGACTTCTCCAAGCGATAGATATTCTTTTGAGAGCGCACTCCTGGGCATATGCTGCAATCGCTGTACAAAGGCACTCATTGTCACCACCCCAATCGCATGCACATACATCAAAAATACAACGTTTGTAGTACTTTTCGAATGCGAATTCGGAATGACATGGCTAGAAAATAGAAAAAGGTTTGAATATAGCCGAGAGCTAGCTGGATTCGATCGTCTTACCTGGAAAAGTTCAGATTTCAGAATACCGCATTTTTTGTTAGCCCAGTTCTCACGATCTGGGTGCACGGTACAAGATTCGATTTGTTCAGTAGGCAGGGCACAAAACTCTTGCAATTTCCAGTAGTGTCCAAATTGTAGGGAGCTTATTTCTAAGTCTTCAGACGGGATCTTCAAATCATCTTCGCTATCGCCATTATAATTACCACATAAGCCGACCACGTTTCCTTGCCACTGATCATCGAGCCTTACGTAAAGTCGTTTCCCATGGTCCCATTTAATTTGCAGCCCCAAATCAGTAACTTCGATTATCGTGAAAAGTCCAGCGTTGTATGCAGTCAAACCGTTTGACCATTCGTTTGATGCAATTCTGCGTACTGAAATAAAAAAAAATTACCATATCTGTAATGGATAAATTGACCTCAATATTTTACATTCTTCAGAATTTTTGTCCAATTGATCAGAATATAGTGTAAGTGCGTCAGTTACGGTTCCAATTAGTTCAACTTTCACAGATTTGAAACATGTCACTCCCATACTTCCGCAAAGCCCGTTCTGGATTGTAATGCTGAAGCCATCACCTTCCAACTGTTTCCCTTTCGACAGAAGATAGTTACAAACGCCTTGAAAGTCGAAATCTTTCCTATCGAATGTTGAAAAGTGCGAATTTCCCCACACACTGCAGGTAGATGCACACTTTACAGAGGTATAAGCCCACACTCCAGATTCGCAGGTACTGCAAAATAAATGAATTATTAACTTTGTCCAGCTTCCATTATAATGGAAATATCAAGGATTTACTAATTCCAACATTCGACATGGATCTCTTCGCCCTCGTTGTAGCTGCGGCCTCCATGATAGCAAGGACAATTTTGCGGGAGAACGCATTCGTTTGCAGACGTGTCGCGAACGTAGTCTTCCAAACAACCACAGCCGGGCTTACAATCTTCGATATCCTCTCGGTATTTATGCATATTTTTGCAAGACTTGGGTTCCACGGGAAGGCAATCCAAGAACTCAGTAAATGTTTCATTTGCGCATTGGATTTTCATTTCACTGGATGACGGATACAGGTCCTTATCTGTGTCGTTTGCTGCTTCACACTCCCACGATCCGGGCATACAGGTACTATAAATAAAATACATTATTATTATAACTAACTGCCCAGTAACATGAAGATTCAGCTTAGGTGAATTGGAATTGATCTTTATACGACGTGAAAAATATGTTGCCCAAAAAATTCGTAAATAAAAAAACTGAACTTTAGTTGAAAAATATGCAACTCGCTTCCCGAAGTAATATTTTATTTTTAACGAATTGTTTCAGTTCACTTCCATTATTTTTAGTTCACTTACAATTTGCTACCCTGAAATTTTGTGTTTTCACGTGTAAGGTTAGGTTAGGTTTAGAGGAGTGAACTGTAGCACTGTGCCACAGCCCATTACGAGAGATCACTAAGATCCATTGTATTCCCCTTGTATAAAAACTTGACTCTTAACTATTGATTCCAAATATTGCTCGTCTTTATGAAGAGAGTAATTCTCCATAAAGGTATCATTGCAAGTGCTGATAAATCGGTCAAGAAGAATTTCCTCAAGTACCGATATCTGGAACGAGCCAGACTTTCACAACCACACACTAGATGTTCCAGTGTAGGCTCACAAAAGACTTCGTCACTTCGGTCAGGGTTTCATGGACCCATCAGAATTCCTGACCATTCCTCTTCGCAAAATACTAGGCTTCCTTGAAAGCCCAGAGATTGAAGAGGAATTAAAGGTAAAACGGGGGGGACGTCACAATAGGCCCAACTGTGGCTGCAGTGACAGAGATTAACCATACCAACCCCTATTTCCAATCTATCTATCCAGTGTAGGTTCGATATTCTCATCACCAAAGCGACACAGATCAGTCATGGGTATTCACAGGACAATGTCCCATTAAGACACCTATAAGTTGTCTACATGTGTACCTGCTTACAGACAATAAGAAACTAGAGTTCCTCTTATCAAGTTTCGGCCAGCACATTGTAGCCTGCCGGCTACCAGAAAGATTCACCCAAGCCCCCTCAGTTTGTCTAAGTGCTTCTAAGTCAATCATCCCCTTTACACGTTCGATGGGAAATAGAACCAACTCATCAGCTAAGTCTATGCTCATCTCCGACCCCCTTTTAGCGAGTTCGTTTGCCTTTTCATTTCCAAGGAAGCCACTGTGTCCAGAGATCCAACACGTGTTAGATCTAGTAAACCCCCAAAAAACCAAAACCGCCCTTTGGATGCGGATTCCGCGAATCTATAACGTTTGATGCAAAAACTTAAAGTAAAAAACCTCTTTAACGACGGCTCATTTTCAAAAACTTTTTGCCGAAATACGAGCATCAAATATTACCTGTAGAACCTACCACAATATTAAACTGACTCGAGTATTTGGTCTCGAGTTATGTTTTCATGAATTCTAAAAAGACGCATCAAAGCTTACCATAATTCTATGATTGTTTCTCTATGTTGAACTTCCTTGTATCCTATTGGGAAGGATGTTCCTTCAAAAATGCAAGGACATTGATTCTTTGGAATGCATTGATTTTTGTCGTCCAGATATTGTCCGGCCGGACAACGACATCCTTCAACACAACTTCCTAGGCAGGCAACACTTGTTTTCATATCTGCGCATGTACGCATACAGCTGTCTCCACATTCGTCATAAATTTGGCCAATAGCGCATTGAGGAGCTGGAATTGTGAAACTAATATCGAAGTCCTTGAGCCTTATAAAATCTTGAACTAACCACACTCTTTTGTTCCATTTCGCCAATTTGTAGTAATGCCTTGACGACTACATGCCGTTCCATAAAGCGCCAACATCGGACACAAACAGGTGGTTGCATCAACCTTACAAGCGCACATGTCGTAAACGCAATTATCGTAGAATGGTACAGGATCAACTGCCCAGTGACAGCCTAAAATTGAAGGATTTTTAAAGGTTTTGCCATTTTTCTAAGAATTCGTGACAGATACTTTCGAAAGTTTCACTTTTTAATCTGGCGCAATAGTTTTCAGCCTTTGCTTTGGTGTCGTCACCAACTGTGCAAGGATGCGGCATAGACGGGGTATCACCCGTGTAACCGGTCGAGATGTTCTTTCGCCATTTATCGCCGAATTGCTCAATCACAGTTTCAATTTCGCCCGCTGGGTTCATGAAATCGTCGTCCTGATTCGCATTAAATGTGCCGCATAAGCCCTTCGTTCTATTTGTGTAACTGAATGGTACTACGACAGATAGACCGTTCCAACCATCCCAACTTATTCGAAGACCATCACTAAAATCAACTGAAATTTAAAAAGATATAACTTAAAAGTGCCAGTTTTTTGTATCATAAGCGGATTCTGCGATAAGAAATACACACACTGCCGTTTCAATCTACCCCTATAATGTCTCAACACAATATTTTCAAGTTTCAACTTTTTACTATTAGTAGATCTTGTGGTTCTTTAGATATTAATCGATATTTCGTCGAAAACGAAAACCTCCAAAGATGTGAAAATGCGTTTTGAAATAATTTGTTACCTACCCTGCCCTGCTTAGACTCAAACCTCAAGTGACGGACATCAAAAAAATAATCCTAATCTGCCACCAAGTGACTCATTCATCACACTCTACACACCTCTAAAAACGATCCAAAATGTAACCTTAGAGCAAAAACGAAACAGGAGCTAAGAAGTTGTAACGTTTTTGCTCTCAGTTAAAGTAATGGCTAACCTTTGCTTATACCTTGATTATAATTAACTTTTCTCTAATTTGTTCTTCTCATGTTCAAATTCAATCGGATACTTTGTCTCATCAGTTGGATTTTCTTTGATCGGTTATAGAACATTGCGATTATAATTTCCTCATTAAATTTATTGAGCTTCGTGACCGTATTGTTGTGTTAACCCTTTGAATACAACTAAGACGTTACAAATATTGAAGTTGATTATTGGCAAACTGTATAAAATGCACAAGCAAGTGTGAGCCGATCCGATTTTTGTTTATATTAAAAGCCCGTAGAAATAAAAACCAATTGTATTTTATCACACCTTAATTGTTGAAAATATCAAAATCTTGAAATTAAGTTTTAGGCTATTATGTGAAAAGTTCATGAAAGTTAAACCCATTTCCGTATCACATTAAACCAAAAATCAAAGGACAATAATTCACCATATACATACTAAGTTCCAACTTTCTAGTATAAGCCGACCGTCGTATGCTGCAGATTAATTAAAGGTTGCACTCACCCGAAACAATTGTTGAGCTTGCCTGGCGCAGTACTACAATCCCGTTTCCAATCATCTTGGGATATTTCTTCACTTCTTTGTCATCGACATATGTCACACTTCGATATGCAAGCTTAATACTAATCTCCTTTTCGTCAACCTCAAATCTTATTGTCACAGATTTAATACAAGTGGCATATGTAAAGCAAGCAGTATGCTCAGTTTCGATGGTCAAATTGTTCGTTACCATAAAATAATATGTGGAATTGCCCATAAAATCGTAGCGTTTTCCATCGAATGTTTTATAATGAGGATCTCCACCAGCGGAAGTGACACCGTCGCATGATTCTTTTGTACATTTCCAATCTCTATTTTCGCAGATGCTAAAATGAATTGCAAGTGAAGCTAAGATGTAAATAAAGCAAACCTTAAGATCTTACCAGGTATTACAATCTTTCTTGATTTTACTACCGGCTTCGAACTTTTTATTTCTTATCGTGCAAGGACATTGTTGCATTGAAACACAATTTCCATTGTGTTGCACTTTCCCGTCTGGGCAGAAACAACCCTCCTTACAAGCTCCTGATATTCTGGGGTCAATCATTGAATCACATGTTGGCTCTTCTGTCGGGCCACATGAAAGATACACCCTGTCTTTGTTACATTCCATTGCTAGGATTTAAATTTAAGAATTTTTAAAAAATGATTTTTTTTTGTGTAGAAAGTTTACAGGTAATACTTACGGCACATACTCATATTTCGCCAATCATTATCGAGGATGATTCCTTGAAATTGACACTTTGTATTTAAGGTCGTGATCACATCGCAACCACAGGTTATGCGATTTTCTGTGTTTGGACAAGAACAATAAGCCGCGACGCAAGCTTCTAGGAGAAGATTTTTGTCGAATTCCTATATTCAAAATGAAAGTAATAATTAACGAAATTGCTGTTTGCCACGACAATATTGGAAGAATCTGAAGAAAGAAAGAAAGGATTTCAAAATTTGTTTATACTTTTAAAAGCTTGACAAAATCGAGTTCTCCTCATAATGCCAATTGACCAGAACCCAACAAATCAAAGAGATCGCAAGTGAATCACTAACGAATCATCTAGGTGAGACATACGTCATTGAGCATTATAATTGGTGAATCGTATGCTAAACATCCAGGTGGTTCGTAAACGCTTTTACTTGAATATGCTTTTCAATTAAAATTTCTGAATATCTTCACTCAGCTGCGAGAACAATATAATTTTAATATTACTGACTCGTTCATTCTCTTCAATTTATCTGACGTGAATCATTACCAAATTATTTGCTTGGATATGCCTCACGTACCAAAATATTGCGGCCAGTCTTACAATTTTCAGGTTTGCCAGAAGATGCTAAGCCAAACTATCTTAAAAATATTAAAATTATTTATTTTTTAAATTTTTGTTCGAAATATCTAAGTTATGTATCAGATGGTTTTGTCCTTTAAGTGTCAGTGAAGAATGCATTTCAACGCAATAGAAACAGTCAAAGGGTAGGTATAAGCTCGTCTTATATTTATCGCTACGATTCGACTACGATGCGCATTGTCGGCTTGTTTGCGGTGTGCAACGGCTAAACGTTTCTAATGAAACTTCAATCTGTTTGGGTCATGAAACTGCGACTTGTTTTCAAATTGTTGTTACGATTCACTAACGAGGTAAAATATTTTTCTCAGCCAAATTGTTTGAGTTTGTTTGCTGGTTGAGAAATTATCGATTTAGAGGTTCGTAGCCAGTGGCGGTCATATTTCTTTTCCAAGGGCCATTGAAGTTCAGTAGCTTCCCGTTAAAGCAGCGTGGATGGAAATTATGCAAATGCTATCTATGGTCGCTGCGGTTGGTACTTCTTGAAAATATCAACTTTTCATTTCCGCATCTGAATCGTCAGATTTTGGCAACCAAATTTCAGAATATTAAAAAGCATTAACATCGCTCTGAAGGGATTTCTTTAACATCGCTCAATTTATCAGCTGATTGTATGATATCAAAAATTTGAACCTGTATTGTATGATTGTAAGTCTTTAAACAATGGTAAATTGAATAGCATGGGTACACTCAAAGAAAAATCCTTGGTAACATTGACAAAAAGTATTTGTTGAATTTCAACAGTGCATTTTAGTCATAATGATAAAAATATGTCAGCATAACAAAAAAAAATTATTCAGTTTGATAAATTTCGGCGAAATTCTAGTTCGTTCTTTTAACAAAACATGTATTATCGAAATGACAAAATTTTCTTTCATATTATCAATATTTCTATCAAATTAACAAATTTTTTGTTGTTTTTGAAGAAACGGCTTCTGATAAAAATTTTGTCAGAGTGGCCAAAAGTAAACTGCAAGATTTTGTTATATTCACAAAACTATTTGTTAAATCAACAAAAATTTTTGTAAGAAAGATGAACACGATTCCATATGTGCGCAGAGTTCTAGTTCTATTGCGGCCTTCGTGACTGACTTATTGAATGTGAAAGTGGTCTTTGTAAAGTGAAAACTAAGATAAAATTGACTTCATAAAATATCTGCAACTTGACACAAGGTCATCTGGAAGGTAAGTTTTACAAATTATTTATCTATTTAAAGAACTTAGGAAAGTTTAAAATAATATGTTTCAGACGCCCATTCGAAACGATAAAGAAACTTTGTAGTTTTAATTAAATTTAAAATCTAAGACTTAATATGAAATGTTTTTTATGCAAAATTAGCTTTTCCTCTCTGATGAAATTTAAGGAATTAATTATCCTATTTCTTATTAGTACCAGAAGAAAATATTAATGAGCAGCTTGAAGCTATACTTATGGATAACTGTTCTTGGGTTGAAATTGAGAACCATTGGAAATGCACCACCAATTATAGACTGACAGAGATATCCAAGTCAACTTCAACAGCAGAAATTTTAAGAAAGTGGAAAGCATACAAGCGTCCATTGGGATATAAACTTGTAAGCTTTATTATTATTGGAAAAAGTTCAACATTTGATTTATGTAATAATTATCCATATTTATACAGATTAACACAGATTTCAACGCAATGTATCCCGATGCAAAAAGCTTTGTAT
Source organism: Beris morrisii (assembly GCA_951812415.1). NCBI lineage: Eukaryota > Metazoa > Arthropoda > Insecta > Diptera > Stratiomyidae > Beris > Beris morrisii. The sequence goes on from OX638310.1 coordinate 32,858,453, forward strand.
TAAAATGTCCTGACCTCACAAATAAGTTAATTGAATTATTAACGGAAAAAATAAAAGATGCCGCAAATCTAGAAATTTTAAATGGGATGAAGAATGCGGACTCAATATCTGACAGTAAGTCTATATTTAAATGCATCATACGATACTTAAAATTTATTTATTTTTTTCACAGATGGCAGATTTGCAACAATGTTTTATGTCTTACATTCCAACTGGCAAATCACGCCAATTGCAAAATGGCAAAAGGTTGCATTTAAGACATTCCATTAAAGACTCCCAAAACTCCTTCATGCTTGTCGGTAAAACTTTACAAGAGGTAGAAGACACATTAAAAAGGTTGAAAGAGAAAAAAGAAGCCATTCAGCCTCTGTTAATCATTACTGGAAGTATTATGGAACCAAGGGATATTCTAGTTTATTTTGATGAGATTAAATATATTTTTTTTTCTATTTTATAAGCAATTGACACATGCTTTAAAATATTTAATGTATTTCATTTACAATACCCATTACCAGCTTCTTTAGTGTGGCGTTTTTTACAAAAGTTTTTTTTATGGTATTGTAACGGCTTACGATAAAAGCCATCCTTTTATAAGCTTAATATGCAGTGAGCTTGAAAGCTATAATTAAAAAAATTTTATTTTTCTTCTTATGTGATATATTATATATCTGTTATATTATAATACTGTTTTACTTTATTATTTTAATAATAAAGTATTGTTATCGATTTTTAAAAAAAAAAAATTTGCTACCCTGAAATTTTTTTTTTATACGTTTTATGACTAATAAGCACCAAAAAAGCAAAAAAAATTTTCAGTCCGTCTGTGCGCCGTCCGCCGTACGCAAAACGTTTGAAGGCTTATAACTCCTAAGCCCTATGAGCTATTAAATTGAAATTTTTTTTATTAATAGACTGGGTAGGTTCCTTGAAGTGACTTGGGTGGTGGGAGTATGAGGGGGGAGGTGGGAGAAGCGTTTTAGACGAAAAATTTTGGTTTCTAGATCTCAGCAACCGCATAGGCTAGGAGGCTGAAACTTGGAATTTATATAGAGCATCGATAGTGGACCCATTTGCAAAAAAAAATGATAATATGGGTAAAGGGGTGTGGGAGTGGGGGGAATAATAATGCGTCCGAAATGCTCGAAAGCCGAGATCGAGACATTCTAAAATCCAGATCTCCTAATCGGTTATTGTCACAAAATTAAAACTTAATGAACATCGGTGGGTATACTAGGAGAATAGATTCGAAACAAATTTTTGAGAGGGGGCAGTGACGTACGGGGGTGGGGGTTGAAAAACTTTAGATTACGATATCTCACGAACCAATTGCATTAGAGAAATAAAATTTGGTTGCTGTATAAATGTTGATAAATTAAGTTTGCTAAAAGTAAAATTTTTTAAGGGGGCGGTGGAGCATGGAAGTGGAGGGGGTAAGCATTTTTTAAAAAAATCACGTCTCATATTTCAAGAACAATGTGAGATAGATGCTTAAAATTTTTACCGGAAGTAGGCCTAATAGACCCCCAGCAGAAAAAAAAATTTGAAGGTGAGGGTGTAGAGGGTGAGGCTGGGGGAGGGTGAAAAGGAAAAAGTTTCGATTCTTATATCTCGAGAACCTATAACAATTTAAAGCTGAAACTTAATATTTAGATAGAACTATATTAGTAGCATGTTGGAAAAATATAATTTTTTATAGGGGTGGTATGGTACGGGGGTGGGGGGTGTTTTTCCTAACTATAGAACGGTTTATGCTAGAAAGTTGAAACTCAATACGTATATGTAAATCAACTAGAAAAGTAAGTTTGATTAAAAAAAATTCAAATACCTATTGGCGTTTGGAAGTGGGGCAAAAAAAATGATCAGTGAAAATGGAATGCAGATATTTTCACGATTTTCGTCATATCTATTAGGTCTTTCAAAATATTGAATTTATTTTTTTATACGGGTTCTTCATATAAATACCTAGAAAGTGTTTTCAGGATTTTTTAAAATTGGACCCCCAAGGTGGTGTAAAGAGGATTATACATTTTCACGAATTCAGCCGTATCCCTCAGGTCTGATTAGATATCGAATAACTTTTCACTTCCACGGGTTTATTTAATAATCACCTAAAACTTGTTTTCAAGGTTTTTCCTTTTTCAACCCCTAAGAGTGTAAAAACGGGTTGAACACGAATTTCACGAATTCCTTCATATCTCTTAGGAGTGATAAGACATCGGATTGGTTTTCACTTCGTCCTCCTATATCTAAAAACTCATTTCAGGATTTTTGGATATTCAACCTCAAAGTGGGTGCAACGGGGTTGCATATGTTTTCACAAATTCTTACATTTTTCTAGTTCTAATGAGATATCGAATTCATTTTTACTTCCAAAGGCTTCCTACATAATCGTCAAAAAGTTGATTTCGGGATGTTTGTTATTCAACTCCAATAGGACGGACGTAAGGCTTTCGACATATTTCTCAGGATTGATGAGATATTAGATTGGTTTGCACTTCCACAGACTTTTTATACGTCTTCAAACGCATTTCCGATTTCATGTAATGGCCCGAAACCAAATCACGAAAAACCTTCTAATGGCGTAACAACTGATATTATACTAGGACTAGATCTCGTCCCGGTGTATGACCCAATTATGTAATTCATATGTTATATGAGGCAGCGGCGTAAGTATTCTAGCGCGACCCCATTTTAACCGCTTCCCGAATTTTTTTTTGGGTTTTCAGTCACATAGTAAACTACACCGCATCTCAGAATTAAACTCGTTCCGAACTTCTACCGAAAAAATAATAAAGTTGCGCCCAGACTGTTGGCAGATTTTTTGTTTTTGTTTTTTGAATAAATTTTTTTTTTAATTTTTTTCATTTATACTGAAAATTTTCATTTATTAACATAATATATATATAATATAATTTTTTTCTTTTGGAGAAATCCGTGTAATATTGTACCTAGGAAGTATCTACACTCAACACATTTTGATCAAATTTCCAGGGAACATGTAGAAGAGTCCCGAGATGGTTCCTGTGAAGTTTGGTGCCAATCGAATCAAAAACAATTTTTTTTTTCAACATTTTTCAAATTTGTTCGCGATTTTAGTACCCTGGTGCTCAAACTGTTTATTTGTTTGTCCCTATGCCATCCATCCATACAAACGTGAGCGTATTCAATAAAACCATTGTCAATAACAAAATAAACAACAAAACACTTTTGTTACAAATATAAAAAAATTGTTGATTTGATAATTTATTTTTGTTATAACTACAAAAACTACAAAATCTTTACTGAACAATTTTTTCTCAATTCAACAAATTCTTTTGTTATCTAGACAGTGGGTTTTTGTCAAAGAATATATGAAATTTGTCAATACGACAAAGTATTTTGTTGGACGTATATTGACCGAAGTTTTGTCAAATTGAACTGAATTTTTGTCAATGCTACCAAGGTTTTTCTCTGAGTGTAGGAACTAGAAAATAAAATTATTTCATTCCAAAGCTTGGTGAACATAATTTTCGATTTCAGTAGAAGTCGATGTCGATCTCGATTTCGACAAAATTTAGAAGCCCAAACAGACTTCAAGATCTCTTACATGAGTTACGCCTGCCTCCACGTCAAGCCCATCCGGCACATCAAGCTGCGCACACATGCCAATAATAAATAAGCCCATCTGGCACTAACAATAAAACAATTTTAATTTCCTTATTAGCCCTAACTAAAAATAGAAACGACATCTGCATCCACACTATAAACAACCCCCAACTTAGAAATAACGGAAAACCGAGTTAACTTCGAGACAAATAAAACATTGCCTTCCAGTCCTTTTTCTTGAGCCTTAAGCCAACCTTCATTGTAATAGAAACTAGAAGCTGAACTTTGAATTCAAATAAAATACATTTTACTAAAAAATAAAGTGAAAGACTTTTACAAAACTCTCCACTTATAACTCATGTGTGAGAAATCTAGTAGATTTTGAGAGTTTTGTTAAAATTTCGAGATTTCGCCAAATCCAGTTTGAAATCTTTGAATGTAAATTAGCTTTGTTTTTTAGACCACTAGAAAAGTAGTGTATTTAATGTTTATTAATTCTACTATCATACATATTTGATGAATCTCAATATTAGGCATTAAAATTCAAACCCTATATCTCATAATCTAAAGGCTTCAGGCCCGACGAAGAAGTGATCACCCCAGTTATTAAGTTATCTTACAATACTTAAAATCTACGAAAGAAATATTTTATGTTAACTTTTGGAAACGAGGAAATTTAAATTGAATGAACAAGAGTCGAAAGCTTGCATTATGATGCAATTTAAAATTTTGTAATATTTTATACAGGTAGTTGTAGTGACAGATAATTTCAGGACTGTTCAGTGACTATTATTTGTATTGAGGATTTTTTTCTAAAGATTTTTTACGCGGTACTTTTCATAATGGTTCTAATTAGTGTTAAAAATATATGTTTTAAGTTTCACCCCGATCAGAAAAAATAAAAAAAATTTGAGATTCCGGTAAATGGCTCCCGATGTACTCGTATTAACAAAATGGCCAAATAATATTATTCTGTAGTTGATTGTAATTCCAAATATATAGGTTATGTACCATCGTCGTAATGAGAAAGTGAAGTTATTCAATTGTTTTCGACTGTATTTTGATGATGATTAATAATACGAAGTTAGTATCGTCGGCAAAATATCTGATTTCCAATGCTCAATATTATATAATATTATAGAAAGAGAAAACGGTTCAGAAAGTCCTTCACCAAGCACGAAATTAAAACTATAACGGATAAGTGATTAAATGTCTAAAATCATCTTTTCGTCCTTGCTGAAGGACGCATATGCTAGGAATTAAATAATTAATAAGTGGTGTACCATCGTAAATGCCATCTAGTGCCTCAAGTCAGCAATTGAAGTTTATCTTAAAAAATAAATTTTTGAGCGTAAACGATACGAAGTTAGAGTCATCGGCAACATTTCTTTTCGCGTGCTCAATATTCTGAAAAAAAAGAAAAAAAAATCTCCTAATGGTATGGGCGAAACTTTATTATTTTCGGGTCAAAGTTCGGGAGCGGTCAAAGTCGGAGCATATCATCAGTTGTTCCGAAATTGTGAGGTTTCTTGGAAAGTTAGTTTTGTTCTTAAAAAAAAAATTTAAAATAGAGATTTTCAGCCGATTAAACATTGGAAAAGCCCGGGTAGACTATTCGAATTTTGGTATATTATGTACACTAATTGTTAAAATGCATATAAAGCCATTACTTGAATTTGGGCTTTGAATTTCGAAAAAATTGTGAAACAGGTTTTTAGACGATTTCATAAGAAGGAACTTGATATCTCATGAGACACGAGGGATTTTGAAAAATTTGTGAAAACGTAAGCAAACCCTTTACACGCTCTTGGTTCTTGAAATTCGAAAAATAGTGAAATTGGTTTTAGGTCATTACATCAAATGCCGTAATAACCAATTTTATATCTCATCAGAACTAAGGGATGGCAAAAATTGTGAAAACATATGCAAACCTTTGTGGGTTGAATATCGAAAAATTGAGAAATGGGTTTGTAGGCGATTATATAAAAAGTCTGTGGAAGTGAAAAGCGATATAATATCTAATCAAACCTAAGAACTATGTCGAAGCTTTGAAAATCATACAACCCCCTTACACCCCTTAGGATTGAATATCTAAAAATATTGGAATTGACTTTTTGGCGCATATAGGAAACCTTAGGAAGTAAAAATAAATTCGATATATCATCAGATCTAAGCAATATGTAAGAATCTGTGAAAACATATGCAACCTCCTTACACCCACTTGGGGGTTGAATAAACAAAAATCCTGAGTGGAGTTAATAAATAAATATGAAGACAGCACGAGAAAGTAAAAACCAGTTCAATTTCTTATCACTTCTAAAAGATATGACGAAATTCTTGAAAACTTGTTCAACCCTTTTATACCCTTTTAGTGGCTGAAAAAGGCAAACACTTAAAAACAAGTTTTAGGCGATTTTTACGCAAGCCAATGAAAGTGAAAAGATATTCGATATCTGATCAGATCTGGGGGATACGGCAGAATTCGTGAAAAAGTATAGAGCCCCTTTACACCCTTTTAGGGGTCGAACTTCAAAAATCCTGAATACACTTCTTAGGTATATGTATATGAAGAATCCGTACAATACAAATGAATTCATTATTTGGGAAGACCTAATAGATATGACAAAAATCGTGAAAATATATGCATTCCCTTTTCACTGATAATTTTTTTCGCCCCCTTCCGAACGCCAATGGATATTTGAATTTATTTTTTATCTAAATTACTTTTCTAATTGATTTACATATACATACCGAGTTTTAAATTTATAGCATAAGCCGTTGTATAGATAAGAAAAAAACCCCCACCCCCGGACCATACTACCCCTATAAAAAATTATATTTTTGCAATATGCTACTACTACAGATGTATTCAAATACCAAGTTTTAGTTTTATATCATTATTGGTTCTCGGGATATTAAAATCGGAACTTTTTCTTTTTTACCCTCCCCCACCCTTACCTACACCTTACATACACCCTCACCCCCATTTATTTTTTTTTTAAAGGGGTCTATTGGTTCTACTTCTGGTAAAAATTCGAAGTATTTATCTAAAATTGTTCTTGAGATATGAGACGTGATTTTTTTAGAAAAATTCTTATCCCCTCCACTTTCATGCGCCACCTCCAATTTGGTCACTTCAGGGGGCTTACCCACCCTACCCACGAAAAAAAAAATTTAACTAAATAGCTCAAATGGTTTGGGTGCTACGAGCCGTCAAACAATTTTGCGTACACCGGTAGACGTACGGTGTACGGCGGACAGACGGACTGAATTTTTTTTGTTGCTTTTTTCGTGGCTACTAGTCATGAAACGTGAAAAAGGAAATTTTGAGGGTAGCAAATTTTTTTTTTTTAAAAATTGATCACAATACTGTATTATTGGAAACTCCATTTAAACTTATGTATTTTTATGTAATTTTTACAGAAATTACAACATTTACACATTTTAAAGCAAATAAGCACATTAGTTCCTTAAATTTACGTTCCATTAGTAAAACTACATTAACCCTACAGTAAAAATTACTTTACAAAAAAAGTACTTTTACTGAAATTTTTTACTGTGTACTTTATTAAGTGCATTACACTTTATTAAGTGTATCTATTAAACCCCCCTATGACCGCCACTGTCGCAGCCGATGTGATAGTGAATCGTATAACGTGGAGGGGTTGTTATTAAAAATTAAGCAGAAAACTTTCGAATGAAGATAAAACGATGAAATTCAGTTTGTATAGAAAATGAACGTACCGAATATTCATTTCTTGAGAGTAGAAATGGGGTTCGTTAGGTTACAGTGCTGGTAGGTAGAAAACATAAGCATTACGAACTATTATTAGTAAAAATTAATTTAATACTGTGGATATTGTGGTTCACAGGAGGGGTGTCTTAATTTTTTATCGTACCTTCGGCTTTTGCTTCAAAAATCGATTTCAAATGCAACAAGAAAAGTATTTTCAATTTAAAAACAATCGTTTGTATGCGGGAGTAAGGGCAAAAATCTATTGAAAGAACATCAATTTTCGACTGTGAAGATGTGACTGCTTTTGAAACACATCAGCTTACTTACCTTTAAGCAGTGCTGTAATTTAGCGGCACCTATTAGCTCCTTGCATATTTTAGTAGCTTCCTCTTCAATTTCTCTTGGGGAGTTTGTGCCGGTTATCTCTCCGTCGTCGTCTATTTCGCAGATTAAAGAATCGTTCTTGTTATCAATTATCCAGGAATCAACAAAGGTTTTTGACGTAGTTAAGATGGACCCATTTTTCGTAACGAAATCGTTCCGATCATTTCTATCGAGATTACATAGTCCTGAAGTGCGATTCCACAGTTCGGCATTAGCTTCTATTGTGACTCCTTGTTTAAGGTCCCAGTAAATCACCAATCCGATTGATTCCAATTCAATTTTTAAGAATTGAGCAAAATATGTCACACTAATAATGTCCGCGATGTGGATCAGCACGGGCAGTTTTTTAGAAGCAACGGACATATTCCTAGTGTAATCTAAAAAATTCAGTGGAAGTTAGTTACACGAATTTAAGATAAAGTTGTTCAGTTAATGGTTACCTTGGCTACGGAACCAGTAATCGTTACTTTCGAGGGTCACATGAAGATTATGAGGGCATCCTGGTTCTGAACCATAAGGGCAAGAGTGGACTGCTACTACGAATTCATCGTCGTTCCCCTTGACTAGAGTATGTCCGCAGTATAAGGGAGCGCTTGAAATAATTATTTGGTTATATTGTGTCCGGAATTAAGTAAGGACCTTGTCTACTTGTAAAAAATATCCTCGAAGGTTTTCACATGTCTTCCGTTGCTGGTTGAGCATAATTGAGGCGTTGGTGTTTGTTGGTCTTCTGCGGTTATTCCTTTAGTTGTTTTTAACGGGTATATTCCGGATTTAGATTTTTTCTTTTTGTGGTAAACACCATCCTTTGACTCTAGCGTACCATGGACGTCTAAAATTGCTGTTGGAATACGATTCATTCAAGTTTTTTAATATTTTATCAGTGCAAATTTCCTACCATCTTTACATTGCGGAATTCTTTCCGGCTCAAAATAGCCTTTGGCATATACACAGGTATACGAATCAGACGGTTGATCTTCGAATTCAGTATCGTCCGGACAAGTCATTTTACAAATGACTTCTGTATTCGAATGTACGCAATTATATCCGCCGTTAAAAACCTTTTCTGGTTCACATTGTTCAATGTCTGTAATTAAATTGCTATAAAACCGGGTTCAAAACACAACCTGAGTACAAGTAGCGTACCATATTGACACTGAGGTCCTCCGAAATTTTTAGGACATTTGCAACGGTTGTATAATCGGCAAGTACCGCCGTTTTTGCAAGGAGGAGTACACATTGCTGTAATTTTTGAAGGTGTAATTAGCAAATTTTATACAATTTGAACTGAATTATTCATATAATTTTTTTTTTTAATTAAACGAAACTCTGTCCTCAAAGTGTACAGTCCAGTTCTGCACTTTTCATTATTCTTCAAAAACATTAACGTTCGAAAATCGCATTGCCAATCATACGTGAGGATTGGGCTATCCCCGGAAAGGCATCAGGAAAAACTGAGATCGTACAAAGCAATATCCGAAATTTGATCGGAGTGAGATCCTCGAAGAAATCAATATCCGATTTGAGCTTGCATTTAAAGTTTTATGATCAATGCAAGTAAGAAACGTACCTTTCTCCTTTCAAATGGAAATAACTAACTAGTTCGGATATATTATGATATCTATAACGTAGAAGCTACAAATTATCCAATAAATCGCCAATAGCGACATAGAAGAATATCTAAAGACTTCATCAAGAAAAGTTACCTAAAGTACATGTTGGTATAAATTGTAGTACGTGCTTAGGAAATGTGAACATACCAAAATAAAATCTTGCAATAAAAATAAGTTTGGGGACACCAAATATTGTAAAGGAAAATGTGGGCCAATTCCAATTACCTCTGCACTGACGTAGAATTCGAACTGGAGCTGCGTGTTTCCATACCTTCATTGTTTGAAAGGTTCCGTCCAAGGAGGTTTAATCTAATTTAACTTAATTGAAAGATATATTCTTTTTATACTCACGTCTACAATTAGTTTCCTTGAATTGTCCATACTTATCGATCCATTTGCCATTAATACATGACAGATCCAATTTCTTTAGTCCAGTTGGGAGCTGATATCCCATCATACAATTTACATTACAAACATCACGTTTGCACATAACTTTGGCATTTCTAATTTGGTGCAATCTGGAGCATGTAATTTTTTTCGTATTTTCATTGCTGTGTAAGTAGGAAAAATTGTCAAATTAGTTTTTAGGCGATTACATAAGAAGCCTACAGAATTAATAAAATTGCGAAATCGTATACAAACCCCTTACACTTTCTTGGCGTTGAATATCAAAAAATGTAGATATCAATTTTTGAGACTATTATAAAGAAAGCCTGACGAAGGAAAAACCAATTATCTGATGGACCCGTAGAAGTAAAATTAATTCAATATTTCGAAAAGAGATATGGGGAAATTCGTGAAAATATATGTTTACCTAAATTTTTCTACTTTATCTACATATGCCAACAAAGTTTCAAGTTTCTAACATATGCTGTTCCACAGATGATAAAATACCATCCACCTCGTACCATAGTACTGCCATTGAAAATTATTTTATTTTAAGAAAGTGTCGCCACTAGGGTGTTACTTATATTCCAAGTTTGATCTTTCTTTCGTTCCCGGTTCTCGAGATATAAAAATCGCAATGTTTTCCTTTTCAGCCTCCACTACACTCGCCCCTTGCTCTCTTTCTCCAATTTATTCGTTAAGCCTACCTCCCATACAAATTCTAAAATTCTATCTTAAACAGTTCCTGAGACTTGAGACGCGTTTTTTAAAAAAAGATCCTATCCCCTCTCCCCTTCCATGCTTCCATTACCGCTCTAAAAAATGTATGTCCAATACACTTTTATTGTCCGTTTATAAACACCGACTAAACTTATTTTACTTTATTATTTTAATAATAAAGTTTTTTTATCGATTATTAAAAAAAAAAAATTTGCTACCCCCAAAATTTTCTTTTCCATTACTAATAGTACCGCCACCATACGCCGTGCGCAAAACGTTCGAAAGCTAATAGCTCTCTAACTTTTTGAATTATTAAGTTGAATTTTTTTTGGTGGTAGACTGAGCTGACCCCTTCAAGTGGCCATCTTTTGAGTGATGGGCGAGTGGGGGGGGAGGTGGGAGGAGCGTTTTAGACGAAAAATTTTGGTTTCTAGATCTCATTCTCATATCTCAATAACAGTGTAAGATAGATGCTTAGAATTTTTACCATAAGTAGGCGTAATAGACGCCTAGCAGAAAATTTTTGGGGGTATGGGTGAAGAGGGTGAGAGTGGAGTAGTGAAAAGGATAAAGTTCCGATTTTTATAGCTCGAGAACCTATAACCATTAAAAGCAGTAGCATGTTGGAAAAATATAATTTCTTATGGAGGTAGTATGGTACGGGAGTGGGGAGTGCTATTCCTAACTATAGAACGGCTTATGCTAGAAAGTTGAAACTCGGTATGAACATATATGTAAATCAACTAGAATAGTAATATTGATAAAAAAAAATTCAAATATCCATTGGCGTACAAAAGGCGAGAAAAAAAAATTATCAGTGAAAATAGAATGCATATATATTCACTATTTTCGTCATATCCATTAGGTCTTCCCAAATATTGAATTCATTTTTATTGTACGGATTTTTCATATAAATACTTAGAAAGTGTTTTCAGGATTTTTTGAAATTTGACCCCGCAGGTGGTGCAAAGAGGTTGTATACATTTTCACGAATTCAGCCATATCCAGTGGCGGTCATATAGCTTTTCCAAGAGGGGGGCCACTGACGTTCAATAGGTACAGTAGAGAGAGTAGGTGTGGTGTTTAGCCGCTAAGGCAGCGAGCATGGAAATTGTACAAATGCTATGGTCGCTGCGGTTGTTACTGAAGACATTTCTTTGAATTTTTTTAATTTATCATCTGACTACATGGTGCCAAAAATTTTAATCTATTTTGTATGATTGTAAGTCTTCAAGCAATGGAAAATTTAATAGCATGGGCAGGAACTAAAAAATAAAATGAATTGATTCCAAATATTGGTGAATAATTTTCAGGGTTCGCTTTCAGTAGAATTCGATCTTGATTTCAACTAAATTTAGAAGCCCAAAAATGCTTAGAAATCTCTCACATGTATAAGAAATCAAGTAGATTTTTATAGTTTCATCAAAATCTCGAAATTTCATCAAATCCTGCTTGAAATCTTTCGATGTAAATCACCCGTTTTTCGACTGCCACCATAACATCCTTACTCTCCTTATTCAAAAATTTTTAAAACAAAACTTGAATATTCACCAACAGTATCCTTTAGCTGATTTTTATCGCAAGATTTTGGCAAGTAGATTTTGAAATCTCGAAATGCGTTTACAACACTCAGAAACAATTGTTTGACTACGAGCATGATGTTAAAATTATGAATTTATTTTGTAAGATTTTACTTTTTGTAGCTTGGAATACTATCACGCAATTTTAAATATTTTAATATTTTGTACAGGTAATTGTGATGAATGAAAGATAATTTCATGGCTGTTCACTAGGGTGGCTATTATTTGCATGGTGGATTTTTGCCCAAGGATTTCTTTCGCGACACCCCCTCTAATCTTTCTAATTAGTGTAAAAAATACAATATGTTTTAAATTTCATCCCGATCAGATAAGAAAAACGCGTGCCTCAAGGTCGTTAAAATTATTAAAATTAATTAAATTAAAATTTGACGAGATTAAAATTCCTACTCTATTATTCACGATGATAATGATTAGGTTTTGAAAAATCTTTTTACCTAATTAGATTTCAAATTCATGCAAATATGGGAATTTAATTGAATCTTATGGAAATCTCGAAATTTCGTCAAATCGAGTGTTAAATCTTTGGATGTAAATCAGCTATTAATGCATGTAGTAGTAATAGTTACTGAAAATACTCCTAAATTTGAATTAAAATGCAAGATTTCAAACTAGATTTGCAGACATCTAATGATTTCGACAAAACTATTAAGATCTGCTCCAGGGACTAGGTTTTATAAAAATAGTGGTGAGACCTATGCCAAATCAGTGCTGCCGTTCAAATTGGATCGTATGGAATTTAAAACTTTCAGCATTTATATGTACTCTATATCCAAATCTTAAATAGCTTAAAGACAATATTGGGCACTTGCATACCTCCTTATCAAAAGTATTTGTTTTGTTAAATCATTTTGATTATATATATTTATATTCGAAATTTTATTACTCCTCCATTGATATATTTTAAACTAATAGTCTTATTCTCAATTAGGATTAAAGAAAGACATTAGGTGAAATCCGATTTACTTACTAATAGTCTCATATAATTTTTCTTTAAAGAAGATGAGATAACATAAATCAACGTTGGTTGACGAATTTACTAGGGGGGGCCATGGCCCCTATGGCCCCCCTCTATGACCGCCACTGGCCGTATCCCCCCGATCTGATTAGATGTCGAATAACTTTTTACTTCCAAGGGGTTGTTTAATAATCACCTAAAACTGGTTTTAATTTTTTTTCTTGTATAAACAGGTTGAACACGTCTTCACGAATTTCGTCATATCTCTAAAGCCTCGTGTACACTAGCAAGTAAAACTTGCTAGAGTTGCTCTAAGATATTTATTGCTGCATGTGTACACGGTTCCGAGAGCGCATTTGACCAAGTTTTTGCTCTAGCCAGCAAATGCTTGCCTTTTCAAGCAAGTTGTGAATGTACACGCTAACTAGCGAGAGTTGAAATCTTGCAAGAAAGTTCCGATCGGTTCCGAAATTTTTCAGCAAGTCAGTACAGTTGAATTGGAAGTGAGGTTAAGTTCAGTCTTAGGTGTCATAGTTTTCTAGTTTACGTGTGAAATATGAACGGAAAATCCAAGTAGAGCTCCGAAGACACGTTTTTGTTCATTACCAATATGGAACTATATCCAGAGTTGTGGGATTTTTCCTTTTCGTTTTGACAGTTCAACGAAACTTTGAAGGAAGTTTTATTTGGAAGATTTTTGTAGAGCTACTTGCTAGAGTAAAATTGGTGCAATTTGACAGATAGTGTATACATCGCAGCAAATTGCTCTAGCAAGAAATGTCGCAAGTTACTTGCTTGCTATGTGGTAGCGGCGCAAGTATTCTAGTAGTATTTTTTTTAGGTTTTCAGTCACATAGTTACCTAGACCTCATCTCAGAATTAATCGCGTTACGGACTTCTACCCAAAAATAATAAAGTTGCGCAGATTTTTTTTGTTGGTGTAACTAGTTTGTGAAATATTCTGATCTGAAGTGTTTTCCCCCTTATCTCCGCCCCACACTGGCCCCTTCTAGATTTTATCTTTGGACTATTCTGCTGGTAATCCTACAAGCAATAACCAAGTTTCAACTTTCTGGAAGCAGCCGTTTATGAAATATGAATCTTAGAAGGTCTCGATCTCAGCTTTTCAGCGTTTCGGACGCTTTGTTTTGTCCTTCACTCCTACACTCCTCCACGCATATCGACCATTTGTTAACAAATGGCTCTATATAATTCTATATAAATTCGAAGTTTCAATCTCCGAGCAAAAGCGGTTACTGGGATATAGAACCCGAAATTTTTAGCTTAAACATTTTTAGTCACTACTGAAAGAGGTCGCTCCAATTCATTCACAAAAAAAAAGATGAAGTAAATAGCTCAAAGGGTCCGGGAGATACGAGCCCTCAAACGCGTTTGCGTACGACGGACAATACAAACGTTTATTCTATGTTCACACATTATTGTTACTCCTAAGTGAAACAGGTAGGTGAATGGTAAGTGAATTATCTAGGTGAGTTATATGATATTTCGTATATTCAATCAAATTTAAACTTTTCTTCACCAAGAGTGAACATAAAGAGATATTTTTTGAGCTCCGTTCGCGGTATATTTTTCATGGACGGACAGACATCAAGCGGATTTGGCGTTTTTGGCCACAATTGAACATAAAATAATATACAACTTTTTTTCGTCCAAGGCTCGGTTCTATGCGTTACACTCTTTTGCGTTGGATTAAATTTATAACACTCTCAGATTTCATCTAGAGTAGAGAAATTGCTACCCTTAAATTTTGTATTTTCACGTTTTAAGGCTAAGACTTCAAAAAGGCAAACCAAAATGTTAATCTGTACGCCGTATACGCATTACGCATTGTCCGCGTTTGACGGCTTATAGCTCAGAAAACCCGTTGAGTTATTAACTCCAAGCTTTGTTGGTAAGGGTCGTCAGTATTACGTTTTAGACGAACAATTTTGGTTCCTTTATTTTGGGAACCGCTAATGCTAGAATATTGAAACTTAGAATTTAAGTAGAACTATGATAGTGTAGCCATTTGCAAATGGTTGCAGTGTGTGAAGTGGAGCCATCCCCCACAATGCGTTTAAAACGCTCGAAACCTGGGATTGTAAGATTCAAATCTCCTGAACGGTTAATATCAGAAGATTAAAACTATGTTATTGTTTAAGTGTTGTAGGCACACTAGGAGGATATATTAAAATTAAAATTTTTAAGGGAAGAGGTGGCGTGTGGACTAAATACCTAGCCAGTTGCGTTGGAAAAATAAAACTTGGTTTGTGTGTGTAATTTTATAAGTAAGAGTAGGTATACGCTAAATGTAAAATTAATAATTAACAACACTCTTTCTGTGTAAAATTACCGTACTAGTCAAAACTACAACAGTTATTGCAGTAAACCATTCGGAAGGATGTATAAATACACTGTTTAGTAATATTAAATTAAAATGATTAGTTTTAGTTAAAATTTACTGTAAGTTTGTGTAATATTAGTTTCTAGATATCTAAACAGTAAATGAAAAATAATAAATTTTGGCGTAAATTTACTACTTCTGTGTAAATTTAACACTTTTGTAATAATAATCAAAAATTTGTGTAATCACGAAAAATATTAACAAGAAAGCGATAGACCTTCAGTTGTTACACTGACATGGTGCATTAAAGTTTATTTGTTTTTTGTCATGACTTTAGAAAGCAAGATATTTAGCAATATGACAGTGATACTACAATATGTCGCTTGTTAAAAAAATATAAAAATAAAAAAGAAGATTTGTGTAGATTGAATACTTTTTAATTTTTAATTACAAACCTAAATCTGTATTATTACTTAATTACGAATATATTCTTCATTTAATTCTATATATTGGGTTTAATTATGAAATTTTTACTTCTGGAGGTTAAAAAAATGATTTGCATTATGGGATGTAATTGGAAATCCTTTCAACTGCTATGGACTTTATTTATTGCAACGGAATAAACGGAACGGAATAATAATAAATTATCCCTATAATTATTGATGTGTGTTTTGGATAGCTGTACAAGTATGTGCTACAGTATTTGCACAAAGTATACTACTTTTGTTTAAAAATCAACAAGTTTACAAGTTGGGGTAGTCATTTTACATAATTTCTAGTGCAAAAATTACTTAGTTTTACTATCAATTTTACACTATAACTTATTTATTTTCACACATCAAACGAATGTTTTATTACACAAAAATGACTATTTTTACTATAAGGATGAATTTACTACAATTATTGTTGGAATTTAGTTGCCTACAATAACTATAGTGAAATTCAACAAACTTTTCTTTGAGTAAATTTCAAATAGCCTTTTGGTTAATTCTTATGGGTTTTGTGCATTCACAAAACCGGTATTACATTTCAACTTTCTCCACGAAAATGGTCAGTGATCAGTTCATTGAATGACTTATGAAAAATGCTTTAACTTACGTATGTCGATCCTGGTACGCAAAGATTGTTAATAGTCCCACGAGCAGATATAGATTTTTACACGTCCACATATTTAACTGCACAACACAATTTACTAACTGCTGCTTGGATTATCACTTCTTGATGTTGCAATCTGAGCGTTCGAAATAAAATAAAATCTTGATCGTAGAACTCTCGTTTTATAATTTGGACAAAAGGTTGAATAATAGCGTTTGGAATGTGCAAACTTCCTGTGTTCTAGCACTTTTTCGAATGGTACATTTTTTTTTTTAATTATCACAATTTCTGCAATATGCTCTTATACGATAAAGTAATTAATCTTTTCGAAATTAATGGTATACCGACTATGCACTGGTGACTAGCTTAAAGTTTCGGGTATTAATCTACTAATCTAGTGCAGAATTTGTTGGCTTTTCTTTCAGAGAAGTGGAAATTTGATTTAAGTATTTGCACTCTAAGATAAATTGTATAAATTGTAGGAATTTTTAATGGATTATTAATAGAAGCTACTTTATGACCCCTACGCTATAAGAAAGTAGCTTTTCTTACCAATAAAGTACTTAATGTTAAGATTTGTTTGCTGGATTTTTCGTCAGCAGAAGAATCAGTGTGGAACCCGGACAAAAATTCCAACTGAAAACAAACGCTACCCTACTCAAAATATGGCCATTAAATAGGTGACAGTTGAGTAACCCTTTTTTTAACGGCCAGTTTTTGTTAAGATGTGCTGGAATAATTGCGAAGGTTTTGTTTCATTGTCGGAACGCATTATTTAATATTATTAAGAAAGATTTTTTTGGCACGCGTTTAATGCTGAGATGCGGTGTAGGTTACTGTGTGACAAAAAATCTAAAAAAAAGTTCGGGAAGCGGTTAGAATGAGGTCGCGCTAGAATACTTACGCCGCTGCCACAAATAACATCTGAGACTAGGAGGTTTTTTCGTGTTTTGGTTTTGGGCCATTACATGAAATCGGAAATGGTTTTGTAGGCGATTATATGTGGAAAACCAATATGATATCTCATCAATCCTAAGAAATATGTCGAAAGCCTTACGTCACCTTAGCCTGAAACACATTGAAAGAGCAAAAACAGTTTTTGTCAAAAACGTTTTTGACTAAACATGACCATGTTGCTGTTTCAATAGCAATTCAATGATCAGAGCGCACTGATTAGTCGCGTGCCTGAAAGCGAGCTCGACTAATCAGTGTGCTCTGATCATTAAATTGCTATTGAAACAGCGACATAGTCATGTTTAGTCAAAAACGTTTTTGACTAAAATGTTTTTGCTTTTTCAGTGTGCTGCCAGCCTAAGTGTTGAATCCTGAAATGAAATTTTTGATGATTATATAGGAACCCTTAGGAAGTAAAAATGAATTCAATATCTCATCAGAATCAAGGAATATGTAGAAATTTGTGAAAACATATGCAACCCCCTTGCACCCACTTTTTTGTTGAATATCTAAAAATACTGAAAGAAGTTTTTAGATAAATATACATTAAGCCCAACCAAGTGAATACCAATTCGATGTCTTATTACTCCAAAGAGATATGACGGAATTCGTGGAAACGAGTTCAACCCATTTATACCCTCTTAGGGGTTGAACACGAAAAAAACTTGAAAACCGGTTTTAGATGATTATAAAACAAGCCCGTGGAAATGAAAAGCTACTCACATTATGTACCTGAGTATATACAACCCTTTTACATCCCCTTTGGGGTTGAATTTAAAAAAAGACTGAAAACACTTTCTAGATATTGATGTGGTGAAATCCGTGGAATGAAAATCAATTCATAATTTTAGAAAACCTAAGAGATATGACGAAATTCGTGAAAATATATGCATTTCATTTTCACTGATCCATTTTTTAACCCCCCTTCAATACACCAACGAATATATCTAAATATTTTTTAACTAAATTCCTTTTCTAATAGATCTACGTATAGCCACCAAGTTCCCACTTTTTTGCATAAGCCGTTCTGTAGATATGAAAAACACCCCTCACCCCCGTACCTTACTACCCCTATAAAAAAATTATATTTTTACGACACGCGACTACTATAGCTCTATCTAAATACCAAGTTTCAGCTTTCCATTATTATAGATTCTCGAGATATAAAAATCGGAACTTTTTCTTCTCACTTTTTCCTTTTCATATTATTAAAATAAAAAAGTAAAAGCAAGCTTTCAAGTACAAGACATATACAAGAGTTATTAAAACACATATTCACCATTATTAACAAAAAGCGTTAAATTTTAAAACTATTCTATTTGTATACCCAAAAAACCGAATATAAAGCAAATCGAAATCTGTGTAGCTACCATATAAAAGTTATTCAGAAATGTATGGAAGTTACAGAGCCCACGATAACTTAAATAATCTGCCAACAGTCCGGGCGCAACTTTATTATTTTATGGGTAGAGGTCCGAAACGTGTTTAATGCTGAGATGCGGTGTAGGTTGCTGTGCGACTGACAACCTAAAAAATAACGTTCCAAATAGCCTCCTCGTTATTCCAATACAATTTGTCAATCTTATGACATCATTTGTTCAGGAGATATCGATTTTAGAATGTTTCAATCCCGGCTTTCAAGAGTTTCGGACTCATTGTTTTCTTCCCTACTTTCACACCCCTCAACCACTATCGACCAATTTGCAAATGAGTCCACTATCATAGTAAAACAAAAGTTCTAAGTTTCAGCCTCCTAGCATAAGTGGTTCCTGGGATCTATAAGCCAAAATAAAAAAATAAAAACTCTCCCCATCCTCTCTCCTCATACCCCACCCCCTAAAAGATACCAGTTGGAGGGGTTCACCCAATCTACCCACCATTAAAATTTCATCTAAGTATCTCAACGGGTTTAGGAGCTACGCGCCTTGAATCGATTTTGCGTACGGCGGACAGACGGACATTTTTTTTTGCTTTTTTGGGCTTTACTAGTCCCAAAACGTGAAAATACAAAATTTCAGGGTAGCAAATTTTTTTTAAATTTCAGGTCGATCACAATACTTTCTTATTAAAAAATAATGAAGTAAAATGCGTTCAAGCTGGAAGTAAAGTTTGTACAGGAATTAGTTTTAAAGGCAAGACTGAGCTTATTAATTAGTAGCATCCGTCAACACTTTCGTGCAGCTCTCATACAAAAGTCCTTAAAATATGTGATCCGGAATAATTTTACTTCTGAACACTTGAGGCTAACAAATTAAAATTTTGCGTACATTAATCATCTAAAAGTTGCAATCTAAAAACTTAGAATAAAGAAAACCAAGCATGTCTTTCGCAATGACGCAATGTAAGGTTCTTGCAAAAAACTTCCATGTAAATGTCTTGAAAACGCGTTAAAAAAGGAATTACAAATATTACTGAAATTAGTTTTATTTTGATATAAAAGTCTTTAAAACAAGCTATCACGAAAGCGAAATTATAAGTTACGAAATTTTAATTGAATTTAGTTTACGTAGATTTAACATATCAATAGGTTTAGCTGAAAAACTGAATATAAAGAAAATGGAGCGGCTCTTTTGTGTATACGAAATTGTGAAAGTAGACAGTAAAAAATGTTTACTACTCTCAAAGTAGGCGATTAAGTGCCTACTCTGAAAGCAATAAAATTACTACTATTGTCAAACTTTTTTGCGCACTCTTGTGACTTTAACTACTTACGCTGAAAAACATCACTATTAATGCGGAAATTTACATATAATTGTGGGAATCAATCGCTAAAAATTTGTAAATTTACTGCTGGTGTGGAAAGGCAAAATTTTTTGGGTAAAATTACAACATTATACTACAAAAATGTGACATTGTTGTTTGATTAATATTATTATTAATTTATTGATAATCTAAATGAATAAACTTCAAGCGAATGATCGCCAGATGAATTCCAAGACGAACGGCCAAGGGACACAGCAATCGACAATTGGAAAAACTCAATGAGATCAATCAACACATGATTATTGAAAAAAAAACAGGATATAGGTCAAAAATGGTAAAAAGTAAAAAACACACACATATTTGTTTATTATAGAAATTTAATTTTTTTTATTTTAATGCCAAAAATTTCACACACTATAAACACATAATTTTGATTGGCTTTAAGAAGCATAATTTTGTTAAATTTTCGGATGAATAAGACGTTTCTTCTTTTAATAGGTGTTTTTCTTCTATAATTCTACAATTTGTAAATTTCAACATTATGAAGTATTTGTACACGTGATAGCTAGTCATGACTAAACTTATATGTAAAACATTTTTTCACGCAAATTTTGTTATCATATCAAATTGTTATTATGAATTATATGCATGCCTAATAGTTGTGATTCATATTAAAGAATAATTAAAACAGATAACAGACAACTTTTGTTGTTGATGTAATCTAGAAGAAATCCGAATATTGCTGTAATCCAAATATTTTCTAATTCCTAAGCCAAAATCCCTTTGTTAAAATATCGGTAACTCCTGAAATCGATTTTTAGCCAACTACATATATAGAAAGCCCTTCTAGACATTTCGAATTTCAACATATTTGGGGTTGAGTATCAAAAAGTTCCGAAAGCGTATACAACGTCGACATCCCTTGGGTGTTGAATTTCGAAAAGTAGCGAAATCGGTATTTAGGCGATTACATAAATGATTATCAGCAACAAGAGATGACGACTATTGTGAAAGTATGTGCCACCTAATTACACTTCCGGGGTTTAATATAAAAAATTGTGAAATAAATTTTGAGATGATTATGTAGAAAGGCCGAGGATATAAGAAACATTTCGATATATCATCCGATCTGAGAGGTATGTCGGAATTCCTGAAAACGTCTGCAACCACTTTATACTCCCTCTCTGGGTGAATATTAAAAAGTCCTGGAATCCGTTTTTAAGCAATTTTTAAGAACTCCATGAAGTAAAAACCAATTTACTTTATTATTTTTTAATAATAAAGTATTGTGATCGACCTGAAATTTCAAAAAAGTTTGCTACCCTGAAATTTTGTATTTACAAGTTTTAGGACTAGTAAACCCCAAAAAAGCAAAAAAACGCCGTACGCCGTCCGCCGTACGCCGTACGCCGTACGCAAAATGGTTTGAAGGCGCGTACCTCCCAAGCCCGTTGAGATATTAAATTGAAATTTTTATGGTGGGTAGATTGGGTGAACCCCTACGACTGGTATATTTTCGAGGGGTGTGGGTACAAGGGGAGAGGAGAGGGGAGCGTTTTAGACGAAAAATTTTGGTTTCAAGATCTCAGGAACCACTTATGCTAGGAGGCTGAAACATGGAACTTATGTAGTACTATGATAATGGACTCAATTGCAAACAAAATTGTTGATATTGGTTAAGGGGTGTGGAAGTGGGGGGGAAAACAATGAGTCTTTAACGCATGAAAGACGAGATTGAAACATTCTAAAATCGATATCTCCAGAACAATTGATGTCAAAAGATTGAAACTTTGTTGTTGTCCTTAGGAATACTTCAAGATTAGACAAGGGCTAACATTTTTAAGAGGGGTGGTGGGGTGTGGGGTTGGGGGGTGAAAAACTTTGGATTACAATATCTTGCGAACCAATTACAGCAGGAAGATAAACTTTAGTTTCTGTATATGGGATCACAAGAGGAGTCTACCGAAACTAAATTTTTTGAGGGGGGAGGTGGAGCACGAAAGTGGGGGGACAGCAATTTTTCAAAAAATGTAATTTTTATATCTCAGAAACCGTATCAGATATGATCTTGAAAATTTTACAGGGGTCGGTAAACTTCTAGTAGGGAAAAAATTTTTGGTGGTGTGGGTGTTGGGGGTGATGGGGAAAGAGGGTAGAAAGGAAAACATTCTGATTTTTATTTCTGGAAAACCATAATGAATAGAAAGCTAACAATTTAGGATTATATAGAGCCACTATGGAGACATCCTAGAAAAATAAAATTTTTGATAGGGGTATCAAGGTACGGGGGAGAGGGGTGGTTTTTTATATCTCAGAAACGACTTATGCTATATATTTCGTAGGTATATGTAGATGTGCTATTAGAGTAATTAAAGCAAAGAAAAAAGTTCGAATTTTTATTGGCGTTCAGAGGTTGAGTAAAAAAAATGTCCGTGATTTCAAATTTTCACAAATTTCGTTAAAACTTTTAGACATGTCGAGCTATCAAAGCAATTTTACTTCTGCGGGCTATTTATATAAACGCCTCGTAACGATCTTCACAATTTTTCGATATCCAACCCCTGAGGGGATGTAAAGTGGTTGTGTACATATTCACGAATTCTGCTATATTTCTAAGGTATATTGAGATTTGGAATTCACTTTTACTTCTATAAGCTTTAAACGTAGTCGGGGAGAAACCGATTTAAGTATTTTTTCTATATCTCAATTAAGCCCCCTGAGGTATTGTTCAAGTTTTCACTGATTCCGAAAATCTCTTAGGTTTAATGTGATCGAATTCGCTTTTACTACTATGAATTATTCTATTGATAAAAAAATACGTCAGTAAATAAAAAAAATCTGCCAACAGTCTGGGCGCAACTTTATTATTTTATGGGTAGAAGTTCGAAACGTGTTTAATGTTGAGTTGCGGTATAGGTTACTATGCGACTGACAACCTAAAAAATAACCAGGAAGCTATTTGGAACGTTATTTTTTAGGTTGTCAGTCGCATAGTAACCTACACCGCAACTCATCATTAAACACGTTTCGAACTTCTACCCATAAAATAATAAAGTTGCGCCCAGACTGTTGGCAGATTTTTTATATTCCATCTAATCTAAGAGATATTACGAAAATTGTAAAAACCTATACAACCCCTGACTGTACAGGGGTTGTATAGGTTTGGTAGTTAAAGAACCAAAAATTCTGAAATTGATTTATAGGCGACTGTATAGAAAACCCGAGAAAGTAAAAACAAATTCGGTATCTATTCAGACCTAAGAGAAATAATGGAATTCGTGAAAATGTATAGAACCTCTGCACCCTCTTGGGGGCTGAGTATTGTAAAATCCAAAAATCAGTTTGTTGGCAAATATATAAAAAATTCGTGACCAATTCGAAAGATTATCCGACCTAAGAAATATGACGTATTTCTTAAAAACTTAAGAACTCTTTTACACTCTTTTCGGGTTGAAAAGCAGAAAATCCAAAAATTTTTTTTTGACGATTCTAGTATAATAAATCCGTGGAAGTAAGCAACTTATTCGATATCCAATAAAACCTAAGGAATATAGCATGAATTTTCATAAGCCCTTTCAGAGACAAGAAAATACCCCCACCTACGGTCCATACTACTTACATTGAAAGTTATATTTATAGCCGCTAGTATACTGAAGGGCTATTCAATAGGTACATAACAATTTTGTATTTTAATACATACGCAACCTTAAATTTTTTTGCTGGTCTGTTCATGCCAAAATGTCAGTCCAGGTTTACATTTTTATCATGGTGAAGTTCACAAACGAGAAACGTTTGGAAATTATCTAAATTATTCTGTGTTTTATTTAAATACAGAATTGTTATTCACCTATTGAATAACCCTGGCGTATTTTAATAGGGATTAAAGTTTGAGGGTGTGTTTGTATTACAATACAAAATTATTATGTACCCATTGAATAACCCTGTATACCTACCTAACCTACATTCTCAACATGAACATTTTTCTTTCTGCCCATGGTCTATTAGGCCTTCCTCTCCTTTAAATTCCCAGATCCTTTCTGAAGCAGTTTTTGAGCTATGAGACGTGATTTGTCAGAAAAATTCTTATTCATCCACTTCCATGCTCCACCGCCCTGAAAAATTTTATTTCCAGCGCACTTGTCTAAATTAATTTTTCTGGTGTAATTGTTTTGTGAGTTATCGTAATCCCCCCATCACCGCATGTTACTGGTACCCCCTCAACATTTTTTCCGATATATTTTCTTGGTATACCTACATAAAATCATCAACTCTGTGTTATGAACTCGATCCCATGCTTAATTTTTTCCCCCACTCCCGGTATTCCTCCATCCAAGTCTAAAATTTTTTACCTAAAGGCTCGACTATCGTAGATCTACATAAGTGCCAAGTTTCAACTTTCTGTCATAAGCGATTTCTGAGATATAAATCCAAAATCTTGCTCTTTACATATAAATGATCAGAGTGTACTTCTTGGCTACTAGCGAACATATTGTTAAGATTGTTGATTTCAATCAGACAAAATGTGTTCTTTATTTTTCTTGATTTTAAAACGAATTTAATAAATAAGTCAAATCAAGATATGGTATAGTTTGCGAATAGTATTCGATATAGAAATGATGAGGCTCGAAACGTAAGTACTGGACTTTTACTTCGACAAATTCTTCAGAAAAATTTTTCCTAGGAACCTGCCTCATCTTCAAAACACATCGTACTCCTAAAACTATAATGTGAAATTTACTCCTTACTGCTAAAATGGGAGTGAAAATTGCAGGGGCTCTTGAGTAATATCACGCCTATAGAGTTGGCGTTCATATGAAAATTTCAGGTTGTTTCTAAAGTTGTTTGTATTAAAAAATATATTTAAAGTATAACGTGGGTATTTTTTTACAACAAAAAATGTACTTATAATAATTTTCAATTTTAAATTAATTAATTAGTAGTGCAAATAAACAGGTTCCATGTGTGGTTGAACCAAAGTTCGCGGCTTTCTGCATACCGAATTTATGGCATTCGCATTCAGCTCTATAAATCAGTTTATTTTGTGTCACCCAGTTTTGACAAAGATATGAGTAAGACCGTGTAGAGTTAACACTTGAACCCGAACGTTGTTTGATGAAAATTGAAATTACCTGAATTGTGAAAATTTGCTTTCCATATAAATTTTACGCGCTAGTAATTCGTCAAGTATTAAAGTTTGTTCATACGTTCGCCGTTCGTACGATACCAAAGCCCCACACTTCAGATTTTGATGAAAAAGGTACAAGTACTGCACGTAAAGAATTACTTAAAAAGTTTTATTCATAAATATCTGGTTTAACCCCTTTAGTTTCAGCAAAAAAGCAAATAAAAGGCTCGGAAAAGTTTAGAAGCCTACGGAAACCACGAAAAGCACAAACAGCGAAAATCCTTTATAACAACTTTTCACAAGGATTACAAGCGATGTGGAATGAGAGCACAGTAAGGGACAACGGCGGCAGTATTTGATTTTAAATAAACGTCTTGGGCCTTTGCCAAATACCAGATGAGATTTGTTTAAAAGTACAAGAGAACGTCCATACAGCAGTCGTAGGGCTGTTTAAATATTTATCCCTCCGGCTGCGGGAAGCTGCGATTCAGATTGCCCGCTTTCGCCACCCCCTGACCACAATCTTTGTCTACAGTATCCGAAAATGACCGGACCATTTCGAAATCTCGAAGCCCGATTTCAATATCTTTGCCAAGCTATTTTCTCCATAGCCTCCCAACCAACCCTCCCCCCACCACTAGATATTCAAGGGGAGCTAATCATTGAGGCGATTTTAAATTGTTGCCGGATTAAGGGACTTATGTGTGTCGTCTGTACGGGCTTATAAGCTCGACCAGTTCTCATAAATTATGAGATGATATGATATTTTACTACAATAATTCTATAATCTCCCAAACGGCCTTAATTGAGCACTTGCTCCGACCGATAATTGATAATGGACCGGATTTATGATAATTTAACGAGCTTGATTATAGTTTTGAACGTAAATTATCGAATCGGATGCCATTCGCAAGAATCGTAATGGGAAGCGCACATATGGTAGGTGCATAAATGCATTTGCATAAACAAGCGATCGGAAATTAGGAGAAGCATCAAGGCCAATTGAGTTGGGTACTTATATGCCTTTTGTTAGAGAATTTATTAAAATTATAGAACACAATTTGGCAATGTATCAAACGAAGTTGTACACCTTTACTTCTTCCGGTAGTTTCCTATTTGATGAAACCGTAAGGCATACTATTCTACATACACGTAGGTGTCTAGGAAATTCTTGCCAGTCGTGTAGACGGTGAATTCACGCGGCTTATACATTTTTTTATGATCTGGCTCATACTTTTACATTTTACCTTTTTTCTTAAAAAATCTTGGGTTTTATTCCGAACTTTCACTTTTGACAACATCTTCCAAATATCGCGATAATATGGTGAATTTCAAAATTGGCTCTTTTTAAGAAAACTTAATTACAATTTTTTACACAAAATATGAAGAACTTAACCAATAAAACTGAAATTTTATATTCCCAGTAGGTAAAGTCGGCGTCGCAACTTTGTGTCGTTTGAGCAAGACGGTCGGAATTCAGCTAAAGTCGCCGTCGCAAACTGTAGTCGAGGTCAAAGTTTTTTTTTTTAATTCTTACAGTTTAAAAAGTGGTGTTCGCCGATTTAATACAAATACGTTTGTTTTAATTACATGCGAGATTTTGATTAGCAAGATCGTGAAAGGACGAGATTTTAAAATATATTTTCATTAACGAGATTTAAAAAAATATTTTTTACAAAGGGTATATATTTCGTACCCAAACTCACCGGTATATCAAATACTTTGATATTTGTATGACAAATACAAAAAATATATAATAACATTTTAAAAGCCTAGCTTTCTAAACTTTTGGGAACACAAGTTTTAATTTTGTATGGGCGCTACGCAAAGAAGTGGGGGAATTTTCGTTATTAATAAATTTCACTAATTGTTATATGAAATAATATTACTCCATTTGTCAAGTATATATTTTAACACGATCTGCTTTTGTCGCGTGACCTAGTGTTGATTCAATAGCTTTTCTATGGGAATTAGTTGAAGGAGGACTGTATTTTGATTTTTTATCTTTTCGAAATGGATGTTCGATGATTTTCCTTCAAAAATTTGTCGTTCGCCATCAATAATTGAGACGATCTGAGGTTTAGTGAATATGGAATGATCTGATAGTTGCCATCCGATTATCGAAAATCCAACTTCGATAGTATAATGGCTTAAGTTTTTGTTGTACTATATGCCACCGTATCAAATATTTGACGATTCTCGTTTGGAAGTGCAGTCAGATAGCGTAATCGACAAATTTTTGTTTGCAACAATATTTTATTTGTTATATGCTTAGGTCTATTTTGACGGAAAAATTTGACTGAACTTTTCGTCAATTTCTGTTTAGTCAAATATTTGACAACATGGCATGTACAGTGTAATACAAGCTTAACATATTGAAACTCGTAAATTTAACATTTACCTTATTTTGGGTTTATTACACGTGGTCTGAACAATATTTTTAATTTTTGTCTGAGATAAACTTTAATTAATTTTTGGAATACCGGAAATTAATATTTAGTTGTGATTGAGGTTACTATGCGGCTTTTATTCAAAAAACCGCAAAATGGCTGACATGGCATCCGGTTTACTTTTTGTGCAAATTGGACAAACACACCTCCAAGGGCTCCTAAGTTTCGGGCTGCCAAAGTACTTTGGACAGGCGAACCTTTTTTTTTGGGAGGCCAAAGTATGGTGGACAGGTGGACCATTTTTTCCATTTTTCGGATTTCTGAAACGTGAATAAATATTTAAAAAAAAAATTGTTAATGTTGTAAAAGTGATGTGCTGTTATTACCTATCGGAACTGAAGAAAAAGAAGCTCGGTGGTATGTCGAAAATGGGATGCGGAACCTCTTGGATTATAGATTACTTGGTTCGCATAATTTTATTGGTTTTAAACGCTCTTATGAATTTAAAGCTTCACCATATCAGACATAATTCTTAGCACTTAGTAAAATATCCAACAATTTTGTTCGTAGTACTTAAGTCTCATACATTTCAAAAGTAATTTAAATGGTTTAAGTCGTAAGTCCCAGATTAAAATAATTACGTGGAAATTTTAATGCGGAAAAGACCAAAGCAATTTTTCTCTCGTGGTTAGTATAATTTTCCTCTATTCACCATGCAGCACATTACGATCTGGCAATTCGTCTAATTAAGAAATAACTATGTGGTTTCACAAAATTTCACACAACCTTAAACTCATTCAAAATACGTATTTTTTGTTAACTTACAAGTTCGTTAATTTTTTTTTTGCGTAAATAGATAATTCTTTTTTTAATGCTATTATTTTTTATTTGTTTAAGATTTACAGCAAATTAAATGGCCCGGTAGAGTGTCACATTATTTAAAATAAATGGATTTAAGGCAACTGTAAACATGAAATATAAAAATACTTCGAATTCAACTCGCTCTAATTGTGAACATAGTAATTAGCCTAACACTACCCAGGATTTAGCAGCACGGAGTAACATCGAAATAAATATAAAATAATACTGTTCTACCACTCAGTGTGATACACCTGAAATACACCGATATGCGGTATTGCAGTTTGAAATTGGTAAACTGACATTCATTTCCGAACTCAAACATTCATCTCTTTTGAAAAGACGCCAATGTTTCGCGCTAAATTCGAATTGGGATGCAAATGCTATCGCAGGGCTCGTTCGTCAGTTTTTTACTCCAGTTTTTTAGATTGGTGTATATCAAGTATTTAGTGATCTACTACTTGATATGGTGGAAAATCATTATTTTACATTTATTTTGATGTTACTCCGTGCTGGTCAATCCTAAATCAAGAGTGGCAGAGTAAATACAGTCCTAGATTTATATCGTGATGTATATGAGAATCTAACTTGCGCTAGATTACGGATTCTATAAAAGAAATTGTGAAATTAACACAAATAATAAAATCTCATCCAGCAACAATAAATTTATAATCAATGAATTTGTCAAACAATTATAAAAGTACAGGTATTGCATCATATCCTTTCAGTATTTCTTTAGTTTTTGGAGTTTTGCACCGGTAAAAATCACATAATATCCAAAATGTCGATAGTTCTAATTTATGTGCATTATAGACATATCAAAAACCTACCACTTGTAGAGAAATGAACGCTGACTTGAATGAATCTTAAAACGAATTGGCCTAGAATCGTAAAATATTCAGAACGAGTTCTCCATTCAATTTTGAATTCAGTCGTGCATTCAGCAAACGAAAGTACAGATAGTGTTAAGGGAGTGAAATTGATATGTAAGACAGCAAAAATAATTCGCCGCAACTGCACGATGAACGGGGGTGCATCGAAACTCGATATCGCGGTATAAATTTCAAATTGGATGCTCTCATCCGTATCGAACTTTATTTCCAATTGAAAAATGTTGCATTCATGAATGTTGTCTGTTATTTCAGTATCCTGTACAAGACAAGGCCATTATTTGATCTGAAACATATTCATATACGTTTGAAACTCGCCTGTATATTATCCTCATTTCATATCAATACAAAATAGCCATAAGTACATTTTGATTCTCCTAACTTTGATTGAGCGCAATTTGCATGCCTTTATTTAAAAACACTCATTCTCATTTTACAACATTAAAAGTAGCTCTGAATCGAAACAACAAGAGAGGCAGCATGGAAATTTGAAACGACATTGAATCAAAGACGTAACGAATAAAATTTTAATCAAAAAACTCCTGGAGAATATAAGGAATCTTCAAAAATTAAGAACAAAAACATCTTATTGGCTTGGTATGCCCCAATTAATATTTCAAGTTTGCTGTTTAGATTGGGGAAAAAAGTCCTAAATCGACATTCATAAGTCATGAGCTCGGTCCCAGGACCTGGGCACCAAAAATAAAAATGTTCATATCTTCCTAATGGTAGTATTTTCAAATTGGGTGGTCGTACCATGTGGTCTCTTAAATATAATGAATACATGTCGTGGCAGTATGGCGCATCGATTTAAATTTGGTTACAGGAATCAAGAGCCCATGGGACGAAATAGAAAGAAAGTTAAGTCATTGCAACCCATTGATTGAGGAACTTCTTCGGACTTTGTCCAATTCAGTTTTCTGTTTTTCAACTGGCTTACTCTGAATGGCAGTAGCCAAGGCAGCGATCGGAAAAACCGTGTAGACTCCTCTGACATTGAAAATCAATCCAAAAAATTTGATTACAATTTGATCTGGTTTTGAATGAAACCGATGCTCAAAAGAAAACTTTTTTGTGATTCAAAGTAAAACAATTTATTTAATTAATACTAACTGGAATTATGAATTTATATTTCGTATTTTGTGATTTTCAGCAAAGTAAAGTGTAAAACGAAAAAATAAAATTATTCGAATCAAAATCTTTCATTACTTTGAAGCATTTTTTCAGTGAATTTTGAGAAATACATATAATTCCATGACTGACTAATTTGTTTTGGTAGATTTTGAGCAAGATTTAAAAAAAAAATGCACTTTAAAATGTTGTTTACTGTAGGTGCTCTAACACGAGCGGATAAAATTACTCAATTTGCAGCAATATTCGTCAATTTTGACGTCACGAAATATGAAGCAATACACAGCACCAATAGCAACAGGCGATCAACTTTTCATCAACTCGTTGCTGAATTGTGATGGGCGATATTGACCAATGTCTAGCAAACGTGCAAACAAATGTCAAATTTAAAATAAAACTTTGAAATATTTGAATTCCAAGCCATTATAATGAGAAACTTGACAAATAAATGCAAGACTCAAAATAAAACTGGACAATTGAATCACCAAACGAGGACAATTGGAATTTTCCAAGTTAGTAGAAATACAGCAATTATAGAGCGAGCAATACCAGCATTCTGTGACAACATTGCCACATTGCCGAAATATTGCCACAACTAGTAT
Source organism: Beris morrisii (assembly GCA_951812415.1). NCBI lineage: Eukaryota > Metazoa > Arthropoda > Insecta > Diptera > Stratiomyidae > Beris > Beris morrisii. The sequence continues at coordinate 32,889,526 of OX638310.1, forward strand.
GATATTGCCATTGCCATTACTCGCTCCACTAGCTTTGGCAATAGTCGTCAGGCAAGCTATTGTTCGAAAAATTGCTCGTGTAAGAGCACCTTATGATATAGACGGTCTTTTTTTGCTTTTTTGGGAGTTTACTAGTCCTAAAACGCGAAAATACAAAATTTCAGGGAAGCAAACGTTTTTCAAAATCCAGGTCGATCACAATACTTTATTATTTAATAAAATGTAACGACACTTTTGACAGACTAAATCTTAGTAACTTTCTGTAGTTAAAGTTGAGACAAAAATAGGCTTCTAAGATATTAATCTTTCAGAGTTGTTACCATAAACTAAAGAAAGACATTTTTAACAAAACTTGAAACCACCGAAAGATATTTTAACAAATTTTACTCTGGAACTCGTATCTTTTATGTTAATAATATCTTTTTTAACAACTGTATTAGCACCATACAATGTATGAAAACTATTATACAAAAAATTTATTTTCTTACTATTTGATTTCAATGATTTTTGGTGTAGGACTAATTCTTTTGGAAGAAATATATTGTTATATGAATGAAAATAAAAATAAAATAATTTGAAACGTGGAAAATGGTAGCTAATCAATGGAAAAATGCATATACTAATTTTCCATGTGCCGGAAGTCTATTTCGACATTATAAATGATACCACACAACAACATATTTTTTCTCTCGAAAAACCTATGAAAAGAGTATGCGTACAAAAATGCCGTCTCGGAACTTTTAGCCGTACGGCGTTCAACAAGAAACCAAATTATAGAAAATGAAATGCTTTACAAATTTGAACTGAACTACACAGTAAAAATTTTTTACTACTCTCTAATTTTATTTTTTTTTGATTTTTACTACTTACGCTGAAACACATCACTATTAATGCGGAAATTAACACAAAAGTGTGTAAATCAATCGCTTAAAATATGTAAATTTACTGCTGGTGTGGAAAGGCAAAATTTTATAATGCATAAAATTACAAACGGTGTAGAAATAAATGAATAAGCTTCGAGCGAATGATCGGCAGATGAATTTCCAGACGTATTTTGAAGGGCAAAATACACAGCAAATGACAATTGGAAAAATTCAATTAGATCAATCAATTGGGAAAAAATCAGGATATAGGTCAAAAAGGGTTGAAAGTATAAAACTCTATACATGTTTATTATATAAATTTAATTTATTTGTTTTAAATCCACAAACTTCACACACTATTAATATTATTTTCTTTTTAAATTTTAAATCACGACTTACACAATACCACGAAAGAAGTGAATTAATTAATTTTACAATTTTATACACAATGAAAAATTTAACACATTAAAAGTGGGAAATTTCATTCGGTGTTGTAATTTTACTTTCCAGCCAGTAAATTCATGTGTAAAATTACAAGCTTTTAAAAATTACTCGTAATTTTGTTAAATTTAATGAAAATTTGTAAATCTACTACATAAATTCGGAATATTTTACTGCTTTAAGGATAGTTATTTTAACAAAAAGTTTACTGTGTGGAAACAAAATATTTTAAAGACAAGCCAATCGTATAATACTCTAGATGAATACTGAACTCCGATTTATATTATAGTTGGGGATAAAGTTGAATTACGCGTGTGTATATTGTATGTCCTGTATTATAGACTCCCATTTGATTGCTACTCAAACCTAAAACACAATATTCAGTGTTTAATTTCATATCTTGAGCTGGGTAAGTCATCGAAAAAAATGTCCTTTTTGAAGGACTTTCACATGGGAGGTGCAGGAAGGTCTCACTTGATTTCTTACATATTTATCCTTTTCCTTGGAACCATTTAAAAATGAACATGTACAATATTTCAAAGTCGTAGCTTGAAGCGTTCAAAAGTTATCGAAAAATATTGTTGAACACATGTCTTAAGGACATTTTGTATGGCACCTACCAGAAGGAGTAAAAGGATTTCGCTGATTAGTAAACTCGAACTTCGTTTTTACTCAAAACTAATTTGTACAAAATTCCGAATTCGTAGCTAAAAGATTACTTGAGTTATAGTGAGTTTCGTAAATTAAGTGAATACATTTTGACAGAATATTTGTATGGCAGCTACACGAAGGACTATCAGGATTTTTTTCAGAATCATATATTTAGCTCCAACTATTGGAAAAATAACACATACAAAATTTCAAAGTCGTAGCTTAAACCCTTCTGAAGTTATCGAGCAATATTCTTGAACACGTGTTTTAAGGACATTTTGTATGGCAGCTACCCGAAGGAGTAGGACGATTTTGCCCGTTAACGAACTTAGCCTTACAAATTCAACCAAACATCCAGATTCAAAATATTAAGATCCTAGGTGAAGGCGTTCTTGAGTTATCGTGTTCACGGTTAGACGAACGGACGTCAAGCGGATTTGAGGTTTTTGGCCACAAATAAACAAAAAATAATATCTAACTTTTTTTCGTCCGAGGCTTGGTTCTATGCGTTACAAACTTTTGGGCTAGATTAAACTTATAATACTCTATATGATTTCATGCAATAAGTGGATACTTTTCACTGTTACAAACTTAAGGTTTTTACTTAAAATGCATGAATTTGCAAAATAAATTGATATCTGTGACTTTTTCAAGATACATAAAACTTTCCATTGATGGGGTTTTGAACGCAATGCCTTTATCAAGCTTTGTATTTTTTTATTCAGAATAATAAGAATTTCTGGGAGATGTCAGCTTAAGGTTTGATCCTCAATTTATGTGTTCTCACTATTCCAAGCTACAATATTATTTAAGAAAAATCTAGTTTTAACAACAAGCTATTAAAAAAGTGTAAATAAATTGCATATTACTATCCAACTATTAATTGCTCTTTATGTTAAAAATCTTTACTTTTGAACAACATTGCCTGAATTTGAAGTCTATGTCTGTGGACATCTAAAAAAGTTTTTGCAACCTTTGATTTAAATAGTAAGTTTTACCTTATCGTGTGCACAGAATCCGATTGAAATCTAATATTCCGTAATTTGCATATCCAGACGATATTCGAAGCATGCATGCCTATATTTGTGGGATATATGTGAGCCGAGGCCCATATCATGAATTCAAGATATTGTAGATATCCGCAAAGCCGGGTCATGTAATATGGGTAAAAGTTTTCCAAGAAAATTATCACGAAATGGGAAAAGAGATTAAATTTAGCATCCTACAGCACATTCGTACACACAAGGCTATGAGCAGTGATTTACAAAGTTTATACGTTTGTAACGATATTAATATTTGTAGGATGGATAGTATGGCCCCGGGAGATGTTGGTTATGTGCCTCACTAGCCTGGCCGTGATGCCACGATATCTTGTTTAGGATACTTCTATGTTGTCTGATAAAATTTAGTCTAGCATCAGGCACAATAATATGTACATGTATCTTTAACGGACGTAGATTCATGTTTTCAGTTCCATCTTTGTATAGTTTAACTTTAATTTTGAAGTGACTCTGCAAACAGACATACATCACACCAATAAAAGACACTTTATCGTATCTAAATATCATAAGACACTAATGCTCCTGAGAACTTTCTTAATAAGATATTTTATACGATTTCTTAATTCCAAAGTACGTGAATTCGAGTCTTAGCTATAGATTCTAGACCAGAAGACGATTGAAAGTCTTTAATATCTACTTCATATTCCCACGATTCGACTTCCAAGTTACTATCGTCCGGGCAAGTAATAATCTGAAAAAATAACCGGTTATTCGATTAACCGGTTGTTCTTATTAGGTTAATCGGTAGCTAACCGATAGCAAACCGGTTAAATTTTTTATACAGATAAATTGGTTTTTAACATATACAGTTTAATAAGAGGTTATTCTCAGATTTGTATTTCGTACACTGTTTTAAAAAAAATTTAGTATTCAATCCAATTTTTACTTGAAATTTCCAGTATATTTAATTTTTTTAAGTAAAAGTACACATTTCAATCAATTTTACACGAAATTATTCATGTACTTTTCAACTGAACCGTACAATTTACATGAAAGGGCTCACAAAATTACGCAACATTTCGTGTAAAATTAACTATATTTGTATATGAATTGAAAATTGCGTTCTTTTTCGTGTAATTCTACTTATCTATTTGAATTTTACAACGGAAAAACATGTAATATATGAAACCACGAAGATAGACGCTTCGTTCGATTTTGTTTTCTACTGAAATGAAAATGAAACGCCTTCGGTGGCTACGCGCGCCAAACGTACGCAGCAAAACCAGAATTGATCTCGGGTTTAATTCCAAGCAAGGGTTTTATTAAGAGTGAGTAAGTAAGAAATAATATTAGAAGTAGAAATAAGCGTATCTTAAAGAGTGCCAATTATACACTTTTTTTTAGAGTGTAAATTCAAGAGAATTTCTTGTGAGTTTGCTGCCTTCGAAGTTGAAATTTACTGATTGCAAATTGAAATTTACTGACCGAAAATTTAAAATTACGTTTAAATTGACTATTACATCCCAAATGTAAATTTATTTGAAAAGGTGTGGCATATTTGCCTACTATCCAAAAGATGTAAAATTCAATGGATTTTTTTTAAAGCTCTTATCAACTTTATCATAGATCATTCGAATTTTGTACAATTGAAAATTGGTCTAGCTTTTAGAGTGTAAATTCAAGAGAATTTCTTGTGAGTTTGCTGCCTTCGAAGTTGAAATTTACTGATTGCAAATTGAAATTTACTGACCGAAAATTTAAAATTACGTTTAAATTGACTATTACATCCCAAATGTAAATTTAGTTGAAAAGGTGTGGCATATTTGCCTACTATCCAAAAGATGTAAAATTCAATGGATTTTTTTTAAAGCTTTTATCAACTTTATCATAGATCATTTGAATTTTGTACAATTGAAAATTGGTCTAGCTTTTAGACTTCCTCTTCAAAAGGCTATAACAATATGAATTGAATTCGAAATTTTGGCATATGTTATCATACTTATGCGTAGTTTCCGGTAAAGTTATTTTCATATTTATTACTCTATCTGAAACTATCGAAAAATCGTGTCAGTCCTTCACGATGCCACCATACAAAAGTCTTTGAGAAAAATAAATAAGTAAATAAATAAATCGTTCAGTCACGAAATTTTGGTTTGAGGTGTATGAGTTTTGAGATAAAAGTAAGATTGACTTCTTACTTTTGGCTAGCTTCCTCATGAAACTTTTACTACATTTGATGCATGATTAAAAAATACCACGTAAATCGATTTGTTTAAACTGTTGTTACTTGGAGTACAAATTCTTTTAAATAGTGCCAGAATCTCTGGATTAATAGAGTACTTCACGGTTTTGTTAGGCAAAATAATGTCAGTACAATTTCGGTAATGAATGATGAAATCAGTTCAGTATCCTCCAATAGAAGCATCAATAATCAATTCCAAGTTCCGATTTGTGCCATTGTCATTTATCGAATCTACTTTGTCACATTTCTTCCTTTGAGTAGTCTATATCTGCCCCAAAACTAATATAACGCTAGATAAATCCCGAAATGGATATTTTTATCGGTAGCTATAAAGATCCTGGGTAGCACGCTTCATTTTTTCTTCATGCCAATTTGGCAGATAATAACAAGCCGTGTCCTTTGGCAGGCAGAAGTCATTGCTCATTCACTAAAAGCTTCGAAATTTAATAAAAGAGATCCTTGGAACGCCGAAGAAAATTGGGGAAAAAAAACAACAAGAATATATAACACAAGCAGTAGATAAAAAGGATTCGGGAAGATTAAACCAAAATTGGGATGCTGAGTTGGTTGATGAGTGCCAACCGCAACTCGTTTCACATGTGGTGTTGGCTTATGAGGCTTTGTATGTGGTTTTCTCTTTACTTTGATGATAGTTTTTTTTATCGCCGTGGAAAAAGTACATTTTAATAGAAATCTGCTTGAAACTAACTTGGCTGAATGCTCATTTATATACGTCAGAAATGAATATTAATGAGGTGGCTGGTGCTTAGAGCACTTTGGTGAATTTTATTTAGAAGCGAAAATTCTTCTTTTATCAATTTCTGATCTTTTGCTTACACCAGTTCCAATTAAGGAGCTATCCACGTTACTAAGAATTGAGCAATTTCCTGATAAAGTTCAAAAAGACCGATGCTTTCGAGGGATGTTGTTTGGACAGGCAGACTCACTTACAGTGGAACGGATTTATATCGTAACATGCTACCCTGGCAACCGGCGCAACTAGATCAATTTTCAGTGAGAAAGCCACGCCTCCCAATATCCAATATCCAGTATATCTACGCCACATAATATCAAATATCCATGCCTCCCTATATCGGGATATTTCTCGAATACTCTTCTTCTCGACTCTTCTTGCATGCAGAAGAACTTCTCACACACACCACTGAATATTCGGAAACGCTCTCGACTCAACAAATGCAGTATACAAGGGTCTTAGCGCTTGCTTCTACGTTGATACGACAGTTTTGTACTACGGAATAGCGAGACGACACTCTGCGACAAGGCTACGGTTCGAAGTAAATGACGATCAGTCTCTATGCAAGGTATTTGTAAAGCGATTTTAATTGGGAAGCAACGATCGAGCGTAATCGAGTTGTGAATAAAATCGGACAGCGTTGCCATTTAGTGATATGATAAATTATTGTGTTTATTGATTTTAAGTGAATTGTGTTTTACTTGAAATCCCGGTGAACCCCTAACTCGCAACAATATACTGCTGACAAATTACATATAATCCCATCAAATTAAATTTCAAAATAACTGATTTTCACGTACATTCGTAGTGTCTGAATCCGCCTCTCGGTGGATTTTATCAGAAAGTTAATAGGAAATTCGTCATGGTGCATGTCATCACATTTATCAATATTTTTTGTTTAAAATTTTTAATGAAGTTCATGGATTTTTAATGAGATTCATGTTGAATTTTTAAAAAATTCATCATGAAATTCATCATAAAGTTCATCAAGAAGCTGAAAATAAATACTATCACGAAAATCATCATTAATATGATCATGAAACTCCTATTGAAATTCGTCAAGAAACTCATCAGAAAGTTCATTATGAAATTCGTCAACAAACTCAATTTAGTCCGGTAGCCCATGCAAACTTCGACAGTAGGTTCATGTTAAACTTCATTATAGATGAATTCATGGGTTCATCAATGTTTGGTTGCTAGAGTAACTATTTGAACACAACGAGAGTTTCGTATTATTTTCATGAGTTAATTAATTATTAATTTATCGTAAAACTCATTATTAGCTTATCGTAAAATTCGAAAATTGATTCTCTGGAAATTTTATGCACTTGATGTATATTAATAAAAATATAATTATAATTTCAATGTTTGTTTCTAGGCAAATTTTCTTTATTTCATGTAGTATTTTAAAAGCTTCGCGGAAAGGCTAAAAATTTGCATTCCCATTAATTTTTGTCACATTAAATATGGCCTTTTAAAAGGAAAAGGTTGTCACAATATAGTAAAAATATTGTTGCGAGCTAGGGGTTCGCCGGGATTTCAAGTAAAACACAATTCGGTTAAAATAAAAATAAGTGATTATTTATTAATCGCACTTTAAATTCTATTCGCACAATGATTCGCACTGTATGGCAATACCGCCCACTTATACCATATATCGCTTGACTCGTTCACTTTTGTTCTCTATCAACACGGTCGCGTATACACGCTGGCTGTCACAGTCGACGTAATAAAAATTACTGTGTCTTCGCTGAAAGCTTCACCTGCTTATATACTAGCCGGTTGCAGTCTAGGATGTACTTGAATGTTCGATGCGTGTGGATTGTTCTAGAAAGCTTTAGAGCTTTCGATTTTGATCTTCGTTCAGTGGTGTATGTAGAAGGTTCAAGTGAGCTTGAGATTGGATTCTAGTACATTGGAGAGCATTCGATAAGAAGAGAGATACAACCGTGCCGTTTCGCCTTATTTCTAATTGGGTTATTTTGCAACTAGGTATTCGGTTGTTGTTGTTTTCATTATGTGTAACGATCGAGTTGCACGGTTGCGCGGTTGCCAGGCTTACACGTAACAATATGAATGAAATTTATTCATGGATTTTTTTTAACACGGATAACGATTTAATTCTTATCCTAAAATATCTCAATATTCCAATTTTTAATTTTTCTTATGCGTATTCTTCTTCAAAACATATCAAAATATAAACATAGGACCGCAAAGAAAAAAGGGTCGCAAAACATCAATGAAGACCATTCGTCCTGAATTATTTATAAAAAAAAATTAAAATTATTTTAATTACTTACTTGTAGATCTCGAGGATTTTACTCGTAATTTTATGATTCCAGTTTTATGGGTAGTTCTCAAAATCAAAAATTTAAAACAATTTATTTAATAAGAAATACAAATAATATGTGAAATTTAAATCAAGAATACTCCACGTACAACAGGCAAATTTATTTATAAGGTTTATAATAAATTTCACTTTTTTCACATGAAGTTCATGAAATGTACATAATAATTAGATGAATAATAATTAATTAAATCAATTCTGAAATATATCTTATAATTTTACTTTTGATTCTTTGATTGGTTTAAAAAAAAATTTAGGAGTGAAGGATCTCGCGATCCACTATAGAGACATAGTGTTATCAGGATGAGGTGAGAAGAAGGAGAAGGAGGGGAGGGGAGGGAAAATTTGGCAGACTATGCTACAAAGTAGCAATTTAAAATTCCCGAAAATAAACAAAAAAAACTGATTTACATTGGGTTGTGTACGTGGATCAAAACTAATGGTCAGCGAAAAGGATTCACATTTATTTTAACGAATTCCATCATATCTCCTAGGTCTGAAATATTGAATTATTTTTACTTGTACCAGCTCTTTATTTAAACATCTCGAAACATTTTTTTAGGACTTTTCAATATTTAACCTCTCAGTAGGTGTAGAAGCGTGTATACATTTTTAAGAAAAGAGTCGGTTGAACAATTTTGCCAAACTTGCTAGATCCGAAACGATATCAAAATTAAATTTAAACTTACGCCCTCTTTAGAACATCGAAAATGAGTTTTGAATATTGAGATTGTGCCCAGACTGTTACAATATTTCCCCATTTGTTACAACTCGGGTTTGAATGCTAAAATTTCTGATTGTTTTCTAAATTCTTAACAATAATTTTGATTTCGAAAATTTTATTTCTGGAATGACTTTTAGTTCAGTTTGCGGTTCAGTGTTTTTTTTATAAATTTTAAACTACTTTTTAAACTCCGGTTATTATTATTTATTTTTTATTAATTCACAAATATAAAAAAACAGAATCTCAATAACATTTGGACCGTCTTTTAAATTTGTGATCAAAAACAAAAAAATTTCAGTCAATTATTTGTTCCCAATTTTAACACAATTTTTGCTTTTCCGATGGTTCTTTGAAAAAAAAATTTGTTACGTAATCGACGACAGCAGTGAATTTGTCAATTCATGATTTTCGATAAATGTTTTTATTAAAGAGGCTGTTTTCACTTATTTAATAAATATTATATAATTTGATTATTATTTTCACGGTTTTGGCTTACCGTTCAACTCAGTTTTTTTAAATTGCTTGCCATATTTAACTTATAAATTGACAAAAATGCAAATTCGTGGTTTGAAAAAACTAGAGAGAAAGTGGCAAAACCAAAATATGTGGATAGGTGTTAAATCTTGAAAAAGTATGACTTTAAAAATTTGTTAAAAACTAAAATGTTGACAAATTCGGAAAACGGTGTTTTAGATTTCCAGAATAATATCAATTTAAATGATTAGGGGCTGTACGAACTAGTGATGACAACGCTTGGTTTTCGTGGTCACCTACTATTTTAATTAATATAATCCTTTCCCATAAATAGGATAGATTCGTTCTCATAGATAGGAAAGATTCCTCCTATTCTAGTTCATTTGCTCTTTTGCAGTTCAGGATTACATGGCCCTATGAAACGACCGTTTCAGAAGCATCTTGGAAAGTGCAGACATTCTCTGAAGAAAATTAATTAACACCAAATTCACAACTCTTGAACTGCATTGGATAGAAATAGTTTCGACGGAATTGGCCAACCAGAGTCAATTTATTTCTTTTGATTATTAGAAACATAATATGATCGCAATACCATGAATTTTAAATTAAATATGTAATTTGCTATTTAGATTAAATATAAATCATAAAAAATCAGAAGTTTAAACAATTATTTCTGGTGGACCTCGATGTTACCTAAAATCAGTTACATCCGATTCTCAATATTTCGGTCATAATTTTCGATAGTTCGTGATCCACTGAACAACATTTTTAGAAAATCTTCGCCCACGGCAGGAACACAAAAGAATAGTTCAAAATACTGATGCCAGACCCCACGTTGGGCGCTTTTTATATACTCTCATTCCATACGGTAAATTTAATTTCTTTTGAATATTAGAGAGATAATCCGACCAGAGTATTAATAATTTTCAATTACATTAAAAAACATAACGCAGTCACGATCGGCTGCAAGCCAATCGTATAATACTCTAGATAAAATACTGAACTCCGATTTATATTTTAGTTGGGCATATATCAAAAGAATGAGGAGTGCACATACAATTATTGCATGATCTTTTGTTTACAGGTAGAAACTATTGTATAGTGGCTACTCGATGGATGGTTAAACGATTGTTTTTCATGGTAAAGCTACCATAGAAACTACTTTTAACAATTTTTTGGTTCTTTTTCGGCGTCAGAGAAGTTTGTGGTGCGAAAAATTAAAATCCCTGAAAATCCCTTCTGCGATCGATCGTTGCCCTGCCTACTGCCATTGGGGACATGACAGTTGAAAAATCTTCATTAGAGAAGCCAGTTTAAAGCGGTGTTGGACTAGGTCCGAAGGAGATATTTCGTCATCGGATTGCAGTTACTCAAAGAGTTAATCATGCCTATTACCAGTAACACGCCTACAGCTGCTGGTATTGCTCAGGATTTCTCCATATGTGCGATATGGAACCAAACTTCATTTCCGCGAATTATAACCTAGTGAAAATAGTCACCAGATAAAATCGAATCAGTAGCAATTTTATTACAGATTTCTTATTTATCACAGAAACAACAACTCCACTTCTGGCTCAATAATTGCAAAACATTTACCTAGCCTACCTTGTATTTTACAGACATTGCTGAAAAATGGTATTGACTAAATTCTTTGGCAGACAGTTGTACAGTAAATTGAACCCAGCTGTCATCCATTGAACTTTCCCGTACTTGAGTTTCGCCAGTTTATTCAATTCCCTAAACAAACAGAAAAGTAGTTTGTTGGAAAGAAGTGGAACTGAAACCGAAGGTATACTACTCCATAAAAGACAGAGAGAATGGAGCAAAATATTTGAAATATTAAGGGCCTCAGAGGAATTGTTGTAATGATACTTGAAGACAAAAGCCAAAACCTCTTATGCTCCGGGAAAGTTTTCCGGCGATGTGGAGATATACATAACAGTGGTCCTGAAATAGGCTGAGAATAATAATATTTGATCCCCCAAACAGCCCTTGGACCATTGCCAGGATTCTAAGATGGAAACAAAGAAAAAAAAAATCGCAGAACAGGGAAAGAGTTAAAGTAGAATTGGAAGTAGTTGTAGAAAGAAAGACAACCACGAACGATTCACCTAAACCGGTTTATCTACATATCTATATTTATACATCCATATGTACGTAATATATTTATGATAGTGTTTCCTTAAGAAAGTGGCTCCTTCGTAGGTTTCTGATAGTGAAGAAAAGCGAGTAAGTGTGCGTCCAAAGAATAGCTAAAAGGAATATCTTGTCGGATAAGTAAATCCTTTCATGTTTGTTATTAATTAAAAACTACAAGTATGTATATAGGTGGCAATAGGAGAGCCTCAAAGTTCTGGCGCAAATACGCCAAAGTTTTCCTTTAAATTACCAGCACATTTTCTCACGTTGCAATCTTTTCATTCTTGCGGTTTTGATTAATGGCTCCGACTTGGATTTTATCGAAACTAAAACGTAAGGAATATTTCAAAATTTTGTTGTGTAGGTACCTAACTAGAAGCTTCTTCTTAGCTGCGTCAACTTTCCAGAATTTACTTGAAGCTATTAAAATTTATTGTTTTACTGCATTAATTAAATTAACTGTATCTTGAGGGAGTAATTGTACACACTTTTCATTTTTATACTCTAGATGAAATCATATAAAGTACCTATTATAAGTTTAATCCAACCCGAAAAGTTTGTAACGCATAGAACCGAGCCTCGGACGAAAAAAAGTTTTACATTATTTTGTGTTCAGTTGTGGCCAAAAACTCCAAATCCGTTTGCTGTTCGTCCGTCCGTCCGTCCGTCCGTCCGTCCGTCTGTCCGTCTATCCGTCTGTCCGTCTGTCCGTCTGTCGTTCTGTCCGTCTATCCGTCTGTCCGTCTGTCCGTCTGTCCGTCTGTCCGTCTGTCCGTCTGTCCGTCTGTCCGTCTGTCCGTCTGTCCGTCTGTCCGTCTGTCCGTCTGTCTGTCTGTCCGTCTGTCCGTCTATCCGTCTGTCCGTCTGTCCGTCTGTCCGTCTGTCCGTCTGTCCGTCTGTCCGTCTGTCCGTCTGTCCGTCTGTCCGTCTGGCCGTCTGTCCGTCTGTCCGTCTGTCCGTCTGTCCGTCTGTCCGTCTGTCCGTCTCTCCGTCTGTCCGTCCGTCCGTTTGCACGATAACTCAAGAACACGTTGGCCTAGGAAGTTGAAATTTTGTCACATCCTGTAAAATGAAAAAAATTAAGGCTAAGTTCGTTAATAAGCGATATCCTTCTACTCCTTCGGGTACCTCCCATACAAGAGTCCTTAAAACACGTATTGACAATTATTGCTTGAATGCTTCAAGTTAGGAACTTGAAATTTTGCATACTTAAAGTTTACACTGTTTGAAGCGAAAGTTCCAAATATGATGCAAATCGAATGAGTCCTTCGTGTAGCAGCCTACAAAAGTCCTTCAAAAATTTATATAAGTTACAGAATTCACTATAACTCTAGTACGAGTCAAAGCAAGTATCCAAAATTTTACAGCAATTAGTTTTATGTCAAAAGCAATCAATAATTAGCGCCATCCGTCGACTCCTTCGGATAGCTGTCATACAAAAGTTCTTGAAACACGTCTTCACCAATATTGAACGATAACTTTAGAACGCTTTAAGTTAAGACTTTGAAATTTTGTATACGTTGATTTTATAATAGTCGCAGCTGAAAGTATTAATATGAAAAATATCCCATAAGTCCTTCATGTAGTTGCCATACAAAAATTCTGTAAAAATGTCCTAACTTAATTTATGGAACTTACTATGACTCAAGAAATCGTTTAAGCATCCATCGAGTAGCCACTATACAATAGTTTCTACCTGTAAACAAAAGGTCATGCAATAATTGTATGTGCACTCCTCATTCTTTTGATATATGCCCAACTAAAATATAAATCGGAGTTCAGTATTTCATCTAGAGTATCATACGATTGGCTTGCAGCCGATCGTGACTGCGTTATGTTTTTTAATGTAATTGAAAATTATTAATACTCTGGTCGGATTATCTCTCTAATATTCAAAAGAAATTAAATTTACCGTATGGAATGCGAGTACATAAAAAGCGCCCAACGTGGGGTCTGACATCAGTATTTTGAACTATTATTTTGTGTTCCTACCGTGGGCAAAGATTTTCTAAAAATGTTGTTCAGTGGACCACGAACTATCGAAAATTATGACCGAAATAATGAGCATCGAATGTAACTGAGTTTAGGTAACATCGAGGTCCACCAGAAATAATTGTTTAAACTTCTGATTTTTTAAGAAATAGCAAATTACATATTTAATTTAAAATTCATGGTATTGCGATCATATTATGTTTCTAATAATCAAAAGAAATAAATTGACCGTGAGGAATGAATGCTCAGAAAGAGGCGCCCAACGTGGGGAACGTCTTTAACATTGCGTACTTTTTTTTTTAAATTTCTTTTGATAAATCTCGTAGCTGGTTTGATTATGATCAAAGTTTTGCTTAGTAAAAGTTACTTGATGTGAGAAGTCACTGTGTATTGACTTTTAAGGAAGCAACTTCGCAACCGGATTCATATTTAATTCAAATCGGAGAAGTTGGATATGGAAGAACTAGAATATACGTATGCGATATGGGTGTCACTATGCAAAACGTTTCAAAGAAACGACGATTCATAAGGTTGAAAACGGTTTTGGGTTACCGCTGCAAAGATCGATTGGACCATTTCAGTCATGAAGAGAGGCGTAAGATTAAAAAAAGTTTCAAATAAAGATTGGGTTATTGCTCAACTGTTAATTACATCACTCTACGGTGACTATGTAGATGAAAAAAGGTGAGCCCAACGCGGGGCTTCAAATTAATACGTATGGCTTATTACTGCAAACTGTCCTTAATTGCTATTTTTCTGTTCTCGATTTAGTTTCCTTATATTTAAATACTGTGGGGCTTAGCGTTTTTGAAGTTTCTTTTCTAACAACGTAAGCAATTCAAAGCTGTGATCTATCGTTTGCGTTTATCGTTATTAAAATAGACTGCACATTGCCACGAGTTCCATAATTAAAACGGTCATGAGTGAATTTTCACTCAAAAATGTTAAAAATTTACTCAGAGAATTGTGACTAGCCTCAAGGGCATAGGTATGTTATAGTGCCGTTGTTGAAAAATTTATATTAACTCCAAAGCTCCATATACCATATAGGTGCGTATTAGGGAGGCTGTTATTTGTATGATAGATTTTTTTCAAATACTTCTTTCACAGCACTCTACTTCCAATTAACTTAAAAAATATTGTTGCGAGCTAGCGGTTCGCCGGGATTTCAAGTAAAACACAATTCGGTTAAAATAAAAATAAGTGATAATTTATTAATCGCACTTTAAATTCTCAGAATTATATTCGCACAATAATTCGCACTGTATGGCAGCACTGCCCGCTTATTCCATATATCGCTTGACTCGATCACTTTCGCTCTCTACCAACACGGTCGCGTATACACGCTCGCTGTCACAGTCGACGTAATCAAAATTACTGTGTCTTCGCTGAACGCTTCACCTGCTTATATATTAGGCGGTTGCAGTCTTGAATGTTCACCGGTGTACTTGAACGTTCGTTCAGTTGTGGAATCTTCTCGAAAGCTTTAGAGCCTTCGATTTCGATCTTCGTTCAGTGGTGTGTGCAGAGGATTCTAGTATATTGGAGAGCATTCGATAAGAAGAGAGATACAACCGTGCCGTTTCGCCTTATTTCTAATTGGGTTATTTTGCAACTAGGTATTCGGTTGTTGTTGTTTTCATTATGTGTAACGATCGAGTTGTACGGTTGCGCGGTTGCCAGGCTTACACGTAACAATATGTTTTAAGTTTTATTTCGATCAGATAATAGGAACACGTGCCTCAAGGCCTTAAAACTTAAAACCTATTCTTTTCATTCCAAATGCAAATATTCTGGGCGATGCCATGAAAGTAATTTAAATTTTTTAAGTAAAAGGCATTCAAGTACGCATCCCATAAATGGATTTTTGGGATCAAAAACTTGTCGATCAAAATGATCTTAATTGTGATAAACCTCGTTAAATTTAAATATGATTTCTACAGTAACAATGCTAAATGTATTACTCGCATTTTACACTATAGGTGTTGCGCTGTTAAAAAAGAAACAAACCCCTTTTCCGTTCCTCAAAATTTTTTTCTGAGTCGTTACTAACAACAACTGCAGATTCGGTGTATATTTAAATAATTCTTTTGCTTTAAACTAGTTAGCGAAGAGGACAATTTTTTTTTAACATTGCACGTATTTCAATATGTTAGGACTGTTGTATGGTTTACAATGTAAGTATAAAACTCAGTGCTTGATGGATGTATAATCCTCGCCAGTTTTGTATTTTATAGAATAGAACGACACTCTTTTAGTTCAAATGCTTCAGGAGTGTTTACAGCAGTTCTTGCCCGAAGACTAAAATTTACTTGATTCGAATAAAATAAAAAATAAGATTTTTTTCAACAGTATATTGTGTTACAAAAACCTTAGTAGAAAACATACTGCAGTCACGATCGGCTGCAAGCCAATCGTATAATACTCTAGATGAATACTGAACTCCGATTTATATTGTAGTTGGGGATAAAGTAGAATTACGTGTGTGCATGTGTATGTCCTTTATTAAGGACTGCCATTAGATTGCTACTCAAAACTAAAAGACAATATTCAGTGTTTAATTTCATACCTTGGACTGGGTAAGTCATAAAAAAAATGTCCTTTTTGAAGGACTTTCACATGGGAGGTACGGGAAGGACTCACTCGATTTCTTACATATTTATCCTTTTCCTTGGAACCATTCAAAAATAAACGTGTACAAAATTTCAAATTCGTAGCTTGAAGCGTTCAAAAGTTATCGAAAAATATTGTTGAACACGTGTCTTAAGGACATTTTGTATGGCAGCTACCAGAAGGAGTAAAAGGATTTCGCAGATTAGTAAACTCGAACTTCCTTTTCCCTCAAAACTAACTTGTACAAAATTCCGAATTCGTAGCTAAAAGATTACTTGAGTTATAGTGAGTTTCGTAAATTAAGTGAATACATTTTGACAGGATATTTGTATGGCAGCTACACGAAGGACTAATAGGATTTTCTTCATAATCATATATTTAGCTCCAACTATTGGAAAAATAACACATACAAAAGTTCAATGTCGTAGCTTAAACCCTTCTGAAGTTATCGACCAATATTCTTGAACACGTGTTTTAAGGACATTTTGTATGGCAGCTGCCAGAAGGAGTAAAAGGATTTCGCTGATTAGTAAACTCCGACTTCCTTTTCACTCAAAACTAACTTGTACAAAATTCCGAATTCGTAGCTAAAAGATTACTTGAGTTATTGTGAGTTTTGTAAATTAAGTGAATACATTTTGACAGGATATTTGTATGGCAGCTATACGAAGGACTAAAAGGATTTTCTTCATAATCATATATTTAGCTCCAACTATTGGAAAAATAACACATACAAAATTTCAAAGACGTAGCTTAAATCCTTCTGAAGTTATCAACCAATATTCTTGAACACGTGTTTTAAGGACATTTTGTATGGCAGCTACCCGAAGGAGTAGGACGATTTTGCCCGTTAACGAACTTAGCCTTACAAATTGAACCAAACATCCAGATTCAAATTTTCAAAATCCTAGGTGAAGGCGTTCTTGAGTTATCGTGTTCACGGACAGACGGACGGACGGACGGACGGACGGATGGACGGACGGACGGACGGACGGACGTCAGGCGGATTTGAGGTTTTTGGCCACAAATAAACAAAAAATAATATATAACTTTTTTTTGTCCGACGCTTGGTTCTATGCGTTACAAACTTTTGGGCTGGATTAAACTTATAATACTCTATATGATTTCATCTAGAGTATAAAAAGTGCAATTTTAACTGACTAAAATCGGTACTCAACCAGAGGAACTAGAGAAAATATTTTCCCCTCCTAGTACTAAAACGTACCTAGATCTCCAGCGAGTACGGATTAAATTCAGCTGAAATTAATTTATTCAATACTGAATAAGGGTACTGCTTTAGCATTACACATTGAGCCGTCTGTATTAATTTAGTGAAGTTCGTTGTCAGTTTTTAGTAAATGACTACATACGTTCAGTACCGGCTAAATTTTCTGAGAGATGATACTAAATAAATTATGTTTTTTTGAAGTGATTTCTATAATGGTTATTTTCTTTACATACATAAGTTTTCAAATTTAATGTTGTATAAAAAACAATCAACTACCGACCGTACCAATCTGAAGACAACACTCAGGCTAGGCCATAGAGCGCTGTATCCAATGCCCGTCAAATATTGAATGTATTCGTAATATGTCAATCTATACCTACAGTACTAGTGCGGTACTCATACAAAACAATACTGATTTTACAATTTCGTCAACGTCATGTGCATAGTTACTCTCTGACGCAGTTTTGCCTCTCTGGTTATATTAAAAAAATATCAAAAACACTAAACTAAACAATACAATTTACACCTTACAATTCTAGTCAAATTCTAATACGTAATAGTTGTCAACATAAAATAAATTCGAGTAATTTAAAAATCGTAAACATTCTTACAGCATCTGATCACTAAATCAATTACTACACTCTAAGGAATATTGGAGTAAATTTACCATTATTATAGTTTGCAACTGTTTTCCATCGATACTAATGGTAAAATTACATGCTTGTGAAATTAGAGGGAAAATTACACAAATAAGTTGCAATAATTAAAAAATAGATATGAAATAAATACACATCAGTGATTTAATCATTTCGCAATAGCTGCGTAATCAATAATAATTAGTGGCATAATTATTACGCAGAGAACGCAATTATTACACCGTTTTTGTGTAAAATTCTCATATTAGGTAAAAATTTTCCATGTATAATTATATTTACGGTAAAATCATAAATTAAAGACGCAATTTCACAATACACGTACATATATGTGCATTAAATTGAATTGGGTTGACAATGATATAAAAACATATTACGGTTAATATTATTATGAAAACGAACGACTTTCTTATATTGAAAAATATTTTCCTGCTTTAATTCGTAACACCCAGCAACGTAACGACGTGAAGTGGAATGAAATGATTAAATAGGAAACTTATTTGCTTATTCTGGCGTAATATTACACAGTATTAAAAGTAAAATTACACCAAGCGTGAATTTACATTATTAATGGTCCAATATAAGCATGATGCCTAAATTTTCTCTTTTCGTAGAGCAAAATAGATGTAATTGTCCACCTTATTGTGTAATATTACCTAATTGTGCGCTAAAAAAGGTTATACGTCAATAATACCCTCGATACACTGCTGGTATTGATATCATAATATCGTCAATACCAGCAGCGTATCACCCAATACTGAGCATATACGAGATAAACGAGCTGGTATATGGTATATCTAGTATCGAACCTATTTCATGGTATACAAATTCGATAATTTTACCTAGTATACTATTCATTTTTCTCCTAGTAGTGCCATTCCCTAATTGTGTGGCGAGTATCGCAACAAAATGTCGTTGCTTGCTTATATCAGAGACTGTCAATTCATACCATATGTGCAGTGTATCATATGCAGCTAGTTTCAATACTACGATTTCAATACCATGGTTTGTATATTAGTTGTATATCCATGGTAAAAGACGTACAATTACATACATTATGCTTTTTTCCACTTATTTTTGCTTTTAATACAGAGTATTTTTTCATTCTGTTTTTGGAGTGTATACTTCAGTTATAAACAAAATAAATACTAAAGCTAAAGAATTGTATGCATTTGTTTTTTTTATTTGGGTTATTATTAAATTCAATAAAAGTATAAATTGTGAAGTTTTCGTATCAATACAGATCTGTTTCGGTTAAGATGTTATTCTTTTAGAAAAATAAATTTTCAATATCATTTTTGGTGATCTTGGGAGGTATAAATAATTTAGATACCAGGTTCTTCCAATTGGAATGTTTACGGCCGTGGATATACCTGAAATTTTCAACATGTTCTTAACAGATATCACTAATGAAATAAGGAGGTAAGACGGATTAGTTACTAATTTAAAATTCTTTAAAGTTAGGTGTCATGTTACATATTTAAAGACGCTTCTTTTTGATTTACATCACAATCGGACTATCCGAACAGTGCTCGAATAGACTTCTTGAAAAGAATAATGCTACCGAACAGGAAGAACTACATATGAACATACACTCGAATAATATAGCCACATTATTGCAAAGAAAATTTCGTACCAATGACATTCAGTTTTGACGAAATACCGCTGCAGTCCTTATTTGCAGCGAAAATTATAAACAGCTCTGCTGAAGTACTGAAAAATAGAATTCTTTTGAAAGAAAGCCGTCAGTACTGGCGGTTCTCAATTTGCATCACTGCATTTTCCACTAATGTAGAAATTCAGATTCTCAGTAATCATTCCGAACTGAAAGACAGAACTGTTTTAGATTAATGCTTTCAGTACTGAGGCAGTTTTGGTACAGTATTTGAACTATACTTGTTTCGAAACTCAGGTCTGATTCGTTGCAGTACTTAATAGTGACAATATTTGGCAAAACCCTGAATTCAGTTTTACGGCATTCATTTAGTTCATTTTCAGAACTGTACTCAGACTTAATACGGATTCTTTGTACTGAACGGTCATTACTCTGAAAGTAAAGAAATTTCGCTATTACCCTCCTATTACCTAGCAGGAATGAAAAGAAATGACGTAATTTACTGGAACACAAATGGCTCATTAAACTTCATGAAGCTAGGCTACACAAAATCAATATCGAATATAAAAATCGGATCATGTCCTCTATAAGAGTGCAATTGTGCCTTGAGGATGCTGTGGCAAGTACATTTGAGCTATGTACATTGCCTGCATTTATAATCTTAAAGCTTAGCGTTACAGAGTGTGTCTCGCGCATCAATCTTCCAACTTTATACAGGATGGCTGCAGGCATGAATACTAATTTCAGTTTTCATTTACATTATTATTATGTGTACGGGTTTCAGTCGAGGAGCCGTATACTAGTATTTGTCTGACTGACTATGGACAGGACATTGAATAGGCAGTTCTAGTGCATGAACGTGACATGCAACATACATCCACCGATGCTATACCAAATGAAGCACACTGTCAAATAAATTTTATCTCCTGTAAATTTATGCACAGCCTGAAGTGAAGCTTTACATATAGATTTCAAGCTGAACGATATACGAGTCCTGGAGGATGGAATGGGCCTCGCCGAGTCGTTCTAGGGCCCTCGATTTCGAGCGCTCAGTGTTATTGGGGCTATTTTGGAAGATCTATTAGGCTTCAAGTGCGATCTGAGGCAAATGGGTCGTATGCGTTATAAGGGAATTCGTAGGGGCTGTAACTGAACGAGATATGGTTGAACTAATTAACGTAGATACGTCGGTACAACAACATAATTTTTAGATTTATGATGACAGACTGAGCCCGAAGTAGACTTGATAGGATAAACGATTTTTCATCACGGCTGAGTATATTCTAATTATTTTGGAAATATAAATCTCCATTACCGATAAATCATTTCAATCCGTTTAATTAAAAAGCGGCCTAATGTCGTTCTTCGCGTGATACGGCCTTTTAACATAATGTGAACCGCTCTTAGTGGCAAATTTGAGGTTGGTATATTGACAAACATTATGGACTCATTGAACTCTGATATTGTTTAAATTCTTGACTGTGGCAGGTTGCCCACCGTACGGAATAAGAGCCCATAAAAGAGCACCCAACGTGGGTCTCAAATCAGTATTTTGAACTATTATTTTGTGTTCCTACCGTGGACGAAGATTTTCAAAAAATGTTCTTCAGTGGATCACGAACTATGGATTATTATGACCGAAATATTGAACAGCGAAAATAATGGAGTTTGGGTAATATCTAGGTCCACCAGAAATAATTGTTTAGAATTAGAATTTAAAATTTGAATCTGATGTATTGATAAACTCTGATATTGTTTAAAGTCTTGACTGGGGCAGGCTGCATACCGTACGGAATAAGAGTAAAGAAAAAGGCGCCCAGGGTGGGGTCTCAATTCAGTATTTTGAACTATTATTCACCGAAAGAAAAATCATTATTTGAATCAAGTATGATACATTGTTAACTAACAAATAGCCTAAAATGTTTATATCAAATACAAACATTGTTAAACTAAATAAGGTCACGTATTTAAATCAACTAATGAAGCATTGTTAATATCAAAATTTTTAAATATCACGAAAATTCATTAATTTTAACATATATGTGATTCTTTCAAATATGATTTTGTTCTACATTAAACATTTCATTGTCAGAATAATTGTTAAGCAACAAGAAATATGTTTAGTTGAATAATACTCCTGCTTACCATGTTTAAACTTGATCTAATACGAAAATTATCAACTGATATAATGAAATATTTGAAAATGGCAGTTTTCCGTGATTGACCAAGCAATATTCATTGTTTGCTAAATGACAAAACTGTTAGTTTTGCAGCATAAATCATCAACCATTTTCATTCAATTATCTACAATTGCAGTTTAAAGAAGTGAATTTTGAAGTCTTTTTTAAAATTTGTGTAAAAAGTTTGAGTTGTTAATATACATTAACTTAAAGGTTAGTGAATTTTTACTTTAATATTTTTTATTTAATGTGTAGTATATTACTGTAGCCTCATTGGTAATTTAAATTTATTTCTAGAGAAGGAGTTCCGCCACCAATTTTGAAAATGTCCACATCTGATATAATACATTTCATGTTGGGGTTGGTTTGGTTACCTCTGTCAATGAGGCCTCAATTGGGCCTATTGTGACGTCCTCGGATATTTGACCGTTGATTATTGTTTTTCTGTTTTGACGTATTTCAAAATTTTGTACAAAACGGTCAGTATGTAAGTATATTACCGATGGTATAAAAATATATCGGATTACACGTATTTGACCATACTCCGTATGTAGTTTGTGAAAAATTTCTAATATCAGACTATTGCATATGAAGTTTTATATAATACCGATAAATGTTATATAGTATCAATAATCAATTCGATGGACCTGCGGTTAATTTATATTCAAACTCTAATGGCATGATATCTGTTTATAAAGATTTTTTTAGTCCCTCGAAAAAGTTGCATTGATAGAATATAAATGTAATATAAAATAAAATCTAATATACTCTAAAATAATGTATATACGTACATATATTATATATCTATGTGAAATTATATAATTTGCTAATAAAAAAGTTTAAGGGAGCTATTTATTTTATTAAAAACAGCTATATCCTATTTATGTAATAAAATGAAATAAGAATAATTATTCATATTTAAAATTCAGTGCAATCGATATTAATGTAAGTATAACAACAAACATTGTTGGCGCATCATGTTTGAAAGGGGTAACATGGAACTGACAAATATGTGTGCTTAAAAGATCACTTTCATAATATTTCAGGAATCATTAAAGTACTTTACAAGCAATGATCATGATAATTGAAGCACAAAAATATTTAATTTATTTTGAAGATTGACATTTGTAATCAAATATGAACATGATTATTTAAAGACAAAATTGACAATGAAATTGTTGAATCAAATAATGATAGTTGTAATATTATGAAAACATAATTAACTATTAAACCATATTTGAATTAAGAACGTTGCTTATTTGACGCAAAATCAAATAAGGTTTGTATTTGATTTTACCAATGAATTTCTTTCGATGTTGTGATCCTATCGTGGACGAAAATTTTCAAAAAATGTTGTTCAGTTGATCACGAACTATGGAAAATTATGACTGACTTATTAAATAGTGAAAGTAATTGAGTTTGGGTAACATCGAGGTCCACCAGAAATAATTGTTTAGAATTGGAATTTGAATTAAAATTTAAAATTTGAATTTGATGTATTGACAAACATTATGGACTCACTGAACTCTGATATTGTTTGAATTCTTGACTGAGGCATGCTGCATAGAATCAAATTCAATGCATCGAAAACACAAAGTGCGATTTTAAGTCTATAGGTCATAAGGAGAGAGGAGCTCATAGATTTTGACCTAGTCAATGTGTTAAGTTTCATCAAGAAGTCGAACTGGTTTGAGAAAACCAAAAGGACTTCTTGAAGAGAAGCACCCGCGTAGAAAGTATGCTTGCCTGATGGAAAGGAAGGAATTAGGAATCTAAAGCCGGAAAAGTTTTGAGAAGGAAGAAACCTCCTTCGCCGGTATTTCATAAGAAGCGAAGGATTAATAATTCCAGCCAAGGTACACTTCGCTTAGAACCAGCTTGAGAAAGTGATTGAACCTGATTATGTGCATGATTCTGAAGAAGGGGGAAAGTGGATGTCAATAACACTAATGGTGACACCTTTATTTATATCCGCAAGTCTTTTCAATCCGTCAGTCCCCTCGCTTTATTAGTAAAAATAATCTGGAATATATTTGACGACTAAATCGAAAAATATGACTTATCCTTAGAATCTTGACGGTGTAAGCATCATGTGCAAAAATCAATCAGCTTTTAACGTTCGATAATCCAATTATACTAAATCCAGTTCTTTCTATCGGTAAAGCCTGGTAGGCGTATTAAATCGATTTTTCCGATCTACCCGCCCGAAAACGTACTAGAAGGTTACAATTTCCAATTTTGTTGGATGTGCACAAATGACAAAAAAAAATCGGTTTTCAGAACATAACAAGCTCTTTTGGAGCTTCAATCTCTAAGGCATAATGCCTGGCTTCGGTCCAATACAACAAGTGTATATGCGATGTAGTCACATATGTTGTCTCTGTATCCTTGGAAATATTTGGCTGGACCCTCTTATATTGGGCTTTAAACAAACCGTAAATGGCATGATAATACTTCCTTCGGTTTATTTCAATATTTACACTTAAAGAAGTGCCTCGACGTTCGTATGGACGTGTATGTAGATTCTATGATCGGTGCCAAAGGGGTTGTTTTGCGCTCAAGTCGAAGCGACAAGTGTGAATTGTTTTAATTTTGGCAAAGCTCCATTCCAGTGTAATTGATGATTTTATAATTGTAAAATAATTTCAAGGT
Source organism: Beris morrisii (assembly GCA_951812415.1). Classification (NCBI taxonomy): domain Eukaryota; kingdom Metazoa; phylum Arthropoda; class Insecta; order Diptera; family Stratiomyidae; genus Beris; species Beris morrisii. The sequence continues at coordinate 32,914,095 of OX638310.1, forward strand.
GCACAGCTCGCATGCATACTTCCAATTGTAAGTAAACTATTTGTTGCATGTGAAGTGGCAATTAATTTTATTAGTTTAATTAGCAAATTACAGGTATTCGAAGAATTACTGTTTTAAATTCGATTCTTACAGTATCATATGTTACGTGTCACTAGCACATATGTTCACATTTCCACCTTTAACTAAACGGTAAGTCAGTGATTGTCGAAGCTCACGAATACTGAATAAATATAATGAGACATGTGTTCGTAGTCTCGGATTAAATTACCAGATTACAAAATTTGAAAAAAATTAAAAGTCCGCAATACAAAACCGAGTATTAAAACTCTGGAATCACAAACCCCAATTTTTTGAACCATTCTGTAAAATCAATCGCGACCTAGCGATTTTTCCAATATTTAGTTTGAATTACTTAAGACTTATTTTACTTTATTATTTTTTAATAATAAAGTATTTCTGTTGTTGTACATATGTAAAATGCACATAATTAAACGAGTACCTGTCGAATTGTTTTTCCATACTTTCCATGGGTGGTACATCGGTACTCCGGCGGAATTTGACCGGACCTCGTTTCCCTTCCAATACTGAAACATACAGAGCTTCATCGAAACGGTGTGTGTACTGACTAAACTCTGGTAGCTAGTAGTGACTTAAACTTAAATGTTGGTACTGTATCTCTACAGAAATTGGGTAAATAGTGGAAATATTGCAATCCCTATACAGTACTGAATTTTTTTTAATGAATCAGAAAAATAAATTTCTTTTCTCAATTGTTATTTTCTGTTACATCTGTCATTATTGTGAATAAATAGATAGGAATTTTGTAGTTTTGATGATTCGATCTTTGGACCATATACCTACCACTAAATAGAATAGGTGTGTTTTTTTCAACTGGATCAAGATCTAAATCATTCATTTTACATTGAAAAAACAACAAAGAGATGATCCAAAATCATAATGGGGTCAAAGTTGGATCAGTTTTTCGCTATTAAAGCTGCTTCTCAATTCATCTACATTTCTGTTATTTTAGAATTTTCATAGATGGCGCCCTGCGATTCAGCTGATAATGACAACAGTAAATTTAATTTGTAGCAGGTATTTGCACCCAATAGTCTAGAATAGTCGTGGGAAATCAATACATTTTGTACGAAAGTTAAGGTCTATGTGTAATATAGAGACAGCATATTTAAAATTATTGAAAAAGCCTTTCTATTTCTGTGCATTTTCTACAGAGTTTCATCGCTACATGCAATAACGGGAAACTACACGTAGCCCTGCCCATACAGTTCATCCAAGGCATTTACCAACAGGATTGTTAACCCTGCTAAACTAGTTTTTGGGTTGATCCACATCGTTTTTTTCAACTCTTCTTTCTTATTGAAAAACATTTTACTTATACACAGTTTCAATTCTGACTAGTACTGACGCAGTACCGATTTTAAAATTTCACGAAAAGTTTTACAATTTTGCTTATTTGAAAACGTTATAGCGAAAAATGCCAAGAATCGGGAATCGGAAAAGTGAGTCTTTGTTTTTGCTTCAAAACAAATTTTGTTTAAACAGTTTCTGTTTAAATCAAGTAAATGAATAAAAAATATCCGATAACATGATAAATGAAGCCCAAGAGTTAGTTTTTCACGTTTTAAATTCTTTTTAAAATATTTTTACTATTATATGACATTATTTGAGCACTAAGTTGCCTAATTATTGTGAATAATACGAATTTCTAGGCTTATTTTCTCCAGTCGCAGTACTAAATTCTCACGTAATTAGCACTGCCATTTCCTCTTTGGTTCATAAACAAAAAATTGCTTTAGCTTGTTTATATTAAACTAGATTGTAGATGGTAGAGGACGGTCTAAAAATCACTTGACTCACTGCGGCATCACTCAGAACGGTTATATCAATAAATTTTAATATGCTCTTGAGTGAGTTAGACATGACTTCCAACGGTGTTAGGAAGTAATGTCCTAGAATTATATTAAACTAATTCCGATACTATTTTGATAAAAAAAATGCTCCACAGAAAAAGATACAAAAATAAACTCGGATATCAGATCTGACGGTATTCAGTCCGAATTCATTTTGGCGGAATTTACTCTGGCATTTTTCTGCAGTCGATTCCTCAAAAACTTTGAAAGTTGGGCTTATCCGTCAGGAATTCAGTGTATATCTCAAGAGCCTTGAAGCAAAGATTTCTGAAATTCTCTGCACCACTTTTTCAAACCATAAGAAGAATATTGGAAACAATTACCTTCCTTATTTGATCTCAACATTTGCTGTAAGTTGGTCCTATTCACTCTGAATCACCTTATAAAAACTGACCAAATGGTCCTGATATGTGTGCACAAACAGCACTGATACGTAACTGATGCGGTACTGATACGTATCAGTTGTTCTGTATGTTCGAAGAAACCACCTGACCTAAGGAACTATGGGTACTATGAACTCTTTCTAACGATACTTCAATCTTATCCACAGGACCTAGCGATTATTGGGTAATCTCAAAAAAGGCTCAGGTAGATTCCTTACTGAATTGAAAACTAGGATTTATAGTGTTCCACTGAATATTTATTTGCCACTATCTTTCCATTCTGCTAACTTTATGTTGTGGTATGTACCGGGATTTACTTTCGGGTCATAATTTATGAATTAGCTTGAGGTTTTCTATTGTTATGGATATACGCCTGAGGTGAAAATCAATAACCATATCTTGTCGGAACCTTTAATGTATTATCGATTCAATTGGCATCTCAGTATGTAGGGTAATTTTTGTTTAAGCTCAGTTTGGTTTTTTAATCTTTCCTAATCCTTTATATCACTACATTTTTCGCAAGATAACAAGCTGCTACTTTCGATTTAAGAACATGAAAATTGAAGGTTTAGATCCTCGAGGCCTGCATGATTACCATCCCTTTTATTCGCGGCAAAGATCAAACATTCCCGGAAGGATAAACCCCAATTTTTGTCGAGGAATTTACTCAGAAGGTGGCTGAATAATAAAATTTTCATGCAAGGAATTTTAATATTTTAAGGTTATTTACAAAATGAATGTGACGGATGAAGGTGAATTTTTATAAAAAATAATATCAACTTTGTTGCAGGTTAAAGAAATCTTTATTTTACGCATTATTTTACCGCGTTATACTCTCTCCTGGACAACTTGCACACTCTTAAGCGTACTGTGAAATTTACGCAACAACCCCAAAGGACACAGTCGGTTCATTGTAGCCCAACCATTATTTTGATCTTAAGGCTTTCGGTAGAATTGCGTGAGTATTTTTCCTTTTTTTATGTCATGAATTAGCTTCGAAAGTTGGGGGTGTACACATACATGTATAGTTCATTTCGTAACCTTACAGTCGCTACTCTTGTTTGGGTTTATTGAACGAGAATTCTTTGGAAGATGCGGAGAGTACCTATACTCATTCTTGAATCCAAGAAAACGTAGACACACTATAGATATGTACATTTATAATATGAAAACATCGATTTTCCATCAAGGATTTGGAGTATAGATAAATCTTTTGAAGGGCAAGGAAGAATGAGAAGTGTTATTCTGAGACCAAGCCAAAAAATGTCCTTGAATGAGTTCAGAACTCGAGGGTTTGAATAAAGTGTATACAGCAGAAGTAAATAGGTAGCTCATTGATTTTGTATAAATGCTAGCTTATTGCGATCACAATGGACCAGATTTCGTACTTATTTCACTTTAGATCTTATTTAACTCAAGACACGTTAATCTACTAAGGTAACAATCGTTGACTTAAATCGCATCTATCACTCGAAATCTAAAAACGAGTAAGATTGACTCGAATACCATCTCCTCCCAATTCTAAACGATAAGGCCAAATATCCTTCTTGCAGTTTAGAATGGTCGAAAATATGGTTGCTGTCCACCCGCCTTATAAAAAAATTTAAGGCTTGATATCTTGAGAACGCGTTGATTGACACTGGAGGAAAAAGATAAATCAGATGAAGAAAAATATACATCATTCAAATGTAAAATTCCTATGATGAATAATAGGTGTGTTTTCTTGCGCACTTATCCAGATCAGAGCAGGTTAGACAATTTATATACAAAATAACAACAACATTGCTGTTTTTAACTTTTTTCCATAGATAGTAGGCTAGATTAGAGATTTCAGAATTTTAAAATATTCTAAATTTTTTTTGGTAACTATATACCAAAAAAAGAGAGAATTAAGTTCCATTTCTCCGATAAGACCGCATCGGCCATAACATCTCTAGTCACAGGAGCCACATTAAAAAAATTGTGTTTTGGCACAATTATTTGACAGGGAGATAGTATCATGAAGAATTTTGAAAACATAAATGTGCCTCTCATGTGACACTCCATTGGAAAAAAAACTAATTGGGTTCATTCCTTTTCTTCATTTAAACATATAAACTAAGTTTCCAAAAAATCTAAGTTTTGCACCCTATTGCTTCTTTTTTTCTCGCACAAAAATTTTTGGTATAGTGTGTCTGTATTTTACATCCTTCACCTAGGTTCTATCTTTAATGTTTTTCAAGCTATTAATCGGGAAAAAACTTAATTTCGGGCCTAGCCATCTAGGCATTTTTAATTTCCACCCCAAGCTACTGCACCCTAAGAAGCCTAGGATTTTTTTTTTATCACACTGAAGGTTCTAGGTTTCCACTTCCTGGAAATCTTAAAATCTAAATTTTTAAAACTCTAGATTTTATTATTCAATATTCGGAGCTTATTAGATAATGAAGGACTTATGATGACAAATTAATGTTTTTATTTTTCAGATAAGTCCCAATCTAAAAATTTGAATAGTTGGAATTTGGTTCTTATTTACAACGTATAGATTAATTAAAGTGGAGCATTTTAAAAATAAGTTTTTTGAAAAGGCGCTGGAATAGTGAAGTGCGGCGAAAAATATCAAGCTGCAAAATTAGCGAAGATGGCACATTTTTGGAAGCCTGTAGATTTTTTTCCGTATTTGACTAGCGACTTGCTGCATGACTTTATCATATCGACTTTAAAGTGGTTCCAGACTTTGCATTAAATTCAGTTAAATCTAGTTGAAATAATTTAGTTTTTCAGAGCGAAGAAAGCCACTTTCCACTTTCATAGGGATTAAGCAAGTTGAAAATATTTTGGAAAATAGGAACGAATTTTGCGTTTTGTATTGCTTCCATAGCTTGGGCTCAGGACTGTCGACATATTCTACTGCACATATTGATCTAAACGAGCAGAATACTCTGAGAAACTCACCACACTCTATGGACGTTAAACACACTTGACATAAAGATAAATTGAAGCAAATACTAGTGTGTACGGTCCAGAAAATAGTAATAACAACGTAGTTACCTTCATGTATTCTCACCGAAATGAAGCCTTGCGAACAACAAATTTATACATTCGACCGAAATTTTCAAACATTGTCCTGAGGTCACCCTCATCAAAACGTCTGGATGTTTAGCCAACAAACAGTTTTAGAGAATACTTGAGTAAATTTGTTTCTGTCATCGGTGAGTAACTTTGGCTTCCATCATCCCTATATTTTCGTTTGTTAATCCGGTAGCTATACGTAATGCATCTCCTATTTCTTCTGATGGCACCATTAAGGCCGGACTTGTTGGAATCGCCTCAGATTTCGAAAACTTGAAATCCTTTTTGGCTTGGTGGTGTGCCAAAAGAAATGTCCAGCAAACGGATGATAGTATTTTCTTCTAATACATACCAATCTTATTTTTGTGAAGTATTATTGCCTGTAATTTTTCGAACGGTTTAGACAATAGCATGGATTCCAATTAGTTTTATCAATATAAAAGATGCAGGGACAAATGTATTTTTATCTTAGACGCCTTTAGATTAAATATTGATATATTTTTTTAAAAAACCAATTATGGTGTTGGCAATTTTCCGAAGCATACTTTTCTAATATTATTGTAGATCTTCATGTCTTTTAGTACGGGGTAGATTTTTACATTATTATTTTTTAATAATAAAGTCTTGTGATCGACCAGGAAATTCGAAAAAATTTGCTACCATGAAATTTTGTATTTTCACGTTTTAGGACTACTTAGTAAACCCCAAGAAAAAAATAATGTTTGTCTGTCCGTCATAGACGCCGTGCTCAAAAGTGTTTATAGGTGACACAAACCACAAACCCGTTGAGATATTAAGTTGAAATTTTTTTTGTGGATGGATTAGGTTAATCCCTACGTGTGGTATCTTTTTTTTTGGCGTGCGAAGAAGGTATGTGGGTAGAGGTGGGGAAAGCGATCTAGATCTCAGACACCGCTTATGCTAGGAGACAGAAACTTGGAGCTTGTGGAAAACTCTAGATTACTTAATATCTTACGAACCACTTGTACCAAGAAAATAAAGTTTAGTTTGTGTATATAAAATAAATGTAAAATGTAGGGGGACGTAGAGCACGTAAGTAGTGGGATATCAATTTTGGAAAAAAAACCAATTTTCATATCTCCGAAGAGAGAGAACCGCAGTAGTTTACAGGAGTTAGGCCAGTAATGATAAAAAATAATCAAATTTTTATTTTTCAATAACCGTTTAGAACAGAAAGCTAAAAATTGATATAAGTTGACTGTAGAGCCATCCTAGAAAAACAAAATTAATGGTAGGGGTTGGTTTTTTTTTATCTCAGAAACCGCTTTTGATAGAAAGTTGAAACTCAGTACGTATATGTAGATACCCAACTAGAAATGATGGTCCACATTTGGGATACGTAGTGGTGTTTAAAAATATTCCCGATTCGCCACAATGTTTAGTGCCTATTTAGTTTTGCATCAGAATGATGGAAAGCCGCACACTATGAATGTGTACTTAAATGTATGTAATCAAAAGTTGTATTGTAATGCTTATAATACAAAGAGAAATGGATGTCTTAAAAACATACAGATCTCTATATAAAATAATTATGAAATTGAAATAGTCAGCGTAATGTAATGCAAAATTACCAAACGGATTCATATTTTCTATGAACATGATAAATACTTCTATTTAAATTTTCTATTCATTTATTTTTTAAATAAACTTTTACAAAATATTCTTCTGAAGCAATAGCCTTTTTTGTTAAAATTACTATCCGGTCTTTGAAACCAGATTTACTTTAGAAATTTTGAAAAATGCTCTACTATATAACAATTACAGATTTTAGTATATCTAATATTCTTCAAAAAATTCTGTTCGCCATTGTAATTGATCTGATGTTACTTTATAGTTATTTTGCCTAATATGTTGCAGAATGGGAACATGGTTGTTCACAGTGTTCCGTAAAAATTCCTAAAATGTAATTTAAATCGTGTCTAATCACCAAGTAACACTTCTTAAAGCTGCGCCTAAAAGAGATTTTTAGTAACACACTGACTACAAGGTTACATATAGGTAAATTTCACATTGATAGGAAGACTTATGTTTTTGTATTACTTGGATTGCCTAAATGGGAAGTGTTACTACTGGCAAGGCATCAAAACTTAACATTTCCATAAAAAATTGTAACGAAAACGTTATTGTAACGTCGATGTGTTAAAAATGTGACTGTGGTAACAACTGGGCACAAAATTCTTGTTGGGTATACTACAAGAGTAATTAAAGCAAAAATATTTAGATTTTTATTAGCGTTCAAAGGTCGAATAAAGACATAAAGTCCGTGAAAAAGGTTTTCCACATTTTCACGAATTTCGTTAAATCTTTTAGACATGTCTATAGTTATCAAATTAATTCTGCGGCCTCTTTATCCCTGACAACCTACCACACCAAAATACCCCTCTGGACCTATGCATACGTCTCCGAAGCGTACATGAGCCAAATTTAACATAGCCCAACAAAAATATAACATTTTAGGTTGAAGTTTTATGTATTTTTATTTATTTTATTTTTGTGAAACCGGAGCTACGGAGCTACGTCTCGGAAGTGTATTGCTAGGTTGTCAGGCCTATAAGTAAAAAAAATTCTTTGAAATTTACATCTTTTGGATAGTAGTCAAATATGCCACACCTTTTCAAGTAAAATTACATTGGGATGTAATATTCAATTTGAATGTAATGGTATGGTATTGCCGAGGATACCTCCACATGTACGTTCTTGAACTGAAATTCAAATTCACGAATTTTAAAACTTTGTTCTGGTTAATAATTGTTTACTTTACGAGTATGATTCAGTTACATACATTGAAGTTCACCTAATATATAAATCAATTTGTTTGTGTACTAGGATATTAACACTAATCGTAGGATTCACCAATCACTAATCAACAAAATAATTCTAATTCGAATAGTAAATTCACACTCAGACGAAATCGAGTGATTTCAAAATAACGTTGAACTCATCACACTGCTTATTATGTAGATTTCATTTGACAGCTGCAATTCAGTCTTTTTATGGAAAGTTTACCAGCGAAAATCAGTAGTACAGAAAATGAAAAGTAAAGTATGATTGCAACTTTTTTGTTCTTATCTGAATACCGTATGTAATTTGAACTAAAGTCTCATGTTAACGTTCTTCTCCTTTCAAAATAAACGGCGACTGTCAAAAATGTGCTGAATACAGCTAACAACCTTTTCCTGAAGTGAGTATTCACAATAATGCGTGATTTGGTTTATAATTGAAATGAGATCGCTATTGTTGACACGCTTTCGAAATTATGCACAAAAATGGGAAATTATATGATTTTTGTGAATTTGATCGAAATCACTCAACTGAAATCATGTGATTTCGGCTCAGCGAATGCATTATAAAATGATAAGTCCAAGATTAAATGGTGCCAATAGAATATCAGGTCCTCAATGGCAATGCCAGTTCGAATATTTCGTGTGGTGGTCTTCTCCTCTAACGCCGAAAAAAGAATTCTTAAAATGAGATCTTCCTTCGAAACTATTAAACTGAAAGAAAAAACAGCATGAATTGCTATTTTTCTTATTATATTTTGCAATCTAGATGGTTGAAATCGGGATAGTACGAAAAAATTACTTTCAGTGCAATTTTACATGGTATTAAAAGTATGACAGCACCCATGGAACATACAGTGAACAGCAAGGTAAAATTGCAATTATCATAGTTTGTAATATTGCAATTTCTCACAGTAGTAAAAGTCGGTAAGCATATTACTAAATAGCAAATTCTGCATTCTTCACTTAAATTTACTATTATATTGACTTATAAAATAAATGGTTTGAAATAGGATATTTTGCCATGTACATTGTACACGATGCAACCTAACATAGTAAAGTACGTAAAGTGAAAACAGCAAAATGAGCATGAGCATTTTCGTTGCTATAATGTCGATGAGTAATAGGCAATATACTCGTAACTAACAGAAAACCATTTTTCAAATGGCAAAATATGCTATGACGATGGCGTCGTCTGCTACTTAAAACTTTAATTAGACGCAATTTAAAACATACAAAATGAAAAATATATTGCAAATTAGGCAATAATCAGCTTATTTTTTGCATATAATATTTAATTTTGGACAAAAATAACGAGTTTGGAATTTAGGTATAATATTATTATAATTATAGCAGATGATGTGTAATAATTAAATATGTATTTACTTTTAAAGAAACAAAAATATATTTAATTTATGTTGTATGTTATGTTTATGTAATCTTGATTTAGAGTAATGGGAAAAAACTAAAAAGTACTTCTTAAACTTCGATCATTTTTTAAATTTAATTTGAAATAACATATTTTACTGACTGAAAATCTATCAAAAAAAAAGGATTTAAAATTTCTTCCGAATCAAGGCACATTACTTGACATTCTTCCGTAAATTACTGATGCCAGCAATAATTATGTTGATGTTGTATATTGGTATGTTCCTTGCAACTTACAACAAGTTATTCTATTAAATGTGTCTAAAAGGGTGAAGTTAGATGAATCTTGGCTCGTGATGACTTTATGTGATTCGGTATATGTTACATCCTCTAATGTTGATGAAGTAGTAAACGAAATTAAAGATCAATAATCTAAAATGTAAATAATAAAATATATAAAAATATCAAGAATATAAATCAAAATAGGTATAATGGAGCTTCAAATCGAATACCTCATTGTTTAAAATTTCCGACTGATATTGCTTCCAAAAGATTTAAAAAAAATAATGTCCAGAAACCGACATAAAATAAATTAAAGCCTATTAACTTCAGCAACTTTATTACATTATTAAAAAATAGTCAGCGGACTTACCTTCAAAATATGAAATTAATTCTTCGAAATTCCATTTTTATAACACATCTTTCTATTTATGATCTAGTCGATCATTTTTTTCATTTCACTTTGTCACTTTTGCTTACACGGACACCCCGAACAAAAATGATTATCTAGCGCGTATCTTCACCAGAATAATGGGAGTACAGTGCAAAAAATTGCATATTCTGCTATACTATTTCCACTATTTGTAATGTACATTATTTGCATAGTTTTCTTTATTAAACAAATGGGATTTTCTCCCAAGAATTGTTGTAAAAGTTATGGAAAGAAGCCTTTTATGATATGTAACTATTCGTTTTGTACATGGGTAATAAAGCTATTTGAATTAGGTTAATATAAAAAAAAAATACTTTTAATGCTATAATTCGTTATTAATTATGCCAATATTCATTTGCTATTTTATTTAGCAAAGGTAGTAGCCGCCAGTTTTTTCAGTGTAGTTCCTCCTCAAAACTTCTAAAATCAATCGAACTTAAGGGTGATACCCTGTTTAATTTTTTCCGTGGATATTGAAAAGTACACCTCAAAGCATTCTTATCTATATGGAATATAATTATCGAGATACCTACATACAGTGCAGAGCAGGTAAACAACATGTTTGATCAACAACAAAGTCAACAGGTTAACAACATTTTTGCTGAACAACAAAGTGAATTGAGTGCCCACAGATACCAGTAGTGGGATTACTCTAGTCCTCATAAAACGCAGTCACAACACAATCGTCACTTATTCCGTAAAGTATATTTTCCATCAATATATATCATCATCATCATCATCATCGTCAATGGCGCGACACCCCAAATCGGGCCAGGGCTTGCAACAATATATACGAGTATATACAGATTTAACGCCATCTACGAGTAGATATAAAAATCAAAACATGCTGCTCTGCTTTGAATTGTTTTTTTGCATTCTCGAAGTGAAATTGATCACAGCCTTGGATAACATATACTCGTATACAAACCACATTAAAGTAAAGACCAATTCGATATTGAATTAGACCTAAAAGATTTAACGAAATTCATGAAAACGTACACAGCTCCTTACACGAGGTCCAAAGTAAGTTCGAAATATATTAACACTATCTAATATTTCGCATAGCTTGTCGTTCTATTTCCATAAAAGAAGAAGATAGATATTCTCTTGAATTTACACTATAAAAAAAGTGTATAATTAGCACACTTTAAGATATACCTACCTTTCTACTTCTAATATTATTTCTTACTTACTTACTCTTAATAAAACCCTTGGCTGTATGTAGAAATCTAACCCGCGATCAATTCTGGTTTTGCTGCGTAGGCTTGGAGCGCGCAACAACCTCTTCAAGGGGGGGGGGGGGGGCAATGCAAAATGTTTATAAAATAGCCCCCACTCCATTTGGAATCTGAATGTTTGGTTGAAATTTTAACGCTGAGTTCGTTAACGGGCACAATCGTTCTACTCCATACAAAGTCCTTAAAACATGCGTTCAAGAATACTAGCCGATAACTTCAAAACGCTTAAGTCGCTCAAATTTCAGTAGTAAGGATTTTGTAAACGGTCATTTTCTAATAATTGCAGAAAATCTTCATGTAGCTGGCATACAAAAATCCTGTAAAACTGTCTTCCCTCAATTTACGGAACTCATTTTAACTCAAAAAAACATGAAGTATGAATTGTATACGACTTAAATTTTTTTTAAAATGAAGTTCAGTGAAATTCCTCTTCTCCTGCGGAACCTCCCATAAATAAAGTTCCGATAACTTCAGAACTCTATCACTTGGAATTTAAAATTTTTCACAACTTAATATTTCAATTGCTAAAAAGAATTAGTATGAAATAAATCGAGTAAGTCTGTCGATTAGCTGCTATATAAATTGCCTTGAAAAATGTGTCCATCCATTCACTGTAATTAGACAAATTGTCGAGCTAGGAAGTCATAACTTTAGAGGAATTAGTTTAGACAAATCCTTACACTCGTTCGGGTAACACTCATACAAAAGTCCTTAAAACACATGTGCATGAGTTATGGCCTATAACTTCAGAATGCTTTTAGATTGTAATTTGAAATTTCGTATACGTTAAGTTTTTAATAGTTCCAGGTATATTATATTATTGATATATTGAAAATCAAGTGAATTCTTCCTGCAGACCCCTTATAAAAGTTTTTTTCTGAGGTGATTAACTTAAAATTCCAGATACGGTATTAAAAATGGGAAACACTGGCTATGTCCTTCGACTGGCAACCAAACGATAGTTCTTAAAAAAAAACTGCCAACAGTCTGGGCGCAACTTTATTATTTTTTGGGCAGAAGTTCAGAACGAGTTTAATTCTGAGATGCGGTGTAGGTTACTATGTGACTGAAAACCTAAAAAAGTTCAGGAAGTGGTTAGAATGCGGTCTCGCTAGAATAGTTACGCCGCATATAAATTATATAATTGGGTTATACTCCGAGAAGAGGTCTTAGTCGTAGTTTAATATCAGATAGGAGATTTTTCGTGATTTGGTTTTAGGCCGTTTACAGGCGATTATATAAAAAGTCTGTGGAAGTGAAAACCAATCTAATATCTCATCAATCTTAAGAAACATGTTGAAAGCCTTACGTCCTCTTGGAATTGAATATCTAAAAATACTGAAATCAACTTTTTGGCGATTATGTCGGAATCCTTAAGATATCTCATCAGAACTAAGAAATATATAGGAATTTGTGAAAACATATTCAACCCCCTCGCACCCACTTTGGGGTTGAATATCCAAAAATCCTGAAATGGGTTTTTAGATATATGTAAAGAAAGCCAGACGAAGTGAAAACCAATCCGATGTCTTATCACTCCTAAGAGATATGATGAAATTCGTGAAAACGTGTTCAACCCGTTTATACCCTCTTAGGGGTTGAAAAATGAAAAAACTTGAAAAAGGGATTTGGGTGATTATTAAACAAGCCTGTGGAAGTGAAAAGTTATTCGATATCTCATCAAACCTAAGAGATACGACTGAATTCGTGAAAATGTATACAACACCATTACACCACATTGGAGGTCGAATTTCAAAAAATCCTCAAATCACTTTCTAGGTATTTATATGTAGAATCTGTAAAATAAAAATGAATTCAATATTTGAAAAGACCTAATAGATATGACGAAAATCGTGAAAATATGTGCATTCCATTTTCACTGATAATTTTGTTTGCCCCCCATCCAAGCGCCAATGGATATTTGAATTTCACTTAATGTATATGTATGCTTGTCACTTGCAATCCAACCGAATATTTATATTAATAAATAAATAGGTATGTCAAGAAAAACTAGTAATTCAACTATTCGAGAATCGTAACGAAAAATCTTGTAAAACACACGCTTGGTCGTTCGATTTAGAAATATACTGCAGTCTGCTGTGTCGTACCTGATCTGATTCTTCTGAATTACGTGGCCTTGGTCAATTCCGGAAAAGGGCTAATTATCTATTTCTATAGATTGATTTGATTTTCATTTTAGTGTCGTTACTAAGAACTGAAGTCGAGGCATGAAAAATGTGAACAATAATTTTACAGTGAATGGAAAAAATAGATGCAACAACATTTGGTCAATAAAATATAATTTTTCACAACTTTTAGCGATGGTCAAATGCAGAGGGGGGGGGGGGCAAGTGCCTCTTGCCCCCTTCCTCTCTAAGGATGCCCATGGGCGTGCGTAGCCGCTGCGCCACCGAAGGCGTTTCATTTTCATTTCAGTAGAAACCAAAATCGAACGAAACGTCCAACTTCGTGGTTTCATATATTACATGTTTTTCGTCATAAAATTCAAATAGATAAGTAGAATTACACGGAAAAGAACGTAATTTTGAACTCATATATAAATATAATTCGATAATTTTACGCGAAATGTTGCGTAATTTTGTGAGCCTTTTCATGTCAATTGTACGGTTCAGTTGAAAAGTGTAAAAGTGATTGAAATGTTTACCTTTACTTGAAAAAATGAAATATACTTGAAATTTCAAGTCGAAATTGTATTGCAAATTCAATTTTTTAAAAACAGTGTAGAAGCCCCTAGAAATATTTTTTCAAGTTTTTCGATATTCAACCCCTAAGGGTGTATAAAGTGGGTGAGTACATTTTCACGAATTTCGTTATATTTCTTAGTTCTAATGAGATATCAAATTCGCTTTCAATTCCTAGGACTTTAAATATGATCGGAAAAAACTGATTTATACATTTTTGATAAAAAAAACTCCCGTCTGTCCGCCGTATATGTCGTAGGCTACCGCGTTCGAAGCCTCTGGAACAGCTCCTTAAGTTGAAGCCTCTGGAGCAGTTCCTTAAGATGAACGTTATTGTAAAACAAAAAGTAAAAGAAATTACTATTTTTCCATGTTTTGTTTGTAGTCACAAAGTTTAAATAATCTTTTAATTAATTAAAATTTTACGGCAAATCGCTGCTTTCATGACTGAATTTATTGCGCCAGCAGGAACATTACCGTATTAAATTATGTCCTTGGAATAAAAACCCTGACCTATTCAAATTACTAAGGGACCGGAACCGGGACCCAACCCTAATGAAGAAATCGCAATCAAAATTAATTTTCCACCCCCGTCCGCCAACAAACTCTAAAATTCACCAGTCCGGCTAATGATGACATTTTAGTAGCAAATTCGTCCTGCAATCATTACAATTTCGGGACTCTCTTGAATCCTCGTAAGTACGAAGCTCGAGTACAGAGGCCAGACGACGTTGGACGAAAGTGGGGTTATATTAAGTCATCACCTTCGACTTTTTTCATCGCCTGTTTTCGGCGGTACGGTGCGTGTGTAGTCGAAAAATTGACATGATAATCGCGTGGCACAGTTTGCGGCTAAGACAACTGTTAAGCAAACACGAGGGGTGAGAGGGTCAGGCGCAAAAAAAAGTTGATTCTCACAGCACGAATCCTTCGGGTCCGCGTGTAATGCATGTGTGTGTGTTCGCACGAAACGTGCACCTCGAAGCTATACGCACGCTCGATTACCCCTGCAAAAGTGCAAGCGAGCTTTTTTTCGCGCAGTTTCGTGCTGTTTTCGTGCAGTTCGATAGAGACAGGTCGTCCTTGATGCCTCATCCCCGCCGTTACTTTCTTACCCGGAGCCGCTATAATAGCATCGCATATGCATTCGTTTCTTTGTTTTGTTAGGAGGGCGCTTGCGTCTACTGTAGGCTGTATTTACGGCCTGCCCAGTCTTACAACCCTCCTATGTCAGGACACGGGACGTTCTTCGATGGTATGGGTGACTTTCGTGCGGTACTACGAGCGAACTGTCGGCGAATGATGGAGACTGCATCTCGCCGTGGAGCCTCCACATACAGCTCTCAGAACGGGCCGAATTAAACGCTTTCGAATGTATTGGGGCTTTTGTTGTCGTTTTTACTCTCGGTCGTCCTTGCATGCTCCTGGTTCGGGTATGGTCACGTGACGTCACGCTTCCCTGTCCGCCAGCCTCACTGCTCAATTCAGTGCTGTGGCAAAAGCCGCTGATTCAGGTTTGTAGAGTGCTGCACCGCGACCACGCGTTCCATCACCGTTCGGAATTTATTTTGTTTTGTAAATTAACGAACCGATTAAAATTATGAAAAATTAATTGCCACTTGTTGTTGTTGTTGTTCTTGTTGTGTGTGTGTCACTTATGAAGCGTTCCGTTTCGCGTTGTTAAGTTGTAATAAGTCGGGCCCAGTGTTAACTTGAAAGCGGATCGCGTCGTAATTCCGCACTCGCGTTCCACTCGAGTTGTATGTCCTTTTTGAGTTCGCGTTTAGGTGTTGATTCTTGGTTGTACTATTTTTCCGGCTTCGGTTCGCACATGCTTTTGTCCCTGAGCACTTTTCATGTAACTTGCCAACCAACCATTTACGTGCCCGTTATGCTACCGATCTACAGGGATTAATATCCTGGCTTAGCATTCTGATCCCAGCTGTTGGAAGTTTGTAGATCTTTGGCTAATCTTAGCTGAAGGAGCATATGCACATCCATAGACACGTTAAATAATAATCCGAAGGCTGTGGCCACTTGCCTGCTCTAGTGCACAGTTTAGCAAATGGACGAGCAATAGGTAACCAGGTAACTCTACGCTACCTATAGAACATCTACGTAGGAGGACTTTGCTCGCTCAAGGAGGCGATAACGACTGAAAAGCTTCTGAAGACCTGTTGTTATCGATTTACACCAAGGAGCGTTCTATACGTGTGAACCAGCTACGTCTTCCATATAGTGGCGTATCCAGCGTGAAGCTTAAGCAACTGGAAAATCAAAAAAAAAAAAAAAATCTCCATCGGGATCGAGGAAAGTGTAAGAAGGGGCCCCCGCGCAAATGGTGCCTTAAAGTTGTTCGTCGACGTTAAATTTAAAGTTCGAACGTCTTTAAATTTCACCTGCTCTTTTCGCACTGAATTACCTAGGCAACCGCAACTAACAGCTGTTTCGTCTGATTTTGTTTGCAGCACAATTTTTAAAAAAAAACCGCTGATCGATAGTTTAAAGTGCCTGAAACGTTTTCGCAGGATCGAACCGCCAAAGATCGTGTATTGTGTGTGCCATCTAACGGAGTAACCAAGAAGTATTTTTAAAAAATTTTTTTTTTAAATTTTGGTGTATAAAAATTTCAGTTTAATGTTGGGTGTATTTAGTTATTGTTGTTGTTGTTATTGTTAATTGTCGATTGTGTGGCTTGGGCTTTAATTGCGCGGTGATAAAAGGCATTTTGTGCCAACGAATACGCGTTACAGTGAAATTTTAATCCGAGAAGTGATAGAAGTGATTGAAATTTGTGTTGGTATAAAATTTACGTGGATAGCGTTAACGTCGAGTTATCAACGTCTTTTGAATTTTTCTGTAAGTCCTTTTTTCTTATTTTGAACTTCTCAAGCTTTTCAAATGTATTTTCTGATAAAATTTCACGATTGCTTTAATTCGTACGAGCTGCTGTTATACAAAGTGAAGTGAAATGCGATTGTACATGAAATATGCACTTTTATGTGCGGCATAAGGAAATGACTTGTTGATTCAGTTTAGTCACTTTCTCCTTTAAGTGTACAGTGTGTATGCCGCATAAGGGGACTGCTAAGGATGCGTAGAGTTTGCAAGGTGGTTATAGGCGACCTTCTCTTGAGTGTTCAAGCTGAGGGCCGACTTAAAGATTGGGGCAATTGAAGTTAAACGCGTAAGGAAACACCAGTTTTAGTCACGATTTAACTATAATTGTTGCACTTAAGCTAATTACATATTTAGTTCAGTTATTCGGGACACATCTGATCAAATCCATATTTTCCAAAATAATTTTAGTTTGACCGGAAGTATGCTTTCCTCAATAAGGTTTAAATGTAATACTCAGCACATGTTTTATATTTTGTAAACTCGTTTATAAACTGAATCTTGGACAACGTTTTACAATGAATCATTCAACAAAACCATTCACGGACAAGCGTGTGGCTGACCACTTCACGTCCTAGTGTTCCGTTGGTCTAGTAATGAAGTAACTCTTAACATTATTTCAAGGCCTAGGCCCAATTTGGGCTGTTGTGTCATTGATTATTATTCACTTTGGATTAATCACGTGGAAAATATAAACAATTGTAATTTACTAAGCGACTACCATGATTACGTCTTCGAAACGCATTTCTGCAGAACCAGTGGTACTGCACCAAAGAAATTCCAGCATTTCTTTGATGTCAAACGTTAGGTAATTGTCTAAGTATTAGTAACTGTATAGCAAACACGCAGCGGATGACTGCCAAGAACATAATACAGAGATCTGCACACCGCTTAAACAGGTTTTGAGCAACTCCTCCGTAGACACAGCCCTACATGAAGTGGTGGGGTCTATAGAGTTTAGTTTGGCAAGTAAGGAATTCACGCTGGCGGCATTCCTAGACGTTGAGGGGGCTTTCAACAACGTAACAGTGGAAGCAATTAGGGAGACTTTAAATGGCATAGGCTTAGTATAAGGACTGACGGGCTAGTTGACGATCTTGTTGGAAACCAGAATTGTGAGTTCGGAGAGGGAGCAAGGAAAAGTAACAAAGCAAGCCTCGAGGGGTACTCCACAGGGTGGTGTGATATCGCCCTTTCTGTGACTCCTTGTAGCGAACGAGGTTCTAATGGAAATCGAAAGGAAAGAAATCAAGGTTATGGCCTACGCGGATGACATAGTCATACTAGTTCAGGGAACATTTTTAGATAATCTTACGGACATCTTGAAGTCGGCACTCTGTACACTGAGCAAGTGGGCCAGAAGATGTGGCTTGGGTGTAAACGCTTCGAAAACTGAGTTGGTTTTATTCACTAGGAAGCACAAGATTCCGGAGTTCATGCTCCCAAGACTTGAAGGGGGCTAGCTGCAACTGTCGGAAAAGGAGAAATATCTAGGTCTGATTGTGGATAGGGAGCTAAATTGGAAAGGAAATGCTGGAGATCGTATTAAAAAGAGTAACAACGCGCTTTTTGCGTGTAGACAGGCCGTTGGAAAGAGCTGGGGTCTGAAACCAAATATGGTACATTGGCTGTACACGGCGGTTGTGAGACCGTTTCTGACGAACGCAGCACTGGTATGGTGGAAAGCCACAGACAAAAAGTATATCCAAAGTGAAATGAGTGGAGTGCTTGTGCAATGATCACAGGGGCACAACGCCAACAGCAGCACTAGAAGTTTGCATGCACCTTTTACCACTAGGAATTTTCATTAAGCAGGTTGCGTCAAACACAGCGGTAAAACTATTGAGCTGTTGTCTCTTTAGGGAGAGATCCACAGGCCACGGCTCCATTCTTAGGAAATTTCTAGAGAGTCCGGTCGACATTTGTAAGGATTATATGATCCCGGTGAATGATCTTAAACTATCCTTCAGGGTCGTATGCCCAAACAGAGTGGACTGGGAAAACAACAGGTTAGTGAACGAGGGAGAACTCTCCGTGTATACGGACGGTTCCAAAATGGAATGCTGCACTGGCGCTGCAGTCTTCTATGAGCAGTTGAGTGCAAGGGAGTCTTTTAAGTTGCCGGATGCCTGTAGTATATTCCCAGCGGATATTCTGTGCTGTGCTACAGGCAGGTAACATCATGTTGATGGGGGGATAAGTGGTCGGGATATCTCACTCTACATTGACAGCTAGTAAAACGTTGTCGAGAAGTGCTCAAGGTATTTTGTAGTCAGAATAGAGTACGGCTATGCTGGGTACCAGGGCATAGTGACATACCAGAAACGAAGTGGCCGATGAGCTGGCGAGACTAGGATCTGCGTCAGCCGGGATGGTAGAGGAGGGGGTTAGTCCACCATTAAACAGCATCAAAGCGTGTATCAGGGATCATGCCGCGGGCGCAGCGAACTCAAAATGGGAGGTGCTAACGAGCTGTAGGACTTCTAGGGCACTCTGGCAAAGGTTGGACAAACGGAAGACTATTTAGATATTGGCATGGAGTAGGGGAAGTTGTCGGTTACTCGTCGGAATACTGACAGGGCACTGCTTGCTAGGGAAGCATGCTATGCGTATGGGGATCGCTGACTCTGACGTATGCAGGTACTGCATGACCTATATGCTGAGGAGGACATCACCCACATTTTGTGTGAATGTCAGGCAGTTGCAAAGAGGCGACTGAGGTGGCTTGGCAGTCTTTCTTTTGACAATTTTGGGGACCTGAGGTCGATAGAGCATAACAAGCTAGTCAAGTTATTTACGATCTGGGTTGTTTCGGTGATGTTTAGTGACCTACGAGGCTCCGAAGGGATCGCTATGAGCCCTATTTTGGTGCCTAATGTGCACGGTTGCTTAGCGCTTCACCCCTTCTTAAAACTAACTAACTTCTCCGCAGATTAATGGATTACTATGACGTTCATTGAACGGTCAGAGCTTTCGAAATTTTCGTAGTTGATGATATTTGTACTGTGGGGGCATTTTTCATCACTAAGTTTTAGAGTACTGTGGCGGTTATTTTTTTTTTTTTTTCAAAAACGGCTATCTTGTACTTTTTACATACTTACATGTATGCAACGACCCACAAGTAATTACAGTCGCTTAAATCTTGACCCCGCACAATATGGCAGAACTGAATTCATGTCCCTCGTCCTAGGCTAGGAAGGTGATTGAAATGGTTTGCATTTTTGCTTAGTCCTCCAGTACCAGTAAATTCCTAAAAGTTTGCAGAAGTAAGTCATTTGCCTCCATATCGTTTTTTCACGATCTTTCCCAGAAGCGTAATAATAAAAAAAACCATTTTGAAAATAAGTATTTCGATTAACGTGAAATTTCCCAAAAATTGGCTAGACCTAAATTTTGTATTTTCACATTTCATTCATTTTGAATATCAAGAAATTCTGAAACCAGTTTTTAGCCGCTTATACAAAAGCCCGTCAAAGTAAAAAAAGTGATATTTATTTATTATTCACCATTCATCAAATACTAATTAGTTACAACACAAAATACAAAATAATAAACATATGTCGGAATTCGTAAAAACATACACAATCAATTCACACCCTTTTATGAGTTGAATATCGTATAATGCTGACTTTAATTTTTTGATCATTATATACAAAGCCCATGGAGTTAAAGCCAACTCGATCTCATTAAATCTAAAAGATTTGTCGGAATTTGTTAAAACTTGAACAATACCTTACACCCGCAAGGGATTAATATCGAAAAATGGTAAAATCGGGTTTTTCCCCGTTTAAAGCTTTTCAAAGTGAAGAGTCCTAAAACGTGAAATTGCAAAACACAATACTTTAAAAAAATACTTTATAATTAAAATAATAAAGTAATAGTAAAGTAAAATTCGATTTGAAATATCTCCTGCTATTGACCACTTTAAAGCGACTGCTTGTATTTTTTGGAAACCACCTCATTACGACCTTACATAGATTCCTCAAGCTTATATATCTTCATTGGATTTAACCTTTTTTATAATTTGTAATATTGACCAATTTCAGAAAATTTCTTTTAAAAGTAGGTGATCAAAAATTTTACCACAGAGTAAAAATTATTTATAATTTTACAACATTTATTGTAATAAAATTATCTCCATATCATAGGTAAAATTACCTAATTTATGTATAAGCGCTATTACCATTATGCAATTAAGTTTTTACGTGAAATGCTATGTAAAATTACAAAGAGATAAAAATTACAATAACTCGAACGGAAACTACATTTAAAAACATGGATAAATAAAATAATTCCAAGTAAAAAATAAAAATAAAACCAGAAATTGCAATCCGTACTTGCCAATGGAATTTTACATCTCCGCACGATGTAAATAAAGGGAGATGATGCTATCATGCGTCGATTTATCATTTCTTGTACGGACATTGCTAAGTAAACGTAGCGATTAATTTTTTTATAATTAGTAGATAATATCTGCCTGATTTGGGTGAAATGCTATTATACATCATCTCATTTAAAATGAAAATGTTTATTTTTATAATGTTATAGTTTTTAATAATTAAAATAACTTTTTTGGATGTAAAACCTCGTTCTTGTTTATTTACAATAAATTACCAGTTTAATTTATTAGAAATAAGTGTATTACAATTTTGGTCTTTAAGATATATAATGTAAGTAGTAGTTTAATAGAAAACATATTCTTCTTCTCGCTGAAGTGTTTATAAAAACCTATATTAAAAAACATACCGCAGTCACGATAAAGGTTAAATTTGTGCTTAGTTCGTGGAATTTTTCGTTCGTTAAATCTTAGTTTTAGATTTTAATTCTAAAACTCAATGAATGTAATTTCACCATCCAAATTGTAAAATTACATGTCATGTGATTTATGTTTACTATTGGGCATCTGATTTTACAAAGCCATATATCCATTTATTACATTTCCCAGTTTTACTTTTACAGTGTAAATTTTTTTAACTGTGAATATTAAAGAATTTGCCTGGTTTTCGACTGTGTCTTTTTCAATAGTAAGCGAAACATCAATCAACACGTTTTTCTCCACCCTTCAGTTCACATATACCGACAGAGACATTAAAAAAGTTTTTCGTGTAATTAAACTTTCAAAATCTAACAAAACGTGTCATTTTTGGCAGTAAGACCCATAGCAAAATAATCCTTAGAGTTTCCGCATTATACATGGACAGGCCACAGCTTCAGTGACCCCCTGCGTTAGCTGTGAACACCTCATAATTCCAATTTAAATGTGTTCATCTAGCCTAGATCCGTACAGGTATGAGCTAGAGCTACTGTGGCTTATGCAATCATAGCACACCTGTCTGTTCCCGGAATTTCTCAACGTGCGAATTCGGTTATTTTAGTATTCATGTAGGAGCAAACACTTTGGATCTGTCCTGGGCTTATGGATGCGCGTTACACAAAGAGAATTTATAATGTCCGAAAATATGTACGTCAATGTTTTCGTGAAATGTTTTTTTTCTTTCCAGTATAAGTAATTCCAGGATGAGGATTTTCAACTGATTTACGTATTTAAAGAGCCCGCACATAGTTGAGTACCACCCCAGCCTCAGTTCACCCACTACAGCCATAATGAATCCGCTTTTCTTTTAAGGTCAAGATGGCAATTCTATTGTGCTGACGCCGAGGGCCCGTAAATGATAGATCTTAATGGCCCCTTCGATTCTGATTGCCATTGTAAATAATCATCGATCGAACGAATAATGGCAAAGGAAGCTCTTATCGTCTTACATTATCCGAGGATCGTTATAGAAAATTCTTGAAACTCAATTAAGAGCCATCCATTGTTCATCAATTCCTATTTGAAGGTAGGTGTTCCTCATAGATGCCCTTAATGATATTCAAGCATCCACAAAGTCTTGAAAGTGAAGAAAGTACTCACGGTGCATAGCGATGTAAAATTATGTGTACGGTATACAGGGTCGCGCTATAATGTTCTATAGACGGCAAAGGACGAGAGAATTCTTAAGATTTGCTATACGCTGGTGTGACGATGATTCTGGCGTGGCCCATAAAAAGGATATTATGTTGACGATCCGGGGAAGGACTGCAGTAAGTCAAAGACCTTCATGAATGCTTGCACTGTCACACTTTGTAGTAAGGGCATAACATGTCTGAAATTCTTGTTTGTGGTGAGATGCTGAGTGCTTTCTTACATTTACAGCGCAGCTAACAACATTAATTATATGCAACACGGTAATACACAACTGAATATAATAAAAATAAAAACATGAGTCAACTTAATTTTTAATATTTTTTTTAATCACCGATATACACGTATTCGCCGTGAATTACCTTAAACCCAAGTATGTGTTAAGCTCCTGACAAAGTAGTGTATATTAAGGTCTGGTTGGTCTCTATACTCCGGATGGTGCTTATGACATTGGAATAATTTTACTTAATTATTTTTTAATAATAATGTATTGTCGACCTGAAATTAAAAAAAGTGCTACCCTGAGACCATAAGAAATAAAAAAAATCGTTTTGTCCACCGTACGACCTACGCCGTATGCTGTCCACCTTCCTTCGTACTCCGTGTGCCCAACGCAGTAATACTTTAGTTTAGGACAAAAAAAGACTCCGGAAAAAAGTTTTTTTTTTTTTTAACATTTTCACGAATTTCGTCATATCTTTGAAGCCTTTCGAAGTATCAAATTCAATTTACTTCTACGTGCTCCTTATTTAAACGCCTAGTAACTTTTTTCTAGATTTTTTCATGATCATTCCTTAGGTGGTGTAAAGTGGCTGTGTATGTTTTCACGAATTCCGACATATATCTTAGGTCTAATGAGGTATCGTATTTAGTTTGACTTCTGAGGTATTTAATCCTTCGTGGTCACACCTCTGCATTCAATCTTGGTGGTCACACTGGGTCGATTCTACCCAGTCAAAAAGTTCAAAACTATATTGTGACCAAACTTTCAGTCCGAAGTGGTTAAAAAAATTACGAAACATGCTCTGAATGTTCTAGATGATGTAAGAAAAATTTATTTATAAGAAATAAAATGGCGACATGTTAAACAAATTTCATGAAGAAGTGAAAACGTAAAAAGGCACTTTTTCGCTAAATAAAATTATAGCTACGTCAATGTTCAATATTTTTTCATAAAATTTTGCCGTTTCACTTCTTAGATATGCTGCTTTTGGAAAAAAGAAAATACTAGCATAGTGCGCGTTCCAAAAAAGGTATTTATTCTGACATATGAAGAGGGTCCATTTTACGCCCAAAGTTTGTCGTCGGGTCGATTCTACCCCGTGTGACCATGAAGGGTTAAATACAATCACTAAGCAACCAATTTAAACTTTTTACGCAAGGAATGGAGGGTTGTATCAATTTTCACGAATTCCGACAAATATTTTAGATCTAATTAGAGTATTCTCTTTTACTTCTATGGGCTTTATATATTATCATCTAAAAGACGATAATAATATTTTGCGATATTCGGCGGAATTCGTAAAAACGTACTCAAACAATTTAGAGTACGTTTATACGAATACCGTCATATCTCTTTGATCTGATGATACATAGAACTGGTTTTTATTTAAACGGGCTTTCTATTCAATCACCTAAAAATCGACCTGTAAAGAGTTATATCGATATTTTAACCCTGTTTTTATTGAAATTAAAAAACAAAACAATGAATGAATAAATAAAAAAATCTGCCAATAATTATTATTCTTAGGATAGAAGTCCGGCATGCGTTTTATACTGAGTTGCGGAATACGTTTGTGCTGTATGCGACTGACTACATATTTTTTGGGTTTTCACTTGTCTAGTAACCTGCACCGCATCTCAGCATTAAACATGTTTTGGGAATCAAGTCCGAAAAATAATAAAGTTTATTCCAGACTGTTCGCAATTTTTTTTTTTAATATATTTTTTGCCGTTACCAAAATTGGTTTTTTGTCTGCGTCATATCACGCTCTCGAATTATCGCAGCTTTTTTTTCTTGTCAACCTTTGTATGGTAGCTACACGAAGGTGTATTTTGATTTCCCTTGTTTTTGTTCATATTTTTAACGGATTAAAATTATAGTGAGCAATATTTTATATCAAATTAGGCTCACAAATTCTATTAAACATCCGAATTCCAATATCAAATTCGTAGCTAAAAGATGGTATTGCGTTACCGTTTTTCGAAATTTGAACGTACAGTTTTTTTAGGGACTTTTGTATAGAGAGAAAGCTCAATACTTTCATTGTCATTCTTTTACCAGTAAATGAAAAATTAACATGTACCTATTCCAAACCAAAAAATTTCTAGCGTGAAGCTTTGGAATGAAACAATCTTCTTCAGCTTGTTCGTTTTTCTTTACATGCTGAAACTGCTTAATAGATTCTTCCAAATCGACATTATTCATATTTATAGCTTTAACTACCCTGGTACCAGCCCCCCGGTATTGTCAGCCCCCAGCATTACTGTGCCAGTGCATTTTCACTTGAAATTACCACAAGTGATGTTTTCATGAAGAACGCAAAACTCAGTCTGGTCCTAAATAAATCATATCAAATTTCAGTTGCGTAATTTTTTTTATAACATTTGTACGGCAGCTGTTCAAAACAGTTTGATTTTGATTGATTTCTATCCTGTACTTTCAAAACATAAATAATTGTAGTGCGGAATTTAAGAATATGATTGTGTGCTCCTTATTGTAGTGGTATTCATAAGAAACATGACATTTACAAGTCCGAGCGTAGAATGGTAGTCAAAATCAATAAATTTTTTTTTGTTGATCGGTTAGAAATTATTTTTAAGGGTTTTTGAATGGGAGTTAGGTCGTGAGAGAGAGTTTTGATTACTTTTACTTTATTATTTTCTAATAATACAGTATTTTAAATTTTCTGCACTCAGTGTCGAATACAAATTTTCGCTTGAAATATGGATACCAGATTTTTTCACGGACACGAACTATGACCCATAATGTTTTTCAGAGATTCTGCCATGAAAAAACTCTATTGTTTATAATTTATCCGTTGTAAAACCTGCACAAAATGATTCTACGAAGAATACCTTCTTTCTCTTCTTCATCGGGTTGAGGCGCTCAGAATGTATCGTATTGCCAAAAAAGCTTTGAATATTAGGGTTGCGCATTTTAGTTCACCTTATTGAGCGATCATTTCCGATTCCCGATCCCTCGCGAACTAGTTCGTTCTTTTAGTTCACTAGTTCTCGGGAGTTCAGTGATGAGAAAGGCAGTGAAGTTTGGAAGGGCTGAATAAAAGGTGGTAGTCGTTATTCTGGTAGAATGTGATGATCTCAAAAAAATAGATCGTAGTCGTCATTCTGGTAGATTGTGAAGAGAAAAAAAAAGTTCGTTCATTTCAGTTCTGGGAGCGCTCTTCTGAACTACACAAGCCTACTTCCGAACGGCAATAACCAAAAAAAAAGGTCACTCACTGAGTTCCGAACGGAATGAATAGAAATAAACTAGGAGCGGGACTGACTGCGAACTAGTTCGTTCATTTCACTTATGGTAACGCTCTTCTGAACTATAATAGTTCGTTCGCGAACTACACAAGCCTACTGAATATGCCTCAAGTGAAGTATTTTGTCGTCTTGGTTGTACTATTTGTGTATTCATCGGTGCAAAATATCAGTGGAAAAAGGATCTATTACTCTACAAATTCTATGCTAATTTGGACAGAATGCTAAATTTCTCAAGAGAGATTATTTGTCTAAAAACGTTCTGCAAGTAGTGTTTGTATAGTTTGAAGATTTTCCATAGTGATCCGAAATAAACGCCATGAAATTTTTATTTCAGATTTCCATATTCTTCGTCGTCCTCCTTTGATATGTTTTCATAATTTTCAGCCAAGGATTCGAAAAATTGGGTTTCGTGGCAAGGCCTGAATATTAGTCACACAGAGAGGTGGAGACGTTCGATAGAAAAACATTTAATACCTCGACGATGTTTCTGGGTTTTTCGGCTTTGGCAACTATTTGACATTGCAGGAAGCTCAAGCCAAAAACTTGAGAAAAGCCACATCACGACAGGACGTTAGTTTATCGAAACGCCATACCAAAGACGGAAATGAAAGAAAGTGATGGGTGGCGGTGGGTGCATTTAATTTTTCTTTCTTTTGCGACTGTACCGAATAAAATCAACCTGCCCTTCTAAATTCCTGTGAGAAAAAAAACAATTTTTTTTGGCAACTTTTTCCACAAATTTGTGCTAAAGTTTTCCACAGAACTTGCAATTTCTATTAGTTACAAGAACGGTATCGTACCTACAGTCATATAAGACGGTACGTCCGTATTACCGTACAAAGTAGGTATAGCGAGTTTTTTCCGATAACTTGTTTCTGCCTCCGTTTCAGGACTGTTTCGCCTGTTAGGCTTCCGCA
Organism: Beris morrisii; assembly: GCA_951812415.1. Classification (NCBI taxonomy): domain Eukaryota; kingdom Metazoa; phylum Arthropoda; class Insecta; order Diptera; family Stratiomyidae; genus Beris; species Beris morrisii. The sequence continues at coordinate 32,941,556 of OX638310.1, forward strand.
CAAACTTCTCAACCAGACCTGCGGTACGCTTTCAATCCGTACCTACCCTTGGTAATTTTCTTTTCACTAAATTTGAAGTTACTTTTTGTAATTCAACTCAAGTGAGTTTCGCTTATTGGAATAATTTTCCTCTGGGCGGAAAATCGAGATGAAGCTGGGACTGTAAAATGATTCCGGGATGAAATGAAAAATTTTATGGTAAAAATGAAAAGGGTTTTATACTTATCGCAGTCATTAACAATTTTTGAAGGACTTCTGCGGAGTGAACCTTGTGGTGGATTATATTAACCTTAATTTTGTCAGAAACGTATCCAATTTCGAGAGATGCTACACTTATCTGGTTTATTTGTTTTATAAAAATTTATACAATTAAAATAAATTGGTTAAAGTCAAGGACGAAAAGCTGGATTTAATGGTTGAACAGTTGATTGTGGTGCTACTCAAAACTCGATAGTTTAGTTTTCATTCGATTCTTTGTAGCTGATGCAGAGATTTGCTTAATTTTTGTTGGTATTGGCTAGGTATTAGTCTACGAGAAATGAGAAAACTACTTCAGGTGCGGATACTTCAGTTTTCCGTTTAGCATTAATTATATCGTAGTTGCGATATCAAATTGAGCCTTTATTTCACATATTACGTGTGCCACTTCACGATAAATTCTACCAAACATCGATATGAAGTTGCGTTTTGCGGAATTGAGTTACACTTCATATGTAGAAAACCAATATAAATTTGAATTGGCCCACATTTGTACATTTTTAATTTCTGGTTAATTTGAGTAAGATTTAACGGTTTATCTGAAAAGAATTAGCACCTGTTTACCATCCATGAACAAAAACCGAAAGCATAACAACTTATTTTCTCGTATAAAAAAAGACTCTCCACATAGCCCATATCGCCGTGTCGGAAGAACAGTGACGCAACTGGAAAAAATTCTAATTTTTTTCGGAGACACAATATCATTTTTGACAATTGCCCACAAGCTATACGAGCTTATTAATAGTTACTATAGACAGCTCATCAAGAGCACGTTCGTTTAAAACAACGGGGAACGATTTAATGCAAGAATAGCAAAACCATAAAATATTGAAATGTGAAAACAAAAAATTTTCAAAATTGCAGTTGCGTCACTATTCTTCCGACACGGCGATATATAGAATGAAATGGGCGACGATAATTACGATAACAAAATTATTTGTACCCTCGGAAATGTTTCGGAAAAAATTGTATAATAGTTTGAAAGTAATGCATTTTATTTTTAATATCATCATATTTTTAAATTATCTTTTTGCAGGTTTTGTAGATTGTAAGTGCTTAGGAAAATTTTAACTGAATGGACTGAGGCCGTGAAGGCAAAATTAATGTCCACATTTGGCTTTATGGTCTGTAATTGTTATTTTGTAACGTTAATTTCCTATAATGGTATTTTCGAATAAGGATGGATTTAAAATTAAAAACAAATTGCTTTAGACCGAAATTTCTAATGTTCGTTACACCGCTTTTGTTTTTTTTCGATTCTTCTGTACGACTGGAATAAAGATTTTGCGGTATCTCGTTAATAAGGATAGCATTTTTTAAATTTCAATCCTACAATGTATTATATTATTTTATTATTTTTTATATTATTTGGTTTATTGCCAAATGTTTTGTCATAATCTACTGACCTAATTTCTTAAGACATTTAATGCTAATAGAATGTAATTGAAATATCGTTTTTATTTGTTCTAGAAGCGTTCTTTAAAAAACTGTCCAAGGTATGTGTGAATTGTACGTTTTGTGATCGACCTGATATTAAAAAAAAATTTGTTACTCTGAAATTTTGTAATTTCACTGTTTTATACCAAAAAATCAAAACAAAAAGTCCATTTGTCCGTCGTAGACGCCATACGCAAAAGCGTTTGAATATCCGTAGCTTCGAAGTAAAAAAAATGCTTTAGATTTTCATTGGCGTTCGGAGACGGAGTAAAACAATTGTCAAAAAGTTTTTTTTTTTTACATTTTTACGAATTTCGTTGTATCTTTTAGGCATGTCTAGTTATCAAATTTATTTTTCTTCTGCGTGCTCGTTTTTCGTTATTCGATATTCAACCCCTAAGAAGATCTAAAGTGTTTGTGTACATTGTCCTATTTTCCGATGTATCTCTTAGATCTAATGAGATATGGAATTCGCAGTCACTTCTAAAGGATTTAAAAGTAATCGAAAAAAAACCGATTTAAGGATTTTTCGATATTCAACCTCCTAGGGGTGATTGTTCAAGTTTTTACGAATCCGACAAAACTTTTAGGTGTGAGATTGAACCGCACAGTAAAAATGTTTTTTAGAATTACTGCCCTCAAAGCAAAATATTCCGCACTGATGTAGTAAATTTACGAATTTCCATTAAATTTAACAAAATTGAGAGTAATTCTTAAAACTTTGAATTTTTACACATTTAATTCATAAATTTACTGAATGTAATATTGCAACACTACATGAAATTTTCCACATTTAATGTGTAAAATTGATCATTGTGTATAAAATTACGCATTCTGCATGTAGTTTTGATACTCTATGAGTAGTAATTTGTCATTGTCTATAAAATTACGCATTTAGCATGTAATTTTGATATTTCAAGCGTAGTAATTTGTCTTTTGTGCTATGTATTAACTTGACCGCTTTGTTGTTTAATTCACTTGTTTCGTGGTTTTGTGTAAGGCGTGATTTAAAATTTAAAAAGAAAATAATGTTTATAGTGTGTGAAGTTTGTGGCTTTAAAACAAATAAATTATATTTATATAATAAATATGTATAGTGTTTTATGCTGTCTACCCTTTTTGATCTATATCCGGGTTTTTTTCTTAATTATCATGTGTCGATTGATCTCATTAAATTTTTCCTTCAAAATACGTCTTGGAATTCATCTGGCGATCATTTGCATGAAGTTTATTCATTTATATTTTCAATAAATTAATAATAATAATAATCAAACATAAACATATCACATTTTTGTAGTACATATTAGTTTTTCCACACCGTTTGTAATTTTACGCATTGCAAAATTTTGCCTTTCCACACCAGCTGTAAATTTACACATTTTTAGCGACTGATTTCCACACTCATGTGTGAATTTCCACATTAATAGAATTGTTTTTCAACGTAAGTAGAAAAAATCACAAGAATGCGTAAAGAAATTTGACAATAGTAATTTTACTGCTTTCAGAGTAGGTACTAAATTGCCTACTAATTTCAGGCCATCTGTCCGCCGTCCGCCGTATGCAAAATCGATTGAAGGCTCGTAGCTCGCAAACTCTTTGAGCTATGTATTAAATTCAATAGACTGGGTAGGCCCCTTGAAGTGACCAAATTCTGTGTGGTGGGTGTGTGAGGGGGGAGGAGGGGTGCGCGTTTTAGACGGAAAATTTTGGTTTCTAGATTTCAGCAATCGCTTACACTAGGAGGCTGAAACTTGGAATTTATATAGAGCTTTGATAGTGAACCCATTTGCATAAAAATTGTCAATATGGGTGAAAGTGTGTGGGAGTGGGGGGAAAAACAATGCTTCCGAAATGCAAAAAAGCCGAGATCGACACATTCTAAAATCCATATCTCCTAAACGGTTAAAGTCACAAAATTGAAACTTAATGACTATCTGTAGGTATACTAGGAGAATTTTTTAAAAAATTTTATGTGGAAGTTTTGTCGTACGGGGAGGAGGGGGGGGGTAACAAATTTTAGATTACGATATCTCACGAACCAATTGAACTAGACAAATAAAATTCGCTTTGTGTATTAAGGTTGATAAATGAAGTTTGTTAAAAGTAAAATTGTTTGAGGGTAAAGGATGAAAGTGGAGGGGATACGAATTTTTCTAAAAGATCACGTCCCATATCTCAAGAACAGTGTAAGATAGATGCTTAAAATTTTTACCAGAAGTAGGCCTAACAGACCCCTAGCAAAAATGTTGGGGTTTAGGGTGAAGAGGGTGGGGGTGGGGGAGGATGTAAAGGAAAAAGGTTCCGATTTTAATATCTCGAGAGCCTTAATGATATAAAGCTGAAACTTGGTATTTAGTTAGAGCTATATTAGTAGCATGTTGGAAAAAATATAATTTTTTATAGTGATAGTATGGTACGGGGGTGAGGGGTATTTTTCCTATCTATAGAACGGCTTATGCTAAAAGGTTGAAACTCGGTATGTAGTATATGTAAATCAACTAGAAAGGTAATTTAGGTAAGATTTATCTAAAAAATTTCAAATATTTATTGGCGTTCGGAAGGGGGGCAAAAAAATGATCAGTGTTAATGGAATATATATATTTTCACGGTTTTCGTCATATCTATTAGATCTTCCCTAAAATTAAATTTATGTTTATTCTACTGCTTCTTCATATAAATACGTAGAAAGCGTTTTCAGGATTTTTTTTAAATTCGACCCCTAAGGGGTTGGAAAGGGTGTTGTATACTTTTTCACGAATTCTGTCATATCCCTCAGGTCTGATCAGATATCGAATATCTTTTCACTTTCACGGGCTTGAGTAATAATCACCTAAAATTTGTTTTTAAGTTTCTTCCTTTTTCAGCCCCTAAGAGGGTATAAACGAGTTGAATACGTTTTCCCGAGTTCCGTCATTTCTTTTAGAAGTGATAAGAAATTGAATTGGTTTTTACTTTCTCGTGTTGTCTTCATATTTATATACTAACTCCTTTCAAGATATTTGGATATTCAACCACCAAGTGGGTATAATGTGGTTTCATATCTGATGATATATCGAATTCATTTTTACTTCCTAAGGTTTCCTATATAAGCGCCAAAAAGTTAATTTCAGTATTTTAAGATATTCAATGTTAAGGGGTGTAAGGAGGTTGTACGCTTTTCAAAGCTTCGACATATTTCTTCTATATTAGATCGGGTTTCACTTCCACAGACTTTTTATATACGAGTAATCCCAAGCCCATTTCTCAATTTTTGGATATTTAACTTTCAAGGGTTTGTATATGTTTTCACAATTCACAATTTCACATGTTTTCTGATGAGATATAAAATTGGTTATTACAGCATTTGATGTAATGACATAAAAACCAATTTCACGATTTTTCGAATTTCAAAAACCAAAGGGGTGTGAAAGGTTTGTTGAAGTTTTCACAAATTTTTCAAAATCTCGTGTCTCATGAGATAGCAAGTTGCTTCTAAAAACCTGTTTCACATTTTTTTCAAAATTCAAACCCCAAGTGGAAGTAATGGGTTTGTATACGTTTTAACAATTTGTCATATCTCTTAAGTCTGATAAGGCAACAAATTCGTTTTTACTTCTATGGGCTTTTAGTGTACATAATATACCGAAATTCGAATGGTCTACGCGGACTTTTTCAATGTTTAATCGGATAAAAATCTCTATTTTAAATATATTTTTTTTAAGAACAAAACAAAACTAACTTTTCAAGAAACCTCATAATTTCGAATCAACTGATGATATACCCCGTCTTTGATCGCTCCCGAACTTTGACCCGAAAATAATGAAGTTTCGCCCAGAAGGGGTAGAAGGCTGGAACGCTTTTCATGCTGAGACTACAAAAAAAAAAACAATAAAGTTGTGCCCAATCTGTTGGCAGATTTTTTTTCTTCCAGTCGTTCACTGCGTCTCTGAACTACAACTACGAATATTTTGGTCATTTAATTTGTCAATTTATTCTATCTTCAACCAAAATCAGAGGACAAATGATCACTGCTGACCAGTCGGGTTCTTTCAGTAGAATACCAGAAGCATTGCGCTCTGAAAACGCCGGCATAGTCATGGCATGCGGCTGGTTAAAATAATAATGTAAAAGACGTGATGGGGCACCAATGGCATGTTTCTTTTATTTTAATGTCACGATCGGCTTATGCTAAAAATTTGAAACTTGGAAAAATCGGACAACTCGTTCGTCAATTCCGAAATTCGATTAGAGAACATATTATCGAAGCGGCCAAGTTCCGATATGGTCTGTCGCGATATTTTAAAACAAGATACATATGAAATGGTATGAGTTAAAAAGTTTGGTCAAAAAAAGGTTCAGGAAAGCTAACGATAAATCACAGTTTTTTAGTGTACCAGTGAGAAAAGGATAAGCTAAACTAATTTTAATTGAAACCGGCAAAAACACAAGACATTTCCATCGCATCAGTAGTTTGGGGCAACATATTGCTTTTATTACAATATCAATGGCGCTAAAACGCATAAATTTACTGTCTACTCCTAATCCGAAATATTGTCAACCCCATCGGAAGCCCATTTGTTTCCTAAACCACGCGCTGGTATCTTTCGCTCTCTGTCGGGTTTTTAGGCTATATTCTATTAGGTGTTCTGTGAAATCATGCGAGCCTAAAATAAACGAAACCAATGGACAAACAAATAATGAAACATGCCCACTTTATTATGTTCGAGCCCGACTACAGCTGGTGTTTCCACAGCAAGGACGATACGATAGAGCGTTCGTGGTATCGCAATTTTGCAAAGTGATTTCGATGAAACATGGCCATGCAGATTAGCCTTTGCACTCGCAATAATAGCTTCTACGTGAGATTTATCGGCACTTAGTTTTTATATTATTTCGTTGATCAGGTTTTGGAATTTAGTAACATCGGTTTGCAAGAAAAATTTAAGTGTTGAGAACAGTCTACGATTGGGCCACATTCTTTTTTGCTCTGAATTGATATGATGTTACTGTCGTCCGACTAGTTTCGACTGATGCTAATCAGTTCAGAATGATAATTTAATCACCGTATTTGGACTGTATCAAAGGGATTAAATATAACGCATACCTGCAGTCCTTTGTATCCTAAATATAGTAAAAAAGTCCACATTCGAGGACTAAGGAATTCTTATGACATGAACATTGATCAGAAGTGTCGCGATTCTCCTAATCTACACAAACCTGATGAGAAGGATCTGTAACCAGTTAATCAAGAGTAGAAGAACAAAAATATCATACCCACCCTCCTTTCACTAGCGTAGCTCATTCTAAGACCATCTTTCTTTTAGCTTTGTATTACTTATGTCGCGTCAAATATGACAATATAAGTTAACAAATTTCGACGTACCTAAAAGATATTACGGAATTCGTGCGGATTGAAAACCTAAACATTGGTTTTGAATTCAGAGCATGTATAAGTCAAAACAAATCAAATATTTCATCGGCCCTTAGATATAGAGCAGAAAATATACTGAACTACACAGTAAAAAAACTGCATTGAATTGTACATCTTTTGGATAGTACGCAGTAAAAAAAAAATCCATTGAATTTTACATCTTTTGGATAGTAGGCAAATATGCCACACCTTCTCAAATAAATTTACATTGGGATGTAATAGTCAATTTGAATGCAATTTTCAATTTTTGGTCAGTGAATTTTATTTTGCAATGAGTAAATTTCAACTTTGAAAGCAGCAAAATCACTTATTTCTACTTCTAATTTTATTTCTTACTTACTTACTCTTAATAAAACACTTGGCTGTAGGTAGGAATCTAGTTTTTGCCGCGTAGTTTTGGAGCGCGTAACCACTGCGCCACCGAAGGCATTTCATTTCCAATTCTGTAGAAAATAAAATCGAACAAACTTGGTTTCATATATTACATGTTTTTCGTAGTAAAATTCAAATAGATAAGTAGAATTACACGAAAAAGAACATAATTTTCAATTCATATATAAAATATTTAATTTTACACGAAATGTTGCGTAATTTTGTAAGCCTTTTCATGTAAATTGTACAGTTCAGTTGGAAAGTAGGTACATGAGAAATTTACTAATACCAGTAATTTCGTGTAAAAGTGATTGAAATGTGTACTTTTACTTGAAAAAATGAAATATACTGGAAATTTCAAGTAAAATTTGAGTTGGAAATTTAATTTTTTTAAAACAGTGTACTTTTAACCTAGTAAGCGTTAACATTGAAAAATTCCGAAAAATTTATTCAATTCCTTTTCACCCCTTTAGGTGCTAAATATTGAAAAATTCCGAAATTAATTTCCGGGCGTTGTTTTGAAAATCAATTAAATTTCTAATTACACCTATGAAATTTTTTACCATTTTGGTAGTTCGAAAAATTCAAATGTATTTTACTGATACCCAAAATAACAGATGGCAGTCAATTAGAATTCCCGATATAAAATGGGTTTGGAGATGGGATAGCAACCAATCGCCGGAGTAAGACCAACGGTAAGGTGACGTGCAGGAACAAGGTGTCAAGTGTTGATGTGCCATAGAGGAAGAACATATTTTTGAACAACACAGTATTCTAGTTCTGTAAGTTTTCATGTTCCGCCATAGCCGGTCGCAAGCCCAGGTTGAGATAAGGATTAGCGAGTTTTGAACACATCCTGAATGGCCAGTAACACCAGTGCGTTTAGGTATGAAACCGGTTGTTCACATACTATGTGCTATAAACCTGGACCTCCAGGTTGGGGGTTGGGCAATGGGCTAACAACTCATCTCCGGAAAAAAAACTTATTGTTCCGAAAGCAGATCCTGCAGGTCCTTGCCTGATTTGGGCTGTCCCGCATTGATGATAATGAAGTTTTCATGTTGACAAAGTTAAATTATTTGCAGAGAGCTGTTTCTTGGATTATAAAACTAATTTCATTAAATGCATTTTCTAAAGATCAGACCAAACAATTCTGATATTGTTTGCTGAAAATCTTTGGTACATAGCCTACGTCCTTTTCAATTAGAATGTCCTGGATTGCAACAGATGTTGATGGAAAACAGGTCAACGTCTGATGCTATGCATTATGTATGGTTAACCACTTATCGCTCTTGCCTCGTCCAATCCAATAAATTCAAGAAATGTATTTCGAATACAAAACAGGGTCGACCAAAGCGATGTGCTCAGCATTTCATTTCGTTGTCATACACTTGCTTAAATCTCCTTGGAATTCACTGAGAAACCAATTACCCAGTTGACAGATGGATGCGATGGCTGTTTGTATCTAGTCGAAAATGGAACTAAAGTGGAATGCTATAGATCCGTAGATCAAAATGCGAATATGAAAAATAATTAGATTGCATAGGCTTGGATTAGGCTTTTTTAAAAGAAAATCCATCAAGAGGGTGTAGAGGTAGTGCTCTATACTTGTACATTCCACTTCAGATTCATAAAGGAATGGATTACGTTGCAAACTATTCACTTTGTAAGTGCTACACCGATAACGTTCCTTCAAGTATGTGATCAAAGGGATATCCTTTAATCTATTCACCACATAAAAATCTTATAATTATGCAGAGTGCAAAGTCTGCAAGTTCATTAGTGCCACGAGCAGAATGAAGGGAACCTCTGCAATTGTGCCGCTTGGAATCAGCTTTTCGCATTACTTCGCCGTAATTTCTTTTCATATCCTTGTTCAAAAAGAGAAAGTCGCAGCCACACATCCTGACTATGTGCAGCTATTGCTGCAAGTCAAATATTTTTTGGCTCGCCACTTGAAGAAATTGAATTCGCAATTATTTCACGAGACTCGGTGAAACTGGCGAAGGAGTAAAAGGACTACTGCTGCCGTAAGCTTCAATACTTACATATGAAGCCCACATCTTGGCAATTATTCAAGTTTCACAAAAACAGGACAGCAAAAGTGGCATACACAGTCCCTCAACACAGCTCATCTAGAAGCGAGTTAAGGGAGAAGGTGTGTGCTACTTTCCGGCTATTAAATAATGAAACATATGTTTTAATCACAGCACTTTGCATACACACATGTGTCGATGTACGGAAGGAGTGCTCTTCTGGTAGGTAGACTTTTTGCACCGCTCCTAATGCTATTAAAATTTGTTTTTGATTACATCAAGAGCTGCTGGTTAACGATGGCGAATGTGGCATAATGACGCAGCTACCCTATAGACATGATGGGAATATAAAATGATATATGACCTTTAATTTTGTCAGGAGAGTGGTATGAAGTTGTATCCTGTGACCACGAACTGAAATCGATCCAATTATAGTAAGTGAGAAGTAATTTCAGGATTGATGATTGTTCCGATACTTTTCAGCTTCCTTCAATTTTCCACGCTTAATCAACGCATTATAGCTCCATCGAGGGTAGTGTCGGTACGATTGGGGTCAATAGTGACTATGACAGGTCTATGAATCCTACGCTTCCATGGGCACCCATACAACATTTCGTAGGGAGGGGCAAAGCGATGCCTTATAAAAGAAATTTGAAATATCAGGAACTATACCTTGTGACGACTAGAATGAATGTGATTTTTATTCAGTTAAGAATTATTGATCCTTACCAATACAATATCAGTGCACCGGGAGATAGAAGAAAAATGCAGAGAGGTATACATTTTACTTATAATCCCTTAGTGAGTAAAATCACCCAACTTGTTCGGATCCATCGCATACAAGATTTTTTAAAACAATTGTCAATAACACTTATATTCTGGTTCGTTAAAATTTCGCACAATATAAATTTTTTAATAGAAACATTGCAGAACAAAAAAACTGACAATATTGCGTTACTCTTTCAATTAGCTACCACACACAAGTTCTTAATAAAAATGGTTCTTTTTTTTCGGGAACGTATCGCGCATTCAAGTTTTTTGTGATTAAGTTCAGACAAAAATCTCGGCGAGAGAGGTTTACGTAGTTACACTTATTGAACACAATTTTGAAAACATCTGAACTGGAAAAGACTGTGAAATGAAGAATACTGTTTTTGGATGCCATACAAAAGTCTTTAAAAAAATAGTGCTTACGTTTTTGGTGAGTCAACATGAAGACTTGGAATTAGTAACCGTATTTAAGTTGTTGTAAATGCTAAATAAAAGTGAGCAATTCTTTTACTTTATTATTTCAATAATACAGTATTGTTATCGATTTTTAAAAAAAAAAAATTTGCTACCCTCAAAATTTTTTTTTTCACGTTTCATGACGAGTAGACACGAAAAAAGCAAAAAAAAATTTCAGTCCGTCTGTCCGCCGTACGCCGTACGCCGTACGTCTACCGGTGTACGCAAAATTGTTTGAAGGCTCGTAGCACCCAAACCCTACAAGCTATTTAGTTGAATTTTTTTTCCTGGGTAGAGTGGGTAGGCTCCCTGAAGTGACCAAATTTGGAGGGATGGGGGTGTAAGGGGGGAGGAGGGGGAAGTGTTTTAGACGGAAAATTTTGGTTTCTAGATCTCAGCAACCGCTTATGTTAGGCGGCTGAAATTTTAAATTTATATAGAGCTTTGGTAGTGGACCCATTTGCAAAAAAATTGCCGATATAGGTGAAGGGGTTCGGGAGTGGGGGAAAAAATAATGCGTCCGAAATGCAAAAAAGGTGAGATCGACACATTCTAAAATCCATATCTCCTAAACGGTTAATGTCACAAAATTGAAACTTAATGAACATCTGTAGGTATACTAGGAAAATAGATCGGAAACAAAAATTTGAGTGGGGGCAGTGACGTACGGGGGTGGGGGGTGAAAAACTTTAGAATACGATATCTCATGAACTAATTGTACTAGATAAATAGAATTTGGTTTGTGTATAAAAGTTGACAAATGAAGTTAGCTGAAAGCAAAATTTTTTAAGGGGGCGGTAGAGCATGAAAGTGGAGGGGATAAGAATTTTTCAAAAAAATCACGTCTCATATCTCAAGAACCGTGTAAGATAGATACTTAAAATTTTTACCAAAAGTAGACCTAATAAACCCCTAGCAGAAAACAAATTTTTGGAAGTGAGGGTGTAAAGGGTGAGGGTGGGGGAGGGTGAAAAGGAAAAAGTTCCGATTTTAATATCTCGACAACCTATAATGATATAAAGCTGAAACTTGGTATTTGGATAGAGCTATATTAGTAGCATGTTGGAAAAATATAATTTTTTATAGGGGTAGTATGGTACAGGGGTGGGGGGTGTTTTTCCTATCTATAGAACGGCTTATGCTACAAAGTTGAAACTCAGTACGTTTATGTAAATTAACTAGAAAACTAATTTAAATAAAAAAAAATTTCAAATTTCCATTGGCGTTCAGAGGGGGGGCAAAATAAATGATCAGTGAAAATGGAATGCATATAGTTTCACGGTTTTCGGCATATCTATTAGGTCTTCCCAAATATTGAATTCATTTTTATTGTACGACTTCTTCATATAAATACCTAGAAAGTTTTTTCAGGGTTTTTTTAAATTCGACCCCTAAGGAGGTGCGAAGGTGGCTGTAAACTTTTTCACGAATTCTACTATATCCCCACGTCTTATCAGATATCGAATATATTTTCAGTTTCACGTGCTTGCGTGATAATCGCCTAAAACTTGTTTTTAGGTTTTTTCCTTTTTCAGCCCCTAAGAGGGTATAAACGGGTTGAACACGTTTTCACGAGATCCGTCATTTCTTTTAGAAGTGATAAGAAATTGAATTGGTTCCTACTTTCTCGTGCTGTCTTCATATTTATTTATTAACTCCTTTCAGGATTTTTGGATATTCAACCCCCAAGTGGGTGTAAGGAGGTTGCATATCTGGTGATATATCGAATTCATTTTTACTTCCTAAGGTTTCCTATATAAAAAAGCCAAAAAGTCGATTTTAGTATTTTAGATATTCAATCCTCATGGGTGTAAGGGGGTTGTATGCTTTTCAAAGTTTCGACATATTTCTTAAGTTCGATGAGATATTAGATCGCTTTTCATTTCCACAGACTTTTTATATAATCGCCTACAAACCCATTTCTCAATTTTTGGATATTCAACCCACAAGGGTTTGTACATGTTTTCACAATTTTTGCCATTCCTAAGTTCTGATGAGATATAAAATTGATTATTACGGCCAACCAATTCACGATTTTTCGAATTTCCAGAACCAAGGGGGTGTGAACGGTTTGCTTACGTTTTCACAAATTTTTCAAAATCCGTCATATCTCATGAGATATCAAGTTGCTTCTTATGAAATCGTCTAAAAACCTGTTTCACAATTTTTTCGAAATTCAAACCCCAAGTGGAAGTAATGGGTTTGTATACGTTTTAACAATTCGTCATATCTCTTAAGTCTGATAAGGCAGCAAATTCGTTCGTTTTACTTCTATGGGCTTTTAGTGTACATAATATACCGAAATTCGAATAGTCTACACGGGCTTTTTCAATGTTTAATCGGCTAAAAATCTCTATTTTAAATATTTTTATATTAAGAACAAAAATAATTTTCCAAGAAATCTAATAATCTCGAAGCAACTCATGATACACTCCGACTTTGACCGCTCCCGAACTTTGACCCGAAAAATAATAAAGTTTCGCCCAGACCATTGGCAGATTTTTTTTTAATAAAGTGCAACTAAAAGGGAATAACCGTGGCTTAGCAAAACGGTAGGTACTGATGCTACTACTATTTTCTGATCCTGCTACTTTGATCAATCTAGGGTAAAATTTTGCATTTTTGAAAACACTCTCATTCACAACACAAGGTCGAAAGGATGTATAAAATACTTTATTATTAAAATAATAAAGTAAAATTTGAGCGGATGGATACTTTCCCGCAGGAAACCATTAAGACCTTCCATTTTTCCTGTATTACTTTATTATTCAAATAATTATTTTAATAATAAAGTATTGTTATCGAATTTTAAAAAAAAAATTTGCTACCCTGAAAAGTTTTTTTTTCCACGTTTCATGACTGATAAACACTAAAAAAGCAAAACAAATTTTCACTCCGTCTGTACTTCGCCGCTGTCCGCCGTACGTAAAACGTTTGAGGGCTTATAGCTCTTAAACCCTTTGAGCTATTAAGTTGAATTTTTTTTCTTGTTAGACTGAGCGTACCCCTGCAAGTGGATACCTTTTGAGGGGTGGGGTGTAAGGGGGAGGTGGGCGAAGTATATTAGGGTGAAAATTTTGGTTTCTAGATCTCAGTAACCGCTTAGGCTAGAAGGCTGAAACTTGGAATTTATATAGAGCATCGATAGTGGATCCATTTGAAAAAAAAATTATGATATGGGTAAAGTGGGGGGAATAATAATGCGTCTAAAACGCTCGAAAGCCGAGATCAAGACATTCTAAAATTCATATCTCCTAATCGGTTAATGTCACAGAATTAAAACTTAGCATCTGTAGGTATACGAGGAGAATAGATTGGAAATACATTTTTGAGAGGGGGCAGTGGCATTTGGAGGTGGGGTGAAAAACTTTAGATTACGGTAACTCACGAACCAATTGCACTAGACAAATAAAATACGGTTTCTGTATAAAGGTTGACAAATAAAGATTGCTGAAAACAAAAATGTTTAAGTTGGCGTTGGAGCATGGAAGTGGAGGGGATACGAATTTTTCTAAAAAAATCACGTCCCATATCTCAATGTGCGATAGTGTACGATAGATGCTTAAAAATTTTACCAGAAGTAGGCCTAATAGACCACTATCAGAAAAAAATTTGCAGGGATGATGGTGCGGGTGGGGGAGAGTGAAAAGGAAAAAGTTCTGATTTTTATATCTCGAGAAACTATAATCATCAAAAGCTGAAACTTGACTTTTAGATAGAACTATAGTAGTAGCATGTAGCAGTATGGTACGGGGGTGTGGGGGGTGTTTTTCCTATCTATAGGACGGCTTATGCTAGAAAGTTGAAACTTAGTGCGTATATATAGGTAAATAAACTAGAATAGTAATATTGATAAAAAAAAATTCAAATATCCATTGGCGTTCGGAAGGGGAGCCAAAAAAATGATCAGTTAAAATGGAATTTCACGAATTTTGTCATATCTCTTAGGTATTTTTGGATATTCAATTCATTTGTATTATACGGATTCTTCATATAAATACCTAGAAAGTGTTTTCAGGATTTTTTGAAATTGGACCCGCAAGGTGGTATAAAGGGGTTGTATACATTTTCACGAATTCAGCCGTATCCCTCAGGTCTGATTAGATATCTAATAACTTTTCACTTTCACGTGCTTGTTTAATAATCACCTAAAACCTGTTTTCAATTTTTCAATATAATCGCCTACAAACACATTTCCGATTTTATGCATTGGCCCAAAACCAAATCATGAAAAACCTTCTAATCGAGTATTAACTGATATTATACTAGGACTTTGACCGCGTCCCGGAGTATGACCCAATTATGTAATTCATATGTTATATGTGGCAGCGGCGTAGGTATTCTAGCGCGACCTCATTCTAACCGCTTCCCGAACTTTTTTTTAGGTTTTCAGTCACATAGTAACCTATACTGCAGCCC
The DNA here is from genome assembly GCA_951812415.1 of Beris morrisii. Classification (NCBI taxonomy): domain Eukaryota; kingdom Metazoa; phylum Arthropoda; class Insecta; order Diptera; family Stratiomyidae; genus Beris; species Beris morrisii. Next base: position 32,956,715 of record OX638310.1, read on the forward strand.
AGAATTAAACTCGTTCCAAGCTTCTACCAAAAAAATAATAAAGTTGCGTCCAGACTGTTGGCAGACTTTTTTATAATTTATGCCAAAGTTAGTGTACTTCTATGAAGAAAAAATCCTGAGTGAGAAACGCAATTACGTCTTCCAATAAAATAATGACCTTACCTTTGCAATCTTAATTTTATTTGCATAATACTTAAATTTGAATAACAATACAATTTTTCTGTAGTAGGTAAGAAAACGTTAATTTTTAACTAGTGATATTTCTGTAAATAAAAATGCAAATAAAAAGATATTTTGATTTTATTTTTCATTGAAGCGGTTTTCAGTAAGCGGTGTTGATTTAGTAACTATTTGGTAGTTAGTTTAACAAATTATTGGTAATAGAATAATTAAAAAGTCTTAATTACACTATATTAAAAAGAAAGAATTACTCAAGTGACGAAATGGTGTTATTATAATACTGTAATGTAGAATAAAAGTGGAGGCAAGTGCACCCTCTTGCTATCAAGATGTATGGTAAAAATTAAGGAGGCCTCTTCCTTTCTACAAGGAATTAAGCCTAAAAACTAACACTTTGCCCAAACCTAGAAGCAAAAAATTTTGGAAGTATTATTGTTTTGTTAATTTACCCTTAAGTGTGTTTTACATTATTATTTTTATTTCACAATAACTCCCAAGTTCGATGAAATGTCGAATCGATTTTCACTTTTGCAGTCTTTATAGACAGTATTTCAGGCATTATCATACAAACGCCTAATATATACTCATAGGTTTTTTTTTATTATTTAACCTCTATTACGTTAAAACGGGGTTTAAGTTGGTTTTCATTACTTCTTCAAGAGCTCTTAGGTTCCAAGAAATATCGAATTGGTATTCATTTCTACAGCCTACTTACAAAGCGCTGAGAAAGTTTTCCGGATATTTCGGTAGTTCGTCCCCTAGGGATTTGAAAAGGGCACATCATGCGCCTAGTTTGTATATTCTTTTTATGACATATCACCGGTTAAGAGGTACTTTTTGGAATTTCCACCCTTAAATGGATAAAAACAGGATTACATATTGTTACATGCATACCCAGACAAACCGACTCACTTATAAATGACAACACTTTCAACGCTTTCCAGAGAATAGTACAACCTTCCAATATTCAAATAGAATAGCGCAGAAAGCTCTCCACATGGCCGCAAGTTCCACACATTCCAACCAAATGTACTATAATAGAAATCCCTTAAACACACATACAGTATGTAAGCGTAACAGGGTTTCTACACGGGATCAGTTTTGTACTGCGAAAGTGAGAAACGTGCAGTTTTACTGAAAACTGACAGAGTTATTTCTATTGATAACAGCGACCGCGTGTACTGTAGTAAATGTCGAAGCTTTTGCCAAGTGTAACAATAAATCAATGCGATAATAATAATTAAGTTATTTGTTATTTGATTTATTTAATAGAATTATGTTTTCGTTTTAAATCACGGTAAACTTGTTGCTAGCAAAAATTTGTACACTTCTTCTCTCCTCTCTTTTTCCGAGTTCTGCTTAAGTTCTAATTCTTTTAATAGTTGTTTATAAGGTAGTTTAATGTAGTTATAAGTTAGGCTAAGTTCCATAAGAAGGTTTTTTTTAACCCTTTTCCTTCAAATATTCATACATTCGAAATCATTTGCATGTTGCTAAATAGCGTTAACTTGGCTTGCCATATTTTCAAGCATTTCTCAATATTTGTTCGGATCAGACCGAATAAGTTTCCTTCCACAGGCTGCTTGCACAAAAGCCTAAAATCTCGGAAAATTTTTAACACAATAATTACTCACCACTACAAGGTACGGGAGCAGAAGCAGATTAAATATCTTTCGAAAAGCTATTATACACAAATCTTTAAAAAATGCGTGCTTGTACGAGGGCGGATTGATAATGACGTGCAAAAATCAAGAAGGAGTGGGCAGGTAAGGAATTCGTTATTTTTTTTTACCTGGACCATCCTTAAATAGATTACCTGCAAAGTTTAAGCCTGATACCTTGTTTAGTTTTCGAGAAGCAGCCGTCTAAGCAAGTCGACTTACAAAAATTGTTGAAAATGGATAAAAGTGAATTTCGTGTGTTGATTAAACACAATTTTTTAAAAGGGAAAACAGCTAAAGTAACCAAAGAAAAATTAGATAAGCATTATGGGGACTCTGCACCATCGATCCGAATGATTTACAAATGGTTTTCTGAATTCAAGAGTGGACCTACGAGCACTGAAACCATACCAAGTCCAGGTCGTCCAAATGAGGCCACCACGCCAGAAATGATCGATAAAATCCATGATATCGTGATAGAAGATCGTCGAGTAAAAGTGCGTGAGATAGTTAACGTAGTAAGCATCTCATTTGAACGTGTTTGGAATATTTTGAAAAACCATTTGGACATGAGAAAGCTATCCGCAAGATGGCTGCCGCGTTTGCTCACAATCGACTAAAAACGCAATCATGTGACAGCTTCGCAGCACGGTTTGCAACTGTTTTAACCTAATACAAATGAATTTTTTCGTTAATTCGTAACTGTTGATGAAGCATGGATTCACCACTACACTCCAGAAACCAAACAACAGTCAAAACAATGGAAGGATGTCGGTTCAAGCGCACCGAAGAAGGTAAAACCGTTCTATCGGCTGGAAAGGTTATGGCGACAGTTTTTTGGTATTCCAATGGAATGATATTCACCGACTACTTGGAGAAAGGAAAAACAATGACGGGAGCATATTATTCTGAGTTATTGGTTCCATTGGATGTTGAAATCAAGGCAAAACGGCTTCATTTCGCGAAGAAAAAAGTGTTGTTTCACACGTCCGTTGTTGCAACGGCAAAACTGTTTGAATTACGGTACGAATTGCTCCCTCACCCACCGTATTCTCCAGATTTGGCACCCTGCGACTTTTTATTATTTCCAGACTTGAAAAAATGGCTTGCTGGAAAGAGATTTACCACTAATACTGACGTCATAAGTGAAACCAACGCCTATTTTGAAGGGTTGGACAAATCATATTATTTGGAAGGGATCAAAAAATTGGAAAAACGCTGGACTAAGTCTATCGAGCTAAAAGGAGACTACGTTGAAAAATAAAATAAATTTTTCCGGATAAAATTATGTTTTCTCAATTTTTGCACGTCATTATCAATCCGCCCACGTATGTCCCCGAATCCGCAATATATCTGAAACACTTTGAGCTTGAACTTTATATGATTGAATTCAGGGCTAAGAGCGCTTACTCCTCGCAGTAGCGTCTAGGTGAAATTCTTTAAACTCCTTACAACCTTCAAAATTTTCCTTCTAAACAGGATCATTATTTCTTTATTTTATCTCCACTACAATACAAACCAGTATTTTGTTTAAAGTATTGTTGTCTTACTTGTTGTTGCACACTAGCGAGAAATTCGATTCGCTTAATAAAAACAAATCGCTTAATTAAAATTATTGCACTTGGAAATGCTTTCGAAATTTTGCTACATACGTAAACTCTCTAATCGCACACGCTGATGAAACTCATTCTTGTTTTCTCCGCAAAATGATTGTTTCGTCCAATTATATTTCTGTGTGCTCAAGGAATCTCGAGTACATTCGATGGTCTGTGTTGAATTTTAGAAATTGGAAAGCTGTAATTCTCTCTAGGAGCTTCGATTTCGTCCACATTCGATTTTGTGAATCGAGTTACCAAGATATGCTTCTAACAGTCAGTAAAACTAGTAGCAAATCATGAATGTGATTTGAACGTAAGATTTCGGTGGACATATTTCGATCTCCAAGTAGTTACTAGAAAATCTTCATGCTTTCCGCCTCCATTACCAAATAGGCGGGTCTATTATCCGAAATCAATTTAAGTTTTGAAACAGTGCCAACAATTTCGTTTTGGCTTCAGGGACAATCAACATTGAATTCACCGAGAATTTGGCGACTTTTTCCCTGTTACTGTTTTAAGTGAGCCGATTTTGTCCGCCCATGGATATCTAGATGTTCAATAAACAACTTGAGAATAGGCAAATAGTTATGATATGCGATATAATTTCTGACTGGCCCTGTTTTTTCACTCCTTGGCGCTCAGCCGAGAACACTTAAATTTTACGGGAGAAGATTTATTCGCCACTAAGTAAATTCATTGTAGCCCAGCACCCTTGATAAAATCGTAGCCTAGCGATAATTAATATCCTCACATTTTTTACGGTGATATACGTATATCCGTGGTCTGGGGGGGGGGCATTTATATGCTGTAGGATTTTATGGGCTAATGGGTGGCAAAAAAAATGTGGTGGGTTGCTTTTTGCACCACTTTAGAAGAGTTTTGGAGAAATTCGATGGAAACCAAAAGAGCTGAAGAAAAAAAACGAACGGAAAAAAAATGCTTGAACGCAAACTTAATAGCCTGAATAAAACTTCTTTTCATACACATACGAGAACTCGGCCGTCGGATATATGGTAGGATTTCGAAGTTGCAAGGCTCCCCCGGATGAGGAGTAGACGACACACAACTTTTCGCCAGGCTATACGTATGAAGGTATGCACTATCTAAAAGGTATATGAATGTCATAACTACGGTATATGCTGGTAGAATATGAACCGCTTTTTTCGTCCGCCTAAACCTTTTCGTAGAGATCACCATCAGTTAACGTGAAGTTTTCAAACCATACCCTTGTGAATTTGAAATTTGTTTCCGGGCGAAGTAAATAGTAAGCGTCCTTGGTCCTCGGCACTGTCGGGAATCGGAATACCACCCCCATAAGTACAAAAGTATCCAGACCGGGGGGTGATCAAAATCCATGAAAATAGGAAAATGAATAGGCAGCGAACGTCCAACGGAAAATAAGAAGTGAGCACAGAGCATCCTATTCGACGACGAGGAATAAGGGCTGAATAGTTTATTGATGAATGTAACTAGTTTTTAATAGGGCTTGTTCAGTATCTGCCACAGCAAGGCTCCAATGAAGGCTTGCACTAATTGCAGTTCTGCGGTGAAAAACAGTTCCTTAGATTCGAAAATGAAATGCATATGCAAACGTCCATACGAACATACGCCAGCAGTATGAATGTCAGTGTGTTGGGGAAGGTACAAAGTAAGGTTACTCGAACTTTATCTATTGAAATAAATTAATTAGAGCACTTGCTTTGCTCTATCTCTCCCAACAGTTTTGATAGCAAAGGATTTTGTCAATTTCAATCAACCTTGCTCCGGGGAGACTATCTCATTCTTCGGATAATTTAGTCAAGTTCAATTCGAAAGATGTGCCCGAAATTATCACGTAAGAACTATTAACTGACATCCAATGCTGCTTTTGGGTTAAAAGAATTCTTTAGTGAATAATAGTTTTTTTTTGGAAAATAATGTAAAAGCACCATATTTCGTCTCAATAGGACATTTGCCACGATTTGATTTTTGATCAAGGGGCTGGAAACCGCAAATGTGCGTGCCGAACATTCGATAAATCAAGTTTCCTGTAGAAGGACAAACCTGGCTTACTCCTTAATTATAAATGGAAATAGATAAGTTCATTAACGAACAAAATAAATTATTCTACTCCCTCGGGTAGCGGCAATACAAAAGTCATTAAAATACACACATGCTAGAAATATAAAAAATATTTTAGTGAATAATCGTACGTTAATTTGTTTTCGAAGCAATCGACTTGATGAATCTCGAGCTAGTCCTTCCTATGGCCGCCATACAAATGTCCTTAAATAATTTGTGCATATAAGGTTAACCGTCGTCCGCAAACTAGTTTAAAGGCTCGAACCTCCTAACCCTTTTAGCTTTCAAGTTAAAATTTGCTATGTTGGTCAATTTGGTTGACTTTTTTAAGTGCCCATTTTTGTCCGTGTATGGGTGGAGAAGGGTGAAAACCAAAATATTTTAGTTTTTCTTTTCGAAGCCAATAAAAATAGTAAACCTTCTGTTTCTATCGGGATATTGAAATAGTACGTTCTCAAAATTTCTTTTGATAGGGTTAGAAAAGTACGCGTTGGGGGATGTTCTTTCTATCTCAGCAAAGGATTATGCTGTAAAGTTGTCAAATAGCACAAGCCCAAATACCGCGCTCGACTGTGCAATTTATCAGATATACTTGAATGTTGAACACAGAAGTGATTTCGTCGACGAACTGTGCTCCAGAATTCATAAGAAACACTGTAATGTAAATATTATATTATATGAATACATAAATTCGTATTTATCACCGTTTTAAAAACATATTTTTGTCCGTGTATGGGTGGAGAAGGGTGAAAACCAAAATATTTTAGTTTTTCTTTTCGAAGCCAATAAAAATAGTAAACCTTCTGTTTCTATCGGGATATTGAAATAGTACGTTCTCAAAATTTCTTTTGATAGGGTTAGAAAAGTACGCGTTGGGGGATGTTCTTTCTATCTCAGCAAAGGATTATGCTGTAAAGTTGTCAAATAGCACAAGCCCAAATACCGCGCTCGACTGTGCAATTTATCAGATATACTTGAATGTTGAACACAGAAGTGATTTCGTCGACGAACTGTGCTCCAGAATTCATAAGAAACACTGTAATGTAAATATTATATTATATGAATACATAAATTCGTATTTATCACCGTTTTAAAAACATTATTTCAAAAAAATATTAGGTGCAAATTAAAGGTAAAATTATACTTGAAGAATAATTTGTAAGTCAAAAAATCAAAATTTTTTCCTGTAAGTTATCAGGCAAAAATGAAATCTGCATTTTTTCTTTTATGAATAACTAGCCGCATCCCGCAGCTACGCTTACGTTTGTATGGTGCTATACTATCGAAAGTGCAAACCCAGCGGTTTCCAATCTCGCTTCCCGCTTGTTTTTTTCCGTTACTCCCGTTGCTTCCGTTGCTCCCGTTACTCCGTTGTTCTCGTTTCTCCTGTTGCTGCCGTTACTCCCGTTGCTTCTGTTGCTCTGTTGCTGCCATTGTTCCCGTTGCTTCCGTTTCTCCCGTTTCTCCTGTTACTTCCGTTGGTCCCGTTGGTCCCGTTGCTCCCATTGCGCCCGTTGCCCCCGTTACTTCCATTGTTCCCTGTTGCTTCAGTTACTTCGTTGCTTCCATTGCTCCCGTTGCTCCTGTTACTCCTGTTGCTCCCGTTGTTTCCGTTGCTCCGTTGCTCCCGATGTCGAAAAAAAAACATTTGTTTTTGATTCGATCGGTACCAAACTTCACAAGAACCATCCCGGGACTATTCTACATGTTCCCTGAAAGTTTTATCAAAATCGGTTGAGCGGGAACATGCATACATACATTCATCCTCTTTTATATGTATAGATAGATAGATAGATAGATAATGTATATTAGTTTATGTTACAAAAAAGCACATCAATATTTAATAATATAAGCACCTCATAATCATCTTCGCCTAAGCGAGTTATCCTGCGTCTAAAGAAGATCAAGCTGCCTCCCGATTAGCGGGGGGGGGGGGGGTGGGCAGGGACGTTATTTGTGGGGGGGGTGCCGGGAAGGCATTTGCCCCCCCCTAAATTATGTATTTTCTTAGATTATACTATATATAACATATGTTTATTTATATATAAAAATATATGCAAACATAACATCTTGCCCCCCCTAGAAAAAACTGAAATGACGTCCCTGGTTATAATTATGTAATTCTTTTTCCTTCCTTTGTTTTAAAACAAGCGGCAATAAAACTGTCACCGGATTGGATTTTATTGCAGTTCGGTTGCATTTTTGTTGTGATAAACGCAAATGCTGGCAATCATTCAAATCGAAACGAGTAAAGCGAATTGAAGCGAATTCATCCTAGACTCAAACCATTTCATTCTATCAGGAATAGGATTTGTAATCCAGTAAAATTAGTGGATTGACTATTCTGCATGTTGTTGTTGTTTCACGTATACTTATGCTGTCTTATCCTACTCTGGAGAGAATTAAAACGCACCTATTGTTGCATACAAGCGGTTCAACTTAATGTTGCGAGCTAGAGGTTCGCCGAGCCTTCAAGTAAAACACAGTTCGATTTCATTTACTACTTGATCGCTGTTATCGATGAAAATCACTTTAAAAATACACTTTCGCGTAGAACTTACAGTCGTTTCACTCTCGCAGTAGAAAAACATATCCCCGGCTCTGCGATGCTTATATACTGCATGTGTTGAGTCGAGTGATTTCCAACATATTCGGTTGTTTATGCGGAACGCGCAATAAGAAACTACATGCGAGAAATGTCTAGAACATGCGAGAAGTATGTAGAGCTCTCTACGATATTGCAAGGTTGCTGATTTTCTCTGGAAACTTTAAAACCAACAATAAGCGAGGCCAGAGTACACATGTAACAATAACTTTAATTTTTACAACACGTGTCTGTAACCCACCAATTCAGCAAAAATAATAATTAATAAATCGTAAAAAAGTGGAACTCTACCACAGTCAGTCAGTAAATACATTATCTCTTGTATGTTATATTTCTATGAGTGTCCATAACTTGAAAGAAAGTAGTTTATTTGTAGAAAGTCTACAAATAATGAACAGATTCTAAATGCATCTTAGTTTGCAAACGCGAGATAGATCGTGTTAACTATTATTTTTCATTAGAGAGAGCCGTGAACCGAAAACTGAGTGGCAAGAGGATTTGTGGTATTACGTAGTTTGCAAACGTTGTATTTGAGCCGGTAACACTAGCAGATTTAATCCGAGAGACGACTTCGATTTCAAATATTTTTATTTTTTAAATTTTTTAAATTATATTTCTATTTTACTTTAGTATTTTTTAATATTAAAATTTTTTGATAGTGGCAGCAAGTTACAGGGGTGGGGGTGGTTTTTCATATCTCAGAAACGGCTTATGCTAGAAAGTTGAAATATGTAGATGTGCTACTAGAGTAATTAAAACTAAAAAAAAAATCGGTCAACAGTCTGGGCGCATCTTTATTATTTTATGGGTAGAAGTACGAAATGTGTTTAATGCTGAGATGCGCTGTAGGTGACTATGGGATTGACAACCTAAGGAATAACCAGGAGGCTATTCGGAACGTCAGTCGCATAGCAACCTGCACCACATCTCAGCATTAAATACGTTTCGGACTTCTACCCATAAAATAATAAAGTTGCGCCCAGACTGTTGGCCGTTTTTTATACTCTAGATGAAATCATATAGAGTATTATAAGTTTAATCCAGCCCAAAAGTTTGTAACGCATAGAACCAAGCCACGGACGAAAAAAAGTTATATATTATTTTTTGTTTATTTGTGGCCAAAAACCTCAAATCCGCTTGACGTCCGTCCGTCCGTCCGTCTGTCCGTGAACACGATAACTCAAGAACGCCTTCACCTAGGATCTTGAAATTTTGAATCTGGAGGTTTGGTTGAATTTGTAAGGCTAAGTTCGTTAACGGGCACAATCGTTTTACTCCTTCGGGTAGCTGCCATACAAAATGTCCTTAAAACACGTGTTCAAGAATATTGGTCGATAACTTCAGAAGGGTTTAAGCTACGACATTGAAATTTTGTACGTGTTATTTTTCCAATAGTTGGAGCTAAATAGATGATTATGAAGAAAATCCTATTAGTCCTTCGTGTAGCTGCCATACAAATATCCTGTCAAAATGTATTCACTTAATTTACAAAACCCACTATAACTCAAGTAATCTTTTAGCTACGAACTCGGAATTTTGTACAAATTAGTTTTGAGTGAAAAGAAAGTTTGACTTTACTAGTCAGCGAAATCCTTTTACTCCTTCTGGTAGCTGCCATACAAAATATCCTTAAAACACGTGTTTAGGAATATTGGCCGATAACTTCAGAAGGGTTTAAGCTACGACCTTGAAATTTTGTATGTGTTATTTTTCCAATAGTTGGAGCTAAATGTGTGATTATGACGAAAATCCTATTAGTCCTTCGTATAGCTGCCATACAAATATCCTGTCAAAACGTCTTCACTTAATTTACGGAACTTACTATAACTCAAGTAATCTTTTAGCTATGAACTGGAAATTTTGTACAAATTAGTTTTGAGTAAAAACGAAGTTCGAGTTTACTAATCAGCGAAATCCTGTAACTCCTTCTGGTAGCTGCCATACAAAATGTCCTTAAGACACGTGTTCAACAATATTTTTCGATAACTTTTGAACGCTTCAAGCTACGAATTTGAAATTTTGTACACGTTCAATTTTAAATGGTTCCAAGGAATAGGATAAATATATAAGAAATCGAGTGAGTCCTTCCTGCACCTTCAATGTGAAAGTCCTTCAAAAAGGACATTTTTTTCGATGACTTACCCAGTTCAAGAAATGGAATTAAACACTGAATATTGTCTTTTAGTTTTGAGTAGCAATCTAATGACAGTCCTTAATAAAGGACATACAACATACACACACGTAATTCTACTTTATCCCCAACTACAATATAAATCGGAGTTCAGTATTCATCTAGAGTATTATACGATTGGCTTGCAGCCGATCGTGACTGCAGTATGTTTTTGATATAATTTGAAACAAAATAGTTATACAGGGAAGGTAACTTTTCAATATTCTCGAATACAGGAGGCAAAAGAAAAGTTTTTCTAACCTTTTACCCTTACTCGCGTAAAATGATGTACCTTCAAAAATAATTGCCATAGTCAAAAATGTTGTAGCTTTCTTTTTATGGAATTGATTAACTTTTCATTTGCTGTAACATAAATAGTAGCTAAGTCTGATCTTGAGATACGTTTTACGAAATACAAGCTTTTGCTACTGGAACCCAAAAAAAATCTGTACTTAAATTATCTCACCCTGTACCCTTAAGTTGTGTTATGCTCGTACTATGCACTCTATATTAAATCCTTTTAAATTTTCGCAATACTTTGGTATTATTGGAATTATATATTAATATGACTTAGTGCTGGACTTGTCTTATAAATGAATTATCACAATTTATCTATTTCTTTAAGGTACCAGTAGAATACCCTATATACCTACTCTGTAATGTTCAATCAAAAACTAATTTCTGAGTGGCACAGCTCCAGACAAACTGCATAATAAGCAAAGTAACGACTATAAAAGGTAAGAGTAGCTGCAGTTTATTGCAGAGTAGTACTCTCGAGAGTTAGTTAATGATCAAGTTGTATCAAAGTTTTCCAGCTATTTACGAAACAAAATCAGCTGAAAGGACATTAAATTTTTAGCGTGACAGAAGCAAACTACAGTTCAAGTATAGTGTACAACTTTATCCCGGGAAAAAAGTACTGGACATGTAAATACCGAAAAAGAAGACAAAGTCATGTAATCAGCATGAAATTTGAATCAGCACTTAAAGTGCAACAAATGGTGCCATTAGACAACTTTACCAATAGCCCGGACGTATAAAAGTTGCTACCGAGTAGACTGCAAAGGACCAGACGGACTACCAACGAAAAACTGGAAGGACTCCCCGGATCAGATGCTAACGTTCAGTTTTAAAAGCTTCATCAAATATTGAGGAGCACATGGAAATATGCGACGAGCAATTTTTCCGATTTACTCGTCAATTATTTCCGAAGACGAGAAAACAGCGATGTGGAGCAACCTACTAGCCCCATCTACAATTTGCACCCCGAGGACAGATTCATATTGATTATTGCTTTCAATATTGTCACGCTGTTTTATTTGCAGTGTTTTTTTCTTCCCTTTCTTTTTATTGTACGAGCTCGTAAGGGATTACAGTCTCCCGCCGATGTGGTTGTACGAACCCTTCTCTATGCTTCGAACGACAGTTTTCCCACCTCGAAGGATTCACATGGATAGAGAGACTGAGAGCCTGTGGAACAAGGGAAATCGATTATTGACGGAATCGAAAGGATGGGCTCCTCGATTTTTTACACCTCAACCCAAGAATTGTCGGAACCTGGTGCACAACCCAAGTAAAATGAAAATTTGACAGGACGCCTAAGATATGCATTGCAGAAATACCGAACGAGTGCAGTCGATAGTCGGAATTTTCGAGCAATGTTGCTGGAAAATTGGGTCTGGCCGGTCAAGGAAATTTAAATTGGAAATATTTTACCGGGCGATAATACAGCGAACAGCTGCTAGCTTCATCCGATGTAACGGCGTACTAAAGATGATGTGGTGTCGAGCTTTAGAATATTTTATCAGCGCATGTTGGGATATGGAGAGCAAGCGGGCTTGACATGTTTTGATATTTTATTTTGCTATAAAATTCAAAATTTCGCAATAAGGTTTGATGGATGTTGAGGGTTTGGTCAAATGCTTGGAGGGTGAAGTCTGTAAAATGAAAATTGTGATCATAGCCTTTGATAATAAAAAAATCTGCCAATGGTCTGGGCGAAACTTTATTATTTTTCGGGTAAAAGTTCGGGAGCGATCAAAGTCGGACTGTATCATGAGTTGCTTCGAGATTATTAGATTTGTTGGAAAATTAATTTTGTGCTTAAAATAAAAATATTTAAAATAGCTATTTTTAGCCGATTAAACATTGGAGAAGCTCGTGTAGACTATTCGAATTTCGGTATATTATGTACACTAAAAGCCCATAGAAGTAAAAACGAATTTGTTGCCTTATCAGACTTAAGAGATATGACGAATTGTTGTTAAACCCATTACTTCCACTTGGGGTTTGAATTTCGAAAAAATTGTGAAACAGGTTTTTAGACGGTTTCATAACAAGCAACTTGATATCTCATGAGACACGAGGGATTTTGAAAAATTTGTGAAAACGTAAGCAAACCCTTCACAACCCCTTGGTTTTTGAAATTCGAAAAATCGTGAATTTGTTGGCCGTAATAATCAATTTTATATCTCATCAGAACTAAGGGATGGCAAAAATTGTGAAAACATTTACAAACCCTTGGGAGTTGAATATCGAAAAATTGAGAAATGGGTTTGTAGGCTATTATATAAAAAGTCTGTGGAAGTGAAAAGCGATCTAATATCTCATCAAACCTAGGAAATATGTCGAAGCTTTGTAAAGCGTACAACCCCCTTACATCCATTAGAATTGAATATCTAAAATACTGAAATTGGCATTTTGGCTTTTTTATATAGGAAACATTAGGAAGTAAAAATTAAGTCGATATATCATCAGATATGCAACCTCCTTCCACCCACTTGGAGGTTGAATATCCGAAAATCCTGAAAGGAGTTAATAAATAAATATGAAGACAGCACGAGAACGTAGGAACCAATTCAATTTCTTATCACTTCTAAAAGTAATGACGGAATTTGTGAAAACGTGTTCAACCCGTTTATACCCTCTTAGGAGCTGAAAAGGACTTGAAAACCGGTTTTAGGCGATTATTACGCAAGCAAGTGAAAGTGAAAAGATATTCGATATCTGATAAGACCTGGGGATATAGGAGGATTCGTGAAAAAGTTTACAACCCCCTTTGCACCCCCTTAGGGGTCGAATTTTAAAAAATCCTGAAAACACTTTCTAGGTATTTATATGAAGAAGTCGTACAATAAAAATTAATTCAATATTTGGGAAAACCTAATAGATATGACGAAAACCGTGAAACTATATGCATTCCATTTTCACTGATCATTTTTTTTGCCCCCCCTCCGAACGCCAATAGATATTTGAAAATTTTTTCCATCTAAATTACTTTTCTAGTTGATTTACATTAACATACCGAGTTTCAACTTTGCAGCATAAGCCGTTCTATAGATAGGAAAAACACCCCCAGCTCCGTACCATACTACCCCTATAAAAATTTATATTTTTCCAACATGCTACTAATATAGCTCTATCTAAATACCAAGTTTCAGCTTTATATCATTATAGGTTTTTGAGATATAAAAATCACAACTTTTTCCTTTTCACCCTCCCCCACCCTCACCCTCTATACCCACACTTCCAAAATTTTGTTTTCTGCTAGCGGTCTATTAGGCCTACTTCTGGTAAAAATTTTAAGCATCTATCTTATACCGTTCTTGAGATATGAGACGTGATTTTTTTGAAAAATTCTTATCCCCTCCACTTTCATGCCCCACCTCCCACTTTAAAAATTTTACTTTCATCAAACTTCATTTGTCAACCTTTATACACAAACCGAATTTTATTTGTCTAGTGCAATTAGTTCGTGAGATATCGTAATCTAAAGTTTTTCACCCCCCACCCCCGTACGCCACTGCCCCCACTCAAAAATTTGTTTTCGATCTATTCTCCTAGTATACCTACAGATATTCATTAAGTTTCAATTTTGTGACATTAACCGTTTAGGAGATATAGATTTTAGAATGTGTCGATCTCGCCTTTTTTGCGTTTTGGACGCATTATTTTCCCCCCCACACCCAAACCCCTTCACCTATATCGGCAATTTTTTTGCAAATGGGTCCACTATTGATGTTCTATATAAGTTCCAAATTTCAGCCTCCTAGCATAAGCGGTTGCTGAGATCTAGAAACCAAAATTTTTCGTCTAAAAGGCTTCCCCCACCTCCTCCCTTACACCCCCACTCCTTACAATTTGTTCACTTCAAGGGGCTTACCCAGTCTATCTATGAAAAAAAATTCAACTAAATAGCTCAAAGGGTTTGGGTGCTACGAGCCTTCAAACAATTTTGCGAACACCGGTCGACGTACGGCGTACGGCGGACAGACGGACTGAAATTTTTTTTTGCTTTTTTCGTGTCTACTAGTCAAGAAACGTGAAAAAAAAAATTTTCAGGGTAGCAAATTTTTTTTTTTTTTAAAAATCGAAAACAATACTGTATTATTAAAATAATAAAGTAAAATTAGTTTTGTTCTGTATCGCGCAAAGATCATGGTTGCATCTCCCAGTTTGTGATTAATTCTTTAATATCGAAAATCTTATAAAGAAAATATTACTCAATACTAAGTGAGCACGGAGTCTGCGTTCCCAACCATAATAATGCAAAACACTTTTCAATGCATTTGTCAAGGGATAGAATATATTGAATCCAACTTACAAATTATTAATGTGAACTTTCATTTATTCGCAATCAAAATCAGTGGTTGATTATTTCAATACAACTATTTTCTGTACTGGTAAAGCGCACATATCTCACATTACTGAATAGTGACTTAACATCTGCTAGAATATCGATGCACCATTCGCTAGACGTTTAAATTTTTTTGTGCCTGGTTTTGGCGAGATTGTGAAGCCAGAAACACATGCAATATCATTGTTATATTATAATATGGCGTTCAAAACAACACCATGTAACTGCCCTACCTCCTACCATAATTAACACGAAACAGTTGTCACGACGTCATGGTGACGTTGGGAAAATAAGCTTTGGTCGTATTCGCAAAGTCACGTCAATGTCGTCACGACGTCATTCCAACCGGTTTTGGGAATTATTTTAGGGTTGTCTAAACGTAGGCATATCTACGCATCGACACTATGTTGACCAATATTCGACTGATGGCCGACTTGTACAAAAAAGTCGATAGTTGGTTGTTTATACAACCTTTAAATTTTCTTATGACCAAATGGTTATACATAGTTATCTTTCCTTACCAAACTTATTTGTAAAATATTTCCATTTTACAGAAATTTCAAATGCAAGAAAATCGACTGAACTACTTTATCATAGATCAATATTAACAATCAGATACCTAAGTGTCTTAGAGATTACCAAAATGCTGAAATAACTTGTAAGTCATATTTATAACCACGAAGTTATATGAATAACTGTTTTTTCACATTTGCATCTAAAAGGTTTCTCAAGTAACTCTGTCAACTTTACAACCAAACAGTTGTGCAAATAATCTCCGTATGTATTTAATAACAGAACGTCGTTTTCATGTGTATGTTATTCAGTCGCGAACGTAGAAAAAATGTCGCGGTGGAGAGGTCCAGAAAGACGTAATCTAGCACGAAATGTAAAATTACAAATTTCGTTCTTCAGGTTTAGGAAACTTCAAACTGATATCCATAAATATATGTACAAGAAGCTCATATCTCTTATTAACATTTACCTGTCATCGAGAAGACCGCGTAAAGTTCTCTGCTGAATAAAAATTTCGGATAGTAGCTTAACCTCTAAACCTCCCTTTTTATTATATTTTTTCTCATCAAAGTATTTGCCGATACAGGCAAATTTAATTTAGGGTTTAACATTGTTTTTAAAAAATATGTATACTTTTCTGTCTAATATTTGTATTTTATTTTCTGTTTTTTGTGACCACTTCCTATTTTATTATTTTGTTCCGGAGTGCTAAATAAAGAATTAAGATTTTTTTTGACAATCGATGTAACTTTCATAACCAGAAAGTTACGCGATAGGACAGAAATAACTGAAAACTTATTTTCGAGTCACTAAATGGTTGGAAGTTTCAGAAACGACCAATATGTTAAAGTTAAGTTATAGCCAATACATATAACTCAGTTACGAATTTCTACGTATTTCATCGTGATGACGTCGTGCCGACTTCAATTTCATAAAACTGAAACTATCGAACAAAAAGTTATATTTTCATGACTGGTCGTCCTAACGTCAGTATGACTTTGAATAACTTGCAAGTTGTTCTCTGTTATTTGTGAAAATGGCTTTTTTCGTTCCTTGAATCGTTCGCGATTGTTGGATTATGAGTTTGATGAGGTACGACATGTGACGGACGAACAGATAATTTTTTTTTGTTTTTTTAGGGTCCACCGACTACACCAATCCCAGTTATAATTTTCACAAAAATTTCCTAACAACCATCCCAACCCGTCTAAAATGGGAAAGGGATTCGGTATGGATGGAAGAGTCCGTCCAAATAAATACGGACGGCTCCAAAACTGAAGGCGGGGTAGGTGGAAGTGTTTTCTCTGACATGCTTAACATTAGCAGCTCCTTCCGTCCCCTGGACTAATGTAGTGTCACGCAAAACATGCCGATCAAGGAGGCCTTGTCCTGGCTTAGGTGTAATGTGATATCTACTAGGGATATTAAAATTTTCAGGCAATAAAATCTTTGGGATTGGCCTCGACAACATCAAAGGTCGCCGTAGAATGTCGACCATCTTTTAAGGAGATGCCAGAACAGTTCAATATTCTTCTGTGCTGGGTACCAGGCAGGACACAGGGATATTCCTGGGAACTGTATGGCTGACGAACTCGCTCGGCGCGGTACTACCCTTTAGATTATGAAGAAACATCGGAATCAGGGTGTGTCTCTTTCTACATGTACTCGTATACTGCTACTGGGATTGGACTCAGTTGAGATACAAGATGGGCGGATGGTATTACGTGTCACACTGCGAGACAGATCTGGCCGAAGCTGGATCCAAAACGGACTAAAAGGCTGACTTTGCTCAAAAGGGCGAATATCAGCACCACAGTCGGTGTCCTGACCGGACACTGTCTTATAGGTCAGCATGCTAAAAGATTCAGACTCTTTGCAAACGACTTCTGTAGAAGCTGTCTGGATGAGGAGGAGGAGGAGGAGACAGTCCTTCATCTTCTCTGTACCTGTCCAGCTCTATCCGCTAGAAGGAAAGCTCATCTTGGAGTTTACTTCTTCATCAGCCTTAGTGACCTTGCCGCAACGGAGGTCGCGAGAGTCTAACGCTTCATTGCAATCTCTAAATGGTTTGACACGGTCAAATATTTGACCATAAAATTTTGAACGAATTCGATGTCAAATATCCATTTGACACCCAACCCGACTACGATATTACACTATCTGACACATTTGACACCATCGTCAAATTTTCTCCTCGTGTCAAACGGTCAAACGCCATCAGGTCAGATCTATTGTAAATATTGGTGTATATATTACACTGTATGCAACTTCGAGCACTAAATTCTCGAGTTTACAACTCCAAAAATCGTAAACAGTCAAATGTGGTCAGATTGGTCGCGTTTGCGTACAGATCAGACCAATCCACATAGACCGGTTTGGTATTTTTCGGTTTTGCTTTTATGTGCGCATTTTCACAGAGACTGGTTTGGTTTCATTTGGTCCGTACCAAAATTAAGTCCAAAATGAGTCCAAATGCACTGGTTTGGTTTGTGTTTGTGCGTGCGACCAAACTGTTTTTTTTGGTCTATTCAGACTGGTCTGGTCCACACGTAAATGCCACCATTGATTGTCAAATGGTGTCAGACGGTCAAATAAAACATTTTATCAAACAGCCATTTGACCATTATACTATTAGACAACATCTGACAGCATTTGGCATGGCAAATGGTCAAATATTTGACCGCGTGGCATACAGTGTTATACTAGCTTAAGTGTGTTCGTTTTCTCACGGGCAGCCACGCTTACCTACCTACCTAGGGTCCACTATCTCTAAAACATATAATAAAAAACATAAAACTTATTTAATACGATGGTAATACTTAAAAAAAAAAATTTGATCACGAAAGGTATCTTTAATCCTTTCTGTGTCCTTCCTGTCATCAGTTCAAAGGTCACTGCAGTTAATACGAATATTAATCACATTTGCATATTTTTATAGTCCCCGTAAAAAGTGGCATCATACAATTTTATGGTTGAAATTTTTTGCAATTTTGGAATGAAGCTAGTTTATAGCTGAAAATTGGTAGAGAATTTAGATACCAACTCGTAAACATTGTGAAATTTAATTTGATGTATACTACGAGTACTTAAATCAACCTGTTTTCTTTGAGCTAGTATCAATTGACTCATTTTTTTTTAAATCTAAAATTGATAACCCCCTGATATTCTCATTGCCAACTATTTCTGTATTTCAATAGCTTTATCAATTTTCTTAAAAGTTTCCAAGGCTCGGGTATATTAATTGTATCCGGAAAACCCGGTTAAAGTCATCAAAACATCCGTGCTACCGTAAATATTTGATGTTTGGCAGCCAATATTACGTACGTAAAGTTAACAGAGAGTCGCTTTGATACGAATTTAATGAACTACTCGAAAGATGATTCCCGTCTCAATTTGAGATTCATCAACGAACGAGGCGGTGTATTTGGGTTAAATGTAATAAAATTACGAAATCCACTTAACTCTACTCAACAGTCGGCATCATATTGGTAGTTGTGGAGCGGCGGTAACTGTGGTGACTTATGCGGAAAACTTTCCATAGACTTGTACTCTAGTTTAGTTATTCAACCGAATGCTAAATATAAGACAGAAGGCGTGCAAATATGCTCTTATCATAGTTAAGTGACATCTCTGTCTGTCGTCTTACTCCTCAGTCATCAAAATCAATACGAAAAGTTCCACTTGCAAAAGTTGTATCTGATGCCGTAGCTATGCGATCGTAGCGGGCTCGTCCTTTTCCTTTCACATATGGCAAAGTTTTATTTATCATAAGAGACACATATGGGCCAGAAGCATCTACAGTAGCGAAACCGAAGGGCATACTTGCATTTATGTCCGTACCTCTATAATATCATATCTACGTACTGAGTCCTGGTATGTCATCTGTCGTGAGCGGGTTTGTCGTAAGCAGACTATATTAAAGGAGTGGAAAGCGATAGAAGAGGAAATTTCAGTGACATGTGCACTTTTTCGCCAATTGTAATAATTCACAAGAAGTGCTTCTTATCATTTCATGCATGAGTCACAGTTTACACTCATCCTTGATATCCAAGATACCATTCAAGATATGACCGAAGAAATAATTTCCCTAAAAGCGAAGTCATTTTATCCGGTCCTCTGCATTTTATGTATGGGAGAAAGGCCTTCCTTACGACTTCTTGCACATAATATACACTACAATGCACTTATGGTACTCGTACAGGCACTGCACTCACGATATTAGACGCTCAATTTTTGGCCGCCCCGTTTCATGTAATGAACATTCCGTGTAAGGCTTTCATTTCTTTCCATAGCTTAGCGATTTAAAAAATTGTTCAAATAAAATGTGCCGGAATGCAATTTATGACTGAAAATATTATTTCCATTAGGAATGCTCTTTCAGAGAAAAATCCTTTTTTTTACCAACTAGTGTTGGATTTCTCCCAATTTTTGAGACGCTACCGATGAGATTTGATGGTCCAGAACGCGTTTTAGAAAAATAACCTGAAAACCGATTTAATTGACCATAGGCGTGAAGTAAGCTACTTAACATGAAAGCTCAATGCTCGATGGGGTCACCAACTGTTAAAGTTTGAAATTGGCTTCTAGTAATAGCAGTCAACATACAATGCTGCAAATTTTGATCCATAGGCAAGTGACCATAGGGGTGAGGTAAGCTCGTTATGTATACTTAATATGAAAGATCAGTGCTCGACGGGGTCACCAACTGTTAAAGTTTGAAATTGGCTTCTAGTAATAGCAGTCAACGTACAATGTTGCTATTTTGATCCATAGGCAAGTGACCCTAGGGGTGAAGTAAGCTCGTTATGTATACTTAATATGAAAGCTCAGTGCTCGACGGGGTCACCAACTGTTAAAGTTTCAAATTGGCTTCTAGTAATAGCTGTCAACGTACGCTGTTGCTATTTTCAATATTAACCAGAATATATTTCGAGGGCTTCCAAAAAATTAAGTTTTTATTTTCTAAATAATCCGGAACCCGCTTCACCAGCACCCCCTTCACCAGTACTCCCTTCACCAGTACTCCCGTCACCAGTACCCCCTACTTAGATCGATTTAACTGAACATAAGTTTTTTTTAATTGAGGCTAAATTATTATGTTTGTTCCGATGAATATTTCTCCTTATGGTTATATTTCATTTTTAATAGCACCCAAATTTCTGGCCAACTTTCCTAGTATATTAGCTATTAGCAGTCTGCCATTTAATTTAGTTTTTTGCTTGTTCTACTTATGTGAAATTTGTATTCAGAACTGCATGGATTCAGTCACCGAAACACACACTTTTCGAGAGCAAAGAGCCAATGTTCATGGCAGAACTGGAAAAAAATATCGTGTGATGCCTCATTTCTATGCCAGCAAAGTAGGAAAAGTTAGAGCACTAAAAGAGGACCAGAAAATTGTTTTAAGTAAAGTCACCCTCGTTGAGCCTTAAAAGCTTACGACACCATTCGCAATACGACGAGTCCTTTCGAATTCCCTACAATTCACATCACAACTACGATAATGTGTTTGGGAGTAATTTAACTTAACATCAAGAACGTTTTTAATTTATTCGAAACAGAAAAGTTTTTATATAAACAGTTCATTTTAAAATTAGCTTCTTATGTCGGAAATTTCAATGTCGTTTGAAAAAAATTCTACGTCTTTCGCAGTTTGTAAGACGGTAAAGTTCTGGAATGGAATAAACAATTCTAAATTCTGCATATTGTCAGTTTGTAATTTAATTAGCACTAAGTTAAGTGATAAATTGAAATGGTTTTTTTTTAAACCAGTCACATACGGGGTCACCAGTTTTTTTATAGTAATTTACCACAATCTTTTCTGTTGCGGATGGAATAGAAACAGGTATATTTTTTTAATTGAAATGAAAGGCATAATGTATACAGAGGAGATGGTTGTCGTTAGTTTTAAAACACTGTAGATAAACCAAGTTTAAGAATACAAAATTGCGATATAATTGGTAGGTTTGCAGCAACGAACAATAATGAGCCCTTTGATGCCATATACTGCAAATAGAAGGGTTTTGCGCTCAAATGTTTTAAGTTATAGTTATAGTATATTCTAGGACAAGATTGACTGTAACCCTTTCTATTGCTCTTCAATCGTAAAGAGTGCTAAGTTTAAGAAGATGACATATTTGAGTTCGTCAAACATTGAATTCAACCTCCCTTGTACTGATGATGCGAGAGTTCGGCTGCGATTGCAAATCAAAGGTTTTTGATTTGCCAATACTATTACAACTGAATCTTTATTTTTTAAAAACTGTGAATTGGATTGAGGTATGAAAAAAGATTGTTAATAAACAAAGAGAAAAATGACGAGCACCATCTAAGCCTATTTCTATAGTGGGTTCCCAAAAATTTGCGTTTTTAAATACTAGTCTTGCAGCACTGAAAACTTTAATTCCATTCGAGTTCACTTCTAGAAAAAAGGCCAGAATGGATATCGGTTAACGAAATTGGAACTTTGGTGAATCTCTTTTCAGTACTGAATACCGTTGGTAGGAAATCGGTATTCTCAACTTTTTTTTTGATGATCAGATGATGAACACCATCTAAGCTTATTTCTATAGTGCGTTACGAAAAATTATTATAGCATTTTAATGTACTGTTCTTGAAGTACTGAAATTTTTAATTGTACTATTAGAATCTTCTAGAAAAACGCCAGAATGAATAACGTTAAATGAAATATCTTTTCATATTTTGAGGGGTGAGTAAACACAGGATTTTAGAC
Source organism: Beris morrisii (assembly GCA_951812415.1). Taxonomy (NCBI): domain Eukaryota; kingdom Metazoa; phylum Arthropoda; class Insecta; order Diptera; family Stratiomyidae; genus Beris; species Beris morrisii. Next base: position 32,978,872 of record OX638310.1, read on the forward strand.
TTTTCTTTAAAATTTTCTAAAAAGCACTTACTAGGTTTTGAAATGGGACAGCCGAGAATTATACGAGTCCTAGAATTCGTGGCATTTGAAATAACGTTCCAATAGCCTCCTTATTATTCTTTAGGCTGTCAGTCTCATAGTAACCTACACCGCATCTCAGCATTAAACGCGTTCCGGAGTTCCACCCAAAAAAATAATAAAGTTTCGCCCAGGCTGTTGGCAAATTTTCTTTGTTTACTTATTTACGTATTTTTTTTAATAGAAGATTCAATAGAAGTCAAAGCGAATTCGATCTCAATAAACCTAAAAGATTTTCGGAGTTCGTGAAAACTTGAACAATACCTTACACCCCCAGAGGGCTTAATATCGAAAAATGCTTTAATCAGATTTTTCCTTTTGTATTTAAAGCCCTTACAAGTGCAAGTCAATTCGATATCTCATTAGACCTAAGAAATATATCGGAATTCGTGAAAATGTACAAAACCACTTTACACCACCTAAGGGGTTGGATATCAAAAAATTTGGAAAAACATTTCTAGGCACTTACCAGGTGTATAACCTTAAAGCGAGCGTTGACACATAGATGGCGTTAGGGAGCGTATTAAGCAACCTAGGGACGCCAATTTTTTTTTATTTAATGGTTGGTTAGTTGTTTACATTAATCAGTGCATATCGTCACAAATTTCATTCAACAACATACGTTTGTCCTGTGCTGATTATGTCCAGTTTTTTGCCAGAAAAAGAGCATATGCGGGAAGCTCTGCTTTTTTGCTTCCATTTGAAGAAAACGGCTGCTGAATGCTTGTGGAGGCCTATGGTAACAATGTTTTAGCGGAATCAACATGCAAGGCTTGGTTTCGTCGATTCAAAGACGGCAATTTTGACCTGAGCAACAAGAAGCGCGAAAATCGGTCGAGGAATGTTGAGGACAATCAATTGCGAGCTCCTTTGGATGAGGACGATACCCAATCGCAAAAAACGCTTGCCGAGCAATTGGATGTTACTCAAGAAGCCATTTCCAAGCGTCTACGTGCCATGGGAATGGTTCAAAAGGTCGGAAAATGGGTGCCGCATGAATTGAACGATAGGCAGATGGAGCGACGCCAAAACACATGCGAAATGTTGCTCGCTAGACACAGAAGAAAGTCGTTTCTGCGTCGGATTGTAACTGGCGATGAAAAGTGGACTTATTTCGATAATCCAAAGCGCAGAAAATCGTGGGTTGATCCCGGCCAACCATCAACATCTACCGCAAAACCAAAACGCTTCGGACGGAAGACAATGTTGTGCGTTTAGTGTGATCAGCAGGGTATCGTCTACTATGAGCTCTTCAAACCTGGTTAAACTATCGATGCCCCCCCAACAATTGATGAAATTGCACCGTGCTCTGCGTGAAGAACGGCCGGAATATCTACAAAGACATGACGAGGTGATTTTTCTCCACGACAACCACTTGGACACACTCAACTGGGTGGTGCTACCCCCTCCCGCTAATTCAGTAGACCTAGCCCCTTCTGACTACCACTTGTTTTCGTCGATGGGCCACGCGCTCGCTGAGCAGCACTTCGGTTCTTAGGAAGACATCCAAAAATGGCTTGATGAGTGGTTTGCTTCGAAAATGAAGGAATTTTTTTGGCGTGGTATCCACAAATTGCACGAGAGATGGGAGAAATGTGTAGCTAGCGAGGGTGAGTACTTCGGATAAATTTTTTTTTGTTTTCTTTGAAAAAAACATGTGTTTTTCTGACTAAAAAACGATCGTTTTAAGGTTATACACCTGGTATATAAAGAGACCGTAAAAGTAAAATTAATTTGATAACTCGGCAAATTTCAAAGACGAATTTCGTGGAAATGTTGAAAAACCCTTTTCACGACTTACAAGGTAATTTTTCAAAGTATATATCTATATGTGGCCCCAGTTTGGCATGATGTCTCAAATTGCCATATAAAAAATATTGCAAATCGACCAAAATAAAGTCCTCAAATTATTGCTAAACCGACCCTGGTATTTCTCCACACGGAAACTTCATGAAATTGCAAATGTTTCAAAATTAAAGGACAAGATCGACATCATACATCAAAAATTTGTTGAACTAAGTTCGATATCGGAAAATCCACTAATCTCAGGATTATATAGCTAATTAGAACATATTTAAGTCTTAGGTTAGATCTAGTTTTAACCCTTATTTTACCGGCAGCGGGTACCCGGTACCTTTTTCTGTAATTTTTCTCCTTGTACATACAAAAACGGTATTTTTCAAAAACAAAAAATTTATTTACCATAAGTAATTATGTTATAAAACCCCTTAATACAAATATTTTTCGATATAAATCATTTGTTAATGTCGTCCACTAGATGCCGCTCGAGTCAGAAATAGGATTTTTTTTATCGGTAATCTCTTTCTTGCAATATCTGTCACCTTGTCGTACGAAATGATTTTCCTGCACTTTTTTCTAGCAGAAAAATAGCCAGTGTCAGCATAAGTATTGCACCCATCTTCTTTCATGGCAAGGAGGATACAGGTGATGTTGTTTTTTACCTTTTTACCCTTTTGCCTTGTTTACCTTTTTAGCGACTAGTTTGTGTTGCTTGTAGCCTTGTTTTAAACTTATTGTTTTTGTATATGAGCCAAATATCTAACACTTATCTATTCTATGTATGGACGTTTTCAAGTAATCAGTTTCTTGCACTTTTTTTCTTTCGCTCATAAATTTAGTACCAAAGAAGTAATAAAGTCATACTTTTATTTACTAGCCCTAATATTAGCTGAACATTTTTAACTAACTTCTTGCACTTCTGCTGTTCTCGGAGGTATAATAAAGTTAGTAAAATTTGTTAAGTTTGATGCTGTAACAATGCACATACACTTGGAAGTACTCGTATACTAATTAAACCTTTAAAAAAAATGAAAAGATTATGTCTATAAAGTTTAACTTGTCTGCGCTATTTTTTTTTAACATTTCTTGCGCATATTGTTGCAAACTGGAAGACGAAATAATTACTTGGGCGAACAACTGCAGGTCCAATGGAACTTGTAGGACTAGAACCAGGACCAGGACCAAGACCAGGACCAAGACGGCAGTTTATTTTTGATAAGCAGTTCTGCTACCATACGTCATACCGCAACACTGGGAAACACTTGCCTGGGAGTTGTCTTGTTCGTTTGATAGAATAACTTCAAAAGCATACTCCAGTGGAGAAAATTAAATTATATAAGAGGATTAAAATGTAACGAAAACTTTTCTATACAGACGTATTATACGTGTAGTCAGGGCAGTTATATTTCCTGTACATGTGGAACAGAAGTTAGCTGGATGTAGCCGAGGAAATTGTGAAGCGACCCACAAGCTGGAACAGAAAGAACGCTGGCAGCTAAAGAGCCGGCAACAACGGCATTGAGAAGCGAACATACACAGACACACGTCACGAAAAAGGACTCGAGGCAGCTGTCTCTTCCTTCGTTGCCAGTACGGAGAAGTTTCGTTCATAAAATTGACAGCCCCATTATGTTGTGTACTTCTTGAGCTCATTTTGGCAGCGCCATCATTAAATTAATTTTATAAGACTACGCAGGCAGGATGACTTGCAATGCACTGCTCCTTTCCAGCCATATGAACACCACCTAGCCGGAGATGGGGTGAGGAGGGTATAAGAGTGTAAGGACGTATTGAAATTTGTATGGAAAGATGAAAGTAGGGGTTGGGGATTGTTGTAATGCACTTTTTCTGTAGAATAAAGTTGCATTATATCACGGTTAATTTATTTATGTACATATTAAGCCATTGTGCTCTTACTTATGCCGTGAATAATTTATTAGGGCATACGCGAGATAGACAAGGCACACTTCATAACCACCTCAGTAACATGTGCTACAGGTGCGTAAAAAAATACAAATGATGAAATGCTGCTAATCCACCTCCTACCCCCAATTACATTGTAGTTGGGGATAAAGCAAAATAATAAGGAGTGCATACACAGCGTGTCATTTTGACTTTATTATTTTTTAATAATAAAGAATCGTGATATACCTGAAATTAAAAAAAAACTTTAAAGATAGAATGCATACGCCACTGTCACTGCCGGAACGCGGTCAAAGTCAGAGTACAACATCAGTTGTTTCGTGATTAAGTGGTTTTTTGGAAAGTTAATTTTGTCCTTAATTTGTTTTAAAAAAATTGAATTCTCAATCCAATTTTTACTTGAAATTTTCAGTATATTTAATTTTTTCAAGTAAAAGTACACATTTCAATCACTTTTACACTAAATTACTGGTATTAGTAAATTATTCATGTACTTTTCAACTGAACCGTACAATTTACATGAAAAGGCAAAATTACGCAACATTTCGTGTAAAATTAACTATATTTATATATGAATTGAAAATTACGTTCTTTTTCGTGTAATTCTACTTATCTATTCGAATTTTGCGATGTAATATATGAAACCACGAAGTTGGACACTTCGATCGATTTTGTTTTCTACTGAAATGAAAATGAAACGCCTTCGGTGGCGCATTGGCTACGCGCGTCAAACCTACGGACCAAAACCAGAATTGATCCCGGCTGCAACTCATACCTACAGCCAAGGGTTTTATTAAGTAAGTAAGTAAGAGAAGTGGCTCTCAGAGCGCGTCCTCTTTGTTCGGGACAACTTGCGTATCAGAGCGGAAAGTCTTGTGATTCAGCGCTCCACTCTCTGGTATCCGGAATAGAAGAGGCGCTGGACCGGAAAAAAGTACGCGCTGGGCGTTTTTGTGGTTTTGATAGCGCGCCCTTTGAATCACTGTATGATGCTGCCAAAAGACATGGGGTGGATGACACTTTAGTTAAGTGGATTCACTCCATGCTCACACAGAGAATGCTATTCGCGGAGACGGGGATGGACAATATGCTACGACGGGGGTTAGTAAGGGCTGTGCTCAAGGCGGGGTCCTTTCGCCACTGTTGTGGAGTATGCTCATCGACTCTCTACTTCTCGAACTGCAAAATCTGAATCTTCACGTACATGCTTACGCTGATGATGTGGCTCTACTAGCTGTCGGGCTATCGCTCAGGGATGTATGCGACAAAATGCAGAGAGTCCTATGGGTTATCGATGGCTGGTGTGAAAGACGGACTTTCTGTGAGTCCTAGCAAAACCGCTCTAGTTTTGTTTACTAGGAAAAGAAAGACTGAAGGTTTAGTGTTACTAATGCTGAAGGGTGAAACTATTCAGCTCTCGCAGAAAGTTAAGTATCTTGGAGTTATCTTGGATAGCAAGCTTCTCTGGAGGGAACATGTACGAGTAGATACAAAGGCGAACCGTGCGCTAGTAACATTCTGGCAGTGCCGGAGAGCTTTTGGGGTCTTAGGCCGTCAATGGTATATTGGCTATATACGGCCATTATAAGACCCATCCTAATCTATGCATCAGTGGTTTGGTGGACTAAGTCCGAATGTGCATACATTAGAGCCAGTCTCGCTAAACTACAGAGGACAGTCTGCATCGGTGTAATAGGTGCCTTACGTACCACAGTTGGTGCGGCACTCGATGCACTGCTCAATCTGCCACCGCTTGACATTGTTGTTCAGGCAGAAGCAATGAGAGCTACACACAGTCTAATGAGATTAGGCCAGTGGAGAAAAGAGCATTTTACGGGTCATGGAGAAATGGCTCGAAGATTGTTTGGGAACTCCATCGGATGCTATGACTTCGACCTGTATGCTCAAAATGAAATATCAGGTGGAGATCCCGAGTAGGGAGGAGTGGAAAAACCAGTCCGCACTGCTTAGCGGATTCACTGATATATTCTATACGGACGGCTCAATGACTGAAGACGGGTCGGGAGCTGGAATGTACTTGCAGACTGACGACCTCAGGTACTCTTTCGCCCTAGGAAAACATTCTTCGGTATTTCAAGCTGAAGTATATGTGATCCTTAAGGCAGCAGAATGGATTATAGAGGGAAGATGGAAAGGCAGGATGATCTGCATTTCCAGCGACAGTCAGGCCGCTCTACAATCCCTAGATAATCCAATCGTCATTTCGAAGATGGTACGTGAGTGTAAAGAACGGTTGAATTCTGTTGGCAGATTCAACGACTTAAAGCTGATATGGGTTTCAGGCCACCATGGTGTAAATGGCAATGAAATAGCTGATGCATTAGCAAAGGCTAGATCGGAGTCAGCCATGGTCGGACCAGAACCAGTTTTCGGTGTGCCGGTTGCCTCTGTTAGGGCTGCCATTGCTGAGTGGTTACTCACACATTGATAGATGGCGGCGTCTTCCGGGAATGCGGCAAACCAGAAATCTTGTTGAGCGACCAAGTGGACGAACTGCTGCTTTTCTTCTCAAATTTATCAGAAAGGAATGTAGTAGTATGGTTGGTGTCCTCACAGGGCATAACTCGTGTGGCCTCCACCTGGTCAGAATGAGAATCATTGACGACCCCATGTGCACTGCTTGCGACCAGAGTTTCCAGCTTACTCTTTTGCGAGAATGGACGTATACGGCGTTGATGGTTTGAGGATGGAAGAACTCCGCTCTATCCCTACCTCAGCTCTTGAAATTCGTGAGGAGGACGAAAAAGTTCGGGTAGAGACTGGAGGATTCGAGTATAATGGGCCATGTAGGCCTGAATGCTCAAGATGCTCTGATTTGCTGCGTGTCTTCCCCCACACCAAACAACAACAACAACAAGTAAGAAATAATATTAGAAGTTGAAATAAGTGTATAATAAAGAGTGATAGACCTACTCTAAGGATACATCTAAACCTTTATTTAAAGTGTAAATTCAAGAGAATATCCACTGAATTTACTGCTTTCAAAGTTGAAATTTACCGATTGCAAATTGAAATTTACTGATCGAAAATTGAAAATTACATTCAAATTGACTATTACATCCCAATGTACATTTACTTGAAATATACTAATAATAATAATATACTATCTAAAAGTTGTAAAATTGAATGCATTTTTTTTACTGAGTCGAAGAGAAAAACAATATAGAAAATACAGGTTTTTAGCCGATTAAATATGTAAAAATCCCATGTATAGACTATCCGAATTTCAGTATATTATTTACACTAAAAGCCCATAGAAGTAAGAACCAATTTGCTTCCTTATCAGACCTAAGAGATATGACGAGTTGTGAAAACGTACGAGTATATAAACCCATTACATCCATTTGGCGGTTGAACTTGGAAAAATTTTGAAATAAATTTTTAGTCGATTTCATAAGAAGCAACGTGATATCTCATCAGATACAAGAGATTTTGCAAAATTTGTGAGAGCCTAAGCAACCCCTTCACACCCCTTTGGATGTTAATTTCAAAAAATGGTGAATTGGTTTTTAGGCCATTACATAAAATGCCCGTAATAACTGATTTTAATTTTAATTTGAATTATATCTAAGGGATAGCAAAAATTGTTAAAACGTATGCAACCCTCTTACATACCCTTGGATGTATGGTACATCCGAAATTTCTGAAATCAATTTGTTCGCGATTATGTAGAAAGCCCGAGGAAATAAAAATCAATTCGATATCTTATCAGATCTAAGAGGTATGATGGAATTCGTAAAAACATATGCAACCCCTTTAAATCCTTTAAGGGGTTGAATAAAAAAAAATGTAAAATAAATTTGTGGGCTATTATATTAAAGTTCGTGGCAGTAAAAACCTATCAGATATCTCATCAAACCTAAGAAATATGTCGAAAACAGTAGAAAAGTATGCAACCGCTCAACACCCCCTTAGGGTTGAATATCTAAAAATCCTGAAATTAACTTTTTGGCAATAAGGAAGCTTTGGGAAGTAAAATTCAAATCGATGTCTCATCAGATCAAAGAAGTTTGTTACAATTTGTGACAATGTATGCAACACCTTGACACCACCTTAGGGTTTGGTTATCAGAAAATCCTAAAATCGGTTTGTTGGCGACTCTGTAGAAGTTAAAGTTAATTTGACAACTCATCAAACATAAGAGATATGACGGAAATTGTGAAAACGTATGCAACCCTCTTACACCCACATGTGAGTTGAATATCTAAGTCACCGAAAACAGTCTGGTTGGAACTTTATTATTTTTTTGGGTGAAAGTCCGGATCGCGTTTAATGCTGAGATGCGGTAGAGGTTACAATATGACTGAACACCTAAAAAATAAAGTTCCAAATAGCCTCTTGGTCATTCTTTATGTTGCCAGTCGCATAGTAACCTCCACCGCGTTCCGGACTTCTACCCAAAAAAATATAAAATTGAGCCCAGATGCCCGAGTAGAAATTTTATCCGGTGGGAATCCAGCCCAGATCTGGCGTGCCTTAAAATAAATCCGGCCCAGATCTGGCGTGCCTTAAAATAAATCCGGCCCAGATCAGGTGAGCCCAACGTGGACCCGATCACGGTGTAACGCTCTCGCGAATATGGACCTGACATGGCGCCTGACGTAAACCTGACTTAGAGAGAAAAGAAAGGGCCGTAGCCCTGGTCCGGTATAAGTTCGGCAAGCCTGAACAGTTCGAGTGATCCTAAACAGGCTTGCCCTACTCATACCAGACGTTGTCCTGATCTGGTGCAAGTTCGATGAGTCTGAGTAGGCTTGCCTTTCTCAAACCAGATGTGGCTCTGATCCGGTGCAAGTTGAGCTATCCTAAGCAGGCTTGACTTACTCAAACCAGGCATGGCCCTGATCAGATATACGACCAATCAGGCTAGCCTGAGAAAATCTCCACTTGGGTAGTTGGTAAATTTTTCATATCTCGATAGTCGCTACAGATAGAAAGCTGAAGCTTGGACTTTCAATACGGCTTTAATAGTGGCAAGTTATTAAAATATAAGTTGTATAATAGTGGTAGTACGGTAAGAGTGTGATTTTCATTGGCGTGCGGACGGGGTCACATATTTTCACGAATTTTGTCATATATTTTAGGTCTTCTCAGATATTGAGCTCATTCTATTTCTACGAACTGCATAGGAATAAATTTCAGTCTGTGTTGATATTCAACCCCTTGGCGGGTTTTCACGAATTCTGACATATCTCTACTGTGTAAGGCGACATCGAATTAGTTTTTACTTCATGAGCTTAAAAGCGGATTTTCGAATTGCAACTCTGAACGGGATGTAAAGTGCTTGCACACATTTTCAGGAAATACGAGGGTTGTCTGAAAAGTTTCCGACCTCAACAAGAAGATGGCAGCACTCGTCATCAAAAGCTAAGGAATGTAGTCTCGTTTATTCAGAAAATTAATACAAACTATTTTTCGGCTTTTTGATAATGTTCTATACTTTTAAAAAATACAATCTCCAAAAACGACACACCAAATTTACATTTTTTCTAAATTTAAATACAGTGGCTTATTATTTTATATTTTGGTCTAAATTAAGGTCTACAGGAATGTGTTTGGGCACCTTTTGAAAGGTAGTCACCAAAATTTCAGCCATTTTGGACGCGCAGTTGCTGTTTGACAATTGTTTGAGTGAGTCGATGTAAGTGTTTTTGTGAAAATGAATAAAATCGAGTATCGAGCTGTCTTTAAGTATTTTTTTTATAAGGCAATATGCCTACGCAAACCAAAGACGAGTTGGACGCTGTGTACGGGGACTCTGCGCCATAATTTACCACTGTAAAATTTTGGGCAGCTGAACTTAAACGTGGTCATACCAGCTTCGCAGATGAGTAACGTTCTGGACGTCCAAGAACTGTAACCACTGATGATAGCATCGGTCAAGTTCACCAAATGTTGCTAGGCAACCGTCGAATTAAGATGAGAGAGATAGCAAAGGCTATGGATATGTCCAAAGAACGTGTTTGTCACATATTTAATACAGATTTAGGCATTAAAAAGCTGTCCGCGCGTTGGGTGCCGTGTTTTCTCACGTTGGACCAAAAACGTGTTCGAATGAACATTTCCAACTCTCTTGTTGGCGCAGTTTAGTCGCAATAAACCAGAGTTTTTTCTCCGATTAATTACTGTAGATGAAAGTTGGATACACCATTATAAAATACAGTCATAACAGTGGATTGCGAAGGGAGAACCGGCTTCAAAAAGTTATCAGAAAGTGATGGCGACTGTTTTTTGGGATAGTCATGGAGTTATCTTAATCTTAATTCGGTTGCACTGTGATTTAAGCCGCTTCTTGAATACTATCTCGAAAAATAATGAAGCTACGCCCAGACTGTCGGTTGGTTAATTTGAGTAGTGAACTTTTTTAACTGCATTAATTCTATACAAATTTTATAATTCTATAACAAAGTTGGAGATATATTTTCTTATCTCACAAACGGTTTGTACTAGAAAGTTGAATCTCTGGTTCATTAACTAAAGGTAATTATACCTATTAAAAAATCTTTTGAGTGCAACTTTTATTTTTTTGGGTCAATGTTATTTATGAAGTGAATAAAGGGCGTAATATAAAGGGAGAAGGTCGTGAATGCATATTTGAAGGAACATAGTTGTAGGTCACTGGACCTGGTGGTTATAAAACAAACTATAGATTTTGACTCAAGGACTAGGTTATAAATTTTACACTACTTCCAAAAGAACATCTAAATCTCAGTGCACAAAATACACCGAAGAACTAGAAACCCTGGTTGGAGAGGGCGTCTCGTTTTGCTCTAAAATGAAGTAGAACATAAAAAATTTATATCACGAAATCTACTATACAATTCGTTTAGATGTTTTGGGTAAGGCGCCCAATCAAACAAAACGTCAGAGTAGAGATTCATGCAAAAATGCCATGAATCATGTCAAGTCGTTAAAGTGCATCGCCTCCACTTGGACGCGTCAAAAGTGTAAGAGGATTTTATTGCAGGCTGAGCGAATCCTTCGTAATCGATAAGACCGAAAAAAGGACTCCCTAAAAGGAACGAATGCTTTGGTCATCTATTATCGCATCAATTTTGTATTTTGCCAGACAGGAAAGCACACTGGCAGTGGGCACTGGGCAGTATTCCTAACGAAGTAATTTTTCATGTCAGGGTTCATTTGAGTCAACTGGAACAATAGCCATCCCGAGCTTTGGTTTTGTTTCAACAGTTCCTAACTCGTTGGCTGCTTTCGGGGACGTGGCGAGCAATTGGGCTTAGCTGGTTTATAAATCGATAGTATGTTACATACAGCTATCACATCCATAGTATTGTGTACATAGAGAAATAATACAGATATAGATATAGAGGATATATTGATTGATGTTCGAGAACGTAAGACGGAGGAGTTCAAGAAAACCGCAATCTATCAATCAGGAAGGATAATTTGCCTCATACCCTAATGACTTCAGTCAGGATGTTCCATTTAAATGGGATATAGGATATTCTCCACTTGGCATGCCTCAATTAGTTCCGCTAATTACGGTTTCACCTAAAGTCACTTGTCACTGCTAAGGAAAACTCTGCCCTTAATTTGGCACGCTACTTTAATTTAAATTTATACCGAAATATTTCCATTTAAAAAAAATGTTGGGACTGTCTGCTCTTTGTTTCATCCCTCGCTGGAAAGGACTAGGAATAAAAGTGAACATCGGACGATTTAGTGCCAACAAAAGGACAATCGCTCACGATTATGACAACGCTACCTTTACACTAAAATTTAATGGTGTCGAAATTTTTATTTCAATGCAATGAATATTTAACGCCTTCAGTTCGACTGTCCTGTCGGCATTTGCAACGAGTTTTTTTTTAAAAAAAAAAGAGAAGGATTCATTCGTAGCACAAAAATATGTCGGCAGTACTTAAAAGTCCATCGGGGTTTTTTTTTAAATTCATTGGTGCGAAATTTATTGATGAATAATTTAAAAGGTATCGTCGGGATTAAGGAGTCGCGAATAGCGATAACGTTCAACGAAAAATTCATATTAAGTTGAATTCGTTATTACTACTTCACTTCGATTCAATATTCAGCATGACGCCGATAGAATGGATAAGATTCTATCGTGAGTCCTTTTATTCGAAAAGCAATAAAAGGCATTCTTGAAAGAAGTGGCACTGAAATATTGAAATTGTTTTTGAATCTGTCAATAAAGATCAATTATTTGAAGTCAGTTACGAGTCTGGTTGTCCTCCGCTCTAAGGGGTTGAAGGATATGCTAACAATCTACATATCCCCGAAAAAACGATTATGTTGAGTAACTACGAGAGTTAACACTGACTGAACAAAAGAACAGCTGTAATGTCCCAAATTTAATTGGTGAAGTATCAATATTTTGAGTCTAGGCTCGGTTTAGGCTGAGGTTGTATTTCAAGATTTATGTTAGAAAAATGTACTTTCTTCAGCAATTGCAATTCAGTAGACAGGGCAGAAGTAGACACACAGAAGAAAATTTCTTCTTCCCAATCTTATTTTAATTTAACTAACTTCACATTGTACCATCATAATATTAAAACTGCTAACTGTCCGGGCGCAATTTTATTATTTTTTTCAAACAAGTCGCAAAGCATTTAATGGTGAGATGCGATTCAGGTTACTATGCGGTTCACCTAAAAAACGTTTCCAAAAGCCTCCTTGTATAGAAAGCTTATTAAAGTAAAAAAATCGTTATCTTATCAGACCTAAGAGATATGCTAGAATTCGTAAAAATGTACACACCCCCTTAGGGATTGACTATCGCAAAAATTCTGAAATTTATTTTTAGAGGCAATAATATATAAAACCAATAAAAATAAAGGCGAATTCGATATGTCATTAGATCTAAAAGATTTGTCGGAATTCGTGAAAACTTCACACACTTACTTGTCACTTCCTTGTTGAAATCCCTATATTTCTACTCACACAATACAAAAAAGTAAAGTTCGAGTAAATTTACATTGGGATGTAATAGTCAATTTGAATATAATTTTAATACATACATACATACTTTATTGGTTAAAATTTGTTACATGTGTCATTTAAATTCGAAATACATGGGCAGGAGATCAGAAATCGAAATCTTTATAACCTTATAAGCTAATGAATTTTGCCGAAAATAACGTTCCAAATAGCCTCCTGGTTATATCTTAGGTTGTCAGTCACATAGTAACCTACACCGCATTTCATCATTAAACACGTTTCGGACTTCTACCCATAAAATAATAAAGTTGCGCCCAGACTGTTGGCAGATTTTTTTTATTTACTTACGTATTTTTTTATCAATAGAATAATTCATAGTAGTAAAAGCGAATTCGATCACATTAAATCTAAGAGATTTTCGGAATCAGTGAAATCTTGAACAATACCCCCAGGGGGTTTAATAGAGAAAAATACTTAAATCGGGTTTTTCCCCGACTACGTTTAAAGCTTATAGAAGTAAAAGTGAATTCCAAATCTCAATATACCTTAGAAATATATCAGAATTCGCGAATATGTACACAACCACTTTACACCCCCTTAGGGGTTGGATATCGAAAAATTTTGAAGATCGTTACTAGGCGCTTATATAAATAGCCCGCAGCAGTAAAATTGCTTTGATAGCTCGACACGTCTAAAAGTTTTAAAATGAAAATGTTTGAAAATGTAGATTCACGGACATTTTTTTTACTTAACCTTTGAACGCCAATAAAAATCTGACTTTTTTTTTGCTTTAAATACTCTAATAGTACATCTACATGTACGTACTAAGTTTCAACTTTCTAGCATAAACCGTTTCTAAGATATAAAAAACCACCCCTCTCCCCCGTACCTTGATACCCCTATCAAAAATTTTATTTTCCTAGGATGTCTCCATAGTGGCTCTATATAATCCTAAATTTTTAGCTTTCTATTCATTATGGTTTTCGAGAAAGAAAAATCAGAATATTTTCCTTTCTACCCCCTTTCACCATCACCCGCAACACCCACATCACCACCACTTCACCTACTAGAAGTTTACCGACCCCAGCTCCTGTAAAATTTTCAAGATCATAACTGATACGGTTTCTGAGATATAAAAATTACATTTTTTGAAAAATTGCTGTCCCCCACTTTCGTGCTCCACCTACTCCCTCAAAAAATTTAGTTTCGGTAGACTCCCCTTGTGATCCCATATACAGAAACTAAATTTTTTTTTCCTGGTGTAATTGGTTCGGAAAATATTGTAATCCAAAGTTTTTCACCCCCACCCCCACACCCCACCACCCGTCTTAAAAATTTTAGCCCTTGTCTAATCTTGAAGTATCCCTAAGGACAACAACAAAGTTTCAATCTTCTGACATCAATTGTTCAGGAGATATCGATTTTAGAATGTTTCAATCCCGGCTTTGATGCGTTAAAGACTCATAGTTTCCCCACCCCACTTCCACACCCCTTAACCAAAATCGAAAATTTTTTAGCAATTGAGTCCATTATCATAGTACTACATAAGTTCCAAATTTCAGCCTTCTAGCATAAGTGGTTCCTGAGATCTAGAAATCAAAATTTTTCGTCTAAAACGCTCCTCTCTGCTCTCCCCTTGTACACCCACCCCTCGAAAATATACCAGTCGTAGCGGTTCACCCAATCTACCCACCATAAAAATCAAATCAATTTAATATCTCAACGGGTTTGGAAGCTACGCGCCTTCAAACGATTTTGCGTACGGCGGACGGCGTCTACGGCGGACAGACGGACATTTTTTTTTTTGCTTTTTTGGTGTTCACTAGTCCTAAAACGTGTCAATACAAAATTTCAGGTCGATCACAATACTTTATTCTTAAAAAATAATAAAGTAAAATGAATATAATTTTCAATTTTCGGTCAGTAAATTTCAACTTGAAAGCAGCAAATTTACTGGATTCTCTTGAATTTATACTCTAAAAAAAGTGTATAATTAGCAAACTTTAAGATACAACTATTTCTACTTCTATTATTATTTCTTACTTACTTACTCTTAATAAAACCCTTGGCTGTAGGTAGGAATCAAACCCGCGATCAATTCTGGTTTTGCTGCTCCGCCGAAGGGGTTTTATTTTCCTTTATGTAGGAAACAATATCGACCAAAGCGTCCAACTTCGTGTTTTCATATATTACATGTTTTTCGTATTAAAACTCAAATAGATAAGTAGAATTACACGAACAAGATCGTAATTTTCAATTCATATATTATATAAATATAGTTAACATAACATAAATTTATTTCACTTTTAAAAATAATTCGTTCAATTATCTACAATTTCAGTGATCAGATCTTACATCTTTGCATCTGTAGTTACAATTTAGATTTTTGTAAATTTACATGAAAAGGCGCCCAAACTAACACAACATTTCGTGTAAAAAGAAAAAAATATAGTTAATTTTACACGAAATGTTGCGTAATTTTGTGATCCTTTTCATGTTAATTGTACGGTTCAGTTGAAATGTACATGAATAATTTACTAATACCAGTAATTTCGCGTAAAAGTCATAGAAATGTGTACTTTTACAAGAGAAAATTAAATATACTAGAAATTTCAAGTAAAAATTGGATTGGATTAAAACAGTGCACCAATATTTTCCTAAACGTCGGCTGGAATCGTCCTGGGTTGCTTTCAAATTTTTATTCTCAGTCCTTATTTTCTGTATTTTCATTCGTCCATTTAAATCATAAAAATTTTATAATTAATAATTAATTTTCTTTCTTATTCTAGGTGAGTTTGTGGGTGATTTTGGATACAATTTCGAGATTGAGAGCTAACCACATATCCGACCAAATGTTGGCCTTTCACAACGAACATATTGCTAGTAAGTAAAGAAGTTATTCTGTAGATTATTTAAAAACGCACGAAATATTTTATGAACCCACACTTTCGTCTGTCGCCTTCATTAATCGACTGTTAATTATTATACTGTAAAAAATGTCTGATTTGTTCATTCAGAATAGTAAACATCTTACTGGATTTTTCTAGAAAGCTCAGGAACCTAAGTAAGCGCTTGCCTCACTAAAATTTTGGACAATGTAATACGAGTATTGTGCAGGTGACAAAGTAAAAGTATGAAGATATCCTTTTAAAAGGGTTTACTTTAAGGTTTAAAGAAGGTTTGCGTAAGGTAACAGACAAAAACACCGTATGGATGACTGGGAATGAATATTTTAAAAGATAAATTTTTCTTTACACCACAATGAAAAGGACTTTATTCTGTAGCATGGAACTTCCTTGTCCCCGAGTTGTTGTTTAGAAATCACACATAAATTACAACCAATTGTTTTCCCCTGCCCAAAATGTACCCCTGTAAGCGACTAAGACTGTAATTAACTTTTCGTGTGAATAGCATTTGCACATAAATCCCTTGAAATTAACATATTAAGAAGAGATTACCACAATTGCGCAAATAATTCAGGAGGACATAAAAGGCTGTGCTCGAGCGTATTTCAGTGTATTTCTGTTGGTGATGCATACGAAATAACCGAGCCCAAAACGTTAATTACGACTTAATGCAAATGAGAAAGGAACAGAAAATTGCATTTTCATTTCAAGAATTTCGGATGTTGTTACAAGGACGCAACAGTTGAATAATGTTTCCTATTAGTTGATTTCGAAATTTCGAACTTAATTTAAGTATTTCGGCGGATTTTTGAAGAAATTTTATTTATTTATTTGTTATCAATTTTTAATGAAATTGCTCCTTTATTATTTTTCTTATTGTTTTCAAATGCTTCCAATTAATTTGGAAATAACAAAAAAATATTCAGGTGTAGTTAAGCATGGATAGGTAGCTAAGGTATCCTCCTCTGTTAGACGCGTAGTCGATTTATCCTATCGACTTATAAACATTGCCCATCCCGATTTAATTGAGTGGGTTATTTAAGTACTGGAATCTTCCAATACTAAACCGAAGCTTTCACATAAGATTTTTTTGAAATAAATACCCCCAATATTTTTGAGATACATACCCACAATTTTAAACAAATCTTGCAACAGTTTCTAGTAATAGCCTGCAAAGTAAGTTCAAAGAATCGATTTTTTTCGAGAACCAACTTTGATGCAATTTTTTTTCCGGAAAACGGGTGCAAAAAATAGTTGTGGAATTTTATATGGCTGGTACAGAAAGTTCTGTATATTAATTTCTGTACCTGAAACCTTTGAAAAATTTAAAAATTTTAGTTACGTCGTATGAGGAATGAGGGTATCCCAAATTTTGGAAATTTAAAGAAATCACGACCTTTCTATATTGTCTAGTGTGACTTTCTTAAAGGAGTCTACAAAAATATGTTTATTTATTAAACAGTGCGTGCCCGACTCACATGTATATGTAGGGGCAAAAATGTTGCCCTCCTCCTTCACAAAATTTAACGTCTTGAACGCTTTACTCAATTGTTTCCATATTAATTCGTTTACCTACAAACTTTGCAAAATTTAACTCCTGAAGCGTTCTGAAATTATCAATAAATATTCGTGAACACGTGTTTTCGGGGGTTTTCTATTGTAGCCACCCAAATAAATAGCGGTACTAAATTTTGTGTTCGTTAATATTGTTAAACTAATTAAATAAAAAAACCTGCCAATAGTCAGGGCGCAACTTTATTATTAATTGGAAGTCGGGTGTAGATTATTATGCGATCGACAACCTAAAAAAATAACTTTTCAAGTAGCCTCACAGTTATTTTTTTAACTGTTGACAAATTTTACTTTATTATTTCAATAATACAGTATTGTTATCGATTTTTAAAAAAAAAAAATTTGCTACCCTCAAAATTTTTTTTTTCACGTTTCATGACGAGTAGACACGAAAAAAGCAAAAAAAAATTTCAGTCCGTCTGTCCGCCGTACGCCGTACGCCGTACGCCGTACGTCTACCGGTGTACGCAAAATTGTTTGAAGGCTCGTAGCACCCAAACCCTATGAGCTATTTAATTGAATTTTTTTTCGTGGGTAGAGTGGGTTGGCCCCCTAAAGTGACCAAATTTGGAGGGGTGGGGGTGTAAGGGGGGAGGAGGGGGAAGCGTTTTAGACGGAAAATTTTGGTTTCTAGATCTCAGCAACCGCTTATGCTAGGAGACTGAAATTTGGAATTTATATAGAGCTTCGATAGTGGACCCATTTGCAAAAAAATTGCTGATATAGGTGAAGGGGTTCAGGAGTGGGGGGAAAAATAATGCGGCCGAAACGCAAAAAAGGTGAGATCGACACATTCTAAAATCCATATCTCCTAAACGGTCAATATCACAAAATTGAAACTTAATGAATATCTGTAGGTATACTAGGAGAATAGATCGGAACCAAAAATTTGAGGGGGGGAAGTGGCGTACGGGGGTGGAGGGTAAAAAGCTTTAGATTACGATATCTCATGAACCAATTGTACTAGATAAATAAAATTTGGTTTGTGTATAAAGGTTGAGAAATGAAGTTTGATGAAAGTAAAATTTTTTAAGGGAGCGGTGAAGCATGAAAGTGGAGGGGATAAGAATTTTTCAAAAAAATCACTTATTATATCTCAAGACCAGTTTAAGATAGATGCTTAAAATTTTTACCAGAAGTAGGCCTAATAGACCCCTAGCGGAAAACAAAATTTAGGAGGTGTGGGTGTAGAGGGTGAGGGTGGGGGAGGGTGAAAAGGAAAAAGTTCCGATTTTAATATCTCGACAACCTATAATGATATAAAGCTGAAACTTGGTATTTGGATAGAGCTATATTAGTAGCATGTTGGAAAAATATTATTTTTTATAGGGGTAGTA
This sequence comes from Beris morrisii, assembly GCA_951812415.1. Classification (NCBI taxonomy): domain Eukaryota; kingdom Metazoa; phylum Arthropoda; class Insecta; order Diptera; family Stratiomyidae; genus Beris; species Beris morrisii. The sequence goes on from OX638310.1 coordinate 32,997,425, forward strand.
TGGTACAGGGGTGGGGGGTGTTTTTCCTATCTATAGAACGGCTTATGCTACAAAGTTGAAACTTGGTACGTTTATGTAAATCAACTAGAAAACTAATTTAAATAAAAACAAATTTCAAATTTCCAATGGCATTCAGAGGGGGGGCAAAAAAAATGATCAGTGAAAATGGTATGCATATATTTTCACGGGTTTCGTCATATCTATTAGGTCTTCCCAAATATTGAATTCATTTTTATTCTACGGCTTCTTCATATAAATACCTAGAAAGCGTTTTCAGGATTTTTTAAAATTCGACCCCTAAGGGGGTGCAAAGGGGGTTGTAAAATTTTTCACGAATTCTACTATATCCCCACGTCTTATCAGATATGGAATATCTTTTCACTTTCACGTGCTTGCGTAATAATCGCCTAAAACTTGTTTTTAAGTTTTTCCTTTTTCAGCCCCTAAGAGGGTATAAACGAGTTAAATACGTTTTCCCGAGTTCCGTCATTTCTTTTAGAAGTGATAAGAAATTGAATTGGTTCCTACTTTCTCGTGCTGTCTTCATATTTATTTATTAACTCCTTTCAGGATTTTTGGATATTCAACCCCCAAGTGAGTGTAAGGAGGTTGCATATCTGATAATATATCGAATTCATTTTTACTTCCCAAGGTTTCCTATATAAAAAAGCCAAAAAATCAATTTCAGTATTTTAGATATTCAATCCTAATGGGTGTAAGGGGGTAGTATGCTTTTCAAAGTTTCGACATATTTCTTAGGTTTGATGAGATATTATATCGCTTTTCAATTCCACAGACTTTTTATATAATCGCCTACAAACCCATTTCTCACTTTTTGGATATTCAACCAGTAAGGGTTTGCATATGTTTTCACAAATTTTGCCATCCCTTAGTTCTGATGAGATATAAAATTGGTTATTACGGCATTTGATGTAATGACCCAAAAACCAATTTCCGTTTTTCGAATTTCAAGAACCAAGGGGGTGTGAAGAGTTTGCTTACGTTTTCATAAATTTTTCAAAATCCCTAGTGTCTCATGAGATATCAAGTTGCTTCTTATGAAGTCGACTAAAAACCTGTTTCACAATTTTTTTCGAAATTCAAACCCCAAGTGGAAGTAAGGGGTTTGTATACGTTTTAACAATTCGTCATATCTCTTAAGTCTGATAAGGCAACAAATTCGTTTTTAAGTCTATAGGCTTTTAGTGTACATAATATACCGAAATTCGAATAGTCTACACGGGCTTTTTAATGTTTAATCGGCTAAAAATCTTTATTTTAAATATTTTTATTTTAAGAACAAAATTAACTTTCCAAGAAACGTCATAATCTCGAAACAACTGATGATATACTCCGACTTTGACTGCTCCCGAACTTTGACCCGAAAAATAATAAAGTTTCGCCCAGACCATTGGCAGATTTTTTAATAATTTGTTTGGAATATCAATAAAAATGTGGTTAAAATACCGACCTTATGTCCGACTTCGTAAAAGCATAGAACAGTTAGTTTATCCGCTCCAAAATCCTTTAATTAATTTTTAGACAATTATATATGAGCCCCATAGAAGTACAAGCGTATTCGAAATCCCATTAGACCTAAAAGATTTGTCGGAATTCGTAAAAGTTCACACAACCACATTACATTGGTTGAATATTGAAAAAATGCTTAAATTAGTTTTAGGCGATTATATTGAAAACGCTTAGAAGTAAAACGGAATTCGATACTTATTAAACCCAAATAATGTATTCGTGATAACGTACACTTTGTACTTGGTGGGTTGAAAATCGAAAAAACTAAAAAGCTATGTGTTTATAAAAGCTTCCAAAAAAATAAAATGAATCCGATACCTCGGCTGACACAAAAGATTTTATGAAATTCGTTAAAATGTATAGAACCTATCTTCGCAGAAATTTGTTTGGCCTACCTGTGTAAAACATATACTGTTTTCGTTTGGATTATTTCTCTAGTAGGTATATCACAGATATACTAAGTTTCAAGTTTCTAGCATGAGCCCTTCACGAATGATAGTGATTCAATAGAGACGCCCACTCTTGGCTTAGCTAATTCCTATAAAAAATTTCAAAACCACAGCAGAAACGATCAAAAATTCAAAAACAGTGGAATTTATTTTGCAACTTTCGTCAATATTTCTATGTAATGAAAGAGGTGTTGTTATGACTGGATTAAGGCCAATTAAATTGAACGTTGAAAAACATTATTCATTTATCGAACTTTAGTGCGGTCGATGTATAAACAAACAATGTATAATCTGTCTATCCTTTCGCCTGTTAATTAGCACATGGAATTAGCTAATCCCAATATAAACCCAATGCATTTTAGACTCGAGCTACTCGTCATACAGCTCCAATAACAAATATGTGTAGTAAAAATTTTGTCCATTCCAGGCCAATTCAATTTTCATTAGAACGTTCAATAACATGGTAATTGCTTTAAGGCATGGTATGAAAACGATAGCTTCATCAGCAAGGGCTGCAACTAATTTAATACAGGTATATGTAGGTACGCTATATGCCTAACTGCGAGTAATATGGCCTCAGGAGGACGAGATCGATACGTAAAATAAGATTTTATTATTGCTTTACTAAGGCAATTTTTCAGAAATGTAACTAACCGTTTTGCTTAGCGGTATGCGTACGCAACAACCGCCGGCGAATGGTTCAATATCAATTCTGCGCCGAGTGTAAGAAATTTCCAGCAGTTTTCAATAGCAACAAGAGCTCTCTTTTATTATTATGTCGGTGAATTATGTACCCAGGCCCACATTGAAGGTATATTTCCATGGGACTTTCTAGAAATTTTACGAGCCTTTCTTCCATCTGAAATCTTATACATTGATCTAATGACTTTAATACTTTTCTTTTAGACACTTAATCAATTTGTAGGTTTTTCGAATTTTGCAACTTCAAAAGTTTACTTTTATTGTAATTAGTCCGAATTTAGTTCCTGAAATTAATTCATTAATAATAAAAATGTTTTAAATTTATATTTTTTTTATAATTATTTATTTTTAAATTTTTATCAATTTATTCTGATTCAAAGTCTGTACGTAAGTTAAACCAGCCGACGATTTTCTGTTTTTCCATGTGTGCACCGCCATAGAAGCATAACATGTTTTTGATCAATTTTGTGAGAAAGAAGATTTTTTTAAACAAGTTTTCTAAATTTCCTAGATACCTTAAAATAAATTCTTTCAGTCCATAAGAAGTAGATAAAGCATTCGTCTCTTAAATATTAATGTTAAGTCTCTCTCACTTTATTATTAGAATAACTTTTTCTATTACTGAGCTAAAATGTATTCATCATTTGCAATCGGACTTATTGCATACTGCCAAAGAAATGTTTTTCAATAATATTTTATTATAATCTAGTTTTTTATAAGGTTCTTCATGTTTCGCGAACTAAGTTTTTTCTCATAGCCCTTGCTATGTACTCGTATAAGTAATTTCCGCTTGTGCCGTACTAACCTTTGTACCTAAAAGCGTAGCAAGTGAATTATAATCGGTCATCTAGGTGAAATCTACATATGATTGTATATCATACGTTTTGTTTTTCAACTTGTAAGTGATTCAACTACGTGAACCATTTGTTCATCTCCTAGGTGAGCCACAAGTGAATCACCGAGATGGATCTTAAATTAATCATCTGCTATTTTAGGTGTATCAAACGTTCTGTTTTTAACTCGTAAATGATTCAACAAGGTGAACAATGTATTCATCTCCTAGGTGAGCCACAGTGAAACGCTTAGATGGATCTGAAATTAATCATCCACTATTCTTCGGTGTATCACACGTTCTGTTTTTCAACTCGTTAATGACTCAACTAGGTGAACCATATATTCATCTCTTAGGCACAAAGTAGATAGTAAATGAATCATCTGCAATTCATCATACGATCTGTTTAGCAACTCGTTAGTGACTCAACTAGGTGAACCATAAGTTCGTCACCTAGATGACCCACTAGTGAATGGCCTAAATAAATCATAAATTAATTATTTAGGTGGCTGTTAATTGAATCATCTTGGTGCAGTTTTGCTTGCCTACACAATCTTCAACACTATAGTAAAAATGTATGGTTCTTTTTTCTTAGCTATTTTTCATCTTTTTCATATACGTCAAAAATTCAGAATAGGGTTTCAAAACTTATTATTTCTTGCACTGGTCTCTATAACTGGGATATTCAAAATAAATGTTACATAAAAGGTGGTGGTTTTTAAAAAAAAACTGTTTAGCAGCTCTAATCGTTTTTATTCTCTTATGTTGTAAAATCAATAATGTTTCTGTTAGTCCTAATTTTAGCACTTAGATCGATATTAAAATTAATAAATAAAGAAACTAAAAAAATTGCAAATAATTGTTCAAAAATATAATTTTCAGTCGGATGTCTCTTAAAAAAAATATTTTTCGAACTGATTGTCTTAGAAATCCAAGACGGCCGCGAGAGTGTTTTGTAGTAATCTCTCAAGCAGTATAGAGAAAAAGGACCTTGGGAAACTTGGGTCAATCCACGAATGTCGTAAGTCCCAACCACGGAAATGTTCGAAAAACTGCAAAAACTGTTGAAATTTTGCTTTATTATTTTTTAATAATAAAGTATTGTGATCGACCTGAAATTTCCAAAAAATTGTCTACCCTGAAATTTTGTATTTTCACGTTTTAAGACTAGTGAACCCCAAAAAAGTAATTTTTGGAAATGTATTTTTGTTGTAACACGTTTGCGAATAATATTGGTTCCGAAAGTTTAAGTCATAATTCAGGATTGGGATAAAGAATGGGTTTTTTATGAGCACTTTGTTTAGATTTTTGGTAAGCAGTATTATCTGCACAATAGCTGGCATCAGTGTCAGCTATACTGGACAAACCATCTTTATATAATCAAACAAAAATTGTAAAAAAAATCGCCAATTTTTAGATCTCTACAAATAAGTATATTTATTGATATATCAGTGCAGTAGTTAAGAATTTTTTTCAAGAGAAGACTTTTTGAAAAAAAGGGCATGACCGTAAGTGAAGCTAAGGCTCAACCAGCTAATTTCTGTCAAGTTTTTTAATCAAAGTCTTGTGAAATCCTTTTCCTAAGCTTTGAACCTAACCTAAGTAGACAACTAATGAGAGGAATGACCATAAAATACGAGCTAGAAACTGAGATGTTGGTACTGTTTAAAATAAAGAAAGTATTCTAAGTTTGTTGGCAGAAAAATGCAGGAAAATACCGGCACCTACGATCATGCACAGTTCTATTTTATTGCATTTGTCTGAGCATTCCATTTTTGGGTTACAGATGTGATATGCATTTATAAAAAATAGAAAATTGTTAAAAGCCATGTGTGCATAGTTTTTCATATTTATATTTTTTGTCTCGCGTTAATCTAAAGTATCTTGAGAATTACCATCGAATCAAAAATTGTCTTATTATCTTCTACTTTGAATTGTTTTCACCTGCGGCTACACTGGCAATTTATCTGGCAATTTATCTGGCAATGACAACGGCAATATTGCCATACACAAATTGCCAGTGTGGAGGCGTCAAACGCATATGACAATATTGCTCCCAACGTTGCCATAGCAATCATTGCCCTGTCAATTTTGAGAGCAATATTGCCAGAAAACGCATTGTTTGACATAAGTGAGCGTCACTTGTCAACAGGTAGGAATAAGGTTTTTTTGGCTTTGATCGCCAAATTGCTGAAAGTAAGTTCACTAAAGAGAAAACTATTGATTTTATCAATAGATTTTTTTTTTGATGCAATGTTCGGTATTTTGCTTTGCTTCAGAAATTGACACTTCGAATTCACTCGCTCAAATGAAAATTGCCTGGTAATCAAATGCCTACTCATTATGATTTAACATTTAACGCAAAGAAAATATTGCCATTTCCATTGCCAGTGTAGACCCAGGGTTAGATAAAGTTGTGATCAAATATCATAAGAATGGCGTATACTAAATAGTCAAAAACGTAAAACCGAAATTTATAATTTTTTTACAATTTGTGATGATTCAAAATTACAGCACGGCGCAAAAAATGTTTTGAAGAAGATCGATCAGTCAAGGCTTGAATTCGGGTGTATTGAGGAAATGAAAAAATACTGAGGTGTTACCGGTACTTGGAGTACTGCAATAGTTCGTAAGTAACACCATAGAATTTCACCAGCTTTCCTTAAAGCAATTAAACCAGTGACACAAGTTCTATAAAATGTAGATGTCCAAAATTTTAATAATATCAAGAAATATATGGGAATTGTCGTCATATCCACCTCGTTTAAAGCCTTAGTCCTCAAAGACATAATTGTTCGTTTAAAACCCAACGTGACACATATGCCATAAGAACTTTCAAGGAGCAAAGTCACATATTATGAATGCCCACAAACTCTTGCCCTTATGCCCATTCAGCCATATATCTTATACATGTACAATGAGCCACTTTATCTACGTGATCATCTATGGAACAGAGTAACTTTAGATATGCATAGTATATCCATATAGACGGAATAGTCCACAGTTTGAGAACGGAATAAGTTGTCGAAAGTCTAAATGTTACAGTTGAATATTTCATGCCCATGTTGCACTTAGCACTGCTATAGATGTAAGGATATGGCGAAGTTCTTGGTGTGCCAATGTCTGGGCATAAGTCGAAAACAATTGAACCACACATTTCGAAAACTTGTGAGAGCACTTCAAGCTGCTACATAGTGCACAGATGCATCAATAATCAACCCTAGGGGATGTTATGGTCGAATTAGTAATAATTCACTTTTAACATTTTCTAATGATGTTTGCACTCGGAGTTCAACTGGGAAATTGCTTAATCGACGTAGAACTGCACATAATTTGTTGGAGCTAAATAAAAATACTACTTATTTCATTTATATACGTACTAACTAAAATTAAGAGCCAGTACATCTTCTCAACTTTCTTATATTTTCTAACGTCAATTTAAAATAAAACCAGAAAAATTAATATAGTTTCAAATTGGATTATTAAGTTTGTAATGTGACTTTTTACTGAATGACTGTTTATGATGGTTTCTTTGAACCAAAATTCATTGAGTCGGGATTAAGAAATTGAGTCGAATTCAATGCACCAAAAAAGGGAAAGCTGTTTAAACTCTAAAAAAATTTGAAATAGAGAAATAACAGAAAACATGGCTAACTAACCATGAGGTTCAGCTAAACTATCTACAATTTAAAATATATCTATACTGAACCCAACTATGAAATCTCAGTAAGACCACGTCAACGCGATCTACTGCATCTAGTAGTAGTTCAATGAATTGCTTTCATGTTAATAAGTTGTCTTTATAGATATTTTTTTTCATAGGTCTTTTGAACAAATTTGTTTTTGTTCTACGGTTTCAGTTCACCGAATATCCTTCAGGATGTATTGTACATTAAAATTGCGCTATTCGTTTATTAGACGTACCACAGATAATACCAGATGCTGAATAGCAAATAAAAGCTTTCTTCCTCTATATTCAACTTGATGAAGCAATGATTTACGATGTAATCTTATCCAATATACGAACCATGTAAATTTCCAATAATGACACAGCCATGGGTACGCTTGTACAGTACACAATATCATTATATTTTGTGTATGCAAACGTAAATGAAGTTGAAATTGAGAATGGAATGGAATTGGTTTCTATATCTCTATATAGAATAATCCTCAGCAATACCACCAGCTGTAAGGGTGTTTCGGATAGTAGGCATGATACACCCTCTGACGAGCTTATGCCATCCGATGACGAAACAACTCCCTCGGACCTAGTCCAACACAGTCTTATAAAAACTGGCCTATCCAGTGAAGTTTTTCCAACTGTCATGTCCTCAAGGACAGCGATTAATCAACATTCGGGGATTTAGTGTTGGGGTTTCACACCAGAAAATTCACTAACGCCGGAAAAAAAAAACTTATTGAAGTTGGAATTATTGTCGTAGTGCATGTTTTTTTAAAATTCCGATACTTTACTTCTTTCAAAGCATGAAAACTTTATTGTAGTTTGAAACCATCGTTTACCCAAGACTCGCTAGCTAGCAAACATTTGCCAGCATTTTTTTAATAACATTTTTAATTGAATTTTTTTCTACTGGCATTTTTTAAACTATTTCAATTGAAGTTTAATTGAAGAGATTATTTTTACTCCCTACAATATAAGGGCGAATATATATTTTAACTTGTCCTAAAGGAAAGTATTGGTGCCCAACTTGGGTCATATTGTAGTACTATTTTGCGTATATTTTTTTCGAGTTAAAAACTATTGAACATAATATTATAAAATTAATTTTATTTATGATATTTGAAATATTTGACATTTTGACAGTACCTAAATAATTTGGAGGACGATACAAACATAAACAAAACTATGTTATACATGTAAAAAATAAAATTAAAGGCCGAAATTGCAGTCAATGGAGTATTATAATATCGGCATAATGTAAATAACCGGAGATGATGGAATCGTGCGTCGATTTATCATTTTTTGTGCAAACATTGCAGAGTAAAAATCGCAATTCGTTTTTTACAATTAGTAGGTTATAAACGCCTGACTTGGTTTAAATGCTACATCATCTTATTTATAATGAAAACGTTTATTTGTTTAATTTTATGTTTTACTTTATTATATCAATAATACGGTATTGTGATTGATTTAAAAAAAAAAATTTGCTACGTTTCATGACTAGTAGATACGAAAAAAGAAAAAAAAAATCAGTCCGTCTGTCCGCCGTACTCCGTACGTCTACCGGTGTACGCAAAATTGTTTGGAGGCACCCAAACCCTTTGAGCTATTTAGTTGAATTTTTTTTCTTGGGTTAAGTGGGTAGGCACCCTGAAGTGTCCAAATTCTGAGGGGTGGGGGTGTGAGGCGGGAGGTGGAGTAAGCGTTTTAGAAATTTTAGTTTCTAGATCTCAGCAACAACCGCTTATGCTACGAAGCTGAAATATGGAATTTATATAGAGCTTCAATAGTGGATCCATTTGCAAAAAATGTTCGATATGGGTGAAGGGGTGAAGGAGTGGGGGGTAAAATAATACGCTCGAATACCGAGATTGAGACATTCTAAAATCCATATCTCCTAAACTGTTAATGTCACGAAATTAAAACTTAATGAACATCTGTAGGTATACCAGGAGAATAAATCGCAAACAAATTTTTGAGTGGGTCAATGGCGTGCGGGGGTGGGGGAAAAACTTTAAATTACGATATCTCTCGAACCAATTGCACTAGAAAAATAAAATTCGGTTTCTGTATTAAGGTTGACAAATAAAGATTGATGAATGTAAAATTTGTTAAGAGTGTGGTGAAGCATACAAGTGGAGGGGAAAAGAATTTTTCTAAAAAATCACGTCTCATATCTTAAGGACAGTGTAAGATACATGCTTGAAATTTTTAACAGAAGTCTAATAGACCCCTATAAGAGAAAAAAGAGTGATGGTGGGGGTGTAGAGGGTGAGGGTGGGAGAGGGTGAAAAAGAAAAAGTTCCGATTTTTATATCTCGAGAACCTATAATGATATAAAACTAAAACTTGGTATTTGGATAGGCATGTAGTAGTAGCATGTTGGAAAAATGTAATTTTTTATAGGGGTAGAGGCATATCATTGTTGTCTACGTCCTACAAAATACTGACGAAAATTCAGAATCGATTAAAGCCTTATACAGAAAGTATTATCGGCGAATACCAAGGTGGTTTCAGATCCGGACGATCTACTATTGACCAGATATTCTCAGTCAAACAAGTGCTAGAAAAATGCTGGGAGTATGACATCGACGTGCACCAGATCTAGTGGACTTCCAACAGGCATACGATAGTATAGATCGTAATGTGCTATATAAAATAATGCTTGACTTCGGAATGCCATCAAAACTCGTCCGATTAACAAAAATGACCATGACTGACACTGAATCTCAAGTAAGGATACAAAACGAGCTTACCCAAAGCTTCCGAACAGAATCCGGCCTGAAGCAGGGAGATGGACTCGCTCCCATGCTCTTCAATCTCGCCCTAGAATATGTCATCAGGAAGGTACCCGTTGATACCAGAAGTACCCTTCTAATCAAGTCCACTCAACTAGTGGTGTACGCGGATGACATAAACATCATGGCCAGATCTGTTCCAGACGCGAAGGAAGTCTTCCATTGTCTACACTCAGCGGCAAAGGATGTCGGGTTAAGGGTCAATGAGACGAAGACCAAGTTCAAGAAACGAGAAGAAACGCGCCAACTAGACAAAATATGACCGTGGGGGACTACTACCTGGAGAATGTGGATCATTTCCCATACTTGGAATCATACCTTGTAATAGACGGCAACGAACGAAACGAGGTAAATTAACGGATCACACTAGCAAATAAGGCGTATTTCACGGTTCTCTCGATCTTAAAATCGAAAAAAGTAAGGGGGTGTTTTTGCCTATCTATGAACGGTTTATGCTAGAAAGTTGAAACTCGGTATGTACTAGGACAGTAATTTAGATAAAAAAATGTCAAATACCCATTGGCGTTCGGAAGGGAGGCGAAAGAAATGATTAGTGAAAAGGGAACGCATATATTTTCACGATTTTCGGAATATCTAGTAGGTCTTCCTACATATTGAATTCATTTTATTCTACTGCTTCTTCATATAAATACCTAAAAAGTATTTTCAGGATTTTTTGAAATTCGACCCCTAAAAGTGTGTAAAGGGGTTGTATACTTTTTCACGAATTCTGCCATATCCTCAGGTCTGATCCATATCGAATATCTTTTCACTTTCATGGGCTTACGTAATAATCGCCTAAAACTAGCTTTTAACTGTTTTCCCTTTTCAGCCCCTAAGAGGGTATAAAAGGGTTGAACACGTTTTCACAAATTTCGTCATATCTTTTAGAAGTGATAAGAAATTGATTTGGTAAGTTTAACTGTGAGGGATATGAAGACGTATAGACTCAAAACTCATATGCATGAACTGTATGTGTGCTGGCCCACGTCTCCTAATAGGATGTCATTACTTATTCGCTATTTCCTTCACATGCAGCTCAACAATAAAAACTAAAGACTTCTAAATGTCCTTAAATTGCAAATGATTGTGAAAAAAATACTCACGCAAGAACCATGAATCATTGCATATAAGACGTAGGCGTAATACATGCAAATGATGTGTGCAATTTTCCTTTATTATGTTCACGATCTTCGCAGAACCAGATAATAAAAAGACTTAGCCCGAGTGATTTAATGCAAGCACGCTGTGGTCCAGCTTAACCAGCTCAACGAATCCTCCGATTCCATACTCGCTGGGAATCATCCGGCGTGTAACTCGCTCCATACAATTTCCATATATCCTTGCCGGGGTTTTTAAATGTCGCCCCCAATGAAAGACAGAAACAGGATTTTCATTGTAAGTTTGGCAAGGAGCTCGAAGGATTTTTTTTTAAGGTTGTCGAGCTGTGCCCATGTGAATCTGAAAATGTAAAAAAGGAAAAGTCGTTTCGGGTGTGTAGCGAATATGTGAAGTGAATTTAAAATAGTTGATGTCTATATGTGGGTAGCTTAGGGGGCATGTGTGCAAGTGTAGAGACAATCAGGTTGTACTTATATCACGTATGCATAAGTCTGTATGCCGGCGAAAGGACTCCAGATCGAAATTGAATATTATTATCGGACTGCATGCTCGAGAGGATAATTCACTAGCAGGGAATTATTTCTCAATATTCAGCACTTTTTCTTGCCTTCGTTGGATTTATTTTCGGTCGGCCCTCGCTTCCTTTTCAGCGGATGAAATGCACTTCGATGGGATTCTTGAAAGCCATCCAAGTACTTTACTGCTTGTTTGACCTCGAGAAACTTCCGCTGGAAGTTTCTAAATTTTCTGCTTAATCTACTGAAATTTATGATACTTTCAAGTCAATTTCGCTGGGAAGTTATATTTTTCGCTTTTTAATTAAGCTTTTACGTTTTTATTGCATTGATTTATTTTGGTAGCTAATTCATTATTTTCTTGGGACGATTATTAACGATGTAATTTAAATACTTCACCTGTACTCCGGCAGCGTGAAAGGTGATTTTTTGATGCTTCCCCAGTCCTCAGACCTTTGGAAACTACACCTGCCCGACGACGAAAAGGTTGTACCTATTCGCCTTGGTGATATGTTAACAACCTATCCTCTGAAAAATCTAAAGTAATATATGTGTGTATAAGTATGTGTTCCAGATCTTCAATAGAAATTTCAGGTTTGCTGGAAAATGTTTTTCCTCAAGGAAATTAAATTAACGGGAGGCTACGGTCCCAGCTTGATTGGGACAATTCCTCCGGAAAAAAATTAACGATATCCCCATTTTAGGTATTGCGCAAAATTATCCAAACTCCCAAAAACTTAACCCAAACTCCCAAAAACCTAACCCAAACTCCCAAAAACTTAGCCCAAATTCCCAAAAATTTTACCCAAATTCAAAGTGCTCTAAATATACAAAAAAAATAATTTAAGATTTTCAAAAAAGGTTGTTAATTTTGATTTATTTTAAACAATTTTGTATTTTGAAGTTACTCTGTAATTTCATAATGAAATAGAACTGCCAAATACGGGAGTACAAAATTACCGAGAAACTCAAAGTACCTTGATAGAAGGTGGATAGTATTAGAGGCATTTGACTTTCATTAGTAGCGCCGGGAAAAGAAATTGTTCAAAAATTTGGTACTTTCACGTTTCAAAAAATAAAAAAAAATCCGAAACCTGGAACAAGACATTCAGATCTCTTGAAAGATATATGTCATAATCCGCATGGCATATCGGTACTCCACTTGTATCTAGCGGAACCATTTTTCCCGTCCTAAAATATGCAGGCCTTCGATTCTAATACTGTAGAGTAAACTGAGCTAAATTTCATTTATCCAGTACTGAACATAGCTACTGCTTCAGTATTAGGTTTAGGTTTAGGTAAGGTGGGTGGTCGCTTCGCGACCAAGCACATAGACCGCCAATGGGTCCGTTGTGATCCCACATGCACGGGAAAAAGGTACCCGTGTGCCCAAGACAACATTTTAAGTAAACCACCCCGCCAGCCTGACAAACTGCAGCAGCTTGTTCAGCTTGATGCTTGCGAATTCGCCCAAGTCTATGGCGAAGCGCGTACCTAAAGTACGCTCGCGCCTCCAGGCCAGACCCGGGCATTCGCAAAGCAAGTGGAAAATACTTTCCTCAGCGTCAGGTTCACCACAGCTGCGGCACAGATCTGTAACGTCCGCAACACCTAGTCTTCTGGCGTGCCGGCCGATCAGGCAATGGCCCGTCAGTACACCAATTAGGATACGAAGAGTATTCCTATCTCCAAGTAGGATAAACTTTGTCCTGCTCGCATTTAGGGTCGGCCAAAGCTGCCTGGCCACGAGACACGATGTGAGGCCTGACCATCTTGTGTTAGCTTCTGATATGGCCGTCACGTCGATAGCATGTTTAATGTCCTCTATGGGCCTCATCACTGGAAGAGCTAGCGCTTGATTCAGCGCCGAACCTCTCCTTGCGAGTTCGTCCGCAGCCTCGTTACCCGGAATCCCGCTGTGACCCGGAACCCAACAAATTGTAACGTTCCAGAGGGTGCATAGAGCACTAATTTTATCCCTGCATAGCCTCACGAGGCGGGATCTGATCAAGTGTGAGTCAAGCGCCTTGATCGCCGCTTGACTATCTGTTAGGATGACGACGGATTTGTTCTGCATCGCACAAGCCTCTAGCAGATTGCAAGCCTGAACGATTCCCATCATCTCTGCCTGAAATACGCTACAGCAGTCCGGTATTCTGAATGCCTCGCTATGGTTCAAGTCGGCGGAGAATACCCCTACACCTGTACCCGCGTCTGTCTTCGAACCGTCCGTGTAGATATGACAGGCCCCTTCGTGGGGCTGATCCACCTTCCACCCCTCTCTGCTAGGGATCCTCGTTGAGAATCTTCTAGAGAATTCGAGCTGCGGAATCAAGTAGTCTGTATCCTCTAACGGGTTACATTCACTAAACCGGCCGAGTATGCTGCTGTGCCCCCCGGGTCTAGATACCCAGCTGCCTGACTGTCTTAGGCGAACGGCACTTTTTGCTGCTACACTCTTCCCATAAATATCCAGCGGAAGAAGATGAAGGATCATCTCTAGTGCCGCTGTAGGTGTGGTGCCAAGTACGCCCGTTGCTCCTGTGGAAGCTAGACGTTGAACCTTGGTGAGTTTAGTGAGGTAGGTGGATTTCTCCAGCGCTACCCACCACACCAAAATTCCGTAGGTTAGGATAGGCCTGACTATGGCCGTGTACATCCAGTGAGCCATCCCTGGCTGAATCCCCCACTTTTTCCCGAACATCTTTTTGCAAGCGTAAAGGGCCACTAGAGCCTTCCTTAGTCGCTCGTCGATGTTCTTACTCCAGGTAAGTTTCCGGTCCAGGATTATACCTAAGTACCTAGCATTGTCTGTAAGCTGTAGGGTGAGACCCCCCAGTTTAGGGAGTGTGAACTCTGGGACTTTGGTTCTACGCGTAAAGAGAACTAGCTCCGTCTTTGAGGCATTGACCCCCAGTCCACAGCTGTCCGCCCACGCGCTCACTAGTGTGAGTGCCCTTTCGAGCAGGTCACTTATAGTGGGCAGAAACCTACCCGATATCAGAATTGCCAAGTCGTCCGCGTATGCGATCACCTTCGCACCTTGGCGGGTTAGCGAAGTTAAAATCGTGTTGACTACCAAGAGCCACAGTAGTGGTGAAATCACACCTCCTTGTGGCGTACCCCGGGCCGTGTACCTGCGTACCGTGCTACTGCCCAGTGTCGATTCAATGACACGGCTGCTTAGCATTGCGGTTATCCAGTTACGGAGCCCCATTTCCACCCCCACATCCCTCAGTGCATCGCTGATCGCCCTAACTTTAACGTTGTTAAAGGCACCCTCGATATCTAGGAAGGCCGCGAGAGTGAATTCTTTAAAAGACAGAGACTTTTCAATCTCCAGAACTACCTGGTGTAGCGCCGTTTCGGTCGATCTACCTTTCGTATAGGCATGTTGTGAGCCCGACAGGGCAATAACCCCCGCTTTGTCGCGGATGTATATCTCCAGCAACCTTTCGAGGGTTTTAAGTAAGAAGGAGGTCAGACTTATGGGTCTGAAGTCCTTCGCTAAAATGTGGCTTGGTCTTCCCGCTTTGGGTATGAAGATGACTCGTGCCTCCCTCCATTTGCAGGGAATGTGGCCGAGAGCAAGGCATCCCCTAAAAATCGCCAGTAGCCAGGGAATTAACCAGGGCAGCGCATTTTGCATCATAGCTGGAAAAACCCCGTCTACTCCTGGCGATTTAAAAGGCAGGAATGACCTGATTGCCCATATTAACTTCCCCGAGCTGACAATAGAGTTGCAGGATTCCTGTCCCACGTACTCGTTCAATGGACTGTCTATGCTGTCCTGTGGTACCTCGGAGCAACCCGGAAAGTGCACGCTCATTAGCAGCTCCAAAGTCTGGCTACTGGACTCCGTCCAACCCCCCGCGGAGTCCCGGAGGTAGCTCGGTGCGACTGGATCTTTGGATATAATCCTTCTCAGCCTAGCAGCTTCGTTTGTCTCCTCGATTGATTCACAGAAGCGTCCCCAAGACTCTCGCTTGGCCCGTTTGACTGTCTTCTTAAAATCTCTAAGACTGTTTCTGTACGCCGTCCAGTCCTCCCGCAGATTACTGTCCTTAGCTAAGTTGAACAATTTGCGGGAGATGGTTCTGTACAGCCTAACATCGGCATCCCACCACGGAGGATATGTCTTCCCTGGGGGTTTGCTAATAGGGCACGACCGGTTAAAAGCGTCGACCAACTTCGCCGTCAGCGTGTCGACTTCTTTGTCCAGCTCTGGCCCGGATTCTATAGGGCTTGTCGGCGGTTTTGCCAAGTTTTTTGAGACCTGTCTGGCGAATCTGGTCCAATTTGTCTTGCGCGGATTTCTGAAAGGCGCATTGGGGGGGGCTTTGTCTGTTACATCAAACCTAATCAAGCAATGATCAGAGAACGATGCGCGACTCGACACCCTCCATTTATTCACCCTGATAACATTGGAATCCGAGACGAGCGTGATGTCCAGCACTTCCCTCCTGGCTTTAGTCACGAAGGTTGGCTCCACACCCGTATTGCAAATTGCTAGATTGGAATTTATTATGAAATCAAAAAGAGACTCACCCCTGTCGTTGATATCCGAGCTGCCCCACTGGATGTGGTGAGCGTTGGCATCAGCACCTACCAAAAGGCTGTCTCCTTGCCTACTAGCATACTCTGCCAGTGTCTTCAGCTCGTCTGGCGGAGCACAGCGATCGTGTGCCATGTATGCCGAGGCCACCAGAAAAGGGGGTAGGCTCCCCCCTCTCTCGCATCTGGCCACGGCAAGGTCCTCTGAGCTGTGGGAGGAAAGTAGAAACAGGTTAATATTACGTTTGGCGAGAATACACGCTCTTAGCCTATTGTGGCCGCGGGCGTGGTATAACACGAAGTTTTTCAACTTCAAGCCTTGAATCTTACCTCTGTTTATCCACGGCTCCTGGATCAGAGCGACGTCGATGCGTTCCTCGTTGAGAAACGCACAAAGGTTGGCAGTGGCTGCCTTAGAGTGCTGCAGGTTTATTTGCACTATCCGGAACATCGGAAAGAGCGCACTCAACCTGGGCACCCCTGGTGCCTTCTATATCTCGCTGGTCGCAAGCGCCTGGATTGGCCCTTGATGACCCCACTTCCGGTTTGTCGCCAGCGCCTGGGTTGGCGCTTACCGATCCCACTTCCGAGGTGTGAACCATGTTCTTGTCAAAGAACTTGACGGTCACCACCGCTATACCGAAGACCAGTCGCCCGCCGTTCTCCTTGATGATGGAGACGGCGTCTGGCCCTAGTCGCAGCACGAAGGGTTGGCCTTCCTCCGTTGGTTCCTCCGCCTTAAAAATATCCAAGTCACCCGGCGGGATCCTTGGATTTTGGTATTGGAGCATGTCTAAGACATCCTCCTTTGCCATAATTGGCGCCGGCACCCATATTCTGCATTTAGGCCTATCGGGTACGTCTTCTCGTTGCACCACAGCCAACCGTGCATTTGGCCACGGGTTCACCAATGACGATATCGTCGCCTTCACGAATTCCAGAGAGGGCTCATCTAGACATTCGATCGTCCTGAACCCTCTGTGCCATCCTGTGGCGCTAAACTGCGGAGCCGGGAGACCCTGCTTGCTTCTGAAGCGGCTAAGCAACCCGCTACGTAGAGCCGCTAGGAGTAGCTTCCAGTTGCCTTCGGAAACTCTACCTTCGCTGTGGCCTAGGTCGATGATGGCCACCTTAAGGTGCTCCCTGACAACTGAGCTGAGTGTCTGCCGTTCTCCTTCTTGGCCTGGCAATTTCCTCGGCTTTTTTGGGTCTCTAGGACTATCCTCCTCGGACCGGAGCCTCTTGCTTGAGAACTCCTCTCTTGTTTTCTCCGCACGCACTCGCGCATCGCCAACTGGCAGCGCTGCTCCGACCCCCTTTCTGTTCTGCGATTGCGACAACCCGGGTTGCCCCGAACCGCCCCTCTCGACTCCGCGCATTGTACTACCACTAGTACTTGCTATCGGTGCTGATTTGGCGTGCCGGACTACGCGCCTTGTACTATTACTAGCACTGGCTTTCGTTGGCCGATCTTTTGTGTTGGCCTGAATTCGGTTCACGCTAGAACCCGGAGCCGCAACGGGGTTAGATGCTTCGTATTCAGTGATACGCGCCTTTAACCTCTGCATCGTTTTCTGATCTCGCTCCGTTAGGGAAGCCGGATCCTTTTCCAGGATCTTCTTCAGCAAAAATTTGTTCGTGTTATAGCGCCTATTGGCCATTTTGGCTTCCGAGTAACGGCGCCTGGCTGTGGCACGCACACGCGCGGGAGCAGCCTCGGTATTCCCGGCATTAGCCTCCAGCTGCCCAGATGAATCTCCTTCAGTAGGCCGTATGGCACACTCTGTCGGCTTCATCTCTTTGGCACTGGCTGCTCCGCCGTTTCCGTCTTTGGCCTCTCCCGAGGAGATTGCCGGCTCCAGCAGTCTCTCCTCCATCTCAGCATCGATGGTGTGCTGAGGACTCCTCAGGTCGAGCTCCTCGAGACTTCTCTCAAGTACCTCTTCCAGGAGACTCTCTATCGTCTGTGTTGTTGTTGTTGTGTTGTTTTTGTTGTTGTTACTATTCATCTTGGACCCACGAGTAGCGCGTGAAGGGGATGGTCGCCCATGGCAGAGCACCGCATTACCATGGGAAGGCTAATTAAAACCAGAGGTCGCCCGGTATCTGGAGTCTATCGTTCGCGACTGAGCTCTCCCTCAGCCATGCAGTCATCGGCACGATGATTTCCACCTTGACTTGGATATGGGAATACTAAGGTAATGGGAGGACGGCACGGGAGGTTAAAACACACAGTTGGGTACCTCAGTCTTAATGACCACAGCACTCGATTGAAAGCGTGTGTGTAAGTCTTAGCTGACCAATCGAGTGGAAACCAGATCCATCCCGACTAATCATTACCAGCAGGCGCCCACGTGGAGGACTAAAGACGAGGATTTTCCGCCTGCCCAGTATTACATATGTATATTTATTGAATTAATTTAATGAAATTCATTTTAAGTTTTAGATCAATGACTATTTGGAATATCTAAAGCCGCAGGCAAACCGAAACATTTGAACATATTCTGACAGATGTTGTGAAGAAAAAATTAGTCTTTTAAAGCAGATGGATTTACTTTTTAATTCAGAAGTGTACAACGGTAGGTTTCCACCTCAAACTATTATTAAATATATTAAAGAATTGGCCCAACAGAAAAATTAGACTTGATGGTCTGATTGTACTGTTTAGATAATTCTTTAAAATATTTAATAATCACTTCAACATGGATTTTTAAATATGTTACCAAACGAAAGTGAGCATAATTAATCCATTACTATAAAGATAATTTACCAATAATATTCAGTACTGATACAATACCGCAGCAGTTTTTATATTCTGTACAAGTTATCTCTAATTTTTACAGATACTAGTAGTGAAAACAAAAATTCTCTTTCAAGAAGGTCATCATTCTACATTTGCAGTACTGCACATTACGCAATTATTGAAATTCAGATTTTCGGTATTAATTCCAAACTAAAAAAAACAGGATCATTTTCGAACTCTGTAATTAGTACTGATGCACTTCTGATACGATATTTGAGCAACACATATGTATGTTTTATAAATGCATATAAAAAAGTTGTTCAGAAACTTACGCAACAAACTAATTTACTGCAGTAATTATATCTATATTGTTTCACAAAAACCTTAATTTAGTTCCACAATATTAGTTCTGTTCATTTTCAGAACTAAGCCAAGAATTACGCCGGATTCTTCATAATAAAAAATCTGTACTAAAAAACTGTTGTTTGTAGAGACGTTTATTAAAGGAATACCAACAGAGCTATTTGTAAGGGTACTTCATCGTCAAATATACACATCATCGTTTGTTGTAAAAATTGAAGAAACAGTTTATAACGAGATATGATATCAAGATCGCGACGTTACTGCCTTTTCCGATTTTCCAAAATTATTCAAATTCAATTTATTAATTCTCTGTGTTTTCGGTTATACACTGCTCATCTTCAAATAACAAAAAAAAAACTTATTTACAGATTGGTGTTTATGAATTCTTGAAAGCAGTACTAAACCAGCACTGGTAAATGTTGAATTTTTTTTTCAATAAGACTCTCGGTGCTAAGTAGCCTACGGCGTAATATACTTGGATGTTATTGTAAAAAAAAATCAACAAGAATCACAAAACTTTTTCTGTAAAGTATCTACTACATTTTAAAACAGATAGGTATACTGGCAAGTTCTTCGTTTAATCTCTTTCTAGTAGTATAGTTCAGTCAGTACTAAAAATGTTCCGCTGGAGTCCGCATTTTACAGTATTGGAAGTAGAAACAAGCTCCTCTCGAATTTCACATAAGTACCGAATTGATATGCCTGATATAAACATTTCTATTATGCATTGCTCTGCCACGATATTTTTTTTTATCTAAATGATAATGGACGGACATTTTGAAAATTTTAAACGAGACCTGACCGATGTTATTTATTATTTATTTGTTTCATTAATATTTATGGTAGAATCGTTTGGCTCGGAAAATTTCAGTTATTCCGTTTAAATAAAATTAAATTTTGGGAATTAGTATTTACTACTAATTTACATCGTTATCTGATGCTAGAAAAATTCATGAATTTTCCGAATTTCCAAATTTATCTGCGGTTTTTGGCACTCTTTGCCATAAATTGTGTTTGAAATAAAAAAAAAGGTTTATTATAACTACCGCTTTGTTAATTATGAAATCAGAACTGTGTCAGTACTAGTAAAGATTATATCTGTGCACATATAAATGATATGTTTTCTAATAAGATACCCGATACCTTGGGTATATGATATCTATATCAAATCCCTGAAAACACAACCTTTCATCCGATTACATGTAAACATGTTAAATTTTCTTGGACTTAAAACAGCAGTTTGTTTAAGAGTTTCTGGTGTTTTTCTGTGTCATAGTGACTGCTTTACAGACTTGTTAAGACCATCACATGATCATACGGTTGTTTTTGAAAAAATAAACTGAGTGCTAATTAGGTATCTCAAAATTTATTGTACTAAATTTCAGTACAGGTACAGTACCTTCCACCGTCACTTCAGACGTTTTATATAGTCAAAATCAACCGGAATTCTTTGATTGCGATGAAATGTCTAATATGCAATGCTTCTATTACGAGCCTACATCAATGAAAGTTTTACAATACATTGACTATATAAATATTTACAGAATTATTAATTAAAAACCGATAATTCCAAATTTATAATTTTTATCATAGGTATCACGACTGCCACTCTGAGCGCAGTACTACCAGCTTGGTTGTAATATTGTAATATTTTTATTAGGACAATAGGTTTTTGGCGCCCAACGTGGGGCGATATCTTATGTATTAAGGAGGTTAAGCTTTGACCATTCGACCTTAGGATGCGTATTTAACTTTTGTTAGAATGTTCCTTTCTGAGGAACAAATTCTCATAGTTGACCTTCTGTAATAAGATAATTTTTCCGTTCTGGACGCTTAGGTAGCATAAGTGTAACCTGCGCTATCATAATGACAAATTCATCTTTTATTTTCTAAAAAATCTACTGGAATTAAGGACTGCATAAAATACCGCCGCACGTTGGGCGCCATCTTATGTCGCGCATCTATTACAAATTCTGACAATTCTCTCATCTCCTCTCGCAGCACTATATCGAGTATTACGTTAGATGTAATGGGTGACCGTTCTCTTTAGACAGTCAGTTCCAAATGCGACCTACCCATTATGCTTCTTGTAGACATTCGAAGCTTCCAACTGATTGTATCTACCTACTTCGTCTAACCTAATATTTTGGGTGTCGTATTTTATGGTCGTGATGATGAAGATAATGCATCCTTATCAATATTCATTTAACTAAATTCTACGTTAATGTCTTTACATGCGATGATTACATCGCCTCCGGAAGAACTATCAAATCAGTTGGCGAAATTACTCATTCATATCATCAGGTACTGCAGTATTTGCCCGAAAGAGAAATTCCTAGCTTCCTGTCATCAAATGAATGATTTCAATCTCAAAATCAACAATCAGGAGAATGTTTTCCTTCAGACAAGCCTCTCTCAGACCGAATTCAGTACTGAAAATAAATATTGGTTCTCCGTTTGACGGTGCTCATTCTGACATTTTTCAGAACTTAATTCATATTGAATGAACATTTTCAGTGCTGAAAGACCAGTACCTAAAAATGTTGTGCGAAGAGTTTCATTGTCGTTTGATTGTCAATATCTTTAATGTCCGTGTACACATTCGCCATATTAGTATTAGAATTGTGGATTTATGTTCCTATTTTTGACAGCTTTACCTTTAACCCATTCATACTGCGCATCTTTCTGGCTAAAAATTCAATCTCAATTCTTCACGCCTTCAAAATTACAAATACATTTCGCTCATATTAACAAATTGAACCCAAAACGGCAATTTACCTCTGTAATTTGTTCACACATTCGCGTATATTCGCTCACAGCTTGCAATCGAATTCGAAGAAATTTTATTGCATAAGTTGCCTATACTATAAAATATGTAGCGGAGGCTTTTACCTGCACTTAAGGAAATTCGCCTTCCGGTAAAATGCTGTGCAAACATACACAGTGTACTGTGTACCTTGAGAACGAGCAAAGTGCATTGGACGTTACATGCCATGTCCTCCACACGATATCAGGAGAGAAATAATGCAAATCACTTAATGTGGGCTTGGAAGGATATAGTCATGCACGATACCTTCAACTGCCATATATTCTGGCTACTTATACAGGTGTACTACACTTATCTTCGGCTTGTGAAAAATCTGCCCTAGCGCCAGAAGCCCGATTTTATGTTGCCCGACGGGCAAATTTTAGCTAGGCACCAAACAAGCAGATACGAATACCAAACCGACGTTGGATAGAAGCGCACATATAAGGACGTCCAATGATCCTTCACTCCAAATCGCTTCATCGATAAATGTTGGTAAATAAAACACTGGACATGACGATACATTTGCCAGCAGGGAGCGAAAATCTGGACAAAAAACGAAGTATCCAACGTATTGATGATGTTAGATACGAGCAACAAGAAATTTTAAAACGAATTTCGTTGCTTTGGCTACTAGAGGATATTGTGAAAACTGGTAAACACCTGGTAAATTGAATCTTCTGGAAAAGCATTATTTGAAATTGGGAACCAATGAAAACAATTTCCATGCTCGTCTGCATTTATCATTGGCTCCGTCATGATTCAGATGTCGGTGAAAAAATCGGAAAATAAATCCACAATTTCAATACTAATATGGCGAATGTGTACACTGAAATTAAAGATATTGCCAATCAAACGACAATGAAACTCTTCGCACAACATTTTTAGGTACTGGTTTTCCAGTACTGAAAATTTTCATTCAATATGAATTAAGTTCTGAAAAATGTCAGAATCAGTACCGTCAAATTAAATTCGGACGTCGGAGAACCAGTATCTATTTTCAGTACTGAATTCGGTCTGAGAGAGGCTTGTCTGAAGGAAAACATCCTCCTGAACGTTGATTTTGAGATTGAAAGCATTAATTTGATGACAGGAAGCTAGGAATTTCTCTTTCGGGCAAATACTGCAGTACCTGATGATATGAATGAGTAATTTCGCCAACTGATTTGGAGGTGGTGAAAATGTTCATGAAATATGAATTAAGTTCTGAAAAATGTCAGAATGAGTTCCGTCGAATTAAATTCGAACGTCGGAGAACCAATATCTATTTTCAGTACTGAATTCGGTCTGAATGAGGCTTGTCTGAAGGAAAATATCCTGCTGAACGTTGATTTTGAGATTGAAAGCATTCATTTGATGACAGGAAACTAGGAATTTATCTTTCGGGCAAATACTGTATTACCTGATGACATGAGTGAGTTATTTCGCCAACTGATTTGGAGGCGATGTAATCATTTCATCTAAAGACATTAACGCAGAATTCGGTTCCATCAGTATTGATAAGGATGCGGTATGTTCATCATCACGACCATTAAATAAGACACCCCAAATATACAGCTCATTGTCGAGTTATGAAACACGTTTGACATGGAAAGGGAACATGCGACAATCGATATCTTGAGGAGACAGACTTTTCACTGGAATTCACAAGGATGGCGAAAAAATGAAAGAAACAATCGGGACTTTAAGATTTGAAAAGTCCCGGCGACATTCATATTTAATGACTTCAGCTCAGGATCATATAGACGAGTTCTGCTCCAAAGAGAAACTGATGGCATCCTAAAACACCACGAAATATCGCTAAAAATGAAAGCCCAGATTTCCTAGTTTCCGCACGATCCAAAAATCTCGTTACTAGATTCAATATTTAACTAGGCCGGTTCATATTGACTACGGTCAAATTATACTTTTTACTGTCTTTCATGATTAGATCATTGCATTGCCGAAAGCTTGTTATTCATTAGTATGTAAAATATATGCAGATTAAAGATTTCGCCAATAATCCGCCTACGTGGTAATTTCTTTAAAATTCAGCACGAACATTTAGAATTGAATGGCATGCATACAAAAATGTATTGTTTAATATAGAGCGGCATTTCTTGCCGGGTTAAAATTATTCCATAAATCAACATAAATATTCCGCGAAACATGGCGAAAAAAAATGAAGGAAAATTTGCAGTCGCCACCGTGTTGTTTCTATTCCTGCGAGCGTTTAAAGTGCACTGTAACAAGTATTCCACGGGCCTCGGAAACGGAAGTTTTAATTAGCATTTGGGGGTTGTTATACATTCAGCGATCCTGTTGGAGAGATTTCACATTGCAGCCTGCAGGTTCTTTCTTCCCTTGGCCTTCCGTTTTCTACTCTTGTAATGCAGAAATATGGAAATTCCTTTGAAAATGGTCAGAAAACCGTTTTGTAAGACGACGACGTTTGCTTTGTTGATATTATAAGTAATTTTCTTTTCTTTTATAGGCTGTGCTTTTTTAACATACTTCAATCCGGAGAGTGCGGTGAACGCTCAAAGCGTGTTACATGAGAAACAAACTTTACCAGGGGTAAGTTTTTCATACTTTTCTCTCACATTTTTTTGCAATTTTCCCATTAATTCTTGCTTCTTTGATGGTTTTTGTTCTGAAAAATATCGTTTTTGTAAAATGTTGTGGTAAATTTACCGAAAAAACAATTTTTAAATGCACAATTTGTAACGAAAGTTGGTTTATGTCGTGGCGTTGTGGTTGTCAATATAATTTAAAAGGAAGCATTAAATTGCTAAATTAATTTGTAGAAAAATAATAACATTAAAATTATTAAAATACACTTGGTAGAATTTGAAACTGTCTAAACATTCGGAGCAGCAATAAATTTAATGTCCTTTTTTTACTGCATATTTATATTTTCTGTGCTTGTTTCGATACTAGATATTTTTCATAAAGCTTGTTTTATACTGTACGCTACTGTGTCAAATATTCGACTATTTTGGCTGGCAAATGCAGTGTAATCGTCAAATTTTCTTTGTCTCATTGTTTTGCTTGCACTGCCAAAGGGCCAAAAAGTGACCGAATATTTCGTAAAATTTTTTTGCCAAATATTTGCCAGCTTGGCATACAGCCTAATAAAAGGCAATTTTAACTAAGTATATCTTTGAATGAAGTCTGGTAATCTTCAATATATTCGATTTACATTATTAAAATTACAAAAATTAAATATATTAATCAAAAGTTAAATATATTAATCAAAAGTATCCATCTGTGCGCAAAATATACATATATTGTTTAAATAAATATATTCAGTTGTGAGTGTTGTTTATGTTTTTAATAAAATCGATGCCTTCCACTGTAATTAATATTTAGATTGTTTATCTATATAAATAAGTAAAACTAATTATTTTTTATTGAAATATTAAACTGTATTAACTATTTGCTACTTTTTATCGTCTGTGATTTGCATTAAGGCATAGCTTCCACAAAACCTGACATTAAATGTCAGAATAATTTTTAGAGCAATTGTTGTGCATATAAATGTGAAATGTTAACATAGAAGCCAAGTTTTTGAAGAAGGGAAGTGGCGTGCGGAGTTGCAGTTGTAAAATTTTGGACTACGATATCTGCCGAACCAACTACGCCAGAAGGGTTTAAATTTTGATTTTTGTATATAAATGTGTTAACGGAGTTTACAAAATATAAAATTTTTAAAGGGAAAATGGGTTGTTATTTTTCAATAAAATTATTTTTTTATCTAAAGAAATGTTACAGATATGATCTTGAAAGTTTAACAAAAGTTAGGCCCAGTAAGGACGAAGTGGGTGCAAAGAGATAGATTTTAATTTTTATTAATCGAAAACTGATAAGGATAGAAAGCTGTGAGTTGACTTCTATATGGAGCCACTATTGGGGTATATTAAAATTTTTGATAAGGTAGTAACGAAAGTAGGGGTTTTTTTATTTCAGGAACGGCTTATGCTATAATATTGAAACTTTTTATATAAATGATGTACTAGGAAAGTAATTTAAGAAAAAATCAGTTGCACTTTAATAACAAAAAAGAATTGCTCCACTACGGAACTGATTTAGATTAAAGGCGAAGAACTTCGAAAAATCTTTAGATAAAGCAATGAACTTAATCTCGAATGAAGGATGACAAACTAGCTTTTTGTAATATCGGAAAAAGTGGCCGTGAATAAAAGACTTTCTTCTTTCGGCTAGAAATTAAAGTAATTTTGCAGCATAGTTAAAAAAAATTTAACTAGCATTACCGCTGCGGAATCTAGTGATATTAATTGAATAAACGGCATAATAAACTAAAAAATAGTTGTAAATAGCCCAGATAATGCTACGAAAACGGGCTTCTTTTCTACGCTTTATAAATCGAACTTAAATTAATAGAAATAAACTCCTTCCTGCTCTTGAAAGTCAATATCTCTATGAGGTTTTCATATATGGTAGATTATACGTTCAATAAGCCCTTGTAGACATAAACCGTACTCTCTTGGGGTTGCATATAAAAATTCTTAAGTCGGTTTTAAACATAAAACATAAATTGCCATTGCTTACTACGTTGAATTCCGAGTTGATACGGTTTTTGACCACTTTAAAAAGTATTGTCGAAATTTGAGACATAAAATCTGGCTGTAAAAAGGTTTTTTTCATACAATATAAACATAACTTTTGGCCAAAGTAGTTAGCTGATAAATCGGGAATATTAAACAACCCTCTGCAGAGCATTGTAAAAGTTTTTCAATGATTTTAAAATCTAGTTGCCAAAATTTTAGCCGTGTATATGAACTTTAAAAAGGATCAAAACTTAACATTTTTAGGAAAATTTTTAATTTGTTGGTAAAGTTTCTATAATTATTATTTTTTGGTTTTAAATTGAATGATGCATCGATATTGACATAATTTAAAAGAAAATAAAATGTTTTAAATTTGTTTATGTTGCTTTATGGCTATTAGGCCACAAAATATAACAAATTTACTACCTTATCAGACCTAGCAGATATGGCAAAATTTGTGAAAACGTGTACAACCCTATTATATCTACTAGGGGATTACATTTTGAAAAATCGAGAAATAGGTTTTTGGGCGATTGCATAAAAAGTAAGAACAAGATCAAATCAATTTGATATCTCATCAAACCTAAGTGAAATTGCAAAATTTATGAAAAGGTATGTAACCTCTTTATACACGTTTGGGGCTTGAACGCTGAACAATCGTGAAATTAGTTATAAACGATTATATGAAATGCTCGTAGAAATAAAAAACAATTTTTCATCTCTCTCCTAAGACCCACTTTGGGGAGGTTTATCCAAAAATGCTGAAATTTGTTTTTAGGCGATTATATAGAAAGACTGAGGAAGCACAAACCAAATCGATATCTCATCGGATCTAAGCGAAATGTTGGAGTTTATTAAAAAGTATGCAACCTCTTTTTATCCCTTAAGGGTTGAGTATCAAAAAATTGGCGACTATATAAAAGTTCGTGGAAGTAAAATGTAATTTGGTATCTCATCAGAGCTAAGAGATATAATGAAAATGGTGAAAACGTATCCAACTCTCAAATACCTATTTGAGGGTTAAATAAGCAAAAATTTTGAAAAAGCATTTTAGGTGATTACATAGAAAGCCTGACAAAGTAAAAATCAATTCGACTGATAAGATGTCCTTAGGTGTATGACGGAATTTATGAGAATGTATGTAACCCCTTCACCGCCCTTTTAGGGGTTAAATGAAAAAAAATAGCCTAAATGTGCTTTCCCCGTTTTTATCTAAAAACCCGATGAAATAAAATTAATTTAATATTTCTGAACACTTTAGAGATTCGTGAAAATATATGCACCCTATTTTCAATGATTGTTTTTGTTTTTGCTCCCTCTACATAGGCCAATAGATTTGTGATATTTTTTAAGTTAAATTACTTTTCTAGTGCATCTTCGTATGCTCAGCAAGTTCGACTATTCGACTATTTTTTTGCATCATAGTACTTCATAAGTTCCAACTCTTAGACTCCTAGCGTAAGCGGTTCCTGAGATCTAGAAACCAAAATTTTTCATCTAAAAAGCTCTCCCCTCATCCCTTTTTACACCACCACCCCTCCGAAAGGTACCACTCGTAGTGGTTCACCCACTCTACCTACCATAAAAATTTCAACTTAATATCTCAAGGGGTTTGTGAGCTACGCATCTTCAAACGGTTTTGCGTACGGCGGACAGTGTACGGTGTACGGCGTACGGCGCACAGTGGGGCATTTGCACGATCTAGCTGGCCAAAATTATTTACATTGTCGATTCGTCTGAAAATAAGGTATTATTAAGTTATTATGAAGTAATAACATTATTGAAACATATTTACTGAAAAAAAATTGTTTTGCATAATAAATATATGTATAATTTCTTTTGGTGAATCTTTTCAGAGTACATTTTTAGCTGAAATTACTAGTTTTCCGAGTAAAATACTGTTTATTTTCATAATACTCGTAAATATAATTTATTGTACATAATTAATTTATTTTTTTATATCAAAACAATAAAAATTAATCTAAAGATAGCGGTCTGATGATTCTTCAGTTTCATCCATATCTTCAATTTCAACAACTGTGCTTGAAGTAGATCCATAGTCGCCAGGTAACAACATTTCCAAGGCTATTGACGAAAATAGTTTACTTTTTTTCTTAGGAGCTGGCAAAAGCATTTTGAAGCAAAAGTCACATCCTTATTGCAGGACTCTCTGGTAAACTTTCTTGCCTTGTTTAGTCGATATATGCGAAAGTGTTTATTGCGCGCCTCAGCTGCTTCTTCCGACAGTTGGCCGATTGGTAACAAAGCATTTTCGATCACTGTGGGCCCATGTATTAAAATCTTATGCATGGTGTGGGAGTCATGGGATGCCATGGGTATAGGTTCACATACCACTTTGCAGTGTCCATAGCGTAGGTTGCGAATTTTGAAGTACTTTACATTTCAATTGTAGCGGCACAATGGAACTTTGGAAAACGTTACTGTCAGAGTCCGAATTATTTTCGAATCTTTGTTTATATAGGGTCTGTTGTGATCCATCGCACCCCCACTTTGTTATCAGCTGCATTGATTGAGCAAGGAAAAAGAAACTTACTACTTACATTAATCTTGCACTTGTATGATCCAACAAATCTTGCAGATTAACTTCTGCATAAGTAGCTGATATTTGGTATGATTCTGGCCTAGGGTAACAATCTTTCTTGAGTTTTTGTAAAATTTTATAACAGGGGTAAGCCTTTGTAGCACCAGTTCTAATTATTTCATATTGGTTTCTGCTCAAATCTGCTTCAACGAATATTGCAAGGGCATGTATAGGGTGCAGTGGCTTGTGTTTTTTTTCCAAGCTGCTGCGGTAGGCTTTCTTGTACTTAGTTGCCCGAGTTGGACTCCACGTAATATCCTGTAAGACTTTTGAGTCATCCCTCTTTCCGGAAGATCGTAGTTTCATCCGGGCAGCAAACGTCAATTCATCCGCGCTCATCTTTTCACGCATTGTTTTCGTTTTCCTTCATGTTGTTCGATCGCTTGATTCCTTGAAGATTTTAGCTGGTCGTCCTGCCTGAGAAGTGCTCTTGGGTATTTCGAAGGTTCCTTTGAGCCAATTTTCGGTTTTCTTCCTGAATATTCTATCCATCCTGCTTGCAGGTACCCATTTACTTTTGAACTTCGCCCTTAAACTCCGCACATTCTTCTTAAATGCACCCAGAAAATTCTCCGCTAAACTCGCACGTTTATTTGAATTGAATTTAAATTTTTTGTTAAAGTCGCGGTATCCGCTTTCTTCCATTACTCCGTATAAATAATTCCTTGTCAGTAATGTAACTCCAGATGATCCTACAAGGAACGAGAAAAAAATTGCAGCAGAACTAAAATTCAAAGTACGAATATTTCGAATTTCCGTTATCAACATAAACTGTTATAATATCTGAATATGCAGATATTTGCAGAAAATTTTTGTGACTCCTTAAGAATGAATATTTGACCTTCATATTGTCACATAAATTTTGACGGGGTCTTGCGGAGCTATATAACTTAATCAATTTTGAAAATGTACCTTTTCCAAAAAGTAGATCTCAAATTTTACCAAAATTTAAAACTATCTAGTTCAAAAACTATATATCCTTAAAAAACCAGAAATTATAAAAATCAAATACATACCTGCTACTTCAATATGCATTATTCAAAACTTCCAAATTTTCCTTTAAAATCACGAAAAAATTATGTGAGCACAGTTAGTTTTAAAGAGAGTTTTTTCTGTAACAACTGATCTTTTACAAATGGCTACTTTGAGCTGATTCCACGGCTTTTATAGTGAATACAGGTAAAAAAAAACCCTTCCTGAAACTCCCTAATTGGTTAAGACAATTAAGACATAAAATGCTGGTTAACAATTACATGTTTGAAAAACCGAATTTTGGCCAGCTAGATTGGGAAAATGCCCCACTGTGCGGCGTCTACGGCGGACAAACGGACATTTTTTTGTTGCCTCTTTGGTGTTTACTAGTCCTAAAACGTGTTAATACATAATTTCAGGGTAGCAACTTTTTATTGAAATTTCAGGTCGATCACAATACTTTATTATTAAAAAATAATAAAGTAAAATCCATAGAAATTTACATCTTTTGGATAGTAGGTAAATATGCCACACCTTTTCAAGTAAATTTACATTGGGATGTAATTTAATATAATTTTCAATTTCCGGTCAGTAAATTTCAATTTGCAATCAGTAAATTTCAACTTCGATTACAGAAAATTCACTGGATATTCTTTTGAATTTAATTAGCACTTTTTAAGATACACTTATTTCTATTTCTAATACTATTTCTTACTTATTTACTCTTAATAAAACCCTTGGCTGTAGGAAGGAATCGAACCCGCGATCAATTCTGGTTTTGCTGCGTAGGTTTGGTGAGCGTAGCCACTGCGCCACCGAAGACGTTTCATTTTCATTTCAGTAGAAAACAAAATCGAACGAAGCGTCCAACTTCGTGGTTTCATATATTACATGTTTTTCGTCATAAAATTCAAGTAGATAACACTCAAGTTTCAACTATCTACAGTTGACCCTTCAGGATTTAAGAATGTATCGATCTCTCTTTATGAGCGTTTTGGACACATTTCGGGTGTCAATTTTTTAAGTCGATCACAATACTTTATTATAGAAGATCGATAATTACATGTGGTGTTTTTCTGACATGGCAGAACACAAAAAACTACAGTGGAAATTGAATTTTCGAAAAATATGTAGAAAGTTCAATAGAACAGAAATTTCGTTTTATAATTTAGTAAAGCGTTTAAGATCAGGCCAGGAGAGGCAACTAAATATTTTTTTTTTAAATATGAGGTTAAGGTGCGTTAGGCTAATGGTCGTGTGAATTTTTTAATCGATCTCAAAAATAGATACTCTTCAATCACCTTGAACGCTGAATAGCTTGACTCGTAAGTCCAACTAAAAGTCGGATAAGTTGGCAAAACAGACGTCGATGCTCCTTAGAAACTGTCGATTTAAATCGCGTATAGACACTGCTCTGGGCTGTTGTACTACGGCGCAATGTAAACATCCTCCAGGCCGCCACCTACTTCAGATTGCGTACAATGTGCATGTGTACATTTATAAAAAAGCTCCGCAACAAGAAATGAAATGAAATCGAAATATGTACCGAGTCTTACACATTTATTGTAAAATTTAACATGATCGTCTCTATAATTAGAAATTGAAAAACCCCATCAGATGGGTGGGTATTGTGTGCTGGAAATTCGGAAAATGGAAATTGGAAAAGTCTGGAGTAGTTGGGAAAAGTGTTTCAGACTAGTGACCGCCACTAGTTTCGGCGTGGAAACCTTCCCTTTAGATATATACTCGTACGTACGTAGCTCGTTACCAACAAAAACGTTCGTTTTCGAAAACAAAGTTCGATTCGATTTTAATTAGGCTCCAATTGGCTAATTACGGATTATCGACAGTCGAGGGTTTCGTGTATTTGTAGCTGATTCTCTTCGCCGGGTAACGCGGATTAACGTATTAGTTTACTAATTTGCGGTGTAGAGTTCACCCCCACGAAATGCTCCCCGTCTTCAGCAATTCCCAATTAGTTTCGTTTTAAATAATTCGGCAGACTGGGTTTTTTGTCCATGTCACCTCGTATTCACACCTGACGTGTCCTAGGTGTGAAGGTGCAATTGTACACGGTCGTTCTTACGGATTTTCTTTTTTTTGTTTAAATCTTCAACTAAGTCGCGCGGAAATAGTTTCTCCTTGGAAAACGAAATAAATTTCATTCGACGACTTTGGGTGTAGCGACCACCAAAGTTTTGACAAGTTACCAATTCACTTTACCAGCATTCCAGCTCCACAGCAAGGATATTCAGTTGTGGCTGGTTGTATTGGCCTGTTTTTTTATATATCTATACGTATCCATAAATAAAACATTTTCGGCTTCTTACCTTCCAGACGAAGCGCACCTGTGCTATTTTCCGGTCAAAAAAGGGAAGAAAAGAAAAATCTCGATTCGCGCTATTTCATCCCTTGTGAAAGTTGGACAGTAGCTGGCACTAAATTTCGGAAGGTTGTGTCGTACGTGTTTGAAAATCGATTGTGTTTGTGGTTGTTTTGTAGTTTCCTCAAGTGCTCCAAGGCTATATATTTCTGGTGTTGTGATTACTTTTCCCAAAAAATTTAGGTTACTGTAAGCTGATTCGAAATGGATAACTTGTACGATATTATGTTCCTGCCTGAATCCAATATCTCCAATTACTACGATCAACTTCTGGTAAATATTTTAATGTAGCGATGACCTCGAGTTTCCTTCAAAATTCACATATATCTAGTTAGCGCGTCATGCGCAATATTCAAAATTTTGGTTTGCACTTCTATGCGCATTTCATGTAGGTAGGTTACATGTATGATTTTTTGTTCATATGAAACGCCAGGATGACGCAAATGTTTCGTTGGTATGGTAAACGAATGACGTCTACCTACGAGTACCTGCGATGTTTAATACGAAAATTACAACTTAGTGTGAATATTGAGAAGAACCACAATTTTTGGCACAATGCAATTTGCTTAAGAAAAAATATATAAAATCTGCCAACAGCCTTCGCACAACTTTACTAAATTTTGGTAGAAGACCGGAATGTGTTCAAATTACTGGGCGGAAAAATCAACAACCACCTAAACTGGAACCAACACATCTTTGATGGCGCAATTGATGCCCCTTTCGTGGAGAACAGTGAAATTTAGGCAGTCTTTTATCCCCCGAGCATCAGTAATGTGGAACGCATTGCCGGTCGATCGGTTTCCTGATAAGTATAACCTTCAGCAGTTCAAAAACAACGTTCACCGACACTTCAGATGCTTGCCTTCCGTTCCGCCGCCCTAAATCCCCTACCACACCATTTTATCCCCAACCTATGTCGTTCTAGCTGTGCAATCGCATTAAAGGGTGACCCGCTAAGTTATAACGAGGGCCGTAAAAAAAAAATTCCGAGATGTGACTGACAACCTAACAAATTAGCGTTTTTGCTAAGTGGAAGGTAAAACCCATCCGATATCTCATAACTTAAGGGGTTAGGCCACTCTAGAGTTTTTGAAAAATCGATTTTTATTTTAAATGGTCCCTTAGGACCTCAAAAATAATGTCCCAAAAGATTATGGCCGAAAAAAGTCTCTAAGGACTCGGTTTTCGAATTTTAGTGCAAGGCCGCCTGCAAAATTATTCATGATTTTGTACTAGTCAAAACTTCAAACGCGTTAATCTCAAAACTACATTTTTCGAGTTGGCCGGAAACATAACTCAGACAATTTTCAACCGATTCACTTGAAATTTTGAATATATCTTTAAAACTATATTGTCCATAAGAGTACATAAGATTTTTTTTATATTGCATATTTTATCTGTTATTAACAATTTTCTGACGATTTTTTAGGCAAATTTTACACTTTTCACTTTAGAAGTGCGCCATTTGGTCAAAAATCAATATATCGAAAAAATCTTACGTACTCTTGTAGCTGTTATTATACATAATCGAAAAAAATTCATTGGCTTATCATAATTCAAAATACTTTATTATTAAAATAATAAAGTAAATTACAGGCGCTGTGTGTTCGGCCGTGGACCCTAAGAAAACGGAGACGTTATAGCAAAAGCGCTGCACAGCCGCCATTTTGAATTTAATCGCTTCAAAAAAATTACTGTATATAGTCAATAATATGTATTATAAACACCCAGTTTTGTAATCTCGATTTATTTTGCAGTTTTTCTGAAAAAAAATTCCCAAAAAGGTCTATTTTTTCAGCTAAACTCCTAAGGGGGTCGTCCTATGTGCCGGGTCAAAAAAAACCTTTTTTTTTTTACTAAATTACTTTCAAATTATTCTCAGAATATGTATGTAAAAGAATTTCTCCGAATTCGAAGTCGTTATAAAGTAATAGCCGTATAATGGAGCAGCTATTCGGAGCTCGCCCGGGCCACCACCGATCTTAAACTGCGTTTTTCTCAAAACTGCATTTTTCAAATTGGCTGCCACCATTCAGAAAAAACTACTGAACCGATTGCTCTAAAATTTTAATTACATGTTCAGCGGATCCTTAGTTACAACTGGTACCAACATCTTAGCGATATCTGTCATAGTTTTTTTTGCTAAAGCTAAATTCATCGAAAAAAACGAGAAAATTTAAAAAAAAATTTCAAAGTTATTCCAATTTTTTAATTTTCAAAATTTTGACTTAATTCTGGTATCAGTTATAGCCACAAGCCTATAAATGAAGGTCAGATTAGGAGGACAGCCGGAATCATGGCAGCCATTTGAAAACTTTTTTTTACAGCGATCACTTTTAAGAGCTCTATACGCAAAAAAAGCAATATTTCTCCTTAAAAAAAATTTCTAACGTTTGTTGAAATATGAATAAGAAAATATCAAAATTGGTTAATTCATAATCTAAAAAAAAAAATTCCCGAACAAAGCGGAAAAAACTGGCCGCCACATAAGACGACCCCCTTAAGACATATGTCGAGTTTTTGTGAGAACGTATGCAACTTCTTCACACTCTCTTGGGGGTTGAATATCAAAAAATCCGGAAATCAGTTTTAAGGTGATTACATTAAAAACCC
Organism: Beris morrisii; assembly: GCA_951812415.1. Taxonomy (NCBI): domain Eukaryota; kingdom Metazoa; phylum Arthropoda; class Insecta; order Diptera; family Stratiomyidae; genus Beris; species Beris morrisii. The sequence continues at coordinate 33,032,641 of OX638310.1, forward strand.
GTAGAAGTATTTGTAACCTCTTCAGAACTTAGAGATATGACGAAATTTGTGAAAGTGTATAAAACCCCTGTACACCCTCTTGGAGGTTAAATTTCGAAAAATCGTGACTTTATTATTTCTATAATACGGTACTGTGAAAATTTTTGAGGGTAGCAAATTTTTTTTTTTACATTTCATGACTAGTAGACACGAAAAAAGCAAAAAAAAAATTCAATCCGTCTGTCCGCCTAACGCCGTACGTCGACCCCTGTAAGCAAAATCATTTAAAGGCTCGTAGCTCCCAAACGTTTTTAGATATTGTTACGTGTAAGCCTGGCCACCGCGCAACTCGTTCGATTACGAATAGGGAACAGCAACAACCGAATACCTAAGCTGCAAAGTAACCCAATCAAATGACTAGTTGAAGCATATAAAGAGAGCGGAGCAATACGATTATACCCCCACTCTAATCGAATGTGCTCGAATGGAAAGATCTCAAGCTCACTAGAACCTTCTGCATACACCACTGAACGAAGATTCAAGTACATCCTAGACTGCAACCGGATAGTATAAAAGCAGGTGAAGCTTTCAGCGAGAACATAGTAATTTTTATTACGTCGACTGTGACAGCCAGCGTGTATACGCGACCGTGTTGGTAGAGAGCGAAAGTAATCGAGTCAAGCGATATAAATAAGCGGGCAGTGCTGCCATACAGTGCGAATTATTGTGCGAACATAATTATAGTGCAAATAATAAATTATCACTTATTTTCATTTTAACCGAATTGTGTTTTACTTGAAATCCCGGCGAACCCCTAGCTCGCAACAATATTAAGTTGAATTTTTTTTATGAATAGACTGAGTATGCCTCTTGAAGTGACAACATTTTGAAGGGTGCGGGTGTGAGGGGGGAAGTGGGGGAAGCGTTTTAGAAGAAACATTTTGGTTTCTAGATCTCAACAACCGCTTACACTAGGAGGCTGAAACTTAGAATTTATATAGAGCTTCGAAAGCGGACCTATTTGCAAAAAAATTGCCGATATTGGTGATGGGCTGTGGGAGTGGAGGGGAAAATAATGCGTCCGAAACGCTTAAAAGCCGAGATCGACACATTCTAAAATCTATATTTCCTAAAAGGTTAATTTAACGAAATTAAAATTAATGAATATCTGTAGGTATATTTGAAGAATATATCCGAAACAAATTTTTGAGTGTGGTCAGTGGCGTACGGTGGTGGAGTGTGAAAAAATGTTGATTACGATATCTCACGAACCAATCACACTAGACAAAAAAAATTCGGTTTGTGTATAAAAGTTGACATATAAATAAAGTTTGCTGAAAGTATAATTTTTTGAGGGGGCAGCGCAACATGAAAGTGGAGGGGATAAGAATTTTTCTAAAAAATCACGTCTCATATCTCAAGAACAATGTAAGATAGATGGTTAAAGTTTCTACCAGAAGTAGGTCTAATAGACCCCTAGCAGAAAAAAATTTGGTGGTAAGGGTGTAGTGGGTGAGGGTGGGGGAGGGTGAAAAGGAAAAAGTTCAGATTTTTATATCTCAAGAGTCTATAATGATATAAAGCTAAAAGTAGGTATTTAGATAGAGCTATAGTAGTAGCATGTTGGAAAAAATATTTTTTTATAGGGATAGTATGGTACGGAGTAGGGGGTGTTTTTTCTATCTATAAAACGGCTTATGCTACGTATTTGAAACTCAGTATGTATATGTAAATCAACTAGAAAAAAATTTCAAATATTTATTTGGAAGGGGGGCGAAAAAAATGGTCATTGAAAATGAAATGCATATATTTTCACGATTTTCGTCATATCTATTGGTCTTCCCAAATATTGAATTCATTTTTATTCTACGGCTTTTTCATATAAAAACCTAGAAAGTGTTTTCAGGATTTTTTTTTAAATTCTAGCCCTAAAGGGGTGTAAAGGAGTTGTATAACTTTTCACGAATTCTGCCATATCCCCAGGTCTGATCAAATATCGAATATCTTTTCACTTTCGCGGGCTTGCGTAATAATCGCCAAAAACTTTTTTTTAAGTATTTTCCGTTTTCAGCCCCTAAGAGGGTATAAAAGGGTTGAATATGTTTTCACGAATTCCATCATATCTTTTAGAAGTGGTAAGAAATTGAATTTGTTTTTACTTTTTCGTGCTGTCTTAATATGTATTTATAACTCCTTTCTGGATTTTTGCTTATATGATGATATATCGAATAAATTTTTACTTCCTAAGCTCCAAAAATTCAATTTCAGTATTGTTAGATATTCAATCCTAAGGGGTGTAAGTGGGTTGTATTCTTTTCAAAGCTTCGTCATATTTCTTAGGTTTGTTGAGATATTAGATCGCTTTTCACTTCCACAGACTTTTTATACAATCGCCTGCAAATACATTTCGCTCTTACCTCAATGGGCTTTTAGTGTTCTTAATATACTGAAATCCGAATAGTCTACACGGAGTTTTACAATGTTTAATCGGCTAAAAATGTATATATTAAAAATTTTTATTTTAAGAACAAAATTAACTTTCCAAGAAACCTCATAATCTCGAAACAACTGATGATATACTCCAACTTTGACCGCTCCCGAACTTTGACCCGAAAAATAATTATGTTTCGCCCAGACCACTGGCAGATTTTTTCTTTTTGCGATTACATAAAAATCCGTGTAATTAAAAACCAATTCGATATCTTATTAGACCTTAGAGATGTGACGGAATTCATGGAAATGTATACAACCTTTTTCCATCCTCGTCTTAGAGGTTGAGTAGCCTAGAGCCTTGAATGCGGTTTTTAGGCTTTTATATAAAAAGCCAGCGGAAGTAAAACTTATTTGATATCGAATCAAACCTAAGAGATAAGGCGGAATTCGTGAAAATGTGTACAATCACTTTACATCCCCTTGGGAATTGATCAGTCCAAAATAGTCCCCCACCTCTACCACTAACTCAAAAACAAAGCCACGTAAAGGAGTCCAATCTACCCACTAAATATATTTAAATTAAATACCTTAAATGGTTTGTATGAAACGAGGCTTCAAACGCGTTTCGTTACGACTTGCGACGGACTGACGGACCGATTTTTTTTTTATATATTTTGTGGTATACTTTTTCAAAAATGTGCAAAATTAAAATTTGAGGGTAGCAAAGTTTTTATTGTATTTAAAGTCAATTGCAACATTTTATGATGGAAATAATAATATGGATTCTGTCATTGAGCTCTTACTTGAAAGTTTAAATTTTTTATTAAAATGTACAATTTTAGAAATTTTAAAGACCGCATGCTCCACTTAATATGATCCTTTGTACAGGTACACACATATAATAACCAACTTCAGTTTTGTAGCTTTCAGGTGATATGCAAATCCGAACCTTTTGATTTCAGACTTCGAGCTCTACAGATTCGAAACCCATTGGGAAGAATGAAAAAAAACTTGGTTTCAAAAACGAACTTAATATAAGCCGTTCCTACGGCAGGAAAACACCTCCTCACACTCCCACTACTATTCTACACTCAAAATTTTTTATATGAAAAGTTTAATTGTCAGATTGGGACATGAAAATTTTGAAATATTAAAAAGTATTTTCGTCGCTCTAAAATCCATTCACTTCAATTATTTGTCAGCTAATTGTTGACAGAGTTTTTTTTTGAAAAATTTAGTGTTTTTAAGAAACGTAAAGTTTTATGAAATAAATAAAAATAATAATTGTAAAAGTGTACGAATGAAAATTTTAAATTTTTCGCAAGAACGTTGCATATTTTAAAAATTGTGAACAAAAAAAGTAGCAATATCGTTTTGTTGATTTTGCTCCAAAGTATTTAATATAATCAATTTTTTCGCCAAATCTAGTAAATTAGTTATTACAGATTACAGAGAAAAAGTATAAAATAACTAAAATTAAAAAAAAATATATATGTAATCAAAATTATAAAAAGGGAAATAATTTTTTAATTCACGTTTTTACGGATTTTATTTTATTCTTGAGCGTTTCATCATTAGAAAAAATGGCAAAACCTTAAAATGCAAAATAGTGCGAATAAATGCAAAATTATCTTTTTTTCGTTTAAAGAATTGTTCTCCCACTCGTAGATTAATTTTTGTTTCTTATATCGCATTTAGAATTTTTGGAACATTTTTATTTGGGCGAACTCTAGTATTTTGTGTTTTTAATATCGGACTTCTGGAATAATTGACGAGCGATAGAACGTTTTTCATAATGTAGGTAATTTATTTATTTAGTACTGACATAATATAAATTAAAGACCTTAATATCTTACTAAACGCGTCCCTGGCTAGACTTGCATTTACAGACTGCAATATCTCATGCCGTTTCTGAGGCGAAATACATGCCCAAGATGTTTTTTGAAGAAAAAATCAGAAGACGTAACTACAATGCAAGTACTTATTTTAATAAAATGATGTTTTAAGAAACTAAGTCATAAACATAACAATTTTTGAAAATATGTACCAACTTATACACATAGCGATAAGTTCGTAGGGTACATTTCGCTATATGAATTGCGCCAATCTGGCTAGTATCGAAAAAACCGGGAATTTCACTTTTGTGTCCTGGTGGATGTTTTCCGAGCCAATTTGACTCTGGGCACGAAATTGCAAAATTTTAGCTTCATGATATACGTGATTCAATAGTTTTCCGCGAGATTTCCTGATTTAAAAAAATTGGACGCATAGTGAAGAGCATATGAGAATCACTAGTTAATTATTTTACTCGCTTGCATTTCATATGGGTATGCAGGCGTGCATCCGTCTCTGAAGGTGGATCGAGGTGGCTTGGTACTGCAGATAATTCGCATTTATTTACAGCGGTACTGGAACGAACTCGAACACTTAATGGTGGGTTGTATGTGGGTTCATTTTTTTTAATGAAAATTTGGAAATCATAGAAAGACTTGCCTTAAACAGATTTATTATATGTATGTATAAATTAAATTTTAGACTATAGTTATTAGAAATTGTTGTGCTGGTATTTACGGATTTTATACATATGTAAATAAATAAATTATCCACAAAATTCGAAAATTTCAAATCCCGAGATACAGATAAAATACTTGGAAATTGTTTTCAAACTTTTCAAAATCTATTAGCTCATCAACGCTTCTATTATTCAATTAATAATTTGTAATTATGCTAAAAATGAAAAAGTTAAAACAACATTTGTTTATTCTTGGATAATTATTGCGGCCGGCATTGGCCCGCTCCGCTCCGTGTTATTAAGACCTTAATGACGGTGGGTGAGGTGTTCCTACGAACAAACGTATGGATATGCATCCCATAGAAACACACACATGTTATTTACGAATTGAAAACGATTTCCAGTGTTCAAGTGTCGGCATTTGTTTAATTAAAGACAGAAATAGAACAACTGTAGGCTCTGTTTACATCAGGTTGTGCAGGACGTTTGTATTTTCCGGTACGTGAGTATCAAGAAACCATTCCCGTTCCTGTCGATATTTCGTTGGGTCGATGTCAATGGTCCTTCACTGGATGCAACGTAATACTGTCCTGGTACACGTACTGTGGGGTCGACGCGACGTTTGCATACAAGATACCCACCTTTCCCAAAGTACAGAGACTCATTGCACCTAGGGTACTTCATCTGTACGCTGGAGATGGTGTAACTAAAACCGTTTAAAAATACAAGTGCTCGCCGTTTCGTGATTGAGGTTCCACGTACGTAATCCAGCGTGAAGGAGGAAGAGGCATTCGATTTGCACTGGTTTATTGAGTGCGAAACAAAGTACGAGGTAATTCGCCCAGATTAGACCAAAAAGCATTGTAATAGCTGCCAGATGTGAGAAATCTTTTGAACGACTGCACTGAAGAGTTCTTAGCACTCGTCTTTGAACTCGAATCTAATTTGCTTTGTTGCTCGACTCAACTTCGCTATGTGTTGCCTTTTTTCAAAAGCCAGCAAAAGAATCTCTGAAGTGAACTTAAGAATCCTTCAAAAGATTTTCAAGAAGAGGAAAATGCTTCGTATGACAGCACATGTGATATAAAATGTTGAAAGCGGTACGAGTTTATTTCTAACATCGAATTTTTGTTTGTTTTCTAAACTTTTTAATTTTACTTTTTTATTCTTTTACTTTATTATTTCTAATAATACAGTATTGTGATCGATTTTTTAAAAAAAAAATTTGCTACCCTGAAATTTTTTTTTTTCACGTTTCATGACTCGTAGACACGAAAAAAGCAAAAAAAAATTTCAGTCCGTCTGTCCGCCGTACGCCGTACGCCGTACGTAAAATCATTTGAAGGCTCGTAGCTCCCAAACGGTTTGAGATATTAAATTGAATTTTTTTTTATGAATAGAGTGGGTAGGCCCCTTGAAGTAACCGAATTCTGAGTGGTGAGGGTGTGAGGGGGGAGGAGGGGGAAGCGTTTTAGACGGAAAATTTTGGTTTTTAGATCTCAGCAACCGCTTAGGCTAGAAGGCTGAAATTTAGAATTTATGTAGAACTTTGGTAGTGGACCTATTTGCATAAAATTTGTCAATATGGGTGAAGGGGTGTGGGAGTGGGGGGAAAAATAATGCGTCCGAAACGCAAAAAAGCCGAGATCGACACATTCTAAAATCCATTTCTCCTAAACGGTTAAAGTTACAAAATTGAAACTTAATGAATATCTGTAGGTATACTAGGAGAATAGATCGGAAACAAATTTTTGAGTAAGAGCAGTGGCGTACGAGAGTGGCTGGTAAAAAACTTTAGATTACGATATCTCACGAACCAAATGCACTAGACAAATAAAATTCGGTTTGTATATAAAGGTTGATAAATGAAGTTTGCTGAAAGTAAAATTTTTTAAGGGGGCGGGGGATCATGAAAGTGGAGGGGATGCGAATTTTTCTGAAAAATCAGGTCTCATATCTCAAGAACAGTGTAAGGTAGATGCTTAAAATTTTTATAGTAAATAGGCTCCTATTTGAGAAAATAATTTTGGGGGTGAGGGTGTAGAGGGTGAGGGTGGGGGAGGGTGAAAAGGAAAAATTTCCGATTTTTAAATCTCGAGAACCTATGATGATAGAAATCTGAAATTTGGTATTTAGATAGAACTATATTAGTAGCATCTTGGAAATATATAATTTTTTATAGGGGTAGTATGGTACGGGGGTGGGGGATGTTTTTCCTATCTATAGAACGGCTTATGCTACAAAGTTGAAACTTGGTATGCATATGTAGATCAACTAGAAAAGTAATAAAGATAAAAAAAATTTTAAATATCCATTGGTGTTCGGAAGGGGGGCGAAAAAAATGTATCAGTGAAAATGGAATGCATATATTTTCACGATTTTCGTCATATCTATTAGGTCTTAACAAATATTTAATTCATTTTTATGCTACGGCTTCTTCATATAAATAACTAGAAAGTGTTTTCAGGATTTTTTTAAATTCGACCCTTAAGGGGGTGTAAAGGGATTGTATACTTATTCACGGATTATGCCATATCCTCCAGGTCTGATCAAATATCGAATATCTTTTCACTTTCACGGGCTAGCGTAATAATTGCCTAAAACTTCTTTTTAAGTTTTTTCCTTTTTCAGCCCCTAAGAGAATATAAAAGGGTTGAACAAGTTTTCACAAATTCCGTCATATCCTTTAGAAGTGATAAGTAATTCAATTGTTTTTACTTTCTCGTGCTGTTTTCATATTTATCTATTAACTCCTTTCAGGATTTTTGGATATTCAACCCCCAAGTTGGAGTAAAAAGGTTGCATATGTTTTCACAGATTCCTACATATTGCTTAGATCTGATGATATATCGAATTCATTTTTACTTCCTAAGGTTTCCCATATAAGAACCAAAAAGTCAATTTCAGTATTTTCAGATTTTCAATCCTAAGTGGTGTAAGGGGGTTATATGCTTTTCAAAGCTTCGACATATTTCTTAGGTTTGATGAGATATTAAATCGCTTTTCATTTACACAGACTTTTTATATAATCACCTACAAACCCATTTCTCAATTTTTCGATATTCAGCCCCCAAGGGTTTGTATATGTTTTCACAAATTTTGCCATCCCTTAGTTCTGATGAGATATAAAATTGGTTATTACGGCATTTGATGTAATGACCTAAAAACTAATTTCACGATTTTTCGAATTTCAAAAACCAAGGTTGTGTGAAGAATTTGCTTACGTTTTCACAAATTTTTCAAAATCCCTCGTGTTTCATGAGATATCAAGTTGGTTCTTATGAAATCGTTTAAAAACCTGTTTCACAATTTTTTCGAAATTCAAACCCCAAGTGAAAATAATGGGTTTGTACGTTTTAACAATTCGTCAAATCTCTTAATTCTGATAAGGCAACACATTCGTTTTTACTTCTATGGGCTTTTAGTGTACATAATATACCGAAATTCGTATAGTCTACAGTCTATAGTCTCTATTTTAAATATTTTTATTTTGAGAATAAAATTAACTTTCCATGAAACTTCATAATCTCGAAACAACTCTCTCAACTATGCTCTGACTTTGACCGCTCCCGAACTTTGACCCGAAAAATAATAAAGTTTCGCCCAGACCATTGGCAGATTTTTTTACAATGTAGTGTACTGGTTGTAGACGAAAAATAATGAATAGAACACCTTATTTTATTTATTTACTTATTTATGGCATGATGAAACAGAAAATTTACCTTCCAATAAATCTTTTAAAATAATTACAAAAGTCCATCATCATCAATGGCGCAACAGCCCAAATCGGGCCCTGGCCTCCTGAGGTTTCTGGTCTTTTTTCCGGTGATGCGTTGTCGGCGCCTCGCCCAACCCCCGACTTGGAGGACCAGTCCTACTTATTTATTACACCCCTGTAGGAAAAGGGTGGGAGTTTTCAGCTAACTGAGACATGTTGGAGTTCTCCCAGCTATGTCATACTTGTTGCCAACTTCCTAAGACGCACAGGTGTTACTGGCCATTCAGGTTAACTCCATGTTCCCTATTCCTTTCTCAACCGGGCTTTAGACCGGCTTTGGCGGAGTTAAATTACAAAAGTAGAAGTCAATAATATAATTATTAAAAAAAATCTGCCAACAGTCTGAGTGAAACTTTATTATTTTTTGGGTCAAAGTTCGGAAAGTGGTTAAAATTGGGTCGCGATAGAATGCTTATCCCACTGCCGCATTTAACACATAAATAACGTAATTCGGGCATACTCCGGGACGCGGTCAAAGTTGGAGTATAACATCAGTCGCCTCGAGACTAGGAGGTTTTTTTGAAAGTTTATTGTGTCCTTAGAAGAAAAGAAAAAATATCGAAAATACTGATTTTTAGCCGATTAAACATTTGAAAAGCTCGTGTAGACGCCTGGACTTTCGTTATGTTTTACATTAACAAATATGTCAAAAACCGTGAAAGAGTATGTAACCCCCTTACGCCCGCTTGGGATTGAATATCTACAAAGCCTGAAATGGACTTTTTGGTGATTGTATATCAAGCCTTAGGAACTAAAAATCAAATCGATATCTCATCAGATCGAAGAAATAAGTTGGAATTTGTTCAAATTATGGAATCCTTTTACACGACCTTCTGGTTTTGATATTAAAAAATCCTAAAATTAATTTGTAGGCCATTATATAAATTTTTTGCAAAAGTTAACGCTAATTTGATAGTAGCTTATCAAATCTAAGAGATATGACGAAAATTGTGAAAACGTATGCAACTCCCTTACACCCACATGTGGGTTGAATATATAAAAATCCTGAAATTTGTTTTTAGATAAATACAAAAAAAGTCCAAGGAAGTAAACCAATTCGATATCTTATTCCTTCTAAGAGATATGACGACATTCGTGAAAACGTGTTCAATCCTTTTATACCCTCTATGGAAGTGAATAGTCATTTGAAATCTAATCAGACCAGAGGAATATGGCTGAATTCGTGAAAATGTATGCAGCACCTTTAAACCCTCTTAGTTGTAGAATTTAAAAAAAAAATTAAAACACTTTCTAGACATTTATGTGAAGAATCCGCAAATTTTTAGAATACCTAAAAGATATGACGTTATTCGTGAAAATATATACATCCTGTTTAAACTAATTTTTTTTGTCCCCTTTCGTACACTAATAGATATTTGCATTTTTTTTATTAAAGTCTTTTCTAGTAAAAATACATCTACTCACCATTATTCAACTTTCTAGCATAAGCCATTCTATAGGTGAGAAAAACTCCCTCCACAGCGTACCGTGCCACTGCTACAGCTCTATCTAAATACCAAGTTTCAGCAATTGATCATGATAGATTCCCGAGATATAAAAATCGGAACTTTTTTTTACCACCTCCCACCCTCAACTCTTATACCAACACCCCAAAATATTTTCCTCTGCTAGGGGTCTACATATTAGGTCTACTTTCCCTGAAAATACTAAGAATCTTAATTGATCTTGAGATATAAGACGTAAATTTAAAAAAAGATTCTTATCCCCGCACTTCTACAAACGCTCCCTTCACCTCCTCCTCACACTCCCACCCCTTAAAAGGTGTCCGCTTAAAGGGGTCCATTCAGTCTATCCACAAAAAAAACGTAATAGCTTAAAGAGTTGGGCGGTATGAGCCTTCAAACGATTTTGCGTGGTCGGCGTACAGACGGACTGATTCTATAATATTAGTCAGATAAACATTTTTTTTTAAAGTAATTTAAAGTAAATTAAAGTATCTTATATATACAATAATAATAATAATAATAATGTATTTATCCGTTTATTAGACAGTATAGTGCAAACAGTGAAATCTCAGTCTAAAGGTGCTGAGCAATTTTTCAAGCAATTGATTGCCCGACGACTATTGTCAAAACTAGTGAAGCGATTAATCGAGCAATACAGGGCAATATCATGCTAGTTGCGGCAATATTTCGGCAATGTGGCAATGTTTTCACATATTGCTGGTATTACTCGCCCTAGAGTTGCTGTATTTCTACTGACTTGGAGCAATTGTCCTAGTTCGGAGATTAAATTGTCAAGTTTTGTTTTGAATTTTGCTTTTATTTGTCAAGTTTTGTGTTATAATGGCTTGGAATTTAAATATTTCCAAGTTTCATTTTAAGTTTTAGATTTGTTTGTCAAGTTTGTTTTCGTGTTGTTCATGGACTGAATTGCTCGTGTAAGCCCTTATTACCGAACTGCTAGATATTGGTCAATATCGCTCACCACAATTCAGCAACGAGTCGATGAAATGTTGATCCACATCGCCTGTTGCTATTGTTGCTATGTGTTGCTTCATATTTTCGTGACGTCAAAATTAACGAATATTGCTGAAAATTGAGCAATTTTAATTGCTTGTGTAAGAACACCTTAATAGGTGTTTATATACGCCGGGTTTTTTTTATAATATGTTATCACGTTATATCTGAAATCCAGTTCCTACAGTTAATTCAAATTTTTGATGAAGATCGGTTGGCTTACCTTTTGGATTCTGATTAAATTCAAGGATTTTATATTTCGTTTTCAGATGAGTCTATGCAGTACAATAGCGAAATTTCTTGCACGGTAATTTCTGAATATTCGGTATAGAAATTTATTTATTTTTTTTACTTAGCAAAATATAGCAAGTATGTTTTGTATCGATTTCCGTACCATCTCCAAAATTCTCCGTTGGTAATTTGGTGCTAAGTTTGTGGGAGGGCATTTAAAACAAACTTTTAGCATCTTCATAAAACCCGAAAACTTACCAGTTATAGTTCCAGCGACTAACATGGCTGCTTTAAATTTTTCAAGTGCTGAACAAATGAAGTTAATTATTTTTTCCATGTATCTTGAAAAATATTTAGTTAAGATTAAATTTTGAAAAATATGATTTGGAAAATTTAAATATTAACAAAAAAAACTAATTACAAGTTTGAAACTAGACTAAGAACATTAGTCGGATACATCATACATTTTTATCTATCTCATTTGTTCTTCATACCAGAATCTTGTAACTATATGCAAATTTAAATTAACTCCAGTGCTCTGTAAGTAGTTGAGGAAGGAAATGGATAAACTTTTACCACAGTATCCAGATAAAGTTAACTGAATGCTTGCGGCTGAAGAAAAATTATTTGCACATCAAAATTTTCTACGGTAACTCGTACCCCTTGCGAGCTATAGATAACCTAAAGTTATAGTAAAACACGTCCGTCTGTCTGCCCGTGTATATCTAGCTCTGCTATACTCTTTCTATGCTATTGTGTATGCCACGAGTATGAAAAGCTAAAATACTTTAAATAAAAATTTAAATCTCAAACAATTCGGGCCCGAAAATTCGCACACAGAATGAAAAACTCCAGCATCCGGAAAATAGCACACCCATTCGAAGGACCTAGTATCGTACCGTACATGAAGTTTTCTGACCGTATTATTTCCGGAGGATACTTTTAGGGAGATGGCTTTTCCTCGAATCCTGTTATCATAAACATATACAGGGTAGGCTACACCGTGCCAGTAGACAGAAAGCAGCAGGAAAAAATTCACATATTCAAGGGACTGAATCCAAAGATGGACAAAAAGTCCTAAAGGGAAAAACACTTATCAAAACCGTGGTTACGTTTTCGTTTAAATGCAAATAGGAAATTCTATTTCGGTATTAGTTCGATGTCCGCCTGTTATTCTTTCGAGTGGTGTTATTTCGTCCTTATACTAGCCGGTGTGGGGAAATCAGAGCGCATAGATATGCAAAGAGGTATTCAGTTTATTTCAGATATTGATACAAAATTAATCGAATCGGCTTCACTAACTGCGCGAAAATCATATTAGTTAGTAGAGGGGTTTTGTACAATAATTTTGGCTTTAGTTCAAGTCAATATTTCAAATTGGGCTTTGAACAGCACTGTCGTCTCGATATTTTCCAGGGTGTTATCACGAAGGACAACATGGTAACAAATCGGAACACCTCAAGTATAGGACTTAGGATTGTTTCTACGGAACTAAACAATTTTTAACACTATTTTTAATTGGATGTCAATAAATATGGCAGGTTTTGTGAGATATATAAATTGTTGCAACGTGTTGATTTGTTTAATGTTTTGTTTTTGATTTTTCTGGGCTTATTTTCGATATATTTATTTTTGCTTGGACCGCAATTAGAATGTTTTTCGTTCAATTTTTCAATGATATTTGTATGGCAACTATTGGAAGGAGTAGGGCCATTCGATCAAGAATCTCCAAAAATGACGAAATTTGTGACCTTACCATCGCTGATTCTTTTGAAAATTTATGTACTCGAAGAATTAGTGAAAAAAAAATATAATTTCAATTTTTTGTTTCTATCTCATTTTTTTTGTTAGTTATAGTAGGTATGTTAAAGTTTTTGCAAAAATGGTGTCCGAGTTCTCTTTGAAAATTCATATCTCTGGTAATTTTTATCCTAAAATAATAAAATAGGGCTTATTTTAAAGGGGAAGGGCAACATAAAAAAAACGAATAAAAATTATCCTCAAATTTTTTTTTCGAGGATAACGATTTTGTCCTTTATTCTTGAATATCTCAAAATAATTTTTTTTTTTATTTTGTAGCTAATACTGTTTTACAAAACACACCAAAAAATTAACTTGGGATCTCAATGGAATCGAGGTCAAAAAAATCGAAGAACATCAGTGACTCTAAATTATTTTATAGAAAAAGGGTCACTTCATCAAGAATCGCCAAAAGTGTTTCTTTAATTTTTTTATATTATGTATATTATACTGTTTTTCAAAACAAATCAAAAACTTAACTTGGGATCTCAAGGGGATCGGGGTCAAAAAAAATCGAATTAAATTATTAGAGAGCTAAACTAGCCTTAATTGAGAACCACTGTGTTCTTAAATTTTTTTGACCCCGATCCCCTTGACATCCCAAGTTAATTTTTTTATGTGTTTTGAAAAACAGTATAATATACAATATGTAAAAAATTTAAAAAAAATTGAAGATATTGATTTTGAGATATTCAAGGTTGAAGGACAAAATCGTGATCCTTGAAAAATAATTTAAAGGATAATTTTTATTCGTATTTTTTTTATATTACGACAACCTCCCCTTTTAAAATAAGCCTTATTTTATTATTCTAGGATAAAAATTACCAGAGATATGAATTTTCAAAGAGCACTCGGACACCATTTTTGCGAAAACTTTAACATACTATTAACTAACAAAAAAAAATGAGATAGAAACAAAAAATTGAATTTCAATTATTTTTTTCACTAGTTCTTCAAGTACAATAATTTTCAAAAGAATCGGCTATGGTAAGGTCATAACTTTGGCGATTCTTGATGGAATGACTCAGTAAGTAAATAGTGACCATTTTTAGTCTTAAATCTTATAATACTATCAGAATAATATGTTCTAAGTGTCGCTGGTAAATGCAGTCAGGTAGTATAACTGTCAAATTTTGGTTTGTCAAAATTTTTTTAATCTTGTCAAAACTACTTGCACCTTAAATATTTGACTAGATCTAACGTCAAATATTTGGCAGCATAGCGTGAATGTTAAACTTTAAAAGTTACTAACTGGAGTAAAGTTAAGTCACGATATTTCGCGGAAAGCAATGATAGATTTGACCCATTAAGCCATTGACGCAGATTGATTAAAAAGTCGTAAGAACAGAGTAAAATCATTTAAAATCAAGGTTCCCTTGAAAGTAGTTGCCATTAAAAAGTCCTTAATAAATAGACTTCATTCGTAGAAGTTTATGGTGAATCGAGAAAAAGAAGCAGACTTTCAGTTTTGACCAAAACTTGTGGTTGAACAAGTTTGAAGATCCTGCAGAACTAGACACTAGATTAAGAATTGAAAATTTTGCTCAGTTAATTTTTTAATTGTTCTTTTGTATAGAATTGAACATAGATATCATTGGGAGCTAAAAAAGCCGCTTTTAAGTGTCAATATTTCCGAGAGCCACAAAAATGTGCCAAAACAGTGCATTTGTTTCCAAAGTAAGTAATGCAAAGAATAAGACTAAGGCCACAAAACAAATCGATATCTAATAAGACGCATGAGATCTGACGAAATTGGTGAAAACGTGTGATACTGTTATATACCCTCTTACGGGCTCAAAAGAAAAAAAATCCTAAACGCGATTCTTAGGCGACTATGAAGAAAGCCTGTACAAGTAAAAATCAATTCCTTCATTCAATAGGTTTAAGAGGTTAGTTGGAATTTTCGGAAACATATCCTACCGCTTTACACTCGCATGGATGTTGTGTAAAACCCCTTTATACAACCATAGGCGTTGAATTAAAAAAAACCTGAAAAAAGTTTTGGGCATTTATTTGAAGAACCCGTAGAACTAAACATAATTATATGTTTCAAAGACCTAAGACATTTGACGAAATTCGTGATAATAAATGCACCCATTTTTCATTGATACCGTTTTTTGCCCCACCTCCGTACGCCTATGAATATATAATTTTTTATAACTAAATTACTTGTCTATTACATCTACATATATCCACTAAGTTTCAAATTGCTAGCACAAACCGTTTCACACATTGAAAAAACCCCTTCCACCCCGTGCCTTATTATCCTATTAATAATTATATTCCTAGAAAATGGTATAGAACTACATAAATTTCAAGTTTCCCCTATTTAGAAGAAACGGTTCTTGTGATAAAAATATTGAAATATTTCCCTTTCACCCTTCCCCAACATCACCCTTTGAACACTCACTCTCAAAACTTTTTCTACGCTGGGGGTCTATCGCGCCTAACTCCGGTATAACTTTTAAGATCCTGTCTGAAACAATTTAGTGATTTTTCAGAAAAATTCTTGTTTCTTGTTTGTTTGTGAACTCCTCTAATCCACCCATACACACAAAATTAAATCTTTCTAGCGGAATTTGGTTCGTGAACTTTTTTCACACCCCCACCCCGCACGTCACTGATACCGCTAAAAATGTTCTTAATAATTTTTTCATGGTAAGCTACCAGCAAATTTGAAGAAGTTTTTTGTTGTTTTCCGTCGTCAGTGGAGTTTCTGGTGTGAAACCCCAACACGGAATACCCAACTGTTGACTAATCGCTGTCCTTGAGAGCATGACAGTTGGAAAACCTTCAATGGATAGGCGAGTTTATAAGACTGGTTTATAAGACTAGGACCGAAGGAACTGTTACGTCATCGGATGGCATAGACTCGTCAGAGGGTGTATCATGCCTACTATCCGAAGTACCCTCACAATTAGTGGTATTCTATATAGCGATATCGAAACCAATTTTATTATCCGCGACGTATATACTAGCGAAATCCTTGCCATCGCATCCTTATACTAAACGTAGGTGGCACTGAAGATCACCCAATATTTTAACCAATTTGATGGAATTTTAGGTTGTTCGCTAGGATATATAAAGCTCAACGCTAAGGGCGTGGCATCGAATCCCGCCAACAGCAATTTAATTTTTCCCCAATTTTAATAATAGTATTTTTTTCATGGTAAGCTATCATAGAAGCAAATTTGAATTTTCTTTCTCGATATATTTTCCAACAAACAATTACCAAGTTTTCTTGAACCGTTCGGAGATATGGGAGAGATTGTTCCCATTTCCATCCACTCATTTTGCCCGTTTTTTGGCTAATGGTTCTACTATCATATATCTATATCAAATACAATTTTCAACTTCTTACATTAAGCTGTTCCTGAGATAAATCTAATTCGATCATTAAAGTATCAGTCTAGTCTTCCAAAAAGTGGCCTCTTATGGGTGTCCACCCAATCCACCCACTAACAAAATTTGAATTTAATAGCCGAATGGGTTTTTGAAATAAGAGCCTTGAAATTATTATGCGTTCGGCGGACGGCGTACAGACGCACTGAAAATAATTTTTGCTTTTTCGGAGGGTACTAGTCGTAAAATGTGCAAAAAATTCGTGGTACCAATTTTTTTTTAAATAAATCTAACTAAATTCTATTGCAAGTGTGGTAAAAAACTACATTCGCACTACCGAGTTAGGGAGCAAGATCTCAATCTATTTAATTTTTTGCTTCTTATTTGAATTTCAAATATCTTATCACGTACTTTCAATTTGTAAAGGATGTAAGTCGGTTGCTCGAAATGACTGGCCACTTACAAAAGTTTCAGTAGGTACGCCCTATTTTCAGTATTTCCGGCATTGCCAGAGTGCGCGATATTGTTGCACGGTACTGTCTACGTGAGGTGGGTGGTATCATTATCTAAAAATGTTCATTCCATTTCCGTTCAAGCGTATTTCTATTTTTAATGACCACGTTCTACGGTGGACCTCCTGTGTGGTTCGTCCAGTGGCTATAAAAGGTCCGTACCGTATTCGAAAGACTGTAAGCTACTTCAAAACAGCTTCATATCTTTATTACCTTTTGCATTTGTTATTTTGCCATAGAAGGTGCAAATTGTTGTTTAACGTTTAGTTTTACTTTTATTGCCATTTATGGGAATAGGCGAAAAAGGACCCTTTGCTTTACGTTTCCCCGCACATTTAAGGAGCAAACGGAAAAACGAAAAACAAAAAGAATAAATATGGTACTGAAAATGTGTTTAATATAGGTCCTCTATGTTGGGTGAACTTTGATAAAGGGGTTGCACTAATAGGGAAAAAAACCATGCATTTTGCGAGCAAATTTTCTTTTAATTTCAGAACACAGCTGTATGGCAGCCGGGAACATGGCGATTTATACAAAATAGCTCGGCAGGTAGCTAAGTATTTATAATTACACTTTCTGTTGTGTATACACCTAAATGAATATGAATTCATTATTCGTAGATGGATGCAAGGACTACGACAGGGTAGCTAAGCTAGTGCTCTAAAAGATATCGCTGGGCTTACATGTTCATGCTGTAATTAAAAAGCTCTCATGTTTTGCAATATTCACAATGTACAGCAAGGAGCCACTGGGCCTCCTCTACTTCTTGTTTCCTGTACGCTACAGGGAAGCATAATTATGCTGGACACCATTAACGTACATTGTGTTGCATTTCATTTCCCCGTAGGCCATTAGGAGCTGGGAATAGAAATTTCCTGTTGTTAAACACCTGATACTTTACTCGTTGCGAAGTTTGTTGCAATTGTATTGCCTGCAAACTGCAGAAATTACAAAGGCACTAAGTATCTACCTTTTAAGATTCTTACTGTATTGAGTGAAATTATTCCCGAAGAAACACTATTCGTAATATTCCTTAATTTAAATAGAATTTTAATACTGTTTTCTTTCAAAATTCTAGAAAACGAAATCAGTGGTCTGCTGTTTTTTGTTTTTAATCCAATAATATACATTTTGTGAAACTTGTACATACTAAGGAGCAAGACAATTGTTTCCATCCTAACTGCCTTCTGCTCATATTATCTCATAAAATAATAACAATTAATTCTTAGAAATTTAAAAATTGAGAACTTCGTCATTCCTGGGCAATAAATTGAGCGGCAATAAAACAAATGGAAAATTCATCGAAAAAAGGACTCATCATCAAAATAATTTCTTCAAATAAATAAATCTACCTGAATAATTTGCAGAAAAATATGTAGTGAAAATACAAATACACCGTCTGATCAATTTTTCAGATTGCAGGTGAATTACAATAATATAATCATTAAATTTTAATTTATTAAATTTTAAATTATTATATAATTTCCTTTCTTCTCAAATTACGAAAATTGACTTAGTTGATTGACGAATTAGTACACTCACTTTTTTAAATTAATAATTATATCAAAATATAACGATAATTACTAAATGGGATTAAGTAGGCACACAGGAAAAAATGTTTACCACTCTCAGAGTAGGCAATTTAGGGCCTACTCTGAAAGCAGTAAAATTATTATCAAATTTCTTTATGCACTCTTGTGATTTTACTACTTACGCTGAAACACGTCACTATTATTGCGGAAATTCACACATTGTGGAAATCAATCCCTAAAAATGTGTAAATTTACTGTTGGTGTGGAAAGGCAAAATTTTACAATGCGTAAAATTAAAAATTACAAACGGTGTGCAAAAACTAATATGTACTACATATGTATGTACTACAAAAATGTGACATGTTTATGTTTGCTTATTATTATTATTGATTCATTGATAATATAAATGAATAAACTTCAAGCGAACAATCGGCAGATGAATTCCCAGACGTATTTTGAAGGGTAAAGGACACAGCAATCGACAATTCAAAAAATAATGAGATCAATCAACAAAATAATTGAGAAAAAAACCAGGATATAGTGTAGAGGATCGGTAGTTGCGATCCTTTACGTTAGATAAATTTATATTAAGTTGAATAAAACATTATTAAAAAAATACATTTTTATTTAACTAAACGACTTCCAACAAATTGTTGAAACTATTGAATATTAGTTTTAATTAGTTAGATCTTGGTTAAATATGATCAAGCACAATCGTAATAAAGATCTATTTGGTTTTATTATATTTACATAAATTAATAGTTATACATTTCGCTATTATTATTTTTGGTTAAATTAATTATTAAAACATACTGCAGTCACGATCGGCTGCAAGCCAATCGTATAATACTCTAGATGAATACCGAACTTCGATTTATATTGTAGTTGGGGATAAAGTAGAATTACGTGTGTGCATGTTGTATGTCCTTTATTAAGGACTGCCATTAGATTGCTACTCAAAACTAAAAGACAATATTCAGTGTTGAATTTCATATCTGGAACTCGGTAAGTCATCGGAAAAAAATGTCCTTTTTGAAGGACTTTCACATGGGAGGTGCAGGAAGGACTCACTCGATTTCTTACATATTTATCCTTTTCCTTGGAATCATTTAAAAATGAACGTGTACAAAATTTCAAATTCGTAGTTTAAAGCGTTCAAAAGTTATCGAAAAATATTGTTGAACACGTGCCTTAGGGACATTTTGTATGGCAGCTACCAGAAGGAGTAAAAGGATTTCGCTGATTAGTAAACTCGAACTTTGTTTTTATTCAAAACTAATTTGTACAAAATTTCCAATACATAGCTAAAAGATTACTTGAGTTATAGTAAGTTCCGTAAATTAACTGAAGACGTTTTGACAGGATATTTGTATGGCAGCTACACGAAGGACTAACAGAATTTTCTTCATAGTTATATATTTAGCTCCAACTATTGGAAAAATGATACATACAAAATTTCAAAGTTGTAGCTTAAACCCTTCTAAAGTTATCAACCAATATTCTTGAACACCTGTTTTAAGGATATTTTGTATGGCAGCTACCAGAAGGAGTAAAAGGATTTCGCTGACCAGTAAACTCAAACTTTGGTTTCACTCAAAACTAATTTGTACAAAATTTCGATTTCGTAGCTAAAAGATTACTTGAGCTATAGTGAGTTTCGTAAATTAAGTGAATACATTTTGACAGGATATTTGTATGGCAGCTACAGGAAGGACTAACAGGATTTTCTTCATAATCATACATTTAGCTCCAACTATTAAAAAAGTAACACATACAAAATTTCAAAGTCGTAGCTTTAGGCGTTCCGAAGTTATTGGTCAATATTCTTGAACACGTGTTTTAAGGACATTTTGTATGGCAGCTACCCGAAGGAGTAGGACGATTTTGCCCGTTAACGAACTTAGCCTTACAAATTCAACCAAACACCCAGATTCAAAATTTCAAGATCCTAGGTGAAGGCGTTCTTGAGTTATCGTGTTCACGGACAGACGGACGGACGGACGGACGGACGGACGGACGGACGGATGGACGGACGGACGGACGTCAAGCGGATTTGAGGTTTTTGGGCACAAATAAACAAAAAATAATATATAATTTTTTTTCGTCCGAGGCTTGGTTCTATGCGTTACAAACTTTTGGGCTGGATTAAACTTATAATACTCTATATGATTTCATCTAGAGTATAAACATTTGATGTTATTATTTGAAAATTAAATTTAAACTTTCTAATCGAAAGTTAATATTTTTAACTGACAAAAATTTTATTTTTTTCTACAATTTTCAATCGCGGGATACTTAATTATTTACATCACAATTTGGAACAAGTACAAAGTCCTTGACTACTTTGATTACGTGCACTATAATAGGTCAAAAAGGATAGAAATTATGAAACACTAAACATGTTCATTATATGAATTTAATTTATTTGTTTTAAAGCAACAAACTTCACACACTATAAACACTATTTTCTTTTTAAATTTTAAATCACGCCTTACACAAAACCACGAAACAAGTGAAATACTCGTCGTTTTGTTAAATTTAATAAAAAATTTGTAAATTTGCTACATCAATTCGGAATATTTTACTGCTTTAAGGAGAGCTTGCAGGGTAAAAAAAGAAAGAGAATCATTTTTTGGTTTTCGACTGATTATTAAAACTTATTTTTTTCCTGATTAAACAAGATCAAAATCGCGACATTTGGGTGACGGAAAGTACCAAAAATAAATTGTGAAACTAAAATTTTCCAAGTTAATCAAATCTATAATACTCCTATCATCTGATGATTTTATTGTCAAATGATAAAAATCAGTGTTGCCACAGTTATTTTACAAGATATAAAAAAGACTAGAAAAATTACGAAAATTTATCAACATTGGATTCTCAAAGAAATGACGCACAGCCGACATGCAGCTCACACACTGTAGTCGTAAACAAAATGGTTTCGTAAAAAATAATGTTTTTTGAAGCGTTTGCCCCGTTTTCTCGCCAACCGTTTATCAGAATTCATTCATATTACTTTATTATTTTAATAATAAAGTATTGTTATCGATTTTTTAAAAAAAAAAATTTGCTACCCTAAAAAATTTTTTTTATACGTTCCATGACTAATAAGCACCAAAAAAGCAAAAAAAATTTTCAGTCCGTCTGTGCGCCGTCCGCCGTACGCAAAACGTTTGAGGGCTTATAACTACTAAACCCTATAAGCTATTGAATTGAAATTTTTTTCCTTAATAGACTGGGTACGCCCCTTTAAGTGACGATTTTTTGAAGGGGTGTGAGAATGAGGGGGGAGGTGGGGGAAGCGTTTTAGACGAAAAATTTTGGTTTCTAGATCTCAGCAACCGCTTATGTTAGGAAGCTGAAACTTGGAATTTATATAGAGCTTCAATAGTGGAACCATTTGCAAAAATATTGTTGATATGGGTGAAGGGGTGTGGGAGTGGGGGGAAAAATAATGCGTCCAAAACGCAAAAAAGGCGAGATAGAGACATTCTAAAATCCATATCTCCTAAACGGTTAATGTTACGAAATTAAAACTTAATAATCATCTGTAAGTATACTAGGAGAATAGATCAGAAACAAATTTTTGAGAGAGGACAGTGACGTACGGGGGTGGGGGTTGAAAAACTTTAGATTACGATATCTCACGAAAAAATTGCACTAGAGAAATGAAATTTGGTTCGTGTATAAAGGTTGACAAATAAAGTTTACTGAAAGTAAAATTTTTTTAGGGGGTGGTGGAGCATGGAAGAGGAGGGGTAAGAATTTTTTTAAAAAATCACGTCTTATATCTTAATAACGGTGTAAGATAGATGCTTAAAAGTAGTACTATTTTTCTTTCTTGTTTGACATTTTGTTAGCTTTATGTTTTCCTTTCTCATTTTTATTACCATTCAATTTCACGTCATTCTCTTTCTTAATGAATTTCTCTTTTTATAATGAATTATTGTTGAAAATTTTTACTCGATTTTAAAAACACATGATATTGTAGATATTGTATATTTAATATTATCCGCACGAGTTACGCTCATGGATACTGAAATAAATTCATTCATTCATTCATTCAAAATTTTTACCAGAAGTAGGCCTAATAGACCCCCAGCAGAAAAAAAAATTTCAGGGATGAGGGTGAGGGTGGGGGAGGGTGAAAAGTTAAAAGTTCCGATTTTGATATCTCGAGAACCTATAATGATATAAAGCTGAAACTTAGTATTTAGATAGAACTAAAGTAGTAGCATGTTGGAAAAATATAATTTTGTATAGCGGTAGTATGCTACGCGGGTGGGGGGTGTTTTTCCTAACTATAGAATGGAAAATTTGGTATGTATATGTAAATCAACTAGAAAAGTAATTCTGATTAAAAAAAAATTCAAATATCTATTGGCTTTCGGAAGTGGGAAAAAAAAAAATGATCAGTGAAAATGGAATGCATATATTTTTACGATTTTCGTCATCTCTATTAGGTCTTCACAAATATTGAATTCATTTTTTTTGTACGGATTCTTCATATAAATACCTAGAAAGTGTTTTCAGGATTTCTTGAAATTCGACCCGCAAGCTGGTGTAAAGCGGATGTATAGATTTTCACGCATTCAGCCGTATCCCTCAGGTCTGATTAGATATGGAATAACTTTTTACTTCCCCGGGCTTATTTAATAATCACCTAAAACTCGTTTCCAATTTATTTCCTTTTTCAACCCCTAAGAGTGTAAAAACGGGTTGAACACGTTTTCACGAATTCCGTCATATCTCTTATGAGTGATAAGACATCGGATTGGTTTTTACTTCCTCTGGCTTTCTTTATATATATTTAAAACCTATTTCAGAATTTTTGGATATTCAACCCCAAAGTGGGTGCAAGGGTGTAGCATATATTTTCACAAATTCTTACATATTTCTTAGTTCTAATAAGATATCGAATTCATTTTTACTTCCTAAGGCTTCTTACATAATCGTCAAAACGTTGATTTCAAGATGTTTGTTATTCAACTCCAATAGGACGTATGGGTTTCGACATATATCTCAGGATTGATGAGATATTAGATTGGTTTGCACTTCCACAGCCTTTTTATATAATCGTCTTCAAACGCATTTCCGATTTCATGTAATGGCCTGAAACCAAATCACGAAAAACCTTCTAATGGCATAACAACTGATATTATACTAGGACTAGATCTCGTCCCGGTGTATGACCCAATTATGTAATTCCTATGTTATATGAGGCAGCGGCGTAAGTATTCTAGCGCGACCCCATTTTAACCGCTTCCCGAACCTTTTTTTGGGTTTTCAGTCACATAGAAACCTACACCGCATCTCAGAATTAAACTCGTTCCGAACTTCTACCCAAAAAATAATAAAGTTGCGCCCAGAATGTTTGGCAGATTTTTTTTGTTTTGGATAAAAGAATTAGTTAATCGAAGATTATCAAATTTAAATAACGTAGTATCAACCTGTATAACCTGACCTGCCATAAAGAATTGTTCAAAAAGTAGCAATCTTTAAACAGCTGTTATAAAAAAAGTGAAGCGATTTTTTAAAATTGCTTCGATCAAGTAGTAGTACCTACTAACAGAATTCTACAATAAAATTTAGAGTTATATGATTGGCGGTTTAAAAGAAAATGAGTTTTAGAAATGGTTATTTTGCACCCCTACAAGCACGCCTTAAGGACAGTTATTTTCACAAAAAAATTTTTACTGTGTACGTAAACACATTGATTATTTCAAATTACATGGATTAGCAAGATAAGAAAACTCTAAAATCCATTAATTCCTTTTATATACTTATAATCTAGATGAAATACTGAACTCTTATTATCGTATTTGGTATAAAAAAAATTTAGAGTACAAATACTGTGTGATATTTTTCGAATTTTCATTTATTAGCTCTAGGTAGATACATAAAAAAAATAATTCGGAAAATTGTCCATAAAAAAGCCGTATGTTTACGATTTTTATACTCGAGATGAAATCATAGAGTATTATAAGTTTAATCCAGCCCGAAAAGTTTGTAACGCATAGAACGGGCCTCGAATGAAAAAAAGTTTTATATTATTTTATGTTCAGTTGTCGCCAAAATCACCAAATCCATTTGCTGTCCGTCCGTTTGCACGATAATTCAAGAACGCGATCACCAAGAAAGTTGAAATTTTGTCGCAATGTGTAAGCTGGAAAAAGTAAGGATAAGTACGTTAATGGGCGATAGCCTTCCAATCCTTCGGGTACCTCCCATACAAGCTTTCTTAAAATACGTATTCGCGATTACTGATCGAAGGCTTGAGGTTTGGAACTTGAAATTTTGTACACAGAAACTTTGAAATATTTGAATCGAAATTCCGAATATAATGCAAAACGAATGAGTCTGCCGTGTAGCAGCCTGCAAAAGTCCTTCAAAAATGTACGCAAGTTACAGAATCCACTATAACACAAGAACGCGTTAAAGCAGGAAGTAACATTTTTACAGGAATGAGTTTTAGGTTCACTAGTGAGTAACATTCGCCAACTCCTTCAAGTATCTGTCCTACAAAGTTCCTTAAGACACCAGTTTACCAATATTGATAAAGATAACCTCAGAACGCATTAAGCTTCGTCTTTGAAATTTGTATACGTTGTTTTTATAGTGGTTCCAGCTACAGGAATGAATATGGAAAAAATTCCACGTGTCCTTCTTATAGCTGCCATACAAAAATCTTATAAAAAAGTCCTAACTTAATAACCATAACTCAAGAAATCGTTTGGCAATGAAGTTCAAATTTTGTAGAAATAAGTTTTAAGTGAAAACAAAGTTTGAGGTCACTTATCAGAGAAATCCTTGTCAGAGAAACCCTTCCCAATACCAAAGGGTAATTTGGGTACCTCCCATACAAAAAGTCCTTACGACATGATGCATTCAAGAATATTTTGCAATAACTTTTGGACGCTTTAGACTAGGAATTTGAAATTACACATTAATTTTAAAATGGTTCCAGATAAAAGGGTAACTATGCTAAAAACCAAGTGAGTCCTTCCTGAACCTACTATGTGATAGTCCTTGAAAAGGAAAATTTTACTTTCGGTGATTTACCCAGTTTCAGATATGAAATGGAATAGATCAACATTTATTTTGCATCATCGAATCGAATAGCAACAAGTTCTGAAATTGAGCGATTTAGACGATAATTGAAGCAGCAAAAACCAAGTTAACATCTGAGCGGACCTTAGAGCTATGCACAACTGATGAAAACATGTACAGCCCATTTTGAAGTCCTTAAATATTAAATGTCGAGAATCTTGAAATTGGTTTTTAGGCGGTTGCATTTTACTTTTTTGGAAGCAAAAACTAAAATTTTATCTTATGAAACCTAAAGGATCTCTTGCCCGGTAGAAACGAAAAAAAAAAAAAAAAAAGTCAGTCCGTCTGTCCGCCGTACGCCGTACGTCGACCGGTGTACGCAAAATTGTTTGAAGGCTCGTAGAACCAAAACCCTTTGAGCTATTTAGTTGAATTTTTTTTTGGGAGTAGACTGGGTAGGCCCTTTGAAGTAACCAAATTCTGAGGGGTGGGGGTGTGAGGGTGGTTGTGAGGTGGAGGAGGTTTAGCGTTTTAGACTGAAAATTGTGGTCTTCTATTTTAAATATTTTTATTTTAAGAACAAAATTAATTTTCCAAGAAATCTAACAATCTCGAAACAACTGATGATATACTCCGACTTTGACCGCTCCCGAACTTTGACCCGAAAAATAATAAAGTTTCGCCCAGACCATTGGCAGATTTTTTAGAATGTGCCAATACAAAGTCTATATGATTACCGCGTTTCAAACTTTTCTAGTTCATTCAATCTTACCGTCACCAGAAAAGTTTTTTACTGGTACGGATCTATTGGGCCTAACTCTTGCGCAAATCACGGGGATTTATCTCAAATAAGACGTTCTTTCCGAAAGAAACTATTATCCTCTATTAGATTCCAAATTTTAACTTCCAAGTGTAAACTATTCCCGAAAAACGAATATCTATCCTCCAAAATCTCTTCGCATCTTCCTGCCAATATTTGTACAATTTTTTGGCAGACATGCGGATAATAATTTTTCTTTTTGATTTTTGGCGCTGACAAGTTCTAGAACGCGGAAATATGTTAAAAATTTGAAAGGTCTTTTTTTTAAATCCCGCACAATACAAAGTACGGTATGCTCAGATAGTTTTGTAAAAAGTAACGTATAACTACGTATGAATTACAGTCAACGATATTAAGGGAGTGTTTACAAAAATGGAGATGTGTGGACAAATAATTTATCACACGAAGCATACCCCACAAATCTCAAAAGGTCTTCTGGATATAACCTCTAATTTGTACCCTAAATAGAAAGTGTTTCGTAGTTGACGTGTGGCCTTATAGAAATACCTTTAGATTTTAATAATGAAGTATTGTGAATTAGTTAGTGGAAGTTTCTAATATTGTTTCCCTGTTATCCTTTCGTCCAACCATTGCGCCTTGGGCCGATGGGGCTTTATAAATCGAAAATGTCATCATAAATCCATTATGGCATTGAGTAATTATTATCGTCTACATTAATTAAAAAATGGCTGGAGATATAAACTCAGTATAGAATACAAATTCTCTCGCTTTCATACGCTGAAATAATTGGCATAATATAGTGAAAAAAATTCGATGTTTCCACTTCACATGGACCAACAAAATATATAATGCACCTGACACAGTCACAACCACCTATGCAAATTATTCTGCATTCGAATTCATTTTAATTTGGTTTGCTCTAATTTGTAACTAATTTCAACATGTTCTATTTATTCAACATATTGATTTTATTTTTTTTTGTTTGTTGATTTTATTTCGCAATAAATTTATAAAGCCCAATTTGCACATACCTAATTTAAAATGTCGAAATCATCATGAAGGTGACGCAACATACTCCAACAAGTAGTACTTTTTCGTATTTTATTCATGAATGTTGGATATTAACTTTACAGTCCAAACTGGGCATGTTTTACTTTCGAACGGACCTAAGTCAACAACTTATTCGGCCAAAGGATCTCGTTCGTTCCATAGAAGAAAAACTAAATGGAAAGCGATTCCATATTTCTGCACAGAATTGGCCATGTATTAAATAAAAGGAGTTAAACGAGCCATAGAATTCCGGTATCCAGGGCATAGGAAGTCGTTGAATTGAAGTGAAATTGGCCAAAAACATCAACGAAACACCAGTTTGAGTTTTAATTTGTTGGTAGCTTCTCGTTCAAAGAGGTCAATTCAATGGCGGCCGTTGGTTGGCTCTCATTCAATTGAGGCTTTTAATCCTCAAAATGTATTTGTTGCTTTTTTTAAATTTCATCTCATTCGCCATTTTGTAGGTACTTCTGCCATTTATTCACGAATCATGAGGACTACAGACTCGTGGATGAGCGGAATATTTATTATAAAAAAATGATATTTGCGGTCAACGAAACTCATCGACCTGTCGGGACAAAAAAAAGAAAAAAGCGCATACAAACAGGTGGTCAAATAAAAAAATTTAACAAAAAATAACAAATTTGTTCTTTAAGAGTACTCGTATAATGTATGCAATTTCTTGTTGTGTCTTTTCTTTTCCATTCAATACCTTCGGTTATATTACTAATATCTGTGTAGCAGTAAGCCTAAACAAAGTCTTAATAACAAATGAAAATTTTAACAATTAAATAGAAACTGGAACAACGGTTGAACTTATTGCACGGCAATTTTTGCACATTGTAGGACAAAACTTTTTGCCGACAACGAACTCGATTAATTTTCATTTTTATAGTATTTTGTCTTTGAATTTGGTCTATGGCTAGATTTGTCTTAATTAATCCCAAGAAACAATGTAAATATAGAGTAATAATTTTAATCTAAATTTAAAGATTTATAATCTGGCATAAGTCTCCATTTTTTTTCTTTTTTTTTTGTAAAATTGTAAAATATCTTTTCGAGTGAAAACTGGATTGGTATTTTACATAGCTTAAAGAATAGTCTTAAGGAAAATCACGCTTGAAGTATAAATGTTCGTAGATTAGCTAAGAAATGTCTTTCGTGTGAACGCACCAGTTTTATAGTATACAAGAGCTAAGTCATTTAAACAAAAAATTTAAATGTTCAAAATGTTCCTTCCTATGGCTTTTTACTTTATTATTTCAATAATACAGTATTGTTATCGATTTTTTAAAAAAAAAATTTGCTACTCTCAACATTTTTTTTTTTCGTTTCATGACTAGTAGACACGAAAAAAGCAAAATAAAATGTTCTGTCCGTCTGTCCGCCGTACGTCTACCGGTGTACGCAAAATTGTTTGAAGGCTCGTAGCACCCAAACTCTTTGCGTTATTTAGTTGAATTTTTTTTCGTGGGTAGACTGGGTATACCCCCTTAAGTAGACACCTTTTGAGGGGTGGGGTGTAAAGGGGGGGGGGGTGGGGTAAGCGTTTTAGACGAAAAATTTTGGTTTCTAGATCTCAGCAACCGTTTATGCTAGGAAGGTGAAACTTGGAATATATATAGAGCTTCAATAGTAGACCCATTTGCAAAAAAAATACCGATATTGGTGAAAGGGTGAAGGGGAGTGGGAGCGAAAATAATGCGTCCGAAACGCAAAAAAGGCGAGATTGAGACATTCTAAAATCCATATCTCCTAAACGGTTAATGTTACAAAGTTAAAACTTAAGAAACATCTCTAGATATACTAGGAGAATAGATCGGGAATAAATGTTTTAGTAAGAGCAGTGGCGTACGGGGGTGGGGGCGAAAAACTTTAGATTACGATATCTCGTAAACCAATTATACTAGATAAACAAAATTCGGTTTACGTGTAAAGGTTGATAAATGAAGTTTGATGAATGTAAAATTTTTTAACGGGGCGGTTGGGGCATGAAAGTGGAGGGGATAAGAATTTTTCTAAAAAATCACGTCTCATAACTCAAGAACAGTGTAAGATAGATGCTTAAAATTTTTTACCAGAAGTAGAACTAATAGATCCCTAGCAGAATTAAAAAAATTTGTCGGTGAGGGTGGGGGAGGGTGATAAGGAAAAAGTTTCGATTTTTATATCTCGAGAACTTATAATGCTAGAAATCTAAAACTTGGTATTTAAATAGAGCTATAGTAGGGGCATATTGGAAAAATATAATTTTTTACAGGGGTAGTATGGTACGGGGGTGTTTTTTCTATCTATAGAACGGCTTATGCTACAAAGTTGAAACTTGGTATGTATATGTAAATCAACTAGAAAAGCAATTTAAATTTAAATTTATTAAAAATTCTCAAATATCTATTGGCGTTTGGAAGGGGGGCGAAAAAATTTATCAGTGAAAATGGAATGCATATATTTTCACGATTTTCGTCATATCTATTAGGTCTTCCCAAATATTGAATTAACTTTTTATTCTACAGCTTCTTCATATAAATACATAGAAAGCTTTTTTCAGGATTTTTTGAAATTCGACCCCTAAGGGGGTGTAAAGTGGCTGTATACTTTTTCACGAATTCTGTCATACCCTCTAGGTCTAATTAGATATCGACTAACTTTTCACTTTCACGTGCTTGTGTAATAATCGCCTAAAACTCGTTTTTCAATTTTTCCTATAAATGGGTTTAACACGTTTTTACGTCATTTCTTTCGATAAGACATTAAATTGGTTTTTACTTTCTCGTTCTGTCTTCATATTCATCTATTAACTTCTTTCAGGATTTCTGGGTAATCAACCCCCACTCCAAGTGTGTGTAAGAAGGTTGCATATGTTTTCACAGATTCCTACATATTGCTTAGATCTGATAATATGTATATCGAATTCATTTTTACCATACTTCCTAAGGTTTCCCATATAAGAGCCAAAAAGTCAATTTCAGTATTTTCAGATATTCAATCCTAAGGGGTGTAAGGGATTGTATGCTTTTCAAAGCTTAGATATATTTCTTAGGTTTAATGAGATATTAGATCGCTTTTCACTTCCACAGACTTTTTATACAATCGCCTACAAACCCATTTCTCAATTTTTGGATATTCAGCCCCCAATGGTTTGCATATGAATGTTATCACAATTTTTGCCATCCCTTAGTTCTGATGAGATATAAAATTGGTTATTACGGCATTTGACCTAATGACCTAAAAACCAATTTCACGATTTTTCGAATTTCAAAAACCAAGAGGGTGTGAAGAGTTTGCTTACTTTTACATAAATTTTTCAAAATCCCTCGTGTCTCATGAGATATCAAGTTGCTTCTTATGAAATCGTCTAAGAACCTGTTTCACAATTTTTTCGAAATTCAAACCCCAACTGGAAGTAATGGGTTTGTATACGTTTTAACAATTCGTCATATATCTTAAGTCTGATAAGGCAACAAATTCGTTTTTACTTCTATGGGCTTTTAGTGTACATAATATACCGAAATTCGAATAGTCTACACGGGCTTTTAAAATATTTTTATTTTAAGTACAAAGTTAACTTTCCAAGATACGTCATAATCTCGAAACAACTGATGATATACTCCGACTTTGACCGCTTCCGAACTTTGACCCGAAAAATAATAAAGTTTCGCCCAGACCATTGGCAGATTTTTTCTTTAAAGAATGTTAGAATGGTAGTCCAAAACAATAACAAACTTGTTACGACCTGCTGGTGTCTACCACCTGCCTTGAATTTTTTTTAAGACTTATTATCAAATTTTATAAATGAATTAAAAAAATATATTTACCATGCTTCATTTTTAGCAAAACTCGACCACTTCAGCAAGGTAACCTCCATGGCAGTTCTGTCAAAATTGTCACTACTCTGTGCATTATGTCACACTGTTGGTGAATCACACAGATTTAATCAGAGAACGCTTATATAATTTTTGGGCTTTTAAACTTTCCTAAATTTATATCGCGAATTTCCTAATTTTTTTGTCTTTTTTATGCTTTTTCTTTTTATTAGCAAAATTATGCGGAATTATAGCTGTACTTGTAAGTCAACTGCAAGTAGTTCTGTGTTTCAGTACCAACGCAGTACTGTAAACAGTGATTTGAGAAATCAATAGTGCCACAAGTGTGTTTGAGTCGCTTAGTAATAATTAGTACCCGAGATCTGAAGCTAGAAGAAAGATCTTTTTTCGGTTTCCAAATTATATGAAATATAAAAATTTACAAACTCAGCATAAACTGCTCCTGTTAATAAAAATATAGTGCCATTATCTACTTATAACGACTGAAACTATGTGGGTATACTCGTAAGTGTGACACTTTTCAATAAAATATCTACTTAGCCTAGGGGTTAAGGTGTTATTTGTCGAATCTTTGAAGCCATGACGCTTTCCATTCATGGAAGGTAGGTCAAACTATGATAAAGACTTAAAATTTAAATTATATCAGAAGAGCAACTAAGTGTCAAAATTGACACTTAGGTAGGTATAGCGTTACAAATTGAGGAAAAACCTTTATTTTTCTAACTAAAATTTTCTTTTGAAAAAAGCGGAAATACAGTACCGGTTGATTTCAAATCAAATGAATTTTTACAAGAAATAATTCGGCCAGAATGCAAAATTGAGGAGTTCAACATGTTTTAGAATTAGAAAATGAAAAGAATTCAGTTCGAATTCCTCTGGAGTACTGACCTGTTACAGGGTTAAGTTGTGATCTGTGATAACGTCACAACTTAAAAATATTGCCGAATATCTCATACAATTAAGTACTAACCGCATTAAAATCAAATGGATCATGCTATTATGGTCACAATAGCTGGAACCCAGCATTTAAAATTAGTGGTCTTCAAGGATTATTTACTAACATTTTCTGATTTCTTCAAAACTTCATGATTCCGAAAAATTTTATTGTTGACAAAAAAATGGCATAATTTTGAATTTTTATGTTTTGACGCAGCTTCAATTGCTTTTCACAATTCCACTTGTGAAATTTTTTTGACTGTGCTGACCACACTCGATTTTTGAAAAACCTTGTTGGTGCGAGCGAAACTTTTATTTCCCGCATCTTCAATCTATGACTCCCACAATTTAATTTCTAGTATGTATTTTGGAATAGTCTTGGTGCGAGAACAAACATTGAAAATGGATTAAAAAAGAATTTATTTTAAAAATAACATTAGTTTATTTAATACTAATCCACACAAGATGATGTTGCAGTTTTTATTGTGTTTTGAAATTTTGACTACTTTTAATACTGAGTTATATTGTGTATTTTGTCCTTAATCCCCCCCCCCCCCGACTTTTATTAAATCGGTAATTGTGGATAGAACCCAGCCTCGTCTATTTTTTTGGGTGTAATTTAATTTTTGGACAAAAAACATTTTTGTACGAATAGTAGAACTATGGTTTCGAATGGTGTAATGGTTTTGCTAATTGAAAGCGTGTGTTATATGCTTGAATTTAAACAGGTATGTAACTCCTCAAAAATCATTCCAAGTTTTGATTAACTTCGCGTATGGTTTCAAAAAGTCGTCACGGCGATTGTATTATTTTATTTTTCAAATTAATTAAATTATTTGTTGTTTGA
Organism: Beris morrisii; assembly: GCA_951812415.1. Lineage (NCBI taxonomy): Eukaryota > Metazoa > Arthropoda > Insecta > Diptera > Stratiomyidae > Beris > Beris morrisii. The sequence continues at coordinate 33,065,728 of OX638310.1, forward strand.
TGTTGTGTCCTATTTGTAAATATACATATAACTACTATTGCTATATTTACTGCGATAATTTTCAACACTTAATCGATAATTGTGCATAGATATGAAACGGTGTCTATATTGTAAATGTATTCAATAAATGTTGTCACAAAACACGCAATTTTTAATTAAACGGCTATCAAATTTTGATAAAGCTCTCATTCCAGGTTTGTCCCCCGATTAAAATCACATCGCGTAGAAGAGAACATCTCTTTTGCTAACAAAATGATTCGGTACGTCACTTTGTAATCAATCGATAGAATGGTTGTTCACGTACTCGTTTTAATGTTAATACTCGTAGATGTGCAAAAAAAAAACAAGAACAATTGCTCAGTTCAAATATCTTTCGTGTTTAAGCCTTTATTTAAAGTAACAATATTTTTTAGTGTATTTATTTTGTTTTATCAATTTATAAGTGTCAGTGAAATATTTCGTTTTATTCCTTTATTAATTTACAGCCATAATCCGGCTACTTACGCTATCACTGAACAGTTCAATTTAATAAACATCTACAAAAGCATACTACCAACACTTCAGCTCAACAGTCTACGAAATCCATTTATACACATTTTTCGTAATTTCGTAAATAAATATTCGCTCAGCGAATGTATTTTTATGTTCATTGATTCGTTATTGTTGTTGGTGTTGTATTTTTGATGTGACTTTTTTTGGAATATTTAACAAAATTGAATTTAAAAAAATATGAACGATTTCTTTACAGGATAAAACTCAATAAAAAATTAAATAATTTGCAGATGATAACTCAGAAAACACGTAGATATACTATTTCAGTAAAAAAAATCCGATTTATTGGCGTACGGAAGTGAAGCAAAACAACTGTGTGTAAATAGGGGTAATAAAGATTTTCACGAATTCCGTCACATCTCTTAGGTCTCTAATGGTATTGAATTGGTTTTTTTGCGGGCTCTTTCATAAGCGCAGAGAAGCGACTTTCCAAGATTTTACGATATTCATCCCTTAAAGGGGTGTAAAGTAGTTCTTTTCGTTTTCACTAATTCCGACATATTTCCTGCATTTAATTTGATATTAAATTCACCCTAGGGTAGCAAGTCACTTGTTCTTGCAGGATATTTTTTAAATTTCCCAGGAAAGTCTTACACTTGAAAATTGAAACTTGATATGTATATGTAGTAGAAGAGTAAAAAAATAATTGTGTGTGAAAAGGGGTTATATAGATTTTCACGAATTCCGTCATATCTTTTAGGTCTGTAGTGTTATCGAATTAACTTTCTTCTGCAAGCTCTCTACATAAGCGCCTAGGTGCCGTATTTCTCATTTTTCGATATTCAACTCCTGTTTGTTTTTACGGATTCCGACGTATTTCTAAGAAACAATTAGAATGTTATGTAAAATATGATAACAAAACAAGAATACCTACGTGCTTGACAGACACTGTACCCACTTTAATGGTTAAATATAATCGCCTAAAAATGATTCTATAATTTGCGATATTCAACTATTTTTAAAAATTTTCAATATACAACTTCCATGGGGGTATTAAAGTAGTTGTGTACGTTTTCACGAATTCCGACATATATCTTAGGTCTTATAAAATTGTCGTCCCATATTTGTTTTCTTTCGTACCTTCTAGTCAGATAGTTTCATACTTCAAGCCTATTTATTGTAACCACAAAGCTTTTAAATAAGTTTTTGGGACGTATCTTGCCATCTTGGATACCAAAGAATTATATATGCAGTTATAAGTTAGTCACTTTTACTAGATATGTGACCAGGGAGTCAGAAGACGCCTTTACGTCGTATATTAGTCGGAATAAGCAACGTAAGAAGTAAGGGCGATAAAGAGTCGTAAAAAGTTGTAAAGCCTGCCAAATTTAACCGCTAATGACTAGATAGCAACTAGTTAGTATTATGACTACACTTTGTATTTATTACTTCACCGAATCTTCGGACTTCAAAGTTGTAGAGCAGACGTCATAACTACGTCAATACCTTTCTGAGTCTTCGTGTTTATTGGTATCAATACCAGGTGTCGAAAAGGTAAATATTTGGTCAGTTTGGTATGCAGCAATGCATTGATTAGATCATGAGCAAGGTAATTTTGGCAAAGTGGCAATTTTTTTGACCGGGTTCAGCAAAAAAGGTATATGCTAAATTAAAAATGGGTTTATTATTTGTAAACATCTTAGATAAAAGCTGATGTAGTGTAAACATTTAAACTAATTCTTCCGATACTGCAACTTTTTTCTTGTTACCGGAATGTCTTTCGATCTGCAATTTGCTTTCGAAGATACTGACAACATATTGATAAGCAGTTGCTTATTACTCCAAGTGGAAAGGCTCTTAATAATGGCAACGGTTTAAAGGATATAGTGGAATCAATAAGTAGGTGTATAGTTGCTTTTCGTCGAACTGGACTCAAACATTAAAAAGTAAACTTCTTCTTGTAGAAGGACACTGTATCCCAAAAAAAAAATAGTATTTTCTGGTACGTGTCCCGAATAATAACACATGACACAAATGTAGACATGAAACCCTATCTAACGATACCAATGCAGTTTCCTTGAACAATATACGTACAAATATAAACCCACTCGGTTTGCCAAAGTAAAGAAATTGTATATTTAATGTGTACGTGCGCTCGAGAAGTTTAGCTCAAGTCGGGTAAATTTCTTATATTTTTTTTCCCAGGGAAAATCCAAAAAGGAACTTGTTGGAGTCTGAGCCAAAGTTCTGGCTAAAGAAAGTCCTGCCGACATCGTTATTTTAAACACGTTAAAAGGATAGTATTACAAAGAATAGTTAGCTAAATGGAAGTTCTATTAAGTTTTAATTGCAGAAAGAAGCGTAATTGCTCGACAAAGTGTTGACACAATTAATTATCGAAAAACCGACTTGTGATGAATAAAACCGAGAATCTCGATAAGGCTTTGCAATAAAGTTTTATTGTTGGAGCAATGCAAACGTTATGGAGATAGTGTTGGTTCCACTACTTGTCATGCAATTGTTACATATATCATACGTGGCATATGGGCTACCAACATTCGTGAAAAAATGTACTTTTATAAGACTGTATGCCATGCCATGCTGTAAAATATTTGACCAGTAAGAGTCAGTAAGTTTTTTTTAAGACCAAATGGGTTCTGTGTTGAGCAAATAAAACAATTTGGTAAACAAAAATTTGACGATTACCCTGTGCATTAGAAAATAGTCAAATATTTGACACCTAAGAAATGCAGTCTAAAACAAGTACATGCGACAATATTTTTGAAATCAAAATTGGCCTTGGTTTTGATCATTTTTCATTTCAATTATTTTTTTTTTGGGTCAACATCATCTCTTGATCGGATCTGTTAATAGTCTAATGTAAAAAAAATAGTTCTTGGGTAGTATTAAAAAAAAATTTTGTGGAATTTTAAAAGTATCAAAAAACAAACATTTTTGTAAAAGGTGTAAAACTTGATTCGTTTTTTAGGCTTGTCTTATAATTCCCGAAGAGTCAGAGCGAAAGGTGCCTAAATAACACAAGGTAGTTATCAAAACGACGTTGGAAAAATATAAATTGCTGTATTCCACAACATCAATCTAGACGATGTCGTACCGACCAATTTGGAGAATAATATCCGGGTCGTCCCGACGTCGTCACAACTTCGAAGATATCTGTATCAAATCCGACTTCACAAAAGAAGTCGACTTAGCAGTTTTATGGCCAATCAGTTAACTTGACGAGTTTTAAAAACAATTTTTTTTCGCGGGTTTTTTATATAAGCGTCTTAAAACATTTTTCCAAATTTTTTGATATTTAACCCCTAAGTTTTATGAGATCGAATTCGCCTTCACTTCTATGGGCTTTATTTATAATGATTTAAAAATTAACTTCATGATTTTGTGATATTCAACCCGAGTTTTTACGAATTCCGACATATCACTTAGGTCTATTGACAGATAACTTATATAATCACAATCAATTGATTTCAGAATATTTATTTTGATACACAACCCATAAAGGGCTCTGTATATTTTTTGTTACCCTTATTTTTAATGAAATTAAAAAAAAAAAGTAATTAAAAAAAAATTTGCTAACAGTCTGGGTAAAACTCCGGAACGCGTTTAATGCTGAGTTGCGCTGTAAGTTGCTATGCGACTGATAACCTTAAGAATAAATAGAAGGCAATTTGGAATGTTATTTTTTACTATTCTCCTCTGTCGGCGAGAAAATAATCGAAAAATTTTTATGAGTAAAAATGTTAGTTTAATAGATTTTTCAGGATCATAAGAAAGTGGCCACGCTTCTTTTTCCATTCACTGAAAATACTTCCGAAAATGTTCCGATTTTTTTTCTAGCAAATTAAGTTCTAGGATTTTAATGGATCGCCATGTAACTATTCAGCTGCGTTTGTGTATATGGACACTATACTCAAAAACATGTAACTACTTCTATACACTAAATCTTTTTTGAGTCTTCTAAGAGTAAGAATTGTTTCATGACAAACCGGAGTTTTAGTCGCTCGAAAGCCTAGCTGATTTAGTCCCTCTTCGTATAGTGCCTTTTTTTTTATCTTATTTGTTTTTATTTTGTTACCTGTGATGTGTCTATCTTTTGCTCTCTCCTAAAAAAAAAAGAACGTGAAAATAGGAAAAACAGTAATTGCACGTCTTCATCCGTCCCGCAAAAATTGGTTCACTACCTTCCTTGGTTCTCCCCCGAACCTATCCAGGTAAATGGAAGTGAGACGTGCCCAAGGTATTTAGACTCCACACATCTATGCAGGGCCTGCTTCCGCCCTAAAAATGACGCCTTACGAGATGATTTACATTCAAAACGGCTCCTGGAAGTAGAATGATGTGGACAGGGTGGATTCCAGGATGCAAATGGGTTGTCATACATTTGGACAGTTATTATTTTTGTTGAGTACGAGCAGGTAGATCTAGTCCAAAGCGAATTCGAAATGTCCTCGATTCTGAAGTAAAGGTGAAATGAACTTCATCTGACTTGCGAAATGACACATATGATAGAAGTTAATTGAGATTTATACGATGTACCGGAAATATGCGGAACAATTTTACGGCTAATCTAGCCATTAGTAGAAGTTAGCAAATCTCATTATTTTCGTAATCCAGCTTGGAATTTGGTAAAAGCAAACGCTTTGTAAAATAATGGCTTTCGAATTTAAATCATATTTAAATTTAGTCCTTTGGCTATTTCAGTATCTACATATCCTGTAAGGGTTACAAAATTTTTTACTAGAATTATTAAGCACTAATACTTTTTGCCATTTTTAGATTCCTTCCCTAGTCAATCTTTTTAAGTTTGGAAACAACGTCATTAACACGAGATAAATTTAAAGTAATAATAAACAGTGACGATATAGCGAATAGAACCTTTTCGTCGCTTAGATCCATTTTTAAGTTTTAAGTGGAGATGACACACTGTATGCCACGCTGTCAAATATTTGACCACAAAAATTTTACCGAATTTGATGTCAAAAATCCATTTGACACGCTCCCCGATATTACACTATCTGACACATTTGACACTATCGTAAAATTTTCTATTCGTGTCAAACGGTCAAAAGCCGCCATCAGGTGAGACCTATTGTAAATATTGGTGTATATATTATACTGTATGCCACTCCAAGCACTTTTGACTAATTTTTACTGAAAAGGCTAGTTTCGAAACTGTTTTTTTTTTCATTTTCAGATATGACCAACGCTTCGGCTTTCCCATATTAAAACCTAGTAGTTATTAGTTCTTAGTTTTAAGAAGGGGCGAAGCGCTGAACCACCGCCCATAGCGATCCCTTCAGAACCTCGTAGGTCACTAAACATCCCCTAAACAACCCAGATCCTTAATGAACTTAACCCCATGTCGAAAAACAGAACGTGACAGCACAGGCTTAGTACTGGTGCCAGAGTTGCCAGTACTGGCTAATGTTTCGGGTCCAGTATGTGGTCTAGACCAAATCGTTGCCGAGCCAATGTCGATTTAATCACACACAATATCAAGTGGGAGTACTGATCACCAGGATTGGTCCGACACTGGTCTGGTGGTTTGTCAGTACCAAAACAATACCGATCGACAAGTCTTGGCGGACAATATCATACCTCCCCATTGACCTCAAAACCTAGTAAGTGCTTTTAAAATTTTTTGAAAGAGGGCAAAAAAACTTGCTATGAGTCAACTGTTATATATGTTGGGAACTCCCCCCAAGTTATATGGGAGGAGCCCTACATACCGGATTAAGGGTATTATTATTTTTTTCGAGGACTAAGTAAAAATTGATTTTCAGACTCTTATTTAAGATTTTTTAAAAAAACAGTTACTAGGTTTTGAAATATGGCAGTTGACTTCGTTGGTCGTATGTTCTTCCAAATTTTAACTGATTTGTTATGCTCTCTAATTCAATGCTCTATAGTAAAAAGATAAACCCAAATTTGGCTTGCACTTAACAAAAATATTTCTAATGAGGATTAGTACAAAGAACACGTAGCATTTAGTTGGACACATTTGATCGCTTGATTTCGAGTTTATCGCATTTATCAAAACTAATTAGTGCGTTTAATGTTGTGCCAAAATAGTTTACCCACATTTCAACAACTGATTCTACTACTGATCACATTATACTTTGCTTTATTACAGTCCTTTGCGATTATTGTAACACCATTGTTCGATTAGATATTTCCGTTTCATATTCGGATTCCATTGGTTGTTTCATCACGACAATCAAATGCACATTAGTTACTATTTATAAATCAATTTGAATTAATTTGTGAAAATTTATGGGACATGAAAGGCTATTGACTCCCGGCATTGTTCAATGTGCATTTGGAGAATGTTGCTCTGTCCATCGATCGTAATTGCACCCAGAAGACATTTATTAGTAATCAATAGTCGACAAACAGGCTTTTGTAGACCTCATTTGATGTTATCGTTAATTAGTAAGGGACAAAATCAGATTATCGAGGGTTGATTGTGTGCGTCCTTGGGTTGTTTTGCTTCTAAACGCCTATTGTAATATATTTCATATTGCTCTGGGAATATCTTACTCCATTGCCCAGTACTTGCATTTACATGTGTGGATATGCCTTTGTACATCTTTAATGTGAAATCGTCGGTAAAAGTCTTGCGACCGTAAAAATATTTCATGTCAGTAGCCAGGAAATTTATGGCGTCTTCTATGTTCATCGTATGGTGCTTGGTCCTTATTTTCAGACTCCTGCCAACATTTGTCTCAAGTTAAGCCTAGGGAAAGGTATCCTCACCGGTCCCATGCACTTTATAATTTTATTACACCTGAAATTGATGGGACGAATGTGCACGGGGTTAATAGGCTTTATGCTCCGTTGGTATACGTGGTCACGTCGTAGACTTTTCGGTCACCCAATCGATAAAAGGCGGAAATTCTATACCTGGCGATTCATTACTAAAATTGCTATCAAGTTGTTTATTAAATATTTGGACCTTTTAGTTGTTTATCTTTTATTAAACATAGTTGTCTTATTACGGTTCCGTAGACCTTCGGCAAGTTCTAATGTGTTTAATTCGGTTTCTCTGAACCTTACTGTTTGTCCCTTCATAAATTCGAATCGGCTAAACAGATATCGATTAAATTTATACACCTAACGCTCTTTAACATCTAACACCATTAACATCACTGATTTTGAGAAAATAATAAAAAAATTTTCTTCGTTTCTGCCATTTAACCACCTCATACCTTCAATATTTTACTGCAAGTAACCCTGGGTCTACACTGGCAATTTATCTGGCAATGGCAATGACAACGGCAATATTGCCATACACAAATTGACAATGTAGAAGTATCAAACGCATATGGCAATATTGCTCTCAACATTGCCATGGAAAACATTGCCATGTCAATTTTGAGAGCAATATTGTCAGAAAACGAATCGTTTGACATGAGTGATCGTCACTTGTCAACAGGTAGGAATAAGGTTTTTTTTGCTTTAATCGCGAAGTGGCTGAAACTTAAGTTGACTAAAGAGAAAACTATTGAACTTACCCATAGTTTTTTTATGCAATGTCCGACATTTTGCTTTGTTTCAGAATTTTACACTTCGAATTCTCTCGCTCAAATGAAAATTGCTTGGCAGTGAAATGCCCACTCATTACGATTTGACATTTAACGCGGTGGAAATATTTCCATTCCCATTGTCAGATAAATTTCCGCAGGGTAAGAGTCTAAAGTATTTGTTTAAAACTTTTTTGATGCCTATTTGAGCATGGCCACTAGCAACTTTACCCTGCGTCTGCACTGAAAATTTATCTGGTATGTCAAATTCTAAGGAATGGGCATTTGATTGCCAGGCAATTTTGTTTTGAGCGAGTGAATTCGTAGTATCAAGCTCTAAAGCAAAGCAAAATGTCGGAGATTGGATCAAAAAAAAAACTATTGATAAGTTCAATAGTTTTCTTAAAGACAACTTAATTTTCAGCTATTTCGTGCTCAAAGCAAAAAAAAACCTTTTCCTACCTGTAATACTGCTCTCAAAATTGACATGGCAATGATTGTGAGCAATATTGCCTTATGCGTTTGATGCCTCTACACTGTCGATTTGAGTACGGCAATATTGCCGTTGTCATTGCCATTGCCAGAAAAATTGCCAGTATAGACAGTATAGAGGTTTGGTGATTTTGAGGCTCCGAATGAAAATAACATGTTTTCGGTATTAAAGTAGTAATTTACTATTGCAACGATTATTTCAACTGAAGTCAATGCGAAAATTGACTAGAATCAAAGCGGTTCTAATCCATTGAGTATAAAGGGTAACAAGTTTCACTATGGAAAGGCCACAGCCAACCATTTGGTGAATGTTGGCCAATTTCTTCTTCTTAATTAAAATGCCGCCATAAGGTGAACAAAATTTAAATTCTCTCTTCTCGTGCTCTATGCTATCCTTTAATGAAGAAAAATTGTATCACCAAATTATAACACAAATTCAGTTCCAATTATTTTGTATGAACTATAGTTTTGTGCTTAAGGGTGCTTAAAGGATTTAGTGATTAGTCCTACCTCCGAATAAATTCAAATATTAAATAGTTCTTGAGATATAAGACGTAACTTTTTAGAAAAAATATTTATCCCCGTCATTATAGCTCAAAGGGCTTATGAGATATGAGCTTTAAAACGCGTTTGTGCACAGCAGGCGATGCAGGGTGTACAGACAGACAGTATTTTATTTGCAGGATTCAGGCCTACTAGTCCTAAGACGTGAAAACACAAAATACCAAGGTACCAATTTTTATCTTTTAAAAGTCGATTGTGAGCGATGAATAATGTACTATTGAAATAAAAAAGTAAAATGAACACACAAGTTTACTTCAGATTATTTTCTATGAACTAAAAATTTCTTCAATAAGTGAAAAATTTAATCGTATACTACAATTACCTAGGCTTTAACATGTGATAAAAAAAAAACTAAGAGTATGTCAAAAGTAGGCTGTAAGGTATTGTTTTAGTTTTCACGAATTCCAAGAAATCTTTTAGGTTGCTATAATGATCCAAATATTAATTTTGCGATATTCAACCCCTGAGAGGGTGTAAAATGACTATGTATGTTCTACGAATTCCGATATATCACTTACGTCTGATGACATATCAAATTGTTTTTACGTTTCTTAATCGCCTAAAAATCGGTTTCAAATTTTTTTACCTTCAACCGCTAAAAGATTATGCCAATATTTTATCCACAATGTTCTAAATAACCAGGAGGCTATTTGGAACGTTATTTCTAAGGTTGTAAGTTGTACAGTAGCCAAAACGCATTCTAGACTTTCACCCAAAAAACCAATAAAGTTGCGCCCAGATTGTTGGCAAATTTTTTCTAAGCGGTGTTTCTTCTCTGTTTAGTTTGTCAACAAATTTATAATAAATATGATATTAAAGTCAAATTTATATGATGGGGATATTTTATGGCTCCCTTTGAGGGTTATAAATTTTTGAGGCAAGCCATCGTTTCAGATTTCTTTGCAATTTATGTAGAAATATGACGGATAAGTCATTCACCGAAAATATTGGTCGACATAGGCTGTCAAATATGGATGTGGGCGCAAATCAATATGTCCCGATAAATTCACGGTTTGAATCAAGAATTCTGATTGTCATATCTGTTGAACAGAACGCTACGCAGGTGGAACTTAAGTACCTAATGTTGTAGAAATACCGACGAGAGGAGCGTGCGGATATTTTTCAGATTTAAAGTTATTTATGGATATGGGGTAAACCAGGATATGAAGAACTTCATTCTGTTAATTTCACTCACGGTGCGTGATAAAAAAATCCATTGAATTTTACGTCTTTTGGATAGTAGGCAAATATGCCTCACCTTTTCGACTAAATTTACATTAGAATATAATATTCAATTTGAATGTAATTTTCAATTTCAGTTTGTAAATTTCAATTTTCAATCAGTAAATTTCAACTTCGAAAGCAGCAAATTCACTAGATATTCTCTTGAATTTACACTCTAAGAAAAAGTGTATAATTAGCACTCTTTAAGATACACTTATTTCTACTCCTAATATTATTTCTCAGTCACTTACTCTTAATAAAACACTTGGCTGTAGGTAAGAGTCGAACCCGCGATTAATTCTGGTCTTGCTGCGTATGTTTGCCGCGCGTAGCCACTGCGCCATCGAAGGCGTTTCATTTTCATTTCAGTAGAAAACTAAATCGAACGAAGTGTCCAACTTCGTGGTTTCATATATTAAATGTTTTTCGTCTGAAAATTCCAATAGATAAGTAGAATTACACGAAAAAGAACGTAATTTTCAATTCATATACAAATATAGTTAATTTTAATTAAAACGTTGCGTAATTTTGTGAGACTTTTCAATTAAATTTTACGGTTTAGTTAAAAAGTACATGAATAATTTACTAATACCAGTAATTTCGTGTAAAAGTACGTACTTTTACTTGTAATTTCGAGTAAAAGTGCTTGAAATGAGTACTCTTACTTGAAAAAATGAAATATACAGGAAATTTCAAGTAAAATTGGATTGAAAATTAAATTTTTTTAAAACAGTGTACCTATATTTGTAAATTGAGTTCCATACCTCTTTCATGCTAGAAAACAGCAATCCGTCCATATTTTATCCCTTAAATTTTAAACGGAAATTGATTCATTAATTTTGCCTAGATTTTACCTGTAACGTGACGAATATCTATGAGTTGAAATAAAATCGTTGAACTATGCTGGAGTACCTGTACCCTATGCATGCAAAAATAATGTCACGGTTGACACAAGCCGTACCAGACCTGAACCAATCCCGACCACCTTGAATAGTATAACCTAAAAAACGTACGTAGTTTTAGATTTGATAGTTCCACCAATATTTGAAAATGTTACTTTATTCATTTTTTCCCGGGGAATAAATTCGATATGGTTGAATTTCCGTACCGATAAATCCTAGCTCGGAACTCGTTACAAGGACGATATAAAATTCGTTTAGTTATTAACCGACAGTGACAAAATAAAATAAAATTCTTTAATATAAATGAATTTTCCTGAAACGGAATTGCTGTTTCGGCTTTAGTAGTCGATATTTTATATGTTTAATATTTACCATAACCGGAAGTAACAGAATCCGCATCATTGGCGAACTTAAGATCTCCATCGTTAAGTGCCCCCGACATACTCCTTTCATTTCCAAGCATGAAACCAAGATACGCCGGTTGACGTGGCTGTACACATTATCGTCCTTAAAAGGACGAAAAGATCCCGACCACCGAGAGCCATATTTTATGCACATCTCATATTTTTAAATTTTGTGGTTTAAGGATACTCCCTATCTCTTCGGTAAACATTTTCGTTGGGTACGTTTTCAAAGGAAGGCCGTTTATTCAGTATTAAGTTTGGCCTTTGGCCAGAAATTTTTGATATCACAAAACGACAGAATGTGAGTTGCCTTCTTATAAGGCGACGATAGCAATAAATCGGCTTCTATGAAATTCATTTCGTTTCCCTTACTTCTTTTTTATTTATTTAGTGTCCTGTGTAAAATTCGTCGAGCCTTTGACGGTATTTGTCCGAAACTATTTTACATTATGCGCATATAACGTTCAAAAACAATTTCAAAGTCTTCGCTAGTAGTGCAAAAAAAAAAATAAATTGCGCTAATTACGTAAATTGATGGGCTGCAATCAAAAAGTTCGTTTTGATATTGGCCAGCAAATATACGAATATATGCGGATCCCGCGTCCCCCCATACTCATATCCACGTAGTGCTATTAGTGTCCACTTTAACTGGCTGTTCAGCTCCACGTTTATGGTGGCTCCAGCTTTTATGGTACTCGATGGCGGGGTGTATTTTCACATTATTCACAAAAAATTGATTCCATTTTTATGTGCGAAAATTGCCAGACGAAAATTTATTGAGCAAACATTAATTAATTTTCATTTTATATTGCGGCTGAAATGACTTTAACTGGCGCTCTGTAATTCAGCGATCGGCATTTTTAGATGTCATCGCAAAATGGCTTTGAATATAACCCTGATTTTAATAGCGCACATATATTACTCAGTCGCAGTTTAAATTAAAAGTTGATGTGCTAATTGATAATTTTTTATGTCAATTTAAACTTTTTTTTATAAATATAAAATATTGCATCATTTGAAACATCCGGACAATACAACAAGGCCTCCGATTATTTGAGAGTATTTAAATTGAACAATGCTGTTTAACTGTACAGAGCTGCAATTCATAATTCGATTCAACTCATAATAAGGTGATAGATAATCACATTTATTGTGTTGCGTGAGTAAAATGAATCGAACTTCATATCAGTTAATAAATTGGAAATAATTTACGAAAACATACGTTTTTGGAAAGTGTTATTGCAGGAGAGGATGGTATTTTTGACTACATAGTAAAAAAAAATTCATTGAATTTTACATCTTTTGGATAGTAGGCAACTATGTCTCACCTTTTCAAGTAAAAGTCAATTTGAACGTAATTTTCAATTTTCGGTCAAACTCACTGGATATTCTCTTGAATAAACACTCTAAAAAAGGGTAGAATTAACACTTTTTAAGATACACCCATTTCTACTTCTAATATTATTTCTTACTTACTTACTCTTAATAAAACCCTTGGCTGTAGTTAGGAATCAAACCCGCGATCAATTCTGGTTTTGCTGCGTACGTTTAGAGCGCGTAGCCACTGCGCCTCCGAAGGCGTTTCATTTTCATTTCAGTAGAAAACAAAATCGAACGAAGCGTCCAAATTCGTGGTTTACATGAAAAAGAACGTAATGTTCAATTCATATATAAGTATAGTTAATTTTAATTAAAATGTTGCGTAATGTTGTGAGACTTTTCTTGTAAATTGAACGGTTCAGTTGAAAAGTACATGAATAATTTACTAAACCAGTAATTTCGAGTAAAAGTGCTTGAAATGTGTACCTTTAATTGATAAAATGAAATATACTGGAAATTTCAAGTAAAAATTGGATTGAATATTAAATTTTTTTAAAACAGTGTACATACACTCAGAAAAACCGACAAAACCAGCTCCGGCATTTCTGCCGTCCTGGTATAAGTGTAAAAGCATTCATTCAACATTCAATCCGGCTTTTTAAAACAATATGCATACACACACAAAAACCGGCTCCGGCATTTCTGCTAACCCGGTATAAGTATAAAAGCATTCATTCAACATTCGATCCGGTCTAGTTCCGGCACTGGTTTTACCGGTGTATATAAAAACAGTCTAAAGCTCTGGTCTATTCAAGATTAAATTCTGTTTAGTTACTAAATTTGAAGGCTTTTAATTTAGATGCCGTCAGAGATGTTTTACCAAAAAAGAATCTTCAGTCCGTCTGTCCGCCGTACGAAAACGCGTTTAATAGCTCCTTTAAAATATTAAGTTAATATTTTTTTTGGTGGCTAAATTGGATGGACTCGTTTAAGTTATAACATGTTAGGGTAAGATATGAGGGGATTGTGTTGGACATGTAATAATTTTTAAAATTTTAATGTCAATATTTATAATATAATAAAGTAGGAAACTTGGATTTTATTTGACGCTGTGATAGCCATTTGCCAAAATGCTCGAGTTAGTTACAGGTAGGGGGGAGGGGTACAATGGTATCGTGACATTTACTACGTTTACATGGAGGATTGAATCCGGATTGAATCCGGATTCAATCCTCTAAAATCGCATGTAGATGCAGATCGGATTGAAATGAGATCGACTCGATCCGAACCAATTTCTCGACCTGGATCGAATCGAAACCGGTTATGTCATTCGTCATTTCTTCGATTTGCCCATATTTCGATCTTTCGATCCGGTGTTGTCATAAACGCGATTCAAATTTGGATCTTTCGATCCTCCATGTAAACGTAGTAATTATAAAATCCACATCTCTCCTGAACCAAGATTATTTCTCTCAATATGAGGGAGAAATTGCGTAAGGCCAAGAAGATGAAATTTGGTTTGTGTATAAAGATGTGTATGAGGGGATGTGCAAAATGGATCTTTCTAAATTTACACCTTAAATAACCATATTATTTAGACAGCACCAAAAATTTGTAATAGTGCGAAACAATTTTTTGTTATGCTATGCATATTTATAAACGTTATATAAAAAGGTAAGGTAAGCAAATGATGAAACCATTTCATATTTTCGTTAAAGTCTAGCAAGTACTTTACTGCTCTGATCTGTCGTTACATTCATAGTAGAACCTTTAATTAAATCATGTTATACTCTATTTCTCAATATTGCAGACTTCTTCACACCATGTAAACATATCCGATTATTAACTACTAAGTCACACAGAATTCCATCAGTGAATATATCGGACTAACCGCGTCCCGCGGCTACGCTCACGTTTGTATGGTGTTATACTATGGAAATTGCAAAGCCAGCAGTTTCCAGTCTTTCTTCCAGTCTTGCTTCCCGTTGCTCCGTCGCTCCCATTACTCCTGTTGCTTCGTTGGTTTCGTTGCTCCTGCTCTCCTCGCTTCTCCCGTTTCTTCCGTTGCTCCCATTACTTCCGTTGCTTCTGTTGCTCCGTTACTCCCGTTGCTTGCGTTGCTCCGGTACTCCCGTTTCTCCTGTTGCTTCC
Organism: Beris morrisii; assembly: GCA_951812415.1. Taxonomy (NCBI): domain Eukaryota; kingdom Metazoa; phylum Arthropoda; class Insecta; order Diptera; family Stratiomyidae; genus Beris; species Beris morrisii. Next base: position 33,080,821 of record OX638310.1, read on the forward strand.
GTTGCTGCCGTTGCTCCGTTGTTCCCGTTGATGCCATTGGTTCCGTTGCTAAGTTCCTTCCGTTTCTCCCGTTGCTCCCGTTACTCCTGTTGCTCCCGTTACTCCCGTTGCTCCCGTTACTCCCGTTGCTTCTGTTGCTCCCGTTGTTTGATTTCGTCATAGGTGCGCACTTATCCACGCTAAAATATATGAAACAAACACATTTGTTTGTGTCGCGTGCCACCTATTGTATGAGTAGACTAGTGTTACCAATAAAGAGAGTTTCGCGGGCATGCGCTCACCAAATCAACAAAGGTTCATTGCAATCGGACGAATGGTATAGGGACAAACAAACAAACAGTTTGAGCACTAGGGTACTAAAATCGCGAAAAAATTGGAAAAATGTTTTTGATTCGAACGGCACCAAACTTCACAGGAACCATCCCCAAACTATTCTACGTGTTCCTTGAAAATTCGATCAAAATCGGTTGAGCGGTTTAGGAATCTATAGGAAACATACATACATCCTCTTTTATAGATAGATAGTTACAGGGTTCCATACTCATTCTACATACTAAACAAAATTAGAACTTAATGGCACAGAGGGTTTGAGAGCAACCAGCCTTTAAACGCGGTTGCATAAGGCAAATACGGCGGACAGACGGACTTATATTTTTTACCAGCCCTGAAATGAAAAAATGAACAACTTTAGTCTAACAATTTTTTCAAACTTCAGTTCGACCAGAATATCTTAATGTACAAAATGTTAAGTAAACAAAATTGTGATTTATGTGCTTACGATAGATTATGGAGTTGAGGGTAGGAAAGGGCAATAGTTTTATCAAGACTCGCTAAAGATAAAAAGCTAAAAATTTATGGCTGTATAGAGCCACCGTAGAGGTATCCCAGAAAAAAAACTAAAATGTTTGATAGTAGAAGTGACTTCGCTTCCAATCCCGTACTTACGGGCTTGGTTTTTATACTCTAGATGAAATCATATAAAGTATTATAAGTTTAATCCAGCCCAGAAGTTAGTAACGCATAGAACCAAGCCTCGGACGAAGAAAAGTTATATTTTATATCTCAGGTGAGGCTCATGCTAGAAAGTTAAAGCTTGTTGTGTATATGTGGATGTACCACAGAAGTAATTTAATCGAAAAAAAATGAGATTTGCCTCGCCGAACGGAATTCGTTGAAATGGTTTTTTCATCATCACGAATTTCATCATATCTTTTAGGTCTGTTGAAGTATCGACTTATTTTTACTTCTGCCCGTTTTTTATAAGTATAAGCTATTGAGTGAATTACAAAGTGCAATATAGTTAGGTTTCACAATAGACTCTTAAATTAACATGACTCCACATGTCACTAAGCTAAGTAAGACAATTCGGTCGTAATGCTGTGTGTTTAGGAGTTATGCTAAATATTTAGACCAGACTACACGAACACTAATAATAACTCGCATGTATACAGCCACCTAGTTTATTATTTTATTATTTTTTAATAATAAAGTATTTTTTGTTGATGATGCATTAAAAACTATTATTAATCACTTATAATGTACTCAAAACACTATCTGAAAAATTTTGGGTTGTAAACCAAGACAACAATCGACTTATATAATGATGAAAAAGTGCCAAGAGGCTATTCGAAACGTTATTTTTTAGGTTGTCCGTCGCATAGTAACCTGCACCGCATCTCAGCATTAAGCACGTTTTGGACCTAAAATATAATAAAGTTGCGTCTTGGCAGATTTTTTTTACTTTAATTACTTTGAATTTCCTTTTCTAATGAATCCGATTCTTTTCTTTCTTTATTTTTATTTTTTATGTTTTTACTTATTCCTGATTTATTTTAATGAATTCATTTATTTAGTCTAGTATTTTTCACTGTTAAAAAATATTAAATAATCCGAATTATAATTTTTTATATTTGGCAAACCTTGTGGAAAATCGATTGCAACAAAATATAACTAAAAAAAAAAATCTATAAATAATATAAAAAAAATCCTAAGGTGGTGCAAAATGGTTGTGTACGTTTTCACGAATTTTGGCACATTTCTTAGTTCTAATGAGATGTTGAATTTGTTTTTGCCAACTAAATAGTTTTTCGATATTCAACCGCCAAGAGGGTTTAAGATAGTTGTGCAAGGTTTTACGAATTCCGACAAGTCTGTTAGGTCTAATGAGATATCGGATTCACTTTCACTTCTCTGCGTTATATGCATATTTAACCAAAAATCAATTTCAGGATTTTGCGATATTCAACGTCTGGATGAGTGTAAAATGATTGCGTACATTTTTACGAATGCTGGCATATTTCTTGGGTCTGATACGATATCGAATCGTTTGTTACTTTAACGGGGTTCCCATATAGCCGACGGTTCCGGCTATGACGATATTTTATTTATTTACGTTTTTATTAAAATCTGGACTCAACTTTATTATTTTTGTGGTGATCAAAGTCGCAAATTAATATTATTTGTGTCAATATATTATATAGGCGCTTTCAAATATAATTACAAATTTTTTTTTTTCCATACACTTAGCTAGAATATGATTTTCATGGTGGTATTCGAAAGACAGTATTGACGTCGAAAAACAGATAAAGAATTTTTAAAATTTTTTTTCTATGATAGCTCTACCAAATTATATTGTGGCTTAGTTATGTTTTGATACACATACAATTAGTGTTTTCTCTAGTCAGTAATTACGAGCATCAAGCAGTACTACTCAAAGAGTGTTTTGGAATCCCCTCAAATTGAGATTTGGAAACCCTTTAAATTGAGCTTCCTTTAAAATTAATTTAGGATCAGCATGTCGAATTGTTTCTAGTCGACTATAATCCTGTTTTTGTAATGTTCAGATAATTACAATCTTCAATTTTTATTGAAAGTTGAACACAACAGCTGTTATTTTACTATTTGAATGATAAAGTATTTTATGAATTTTGAGCGCATGTCCATAGATTGTGTAGTGTTTAAATACTGTAACAAGAAGTTCCTTTTATCATTGTTGTTATTCTATTATAACAAATACGAGTAATAAAATATATTTAGAAAAACATACGCTTTTCATACACATTTCCCAACAGATTTGCATCCGAAACAACTACCAGAACAAATAGTTAAAATTAAATTGACCACTAAAAATTTCGTTAGCTTTGTAGCTCAACTGCTTGAAATCGGATTATGCAAAAATAATTACAGTAAAACAAAATTCGAGAAGCTTTTAGAGTGCACCGTCACATTTTGACTTGCGTGGATATGCTATGAACTCGGTATGTTTGTTTGAAGATGGCAATGAAACCCGACTAAGTGTACGTGCAACTTCTTTCACTCGAGGTAATGTAAATTTCATTTCTTTTGTACAAACAGGAAAAATGTAATTCAGATGTAAGGGTAAACTTTATCCGGCAATTCACTCTACCTCTGGTGCAAGTATATGTTTGCCCAGAAGCGAATGGTAACAAGTTTGGGGAAAACAAAACTCTCTAATCAAATTCAACGTACCCTACAATCGTTCATCTTGAGTACGTGCTTGCATTTCAAAAAGAGCCCTCAACCGAATCGGCCTCCCTTGACTCAAGGAAAGTACCAAGGCGAACAAAACACATATAACATCGGTCTTACCGTCATCATTGCAACATCCTTTTTCTGACAGCACGATATATGTTTCTATTTCTATAGGATGAAATAGCGATTGTTGCTCTAATAATCGAAGAGTAATGCTGCGATTCCTAGACGCTAGATGAAATCTCTAGAGTAATATATAAATTGAATCCAAGTCCAATCGTTTGAAGCGTATAGAGCCAGTACTGATGCAGTACTCGAAAAAAACTAATGTTATTTTTATTGTCCGGTTATTTCCAAAAGTTACAAAACCAGAGCATAGCCTGTCTGTCAATCAGATTGGAACTGGAACTACTACAACTTGGTAGAGGGCTTTGATTGGAAGACTTTTTAAACCAAAGATAAATTACAATGTCGGATTTGCTATTCCTTGCTTGGTTCAATACCATGCCTTGAATAGATCAATATATTTTACGTTATACTGAATACCTATGCTGGTTGTCTCGGTAGCTAAGTTTCATTATGCCTGAGGTCATAGATTCGTACATAGTCCAGCATTGATAATTCGAAAAAATCCGATTACTAATAATTATCCCTACACCTACTTCCTTGTGTGGTTGGGAGAAGGGCTAAATGCATGTCCCTGGAAAAAAATGACTTCGTTGAGAAGATCAAAAAAACTCTGATGGGAGGCCGTAGTGTCCAGCATCATCATTCAGATTCAAGATGGTGCAAAAGAATAACAAAAAGGAGTTTATATACCATTCGTCCTTAACGTTTAATAAAAAGCAAGTTGAGCTCCAGTAGATACCCAATGCTTCGACGACATGACTTGTTTTTCCGGACTTACTTCAGTGATGAAGGTAGATCAGATATACAAGGTTTCGTCATCAATAGTCTTAGCGTCTTATTTTTGATAAACTTGTATGGTGTGAATGAATTTCACTTTTAGATATTTATAGCAATGTACAGAACATTTCTAAAGTTTACTCACTATTGACAGAATTTACATTATTATTTCAATAAAACAGTATTACAATCGACTTAAAAAAACGCAACACTGAAAAAATACTGTTCTTAATATTAATGAATGCCTTTCATCAAACGAAATTCTTCGGATTAAAGAAAAAATCGTTGCAACAATGAAGAAAATCATCAAATATTTTTCATGATACCGTATATTAATACTGCCAATCTTTTTCTTCAATTTGTATATATGGAAAGGGTACTTTTACTCTTAAAAATCAACGCCTAGGAATTTTAATGCATACTTTCATCATATTGATTAAAAAAAATTTTTATAAACAAGGCATTTTCGCGTAGTACTCGTAAATATATTGATTATGTTCATAGTAATAATGAACAAATTCATTATATTGAAGAAAACGATCATCGCACAGCTCAAGGTTACGGATCCTCTTTTGGCTGCAATTTATTTGTTAAGGTTCACGCACATCCCAGTAGATAATCGTTGGCATGTAATCAAATGGTACCAATTGTTCCGCTGAGAAACAGTCGCAGCAGCAGCAGCAAAAATTTCGCTCAAGTGTGTGGGAACCTTTATACGTTTTCATATGACATAAAATACTTGCATTGAACACGTTTATATTATGAATTCGTTCATTATATTATTATTATTATTATTATTATTATTATTATTATTTATTAATTAGGTAGGCAGCATGTTTGCTGATATGCCTAATATCTTATGTACAAATTTATATAGTATAATGCAATATAAAGAGTGGAAAAAAAAATTCACCTAAAGAAAGGTAAATAAAGTAAAATATTAATTAATAATATAATCCAGTGAAATTTGATCAATTGGAATTAAAAAAAAAATTAAAAATAAAGAAATTGAAGATTAAGTTAAGTAAAAGAAACTAGTAAGAGCGCTGAAGGAATACAAAAATAAGTAAAAACAAATCTCTTTTTTTTAAATATGCAATAAGTAACTATAGTAATTTATGAATGGCAATTTATTCATTAGTGATGTAGGTTTCGAGTCTATTCTTAAATGCATTTACGGACGTAGCATTTATGATTTCACTTGGTAAGCTTTTTCAAATGTCCACTATCCTGTTAGGCAGAAAGTTTCTCTGTGGATTGGTACTAGAACCTAGAGTTGATTTGGCAAGTTTGTCCTTATGTCCGCCAAGAGTAGTATTTCTGCTCCTTAAAAACATTTGAGATATAACTGGACAGACAGCTGCAGAATCCGTTTAAAATTTTGAACGTCTCGATTAAGTCACCTCGAGTGCGACGCTGTTCCAAAGTGGTTAGACCAAGAGCCTGTAGTCTCTCTGAATATATGTATGTTAACATAAGCTTCGTAAGCAATGAGGAAGTTTAGTGGTATGTCTTTGAACTTTCTCAATGAGCTCAATATCCTTTTTAAAGTAGGGATTCCAGATTTGAAAACAGTACTCCAAAATAGGTCGAACGTATGTCTTGTAAATTTTTAAAAATAAGGCAGGTGTAATATAATTAAAAGCTTGGGTAGATTAGTGAATTTGCTTTTTTAGTAAAAACAAAGATGTGCATATTCCATTTTAAGTTGTTAGTTATTACAACACCAAGATCACGTCGTTGCTGTACCGATTCCAGTAGCATGCCATTCATGTAATACGCGGTATTTGGATTGTTATTACCAATGTGGAGAACTGTGCACTTTGAATAATTAATGTTTATTAGCCACTGTTTAGACCATTCGGTAATTTTAATTAAGTCACTTTGTAGAGTATTTATTTGAGTTAGTGGATTATAAAGCAGAGGGCCTAGTACAGATCCTTGAAGGACTCCACTCTATACAGCGTGTTGATTTGATAAAGCATAACCATTCCTAACACGAAAGTCATGATCCGAAATAAAACAGTTAATCCACTCAAGTAATTGTCCACGTATTCCGAAATGGACCATTTTTTTTAAAATTCTATTAAACGGCACTCGATCGAACGCTTTCTCAAAATATAGGTATATGACATCAGTTGGTGCCTTGCGATCAAAATTTTGCACACACGTATCGAGACAGCTTAGTAGATTTGAGGATGCAGATCTTCCAGTGGTAAACCCATGTTGACTTGCAGGAATAATTTGTTGGCCTTATATACTGAGAGTGACTCCATTAATAGTAATAATGAATATGTACTTTAATACGAATTATTGTTTTCATCAATATTATGAACTCGTTTATTGTAACAATGAATTTTAACATCATTTCTGTTATTATGTGTGTGTGTGCGCAAAGCAGACCGAAAAACTATGAACAAACAGTTTTGATGAATACTTACATCGGCTAAAAAACAATAATTTTTTCATTATGATGATGTACATTTTAATTGGTTGGATTTGGATGTACAGATGGACATTTTTTTTCACGTCTTCGGACTAGGTGAAAAAGTCTGATTTATATATCTAGCAAACCTCTAATAAATAGAAGCTGGAAATTGAAAGTGAAGTAAAGCTTTATTTATGTTCTAAGAAATTTTATTTTTAAATTGTGGTATCTCTGAAACGACTTGTGTCGTCAAAAAATTTGAAACTTATTGGGTATATATTGCAAAACTAAAAATTGCATACATTCATTGAGATACGGAGATAGACAAAAAAAAGTCAGTAAAAATGCAGTTCATATATTTGCACGAATTTCGTCATATCCCTTCTGAAATATTTAATTAATTTTGCTTCAGATAAATGCTAATGTGATGTAAGGGGATATTTCATTTTTACAAATCTCGCCATATCCCTTAGGTCTGGTTAGACATCGAATATGTTTTTACTTCAACGCACTTTTTATAGTCGCCTAAGTGTAAAAGAGTTGTACACGAATTCCGTCATTTCCCTTAGATGTGATGATATATCGAATTAATTTCTACTTTCTCGTGCTTCTAAATAATCGCCTAAAAATTTTTATTTTTGGATATTCAACCATTAAGGAATCGTGAGGGAGTGCATACGTTTTCACAATTTTCGCGATCTCTTAGGTCTGATGAGATATCAAATTGGTTTTTATTTCTACTCGCTTTTTATACATATAACTGATTTCACAATTTTTCGAAATTTAACCCCTGAGCTGGTATAAAGGGGTTACAAAAGTTTCCATGAAGATATGATTTAATTCAGGTTACCAGGACTTTATATATTTTTGTATAATCCGGAATTTCAAGTTAAACACAATTCGTTTAAATTCAATAGAAATAACAATGATTTATTATTATAATTAATAATCAGACTAGTAAATCGAAGTACTGGTAACACTGTCCGCTTTCATGTACTGCTTGATCACTGCTCGATCGCTGCTTCCAATCAAAAATCGCTTTATGAATACTTTCGCGTAGGACTGAACGTTATCTCGCTTTACAGTGGTACAAACTTCCATGTATTCAAGCTTTGAGACGCTTATATACTGCATGTGTTGAATCGGGAGCTTTTTCGCACATTCGGTGGTGTGTGTGGAATTTTCAATAGGGCAGGAGAACATGCGAGAAAAGAGTGAGAAGAAGAGTTTTTGAGATATATACAGAAGTTTCTTCGTATTCCACTTGGATATTCGGACGCGTGGCTTTCTCACTTGAAAATGATGTCATTGAGTTGAGTGGGTTGCCAGGGTGCATGTAACAATATTTTGTGTGAACGCCTGTTTTAAGATTTTTATAAATTTTTGTCCACTTTCCTAAAAATATTACGTATATGCACTGAGGACTAGTTCCAATAGTGAAGTTTCAGTCAGCTTCATCCAACATTCGGATTTGTTAGCTAGCTTTTTTTTGAAACTATTGTAATGACAATAAAAATACTTTATTATTAAAATAAAAAAGTAAATGGATAAGTCTAACAAAAAGTGTTTAAGTCTAATGAAAAATGCTTAAGTCTAGATTTGATTTCTTATGATTGATGTCATAAACTGCTTTAACACGACGAAAACGAAGCTTAGTATTGAAGCAAGTCCTCAAACTATAAGGCTACAGTTGTTGTGATGGAACAAATTTTGCAACAAATACAAAGGAACTACCCCAAAAATTTAAATTGCTAAATCTTACGAAAGAATTTCCATGTATATTGGATTTTTCAGATATGTGATCTGAAAATCATATAGTGAAACAAAAGCCAAACTTTCTTTATTCAATTTTATACTATGTTGGTGTATGTTGGTCTATTTTCGTTGCATGTAGAATCGATTAGAAATGATTTATTTAAAATATATGCCTAAGGTAACAAACGCATAAAAAAGGGCATTTTCTTTTGTCATTTTTGAATGCGTTTTTCGCCTGAACTCTTTCGAAACACGTCCTAATTCAATTTGTAATTTCTTTTACTTTCAGGTAAGTGCCGAGTATTTATTGAACAATAAAGGGGATCACAAACGAACGAATAAATCGCCAGAGTGTCGCGTAATTTCACTGCCTTTAGTCAGGCTCAGGCAGCTTACACTCCATTAGTAAATTTAAGTTCCATCAGTTTCGTCCTTAAGTCCGGGGGCTATGCATAGTGGCGTTGAGCGTTATTGACAACCTCATCAATCAAAGTTCACTTTGATTGTTTGCAGAAATAGCGTCGGTGACATGTTGGAAGTTTTTTTTTTAACTTTGGTTGTTGTGATATTGATGGTGGGTGCCGCCGTAATTTATAGTCACCCGGGCATCTCGATGAGCCCTCCCGCCCTGTATACATTTTGGGGCATCCTTGCCGAACGCAGTAGCGCAACGCTCGATAATGTCAGGCCGGAACGACGTCAAGGATACGATCGGTTTTGTGCGAAAAGGAAGTAACGCAAAGGAACTCATTTGGCGTTATCTGTTTTCGGGAAGAAGGATAATGGAAATAGCTCGATATGCCGGCATAGCCGTAACTCATGATTTATGGACGTGTACATAATTTAGATATCGAATATTCGATTATGGAGTTACGATTTATTCACGACATGAACGGCTATGTTCTTGCTCTCGAAGGGCAGCGGAGCACGAACTTAACATGGGTAAGGTATCATGTATGTACATTTATTAATAATTTAAGGACTGTCTTCGAGAGTACACGAGTTATTCAATATGTCGATAGATGGTTCTTTACGACTTTTTGTTCAGCTCACGGACTTTTTTTTTTGTATCGTCTTTCTCCTGTACGGTTCAAAGGAACAATTTATTGTTACGTTTTATTAACTCGAATATATTCGTCGTCTGTAGCTTTGCGATACTCGAGCTGGTCTACTTATTCAGATGTAGTACGTTCTAGTCACATTTAAGCGATTAGCTTAATTCTTCTAGTTGAACAAAAGTGATAGCTAATCAAAACAGCATAAGACTTATTATAGATGGGGTCCCGAGTGTTCTAGTACCCATCCTACAAAACAACTTAAATTGTTAAAAATACCCTACCCTGAAATTTTGTATATTTTAAAAATTTAGAACTATTAGACACCAAGAAAGCAAAATGAAAAATGTTAGTCTTTACGCCGTATATTCAAACGTGTTTGAAGGCTAGTACTTTACAAAGGCTTTGAAATATTAAGTTAAAACATACTGCAGTCACGATCGGCTGTAAGCCAATCGTATAATACTCTAGATGAATACTGAACTCCGATTTATATTGTAGTTGGGGAAAAAGGAGTGTTACGTGTGTGCATGTTGTATGTCCTTTATTAAGGACTGCCATTAGATTGCTACTCAAAACTAAAAGACAATATTCTGTGTTTAATTTCATATCTTGAACTGGGTAAGCCATCGAAAAAAAATGTCCTTATTGAAGGACTTTCACATAGGAGGTGCAGGAAGCACTCACTCGATTTCTTTCATATTTATCCTTTTCCTTGGAACCATTTAAAAATGAACGTGTACAAAATTTCAAATTCGTAGCTTGAAGCGTTCAAAAGTTATCGAAAAATATTGTTGAACACGTGTCTTAAGGACATTTTGTATGGCACCTACCAGAAGGAGTAAAAGGATTTCACTGATTAGTAAACCCGAATTTCGGTTTTACTCAAAACTAATTTGTACAAAATTTCCAATTCATAGCTAAAAGATTACTTGAGTTATAGTGAGTTTCGTAAATTAAGTGAATAAATTTTGACAGGATATTTGTATGGCAGCTACACGAAGGACTAATAGGATTTTCTTCATAATCATACATTTAGCTCCAACTATTGTAAAAATAACACACACAAAATTTCAAAGACGTAGCTTAAACCTATCTGAAGTTATCGGCCAATATTCTTGACCACGTGTTTTAAGGACATTTTGTATGGCAGCTACCCGAAGGAGTAAACGGATTTCGCTGACTAGTAAACTCAAACTTTCTTTTCACTCAAAACTAATTTGTACAAAATTCCGAATTCGTAGATAAGAGATTACTTGAGTTATAGTAAGTTTCGTAAATTAAGTGAATACATTTTGACAGCTACACGAAGGACTAACAGGATTTTTTTCATAATCATATATTTAGCTCCAACTATTGGAAAAATAACACGTACAAAATTTCAATGTCGTAGCTTAAACCCTTCTGAAGTTATCGACCAATATTCTTGAACACGTGTTTTAAGGACATTTTATATGGCAGCTACCCGAAGGAGTAGGACGATTTGGCCCGTTAACGCACTTAGCCTTACAAATTCAACCAAACATCCAGATTCAAAATTTCAAGATCCTAGGTGAAGGCGTTCTTGAGTTATCGTGTTCACGGACAGACGGACGGACAGACGGACGGACGGACGGACGTCAGGCGGATTTGAGGTTTTTGGCCCCAAATAAACAAAAAATAATATATAACTTTTTTTCGTCCGAGGCTTGGTTCTATGCGTTCCAAACTTTTGGGCTGGATTAAACTTATAATACTCTATATGATATAAAAATGTTTGGTGGAAAAATTGGGTGAGCTCTTTTGAATGGAAACTGTTGTGAGGATTCGTGTGTGAGGGGATGAGGTGGAGTATTTTACACGAAAAAATTTGGGTGTAAAGGGGTCTCCCTATATCTCTTCTTTGAGTCCTCATTGTGCATGTTCTTTTGCTCCCTAATACAGTGCATAGCAGTTTAGCTACATTAAAACAAAAATAGCATTTAACCTGCTCTGCACTGCATAAGGATGCTAAAAAAAATTTTGTTTTAATTTTTGGTTTAATTTTTTTTATAATTGAACTTTATAATTTTTTTTAATAATAAACAATGTAGAAACTAAAATAAAGTTTTATTCAATATTAATCACAAACAGAGAGTGTATGACCCTTGGATTTACGTTTTGGAAGAAATGTATTATATAACATTTTTTTTTAAAACTCGCTTATTGAATTGTTTGTTTATAAAGTCTGACAGCGATAAAATAGTGAAATAGAACAAAATTTTGGAACGATGGTGAGTTAAAGTTTTGTCATTCATTTCGGCCCTACACGGTAAACATTAACTGGCACTGAAATACGTTACTGAAAACACGGACTAATCCAATATTGGAAGTTTCATTTTCAATCATATACAGTTCTAGAAATCAGTACTGATAATAACACCTGAATTGAAAATTTGAATTCTGTATTTCGTCTGACCGATTTCACATTTTTAGAGTTTATCACTACGGCGCAACTCAATATGAAATTATTATTTTCAGTACATCATCACTACCGAATAAATTATGCATTTAGAAGCAGACATTCTAGTTCTGCTTCAGTACTGAAATAATTTTCTTTTGGGAACTGTTTTCGTTTTAAATACGGAATCGTTGCGTTCATTTCTGTACGATTACCGAACTCAGTCTGATATTTGATTTAGGGATCCCAAAGTTTTACTGGTCCTTGTATAAGGAAAAACCAATCCTGGGAGCTTCGAGTTTCACAATAATAATCGATAAAAAGGCGGCAGTATTTTATTGCTCATGATTTTATGGATTATTATTTAGAAGTCGGAGGTTTAGTTCAATAATCCAAAATTGATTTGATCTCATTTAGAATTTTGAGCAAATTTCAGAATTTTTTATTAAGAAAAATTTCATTAATTTGTTGAATTTTTAAGTATTAGAAGTACCAAAACTGTATTCAAACAAAGTTTTTGTTGAAGTGAGGAGTAGTATGTAATTCGCATTAATATGTAGAAAGCTCATGAGAGTTTGAGACTTATAACCGAGGGATCTGCACAACGACTAGGTATGCAGAATTCTAGTCTTGAGGATATAATAAAGAATAAGCAAAATAAAGAGTACATATTTTGATAGAATGATACAAATAAATCCATGAATTATGCGAATATATAATAAATTTATTCATATTAATTGAACATATTATTTTACTTTCAGTCTTGCTTTTCAGTACTGTTTAAGTACCGATTATCGGAACTGTCATTTATCATACATACAACTGAACACAGAAGCTCTGGAGGGAATATTTCTTTATGAATTGATCAGTAGCCTGAATGTTCCGATAGAATTCTGCATGTTTCGGAATTCAGAAGCAGATGAATTTTGCTAGAAGGGTTCCATACAAATTTTGATATGTTTTGTGGGTAAGGAGAAACGATATTTTCCAATACTACTCATATTTCAGAAAATAGTTTCATTTATATCTTATTATCTAGAGAATAAGTATTTAAAATTCTTAAAAGATAAGCTACATACGAAAAATAGCACTATTTCTGCTACGAAAAGAACAAGGCACCTACTCTCTCGGAATCCAATAGAGCGACATTCATAGGGAAACATTAAAACGTAAGATTAAAATATATCACAGAAGCTATCGCCACATGATGATAATTGCTGTCTGGGCGCCCTTCTTGCTCCATAATTCGATTCAATTATCCCATGAGATTGCGGGCACTTGGAACTGGTTAGAGTATACGAATATGGTGTCCTTGCTATGAGTAGTAACAGCGTGTACAGAATTTTCCACATTAGTGCGCTTTGAATTCCAACCAGAACAGGATATCTTGGGCCTTATCAAGCCGATTTATTTTTTTCAATTCGGTGTGCCAAGCCTCGGGGCGGCTTATTACAATTGTTGCATTGGCACTTTGCCAGATATGCGATACCAATTGAAGAAAGAAGGATTGAATTTGATTCTGTACATGCATTAAACGTTCAGATATGTGCCAAATGGGACAAAATTTCTGGTACAAGACACTCTTGTTTCCCAATGTGCCTGTGACGTTGTTCTTACATATGAGGAGGATATGCCTAAATATACAAGTGTTCTTATAATGAGAATACATTTTTTTCAACTTCATTCTATAAATGTTAATTTGTTTAATGGTTGAATACCGCGTACTCTTTGAATTGGAGTAAGCATTTTTAACAAATAATGTTTTCTTTATTTTCATATTAGAGGTATTAAATGTGAAGCGTTATTTATACTACGCTTTGCAAATTCTGGCTCATACAACTCTGCCTATTTTTTATTTAGCGCTAAATCTGAAGATCGAATTAACTTTAATCCAACAACGTAAGTTTGATAGGTGTACTTTTACAGGACTACTAACAAATGTTGTTGCTTTTTATAACCGTTACTAAAGAGAAGAAATTTCGAAATTCAAGAATTGTTTTCCTAATATTAAAATGCAAAAACTTTAACAGAAGTTTGTCGCTGACGAACATTTACTCCATGGTCTTCTGTGATCAGTAGTTGCAGACCTATGAAAATTAAAAATAAACTGCTTTTACCTTGATGTGCGCCAAGAGCATCGCAATTGAATCACTAACGATTCACCTTAGTGAATTAATTATGTAGGTGGACCGTAAATAAAACATTTCAATACGTTAACACTTTCACTTTAACAAATAGAGTTTTTGCATGCATGCTGTTTATTCTTTATCTGAAACTAAATTTTTCTTGTCCAGCAGGATTTTTTTTAAACAAGGAAGTTCGACAGTTTATTGATGACACAATTTGTGCTACATTTAAACTTTAACAGCGTTCCTGATAATGACGAAAAATTAAATTTAAGTGTAAAGGTAGTTACGAGTAGACTTAAAAAAATAAAGTGTAATTTTCCATGAATATAGGGCATGTTCTCCACCATACTGATATTCGTCGTCACACTCACTTCACACTAAAAATCTAAATTTTTTTTGACCAATATATTTATCTTTGTACCTACAAAGTTTCAGATTTCTAGATTGAGTCGTTCCGGAGATATAAAATTCTTAAATTTTTTGTTAAACCCTTCGCATTCCCGTATAACAAGTCAGAAGTCATACGGAGTTCTAGCTGAATTCATCTTCGCTGAGTTCCGGAAATATGCAGAATCCTGTCGGAATATTTTAGTTACTTTTAAGTTCATTAAATAGTAATTCATTCGGGTATGAGTGACTGGATCCCAATCCATGCACAGTACTGCATTCCGTCAAATTTTAATTCCTGTAATCGATATAGCATATGAGTTTAGTATATTAGTCAAGATGAATCCGTTTTAGCTACTCGATTTCAGTAATGTTCAGAATTCAGAATTTTCGTTTAAGTGGAGTACTGTAGAAGTACTGAAATATTTAATATGAACTAAATTGAGTTCATACCGAATATTCCTAAATTTTTTTCTATATATTATCATGTTCATATTGCTTGAATTCTAATATTTTACTTTTATTAAAAGAATTCCATTGTCAGTGTCCTCAACAATTCGAGTGTCTTACTTAAGTCGTGCCGATTTGAATTACGAATCTCTCAAACTCTGAATCCCAATCACTCTCGTTGAGATATCGACTGCTTTGCATATATACATATAAATGCTTACAGGCAACTATTCATTACGATAATAAACACTCAGAACTGATACAGTACTTTTACGGAGGTAGTGATTAAAATTCAGAATTGTCATTTGAAACGATAACGAAATCATAAAACTATTGCTTTCTATCAATGTTGACGGAATATCAGTGTCACAGGGCGGATAATTCAACTTTCCGATGGTAGCCGGTTATATAAACAATTTAAATAATAGTGTGTTTTCAAACGGAATATTTAAGCCATATCAAAAACATGATAATTTCAATCACTTCTAAAATGCATATGGTTCTTAGCAATACCGGTGTGATGCTACTGCAATGGTGGCAAAATCCATAAAGCAAATGAAATCCACGTCATTGCCGTCAAAAGTGTTTTATAAAGGAAGACTGATTTGTAATGAGAAATGGAGTACTAATAAAGAACTGAAACATCTCTTTTTTAAATTTGAATTCGTACAGTACTGGTGCAGAACTGGAATTTATAATATAATTCTGCGTCGCTTGTCCTCTTGACGAATTCCGGAAATATGAACTCTATCCGAAGAATTTCAAGATTCAGAACCTATGCTGAGTTCTTTTTGTGGGTACTGATTCTCTGGACTCTATCTGACTGCTGGCAATTCAGGCTAAGTTCCGGTTTGGAGTACTGCATTTCGATATCTGTTTTTTCTTGATTTAACCTTGATTATTGCCTTGAAAGCAAACATATGTTTATGCTAATTGCACAGATAATCATAAAAATTGAAGCTTTTAGTCGGCAATCCCCTTTTCCTCGAATTATTGACATATTTCATATGCAATTACTGCGATCGTGTATACCTTTTCCCATTCAGTGATAAGTTTTGTCATCAACCTAAAAAGCGGTCTAACAACCGCAGAAATGTATTGCCAGAGCAACTCTCTTTCCGGGACTGAAATCCAATTACATTTTTTTTTGTTCGTCCTGTTCACATTCCAATGTTGGTATCTCGTAACTATCCTTTTTTTCAGTTTTTTTTTCACAGATTGAACAGCTCTTTTAATTTCTCTCGCTCTTCGTCCATGCCGTGGCTCAGCCTCTGTGGCTGTCTTTTGCCTAGCTGGCGACCATCTAGTGAAATGGTGGCCGGTCGGCTGGCATACCATTTGCCAGCTCGCATTGATTTGCATTCAACGTGGCTAAAAGCCCGTCCCACAACGCTCGTCCAGCTCTTTCTAATTAAAAAATCAAATCCGTAGCAATCGTAGAAAAGTAAAATGCCCAACTCACCCTCAGCCAGTGACCTGGTCGACCTTCGTTGTCCATATGGCATCCACTAGCAATCCACCGGCCTGAGTCCTGCTCCAGCTATGCGGGCATAGGAAATGTGCAGGAACACTCGTACATGGTCGTTGGATGATAGTGTTGCTGGATGAAGGCTGAACATTTGTCCAACGCTGGTCATTTGTAGGCCTCCAAGAGTGGCCGGCGTGTCCTTCAGCAAATGTTCCTAATATTAAGTTGTATAAGCTGTTGAAAAGCTTTCGTTGACATGCAGCGATTTACGTCTTCGCGCGATTCTGCACCGCAGCATTTGATTAAAATGATATCGTCTGGCTGTGACGTTGACAGATATTTCATTCTGCGGAAAACGTTCAGACAAGGACGATAGTCCACAGCTCATTCGAGCACTTTGCGACGTCTGTAGCGCTTATATGCCTGTAATTCATTTTCTGTATTATGAGCGCATAGGATGCCATCCATACACATGGATCACATCCTTGGCCACAACTCTGGAAGCTACTCGACTTTGCACACACCAGCTTACTGCCCTTCCAATGACAGATTCAAACTGCTCCTTTACGACGATATCGTCCTGTACAACTCTAGACTCCTTGAAAGAGGTTTAAATTTACATTGCGTTTTCTGAATTGCTGTAATTTAAGCACTACAGACGAAGATTAGGCTTGGCTGCCATTAGTTAAAAAAGAAGACACATAATAATTGTAGAAAGTGGAAGCTGGATTGTCGACCAGAATGACGCTAAGAGTGCGACTAGAGCTACCATCCGTTGTCAGGAATGTTCCCAACCAAAAAGAATTTAAGGGATGATTGCATTTTTTGTCTTTCCGTGTGGCCCCGAAGAGCTTTCTTTGGAGTGGCAACTTTGGCTCATTTCCAAATCTCGGGTAATATCAAACCCCAGAAATACGAGGCAGCTGAAGATTTTCGTTTATTTTTTTTTATTTTTCGAAAATGGCCGCAGAAGAAACACAAGCATTTTCTTCTTTTTAGACTTGGAAAATAATTCGTACCGAGGAAATTAACAAGGTGGACCGAAGAATTTTAGTAAAATGTAAAAGAAAAGTTGTAAAATGGAATAAAAAGCTGAAACGAATACAGCGGGAAAAGCCAATTAAAAAAGGGCAAAGTAAATGTAATTGAAAAATATTTTCTTTTTTTCTTAAATAAACTGGAAAGGAAAAACTGTATTTTCTCATTATTTTTTTTGCGTGTTAAGATATTTCCTCGGTTTCTTGTTCTGAATCCAATTGGAATTAAAACCAACCTGGTAATCCTGTCGCATTTGCTCGAAATCGATTGACGAACAGTTTCTAGTAATTATTAAGGTGACAAAAATTAGAAAAAAAGCAAGGATGCTAAAATAAGAACTTACCCTTCCTGCTTTTTCCTTTTTCCCTTTTACCAGGCTTTTAGCTTCTCATTTCAAATCAAATAAAGAGTGTTACAATAACTTGTTCCGTAGTTAAATCAAAATTAAAAACAAGTGGATGATGAAGTTAATGAAATTTTTACCAAAAAATATTGTTTGCTCCATGGCAATTAAGTATCGAAAAGAATATCACTCAAATGCTTGCCACAGTTCCTATGGCACACCTCGAGCCGTTTGTCCAAATTTTTGATGACATCACGGCATAATTGCTTCTCAATTAGACCAATATGGTTTGTTATCTCGCCGATCAGTTGTTGAATGGTGGTGAGTTCATTGGCGTAAACCTTGTTTTTGAGATAACCCCAAAGAAAGAAGTCCAACGGAGTCAAATCGCACGATCTCGGTGGCCAATTGATTTTGCTGTTTCTGGAGATTATTCGCCGGGGGAACTAAGGCGCCTCAGCTGGTCAGTAGGCTTCAGTTCTTGCGTCAGTTGAATTTTATAGGCGTGCACGGACAAATCTTTCGACAAAATCCCATGCAAAGTGGCCGAGGACAAGTGCAATTCCTGTGCGCGTCTGCGAATGGAGGTGTTTGGGCTTTCTGACACGCCATGCGAATATGTGATATCAGTGAAATACGAATACGAATTATATCTATTCGCTTACATGCCTTTGTACAAAAAAAAATCATATTGTTTCTTGGGAACCCCAGGTTTTCAACAATCATCAAGTTTGCAACTTTGTGGCATGAACCGTTCCGGAGATACTCATTTGAGAATGTCTCGAATTCAGCTGCGAGCTGCCAAAATACATTTGCTTCCAACTCCCATACCTACGTTTGCAAAATTTTTTTTAAATGGCTCTACTATCATAGCTC
The DNA here is from genome assembly GCA_951812415.1 of Beris morrisii. Taxonomy (NCBI): domain Eukaryota; kingdom Metazoa; phylum Arthropoda; class Insecta; order Diptera; family Stratiomyidae; genus Beris; species Beris morrisii. Next base: position 33,099,567 of record OX638310.1, read on the forward strand.
TATATAAACTACAAGCTTCAACTTTCTGGCATAACCCGTTCGTGGAGAACCACTTTAAATTCTTAAAGTGACTACTTAAAAGGTCCACCCAATCTGCAAACCAATATGTTTTGAATTGAATAGCTGAAGTGGTTTGTGAGCTGCGATGCTTAAAATTCGTTTGCAGACAAAACCATTTGTTTCGTTATTCTTTAGTTGTTTTTGACGTCAGAGATGAGTCTCTCAACTAGATTCATCGCTGCTTTAGCTAATGTCAGTGATTACATTACTGTTGAAAAAAATCTTCACTGGAAAGGCCAGTTTTAAAATTTAGTTGGACTTGGTCGGAAGGAACTGTTTTATAATCGGGTTACATTGAATCATCAGATCAAATATCCAAAACACTTTTACAACTGATGATATTGTTGAGGTTTCCTCCATTTGTGTCTTCCTGAATCGAAATTATTACTGCGAATTATAACAAGTAAAAGTTTCTTTACTTTATAATTAAGTTCATCGCATATTTAAACCAATTTGATTGTTCACTAGGATATTATTTCCAATTGAGGGTTGCATGCACTAATTACCGAAATAGTTGACTCTAAGATTAAGTACGGTGGACCATATCCAGCTAGTCTTTGTTTTTTGAGGTACTAGAAATAAATAAAATAAAATAATTTAATAAATATAATAATGTAATAAATATAAATATCAATATTTTATTTTATTATCCAAATAGTAAAGTAACACACGAACTATTTTGGAACGTGGTCAATGTTAAACATGTTTGATTACCTGATGAATCCTTACAATTGTGATCAAATTTATACCTCAATGAGAAGTAACTTTTGAAAGGTCTATGAAACTGTGTTAAGGAGTCTTTATTAGGACAAAGATTCGGATTCTGCAGAGCAAATATTTTGCAGATTTTTTCTGTTAAATTTTTTTTTCGATTTATTATTTATTGAACGAACTTTTTTTTTACACGGCATTATCGACGTATGTAAACAATTAATTATTTACACGTAAAGAAATACATAGAAATAGAAATAGAAATAAAGAATACATACGAATATGAGTATCTGACCTAATATATGGTAGGGAATATTCCAATATCATATCATGTGACCGAGCGTTTTCGACGAAAAATTTTGGTTCCTAGATCTCAGGAACCGCTTATGCTAGGAGGCTGAAACTTAGAACTTATGTAGAACGATGATCGTCCCTATTGCTAAAAAATTTTCGATATAGCTTGAATTGTGTGGGAGTGGGGGGAAAACAATGTGCCCGAAATGCTTGAAAGCTGGCATTGAAACATTCTAAAATCCATATCTCCTGAACGGTTGATGTCAGAAGGTTGAAACTTTGTAGTTATCTTAAGGTATAATGTAAGATTAGATAAGGACTAAAAATTTTATGGGGGGTGGTGGGGTGTGGAGGTGGGGGAAAGCTTTGGATTTCAATATCTTCCGAACCAATTACAGCAGGAAGATAACATTTGGTTTCTGTATATAGGATTACAAATGAAGTCTTCTGAATGTGAACTTTTTGAGGAGGGAGGTGAAGCACAAAAGTGAGGGACTATTCCCTTCAAAAAATTAAATTTTTATATCTCAAGAACAGTGATCTTAGAAATTTTACAGGAGTTAGGCCCAGTGGACTTCTAGCGGGGAAAACAATTTTGAAGGTGTGATTGTAGGGGGCGATGTCGGGAGAAGGTGAAAAATAAAAAATAAATTTTATTCTTATTTTTTGAGAACCGCAAAGGATGGAAAACTAAAAATGTACGTCTACATATATTGAGGTCATTCTAGAGAAAGAAGGCAGGCACTTTAAGAAGAAAAGTGTCTGGGAAAGTATACCTGTGTAATTTCGCACCTACCACCTACACATTAAATAATGAAAGTGTAAATGAGTAAGGGAAGATTATGTTAGATTTAATCAATGAATTCAATATTTATCGGAAGGGAAAGGACCCAAGGGCAAATCTGTTCTTTTATTTTAGCTCATATTAAGTAACCAAAGAATATATAGCAATATTTGTACCATTTAGTATGTAAGGAAAAGGGTAGTTTGTAGAGTTCGGCAGAGAAGCCGCACATACCTCCCATGAATCCATAGGAAAAGTACGATCGGTAAATGTTTGCTTTGAAGATATGAATGACAATGTATGCAATTATTGCAAGAGGAACAGTAGAGTAGATTGGTAAATTAGAGCAATTTGGATCGCTAAATTTTTGCGTTATGTAAGGAGGAAAGGGTGGGTGTTGTTAGATTTGAAAATAACAATGGGATTGAATAGAACTTACATACGAGTATATCGGACAATGAAAAGTAAAGTTGAGTAAATCTGTGTAATTTCGCACCTCGTAAGTTTGGACAAGGGTAATTCCGTAACGTTTAACATCTTTGATGGTTTTTTTGGTTTTGATTTTCATGTATATTTGGTTTTGTATTCATAGTGTCTATACCGTGTTAAATTTTTACTTTATTATTTTTTAATAATAAAGTATTGTTATCGACCTGAAATTTCAAAAAAGTTTGCTACCCTGAAATTTTGTATTTACACGTTTTAGGACTAGTAAACCCCAAAAAAGCAAAAAAAAAAAAAATGTCCGTCTGTCCGCCGTAGACGCCGTACGCCGTACGCCGTACGCCGTACGCCGTACGCAAAATTGTTTGAAGGCGCGTAGCTCCCAAACCCGTTGAGATATTAAATTGAAATTTTTATGGTGGGTAGATTGGGTGAACCCCTACGACTGGTATATTTTTGAGGGGTGGGGGTACAAGGGGAGAAGAGAAGGGAGTGTTTTAGACGAAAAATTTTGGTTTCGAGATCTCAGGAACCACTTATGCTAGGAGGCTGAAACTTGGAACTTATATAGTACTATAATAATGGACTCAATTGCAAAAAAATGGTCGATATTGGTTAAGGGGTGTGAAAGTGGGGGGGAAACAATGAGTCTTTAACGCATGAAAGTCGGGATTGAAACATTCTAAAATCGATATCTCCTGAACAATTGATGTCAGAAGATTGGAACTTTGTTGTTGTCCTTAGGGATACTTCCAAATTAGACAAGGGCTAAAATTTTTAAGAGGGGTGGTGGGGTGTGGGGGTGGGGGGTGAAAAACTTTGGATTACAATATCTTCCGAACTAATTACACCAGGAAGATAAAATTTAGTTTCTGTATATGGACTCACAAGAGGAGTCTACCAAAACTAAATTTTTTGAGGGGGGAGGTGGAGCACGAAAGTGGGGGGATAGCAATTTCTCAAAAAATTTAATTTTTATATCTCAAAAACCGTATCAGATATGATCTTGAAAATTTTACAGGAGTTGGGGTCGATAAACTTCTAGTAGGGAAAAAAATTTTGGTGGTGTGGGTGTAGGGGGTGGTGGTGAAAGGGGGTAGAAAGGAAAACATTCTGATTTTTATTTCTCAAAAACCATAATGAATAGAAAGCTAAAAATTTAGGATTATATAGAACCACTATGGAGACATCCTAGAAAAATAAAATTTTTGATAGGGGTATCAAGGTACGGGGGAGAGGAGTGGTTTTTTATATCTCAGAAACGGCTTATGCTAGAAAATTGAAACTTAGTACGTATATGTAGATGTGCTATTAGAGTAATTAAAGCAAAAAAAAGTTCAGATTTTTATTGGCGTTCAGAGGTTGAGTCAAAAAAATGTCCGTGAATCCACATTTTCACGAATTTCGTTAAAACTTTTAGACATGTCAAACTATCAAAGCAATTTTACTTCTGCGGGCTATTTATATAAGCGCCTAGTAACGGTAACGGTAACGGAATTTTTCGATATCCAACCCCTAAGGGGGAGTAAATTGGTGGTGTACATATTCACGAATTCTGATATATTCCTAAGGTATATTGAGATTTGGAGTTCACTTGTACTTCTATAAGCTTTAAACGTAGTCGGGAAAAAACCGATTTAAGTATTTTTCTCAATTAAACCCCCTGGGGGTATTGTTTAAGATTTCACTGATTCCGAAAATCTCTTAGGTTTAATGTGATCGAATTCGCTTTTACTACTATGAATTATTCTATTGATTAAAAAAATACGTAAATAAAAAAAAAAATCTGCCAACAGTCTGGGCGCAACTTTATTATTTTATGGGTAGAAGTCCGAAACGTGTTTAATGATGAGATACGGTGTTGGGTACTATGCTACTGACAACCTAAAAAATAACCAGGAGGCTATTTGGAACGTTGCGACTGACAACCTAAAAAATAACGTTCCAAATAGCCTCCTGGTTATTTTTTAGGTTGTCAGTAGCATAGTACCCAACACCGTATCTCATCATTAAACACGTTTCGGACTTCTACCCATAAAATAATAAAGTTGCGCCCAGACTGTTTTTTCAGCAATCAGATATTCTGCAATAAGCTAATAATAGTGCATTTTCGCAATCATATTAACATTCAAAATTCAAATACCGCAATGTTTTCTTTAGCTTAACTTCACCAAATATAGTTATAAATCTCCATTCGATGATCATTTCATGACGATTCTTTTCCAATAAGCACCAGCTCGCCGTGATACAGTAGATATTAGTAATATTTACGTATTAGTTTAGATATTATAATACTGCGTAATGAATATGTTCGTATTAGGTGATATAACCATATTTCGGTATTAACCCATCTCTATCTCACGGTAGGACGATTCTGCTGACCGAAAAAATCACGAACGGCACGGAATTCATTTTTGTTTGAGCGCCCATTTTCGTAATAGGTCTCAAGAATGTTTACACGTTCTGTGATTAATGCACATTACCATCAATTTGCCAAAGACTGAAATACCAAAATGTCAAAACAGATCTCAAAAATTATTTGGCGTTTAAGCGTGGTTTACAATAAACTTCGGAACGAGTTATTGTAACACCCTTTAGTTCTTAACGGGAATTTCAAGGATGTCAAGATTAGACTAATTTTGTGAAATTTCTCCATCGGATATTAACGGAAATGTAGTTTCGTAGTTTTTTAGAGTTAGAAGACAGCTTTGCGTTTTCGATGCATTGAACTCGACTGTACTGACACTATACAAGTTGTAAATTTGAATAAATTCAATGAATCTATAACTGAATGATGCAAAGTGGAACTATAGTAGTGCATGGACACGCTTGAGTAATATATCTGTAAGAATTAGAGTAATTCAGGGTACTGTTATCTGCAAAGCTATATATTGAGTACTAGATTGAAATAGCGGTGGACGTTGTTTTCGACTTGCTGAAGGTTATACTTGTCAGAAAACAAATTAACTGGTGTGGTGGAGGTGGAGCACGGAAAAGGGGGATAGTATTTTATCAAAAAATCTGTTTCTATACCTCAAGACCAATACCAGATATGATCTTGTAAATTTTACAGGAGTCAGGCCCAGTAGATCTCTAGCGGAGAAAAAATTTTGTGGGTGCGGGTGTAGGAGGTGTGGAAGGTAAAAGAAAAGTGGAAAATAAAAAATTCACCATCCATAAAAATAAAATTTATGATAGGAGTAGCAGAGTACGGGTTGGACTTATGCTATAAAGTTGAAGCTTAGTACGTATGTATATGTAGATGTATTACAGGAGTATTTAAGGCAAATAAAAGTTCAGATTTTTGTTTGCGTACAAAAATGGAGAAAAAAAATGTGCGTGAAAATGTTTTTTCCACATTTTCACGAATTTCGTTACATCTTTTAGGCATGTCGTGTTATCCAAGTAATTTTACTTCTGCCCGCTCTTTATGCGCCTAGAAACCGTTTTCGATATACTCGCAAAACCCCTACGCGGTGTTAAGTAGATATGTACATTTTCACGAATTCCGATACATTTCTTAGGCGTAGTAAGATATCGAATTAGTTTTTGCTTCTAAAGGCTTTAAATGTAAACAGGAAAAAAAATCTGCCAATGGTCTGGGCGAAACTTTATTATTTTTCGGGTCAAAGTTCGGGAGCGGTTAAAGTCGGAGTGTATCATGATTTGCTTCGAGATTATTAGATTTCTTGGAAAATTAGTTTCGTTCTTAAAATAAAAATATTTAAAATAGCGATTTTTAGCCGATTAAACATTGAAAAAGTCCGTGCAGACTATTGGAATTTCAGTATATTATGTACACTAAAAGAAACAAGAAACAAGAAACAAAAACGAATTTGTTGCCTTATCAGAATTAAGAGATATGACGAATTGTTAAAACGTATACAAACCCATTACTTCCACTTGGGGTTTGAATTTCGAAAAAATTGTGAAACAGGTTTTTAAACTATTTCATAAGAAGCAACTTGATATCTCATGAGACAAGACGGATTTTAAAAAATTTGTGAAAACGTAAGCAAACCCTTCACACCCCCTTGGATTTTAAAATTCGGAAAATCGTGAATTGGTTGGCCGTAATAATCAATTTTATATCTCATCAGAACTAAGAGATGGCAAAAATTGTGAAAACATATACAAACCCTTGGGGGTTGAATATCGAAAAATTGAGAAATGGGTTTGTAGGCGATTATATGAAAAGTCTGTGGAAATGAAAAGCGATCTAATATCTCATCGAACCTAAGAAATATGTCAAAACTTTGAAAAGCAAACAACCCCCTTACACCCATTAGGATTGAATATCTAAAATACTAAAATTGACTTTTTGGCTTTTTCATATAGGAAACCTTAGGAAGTAAAAATGAATTCGATATATCACCAGATATGCAACCTCCTTACACCCACTTGGAGGTTGAATATCCAAAAATCCTGAAAGGAGTTAATAAATAAATATGAAGACAGCACGAGAAAGTAGGAACCAATTCAATTTGTTATCACTTCTAAAAGAAACGACGGAACTCGTGAAAACGTGTTCAACCCGTTTATACCCTCTTAGGGGCTGAAAAAGGAAAAAATTTAAAAAAAGTTTTAGGCGATTATTACGCAAGCACGTGAAAGTGAAAGATATTCGATATCTGATAAGACCTTGGGATATAGTAGAATTCGAGAAAAAGTTTACAACCCCCTTTGCACCCCCTTAGGGGTCGAATTTTAAAAAATCCTGAAAACACTTTCTAGGTATTTATATGAAGAAACCGTAGAATAAAAATGAATTCAATATTTGGGAAGACCTAATAGATATGACGAAAACCGAGAAAATATATGCATTCCATTTTCACTAATCATTTTTTTTGCCCCCCCTCCGAACGCCAATGTATATTTGAAGTTTTTTTTTTCTAGATTAGTTTTCTAGTTGATTTACATAAACGTACCGAGTTTCAACTTTGTAGCATAAGCCGTTCTATAGATAGGAAAAACTTCCCCCACCCCCGTATCACACTACCCCTATAAAAAATTATATTTTTCCAAGATGCTACTAATATAGCTCTATCTAAATACCAAGTTTCAGCTTTATATCATTATAGGTTTTCGAGATATTAAAATCGAAACTTTTTTCTTTTCACCCTCTCCCACCCTTACCCTCTACACCCTTACTTCCAAAATTTTGTTTTTTGCTAGGGGTCTATTAGGCCTACTTCTGGTAAAAATTTTAAGTATCTATCTTACACGGTTCTTGAGATATGAGACGTGATTTTTTAGAAAAATTCTTAACCCCTCCACTTTCATGCTCCACCGCCCCCTTAAAAAATTTTACTTTCAGCAAACTTCATTTGTGAACCTTTATACAGAAACCAAATTTTATTTGTCTAGTGCAATTGGTTCGTGAGATATCGTAATCTAAAGCTTTTGACCCCCCACCCCCGTACGCCACTGCCCCCACTCAAATTTTTATTTCCTATCTATTCTCCTAGTATACCTACACATATTCATTAAGTTTCAATTTTGTGACATTGACCGTTTAGGAGATATAGATTTTAGAAAGTGTCGATCTCACCTTTTTTGGGTTTCGGACGCATTATTTTTCCCCCCACTCCCAAACCCCTTCACCTATATCGGCAATTTTTTTGCAAATGGGTCCACTACTAAAGCTCTATATAAATTCCAAATTTCAGCCTCCTAGCATAAGCGGTTCCTGAGATCTAGAAACCAAAATTTTTCGTCTAAAACACTTCCCCCTCCTCCCCCCTTACACCCCCACCCCTCCAAATTTGGCCACTTCAAGGGGCCTACCCAATCTATTCATAAAAAAAATTTAAATTTAATAGCTCAAAGGGTTTGGGAGCTACGAGCCTTCAAACGATTTTGCGTACAGCGGTCGACGTACGGCGTACAGCGTACGGCGTACGGCGGACGGCGTACGGCGGACAAACGGACTGAAATTTTTTTTTGCTTTTTTCGTGTATACTCGTCATGAAACGTGAAAAAAAAAATTTTGAGGGTAGCAAATTTTTTTTTTTTTTTAAAATCGAAAACCATACTGTATTATTGAAATAATAAAGTAAAACATTTTAAGCATTTTTCGTTTTTAAACCTCCTAAGGAGTGAAAAGTATTATTCAAGTTTTCACGAATTTCAACAAATCTTTTAGGTTTAATAAGATCGAGTTTGCTTTTACTTCTATATGTTGATCTAAAAATTATTTTCGGGATTTTGCGATGTTCTAGTATTTTTAAAATAAATTGAAGTTCAGTATTTCATATAGGGTGCCATTGGCTTGCTGACTGTCGTGACTGCGATACGTTTCTATTAAATAGTTAAAGTGCAATTTTCTGTTAAGTATGTCCGTAGTTCATAAGTAAGGCAAACTAAACACTAATAAAACGAATAAAAATTTCATTATTCCCATAAATTTTTAAATAACTTTATTTCCGTAAATATTATTTGTGTAGTGTATTTTCGAGGCCTCATTCAGTGCAGAGCAAATTAACAAAATGGAGAAACACCAATACAGTGAGCAGAGTAGCCACAGAATTTAACAAATCGAATGTAGCTACTAAAAATTTTTCCGTGAGTTTTCTCTCTACTATCAATTGATTATAATAAATTCATTTGATACCAAATTGGTTCAGTTCCGCGAATTGTATTATTAAAGCTAATCATGGCATATCCGCCACTTACAACTATATATCCTCATAACGCCATCTAGATGTGAAAAGTAAATCTGCAGATAGTGATACAAAGTGTCTAGAATCCTCGTAGCTGGCATTACAATAAGATTTTTATATCTCCTAAGTGAATGCTAGAAAACTAAAACTTTTCTATTCACGGCCATACTAGGTGTACAGAACAAATAAAAATAGTAAAATAATATTGCATAAGCTGTTTGTATCTGGACTCATTTTGCTGAATCCCAAACAATTTTTACTTTTTAACGGCTTTGAGGTATGAATGAATCTTAAAACATATTTTTTTGTTACACTAATTGAAACTATTAGACTACTAAAGGGTGTTGCGAAGGAAATCTTTGAAAAAAAATCGCCATACAAATAAGAGCCACCCTAGTGTACACCCATGAGATTGTCCCAAAAACTACCATGGGTATACCGTACACCTTTCTAGCACATCCATATTGGATTGGTTAGACCAGGGTATACAAAAGAGTTAGGTCACGTATCTCGTATTTTATTTTACTTCAATTTGAAATTTTAAATTTGAAATTGTCAAATTCCATCTCTAAGTAGTGAAAAAGTGTTAACAATATTTTACTTTCATGCCACGATATCTCTTAAGCCCAATAAGATATCTGTAGGTTACGCTACTCACAAAAAAAAATGTTTCCATGATTTTTCGTTATTGAACCCGCAAAGTGGTGAAAAGGAGTGAAGTTTGTTTGCACAAATTTTTCGATCTCTCTCAGGACCGATGAGATATCGCCCAAAAACTTTTCAGAGTACGAATCGCCAGCACATTGATTGCGAGCCGCTTTGTCGAACAATTTCTTCATCAGTGAATTGTCCAACTTTGACAACACTGATTGTTTCCTAAGTGACGTTATCTCACTAAAAACTCAAGCGTTCACTACAGATCGCACAAGAGATGTAATGAACTACTGTAAAGAAATGCTATAATTTGGATAACTCTATTAGAAACATCAACACTTGATTTAAGCCGGGTTAAAAGGACATTCAGGAAGTCCAAGATACAGCATCTTCTCTACTAAGTTTGAGTTGAGAATCCCATTTTATATGCCTAGAGCATAAGTCCTAAAGAATATTAATATTGAAAAATAAATGCATTCATGCATAGGTGTAATTCCAGAGTGGATAGCCCACTCCCAGACGACACACTAGGTAGCTACGTGGGTGAAAGATGATCAATTGTTACAGTTGAGAGATTGAAATTGTAACTATCGTGTAATTTTATCAATTACAGCCAGGGCTAAGGAATTTCAATTAAATGAACATTATAATGTACTCTGGAATGTTTTGGAATTGTAATTAACCACAAATATTACGATGGGCAAGTGCATTATTCATGTCTCTTGGAATATAGCAACGCGTTCAATTCATAGCTATACGATGGTTTCTATTTTATATCATACCAACTTGCATGTGCATATTCTACAGCCTTCTCCCGAGTAAAATGTGCTGTGCAAGGAGCCTCAATGGGAGCGAATAGGGCCTTCAGCATGTGAACCAACGCATGAATAATACCCAGAAGCCTGTTTAATTCAGTGCTCGGACATATAGAGTAACGTATAGCGCCATCTATGCCTCAAATTAGATTTATGTTCTATTAGAGCGTCTACACAAAGGCATCTAATAATATGAATTTAGGCATTTTGTATCTGAGCTGAGGTCATCCGTTTGGGATAGCCATGTCCGATAGCTAACGCCAGCTTCAGCTATTAGATAAGTATCCACTGTACAAGTATTCGACGTATAGCTACCGATTCGTCTACAATACACATGTGCAGTCCATTGTGTCTAGTAAACCTGAATATATCGGTGAAATTTCAAAATACAAAACACTGACTGAATGAGGATGCTCTCGTCCCAGACAATCATCATAGATTACCATTTACATCCCCAAATTCGAATGGGGTGGTAGGAATGATTGCCTCCTGCGCCAAAATTTTTTCTTCCTTTCGTTTGTGATTTCGATAGCAATCTATTCCGAACAATGCAAATACATGGAGTTGGAGCGTGGATGATGTACGCCTACGAAGTGGATAGAACTATGTGCGGAATCATGTTGAATCCTTTATTCCTGCAAACATACAAACATACAGATCCAGGCTCGATACTTTGGAATATACAGATTCTAGCCATAGCTCTAGTGGCAGCGGAGTGTTTGTTGAACAAAGAGAGCTACTAATTTATGGAATATACAGGTGAGATACCTTAATGGAGAATTTATGTTTCCAGTAGCTGCCAAAGAGCACGAAAATTTCATGATGTTCATTTATGCCAGGTGTCGAAGAAATTTGGCATGCCCATTTTCTTCAAATAGGCAAAAAATTCAATTTGTATCAAAGAGGTCTTTATCTGCAGTTCCTGAACTAATAGGAAAAATCTACAAAAGTCCGAACGTAGTTTAAGTAATGTTTGTAAAACTGAATTCATTACGCTATTGTCATCCCAATGATTTTCAGTATTCGTATGTTAAAAACCAGAGAAAGAAGCAGCACGTACTTCTGAAAAAAGTCTACCTACTATCGAAAAGACCCACTAGTCCCATACTCTGTGCCCTTAAAAAATCAACTTTAATTTTTCTTCAAATATGAATGGATGTAAAAACCTAACGTCATCAAACCTGAAATATTTGGCGAAGTTCGAAGCACCTTATTCAAACCCTTTCCCTTTTTGAATTTGAATATCGAAATTAATTTTTCGATTTTTTTCGCATTAGAAGCCTAAGAGATTTGGCGGAATTCGTAAAAATATACTCAATCCTCTTTTCGCTTTTGAAGGCATCTGCGTTTTTAGGCTTTTTCATAAAAAACTAAAAAATTTATGTAATAGCAAAATTGTAAACATATTCGTATATTTTTTGGCCCACTTCCAGAGGCACGCCAAATCAGTACTATTTTTTTTTTTAAATATAAGCTATTTGTCTAGTTCAAAATCAGTGAACTGTATCAAGTTTGAAGTTACTAAAATATGTCGTTCCTGAGATAAACAAAAAAACAGCAACTTTTATAATGACACCACCAATAATTTTATTTCTTAAACGTAGTGGAATTTACACTACGCATTAGAAATTTGTCTTTGTAGTTTTCCTTCAAAATTTGGAACTTTGTGCGATGACCCGTTCAGGAGATAAGCACATTAGAATGTCTTGATTTCTGCTTTTGAATATTTCAGGAATTTTGATTTTTTGTTCCCTTCATTTTTCATTTAGAACTCTTCCTGCATCACCACCCACATAACCCCCATTCGCTTAAAGTGTTCCACCCAAATTTTGGAACTTTCGAGTCGTCAAAGTAGTTTGTAGACCTCGAACAGACGGATTATTTTTTTTGGGTTTTTTGTGGTCTCCTAGTTGTAGGACATGAAAATATAAAATTTGAATCTTTTATTGAAATAATAAAGCAATTTAGAAGCAGCCCTCCTCATCTCCTACTTGGCAATCAAAATATAATTCATGAGTGTTCTGTTCATGAATAGCAGCACGGAATAACATCAAAGGAGAAGAAACATAGTACTACTCTATTTATCTGTCTAATATGATATCTGAACTGGAAAATGGGTGCTACATACATGTAATCGTTCGTACAGGCACGGTCACATATGAGTTCAAGATCTAGCATAGGATACACACAGAAACTCTAGATATTTAATAATTCCAGAAAAAATGGGACATCCTACATGCACGGTTGTATACTCCATTCAGATTCGAATGTTCAGTCAAGTAGGCACTAACGTACAAGGAAGGATATAAGGTCATACATGTGCACTTCTCCCAAAAGTAATAAGAGTGTCCAAATAGAGCACAAGCAAATATTTAAACTTTTTTTTGCGAATTGTCTCGGCAAAGACATTCTCTCCATCTTTCCTCGATTCCCAGCTTATTTCATATCTCTGTCAACATCATGTCGGAAATACTTAGACAACCCAAGGAACAGTAGAGACAACATTCGGTCGGAACTCTGTCCGACATTAGAAAATTACCAATTTCAGTAGAAAACTGCCAAATCTGAAAATCGCTTGTAGACAACATGCTGTTGTTCGTTATTCCAGACTATAGATGGGGTTGGTTTTCATCGTTTTCTTTTGGCTACCGTAACTACTGCTTTTCCGGATCCCGAACCCCCTCTATTGAGATGTAGGCCGAAGTTTGATTTCTTTACGGAAAGTCTGAACAATGTTTGAAATAAACCGCAAATAAACTTTGAACTGAACTTGTAGTCGAGAGCTAGTAGCTTTGCGGATCTTAAACTAGTATTTTCACAAGAATTGTTCGACTGAAATTAAGTATAGGTACGAGGACCTTCTTTTGAAGCATTTAAAGCGAATCCTAAGAAGTTTCGAGTTTATCGTCCTTTTTATCCTTTGTTAAGGCAGTCGTATTTAGATAGAAACCTGGAAAATTTATTGGAATTAATGATTTGTAACGCTTTACAGACTTGTATTGGAGAAATTCGCTTTTTTTCATTAAAATTTGAGAAATCTTGGTTAATCAATAACAATCCACAAAAATTTACTTTTAAAATATTCGATGAGTTTTCTAAGTTTGACCATGACGTAGTATAGACAGTAGTAAGAGAAATAAGAAATAAAGTTTGATGCTCCCAGACCTTCTTCTTTGGACAACCGCATATCCTCATCATTCCTCAAAACATGTACCCATCAATTCTACTTTCAATTTTTATTTTATTATTTTTAATAATAAAGTGTTAAGTATTATTCACCTAATTATTTATGAATTATTTTCTTTAATATAAACACTGTAAAACCATAAAATTTTGTATTTTTAAAGGACCCATAGACGGGCATGCATGCGTGTCATTCATAAATGTCGCGATACGTTTTGGCTCCGCCCACAAAATTCAAAATTTGTTGATGTACATCATGCCGCATGATGGCAGACCCACACATTCAAGTTTCAGACCTACACCCCTATAAACCAAACATCGATGAAGAGGCGATGAAGAGGCAGCGAACAGTTTCGAAACTTGTCGCTGAAAAAAGATTATCAGTTGGGAACAAGTTCAGCTATGTACTTGCTATCTGTGAATACGTGTGAGGTATTCGCATTTCTTTCTTGCTCATACTGAAATGCATCCGACCATCTCATCCGCACTCTTCGACATAACAGATCTCCTATCGCGCATTGTGTTTGAAATTGGAATGAGCAAGAACGAGATAGCAATACGTGCACTCAGTGAACAGTGAGTTTGAAGTCAGTATGAAGTAGAGCCTACTGGTCATCGATGAGTGGTGAATCTGAATTGCATACGAAGTCCACCTGAACGATCATCGCGGATCGGTGGAATGGATTTACATATGAATTGTGTTCTACCGCTCATCGAATAATGGAGGGATGAAATTGCCTAAGAACTATGTTGCATGTGGTACCTTCCCGTTATTCTTTGCCGGTCAACACTGCATCGATCCTCGGCGTCGGGTGATGGCGCCGAATGCAATTTTGTTGTTCGTCGACTAGTGCAATCGAAACACGAATTCCATTGCACTAGCCGACAGAGTTATTTGTTCCGTGATCAGTTTCGTGTAGAGTTTCACGAACTGAACAGTTGAACGTCTAAGTTTGTTATGGCATTTGCAGGTTGAGTAGATACGCACTTGATAATCGGATGTATAAGCATTCGGCGATTATACTTTAGTCTTTTTCACTCATTAAAGGTGGAAGAGGTCGGCATGTTTAACATACTTGAGGAAAAGTTGGGGAAATTTTTACTTTTTGATTTAACCCTCAATATCGTCACGAACATAAGCGCACGTGCTAACATGGTAGTAGTTTGTACATAAGGACCCATGAATTTTTCGTGTTTTTGGTTTATAGGCACAGTCATGAAAGAGTGTATAGGTCTACATGCATGCCCGTCTATGGGCCCCTTTACGTTCAAGAGTTAATAGACCTCAACAAGCGAAAAAAAGGTCCCTTTGTCCGCCGTACGCCATTCATAAAATAGTTTAAAGTTTCGTAACTTAAAAACCTTTTTACTTTATTATTTCAATAATACAGTATTGTGATCGATTTTAAAAAAAAAAAATTTGCTACCCTGAACATTTTTTTCACGGTTCATGACTAGCAGACACGAAAAAGGCAAAATAAAATTTCAGTCCGTCAGTCCGCCGTATGCCGTACGTCTACCGGTGTACGCAAAATTGTTTGAAGGCTCGTAGCACCCAATCCCTTTGAGCTATTTAGTTGAATTTTCGTCGGTAGACTGGGTAGGCCCCTAGAAGTCACCAAATTCTGAGTTGTTGGGTTGTGAGGGGGGAGGTGGGGAATGCGTTTAAGACGGAACATTTTGGTTTGAACATCTCAGTAACCGTTTACGCTACGAAGCTGACACTTGAAATTTATATAGAGCTTCAATAGTGGACCCATTTGTAAAAAAGTTACCGATATGGGTGAAAGGGTGAAGGAGTGGGGGAAATAATAGTGCGTCAAAAACGCTCGTAAGCCGAGATCGAGACATTCTAAAATCCATATCTCGTAAATTGTTAATGGCACAAAATTAAAACTTAATGAACATCTGTAGGTATACTAGGAGAATAGATCAGAAACACATTTTTCAATGAGGGCAGTGGCGTGCAGGGGTGGGGGGTGAAAAATTTTAGATCGCGATATTTCACGAACCAATTGCAATAGAAAAATAAAATTCGATTTCTGTATTAAGGTTGCCAAATAAAGTTTGATGAAAGTAAAATTTTTTAAGAGGAAGGTCGAGTATGAAAGTGGAGGGGATAAGAATCACGTCTCATATATCAAAAACAGTGTAAGATAGGTACTTGGAATTTATTCATATATTTTCACGATTTTCTTCATATCTTCTTCGGCTTCCCAAATATTGAATTCATTTTTATTCTATGGCTTTTTTTGAAATTCTGGGTGTATACTTTTCCATGAATTCTGCCATATCTTCCAGGTCTGATCGATATTGAATATCTTTTCACTTTCATGGGCTTGCGTAATAATCGCCTAAAACTTGTTTTTAAGTTTTTTTTTCCTTTTTCAGCTTCTAAGAGGATATAAAAGGGTTGAACAAGTTTTCACGAATTCCGTCATATCTCTTAGGAGTGATAAGACATCGTATTGGTTTTAAATTCCTCGGGCTTTCTTTATATATGTATATCTAAAAAAATCATTTCAGGATTTATGGATTTTCAACCCGAAAGTGGGTGCAAGAGGGTTGCATATGTTTTCACAATTTTAGCCATCCCTTAGTTCTTATGAGATATAAAATTGATTATTACGGCATTTCATGCAATGACATAAAAACCGATTGTACGATTTTTCGAATTTCAAGAACCAAGGGGGTGTGAAGGGTTGGCTTACGTTTTCACAAATTTTTCAAAATCCCTCGTGTCTCATGAGATATCAAGTTGCTTCTTATGAAATCGTCTAAAAACCTGTTTCACAATTATTTCGAAATTCAAACCACACGTAGAAGTAATGGCTTTGTATACGTTTTAACAATTCGTCATATCTTTTAATTCTGATAACGCTAAAAACTCGTTTTTTTTTCTATGGGTTTTTAGTGTATATAATATGTATAACGAAATTTGAATAATCTATACGGGCTTTTCCAATGTTTAGTCGGCTAAAAATCTCTATTTTAAATATTTCTATTTTATTTTAAGAGCAAAATTAATTTTCCAAGAAATCTAATAATTTCGAAACAACTCATGATATACTCCGACTTTGACCGCTCCCGAACTTTGACCCGAAAAATAATAAAGTTTCGCCCAGACCATCGGCCGATTTTATTTTTTAAAACCTTTAGGTTTTAAGTTAAAATTTGTTTAAGTGGGTAGATTTAAGTCATATTTTGGGAAGTTCGAGTGTGAGGGTCGATATAGGGGAGTTTTTTTTAGATAAAACAATTTCAGTTCTATATTTCAAGAACCGCTTACGGCAGGAAGTTGAAACTTCGAATTTGTGTAGACCTGTGATGGTAAGGCTATTTGCAAGAAAATTGTAGACTTTGGTGCGGGAGTGAGTGAAAAGAATGTGTCAGGTGAGTTAGAAAGCTAGAATCCTTAAATTCATATCTTTTGAACGGTTCATACCACAAGGCTGATTCTGCAACTAAATTTTTATCATTCTCCACCCCTCAAACCACTCCCACTCTAAAGATTTTATTTACTTTCTTAGTAGGTTGCTTTGCTGTATCCGAAACACACTTGCAGCTGCTGGTATTTGAGTATTTCGCTATATTAAATGCGACGTAAAACTTTTCATTTTCACGTTAACTTCTCTCCTTGGTAAGGCTCATCTAACAACAATCTTCAAAATTTTTCATATGGTTTCCTATCCGAAGGGTTAGATAATTTCTTCAACTAATCTTCCATGTTAACCGATTTGTGGGGTCCATAGAATAAGTGCAGTAATTTGCACAGTATACACAGTAAAAAAAATCCATTGAATTTTATATTTTTTGGATAGTAAGCAAATATCACACAAATTTTCAAGTCAATTTACATGTAATAATCAATTTGAATGTAATTTTCAATTTCCGGTCAGTAAATTTCAATTTGCAATCAGTAAATTTCAACTTCAAAAGTAGCAAATTCACTGGATATTTTCTTCAATTTATATTCTAAAAAAGGTGTATACTATCTTTAAGATATACTTATTTCTACTTCTAATATTTTTTCTTACTTACTTACTCTTAATAAAACCCTTGGATGTTGGTAGGAATTGAACCTCCGATCAATTCTGGTTTTGCTGCGTAGGTTTGCCGCGCGTAGATAAATAGATAAGTAGAATTACACGAAAAAGGACGTAATTTTCAATTTATATATAAATGTAGTTAATTTTACATGAAATTTTGCGTAATTTTGCCTTTTCCTGTAAATTGAACGGTTCAGTTGAAAAGTACATGAATAATTTACTAGTACCAGTAATTTCGTGTAAAAGTGATAGAAATGTGTACTTTTACTTGTAAAAAATTAGATATACTGAAAATTTCAAGTAAAAATTGGATTGAAAATTAATTTTTTTAAAACAGTGTACCATTTATTCATTATTTTACACTGTAACCGTTCCTAAATTTAAACAATGCCAAATTTCAGATTGAGTGCAGGCTCATCAGACCTAAAAAGCACTTATGTTTTTAAGATCATTTGTATGGAGAAATTTGTTCGGTAGAAAACAATGTATGAAAAAATTTGAGATACCAGAACCAGCTTCAACTTTCTGAAAAATAATTGGAATTTGTTATTAGAAACGATGGGATGCTCGGGGATTTTGAATATTACCAAGCCTGGACCTACATCTGAATTAAATCAACGTGCATCCGAATTAAGTAGCGTGCGGCCGGATAAGTGGACAGACAACCAGATTTCTGGATTTTTGAGAAATCAGATATTTAGATTGGATTTTCAATTTTAAATCAGACGTTTTTGATTTCGGTACAATTACCATGAACATGAATTGTACAACTAATGATTTACGGACCACTGACATGCTATAAATTTTGCTGTTCGGCCCGACTAATGAGCAAGCCATTTTTCAAATTCTCCTTTCCGCATTCAAGTCTTATCGGCCGATTAATTTCCATCCACAAGGTGTGTGTGTGCAAATCAGATTGAAAAAGTCCCAATTAAATAATGGCGACAGTTTGAAAGAACAATTGGCATTGCAGTTTGATTTGCAGCCTAGATAATCTCAACTAATTAATTTCAACCGCTCCCATTTGTTTCCCTAGCACCATCCTTTCGCTTCTATCCTTACAAAATTTCGTATCACTTTCGTCTTCGATGGAGCGGCGGCCCCATTTTCCTCCGGCACAAATAGTCCTGGAAAACTCCACTGGTGGTGTTGGTGACAAGCCGGCTTCATTTGACTGGCGAAAATATCGATTTACTTTCCGATCTACGGGAAATTCTTTTAATTTCCAAATGGAAATGACTTGAGCAAATAGTTTTCGGTACACTTGAAACGAATGGACCCTATTGTCCCCTGACCGGGAATTATTTAAAATTGCAATGCCAAAAACAAATAGCTGAAGAAAAATCAGTTTGCTTTCAGGATAAGGCTGCCAATGCTCGTGTTAACACTTTTTCAAGAAAAACTCTTCAGTTTGGTAGGGAGATTTTAAAGCGGCTTGAAAAGTGCTTCTAAGAGCACTCGACTATAAAAGGACGAGAACTTATATAAAGACTGTTGCATTGTTTTTCAGAACTGCAGCTCCTTGCCACTCAACTTATCCAGTCGCCACATTGCAACGACTGATGCTACTTCGTCGGGAGTTTGCCAACAGACAATGGTGTCAAAATCACTTTGGCCGACCAAACAAATAACAGAAAAAGCAAAAAGGGCTTTAATTTAATGAACCCATTTAGTACTCTTGGCTTGAGATTCTAACTGACTTTTGTACGAGGACATGACTGTCTATGTTTGCACCTCGTGTCAACAAAGTGGTAATGTGTTTGCTGTACACTCTTGAACTGAAAGGCTTTGTTCGAAGAATTTTAATTGCTCTTAGCGATTTACCGCTGGAGATATTCGATCCTGGGGAGAGCTTGACACCTATTCAAGTCTTTCTAGATGATTCTGTCATTGAATATGGAAGTTCTTCTTCAATAAAGTAGTTACAAGCGAAAAAACCGTACTTACTACGCAAAGGTAGAAAGAATTAACAAGGTATCAATTCCTTGAAATGATGCCTTAAAATATTTCAGCTACGAGGCTGAAATTTTTGATTAAAATTGAGGCGAAAAATTATGTGCACATTATCTTCGTAAAATGAGCAGGTGCAAAGCTCCTTAAAAAATCTGCCAACAGTCTGGGCGTAACTTTATTATTTTTTGGGTAGAAGTCCCTAACGCGTATTATGCTGAGATGCGGTGTAGGTTACTATGCGACTGACAACCTGAAAAATAACAAGGAGGCTATTTAAACTTTTACCCAAAAATTGTAAAGTTGCGACTGTAGGCAAATTTTTTGTTTCTTATATAAAGCCCGTAGAAGTAACAACAAGTTCGATCTCATTGAACCTAAAAAAATTGTCGGCATTCGTGAAAACTTGAACAACACCACCTATGAGGTTGAATATCAAAATATGATCAAATCGGTTTTTCCCGATTATCATTAAACTCTTAAGAAAAGAAAGCGAATTCAATAACTCATTAGACCTAAGAAATACGTCGAAATTCTGTGTTGAATATCGAAAAATTTGGAAAATAGTTTTTAGGCGCTTTTATACCTACCTAAAAGATATGACAAAATTCGTAAAGATGTGAAAAAACCCCCATCCACGGACAATTTGTTGGCTCAACCTCCATACTCCAATGTAAATTGGTCAGTCTGAGGCGATCACCGCAAGTAGTCAGGAGCTAAGATCGACACTTAAATTCATTAACAAGTAGCGGATATCCAAACCCAGCAAATAGATTCAACGTTCGATATGCCAAATTATTATTTTGAATAGAATTTCATTCACATGAATAGATTTATGTGATGGCCGTTACATCCGAAACTTGTTTAAGAAACGTTCATAATTTGAGTTTGAGCCGAAAAGTATTCATTGAATAAAGTTTGCAGTAGTGGGCGAAAACTGATCGTCTCGATTTGGGAGCGAGGAGAGTTTGCTTTTTGATATTCGGTAATAGATATTCAGAAATCGTTTACATTTCTGCACGTAATGCCCGTCTGGAGCTGAACACTCTATGACTAGTTTTTTGTCAAAGTAAACGACGGGAGTAACAGCTGAAAAAAACTTTTACTTGAAATTGTAGTTCAAGATTTGGAGCGAATTTAGAAAGTTTCATTTTATTTCGATGAATTTGATACCGTCTACTACAGAATAGTGTTAAAAGTATGGTTTCTTAAGGTGTCTCAAATTTAACCAACTAGTTAGTATAGTTTTACCATCTTACCTTTTCTTGTTACACTAATGGGTTCTGCTTTTCAGCACTCTCATTGACTTCAAAATATTGTTGATGAGATTCATGTCACTAGGTAAATACTAAGGTAGCAACATTATCTACCCACTGTACAAAATACAACGTTCAGTTCTTCATAATGTGTGGAGATTTGTGTCTGGTGTGCCTTTGGTAAATATTATCAAGATAGGAAAATGCTTATGAACAAAAGGCTTCCCTTGAATGCTGATTTTAATATAACTTGTTTACACAACTAATTGTACACAGCTAACAACCGAAAGCCTGTTCATATCTCTGCTCGTTCTTCTCGCAGAAAACTCACCCAATAGGTGGTCCATTACAGTAAACGTAATGTCTGTATCTGTATTTTAAAACACATCCCCTAAATAAATTCACAACAACTAAACCCCACCCTCCGCTATCCAAACATATTTAACTTGTTGTAAATTTTCAGTCGAATATTGTATGAGTTTGCCTTTTGGGCTTAGGCATTTATTTTATCTCTGGCAGCCAATTTGGCACAATATTTTGTAGAACATTTGTATTTGTCACAATTCAGAAGTCACCGCCAGTAGTAATAGTAAACGATGTCTCGCTGTTGCTTCGTACTTTATCAAACTTGCATTCAATGGATGTGAGCAGAAGTATACAATCCAACAACTGCAAATCCTAGAACAACATGTTGATTGTGACTTTATTGTGTTATTTATGTGAAGGCTGCTAAGATTGCAGATTGTGGGCATTTTACCAAATCTACGAGCGATTTAAAATCGATTTATAAAACGTTTTAAGATATCCTTCGACTATGTGGCGAGAGTTTTGCTGGTTTGCTTGGGTCGATGTGATGTGGTTTAACAATGGTTTTGAGTACCTAATACATTTTATAATTGCATAATATTTACCTGCACAGTGAAAAAAAATCCATTGAATTTTACATCTTTTGGATAGTAGGCAAATATGCCACATTTTTTCAAGTAAATTTACATTGGGATGTAATAGTCAATTTAAATGTAATTTTCAATTTTCGGTCAGTAAATTTCAATTTGCAATCAACAAATTTCAACTTCGAAAACAGCAAATTCACTGGATATTCTCTTGAATTTGCACTCGAAAAAAATGTATAATTAGCACTTATTTCTACTTCTAGTATTATTTCTTACTTACTTACTCTTAATAAAACCCTTGGCTGTAGGTAGGAATCGAACCCGCGATCAATTCTGGTTTTGCTGCGTAGGTTTGGCGCACGTAGCCACTGCGCCACCGAAGATATTTAATTTTTATTTCATTAGAAAAAAAATCGAACGAAGCGTCCAACTTCGTAGTTTCATATATTACATGTTTTTCGCCGTAAAGTTCAAATAGATAAGTAGAATTACACGAAATAGAACGTAATTTTTAATTCATATACAAATATAGCTAATTTTGCACGAAATGTTGTGTAATTTGTTCAGTCTTTTCATGTAAATTGTATGGTTTAGTTGAAAAGTACATGAATAATTTACTAATACTAGTAATTTCGTGTAAAAGTGATACTTTTACTTGAAAAAATTAAACATACTAAAAATTTCAAGTAAGAATTGGATTGGAAATTAAATTTTTTTTAAGCGTGGATATATTAACACTTTATTCGGTTGGGGGCTTCTTTTCCTAAAAACTAAAAAAACAATAATTGAAGATTAGCACAGTCAGTAAAGACATAAAAATTCTTTACCTTGCGAAAGGCAAAGGATAGAATTTTTGTATGCATTTTACTTTATTATTTTAGTAATAAAAAAAAATTTGCTGCCACCATAAAACATTATATTTCTCAAATCATGGATCATATCACTTTTATTGTTTTTGCAATTAAATTATCTATCAATTTCATTACAGCCGTTTTTGTTCGGTCAGTAGCTTAATTTGAAAAAAACACACCTTTTTTCGAAATATAAAAAAAAAATCAATATAGTGATGGGGGTTGAAAAAGTTCTAGTATTTAACTATCTTCGTTTTAAAGATGAAATATTTTCATCGTAGTTTAAAGCAGTTCTGGACCAATTGTCGTATAGTTTCGATTTACATCTTGTCTAAATGGATAACCGAAAAATGATTTTTATGAACGTAAGAAAAAAATTTTAGACGAAAAAAGTTTGGTTTCTTTATTCCAGGAACCGCTAATGCTGCAAAGATGAAATTTGAGAATTATTTGGAAATATGGTAGTGGAGTAATTTAAAAAAATTATGGGTATGTAGGTGAGGGGCTGTGGAAATGGAGAAAAAAAATAGGGCCTGAAACGCTCAAAAGCTGGGACCAAGGAAATCTAAAATTCATATCTCCTGGACGGATTCTGTAAGAAGCTTAAAACTTTTTGATTGCTTTTAGGCATATCAGATGCGTGTATTAAAACAGAAACATTAGACAAATTTTGGACTACAAAATCTTCTGAACCAACTCCGACACAAAGATAACAAATTTGATTTATTTATATCATTATAAACTGGAGAACGATAATTGTAAAATTTTTCACGGTTAAGCACGGAATTGGAGGATTTGTAATTTAAAAAAATAAAAGATTTATATCTCTAGAGGCGTTGAGATTGGTGACGAGAGTGTAAGAGGTGAGGGTGTAAAAGAGCAAAAAGCAAAACAATTCTAATTCTCGAGAAAAGCTAAAGATAGAAAACTTAGAGTTGACGGCTGTATAAAGCCGCAAAATGCGGGATTGTGTTTTTTACCATTTATCCAAATGAAAATAGTGTATAAAATTCACATTAAAAATACTAAGAACTTTGCTGTTTTGTGCAAAAATTACTTTACTATTTTACTTTATTATTTTAATAAAATAAAGTATTGTTATCGAATTTTTAAAAAAAAACTACCCTGTTTCATGACTAGTAGACACCAAAACACCAGTCCGTCACGAATAACGTCATATCTCTTAGGTCTTCTGATATATTGCAGGAACTTTTATTCCACGGATTCTTCATAAAAATGCCTTGAAAGGGTTTACAGTATATTTTGAAATTCAACCCCTAAGGCCGTGAAAAGTGTACATTTTCACGAATTCAGCCATATAATTCAGGTCTGATCAGATATCGAATAACTTTTCCCTTCCACAGTCTTGTTTTATAATCGCGAAAAACACGTTTTCAAGGTTTTTTCCTTTTCAACCCCTAAGAGGGTATAAATGGGTTGAGCACGTTTTCACAAATTCCGTTATACTTCTTAGGACTGATAGACATCAAATTGCTTTTTACTTCCTCGGGCTTTTTTTATATTTATCTTGAAACTAATTTCAGGATTTTTGAATATTTAACCCTCTTTAGGTTTGATGTGATATCAAATTGGCTACAACTTCTGCAGAGTTCTTATATAATAGCCTACAGACCGATTTTGGTATTTTCTGATATCCAACCCTCGAGGTAGTGTAAAGGAGTTGCACACATTTTCACAAATTTCTACATATTTCTTAGATATGATAAGATATCGAATTTATTTCTTCCTGTAAATTTGCCAGAAAGTTAATTTCAGGATTATAAAATATTCAACCCAAACGGGTTGTACGGGAGTTGCATAGTAACCTACACCGCATCTCAGCATTAAATTCGTTCCGGACTTCTACGCAAAAAATAATAAAGTTGCGCTCAGACTGTTGGCAGATTTTTTTAATAATAATCGTGATCGACCTGAAATTTCCAAAAAATTTACTACCCTCAAATTTAGGACTAGTAAGCCCCCACAAAAAAATTCCCATCTGTCCGCCGTACGGTGTACACAAAAGCGTTTGAAGGCGGATATTTCAAAAACTCGTTGAAATTAATGAAGAGCAACCAGGAGGCTATTTGGTACGTTATTTTTTTAAGTTGTCAGTCTTATAGTAACAACTCAGCATTAAACGCGTGCCGGATTTCTACCCAAAATTAATAAAGTTGCGCCCAGACTATTGGCAGACTTTGACTTTATTATTTATTATATGTAAGTGCGTACGTTCTCACGAATTTTGTCATATCTTTTAGGTCTGTCGAGGTATCGAATATGTTTTCCTTCTGATATTTTCCAGATTATCCGATATTCAATCCCTGAGGTGGTGAAATGTGTGTACGTTTTCACGAATTCCAACATATTTCTTAGGTCTAATGAGATATCGACTTCGCGTTTACTTTAACGTTTAAACGTTTAAAATATATTCGTCTTAAAAACCAATTTTAGTATTTTTATTTATATCCCCAAGACGAATTAATGTGGTTTTGTAAGTTTTCACCAATTCCGACAAATTACTTTATTATTTTAATGATAAAGTATTTTTTTATCGAACGCGCTTTTACTTCTATTGGCTTTATATTTAATCGCGACAGAATTACATTCAGCAGTTTGCAAAATTTAACCAG
The DNA here is from genome assembly GCA_951812415.1 of Beris morrisii. Taxonomy (NCBI): domain Eukaryota; kingdom Metazoa; phylum Arthropoda; class Insecta; order Diptera; family Stratiomyidae; genus Beris; species Beris morrisii. Next base: position 33,124,806 of record OX638310.1, read on the forward strand.
AAGGGGGTGTAAAATTATTGTTTACGTTTCTCTTACGTCTAATGAGTGTATTATTAGTCAAAAATTCACATATTTGGAAAACTGTGCGGCGGATAGACGGAGCTATTTTTCTTATGAATTGTGAAGGTTCACTAATCTTAAAATGTAAAAAGTAAATAAACAACTAATATTATCTCAATATAGCTGAAACTTACTACACAACAAGTGTCTCAGAAGCTACAAGCCAAAACGGACTAGAAGGTAAGATGAAATTCCTTCGTCCGGAGTACCTCTGTAACTTCTGAACGGGAAAAATGAAGGACTCTGTAAATTATTTTTTTTTAAACTAGATAGAACCTTCCTCCACCCATAATCAGTCCTATTCGGATGAAAGGTGAGATTCCTTGTACACCACATTCATTTAATTTTTTTTTTAATTCATTCATTCATTCATTATATAGAGTCTTTCAAGAAAGACGTTCAATTTTTAAATGTAAATAAAACAAGTTGTGTATGAGATATCCACTCAATTCTTTTTTATTTGAAAGAATATTTTATGGCATTCAGTATGGAATGTAATGTCGATCAAATGTCCGCCCCGGTTTTGCTTGGTGGTACGTATTCGAGAAGTCCAATTGTCTACGCTTTGTCGCATAAATCTGTTTAAATTTGCTGGATGGCGTTCGTTACGTTGACTTAAAGGACATCAATTGTTTGCGGATTATACGCATCGACCTGCGATTTGAAATAGTCCCAAGGGAATAAGTCTTAAGGTGTTAAATCGCACGATCACGGTGGCCAGTTCACGTCGCCGCCGCGCGAGATAACTATGCCCTCAAATCGCTCGTGCAGAATGTCCATTGTGACATGCGCTGTGTGGCATGTAGTGCCGTCCTGTTGGAACAACATGTTGTCGGTATCGATATCATCCAGTTTAGGCCACAAGAAGTTGCTTATCATCGATGGTTTGATAGTTCTGGCAATGCCAGTTTCGTTTTAGATGAAGTACGGACCGATGATTTCGCCAGACCAAAATCCGCAACAAACAATGACTTTCTCGGGATGCATTTGGTGCTTTTATGGTATCGTCTCAAATCCGACAATTTTGGTTGTTCACACATCCATTCATCAAGAAATGGGCTTCGTTGTTAAAAATCTCGCAATGCGTTTTGCGTGCACGGAGCTCTGATTTTGAAAATAAAATTTGACGATTTGCACACGTTGTTCAACGCTATAACCTTCCATTGTGATTTGCCATACACTACTGAACAATTCACAAAAAATTCTACGGATGTTGATTTAACAACATGGCTGCTATAACCTAACAAATTTCAAGCGGTCCTACTGAAACACCCTATATGTTTAAAAGTATTATATTTACTACATGCTATTGTGTATTATTACAAATGTCTCTAAATTTCATTATGAACAATGTGTAAAAAAATACAGCTATTCGAAAAGTTGTTTGAGCCACTGTAAAACTGGAAAAAATCCCCTATAAAATACAGCCCAACTTAATAAATTTTTGGTCTGTATAAAAGAATGCCATCATGCAGCCGAGCATGTGAGTTTGTCTAATCTTTCTCGTGTGTTGTATATTTCCTCGTAGCTGAAAGCAAGGCAAGGACATGCTCTCTATCATCATGGGCTTAAAAGCGCGACTAACTCGCGTCCTGGCCAACACCCTACACACACGTCCTGAGTAAGCTCATAAGCACTTTCATGTGATCCAAACATTAGTTCCGAGCCATGTACAGAGAAAGGACGAGCCTGAAAATTTTCTGAATCCCTGACACTATAAATGTTCTACAAAATTTTTGTGCCAAATTGGGTGCCAGAGATAAAATAAATGTCCTGACAACAACATAATGCATGTAGCAGTGTTTCTTCCTTATTCACATACTCACTGGAATATTTTGTGATATGTTTGTTGTTGTTCGAAAGTGCATTCTGCTTCCTGCCATCTGTTCTTTAAAAAGCAGTAACACCGTGCCGTGGAAATTAAAATAGTGTAGGAAAATAATTCACCTGGGATACTTTTCACCTGGTATGTTGAGTCGTTCAAGCGAATATTTCAGCAACTTGATGCTACAAAAACCGCTCGGACTATATTTTCTTTACATCATGCATTTTTGGTCAAGTTAAAAGTTTTCATTAAGTAGTTCGCCACTAATTTTCCACATCGAAATTTACTTGATTGTCAGCTCAGTCCCCAGATGCCATAGCATTTTCTCAAGGAAGTCGACCATGGACATCTCGCCTAATTCAATTAGCCACACAATTTGAATAGTTTGTTTGCGAATTGAATTTTCCAGCTATGCACACGTTCGAAAAAAAATCCGACCAACAGAATGAAAATGCAATCGTAAAAACAAAGTTTTTCTATTTTCGAAAACTTCTACAAAGTCCTTGTATTTCGTTAAATTTGGAAAAAAATCGGAAACTTTTCTGTTAGCTTAAGAGTCCTCAAAATATTGTGAGTATTTGTAGCGTTGAAAAGTTTCCGCGCAATTCGAAATGAGTTTCACCGCTTTATTCTGTCGTGAAAAACAGAAAGTGATTAATATTTTCCACGCTCATTTTTCTGAATTTGTTTTTGTTCGTTTTCCAGCATTAAAAAAAAAATTTGTTCCGGACTGAATTCGGTCTAAATTTAGGAAAACGAAACATCTTTTGGTGGCATAATTTTTGTCCGGAAAATTTAAGAAAAAACTATGGAAAACCGTTCAACGGTCTGTTGTTGACTCCGTTTTATTATTTTGTCAAAGTCAAAGTTTTGGTTGCGGTTAAAGTCGAGATGAAACAGAAGTTTCTGCAGACGTCATAGCATGCTAAAAGGAATTATTTAAACATTATTCTATCTAATCTACATCAAACAGGAAAGAATTTTAGAAGTTGAATCTTAATATGTTTTCTACGTCCACTACGTACGCCATTATCATACCCCATCGCATAACTTTAGTAGGTACTGGACTTATACAGTACTGAATATTTTAATTCAATATGAATTGAATTCTTGGTAAACTCCGGAATAAATATCTTTTAACTGAATTCAGACTTTCTGTTTTTCAGTACTGAATAGTCTCTGAATTTCTGAATTCATGTTTTACTGTATTATTTTTTAATAATAAAGTATTGTGATCGACCTGAAATTTCAAAAAAATTTGCTACCCTGAAATTTTTTGTTTTCACGTTTTAGGACTAGTAAACCCTAAAAAAGTAAAAAAAAAATGTCCGTCTGTCCGCCGTACGCCGTACGCAAAATCGTTTGAAGACGCGTAGCTCCCAAACCCGTTAAGATATTAAGATACAATTTTTATGGTGGGTAGATTATGTGAACCTCCACGACTGGTATCTTTTGGAGGGGTGGGGGTATTAGGGGGGAGGAGAGGGGAGCGTTTTAGACGAAAAATTTTGGTTTCTAGATGTCAGGAACCACTTATGCTAGGAGGCTGAAACTTGGAACTTATGTAGTACTATGATAGTAGACTCATCTGCAAAATGGTCGAAAGGGGTAATGGTCGAGGGGTGTGGAGGAAAACAAAGAGTCCGGAACGCTTAAAAGTCGGGATTGAAACATTCTAAAATCGATATCTCCTAAACAATTGATGTCGGAAAATTGAAACTTTGTGCTTATCCTTAGGGATACTTTAAGATTAGACAAGGGCTAAAATGTTTAAGGGTATGTGGGGTGGGGGGTGAAAAACTTTAGATTACAATATCTTCCGAACCAATAACACCAATATCCGGTGGAGATCTCGAGTAGGGTGGAGTGGGAAAACCAGTCCGCGGATTCACTGATATATTCTACACGGACGGCTCAATGACTGAAGACGGGTCGGGAGCTGAAATGTACCTGCAGACTGAAGATCTCAGGTACTCTTTTGCCCTAGGAAAACATTCTTCGGTATTTCAAGCTGAAGTTTATACGATCCTTAAGGCAGTAGAATGGATTATAGAGGGAAGATGGAGAGGCAGGATGATCTGCATTTGCATCGACAGTCAGGCCGCTCTACAATCCCTAGATAATCCATTTCGAAGATGGTACGTGAGTGTAAAGAACGGTTGAATTCTGTTGGCAGATTCAATGACTTAAAGCTCATATGGATTCCAGGTCATCAGGGTATAACTGGCAATGAAATAGCTGATGCATTAGCAAAGGCTGGATCGGAGTCAGCCATGGTCGGACCAGAACCAGTTTTCGGTGTGCCGGTTGCCTCTGTTAGGGCTGCTATTGCTGAGTGGGTGAGTAAATCACACATTGAGAGATGGCGGCTTTTTCCGGGAATGCGGCAGACCAGAAACCTTGTTGACGGATCAAGTGGACAAACCGCATCTTTTCTTCTCAAATTGAGCAGGAAAGAATGTAGTAGTATGGTTGGTGTCCTCACAGGGCATAACTCGTGTGGCCTACATATGGTCAGATTGAGAATCATTGACGACCTCATGTGCACTGCTTGCGACAAGAGCGACGACACAACGGAACATTTCCTTCTCGAGTGTCCAGCTTACTCTTTTGCGAGAGTGCACGTATACGGCGTCGATGTTATGAGGATGGAAGAACTCCGTTCTCGATCCCTACCTGAGCTCTTGAAATTCGTGAGGAGGACGAAGAAGTTCGGGTAGAGACTAGGGGACTCGAGTGCAATGGGCAATAATTGTCTGAGTGCTCAAGATGCGCGGCCTTGCTGCGTATCTTCCCCCACTTCAAACAACAACAACCACAAAAATAACACCAGGAAAATAAAATTTAGTTTCTGTATATGGGATCAGAAGAGAAGTCGACTGAAAGTAAATTTTTTTGACGGGGGTGGTGGAGCACGAAAGTGGGGGGACAGCGATTTTTAAAAAAATGCCATTTTTATATCTCAAAAACCAAACCAGATATGATCTTGAAAATTTTACAGGAGTTGGGGTTGGTAAAAATGTTGGTCGTGTGGGTGTTGGGGGTGATGGTGAAAGGGGGTAGAGAGGGAAAAAATTCTGATTTTTATATCTCGAAAACCGTAATAAATAGATAGCTAAAAATTGAGGATTGTATAGAGCCACTATAGAGACATCCTAGAAAAATAAATGTTTTTATAGGGGTAGTGAGGTACGGAGGTGAGGGTTGGCTTTTTATATCTCAGAGACAGCTTATGCTATAAATTTGGAACCTAGTACGTATATGTAGATGTGCTATGTAACTAAAGCAAAAAAAAAGTTCACATTTTTATTGGAGTTCAGAGGTTGAGTAAAAAAAAATGTCCGTGAATCCACATTTTCACGAATTTCGTTAAAACTTTTAGACATGCCGAGCTATCAATTTTACTTCAATTTTATTGCAATTTTAATTCTGCGGTCTATTTATATAAGCGTCTAGAAACGTTGTTCAAAATTTTTCCAAATCCAACCCCTAAGGGGATTTAAAGTGGTTGTGTACATATTCACGAATTCTGATATATTTCTTAGGCATATTGAGATTAGGAGTGCCTCAGTGGTTCAGTAATGTCTTTTGAGTGATGATTTTCAGAAAGTGCAAATTTAAGACTTCGAATTTCGGCACACTTTTGTTAAGCGCCATAACTGCGAACGCATATGAATTATTTTATTTTTGGGATACTGCACTATTAAATCGCTATGTACTTACAAAGCTTTAGACTCCTAGCATGAGTCAACCCGGAATGACAATTAGATCTCCAGCCATTCCCCAAATGGGAAAGATGACATGGGGACATGTGACATGAAAGGTGACATGGAGACATGTGACATGAAAGGTGAAAGTGTTTAGACCTATAGTTCTTATTGAGTATATGCCTTAGAAACCAGCATTCAATACATAAAAAAAACCATATATTGACCGAAAGCCAGTAAGAACTTTGCTCATAATCAGTTCTAGCTGTCAGGCTTAGTGCTTAATTCTGGGCTGCAATCCGTACTTAATACGCAATACTGAAGCAGTATCTGTTTTCAGAACTGAATGAATTTATTTTGACGTTGACGTTTGTGTTTAACTGGAGATGTGAATGTTTCAGTACTGGGAGCGAATAGGTTCGCAATAATACTGGTGGAGTGCCAATGCGCTAAGCCGGCTAACTAAAAAGCATTAGTTTTAAAATGTCCTACTTGAATGGCTGGTCTACAAACACTGATATCGTGTGTTTTAATCCCACGTAGCATGGGCTTCTACTCTAGGTAAAAAAATAGCTTGGTTTAAATTTTACAGCTTAGACCGATCTGTAAAAATAAAAATTTAAACGTTTTCCTCATATCACCTCTTTCTCACCCCTGTCAGGGTTACAACTTCTGTATTTTTCGGTTCCTGCGGTATAAGGATCACAATTTTTGTAAGGTCTTGATTCCTTCTCAAGATATGTATAGGTGCTCCTGATGTATCGGTACTCCTGATTAAGGACACAATCCACGAGTACACACTAAAGACAAACATCCTTCTCCCAAAATGATTACTTTATTAAATTTTTAATAATAATTGAAATAATTACGTATTTTTTTTTGCTTTATATTTATATCTGCAAGTACGCACTTGTAGCAAACGTCGCAATTTTTCATTAAAAATGTTCCGGTTGATATAATTTCGAAAAGTATGGAACGGTCAGTATGGAAAAGGATGTCATAAAAACCTGCCGGTGTCTATAAATAAAAATGTAATTACAAAATTGAAATGTAAATGAGAGCAAGCGGAGATAAAAGGTTGCATGGAAAACATCATTTGAATATGAAAAATGTTTCTTTAATTTTTTTATTTATTTTTATTCAGTAGATAATTTTTGCACTGTAGGCAACATGTGTGGAGTGAATTTTATCTTTTATTCATCGAGGATGGCGTAAAAATGTCCTTTCACTACGGATGGGGGGCGGCGGGGTAGAAAAAACCGCCCGGCCGCATTGCAAATCATTTTGCCTCAACTTATCTGATTTTTTGAATTATTATTGGAGGAAGGCTGTTTTAATGGGGCCCCGTCGATATTAAATCATGCCAACCCTGAAATCTCGACACCGCATTTTGGTTCATTTTCCGTCGTAATTGAATATTTTTAATTTAATTTTTCTCTACGGGCGTATGCATTCAGCAATGTGGAAACTATACAATGGTGGTAGGAAATTGTATTGTGTATTTGATTTTTGGTTTTTATGAATCTGAAGCGTAGAGGGTATCGCTTCAGATTCGGTCCGGGCATAATGCCAGGCGAAGAGAACAACTAGCTTTGCAAATGTACATTACAAGTTGAATATATCCCTGGATTGGTATTCGGTATTCGAAATAGAAGCATCATGTTCCCGATGTTAATTACCTTACAGACTATATAACAATTTGTAACCTGGAGCGGTCCATAGTTTTCGTGTTTTTTTCAATATTTGTGTAATCGTTTTCAACATCCAAGTCCTAATTTATTATTAATAGAGAAATCGGCTTGAAATTTCCTATACTTACATAATGGATATAACTTATTTTTTTCCAAATAAACTTTTTCCTATACAATGAAATATATCTACGAAGTTTCAACTTTTTAGCCTTTGTCTTTCCTAAGATAAAAAGGGCACCTTCTCCCAGTACTCTGGCATCTCCATAAATTTTATTTTAATATACCATCTTACTTTTAAACAACTTTTTGTCAAATTCTGGCGATGTGCACATCAGAATTTTTCCTTTCCACCCTTCGATGCTCTTAGACCAAAATAAATTACATGGTCATATCCTGCATCCAAGAACTATAATTTTTCCCACACCCCGTACTCCTTAGAAATCCTTAAATAAAATTTTGTTAACATGGTTTTAACCTTTACCTGTGATACCTAATATGTCTAAATAGAGCAACCATATTTCAACTTTCTGGTGTGATCCGTTCAGGAGATATGTCAATAAAAGTTTCACACATTCTTTTGCACTCGACTTCCTTAAAACTTAACATGTCAATATTTTTTTTAGAAATGGCCCGACTATTATTATAATATCTGTGTATAGATTCGAAGTTTCAACTTGTTACCCTAAGCGGTTCATGAGACTTTAAAACCAAATTTTTCCTACTCCCGACTTTCGGGAAAACGTTAAAGAATTTTTAGGTATCCTTTTTATTGAAATATCAGTTTCATTCCAATACTTTGATCTATCAAAAATTATTACTATAAAATCGATCGATGTTTCAATCTGTGGGCTATGGGGTCTTAGCCAAATGAGTTAACTAAAAAAATGCGAGCGAATTATGTTGATGGCCGACGTACAAATGTCCTTAAAAAACTGAAGCGCTCATTATCAGGAACCTAGTTAAGCCCAAAAATTTGTTCACTCATGATATTGAATCACTAGAATCACTAGAAGTAAAATCGTGTTTGATAGTAAACGAAATTAAACCGCTACTTCGCTTACTTCCATGAAAAGTCAATGGAAGGCATTTTTAAGGTTTTTGGACCATGTCTTTAGAATTATATGTGTAGAAATTTTAAATACGACATACCTTAACTTTTTAATAGATAGTTGGAGGCAATAGATGATTCCTGCTTAATGATTTAATGAGAAAAATTAAGCGAGTCGATCATGTAGCCCTTATACAAAAGTCCTTAATAAATTTTTACAATAATCTCTTGGAACACACTGGTGGTAGAGCGTGGTAAGCAAAAATTTCGAATTTGGTTTCTCATGAACTCTGAATAGAATGCTATGAGTTGACATCCGTATACAGGAGCATCGTAGATACGTTTTCGATGGGAAAGCAAGGTTCGAGTTTGTGGAGTGTTTTTCTTAGCTCTGGAACGGCTTGTGCTCGACAGTTGAAACATGGTACTTATATGTACTAGAAACGTAATTTTGACCAAAAAATTCAGATTTGCATGGGCGTACGGAGATGGAGCAAAAAAATTATCCGGTTTTGATTAAGTTTCACGTATTTTAACACATCTTTTAGGTCTACTGAGGTAATGAATTAATTTTACTTTCGCGGGCTCTTTAAGCAAACGTTTAGAAATCGTTTTTCAAATTTTTCGAAATCCCATTTTTAAAGAGGTGTAACTTGTTTTTTCCCCTTTTACGAATTCCGACCTATTTCTTGGGTTTAATGAGATATCGAATTCGCTTTTATTTCTATAGGCTTTATATAATATTGCCTAAAAATTGATTACAGGATTTTGCGATATTCAATTTCAAAGAGGGTGTAAAATGAGTGTATACGTTTTTACGAATTCCGACATATCTCTTAGGTCGGCGATGATACATCGAATTCTTTTTTTTTAACGGGCTTTATATACAACTGTATAAGAATCGGTTTCAGAATTAGAGTTATGTCGATATTTTATCCACAATGTTTTCACTGAAGTGCAAAAAATTAATTATTAAGAAAAACTGCCAACAGCTTATGCTTAACATTCTAATTTTTTGGGATAAATTCCAGAAATCTATTACAATCGTAAAATATCGATTTTTTTTGGTTCGGCCAAAATCCAATTGTAGCACTTGTTTTGTTATCTTTTAAATGTTTAAATAGCAACTTTATAAATAGGCTCCTAATTTATTTTTGAAGGTGCCATTTAAAGAGGTTCAATCAATTTGCTTACCAACAATTTTTAACTTAATATCTCAAAGGGTTTGCGAGCTAAGATCCTTCAAACGTATTTGTGTACGCCATACAGCATTAACGGGGCCAAACGGACATTTAATCCGGGTTTTGGGATATTCTAGCTCTAAAACATGAAAATACAATTTTTTTCAAAGCTTCGGATCGATCTCAATACTTCATTTAAAAACAAATAATAAAATTGATCGTAAATTTTGCATTTTCATAATTGTTTTTTCCTCCTGTTGGTAATTATTAAAAAAGAAATCAAGGACTGTTATCCTCAAAATATTTCCTTAAGATTTTATTGCCTGGTATTCTTTACTAAATTTAAGTCATTTTAGCCCCTCTGTAGAAGACCGTCTTTGGTAGAAGCTTTAATCCTTTAATGTAGCACTCACGTAAAAAGGACTACATTTGGTGATGTTATACGAAAACCTAAAGCTTTTTTCATAAACTCGAACCAAAAACTAGTGCTTTTCACTGACATGAAATTAATGCGCTTTTTAAACGAATCAACCTTCAAGGTTCAGCTAGGGTTTTAGTACAGGAAAGGTCCTTTTACAAAATGTCCTCGGATTTATAAAGTCGGAAGGAACTTTTGTGTTTGATATAACGGATCCAGGACTTAAAGGAAAATATTGAAAGCGCATTTTGGATACAGTGCTGACATGAACCTGGTATAGAGCTTTTTTAATGGCTCCTTAAAGTTTTGAAAATTAAAATTCGTTACGATATGGATACACTGTTATATATGGGTTATTTTAAATAAACCTAATATTTAGAGATAAAAAAAACTATTTAATTTTTTTATTATTCAGTTTTTCTTTGTTTATGCCTTTGAAATAAATTAAAAATATATCCTTTAGACTTAGGGCATACTTGAAATTAATCAGTACATTCTTACCTGCACGACTAAACTGTTTAGTTGATGTCCATCCGCACATTATTCAACCACGTGCCGATAGTTACAGCCAATTGGTACTCGTACTTTCAGAGTAATAATGTTGTAATCTGCATCACACCAGATAGATCTATTTACAAATATCCACACAAGGCAGGACGAAATGCAGGGGGAAAACCGGTTCAATGAGATTTTTAATTTGGTCCGTGTGCACATCTAGATATAGAGTCCTATGCGATTGTTTAGTCGGGTATCGATCAAAAGGGCTCTGTCTTACATTTTCAACTGTTTAGTTTGGACAAAACTAAACAATCGGTGCGCTTCATAGCCATTCAACTAAACTATCGCGCGACTAAAAATCTCTAGTCTGTGTGTATTATTAATGCGATTGTATAGCTAAGACTGCATAAGAATAAACTGGTGGAATACGGACTTACACTGGTGGTAGTGAATTCTCTGAGGTGGCGGTGGATGTAATTTTTGAGATTTTGAACGTTATACTTTTCAGCAAAGAGATTGCCTACCATGTTTAAACACTTGCGCTTGTGTGCGTTCAGACGAACGGTCAGCAGGCAAATTTCAAATTGATTGTCATAACTCCATAAACAAATACTTTTTCGTCATAGGCCTCATTTAATAAATTACAAACTTTTGGGCTGAATTAAGCTTAATACTCTGTTGATTTTAAATATAGTATAAAGCGTATTTTGTACGAAATATCGTCACCAAAATTTTGAAAATGAACATCTTTCCTTAATAAAATTCTCCTTTGTACACAATCATCTTACATCACCATAAAGGTTGAATAAATATAGAACTTAGATTTTAGGCGATTATCTGTAAAGATCTTAGAAGCAAAGGCGAATTCAAACATCTCATTAGACCTAACATTATTGTGTCAGAATTAGTGACAACTTGCACCCTCATGTAGGTTTGAAGATGGAAAAATGCATAAAATAATTTCTTTGCCTATTATATTTAAACCCCTTAGAAGTAAAATTTGTGAAAAAGTACAGTTTAAACCTTGTTCAGAGTTGAATATCAAAAAAATCTGGAAACGATTTTTAGGCGCTACAGAAGAGAAATTAATTCGATACCTCGGCAGACCTAAAAGATGAAATTCGTAAAAAAGTGATCGAACCCATTTTTACGAATAATTTGTTTATTCCACCTCCGTACTCCAACGCAAATCTAAATTTTATTTTTGATTAAATTACTTTCGTAGTACCTATGCCAAATTTCAACTTTCTAGCTTAAGCTGTGCTTGAGGAAGAAAAAACACACCAACCTCCGTAGCTTGCTTCTACTAAAAAAAATTATAATTTTTTAAGGTGCCTTAACTTTCAATCCTCGATTAATCCTCCCTCTAATCCTTCCCCCTTCCACTAAAGTCACCACTTAAAAAGTTTCACCCAATCTACCATCCAAAAAAAATTTAGCTTAATGTATCAACGAATTTGTAAGATACGATTCTTAAAATGCGTTCGTGACGGCGGACAGACGGATATATTTTTTTTCTTTTTTTGGAGTCCACTAGAAAAAATTAAAGAATAAAATTAAAAATTTCAGAGTAGCAAATTTAGCGTTGACTTTCTAAGGATTTTTATGTTGATCCCGATATCCGCCGCTCAGAAATATGAACTTGAACTAATTTAATAATTTGTATGACTTTTACACTACATTTTTTAGGTGTTATATCACGATCAATTTTTTTATGTGGATCCACCCTGATAAAATTCACTAGGTTGATCGACTCGTGAAACTCGGGTACTAGTGAACCATTTTCTGTTATTGTAAAAATACCCACGTTCTATTGCACTTCATTATCTCATCGTCGTCATCATCAATGGCGCGACAGCCCAAATCGGGCCAGGGCCTGCAGGATACATTGTCTGAAGTCAGCTCGGTTCAGCGCCCGCGTCACTTCATTATCTCAGGTTGGAAAAAGAAATTATTGCAATAATCTCAGAATATTGTGAATGGCACGATTTGCATGTCTATTTCTTAGTTGACATTTTTCCACTGGCACCCCACTAAAAGTTTGAATGGCTTTTATAAACGTCGGCTGCCGACTGAGACTTTACAGATAACAAATTCGTATTTTGACTCATATTTGACTGGATTTAACGTAAACAAATGTGCAGTTTTATTCCGATGAGTTGCCAGTTCAAACTAAATTTGATTCAACAGCTCCATCTGGATGTCAATATTTTAATGAAGAACAGATTAACTCAGAAAATCTCGATATTCTATCCGGATTATAATTTTCATGCATTTGAAACAGTCTGGGCGCAACTACTGAGATGCGGTGTAGGTCACTATGCGAGTGGTAACCTAAAAAATAACGTTCCAAATAGCCTCCTGGTTATTCTTTAGGTTATCAGTCTCATAGTGATCTACACCGCATTACTCCAGCTCTGTACATCAATACAATTTTAAACTTTTTTTTTTGCTTTAATTACTCCTGTACATATACATACTTAGATTCAACTTTCTAGCATACGCTGTTTCTGAGATATGAAAAACCACCCAAACTCCGTACCTTGCTACCCTTATAAAAAAAATTTATTTCTCCAGGCTTCTTCTACAGTGACTCTATATAGTCGTCGATTTTTAGCTTTCTGTGCTTTGCGGTTTTCGAGAAATAAAAATCAGAATTATTTTCGTTCACCCCCTCCCACTGTCACCCCCTTCGCCAGTACAACAACAATTTTTTTCTTGCTAGAAGTCTACTTGGCCTAACTCCTGTAAAACTTCTAAGATCATATCTGGTACGGTTCTAGAGATATAAAAATTAAATTTTTTGAAAAAATGTTATCCCCCACTTTCGTACTCCACCTCCTCTCTCAAAATTTTTACACTCAGTAGACTCCACTTATGATCTTATATACAGAAACCAAATTTCATCTTCCTGGTACAATTGGTTCGGAAGATATTGGAATCTAAAGTTTTTTACCCCCCACCCCTACACTCCACTTCCTCTCTTAAAAATGTTAGCCCTTGCCAACTCTCCTAGTATCCCTTAAGATAACTTCAAAGTTTCACCCTTCTGAGATCAACGGTTCAGGAGATATGAATTTTAGAATGCTTCAATGCTTCGCATACATTGTTTTCCCCCCACTCCCACACTCCTCAACCCTTATCAACAATTTTTTAGCAAAATAGGTTTACTATCATAGTACTACATAAGTTTCAAGTTTCAGTCTCCTACCATAAGCAGTTCCTGAGATCTAGAAACCAAAATTTTTCGTCTAAAACGCGCCGCCCTCCTCCGCCCTCACACCCCCACCACCACAAAATATATCAACAGGTTTGTGAGCTATGCGCCTTCAAACGGCTTTGCCCACGGCGTACGGCGGACGGCGTCTACGGCGGACAGACGGACATTTTTTTTTTTGCTTTTTTGGGGCTTACTAGTCCTTAAACGTGAAAATCCAAAATTCCAGGGTAGCAAATTTTTTTGAAATTTCAGGTCGATCACAATACTTTATTATTAAAAAATAATAAAGTAAAATGGGATTTTAGTTTGTGAGGTGTTGAACGTGTTGTAACAGCTTTGTCAATTACCAATTAAAAACTCCAATCGCCTTTTTTTAAATCCTTTGTAAAGGAACTACCTTCAAATTATATTTGCTGTATACATATCTGATGCTTTAGATTCTTTGAACTAGATTCATTTTAGATTCTTTGAACTAGATTCACTTTATCGGTATTTGTTTGCACCTCTATGATCCTTTATTGTGAGAAGCTGATATTTTTTAGCACCTATGCTTATCAACACTCCAACTTATGTTCTAGTTCAGACCGAGCAATGCAATATGCAATTTTGTTTTCGTCTAGAAAAAATCGTTAAAAAACTGAACAAACAACACAACAAAGTCTGCAAGCAAGCTAGCAGCTCAATAAGACTCCATGCAAAGTGATTTCGTTTTCTTTGACTAGAAAAACCTCAAACGCCAAAGAAATGATTTATGCCGGACTAATAAATAAAAACCACAAACAATAAACAATAAGGAAAGAAGCAGAGAAGGCGGGTGGCTAAATCCAGTCATAAATTTTCCCGGTTCAGTCTAGTAAAGTACTCATCCACTCCGAACACTTGCTCCACTTTCCCAGCAAATAATTTCGTTGTGCAATTGCCCCAGCCTAAAATTTTCATAACGACAAAATACCCCCACCGATGGAAAACACATCCGTTCCGTTTTGCTTGCAACCTGTTGACACACATTTGCAAAATCGAGAAAGGAGAACCGGGCTACTTCTATCCAGGCCCCTCTCCTGGAAGCGCCAGGGATCCTTCCAAGTACGTGTTTCACATCTGCTGAACATCTTCCTACCTCGAAAGCGCCGTGTTCCTGTCTAGAGTGCCTGTATTGGTCGTCCTATATTTTGGACGTCTGCCAAACCGCGCCCTCCAACCCTCTACACAGAAAACTGCATTTCGACAGTGTTCGTCCTTAAATCCTCGAAATGCATTGGCTCAGATGGCACATGCCTCGTTAGGCCTAACTTACTTTTTGCTTCATTTAACGTAGACGAACTACGAGCGCTGTAGTCGTTTCGTCCTTTAATTCGATTCGTCTTAGTGCTAGTACGCCATCTCAGGACTAAGGTCGTCGTTCAGGCGAAATGCATACAAACATTATCAACAACAATAATTGCAACTTATGAGGATGTTAGGGGAGATTTGCCAAAATTCCAGAGCGATATCCTCGCGTCCTGCAAGAAAAGGACCACGCTGCCATCGAATGATTAATGAAGGGATCAGAAGCTTCTAGCTGGGACGTGATTTGTAAGCTGGTAGCATACTATTACATGCATGCTACAAGTGCTGGATGCCGAAAGCTGGACAGCACCTCGAAAGAACTGTGAAGGACTCTAGGCTCCTTTTTGCTATACGCTACACGTTACACTCGTATTCTACAGCACGGACACACTAGCGGGCGACAAATGATTTGCATTCAGCAAATGTTTAAAAACATGGTGTCATGTAGATGAATGGCTGTAATCCATCGTCAATGTTGGACCTGTAAAGTTGCGCAAAGTTTTTTGAGATGCACATGACCTGCAATTATTCGATTAATTTAATAATTGCAATTTCTTAGAAATATTTTCACCGCCTGTTCAGATAATGTGATTAGTAGCTTGCTGTGAACGGCTTAAGCAGAACTGTACACTGCGAAACTGAACAAAAAGTTAATTATTCTTGTCCAGTTTTTTACGGGGCGAGTGGAATAGACCGAAGTGGTGGTCAAAACACTTTGAGATTTTTAAGTATTTTTCTTTTTTAAAAAGTGATTAAAAATCAGAACAGAATGGACTGAAGAATGATGAGCCCTGATCTGCGAAGAGCCCTCCCAGGAAATCGAATGTTGTGACAATGTATCCAGAATTTCCTGATTTTAAAGCCAAGACTCAAATCTGGGTTCATGCGTTCTTAAGGAGTTTGAACTAAGCTGGAGGAGATATAGCCATAAAAAGTGCATAGGGTCATCGTTTTCAGGCTGCAACTCGTTAATGGCTGCAGTACTGACCATACTTCAGATGATCCTAGAATTAATGTAGTTATTCTTCATATCTTAATTTATCTGGTTACCAATACATTGTAGACTCTTAGTGATGGTATCAAGAAATTGGACCTCTTCTCCGATAAGTTCGCATGTTGGAGCAATAGGTATGGCATTATTTTTTCCTTAAAATTTGTAATCTGAACTTTTTTATTTTCATCGTTTTAGTATACAGGACTAAGTCAGTCCTTGATCAAGAACCATAAAAGCAATTGGTCGTTCATCGTTTTAGTTTCAAATAGTTGAGAGAATACTGGACTTCCATTTTAAATGCTTTCAGGACATTCTCAATGCAAAAAACCTGTGCAAACGGTTTTCCACGCGGTTGCTTTGACTATAAGGAAAACATCTAAATATGATGATGAAAAATGCATCAGCGATATTATTTAGCTTTGAGTTTGTTTTTAAAAAAGTCAAATAATTTTTATTGCAAACTCATTTATCACAGACTTGTTTGTATCAAAGTGTCAAAGCGTTTTCACGGCGAAAAGGTAAGGTGAAAAATCTCACTTCGAAAATGCATTGAAGCAGTGTAGGATTTTTTAAATTGCTCACTAGGCAAATCTTAATGAAATTGCATTTGATGGCTAATACATTTTCTAAGCGAAAGTTTTTCTCCTTGTTTCATGCAAAAGGTTAGGGTTGTTGTTGCGTAGTGCCTTCTCTAGAGGGTGATCATGACAAAACAACGGGCGAAACTTTATTATTTTTTGGGTAAAAGTCCGGAAGGTGTTTAATGCTGAAATGCGGTGTAGGTTACTACGCGAAAGACGACCTAAAAAATATTGTTCCAAATAGCCTCTTGATTATTCTTCTTTGTTATTTTTCTAGGATATTGCAATGGATGCTCTATCATTGGCGGATACAGGGGGCGGCGGAGGGGGCGGCCGCCCCCCCAAGACCAATTCCGAATTTTCTAAACATACATACTTCAACCGTTTTCCGATTTTTTTTACTCCACTGCAATGTGGACTGTAATTAGCTTTTACGGTAGTTCTACGGTGCAATGCAAAGCACAAAACAGAACCATGATGGTGGATTTACCATACACTCAACGTTTGAGTCGCGCCTCTATCCCCACCATAAAATCAACCAATCAGATGGCTCGTGCAGTCGCAAGAGTCTAATGTTCTTCAACTTTTTCTCCGACTCACGTTTCCATATGTGTACACACATGCAATAAACTGTGGTACCCCACAATTCGCAGCTCATCGTATTTCTGTCGTTTCGCACTTATAGGCAAGTTGCGCCGCAAAGGTAAGTTGAGTGTAAATTGCTTTCAACACAGCAAAGAGCACAGCCGACGAAAACCGGTTTGCAATGGCCTGATAGGAGTAGAGGCGAGCCTCAAGGGTGAGTGTAAACGCACTATGATAAAAAGACAACAATACAACATATTGCGTAGGTAATAGGGTCATTCAATCAAGAACCGCCAAGAATGACGAAATTTGTGACCTTACCATCTCCGATTCTATTGAAAATTTATAGTTTTATACTGTATACTTCATGCTTTATACTTGAAGAACTAGTGAAAAAAATAATTGAAATTAAATTTTTTGTTTCTATCTCATTTTTTTTGTTAATTATAGTATGTTGAAGTTTTCGCAAAAATGGTGTCCGAGTCCTCTTTGAAAATTTATATCTCTGGTAATTTTTATCCTGGAATAATAAAATATGGCTTATTTTAAAGGGGAAGGTTGTCGCAATAAAAATTATCCTTGAAATTTTTTTCAAAGATAATGATAATTTTTTTTTATTTTTTTATATTTTGTAGGTTATACTGTTTTTCAAAACATACCAAAAAATTAACTTGGGATCTCAATGGGATCGGGGTCAAAAAATTCAAAGAACATTATAGTCGTTCTCAATTATTTTATAGAAAAAGGGTCATTTAATCAAGAATCGCCAAAAGTGTGACCTTATCTTCGTCGATTCTTTTGAAAATTTGTGTGCTTGAAGAATTAGTGAGTAAAAAATATGATTTCAAGTTTTTGTTTGTATCTCATTTTTTTTTGTTAGTTATAGTATGTTAAATATTTCCCAAAAAAGATGTCCGAGTCCTCTTTGAAAATTCATATCTCTGGTAATTCTTATCCTTGAATAATAAAGTAGGGCTTATTTTAAAGACTATTGTTGTTTTTGTTAGTTAAAAAATGAGATAGAAACAAAAACTTGAATTTCAATTATTTTTTTCACTAGTTCTTCAAGTACAAACATTTTCAAAAGAATCGGAGATGGTAAGGTCACAACTTTGGCGATTCTTGATGGAATGACCCATAATAAGATGAAAACAATATGATCCCGTTTTTGCTAAGTGCAGTCTATGTAGCTATATTCACACAGAACTTGATCAAACAAAATAGCCAAATTAAAAAAATGTCCGCCCCCCCCAACAGCAAAGTCTGGATCCGCCACTGTGCTCTATATAGTCCTCAACTTTTAGCATTCTCTGATTTGCTGTTTTTGAGAAATAAAAATCAGAAATCTTTTTGTCCACCCCCTCCCACCATCACCTCCTTCACCAGCACCTCATATTTTTTACAGCAAGAGGTCTACCGGCCCAGTCTTCTGTAAAATTGCTACGATAATATCTGGTACGGTTCTTGAAATATAAAAACTCAATGTTTTGAAAAAGGGTTACCCCCCGTTTCGTGCTCCACCTCCCCATCAAAAATTCCACTTGTAAGCCTATCACAAACTTTTATCTTCGTGGTACTATTGGTTCGGAAGATATTGTACTCCAAAGTAATTTCGTCAAAAATGCCAAAAAGTATCAAAAAATTTTTTTGAATTGTTTTGAGTTCAAAGTTAAATGTTAACTTCTGCAGTGAGTCAAATAAGAACACTTCATCGAATAACTTCCGCATAAAAGTCCTTAAAAATCGTGATTACGAATATAAAAAAAATATTAACAATTCCAGTTAGAAATTTGAAGTATCGCAAATATTAATTCTTTAATTGTTCCGGATAAAAGGATCGAAATGGATAAATCGTGTGATTCTTTTGTGTAGCGAACATATAAAATTCACAGCAAAATGTTTGATTCATTTTTCGGATCCTTTAGTAAAACTTTGAGCGGGTTGTTGAAATTTCGCCCATTTTGTTTGAAGTTAGTAGAAAGGTCGAGTTTGCTAGTGAAGGACACTATAATATTGAACGTTGCAGTTTCAAATTGTGCACACTGAAATTTTTTTTCATTTGACAGTACTGCCATATAAGGGTCCTTAAAAATCTGCTGCACAATTAAAATCGATGTGCTCATTCGAATAGTTTCCTTACACAACTCCTTGATTACATTCAAAATTTTAGAATCTTATAGGATAGCCGCTCGAAATTTTTTATGATGTACGTAAAGTTTTAGTTATGGTATTGAAAACAAGAGAAGCAGTTTTGTCTTTTTCCTTCATGTAGAAACCAAACTTTAGTCCTTGAGGAAGAGCATACGATGTGCGATTTTTGTTGCTAAACTCCAACCAAAAATTGAAATAATTTTTTGCATTTAAAAAACGATCCTTTTTCTGGATTGCGATGTGTAGGTACTCGTACGAGTAGTTTAGTTAATTGTAAAAAAAAATAAATGGAAGAAAATTAATTTTCGAACATTTTTAGTATTATATTTTCGAATAAGCAAACAAAATTTATATTCATTATAATGAAGAAAGAAACGAAATTGAAACTGAATAAAACTTTGCTTACCAGAATTTTCATTTATTTGAAAGAACACCTCGTCGATAAATTATTTTCTGCTTAAGAACAAATTTATAAAAGTTGCTGATAGAATTGAACAGTTACAAAAGTGTTGTATTATTTTTTTATTTTCCAAAACTGGCATTGTTGTATGACATACAACAGCAGAAATTTTTCCAGTTCACATGATTGGTTCCAAACTAGTTTATGTTTCTCTGCTAATTAGTTGGTCAATTGGAAACCTTTCTGTTTTTATAGTTGTTTTAAAGCCGTGCATCTAGGGTTGCCAGATAGTTGGCTGCAGAACCCGTCGTGTAAGCTTATGAAATAGCCCAAAACCCGCAAAAAGACTTGTAGTCCAAATACCACGCCCAACTTTAAAATTTTAATAGACCTACATAATACCATAGGCAGACGACGTACTCGAATGATCATTGGGGGAATGATCATTCGCATTCAATGATCAATGAGATTTAACATTGACACACGTCTATCGGAATTACATTCAATCTGTCAAAATATTATTGTTGTGGGAATGCTGAATAAAAGTTGGCATTTTCGCATTGGCACACGGCTACGTATTATCTTTTGAAATAGAGTGATAGAAAAGTGCTAATATGTCAGCAATTGTGAACGAAACGTTAAAAAGATTGATCGTAATTAATGCCACATGAAATAAATAGAAAAATTTGGACGGTGGAACACCTTATTTTCCACTTGTTCCACTAGATTCATGGTAGTTTCATAGAGCTTGACGCTAGATGACGTTGCGAGCGCTTGAACGAATTACCATTTCGCAATTGTAATTGGAATGATCGAATGAATGACCAATTCGACAATTTCATTGGGACAGACATGATGCGGAATTATCATTCGACTAGGAATGATCATTCGATTGCGTCGTCTGCCTAGGGTATAAACATGTTGGACACAATTGCGATATCGACGACGAACTGTGTTCATACATAAATTGGTATTTATCACCACTTTAAAGAATCAAATTAAAGGTAAAACTATAATTGAGAAATAATTTCGCCTGGTTTTCAAGTAAAACATAATTCGATTTAATTTACTACTTCATCGCTTTTATCGATGAAAATCACTTTAAAAATACGGTTTCGCGTCAACCGTCGTCTTATCAACTTATTCCCCGGCTCTGCGGCGTTTATATACTGCATGTGTTGAGTCGAGAAATTTCCAGCATATATGCGGTTGTTTGTGTGGTACGCGGAAGGATTTCTTACATGCGAGAAGTATATAGAGCTCTCTAGAGTTGTTGTTTTTCTTTGGATACTAATATCAATAATAAGTGAGTCGTTCGGGTTGTAAGAGTACACATGTAGCAATAACTTTAGAGGGACTGAAATTTTTTCAATACGTGTCTGTATCCTACCAATCCAGTAAAAATTATAATTAATAAATTATGCAAAAAATAAAGGAACTCTATAACAGTCATCAATATTGGTAAATCTATTGTCTCTTGTATGTTATATTTCTACGTGTGTCTATAACTTCAAAGAAAGCGGTTCATTTGTAGAAAGTCCACAAATAATGAACCGATTCTAAACTAATTTTACTTTGAAAATACCAGATATTATTTTTCAATATTATGACTGGAGAACCGAAATTTAGTGCAAGAGGATTTGTGATATGAAGTAGTTTGCAAACGTTGTATTTTAGCAGATTTAACCCAAGAGACGACTGAAATTCAATTTTCTAACTTTCTTATTTTTATTTTTTCCTCGTAAATCGGGTCTGTTGTAAACTAGCAAAATAGCCCTCAGTGCGTTGGCCGAATAGCCCAAAAAGCTATAAGTACCTTTTTGAAATTTGTACCCGCGAATTGAACATTTAAATAGCCCAAATCGCGGGAAATAGCCCAATCTGGCAACCTTAATCATAACATTCCCGACTAAAAATCTTTGTTCGTAGTCCATTAATTGAAAAATGAGATCGTTGACTAAATTTTTTTCCATGTTTTATAAAAGTAAATTTCGTCATCTTTTACACTGAGGTAAATTTATTGTTGTAGATTAAGCAGCTCCGAAGTTATACACCTTTAATTTAAACCATTTTTGTAAGTGATCAATTTCTTTTTTTAATAGAGTATAACAAAGATGGAACACCGCGTACCTGATAATGTTCCTTAGCCTTTAATTTTGTTAGCCCTCTTGTAGTGAAACGTGATACAGTCGACCTTTAAATTTTACGTATCTGTCAACATTTACTTTTCAAATCACGATGTTGTCATCTCCTCTCAAAAAACCATAGCCTTTGTTTTTCTGACTTCTCCATAAATTATGTCAACTATCTGTATTTTTGTCTGTTTTGTCCTAGGTGCGAAATTTAAATGCACAATTGTTATAAGGCGATCTTCCTTTTAATTAGTCAGTGAGTGCAAGTTTTCTGCTACGAGTTAAAAAGTCGTTATTTTTTTAAACAAAATATTTTCAATACAGATTCAAATAAATCAAGGTTTTGGATGTAATCTTGATTAAAAGCTGCAATACCGTTTAACAAATGTCTATTTAATAGTTCGAAAATTCTTGGCAATAGAACAATTTCAGGCCCTAATTGCACTTTATTAAAAAAAAAAGAATAACCAAAGTGAAGAAGGGCTTCTAGTTAAATCTGAATAAATTATAAAGTACTTAAGCTAGAGCGATAAACTAGTATTTAAATGAAAGGTGAGAAAATGAGATTTTATAAAACGGAGAACAAAGTATTAACCATCGGTCTAGTTTTTTAAATAAATGACAGTGATATAAAATGTTTGTTCGGTAAAACTATAAATCGACTGTCCTACTAAAGAATTTGTTCTTTAGATAAAATAAATTCCAGTAGAATAGTCATTTAACCTAATTTGTAATGCTTATAATTACTGCGATATAAGAACATGATAATCACTGGAAGGGATACGCTACCATCTTAAAGTGCTTATCATTCTGGTGACCGCAATTTCTTCTGCGGATCCAATTTCCGGATAGTACAATTTTAAAGAGAGGTCAGTATCTCTTTCTTCAAGTAATTAATGCGATGCCCTTATTGCTCCTGCACAAAGCACTTGGCACATTGCCCATCTATTTATTATCCAATGTTATTTAAAGAGCTATTTGCTCGGTCTTATTTCCGGTTTCTTGTGAAATGTCCTTTCGAACTAAAGTCTAACTTTTCAAAAAGCTATCCATCCATCCTACAGGGAAGCTAGCTGGCGCTAGTGTTGCCTTTATTTGCCTGTTGTTTGTCGTTGGGGTTTAGCTGTAATAGCCTGGCGGGATATTGTCCTAGAATTGGAAAGGTATTTGAGAAGGTGGCTGTTTGCGATAAGAAAACACACAGTAGAAAGGTTCTAGAGCATTGAATCTGAGGGCGATGATGACTTCGCATCAGCAGGATAAAGTGTATATCGGGGGGTGTTCGTCGTAGAGAGGTTGAATCCTTTGTTGAAAATTTCGCACTTCTAATGGTAGAAATTTCGAATACAAATGTCCGAGCACAAATAAAATTCTGATTTATTGCACGTTGGCTTCGTCGCGCTGCCAACTGAATTTTGCAGGGAGTGTACTCCGCATTTAATGCTCGAAAGAAATGTAATGTCTTGTTCGCTGCTTTCACCGAGGAGTTTTAATCGCATTAAGTGGTGCCCGGGCTTTCTGGGCTGTCAGCTTCTCTCGCTGTGTATTTAATTTCTACGAGTACTTCTGTAAGACCTTGCGAAATTAATCACAAGATATGTACATAATCAACCAGTTCCAGCACTTTGATTTACGTTTCGTCGCGTAATTCTCAACCCTTCAAATTTCTTATTATGACAAACGCTAAGGTTTCTGATTAATTTTTTCATTTGGTGTTTGAAATTAATAGGGTAGGAAGAATTTTCTTTTATCTGCTAAAGGTAGAGAAAGAAGGTCTTGCCGCATTACAAGAGTGTAATAAGTCCAATTGAATAAAAGATATATTTTTATTTTACAAAAAAGTTTTCAATGAATAAAATGTAAACATCATCTACTTAACCACATAAGAAATTTAGCTAACAACTTATTGTAGTATCTTTGGAATGTCCTCCTGTGATGATAACTGAGTGAAAATTAAAACAATTATTTCTAATATTAAAATACAAATTAACCTGATTAAGATTTAGATTAAATCTCGACCGAGAGATTGAGAATGAAGTAAGCTACAACCAACGCATAATCAAGACTTGATAGAACTAGATGTGAAATGCTTTTGAGCAAGTTCCATCATTAATCGGGCCGTCGAGCCGGACTGCAAACAACAGTCTTTTGAAATAAAAAGTGAAAAAAATGTGGCTTAAAACAACATTAATAAAATTCAATACATTTTTTGATGAATAAGAGCCTCCTTATTAAATTGTCAATTATTATTAAAAAATAATAAAGTAAAAGTGCTATAAGTCAACGAAGGCCTTACAGAAGATAATAATCAATACGTTTTTTAAGAGATTGAAGTATTTTACGCCAAATGAACACATTAATTAAGGCGCAATAACGCTTCGGAAGTTCTTGATATAAATAGCAGAAATCCAAAAATATTCTAAAAGTAAAATATCTTGTAAATGTTATGAAGGTGGGAATAGATTTTTATGTGAATTTCACTATTTTTTTCGAACCCTATACCTATGAAATTTTTTTAGTAATACGCTCTGTGCATCATCCTATGTCTACCTATAGTATATCATCTTTATGACATCTTATGCTATAAATTTTCAAGTAGTTAGTATATATAGTAAAAAGGCACAACGAATTTTGTATTATGTATGTTAACGGCTAACGTCTGAATACGCGTTTTATTATAAATTTCGATTAAAAAGAGATCAACGTTCTTACAAAAAAAATGTAAAATTATAAAATGAAAATCCAAAATTGTAAAATGATTTTGGCAATCAATCAAAGGATCTAAAATTGTATTTTTGGAGTTGACACTGTCTTTTTTATTTGTTAACGAACTCTTTGATTCAAATTCAATTAAGAATTGATGCCAATTTTAAAGCTGAAATAAGTAATATGAAGAAATCTTAAAGGAGGGGCGATCAATTTTCAGCTATTATTTTTTTTTGGCTGACCAGATTTATAAATACTTTAAATAAAAAAGATTTTGAGACGCGATAGCATTTTAAATATTATTTATTTCGACGAAATATTGAACTTTTATTTAACATTTAACAAGTTCGAGTTATTGACGAAGTAGATAATAGAGGTACTAAAAAGAGGATACCTTATTTGGTAAAAAAAATTGAAATATATTAGAACCACCATGACCTTAGAAGGAGCCCAATTACTACTCCATACCACAGAGAATATTGTTGCGAGCTAGGGGTTCGCCAAGATTTCAAGTAAAACACAATTCGCTTAAAATCGAAATAAGTGATAATTTATTATTCGCACTACAATTCTATTCGCCCTGTATAGCAATACCGCCCGCTTATACCATATATCGCTTGACTCGATCACTTTCGCTCTCTACCAACATGGTCGCGTATACACGCTGGCTGTCACAGTCGACGAAATAAAAATTACTATATCCCTCGCTGAAAGCTTCACCTGCTTTTATAGTAGCCGGTTACAGTCTAGGATGTACTTGAATGTTCGCTCGGTGATGTATGTGGAATCTTCTCGAAAGCTTTAGAGCTTTCGATTTTGATCTTCGTTCGATTCTAGTACATTGGAGAGCATTCGAGCACATCCGATAAGAAGTGGGGTATAATCGTGTTGCTCCGCTCTCCTTATTTACTCAACTAGGCTTTTGATTGGGTTACTTTGCAGCTTAGGTATTCGGTTGTTGCTGTTTCCCTATTCGTAATTGTTGCGAGTTGCGCGGTGGCCAGGCTTACACGTAACAATGTAATACCCATATTACATCCTACTAAAAATTTATACCCATTTTCGAAAATTTGGTAATAAATGGTTTGAAACTACAATAAAATTTGAAAAAAAAAAATCCAGAAATTAACTGAAAAATTATTTTTTGGACAAAAATACAAATGACTGTGATGCTTTTTACATCTTACAAGGTTCGTATATGAGCAACAATTTCATTATAAAGGATTTAACATTTATATTGATAGAAGAACGACGCTTTTTCATATGGCACACATTCTGCAATATATTCGTCATGTTGGTATTATATTGTCCGGGTTCATACCATGTAAGGAATTGGAAAATTGCAGAGATTAATAAATGATTTGTAACAATTTTGCACATTTGTTGCTACGTAGGTTGCTACTTAAGTTTTGAGATTGACAAATAAAAACAAATATTTATAATCAAAAATGGCTTTATTGTTTTTCAAAATATTCTCCATGAAGATCAACACACTTTTGAATTTTTTTAACATTTCTTTGCACCAATCGACACGAGCTTTTTTTTGAGCGATTGTCAAATTATGCGGTATCCAACGCGAACAAATCTTTTTGACAGCGAAATGTTCATGCAATATTGAATGTATGCGAGTGGAAGTAATACCCAGGAATGCCTCAATCTCACAGTATGTCATATGTCGATCTTGCAATATCAGTTCACGCACAGCATCGATGTTTTCTGGCACAACTGCCGATTTTGGACGACCTTCACGAGATTCGTCCCGTAGCGAAGTGCGACCACGATTGAATTCAGAAAACCAGCGAAACACGGTGGCTCGAGATGGTGCTTCATCACCAAAAGTCGAAGCGAGTTGATCGGCACACTGCTGTTGGTTTAATCCACGTCGAAAGTCATAGAAAATCATTGCACGAAAATGTTCACGATTTAATTCCATTTTTCAACCAAGATGAATATTTCAAGTATTTGTAAATAACACAAATAGCACTCGTATGACAACACTTTCTGAGTACGTTCACCACTAAAAATGTCAAACTTTACGATGACAATGTCAGATTTGACGTATTCACATCAGTGTTGCCATATCTCAAAACTTAAGTAGCAGCCTGCGTACTCGCATATCTGCACATGATAAATAAAAGGTCCGATATTCATTGTTTTTATGAACTAGTGTTTATAAGAAAATTATTGACTAATTTCTTTGGAATCTTTTTATAAGTAGGTAATCAAAAATTTCTGCATATTATTTAGTTGTTGATTTTAATGAGAAAAATATATCGGAATTTCACGCATTTTGCTCGATTGTGTCAATTTTTCTAAATGTGGTATCAGGCCTTTTACCTCTCATGTATAATATTTAATATAATTGCAACGAATTTTTTAATCTGAATTTTGAGGGTCTTATGGAACCTTCACGAAAGTATACGTTTCTTTGGCTAAGCGTAGTCTTAAGTTATATCGTGATCTGAAAAATTATGAAAATTTTATTGTTTCATTCCAAACTGAGTTACAAGTATTCTCGTCACACTTTCCTTCTAAGTGCGAGCTACCAAATCCAGATTAATATTTCCTAATTATTTCGCAGCATTTCTACTCTATTTCAAATATTTATTAAATCGCCTGAAAGGACAAAAATCATAATCCGGGAACATGGACACCATACCTTGGAAGTGCGGTGTCCATGTTCCCATGTTAATGAATCGATAATCTTTTATTCAATAAATTAATTTCTTCGTGTACAAATAAATTCACTTGCCAAAGTCTTGACTCATCGGACGCTCCCGTAACTAAATGGACACCAAACGGGTCAAGGATAATTGATCAGTGCCAGCTGAGGAGAAATACGAATATCTACGAAGTATCCAAGGAAACATCCTGATCATGTTCCAATGACCAGTATCAATAATCCTGCCAGGGCCACTTTCCTCAAGGCAGTATATCTCGGATTTCCGACGTTATTAAAACAGACCCAAATAAATATTGTTAAGTTATGTTATTAGTGTACCTAGTCATGAAGCAAGGATACATCTTTCCAAGTGAATGGGTGGCCCGGCCCGGCTCGTTCGAACCATATACCGATATTTATGGATGCATGAGTAGTGTATGCTCGTGTAGAACGCATCCGTTTAAATATGTATCTATTAAGGATATTTTCGTTTCAACGAGCAAAGGCACCCCCAAACGTACGATATGCCATGTACAGAAAGCAAAGTTTACTCCTGCAAAAATAAACTCTCGGGTACATGTAAACATATACTCAAAAGACCGAAAGAAAAAATTACTCGAATGATTCCAGAGGAATACATTAGTGGAACCATACCATTACTAGCATAAATCTGATACATTTGATTGCATTCGCCAAAAGGACTACTGCATATATAATAATGTGTATCATATGTGGGATTTTAGGGGATATCTACTCGTACGTACCCACTTACGTGTATAAATCGGTTGGTTGAATGCCACTGTACTAGCTCAAAAGTATCTGAAAGTGTGCCCGACATGTCTAGCATATAAATTTTCCACTCGTTTTCGGGGCTAATCAGCCATGAAATACGAGCCCAATTGAATGTACTTAATAAAAATATGACATGTATCGAGGCCATGAAAAACAGGATTTAGTGTTGTTAGGTTAGGTTGTAGGAGGGGTTCGGACATCGATATGTGGAACTCAGTTTCGTCCCTTTCTGTGCCGTAAGCCAAGCATAATTGGCCTTTCAACAATTTTTTCGATAGTTTTACCGACTCGTATTCAGTGCTCGGAAATTTACCATGAAATTTATTTATGAGCCCTCATAAGCAAGATTAACCAAATACTGTCTCTTAACGATGCACTCGCACAATATTTTGTTCAATTTTTAATAACTATCAAAGGCCTTCAAATTAAATAAAATTTTTATGGAGACCGGGTTGTTTTTGAGGTATTAAAATTAAAATAAGTCTTTTCTCTGAAAAAAAAGCAACACCTTATACTATACCATTTACTATCATTTTTGTAGACAACGGGTTCACTCTTTTGTGGATTTCTGAAATACCTCAAGACCTGATCAAAAAAGGACCATTGTATCAACAAATTTGAGAAAAAATTTACCAACAAAAAATGTGCCAATCTTGGGCACATCTCAGACACTTATTGATCAAAATTTAAATTCAAAAGATATTGGCAGAAGATCGGATATTGGCTATTGAATATTTCCGTTGTGCGGACTTTTTGGTAAATCACAACAATTAATTTTTCTCATTATTTTCATAACGACGTATTGTAATCGACCTGAAACTTCAAAATGATTTCCTATTCTGCGTGGTAAAACAAAATTTCTAATTTTTATTTGTCGAGAATCCCTGAGGATAGGAAGTTAAGAGTTAACGACTGTATTGAGCCAGGAAAAAAACTTTAAACGGGGATAGCTAGGACTGAAATTTGGATGTGGAATGGCTTATGGTAAAAAATTGGAACTTGGTATGTACATATATGTATGGGTACTTGAAAGCAATTTAAGTAAGATACGACTTAGAGATGAATTGACGTAAGAAAGAGGGGCAAAAAAATTTTCCGTAAAAATTGGTTGCATACATTTTCACGAACTTCGTTATATATTTTAGGTCTGTCGAGGAATCGAGTTAATTTTAATTCTGCGTGCTCTTTATACATAAGCGCTAGAAACGATTTCCAAATTTCAGCTTCTAAAAACTTAATAGGGTGCAGAGTAGTTGCGTACGTTTTCACGAATTCCGACATATTTCTGGGGTCTAATAAGATATTGAATTCTCTTAAACTTCTAAAAGGTTGAAATACAATTGCATAGAAACTGATTCAAGCGTTTTATGATATTCAATACCCAAAGTAGTAAGTAGTGTAAGTTTTCACGAATTCCGAAAAATCGGTTGGGTCTAATGAGATATCGAACTAGCTTTTACTTCTATGGGCTTTATGTAACCGCATAAAAGTTATTTCAGGATTTTGCGATAATCATGGGGGTTGTGTAGAATGATTGTGTAGGTTGCTTAGGTCTGATGAAATTTTAAATAGTTTTTTACTTTACCGAGTTGTAAAATTGCCTATAAATCGGTTTTACAAGTTTTCGATACACAAACACTTAAAAATAGTTGTTATTATATTTTGCACCTGTTTTTGACCCAGTAAAGGTTTCAGCTTTACGTAACATTCATTTAATTATAATTTTATATATTATTTAGCATATTTAGCATCCAAAGGAGTGTAAAGAGGTGCTATACGTTTCGCTATATCTCTTAGGTCTGAACAAATATCAAATTCCGTTTTTTTTGCCGGATTTTTATTCAATCGCCCAGAAACTAATTTCATTATTTTTTTTTCGGGGCTGTAAAAGGGTTTGGAGCGTTTTCACAAATTTTTTCATATCTATTAGGTCTTATTAATTTGCGAATTGGTTTTAAATTCTAGAGGCTTTTTGTGTAATCGCCAAAAAACTTCTTTTATAATTTTTTATATCGAACTCCCAACGTATATATCTTCACGAATTCCGACATATCCCTTTTTTGTTTCAATTTATTATTACTAAGTATATGAATATTTACGCTATAAGATTAAAATTACTACAATTTTTATATGAAGAATCACTAATGGCTGTTGAAAGCTGTTTCTTGTTAGAAGCTATTTTAGTGACAAAATTAACTTACCAAAAAACTTGCTTGTTCCGAAATAACCAATATTTTGCCTATAACCGCGTCCCGGACTATGACCCAAAATCGCAGTTTAAGTGATCATAAATGTGCTGTGAATCTCAATTTCGCTAATTTAAATTTACTGGCTTCAAACGAGACTTAAATCTTCTGTTCTTAAGATAATGGAGTTTGCGTTGGAATCGGTTACTTTCTGAACTATCTGATAATTGCTTTAGCTTAAAAAATCTTGGATGCTTTTATTCCAAAATTTGCTAGAGATTAACATTTTTTTTTTAAATTTTATGTCGGCCTGCATAAAAAATAAAATACTAGCTTAATACTCTTTACATCACAAAAATAATAGTAAAAATAATGATAGCGAATTACAATTTAACCGAGGACACGAACATATTTGCCAATGGTCTTGACCAACGAAAACAATAAATTTCCCTTTTCCGAAAACGAAGGGGAGCCTTCACCAATTTACGATCCTAGAATAGCCAATGTTGTGAGGAGAAGAAGTCCACACAATACTTCTTAAAGAATGTTCAGCTTTTGCTTTAAAACGACTGGATACATTGGGTGCTAACCCCATAAGGAGTGAGGAGCTCATAGATCTTTACCTAGCCAATATGTTGAACTTAATCAGGAAGTCGAACTTGCTTGGGGAAACTGAAATGACTCCTTAAATAAATAACTGGCTTGAGAAAGAGAAATCAACCGCGTTGCAGTTAGACTTACCTACTAAGAACTTGAACCCAACCGAGGTGAATTTCGAAAGAAATCGAACCGGCTTCTTGAAGAAAGAAGCCTACGTCACCATTATCTTGCGTTTACTTCATAAGAAGCGATGAACAGTCCTGGTCCTAGCTACGCTAAGAGGTCAAACGGATTTGGAAAGGTGAAGGAATCCGATGTATGCTTAATTATTATGAAGGAGTAGTTCACAATTCGGACCCAGTCAGTATATGAATATCGTAAGAAATCAAAATAATGAAGAAACAGGGTGATGCTAAGTGTTGGAACCCTTGCCACACTAGTGGTATCTTTCATCGCCATCCTACACTGAACCAGAAAGATACATCCAACCAATTAAAATCTACATCATCATAATGAAAAAAATCTCCCAACAGTCTGGGCGCAACTTCATTATTTTTTGGGTAGAAGTCCGGAACGCGTTTAATGCTGAGAAGCTATGTAGGTTACTATACAACTGACAAACTAAAAAATAACGTTCCAAATAGCCTCCTAGTTGTTCTCTCTCCTCCGCCTTCACAACCTCATCCCCCGAAAAATACCAGTCGTAGGGGTTGACCCAATCTACCCACCCTAAAAATTTGAACTTAATATTTCAACGGGTTTGGGAGCTACGTGCCTTCAAACGATTTTGCGTACGGCGTCTACGGCGGACAGACGAACATTTTTTATTTTTTTGCTTTTTTCGGGTTTACTAGTCCTAAAATATGAAAATACAAAATTTCAGGGTACCAAATTTTTCGTCATATTCCGGTCTGCTTTGGACACTCACACAATAACAGAAATTTTGTAAAAATTCTTTGTTACAATGAACGAGTTTATAATATTGATGAAATCAGTAATTCGTATTAAAATTCTTATTCATTATTGCTAGTAGCTGTGTCACTCTCAGTGTATTATGATGAACGAATTCATAATATTGATAAAAAGAGCAATTAATGTTACTAATGTTGTTCTTCATATTAAAGTGTAAGTTCATAATTGCGATTAATTATGTCACTGTAATCAATACTGCGTTCATAATATTAATGCACGTATTGATAAATATGATGAACTTGAACATTAATATTATGAACATGAAACTGAATATAATTTCGGCTTTTTATGCCATATGAAAACGATTAAAGGTTTCCAGACATTTATGCGAAATTTTTGCTGCTGCTGCGACTGTTTCTCAGCGGAAAAATTGACACCATTTGATTATGGGCCAACGATTATCTTCTCGTGTGTGGGAACCATAACAAAAAATAGCAGCCAATAGAGGATCCAAAACATTGAGCTTGTGCGCTGGTCGTTTTCTTCAATATAATGAATGTGTTCATTATTACTATGAATATAATCGATATGTTTTACGAATACCAAGTAAAGATGTATTGTTTATAAGAACTTTTTAATCAATATGATGAACGCGTGCATGAAAATTCCTAGGTGTTGATTTCTGAGAGTATATGTGCCCCATTCATATATACAAATTGATGAAAATATTTTTAATGAAATAAGATTGATAGTATTAATGTACGGTTCATATATCATGAAAAATATTTAATGATTTTTTACATTATTGTAACGATTTTTTTATTAATCCGAAGAATTTCGTTTAATGAAAAGCATTCATTATTATTATATTAAGAACAGTATTTTTTCCACAGCCACATTTCAATATGTTATCTCAAACCGTTACCGAGTAATTGTGTCATCAATTGAATGAATTTTTTGCAAAGGCATGAGAACGTGTTGTATTGAACGTTCCAGGTTCCAGTAGATGCACAGGTCCAGGATACTCCATTTCACATAGTATTAGAAGAAAACTTGCATGTGAAAAAACAATTTTTATACTCTAGATGAAATCATATAGAGTATTATAAGTTTAATCCAGCCCAAAAGTTTGTAACGCATAGAACCAAGCCTCGGACGAAAAAAAGTTATATATTATTTTTCGTTTATTTGTGGCCAAAAACCTCAAATCCGCCTGACGTCCGTCCGTCCGTCCGTCCGTCCGTCCGTCCGTCCGTCTGTCCGTGAACACGATAACTCAAGAACGCCTTCACCTAGGATCTTGAAATTTTGAATTTGGATGTTTGGTTGAATTTGTAAGGCCAAGTTCGTTAACGGGCAAAATCGTCCTACTCCTTCGGGTAGCTGCCATACAAAAAGTCCTTAAAACACGTGTTCAAGAATATAGGTGGATAACGTCAGAAGGGCTTAAGCCACGACTTTGAAATTTTGTATGTGTTATTTTTCCAATAGTTAGAGCTAAATATATGATTATGAAGAAAATCCTATTAGTCCTTCGTGTAGCTGCCATACAAATATCCTGTCAAAACGTCTTCACTTAATTTACGGAACTTACTATAACTCAAGTAATCTTTTAGCTATGAATTGGAAATTTTGTACAAATTAGTTTTGAGTAAAAACGAAGTTCGGGTTTACTAATCAGCGAAATCCTTTTACTCCTTCTGGTAGCTGCCATACAAAAAGTCCTTAAGACACGTGTTCAACAATATTTTTCGATAACTTTTGAACGCTTCAAGCTACGAATTTGAAATTTTGTACACGTTCATTTTTAAATGATTCCAAGGAAAAGGATAAATATGAAAGAAATCGAGTGAGTCCTTCCTGCACCTCCCATGTGAAAGTCCTTCAAAAAGGACATTTTTTTTCAATGACTTACCCAGTTCAAGATATGAAATTAAACACTGAATATTGTCTTTAAGTTTTGAGTAGCAATCTAATGGCAGTCCTTAATAAAGGACATACAACATGCACACACGTAATTCTACTTTATCCCCAACTGCAATATAAATCGGAGTTCAGTATTCATCTAGAGTATTATACGATTGGCTTACAGCCGATCGTGACTGCAGTATGTTTTGTTCTAGCTTCGTTCGGAAAAGATGCGAGTTCAAAGAAAAGTCGTCAATTTAAACAAATAACACAAGGCAATAAAGCAATTTTCAATTTTCTCTTGTCAGTCATAGCTTGCATTTTCTGTTGGTGCAACAAAGACCTCATTCAAATCAACTTTAATGCAGTGGTGCTTACCGAAATCACGAAAAGAATTCGCCACCATGAATATCATTATAAAAGTGTCTCGCGAGACAGGATTTCTTCCGCAGGACTTGTTTACTCAACTCTGTTTATTTTCCTTTATTCACGCAACCACGTGACGTTTACATATTGACAAGGCAACACCATTTTCCGCCCGTCTAGATTTTATCACAAAAGCGTTCGTTCGATTCTAGCTGGTTGCCGTTTCCCAGCTTTCCTGTCCCATTTCCTTTATTTATTCCCTTCAAAAAAAAGAAAAAAAATGAAAACAATTTTTTTTTCCTTCCTCATATTAAAACTTGAGGAAATATTACGTTGTTTGTTGCAATTTCAACTCGATAAGACGTTGAAAACTGTCACAGGAGCAAATAACGTTATCAGATTAAATTAGAGACGAGTGTTCTGGATTGTGTTCTGTCTTTACCCCAGGGATTGTCCTACTTGTAGCGAAACTGAGAGGAGCCTGTCTTATCCCAGTGCCAATTGGAATTACGTTGCAATTATTTTTAAATTGCGAAAGGAAACAATTTACTGATTAAATAGAGATACACCGCCGATTTCGTAATTTTTTTATATGGAATTATAGTTTCCTTGGGGCATTAAATGCATCGTGGAGCCACCTCTTTTAATTTACTTAATTTAACGATGATTTTTTCATTAAGATTCGTTAGATTCAGTCTTATTACTTACTCTCATACAAGTATCATTTGTAGTATAAATCTATATACTAATATTCATTTTCCACTCGATCTCTGAAATTGTATGTATAACATCTTATCAAATTGGAAAAACATATCTGTAAATTTAGGAAGAATAAATTTATTATTATTATTAAATTCATTTTCCTTTTTATACAATCCGACGAGGGGATCCAACGTTGAACGTCGATAAGGGACTCCATACTTTTCATAGATGCAAACAATGTTAATTTTATACCGTAAAAGGCATCAATGAAAATCAATCAATTAGCTGGAAGGAAAAAAGTCAATATTCTGGACGGACAATAGAAATAATAGTTCATATGCTACACACTCAATTTGAAAGTCGGCAGTCGACAGCAGGCTGCGTCATCGACAGCAGTTTTGATCGGCTATTCGCTAGACTTTCTCGATATTTTTTTTTGTTTTTTTTCAATCTATAGAACAGCTTTTGCTAGAAAGTTGAAACTATGTAGTATATGTAAATAGACTACAAAAGTAATTTAGTTAAAAAAAAATTTCAAATATCAATAAGCGTACGGATGGGTGACAAAAAATATTATCAGTGAAAGTGATATGCATATATTTTCACGAATTTCGTCATATCTTATAGGTCTTCGATCCCCAAGGTGGTGTAAAGGGGTTGCACATATTTTCACAAATTTAGCCGTATCCCTCAGGTCAGTAGATATCAAATAACTTTTTACTTCCGCGGGCTTATTTTATAATGTCTGAATCTAAAAAAAAACTCGTTTTCTAGCTCTTTTCCTTTTGAACCCTAAGAGGAAATAGGAGGGTTGAACAAATTTTCACGAATTCCGTCAAATCTCTTAGGTACGATGAGATATATAAGTGGTTTTTACTTCCTCAAACTTTCTTTAAGGGACATCCCTTAGTTCTAATCAGATATAAAAAAATCTGCCAACAGGCGCAACTTTATTATTTTTTCGGTAGAAGTTCGGAATGCGTTCAATTCTAAGATGCGGTGTAGGTTACTATGTGACTGAAAACCTAAAAAAAAGTTCGGGAAGCGGTTAGAATGGGGTCGCGCTAGAATACTTACGCCGCTGACACATATAACATATGAAGTACGTAATTGGGTCATGCTCCGGGACGAGGTCTAAGTCGTAGTATAATATCAGTTGCCACGTGATTAGGAGGTTTTTCGTGATTTGGTTTTGGGAAATTACATGAAATTGGAAATGCATTTGTAGGCGATTATATAAAAAGTTTGTGGAAGAAAACGAAGAAAACCAATCTGATATCTTATCAATCGTAAGAAATACGAGTATGTCGAATGCCTTACGTCCTCTTGGAGTTGTATATCTAAAAATACTGAAATCAACTTTTGACGATTATATAGGAAGCCTTATGAACTAAATCTGAATTCGATATCTCATCAGAACTAAAAAATATATAGGAATTTGTGAAAACATATGCAACCCGGTTGGATTAACTTTGGGGTTGAATATCCAAAAATCCTGAAATGAGTTTTTAGATATATATAAAGAGAGCCTGAGGAAGTGAAAACCAATCCGATGCCTTATCACTCCTAAGAGATCTGTCGGAATTCGTGAAAACGTGTTCAACCCGTTTTTCCACTCTTAGGGGTTGAAAAGGAAAAAACTTGTAAACGGGTTTTAGGAGATTATTAAAAAAGCCCGTGGAAGTAAAAAGTTATTCGATATCTAATCAGACCTGAAGGATACGGCTGAATTCGTGAAAATATATACATCCCCTTTACGCCACCTTCGGGTCGAATTTCAAAAAATCCTGAAAACACTTTCTAGGTATTTCTATGAGAAACCCGTACAAAAAATATGAATTCAATATTTGGTAAAACCTAATAGATATGACGAAAATCGTGAAAATATATGCATTCCATTTTAACTGATAATTTTTTTGCCCCACTTCCGAACGCCAATAAATATTTTAATTTATTTTTAATATAAATTACTTTTGTAGTTGACTTACATATACATACCGAATTTCAACTTTTTACCATAAGCCGTTCTATAATTAGGAAAAACACCCCCCACCCCGTACCATACTACCCCTATAAACAATTATATTTTTGCAACATGCTACTATTATAGCTCTATCCAAATACTAAGCTTCAGCTCTATATTATTATAGGTTCTCGAGATATAAAAATCAGAACTTTTTACTTTTCACCCTCCCTCATCCTCACCCTCTACACTCTCATCCCTGAAATTTTTTTCTCTAAAGGGGTTCTATTAGGCCTACTTCTGGTAAAATTTTTAAGCATCTATCTTACACCGTTCTTGAGATATGAGACGTGATTTTCTCGAAAAATTCTTTTTCCCTCCGCTTCCATGCTTCACCGCCCTCTTAAAAATTTTTTCTTTCAGCAAACTTTATTTGTCAACCTTAATACAGAAACCGAATTTTATTTGTGCAATTGGTTCGCGAGATATCGTAATCTAAAGTTTTACACCCCCCACTTCCGTACGCCACTGCCCCCACTCAAAAATTTGTTTCCGATCTATTCTTCTAGTATGCCCACAGATGTTCATTAAGTTTTGATTTCGTGACATTAACCGATTAGGAGATATGGATTTTAGAATGTCTCGATCTCGGCTTTCGAGCGTTTCGGACGCATTATTATTCTCCCCGCTCCCACACCCCTTTACCCATATCATCCTTTTTTCTGCAAATATCGATGCTCTATATAAATTCCAAGTTTCAGCCTCCTATCCTATGCGGTTGCTGAGATCAAGAAACCAAAATTTTTCGTCTTCAGCTATTATTAAAATAATAAAGTAATTGGTTATTAATCGTAACGGCCTAAAAACCAATTTAACAATTTTTCAAAATTGAACCTATAAGTGGGTGTTGAACTCACAAGGGAATGTGTTGTTTACGTTTTCATAAATTTTTCAAAGTCCCTAGTGTCTGATGAGATATCAAGTTACTTCTTAATTAGTTAGTTAGTAAGCGCCACACATAAAGCTGACTTTAGCTGTTGAGAATTAAAGTTAGTAATCCATTTTTGAATTAAACGCATTGGTTTATGATACCCATAATTAGCCTGATACTGAAGAATATTATATAATATAACACCTGACATCTCATTAACCGACGGGGATCAAGTTCGCAACATTTATTACAACACCAAATAGGTTAATAGTAAATGTAGTTCCAAGAAAATTA
Organism: Beris morrisii; assembly: GCA_951812415.1. Classification (NCBI taxonomy): domain Eukaryota; kingdom Metazoa; phylum Arthropoda; class Insecta; order Diptera; family Stratiomyidae; genus Beris; species Beris morrisii. The sequence continues at coordinate 33,162,645 of OX638310.1, forward strand.
CATAAGTTAAGTTAGAGGTCTACTATATGTCCTCCTCCCTTAAAAACTAAATATTCAGTATGTACGAGTATGTACGTACTTTGCTCTGATATCTACACTAATGAACCAAGTTTCAACTATTTTCTACCGACATTCATATTTGAGACATCGTAATTCAAAATTTTTTTATCTTCATACAGCTGCCTTCCTTAAAAACATTTTTTATCAAGTTCCACATTTCTAGTATCTTTAGACCACTAAAAAGTTATAACAATAGTCGGGACGCAACATTTTGTTTTGCAAACAAAGTTCGGCAAACGCTTAAAGTCGTAGTGCGAAAAAAGTGCCTCGCAAAAAACAAAATCATATCGAATTTTCTGGTTCTAGCGCACCACATTTTCGGAGAACACTGCCTAATTTTTGAACCGATTTGCATTCTGTTTGAATTTTTGAGTAGTTTGTCATCTCACCTTTAATTTGATATGCGACATGTGACTATTCGAGAAAACAGTTTTTCAGAAAGTACATTTTTTCACAAAAAATGGAAAAAAAGTACAAGAGTACCCTTGCCAACGTTTCTAAAAAAAAATGCTAAAATCTCGAAATTCATTGAATTAAGCGGGAAAAATGCTTAAAACAAAATCATATCGAATTTTCTGGTTCTAGCGCTCCATATTTTAGGCCAGCACTGCCTCATTTTTGATCCGTTTTGAGCAAAATATAGCACTGGGTGTTTCGAGACATGGATGCTATGTTGAAATTGATTATGTCAAAAGAAGAGTTCCTTTTCAGGTACAACTTTCAACATTAATCAGTGGTTCTTCATACAAAAACTGAAATGAATCAAAAGTCCTTCAAAGTTAAAACCTATTTGATAGCTAATCAGACCTAACCATATTGCAATTTCGTGAAAATGTATGCGAACAACTTGCTCCTCCTTAAGGGATGAATAAAACACTGAAATTGATTTTTAGGCGATTACATAACAACCCCTTAAAACTAAAAACCAATTCGAACTCTCGTCAAACTTTAGAGATATGGTAGAATTCGTGAAATGAACACAAACACTTTACACCGCATTCGGTCTTAATTAGGCGATTTTATAAAAAAGCCCATGGAAGTAAAAAGAAATTCGATATCTGGTCAGACCTAAAAGATATGGCGAAATTCCAAAAAAAAACATATGGAAACTCTGCACACATTCCTAAGGGTTGAATATTTGAAAATCTTGAAATTCGTTTTTATTCAGATGGTTTGGTGAATGTTTTCACAGTACATCTTTAAACAAAAAGTACTAGCTTTCCGTGTAAAATACTAGCTATTAAATTTTGTATGACATTTCAGACTCGCCTGTATTCCCAATCAAACAGTTTGATAAAGGACTCGAATCCGAAAGTCATATTAAATCAAAATTTTACCCGAAAAATTAGTATTTTAATTTTTGCGCCCCATTAAGGGTTCAAAATCAAAAAATTTTGAAAACTATTTATTTTCTTTGAAGAGCTCGCAGGAGATTAATTAATTTGGTGTCTCCGAAGACCTAAAAGATATGACGAATGAGAGTGGAATTTTTTCATGGTGCAGCTACCATAGATGCTAATTTTTAGAGGTTTTTGTTATTTTCCGGCGGAGGAGTTTCTGGTGTGAAACAAAAACCTCTTAAAATTAGCTTCTACGGTAGCTTCACCAAGAAAAAATTCCATTCTCATTAATTTTAGGAAAAAGTAAAATTGCTGTTGGCAGGATTCGATGTCGCGCACTTAGTGTGTCATTTAATATACCCTAGTTAACAACCAAAAATTCCACTAAATTGGTTGTAATATTAGATGATCTTCAGTGCCACCTAGTTTAAAGCACAAGAATTGCTATGACAAAACTTAGTAAAATTATAATTCGCAGATATGAATTTCGGTTCTATATCGCATATAGTGAAAAATCCTTAGCAATACCACCAGCTGTAAGAGTGTTTCGGATAGTAGGATGCCATCCGATGATGTCCTTCGGACCTACTCCAACACAGTTTTATAAACTGGCTTCTCCAGTGAAGATTTTCCAACTTTCATGTCCACAATGGCAGTAGCCAGAACAGCGATGATTCATCAGTCGGTGATTTCGTGCTGGTGTTTCACACCAGAAACTCTTGTGACGCCGGAAAACAACAAAAAAACGTCCTAAGATGTGACGAAATTCGTAAAAATATACAGACCGCATTTCCACCAAAAATTTCGTTTGTCCAACCAGAAATATTTTTTTTTACATACATTTTCGAACACTGGACGGGGTATACGACAAACAGACAAATTATAATTTTTTTATTTTTTTAAATTCCATTTCGATCACAATTCATTATTATTAAAAGAGTAATTAACTTCAAGTGCTTTGTTTGATTCGAGTTTGATTTTTTTGTGTCCATACTTCTCCTTCCAAATACACCTAGCTATATTAAGATCCCTCAAATAACACAATATAATTTTGAAATTAATGCTCGAAAGGGAGGATACCAGGATACTAGTAGTACGAGTACTTAGACCTTCTGGCTTACGTTCGAACAACAAAAATTACCGCCCCGGCATATACCGCATTTGCCATTCCGGTAGAAAAAACCGGAAAACTGTTGAATCATGCGATTCGACAAGTATGGATCTTTGAATCTATGTATGTCAAGCTTATCTTATTTTATTATCATTAACTTTGTGACACTCCCACAAGAAGACTATGGCGTGATTCCGGAATTTTAAATGGCACCGGAATGTTCCCATTATTCGTTCTTCCGACAACCTCTTCGTCGTGGACTTTTGTCAAGATGTCTTAGTTAATTCCACTTCTCCGATCCGAGATAATTGCCTTTATGTAGAATATCAACAGAGTGTATACATTGTGTTGCGTTATACAAAATTAATATTTTCTTTTAACTCTGAACTGCGCCCACCTTAGCATATACATACAAATATGGCCAAGACAGTAAAGTCGATATGAAAGAAGGAACGGTTCACTATAAAACAATGCCTGATTGCATATTCCCATACAAAGGAGGATACTGAATCCTTATCTATACACCTGTATCCAAAGAAGGTATCTCCTTAAGTACAATGTTAAAAAAACGACTCAATAATTAGCGGAATACTCAGTTAGTGTAGATAGACGACCTGGAAACCCATCTCTTATCCACCATATAACCTGTCGTCCCTGTACACCAACGGGAAAATGATGGGTGGTTCATCAGCGCAAATTACGTACCGAGGGTAGGAAGCGGGCACGAATGCGAAGGGCATTCGGGATAGAAATCAAGCCTCCAGTGCTGGGTAGTGAAGTTGAATTGGGGTAGAACTCAACTCCGAGTATCGCCGTAGCAACAGTTTGCCATGGCAATTATGATTGAGCTCTAAGCTCTGAGTATCCCGCCCTTCCGCCAATGTACCCGTATAACGTTTTCCCATTTTCATTTTCCCGACCATATTGCCGGTTATGCCATGCTCCAATAATAGCACCTCGAAAAAATGCGCAAATAAAAAGAGATATAGAACTTCGTTTTTTGATCGTTTCCAAAGCAGAACCACCCTATCGGCGTCGTGTTCGACTTCATCAAAAATTATTGATATCCGTACGAGAAGACCATGTCAATTTAGTTCGTCAAAATAAATGAACTAGCACAAGGGTATTAATATCGGGACATACATAGTTGGGGGACAGGTGAGCTCTCGATCTACACGCGCAGCCCCATAGAAGTCCCAGGTAAACGAAAAGGACGAATCCAGATGTTTTTCGCGTGTTGGCTTATATGAAGTGGTTCGGATGTTTTCCTTGATAGGTTGCGAGGCCATCGTTTGATGACGTACAAACGTTGACTTCGCAACCGTTGGCAGGGGCAACGGGCTCCAGCCAGCATCAAGCAGGATATGCTTGAGTCCCCATTATCCATTGCGTCGAGTACCGGGATGATGGGCTTCAACGTTCAAGTGTTTCGCTCAGGCATAATACAACGAAAAAGATTATTTTAGTCGTTGTTGGTTTTTAATGCTTATTGAAAGCGAAATGTTTTTTTGGACAAAAATGTAAAAAAAACGAACGTATATATTCCACTTTTGAAGAACATAAGTCCTTCAGCCAGATATAATCACTTCGTGAAGTTGGCCAAGTGTAGAGTTCGGTCAAAAAGTTCTTTTGTTGTTTGAAAAAAGATCGTAGACTTCTTCTTATGTTCGATGATTAAAGGGTAAACCACACTTCATAATAGTCCGCTTTTCACTGAAAAGTCCAGACTAATTTTTCATAATTGCACAAAGATAGTTTGCAATATAGTAGACTGGGGAAATAAAAGTGTTGGAAATCCATTGCATTCAAAGTGCGTAACCTTTCTTACTACCCGGCTACATCTTGGAAGAAGCAATTCAAGCAAAACACTCATCATTACTTTTCTTCTTCGAATTTTGTATCCTGTGCCATCACATCGTCAATTACCTGAGAAGAATAGGCTTTTTATTGCAATAGCGGAAAAACAAAAAAAAAATAAAGAAAAAATTTCAGGTACTGGTAACTAGAGTTTTTACCCTCAACAATTTTATACAATTTTCTTCTATAGACTTTACGTACAGAAAGCTTCTACCCTTTAACATAAACCATTTGTTTTTTATTAACGAATCGTGTTTATATAGTAAAATACCTCTAAAAAAATCCGATATTCAGTAATTAGCTTTCGACCTGCTTTTAACGTGAAAACTTCTTCAAAAATCTGTCAATAACCTGGGGCAACTTTATTATTTTTTGAGTAGAAGTTCGGAGTATATCAGTACATTATTTTTCAGCTCATTGAGCTGACTGGCAGTATTGTCATCAGTTCTTTACTCAAATAGACAATTTTTCTCCGACTCCTTGAGTTGGGAAGGACTTACCAATTTTTCATGAAGGGATCAAATCAATTATTATTACAATTAGAAAAAAAATAAGCTGACGCGTGTTATACTGAGATGTAGGTTACTGTACGACTGATAGCCTAAAAACATACCGTTCCACATCTCAACATAAAATGGCTATAATAATAAAGTTGCAAAAAATGCTTATATCGGATTTTTTCTGATTACTTTTAAAGTGAAATCGAAAGCATATTAGACCCAAGAAATATATCGGAATTCGTGAACACATGCAAAACCTTAGGGGTTGAATATCGAATAATTTAGAAAACAAATTCTAGGTGCTTAGATCAAGAGCCCCAATTAAGTTGGCACCTCAAAGATATGTCGGAATTCGTGAAAACTTGAACAATACCTTACTGTCCCAAGGGATTTAATATCGAAAAAAGATTGAATCGGTTTTTTCCCGATTATATTTTAATTATATCTCATTAGACCTAAGAAATATGTCGGAATTCGTGAAAATATATTCAACCACTCAACGATGTCTAACCACTCAACGATGGCATTTACATGCCCGTAGAAGTTAGTCATCGAAAAATTTTTAAAAACTTTTCTAGGCACTTTCATAAATAGCCAGCAAAAGTAAAATTAATTTGATAACACGGCATGCCTAAAAGACATAACGAAATTTGGGAAAATTTTAAAAAACAAACTACAGACAGTTTTTACCATAGTTCATCTCCATACGCCACTAAAAATTTATTAGGTACTTCCGCACACATACGTACTTAGTTTCAACTTTGTACCATAAGCCGTTTCGAGATACAGAAAACACCCCCATCCCCGCACCTTGTTACACCATCAACAATTTATCTTTTTTTAGCTATCTATCTTTCGCGGTTTTGAATAAATAAAAATCAGAATATTTTCCTTTAGACACCGTCCCACTATCTCCCCCTAGACTCCCTCCCATAATATTTTATCTCTGTTAAAGGTCTAATAGGCTTAATTCCTATACAATTTTTAAGATCATATCTGTTAAGGTTCATGCGATATACTAAAAATTTTTGATTAATTAACTATCACCCCACTTTCGTGCTCCGCCTCCTCCCTGAAAATTTTTAACTTTAATTTACTCCATCAGGAGATATAGATTTTGGAATGTTTTGATTCCAGCCTTCGAGCGTTTCGGACGCATTGTAGACCATTTTTTTGCAAATAGGTGCACTATCATATCTCTACATATGTTTCAGTTTCCAAGCATAAGGGGTTCCCGAGAATTGGAAACCAAATTTTTTTTTAATAAAACGCTTCTCCGCCTCCCCAGACATACCGCAACATCCCTATTTCCGGAGAGGTACCATTAGAAGAAGTTCACCCAATCTACCTACAAAAAAATTTAAACTTAATACCTTAACCGGTTTGTGAGCTACGCTCCTTGAAACGCTTACGCGTACGGCGGACAGACGGACTTTTTTTTACTGCTTTTTGTCCTAAAACGTGAATATTTAAAATTTCAGGGTAGCAATTTTTTTTAAGTTTCAGGTCAATCACAATACACAACAATACTTTATTATTAAAAAATAATAAAGCTAAATGGGTTTGATTTAGTAGTGGAAAAGACATTAATTAAAAGAGACGACGTGCCGCTGAGTTTAGACTAAATTTTATTTTATCAATATTAAAACTAGTGCAGGTACATTTCAACTTAAAACTAATTTACCAGTGTGGGTACTATTGTTAATTCAATTTCAAAATTCATATGTACTTTTTCCGTTTCTAAATTACGGAGCGGATTATTTCTGTATTTCTATTGTTAAGTATTTTATCCGGCATATTGTTTCGCAATAAATTTCGTTTTTAAAATTTTATTGTTAGGTATATTGTTTAAAAAATAATTTCATATTTAAAATTTTATATTTTTGTGATTCTGAAGAATTGTAAACTTTTTAGCTATGCCGCTATAAGCTAAATATTTTTATATCTTAGGTGCGAAAACTGCTAATCCAGTTAATTTTAGTTTTAAAGTGGTTTATTTATACCAAAATGTAATAATAATTTTTTTAAATTAATCCAAAAATAAGTTAATTATGCGCTAAATACACTGGCGCAAATATATTATAATTTCTCTATTTTTTGGAGAGCTTTGTGTTTTATGTTTTAATTTATGCCGAGGAAATTGGTGAATCTTTATTATATTCTGAACTTATTTTAGTTTAAATTTTATTTTGTTAAGTTTTATATATCTTCATTGTATAACGAATAATAACATTTATTTTCTCCCAATATTAGTCACAACGCAACGAAAATATCGACTTAAGGCAGCTTTTAGTTTGATTAAAATCAAAGAAAAAGTATAGCAATTGTAAAAAACTCTCATTGTGAAGATTGAAATTGTCTCGGACTTATTCGAATACTCTCTTAACTACGCATAGGATCACAGAACTCATAAAGATGTGTTCGATATAGGTATAAGTTTTCACGCTGTTTCAATAGTGCCATGCATTTCTTTGAAATTTCTTAATATTTGAAGAAAAAAAAATTATTTAAACATTTCTCTCTCCATTTAACAAAAGATTTCGGCTAATATCGTGATTTATTGGTCTTAAAAATTTCAACAAAGCACTGTATCGAAAATTGATAGGTACATTTGTGTAGCCGGAAGGGCTATGAAGCAATAACGAAAATTTCAATACCATAAACCGAAAAAAGAGCAAATAAAAGTCTTTAAATTTGTTGTCAATAAGACATTTATATTTCTCGGAGGCCCTGTTATAAGGGACGACACAATCCCATAAAAGACTCATAAAATTCTCGCATTTTATTGAAGCTTATTCGAAGCAGATAAGGCCCTGTTTACCTGGTGCCATCTATTTTCGCTTAAAAGCAAACAGACCGACTCCCAATTTTCTCTCCTGTTAAGAAAGTCATAGCTTCAAGATGGTAAAGACCGACAAGGACTGTTACTCGGCGAATGTAATCTAAGCAAATACACTCAAACAAACGCTCGAGTAATAAATCTGATTAAAAGACCTGGTTTTAGTTTGACGCTCAACACGAGCCAGGAAAAATAAATGCTTTCATGAAAGCGAGAATATTTAGATTTTGTTGGACAGCAATCGATAGTGAGGTTCTCTTGCACAATTTTCAATATGGGTATTACAAAAGTTTTTTCGGTGCCATGCATGTTCCAAACAGGCGGACAAACAAGAATATAACTTCATTCACTGTCGAAAATTGTCAAGTACTTGACAAAGTAGCATATAGTCTGATACCTACATGCCTTATCTGGTTTAATTTGATTCTTTCGAAGTGATTGTCCCCATGAACTTGTAATTCAGTTTAATTGTGTCATCTGATGCGAGTACAACCCGTGCTACAAACTCTCAACAAAAAGTATTTTAAATGATTTTCACAGTATTGAGGACAAAATGAAAACCACTCAGTAAATACTGTTCTAATCGAATCCATTACTCCATATCTTATGCATAGCAGACAACTAACGTGATTCTATTCAGTCCGAAAAACAATAAACTCAAATATACCGTCCTCACCTAATTAAAAAAAAACAGAAATACCCATTAAACATTAATAAAAGTGCTATTAATTAAAACAATAAATTGGTGACCCCGATATTATTTATTAGCTGTAAAACTATCAGGCAATTTCTATTCAATTAATTTTACATAAATAAACACTAAAAAAATTCCATTGAATTTTACAACTTTTGGATAGTATGCAAATATGCCTCACCTTTTCAAGTAAATTTACATTGGGATGTAATAGTCAATTTGAATGTAATTTTAAGTTTTCGGTCAGTCAATTTCAATTTGCAATCAGTAATTTCAACTAAGAAAGCAGCAAATTCACTGGACATTCTCTTGAATTTACACTCCAAAAAAAAGTGTATAATTAGCACTCCTTAAGATACACTTAGTTCTACTTCTAATATTATTTCTTACTTACGAGTACTTACTCTTAATAAAACACTTGGCTTTAGGTAAGAATCGAATCCGCGATTAATTCTGGTTTTGCTGCGTAGGTTTGGCGCGCGTACCGCTGCGCCACTGAAGGCGATTCATTTTCATTTTCAGTAGAAAACCAAATCGAACGAAGCGTCCAACTTCGTGGTTTACATGAAAAAAAATGTAATTTTCAATTCATACATAAATATAGTTAATTTTACACGAAATGTTGCGTAATTTTGTGAGACTTTTCATGTATATTGTACAGTTCAGTTGAAAAGCACATGAATAATTTACTAATACCAGTAATTTGGTGTAAAAGTGCTTGAATTGAGTACTTTTACTTGAAAAAATGAAATATACTGGAAATATCAAGGAACAGTTGGATTGAAAATTCATTTTTTTTAAAACACACTTGGAAACATTATAATTCGAAAATTCTCTAAAAATATTCATTTTGTCATCATGTAAGCTTCTATTATTTCTTTTTGCCATTAAACATACTAATATCTATAAATTTCTAATCAACGCATTGTTTAATTAATAAACACGGTGTGGTGGTGCAGTTGACGTTTATTTGGTTGATTTTAAATTTAGAAATTTATTGTAAAATTAATCAATAAATTATTCAGAGTGCTCGATTTCTGTATTATTGAATAGAGATCAAGTACTCGGAATTTGTTAATGAAAAATAAAAAATAAAATGTGGAATGTGGAAAGTCAGTTTAATAAGAACGGTTAAATGAATAAGATCTATTAAGATCAATTATATTCAAAATAAATCTTGGAATCATAAATAATTAAATGAATTATTAATTCATACATATAATTATTAAATAAATAATTTAAATAAGATTATTAATTTTTAAAAGTGAATAATTAATATTAATGAGAATTTGTTAAACTTATAAATTAGTAAATCATTATAAAACTACAATTATAAAATTAAAGAAATTAAATGTTTAGTTAATTGATATTAACAAATATTTTCAATTGCCTAACGATTGGTGACCCCATAAAATTAATATCAATTAACTAAACATTTAATTTCTTTAATTTTATAATTGTAGTTTTATAATGATTTACTAATTTATAAGTTTATCAAATTCTCATTAATATTAATTATTCACTTTTAAAAATTAATAATCTTATTTAAATTATTTATTTAATAATTATATATATGAATTAATTATTCATTTAATTATTTATGATTCCAAGATTTATTTTGAATAATTTAATTGATCTTAATAGATCTTATTCATTTAACCGTTTTTATTAAACTGACTTTCCACATTCCACATTTTATTTTTTATTTTTCATTAACAAATCCCGAGTACTTGATCTCTATTCAATAATATAGAAATCAAGCACTCTGAATAATTTATTGATTAATTTTACAGTAAATTTCTAATATTAAAATCAACCAAATAAACGTCAACTGCACCACCACAACCGCAATCCATGAACTGTCACTAAAAGTCTCTCAGCAATTTTTTTCCCCATTAAAACTTCTATTAAAAATGTTTCCAAAATTCGAGAATGTTTTAAAAAAAATCCGCCAACAGTCTGGGTGTAACTTCAATATTTTTTGAATAACAGTCCAGTAAGCCGTTAGTACTGAGATGCGGTGTATATTACCATGCAAATGACAGCCTATAAAAACATTTCAAAAGGCTGTTTTTTAGGTTGTTAGTTCCATAGTAGCCAGTACAACATCACAGCAGTTCCGGACTTCTACATCAATTATAATAAAGTTGCGATCAGACTGTTGGCAGCTTTTTTCCTTTCTCTATTTATTTATTTTTTCAGTTTCAATAAAAATATGGGACATAAAATATCGACATAGCTCCATATCGGTTAAATATCCAAAACTTCTGTAACCGTTTTTCAGATGATTGTATAGAAATTCCGTAAAAGAAAGAAAACAATTCGGTATCTTATCTGACCTAAGAGATATGCCAGTATTCGTAAAAATAGTATATAATCATTTTACACTACCTTAGGGGTTAAATATCGCAAAATCTTAAAATGAATTTTTAGGCTACTATATACAAAGCCCTTAGAAGTATAAGTGAATGCGATATCTCAGTAAATCTAAAAGATTTCTCGAAATCCATGCAAACGTACATCACCACATTACGCCCCGGGGTGGTTTAATATCAACAAATCTAAAAAACGGTAGCCACTTATCTAGAGTACACAGAAGTGAAATTTATTCGTTTCTTCGACAGACCCATAATATATGACAAAATTCGTAAAAATTTATACAACTCCTTTCCGCGGACAAATTATTTGCACACCGCCATACTTCAATGAATATCTGAATTTTTATTTTGCTCAAATTACTTTACTAATGCATTTACATTAAGATCAAGTTTCAACCATTTAGTATACGCCGTTCATGAGATACAAAAAAATACTCCACACCGTACTTTAATAACCCTATCAAAATCTTTGTTTTTCGTCAACTCGTAGCTTTCTTAGCGATTCTCGTGAAATAAAAATCACAATTTTTTGCTTTCCATCTTTTCCACTCACACACCCTATACCTTCATCCCCAACATTGGTTTTTCTACTAGTGGTGTACAGGGCCTAACTCTTGTCAAAATTTCAAGAGTATATCTGAAACGCTTCTTGGCATATTAAAATAGATTTTTATACTCTAGATGAAATCATATAGAGTATTATAAGTTTAATCCAGCCCAAAAGTTTGTAACGCATAGAACCAAGCCTCGGACGAAAAAAAGTTATATATTATTTTTTGTTTATTTGTGGCCAAAAACCTCAAATCCGCCTGACGTCCGTCCGTCCGTCCGTCCGTCCGTCCGTCCGTCCGTACGTCTGTCCGTTAGCACGATAACTCAAGAACGCCTTCACCTAGGATTTTGAAATTTTGAATCTGGATGTTTGGTTGAATTTGTAAGGCTAAGTTCGTTAACGGGCAAAATCGTCCTACTCCTTCGAGTAGCTGCCATACAAAATGTCCTTAAAACACGTGTTCAAGAATATTGGTCCATAACTTCAGAAGGGTTTAAGCTACGACTTTGAAATTTCGTATGTGTTATTTTTCCAATAGCTGGAGCTAAATATATGATTATGAAGAAAATCCTGTTAGTCCTTCGTGTAGCTGCCATACAAATATCCTGTCAAAATGTATTCACTTAATTTACGAAACCCACTATAACTCAAGTAATCTTTTAGCTACGAATTCGGAATTTTGTACAAATTAGTTTTGAGTGAAAAGGAAGTTCGAGTTTACTAATCAGCGAAATCCTTTTTCTCCTTCTGGTAGCTGCCATACAAAATGTCCTTAAAACACGTCTTCAAGAATATTGGTCGATAACTTCAGAAAGGTTTAAGCTACGACTTTGAAATTTTGTGTGTGTTATTTTCCCAATAGTTGGAGCTAAGTGTATGATTATGAAGAAAATCCTGTTAGTCCTTCCTGTAGCTGCCATACAAATATCCTGTTAAAATGTCTTCACTTAATTTGCGGAACCCACTATAACTCAAGTAATCTTTTAGCTACGAATTCGGAATTTTGTACAAGTTAGTTTTGAGTAAAAAAAAAGTTTGGGTTTACAAATCAGCGCAATCCTTTTACTCCTTCTGGTAGCTGCCATACAAAATGTCCTTAAAACACGTGTTCAAGAATATTGGTCAATAACTTCAGAAGGGTTTAAGCTACGACTTTGAAATTTTGTAAGTGTTATTTTTCTAATAGTTGGATCTAAATATATGATTATGAAGAAAATCCTATTAGTCCTTCGTATAGCTGCCATACAAATATCCTGTTAAAATGTCTTCACTTAATCTACGGAACCCACTATAACCCAAGTAATCTTTTAGCTATGAACTCGGAATTTTGTAGAAATTAGTTTTGAGTAAGAACGAAGTTCGAGTTTACTAGTCAGCGAAATCCTTTTACTCCTTCTGTATGCTGCCATACAAAATGTCCTTAAGACACGTGTTCAATAATATTTTTCGATAACTTTTGAACGCTTCAAGCTACGAATTTGAAATTTTGTACACGTTCATTTTTAAATGGTTCCAAGGAAAAAGATAAATATGTAAGAAATCGAGTGAGTCCTTCCTGCACCTCCCATGTGAAAGTCCTTCAAAAAGGACATTTTTTTCCAATGACTTACCCAGTTCAAGATATGAAGTTAAACACTGAATATTGTCTTTTAGTTTTGAGTAGCAATCTAATGGCAGTCCTTAATAAAGGACATACAACATGCACACACGTAATTCTACTTTATCCCCAACTACAATATAAATCGGAGTTCAGTATTCATCTAGAGTATTATACGATTGGCTTGCAGCCGATCGTGACTGCAGTATGTTTTTTAAATTGTTGTTCCTCACTACAGTACTCCACCTCCCCACTCAAAATTTTTACATTGAGCATACTGCACTTATAAACTTTTTCCCCCCATACTACCACACCCCATATCGACAATTTTTGTGAAAATGGCTACGCTATGAGTTCTATTCAAATTCTAAGTTTCATCTTTCTAGAATACCCTATTCCTGAGATAAAGAAAACCAAGATACCTCTCACTACTTCAAGAAGTTCACCCACTCTACCCACAAAAAACTGAACGGGTTTGTGAGCTAGGCACATTCAAACCCATTTGGGTATACGGTGGATAGACGGACATTTTTCTGCCTTTTTTGTAATATACTAGTCCTAAATCGTGAAAATATAAAACTCCTTGATAGCATATTTTTTTGAAATTTTTTGGTCGTTTAAAGTAAAATAAAAATTGTTTTTGTTGGATAATATTTCTACGTAGAGTTGATTTGAATTCGTGAAGTTGGATCTGTTGTATGGTACACAAAAGAAGAGTATTCATTGCATAGCTTAGAGAGCGAGTATTGCAGAAAATGTTGTTTAAAAGAGTTTAAAATATAAAAAGATGCTTTAGGTAAAATAATTTTAATTAATTAATTTTAATTTTTTGTGATATTGCTGTTGTATGCCATACAACGCACGATTCACGTTAGTTTTTGAGTTCATGGAAAGTTCTGAACTAATTTATTGTTCGACTGGACAGACTTGACTGAAATGGATATGGTTGAAAATGACTGAAGTTAATTATTTAGAATCATGATAGGGAGAAATATGAAAAATATTCTACTCTTACCTCTTAAGAGTTCACTACAATTATTTAAAACAAAATTTATAAGGAAGATGGACAGCCGTTTAATTCATGGAATAACTTAAAAAAGAACTGGTCCGGTTGTTACACTCATCTGGAATGCTTTAGTCAAAAGCACACTCAGCTAATTAATCCCGAAGGTTTCTTCAATTTGTTTATATTCTAGCAACAACCAACGATAAACTTGAACAATTTCAGAGTAATTAGTCTGTCAAATAAAATGATGGACGTATCGGTAAAATGAAAATTAAGTACCCACCTAAATAGGTAGACTGGGGAGAGTTGCAAAGACCCGCAAATGATTCAAGAAATCTTTTTTTTTTAAATAATTTCCAACTTGCAACTTTTCGGATGAACAACTTCTTGTGCTGCCATTCAAATTCGAAATTAATTCAGCCACCCCGTGCGCCTCGTTCCAATAACTTAGCTGAATTTCTCCATTGGTACACCAGACTACACCCCCATTCTATTATTGCCGATAGTAAAATATTCCTGAGCGGGATTGAGACAAACCAATGCTGTGGGCATTCCTGTTGATGTATTCTTCGGATTCTTAGGGATGAGGGTAGGCATTAACCACTTGGTGAAAGAAACATAGACATAGACGATATCGCGGCGGGGGTTGATGGATCCGGCAAATCGGAACAAACAAAAACCCGAGGACGAGCATTATTAATTGTTATTTATTGGCAATTTCGGATCTTGCCGACTCGATTTCAGTAGATTTTTCTTATTTAAATTTAATTGAAATCGACTTTGAATTGCTATAGGTAATATAGCTGCTATGCGGGAAGGACTGTCTCCTTAATGCACTGAGCCATTTTTTTAAGTTATAGGACATGTTGAACGCAGAGAAATGTCTGTTTAGCGACGTGGTTGTTTTTTGAAAATTGTCAATTGTGTTTTTGGCTTATACTGTCCAAAATAATTTTGCATATTTTTCAGTCAAAATTCTTTTGATTTCTAGAGGACAAAGATTGATTAAAACATTTATTAGCAGGAGGGACCTATCACCGATAGATCCATGAGATGGAGTGTCTATAACCCACTTTCTACTCAATAGAAAAATTTCGGAAATTCATATATTCTTGGGATTGCTCTCAAAGACAACTGAAACTTACACTTGTTACATAAGACTTGGTGTTCTTATTCCATAGTTTGCATCAATTTCAATGCACTTCTGTAGCAACCGGAAGCGAAACAATTGAACCTATTCCTTCAGTAACTTTAAGTGAGGATTCAAGTACCATGTCTTGAAGTGCTCCATAGAATTTGAAATACTTAGCAGACCAAGTTTCTACAAAAAGGCTAGAATTTGACTTTAGATCTGCTAAAATTTCTTGGGATTTACCTTCTGGTTCACTTTAATTGGTGCAAGAATTTCAATGATGTGAGTATAGCTGCCCACCCAGAATTGTCACTATATCATAATACCTATCCATGTAAAAGGATAGACATCACACAGCTCGATTTCTTCCTTGATCTGATCTGATCCTTTTCTGAGCGCCTACATTGTATCTCATTAGCCAACTAGAAATGTTGCTTTCATAATACCTTACCAGGATCCTTAGAGAGTATATGGTTTTTATTTCGGAGAATAACGCTTTGAAAATTGACGCACCCACATCCAATCTAAAGAAAACCTCTTTCTCATAAGGCATCTTACCATATGATTGAAAGGTTGCTAATATATCACTTCTATATGGAAAAATGGCGGCAAAAAAAATCAATCATCAAATTACAGACCAATATAATTAACTTCAGTGGAAAAATTATTGTTAAAAAAGCGGGGCAATTCATGAAAGAACAAGACATCTTCCTGAAAACCAACATAGTTTCACACCCGGAGAATCAGTTATTTTTAACCCGCTGTATGCACTAGACAAATGAATTCGAAATTTTGATGAATAGCAGCCTACCGATGTTTTCTATTTCGATTTTAATAATAGAATACTTAGGATTTCGAGGATTACTCTTAAACTGAATTAAGGACATTTTCAGAGAGAATCGAAGAAACAATTTGAACAACGCACGAGTGGCGTACCAGAAGGCTCAATTTTGGGGCCTCTAGTGTACATACCATACACAACTGACTTGCAATATTGTTGTCAATCGCAGTTGACTACTTCCGCAGACTATACAAAAGTTTCTGTTGATCCCCGGCAACAATCGGAATTAATAGAATAGAATGGTCGAATAAGTGGTGTATATTTTTAAATTTTTCAAAGTGTTCTGTGCACAAATTATCACCTAAGTGGTTATAAGGATAAAATTTACAACTCGATCCTCTTCGCAATTTTCTGCCCAATCGAGAAGTCGACATGTGGAACGAATTACCAAGAGAAGTGATTAGCTTTAAGAACAGTTTGGATAACTATTTAATTCATTCCACATAGCTTTTTTTCATGCCTGAAAAAGTGAAAACATACTTCTATTACTTTATTATTTTTTAATAATAAATTTGAATTGCATTTAAAATTTTAATTTGTTACCTCTGTTTTCGAATATATATGTAACATATATATATGATATAATATATGTAATGAATGTAATTTTTATAGGGGTAGTATGGTACGGAGGTGGAGGGTGTTTTTCCTAACTATAGAACGGCATGTGAAAAAAGTTGAAACTCGGTATGGATATGTAAATCAACTAGAAAAGTAATTTTCATCAAACAAAAATTCAAATATACATTGGCGTTCGGAAGGGGGGCAAAATAAACTATCAGTGAAAATGGAAATCATATATTTTCACGATTTTCGTCATATCTATTAGCTCTTTCCAAATATTGAATTAATTTTTATTGTACGGATTCCTCATATAAATACCTAGAAAGTCTTTTCAGTATTTTTTGAAATTCGACCCTAAGGTGATGTTAAGGGGTTGTATAGATTTTCACGAATTCAGCCGTATCCCTTAGGTCTGATTAGATATCGAATAACTTTTTACTTCCACGGGCTTATTTAATAATCACATAAAATTCGTTTTCAAGTTTTTTCTTTTTTCAACCCCTAACCTCTATAAACGGGTTGAACACGTTTTCACAAATTTCGTAATATCTCTTCGGAGTGATAAGACATCGGATTGTTTTTCACTTCCTCGGGCTTTCTTTATATACATCTAAAAACTCATTTCAGGATTTTTGGTAATTCAAACCCAAAGAGGGTGCAAGGGGCGTGAATATGTTTTCAAAAATTCCTACATATTTCATAGTTCTAATGAGATATCAAAAAGTTGATTTCAGGATTTGTAGATATTCGACTCCAAGAGGACGCAAGGCTTTCGACATATTTCTTAGAATTGACGAGATATTAGATTTTTTTTCACTTCCACAGACTTTTTATATAGTCGCTTACAAACGCATTTCTGATTTCATGTAAGGGGCCAAAATCAAATCACGAAAAACCTCCTAATCACGTAACAACTGATATTATACTACGACTTAGACCTCGTCCCGGAGTATGACCCAATTATGTAATTCATATGTTATATGTGATAGTGGCGTAAGTATTCTACCGCGATCCCATTCTAATCGCTTCTCGAACTTTTTTTTAGGTTTTCTGTCACATAGTAACCTACACCGTATCTCAGAATTAAACGTTCTGAACTTCTACCCAAAAAATAATGAAATTGCGTCCAGACTGTTGGCAGATTTTTTTATTTTATTTTTAAATTTCATATTCACTTTCAGTCATCATCATTTTGTATATATATAGATATATATAAGTCTTAAATGTAAGTTTATATGACACATTTATATGACACATTTGATGTTAGCCTATTTATTTCTTAATAGTAATAATAATAATATTAATAAAATTCTAGAATGCTATGAGTGTTTTATTTTATAAAAAAAATAGTTTAGCTCTTATAAAAGGTGTGATAGTCCTCTAAGAAAACTTGCATTTTTATGAGACCACACATTACCTTCATAATAACTATTCAAAATCTTTTTATTGAAGACGAAATAAAATAATACAATTTTTTTTCAACATTTCCAGTGTCAACGTTTCCATTTACACTCTAATGTCATTATTATCAATCTAAGAATCTTGCTGTACTCATAAAATTGTTGTTATAAGTATTTTAACTTTAGATTTTTGGTAATATTATTTACCACTACAAATTATTTTTTATATGGGAAATTATTTGAGAGCAATAATCTTAGATCAAGAGCTCAACTCTTGCAAAAAAATTCTGTAAGAGTATTGTTTTTGTGGTCTCAAAGCAAATGAATAAAGAACTTCTCATTATAGGAGTAAAGTTTAAGTAACCCTAGTAGGCTTTTGTTCTAACAGAGATATTATGAAATCTAATTTAAGACGTATTACTAGGACTATGCTTTGAGAATATGGCAGTGTATTATCAGAGTCTTATGAGAAGTTTTTCAATTTGGTAATCTTATGCACTGCAGAATGCGTTAGTTAAATGGAGTTGCTTAACGACAGACTATTTATTCTTAAAATCGTTTTCGCGATCAAGTTAATATGATTCAATTCAATTCAAATTTATTGCCATTATAAAATTACATTGATAATTTACATTTCGATTGTTGATTATAAATTTAAAGATAATTCTGTATTATAGAGTAGCTTGATTAGGACTATAACATAGGAGTTCGATTGACTTTAGTTGAAAATTTTTAAAAGTTTTATACATATAATTTGAATACAATATTAAATTAGAACACATTGGCAATATATGTGCTTACACAGTGGCTAGTTTTGTTAGGTTCTATAGCACATTACCCGTAACAAGAAATAAAATTAAATTTTCGAAAGGTAAAGATGATGTCAAAAAGTGTAAGGTAACACTGTATGAATTTTGTATACATATTTGTAAGATAATCAGAAAATGATCCTTTAGCTACTTTATCGTTTGTTAAGTAGTGTAGTACGTATGTGCGTACCGGGTATCCATCATATGGCGACTTGACCGTATCTAGTACGTATGTGCCCGACACATAATTTCTACCGGATGGCCTAACCATACTATCGTAGTGCTTTTGCGACTATAAGAGATGTTATGAGTTATTATCCCCTATGATGATTGGTGTCCCGATTTTGGTAGAATTTAATGATATTCCTTTGGTTAGAGACAGGTCTTATTTGATCGTTCCTTAGTGAGCTTAGTGGTGATAAGTAATAATCAAGTTAATATGATATGAAATTAAATATGTTAGGTGGTCTCTACGTCAGACTTCTTGCTCGATCATTTACTCGATCATCGGTCAGGTAAAATCGGCCTTTACAACTTAAGGATTTCTGTATTTTAATTTATTTTCGATTATGTTCTTTATCACGTAATTCTTATAATTTTTTTTTTTAAATTTATTTCTATTTTGTTAAAATTTTTGTGGATTAATTTTCATTTATTTGAATTAGTGCATATTATTCGCATTCGTAGTTAATAACTTTGAATAATTTTAATAATTTGAATATAAGTATTTTTACTACTACTTGTTTGTAGATTTATTGTAATTATTTTTTCAATTTCCCGATTTCATTGTCCTAAAAGAATGTTAGATCTTATACCACAATCTTTTATGGCGCAACATCTTAAATCGGCCTTTATTTAATCAAGTAGCCACTCCTCCCCAGTTGGATCAGCTAGGGGCATCCTACCAAGAGTCGACCACACGTGTTTTTATCTTAGAATAATGATTTACGGATTTACGTTACTGCGCACGCGGATATAAGCATCTATTTTTATACGTTCCTACGTGATTCTAACATTTTGTCCACTTAATGCCGGAAAACTTTCCTATTAATAGCAAAAGGTACCGAAATTGCCGGATATAAAACATATTAAAGTCCTTGACCATAAATGAAGCATTGCCAATAGCAACAGAGTTATTCGAGCGGGTTGCATCCATGGCATTGTAAATTGAACAAAGTGGACCGCAATAACCAGCTTCCGATCCCAACTTCCAAGGAGAAAACACGAAACACTTCAGTCGACTCTCATGCATGCGGCAGTACTCAAATTGCAATTTAAATCTAATTTACCATAAAATTTTAATAAATTCCCATCGGTGTGAGTGTCACTGAGGCAATACGTGGATACACACAGTTTCCTGCATAGGGAGCACGAGTCAAAAGAAAACTCGATGCTTCAAATTTCATAATACATGTGAATTGAAAACATGAGAGGATATTATACTCCGAGCTACTTAATTCAATCAGTAATGTGCTCGAGGACAAGATAATGAATAATCCTTTCAGCTTCTATGACATGCGAAACGGGAGGATTTTTCATCCCAAAATATGGTATTTATTTTCAAGTTGTTGTTGATGTTTTTATGTTGTCGAAGCTATCTAGTTTCTTCCATTATCAAAGCCCATGCGAATAGATTTATGGTATATAGTTACGAGCTTAACAACAAGATGGTAGCGTCTGTATGGAGTCCACCTACATATTGTGCCACTAATAAGGCTCCAACTACTAACTGGAAAAATTGGAAAACTACCATAGGTGTATAGGTTTGACAGCTATCGTATGTCGCACACTATCAATAAACTAATCATTCGTCCGAATTTGTGTTGCTTTCTCACGGCACAACGCAAAAATCTTTAGTTGACTTGATAGTTTATGTGATAAGTATGCTTCAAACCATTCAGATCAGTAAAGATCTTATTAGATTTTTATAAAAAAAAATTATTTTATTTTACGATTAATTTAACAATTGGTGGATTTTGAGAATAAATTTACATATATATAAAGGATTATTCAATAAGTACATAACAATTTTATATTTTAATACAAACGCACCCATAAACATTTTTTCTGGTTTGTCAATGTCAAAGGGTCAGTCACAGTTTACATTTTTATCATGGTGAAGTTTACGAACGAGCAACGTTTTCTATGTAAATAGCCAAAGGGTTTTCAATAGGGACATAACAATTTTGTATTTCAATAAAACACAGAATAATTGAGATGATTCCCAAACGGTTGAGATAATTTCCAAACGTTTAAACGGTTAATTTCTCGTTCGTGAACTTCACCGTGATATAAATGTAAATCTTGACTGACGTTTCGACATTGACAGACCAGCAAAAAAGTTTAAGAGTGCGTTTGTATTAAAATACAAAATTGTTATGTATCTATTGAATAACCCTGTACTATTTCAGATGATTCTTATACACCACCTTTATCCACCACCACATGATATGACGACTTCTGTTTGTAAGCTACCCGAAGGATATGTCAAATTGCCAAAAGCCAGAAGATTTATGGTTACATATATGTATACTATTCTTTCAATTGATTTATAAATAATTTTGTGAAGTTTTTAAATTTCTAGTGTAATCCGCGATTATTTTGCTTTTTTCAAGATTAGTTCAACGTCTGATTTAAAGACATTTCTATGGGAGCAATCATTAATCGACGACTTACACAATCTACCACCTTCCACCACTAGCCTAGTTTCATAATCTACCTATTCTCTAGCTGGCCTACGCTCTGGATATTGTACTCATCAGTATTTTAAGGATTGAATTTATTTTCCCTTTTTGCTATCCGAAGCTTTGATATTTTAAATTTTTTTCTGTCATTTTAAAATCGAAGGGAGTTTTCATTATAATTTTCACTTTATTATTATTCATTAAAAAAGTATCTTAAACTATGTAGTTGTTGCCAAATTTCATTTACAAATTTTTATAAATTTTATTTTGCTATAAATTTTTTTTTTTTTTTTTGTCTTTCAGGTATGTGTTCAAAGTCAAATATTAGTGTAAAAGTGCATTGAAATAAACGAAATTCCTGGCATGTATTAATTTTAAGCGTTATAGTTATAAGCTATTAATGTAAAGTAGGTACTTGTATATAATGAAATAACAAAAAGAATCTACATATTTTCCTTGAATAGCTTGAAACCCGTTGAAATACTTCATGATTCAGATGTCAGCGTCAAAATAGAAGTGTAATAATGCAAATCTCTAGCTACATTGCGGAAAATTTCATTCAAGTTTCCGTTTCCGTCATAGAAAATTTTTTATCGTTATATTTACATCAAAAAAAATAATATTTTATTGCGGTTTATCTTATTGAATAAATAATCTTAAGTTTATACTCTCCTTGACTTCGTCAGCTGCCATAAAACAAAGCAAGATAATCCAAGACACGAACCAAATTTAATAGGAATTGGATTTCCCATTCTCGATTTCATAAACTGTTATAACTAGACTTAAAGTATACGTCCCTAGAATACTGCACTAGTATATTTGTCAGCATATGGAAAGTTTCATCTATGTTATTATAGCATGAGTCGTTACTGCCTTATAATAAGTTGGGTGTAGCTCCTCACCTCACAATGATAATTAAATTTCTTTTATTCATAAATTTTGACTTTCATAGCTTCATCAATATACCAAACTTCGACTTACTAACTTAAGTGATTCCTAAGATATAAACAATTAAAATTATATTTTTATCTTGCACGTCTTTAAAAATATATCTTAGGAATGTGGCTCTGTAATACCTTTACCTACTTATTTACAAAATTTCATATTACTAGCTTTAACCATTTTGAAGATATAAGAATCAGAATCTTTTATTTCAAGCCCTCCTTCCATTTAACCCATATCACCCTCATTTCCGTAAATTTTTATTCGAGAAGGTGCTAATCTGCATGAATCACATCCCGTTTCAAATTATGGTTTTCATTTGATTCCTTAAACAACTATATATCAATGTATTCTATAATTACCATAAATTTTTAAAATTTGAACATTCTCTTAATTTGGATCCTCCTGTGACCTCCTTCCTAGACCGAGCCGACTTAATTTTTCCAATATCCTCCAGTACCAAACAAAGAGGCGCATAGAGGGGGGCAAGAGGCGGTATTTACCCCCACCTGTATTCTACCTTCCATTATTTTAAAAACACTATTTCGTCACTTGAATAATTTTTTTTTTTAATATAGTGTAATTAAGACCTTTTAATTGAACTATTACACATCATTTGTTAAACTACTAACAAATAGTTACTAAATCAACACCGCGTTTACTGTTTCAATGAAAAATAAAAGCAAAACATCTTTTTACGAGTATTTGTATTTAAAGAAATTTCACTTGTTAAAAATTAAGGTTTTCTGACTTACTGAAGAAAATTTGGATTGTAATTCAAAAGTGAGCAGACCAATAAAATTAAGATTAATAAGGTAAGGACATTATTTTATTGGAAGACGTTTGATACGACTTATGAAAAATACAGGAAAACCCAAAGGTCTTAATGGTTTCCTGAGATAAAATACCCATCTGCGCATATAGTAGTTTGATAAATCCTTTCGACTTTGTGCTGTGGAAGAGGTTGTTTTCGAATATGCTAAATTTTAAGATATGCTGATTAAAGTAACAGGATCAGAAGGATATTAGTAACATTAGTAACTAAGTAACGTTTTGTTAAACCAAGATTATCACCTTTTAGTCGCACTTTATTAAAAAAAATAATTGCTCAATTGCGAAATGGTTAAAATTAAAGGTGAATAACTTCGAAAGTTTTTGAGCTGGAGCGATAAATTTAACCTACTAACTCCGCTTCTTCTTAGTATTTACAACAGCTTGAGCATGGTTACAACTAATTCCAAGTCTTCAAGTTGACTCACCAGAAAGCACTAATTTTTTTAAATGGCAGCCTAAAACAGAACCTTTATTTCACTCTGTTTTCCAGTTTGATGCTTTCAAAATAAGTGTAACTACATAACCCCGCTCCCCGAGAATTTTGTTTTAACTTAATCACAAAAAAGCTTTTATGTCCAACACTTTTCGTTCCGTAGTTATCGCTCCTTCGGGAAAAAATAGGAACCATTTTTATTAAGAACTTTTGTATGGTAGCTAATTGAAAGAGTACCGTAATGTTACCAGCTCCTGCCATATTTAATTAGAAAAAGTTTGTCGAGCGAAATTTTTAAATTCCAGTATATAACTGTCAATACTTGTTTCGAGGAATTTTTTATGCGATGTACCCGAAGAAGTTGGGCGATTTTACTTACTAAGTAAATTCTAAGTAAAATTTCAACTTCTACGTATTTTTCTCCTATCTCCCGGTGCACTGATATTGTTTTGATGTGGCAGAGAAGGTTCAATGATTCTTAACCCATTAGTGCACAAAGTTTATTAAGCACAACATCCGTTTAAACGGAGTTTGTGCAGTAATGGGTTAACTAAGTGAAATCCACATTCATTATATTCGTCACAAGATGTAGCTCCCGAAATTGCAAACTCATTTTATAAGTCATAGTTCTGCCCCTAACTACGAAATATTGTATGGGCGCTCATGGTACCAAATATCTACATAAGCTTCTTGAAGTTTCAACTTTTCCGCGTTCATGGCTCTATCAAATAAAAAATCTGCCAACAGTCTGGGCGCAACTTTATTATTTCTTGGGTAGAAGTCCGGAACGCGGTTATTTATGAGATGAAGTGCGGGTTACTATGAGTCTGACGAGGATGAAAGTGGGAGAAAGTAGGGGAGGGTGGAAAAGAAACAGTTCTAATTTTTATATCTCAAGAACCCATACTAGTTCATAGTTCATAGTTCATTTATTTCAATAATACTTAAATATATATGGACACAGTTTATTATTTTTTTTAGAGAGTAGGCTGGTGCCTTTGCAACTACAATATTGAGTTTAGTACAAGACAAGAAAATAATGTGAAACTTTAAGAGAGAACCCATACTAATAGATAGCTGGAACTTGGTATTTAGATAGAGCTACAGTAGTTACATGTTGTAAAAATATAACTTCTATTAGGGGAAATATGGTAATATGTAAAGGAGGGGGGAGGGGTGAGGTTTGCTATCTATTGAGTGACTTATGGTAGAAAGTTGAACCTTGGTGTATATATGATCTACATATCTTCTAGAAAAGTAATTTAGATAAAAAAAAATTCAAATATGCATTGGCGAACGGAAGCGGGGCAAAAAAATTATTAGTGATAACGGAATGCATATACGTATTTTCACGAGTTTCATCAAAAATCTTAGCTTTTTTAAATTATTGAATATATAATCTGTAATATGATTTTTTGAAATTCGACCCCAAAGGGGTTGTAAAGGGGTTGAATAAAAAATTCTGATCATGATTTTTGGATATTCAGCCCCCAAGTGGATGTAAGGGTGTTTGCATACGTTTTCACAATTTTTGCATTATCTCTTAGGTTTGATGAGATATCAAATTGAATTAAATTTTAGGATTTTTTTGATATCCAACCCCCAAGGTGCAAAGGATTTTCATACATTTTCACAAATTTCTACATATTTCTTAGATCTGATAAGGTCTAAGAGATATATAGGAGGCTTCCTATATAATCGGCAAAAACTTGATTCCAGGATTTTTAGATAATGTGTAAAAGGGGTGGAATGAAGTAAACGATTTTTATACTCTAGATGAAATCATATAGAGTATTATAAGTTTAATCCAGCCCAAAAGTTTGTAACGCATAGAACCAAGCCTCGGACGAAAAAAAGTTATATATTATTTTTTGTTTATTTGTGGCCAAAAACGTCAAATCCGCCTGACGTCCGTCCGTCCGTCCGTCCGTCCGTCCGTCCGTCCGTCCGTCCGTCCGTCCGTCCGTCCGTCCGTCCGTCTGTCCGTTAGCACGATAACTCAAGAACGCCTTCACCTAGGATCTTGAAATTTTGAATCTGGATGTTTGGTTGAATTTATAAGGCTAAGTTCGTTGACGGGCAAAATCGTCCTACTCCTTCGGGTAGCTGCCATACAAAATGTCCTTAAAACACGTGTTCAAGAATATTGGTCGATAACTTCAGAAGGGTTTAAGCTACGGCTTTGAAATTTTGTATGTGTTATTTTTCCAATAGTTGGAGCTAAATATATGATTATGAAGAAAATCCTGTTAGTCCTTCGTGTAGCTGCCATACAAATATCCTGTCAAAATGTATTCACTTAATTTACGAAACTCACAATAACTCAAGTAATCTTTTAGCTATGAACTCAGAATTTTGTACAAATTAGTTTTGAGTGAAAAGGAAGTTCGAGTTTACTAGTCAGTGAAATCCTTTTACTCCTTCTGGTAGCTGCCGTACAAAATATCCTTAAAACACGTGTTCAAGAATATTGGTCGATAACTTCAGAAGGGTTTAAGCGACGTCTTTGAAATTTTGTATGTGTTATTTTTCCAATAGTTGGAGCTAAATGTATGATTATGAAGAAAATCCTATTAGTCCTTCGTGTAGCTGCCATACAAATATCCTGTCACAATGTATTGACTTAATTTACGGAACTCACTATAACTCAAGTAATCTTTTAGCTATGAATTGGAAATTTTGTACAAATTAGTTTTGAGTAAAAACGAAGTTCGAGTTTAATAATCAGCGAAATCCTTTTACTCCTTCTGGTAGCTGCCATACAAAATGTCCTTAAGACACGTGTTCAACAATATTTTCCGATAACTTTTGAACGCTTCAAGCTACGAATTTCAAATTTTGTACATATTAATTATTGAATGGTTCCAAGGAAAAGGATAAATATGTAAGAAATCGAATGAGTCCTTCCTGCACTTCCCATGTGAAAGTCCTTCAAAAAGGACATTTTTTTTTCGATGACTTACCCAGTTCAAGGTATGAAATTAAACACTGAATATTGTCTTTTAGTTTTGAGTAGCATTCTAATAGCAGTCCTTAATAAAGGACATACAACATCCTCGCACGTAATTCTACTTTATCCCCAACTACAATATAAATCGGAGTTCAGTATTCATCTAGAGTATTATACGATTGGCTTACAGCCGATCGTGACTGCAGTATGTTTATTTATATTATTTAAAAACAATAAATTTTTCAACTAAATGGCCAATCCTACATCCTCCATCATTCAACAGTGCCAACATTTTTCACGATACTTCTCCATATCGAAATAACGAAAATTGCTTTGTTTTATAATATTCATTAAAATTGAGATTGGGTCCAAATCTCAATTGTTAATTCGTTCAGAAATTACGTTATCCTGATATGACAAGAGAAAACTTTTCGCTCTGTTCATCATTCCATTTTATTTTTATATGTAATTTTTTTTTTCTCACTTTTATTACGAACTTCTGACCCTTACAAGGTTTCCACAGAACCATTGTTCGCCACGAACGTATAGGCATTGAGCTAAAGAGGGCCACGTTAACAAAAACAACGAGAAAAGTTGAAAAAGTTTTTCTTTTCCAACATCGCCAATCTTACACAGCCACACAAACATCAAGATCAATGAGTATGTATGACTATACCGAGAGCACTGAAGTTAATGTGGATCCCAATCCCAGTCCCAATCCCGATCCCAACCCATCCAATCCCATCCCTCGGAACAAGGAAACTTTTCAAATAACTCTATTATAGGGTATCCGAAGTAGAAAACACAAAAATGTGTTGACTGGCGTCTCTAGAGAGGCTTCATGCCAAAGATATCTGCTCCGTGGTTTCGTGTCCATATCCTTGCCAGGACTATCAGCCAGCTAGCGCTACATACGGGTTCCTATAGCTTTATGCTAGTTCCAAAATAATAATGTTGTTAGGTAATGTTCAGCTCGAACTTGAATCTGCTTTGCACTGCTCGGTGTTCGTCTAATATGAAGAGTTTTATATGAGACATAAGACCAAAGTAATTGTGTGGTTTTAAGTCACAACCAGAGCGACCGGGTGTGGAAACGCCATCTTGCCTTCAACACTTGAACGTCTTGTCGTCCTTCAAAGCCGATGGATAAAGTTTTTTTTTTCGCTTTAGAGTCCGTATGTCTGCTTTAGCCAAGATTCATCTTCTAATTTCCGAAATTCCGTACCTAATTATATTGGTTGTAAACTCCAGTCTTATATTGAATTCTTGTAGGAGTTCAGGGGGAGTGCGCACAATGGAAGGATTCCCGGAATCTTTCGGGTAATGAAAGACAGGATAGAAAACAATTTAATGTCGTTTCGCTCTTCCATTTGACTTCCTCCGTTGAACGGAATCTTTAAGGGAAATTTTTTGAAAGGTTGCTCTAAACCTCCAGATGGAGTATTTTTGGTAAAAATCTCTTTGACACTGTCTGCAACTGATTGATGCTTCCTGTGCTGACAATGTCGACAGTCTACCCGGCACATCTCGATTCGAACGAGAGAATTCGGTAGACCCAAGTGATCAACCTAATGTGCCCTTTTTACTCAATTGCTTTGCTACAATGACAATCTTACCTTATGGGGTATTCGGGAAAAGGGTGGAATTTATAAATGCCATCTACGTGATTCTGACTTTTGATAAATGGAGCCACCATCGACAAAACGTCTTTCGGCAAAAGAAAACGCCATTCGACAGAGAAAAAAGTCTATGAGGCGAATAATTTTACGGGATTAAGAAAATTATTGTGGAAGGCAGAGATGCCAAAGATTCAATTTCTTTTTCAATGAAATTAAGTTGAAATATTGCTGTTTTTGTTATTTTCACAGACTATTGGTGAGTTGATGGTATTTCCGACATGAATTATTGAATATTTGCATATGATTAATTGCACTTGAGCTATGGTATTCGATTCATTTAAGGAAAAAGTATCTTAAAGTGTTTGTCTGTTTTCACTGAAATTACTTCTCATCAAAAAGGAAAACTACTATTTTGAAATTTTTGAATGCCTCTCACGAAACTGTTGGAATATTTTGAAATAGTGGGTTACGGTGCGCAGCAGAAAACAGTTTTGAGTTGCTTTCAAATCTTGATACCCGCATAGCGTTTCGATACTCCACCGGTAATGAAACATGCGGTCCGTTTCTAGTACAGCTTATACTACTACGTTTACATGGTGGATTGAATCCGGATTCAATCTGGATTCAATCCTCTAAAATCGAATGTAGACGCAGATCGGATTGAAATAAGATCGAACCAACTTCTCGACCTGGATCGAATCGAAACCGGTTATGTCGTTCGTCATTTCTTCGATTTGCCCATGTTTCGATCTTTCGATCCGGTGTTGTCATAAACGCGATCCAAATTTCGATCTTTCGATCTTTGGATTCTCCATGTAAACGTAGTATTAAATTCAGCTATATTTAAATTAATCAGTACTGAGTACAAGTCTATTGCCCGGTGCCCAGTCCCAGTGAATGTCACTTTGCGATTTTTGCCACATTCGGAGTCCAACTACCCGATAATTGAAATATCAGCTGTATCAGCCTAATGATCAATTTGTATTAGGCATTAGGAAATAAGTGCCGAAAAACATTCTCGAGTTCATCAATTAAACAATTGTTGTCCAAGATTATTCTAAAGCACACAAATTGCGAGAAATATATTTAAAGGAAGAATCGTCAATCCATTTTCTTTGCTTATCACTCATAAAACCTCATTTTACTTCTACTACCAAATGATATCTCTTTTCTTAATTATTAGTAGATTGAACCACAAAGTGTTTCCAATCAATTCAAATACACGTCATTATAATGCCATTAAATTTTAGCTGATGTAAGTATTCATTAATATAATAAACAACCGTTCATTAATTTTTGGTCTTCTTCGCACATACAACTACATCAAAAATTGTTTAAAAAAAACGTTGTGCAACAATCAATGGTTTTGCAGTACCAGCAAACCAGTTTATACCACTGATGTACTGATTAATCTATTTTAGGTTAGGTAATTAATTTCTTCAAAGATATTAATACTAATGCACGATTCATCGATAAAAATCGTGTCCATATCCTTGCCAGGACTATCAGCCAGCTAGCGCTACATACGGGTTCCTATAGTTTTATGCTAGTTCCAAAATAATAATGTTGTTAGGTAATGTTCAGCTCGAACTTGAATCTGCTTTGCACTGCTCAATTATAATATTACAATATTAATTACAGTGTAATGTGCGTTGACAGTTTTTTATGTATGAATATATTCTTCAATTTTATGAATGTTATCATTATCACTATGAACAGAAACAAACTTTTTGCGATGCACATTAATGATTTTATGTAGAGTTCTACTCTATATAAAATCATTAATAACATTACCGAAGTCTTTAAAAAATTAGTAATAACCTGGAAAGCAATCAATCCTACACTGTTTTAAAAAAAATTTAATTTTCAATCTAATTTTTGAATTTTCAATCCAATTTTTACTTGAAATTTCCGGTATATTTATTTTTTTCAAGTAAAATACACATTTCAATCACTTTTACATGAAATTACTGGTATTAGTAAACTATTCATGAACTTTTTAACTGAAGCGTACAATTTACACGAAAAGGCTCACAAAACTGCACAACATTTCGTGTAAAATTAACTATATTTATATATGAATTAAAAATTACGTTCTTTTTCGAGTAATTCTACTTATCTGTTTGAATTTTACGACGAAAAACATGTTAGATATGAAACCATATAATATATAATAATATATTAAACCAAGTTGGACGCTACTATTACATCCCAATGTAAATCTACTATCCAAAAGATGTAAAATTCACTGGATTTTTTTTACTGTGTATATTTCGTGTGGTACTTTTAAAAAAAATTCATATGACGAAAAACCAATCCAAAAATATGTTACTGTTTTCTAGTGATAGTTCCACCGTGAATAATTCTATATTCGTTAATATTGTGGAACTCAAAGACAACGGTCTTAAGACGCTTATAGACAATTAAAAAACTTAACAATTTTTTGACGGTACTTATACATGTGCATGTGTTCTACAAATTCAGAAATATTGAAGCAAACTGTAAAGTATCTGCACGTAGGTTTTCTTGAGGTGATTGCTATCACAATAATAAATAAACTTATAGTACTAACCGTTTTATAAACTTAATCACAACCCAGGTTGTTTTAACAACAATTATTCTATTATAAATGTTTACGTAAATTAGAAACGAAACGAAACGAAACTACGGACAGAATAACTAATTCTCGTAAATTATGTACAGTAATTACCTCACCATAATTAATGACAAGCGCTCCTTAACTTATCCGGTTTGCTTCACATATTTTTAAAAATTACTTTGAAAGTTTTGCAATTAGTCAAACCCGTGATGGATCTAATCATCTCGGCAACTCGGACAGGTTTGAAAATAACAAAACTTCTAAAGGAGTAACTTTCTAGTACTAAACTTAAGACGCAATTCAACATCGTACCCACGGCACTTTAATTTATTATAACATGTACACTTTTCAATTTTAAAAGAGCAATTATTAATTAATAACCATGAAAAATAAATGAACTGTACGAGAGAGTTTCGATATTTTTCCACGAACTTAATGGACATTCCGGAAAAATTTTGTTACATACACACACCATCTTTCGAAATATTGGATTGCTTTCCGTCCAAGAAAAATATCTTGAAGGCATATCGAACAATTCCGAGTCCTGAAAGGCTCACTACGCAAAGTTGTTTATCGTCCTGTAAGAGGATAAATATCTGGCATTCCGTGATCCATTCAAAATTAGAAGCAAAACGGAAAAAAAGGGAATCGTTCGATATTACACGATTGTAGCTTGCCCTCGGGCAGCCTTTGGCCATCTTTTTCGATTAGCGCGCAGAGCAGAAATGGCAAAACCAAACAGAGGCATCTAGTTCTCATGCAAATCTTTGTTAAGGAAACTTGGAGATGTTTGTTTCAAATCATAATTAATATTTGTAATGCTCTCCTTTATAGCCAAAATGGCTAAAGGAACAGTTAAAATAGAGCAAAAATAAACGGAAAATTAACTAAGTTGTCGCTAAGATTCCTTGAGGTTGAAATGGAGATTACATGTATCTAAAATTGTGTCAACAATATTACAAAGCACATCTGAAATCTGACACAAGACACAATCAACAAACGACGGGTTCAGGTCTGTTCAGGTCTGTTTTCCAAAATTCACTTTTTTCCAAAATTCTCTTTTTTCAAAATCTCTTTTTACAAAATCCCGTGTTCCAAAATCTCGTTTTCCAAAATCCCGTTAATCTAATCTATCTAATCCCCTTTCACAAAATCTCGTTTTTATATAAAAAAAAAATATTTGTGCGCCTGAATTAATAAACATAAGTTTTTTTCCATAGTAAGTGTTTCTTCAATTAACGACAATCGTTTTGAATTTTTTGAAATAATATTTTTCTATTATTACTCGCGCGGCTATTAGGAATAGGAATAGGGTTGGGGTGTTATTCTTTACAAATATCAGTCATGAAACAAGCTTTTGTATTACCCCTCCCTATGTCTACAAATAAGTTCTAAGTTGCAAGTTCTAGTGCATGCCGTTCCCGATATACGCAATTTTGAAATTTTTGACAGACCCATAAGAGGTCTTCGTGGTCTATTGTGTATTACACAAATTTTTCAAATGTCACGAAAACATGCATCAAAAGACAGGTTTCCCTAAAGCGAACAATATTTTGTGTTATTGCTGTTAAACTCAAGCTATTAGTCTTAAAGCGTTGAGAAACAAGAATTCAGTATTTCATTTTGTTGGAAATAATATCCCCTTTCGACAGCGCTTGCGTTCTTAAGAGCTAGTAAAACCGTATTGTTCGATACCAGCTAATCTCTCTCCATTAATCATTTTTCCTCAAGATATTATCAACAACGCCCAAAATTTGATTTTAGGCGTGGCTATAAAATGAATTTAGAATCAAAAACCAAATCGTTATCTTATTTGGCCTAAGAGATATTGAGAAATTCGTGAAAACTGAATCGTGGATACTGAATATCTCTTTGGTTGAATATCGAAAAATCCCAAAAGTAGTTTTTAGGCGTTTATATAAATATAGAAGAAAACTCAAATTGATTTGGGCCTGAGAGATTTTGACACACTTCAATAATTGCAGGTTTTGCTTGAAAGAGATGAAGGAATTCGTTTAAAAAATACTGAATATCGAAAAGCCAAAAAAATGGTTTTTAGGCGTTTACATAAATATAGAAAAAAAAAATAAATTGATTTGATCCAGGTTGAGATATATTGAAACATTTGAATAATTGCCGGTTTGGCTTCAAAGATATGGAGGAATTCGTTAAAACAAACTGAATCCATTTCACCTGGGTTTAATTGCGAAAAATGTCGAAATCGTTTTTTACACGTGTGTATAAAAAATCTGTAGAAGTGAAAACCTATTTGATATCTGGTTCGGAGTAAACATATTGAGGTATCTATGAAACAATATTTAACCACTTTTAATCCCGCTTAGGGTTCAATATTACAAAAAAAAAATCTGGAATCGCTTTTAACGCGTCTATACACTTATTGTGAAGTAAAAATTAAGTCGGTACCTTATTAGTCCAAAGAGATACATAGGAAATCGTGAAGACGTATTTAATAAATGTTCAACCTTCTTGTGGGGTTAAATACGAAAAGTTGTGCAAATACATTTTAGGCGTTTATCTAAAAGAAAACTGCACCGGGTTTAAAATATATTGGGGTATGCACAAAGAATAAAGAAAATTTCACGTTTCAGGGTGCAGCGGCTTGGTCTGATCTTTGATACGTGACCTTCTTCTTTTCTATAAACATAAATTATTAGAATAATAAAAATAAAAGACTTTAAAAACTATGTACTTACTTCTAGGATCATTTTATTTTGACGAAAAACTGATTTAAATAAGTTTATTTTAGTCAAGGAGGCAAAACCGATTCGGTGATTGAATATTTATACTTAAATTTTAAATTTTAAATTTTAATATTGAATTTAAGTTTCTATTTATGTTGAAGTACATTGTTCCTGTATCAGTTCAGGTGGCTTCTTTGGCTATAGGGTGGGACCATTTATGCCTGATCAGGTACAAAACTCGTATATTCAGGCTATCCGGGTCTTCACCCAGTTACACTGTGTTTTACAGGAACATCAGACTAACAATTGGAGTCCGTGCTCCTTTGACCACACTAGAGTCCTAATTTAACCCGCAGGTATTGCAATTTTCTGTGCTAAGTATTCAATTGTTGATGGTAGGACTTGGCTATTGTTCTAACGTCGAATCGAACAAACCAGCTTCGAGAGATTTGAATAAATTCGAACGCTTACTAACGATCCGAATAGCCAACATTTTCCTTTAGATTTCACCCAAAACGACTAATTAGCCGGTGAATTTGAATTACAAATGATGAAGCTCGTATTCGGAACTTTTTAGCTTTACATCGCTACTGAAATAATAATCCACGTTGAATAGTTTAACTCGCGGTAGGTACATCTGGGATAATTTAAACTTAAAACAAATTTTCCAGGAAGTATCTCGTATCAATTTGCAGTCATTTACGGACCGACTAATTTCCATATTATACGACTACCAGGATAACGAAAGCATATATCAGAACGAAAGAGCGAGTCCTTGTGAATTTTCGCTGTGCAATATTAACCACATAGGTGAGGATTGCTTGAAGTATTTCGAACTATAACTAATTTCCATGTATGCGTCGGATGATCGCATAAGTGGATTTGTGCATAAAACATGCCCGAATGTGTATATCCGCCTCGTAATTGGTTGTTCAAAGTTCATAACGCTATCGGAGTGTTTATAATTATGAGTTTATACGAATGTGTGCTTTCATAAATGATCTCAATGAATATAAATTACGTGTGGTTTCGGCAGATTCGATATTAAATACGTGCGGTATTGGCATCAGATTCGGAAAATTTAGCAAATTTTGATTATGTAATATTTGGAGGGGGCGAGATGAAAGGGTCCCGAGGATTCTTGAATCTCTTGGTTTACATAGCCACGTGGTAAAACTACATTATTCAGGTACTCTTCCTTCCTACCTTCCAGGAGTAGGACTGGTCTAAATTATACCGACAGACGTTCTAGTGTTACTTCCGGACGACAGCCCAAATCGGTACGAGGTATTATTTTGATTCAACGACCGCAAAAAACTAATAGTGATTTCATTAACTCACTACTTTAAGCGCAGACCAGTAAGCAATTTTGAACGAATCATCGTTACTCCTTTCAACCTAACTCGATTTTTATAAAAAATCTGCCAACAGTCTGGGCGCAACTTTATTATTTTATGGGTAGAAGTACGAAACGTGTTTAATGATGAGATACGGTGTTGGGTACTATGCGACTGACAACCCAAAAAATAACGTTCCAAATAGCCTCCTGGTTATTTTTTAGGTTGTCAGTCTCATCGTACCCAACACCGTATCTCATCATTAAACACGTTTTGTACTTCTACCCATAAAATAATAAAGTTGCGCCCAGACTGTTGGCAGATTTTTTTATTTATTTACGTATGTTTTTATCAATAGAATAATTGAAAGTAGTAAAAGCGAATTCGATCACATTGAACCTAAGAGATTTTCGGAATTAGTGAAATCTTGAACAATACCCCCAGGGGGTTTAATACGCAAAAATTCTTAAATCGGGTTTTTCCCTTATAGAAGTAAACGTGAACTCCAAATCTCAATATACCTTAGGAATATATCAGAATTCGTGAATATGTACACAACCACTTTACACCCCCTTAGGGGTTGGATATCGAACAATTTTGGAGATCGTTAGTAGGCACTTATATAAATAGCCCGCAGAAGTAAAATTGCTTTGATAGCTCGACATGTCTAAAAGTTTTAACGAAATTTGTGAAAATGTGGATTCACGGACATTTTTTTTACTCAACCTCTGAACGCCAATAAAAATCTGAACTTTTTTTTTGCTTTAATTACTCTAATAGTACATCTACATATACGTACTAAGTTTCAACTTTCTAGCATAAGCCGTTTCTGAGATATAAAAAACCACCCCTCTCCCCCGTACCTTGATACCCCTATGAAAAATTTTATTTTTCTAGGATGTCTGCAGAGTGGCTCTATATAATCCTAAATTTTTAGCTTTCTATTCATTATGGTTTTCGAGAAATAAAAATCAGAATGTTTTCCTTTCTACCCCCTTTCACCATCACCCCCAACACCCACATCACCAAATTTTTTTTTCCTACTAGAAGTTTACCGTCCCCAACTCCTGTAAAATTTTCAAGATCATATCTGATACGGTTTCTGAGATATAAAAATTACATTTTTTGAGAAATTGCTATCCCCCACTTTCGTGCTCCACCTCCCCCCTCAAAAAATTTAGTTTTGGTAGACTCCTCTTGTGATCCCATATACAGAAACTAAATTTTATTTTCCTGGTGTAATTGGTTCGGAAGATATTGTAATCCGAAGTTTTTCACCCCCCACCCCCACACCCCACCACCCCTTTAAAAATGTTTAGCCCTTGTCTAATCTTGAAGTATCCCTAAGGACAACAACAAAGTTTCAATCTTCTGACATCAATGGTTCAGGAGATATCGATTTTAGAATGTTTCAATCCCGGCTTTCATGCGTTAAAGACTCATTGTTTTCCCCCCCACTTCCACACCCCTTAACCAAGATCGACTATTTTTTTGCAATTGAGTCCTTTATCATAGTACTATATAAGTTCCAAGTTTCAGCTTCCTAGCATAAGTGGTTCCTGAGATCTAGAAACCAAAATTTTTCGTCTAAAACGCTCCCCTCTCCTCTCCCCTTGTAACCCCACCCCTCAAAAATATACCAGTGGTAGGGGTTCACCCAATCTACCCACCATAAAAATTTCAATTTAATATCTCAACGGGTTTGGGAGCTACGCGCCTTTAAACGATTTTGCGTACGGCGTACGGCGGACGGCGGACGGCGGACGGCGTACGGCGTACAGACGGACATTTTTTTTTTTTTTGCTTTTTTGGGGTCTACTAGTCCTAAAACGTGTAAATACAAAATTTCAGGGTAGCAAACTTTTTTGAAATTTCAGGTCGATCACAATACTTTATTATTAAAAAATAATAAAGTAAAATTTAGTGCACGTCGATGTTAAACTCCCAAAGTCTTTCCTACTTCACGTCATATCATCATAACTTATTGTTTGTAAACTTAGTTGAATTCCAAAAAAATTTTAAAACGCATAGAAGGAAGCCACAGGTGAAAGACCCTTAATAACCCTTAGCAATTTTGTATTTAAATAAAATACAGAATAATTGAGATAATTTTCAAACGTTGCTTGTTCGTGAACTTCATCATGATAAAAATGTAAACCTTGGCTGACGTTTTGACATTGACAGACCAGCAAAAAGTTTAAGGGTGCGTTTGTATTAAAATACAAAATTGTTATGTACCTATTGAATAACCCTTTATTAGCCGATAACTTCAGAGTACTTCAGGGAAATGAAATTTTTGCACAACAATTTTGCATTGAAAGAAAATAATTGATATGAAGGAAATCAAGTGAGTCCTTTGTGTAGACGTTGTACAAAAGTCATATCTACATTTCCACAAAAAATCGTTCAGCCCAACAACTCAAAATCTTACACAAATTTATAATTTTTGGTTTTTTGATGACGTAAGAGTAGTAAAGACCGTCACACGAACGTCTCAACTGAAATCCATCGCTTTCTTGGTTATTGCTATTGAGAGCTTGACAGAGTTGAAAAACCCTAAGTGAAAAGACCAGTCTGACGCCAAAAAATGACACAACAATTTTACTTTATTATTTTTTAATAATAAAGTATTTAAATTTAGTAGGGAATTATATTGGGATTAAAATTAGGGTTGGTGCCATACAAACATTTTTGTTAGATTTGGGATTGCGTTGCAGTAGAAAGTCGAAGATCGAAATTTTTTAAATAACTCTTTGAATTTAAGACTTACGATTTTTCCTTTAATAATTTTTTTTAAGAGGCATTTTTTTTAATTAATCAACGGGGATTTCGTGTTGGGGTTTCACACCAGAAACTCCACTGACACCGGAAAACAACAAAAAAACTTCTTAAAATTTGCTCCTATGGTAGCTTCTCATCATGAAAAAATTCCATTCTTATAATTTTTTTTAAATTAAGATTAATTTTTTCTTCAAAATTTAAAACAAAACAATTTTTTTTTCTAATGATAAATTTTGAAAATAATTTAAACATTTGTTTTCAGTACTAAACTATTAAAACATTGCTTTAATCATATTGCTGGGTTTTTAGCGTAACAGCAAAGACTCCAATTTTACAGTGCTATAAAACTTAAATAAATATTGTTGCGAGCTAGGGTTCGCCCGGATTTCAAGTAAAACACAATTCGTTTAAAATGAAAATAAGTATTAATTTATTATTTCGCACTTTAATTCTATTCGTACAATTATTCGCATTGTATGGCAATACCGCTCGCTTATATATCGCTTGACTCGATCACACGCTATATCAATCGCTTTTAACTAATACGTTCGTGTACTAGTTGACTGTCACAGTCCACGTAATAAAAATTACTATGTCCCTCCCCTCGTTGAAAGCTTCGTCTGCTTATATACTACTTGGCAGTAGTCGAGACTATACCTGAATGTTCGCTCGGTGATGTGTGTGGACGGTTCTCGAAAGCTTTAGAGCATTCGATTGTGATCTTCTACGCTGTTCTGGCACTTGCGAGAGCATTCGATTAGAAGGGAGGTACAATCGAGTTGCTCCGCCCCCTTATATACTTCAGCTAGGTTTCTGATTGGGTTACTTTGCAGCTAGGTATTCGGTTGTTGCTGTTTCCATTATGCGCAACCGATCGAGTTGCGCGATTGCCAGGCTTACATGCAACAATCAAAATAAATAAATATTTTTTTTAATATGTTTGATTTTTTTTTAAGTTAAAGGACCCACCCGATCAAGCCGACTGGGACGACATTGACATTGAAGGTATGACAGTTGAAAAACTTGAAACTTTTAAACTTTTAACAAAAAATATTTTTATTTTCAAACTACTGTATCTAATAAACAGTATACTAAATTTGTTTTGTGTTGAATTAAAAAAAAACAATTCTTTTCAACTTCAACAATCATGAAAATTGATATCAAAAATTTGTTAAATAGTTAGGTATACAATCGGCAGTCTGTTTTCTCAGCTTTGAGTGTAATCCAATAGACTCGATTGATGGAAAGACGTAAATACCGAATCTTTAGTCAAAACCCGATCAGATTACATTATCTAACCCTATGTAGGGACGGCTGCTGCTGTCGGCTCTGTACCTGGCTGTCGGTTA
The DNA here is from genome assembly GCA_951812415.1 of Beris morrisii. Taxonomy (NCBI): domain Eukaryota; kingdom Metazoa; phylum Arthropoda; class Insecta; order Diptera; family Stratiomyidae; genus Beris; species Beris morrisii. Next base: position 33,201,553 of record OX638310.1, read on the forward strand.
CCCAATTTTTTAATTTATTTGTGGAGCATGTGAACTATTCTTCTCGTCATTCGATTACCATATTCACTTTCTTTTTCATCATTTGATGATTTTTTATTGGAGCTCTTTTGAATCGCTGTACAGTATATACCTTTTTTCTAGAACACAGTTGAGAGGCGAGGACGCCCATGCTGCATTTTGATGCAATGGGTAAAGCTATGACACAGAAGGTGAAATCATAGACAAAATAATTTGTCTATGGTGAAACCATGTGACGAATATTTGTACAACTGTATCCAAAAAGGTACCCCTGGTCTTAGATGTAAATGAATAAATTGTGCAGTCGAGCTGAGGACACATTGACATGAGCACCCTTCCTATCATTGCGCGAATGGTTATCAGTTGTACAAATATAATCTGATGAAAATGAATGAAACTAGAGAATATATACGCCGAGGTATTTAAATTTGCTATTCCTTGCCTCTCTTTAATTCGGTTGTTTTAAGAGTATAGATTTGTCTCAAGCCAAAATTTCACAAAAAAATTAATAAGTGTAAAATTTTTGTGTCTGTACTAACTCTGACAGCCCATACCTACACATCGCAATGGAAATTGCTTCTAGCACTAGTCAACTACTTAGATAAACTTTATAAGTAGGTAAATAAAATTTTACTCATCATAATGTAAAGCTGCAAACACTTTATTTGAATAACTGAATAAAACTAACACTGACACTAGAGCCTTCTTTGCGATAAATAAATTCTCCTGAACAAATTTGTATTTTTTTGGGGAGATCTAGAACATTATTTTGATTCGTCGAGCCGGATTTGAAACAGTGATTTATAGAAGCTACAAGTAGTGAACAATACATTTATAATGAACTAAAATTGAAAAATAGTTGACCCACATTTGATAGGAAAATTTTCGAATTGATGTAATACCGGTAGGGCTATTTCTGCCCACACTGTGAGTGCCATAGGTGAAAAGTATATGACTGGGTGGAATCCGAAGCCATTATTCCACTGAAAAAAAACTAATGTACTAGTCAGACTATGGACCTATTATTGATCCTACTGACTCCAAATCCATTTAATTTATTGAGTTCCATACAGTATGTAGACAATAAGAAAAGATACGCTAGCATCTGCAAAAACTATCTAATGATCTTCTGGACGTTCAAGGATGATTACCTTGAAGTTACACCACTGATTAGAACGAATATCAAATAAATTTCTTAACTAGACAGTGCGGTTCGATAGGCCTCTTTGTTGGCCTAAGCTCCGATATCCTTCCCAAACTAATGGTGGTACCTTTCCACCATCCTAATGAATACCAACAATCGTAAAATAATGGTATGCGATGCCTGGTGATCACTGTAAGAGGTAAACATGACTGTGTCATTTCGGACCGCATTCAAGTTTATTATCATACCAATGATCACATATGCCGCTATGGTGTGGTGGCCAAAGGTTGAACAAATCACAGCACAGAACGCCCTGCAAAAAATTCAGAGGTGTGCTGTTCTTAGCATTACTGGGGGACTTAAATCATGTCCCACTGCTGCAATGGAAGCCATGATAGATTTGGCCCCATTACACTTAGAGATAAAAAAGGAGGCTCTGGGAGAGGCCATAAGGCTACAGCAGTACAATAAATTCACGGCAGGAGACCTTGTCGGTCACCTTAAAATTCTACAGGAATTTAATCAGAAGAACCTAACCGACTCAGTAAACGATAACATGCCAAATATGGTGACCATATCTAGTGACTCTGGGAGATCGTGTATCATGGCAATCTGGTCTACCAGATTTTGCGGAAGGTGCTTCAGTCTGGTACACGGACGGCTCTAAGACCTATAGTGGAACTGGAGCGGGCGTATTTGGACCCAATTTTAAAATATGGACGGCAATGGGACAAACAGCAACTGTGTTTCAGGCTGAGGTACATGCTATTGAGCTGTGCGCAGGCTAACTTCTACTGAATAAACCAAAAGGCGCTACAGTTATTATCTTATCTGACAGCCAAGCGGCATTGCTAGCGCTGAAATCTTATTGCTTTCGCTCTAGGCTTGTGTGGGACTGTCATACTTTTCTTAAAGAGCTGGCACATCATACACAGTAAATTTTTTTCAACTAGATTCTAGTTAAACACCACTAGAATTTAGCTCCTAGATATTCTAGTAAAGATCTAGTGAATAAGTACCCACTAGAAAATCAGGGAATTGTTTTACTGAATTTCTATCAGAATCCTCTCAATAATCTAGTTCTATTTACTAGATTTACAGGAAATTGTTTTACTGAATTTCTATCAGAATTTGTCAATAATCTAGTTGTATTTACTAGTACTTCAGTTGTTTTAATAAAGAGGCAAAGCACTGGTAATCTAGCAAACGAAACTGAATAGATAGTAGAACTTCATATAATCGCCGCTCCAATGCATGCAGAAAGGGCGTAACTAACATTTTGTTCAAAGCCAAGTTTGTGGCACAAAAGACAAAACGTTCTCTCAAAAAAATGTTATTAACGTCCGTTGAGCGATAATATGTAGATTTTTAAATCAATTTCTAATTAAATATGTAAACAAAAAGTTTTCCAAAAATCCAACCATTTATATTGTTCATATAGTATAATATATGTTATATCATTCATATTACATGATATATATTACATTATTTTAGAATATTACCATGTATATTTAATTTTAGACAAAATATTTTATAATAGAAAATTCATGAAGTCAACTTTTTTTGAAGGATGCTTGCGAGTCCTACAGGTTTGACATTTTTCATTTTATAAATAAAACATTCACATAATCAGACATAAAACAATGCATATCTTTTGGTGAATTAAGTTAAAACTACATATATCTACAAATTTTATTAATTCTAACTTTTGATAATTTCCGAAGTATCGGCATCCACTCCGTTTTGTAGCAGGAACTGATGAAATTCTTCAATATCCATTATTAAAAATGAATTTCAAAGAGAAAATCTGCCAATAAAATAAGGCCATAATAAATTATTTCCGTTTAAAACACATATTCTATGAAAGGGTCTTTTCACTTTATCCATTTTCCTGCCAGTCTGCATGGAAACGAAATTTGAAGTTTTTTTTACTTGAGTTCTCATGGAGTTTGGTGCAGAAAATCCCATGATTTAAAAAGTCCCTAAACTTTAACATTTACAATCATCAACTAGCCTTACCGCGTTATCCAGAGCCGAAACAAGAATTTGCGCTAGTAAAATATTGACACATTCACAATCACTTTTTAGATATAACTCACTTTGCGATCTCGTGCCTCCGAATGCATAGACAATAATGATGCCTGACCACTTGTCTTTATCACTGTTTTACATCTAGTTCTTTTTTGACTAGATTCCCAGTAAATTTATCCACTTTTCTAGTTGCAATACTTTTTTTTACTAGAAACATGATAAGCACTAGAAAAACAGTTCAATTGACACTGCGAACTGTACTTCTAGTTATTTTCACTAGATTTCTGGGGGTAGGAAATTTTTCACTAGATTATCAGTAGAAAATTTTCACTAGATTGTCTCTAGTTGAACTTTACTAGAAAAAAGATTTGCTGTGTAACAGTCTAACCCTGATGTGGGTGCCAGGACATGAGGGTATTCCGGGTAATGAATCGGCTGACCAGCTAGCTAAGCGGGGAGCCAACTCACCAACGATTGGCCCGGAACCATTCTGTGGAGTAGGTAAAGGCTTCATTAAGGATGACATTTTCAAGTGGTTAAATCTTCAAATGGAAGATTATTGGAACATTCAGGACTCAGACAGTCAAAGAAATTCCTGACTTTCTCAAGTAGGAGAGCGTCGGAATTCCTTTCCTTAAGCAGGTATAACGCACGGGTTATAATGGGATATTTTTCAGGACATTATTTCCTTAATTATAACCTTAAGGTCATCGGTAAAGTATCACTGGATACATGTCGAATCTGTGATACCACCTCTGAAACCACGGCACACATTCTGTGTGATGGTGATGCAGTGGCCAGATCAAGAAGGCAGATTCTCGGTGGATTTACTCTCACCTATGAAGACCTGTCGAAGACTCCCCTGAGTAAAATCATCTCCTTTCTCAAAGGAATCGATATGGCCTAGGGAGTGGTTAAGAGCCAGGAACAAAAGACCTCTTAGGACGTAGTTTGAGAAGTAGTGAGGCTTCTATAGGCTCTACCAGATAAATAAATAATAAATGCGATGCGAAGCGAAATATTATAACTATGAAATTAAAGCAAGTTACAATATTTTCAAAATTCTTTAAAAGTGACTAGCAGGTCCTTAATTATATACTGCACCTTGATTTTATTCATATGAAATTTTTTTTCTAAGGTGACAACCAATATTGGCATCTGTCTATTGTAGAACAATCACATTTACGGTACCATCCTGATTCGGTACCCCCAACGAGCTTCCAGATCCTTAATATTAAAATCATTTTTGACTTCCCTTAACGTGGCATAACTATTGTTCATAGAATTGGTTGCACGATTTTTAAGTAGGATAGATCCATCCGCCTGTTCTTATCACTGGCGGTACGTAATTCCACTTGTAACAATTCTTGCTAACCGATAACTATCTACAAATTGTTATAAATTCAGTTAATTCCTCCCACTGGAGCACCTGAATATGGAAATTATGCAGCGTACATGTTATGGAAACCGTCTGTTCGAGCGCCTTCAACAAGAAACTCGAGCGTTCGAAACAAACGTTAAACCGTCTTTAAATTGAACAAGTACTTAGGAATGATTTTAAGCAGTTCACTATTCCATTAGCACATGTATATATAAGCTGATATCTGAACCATTAACCCTGAATTACCAGGACCATTGTTTCAACATGGCTCCAAAATTACACAGAAACTCTCAAGGACTATGCCGGGAGCACTATTAAGAGGACTTAAGATTATGCAAACGTGATTTGGATTCAATTAGGTATTAGCGCTGGTACAGGGACTCAGGAACTCTTTTTTCTCTGCTTCTTCTGTTTTTCTCCACTTAATCCAACGGGTCGAGTGTTTCGTACTTGCCGAGTTCAGATTGGTTGGGAAATTTAACAGCACTCATCTTCCTTAGATCAGGTTTGTTAAGGGGTTTTCACTACCTCATACAAATAAGCTTACGGTCTTATCTTATCCTTTAACCTCATTACTTTAATGTTCAAGGCTTTCGGCCGAAAGGGAGATTTACTGAGTCCTGAAAAGATGCAACTGAACATAAATTTATAAATAAATTATTGCAGTGCGAATTGTAAATGTCCTTAATCTGCGGTTCGAATCTTTTCACATCAATCGTGGAAGATGATGTGGCTTAGTTCTTAAATCTTACTGATTACACAAAAGTGTATATAAACATATGGATGAATTTTATGGTGAATTAGGACTTATCACTTCAACCATCATTTAAACTGACACTAAATAGGAAATAATAATTGAAAGAAAAGCAGAGGACTTCGATCAGAAACTGTTGTCATCCCTCCGTCTAACAAAACGGAAACTTCACATCAAATCTACACTGTTTTAAAAAAAATGTAATTTTCAATTCAATTTTTACTTGAAATTTCCAGTATATTTCATACTTCCAAGTAAAAGTACATATTTCAATCACTTTTACACGAAATTATTGGTATTCTTAAATTATTCATGCAGTTTTCAACTGAACAGTACAGTTTACATGAAACAGTTCACTGAATTACGCACTATTTCGTGAACTATATTTATATATGAATGAATGAATTTTTTGTGTAATTCTACTTATCTATTTGAATTTTACGACGAAAAACATGTAATATATGAAAACACGAAGTTGGACGCTTCGTTCGATTTTATTTTCTACTGAAAACACGAGCGCCAAACCTATGCAAATTTAAATTTACTGACCGAAAATTTAAAATTACATTCAAATTGATTATTACATTCCAATGTAAATTTACTTGAGTGGCATATTTGCATTCTATCCAAAACATGTAAATTTCAATGCATCTTTTTTTACTGTGTACTAGAAACTTTAAAATATTACTTTTTAAATAACAAATAGAATTTGAAAACAATCTACAACACACAGATTTTGAATTTTGACGTATTAATGGTAGTAGCGATGAATACCTTCATCCAGGATGCTGGAGGGAACTGGACGGAATCTGCCGAGGAAACCTTAGAGCTTCTGATGAACACTCGTTTCCCCGAGTGCTCACCAGCTAGAATCACTGACTCAGTCAGTAACAACCATGGTCGGGAAGAGGGAAACCAAGTTTTGTCCAACTCAATAGTTGACATTGACAAAATAGGTTGGGCAATCGATTCCTTCTTCTCGTGCAAATCGTCAGGACCCGATGGAATTATACCGGCAATGCTGCAGCACGCGGCAGGAACGGTAATTCCTAGGCTAGTTGTGATCTTTGAAAGCTGTTTTCGACTCAACCATGTTTCAATAGAATGGAACAGGGTACGTGTAGTCTACATACCTAAGGTGGGTAAACCTAATCATACGACTGCGAAAGATTTTGAAGGTACTGTCTGGCTGGTACTGCCGACCGTTGCGGTCAGCAGTAACTGCCAACTTCTACTGCTCACCGCGACTGCTTTGCACTCACAACCGTCAACTGCAGAGCAGTCGCAAACAGACAAGACAGCTTGTTTTTGCCTGAAGCAGTAGTCTACTGCTGGCAGTTACTGCTGACCTTTAGACCTATAAGTCTCACGTCCTTTATCTTAAAAACCTTTGAAAGGATATTAGATAACCACATTCGCAACAGAATCCTGCGCAACCAATTGTCAAAATCACAGTATGACTGTAAAAAGGGCAAGTCGGTGGATACGGCCTAACATGAGATAATGTTAACGATTGAAAAATCACTCTCGTGTAAGGAATACACACTCGTCGCTTTCCTTAACATAGAAGGTGCCTTTAATAACGTTCGACTTACCACTATTAAAAGCGCTCTGCTTTCGATAGAAGTGGAGACTTAGATTTGCAATTGGCTGGATCTAACGCTTCACAATAGGATCATTGAATCCGAACTGGGAAAGTGTTTTATTACAAAGTCAGTCTCTGGAGTGTCTCAAGGAGGTGTGATCTCGTCCCAACTTTAGCTACTTGTGGTCAATAAAATCCTTGTTGAACTTGAGAACCTCGGAGTCAAGGCATGCGGCTACGCCGACGACGTGGTCAACCTTGTCTCAGGGAAACACTTATCAACAATTAGTAATTTGATGGAGTGAGCACTCAACAAATTATGACTATAGGCCCATAACAGTGGTTTAGAAGTTAATCCCTCTAAAATTGTGCTCGTCGTCTTCACGAAGAAATACAAAATTCTAGATTTTTAGCGTTAAGCTTCATCTTTCTGACAATGCTAAATATCTCGGGGTTGTTCTAGAGAAGAAACTCAGCGGGAAACTGAATCTGAACAAAAAAAGCGTACCACACATTTTACGCATGCGGAAAGCTGTTCGGTAACAGGTGGGGTCTCCAACCAAAACTAGTACACTGGATGTAGACAGCCATTATAAGACCAATCTTAACCAATGGCGCGATAGTGTGGTGGGAAGTGACCAGAAAGTCCTCGTATCTAAGCAAGCTGACAAAACTACAGAGCTTGGCATGCATTGGGGTCACTAGCGCCTTCAGAACCAATCCCACAGCAGCACTGAAAACTATCCTCCACCTGCTGCCAATGGACATGCACATCAAAAGCATGGCTGCAAAAGGCGCTCTTAGACTCAAAGAGTTAGGTTACTGGAGAACTAAACCTACTGGTCACAGTACCATACTCAATGACTTCTTGGAATTTGATATGAACTGGGAAACGGACTACATTATGCCAGAATTGGATTTGAGTAGGGAATTTTCTGTTAAAATCCCACACGGGGACGGCTGGAATGTAGAGCGCTACATAGACAACAAAACCGCGATGGTATTCACCGACGGTTCGAAAATTATTTCTGGTACAGGCGCAGGGGTATTCTCACAGGAACTCGATATTCACGAGTCCTACAGGCTACCGGATGGTGCCAGTGTATTTCAAGCGGAAATCTTTGCAATACTTCAGGCATGCAAAATTATTGAAGTAAAGGTGCAACAGAAGACATTACTGTTTGCATTGACAACCAAGCGGCCATCAAGGCCCTTAGTTCGTTCATAACACGATCCAAACTAGTTAGACAATGCCTTGGCGTTCTTAACTCTGTCGGCACACGACACAATATTACTCTCTGCTGGGTGCCAGGCCACTGTGGAATCCAGGGGAACGAGCTGATGAACTCGCTCGAGCAGGCTCCAGCCTAAGCTCACTAGTGGCCTAGTGGGAGACCATCAGATTGCTATTCCCATCGGATCCATAAAACAGTCTATCGACTCACTATGCTTGCAGTGGGCAGGCAATAGATGGTCAAACCTAACTACATTCTCAATATCAAGAACTCTTTGGCCTGAATTCCTGAATATAATTACGGGAAAAGCAAATTTTTCTTGGACCTGAGCAGAAAAGATGCAAGCACACTAATCGGAGTGCTCACAGGGCACTGCCTGATCGGCAGACACGCTAGACGACTGGGTGCCGAAGCAAATGATGTGTGTCCTAGCTGCGGTGACCCAGAAGTGGAGGAGTCAATCTTCCACATCCTATGCGAGTATCCGGCCCTATCAGGAACGAGAAGACGGAACCTTGGCTCATATTTCCTCGATGACCTTGGTGATATCAACACGGGAAATCTATGTAACATAGCGAATTATATAAAATCCACTAAATGGTTTTAGGTTCCAGGAGTAATCACAATCACACGGGGAGCACAACGGACGAACACTGACGTCTAAGTGAAGGAAGATGATGACATCAACACCCCACATACCATGATATACCATACTAATAATAGTAAGCCCACGAAAAGGAACACCTAAAAAAATCTTAGTAACCGCTTACTCTTAGGTCTTTTGAAATATTGAATCAATTGTACTTCTACAAGTTTTTCAAAGAAATGCCTAAATCTTTTTTTCAGGACGACCCCTACCGAGTACAAAGGCGTTATATACATTTTCACGTACTCCGTCATATTCCGTAAGGCTGATGGGATATTGCTTAAAAACACTTTTTCAGTATTTTTTTTATTGAATCCCAAAGACCGTGTGAAATGGTTGCATAGGTCTTCACGAATTTCATCTTATCTCTTTGGTCTGATAAGATATCGAATTGGTTTAAACTTTCACGAACTTTTTATTAAGTTGGCTTAAACCATTTCAGAATTTTTTTGATCTGTCACACGAAATTCAGCTCTCGATGTGGTAAAGGGGTTGAATGTGTTTTCTTAAATTTGTTTATATCTCTCAGGTCTAAAAACATTTCAAATTACTTTTTACGTACTTCTACTGGCGTCTTATGTAGTTACGAAAAAAACCAATTTCATGATTTTTTAATATACAATCTTCAATGGCGTGTAAAGGGGTTGGATACGTTTTTACGAATTCCGACGTATCTCTTAGGTGATGAAATGTCGAATGGGGTTTTTCTTTCACGAGATTTTCATATAATCGCTTAAAAACTATTGCACATTTATCCATGTTTAACTCCCAAGGGAGTGTAAAATTGTTGCATACGTTTTCACGAATTCCGATGTTTCTCTTAGGTCCGCAGAGATAACGAATTGGTGTTTATTTCCATACGAGATGTTTGTTTAAATTCATTTTAACTTTACATATTGATTTTTGCGTTTGAAATTATCACAATTTTTTTATGAAGAACTAATGATGTTGAAAGTGGTTTCCATCTAGAACCTATCCTTCACCAATTTAGAAAATTTAAAGGCTTTGTTTTCAGGCACCCATGAAAGTATTCGGTGTAAATTGGTAGCCCGGTGAAATAAATGGGAAATGGATTTATTGGTGTAGACATTTGCTTCTAAATTACTTTATTATTTTTTAATAATAAAGTATTGTATTCTGCTTCTAAAATATTATAACAACAATAACTTTTGCATAATACATCGCGTAATCCTCACGTTAGCTCTCGTGGCAGGTACAGGACTCGAAAGAAAACAATTAGGCATTGTGCTAACTATCCATTGTCTGATCAATTGAATATAACTCTGATTAGCCGTTTAATTACGAATTCATATCAGCCATGCACTCGTAATGATGAAGCGTATTCTCCTGAATGTTAAGATGCACAGATACGCACTTGACACTCATCATACAGAACACAGATGCATGACATTTAATTAACGTGGTTTAAACGGAAATATGTGAGACCATAAGTGAATCCTTGCCTGTACAGGGACCGCTTTAAAGCATTGGCTATTGTGCTTCATAATCATAGGTAGATAAATACTCCAAACCAGGCACACACCACTACCCAAATGTTTCCTTTTTAGGTGCTATCAAGCAGCAACAATTGGATCTTTTGTTCGATAGACCGTATATGTAATCCCATCAAGGAAATTAATGCTGAAACGCTATTACGTAAAACAGGTTCATTAGGAATTGAGGTACTTCACAAGATTATTAAATCGAACGAAACCAAATAGGAAAAGGTCCTTGTCAGTATATGCGCTAAACAAAGTGTTCCGGGCGACAATGTCAACTCATGATTTCCTTTCATGCATGCCTACCTCGAAACCTTTTCATATATAAAAAAAAAGAAAATCTATAATTCATTCGAAAGTATGTGCAAAATGCTTGCGGAAAACGTACAACATCTGAACACGTCAGGTTTCAATTCTTAAATTGAAAAACGACATCCAGCCATCGAATAGTCTATCAGTTTGACAGGTTATTTTACGCCATCTTGAATTCTTTTATGTATGTGCTTTAATTTTCCACTCACCTTAACAAAAAATCATCTTCTCAGTGGTTTCGGTATGCTATAACACCTGGCTTCCGATTTTACAGGTATTTTTTTTTACTTTGAAGAGGTAGATGTCATTGCTTTATCGTTTGGGTTATTTAAAAAAAAATGTAGCTACATAAAATATTGCGAAATTTTGTAATATTACAACTATTTATGCTACGCCATCAATAAGCGGTGGCAGCACATTTTACGAGAAAATATAATTTAAAATTGAAGCACTAGCCACGAGGGTAGTGTTGCCCTATAAATCAGAAGAGATCATGTAGCTTTACAACACTTTTAACTATACAGTAACTGACTCTTGAAAAAAGTCCGTTCGTCCACCGGACGGAAACGCGTTTGACGCTTACAACTTGACTCAAGAAACTTCTGTTTCTCCAAAATTTTGCATTGTTGCGTTTCAGGACAAGGAGCCCCAAAAAGATACAAAACAAAATTTGTCCGCCGTATATGTCCTTACATACGCCGTATACGCTTATACTCTAGAAATTTTGACAATTTTATTTCTTCGGAACAATTAAAGACACAAATTTGAAACTTTGTATGATAGATATATAGGAATATGATGGAGCATCCAAAAAGTAAATTTGTTGAAGGGGCAGTTGTGTAGGAGTTGGGCCTCTGGAAATTGTACCAAAAACACGATGCTTTTAAGTTTCACACCTAGGAACTACTTTAAAACTTTACTAAATTTGGACTGTATAAGTAACTTATGTAGAAACTTTTAAATTTGTGAATAAAACAAAATTTGAAAATTTTTGGTGGCGAGTGGCTGTAGTCGTAAACTGCCATATATTTCAGGAAGTAATAGTAAAACCTGTTCTAAAAACCTGTTCTATTAACCGAATGTTTAAAAAAAAAATTTGCCAACAGTTTGGGTGAAACTTGAATATATTTCATGCTAGGTTTTAGGTTTTAGGTAAGGTGGGTGGTCGTTTCGCGACCAAGCACATAGACCGCGAATGGGTCCGTAGTGATCCCACATACACGGGAAAAGGTACCCGTGTGCCCAAGACAACATCTTAGGTAAACCACCCCGCCAGCTTGACAAACTCCAGCAGCTAGTCCAGCTTAATGCTAGCGAATTCGCCCACTTCAGTGGCGAAGCGCGTACCTAAAATACGTTCGCTCCTCCAAGCCAGACCCGGGCATTCGCAAAGCAAGCGGAAAATAATTTCCTCGGTATTGGGTTCACCACAGCTGCGGCACAGATCTGTAACGTCCGTAACACCTAGTCTTCTGGCGTGCCAGCCGATCAGGAAATGGTCCGTCAGTACACCAATTAGGAAGAGTATAAGGATAAACTTTGGCCTGCTCGCATTTAGGGTCGGCCAGAGCTGCCTGGCCACGAGGCACGATGTGAGGCCTGACCATCTTGTGTTAGCCTCTGATATGACCGTCACGTCGATAGCATGTTTAATGTCCTCTATGGGCCTCCTTAATGGAGGAGGCGTTCTAAATCTGGGATTAAGTCGGGATCTGATAGAAGTGCTGACCCCATTGTCAACAAATAAAAACAAAATAAAGTTCTAATAACGTTTTTGGGTCTTAGTTGTTATGTATTTTACCTTTAGTGGCAACACTTAATTTGAAGTAGTTTAATAAAATAAATGTTGAGTCACTTTTGATGTGAACAGCCGAACAAGTAAGTCGTTTTGAATCGGACCTCTAATATTAAATATACAACATGTGTGCAAGTGTACAAACATAGCAATAGTCAATTCAGGTCTAAATGTATCACTTGTTTGTTTTGCAGCAGACACCCTCAAAAAGAGGCCATTGACATTTTTTCGTTTGTGTACGAGCATATCTCATCCCACCATCGGGACTTTTACTCAAAAAATTAGAAAGATGCGCCCAAACTTTCGTCAAATTTTTAAAGTACCCAACTTGAAACCCGATAATTTCCAAAATTTCGTTTGGCGGACTAAATTAATTTAATGGTTTATTCTTAAATGCTATTTAAGTTTAGGCTGTCGAAGTCTTAGTTTTGCAGTTATATGAGCCGTTTATTTTGAAAGTGGGGTAAGTGCATTTTTGAAAAAAAATTAAGATAATAATAATTATAGATAAAACTTAATATAATCTTTTTATCTGTAAACAATTTGTAGTCAAAAAAATTCAGATTCCCTAATATTTCCACTCAAGAACACTATTAAATACTTAGGAATTACCTTCCATCATCGTTTAAAATCAAACGTTCATGCAAGGTTGATATTGAATAGAGCGAAAGGAGCCGCGGCTTCGGCGGTAACGCTTCTTTCATCTAGAGTTGTGGAGAAATCTACTAAACTTCTCCTGTATAAAACTTTAATTAGACCTATCATTACCTATTGTTTCCCAGCATGGCTCTGCCTTTCTCCTTCAGTGACAGAACAGACTGAAATATTTGAGAGGAAGGTGCTACGTAAATGCGTTTCAAAGTATCGACGTCCCAACAAGAAGTTTTATCATAATAGTACTTTGTATTCCGAGACTGGGGTGATTCCGATCCTACATTATATATTACAAACCAGTAGAAATCGAATTGAGAAGTGGCGATCACATCCTCTTACAGCGATACGCGACTTGTTTGCGGAGCCTCCTAGGTCAGATGATCGGTACTACTTATGTTCGTTTAGAATTTTATCGGAACACGAGCTATCACCTCCCGATTGTCCGCCGTTTACCAAACCCAGCTTTTATATTACGACAGATGAGGGAACTTACAGAGGTTAATTCCATATATACATATTTTTTGAGAGGGGTTTTCCGGTATTATGTAATTATTAAAGATACAATCATCCATAAACAAGCGTTCTCGGTTGTCATATTTAATTTATTCATATTTTACTATTGTATTTTTGGACTCCGAGCTTTGCCACCGATCTGCCACTTATCATTTTAATATAACTACATTTTAAGTTTATTTAATTTCATTCATTATTCTTCCTTTTTTCTTCTTATTATTATTGTTATAATTTTTTTTTTTTTATTATTAGTTTCTTAGTTAAGTTAATTTTAATTTAGTTTAAGATATTTTATTAATTTAAGTTTAAGCATTTTCAAGCTGATTAAGCCATGTGAGCAGATGGCGATTATATTTAGAATTACGAATTTTTAATGTAATATTTGTTGTTTGACTTTTTTAGACTCGTTGTCAGACATTTTCTATATTTCGTTGTAAATTTCATTTGTTTTTAAAGTCTCAATAAATTTTATTTGTATTTGTATTTCTATTTATTGGTTTTACATCATGTCTGAAACGTATTATGTTTCTATCTACCTATCCTTGATATTGGTAATCGATAATTGTAAAATGTTTCATAAATAATAACAAGTATAAATTTCATTGTTTCGATAATATGTTTACTTCCAACACCGGCAAATTTTAGTAATATTGGCAACACTGCAAAACACCATAAATTGTATAGTATTCGACTTCTATTATCAGCTTGCAAGTAAGTTCTAGTTCAGTTTCTGATGTTATCACCACAACGAGAAAGACCAACTAATTTCAGAAATATAAAATTACCTTCTTTATTTGAAACCATACCATATCATACCATACATATAAAATAACTGATTAACGCAAATGTATAATTTCATTGAAATTGTTAATAAAAAATCTGCCAATGGTCTGGGCGAAACTTTATTATTTTTCGGGTCAAAGTTCGGGAGCGGTCAAAGTCGGAGTATATCATCAGTTGTTTCCAAATTATGAAGTTTCTTGGATAGTTACTTTTGTTCTTAAAAAAAAAATTATTTAATTTAGAGATTTTTAGCCAATTAAACATTGTAAAAGCCTGTGTATCGTAGACTATTCGAATTTCGGTATATTATGGACACTAAAAGCACATAGAAGTAAAAACGGATTTGTTGCCTTATCAGAATTAAGAGATATGATGAATTGTTAAAACGTATACAAACCCATTACACCCACTTGGGGTTTGAATTTCGAAAAAACTGTGAAATAGGTTTTTAAACGATTTCATAAGAACCAACTTGATATCTCATGAGACACGACGGATTTTGAAAAATTTGTGAAAGCGTAAGCAAACCTTTCATACCCCCTTGGTTCTTGAAATTAGAAAAATAGTGAAATTGGGTTTTAGGTCATTGCATCAAATGCCGTAAAAACCAATTTTATATCTCATAAAAAATAAGGGATGGCAAAAATTGTGAAAACATATGCAAACCCTTGGGAGTTGAATATCCAAAAATTGAGAAATGGGTTTGTAGGCGATTATATAAAAGGTCTGTGGAAGTGAAAGGCAATCTAATATCTCATCAAACCTAAGAAATATGTCGAAGCTTTGAAAAGCATACAACCCTCTTACACCCCTTTGGATTGAATATCTAAAAATACAGAAATTGACTTTTTGGCGCTTATTTAGAAGAAGTAAAAATTAATTCGATACATCATCAGATATGCAACCTCCTTACACCCACATGGGGGTTGAATATCCAAAAATCCTGAAAGAAGTTAATAGATATATATAAAGACAACATGGGAAAGTGAAAACTAATTCAATTTCTTATCACTTCTAAAAGATATAATGGAATTCGTGAAAACTTGTTCAAACATTTTATACCCTCTTAGGGGTGGAACAAGGAAAAAACTTAAAAAAGGGGTTTTAGGCGATTATTAGGCAAGCCCATGAAAGTATAAATATATACGATATCTAATCAGACCTGAGGGATATGGCAGAATTCGTGAAAAAGTGTACCCACCCCCTTAGGGGTAGAATTTCAAAAAATCCTGAAAACGCTTTCTAGGTATTTATAGGAAGAATTTGTGGAATAAAAATGAATTTAATATTTGAGAAGACCTAAGAGATATGACGAAATCCGTGAAAATATGTGCCTTCTATTTTCACTGATCATTTTTTTTGCCCCCCTTTCGAACGCCAATAGATATTTGAAATTTTTTTTTATCTAAATTACTTATCTAGTTGATTTACATATACGTACCAAGTTTCAACTTTGTAGCATAAGCCGTTCTATATATAGGAAAAACACCCCCCACCCCCGTACCATACTATCCCTATAAAAAATTATATTTTTCCAACATGCTACTACTATAGCTCTATCTAAATATCAAGTTTAAGCTTTATATCATTATAGGTTCTCGAGATATAAAAATCGGAACTTTTTCCTGTTAACCCTCCCCCACCCTTACCCTCTACACCCTCACCATCAACATTTTTTTTTCTGCTAGGAGTCTATTATGTATACTTCTGGTAAAAATTTTAAACATCTATCTGACACAGTTCTTGAGATATATGACGTGATATTTTTGAAAAATTCGTACCCCTTCACCTTTTTAACCTCCACCGCCCCTTAAAAAAATTTTACTTTCATCAAACTTCATTTGTCAACCTTTATACAGAAACCAAATTTTATTTGTCTAGTGTAATTGGTTCGTGAGATATCGTAATCTGAAGTTTTGCACCCCCCACCCCGATACCCAACTGACCCCACTCAAAAATTTTTTCCGATCTATTCTCCTAGCATACCTACAGATATTAATTAAGTTTCAATTTTGTGACGTTAACCGTTTAGGAGATATGGATTTTAGAATGTGTCGATCTCGGCTTTTTTGCGTTTCGGACGCCTTATTTTTCCCCCCACTCTCACACCCCTTCACCGATATCAGCAATTTTGCAAATAGGTCCACTATTGAAGCTCTATATAAATTCTAAGTTTCAGCCTCCTAGCATAAGCGGTTGCTGAGATATAGAAACCAACATTTTCGTCTAAAACACTTCCCCCACCTCCCCTCTTACACCACCCTCCCCCAGAATTTGGTCACTTTAGGAGGCTTACGCACTCTACCCAACTAAATAGCTCATAGGATTTGGGTGCTACGAGCCTTCAAACAATTTTGCGTACACCGGTAGACGTACGGCTTACGGCGGACAGACGGACTGAAATTTTTTTTTGCTTTTTTCGTGTCTACTAGTCATGAAACGTGAAAAAAAAAATGTTCAGGGTAGCAAACTTTTTTTTTTTTAAAAATCGATCACAATACTGTATTATTGAAATAATAAAGTAAAAGTAATTGTTTTTTGTTATGTTATATTTTCTACTGTAATATTTAAAAACTTTTTTCTTTTTATCAAACTAATAAATATTTATATAAAATTGAACAGTATTTTGTTTTTATTATTATAAAAAGGCTGATAAAACTAAAATATTATCCGTTTAATTAACGATTACAATAGGCGTGTTTTTTGCGCACTTATCCAGAACAGAGTAGGTTAGATAATTTGTATACAAAACAACAACAACAACATTGCTGTTTTTATGATTCTTTATACCTTTTTCCGTAGATAGTAGGCTAGAGTAGAGAATTTATCGCGAATAGCTGCCCTAGTGAGCTTACTAAAATCTATATTCCAGCCTACTATCTACAGGGAAAAGCAATAAATAATAAAAACAGCAATATTCATGGTGTTTTCAATGTAAATTTTAATCACTAATCTGATCTGGATAAATGCGCGAAAAAACACACCTAATAATTCATTAAATTTGAAAGTGGTGCAAGTTCATTTAGGTATAATAAAACCTTTATTTTTTTAGCCAGCACTATAAACACTACTGGATAATGAACTTACATTATCTAATACTACAAAATACAAAAAATATGTCTATTTGTGCTTACCAATATTTTTATATTTATTGAAATGCAAACCTTTGAATATCTCGTAATAACAAAACATGGACTTGCCCCACTTTTAAAATAAAGGGGCTCATATATTTGGTGATGATAAATCCTTTCGATCTCAGACCACGTCTTCAATCTTAACTAAGCCTCCTTCATCCAAGAAAATCAAGCAGTTTTTAATATTAATTGCCAATAATGAACTGCTTGTTTGTCTCCCTTTCTCAGGAACATATCGCACCAGTGAAATGTATTAAGTGATAATAGTGTTATATTATTAATTAATTCTAGTCGAACAATCGCTGTCATGCAGTTTACGCAATCGTCATACCTATAATGAAATTGGCGATTAATTGGCATTACGTAACAAAGCCAGCGAACGTAACGAAATACTAGATGGCCAGGTCAGTAAGTACAGGTGCTTGTAATTATGAGGAAATCGAAGAAAATCAATGATATCGACTGGAAACGCACGTGATATTACCTTTCGCCAGGTACCGTTCATGTCGGAATAAAATCGTCAGTCACGTGTCTGCATCCCTTTCGGTGCACTTCTGATTCGTATTCTGGGTTAATGCACTTTTTCAGCGCAGAGATATCACGAAACGGAAGGTTTTTTTCCGGACGTTTGGCTAATTGAATTCAAAGAAAGTTTCAAATCGAATTTCACAATTCACCTCTCGCTTCAAAATATTCCCTTCGCCCGTGCCCTTAGCTCAAAGGAAAAATTCGCGCAACTCGAGTACGTGAATAGCGTTTCAAACGAAAGGAGAAAATTTCACCGCTCGATTTTGGTCTGCTCTTAAATAGGAAACTAATGTCTGTCGAGAGTGAGTTAAAAAAGTTTCCAATGTGTAGGATATGTTGTTCCCTAAATCTTTTGTAGTAGCTGAGAGGTTTTTTTTGCAATTTTAAAACTTTATGTTGTTATCGAATGACCATCCAGAACTCTGGATTCTTTTCATTAGTATCATTTTGCTAATCCTCTTGGTTACGAGAAATTCTCTCCGTTTTACCCAGAGATTGAGTTTTTTGTGCGAAGATATTGTGTACAGCCATTATACTAGTACCATGCTCTAGATTGGTTTGAGTCTTGAATAGTTGAATGCTTTTTTGACGTAAGATGTTTCTCTGAAAAAAAGGTTTTTGATTACAAAATAATTTTAATCGTAAACATTTTAGGAGAACCTGTAACACCTGGTATAATAAAATGGTGTTAGTATTTATCTAGATGAATTTGTATGTCTACATAATAAATCTGTGGGAGAAACATTTTCTGTAATTTTTGAATATCTACAACTAATTTTGTAGATAAATTTAGTATAATCGAATTACTATTACTCCAGGAGTACAGAACCGATTTTGATGAAATTTTTTAATAGGTATACTCGTATATATAAATATCTGACTTAAGTTATTGGCTACTTTTATCGTCTCTAATGCGTGCCATTACGTGTTTGAATTCTTTTCAAAGCCAACGTACATTAATGTGAATTGTGTACAGTGCCAAGAGATTTGTCAGAATACTTTTCGCTCTGTATACGAGACAGGTGCACAACTTGATTCCCACAAAGCATGCAAGGGAGTAAAAGAATAAATCAGTGATTCTCAAAGTGTTTTTACAAATCTGGCTTTGTGAGTAGTTCACTAGAGAAACGTCGTGCCAACGAATATAACTGGTGATGGGTTTTTCCTGTACAGTAGCAAGAAAAGAGCACCCTATAAATGTGACTAGTAATATTGAAAGTTATATGCTGATAAAAAAAAGTTTATTTCCTATTTAATTTAATTTATTGTACATATAAAAAAAATCAAATACAAAATAGATGTAGTCTACCAAAAATAAAAATAATATTTGTAAAAGAAATTAACTGCAATTGCATGAAGTAAAACATTTAATTGCAGAAATGTGACTTTAAGCTAAGCCTTAAATAAAGAAATTCGGCAGCCAAAGCAGCAATTTAGCGGGGAATGTAGGTAAATATTGATGAAAGCAGTAGAATTATTAAATACGGAGTTAGATCAAAAGCAAAATTCATTAAATAAATAAACCGTTTTGAAAATAATAGCAATAGTTTGTAAAAAATTATAAGCAAGGGTTTTTAAAAAATTATCGAAAATAAATTTCTATTGGCTCAACAGAGTGACCATTATTGTGGTAAGTAGTTTTCTTACTGTCGCAATTTTTCAGCAACTTTTTATACTGTAATATCCAAGCGGATGATTTTGTTTATAATGAAATTTGTAATTCACATCACTTTTGAAGTATTCAATTAATTTATTTTTTAATAACAGAAGCAATTCAACTTCTGGGTTATGAAATAAAATGTTTTCTTCTCGGAAAAATCGTGCGTTTTTTTTATTATTTTCACCTAAATTACCAACTAAAAATGTGAATCTGCATTCCATTACATCGGGAGAAAAAGCTTATGGAAAATAAAAATGAGGGAATGGCACTCAACGTGCACTCATGTAATGAATGTAATTTCTGCTTTAGACAGAAATTCCAGAAGGGAACATACCTGCTTCACGGTAAAAGAAATGCATATTCTTCTTCTGTAATAAATAAATAATATATTTTTTTTATTTTTTGTTAAGAATCTAGAAACATACCTGTCCGTATTACCATTGAATTCGCAGGAATTTTTATTATTTAATTGTAATTTTACAATGGAAATTAATTTTACTTCAGTCCTGACTATCGTCTGGAAGACATGAATATAAGTTTGAGGTTTTGTTTAAAATGTAGTCTTGCTAAAGTGGCCTAAATATTAACTAAAATTATGAACAATTTACTTACACTATTGAATGCATCACTGATTTGTATAGGTAGAAAATTTTGTATTCAAACTTAAAAAATTTGCCAACAGTCTGGGTGAAACTTTATTATTTTTCAGGTCAAAGTTCGGAAAGCAGTTGAAATGGGGTCACGCCTCCTTGGGGGTTCAATTTCGAAAAATCGTGAAATTGGTTCTTAGGCCATTACATCCAATGCCCGTAGAAGTACTAACCAATTTTATATCTCATCAGAACTAAGAGATGGCAAAAATTCTGAAAACATATACAACCCCTTTACACCCACTTGGATGTTGAATATCAAAAAATCATGAAATGGGTTTGTAGGCCATTAGGTTAGAATATCTAAAAATCCGGAACAGATGTTTTTGGCGATTAAATAGGAAGCTTCAGGAAGTTCAAATGAATTCGATATCTCATCAGAACTGAGAAATATGTAGGATTTTGTGAAATATATGCAGCCCCTTTACACCCACTTGGGGGTTGAATATCCAAAAATTCTGAAAGGAGTTTCCAGGTAAATACAAAGAAAGCCCGAGGAAGTAAAACCCAATTCGATATCTTATCACTCCTAAGAGATATGACGGAATTCGTGCAAACGTGTACAACCCTTTCATACACACTTAAGGTGCGTTTCCATCTCCGCCGTTTTGCGTCGCCGACTACGTTCTCCATACATAAAAAACTAGCTCTGTGACGCGCCGAGGCAATCGTCGGGAGTTGAGTCAACTTCAACTTTTTCGGCGAGAGCCGATACTAATATGCTTTTGATAGAGGTTGGTTTGGATCCAAACTAGGTACCTATGGTAACGAAAAAAATACTTTATTATTAAAAAATAATAAAGTAATTTAAAAGTCAAAAATGTACGATACGAGTGAAAAATCTAGCACTGCCATTCAGGCGCATGACTGATGACTTTTTAGCGTCACGTCGACCGTTCGCCGTAGATGGAAACGACGATGTCAAAAGTGTGACGGGACACCCGTGTCGGCGACGCTAAACGGCGGAGATGGAAACGCACCTTTAGGGCTCGAAATGGAAAAAAACTTTAAAACGAGTGTACACCCCCTTTGAGGTAGAATTTCCAAAAAGATCCTGAATGCACTTTCGAAGCATTTTTGTGAAGTATCCGCAGAATAAAAGTTAATTCAATATTTTGGAAGACCTGAGAGATATGACGAAATTCGTGAACATATTTCTTTGCACCCGTACGCCATTGTATGTTTAAATTTTTTTTCTAAATTACTTTTCTAGTATAGTAGATCTACATATACTCACCAATTTTGAACTTTCAAGCATAATCCGTTCTATAGATAGGAAAAACATCACTCTGCTAGGGGTCTATCAGGTCCACTTCTTGTAAGAATTCTAATCATCTATCTTGAACTGTTTTTGAGATATGAGAAGTGATTTTTTTAAAAATTCGTATTCCCCCCACCTGTTAGGCTCCACCGACCTCTTAAAAAATTGAATTCTCCATTTCAATTTTAACAGATCGAATTTTTCTAGCGCAATTGGTTCGTGAGATATTACAAAAGTTTTCCACCCCCGCATGATACCGACACCCTCAAAATTTTTTTTTGCAATCCACCTATTCACGTCGATTTCATGACCTTACTTACTTATTAAAATAAACTGCAATTGGAAAAAATGAGTCATATTATTCACTATCTCCACTTGTAAAGTACAGTAAGGTGTTACAAGATCTTTGTCCAGCGGAATTTGGTTGGTCCCAGGATCAATATAAGCACCAAGCCGGCCCGTTTTTCTTCTCCACAAACCGATCTATAGCAACAAAACATGCAACGAACTCTATTAGACAGGTAGTACCTACTAGGAACATCCAAATATTCAAACTTGCCCCCGTACAATTATTTTCTTTTTAAATTTAAATCCATCATTTCAGTACTGTAGCCGTACGTAAGGAAGACACTGCTATCCTTTATGTTTTCGAAATTCACTTCAGGGCTTATAAAAAAAGCCCAACAGATGAACACGAAATTCCTGGTTGCTTTTCTGTTTTACCTGGGCAAATACGGAGCTGGTAGCGAAATCTAATTTTCTGTCGCCGTAATTCACTTGTGAAAGCACTGCATATTCGGCTACCTACTGTTCACGAGAATCTATAATTCACTTTAGAATAAAACTACGAAACTTTAGCTATAAATACACAGTAAAAAGCGTTTTCTTGTGCAGCAATGTTTCCGCGAGTGTTACGACTGGGTGTGGGTGTTCCTTTTAAATGTTGCGAATACTACGGTTCATGATTTTCACATAATAATAAACTCCATTTGTATACGTCGAAAGTATGAACATAAACACAATAAGGAAGATTTTAAGAGGTTCTTAACGATATCAAAGTAGCTACGAGATGAAAGGAACGCAGTGAGATGAATTTAACCGAGTATGAAAAAATTAACGATTCGGTCGCTAGTTTCAATTAAAATGTGGGTCCTTGGTAATCGAAACACTGTCGGTATTACCAGTTTTCGGGATAAAGTCCAGGATACGGTTAAAATCGAAGTGCAACAACATCAAATCAATTGAACATCGAAAAATCCTGAATTCGGCTTTGCCCATGAAACTTAAGTCCACGGAAGTAAAAGTCATTTTGATATCTTTTCAGTGCTAGGAGATACGTCAGAATTCGTGAATGGAAAAAAAAATAATCCTGAAAACGATTTTTCCGGAGAACGTTGAAGTTAAATTAACGCCTTCAGAGATATAACGAAATTCGTGAAAACAATGTGAACCTTTCTTTTCACCGACCATTTTCTTTGCCGCACCTCCGTACGCTAATTTAAGTCTAACATTTTTCTTATAAGTTGTTTTTATAGTAAATCCACAGAAGTATCTACCTACTAAGTGTCAACTTTCTAGCCAACTAAGCCGTTCCTGAGAAAGGAAATTAGCCTCACCCCTGTACCATGTAACCTGTATCAAAATATTTGAATAGTCCTTCACAAATTCATATCCTCAGCTTTCTATCTTTGGATGTTCTTGGGCTTTAAGAATTAAAATATTTTTCTTTTCTTTCAAACCCTATTTCTTGGGATTTGAGCCCTCCCCCTCTCCCCCGGTTCATACAAAATTCCAAATTCTACACCCATTTTCTGTAATTACTTTGCCCCTACCTTTTGCATAAATTCCAAGATCGCATTTCAAATATTTCTTGGGATTTGAGCCTTTCTAAAAAAAAAATTAATAGCTCATGGCAGGGCACCACTATCCCCTTCAATAATGTTACAAGCAGCATACTCCGCTAGTACTGCTAGATATAAAAACAAATTTTATCATAACTGAGTAATTTTTTGGCAAGATATCGTCCGAGTAAGCTAAACTTTTTACCCTTCACTGTCGCATTGTACTACCCACTTCATCCCTTAAAACTTTAGTTCCAAGCTACCCCACTTAAATGTTGACATATAATCCCCAAATTTCAACCTTGTAACATCAACCGTTCTTAGAATCTTAGAATGCTTCGATTCCAGCTTTCGAGAGTGTCGGACGCATTGTTTTCCCCACATTTCTAAAGACCTCGACCTATGTTAACAATTACTTTATTATTTTAATGATAAAGTATTTTTCTTGTAAATTGTTCCACTATTACATCTCTATTTAAATTTCCCTGAGATACAGGGACTAATCTTTTTCATCTAGGACCCTCCTTCAATTCCCCTGGACTTAATGATCCCCTTAAGTAATCATATATTCCGTCTATTCACTAAAAAATACTTTATTTTAAAAAATTAATGAAATTGAACAAAACTGAACTTATTATCTCAAAAGGTTTGTGAGCAATAAGCCTTCAAATACGTTTGCGTACGGTGGACGGCGAATTCGGCGGACAGACGCACTTTTTTTGTTTTTTGTTTTGTGGCCCTGAAACGTGAAAATTCAAAATGTTGAACTATCAATTTATTTTTTAATTTAAAGTTTTTCTAATTTTAATTAAATCTACATAACGACAAGATCTGTATAGTTATTTGGATCGGAAAATTGATTTCAGATTCTGTAAAATCAATATTTGTGAAAATCTACACAACCACTTTACACCCCCGAAAGGGTTGGACATTGAATGATTTGGTAAAAAATTTGCTTATACATATAAAGAGTCCGCAGGAATAATATTAATTTAATAATTCGACACGCCTTAAAAGATATAACAAAGTTCGTTAAGATGTGGAAAAAAAACTTTTCAAGCACAATTTTTTTGCCACTTTTTCATACGCAAATAAAATTCGGAACTTTACTTGCTTTAATTTCTTCTGTAGTACATATATTTACATACTAAGTTCCAACTCTCTACCATAAGCCTTTTCTATGATTGAAAAAACCGCCCCCAACCCCGAGACTTACTACCAATATAAACAATTTTATTTTTCTATGATGCCACTACAGTGCCACTACAGTGCCACTATATAGTCGTAAATTTTTAGCTTTCTCTCCATTTCGGTTTTCGAGAAATAAAAATCAGTTTTTTACAAACTCTTACCATCATCTTCTACACCCCCGCCACCAAATTTGTTTTTCAATGCTAGACATCTACTCGGCCTAACTCCTCTAAAGTTTCTAAGACTTTATCTGGTACGGTTCTATTCACCACATTCGTGATTCATCATCCCCCTCAAAAATTTTACATTAAATGGACCTTACTTCTGATTCTACAGGGTTTCTAGTACTTCGTTGACTTTTCCCGGGGTGATATAACAGTTTACGTGAGTACCCTGTATGTCCGCTCATATTAAAAAACTACCCACCCTGTAGAACATACAATTTATTTTCTCAAAATATAACCACCCCAGAAAAAAGTTGCAAGTCAAGTTCCAGACACCATGTATATTGAGAAACCAAATTTTACCTTTCTGCTACAATTAGTTTAGAAGATATTGTAATCCCAAGTTTTTCACCCCCATCCCCATATCGCGAATTCCCCCTTCAAAATGTTAGTCCTTGTCTAGGTTTCCAGTTTGTCTGAAGCGAATCTCAAAGTTTCAACCGTCCGACATCCACCCCCTTCCCCCCCCTCATTCAAAATCTACAATTTTTGGCGAATGGATCCCTTATTATTGTTATAAATAAATTCCAAGTTTCAGCCTTCTAACGTTAGCGGTTCCTGAGATCTAGAAACCAAAAGTTTTCACCTAAAACGCTGCCTCACAACGTTATTAGTAGAATGGGTTCACTCTATCTACCGACCAACAAAATTTTAACTTAATATCTCAACGGGTTTATAAGCTACACGTCTTCAAACGCTTTTGCGTACGGCGGACAGACGGACATTTTTATCCTTTTTGCGGGTTTACTAGTATTAAAACGTGAATTACAAAATTTCAGGGTTGCAATTTAACTTTATTATTTTTTTAATAATAAAGAATTGTGATCGACCTGAAATTTCATAAAAATTTACTACCCTGAAATTTTGTATTTACACGTTTTAGGACATGGAAACACCAAAAAAGCAAAAAAAATGTCCGTCTGTCCGCCGTAGACGCCGTACGCCGTATGCAAAATCGTTTGATGGCGCGTAGCTCCCAAAACCGTTGATATAATAGTTAAAACTTTGATGATAGGTAGATTGGATGAACCCCTATGACTGGTAACTTTTGGGGTGGTGGGAGTGTAAGGGGAGATGAGGTGGGAGCGTTTTAGACGAAAAATTTTGTTTTCTAGATCTAAGGAACCACTTAAGCTAGGAGGCTGAAAGTTGAAACCTATGTAGAACTATAATAGTGGACCCTTTTACAAAGAAACGATTGATAGTGATGAAGGGGTGTGGAAGTGGCGGGAAAAGCAATGAGTCCAAAACGCCTGAAAGCGGAGATTGAAACATTCTAAAATCCATATCTCCTGAATGATTCATATCAGAAGGTTGAAACTGTGTGGTTATCTTTAGGGATACTTTGAAATCAGACAAGGACTAAACTTTTAAAGAAGGTGGGGTGCGGGGGTGGGCGGTGAAAAATTTGGATTACAATATCTTCCGAACTAATTACATCAGGAAGATAAAATTTGGTTTCTGTTTATGGGATCACAAGAGGAGTCTACTGAATGTAAACTTTTTGAGGTGGGAGGTGGAGCACGAAAGTGGAGGGGTAGCAGCTTTTTAAAAAATTTAATTTCTATATCTCAAAAACCGTACCAGATATGATCTTGAAAATTTAACAGGAGTTGGAGTCAGTAGACCTCTAGTAGGGAAACAAAATTTTGAGGTTGATGGTGAAAGGGGGTAGAAAAGAAAAGATTCAGATTTTCATTTCTTGAAAACCGTAATGAATAGAAAGCTAAAAATTTACGACTATTAGAAAAAATTTTTTTTTATAGTGGCAGCAAGATACAGGGGTGAGGGGTGGTTTCTTATATCTCAGAAACAGCTTATGCTAGAAAGTTGAAACTTAGTACATATATACAGATGTGCTACTAGAGCAATTAAAACTAAATGCTGAGATGCGGTGTAGGTTACTATGCGTCTGACAGCCTAAGGAATAACCAGGAGGATATTTGGAAATTTATGTTTTAGGTTGTCAGTCGCATAGTAACCTACATTGTCGGATACAGAGGGGGGGCAGAGGGGGCGGGGTTTTTTTTTACTCCACTGCAATGTGGACGGTAATAACCATTTACTGTAGTTCTGCGGAGCAATGCAAAGCACAGAACAGAACCATGATGGTGGATTCGTTCACTCAACGTTTGAGGCGCGCCTCTCTCCCCACCATAAAATCAACCAATCAGATGGCTCGTGCAGTCGGAAGAGTCTAACATTCTTCAACTTTTTCTCCGACGCACGCTTCCATATGTGTATACACATACAATCAACTGTGGTACCACACAATTCGCAGCTCATCGTATTTCTGTCGTTTCGCACTTATAGCCAAGTTGCGCCGCAAAGGCATGTTGAATGTAAATTGCTTTCAACACTGCAAAGAACATAGCCGACGAAAACCGGTTTGCAATGACCTGATGGGGGTAGAGGCTCGCCTCGAGGCTCGCCTCAAGGGTGAGTGTAAACGCACCATGATAAAAAGTCTAAAAGACAAGATATTGCGTAGGTAATAGGGTCATTCCATCAAGAAACGCCAAGAATGACGAAATTTGTGACCTTGCCATCTCCGATTCTTTTGAAAATTTTTGTACTTTTAGAACTAGTGAAAAAAATAATTCAAATTCAATTTTCTGTTTCCATCTAATTTTTTTTGTTAGGTGTAGTATGTTAAAGTTTTCGCAAGAATGGTGTCCGAGTCCTCTTTAAAAATTCATATCTCTGATAATTTTTGTCCTGGAATAATAAAATATGGCTTATTTTAGAGGGAAAGGTTGTAGCAATAAAAATTAGCCTTGAAATTTTTTTCAAGGATAATGATTTTGTCCTTTATCCCTGAATATCCCAAAACGGTTTCTTTTTTTATTTTTTTATAATTTTTAGGCTATACTGTTTTTCAAAACATACCAAAAAATTAACTTGAGATCTCAATGAGATCGGGGTAAAAAAAATCGAAGAACATTATGTTCTCAATTATTTTATAGAAAAAGGGTCATTTAATCAAGAATCGCCAAAAGTGTGACCTTATCATCGCCGATTCTTTTGAAAATTTGTGTACTCGAAGAATTAGTGAAAAAAAAATATGATTTCAAGTTTTTGCTTCTATTTCATTTTTTTTGTTAGTTATAGTATGTTAAAGATTTCCCCAAAAAGATGTCCGAGTCCTCTTTGAAAATTCATATCTCTGGTAATTTTTTTCCTTGAATAATAAAGTAGGGCTTAGTTTAAAGATTGTAGCTGTTTTTGTTAGTTAAAAACTGAGATAGAAACAAAAAATCTGCCAACAGTCTGGGCGCAACTTTATTATTTTTTCGGTAGAAGTTCGGAACGAGTTTAATTCTGAGATGCGGTGTAGGTTACTATGTGACTGAAAACCCAAATAAAAATTCGGAAAGCGGTTAAAATGGGGTCGCGCTAGAATACTTACGCCGCTGCCTCATATAACATATTAATTACATAATTGGTTCATACACCGGGACGAGATCTAGTCCTAGTATAATATCAGTTGTTACGCCATTAGAAGGTTTTTCGTGATTTGGTTCTGGGCCATTACATGAAATCGGAAATGCGTTTGGAGACGATTATATAAAAAGTCTGTGGGAGTGCAAACCAATCTAATATCTCATCAATCCTGAGAAATATGTCGAAAACCATACGTCCTATTGGAGTTGAATAACAAACATCCCGAAATCAACTTTTTGACGATTATGTAGGAAGCCTTTGGAAGTAAAAATGAATTCGATATCTCATTAGAAATAGAAAAATGTAAGAATTTGTGAAAACATATACAACCCCCTTGCACCCACTTTGAGGTTGAATATCCAAAAATCCTGAAATTATTTTTTAGATATATATAAAAAAGGGCCAAAGAAGTGAAAACCAATCCGATG
Organism: Beris morrisii; assembly: GCA_951812415.1. Taxonomy (NCBI): domain Eukaryota; kingdom Metazoa; phylum Arthropoda; class Insecta; order Diptera; family Stratiomyidae; genus Beris; species Beris morrisii. The sequence goes on from OX638310.1 coordinate 33,230,264, forward strand.
TCTTATCACTCCTAAGAGATATGACGGAATTCGTGAAAACGAGTTCAACCCGTTTTTACCCTCTTAGGGGTTGAAAACGGAAAAACCTTGAAAACAAGTTTTAGGTGATTATTAAATAAGCCCGTGGAAGTAAAAAGTTATTCGATATCTAATCAGACCTGAGGGATACAGCTGAATTCGTGAAAATGTATAATCCCATTTACACCACCTTGGGGGTCCAATTTTAAAAAATCCTGAAAACACTTTCTAGGTATTTATATGAAGAACCCGTAGAAAAAAAAGTAATTCAATATTTGGAAAGACCTAATAGATATGACGAAAATCGTGAAAATATATGCATTCCATTTTCACTGATCATTTTTTTTGCCCCACTTCCGAACGCCAATAGATATTTGAATTTTTTTTAATCAAAATTACTTTTCTAGTTGATTTACATATACGTACCGAATTTCAACTTTCTACCATAAGCCGTTCTATAGTTAGGAAAAACACCCCCCACCCCCGTACCATACTACCCCTATAAAAATTATATTTTTCCAACATGCTACTAATATAGTTCTATCTAAATACTAAGTTTCAGCTTTATATTATTATAGGTTCTCGAGATATAAAAATCTGAACTTTTTCCTTTTCACCCTCCCCCAGCCTCACCCTCAACACCCACACCTTCAAAATTTTTTTTTCTGCTGGGGGTCTATTAGGCCTACTTCTGGTAAAAATTTTAAGCATCTATCTTACATTGTGCTTGAGATATAAGACGTGATTTTTTTAAAAAATGCTTACCCCCTCCACTTCCATGCTCCACCGCCCCCTTAAAAAATTTTACTTTCACCAATCTTTATTTATCAACATTTATACAGAAACCAAATTTTATTTCTCTAGTACAATGGGTTCGTGAGATATCGTAACCTAAAGTTTTTCAACCCCCCCCCCGTACGTCACTGCCCCCTCTCAAAAATTTGTTTCGAATCTATTCTCCTAGTATACCCACAGATGTTCATTAAGTTTTAATTTCGTGACATTAACTGATTAGGAGATCTGGATTTTAGAATGTCTCGATCTCGGCTTTCGAGCGTTTCGGACGCATTATTATTCCCCCCACTCCCACACCCCTTTACCTATACTATAATTTTTTTTTGCAAATGGGTCCACTATCGATGTTCTATATAAATTCCAAGTTTCAGCCTCCTAGCTTATGCGGTTGCTGAGATCTAGAAACCAAAATTTTTCGTCTAAAACGCTTCCCCCACCTCCCCCCTCATACTCCCACAACCCAAAAAGTGGTCACTTCAAGGAACCTACCCAGTCTATTAATAAAAAAAATTTCAATTTAATAGCTCATAGGGTTTAGGAGTTATAAGCCTTCAAACGTTTTGCGTACGGCGGACGGCGGACGGCGCACAGACGGACTGAAAATTTTTTTTGCTTTTTTGGTGCTTATTAGTCATAAAACGCATAAAAAAAAATTTCGGGGTAGCAAATTTTTTTTTTTTAAAAATCGATAACAATACTTTATTATTAAAATAATAAAGTAAAATTGAATTTCAATTAATTTTTTCACTAGTTCTTCAAGTACAAACATTTTCAAAAGAATCGGAAATGGTAAGGTCACAACTTTGGCGATTCATGATGGAATGACCCATAATAAGATGAAAACAATATGATCCCGTTTTTGCTAAGTGCAGTCTATGAAGCTAAATTCACACAGAACTTGATCAAACAAAATAGCCAAATTAAAAAAATTTCCGCCCCCCCAACAGCATGGTCTTGAGCCGCCACTGGTAACCTACACCGCATCTCTGCATTAAACACGTTTCTGACTTCTACCTAATAATAGAGTTGCGCCCAAACTTTTTTTCAATTCTTTTCAATTTCTGGTCAATCACAATACTTTATTATTAAAATACTTTATTATTAAAAAATAATAAAGTAAAATTATAAAGAAAATTAATACACAATAGCAACATTGCAATTTTTGCAATTTTTTAAGGTTTTCTGTTCAAGGGCTCCCATTCATAATTTTGTCGGGAGTAGCTGGGAGAAATTGAGATTTTGGAAAATGGTACCTTTCTTAAAATGGCTTAATTATTCGAAAGGCGTACTGTAGATTTTGGAAAATAGTACCTCTCTTAAAATGGCCTAATTATTCAAAATGTGTAGGGTAGCTAAACTTAACTAAGATAAAAACAGTATTATAGTAAACAATATTATAGTAAATTTCAGTAGCGTTTAGAAAAATGGATCAAAATTTTTATAGATTTTGACCAGAACAGTTCACACCTTCTAATGTTAAATTAAAGTCAGTGGTAAATCATATATCAATAAGTTTTTTGAGACATTATCAATGTTCGGGATGGAGGGATCTTGAAGAAAAACTGATACATGAGCGCTAGTTTACTATCATAGGGGTATTGATTCCTATCTAATCTGTACCAACTGCCTGAGGTGGGATCCTTCAGAAACTAGAAATCGGAAAATATTCAACACCTTTAAATTGTAGCACATTGTTAATGGTTCGGAACGCGACTCAATATTGCAACCATTTATCGATTTCCCTTTCTCACCTGAAGAATTCCTCTAATCGCTAGCAGTGAATTACAGAAAGCTCCTTTCATTTGAATGGATCATCGAAAACAATGCACTTTCACCTCTAATCCTTAGCAGTCAGCAGAACATGCACTTCCACACCGAGTATGAGGCGTCCTTCTCGGTCCATCCCCGCAGTAAAGAACCAAATGGAGGGTGGGAGGAGGGTTGTTGTGGACGTGTTTGGTTGAGGTCGCACAAGGTTGCAGTAGAAAATAGTGGAAGTGTTCGAAACGTTCCACTGGCACAAGCTTTTCCGGGAAAATGAAACAACCGATTGAACTTGCTTCCAAGGAATTTTCTTCCATCTGGAAGCAATTTTCCAGAACGGATGCGTGCGCAACCTGCTTTTTTCCGAATGCAGGAAAGAAAAAAAAAAACGCCGAACAGTTGAAGATATTCCAAGCACTAATACGATTGCATCGGCGGATTTTTGATGCTCGCCGAAAAGGACCCGCTAAAATTTCGCCGTGCACTTTTCATTTGAGCTATTGGGTTTGGACCTTTTCTTTTTTGCTGTAACGAAATTTGCTGCGAATTCGGCCAAAAAAGGATTTTTTTGAACGAAGAAGTTATGAGTCCTGCTGTTGTGAAATTTTCAGGGTGCAGATGCAGGTGAGCCTGTAACAGTGGGATGCAATTTTCCGGCATAGTTTTAAACCACGTAGGAAAACGCATGCGTTTGGACATGGCATTAGGCCTTGTTCCCGCCTACCGCCGGTTCGTCCTCGACAAGTGTTGAATGAAAGAAGGAACAGGTGCATGTGTACAGTGATGGATGCAATTTTTCACTATGACGTCACGTTCGAAAGGGGTAAATCTGCGCTCCTCCTCTGCATAAAACAAAACAGAAAAAAACATTTTTGGTCAAAACAAAAGGAACAAGCCGGTTGACACGAAAACTGCATGTATGCGAACGTGGCTGACTGGGTGTATGGGTGATTTGAACCCGATTGCGGGTCGGGACTATATAAGTGCTGAATTCAGCGCTGAATTCATATTCAGCTTATGTTCAGTTGCATTGCACTTAATGCCTGTTGCTATCACATGGATAGACGAACTATGGTGGTTTTTTTTTTCGTAAGTTTGGAAAACTCATTCGTCTATCTATTCGGAGTGTATAGCAGGCGTTATGCAACTATATGTACACCTATTAGGTTAGGGTGAGCTTTTGGTGCTGACTACTACTATATCTTGTTCTTCTTCTTCTTCTCCATCATAGGGTTGAATTTTTTTTTCTTGTTGTTTTATATTCATGTTGGCTTTGTTATTGTTGTTCCTTGTCGGTTCGGGGGATATGGAAAAACATTCGGTGCAAACTGCTCTCCAGAACTCACTCATATAAATTTTGCAGTAGTAGTACTCGGGCGTAGCGTGAAGGAACCAATCTGCAGTGTGCATCTTAGTCTCTATTGTTAATTTTTAATTACTTAATTGTACATTTTTCGAGTTTTAATTCATCCGGCTAAGTTATTGTATCGGTAGTCCAGGTAGAACTTGGCTTCAACGGGCATAGTCAGGATCTTGGCTAACAGTCTAAATTAAATTATTTCGAAGTGATTTTTCTTTAAGCAAATTTTAAATTACTTTCTAAAAAAAAGGGTATTTAGAAAAACGGCTAAACTTTTCCAAAATAGCTAGAATATAAGTATAGAGGCCATTTTGGTGCCTTTTTGTCTAATTTTAATTGAACTGTTATTGTTATTGTTGAGTAGAGAAGTAAAAAGAATATATCACATTATTTTCGCAAACGTAACTTAATTACGTCAAGTTAAGTGTTAGTGCCCGCTATCGTAACTAGTACGTTGCATTGACGAAAAGCCGCTGGCGCTAAATCCGAAAAAAATTTAAAGTCAATTAAAAACGTGAAATCAGACTTAGACACTTAAGTACTAAAGGTCAATTTAATAGTCGGTGTATAGCGTGCGCTTAAGTGCGTGAGTGGAAATAAATTATCGTGCTCTTTGTGCAAACATTCAGAACTTATTTGGTTTCGAAAACAACAAGCGACTTGATTAAATGCAGCTGATGAAAACAGGTAAACGGGACGAATTAGTTGATAGTACGCTACTGAAGCGATCAGAAAGGAGCACCTGTTTTTCTTGATAGAGTTTTGTTTTTAAGGAATCCTTTTCCAGTCAAAATACACACGTGCGCAATGAAAAAATTTTGATGAAAACATGCGTTTATACGGTGGTCCACGTGTGCGTAACATTACATCTTGTCACTTGTTTCTGGCGAATGACTTCGCCTTGGGTGTTCCAATTTCTTCGTGTTATTTTTCAACAATACTTCATCCTATATTGAGTCCGTTTCAGCATAACATGGTAACCAGGACAAAATGCAAAGAATTCGCATCCAAGTGCACTACACTTTTCAATTTGTTCAAACTCTTCGTACTCCACATATGCACTAGACTTCAAGGATATCACTCGAATATGCATGACGGAATTGCACAAAATAAACTAATGATCTCTCTCTGTCCACTTTGAGGAGTCGCTTCTTATCGTCAGGCAATAATCCTCCTACAAAAACATTCGGCTTAACCCTACCACGTATCTATACGAATGGATTTATATCGGCATCTAAGCATAGTTTATCTTGTCCGAATATTCATACGTGTCCTGCAGATAGTACGGTGTGTATCAGCTCCATCTGTATGTGAGCGCTAGTAACAAACATGTTCCTATAACCAAAAGTATCGTTTATATCCATATGCATGTGACTTCCAATATTAATAGGAAAAGTTTTCTATGAACCGAAACCAAGCTCGAGAACTTACACATAATTCAGGACTTTTTATCCACTTGTTAATATTTTTCTTATAGTCTACATATCCTTGGGACAGACTGTAATATGTGCTACGTTCGCATTATATCTAGATAGAACCGGACGTATAAGTACAGTATCTAATGAAAACAGGAAGGAAACACACATATCCTTGTCTGGATTAGATTAGATAAGTCGAATTATGAGGAAGCGGTAGAACAGCCGCCCCACCCATGTATCAAGCTGTTGGTGTTCTCATATCGTGTTGACTTGCTAAGACTAAGATTTCGTAATTTTATCCTTGGCCGTCGTCTCTTTACATGTCACTATTAATGAAGTTATAAAAGCAGGTGTATTATAAAGCTCAGCGTATGGCTTTGACATTGAATTATAATTTCGCCATTATACGCGTGTGGGGGTGGATGAGTGTTGTGAAAAAGTGAATGTCGTGGAAGTTTGTTGATAATGAGAACATTATTAAAAGATAATTTCGCTTAATTAACAGGCGTGTGAAACTTTTTGTATTACATTTCCGTTGTTTTTTTAATAAAATGCTTTATTTGCAAGAAGGCAGTAAGAAAACTGGGCAGGTTGGGATGCAGTTGAAATCGAAGAAATACTTTACATATAAAAATTACCTTCGATTTTTTATGGGTAAAGTTGAATTTCTTAGAAAAAGTGAAAGTGGATCAACTATTTCATCCTACTACGAGTATACAACCTGCTCTTCCTTCATAGCAATCTCAGAAACGTTTCAAACTTTGAAGCGGCATCTTGGAACTCTTATCTAATGGAGGATAAAATAGAATCCTTCGAGAGATGACATTTCAATTAAGTACCTAGATAAGTTAGGTAGAGTACTATCCTTGCGTAGTGACGTGTTTCGCAATGATGGTGTAATAAATATATGTATATCAAGAATGGGTGGGTAGTCAGTGAAGATTTTTTATAACCGAAATTAAGTATGCTGAAAAGTTGAAACTTTGATGCAGTTGCAGTAATTAATTCTGATCTATTAGTCTCTATATTCGGTTTAAATGAAGCAAGAACTGCCGATCCACATTATGTTTACTATGGAAGGGTTGTACTTCAACCCTATCAGAATCTATTGTTCATGAATTTAACATTTTTTTAACTACAGGTCGATTTTCTGACATATAGAAGATATGCTTCATTATCCCGGTATACAAGACCCATATACGAAACTACCGTCTGATACACCCAAAGTGTTTGAAGGTGTTTTAGCTGACTAATTAGGCAAAACTTTTAGGACTTACATCAATCCTAACTAGCAGCAGAAAATCCACCGAGACAAATCTTACATGTTTTTATAACAATGTTATAAAATCTTTGTTAGTTTCTAACAAGGTGGAAGTGATATACACTGACCTATCCAAAACTTTTGATAAAGAAAAAATATCTCTAAGATTTTAGATTTGGTAGTTAGGAAGAGATGGAACTTTTCACCCCTGGTTATCTAATAACCTTGCAAATCGCCAGCTTATAGTCAAATTTAAATCTTCAAGCGGTCCTCAAGGCTCTTACTTGGATATATCACTTTTACTTTATTATTTTAATAATAAAGTATTGTTATCGATTTTTAAAAAAAAAAATTTCCTACCCTGAAAAATTTTTTTTCCACGTTTCATGACTAATAGACACCAAAAAAGCAAAAAAAATTTTCAGTCCATCCGTGCGCCGTCCGCCGTACGCAAAACGTTTGAAAGCTTATAGCTCTCAAACTCTTTGAGCTATTAAGTTGAATTTTTTTTGGTAGGTAGACCGAGCAGACCCCTTCAAGTAGACACCTTTTGAGTGGTGGGGGTGTGAGGGGGGAGGTGGGGGAAGCGTTTTAGACAAAAAATTTTGGTTTCTAGATCTCAGTAACCGCATAGGCTAGGAGGCTGAAACTTGGAATTTATATAGAACATCGATAATGGAGCCATTTGCAAAAAAAATTATGATGATGCGTCCGAAACGCTCGAAAGCCGAGATCGAGACATTCTAAAATCCATATCTGCTAATCGGTTAGTGTCACGAAATTAGAACTTAATGAACATCTGTGGGTATACTAGGAGAATAGATCCGAAACAAATTTTTGAGAGGGGGCAGTGACGTACGGGGGTGGAGGTTGAAAAACTTTAGATTACGATATCTCACGAACCAATTGCACTAGAGAAATAAAATTTAGTTTCTGAATAAATGTTGATAAATAAAGTTTGCTGAAAGTAAAATTTTTTAAGGGGGTGGTGAAGCATGAAAGTGGAGGGGGTAAGCATTTTTTTAAAAAATCACGTCTCATATCTCAAGAACAGTGTAAGATAGATGCTTAAAATTTTTACCAGAAGTAGGCCTAATAGACCCCCAGCAGAAAAAAAAATTTCGAAGGTGAGGGTGTAGAGGGTGAGGCTGGCGGAGGATGAAAAGGAAAAAGTTCCGATTCTTATATCTCGAGAACCTATAACAATATAAAGCTGAAACTTAGTATTTAGATAGAACTATAGTAGTAGCATGTTGGAAAAATATAATTTTTTATTAGAGCGGTATGGTACGGGGGTGGGAGGTGTTTTTCCTAACCATAGAACGGCTTATGCTAGAAAGTTGAAATTCGGTACGTATATGTAAATCAAATAGAAAAGTAATTTTAATTAAAAAAAAAATTCAAATATCTATTGGCGTTCGGAAGTGGGGCAAAAAAAATGATCAGTGAAAATGGAATGCATATATTTTCACGATTTTCGTCATATATATTAGGTCTTTCCAAATATTGAATTACTTTTTTTTCTACGGGTTCTTCATATAAATACCTAGAAAGTGTTTTCAGGATTTTTTAAAATTGGACCCCCAAGGTGGTGTAAAGGGGATTATACATTTTCACGAATTCAGCTGTATCCCTCAGGTCTGATTAGATATCGAATAACTTTTCACTTCCACGGGCTTATTTAATAATCAACTAAAACTTGTTTTCAAGGTTTTTCCTTTTTCAACCTCTAAGAGTGTAAAAACGGGTTGAACACGTTTTCACGAATTCCGTCATATCTCTTAGGAGTGATAAGACATCGGATTGGTTTTCACTTCCTCGGGCTTTCTTTATATATATCTAAAAACTTATTTCAGGATTTTTGGATATTCAACCCCAAAGTGGGTGCAAGGGGGTTGCATATGTTTTCACAAATCCTTACATATTTCTAGTTCTAATGAGATATCGAATTCATTTTTACTTCCTAAGGCTTCTTACATAATCGTCAAAACGTTGATTTCGACATATTTCTCAGGATTGATGAGATATTAGATTGGTTTGCATTGGACTTTTTATATAATCGTCTTCAAACGCATTTCCGATTTCATGTAATGGCCCGAAACCAAATCACGAAAAACCTTCTAATGACGTAACAACTGATATTATACTAGGACTAGATCTCATCCCGGTGTATGACCCAATTATGTAATTCATATGTTTTATGAGGCAGCGGCATAAGTATTCTTGCGCGACCCCATTTTAACCGCTTCCCGAACTTTTTTTTAGGTTTTCAATCACATAGTAACCTACACCGCATCTCAAAATTAAACTCGTTCCGAACTTCTACCGAAAAAATAATAAAGTTGCGCCCAGACTGTTGGCAGATTTTTCTTTTACGTTCGCATCATTTTTATACTCTAGATGAAATCATATAGAGTATTATAAGTTTAATCCAGCCCAAAAGTTTGTAACGCATAGAACCAAGCTTCGGACGAAAAAAAGTTATATATTATTTTTTGTTTATTTGTGGCCAAAAATCTCGCTTGACGTCCGTCCGTCCGTCCGTCCGTCCGTCCGTCCGTCCGTCCGTCCGTCTGTCCGTCCCTCTGTCCGTCCGTCCGTCCGTCCGTCCGTCTGTCCGTGAACACGATAACTCAAGAACGCCTTCACCTAGGATCTTGAAATTTTGAATCTGGATGTTTGGTTGAATTTGTAAGGCTAAGTTCGTTAACGGGCAAAATCGTCCTACTCCTTCGGGTAGCTGCCATACAAAATGTCCTTAAAACACGTGTTTAAGAATATCCTATCCTGTCAAAATGTCTTCACTTAATTTACGGAACTTACTATAACTCTAGTAATCTTTTAGCTATGAATTGGAAATTTTGTACAAATTAGTTTTGAGTAAAAACGAAGTTCAAGTTTACTAATCAGCGAAATCCTTTTACTCCTTCTGGTAGCTGCCATACAAAATGTCCTTAAGACACGTGTTCAACAATATTTTTCGATAACTTTTGAACGCTTGAAGCTACGAATTTGAAATTTTGTACACGTTCATTTTTAAATGGTTCCAAGGAAAATGATAAATATGTCAGAAATCGAGTGAGTCCTTTCTGAACCTCCCATGTACCTATTATAATTCCGATTTCTAATCGAAATCTTTCAGAGGAATCGGATTTTTAATACCGTTTCGAATTCGGTACGAATTAACCATCCGAATACTTTCCAACTATTCGGACATCCGACAATTCTACACTATTGGCTTGCTGGGAAGTACTAGAGCTATGACAAGTGTCGTAGTGCTAGCCAGTCGAAAAATGCAATACCTTGAAAAGCGTTTTTCCAATTTTCAGAGTATTCGGAACTTCTATCTACCGCTACCGCTATGGACCCTGTGAGGTTTATTTGAAATTATTTTTCTCTTACCTACATACAACTTAACTAAATAACTCCTCCTGTGAGCCATTTTCTTTTGCTATTATCCTAGGTCACTCTCGATTTAAGTTTCACGACCATCCTGTACATGTATAAGTTTAAAGTTTCAATTTCCTAGGATAAGCCCCACAGAGAAAATTCACATTAAAATATTCCGCCCAAGTCTCGCCCAATTTAATTCCCTATCACAAGGTCCTGGTGTGCTTGTTGTGAAAACTGGTCATATGAATTCTCGCAGATTAGAGTGGCTTCAAATGGACACCTTCTCTTAAAAATCATTGCTGAGCGTAAAATCAAAATCAGGAAATATATTTCCTTAAATCTCGGTGCCACTTTAACCCCATGCCACCCGCAAAATTGAATTGTTATATCTCGGAGGGTCTTAAATAATTTGGCTTCACAACCCACTAAAACGTGTAAATATTGCAAAACTAATAAAGTGTAACTAAGGTAACTTTATTCCAAGTTTTCGTCAATTACAGCGAAACTGCGACCGAGGCGACATGGGGTAAAATATGTTCAGTCAACAAGTACACGCTTGTTACTGGGGGGATGAGTACAACAATGTGATGTACGGCAATTAGGTCTCATTATTGAACAACTTGAATCGTATTAAGTTTCTGTTCAGGGCTGCCAAGTGGGAACATAATCACGAGCACCCGTTCACTAATGACATGTCATCATTTGTATATAATACGCTTATGACACCAGTCATCCTCCAGGTGTATTGAATTACACAACACTCTGCCATGTTATTATCATTTCCATAATGTGACAATACACACTGTTGCCAGTGTACATCTTTCAATGTACGGAGTCGGGTTTACCTTGGAGACGGGAAGTTTACCTTTAACACTTTTTCTTTGGTTCCTTCACATTTTTTTTTTCGTTCAGGTGAAAATCCCTTCTAAGCCCATAACAGGTAGAGTTAGGCCGGTAGCTCATCACCTTCTTGGGAATACTCGTCGACTACAATATGAAGTACAGATATATTTCGACGTTATGCGAAAGGCTGTCCAAGTGGGTAGTTTATTTTTCGATTGTGCCTTTTTACCTCGAACCGTGAGAGGGCAATTAAGGGAAACTATAAAGAAAGATGATTGTTACAGTTTCAGTGAAATCGCACCGATGTGTTGCCCTGTTTACGGTTATATGTCCCAGGAGGGTGACTTAAAAGGTCGTTCCCAGCTTCAAGTGGAAACTATCGAAACATACAGAAAGCTACATTTTCTGGAATATTTTTATTTCGTTTTTCCTTGCTTGTTTTATCGAAAGGAATTCATTCTTCTTATTCTTCTCAATTTCTTGTATTACATACTTTGTTGTTTCGGTATTTTTCAATAAATTTTATTTATTTCGTTTCAGGTACGTAACTTATAAACAACAGCACAAACGTAATTATAAAACTTCAATATTTTTCTATATACTTTATTTACATTTACTTGTTTTTCCACGGGCCATAACTGAAAATTTGACGGCCTTTATAAATTAAAAATACTTTATTATTAAAAAATAATAAAGTAAAAAATAGAAACATAACCCTAAGTCAATTTGAAAGTAATATAAGTGCTCTATGAAAGATAAAATTTAATATAGGTAGGTACCTAATTTTTAAAAAAAAAAAATCTTCCAAAAATATTAAAACAAATTATTTATACCTTCAGACCGAAGAGTGAAGCAATGCAAATCACAAACAAAGCCAACTGACAATTTTATTATATTTCTACAATATCTTTTTCATCAAATCAGACAATAAATCTTTAAAAACATAAAAAATAACAGAAATAATTGATTTTAATTGTTAAACTTTTATCTTCTTCATCAGTAAATATCAAACTATGCAAAATAATATAAAATTATTTAAGTAGAATTATATTTTTCGGTTCTAGTGAAGGATTTGATGAAAACTGCTAGAGCAATTACTATAGAAAAATGTTATACTCATTGGCTTAAAACAGCTCTGGTTCAAATCAAATAGCGCCCTATTAAAAAATATTTAGGGTCTGTAGAAACAATTGTATTCCTTTAGTGTATTTTGCTATCAATTCAAAGTTTTCCCATTCCAAATTAAAATTTTGACTTTTTTGGAGAAGTTCACAGACTTGTAACTAGGCTTGTGTAGTTCATAAGAGCATTCCCATAACTGAAATGGACGAACTAGTTCGCAGTCAGTCCCGCTCCTAGTTCGTTTTTCATTGCCGTTCGGAACTCTGTGAGACCATATACTATACTAGATCTAGTGTCTTTTTGTTTGCTCATCATCTTCTACTAGATCTACTCACTTTTTTTCTCATCTTCTACTAGATCTACTGACCTTTTTTTTGCTCATCATCTTCTACTAGATCTACTGTCTTCGAACTACGATTACTCATCACTGAACTCTCCTGAAGTAATGAACTATAAACTAAAAGAACGACCTATTTCGCGAGTGATCGGGAATCAGAAATGATCGCTCACTATGGTGAACTAAAATGCGCAAGCCTACTTGTAACCTATCGCAGTCGTCATAAGTCCTACACCAAATTCATATATTAAAAGGTTTCAAGAAGGCTTGGCAGAGACCAGAAAAGCCTAAGGAGGGCATCCTTTCTCGTGAAGATAAGTTATGTGTTATGACCCATGTAACGAGCATAATCTCCTACACATGTTATAATGAGTTTTCGAAAAAATTTAATAATTGAAAAAAATTGGTTCTTCATGAAAATTTTGAAAGTACTTATTCATATTTTGCGAGAGAAAAAAATTCAAAGTAATACAGTTGGCTTATTTTTATTGATATTAGCAAGTAGTATCAGTACTAAAGTACTTTAAAAAATAATAAAATAAATCGAAGTCGTAAAAAAAATCAAAAAAAATTTTTCCCTTAAGGCGAAAAACGCCTCAATTTCAGGATTTTTTTTTAATATAAAATAAATATATATGGAGAAAATTGGATGCTTTTATGTATAAATGAAGAATAATTCTGAATTTTTCATAAAATAATATTGGAAAATGGCGGCTCCAGCTCCCATGACGTAAGGCTGCGATCGGCGTGAGTTGATACACGCGGTACCTTCTACAGCCTTGCCGAGAGATCTGAAACCAAAAATCCAAAAATTGTATGAAACTAGATTTAATTTGCGGGGCCCTATCGTTTCCCAATTTTGAAAAAAAAACGCACTGAGACTAAAATGGCAGCTATTTGAAAAAAACACCACATTTTTCACTCTTTTTTTGGCTTAAAAACTCAAATAAAAAACGTATAATAAAAAAAAAACAAAAAAGCTGGACGTTAGGGCCCCCAAATTTAATTTACTTTCTTTTAAGCTTTTATTCATTAAAATCGGTTCATTCGTTGAAGCTGTAGAACGTACCGCGCTCCGGAAAAAGTGGTTTCGAGAAAAACGCGTTTAAAGTTTGACGTTATAAAAAATCGTATTTAATGTTTGTTCCACCGTTCCAAAAATCGGTCTGTAACTCGTGAAATACATTCGATATCGAAATATCCTTTTGTCCACGATGAAAATTAATAAAAAAAAAATGAATTTTTTCATCGTCATGAACTGATACCTGGCCTTAATAATTTAAAAAAAATTCTCTTCATACAGAATTGTTATTGGTAAAACTTACTTTTGGTTTCCTAAAACCGTCGCAAGTGAATCGCCAACGATTCACCTCTGTGATATGTGTTCACATGTGAATTCACTATTCACTTGGGTGAGTGAATCATTGAGTGTTCTCTTTTGTTACTCGTAAGTAAATAAAATAGTTGGGTCGTAAGTGAATCATGTAGGAAGTTCGTCTATTAAGGATCACGGTGTACTGCATTTACAACTCGCCTAAGAAGAAGAGAAGTTAAAATTAAAGTTTTTCTTACTTACCTTGAACATGTATAAACTTATTTGTTGAACATTTAGTTGTGTTGTATCGTCTTAATCCAGTGAATGTAATTATACTGTTATACATATAGATATGTGAAAACCGCAACTGTGAAAAACTGTCAAGCACCAAAAAAGTTATACACTAATACATGGATTTCAGTCCCATATTTCAGTGTACTCGGTGACGATCCGAAAAGATTAGACAAATGAAAAATTAAAAATGAATCATTTTTCTGAACCGCAAACGATTCGCCGATACACACCATAACGAACGACGCTAATATGCAAACATCGTAACTTGATTGTAGGGGGAAGCCTAAAACCAGCTATCACACTCTTGTAATGTCTCATAATTGCTGGATCAACACAGTCTTACTTTAGGCAAGATTCCTTACAATTGTTAATATCTTTAACTTTCCTACTCTTTTTTGCATACACCGTCCTTTGGCGAAGATATTTCCTAATGTGGTGAACCATATTCGAGTGTTAGCGTTTGTCTATCACCTTATTGAAGGAAATGCGACTCGTTTACGATCCGACTTGGCGTAATTTTGCCAATGTGTTTCTCTCTCATAACCTCCTTTATAATTTGACGGCTTTTCTACCATATTTGAAAATGTTCACTTCCCATACAGGTTTTTGGATTATGTTTCGGCTTCCTCTAGAATTCGGGCCACTGAATACTTCCTACTTCCGATGATACGTCTCTATCTTCGTGGGCTAGAACAATAGACCTCTGTTGGTAGACTAGAACACTTATCTGTTAGGCATCCGAAGCGTACGAAGCGTCCTTACTTGATCCAGATGCATTTTCTGGACTATTTTCTATAGAATAAAATCAAAAATTACATTCCAACACTTCTGTAATTACTCACCAATTTTAACGAATTACGTACCTATCTTATTTGCAGTCTCAAACTCCATATTCTTTTTAGGATATATCTTTGAAGATGGCTACATCTGCACCTTTTTCGCATGATAGGAAATTAGCTTTGTACTTTGTATTTTATTTCCGACAAATGCTATCTAAAAGTCCTGTCATCGAAATCACATACATGTAATGCACACGAAATTGCCTTAAGAGGATGTCAATTTAAATACATCAAAGAGCGTCGTGCACAGCGTGAAACTTAACATTTTCTGTTTTTGGATGAAATTTCATCGGGGGTAGGTTTGAGAGATTTATAAATGCTTTTCAAAACGAAGGTATGCCAAGGAATAGAATTTCTCGGAGCTTGTGAGGTCTATTTTCCTGTTCAATCATCGAAGCCTTCGCTTCAATTTCCGTTATGGAAATGGTTTCTTTGAACTTCGATTGGAGACATCGGGCCAGAACTTTGCCGAGTTTCGAAATCGAAACAAACCGTACCAAGAGAAAATCGTCACGTTCAAAGTAAACTTAAATGTTGGCAACTCCTATTTACAAATACGTTGCGTTTTATTCAATTGAGAAATTGCATCGTGTAATATGGTACCGAAGAGCCTTCAGCGTAAGGGCGATATACGATAGAAGTTTACAAGTTTCGAATATCCTTTGATGAAATTCATATCAGCGCAATGCTGTCTCCTTTGCTTCGCCAATATGTTTAGCGTCTGTATTCTTGTTCTTCAATTTCAGTCAAAATACTGGAGTTTATGATTTGTAGTCGTGGGATATTTTTTTGTGAGAGCAATCCTTAAGCTTGGTGTGACAGGTGAAAAACTTTCACTGAAAAGATATTTGACACTGCAGTAAACTTCTTTTACTGACAATTTCATGGTCTTTATCGAGATTTTTGCTATACGAGGGCAGGTCCAAAAGTTCTTATTCTAATAATAAGGACACATTGATAAGAGTTAAATTTCTTCAGGCCTATTATCAGTATAAAATAATTCACAATACCAGATTTTTCGAGTCAGTCGTTGTGTATCTCTTGCCTTCTAAATACTTCTGTTTCTGATTTTGGACAAAATAGAGTACAGAGCAGAGACAACATTAAAGAAGGATCGGACACCTTCTGAAATTCATATGTGGATGCTGCTCCCTCACAGGCCACCGTGAATAATAGGTCAACACTTTTCAAATGGGGCAGAGATTCGTTGGAGGACGATCCGCAGAGTGGAAGACCAATTGAAGCCACTTCACCAGAAATTGTTGAGCTGGTGGAACAGCTAGTTCTGAATAAAAAAAAACATTGGATCGTGTGCGCAAGATGGATTCCTCCGTAACCTTTCAGTAATTCAAAAAAAGTATGCAGACAGGAATGAGCGCTGTGACCGAATGTGGATTCCAGAAGATCAGCCATCCACCTAACAGCCCAGACCTGAACCACATTGACTAGTATCTGTTCCCCGAACCTTAAGCGGGACCTCATAGGTCGTCGTGTTGAGAGTGAAAAATGGCTCAAGAACTCCGTGGGAGCAAATTTTGAGCGCAAGGAGGAGCATTACTTTAGAAGTGGCATAATGTTACTTCATGAAAGAGCCACTAACTGTATTCGACTTAGGGGTGAATATATTGAAAATTAAAGCCTTGTTTTAATGTTTAATAATTTGTTTTGTTACTCAGAATAAGAACTTTTGGACTTCCTTTCGTATGTTTACTACCTACTTATATCACTAGAACCTACATCAAATTTAAAAGAAATTGATGACTCCATAAAATATGATTCCGTCAAATATAATATAATTCTTTTTTTTGTATTTTTCTGTTTCAAAACAGCAAGTGACCACTGCTGCACATAATTCCCGACTAGGATAGAACGCTACTTGACGATTGCTAATCAAAGAGAGAATGGTCCGTTTTGGATATGATGTGTGAAAAACTTTTCTGAAAACTCTCTTATTTTTTGGTCCCAAAATCAATCAGCTTAGCTTACATAGCTCCATATTTCTGTTATTTTTGGGACTATTGCCTAGACCATTGAGATGTGAGCGGAATAAGGACTGCGTTTGTTATTATTTCTTGATATTGCTATCATTGTCGGTGTATTTCACAACATCATTGCCATACAAGTCGGTGTATTTTTCCTAGGCGATTTAGCTCTTTTTATCGACGTTTGTGGGTCTCAACAGACGTGCCTGAGTACCATGCTCCAGTTTGGTTCGTGTCTTAGATATTTTATGATTGGAGTGTAATATGGTGTTACTGCCATTTGAATTTGTTTACTGTGTTGGCTGTAAGCACTGGAAAGTCGGCGGTAAGAAAAATTAGGAATATTTTTTTTCGGAACATATGTAGTTGAAAATCACAGAAAAATTGGGAGGCAGGTATGTTATCAAACGCATGGCTGGATAGAGGAATTAATATTGTACGAAAAGTAAGAACAATTTAATCGAGCAAATCTTAAAAAAAACTATTTTTAATTTTATCCATTGCTTCGAAGAATACAAACTAAAATTCTATTTTATTTCCGAAAGATCCGATCCGATAGTTTAAAACGCTAATAAATTCAGGCTCGGTATGGCCTTATCTTATTTTAGTCGAATCGAACGTGATTCCATTTCAAGGGGATTGTCTTATATCGAAAAGAATTGTTGCATAGCAATCTATAAGCCTGCATTTAGTCGGGCAGATCCAGCCACCTGGATATCATTTTCATTCGCCACGTTCATTTCAAGGAACTCTCCGAAAAGATTTATGAATCGAAATTGAACCATTCGCAAGGACTTTCACGTATTCATGCTGGCAAGTTGGCTGCTATTGAAATGTTTGTACGTCCTGCTCGTTATACGAAGTTTTCCGTCCTTTTTTTTTGCTTTCGATAAAAATTTTGGGTTCGTTTTTGTGAAGTTTAGGGGGGGGGGGGGGGGGGATGGGGAAAAAAGTTTTTCTCGAGTTTAAGACGTAAACAACTTTTTCGAACAAACGCCCTCCGTCTGCCATACAAAACTTACGTGTACATACGTGCAAACAATTTTTGGTACATTTGTCAATGTTACCGGCAAGTTGAGAGCAGAAATTAGCAATCAGCAGTTTCTTTCTTTCGAAGAAATCGGCAAGATCCATGTTTTTGGAAGATATCTGAAGAATTTTCCTAACTAAAGGTGGATCGCTTTCAGTTTATCGAATACAGAATACATTCGTTTCTCAAGAAATTGAATTTATTTAATGACATCGGTTGCTCTTTTCTTTTGCCTTTTCGACGACTTTGCAGTAAGTCGTATAAATCACGTTTATTGCTCAAATTTGGCACACATCCAAAACTATTTGCTGCCCAATTTACGTAAGTCATTGTAGTACAGTAACTTTTCGGTGTAATTGACCGAGTCGAAGTTGTGGTATAGAGTTTGACTTCAATTTAGTATTTCATGTAATTTATTATTACA
The DNA here is from genome assembly GCA_951812415.1 of Beris morrisii. Taxonomy (NCBI): domain Eukaryota; kingdom Metazoa; phylum Arthropoda; class Insecta; order Diptera; family Stratiomyidae; genus Beris; species Beris morrisii. Next base: position 33,248,459 of record OX638310.1, read on the forward strand.
ATTATTAATTAATATTTTTTATATTTGGATGAAACTTTTTTTGACAGTTTAAAACGATTACAAATCGTAGATGCATTCGTTCGTAGTAATTTGACAACTCTCAATTTGAACGATTTCCTTCAATTGATTTCTTTGTCTCGTAACAGTTCAGTCCAGAATTCAAAATAACACTTATATGGTACATAGAAGTTGGGTACACGATAAGAAATTATATTACGTACAATTTGCAAACCTTTTTTTATTTCTAAATTTTAGTTCTGGTATTCAGAACTGTTCCAATACTGGGATCGAGTACTATAAAGGAGTACATTTAGACTAATATACGGAACTCATATGCAATATCGATTACTGGAAATTAACAAATTGCAAAATTGCAGTACAGTGCAGTAGACATGGGTCGTTTACGAGTGAACTGTTCCAAAAGAAGACTTCATTGAAGTGAGTGAGTAAAGTAACTCACTACTTTTGGTGAACTGCAGTTCCATTGGACACGTGACAAACAAATTAAAAACGATATACCTACTCAAGAAAAATAGAGAGTAACAGAGTGAACTGTACGAACCTTTTTTTTTCTTTGCTCATTTAGATCGACTGACCTTTTTTTTTGCTCAGCGCGATCTACTGACTTTTTTTTTGCTCTACTGTCTTCCGACTATGACTACTCATCACTGAACTCACCTCAAGTAATGAACTATGAACTAAAAGAAAGAACTAGTTTGCGAACGATGGAACGAAAACGAAGGTACGATGGAATGAACAGTTCAGTACTTCACTGAACTCGTTCTTTGAAGTAAGTGACTCGGAGTGAAGTACTTCACTGAAAGAATCTGATTTGCCCATCTCTACTGTGCAGGACTTCCGACACAGTACTGTGTCGGAATCGTAATCCAGAACGTATTTACTCACGTAGTCTTGAATGAATTACTATGTAATGAACTTATAAGTAATCAAGATGTACCGATCGGATTCTGATTTTTTTCGAACGGAGGATGAATTCCGCTGGAGTTCCGTACCTGCTCCGATATGTTATACGGGAGGAATAAAACTATTCTGCGGACATCCACATAAAATGGAAAGCCTTTAATACACGTAAAACTGTTATTATAGAGTTTCAAGGACATTATCATGGAAAGTTATGAACAATTTTGTAGATATAAACTAATTTATTATTATTGCCTTATACCGAGCGGTAAATAGGTATGTCCGACATTTAATCGAACTCTGCAGAGCCACAAACCCTCAGACTCACAGAATATTCTACGCCAACTGATATATTAATGTTGACTGAAGCAAAAAAAACTTGATACTAAGATTAATTCACGGACAATAGTAAATCCATTTTTTTCAATTCAATTTAGATACGAGTAACCGCTGACGATATTAAAATAGAAATGAACGTTTTCTATGAAGGGATAATTTTTTAATTTCACAGCGAAAAATTCATGAAAAACCGATTTCTTTAAGTACATAAATAAGCAAAAACAAGGGCTAAGAAATTTTTGGACCGTCTAGAGTTCGAAGCGGAACGAAGTATAATTATGGAAGTAATTTGCATAGAAATTGAATCACATTTCCATTCAAAGGTTATTTACACGTCATCTCTCGCTGGGTGGCAAGGACGAAACCCCAATATACGAGCGGCTACTGGGGTATACAAGCGTTGTACAGCCAAGTCCCTGCAATAATTTTGAATGCACAGTCTGATGAATAAGCCGTTAATGAACGTTCAGTTCGGGTATTTTATCATGATGGTCCTGACGGATAGCGTCGCTTGTTGACGGATCTCCTTCTTGATTATAGCCCACCGGGTGGAACAACAAAATTTTTCTGTCCATAAAACACAAGCTACCAAATACGGAATTCGAGAAAAGTGACTTTCCATTTGGAATTAGGTGAAAATTACATAGAGGGTGTGCAAGGTTCCAACAACAAAAAAATATACGTATACGTATATTCCGGGTTTTTAATTGCCAGAGGCCAGGATATTAATTGGGATTACCGAAGTAGTCTGGCTACATTGCACTTAACCCTGAGGGCGACAAACCATACGTTCTGAGGTGGAGGCTGTTTCCACTCACCGAGCTTAAGTTTAAATACGTCGGTACGTTACGTTCGTAGGAAGCTGTGAACAGATATCGGAGGATTGTAGCACATATTTCGGTTTTCATATGTGAGCATAAGGCAACATAACATAGAACATATCATACTGAAGGAAATTCTATGGTCAGTGAACACTAACTCAATATCAGGGTTGGACGGCTGTGTGCTCAAAGTACCGAATGATAATTCCAAATTCTGTGTACTGCTGCTCTGCAGCGGACATGGGTACTTTCGAAGCTGTAAAAATATCGCACAGAATTCGATTTGAGCAATTATTGCTATAGCTCGATCTCAGAAGTTCATTACATTCGACAGGGTGTAGATAACCCTACCTGGACCCCACGAAAAATATGTCTACGCCATACAAAAATATGCCATACGAAAGAGAGCTCCATTTGCCATATACCATAAGATAGCCTGAAGTATCAAAATGACTGAAATTTAATTATCATACCTTTCGATTTGAACCATTTTTCATGTAGGAGCAGTCACATTATGAAATTTTGTTTTTCCTATTTTTATCAGTAGTACTCGATGCTCATTAAAATGCGTGATTCTCTTTTAATTAATTTTTTACATTTATTAACTACATAACTATACACTGTTTTAAAAAAATTTAATTTTCAATCCAATTTTTACTAGAAATTGCCAGTATATTTAATTTTTTCAAGTAAAAGTACACATTTCGATCACTTTTACACGAAATTATTGGTATTAGTAAATTATTCATGTACTTTTCAACTATACCGTACAATTTACATGAAAAGGTTGTAAAATTAACTATATTCATATATGAATTGAAAATTACGTTCTTTTTCGAGTAATTCTACTTATCTATTTGAATTTTACGACGAAAAACATGTAATATATGAAACCACGAAGATAGACGCTTCGTTCGATTTTGTTTTCTACTGAAATGAAAATGAGACGCCTTCGGTGGCGCAGTGACTACGGAAACCTACGCGGCAAAACCTATGTTGACCGCGAGTTCGATTCCTACCTACAGCCAAGGGTTTTATTAAGAGTAAGTAAGTAAGAAATAATATTAGAAGTAGAACTAAGTGTATCTTAGGAGTGCTAATTATACACTTATTTTGGAGTGTAAATTCAAGAGAATATCTAGTGAATTTTCTGGTTTCTAAGTTGAGATTTACTGATTGCAAATTGAAATTTACTGACCGAAAATTTAAAATTACATTCAAATTGACTATTACATCCCAATGTAAATTTACTTGAAAAGTTGTGGCATATTTGCCTACTATCCAAAAGTTGTAAAATTCAATGAATTTTTTTACTGTGTAGCAGATTTGGAGATTTTAGGGAAAATATTCGACGAAGCACCGCTTAATCTATGTACAAAAAACGAAATTATTCATGATTTAGATCCTGGAAGTAATTTTTGAGATGTTGCACAGGATTTTTTGCTGGAAATTTTTTTTGAGGTGAAACTTGAAACAATTACCTAAATTTTAATGAAAAATTGGACTCCAAAGTTTCAATTTTGTTTGCTAGTAACAGTCGTTAGTTAAGTAGACTACTTTTCCAGAAGATTTGTTTCGAAATCGGTCTTATTCGTATCAAAAATGACCAAGATTTGTACATAACTTTGATGTATTTTGGACCAAACCCCAAGTTGAAGTTAATTCTGAACACAACAGAAGTAGATTGCCACACCAAAAGTAGGTATATATCTCTTTTACCTATCACAAATTAGTTATAACATTTGAAATTAAATTTTGAAAGTATTGCCACCTTGACAATGCTACTGCATTGAAGATGTCAATATGTGGCATTATTACCATTTTTTTAAAATAGTTCCGTAATGCATATTTATGGTCTAATAATTTTAATAGGTACATGGCCTCCTGAATTAGTAATTTACTAACATCCGATTAAATTTAAATTAACAATTAGAAAGTTCGTTTCGCTCAGCCTTTTTAGTCGTTCCTCTATAATAGTTAGATTTGTGCTTTCAGTATTATTTGATGATACCTACTGTGTTCCTCAGGGTTCCCATCTGAGGCCGCGACTAATTCTATTATTGGTTAATGATATTTGTGGGGTGTTCCGTGATGTGGAATTCCTTTTCTTTGTGAACGACATAAAAATATATAAATGTATTAAGTCTATTAACTGCCTGGTGCAACAGGGTAATTTGGAATAATTATCAACTTGGTGTGATGAAAACTAATTCTACCATAATGGTGAATATAAAATGTGTCAGGGGCGGTTTTTCTACAATACTTAATAACAACATTGACTGTCCCTAAGTTCTAAATCTATTGAATTATCGTCTACATAACTTTATAACTCGTTCTCAGGACATTTTTATTGTTGTTATTGTATTATACTATATGTGGCTTGTACGAGCCTCAGAACGATTAATGAAAGTTGATAACAAATTTAACAACTCTGTCGATTTATTTAAAACAATAACTCTATTAAAGCATTAGCTATGTTATGAATTATACAACTATAATGTATATTGCTGTTCATATTTAATAACGATTGATACATGTTAATAAATAAACAGAATAGAACAGTGACTTGAGTAATAAACGAAATCGAGCAGTATATGTTCCAGAAAAACAACTGTTTTTTGCCACATTTCATTTCATAAAAATTCATTGTTATTATCAGATTCATTGTAAGAAATAAGTTCGTTTTCTGCATATATTTCCTAATTCCCAATACAAATTGATAATTCAGCCGAGATCCTAATGGTTAGCATTTAGGTGATATAATGGCTATTAGGCTAACTGCTCATAAAGATGTATACCCCTTACCTTAATAGTTTAGGTCATGAAAAAAAGTGTTCTCCAGCCGGAACGCACGATAACCCTACGACGCATTGATCAAGATTTATGAAATTTCGTATTTTTTAGAGTATGCGGTTTGTTTTACACCAAAGCTTATGTGAGCCGTGTTTCTTTAATACTGCCACAATGTTAAGTCTACAAAAAAATTAAAAACAGCCAAAAATTTAAATAAAACTTAAAATTAAATGGAAATTAGTTCATAGTTAATTTTTTTTAGTAATACTTAAATATATAGAGACACAGTTTGTAATTATTTTAGAGAGTAGGCTGGAGCCTTTGTAACTACAATATTACGTTTAGTACATGAAAAGAAAATAATTTGAACTTTTTAAAGTTATGGAAATATTGTTTGAATAAGGAAAAATTAAATGGATATTAAACTAGAACTGAAAAAAAAAACTTAAAATTAAACAAACTGAAACCAAAAAAATATAATTAAAACTAAATGAAACTTACAACTTCAAAAATTTACCTAAATAAAAGAGAATCCTGCGTTCAAACCAAGAAAAACTTTAAAACAGCATAAAATCTAAATAAAACTTAAACAAAATAAAATAAATTTAAATTTAGTGAAACCTCAGTTTATAGCTAGAAAAAAGTAGAAGCAACCTAGAGTTCGACTCTAGGTAAATCTTAAACCTAAAAAAATAAAATTAAAAACTGATATGTAAAATACAAATAAAAAAAATGTAAGTAAAAATAATAATTTAGAAAAACTAAAATCAAATTAAACTTTAACCTAAAGAAAACATAAGCAGCCTAAAATCTAGAACAAAGATAAGAAAGAAAATTAAAAACAAAATAAAAATTGCTAATAAATAAAATTTAATTACCTTAATATATAATATAAAACTTAAACCTAAATCAAATTAGAGCTTAAACTTTAATAACAAACAAATTCAACGCAGCTTAAGGTCGAAATAAAATTTAAATATGACAAAATAAAATTAAAAACTAAATACAACTAACATCTGAACAACTAAAAATAAAATAAAATAAAAAAATTGTGCCACTAAAATGAAAACCAGCCCAAAATCTAAACGCCTCTTTAAACTAAAGAATTGTCTTAAAAATAAAGGTAGACTGAATCTAAACAAAATATCAGTTGTTATTTCCCGAAAACACGGATTAATATTAAAGGTCAGAAGCAGTGTTATCCAAGCAGTGAAAGGCCATAAGTAGGATATTAAAGCTGCCATATTTGCTACTCGTATATCCCTGTATGAATGAATGTATGTTTCCCGTACATTTTTTCGACCATGGCGGAGGACGATCTTATCAGAATCAAACAATACTAAAAATCGACATATGTATCTTAAAAATAACTTAACTTAATTTAAATATTATTTTTATTATATTTTTATATATTTTATATTATTTTTAATAATAAAAATAATCGATAAAAAAAATTTTTTTAGTGAAACTTTTAATTTTTACATAATTTGAGTGTTGAACCGTTTTTAAATTTTTAATGTTCACCAAGCTTATTGAACAATACAAAATTAAGTATTAATCTTGGTGAATAAGATAAAAAAAACGTTTTGAAGCAACTTTCCAATATTTTTAGTAAGCAAGACAAAACAAACGTGGATATAAACAACACAACTTAATTGATAATCTCCTATTTACTGAAACAATTCGCTTTCCTTTTTGATGAGCGTTAATAAATTAGTTTAAAAATTTCATGGCGATATTCGTGATGAACTTCATGCTGAATTTCATGATAATATTCATCATGAAATTCATGATGTTCTTCATGTGAATTTAAATAAGGCTTTTTTTTTTTAAATTAAAGTTAAATTTCATACCAATTTTTTGATGAAACACAGTTTTGCGGAAAGAAAATTCGTAACCGCTTGAATGCGAATGTGTGTTCTATTCTGGGGTTTTGATGATATACGGGAACGGTGAATGTCGGCTACCTGGATTGGAGTTTGCTTGACATGCATCATTTCAGTAATGTTAAGTTTAAAAAAACAAATAAACTCAGGCACATTATCAAAATTTTTATTAAATATCTCGCCGCGTTCTCAGTTTTATGAAAATTTCAAAATTGCTTGCCATGTAAGCAAATGAGCTAGCGTAAAACCGAAATTTATCTAAAATATGCAACGGAATAATTCACATGTTCTGATGCGGCGTATTTAGAAGATCGTCATCAAGAGCCTTATATTTATGCAAATTTCGAAATTAAGTATGTACGTCGGGGGCCGCAATAGCTCAATTAAAGCGAATAAATTCGAATTCCAGTTGCTGGTGCAACAGTTGTGAACGCAAACGAAAACTGGATCCACTTTATAAATAATTCATTTATTAGAGAGCCTTTCGGAGGTTTTTCTATTCAGTTTTCATCTCCTTGTTTGTTCGATTTTTTTTGCGAGCGATGAGTTTTCCAAACTGAAGTCCATTTTCATACGAGTCGAACACTAAAGCTGTTTTTTTTTGGAGTTGGTTTGGGGTTCTTTTATTCTCTAGTTCGAAACGTAGTCCCTATTCTTTTCGATTTTGTTTAACTTTGGGGTTTTATTGTGTGAGTGTGTGGGTGCTTTCCATTTATTTGCGTGTAATCGCGTTTAATTTACTTCGGATTAAAAGGGATTAAAATGGAAATAAGTTTGCTAATTATGATTAATACGCTTGCTGGCTTAAACCTATAGATTTGCTCTTAATTGATAGAACGTTAGGAATCGAAAAATGAAAGTTTTTGAAGTTTTAGATGAAATTGGCTCCAAATTTCTAATGAATTTCTATTTAAATCTTGGACAATCCGGTTTGATTGGAGTGTCGAGCGTAATGTATATTGATGATTGAAAAATAAAATAGAATGGCTTGGTGCAATAAATATACCATTTTATATTCGCTACTGACACCCATTACAATTTTGGATCATGGTCAAAGTCGAAATACAAGACAAAAAGGTTATTTTGAAAATTAATTACGTCGATACAATATCTCCTTGAAAGATACAACTTTAAACTTTCATCAGTGTTTCTTAATACAAATAAAAAGCCAATGGAAGTAAAAATCAATGAAACCTAAGAGATATGTTAGAATTCGTAAAAACATGGACAACCCCATTAATCCTCTTAAGCCGCGGTTTCATTTGATTCATTTCTGCGTATAGTACCGCCATTGCGTATCATTCACAAAATAGTCGCAGTATATACACTACACAATTTTTCTTGTATCATTAGTGCGTTGCTCTACCGCGTATTGTATCACTTCTTTGTTGTGACTGGAAAAAACTGCCAAATGACTGTTCGGGTTCCGTGTTTTTTTTGTATCATTTATTGACACGGAACGAAGATACGTTTGTCGTATCCCCTGATACACAATGCGAATACGAAACGCAACAAATGCAACCGGGGCTTTAGGGGTTAAAAAGCAAGAAATTCTGAAAATTGTTTTGAAGAGCTCGCGAAAGAAAAATTAATTCGATCTCTTAGAAGACCTAAGAGATATGACGAAATTCGTAAAAATATATGGGCCTCCTTTTCAATGACCACATTTTTCACCACCTTTCATTGGTTGCGTTACTTTTACTTACTTTTCAGTACAAAGAATCCTTAGTACATATGGGCTCAGTTCGGAAAATTAATAGAACAAATACCGTGAAATTGAATTCAGGCTTTTGCGAAACGGTATCAACATGAAGTACTTAATCTTTCTGAGGCCTTATTTTTTGAACTAATTTTGTAATTAGTTTTGATAGCATATTTGTGTTGTGCAAATACTTTACCAAAACTGTATCAGTACTGATAACGTGATTCGAAAACAATTTTGATTTCCACTTCCCACCGAGAATCGGAATTTCGGCATTCGTAACACAGTACTAAGAACACAGAATAGTTAACTGTCATAGTATAGAGTGCTGGCTATCCTAGGAGTTAGAATGTTGTCTTCAGACTGGTGCGGTTCCGTGGAGTAAGTTCAATATAAAATATTTAATTTTTATACTCTAGATGAAATCATATAGAGTATTATAAGTTTAATCCAGCCCAAAAGTTTGTAACGCATAGAACCAAGCCTCGGACGAAAAAAAGTTATACATTATTTTTTGTTTATTTGTGGCCAAAAACCTTAAATCCGCTTGACGTCCATCCGTCCGTCCATCCGTCCGTCCGTCCGTCTGTCCGTTAGCACGATAACTCAAGAACGCCTTCACCTAGGATCATGAAATTTTGAATCTGGATGTTTGGTTGAATTTATAAGGCTAAGTTCGTTAACGGGCAAAATCGTCCTACTCCTTCGGGTAGCTGCCATACAAAATGTCCTTAAAACACGTGTTCAAGAATATTAGTCGATAACTTCAGAAGGGTTTAAGCTATGACATTGAAATTTTGTATGTGTTATTTTTCCAATAGTTGGAGCTAAATATATGAATATGAAGAAAATCCTGTTAGTCCTTCGTGTAGCTGCCATACAAATATCCTGTCAAAATGTATTCACTTAATTTACGAAACTCACTATAACTCAAGTAATCTTTTAGCTACGAATTCGGAATTTTGTACAAATTAGTTTTGAGTGAAAACGAAGTTTGAGTTTACTAGTCAGCGAAATCCTCTTACTCCTTCGGGTAGCTGCCATACAAAATGTCCTTAAAACACGTGTTCAAGAATATTGGTTGATAACTTCAGAAGGGTTTAAGCTACGTCTTTGAAATTTTGTATGTGTTATTTTTCCAATAGTTGGAGCTAAATGTATGATTATGAAGAAAATCCTATTAGTCCTTCCTGTAGCTGCCATATGAATTGGAAATTTTGTACAAATTAGTTTTGAGTAAAAACAAAGTTTGAGTTTACTAATCAGCGAAATCCTTTTACTCCTTCTGTTAGCTGGCATACAAAATGTCCTTAAGACACGTGTTCAACAATATTTGTCGATAACTTTTGAACGCTTCAAGCTACGGATTTGAAATTTTGTACACGTTCATTTTTAAATGGTTCCAAGGAAAACAATTAATATGTAAGAAATCGAGTGAGTCCTTCCTGCACCTTCCATGTAAAAGTCCTTCAAAAAGAAAATTTTTTTTCGATGACTTACCCAGTTCAAGATATGAAATTAAACACTGAATATTGTCTTTTAGGTTTGAGTAGCAATCTAATGGCAGACCTTAATAAAGGACATACAACATGCACACACGTAATTCTACTTTATCCCCAACTACAATATAAATCAGAGTTCAGTATTCATCTAGATTGGCTTGCAGCCGATCGTGACTGCAGTATGTTTATGCATATGGTCACAGCTTTAATAATACAGAAATTACTACCATTCTAGAAAACCACTTTAGAAAACACTTTAAGGAATTAAAACATTTTTATTTATCAGGAAGTTTAAGTAGTACTGACTAGATATTGCTTGTAGTCATTGCCTAAGAACTTAAAATTAACTTTACTTTAATAAATTAATACATTACAACACATTATTAGTACTTTATTTGTAATACTGATGTAGTATTTTTGTTCAGTACTGAATAAAATAAATTTTGTTGAATTTAGTCAGCTCTAGAAATGTTATGCCTGAGTCTTGTAAGTTTCGGTACTAGCAAAAGAAAACAGATTCACTTGAATATCGGCGGAGTACCGATGCGATATGTGGGAGGCTTTCTGTTAAGTTTCAGCTTTCCATCTTGAGCGAATCTCGAAATATAAAATCAGGATAGTTACCTTTCACTCTCCCCCACACTCAACCGTCCGTACACCCAATTGTTTTCTTCTGATAAGGGAATTGGCGTCTAATTGTATAAATTCGAATGTCCTATTTGAAATAGTTGTTGTAATATCTAAAACGTTCCCTCCACCTCTCTCCTCACAACTTATCTCTAAAAATTACCTTGTTCATCAAACATTTTTAATATCTCAAAGGGTTTGGGAAATACGAGCGTTTTTTACGGCGTGTACTACGCTGCTTCTTTGGGGTCTTTTTTTGGGGTCTACAAGCCCCGAAACCAAAAAAAATTAAGGTAGCAAATTTTTTGGAAAGTTGACATCGACCATAATACTTTATTATTAAAAAATAATAAGGTATTTGTAATTTGACTCAGATTTCATCAACGCAATAGATTGAAACTAATTTTAATTGAGTGGGCTTCATGAAATTTTATTTTCATCAAGCATATCGCATTTTAACAATGTGACATAAATTTAAAAAATTTCAAGTTTTCATAGCGTGCATTTATGGGTCATTCGGTGAATTGATCCGCGATATTTTTAACGCTACATTTAATATTATTCATTTTTTATAGTGAGATAGTAAAATGAGCTCTTATTTTAAGTTAGGACAAGCACGTTATATTTTCCAATCGTAAATTTTCGTCTAGGTTTCTATGATCATAATTTTTTCGTTTTAGGTTTTTTGTACACCGATAACGTTGACAAAATCCCATTTAAATTTTATAACACCCGAAAATTGTCCACTTGAAATGCAAATACTGTCAATAAATGATATTCTGTATGGACCCAGAGGAAAATACTGTAAAACGGCGTCACATCTGCCCCGAGTAAATTGAAGTACTGACACAGTGAAATGACGTTGTCACAGAGCGCTCCTTCGGAAGTAGTTAGCCTGTAATACGAGATAGTCGGCGCTACCCTATAATGCAGTATCGTAGCTCGGATGGCATCATCTTGAGTCGCATTACTCAGATTGTTTGCATCAAAAAGACAATAACTTTGACAACTTAAGAGCGGACGGATCATAAAAGCCCAATCCCATTTTCAAGCTTGGAGCCCATTAAATTTAACAATGCAAAGGCACCATCAACAGCGTCGCAACCGATGTGTGTCTATCGCTAGAGATAAATCATAAACCATTATTTATGTCTCCCTTACGACAAATCGATAATCGACAATAGCATGTCTGACAATACTCGAAGCTTGCGAAAAAAAAGAAGGATACGCCGGGATTTGACTTAGTGAAAACTGGTCCAATAAGATAGCAGGGTTGCATGCATTTTATCGATGAACACTGAACATACCACGGAGATACATGACGGAGCGTTCCTCTTTATATGCACATTGACTTTTTAATGCTCGTACTCAAAGTGCATTGAATTTTCCGATGCTCGATCCATTAAGCCCTCGGTTTTCACTTCAACTCCTCCTCCTTCGTGTCGAGATGGAAGAATAAGTTGATGAATATTTCGGTGGTGAGTTTGCTGGTTCGATTTTTCACAAGGGTGGCTACACTCTCGAACATACTCTAAGTACGTCAATGCTTATAATGTTTGGTGCAATCCTTCGGTTTGCCCAATTTAAAAAAAAAAAATTATCGAATTCGTTGAACTGGGGAGCAATAATTATAGTTACAAAATCAATTGCTCCTAATGAATCACTGCATTTTAAATTACATGTGTAAATGTGATAAATGATAAACTTGAATTGTTTTCCATAAATTATATTTGTTCACAATGTCGAAAAGTATAAATAATGAGAACGATAATTACGTTAGCCAGTCTGGTTTTACTAATTTTCCTAAATTAGCGATGGGCCTGAATAAAGGGTATAGTATTTTCAATAATAGCTTCAAAAATAATTAGTTAAATTCGTGCGGTGAACATGTTTGGGCGTTATTTAAAATTGCAAATTATTTCGGTAGGTAATTTGAACAAAATTTTCCAACGTAATTTGCAATTTATTAAAATGTGGGATTCTTTACAAATTATTTTCGATCTGGATGTGAATTGATCAAATTTTTAATTGATAAGTTTGTCATTGAAACTAGTAGATAATTTAGATAGAGTTGAAAAAAAGCCAGCATCATTCAAAGTACCTACACATTCAGAACTTCTGTGTTTACCTTGTTCTTTATCGAATGATATTGATAAAATACTTTAGAGTTTTTTTCGTGATCAAAAAACAGAGGAACGTTTTCACTTAGTGGAACTCGAATCAATTATCCACGTAAAAAAAAATCCAACTTCGGATTTCATGAATCCACCTTTGCTTGGACCTGAGTAGAAGTGCAAGGTATGGACGAGCTGAATCGAAGAAAGTGAAAACAGCATTCCATAAAAAATATTTTGATTTTTTTTTAATGACTGGGCTATACTAAAAGTTGAAACTTAGCACATATGTTTAATTATACAAGTAATTTTATAAATCAAGTCTTAATGAAGACAATTATAACAAACCAAAAAAGTTATAGTTCTCAGGAAGTTAGTGAAAGTTGCCACAACCCAAATTTGGTTACATAGCTTAGGTTTAGATTTAGGTTTAAGAAGGGGCGCAGCGCTAAAACCACCGCGCTCACTAAGCGCCAAACGGGCCCATTGCGATCCCTTCAGGTCCTCGTGGGCTATTCCATCACCTTGTTTGTTATCCAAAGATTTGGAATTATATCAATATATAAATAACAGGTGACTTAATTATACTCGTAAAATGGAAAGCACATTCTCAGTCATTGTGGTCTGACTTGCTTTTAAATTCCATTGAAGAAATACTTTCAAAACTCCCTAATTAAGTACCTAGCAATAAAACAAAATCTGCCAACAGGCGGAGCGCAACTTTATTATTTTTTGGGTAGAAGTCCGGAACGCGTTTGATGGTGAGATGCGGTGCAGGTTACTATGCGATTGACTGCCTAAAAAATAACGTCCCGGCTATTCTTTAGGTTCATATTACTCGCCTTTAGGGTTTGAATATCGCGAAATCTCGAAATCAATTTTTCGATCGGTATACATACAAAGGCAACAGAAGTAAATGCGAATTCATACTCATTAAACCTAAAAGATTTGTCGGAATTCGTGAAAATTTTAACAATACTTTACACTCCCTAGAGCATTGAATATCGAATAATATTTTAAAATGTTTTTCCCCGATTATATTTAAAGCCTTTAGAAGTGAATCCGAATCCGAATCCGATAACTCATTAGACCTAAGAAATATATCGAAATTCGTGAAAATGCACACAGCCACTTTACAGCCCCATACGGGTTGAATGCCGAAAAATTTGGATACATGTTTTTAGGCGCTTATATAAAGAGACCGCAGAAGTAAAATTAATTTGATAACTCGACATGCTTTAAAGATATAACGAAATTCATAAAAATGTGAGAAAAAAACTCTTTCCACGGACATTTTTTGTTATTCCACCCCCGTATGTCAATGAGAATGTGAACTTTTTTAAGTATGTTATTACTCCTGTGGTACATCTAGATATACGTACTAAGTTTTAACTTTAGAGCACGAGCTGTTTCTGAGATATAAAAAACGACCCCGCAATATAACATTAAGTCCCAGAAAACCGATTTACGAATCTTCGCAGAAAACGATTGAATTGCATTCACATCATATAGAAAATTTGCTAGTTATTTAACGAGGACGGTTAGATAAATAGTCCTGCAAAAATCAAGAAGGAGGGGGAAGGTAAGGAATTTTGTATGTTTTTTGACCTGTACCATCCTTAAATAGATTACCTGTAAAGATAAAGCCTGATACCTCTTTTGGTTTTTGTGAAACAGCTGTCTAAGCAAGTCAACTTCTAGTAATTTTACTTTATTATTTTTTAATAATAAAGTATTGTGATCGACCTGAAATTTCAAAAAAGTTTGCTACCATGAAATTTTGTATTTACACGTTTTAGGACTAGTAGACCCCAAAAAAGCAAAAAAAAAAAAAATGTCCGTCTGTACGCCGTACGCCGTCCGCCGTCCGCCGTACGCCGTACGCAAAATCGTTTGAAGGCGCGTAGCTCTCAAACCCGTTGAGATATTAAATTGAAATTTTTATGGTGGGTAGATTGGGTGAACCCCTACCACTGGTATATTTTTGAGGGGTGGGGTTACAAGGGGAGAGGAGAGGGGAGCGTTTTAGACGAAAAATTTTGGTTTCTAGATCTCAGGAACCACTTATGCTAGGAAGCTGAAACTTGGAACTTATGTAGTACTATGATAATGGACTCAATTGCAAAAAATTGGTCGATATTGATTAAGGGGTGTGGAAGTGGGGGGGAAAACAATGAGTCTTTAACGCATGAAAGCCGGGATTGAAACATTCTAAAATCGATATCTCCTGAACCATTGATGTCAGAAGATTGAAACTTTGTTGTTGTCCTTAGGGATACTTCAAGATTAGACAAGGGCTAAAATTTTTAAGAGAGGTGGTGGGGTGTGGGGGTGGGGGGTGAAAAACTTCGGATTACAATATCTTCCGAACCAATTACACCAGGAAAATAAAATTTAGTTTCTGTATATGGGATCACAAGAGGAGTCTACCAAAACTAAATTTTTTGAGGGGGGCGGTGGAGCACGAAAGTGGGGGGATAGCAATTTCTCAAAAAATGTCATTTTTATATCTCAGAAACCGTATCAGATATGATCTTGAAAATTTTACAGGAGTTGGGGACGGTAAACTTCTAGTAGGAAAAAAAAATTTGGTGATGTGGGTGTTGGGGGTGATGGTGAAAGGGGGTAGAAAGGAAAACATTCTGATTTTTATTTCTCGAAAACCATAATGAATAGAAAGCTAAAAATTTAGGATTATATAGATAGTGGCAGACATCCTAGAAAAATAAAATTTTTCATAGGGGTATCAAGATACGGGGGAGAGGGGTGGTTTTTTATATCTCAGAAACGGCTTATGCTAGAAAGTTGAAACTTAGTACGTATATGTAGATGTACTATTAGAGTAATTAAAGCAAAAAAAAAGTTCGAATTTTTATTGGCGTTCAGAGGTTGAGTAAAAAAAATGTCCGTGAATCCACATTTTCACAAATTTCGTTAAAACTTTTAGACATGTCGAGCTATCAAAGCAATTTTACTTCTGCGGGCTATTTATATAAGTGCCTACTAACGATCTCCAAAATTGTTCGATATCCAACCCCTAAGGGGGTGTAAAGTGGTTGTGTACATATTCACGAATTCTGATATATTCCTAAGGTATATTGAGATTTGGAGTTCACGTTTACTTCTATAAGGGAAAAACCCGATTTAAGTATTTTTACGTATTAAACCCCCTGGGGGTATTGTTCAAGATTTCACTGATTCCGAAAATCTCTTAGGTTTAATGTGATCGAATTCGCTTTTACTACTTTGAATTATTCTATTGATAAAAAAATACGTAAATAAATAAAAAAAATCGGCCAACAGTCTGGGCGCAACTTTATTATTTTATGGGTAGAAGTCCGAAACGTGTTTGATGATGAGATACGGTGTTGGGTACTATGCGACTGGCAACCTAAAAAATAACCAGGAAGCTATTTGGAACGTTATTTTTTAGGTTGCCAGTCGCATAGTACCCAACACCGTATCTCATCATCAAACACGTTTCGGACTTCTACCCATAAAATAATAAAGTTGCGCCCAGACTGTTAGCCGATTTTTAAAAATTGATAAAAACGAATTTCGTGAGTTGATTAAACTTAACCACGTTTATTCTGGAAAACGGCTGATTTTTTATTCCCGCCGACTATGCGGTTCACATTCACGACACATGCGTTTATTGAAAATATTCGGAAACTGCTTTATCGATATACTTTAAAAACGTCTTCTCCGTGTATTTGAAACCATATTTTAAGGCAGAAAAATGTCCAAAATTCTAATACTGTAAATGTGAGAGATTGACCATCTCAAATTTCTCTTTATTTATTGGCAATTACTTTCTGAAAAAAGTTTAAAAATGCGACTATTTCATTGCGGATTTCAATTGTCAAATTTTCGAGAAAGTGAATCGTTCACGCGTTTTCAATAATTTAAAATTGGGTGAATCGCAGTTTATTTTCCCGCCGGCGGGTTCCAGAATAAGGGTGAACGTTTAAGAAAAACAACTAAAATAACTAAAGAAAAACTAGATAAATATTATGGGGACTCTGCACCATCGATCCGAATGATTTACAACTAGTTTCCTGAATTCAAGTATGGTCGTACTAGCACAGAAACCATACCAAGTCCAGGTCATCCAAATGAGGTCACCACGCCAGAAATGATCGCTAAAATCCATGATATCGTGATAGAAGATCGTCGAGTGAAAGTGCGTGAAATAGCTAAGGTAGTAAACATCTCATCCGAACGTGTTTGGAATATTTTGAAACATTGTTTGAACATGAGAAAGCTATCCGCCAGATGGCTGCCGCGTTTGATCACAATCGACTAAAAACGCAATCCTGTGACAGCTTCACAGCACGGTTTGCAACTGTTTCAACGTAATAATGCATTTTTTCGTTGATTCGTAACTGTTGATGAAACATGGATTCACCACTACACTCCAGAGACCAAAGAACAGTCAAAACAATGGATGGAAGCCGGTTTAAGCGCACCGAAGAAGGCAAAACGGTTCCATCGGCTGGAAAGGTTATGGCGACAGTTTTTTGGGATTCCAATAGAATAAAATTCACCGACTACCTACTTGGAGAAAGAGAAAACAATAACGGGAGCATATTATACTGAGTTATTGGTTCGATTGAATACTGAAATCAAAGGAAAAAGGCCTCATTTGGCGAAGAAAACAGTGATATTTCATTACGACAACGATCCGGCTCACACGTCCTCTGCTGGAATGGCAAAATTGTTTGAATTACACTACGAATTGCTCCCTAACTCACCGTATTCTCCAGATTTGGCCCCCTGCGACTTTTTATTGTTTCCAGATTTAAAAAAATGGCTTCCTGGATAGAGATTCACCACGAGTACTGACATCATCAAAGAAATCAACGCCTATTTTGAAGGGTTGGAGAAATCATATTATTTGGAAGGAATCTAAGTGACTAAGGGTCGGTTTCACAGGGCGAGCTTAAGTTTCGAATTCAACTTAAGCTTTTGGTCAACTGGTATCACTGTTTCATAGTAGTGTTTTAAGGCTTGAGCAGAGTACAAAGCGCTACTTAACTTAAGCCAGTGGATACGAGAGCTTAAGTTTGAGCTCGGATCTTAAGTAAGCGAAGTGTCAAATGGCAAATGTAATTTTCACGTTTTTTTATTCTCTATCACATTATTATATTTCAAAACAAGGATCACGAGAATGTTCACCTCAAAAGCCATAAAATTTTGACTTCTTTTTTTATCCGCCTTTGTAATTGTAATCGCTTTATATTTTTTAATGGTATTTTGAAAAATTTTAATAACATTATGACATATCCCTCATTAAGCAGGGATCTGTTAAACAATACTCAAACTTTGACTGTGAAACAGTATTGACTTGAGCTAAAGTTTAAGTTACCGGCTCAGGTTCAACTGATCCAAAGCTTAAGTTCGCACTGTGAAACCGGCCCTAAGTGTATCGAGCTAAAATGAGACTATACATTTTTTTCCGAAAAAATTGTATTTTCTTGATTTTTGGAGGTCATTATCAAATCTCCCTTGTACATAAAAATTTCAACGAAATACGTAAATGGTTTTATCTGTTCATTAAAGAAGATGTCTTTAATGATATACTAATAACGAATCATTATAATTCATTAATGGTTTATAAAAAACAATTCATTATTGAGTCTTTGAAAATGATTCATTAAGGGGGTCATCCCGTGTGACTGGTTCAAAAAATCGATTTATTTTTTTTGCATAAATTGCATCCAAATATAGTGTAGAATATGTGTGCGCAGTGATATTCCGATATTCGAAGCCATTCCGAAGTTACAGCCCGTTATATTATCTAAACTCCTTTGTTGTTTCGAATATATAATAATTGTCAGTTTAGTCGTGTTTTTCTCAAAACGGTTTTCTCCAAATCGGTAGACACGATATCTCGAAATCTATCGAACGAATTCCTTTGAAATTTGGTGAACTTTTTCAGTACTCTTGTAAACAGTTTGCAAACTAGAATAATTGTGATTCATCAAGCCGTCTTTTTTTGTCGACCTGAAAAATTCGTAAAAAAAACACCAAAATTGACGATAAAAAGTTCAACAAGTTGCCAAAAATTACCTGTTCAATATTTTTTGATAATCCTAGATTCGAAACTAGTTCAAACTTCACAGATTAAAATGTCGTTTGATTTTTTTATTTGAGATAAGCAGAACGCCCGTAATCGTGTCTACCGAAAACAAGGTTTTTGAAAATGAGTGGCTAAGCTGCCATATATCTCAGCAATAAGCGAAAATTTCGGGCTGAAAAAATTGTAAAGTGTGCCCAAAATCTGCATAAATATGTGGTAAAAATTTCACGGTTGTATCTTTATTTACTTCTCCAAAACAAACTTCACAAAAAAGCGTAAAAAAAAACCTTCACACGGGATGACCCCCTTAAGGAGAAATAATTTTGGAATGATCAGTCATTCCTTGAAATATAATTTTCGAACATGTTAACGATTGAAATAATGATTCATTGACGATTTATTTATGAGTCTTTTCATTTGCTTGGAGATAATATCGAATATAAAATATCGGGAAACAGAAATACTTGGATATATTCCATGCTCGAAAACTCTACAATATTTCAGAAAAACATTAAGTCGTATAGTATGACGTGAAAGGAGGTACAGTTAACAAAAAAAATATTATGCTCGTAATGTTATGTGAAAACTCCCATAATTCTTATTAACAGCTAGCTATCTAATAAATATAATTTTATATCTCCGAGGAAATTCTCTCAATTACCGGAAAACTTTCACGACTAATGACCGATAATAAATCGTGCATTATACGTGTATAAGTATTTGCGATAAGTCGAATGATCTGATAACTAATGGCTTGTATTTTTCATATGAAATACTTTACCTTTTACTTGAATGAACTGAAGAAGTTTCGATCTGTAAATATGACAGAATATTTTTATACTCTAGATGAAATCATATAGAGTATTATAAGTTTAATCCAGCCCGAAAAGTTTGTAACGCATAGAACCGAGCCTGGGACGAAAAAAAGTCATATAGTATTTTGTGTTCAGTTGTGGCCAAAAACCCCAAATCCGTTTGCTGTCCGTCCGTTCATTTGCACGATAACTCAAGAACGCGTTGGCCTAGGAAATTGAAATTTTGTCACCACCTGTAAAATGGAAAAGGTAAGGCTAAGTTCGTTAATGGGCGATATCCTTCCACTACTTCGGGTACCTCCCATACAAGAGTCCTTGAAACACGTATTCACAATTATTAGTCGAATGCTTTAAGTTAGGAACATGCAATTTTGCGTACTTAAAGTTTATAATGTTTGAAGCGAAAGTTCCAAATATGATGCAAATCGAATACGTTCTTCGAGTAGCAGCCTACAAAAGTCCTTCAAAAATTTATACAAGTTACAGAATCCACTATAACTCTAGTACGAGTTAAAGCAGGGATTCAAAATTTTTAAGGAATTAGTTTTATATCAAAAGCAAGAAAGCGAATTAGCTTTCGATTTTAGTTTTATTTACTTTTATTTCGAAGAAATGGAAATAAAATCATGATTAAATTGTCGATTCCTAAGAGCAAGAGCACACTAAAGACTTTTTCGCAAGGTTAAGAATTGCGATATCCGTTTGATTAAAAAGTTGAAAAACTATCGTTTTGTGTTACGGATTTCCACGTGGGGTATGGAAGAATTTCGGATTCCTCCTTGAATTATAATAGCAGAATGATTAATTAATCTATCCCTTGATCATTCTGATTCGAATTCAAACTTTTCCATTTACAATTCGAGGCTGATCAATCAATTTAGGTTTTTATAGTGAGCAGTATGTACTAGGATTTTTCATATGAATCGGGCGCTAAAATGACTACAAAAATACCGTATTATATATGAAATTTGATTTTACTAATTGCAAGGGAATTAATTGGTGGCTCCAAAACATAAATCTTTCTGGATTGCATTAATAACATCATAACGAATACCAAAATAAAAACGGTCTCTCAGCTCGAGTCTTCGTTCTTTAAATCGATCAACTTTCCCAAATATTGCAAATGTCTGAATTGGGGAATGCTTTTTCGTTAAAGTTTTAGGTGCGCCTATAACTGCAATTTTAGATCCAACAGGGACGATAAAGCTTTTTATGTGAATGAAATTTCATTCGAAGCGGAAGCTGGCGGAATAAATCGGCTTTCAGTGACAAATAAGAACACGCTCCTATGTCAATTGAAAATGGAGTCAAAATATTTAAGACAAAAATATATTTCCAAAATATTAAATTAATTAAAGTAATAGACAGTTGTAATAGTCAACTTCGTCTACGCCTAGTTATATCATTTTATTACAGGGTGAGTAGGAAATTCCTGTTGCATTTAAATTTTGGTTGATGTTATAGGTAAACTTCGATAGTTTTAAGACAGCAACGAGGTCAACACGAGAATAGACGAGAAACTTGTAAAAATTTAAAATTTTTCTGGTGCATATATTACAATACGAATCATTTTACTTTATTATTTTTTAATAATAAAGCATCGTGATCGACCTGAAATTTTAATAAGCTTTGCTACCCTGAAATTTTGTATTTTCACGTTTCAGGAAAATGTCTGTCTGTCCGCTGTAGACGCCGTCCGTAAAACTGTTTGAAGGCGCGTAGCTCCCAAACCCTTTGAGATATTAAGTTCAATTTTTTTTTGGATAGATTGAGAACCACTACTAGTGGTGTCTTCTAGGGGGTGGGGATGTGAGAAGGAGGTGGCGGAGCGTTTTAGACGAAAAATTTTGGTTTATAGATCCTAGGAATAGCTTATTCTAAAAGGCCGAAACTTGGAGCTTATGTAAAACGATGATTGGGGCACAAAATGGTCGATAGGGGTTGAGTGGTGTGGGAGTGGTGGAGGAGGGGAAAAGAAAAAAATTCTGAATTTCATTTCTCAAAACCCGGTAATTATAGAAAGCTAAAATATTTGGTAGGGTTTGCAAGGGTACGGGGGTGGGGGTGGTTTTTATATTTCAGAACCGGCTTAGGACAGAAATTTGAAACTTAGTACGTACATGTGTACAGTATTTAAAGCAAAAAAAAAAAGATTCAAAGGTGGCGATCAAAGGTGGAGTATGAAAAGTGTCCGTCAAAAGGGTTTCTTTCCATATTTTCACGAATTTCGTTATATCTTTTAGTCATGTTGAGTTATCGACTTAATTTCACTTCTGCTGGCTCTTTATATTAGCGCTTAAAAAAGAATAACCAGGATGCTATTTGGAACGTTATTTTCAGGTTGTCAGTCGCATAGTATCCTATACCACATCTCAGCATTAAACGCGTTCCAAATTTTTACGAAAAAAAAATTGCGCCCAGACTATTGGCAGATTTTTTCTTAGGAATTTCCGTGCAAACATGCCTGAAATTTTCCAAGAGCAAGCGAAGAATTGATTTACTATATTTGCACTATGTCTAAGTGATGTTGTCAATATAGGCGTAGACCTAGGCGAAGATGACTTGGAACAAATCTTGATGATAGCTTGACTGGAGCGTCAAAATCATAAGGGCTTCAAAATTTCATTGTAACTTCTAACGATACTTTCAGATATCTAGAAGAACATTAAAACTTCTTCATTTCGCAAAGAATACAGAGAAGTCTTCTTTTATCATAAAGGTATCCAAAAAGATCTAATGAAGAGACTATTTTATCAAGTAAACAATCCATCGAAATTTTTGAGTTCCTATTATTCAGAGAGGAGAATTCGACAAAACGCCCAAACTGCCCAGTATTTTAAATCCATACGATGCCAACTCTTTCCTAATTTTGATGCTTAAGAAGCGTTTCATTGTAAATTTTTTTCTTCAAGTTTGAATTTCCTTGGATCATTACATTTTCTCACGAAAATTTGAATAAACTACATCAATTTATATTGGGATATAGAAACATATATACAAGCTTCACGAACATTTAGTTCGCGAGTTTCGCAAAAGACTCCTACAAACGACTTGCCATAAGAAAACTCCAGACGTTTCAAGAAAGATATTAATCATTTCGATGTGGAAAAAAGTAAGACAGGAACAGTCCAATGGAAAACACAATACCGATACTCCACCATTCAGAATACACCGCGTCATATTACCATAACCCATGTATGTAACAAACAGACCTACCTATTCGTCTAGTACAGAACTACTACCTACTCACATACCGTCAACATTGTCCATGGATAAATAATGATTCCACATCGACTAGGTTGCATCGTTCCATCCAATTACATTTCGCCGTGACAGTTTCATCAATAATCTCGAATTTGCTTTCAATGCTCCAAACAACTGCAAGGAGCAGGAAGATACCTCCCAGGAATCCTTCATATAGGTACCTGTATGCTTGTACTATAGCGTCGTATTTATGCTGGGCTATGTTCCGGCTTCCATGATGGATTTGTTTGTTTACGTGAAAGTGAGGCTGCTTCTGCAACTTGCATTGCTGGACATTTCAACATGTCCTGCTTTTTCTGGACTTTAATAAAAAGTGGCCTTCATCTACAGCGAGAAGCCTTTAAAGTCAATGCGCTTGGAAGAAAGGTTTTCGTCCGAAATTTTGAAGTTGAAATCGATCAGTAAAAATCGTTCGAAAATTTCCGAACAATTCCATTACATTTCAGATTTGGAATAGGCAACTAAAGACGTATTCGAATAGTTTGATTCGTCTATGGCTGTACCTACGTAGCCGTCACGTACGTAGGTTGCTATTATGTTAGTACTAGCTCCTTTCTGCATAATTCAGTCGTCAAAGTCAAACGGAAAATGTGATAATCCTATGTTTTGTCAAACTCATTCAAGTTTGCATGGAAACCACCTAAACAAATTATTTCGTCATATTTACAACAAAAACATTAAAATCGCGTCCTTTCAATTAAAAAAAAAACATTTAGTCAAATCTACCCTTGACTTCGTCACCTGCTTTAAAACAAGCCAAGACACCAACCAAAATTCATTTGAGACAGGAACCTGCAATTCATGACGCCATCAAATGTTGGAACTGGACGTAGGTGAGGCAAACTCATTCACATTCTTAATGCCGAATTTAATCTCTATTGCATAGACTATTCAGGAGATGAAATTAATAGTAATTTTTATCCGTCTCAGCATCCCACAAGCTAATCATCGTAAATATTACATTGTGATTCTCAAACTTTTGTCAAAACACACTGGTCAAAAAAAATTTCAGACACAAGAAAACTGTATAAAATATTATTACTAAAAATACATAAAAATTTTGGGGAAAAATGAAAGTTGACATATTTTGACATTTTTACATCACTTTTACAGAACATAAGACGATAGGTTGCGATTTTAATCGATAAAGGTTCAAAAGCCGATAAAAGGATGCTAGAATTTAGTTACGTTATTTTTGTCCACAGTACATAAACTACAGTGAAAACGATTTAATTTGCAATCACTTGATTTGAAAATCACGTTGTTTTTTGTAATTATGTAAAACGGTTTCTCGAAATTAAAGCAAATTTCAAGCAAACATTTTCATTCGGAAATCATTTGGTAGTAAATCATCCAAGCTTCATAATCAAATTCACATGTGTCACGAAATTGATCGCACATCAGCTTATTAATATTTATCACGATTAAAAAATGATTCACTTAATATTCTCAAAAGCGAATGTATAGGTACATAAGGCGCTTATACTCTTTTTGGTTAACATTAAGCGAATCGTTTCTGAATCATGTTAAAGATTTGTAGATGAATGTGCTAAATGAGTCTCGGTTAATTTCGAGGAATTGGATGAATAATAAATGAATCTTCTTTCAATAGCAAAAAAACCTCAATCTTTAATTTCGTTTGCATTTACTTTCAACTAAGGCACAGGACGATAAATTACTCACTCGTTGTAATTAATTTTCTTTGAATTTCATGAAAAAATATCAGTCTTTTTTGTATTATTAAATTTTTCGACACTTTTGGTATATCCATATTTCATTTTCTTCATCTTTGGTGATCGTTCACTAAAATGTTTGCTGTGAAGACAATTACCTAAACTTCCAGAAATTTTTTTTTTTTTTTTAATTCAATTTAATCAATATTTATTAGTTTTTCCACTTATGTCTACCATCTTATAATTAATAATTTAGAAAACAGATAATTCAATATCTTAACAGCTAAATTAAATCTAGTTAGCACAGCAAAGCGAAGCATCTACGAGAATTTTAGTGAAATAAATTCAAGGAAAAAATTCCAGAAAACTTAAAAACTCTTTAATTTGGAACAGCTCTCCCACAGTTTTTCTGAATCAAAGAAATTTTACTATTGGTAAACTCTCAAGCCTTTCTTAGAATGTATCTCAATGGAGCAACAAAATTTGTATTTTCGTTGGCAATAACCGTCAAATGTATATTTGCCAAATTTTTTTATTTGCATAACACCTCAACAAATTTTATTTCTTTTCTAAATAAGAATTCAGTTTTTCATCGGGAGTATAAAATGTCTACCACTTACACGACTCTTTTTCATGTTTTGTGTACAAAATTAAATTTTTTAAGATATGAAGTGATATTTTTTGTCGATTTATTAAAAAATTAATCATTAGAATAGTAAAGCATAAAATGAAATGAGCCTACACCTACCCGCCTACCTGTACGAGTACATCGAATATTTTATGTAGACTCAATGTAATCCATTTTCCCGACACCTTCAAAATGATTGATCGAAAAATCTGATCTTATTACTCCCCCGTGCGAACTTCTCGGAGGAGCGGCAGTTCGTATTAAAAAATCGGCTTGTTCGAAAGTTTAGTTAATAATTTATGGCCAATGATTGATTCAAGAATTATTGAACATGACTTTTGTACGTATCATAATACTTTATTGCGTGGAATGAAATATGACCCGATATTTCTACTACGTTACCTTTTTTTGTGAGAAATTAGAGAAAATAGCACATTGGTTTTGATGAAGACATATTTAATTCCGACATGTTATTAGGATACGTTAATTTTTTTTTTGTTAGAGCGTAAGAGTAAACATTGTATCAACTACGAACAACAAAAAGAAATAATACTGAATTCATTTTCAAATTGTGGTTGAGGATAATTAATAGCTTGAGTTGACCCGCTTTTGGTTGTTTTTTTAATTTTTTAATTAAAACCATGCTGTTCTATTTTTTTTCAAAATAAAATATTTATGTCAAAAATTTAACTAAATTCAGTAATCGAAATGGTGCACAGGGTTGCTATAGCGATCCAATTCAATCAACCTTTCTCACATTCATCTTCTGTATTCCCCAGTATCAACAACTCTTAACATCCGAGTTTAACACGAGTTTGTGGTTCCAAAACGGCCTCTGAGCTAATTGAGCTCTGTCTGGGTGACTGGACTGCCACTTAAACCAACCAACCAACCAACCAATCGAAATGGGGCTGACTAAGAATACCAAAAATCAAAATTTCAGATCCTCGGATTGAAGCAGAAGCTTCAGTTTTTTAATTCTTTCGAACGATAATTACAAGAAATTTTCCTAGAAATTTGTGTTTTTATGCGTGAGAGTGGTGTCCAAAAATTGGTAAAAATATCACAAAAATCACAATCTACCTTGTGCTCACAGTAGAGGAGAATAGGTAACAAATCTGCTAACAGCCTGTGTATTTATTTAAATCCCCAAACGTGGTTAAAGTCGTAAGGTGAAAATATTAATTTTCAAAATAGTCAAAATCACAGTAAAGCGAACTTTATAATAAAATATTTAAAGTGTTTGACTTTTGGCAGTTTACGGAAACAACTAAATATGTTTCAGAAAGTTAATGATGAAATGTTCAAAATCTATTTGAATTTGAAATTTTTGATCAACAACGAGATACAATTTTTATAAACGTCGTTATGGTCTTATTTCGTGTCAAAAATTTGAGTTCTAAAACAATGAATTGAGTCTATGGTGTAACAAAAAATTATATGTATATCACACCACAGTCAGGGATATTAAAATTTCGTTCAAAATTAATTATTTATAATTTTAGTGCAGCAGAAAGTGAGCGATGAAAGATGCTTCAAGAAAGATATTAAATTTTCAAATTAGAGTTTTTTGCTTGATTATCGTTTAAACATTAATTTTTTAAACGAATTTCACAAATATTAAAACTTATTGCGATTGATATTGGAATCCTTTTGGTCGGCGGTTCATTAGGATTACTATTCGAGACATCCCATGAAAAGTGTTTGTGTTTCAAAAATTACCAGCCATCTAATAAGCAAATACTTTATAATTAAAAAATAATGTAAATGTAAATGTATTGTAAAGCTTGAGCTAACAGAAAGCAAAGGTTTATATTTGACCAATTTTTTTATTTTCGGTTGTAATTCTCAATTTATGACGGTGGCACTTTATCTAATTTTTGAAGAAACTGCTCCAATGCGCTTATCAATCAATTTTTGGAAATATAATTATGTTCATTGCAGCAGATGCCTAATTATATATTTTCAGGCGTTTTTTATGAATTTTTTTGAGTGAGAAAAATTAATTGGAATTTGATCTAAATTTGACATTATTTTATTGATATTTTGAGTTACTTATATACATTTTTTCAAATCATTTCTGGGAAAAAATGTCATGTTATGGGCTGTTGTCCACCGAAGGTCATCGTTATTCGCGAGAAATATGGAAGTCTCAATTTTTATCTCAATGTAAAATGGTTGTATTCTTATATTATTAACAAATTTTCTAAGAATATGAACCTCATTGTGGGTAAAAATTATGAAAATTGAAGTTTTGAAATTGAACTCCTGTCAAGTTTGATAAAAATTTCTTGATTTTTTTTATTTATTTTGCAATGAAAAACCTTTTAAATTATGATATCATCCGAAGTGTTGGTTCATGTATTTCGTAATTTCATAAAAAAACACACTTTGAATTTTCTTCACAATCGGTTCATAAGTTTTTGAGCTATAGAATTCTCGCGAATCAAAAAAAAAGTGATTTCGAGAAAAACGCGTTTCAAACACACGTGGCGAAGGCTACTGTCAAACTGACGCCAAGCGAGGTAAAGCAACGCTCTACCGGAATATAGTCAAAATAATGACGACGCTTCTAGTACCTTCTGTACAAATGCCCTATTCCAAGCATTTGAAAAGAAAAATATTCCGTTATGGTGGATTTACACTCAACGTTTGAGGCGCGCCTCTATCCCCACCATAAAATCAACCAATCAGATGGGTTGTGGAGTCGCAAGAGTCTAATGGTGCATTTACACTCAGCGTTTGAGGCGAGCCTCTATCCCCACCAAAAAATCAACCAATCAGATGGCTCGTGGAGTCGCAAGAGTCTAACATTCTTCAACTTTTTCTCCGACACACGCTTCCATATGTCTACACACATACAACGAACTGTGCCACCACACAATTCGCAGCTCATCGTATTTCTGTCGTTTCGCACTTATAGGCAAGTTGCTCTGCAGAGGCATGTTGATTGTAAATTGCTTTCAACACAGCAAAAAATACAGCCGACGAAAACCGGTTTGCAATGGCCTTTTGGGAGTTGAGGCTCGCCTCAAGGGAGAGTGTAAATGCAGCATTATACAAGGGTATTGGGTTAGGTAATTGAATAAGTAACTACCTGAGCGAGTGATCCACCCTACCTGCGCGCTCGATGATGGATCGGTTTTGGGGCCCATAAAATCGGAACGAATTATTATTATACTAACAATTTATATAGTAAAAGAAATCAAATTTTTGAACCACCTAATATGATTTTCCCCTTTTAAAATGCTATCCATCACTCGTTCCACCCTTCAAAACCGCAACAAAATTGAATTTAATAGCTCAACGGGTTTGTGAGCTACGAGTCTTCAAATAGTTTTGTATACAGCGAACAAACGGACTTTTTTTTTATTTTTCGCTTTCTACTAAGTTTCAAACGTAAAAATACAAAATTTTGAAGTAGGATCTTTTTTTAAAGTATAGCTCGATCACATCCTTTTAATATTAAAAAATAATGAAGTCAAAAATGTTTGAAAAATCGGAAAAATTCGAAAAATTGTGGTGAATACAAAAATTCTATCTCGGAAACTGTTAGTCTTAGGAAGTTAAAGAAAAATTGAAATTATTGAACCTTTTTTAAACGTTATATTTCTAATTCCGGTTTTAGGCGACATTTTTTCTGATATTTTTTGATGTCGCAAACTTAGTTCTTTTAATTTGACCTTAAAATAAACGATTTTTTATAATAGACATTTGAAGTTCTTATATAAGTTAGTCCTCTTTTCTTTTTTAATCTGACTTTAGACTGCTGTACTGTTTATTGTTTCTAATCAATACTTTGGTAAACCTTTAAAATTTGTTTGAGTCATTTGTAATAAAATATGTCACAGCAACATTTTTACAGTCATCGGCATCTACGAATTTATATTGCAAATTAGATTATATCTTTTGCTGAACTTTTGAATGGTTGATATCGAAATGTAATGGGTATCTATAATGAGTTTTTATGATAATTGCGCCAATTAAAAAATAAATAAAAAACTCAGCTTTATGCCGTACAATGGCAGAAATTTAATTAAAAAGTTTTAAATTTGGACTGATTTTTGGAATGAATGAATGCCTCCAATTATAAATTTGATTATGTTTTATTAATAAAATCAACTAGTCCGGTAATTATACTACACCTTCCACTTGATCTATAATTGAACCAAAATAATAAGCTTGGATAAAATGACGTTGAAGGGAAATCGAATTGAAAACCGTTCGGAGAAAAATTCTTTATTTGATTTATCGGAAATAAAAATTTTAAAGCCGTGTAAACCACACGCAAATATTTACTTCGTCGAGAGTAGAGTAGAGCAATTTCTGTTTGAGGAAAACTGCAAACGATAATATTCTGTTCCGTCGTCTAAATGGAAACTAAAGCTCTCTTTGTATGGATTTTTGACGCTGTATTTATCGATAGTCACGTTCTGCAAATATTTGATTTAGAAAGGACCAAGAGGAACCTTCAGAACCGCATCAAAGTGCGAGAGAATTCGAAACCCATTCCCTCGACTGATCAATGAAGATTTAAAACATTAAATTAATACAGTGAGCAAACAGACAAGTTTGTTGGGAAATTTCAGACGATTCTCGAAGTGGACTAGAGACAACTGAAGATTATTGGAAACGATTAGGACGAAGTGCTTCAAGGTACTTGGGGAATCTCTTAAAGTTTATCTACCCGAGATAAGATTAAGAAATTATCGGCAACATTATGAGATAGTTTCCAAGTGCTTGGCTAAAAGCAAAATTAATTTCACTTGTCGTACATTGATGCATGGGAGAATACTAAGCTTCCACGTGGGTATATACGTGTGGTGTTCCACGCTCGACACATACCTACTTCAAAAGCATTAGAAGAAGATATACCTATTTACGTAAGGTAGTGATAGCTTAATAATTTTAAGAGGTTTTGCCAGTTCACTGGATAAGGGAAATAAAATTTTATTCGCTATAAATCAAGATCCTTGTAGGAGTGGAAAATATTTTTCAGTTGTGCGAAGGAAAGCAAATATTATACCGGCAGACTGAGCCTATACATACGAAACAAAAGGAAGGAAGTTCGGAAAATTGAGAAGTGAAAAGTCTACAGGAAGTGCTGGAGGAGTTTCTCGTTCCTTTGCTGTTTACCTAATTCGACTTATTTCCTGCCTGGGCTTGTAATCCCCGGCTATACTGTTGTGTTGGTGTTTTCGTTCTTTGGGAATACGAACGTGTTATATTTCGTCACATACTGCTGCTAGCTTAAACGCAATTTAAGGACTAAGTGCTGTTTTTTTAACCGATTTAATGAGATGTTTTTGATATCACCAGGCTCTGGTACAGTAAGGATTTCAGTTTATTTGCGTGTATTGGTATTGTTCACACGTGTTCTGCAATGCCAAGTGAAAGTCTTTCTAAACAGGCGTTTTATTACAGAAATTCGTAATGTAACTTAATTTGAAAAAAACATTTTGAGATTGAAGAATTCACAGAACACCAGAAACGGTCCAATCTTAAAATCCATGGAATTACCGTAGGAAATTCTTTAAATTTGAAAGAACATATTTTTAGATATATATTTTTAGTCCTTTAGTCAGTCGAGTCCGAAACGTCACACAAAAAATTGAAACAAACAGTATTTTACACATAAAATTTCAGTCAAAAATGTACTGTGAAAGCATTCACCAAAACATCGAAATACTGTTTTTTGTTTATAAGTTCATCAGTACTATACATTTGTAGAATAATCAACCATCTACAACTTCCTAGTGAATTTATTTTTGCAGCAATTCAAGCGAAACATCCATCGTTACTTTCTTTCTCCCAATTTTTTACCCTATTACTTTTCACGTAATGGAAGAATTAGTTAAAAAAAACTTTATGGTGTTGTTTTTTACTGCGAGTAGGACAAAAATGAAGTACTTTTTCTTCAGATGCCAATGACTTACCTTACACCTAAATAAATTCAGTATAATTCACTTACCTTTTTAGATGTGGCTTTCTTCAATCAATGACCTAAAACCAGCAATTTTTACCTACCACTGTACATCGTCCAGGGCGGAATAGCAGGACGGTATAATACAAAGTATCATAATAAATCTATCAGGATCCTCAATTGTCATCTTACCTTTAATATATTATAACTTTATTTGAATAGCTTACTTGACATATAAATTTATTTGAATTACTGACATTGGTCCATAATTAAATTAATAGCTACCCATTATATTTTCAGTGTATTTATTTTACTTTATTATTTTCTAATAATACAGTATTGTGATCGATTTTTTTTACACGTTTCATGACTAGTAGACACGAAAAAAGCAAAAAAAAATGCAATCCGTCTGTCCGCCGTACGCCGTACGTTGTATGCCGTACGGCATCCGCCGTACGCAAAATCGTTTGAAGGCTCGTAGCTCCCAAACGGTTTGAGATATTAAATTGCATTTTTTTTATGCATAGAGTGGGTAGGCTCCTTGAAGTGACTAATCTCTTGGGGCGGGGGTGTGAGGGGGGAGGAGGGGGGTGCGTTTTAGACGGAAAATTATGGTTTTTATATCTCAGCAACCGCTTATGTTACGAGGCTGAAATTTGGAACTTATATAGAGCTTTGATAGTGGACCCATTTGCATAAAAATTGTCAATATGGGTGAAGGAGTGTGAGAGTGGGGGGAAAAATAATGCGTCCGAAACGCAAAAAAGCTGAGATCGACACATTTTAAAATCCATATCTCCTAAACGATTAATGTCACAAAATTGAAGCTTAACGAATAGCTGTTAGTATACTAGGAGAATAGATCGGAAACAAATGTTTGAGTTGGGGCAGTAGCGTACGGGGGTGGAAGTTAAAAAACTTTAGATTACGATATCTCACGAACCAATTGCACTAGGCAAATAAAATTCGGTTTGTTAACAAATAAAGTTTGATGAAAATGAAATTTTTTTAAGGAGGCGGTGGATCATGAAAGTGGAGGGGATACGAATTTTTCTGAAAAATCACGTCTCATATCTCAAGAACAGTTTAATGTAGATGCTTAAAATTTTTACCAGAAGTTGGCCTAATAAACCCCTAGCAGAAAAAAATTTTCGGGAGTGTGGGTGTAGAG
Source organism: Beris morrisii (assembly GCA_951812415.1). Taxonomy (NCBI): domain Eukaryota; kingdom Metazoa; phylum Arthropoda; class Insecta; order Diptera; family Stratiomyidae; genus Beris; species Beris morrisii. Next base: position 33,280,720 of record OX638310.1, read on the forward strand.
GGTGAGAGTGGGGGAGGGTAAAAGGGAAAAAGTTCCGATTTTTATATCTCAAAAATCTATAATGATATATAACTGAAACATGGTATTTAGATAGAGCTATAGTAGTAGCATGTTGGAAAAATATAATTTTTTATAAGGATAGTATGGTACGGGGGTGGGGGATGTTTTTCCTATCTATAGAACGGCTTATGCTACGAAGTTAAAACTCGGTATGTATATGTCAATTAACTAGAAAAATCATTTAGATAAAAAAAAATTTCAAATATCCATTGGCGTTCGGAAGGGGGGCGAAAAAATTTATCAGTGAAAATGGAATGCATATATTTTCACGATTTTCGTCATAACTATTAGGTCTTCTCAAATATTTAATTCATTATTTTTCTACGGCTTCTACATATAAGTACCTAGAAAGCGTTTTCAGGTTTTTTTGAAATTCGACCCCTAAGGGCGTGTAAAAGGGTTGTATACTTTTTCACGAATTCTGCCGTATCCCCCAGGTCTGATCAAATATCAAATATCTTTTCACTTTCTCGGGCTTGCGTAATAATCGCCTAAAATGGTTTTTAATTTTGTTTCCTTCCCTACCCGCCTAAAAGGGTATAGAAGGGTTAAACACGATTTCACGAATTCCGTCATATCCTTTAGAAGTGATAAGTAATTAAGTTGGTTTTAACTTTCTCGTGCTGTCTTCATATTTATCTATTAACTCCTTTCAAGATTTTTGTATATTCAACCCCCAAGTGGGTGTAAGGAGGTTGCATATGTTTTCACAGATTCTTACATATTGCTTAGATCTGATGATATATTAAATTCATTTTTACTTCCTAAGGTTTCCCATATAAGAGCCAAAATGTCAATTTCAGTATTTTCAGATATTCAATCCTAAGGGGTGCAAGGGGTTGTATGCTTTTCATAGCTTCGACATATTTCTTAAGTTTGATGAGATATTAAATCGCTTTTCAATTCCACAGACTTTTTATATAATCACCTACAAACCCATTTCTCAAATTTTGGATATTCAACCCCCATGGGTTTGCATATATTTTCACAAATTTTGCCATCCCTTAGTTCTGATGAGATATAAAATTGATTAATACGGCATTTGATGGAATAACCTAAAACCCAATTTCACGATTTTTCGAATTTCAAGAACCAAGGGGGTGTGAAGAGTTTGCTTACGTTTTTACAAATTTTTCAAAATCCCTCGTGTCTCATGAGATGTTAAGTTGCTTCTTATGAAATCGTCTAAAAACCTGTTTCACAATTTTTTCGAAATTCAAACCCCAAGTGGAAGTAATGGGTTTGTATACGTTTTAACAATTCGTCATATCTCTTAATTCTGATAAGGCAACAAATTCGTTTTTACTTCTATGGCTTTTAGTGTACATAATATACCGAAATTCGAATGGTCTACACGGGCTTTTCCAATGTTTAATCGGTTAAAAATCTCTATATTAAATATTTTTATTTTAAGAACAAAATTAATTTTCCAAGAAATCTAATAATCTCGAAGCAACTCATGCTACATTCCAACTTTGACCGCTCCCGAACTTTAACCCGAAAAATAATAAAGTTTCGCCCAGACCACTGGCAGATCTTTATACTGTACGTCTCACGTTTACACTAGTGTTTTGAAAGGTAAAGTACGTTTATTACTAGATTATACTTTTATTTTGATGTTTTTAAAGAGAATTAAGTCACATAAAAAAATCAGAAATTCAAAATATAAAAGTTGTTGTCAATAACATTTCTGCGCTTTAAATGGGAGGTATGTGCAGAAGTTCAATATTTTTTATATGTGTTTAATGTCTCATAAGGCATTTATGTGTACTGTGGCTCTCGGAAGTATTAGCATATATCATACCAAGCTTTTATGCGAGATATACTTTAAGACGAATCAAGGGCAATATATGGTAAACTAACCTTGGTTTATGCAGTATTCAATCAAAACCGGTTGTGCGGTTTTTGCGCTATCACGGAACAAACATCCCGACAAACTAAAAAACGTCTAATTTTTTTTAAATACAAAATACAATTTTCAAAGAATTTTACTTCTCTTAAAAGACCCCATGGTTGGCTACTTATTCAACTAGTTTTTATTGTATTTAAACTCATTTTAGTTTAATTGAATAAATTATTTCAAATTTCTTCAAATACTTTACGAAAAGTTTAGGCCACGCTATTATTAAAAGCTAGACTTGCAACAATTATAAAACTTTTCGCTTGATTGGCTTGAAATTATTTCGAAATCATTGCTTTCCTTCGAAAAGGATAATTATCTTCATTGAAATCCTTGCTCAATAGTCTTGCACAACTAGCATCTAAAGACTTAAAATATCTGATAATTTCCTCTTTGGTTATCAGAACAAAATTTTGTCGCTTTTCCTTCGACAGTTCAAAGATTATACCCTTTGCTTAATGCCTCGGAAATTCGTCGTAGTCTATCTCGAAATGAAAGGATAAGATCGTTCTGCTGTTTCATGGAAATGTTCTCTAGCTCATTACACAAGCTTGAAATATAGAATGAAAATTTGAATAGGAATTTACATTTCGCTTTGCCGTAATGTTTTTCGAAAGCCGACGAATACTGTAATTTTGTATCGTCGTTGATGGTTCGGTTTTACAGGCGTTTCCTTACTGTTCGGAGTTTCTGAGAGGCACTTTTCTTTGAAGTTACTAGAGGCATCCAACAGAAACTAATAGTACGGCACAGGCTATTAGTTTCTTGTGGGAAATTATTTCCAAGGAAGCGTTAATATTAAACTAGTGCTTGTGAAACATTTGCGCTATGTTTATATAAAATTACTAAAGCATAAATTTTTTCAAAGCAACATTTTTATTTTCGGCCCTTTAGATACTATTCTGACGAAAGTTTCGAACGAAAATAATTTTCTTTTCTACTCGACGGAATATAGATATTACAGATGCAACAAGATATTAAAGTATCCTTCGAGTGAATCCTTGATGAATTCATTCCTTTATACATATGTTATAAACCTGAAATAAAAATGCATGATAGTCGGTAATAGGCTGCTGAAAAAATGTCAATACATCCAGGTACATTTTAATATGATAAAAAAAATTTACTTGTCTTGAAAAATCAAAATTTTAGCCCGTAAACCTGAGAACAAATTGTCTTCAATCGCTCCGATATTTTTACTTCTTGTTCTCTACACGTCAAAATTGCGTACAACCGATATTTTCGAGACGAATTCAGGCAATAATTGCCCACGTTGGGCGCCAAATAATTCGCCGAAATTGCCGAAAATACCAACTATTTTTGTGTGGTTTAATATTTAATAAATATTTTGATAAATGCAATTTTTTCAACACGTAACTAATTTGCACTCAGTTATTATGAAATTGTCAACTTTTAATTTACGGTAGCTGCGCTGCAAAGGATATCGGCGGAAAAATATTAATAAAAATAAAATAAAAGACACAACATTCGTCAAATACTAGTGAACTACCAGAAAGAATCCCGAAAGTTACCGCAATAAAATTTTAAAACTTAAAAATACTAGTTTTCCGAGTAAAATACTTATTTTATTTCATGTGCCGTTTCGGATTTGACTGAGTTCTTTATCAAACTAAACTGAAGAGCATTTTTTTTTAATTTACTATGAAAACATTCACTACATTATTTTAAAAAAATTGAATTTTCAATCCAATTTTTACTTGAAATTTCCAGTATATTTAATATTTTCAAGTAAAAGTACACATTTCAATCACTTTTACATGAAATTGCAGGTATAAGTAAATTATTCATGTACTTTTCAACAGAATCATTTACATGAAATACAAAATTACGCAACATCTCGTGTAAAATTAACTATATTTATATATGAATTGAAAATTACGTTCTTTTTCGTGTAATTCTACTTATTTTTTTGAATTTTAAGACGAAAAACATGTAATATATGAAACCACGACGTTGGACGCTTCGTTCGATTTTGTTTTCTACTGAAACGAAATTGAAACGCCTTCGGTGGCGCAGTGGCTACGCGCGCCTATCCTACGCGGCAAAACTAGAATTGATCACGGGTTCGATTCCTACCTACAGCCAAGTGTTTTATTAAGAGTAAGTAAGTATGAAATAATATTCGAAGTAGAAATAAGTGTATCTCAAAGAGGGCTTTTTTAGAGTGTAAATTCAAGAGAATATCTAGTGAATTTGCAGGTTTCGAAGTTGAAATTTGCTGATTGCAAATTGAAGTGTTCTGACCGAAAATTGAAAATTACATTCAAATTGACTATTACATCTCAATGTAAATTTACTCGTAAAGGTGTGGTATATTTGCCTACAATCTAAAAGATGTAAAATTCAATGGATTTTTTTACTGTGTAGCTTAGCTTATTTTTTGAAAACAGAGTGATAAAGCTATATTGAACTTTGATCGAATTTGTCGAACTAATTTCATTTAGGATTTAGTGCACCATAATTTTTCATCATTTAAAGACATATCTTTACATGATGAAAAATTATAATTATCATAAGCGGAAACGAGTACAATTAAAGAACTCCTTAGAGAAGATGCCATTTAAAGATTCTTAAGAAATGTATGGTAGTATTTGCCCAAACCCACCACTACTCGAGCACCTCGAAACATAGAGGTACATATTGATTAGAAAGAAGAATTGGATTATTAAATTGAGACGATTTATTCAAGATATTAAACAAATGATTGGAGTTTCGTTAGCATCTGTCGTATCCCGATTTAAACGACCTACTAAACATTGAATAAAAAAAGGATTATATGATTCCTCAAAGCAAAAATTCGGGCAGCGTCACTGCACCCATTAACTAGTCACTGTAGTGTACATGTACTACTACCAAAAAAACAGATTCCATTTTTCCTGAAGTCCTGATGTTTATCATCATCAATGGCGCGACAGCCCAAATCGGGCCGTGGCCTCCTGTCAGGTTTCTGGGCAGTGGTCTTTTTTCCGGTGATGCGTTGTCGGCGCCTCGCCCAACCCCCGACTTAAAGAGTCAGTCGAAAAGGGTGGAAGTTTTCAGATGACTATGATATGTTGGAATTCTCCCAGCTATGCTGCGAGTTAAACTATGCCATACTTTTTGACTACTTCCTGAGGCGCACAGGTGTTACTGGCCATTCAGATTAACTCCATGCTCCGTCCTCCTTTCTCAACCGGACTTGGAACCGACTATGGCGGAGTTGAAGTCCTGATATTAGTGGCTATAGAATAGTCGAGTATATTATCGGTCGAGTTAAAAGTAAAGCGTACCTTTTCTTGCAACGAAATTTGAAAGAATCAACAATCGACCCACGAAGTTTGAAAACTCTATTCGAAATTGATTTTCTAATAATTTATTTAATTCTTCGAAATCGAATACACCTAGTTTTCAACATCGATCGTTATACACATTTCTGATATATAAATGATTTAATTTCCGTTCACCAAAGTGAGAATATATCGCCTAATGTACATTCGATTTTGTGAAGATAAGATGAATCATTTTTTAATCGTAACAAAGATTCATAGATAGATTTGTAGGTATAGCTAGAGAGTCAATTCAGAGTTGCAGGTAAATTTCATTCGAAGAATTAATTCGCTTTTACGATTTACTTTCAAATCATTTTCGAAAAAAAAAATATTTCTGTGCAATCATTTTTGTATATATATGATATTTCAACAAGGATGTTCAATTTTTAAATGTAAATTAAACAAGTTGTGTGTGAGATATCCACCCAATTCTTTTTTTTTTTTTTGAAAATATTTGATGGCATTAAGTATGGAATATAACGTCGTTCAAATATCCGCCCCTTGGTGGCACATATTTGAGAGGTCCAATTTTCGACGACTTTGTCTCATAAACCTGGCTGAATTCGCTGGATGGCATTCGTTATGTTGACTTAAAAGACATCAATTGTTTGCGGATTATACGCATCGACCTGCGGTTTGAGATAGCCCCAAGGGAATAAGTCTAAAGACGTTAAATCACACGATCACGGTGGCCAGTTCACGTCGTCGCCGCGCGAGATATCGATATATATATTTTCGTTTTAGGATCTTGATGTTGAATCGTAATACCGTAGTCATCATCATCATAGTCATTACTCTTCAGACACTGGTTGCTTGCAGGCTTAGCCGCTAAAATAACACCGAGGCTTACAAATGTTTAAACCTTCCAAACTCAATATTCACTACTACTCCAGTTAAGATCCAATTTTTGTCGTTAAATATCATATTTCAGATTTTAATCCATTGAATTTTACTCATATCAACCTTCTTGATGAGTACCTACATTCACGAAAACATTATAAAAAAAGTTAAGAAAAAATTTATACGAAAGAAAATTACTATGTTGATGCCGAATAAAGGGAGCTCAATTTTGCTAGAATCTAATATCCTTCACAACTTACATGCAATCTGAATTGCTTTTTATAAAATTGCGAGTGTCTTGCATCAGATGTACTGCAGACGAAATGAAATCTTTCCGCTTCTCAGACTCCATTTTGCATATCCTTTTACATCATCATCGTCCCATTTCTTACTTCGTCGTCCTTTTCACTTTTTTTTTGAAGAAATCAGAAAATTTTCATTTCACTGAAATAAATGTAGTAGAACTTGGCAGATACGTCTAACGTCGACTCTCGTTCTTGAAGACGCTGACGATAATTTTGTTTCTTCGCCTTACTGTATGCCAGCGAGTTTCTGGTATTAAGCGTCTTAAATAGACTACAAACCGGGTAATGGGAAAATCGTTCCGATCCCGTGCCAGAGTTAAATTGAAATCCCGGTTAAACGAAGTACAAATTTTCTAACCAGGGAAAAAAAGGCTTCCATAGCGAGGAAAGAATTATTTTCCATTTTTTTTATTGTTATGGTAACTCCTTTTTTGAGTGTATTGTTTTGATGGTTGGTAGTATTTTGTTTGTATGAGTGTTTTATCCTTTGAGGAAAATTACAATTTTGGGTATCAACTGGAAATTTTTAATGAGACGCTGAAAAATTTAATTTTGAATGAAATACGTGTAGAAAAATGGAATTAAATTTCATATAAGGAATTTGCTCTCGAAAAGTACGATGAGAAAAATGTCGGTGTTGTTATTATAAATTTCGCTTGCATGGTTTCGGGAAGTTAATTTAGTCTGTTATCGCAGAGTTTTGAAATGGAATTCCAGTCATGATTACGTTACTCGTTACATCCAGTATAAACGCTTTCTTCAATTAAATTAAAACACTTTAAAAAAAAAAATCTAAATTATCATCCCGACCTGTAAGTTTGCCTCTCTATCTTACAATCAACACTGATGTTAAACAAAAACGGCAACATAAAATTTACCTGGTACGAAATATCAATATATCTTCTACCAGAGACGCAAACCGACCTGGAGCATGCAACTGACAGAAAAGAAAAGAAAAAAGAGCTACTACTATTACAGAAACACACGGACTGTTTTCAAATGCGTTAATTTCTTCCAAGAGGAGGAAACTAAAGTAATTTTGTTTACAAAGCGGATTGCGTTGATCTGATAAAGTTTCGTAGAATGTCTGGTCGAATCTTCAAATGTTTCTCTTCTATCATGGCGTTCGAATCCGCTTATGACCTTGTCCAAGGCTTTTCAAAACATCCACTTTTTCCAGTTTTTAGACAATATCCAATATTCTCTTCAATTCCCCTACTCTGACTGGGGTTAGGCGGAAGTCTAACAAACACATTACCGTGGTTCGTGAAGAAACTCAGATTGGACAAAGAAATGATTGTACTAATGTCCCAAATTTAGTTCGAGAAATATCACAGAAGAAGAGAATGCCGAATTTGGGCTAATAATGAAGACATCCGAATTGAATCAAGAAAGCGAACCTGCAGGCGCGAACGCAGAAAATTATTTCGGGAAGGGTTTACAGAAAAATTATATCTTTAGTAGAATACTTATTATAAAAATGAATTTCCATTTGACCTCCTCTTTGCAAGAGTATGTCCCCTCAAATCGGATCCATTGTACCTCTTAAGAAATCATTAAAAAATACTTCTAGAAAAGCTTAAACCGAGGTTCTCATTTGACTATATCGAGAGTACTTGCTAAACTAGTATGATTAATCCTGGAGTACTTTTCAGGGAGCTTCGAAGACCTCGTTTTCTTCTCCATTAGACATCCTTTTTGCAAGAGCATGTCCTCTCAAATCAGATTTCCATTGTAACTCTCAAGGAATCATTTAAAAACTGTTGTAAGGGTGCATAAAACGAGGTCTCTCGCACTTCTTTGGAGATGCTAGAACACCTCGCTTTGCTCTTATTTTCTTCTCCTTTTTTTCGTTGCAATCTAAGTGCAGTGGAATTATTGAAAAAAAAACATACTGCAGTCACGATCGGTTGCAAGCCAATCGTAAGATACTCTAGATAAAATACTGAACTCCGATTTATATTGTAGTTTGGGGATAAAGTAGAATTTTCCTTTATTAAGGAACCTCATTTGGTTGCAACTCGAAACTAAAAGACAGTATCATCAGTGTTCAATTTCATATCTATAACTAGGTAAGTTACCGAAAGTAAAATTTACCATTTTGAAGGATTTTCACATCGGAAGTGCAAGAAGGACTCACTCGATTTCGAGCATGCTTGTCCTTTTACCTGTAACCATTTAAAAATTAATTTGTACAAAATTTCAAATTTCCAGTTTGAAGCATTCAAAGCTATCGGAAAATAATCTTCAGCACATGTCTTAAGGTCTTTTTGTATGGAAGCTACCCAAAGGAGTAGAATGATTTCGCTGACTTGTGAACTTTCACTCAAAACTAATTTTTACAAAATTCCAAATTTGTGACTGAACGATTTCTTGAGATATAGTGAGTTCCGTGAGTGAAGAGTGAAGGTGTTCCGAAGTTATTGTTCAATGTTTTTGAACACGTATCATAAGGACTTTTTGTATGGCAGCTACCCGAAGGAGTAGCCAAATAAACTTTTTATTTTCGTGGCGTTCAGTTCTCACTAAACTGAAAAAAATATCGCAAACCACTTACAGAATATTTCCGGAACTAACTATGTATAGTGAAATATTCATTAAAATACATTTTATTTTAACTTCCAGGAAACACTCTGTAGCACAGGATGTTTCGCTATAGACTTCCTAAATATGAAATTTGACACGATTTCCTACATACAATTAAAAAAAGCCCTAATCGTGTTTTTGGCGTAAAATTACTATATAGGACGATACTGATAAGATTATTACTAAGATAAGTTGTTAACCGGGAACCTGCAACTCCTAGCAAAAATTACACTACTAAAAGATTCCTAATCGATTCTAGTGATATTGTGTATTAAGTCAGAATGTTTTTTTTATACCCTAAACACAAAAATATTGGCTGGTATTGATCCTACCTTGAGTATAAGCTCTAAGTTCCTTTCTTAAAAATATTTCGAGAGATGTGAAATAAATTTCTCCAAATAAAATATCACCCACTGAAGCGACAAATTGCCAATTTTATGTCAATGGAAAAAAATTTACAAAATATAATACAATGTAATTTAGTACAAGACCTTAACAAACTGCTGTAGTATTAAGTCGTGTTTTCAGGAATATGGACTTGGTTTGAAAGCAAAGCTTATTCATTCAGGAACATATTGGTAATGTATTTTGTAACCACAAGGTCGGATGCCATATTTTTTAAATTGCACCAATAAACAGAAAATATTTACGTCTTCTGATCTTCTTTTTTGCATGAAGACTCACATCAAATTTTTTAAGGTCCTTTTGGGTAGTAGACTAGACTGTCCGATTACGAAATCTAGTAAGTGCTTTTTAAAAAAATTTAAAGAAGAGTCCGAAAACCAATGTTTATTGAGCCTTGAAAATAAATATTAGGAATCCGACGTATAGAAGTTCTTCAAGATAACCTTGAAGGATTTCAAACATATCAGGATAGCAACATTTATTTATGAGGGCTGACTTAAAGGAAATTTTTGGATACCATTTTCAAAAATTTTTTTTTTTAAAAATCACTAATTAAGTTTTGAAATGGGACAGCCGATAACCTCAAATCAATAAAGCAATATTTTTTTCAGAATCACAAAGCTCATAATCACAAAATATGTGGGATTTGAAAATTTAAGTTCAAGTATATGAAAAGGGGAAGCATAAGAAATATTCTTCCTTGGAATGAACTGAAGAAGGCAATACATGCAACTTGAGAGCACAAAAGGGGACATATATTTTTGTATCTAAATCGCCTTAAATGGATATTAAGAACGCCTCAGTTTTGCAGAACAGCAAACTTGTATTATTCTTTTATGTGTCAATGTCTTACGGGATCCAATGTTTCAATCAGTGTCTAAAAAGAATAAGTGTCAATAAAATGAAATATGCGCATGATAGTTTCCACTTTGATGCATTATTTGATATAAAAAAAACGCGTTTCTTTATTTAAGATACTTCTTACCCTGAGTCTACACTGGCAATTTATCTGGCAATGGCAATGACAACGGCAATATTGCCATACACAAATTGACAGTGCAGACACATCAAACGCATATGGAAATACTGCTCTCAACATTGCCATGTCAATTTTGAGAGCAATATTGCCAGAAAACGCATCGCTTGACATAAGTGAGCGTCGCTTGTCAACAGGTAAAAATAAATTTTTTTGGTTTGATCGCGAAATGGCTGAAAATAAGTTAACTTAAGAGAAAACTTATCAGTAGTTTCTTTTTTTTTATGCAATGTCCGACATTTTGCTTTGCACCAGAACTTAACACTTCGAATTCGCTCGCTTAAATGAAAATTACCTGGCAATCAAATGCCCACTTATTACGATTTGACATTTAACGCAAAGGCAATATTGCCATTCGATTGCCAGATAAATTGCCAGTGTAGACGCAGAGTTACGTATGTTACTCTAGGCTACCTTACGTCCTAATACGTACCCTTGTATTCCTTTTGTTATTTTTGGAATGGTTCCTCCAGCCTTACTGTTAGATACTAGGAGAAGAAGAGCGATCAAAAAGTTCAATGCAAAATAAATCTCAATCTGTAAATGCCGTTTATTGCAGCAAATATAAAGTAGTCAGCATCCAGTATTGGTTTGTTGCGATAAGCTGTTCAAGGTAGATCAAACAAACCTTCTACATGATACTATTGAGCGGCGATCTGCTAATTAAGGTAAAACAAAAGGGAGCCATGCACCATGCGGTATCCGAAAAATTGCCTTACAACGTGGTTAATTTACCAGTCAAGTATCGGATATATTCACTGGTAGTATTTTGGGTAGGCCTGCGCATTTTAGTTCATCATAGTGAGCGATTATTACCTATCCGTTGTGGACTAGTTCGTTCTTTTAGCTCACTAGTTCGCGGGAGTTCAGTGATGAGAAAGGCAGTGACGCTAGTAGAATGTGGTGACCAAAAAAAAGGTCGTCTGCTATAATGTGATGAACTAAAAAAAAAAGGCCGTCAGTCTACAAGTATATTGCACCACTGACTTACAAACGGCAATGAATGAATACAAACGAACTATTAGCGGGACTGACTGCGAACTAGTTCGTTCATTTCAGTTATGGGGCCGCTCATCCGAACTAGTGTTCACGAACTAAACAAGCCTATTTTTGGGTAATTTACCAGCTAACTCTCGGTTATCGTATAAGTAGAGGGAAATCGACAGCTCTAAGAGATAATGTAAGTGGTTTTTGTCTCGAGTCGTAGATGTTTTAAACGAAAGGTTTATGGTTAATGAGACGGGGGAAGTACCACAGAGCTAACTAATAAAGTGCTTGCTGAGAAGTTAGTTAGCTTAAGCCTCGTTGTATAAAATAACTCATGGAAGTGGTTCTACATCATCCCAATTTGATACGTCCGCGGATCTTATTTTTCTTGATATAAAAGAGCAATATTTAAGCCAAGCGTAATGGTAGTATAGGTGCTCTCAAACTTACAGTAAACAGAGAAAAAAATTCCGCCCACTCATAAAACAGTCCCTCCGAAACGATTTTATTTCATTTATTTTTGCAGGAGAGGAGTGTATTTGCCATTTCTATTCTGCATCGCTAAACTACTTTTCGTACCTTTTCGAGCGATTCCGTCTTTTCTAGTTGGATACGTTGTGCACAGTGCACAGCCATACGCTTAAACGAGACTTTCTATGAAGAGATTTAATAGAATCAGGCATGCATACGACAGTACCTTACCAAAGGATAGGTACTCACCTACAGCTTCAAACTACAATTATGTTGGTACGAGTTTGTTAAGATATGTAAACTCCTCAAGCGAGAGTCGCAGCTTCATGCATGCATTCTGCCAGGTATGACGCTATAGATTTACCTGGCGTAGCCTTCAAGAGGAAAGAACGTGCCTGTTCTTCTGGAAAGGCATAAGAATGGCGCCCCAAAATTATTTTTAACGGTACGAAGAGTTTTTGTATTTTACATGATTATGCAAAGTTGTGTATCATGTGAATTCTTAAGGAGCAATGAAATCTAGCGGCAGTAATTTATTATCGAAAAAAGAACAGAACAAATTAAGACCAGAGTTTTGATATATCAACAATATTAAGAAGAATTCGTGATCGTAAATTTGATTTCGAGTGCGCTATATAGAAATTATGCTCAGCAATTCCACCAGCTGTAAGGGTGTTTCGGATAGTAGGCATGATACACCCTCTGACAAGTCTATGCCCTCCGATGACGAAACAGCTCCTTCGGACCTAGTCCAACACAATCTTATAAAGACTGGCGTATTCCAGTGAAATGTTTTCCAAATGTCATGTCCTCAAGGAAAGCGATAAATCAGCAGTCGAGGATTTCGTGTTGGAGTTTCACACCACTGACGCCGGAAAACAACCAACATTTAATCAAATTTGCTTCTATGGTAGCTTACCATGAAAAAATTCCATTCTTAATATTAAGCAGATCAGACAAAGCCTTCCAATAGTCAATAGTTAAAAGTTATTAAAAATTCTCAATGAGCCTTGATTTTGATTTCATAACTCGCATGTTCCAACCGTAATAAGCTTTTATAAATCCAATAAAAAAAATCGGCCAACAGTCTGGGCGCAACTTTATTAATTTTTGGGTAGAAGTCCGAAACGTGTTTAATACTGAGATGCGGTGTAGGTCACTATGAGACTGATAACCTAAAAAAAACGTTCCAAATAGCCTCCTGTTTAATCTTTATGTTATCAGTCGCATAGTGATCTACACCGCATTACTCCAGCTCTGTACATCAATAAAATATTGAACTTTTTTTTTGTTTAATTACTCCTGTAGTACTTTTACATATGCATACTAAGTTTCAACTTTCTAGCATACGCTGTTTCTGAGATATGAAAAACCACCCTCCACCCTGTATCTTGCTACCCCTTTCAACAATTTAATTTTTCTAGGATACTTTTACAGTGACTCTATATAGTCGTCAATTTTTAACTTTCTATGCTTTGCGGTTTTCGAGAAATAAAAATCAGAATTCTTTTCGTTACACCTTCTCCCACCGTCACCCCCTTCGCCAGCACCACCAATATTTTTTTTCCTGCTAGAAGTCTACCGGGCCTAACTCCTGTAAAACTTCTAAGATCATATATGGTACGGTTCTTGAGAAATAAAAATTAAATTTTTTGAAAAATGTTTATCCCCCCACTTTTGTACTCCACCTCCCCTCTCAATATTTTTACATTCAGCAGACTCGACTTGTGATCTTATATACAGAAACCAAATTTCATATTCCTGGTACAATTGGTTCGGAAGATATTGTAATCTAAAGTTTTTCACCCCCCACGCCTACACTCCACTTCCCCTTTTAAAAATTTTAGCTCTTGTCTACTTTCCTAGTATCCCTTAAGATAACTAAAAAGTTTCACACTTCTGAGGTCAACGGTTCAGGAGATATGGGTTGTAGAAAGCTTCAATCCCAGCCTTCGAATGTTTTGGACACATTGTTTTTTTTCCCCACTCCCACACCCCTCAACCCTTATCGCCAATTTTTTTGCAAATAGGTCCACTATCATAGTACTATATAAGTTCCAAATTTCAGCCTCCTACCATAAGCAGTTCCTGAGATCTAGAAACCAAAATTTTTCGTCTAAAACGCGCCCCCCTCCTCCCCCCTTACACCAGCCTCCCACCCAAAACGATACCAATAGTAGGGGTTCACCCAATCTACCCACCATAAAAATTTCAATTTAATATCTCAACGGGTTTGTGAGCTATGCGCCTTCAAACGGTTTTGCGTACGGCGTACGGCGGACGGCGTCTACGGCGGACAGACGGACATTTTTTTTTTTGCTTTTTTGGGGTCTACAAGTCCTAAAACGTAAAAATACAAAATTTCAGGGTAGTAAATTTTTTTGAAATTTCAGGTCGATCACAATACTTTATTATTAAAAAATAATAAAGTAATAATGACGCTCTCAACTTGTAGTCCAAGTAATTATTGGTTTTCGTAATTATTCCACTGGAGTCACACACTTCTAACTTGATTTCCGTATCGCTTAATCTTTATTTCTACTTCTGAAAAAATTCCACCTGATGTTTTTACACATATTTTTCCACAATTGGTGAGAAAAATTTCTAATGGGTTATTTCACTGTACAGGGGTGTCGCGTAAATAATGATTAAGAAAAAATAATGAGTCCTTGCATATTATGATAATGATTTATTTCCTCACGGTATTTGATTATAACTATTCTTACAAAATGGAGTTCAGACGTCTTTTCATTTATAGAAATGAGTTGTCAATGAAGACTTGTACCTTACTTTTATGTTACTTACTTTTTATGTTTCCAAACATACGCCATAGTTGATTAGATTTTTGTTTACTAGTCTGTAACGCATAGAACGGACCCTCGGACGAAAAAAATTAATAATATTTTTTGTTCTAACCCAAAACGGTTTCGATGTTAAAACTTAGAAACCAGAAGTTTGAGTATTTAAGGCTAGGTTTAGCTTTAAGGAGGGGCGGAGCGCTAAAACCACCGCGCACAGTAGGCGCCATATGGGCCCATTGCGATCACTTCAGATTCTCGTGGGCTGTTCTAACCCCCAAAAACACTCCAATTTCCTGCAGAACCTAACGAGTTTGTCATCCACTAATGACCTCAAATCCTCGATGTTATCGAAGAAAATACTGCCCAACCATCTCAGATGCCTTCTAGCGATCCCTGGGCATTCACACAAGATGTGAGTGATGTCCTCCACAGATCAAGGCAGAACCTGCACATGTCCGTCTCCGCTACCCCTAGCCGCATAGCGTGTCTCCCAACATACAGTGACCCGTCAGTGTTCTGACGAGCAGTCGCAGCCTCTATCCCAAGTTAATATATTTCTAGTTTTTGACTATCCAGCTCGCGCCACAGGGCTCTAGAAATCGTGCAGCTTGCCAGCCCTGCCCACCTAGAGTTGGCTGCCTTATTAGCACGCTCACCAATTTGCGCTTTGATGCCGCATATCGGTGGACAAACATCCTCCTCAACCCTACCATTCGATGCCGATCCCGATCTCGCAAGTTCGCTCGCTCTTTCGTTCCCTAGTATATTACTATGCCCTGGCACCCAGCAAATCAGTACTCTGTTTTGATTACAAAGTATCTTCAGCACTTCTCGAAGGCGCTTTACTAATTGGGATTTAATGGTGACCGATTCCAGCGCCTTTATGGCCGCCAGGCTGTCAAAGTCGAGTGAGATATTCTGATCGCATATCTCCCCCATTAACAAAATGTTTGCTGCCTGCAACACATCCAGATTTCCGCTTGGAAAACACTGCATACATCTGGCAGCTTGATCGACTTCCATACACTCAGCTGTTCAGAGAAGGCGCCAGCGCCAGTGCCGCATTCCATTTTCGAGCCGTCCGTATATGCGGAGATTTCCCCCTCACGTAGTACCCTATTGCTCTCCCAGTCCACTCTACTAGGATATACAATTTCGTATGGCGTCGCAAAATCCATCCCTGGGATTAAGTAGTCCGTACTAATATCCGCCGGGCTTCCCAGAAGCTAAGCTTAAGTTCATCTTATTTTTTTAACAGTACGCCATGCGGCCAAATATTTGACTAAAAATTTGACGACAATATTCAGTCCATTTTTTTTTGTCAAAATGGATCTTGTGTCAATTTCTTTTCCGCCAAAATGGATCTTGTGTCAAATTTGTTCATCAAAATGGACTTTGTGTAACGCAAAAAAAAATTATGTTGCAAACAAAAATTTGACGATTACACCACCTGACTGCAATTGCCTGTGAGAATAGTCTTCTGAAATTGGCAATGTTTCAAAAAATCTGAATTTCACCAGGAATAAGTGTAACTAAAAAATATAGTCGAATAGAGCGAAATAATACTTATTCATTCGTATAGCTTATGTTTAAAAATTACGCCGAGAAATCGTAAACAAGAATTACAAAATTTTGGACTGTCTTCAACATTTGCCACAATTTTATAGTGCAAAGAAAAAAATAAGTGTACTTCTTCGTGCAAACACTATAAAAAGTGTTATGCTTGTATTAAACTCGAAATCGCGATAATTTGAGAATGCTTTGAGCTATGCACTATTCGGAAGGTGCATAAGGAAGGTATTAACTGTTAAAATTGTTCTCGTGGTTGCTTCCATACAATAGTACTTAAAAAAACGTGGTAACACTTTTCGAACGATTATATTTTGAAAGAAATTTAAAATGATGTGTACTATACTTTTTCACCTGCTGAAAGTGTTAAAACTTAAATAGGTAAAATGAAGGCACTCCTTCGCTGAAATATCATTAAAAACAGCGATCATCCCCCTTAATAGTTATTATCTTCAGGTTAAACATAATTCGAACTTCAGTTTTTATTTCATCTAGACGTAGATTATTTACTGCCTATCATGACTGAATTATTATGAACCTATCTATATTAATTAATATTATATTAAAAAAAAGCATCAAACAAGTGATATGAAAAGGAAATACGTGAAAAACTCCACGTACCAATTATCCATAGTTCAAATATAATAACAATTTGCATGAAATTTATGAAAATTTCATGCGTATTGTTTGCACATCTTATTTTCATATTTACGCAAAAAGCTACTGCTGTACTTTTATACAATTTTTTGTTCATTTAATGAAACTGATATTCAAATAAAATTTCCATGTCGGGCATTATTTCATTATTTATTGTTGTTGCGAAAATATCCGTGTGGTTACAGAAATACAAAATATACGAATAATATATGTGTGCCATGGACACTCATCATATTTTCATGTTTACAAATGAAAATTTAGTGAAATTCGTATTTACTAACCAAAATCACATTTTAATAAAGGCCGTTTCAGAAAAGAGATTTTCAAATATCGATATTTCAGTTGGTTCAATGCGTTTTGTATTTACACAGTGCCGTTTAATTTATAATATTATATGCGTTCCGTTTAATATTTTGATTATTATATTACGTGTCACTTGAGAATTTTTCGAATTTTATTGATAATAAAAAAAAAGTAAATTCTTTAAAAATTACGATGGTTAGGGTGGGATAATAAACCTGAACGATTTTCACTGAAGCTTCAGTGATTTTTAATGTTGCAAATAGAGACTGCTGATATTTTAATAAACAACATTCGATATGGTGGTAAAAATAATCAGAAAATTTAATACAGGACTTTTGACGCCTTTTCAGAAAAGTAATTTTCACTAAAAACCCGAAGCCCAGAAAGATTCATTAAGGGTGGTATATCCACCATCAGAGCTTAGGTCTTTAGAACGTACCATATATTGACTGTGGCGATCATAAAAATTTCCTATAGCCCTCAGGTTCCCATAGCGATCATATCAGGTTCCTACAGAACATCAGTGATAATAATTGACCCCGTCTATGAAATTGAAGAATCGCATTTCTTCATCTTTTTTCTGCAAACCAGAAAAATTCATGGGATCTTATGTATGAACACTGAGATATTTAGTGCGCTAAAGTTGGTGAGGATCCAAATGGTCACCAATGAATGATCGAATAATATTTGATAAATTTGAACAAGAGTTTCATCTGGTGAGTTTGTTCCGAAGATATAATCTGCATTGAGCGAAAAAATTTCTAAAGCGAGTTTATGCGCATTTTTATCGCATTTTCATCGATCTTTGGTTTGCCGGGTTCTACCTTAGCGTTCACAGATCTTCGATGTCTTTTATATTGGTGCTTAAGTTTTTCGTTAAGATACACCACCTGCATTTTTTCGATATTGTAAAAAACTTGAAATAAGATATTTCGTTAATGCTGATATTTGGATGTCCTGGTTTGGCGTAACCTCCAAGCAGGCAATATTTTCACTACTTCGTGTAGCTCCCACAGAAAAGTCCTTAAAATATGTTCAGATGGTTTCAAGCTACAAATTTTACTTTATTATTTTTTAATAATTAAGTATTTATTAATATGCCAAACCTTTCCAGTATCGAATAGAATATGGAAATATCTTTCAAATCCTTCGAGTGGATGCCCTTGCAAAATTTTGAACGTATTGAGCCGAGTTAGCCTGAGTTAGTTTTAATTCCCTTATATTGAAATGAGAATGTTAAGACTGTAGCACCTGATGACAGAACCTATTGAAAACATGGGTTTGATTAATTTTAGATTAATTTATTAATTTCAGCTTTAACTTATTTAAACTTTAACTTAATTGGATATAATTTCATTTCAAAGCTTTTTTTATGTTTTATTTAATTTCAATTTTTACTAAATTCTAAGCTATAAAAACAAAAAACAAATAGAAAAACATACTGCAGTCACGATCGGCTGCAAGCCAATCGTATAATACTCTAGATGTATACTGAACTCCGATATATATTGTAGTTGGGGATAAAGTAGAATTACGTGTGTGCATGTTGTATGTCCTTTATTAAGGACTGCCATTAGATTGCTACTCAAAACTAAAAGACAATATTCATTGTTTAATTTCATAGCTTGAACTGGGTAAGTCATCGAAAAAAATGTCCTTTTTGAAGGACTTTCACATGGGAGGTGCAGGAAGGACTCACTCAATTTTTTACATATTTATCCTTTCCTTGGAATCATTAAAAAACGAATGTGTACAAAATTTCCAATTCATAGCTAAAAGATTACTTGAGTTATAGTAAGTTCCGTAAATTAAGTGAAGACGTTTTGACAGGATATTTGTATGGCAGCTACACGAAGGACTAATAGGATTTTCTTCATAGTCATAGATTTAGCTCCAACTATTGGAAAAATAACACATACAAAATTTCAAAGTCGTAGCTTAAACCGTTCTGGAGTTATCGGCCAATATTCTTAAACACGTGTTTTAAGGACATTTTGTATGGCAGCTACCAGAAGGAGTTACAGGATTTCGCTGACTAGTAAAGCCGAACTTTCTTTTCACTCAAAACTAATTTGTACAAAAGTCTGAATTCGTAGCTAACAGATTACTTGAGTTATAGTGAGTTTTGTAAATTAAGTGAATACATTTTGACAGGATATTTGTATGGCAGCTACACGAAGGACTAACAGGATTTTCTTCATAATCATATATTTAGCTCCAACTATTGGAAATATACTACGTACAAAATTTCAAAGACGTAGCTTAAACCCTTCTGAAGCTATCGACCAATATTCTTGAACACGTGTTTTTTGTATGGCAGCTACCCAAAGCAGTGGGACTATTTTGCCCATTAACGAACTTAGCCTTACAAATTCAACCAAACATCCAGATTCAAAATTTCAAGATCCTAGGTGAAGGCGTTCTTGAGTTATCGTGCTAACGGACAGACGGACGGACGGACGGACGTCAAGCGGATTTGAGGTTTTTGGCCACAAATAAACAAAAAATAATATATAACTCGTCCGAGGCTTGGTTCTATGCGTTACAAACTTTTGGGCTGGATTAAACTTATAATACTCTATATGATTTCATCTAAACATGTACCGAATTCTAAATCATATTAAAGTTGTAAAAGCGGTAGTTTGATCTCTTAGCACTAAATCTCACAAATTCTTGCCATATTGAATAAAACCTATCTATCTATCTATCTAGATTTTAAGTTTTTAGTTGCTGGGCTCCAATTTCAATACAGTTCTAAGTTTTTTTTAAATTTGATTTGTATTTTTTTTATAAAGTATGGAATACTGCAAATACTAGTTTTCCGGATACTTTATTTTGTGTTTATTTACACCAAAGTTTAGTATAATTGGCCTAAATTTATGTCATTATTTAGTTTTCGAGGTTCCTTTTTCATTTGAATCTTAATTTTACTTAATTTTCCGTCCTATTTAGATGCAAGAATCATATTTTATTTATTTATTTTTTCATTTCAAATTTTATTTAATTTCATGTTTTACTGAATTTTGCAGTTTAATTTGTAGTTGGAGGTTCTACTTAATTGTTAAGTTATATTTAATTTCATATTTTTTTTATTACAAATTGTATTTGTTATATTCATTATTTTACTTTATTATTTTAATAATAAAGTATTTTTATTTAGATTTGAGTTTTCCGTGATTTTGAGTATTATTTAATCGATTGGCACCGATTTTATTTCGCTATCATGTATAATCGGAGTAGCTTAGTAGTTTTTTCTATCACGAACCCGTGACGGTAAAATTAAATCAATATATTTTTGACAGAAATGTCTAGAAATGGAAAACAAAATTTTTTTAATTTCAGCCCCTAGGGGTTGCATATCTAAAAACGGTTTTCGATATCTCTTAATTTCCAACCGCTAAGAGGGTGTAAAAGTGTTGTAAACGGTTTTACGAATTCCATTGTATCCCTTAGGTCTAGTAAGGTATCGAATTGGTTTTTACTTTGGCGCACCTTTCATACAATTACGTTAAACTATTTTTATAATTTTTAGAACTGATCCCCAAGGGTTGTAAAGGGGTTGAATATATTTACATTTTACCTCATAGGTCTGGTGAGATATGGAACTGGTTTTTACTCCCTCGGGCTTTCAGTATTAATCACTTACAAATTGATTTCATGGTTTTTGGATGTTCAACTCCAAGGGGTGTAGGGGATTTGTATAAGTTTTCATTAGTTTGACCTTCTTTTAGTTCTAATGAGAAAATTAATGGGTTTTGACTTCAACGGGTTTTTCCTTTGTATTCGCCTAAATCCGAAGAGCGTCTAAAGGAGTTGCATACGTTTTCATAAATTTTGCAATGTTTCTAAGGTCGGATGAGATAACAAATTGATTTTATCTTTTGCACGATGTTAATGTAACCTAAAAACTGAGACAATTTTTCAAAATTCAGTCGCAAGGCGATGTATTGGGGTTGTATACATTTTCACAACTTAGCTCTTAGCTCTGACGAGGGGTTTTTTTAAGTAATCGCCTATAAATTATTATCATAATTTTTTGAAGAAGAAGATTTTTAATTTTTTTATGAAGAAGATTTTTAATTTTTTGAAGAAGAAGATAAGCGATGATTTTCGAATTGTGTGCACGATTTCCGAATTTTTCGATATTTTTCCTTCTTCTTCGGGTAGTTCAATATGTTTTTAAAGAATCACGAATGAATGTTGAAAGTTGTATCCTAGTAAAATCTATTCTAGTGGTAAAATTAACTTTCCAAAAAATCTCGTTGTTTCGAACCTATTGATATTACTTTTCAAATTTGACCGCGTCCGAAATTTTGACCCAAAAATTGAAATCATGTGTTAGGAGAACCAGTACAGTATGCTCTTTTGTCGAACCGTCCCATTAATCGTTTACCTGACTATGACTAAAAATATAATAAAGTTTCGCCCAGACTATTGGCATATTTTTACTTTATTATTTTTTAAAAAGTATTTTTTTCTAGTTTCAGTTTTATTTAATTCTAATCTTTATTTGGTTACACTGTTTTAGTTTTATTACCATTGGCATGAGCTTCACATAAATTTAAGTTTTATTTTATTTTAAGTTTTTAGGTTCCAATTTAAATTTTTTACGTTTAAGTTTATTTTTTATTTTAATTTTTTTGTTGTTTTTAATGAATAATTAAGGAAAAATAATTTTTGCTAAGAGTAAATGATTCAGTATAATTTTCGAGCTCGTAAAATTATTATAATGCTTTGCTATACCTAAGTGAATCTGAGCTACCTATATTCGAAAAGATAGAACATAGCTATTTAGTTCAAAGCTTGTAATTATTATTTTACTTTATAACACCTAATAGAGTGATGTATTCCTAAGCTTGTATTATAATGATCGCGTTTACGTGCGGACCAGACCAGTCTAAAATTACAAAAAAAACTAGAATGCATAAACTTAAACCGAACCAGTCCATTAGGTCTTGATTTTGGAACGAAAACAAACCAATTTAGTACTGTGAAAAGACCGAAAAATATCAAACCGGTCTAAATGTACCAATACGGTCTGCACGCACGTAAACGGGACCAATGTATTCCATACTGTCAAAAATTTGTCAAAAAATCTGTCAAAAATTTGACGAAAAGTTCAGTTTAAATTTTCAAAATAGACCTTATGAAGAGCCAATACAATAATGTGGCCAAAAATTTACTATTGTACTATCTGTCAAATATTTGACAAAGTGAAGAAATACAGGCCTTAGTAATGATTCACAATTTCACTATGCCAATGTTTTTTTTTGGAAATATCTGTTCAAGGAATTATGATGATGAAAATTTTATATAAAAAATTACATATTTTGTTTTCTTGAATTTCCGATATTAAAGTGAAAAATTTAAAGAGCTTAATAAGAAACATGTGTCCGAAAAAAACAAGTTTTAAGTAGCTTCGGAAATGTCGCTCCAATATCCTCGGAATGGCCGATAATTTATAGGTTTTCACTGTAATCTGGCAATGTTTCTTGAAAAACACATGTACTTTCCCGAAACCGTAGCCCATTAATCATAAATTAAGTTGGAGTGGGTTCGTGTGTATTTGCGTCGAGGAAACAGAATGATCAAGTGGAGGAAAAGGTATAATCTGGGCCCACCGTGTCTATTTCGAAGAGGTGAGACTTGTTATTTCATTCGATACAGCCATTCCCACCTACAACTCCTGGCTCCCAATCATCCCTTTCTCTCGCCGTCTCGCTCACTATCTCGCTGGCTCTTTCCAACCTATTGATGTCGATACGAGCCTTTTTGTAGCAGGAGTGCCACAGAGGAGCGTTATGTTTGCTGTTTATTTTGTTTTCGTTGCGTTGTTTGTTTGCTCCCCGTAAAACTTTCCGAATTTGGTAATTAACCTGGAAAACAAGTTTATCATTGCCACAGATGGAAATTATCGGAAAATATCCGACCACCGATGGCTATTTAGAAGACTTTCCCGACTTCGTAGTCGTTCTGTCGGTGAAAAATAATCAAAATGTTATGATAATTGTGCACGTTTGGGAGCTAAAGTTCAACTGTGTATTGTGAAGGGTTAAGTTATGCCAACGCCAAGGATCCAAGGAATATCGAACTGACTGTGTACTGCCATAGAGACAATAAAATTGTAGGTACGGGTATGTAGGTGCATTGCTGTTACTTGCGAGCAATTGGGTTCCGCGACGTGTTGTAGCATTTGTACAAAAGCTGAGATTTGACCAAAGTTAACCACTGAATCCAGGCAAAGGACATTCAAACATGACTTGTTCATGAAAATATTATTGATGCACCCCATTAGAAGGTTCGGGAACTGTGAGAAATAGAATCGGTTTAGTTCAAATAAACCGCTTAGGTTATTCTATCAAAGGACAATACTGCACAATTTATTATAATTTATTATTATTATTGTATTGGAAGCATTTCCATTCGGTTATTATTCCAAGATTACCCGGCTCCTTCTTTTTTCGCTGACATGTAACGAATTCAAAATCTAAATTTAAATTTCTCTGAATTTTTGTACCACCATGTGATCCATAACGTGAGCGAAAATTAAACGTGAATCCGCAAAGCTAAAATAGGATTGGCTGAAGATACCAAAAATATCGACATTCGGTTCAAAGAAAATAATTATTTTAAAGAATGCTTTCTTAAAGAATACTTTCTAGCTTTGGGTCATCGAGTGCTGATAAAAGAAGGCTGATTTCTTCCGTTCCGTATTTTCATTTCTCTTCTTATAAAATTTGGCTGCGGTTTTGAAGTCTATATCGAAACGATTCTGCTTGCTAGATCGAGATTAACGAAACCTCTTTCTCGAATTAAGAACGTTTTGACTTCGAATCGAAATGAGAAGAAATCTTGAACTATATTCAAGTGTAAGATTTTATCTAAAATTTTATATGTTCGAAATTTTATCAATTGTCTCACAGTTTCCGACTCAATGTTGTCTCGTTTTGAAAGCGAATTTCGAAATAATTTACGTGTGTTAAGTTAAAATGTTAGAAAAACCTTAAATTTTGTGACAAAAAAATATACAAAACTGTCTTAACTATTGTTAAAGAATACTAACGTATATGTGTAAATGGAAAATATTAGGATAAAATGTTTAAGGAGTGCGAGGATTCCCGTTGCAGCATATATATAGTAAAGCAAACGTTGTGAGGTATGAATGATATAAGAATTCTTGAAAAACAGGCTAAAGCGTGCATCCATAGGTAACCATTTTGAACATTTATTATAATTAAAAAAAAATACCATAATTGAGTCCCTTCATTTCAATCAAATAGTGTTGATCAACTTGTGTTTTTCTAAAAACAATCACGTAATAGATCGCCTCCAATTCGAAATCTCATCAGACCTAAGAGATATTTCGGAATTCGTAAAATATTCGCAAAGTATATTCATACGTTCACACCCTCTGATGGTGGTTGAATATTACAAAATCCTGAAATTAGTTTTTAGTCTATTATCTATAGTCAATAGGAGTAAAAGCGAATTCGATATCTTATTAAACCTAAAATATTGTCGCAATTCGTAGAAATTTATGCGGTAGAATATCGAATAGATTTTCAAATTAGTTTTTTGGCGATTACATTTAAAGATCTTAGAAGTTAAAGCTTATGCGATATTTCATTAGACCTAATAAATATGTCGGAATTCGTGAAAGCATACATAACCAATTTACAACCCCTTAAGGGTTTAATATCAAAAACAAATCTAGAGAACGGTTTCATGGAACTAATACAAGGAGGCCGCAGAAGGGAAGGAAATTAATTCGATATCTCCAACAGATCTAAAAAGTATAACGAAATTCGTAAAAATGTAGAAAAACCACTTTTCGATGATAACTTTCTTGCCCCCCGTACGCTATTGTAAATCTGATTTTTTCTTCTTTAAACTACTTCTCTGGTACATCTACATACATATACTACGTTGCAACATTTTATCATAAGCTGTTCCTGTGATAGAAAAACGACCTCCTCCACCACTGTACCTTGCTTCTGCTATCAAAAATTATGTCTAGGTAATTTTATCTTTAAAAGACTTATTTTTTCGCTTTTATTGGATATATATATATTAAAATTAAAAATACAAAATTACAACAAAGCAATATTTTTTTTTAAATTTCAGGTCAATCATAATCTGGATTATTAAAAAAAATAAAATAAAATTAAATTCGAATTTCCATTCTTTCTAAAAACTTATAACCCCAACAGGTAACAATATATTGACAAACACCTTTGGTGAAGTTTTTGGACAAGTCTTAGAGTTGCATAAAACTAAATTTATTTTTTTTTTAATTTTTGTTTTCTTTAATGTTTAATAAATTTTGGAGTGCGTTATTATTTATAAAAAATTATGACTTGGAGACGAAGAGAGTATTTATTTTTGTTTTTTTATCAGATTGATAATAGTGTCATGCCTTCATTCAACAGCGCTGGTTTTATAAATTTTTACATATCAATATTTTTTGTTTTATTTTGGAAGTTATGGCCTGCCTAATGGATGATTATCTCAAAGTAATCATTATTATTTTATTAAATAAATAATACTCCAATTTCACTGGTACTGGAAGGTTTTCCAAATTTCCGTTCTTTAAAATAATATACAGTTAAGCCGTCATTTGTTCTAAATAGTGGTATTTAATAGAGTATAAGGCGCTGTACACATTGCACACGACCGAACGAATTTTCCGATACGAATTTTCGTTTTTCTGCTTATTGTCAAATCTTCAGTTATTAAAAAATTGATTGAAATCGTTAATTATATAATTTTCAAGAATATCATAAAAGAAAATTTCTAGGAATTTGGATTTTGATTGATAATATTAAACAAAGTTCGTCTGTCGGTACGAATACGTCGTACGACGGATTAATTTACTTTATTATTTCAATAATACAGTATTGTTATCGATTTTTAAAAAAAAAAATTTGCTACCCTCAAAATTTTTTTTTTCACGTTTCATGACTATTAGACACGAAAAAAGCAAAAAATATTTTCAGTCCGTCTGTCCGCCGTACGCCGTACGCCGTACGTCGACCGCTGTACGCAAAATCGTTTGAAGGCTCGTAGCACTCAAACCCTTTGAGCTATTAAATTGAATTTTTTTTTATGAATAGACTGAGTAGGCCCTACTAGAAACTAGAACTAGAAAACCCTAGTTCACCTGATTTCCGAAATTAGAAAATATGTGTTTTTAAATCAAAATTCATTTATTTAAATTGCTTCATTTTACAAAAAGGGCCTACGTCTGAAACTGCTTCATAAATATTACAAAACTTCATTTAATAAATTTAGTAAAAATATTTAATTTTGTTTTAATAGTGTTATATTTTCACTTTTTCACGCAATTTTCTATATGAGGTATCACTTTAATTTGTAATACAATTTACCAAACTATCCAAATATTATAATATAGATGTAAATAAATTTTTCCCATCCGATCTCTATCTACCAAATACATATTATAAAAAACTCATAGACCCTTACTGAATAATACTTTATCCAATCAATTACTATTTCAGTATTTTATAATTTTTAAATAATTTTCTTTCTTGTACTTGAAGAACTAGTGAAAAAAAAAATATGATTTAATTTTTTTGTTTCTATCTAATTTTTTTTGTTAGTTATAGTAATGTTAAAGATTTCGCAAAAAATATGTCCGAGTCCTCATTGCAAATTCATATCTCTCGTAATTTTTATCCTAGAATAATAAAGTAGGGCTCATTTTAAAGATTGTTGTTTAGCAATTGTTGCAATATAAAAAAAAATACGAATAAAAATTATCCTTCAAGGTTTTTTTCAAGGATAATGATTTTGTCCTTTATCCTTGAAGATCTCAAAATGCGTATCTTCAAATTGTTTAATTTTTTTATGAATTGTATATTGTACTGTTTTTCAAAATATACCAAAAAATTAACTTGGGATCTCAAGGGGATCGGGGTCAAAAAAATCTAATTTAATTATTAGAGAACTAAACTAGCCTTAATTGAGAACCACTGATTTTTTCAATTTTTTGACCCCGATCCCCTTGAGATCCCAAGTTAATTTTTTGATATGTTTTTTTTTAACAGTATAATATACAAAATATAAAAAAAGGGAAACAGTATTTTGAGATATTCAAGGATAAAAGACAAAATCATTATCCTTGCAAAAAAAATTTCAAGGATCATTTTCATTCGTATTTTTTTAATATTGTGGTAAAATAAGCCCTATTTTATTATTCTAGGATAAAAATTACCAGAGATATGAGTTTTCAAAGAGAACTCAGACACTATTTTTGTGAAAACTTTAACATACTATAACTAACAAAAAAAATTAAATAGAAACAAAAAAACTGAATTTTATTTTTTTTTTTTTTCTAGTTCTTCAAGTGCAAACATTTTCAAGAGAATCGGTGATGGAAAGGTCACAAATTCCGTCATTTTTGGCGATTCTTAATGGAATGACCCTTAACAATTACTTTATTATATTAAGAAATAATTAAAAATTGTACTACTGGTTTTAGAGGTTTGGGGATTCGGCGTTGAATGCGTCTCTTCCTTTACCAAAATAAGTAGTGTATTCATCAGATGGTATTTCACATTACGTACCTGAAGTATATTTTCTACATTGTGTCTGATAAGGCCTATGACCTGGATGGGAGTAAGCTCTGGATTACTATTTCTTTACACATTGAAACTGTGTAATTATCGAACCTGTGATACTTAGGTGCAACACTTCCAAGGTAGGCTTATCTAAAAAAAATGATCTCCCCTATTGGCACCGAGCCTCTGTTAAGTACTTACACATTATTGCATTTTGACCAAGGGATAAAAAATTAGGGCTTTGAGTGTCATACAAGAGATCTGAACTCATGCGTAACAAAAATTTATGTCATCTTTTGTGTTTTTTTATTAATTCCGTAATTATAAAGGGAAAAAACTCTATTCTTATATAAAATTGTAGGCTGGATGGAAATCGGGTACAAAATGGAGGAGGAAAATATTTAAACAGGGAAAAGTGATAGTAGTGTTTCGCTTGATTTGCTGAAAATTATGTTTACTAGTGAAAACAGAAGATAGTACTTTATTCCATAAACGTATAGCTCTATCGATGAACGAATTATTTCCGTACACATCCGAAAACTAATTGATATTGAGTAATTACAGTAAATTCTGTGAAGCAAAATTATCTTTAATTAAGGCTCTCTCTAAACCTTACTTTCCTTTTTTATTTTTTTGAATAAAAAGTACTTTGATCGACCTGAAATTTCCGAAAAAAAAATTGCTACTCTGAAATTTCCAAAAAAATTATTTTTACCTTGAAACTCTAAGTTTCACGTGTCAGTGTTAGTAGACTCTAAAAGAGGAATAAATAGTCCGTCTGTCCGCCGTAAACGCCGTATGCCAACACCCGTATATTCCAATTAAGTTCGATTTTTTAGTGGCGTATAACATTAAAAGTTTTGGTTTTATATCTGATTACCCGCTTGAGCTAAAATTTGAAACTTCAAGCGTATATAGTTCTATGATAGTGGAGCTATTTGCAAAAAAACTTTTCGATATGGATGAAAGGGTTTAGGAGTGAGGGAAGGACGATGCGTCCAAACCGATCGGAAGGTGAGATCGAGATATCCTAAACTCCATATCCCTGAAAATTAAAACTTGGTAATTGTATCTAGGCAGCTAGGAGCGTATACAAGGACTAACATTTTTAAGTTGCAATAACATCAGAGCTTCGTCCTCAGTCGCCCGTTGCATACAATTTTTTCCGATGATTTGGCGAACTCTGAGCGGCTTCATTCTTCTGTTAGGTGTTTCGTACGTAACTATTTTAGTTACGTACGAAACACTAAACAAGGATATTTTATCTAAATTTTTTTTAACTAAAACATGTAACAAAATATGTTACACGCTTTTTTTGCATAGCATCAAATGGAAAATGGAAAATTAATGGAAGCACCATAAAAACCATGTTTGATGAATATCCCAAGGGACATTAGCAGAAATATTCCCAACTTTGATTGAAACAAAAATTGAAACCGAAAAATCCAATTTATATTGAAATTAATATTTACCATTTACATGTAAACATTTACCGATTGTGCATATTGCAAATGTTGCAGGTTCGCTCATATTTACAAACATATCCACTCAACTGAGCAATCAAACAGAATGGTACTGCATGTAACAAATATCGAAATTAATATCATCTGAAGGTTGCTATGCTTTCGTTAGCAGGTATTCTGGGCATCAACGCAAACATCTAGTATGCCAGTTATATTCATATAACCGCACTCCCTCATATACGAATTTAAATTATTTTATTAAAACATGAATTCGTATATTTGTTGCTTTTTACGTATATTACAGAAAATAGTTAAATCAGTCATTCAAATGCAGAAGTATCTGGACAGAACAGCAACCTGAAATGATTGCTGTCTTCGTAATTCTTTGAATCTAATGGTCGAACTAAAAGTTTTTGTATCTGGAGAATTTAATAAAATAGTATCGTTTATATATTTGTCCTTAAATTGGATGCAAAAATTTTCGTCCAAAGGAATCTAGCGATTTTATAGAGCCCTATTGTTGTGTCGTATAAGTGGAAAGGCCTTCTGATCGTTTTGTATTTTCGGAATTAGTTTTTTTTTCGAATTCCTGAATTTAACTACTAGGAGGACCGAGTTAAATATTTTATTTACGATGGTGATTCGCAACTGAATTTCGTCCCTGTCATGGCCGTTTTTTATGTTGCTGGAGGCAGAGTGTCTGCTTAATCGGATAATTTTCACTACTTTGTCTTTATTAGCAATAACTTTTCATTTGAAACGCTGCAGAACATAACTCTCTTTGTTTCTAAAGGTTTTTCAATCCCATGTCTCGTGTCTAAGCCATTTCATCCATATCTTTTTTGCATCAACTTCAGCGCAAATGGCTTTTTTTTAACTCTGTAAATAACCAATCGGAAATTATACAGAGCTGCAGTAGAATTAATCGTCAGTTCATTTTCGGTAGCACGCATCGGATCATATCGGAAGATTTTGCTTAAATTAAATAATAATTCATTCGGGATTGAATCCTAATCCCGATACAGTACTGGAATTCCGTAAAATGTAGATTTCTATAATCTTTACGCCATGTGAATTCAATATTTTTGTCTGAATGAATCTCTTTTAAGTACTCGATCCCTATATTGTATGGCACTTAAAACTAAAACTAAAATTAAAAGTTAAAGTAAAATGTATTTTTTTTTAAACTCTAGCTACATTAAATATACTTATACTTTGTATTGACATCGCGCCAGTATCCATTTTAAACTGCATTTTTATAATTCCATATCGTGTCCATAATTTTTATAGTCGTACATATAATTTTATGTTGTTGAAGTAGAGATTAAGCTATGAATTTCGGATTCTGAACCGTGAACTCAACAATTGATCTACCTATCATCAGGTATAATTCGAAATAAATAATTTATATGAATCTGAAAGCAGTTATTAATTGGTACCCGTTCTTGAACAAATTTCTGATACAGTACCGATGCAGTACTGATAAAGAAAAAGTTTTAAAGTTTTTCAGTTGACAAGACATCCTATGTAAAGGTTTCAATTTTATCATTCTGAAAATGCCGCGACAAATTTAATTCGGATTATAATTATCTGAACAGTTCTAATAGAGCCACAAGGAAATAAACGATACAACTCGTTAATGTTACGGTCAAGAGAACAACTGTACCTAATACTTATTTAGAAATAAGTTATAGTTCAAAAAAATTGTGTAAGTTTTTAAACAGATCTTGAAGGTGCTGTGGCGAGATGAAGAACTATAGGAAGAAACTTGGATTCGTAACCTCTCAAATTATTACGGATAAATGCAATAATCGTCATGCACTGACATTCGTTTTGCAAAAAAATGATCCATTGTGGAACTAGGCTGTAAATACTTTATTATTAAAAAAAATAAAGTAAAATTGAGAATGGTAACAGTAGGCTAAACGATAATTAACAAAAACAGGTATTCTAAACGTGGAATTCGTTCGATAAGTGACCGGAATTTATTATTTTACATTGTCATTATTTGTATAGATGAATTCTGGAAATCTAAAGTCTTTAACATCAGTTTCCACATTAAGAATCCAGGTTATGCTCTTATTGTCAGCTCAGATTTCCTTACCTCTACCTGGCAGCCATAGGACTTGTAAATCTGGTTAAGTTCCGCTTTGTAGTACTGTATTTCAGTACCTATTTATGTTTGATCACGCCTTATGCGTAACGTCATTTTTACTAGTGGCATACGGTCATCTTCAAATTATAAAAATATATCACTCTAAAAAAAAATAAATAACGAGTTGAGGAATTAATATTTTGTGGCGTGGCTACTGGTAGCTACTTAGTACCCGTTCTTGAAAAAATTTCGTGTGTGAAGAATTCCAAGAAATGAACACAACCGAAATTGGGCTAAATGTTAAGTGTAGGGAAAATTAAATATGTAATATAGATCTTATCTAAGATATGTAAAGTATCATGCTGCACAAAATAATTAATCTGTCGGAGACGCAAACCGAACTTGAGTATGGGTAATGTAATGCATAACTAAAAAGATAAGAGGTTAGGCGATAGGCTAAAAATATGTCCTCGGAAAGAAATTTCGATTAAAAGGGACGATCATCGAAAAGTCTACGGTCTCACTTTTACTGAATGTCTTACCAGCAGAAACGTCTGTATTTGATGGATTCTTCGATAAAGTAATTCGTATTTTATAGTTAGAGTCTATACCATGCATGATGCAATTAAGCAATATTATCGGCACTACGTCATTATTTTTTGAGAAAAGTTCGGAGTTTGATTAAAGTCGTCGTGCAGCAGAACTTGACGTATCAACTAAAATGTCCCGGACATGTGTAGGAAGAAAATAAAGTCAAATACGTACCGCGATAAAAATTTCTGCATGATAGCTGAGTAGCTTATTTGGATAAGAACCATAGAGATATATGTACTATAGATGACGAGCAGCGACTGTTTTGAAGCCGGACGATTCCTCGCAAAGGACCGGCAATAAACACTATGCTACTATTAGCATCATACTCACATTTATGTTATACTCCGGTCTTGAACAAGAAAAACGCCAAACATTTGAATACTACGCTACTATTTGCATTTCACTGCCACCTGGCATCAAACGCTCCATACAAAAACGTTCAATTTGGCTTCAAAATGCTTCAAACTGTTTCATACAAAAGCGGCGTCTCCAGTATTTATATCTCTATGATAAGAACCATTAGTGGTTCTTGAAATATATATACAAATTAAAAAAAAAGAATTTAAATAACCAGTCCATAGGAAACAAAACAATACAACATCTTGCCGAACACAGGAGATATGGCGATTTTTGTCAAGAACAAACTCAACTTCTTGTACGCCCAGTGGTTTAATATTAAAAAATTACAAAATTCGATATCTATGCAGACCTAAGAGATGTAGCAGAAATAAGTGAAAATAATTGCACCACTTTTCACTTCATTAAGTGATAAATATATGTACAAATGCAAATCCCGTAAAGCCAAAAACCAATTCAATGTTATTGAAACTTAAGAGATACGACGGAATTCGTGAAAACGTGTATACAACTCTTTGCATTACTTTATGGAATGAATATCAAAAAATCACCTTTTATTCGTCTAAAAGGTGAATTTTTGTCAAAGAAAAAAGTTTTAAAACACCATTTGCGTACGCGGTCAAAGTCCAAATAAATAACTGGTTATTTCGATACAAGCCGGGTATCTGGAAAATTAATCGTGTCAATAGAATAACTCGCTCGGTTGAATATCGAAAAATATATAACCGTCTTTCACAATGTGAAGAGTTTAATTTAAAAAAAAATCCTGAAAAATAAATTTAAAGGTGTTTACATAAATTGCCTGTGAAAGAAAGAACTAATTCGATATCGTATTACACCCAAAAGATATCTAAGAATTCGTGAAAACTTTATACCCCATAGGGGTTGACTATCAAAACGTCCTGAAGACCGCTTTTGTAATTTTACTTTATTATTTTCCAATAGTACAGTATTGTCATCGATTTTAAAAAAAAAAATTTTGCAACCCTGAAATTTTTTTCACGTTTCACGACTAGTAGATACGAAAAAAGCAAAAAAAAAATTCAGTCCGTCTATCCGCCGTACGCAAAATAGTTTGATGGCTCGTAGCTCCCAAACGCTTTAAGACGTTAAATTGAATAGAATAGAATAGAATGAATAGACTGGGTAGGCCCCTTGAAGTGAGCGAATTCTGAGTGGTGGGGATGTTAGGGGAAAGAAGGGGGTGCGTTTTAGACAGAAAATTTTGGTTTCTAGATCTCAGCAACCGCTTAAGCTAGGAGGCTGAAACTTGGAATTTATATAGAGCTTTGATAGTGGACCAATTTGCATAAAAATTTTCAATATGGGTGAAGGGGTGTGGGAGTGGGGCAAAAATAATGAGTCCGAAACACGAAAAGCTGAGATCGACACATTTCTGTAGAATGTCGCCATCAACTTTCAAATTAAATTGAAAGTTTTTTGCGCCCATATCTCCTAAACCGTTAACGTCACAAAATTGAAACCTAATGAATATCTGTAGGTGTACTAGGAGAATATATCGGAAATAAATTTTTGAGTGTGGTCATTGTCGGGGGGGGGGGGGGGGGGGGATATCTTACGAACCAATTGCACTAGACAAATAAAATTCGGTTTCTGCATAATGGTTGCTAAATGAAGTTTGCTGAAAGTAAAATTTTTTAAGAGAGCGGTAAAGCATGGAAGTCGAGGGGATACGAATTTTTCCAAAAAATTACTTCTCATATCTCAAGAATAGTATAAGGTAGATGCTTAAAGTTTTCACCAGAAGTAGGCCTAAGAAACCCCGAGCAGAAAAAAGTTTTGGCGATGAGGGTGTAGTGGGGGAAGGTGAGGGAGGGTGAAAAGGAAAAAGTTCAGATTTTTTTATCTCGAGAACCTATAATGATATAATACTAAAATTTGGTATTTGCATAGAGCTATAGTAGTAGCATATTGGAAAAATTTAATTTTTTATAGTGGTAGTATGGTACGGGGGTGCGGGATGTTTTTCCTATCTATAGAACGGTTTATGCTATAAAATTGAAACTTGGTATGAATATGTAAATCAACTAGAAAAGTAATTGAGATAAAAAAATTTCAAATATCCATTGGCGTTCGGAAGGGGGGAGGGGGCGAAAAAAATGATCAGTGAAAATGGAATGTATATATTTTTACGATTTTCGTCATATCTCTTAGGTCTTCTCAAATATTTAATTCATTTTTATTCTACGGCTTCTTCATATAAATACCTAGAAAGTGTTTTTAGGATTTTTTTAAATTCGACCTCTAAGGGGATTTAAAGGGGTTGTATACTTTTTCACGAATTCTGCCGTATCCCCCAGGTCTGATCGATATCGAATATCTTTTCACTTTCACAGGCTTGCGTAATAATCGCCTAAAACTTGTTTGTAAGGTTTTTCATTTTTCAGCACCTAAGAGGGTATAAAAGGGTTGAACACGTTTTCACGAATTCCGTCATATCCTTTAGAAATGATAAGTAATTGAATTGCTATTTATTTTCTCGTGCTGTCTTCATATTTATCTATTAACTCCTTTCAGGATTTTTTGATATTCAACCCCCAGGTGGGTGTAAGGAGGTTGCATATGTTTTCACAGATTCCTACATATTGCTTAGATCTGATGATATATCGAATTCATCTTTACTTCCTAAGGTTTCATATATAAGTGCCAAAAAGTCAATTTCAGTATTTTTAGATATTCAGTCCTAAGGAGTGTAAGGAGGTTTTATGCTTTTCAAAGCTTCGACATATTTCTTAGGTTTGATGAGATATTAGATCGCTTCGCACTTCCACAGACTTTTTATATAATCGCCTACAAACCCATTTCCCAATTTTTCGATATACCCTCCCAAGCGTTTGCATATGTTTTCACAATTTTTGCCATCCATTAGTTCTGATGAGATATAAAATTGATTATTACGGCATTTGATGTAATGACCTAAAAACCAATTTCACGATTTTTCGAATTTCTAGAACCAAGGGGGTGTGAAGAGTTTGCTTACGTTTTCACAAATTTTCCAAAATCCCTCGTGTCTCAGGAGATATCAAGTTGATTCTCATGAAATCGTCTAAAAACCTGTTTCACAATTTTTTCGAAATTCGAACTCCAAGTGGAAGTGATGGGTTTGTATACGTTTTAACAATTCGTCATATCTCTTAAGTCTGATAAGGCAACAAATTCGTTTTTACTTCTTCCAAAAATCGAATAGTCTTCACGGGCTTTTTCAATGTTTAATCGCCTAAAAATCTCTATTTTAAATATTTTTATTTTAAGAATAAAATTAACTTTCCAAGAAACCTCATAATCTCGAAACAACTGGTGATATGCTCCGACTTTGACCGGTTCCGAACTTTGACCCGAAAAATAATAAAGTTTCGCTCAGACCATTGGCAGATTTTTCTCTACTTTTTCATGCTCTGAAACGTAAAAATACAAAATTTAACGGTTGCTAATTTTTTTTTAAATTTCTGGTTATGTTCTTTAGTATTAAAAAATAATAAAATAAAATAAATTCAACAGCTGTTCAATATGCCAAAATATTTGACCCGTATTTACAATAGGTGAACCCTTACAGCTTGAATATCGAAAAGTCAGAAATTTATTTGTATGCGATTATTGAAAAGGACACTGATAAATTAAAATAATAGGTCAAAGGGTCTGTGAGATACGAACCTTCATAGGAGTATGCACACATCGAACAGACGAACATAACTTTTTTTGTTCATGTGCAAATGCAAAACATTAGTGTAAAAATGATTTTTTTTCAATCGATTTAAAAAGGAATTTTAATTGGAAACCACCAGTGGTACAGAAATGCATAAAAAAAGAAAAGTAATTTTCATAGCAGGCTTACAGCTAATAGTTCACAGTGAAAAGGAGGATACACGAGTTTCCTCCTGAAATCGATTCAGCTGAAATTCGAACACGGCCAATAAAAAGAAATCACTTAAATCTGATGTGGCCAAAAGATAGATGAAAATAAATCGTCGATATAATGGCTCGATAAGGATCTGCGGTATAGCAGTCGATAAACGAGTAATTCGTGACCATTTACTTAATAGTATTCGTAAATTGAAAGCTATTGCTAGTATTTTCCAGATCTAGTCGCCTTAATAATTCATTAGTTTTGCTCTAGGGTTTCCCGCAACATCGTGTAAGCCGTTAAATCGAACAGACGCCGAGATAAATCCTCCTAAATGATCCTTTCATTTCCCATCAAAACCTGGGCTATTTAATGAATGCACTTTGGTTCGCCGACTTGCATGAGCCGCTATGATATCGCTGCAATAAGGACAAGTTATTTTTCCATCTGTAAGGATTCGCATAAAAGCAAATCCGACCTGTAAAAGGTACACTACGCCAAGGACATGCCCGAGACGAGGAATTCAAACAATTATTCGCCTGAATTGAGTTACTTGTACTTTCTGGAGAACACTATCCCGCCGCAGGAGGTTGAATCCTTCTGTCAAGTGAAGTCTAGATTAGGTTCACGCTGCCTCATGTTTGTATTTGCAGAGCATTAAACTTACAAGGACCTTCTTCGTTTCTTTTGAGATTTATCCAGCGGCCCGTAGCTCACTCTATGCATATAGATTGCGATATCTCCGCAAAAACAAGGATTCACAAATAGCGTCTATGGCGTATGGATGCCGTACCTATGAACAGAACTACCTTGGAAACCATTTCCACCGGAAAGGAATTAAAAATGGGATGAAGGGAATAACAAAAATGAAATTGAGAGAGAAACGGGAATGCACTTTGTGAATGCACAAACACAGGGAGAAAACAAGTTTCAACTAATTATACAGGATTTTGATTTCCCCGAGGAAATATGTGGAAAGTATTCACAATTTTGCGGTTCGGTCGGATCTATGCGCTCGAAGGTCCTTTCTATAGGTTTGGCTATGTGTGAAGATTGAAGCCATCTGCAGAAATCTACAGAAAATTTTCAACAGCTAGGTTCATTGTTTGCAAGAGGGGGTCTTAATGAACCGTTCATATGTCAACTATTTGCCACCTATCGGAACTTATGCCGAGCTTCTATAGAACCATAAGGATGATCGAATTTTGAATATGCTGTCCACATGTTTGGAAATTTTTTTGAATTTTCAATTTAATAGATAACAAAACAAATTTTTGGAAGTCTGTACTCGAGAAATTAATTTTGACTCTAGTTACAGGAAATTATAAAAACCTAAATTTAAAAAATGTTAAAGGAGAAAATTAAACATAAATTCAATGAAATTTAATGCAAACAAAAAATAAAAGTTTGAAAAAGAAATTTGTTGATATATGCTGGTGATGCCAAATGAATTTTGGGTTTTTATTTGAATGATTTTCGACTGGTGCGGTGGAAGCGGAAGTTCGACATAAGAATTTTTGAAGAAAATTGAATCTTGGAAATTATAAGATGATTAGACCCAATAGATCTATAGCAAATAGTATTTTTGGACGGCGCCATTGTAAGGTTGGAGACGGTGGACAGGTTTAAAACTCGAAATTGCTAAGGATGTAAATCTGGAAATTGATTTCATTCTAGTTCCATTGTAGGCTGCTAAAAAAAGTGTTCAGTGCGAATAGAAAGCTACGGGTGTTTTTCCAACTCAGATACGACTTTTGCTTGACAATTTAATCGTGTAATGTACCTACATATATTAGATATAGTAGAAAATAAATTTAGCAAAAACAGATTAAGATTTGCATTGGCAAACGGAGCTAGGGCAAACAAATTCTGCGGAAAGGGGTTTTTATCTATTTTCACGAATTTCGTCACATATTTTGGGTCCGCCGAAACATCGAATTATTAAGCTAATGCGTATTCTCTACATAACCGGCAAGTAATCGTTTCTATATTTTTTTGATATTCAATCCCTATGGGGGGTGAAA
Organism: Beris morrisii; assembly: GCA_951812415.1. Classification (NCBI taxonomy): domain Eukaryota; kingdom Metazoa; phylum Arthropoda; class Insecta; order Diptera; family Stratiomyidae; genus Beris; species Beris morrisii. Next base: position 33,318,944 of record OX638310.1, read on the forward strand.
TATAGCTTAATGCGTTTCCACAAATTTCTACATATTTCTTAAAGGTGCTCATACACGAGCGATTAAAATCGCTCAATTTGCAGCAATATTCCTCAATATTGACGTCACGAAAATGTAAAGCACGACAATAGCAACAGGCGATGTGGATCAACTTTGTGATAACCGACATTGACCAATATCTAGCAATTCGGCGATAAGGGCTTACACGACCAATTCAGTCTATGAACAACACGAAAGCAAACTTGACAAACAAATCTAACACTTAAAATAAAACTTTGAAATATTAGAATTCTAAGCCATTATAACACGATACTTGACAAATAAATGCAAAACTCATAACAAAACTTGACAATTGAACGACTGAATGAGGACAATTGCTCGGAATTTTCCAAGTTAGTGGAAATACAGCAACTATAGTGCGAGCAATACCAGCAATGTGTGAAAATATTGCCACATTGCCGAAATATTGCCGCAAATAGCATGATTTTGCCCTTTTTTGCTCATTAATCGCTCTACTAGTTTTGGTCGTCGAGCACGAAAACAAACTTCACAAACAAATCTAAAACTTTGAAATATTTGAATTCCAAGCATGATATTGCCCTGTATTCCTCCATTAATCGCTTTACTAGTTTTGACAATAGTCGCCGGGCAATTAATTGCTTGAAAAATTGCTCGTGTCTGAGCACCTTAATGTGATATCAAATTCGCTTTTAATTCTATGAGTTTTATAGTCACCTAACAATTAATTTCAAGACTTTAAGATCTTCAACCCTTCAGGGGTATAAAGTAATTCTGGACGATTTCACGAGTTTTGCCATATCTCTTATGGCTAATGAGATAGTGAATAGTTTTATACTTTAACGGACTTTCTGTATAATCGCCTAAAAATCGGTTTCAGATTTTTTTGTTTCTTTTATTATACTTCTAAGGGTTTGGTCGATATTTTATCCCTAATGTTTTGTTTAAATTAAAAAAAAAGAAATAAGTAAAAAATCTTTCAAACAAGGACCAGGAGGCTATTTGAACATTATTGTTTTAGGATGTCAGTTGCATAGTAACATGCAGTGCATCTCAGAATTAAGCGCGTTCCTGACTTCTACACAAAAAATAATAAAGTTTTTTCCCAGACTGTAAATTCCCTTTTTTTTAAATAGTATTAATATGATTACATTCTTGGAAGCAATTTTAAACCAATTAAAAGAATTGATCAGTTTTGAATTACTTATTTTTGGGATCGTCTATAACTATAAACAGGGTAATCCGGATCAGATTTAGATAATTTTAGGCTAAATTGCTTGGTTCATTTCATAAAAAATTTCAGTGTTTTAAAATTAAAGCCACACAAAAGTAAGAAAATTACGTGTTTCTTAAAAAAATATAGCATTATTTCTTTTTTTTATACTTTTTCAGTGTGTCAAAACGCTTTCGATATATTTGCCACAAAATATTTACTGAAAACATTTCCGCATCTTTCTTTCTAGTATAAATTTATATAAGTTTTTCAACTGAATGAAACGGAAAGACAACTTTTGAATACTTGGTCATTTTCAAAATTTAGCAGTTTTAAACTTTATTGAAGGAATGTGAGTGTCGTTTTCAATGTTGGAATTAATTTTGTCATAATATTCTACGGTACTGAAGATATCAGAATGGTAACTGAGTAATTAACTCTTTTTTATATGATATTTGGAAAAACACTATCTTTTTGATTGATTTGAATTTGTTAAACCTGAATGTGATTAAGTCCTGTATACAACGGCTCTTGTAAGCTGTACATTGACGCGAATCAAGACCGATGTAAAGACTATACTTTATGCGTAAAAAAAAATCTGTACACAGTTTCGGCCCATTTATTGCTAAGGATTTTGTTACCTCTAATTATGTCGGAGTAAGAAGATATGTTGTTTTTCACATCAATGCTGAATAAGTATGCCATTTAATAAGCAGGCATCGATCCCTCAAACCAACAATTTCAAACCAATAATTCCTTCGGTATAAACTGACTTACTTGGTTGCTCATTCTGTCACTTAATGATGGACATTTCAGATCATAGCCAAAAGCCGATATCGTTATCGTATCCTGGGTATTTCGATTTCCGAAATCTTAACATACTTTAGGCTATATGTGAAGAGCTCACGCTCTAAATCTACATACCCATTTTATGAGGAAGTTTTGCTTTTTACGTGAGGAAACTGTACTGTTTGAAGATTCTCATCACAAAGGAATCGCTCTATACTTCAGAAATTTGCACGAATAATATCAAGATAAGCAAATCAAACGAACATATTAAATCCGTCAGGTGTATAATTTCTAACTTGTAAGTAATAAATCCGAAATAATTAATTTTGTTTTTCCTTTCGAAAAGTTTTTCAACGACGATGTAGGTAGGTATCCATTTCATTTCACTAATTTTGAAGATACAGACAAATCTATCCTCAATTCTCCAGTTGCAAAAGGAAATTCTATAAAAGATAGCATCCGTCTCATAGATACTAGATACTACATGTGAGTTATGGCGAGAATGTGTTGAATTTATTTATTTCATTTAATTTTTTTTTACACAAAGTGATCCAGAGGACATCCAGACCTATATATGTTCAATAGTGCTTTAGGTGGCCTTGTAAGTAGGGACTGGAAATATACGATATAGTTGGTACATTGATGTCAAGATGAAAATCCAGACGTAAGAAATACGTCCTGATTATAAGTCATTGTTGTCCTTATCGATGCTGTTCTTGACTCCCGTAAAGATATCGAATTCGTAGACCAGGCAGAATCTCTGATGACAAAAGCAAGGTATCAAATCATTGTGACATTCTGACGACTGACGTATGTACATAAGTACCAAAATGTATGGAATATTGAGGTCTATTGTATCCGAGTTTGTGTGTTTGAGTACCTACGTAGAAAACATTTCATATGTAGGACTGCAGTATCTTTTGCAGGGCAATATTTCGATTGCGAAAGATTGGTCATCCTGTTCTTTGAAGAATGTATTCTTGACAGTAATTGCTAGATAAAGTTATAGAATTTGTGGAGTTTCGTCAAACTAAATTGAATTCTTATTTATTAAAATAAGATAGGAGCTCCCACATAAAGCGGTACTGTGGCGCGGACAATGCCAAGCAATCATCGCATTGATAATTTCAAGTTGCATAGAAATCGAAATTTTTGTAAGACCTCCCACATATTTTTCGAACGTTCCTATTATGAAAACTTACTGAGTTTGAAGAAATATCTTCGTCACGGTTTTTAATAGAGTTCGAGCATTCTTTTCCTATCTTGTATCTTGAATCTTGTATCTTGTATTTCGTATCTTGTATCTTGAATCTTGTATCTTGAATCTTGTATCTTGTACCTTGTATCTTGTATCTTGTATCTTGAATCTTGTACCTTGTATCTTGTATCTTGTATCTTGTATTTTGTATCATGTATCTTGTTTATTGTATCTTGTATGTTGTATCCTGTGTCTTGTATCTTGTATCTTGAATCTTGTATCTTGTATTTTGTATCATGTATCTTGTTTATTGTATCTTGTATGTTGTATCCTGTGTCTTGTATCTTGTATCTTGAATCTTGTATCTTGTATTTTGTATCTTGTATCTTGAATCTTGAATCTTGTATCTTGTATCTTGTATCTTGTATCTTGTATCTTGTATCTTTTATCTTTTATCTTGTGCCTTGTACCTTGTATCTTGTATCTTGTATCTTGTATCTTGAATCTTGTATCTTGTATTTTGTATCTTGTATCTTGAATCTTGAATCTTGTATCTTGTATCTTGTATCTTGTATCTTGTATCTTTTATCTTTTATCTTGTATCTTGTACCTTGTATCTTGTATCTTGTATATTGTATCTTGAATCTTGTATCTTGTATCTTGTATTTCGTATTTTGTATCTTGAATCTTGTATATTGTACCTGGTATCTTGTATCTTGTATCTTGTATCTTAAATCTTGTACCTTGTATTTTGTATTTTGTATCTTGAATCTTGAATCTTGTATCTTGTATCTTATATCTTTTATCTTGTGCCTTGTACCTTGTATCTCGTATCTTGTATCTTGTATCTTGTATTTGGTATATTGTATCTTGTATTTTTCTACATTCCAACATGAATTTTGAAAATTGATTCAAGATGCATCTTGCAGAATGCAGAACTGCGAACGCCACTAAGTGAAAACATGTAATTTCCATGCAAATGTCCCAAGATAAAATATTATAAATAAATATTAATAAGTTTATCCACCAGCAACACGAAACTTTAACCTCTATACCAAATATATTGTAACTTTAAAATTGCTAACTTTTTAAAAAAAAAATCCAACTTATCAGTTAGCGCCTTGTATTCCATTATGTTATTTTTGTTCTGTCGCTGTTTATGCGTGAAAATGGTTCGATATTGCTGAGAGGAAATACGAAAGAATTTCTCGTATATCCGCAGGTTGCTGAAGCAACATCGCGACCATATTTCACCCAATAAACCCGACAAAAAGTAAAAGGAAGCGCTATATCTTTGGGAATGTCATCATCAGTCATGGTAGTTCGATGCAGCACAGGTGTTGAAATTTTCGTAAAATCCGCTTTCGAATTTTTATGATGGCACCCGGAACGGTGCAGAGCTCTCAAAATGACAATAAATTTCGAAATGTTTCGACGCGGCATTCGTATTGCCGGTGGCCATCCTCCTCCATCCTTGGCATAAGTCGTATGCATCCACCGCGCCACTATGGCCGCACTCTCGAACGAATACTCGTACGAACGAGAAATTTACCTGTGTTTGTCGTATTTATTTACTGGGATTTATCTTGTCAAAATGTATAAAGTATCCCAAGTTGGTGGGACACACAGCCATATAGTGTTCACAGTGATACCGGAGAAGTTACAATATCGCGGTATATCATTAAGTGTGTACGTATATCCTTAATCACGTATCCAGATATCATGTTCGAGCATATAAATTACAATTATTAATTTTATTAAGTCGTGTGTACCACAAGCCGGGCTTCGCATGTCACAGAGTTACTGCTACAGCCAACTGGAATTAGGGAATCCTTCGAACAGCAGGAAACTCTGCTCTAATTAGAAGGATTCGTTCGTCCCAATGAGCATTGGCAGACCCTGTTGTGGTAGCTGTCGGGGGCTCAATGGAGACCGTGTGGGTATTTATGAGTAGCGATACCAGGCAATAAATTACTAGTGTCTGTGGTTTATTAGTTTTTGACAAAACGCCGTGCCATTTTAAATTATGCCCGTGGTTTATAATTGTCGCCATTTAAATACGGTTGTGCTTGCTCGAATCTCTGCCATGATGAACAAGGCCAATTTTGCCAAATGTGCCTTCCTTGATTGCTTTTCTTTTCGTCCTGGAGAGCGCAGTTTATCATAGCGGGTTCGCACACTTTAAATTCACGAACGCGAGCATTAATACGGTTGAATGTGCTCGATCTTCGCTTGGGTACCTTATCTAAAATCCGTGGTACCTACATCGTTCTATCTCACGTGAATGGAAATTTAGTCCAATTTAATTGGGTACCTAACATTGAACTGGCTGCAAACGATGTTTGTGAATAGCGTACAGAGCTAATTTAATTTGGCCAGGCAGTAGTTTCCTCAGTTTGGACATACTCGGCTGCAAATGTAGTCATTACCACGACCGGAGCTAAAGTTTGCAATATCATAAAGTTTGGTCTGTTATAATTCGATTGCAAAAAAATATTTTTCTGGAAGGGCTCCGAATTTATATAATAATGATAAGATTCAATTCAATTATGTAAATGGCTTTTAAATCGGCTAATTTGGCACTGCAATTATATGTGATACCTTCAACCTCCATAGCTTCGGTTTAACTTTCTCAGCGAATTACTTCACTTGAGCAGACTCATCTGAATTTTGAATTTGTGTCTCCAGCTGATGTTATGCCGATTCGCAAAATTAATATGAATCAAAAAAGAAAAACCAATCATCGTAGGGGAAAAACAGCAATAATCACTTCATCTCCGTACAAGGCAGAACTACTGAACATTTCTCTAAATAAGACTAAAAAACGTCCTAGCCTTAATTTAGATAAACCACCTAAACAAATAAAACCTTCAAGTAAATCAGAGCCAAGCAATAGTGATAATATTTGCTTGTACTGTCATGATGAGTATGGTAAAAGTAGGTTGGAGGTCTCACGAAGGTTGTACTAGCTGGGAGACCGAGAGGCTGGACGATTTTCAATGTTCCCATTGCTAGTTAATTTCCGGGACAATATTGTATACGATTTTGTCAAAAATTTTCATGGTCTTAATGAATTAATACTTCACTTTATTTTATAAAAACCTATGTATTTTGTCGTAATTTCTATATGAGAATCTTTAAGTGTACAGGTACATTTTCGGACACATTCAGAGAATAGTTTTAGAAGTAAAGTTGCCAACCTGCATATCAGAATGGATGGAAAAAAATTAATAAATCCATAAATTTTCATATATGAGCCCTTATATTCGAAAGTAGTATAATTCAATTTTTTCATACATTGAGATATTTAAAATTTTACGTTTGAAATAATTTAAAAATATTGGTATAATTCAAATGATGTTTTAATACTATAAACCTATTAAATTTTATTATGCAATAATAATTATTAAAACTGTTGAAGAAAATAAACGATTTTTTAGCTCCAGATGGACTTATACCACTTTCAAAAATAACATATTATAAGAAATAAAAACAAGAGGAAATTTAAGTCCATATTTTTATTGATATTGACTTTATTAAAAACGATTTTTGAATGTAAATAATAATTAAAATGAAGATATGTAAATTCACGAAAAATCAAGTTTATTAAGAATTAATTTCAGTTATATTAGAAAAGAAGATATAAAAAAAAACAATTGTAATATGTAATTACTTCGTTAAGATAACTAAAAAAAAAAAAAATCTGTCAACAGTGATAACGACTGATAACCTAAAAAAATAACGTTCCAAATAGCCTTCTGGTTATTCTTTACGTTAAAATAACGAAATTCATGAAAATGTTGGAAAACCCCCTTTTCACGCACATTTGTTTTACTCCAGCTCTGTACATCAATAACATTGTAATCTTTTATTTTGTTTTAATTACTCCTGTAGTACTTCCGCATATACATACTAAGTTCAAACTTTCTAGCATACGCCGTTTCTGAGATATGAAAACCACCCCCACCCTTGTACCTTGCTACCCCTTTCTTTCCTATTTTTCTGGTATGTCTCTATAGCACCTCTATACAGTTATCAATTTTTACCTTTCTATCCTTTGCGGCTTTCGAGAAATTAAAATCAGAATTTTTTCATTTCCACCCCCTCCCACCATCACTCCTTACATCCACACCCTATCCGCTAGAGGTCTACTAGCTCTAACCCCTGTAAAAATTTCAAAATCATAGCTGATACGGTTCATGAGATATAAAAATTTATTTTTTTGAAAAATGGCTGTCCCCTATCTTCAGCGCTTCACCTCCCCCTCAAAAATTGTACATTCAGTAGACTCCACTGGTAATTATATATACAGAAACCAAATGTTATCTTCCTAGCGGTTCCTGAGATCTAGAAACAAGAATTTTTCATCTAAAAGGCTCCCATTTCCTCCCCATTTACACCCCAACCTTTCCAACCTTACACCACTCGTAGACGTTCACCCACTCTACCTACCATACAAATTTCAACTTAATATCTCAAAGGGTTTGTGAGCTACGCACCGTCATGGCGGACAAACGGACATTTTTTTTTTGATGTTACTAGTCCTAAAACGTGTAAATACAAAATTTCAGGGTAGTAAACTTTTTTGAAATTTCAGGTCGATCACAATACTTTATTTTTAAAATATAATAAAGTAAAATAATGGAATATTTTATAATATTTTATCGATTTATTATTCTTAATTTAGGAATAACGAATATCAAACGATTTTCCACATACCTAGCGTACTCAAATTCATTCGCAAAATCGAAATTAACTAAAAACAAACTAAAATTGTTTGTTCATTTTTCCGGTAATCCAGGAACTAGTGAATTCAATATATTGAATATTTTTATATACTGAATATCCCAAAATTTTAGTAGGTCACTACATCGACAGTCTACTGTACCTACTTCTGCATTTTTTGTGAAAAGTATGAGATTATTTTTTTTAATGAAAATATAGACGATTGATTTATAGCTATTTTTATAAATATATTTTAGATAAGATAAATAACCGGGAACCAAGATTTTCCACTAGAAAAAACGATATCGTTAGCCAACAATTGTTTCTTCTTTTTTGCGCACTTATCCAGATCAGAGTAGGTCAGAAAATTTATATACAAAACAACAACAACATTGCTGTTTTTTTTGAACGTTTTTATAACTTTTTTCCATAGATAGTAGGCTATATTAGAGAATTTATTGCGAATAGCTACGACAGTAAGCTCACAAAAAGTTATAAAAAAGTCATAAAAACAGCAATGTTGTTGTTGTTTTGTATATAAATTTTCTAACCTGCTCTGATCTAGATAAGTGCTCAAAAAAAAAACCTAATATAAAATTATATTTTGTTTCCTTAAATTTTAAGGTACGTCTTTCACATTTGCTTAACGTCTTTAAAAGTTAAGAAGTTTTTTTGTTGTTTTTCGGCGTCAGAGGAGTTTCTGGTGCGAAACACCAACACGAAATCCCAACTGGGATTCATCGCTGTCCTGGCTACTGGCATTGAGGACATGATAGTTGAAAAACCTTTACTGGAGAAGCCAGTTTTTTTAAAATTGTGTTCGACTAAGTCCGAAGGAGGTGTGTCGTCATCGGATGGCATGGACTCATCAGAGAGCGTATCATGTCTACTATCCCTATATGCGATATGGAACCGAAATTCATACCTGCGAATTATAAGCTTTACTAATTTTTATTTAAAAAACTTCTTAAAACTCCATTCTCGTCTTTAAAAGTTATTCGTATTTAACTTGTGACCATTTTGGCACTAGAGCAATTCTTTTTTTTAAAGTGTAACTGTTCTCCTATGTAGTTTTTTTGAACTACGAGCAAAAAATGATTGAACCCTTGAAAACTCAAACTAAAAAAAATTAAATCTTGGAGTTTTTTTTGTGAATATGTACTAAAAAAAGGATTTTTGTATGGATGCTATCTAAAAGAGTGAAGAAATTTCGATCAAAAACAAACTCAACTTTCATTTTAATGGGCATAATATTCCGATTTCCAGGCTCAACGATTACTTGTTGTATAGTAGGTACCGGAAGATAAGTTATAATTTTTTCGATAACTTTTGTATGGTGGCCACAGGAAGAACAATCATGACTTTTCTTCATCTCGATTCCGTAACGTGGAAGCTGCGAAAAATTAATTTGTGTCGAATTTAAAATTCAAACGTGTTTTAAGAACTGTTGTCAGGATGCTGCTTGAAGGAATAGAAAGATTTTTCTTATTAAAGAATAATGTTCAACAAATTTGAGAAAACATTTGGATTGCCAAGTATTCGTATCGTATTGTATTGTAGGTATTGTACGATCGGAAAGACATATGGACGATTAAACAAATAATATATACCTTTCATTACTCCTTCTATGCCTTACAAACTTTTCGGGCTGAACAAATTTCAACAGAATTCTTCTACAGTATAAAATGTTAAATTAAGTACTGCAAACTATTTCCAACAACTTGTTATATGATTACACGAATGTGGGACAAAATTATTAGAACAGCTTGTAATATTCTGAAAGTCGTTTTATGCCAAAAAAAATCAACCTCTATCCTGACCTGTAAATTACCTGCGTCCATATTCTGTTCGGCTTAAAGCCAATTTGCCATAACTAATTTTCACGACTTTAACCACGACCAAAAGAAGTTCATAATTTTGTGAAAGTGTCGAAAAAAATCTCGCTACCAAGGCTTATCCAGTTTCGCGACTTTTCTCACCGAATAAGTCTTCGTTGAATGCTGCGGGATGACATTTATTGCCAACTTTAGTGAAACTTTGAAACGCTAAAAAGAAATTTATGGCAAAGTTTCAAGTAGCGTTGTGCTCACACTCTCCGGTCGGTAGACTTCATGACTGTAAAATTATTTGAAGTTAAGTGTTTTCCTTTTAGTTGAAGTTGTCAAATTCTAAATGATAAATTACAATGTAAAATCAATGAAAAATAGTTTGGTCGGTTTTTTACGGCACAAAATTGATAACATAAGAAAATTGTGTCGTCTTGTGTAAGATATTTGTACTGAGTATCTGGTAATTTCGTTCCCCTGAGGAAACTTTTTAAATGGAAACGTTAAGAACGTGAAACAAATTTCTGTTTTGAAAGAGTTTATGCTACAAAGTTAGAGCTAGCGACAATGAAATTTGGTATACCGCAGGGCACAATATTAGGTCCCTGCTTTTCGTTTTTCATAAATGATATTTTTGGGAAAATCATACAAAATGCAGATAAAGTGATATTTCTATTTTCTGGAGATACGAAAAGAATACTGCATCAAATACAATTTAACATCGTAGCTGATTGGGGCAAATACAATAAAAATTTCTAAGTGAAAATAAGTTGCTATCTGAAGGCCTAAGAAAAAGTGGGAAGTATTAAATATCTCGAAAAACTATTGGCTGTAAAATCAGCATACGTTAAATAGCTTCACAAAACATCTGCAGGAGTATACCAAATTTTTGTGCATATTCCTATTTTCTTTATTATAATTTTTAATAATTGTTACAATTTTCTTTCTAGATTTACAAGACTGTTGCGAGCTATTGTTTCGCCGAGAATTCAAGTTAAACACAATTTGTTTAAAATCAATAGAAACAATAACGCTATGTCATTAAAAATAATATTGAAAATTGGGTGCTTAGCTTAGATTTTGTTAGCTTTAGAGTAAATTAACTTTAGGGATTAGGTTAGGATTGAACAAAGAGGTTTTTAGTCACAATTTTTCCTCAAAATTGAAATAATTAATGAATACACTTATAACTGCAAGTAGCTGATTAATTTAAGTATATAGTTGTAAAAGTTTATCTTGGTCTCTAAAATAAAAATGAATTGTAACACAACTGTAAACGAAACTAGTGAATAAATTTATCTATCTATCTAATAACGTTTTATTATTCGCAATCAATAATTGCAGTGATAAACGAATTTTATATACTTCTTGATCACTGCTCGATCGTTGCTTCCAATCAAAATCACTTTACAAATACTGTCGCGTTGAATTGATCGACATCTCGCTGCGTAGTATAAACTATGTCGGCTGCAAACTCTGTCGTGCTTACATACTGTGGTGTGTTGAGTCGAGAGCTTTCCTGCATGTTCGGTGGTGTGAAATATTTTAGAAGGCTGGGGAAAGAGTGAGAAGAAGAATGTCCGAGAAATTTGGAGATTTCTCCAGTTCCCTCCCATTAAGTACTGCATGGTGACCAATCGGACGTTTTTCTCCACCCTCCAATTAGATATTGGACGGCTGTTGCCTTTTCCATTAGAATTGATCGAGTTATGCCAGTTGCCAGAGTAGCATGTAACAATATAGTGAAAGCTCTTTAATTTGCAATCATTTAATTTGGTAACCTATTTAATTCGGAAAAGTTCATAGTCCAAAAAGAGATTTTTTTTAAATATTTATTTTTTATGTCGCACACACGAATCTTTACTCCAGAGAGAAGCAAATACAGTAAATATTTTTATTTACAAAACGAATTACAAAAAAATAAAACTGTAATGGATCTTTGTAATGATTAAAAAAGTTATTCATCTAATCTTCTCGAAAGGGAGTGTAAAGTACACTGGATACGATCAGGTGATCGATGCAAGTTGATACTTGCTGGTGTGGAATTTTGTTGGCGAGTTCACGAGGGTAAAATTGCAGCTTGTTTGATATTTGATCCGGATCGACGGATCTTGTTAGGTGATCTTCTTCAGTGGTCATTTTACTCGTTGAACGGGAGGGAATGAAAAGGTTGGAGATATGAGTTTTGATTTTTGCGAACCAGAGTTGGTTTCGTTGAAAACGTAGTACCTTTGAAAAAGGTCCCCAGCTGAAGCAGCGTGCAGACAGGTTTCAAAGGTTTCCGCTGATTTCGCGAACAAGAATTGGTTTCGTTGAAACCTATTACCTTTGAAAAAGGTCCCCAGCTGAAGCAGCGTGAAGACAGGTCTCAAAGGTTTCCGTTTGCTACTGATTTAGAATAATTACCTTTCCAAATATCGCTGAAGCAGCGTTGATGCGAATAGATATTTCGATAAACTACACTATCCAAAAGAGATCGTATTGACTGCGGACGCGCCTTTTATAGGGCCATGTAGCTTTGTCTACCGTTGTTTTGATCGAGCTACACAGTCAACACCGGCAATGTTGCTTCACAGTCCGGCCCATAAAAGTAGACTGTGGTGAATTTTTAAATTTTAGCTTTAAAATTTGTTTGAAGTTCAAACATACACAGTAAAAAATTTCACTATCCTTAAAGCAGTAAAATATTCCGCAATGATGTAGTAAATTTACGAATTTTCATTAAATGTAACAAAATTGAGAGTAATTCTTAAAACTGCGTATTTTTACACAATTAATTCATAAATTTACTGACTGGGTAGTAATATTGCAACACCGCATGAAATTTTCCACATTTAACGTATATTGATCATTGTGTATAAAATTATGCATTTTACAAGTAGTTTTGATACTGCATGCGCAGTAATTTGTCATAGTGTATACAATTACGCATTTTTCATGTAATTTTGATACTTCATGCGTAGTAAATTTATTTTTTGTGATATCTACTAACTTGACTGCTTCGTTGTTTAATTCACTTGTTTCGTGGTTTTGTGTAAAGCGTAGTACGGACCTCGATCAAAATTTTGCCACCCATATGAAAAGTAAAAAAAAGTTGTCAAAATTTTGACAACTCGATTTTCGCGTAGGCTTTCTGTTTTGTGGTACGGAGTTCGTGTCAAAATTCTGCCACGATTTGATAGCTCGCTCATCGACCAAAAGATGGTGATGAAACCGTGGAGACCAATTTTCCGCCACCATTTAAATGTGCTGCTATTTAATTTTGCATTGCGGTACGATAATTTTGACATCTCCTGATTTGAATTTGAATATGTCAATTTTTTTCTTCAAACTGACTTTGTGATATCGAGTGTTTCTTTTAATTTTTTCAGATTTTTTATGCGCGTATAAAATTAACCATGGCCGATATTATTATCCATGACACTTAATTACCGTAAAAAACACGCGTATCATAAATTTTATTTTGAAAAATGTAAATTTCAAACAAACAGCTGTTCCCAGCTGTTTAATTCTCCACAGTATTCTACACAACGATTTTTTCACTGTAGAGATGTCAGAGATATGTAATAAATTAGCGTGGAAAAATTTTGATCGAGGTCCGTACTAGGCTTAAGGCATGATTTAAAATTTAAAAAGAATATAATGTTCATAGTGCGTAAAGTTTGTGGCTTTAAAACAAATAAATTAAACTTATATAATAAACATGTATAGTGTTTTATACTGTCCTTTTTGACACAAATCCTTGACAATAGTAATTTTACTGCTCTCAGAGTAGGCACTAAATTGCCTACTCTAAGAGTAGTAAACATTTTTTACTGTGTACTTAAGGCGCGTATACTCACTTTGTGAACGTTAAGCGAATCGTTTCTAAGTCATGTTAAAAATTCGTAAATAAATGTGCATTGTGTACAGCCAGAGAATAAATTTTGAGTATCAGATAAATTCGATTTCGAATAATTAACTGGTTGAATTATTAGTGAATCAATTTGGAATTGTAAAACACTCCGGAGTTTTCAAACATCGCTTGTTTCCAAAAAAGTTACAGACTGGCGAAATATTGACTCTTTATAATTCTTAACCAAATCTTTGATTTGACCAATATTATAAAGAGTGTGAAATATTTCGATTAGCTCTTTATTTGATCGTTTCGACTGCACATTTGTTTCTCGGTGCAAATTACTTTGTGGTCAAGTAGACATTTGTGCTATTTTCATTGATCTTTCATATATACGAGTATGTTGAAATATTAGTTAATTTGGAACAGTCAATCCTAAATTTATTCTTATTTAAATACTTTTACTGAAGCTATTTTTTTATTAATTTAATTACACCTGCATTTAACTTTTACTTTATTATTTTCTAATAATACAGTATTTTATTTATATTTAATTAATTTTATATATATATTTTATTATTTTTTCTCCCAATTAAGCAAACGTACTGTACTGAATTAATTGCAATGTGCAGAATGAATGATCCGAAATAACTTAATATTCTAAATAAAAAATCTGCCAACAGTCTGAGCGCAACTTTATTATTTTTGGTTAGAAGTCCGGAACGCGTTTAATTCTGAAATGCGGTGTGACTGAAGACCTAAAAAAGTTCGGGAATCGGTTAGAATGTGGTCGCGATGAAATACTTACGCCTCTGTCACATATAACATATGAATTACATAATTACGAGTAGGTCATACTCTCATACTCCGGGAGGAAGTCTAATTCGTAGTATAATATCTGTTGTTATGTGATTAGGAGATTTTTCGTGATTTGGTTTTGGGCCATTACATGAAATCGGAAATGCGTTTGTAGCCGATTATATAAAAAGTTTGTGGAACTGAAAACCAATCTTATCATCAATCCTAAGAAATATGTCGAAAGCCTTACGTCCTCTTGGAGTTGAATATCTAAAAATACTGAAATCAATACCTTTATGGGAAATCTTAACTTGTGGTTTGATTTTTTATGGATATTTAATCTATGAAAATGAAAAACATAGGAAAAGATGGAACATGATACCTTTATGATTTATTATACCATCACCCCCAAAAATGTTTTTTGCTAGTGGTCTATTAGACATGCTTCTGGTAAAAATTTTAAGCATCTATCTTACACTGTTCTTGAGATATAAGAGGTGATTTTTTTGAAAAATTCTTATCCCCTCCATTTCCATGCTCCACCGCTTCCTTAAAAAATTTTACTTTCAGCAAACTTTATTTGTCAACCTTAAAACAGTAACCTAATAATTTTATTGTTCTAGTGCAATTTGTCCGTGGGATATCGTAAACTAAAGTTTTTCATCCCCACCTCAGTACGCCACTGCCCCCTCTCAAAAATATGTTTTCGATATGTTCTCCTAGATGTTCTTGAAGTTTTGATTTCACCGCGAAACTACGATGCACGCTCATTTCGCTGCGGAATCTTTAATCAGCGCCGCTACTCAAAAAATCAAACAGAATAAAAATCGGTTAAAAAATGAGACAGTGCTGGGCGAAAAAGTGGAGATCTAGAACCATAAAATTCGATTGATACTGTTTTTGCGTTTTTCTCGCTTAATTTATATGAAACTAGAGTTTTTAGCATTTTTTCCAGAAAAGTTGTGGTTTTTTCCCACTTTTTCTGTGAAAAAGTAAATTTTCCGACAAACCGTTTTCTCCAATAGTCACGTATCGCATATCGCGTACGGCGGACAGACGGACTGCCATTTTTTTTTGCTTTTTTGGTGTCTACTAGTCATGAAAAAATATTATAATAAATATTTTTATTTTTTTACAACTTTCTATATCTTTTTGTTTACTTTAATTTTTAGTTCAGTAGAATCCATCGCTATCGTTTTTAGTTTAAATCTAATTATAAATCTAGAGATCAAAATGTCTTTAATGAAATGTTCGTCTATTGTATGAACTGCTTAATTCTCAGACTTACGGAATCATGGAATCTCTCAATTTTTGAACAATTTTTGTTGCTAACCGTGAAACTTTTATTTAAGTAAAAACCACTTCAATAAATTCAGCTAATATTATTTTCCAAGTTTGTCATAATAAACCGATATCTCGAAGTTTTGGAAGACTTGGAACTTAGAAGGGATGATCTATCGCCAAGTACGCATAAGAAATTTATGAAGAAATTCACAAACAAATTTTAGAAAATACGAGTAGGTATACCCGTTGAAAACAAATAGGTAACCCGCAATGTGATCACCGATAAACATTTCGATAGATTAACATTGAGCTGAATAATTTACGAAAATATTTGCTCGTTTTCGAGAAGAGAAGCAAGACCTAAAGAAACGATTCCAGCAATTGAAAGTTGTTTTGAAGAAGTCGAGGAGTTTCATCGGTTTCCGGCTGGCAGGAAGCCAAGAATTTTAGCTTTTCCACACTTTCCCTAAATGCTATAAGAGAAATGTACCTAGGAGTGGCAAGCATGTGTACATACATTCGTAGCAAAATTATCCAACACACATGTCGCTGTATCCAGGCAATTTGTTCCTCCAAAATGTCTATAATAATCGATACTAGATATAGGTATATGTACAATAAAAGAAAAATCTGTATAAGACTCTAGCTAGAAGCCCATCTTTTGCATATTATGCATCTTAAAGAAAAACGTGTATCCTGTTGCAACCGTTTTTAGACTGATTCAATGGAACTGAAAAAGGCAACAGTTTTCTGTTTCCACACTTTGTTCCTGGCAATCATCTGAACGTATCTAAACGATCTAAAAATCAATCGCTATAAGTGAATTAAATTTTTAGGCAAAGCTATACAGAAATTACATAGCCAACAGGTAAAAGTAGCTGCCACTTCTAGCAAAAAGTATCTGGTATTGGTTATTTTATGTGCTCGAAGCCACTGAAATAAATGAAACCGAATGGAAACAAGTTGAAACATTTTTTTTTTTATTCTCAATGAACTTCCAATATACACTATGTGTGCACACTTCGAATCAATACGGTTAGTTGCAAAGCAATTTAAATTGCGTCTGAAAAGTTTTCACTTTTCTAATTGAAAACAAATAGCTCAAACATATGGCTATTTCGAAATAGAGCCTTTGAACAAATTCATTGATATTGAGTCGATAGCAGGAAAGTGGTAGTGACACTAGGTAATTTTGTCAATATTCAATGAAATCTAGGAGTTAAGAAGCATAATATCTGCTATAAGTTTAAATTAATCCATTATTGTACATATGTGTTGAATTTGAAATGAAACACATACTGCAGTCACGATCGGCTGCAAGCCAATCGTATAACTCTAGATGAATACTGAACTCCGATTTATATTGTAGTTGGGGATAAAGTAGAATTACGTGTGTGCATGTTGTATGTCCTTTATTAAGGACTCCCATTAGATTGCTACTCAAACCTAAAAGACATTATTCAGTGTTTAATTTCATATCTTGAACTGGGTAAGTCATCGAAAAAAAAATTCCTTTTTGAAGGACTTTCGCATGGGAGGTGCAGGAAGGACTCACTCGATTTTTTACATATTTATCCCTTTCCTTGGAACCATTCAAAAATCGAAAAATATTATTGAACACGTGTCTTAAGGACATTTTGTATGGCAGCCAGAAGGAGTAAAAGGATTTCGCTGATTAGTAAACTCGAACTTCGTTTTTACTCAAAACTAATTTGTATAAAATTTCCAATTCATACACAGTTAAAAATTTTGGACTAGAATCCAATATTTTTTGTATTGGATATATGTCCACACCAACAAATTATTAAATTTTAAACACCCAATGTATTAAAAACATATTTCAATCTTTTATAGTATTGCAATTCAATACTCTAAATATTGAATTATTAACAAAAAAATCTAATTGAATAGTATTACATTATAAGTTCATACCATTAGAATGTAATCAAAAGAAGTTTAAGTTTTAAACTAAATTCAATTAAAGTTTACTCCTATATTTATTAGGATTTTAATTGTAATGTGTATTATAGTTGAATGCAAAACATGATTTCAATTCAATACATTTAGTTATTAATACTAATACAGCTTACCTTTGTTGTATTTCTATTTGCCTTAAGAAATAAAAATTAATAATGAAATTTTAATTATTTCTTTTATTTAATAATTAAATTACAAATATATTCTTAATATGTAGTATTTAAAAAACAACTTCTTCTTAGCTTTAAGTTCCTTCCCAACGCAGTAACAGGCAATAGCTTTAGCAGATATAAAAAAGGTTTAAACTATGCATTCCTTTTTGTGAAAGAAATAAGAAATATATTTATTAAAATTATGTCAGCTAATGCAATTTAGAGTACCTTCATCTTGAGCATCTATTATCCCAGTTTCGTCGCGATAAACAAAGACTCTTCTCTTCATTGGAACACTTGATCCAATTGGTCATTGGAATTCGATTTTTCCAAATACCTTAATTGAAACTAAAAAAATATCTGAAAGAAACATGTAGTTATAACTCGGTAATATATTTTTAACTATTTTACACAAGGTTGTATCGTTAAAGAAAAATAGATATTCCTTTCATATATTATTTGTTCCGAGCGTTGAAGCTTCTCCTTAACTAAATCGCAGAAAGTGCAGTAGGTACATGCAACATTTTCAAAAATTTTTAGGTCGACGAGCTGTGTTTCATTTGTTTTTTTCAAAAATCACTTGCACAAATACTCTCGGTCTATAAAAAATTATATTACCGAAAGAAAATATAACATGTCAAACTCACGACGAATACAAAAAGACTGAGTTAAACATGTTCTTTCAACGTTATAACCATCTTAAACAATTGAATTGAATTGCAAGAGAAATCGAAGAATCGCGATAAAATTTAAACCAAAAGTATTAGTTTTAAATCGCTCAGAATTGAAAGATGAATTTCTATACCTTTTAGGTTTATAATCAAATGCTTTCGTATAATAATTCTAAGCATGATCACACTTGCCGAAAAATGTAAGGCAATTTGTATTAGATGGTGATACTAACATTATTATGTGCTCAACTCATTCTTCTGAAAAATATTTCTACCAAGATTAATTTTCAATACTATTTGATTAAAATAGAATGTAAGCTAATAATTTGATCCAAATTGATCGTAACTTAATCCGTAATGTATTAAATTTTAAAGTAGGTATTTTGAAAGCTTACATTCTAAATCTAGATTTATTTGATTTTGCTGTAATACAATTCTGGATTAAGACTTTAGTCCAAGATTTTTAACCGTGTAGCTAAAAGATTACTTGAGTTATATTAAGTTCCGTAAATTAAGTGAAGACGTTTTGACAGGATATTTGTATGGCAGCTACACGAAGGACTAATAGGATTTTCTTCATAATCATACATTTAGCTTCAACTATTGGAAAAATAACACGTACAAAATTTCAAAGTCGTAGCTTAAACCACTCTGAAGTTATCGGCCAATATTCTTGAACACGAGTTTTAAGGACATTTTGTATGGCAGCTACCCGAAGGAGTAGGACGATTTTGCCCGTTAACGAACTTAGCCTTACAAATTCAACCAAACGTCCAGATTCAAAATTTCAAGATCGTAGGTGAAGGGGTTCTTGAGTTATCGTGTTCATGGACAAACGGGCGGGCGGACGGACGGACGTCAAGCGGATTTGAGGTTTTTGGCCACAAATAAACAAAAAATAATATATAACTTTTTTTCGTCCGAGGCTTGGTTCTATGCGTTACAAACTTTTGGGCTGGATTAAACTTATAATACTCTATATGATTTCATCTAGAGTATAAAAAATATTTTTTTTTATTGAATTATTTTCAAATGAAAGATTTTAAGATAAAGGCATTAAGGTAAATGTGGAATTTTAATTTTGAGGCGTGAACCGTTAAGGAAATATGGATTTCAGAATTTTTCAATACTAAGTTTCGTTCGTTTTGGACGCATTATCCCCCCCCCCCCCCCCCGAATCCGTAGAGTAAAAATGAACTCAATGTTTGGAAAGACCTAATAGATATGACGAAAATCGTAAAAATATATGCATTTCATTTCCACTGATAATTTTTTTGCCCCCCTTCCGATCTCCATTAGATATTTGAATTTTTTTAAATCAGAACTACTTTTCTAGCTGATTTACATATACATACTGAAATTCAACATTCTAGCATAAGCCGTTCTAAAGTTAAAAAAACACCCCCATCCCCGTACCTTACTATCCATATAAAAAATTCTATTTTTTCAAAATGGTTCTGCTATAGTTCTATCCAAATACCAAGTTTCCGATTTATATCATTATAGGTTCTCGAGATATAAGAATCGGAACTTTTCCTTTTCACCCTCCCCCACCCTCACCCTCTACACCCTCACCCCCAGGGATCTATTTAGCCTACTTCTGGTAAAAATTCTAAGCATGTATCTTACACTGATCTTGAGATATGAGACGTGATTTTTTAGAAAAATTCTTAACCCCTCCGCTTCCGTGCTCCACAGCCCGCTAAAAAAATTTACTTTCAGCAAACTTTACAGAAACCGAATTTTTATTTTTCTAATGCAATTGCTTCGTGAGATATCGTATAGTTTTTCTCCACCACCTCAATACACCACTGCCCCCTCTCAAAAATTTGTTTTTGATCCGTTCTCCTAGTATACCTACAGATGTTCATTAAGTTTTAATTTCGTGACATTAACCGTTTAGGAGATATGGATTTTAGAACATCTCAATCTCGGCTTTGGAGCGTTTCGGACGCATTATTATCCCCCCCACTCCCACACCACTTCACGCATATCACCAATTTTCCCCCACCTTCCCCCTCACACCACCACCCCTCACAAAGTAGTCACTTCAAGAGGCCTATACAGTCTATTCAGAAAAAAAATTCAATTTAATAGCTCATAGTGTTTGGAAGCTATAAAATAAAATCGATAACAATATTTTATTATTTTAATATAATTAAATAATAAAAATAATAAAGTAAAATGAGATAGAAACCAAAAATTAAAATTCAATTTTTTTTAACTAATTCTTAGAGTATACTAAATTTCAAAAATATCGGCGTTGGTAAATTTCGTCATCTCGCCATCTCCTTGCATCAAAATTGTATTTCCGGTAGGCTCCCCAAGTATGCCTACAAACAATGACCAAGCTTAAGCTTTGTTGCATACACCGTTCAGGAGATATAAATTTAAGAATGCTTTAATTCGAGCATTCGAACAATTTAGACACATTGCTTTGCCCGACACTTCGGTGTTCCATCAACCATTTCGACGTTATTGCAAGGTAGATCCACTATATACATTCCAAGTTTCATCTTCCTGGCATAAGCTATTCCTGGGATATAGACAAAAAAATTTATTACAAAAACCCGTCCTTCAACTAATATACACACTATAAGAATTTTAATTAAGTATTGCATTGGATTTATGACCTATGAGTAAGGGCGTCTTTATGAGGTCAAGAACGGACACCTAATTACCACATATTCGAAAATTAGTAGTTTGAGAAATGTGAAAATTCAACCATATTGCAAGTAAGGTTCTTCTAGCTTCCATAGATCGCTGGTAAAAATCCGGCTCGACGCCCCAAAAACATTCTATCCCTTAACGGGTGGAGTGGGTGGTACCCTTTATACGGTTGAAGATGTAATGATTAAATAAAAAATTTTAATTTTTTTTCCAGAATGCCCGACGCTAGGAATTAGGAATAAATCTGATGCTCTGGATAGAAGCCCTACTTCTTTTGAGCATAGTAGTCGTGAGAGCCTCCCCATTTTGGAATATTTATTTATTTCTAGTGTTGAATGATGGCGATTCAATCGATTACAATCAGCTATCTCAGCTGCGGCCTGTATCTGCCACATAAGCCGGATGATGTTTCTAACTAAATTACAGAAATCAAAATTGCATTGCATCTGCTTTAAGTCATTCAGGAAGTGAAGATGACATTTGCGATGTAACCACTTGAGGGTGACTGACTGACTTATTACCAACTCGGCTTACATTTTGCATTATTTATGCGGAGCAGTTGAGGGTGTCAATGCTGACGACATTCTCTTATCGCCAGCAAACACTTTGCATGTAAAATTGTTCAGGCAACAAAGGAGGCGTTCACACGTGCATACAATGGCTCTGTTGCATATATTCTGCTCGATTCCAGCGAAAGGATGTCACCGGGCTTTGTTTCACTCATACACGGGAGCTGAGCATTTATAGGCGTGCATTATGCACATCCCGACGATATTATAAACTCATTACTATGCACACACTCTCGCTTTGATTGAAAATGTTTAATTCATGTCGTTAGGTGCCACTGCCGCCTTCTTCAAGTACGCCAACATCAGACAGATGCTGCTGAAAGTGAGCAACACACGCCCGTACTGCATTCAATTCAAAATGCATCCCGGATGCGCCATCAGGCAGCAAAAACAACAGGTGAGATGCTTTTTGTTGCATCGCATTTTCCTCGATGTCATTCCCGCTTATAGGATCCGAAGGACGTAGTTGGGGTCCGAAATTGCGATGAAGTCCTTTTTATTTTCCAGATGGTTTTCACGCTAAAATAGCATGTCACACGGAATAAGTGTGCACGCCTCGTTTATGGATGCTGGATGTGGTTACGGCTCCAGGAACATCATGTGTCGTGAGTGTGGGGAGTGTGAAACGCGTTGTTTGTGGCTGCCAGGACATTATTCTGCGGTTTGCTTCTGCCAGATTATGTGCTCCTGCCATGGAGACCGTGTTCATGTAAACGCTCGTCAGTGCTATTGTTAACCCTTGATAGGTTTCCAAGTCCCCATTGGGGAGTTTCTCGCTCCCCGTGATTTGTTTATATAATCAATAACCGACAGGTAGCTGACTTATACGAACGAGGATTCTCTAAGTCAAATATTCTCGTATTAAGGATGGGGTGAGACGAACAATAGTTAGAAAACAATTCGGTTATTTGACGTTAATAGAACCCTTGTGTGGTTTTCAATTTAATTCCAGACCAGGGTTTACAAAATATTAGAGAAAAGCAATATAATCGTGAAAATACGTTTTGCTTCACATACCACATATGAATTTGATCATTTTGCGTAGCAATCACAAAATTTAATCCAAAATGAACAAGCGGTTAGGTTGGTTAGGTGTTCGAAGCATAGTCCGGTAGCGGGCCAATGTTCTTCGGTTGAATGCGAAAACCTCTGGTGAGATAAAAAGGAAAATTCTACCCCTGAAGTTTTCCACGGTTGAAAATCGTGACAGAGATGACTATCAACACGCTCTTCTAGTTCGCTTTTCACAGTATCGTTCTTGAAATTTCGTAAAGGAAAATCTCGAAATTATAAAATCTCGCGTTTTTGAAATCCTTTAATAAATTAAATCGCCAGACTGTTGACAGAAGTTTTTTGAGTAGAAGGAAGTCCTGCGAGCTTTTATTGCAGTAATGTGGTACTAAAATAATCAATAATCAATGGCACAACAGCCAAATTGGGCCTAAGCCTTGAAGTGATGCTAGAGTTATTTCATTACTAGATCAACGAAACACTAGGAGGTAAAGTGGTCAGCCACACGCTCGTCCGTGAATATTACCCCGATTTTTTTAACTCAGGTACTCATTTACAGCTGAGTGAACTGGTAGTCCGCACCCAATCCCATTCTCGAAAATTACTTGTCGCCAAGCAGATTCGAACCTGGTACCAGATGCGCCGAAGGCAAGTGCTCTAGCCACTAAGCCACTCAGACTACCCAGAATGTGGTACTAAAAGCCTTCTGATTATTCTTTAGGTTGTTAGTAACCTGCACCGTATCTCAGCATTACACGCGTTCCGGATTTCTACTGAAAAAATAATAAAGTTCCGAAAAGACTGTTGTCAGTTTTTTTTTCGCCATCTACCCTCGTACTTTCCTACCGCAATTAAAAAGTTTTATCATTTCATTAACCTTTTTATCCTTATCAAATCTTAAGTTATAAAACCCGGAATTTCCCCACTCTTCTTTATCCTCACTCCTACCCTTATCACCTACACCCTCACCCCCCAATTGTTTTTAGTTGAATGAACCTAACTCCTGGAGATGGGTTGTTCACGAGTGAGCTGCTCTAAAAGAACACTTCATTGAAGTGAGTGAGTGAAGTAACTCACTCATTTTGGTGAACTGCACTTCAATTCGACACGTGGAAAAAAAAATTAATAACGATATACCTACGCATGAAAGAAAAACAGAGACTTACATAGTGAACTCTACGAACACGGTGAGAAAGAGGATAGGCAGACACCCAACAAAATCTTCCCGTTTTGCCCGTCTCCTCAGACATTAGAAGACATAACTTAATTCTTCGCAAAGTATCAGCTCTTCTCTCTCAGTGGCTTATCATATATTTCATTCATATCGTTCATACTAGTGACTACTGAACGAAGGAAAGAAGAGTTCAATTGAAGTACTTCACGACTGGTGACTATGACTAGAGAGTGAGTGAGTGACTAATGACTATGAAATGAAATGAACTCATCAATTGAAGTACTTCACTGAACTCGTTCTTTAAAGTGAGTGACTAGGAGTGAAGTACTTCACTGAAATAAACTGCTTTGCCCATCTCTAATCCTCATCATTCCTATATGAATCCCAAGAGGCAACTCCTGTGTGAATCCCATGCGTGTTTAAGCACCGGCATACATGCTTTTCCAGCACTTTTAAATTCAGAGAAATCCAATTTGACCTTTCTTGGGTAATTTTTTCACCTCGCACATAATACCATCCTTCATAAAAGTTTTTTTTTAATATATTCATCTAGTATGCTTTTAGAATCTCGATTCCAGACTTCGAATTTTTCGGGCGCATTGTCTTTTTCCCACTCCCGTATCCTTTCGCGCAACATGTCAATATTTTTTTTGCAAATGGCTTAAAAGTAAAAGTAAAAATCAATGCGACATGTTATCAGACCTAAGAGATATGTCGATATTCGTAAATGCGTATAGGAATATTTTTCACCCCTTAAGGGTTGAATATTACAAAATCCTGAAATAAATTGTCAGCCGACTATACAGAAAAACCGTAGAAGTATAAGCGAGTTCGACATCTCATTAGACCTAAGAAATATGTCGGAATTCGTGAAAATGTATACAACTACCTTACACCCCTGTTGGTGGTTCAATATCAAAAAATCTGAAAAGGAGTTTCATGGTGTTTATGTAAAGAGCCAGTGGAATTAAAATTAATTCGATACCTTGGGAATAATTATTGTTAATTATTAACTCTAAAATGCTTTCGATTAAGTTATTTTGTAGTGTAGTGTTTCGAGTTACTGGGTTACCGAAAAATACACGAATGGATGCTAATTGTACTGTCATCATAATAAGCCTAGTACGGATCCTTGAAGCACTACACTTAATACGGCGTATATATCTGATAACAGGAAGTCACTAACCGTGATAAAAAACCTGATCCACGCAATAACTATTACAATTTTTTCCAGAAGACTATCAAACGGCATTTGATTAAAGAAACCTTCCCAAAATCTAAATTAGAAATCAGGATTATCCGAACTAGTAAATTTAATAAAGGACCTTTGCTGTAGTGAATATTTGTTAGTAAAATTACAAGAAACTTTTGGATTTACTATATAGTAACAAAGTTTTGTCTTTTGTTATACTTAGTTCGATACTCTATCGGTTGATATTTGATATTGTAAGGTACTCACTAAAACTACATGGATGGTTTTTCCAATAGGTGGTCGGTTATAAGATTTGGATGATTGGGTGGGATTAAGTCGAGCAGGGATTGTTCGATGTGGATTCGATATCTTGTGGTTTCCAGGACAAATTGATGAAGGTTGCTATTTAAGCGCATATTCAAAAAGTCTCTGCCCCGAATATTGACATATAAAAAGTCCTCTATCAGCTCCTTTTTTTCTGTATAGTTGTAGTAAGACAGAGATCAAATCACTTGTAATATCCTTCGAAATCAAAAGAAATATTTAAAATCGGATAAGGTAATTGTGTAGCAAAAAATCTCATTAAGGAATTGGAATTATAATAATCATGATAAAGGTGTCAGCCTTTAGTCTTATTCCTGAATGCCATTCCGGCGCACCTTTGTACCTTCGATGAAGTGAAGCACATTAATATTGCTAACATGTCAGTTGTTGTCTGGATCTTGCTTATCTTGTCTTTGCACCCGCTGTGAAAAGCTGTCGCCTGGCATTTTACTGTATTTGCTGCAAAAACGTACTTTTCCTCGAATTCACTTTATTTTCTGTCCACTTTAAGCACTCATCATTTGTTTTCACGACACTCCACTGCTCAAAGGACACATAAAACGGATATTAGAGAGGTAAGTACGTCCCTCGTACTATTCCCGGTTTATGGGCTTCCAAGGAGCAGCTATGTATCTCGAAGTGTATCCGGCCCGTTCTAAGGAACGCTATAACCTTGTGTTGCAATTGTAGAAATGCTGACACGTTATAAATGTGAATGACTTCATGTGCTCGCTAGACGCCACAAAAACTTTCACATTCACTGGTCAAATAACTTGACAGCCTATTAAACTTGTGGTCGTCCTTTATTTCACGTTTCGGCGGTAGATTGGCTAAGTGACGTAAAACCAAAATCGTCGTTATGGCTGTTGTCTTTAATGGTGGATTCGGTCTAATGTTGTGCTGAAATTGACTGTCGCGAACAGCCAAATGCACTCCGAAAAGGTTTAATTTGGATTAATATGTGAGAGGTTGGATACAAATTCAGGTTAACATTTCGAAAGTGGAGACAGCTGGAGTAATGATTTCGAATTTGATGGAATGACGTTTCCTACAGGTTATTCTCCATCGGAAGTTTTACAATCTTAAACAGGAGAAACATTGCTTTTCGTGAATTTAATCTAGTGAGGGGTGATGAGGAATAAATGAAAATAAATAAGGTTCTATATTGCAGCATTTCAACTTTACAATCACATTACAAGGCGGAAGCGTTTTGGACGAACAATTTTAGTTTCTTTTCTCAGGAAACGCCTTGGGAACTTACTTGGGACTTATGTACAGCTATGATAGTGGAGCTATTTGCAAAAGTGGATATTGGTGAAGGACTGTGATGGTACTAGGTGAAAAACTTTACACTACTGCATATTCTACACCAATTATCAAAAAAAAGAAAAAATTTGGTTTGTGTTTTATCACATTTTGATGAATTTTCTCATATATTTTAGGTCTAAAGAAATAATTTCACTTTGCACTATCCTTAAATAAGCGCCTAGAAATTGTTCCTATTTTTTTTAAATTTAACGCCTTTGAAATTGTAGTAGCCTAATAGGGTATAAAGCAGCGTATCACCAATTCTGATATACTGCTTAGGTTTCACGAGCTATGGCTTTTAATTCTGAGGGCTTTAAATACAATCGCCTAAAAACATATTCAAGCATTTTTCGATAATTATCACCAAGGGGCTTGTAGTCTATGTTTTTACGAATTCCGAAAAATCTTTTAGGTCTAATGATATTGTAATGAATTTACTTCTATGGGATTTTTGTACAATTGCCTTTAAATCAATGTAAGGATCTAGTAATATTCAACCCCCAAAGGGGATGGTAACGCATTGTGTATGTTTTTACGAATTCCGGCATATTTCTTAGGTCTGATGAGATATTGAATTGTTCTCTACTTTAACAGGTTTTCTAAAGAATCGCGAATCGGTTTCGAGATTTTTTTATATTCAACCTCTAAAGGGTTATTTCGATATTTTATCCCGAATATTTTTATTGAAATTGAAAAAAAATACATGAAAACTATTCAATCTGTACATTTAATGCTGAGATGACATGCAATAAAGAAATAAACTCCGCCCAGACCGTTGGTAGATTTTTTTCTGATCTCTTCAATAAAAATTACGTTCAATAAAGCAATAAATATATCGAAAAATTTTAGTTATGAAATAAAAGAATTGAATGCACTCTTTGAAATGGACAGAATCCAAAATCTGAAATGGATTCTTTGGGTATTGAATGTTTGATTGAATTAATATAAATTTTGATTTAAACTTCTGACCATTAAAGTGGTCTAACCACGGTTATTTAAATAATGGTAGATCATCCTTGATTAATTAATTAATACTTTTAATTAAAAATATATAATTATTAAGTTGAACGTTTTAAATCATTTCATAAAAATCGAATTGAAAGCAACAGTTTAAAAATAAATTTAACATTTATAAATTTCACTAATTAATAGCGGTCTCATATTGAGTCCATTAATGTTAAACTGCTGCACAATTAAAGTCAATAGATCAGATTTCTTTACTGAATCAAAATAAATTAATCGACTTCAATATTTAAAATTAAATTACTATTTTTTAAAAGTCACCGTACGAAAATCTTAATAAGATTAACTCAAATTTTTGGAAAATTTTATATTTTTTTTCTCTGAACCATGTCGACTTCGATTAAATCATCTCCACATCGAAGTCAACTAAAACTTTAGCTGAGTTGACAGTGGCGGCAAACCAACTTAGTTAGCGTGAAAATCAACATTCGCGACGCACCACCACACCATTAACTCATTCGTTTAAATCATAAATAATTTTTATAGATTTTTAATTTTAGCATTTTTCTCTTAATACAAATTTATGTTTGTTATATTTTATTTAAAAATTGGAAATAAGAAATTCATTTAGAGTAGCTCACGCTGACTAATGAAATATTTGTCTGGATTTACTTGACCTGCCACTTCTTCCTCTATGTTTCATATGTGCTCTTGCTATATTAACTAGATTTAAACAATTGAAATTTATCTTTCTATTGCAATTATAACTGCAAAATTTAAAACGTTTTTAAAATAATCTTAATTCTCTTTTCAGGTATGTACCGCAGGCATCATAGTGATGTTTTTAAGTAACCAGTAAAAGTAAGCTTATAATTAAAATAAATTTTCATAGTTTAATAAAAAGAACATTCCTAGATCATACAGCATAATTTCCAATTATTTTGAAAAAATTCTCTTGTTTTACAAAACACAAAAATTGGTTTATTTAAATTTGTTTATATCTTATAAACATGATTTAAAAATGTTATTGGTATTTCATTTCTATGAATGACTTCATAAAGATCTATCTGAAATAAACACTCAAAGTTTTTCAACTTATTTTAATGTCAATCAGTTATTAATGAAGAAAATAACCGACGGATATTGGAAACTATTTGAATTCAATATGCGGTCATTTATGAGTTACATTTGTTAAGTCTTTATCAAAATTTATTAATAAATACGTGATGCATTGCATGGAGAGTAATTGTGTATGAATTAACGCTCACATTAATTACTCGTATTATCTTGAGTGCAGGCGCAGATAGCATAATACCCAGATGACGAAAGTCATACTAGAAATGGGTTCCCACTTCTAAATAATATCTGGCAAACGTTTGCCATCTAGTGAGTCTTGGGTAAACGAAGGTGTAAAACTTTGTACAATAAAACTTTAATACTGTGAAAAATTAAGCATTATCTGAAAGATAATCGAAATTCACAGGCCACTACGAACTCTTATGGTCACCTGGAACGCATTTCCGTAAGAAAACCTTACAATTGCATGCAATATCCGAACTTAAGGTAATGGGAGCATGGGTTAGTGTATTTAAAGGTAGTGTAATTGTGTACCAAATGTGACGGGTTTAGTATAAAATTCAGACGGAAAAAAAAACAGTAAATACAAAATCCCTGAAAGCATGAAAGATCCAGAAATCTGAAAACAGTGTGCACATGAAGATCTCACCTATAACTATTTTGATATTAATTTGGCAAAAAAGATTTCTCAAAATTTAAGTTACGTAAAAAAGTTGATTTTGCTCTTTGGAGCTTAGTTCTTACAGTAACAACTCGCAATTTTTGGTAATAAGAAACAGAGACGTAGCGCGTGATCAAAACAAAAATAATTTCATTTTCAAAAAAGATACGTTTCAATACCAAAAAGGAAAATTCCCGGATTGCCGCCACAATTGCCTCTTGGCTCATGTAAGTGGACATTTGTTTATAACTTTGTGATGCAGATGAAAGAACCCGTCGAAATATCTGGTTGTCACAAGATGCTAAGACTGCAAAGCTAATACTAATATTTCTTATTTTATACTGGAATATTTAAATTAAATATATTTCAAGCGAGGGGCTAAAAATTTCAGGAAGATTCTAAATATTATAATTTTAGATATGTATATAAGATCAGCTATAATAAGCTCAATTAATTTCAAACAAGGATTATTACTAATGAGCAAAAACGGTGCTAAAATTTATCCAAAATTACCTTGATATGATTTATTGGCTATTGATTTAATCATAGAATGATTTTATATCATTTATCAATTGATTCAAATCTTCAGATGATCATTTACTGTGATTGGAGTTAATAGTCTTAGAGAAACTTTGTCCTCTAGAATCTAAATCGATTTTTATTCCTCGAATAGACTCGTTGCTTTCACTTTAGACTAAAAATTCATAAAGGAAAAACAGTTATTAAAAAAATTTTATTGAATATTTACTACCATAAAAATTAGTTGCTTCTTTGAATTGAGTAATTTGCTTTTGTAGTAGACAATAAGAACTGATTACGAATTATCATTGCTGCTATTTCTGGAATTATGAATTAGTTGGGGAGGCCTTCTGGTTGAATCCTGCGTCTACAGTAATGTGAAAATGGAACTAGTAATGTGAAAACGAAAATAATGTAATAATTTATAAAAATAAAACTAAAAACTTCAAATACTACCTTCTGTTAACGTTTCATTAGTATTATAATATTTTGACTTTTTTTATATATATATATTTTTTTTTAAAGTTTTAAATTCGGATCAGCTTGAACCCCTGTTTAGTATTGCCACTTTGTTTTTCTTCATAAATAAATAAAACCAAATGGAACGAGTCATAAAATGATTTACTTTAAATTATTTATAACGGAGCTTGTCATGGAAGTTCTTAAAACTTATTTTTTTAAATTTTTCCTGGAACTAAAAAAAAATTCATAATTAATTTTTTCCTCTTAGCAAACATGAAGTGGTTCACTGGAAAAAATTCCATCATCACAATAACCAACTCTCTAAAAAATATAAATATTTCGTCGAGAATTTAAAAACGGATATTCTGGAAAGCAAAATGGGGAAATTGTTGATTAAAATATATCGTACTAAGGGGGGGGGGGGGGGGGGGGACTGCCAATTTAGAAAAAGCAATAAAATTTCTTTAAAAAAAAATAAATTTTAGTCTGAAGTCACTGCCAGCATAACTTCAATTGGTACTGAAATTCAGTACTGAAAACATGAATTAATTCAGAACTGGAAGCTTTGATACCCGCCAAGTATTCAGTACCACTGATAGCAGCTCAAGTAAGGCTTCGAAATCCGTATTTTATCCGATAGATTTCAGCTTTTCAGAATTTATCACTGCGAGTGTAATCAATACGGCGATTTTCAATTCATAACCTATGAATTATGTATTTATAATTTTAGTTCTGCGCCAGTACTGAATCAATTTCCTTAACTGGTTTTCTTCTCCATCACTAAAAAAAATTTTAGAAAATTCTTAAAATGTTTTTTACAATCGACAGGAAACAAAAATAAAAGTTACATATTACAACCTAACTTGCACTTTGATGTGGAAATCCCACTATCTAAGCATTATTTAATAATAATGGTAAGATCACACAGAATTAGGATTTTAGTTATTTTAGTATTATGCTTACTTAAAAAAACAGTACAATTGCGTAAAAATGTAAAATTGTTCTCTTTTTGCTTCGAAAGTCTCATAACTTTGATGGCTCGTGTATGTCCTCAAATTAAGAATCTAAGAAAACTTGTATATCTTCTTGCAAGAAGGATCGGTGGAGCATGTGTTAGATTTCAGGTTTAAATCAAATTCGCGCGGCACAGATTCATATATTTATAGCTCTTTGAAAGTAAAACAAAAATCATTTTGTGTAGGGCTTATTGTTTTAGACCAACCCCAAACCTCAGCAGGGCATACTACAGTAGGTAGGCAAATACTTTTAAAATTTTGAACAACAGGTTGTGTAGGTCGATAAAAGAAAAATAATTTTTTTTCCCGCCAGCGGTTATAATTGGCAGCATTTCAGTAAGAACAAATTGAATCTAAACTCAACTTTGTTATTAAGATCTTTGAGAAGCGGAGTCTGAAGTATATCCCTAGGGCTAACGTTGTTAAATAACAAAGCCACTCGGTACATGCATAGGGTTTACTTACTCGCACAAACATTCCTGTTTGGATATCTGTTCATATAAGCGAGAATGTTAAGTAGTCGCAACAGATCTTGCTGACAACACCTACACCTCCTGCACGAAGGATAAGACCTGAGTCTGTTTCGGTAGCTGGAGGAGCAACTTGCGAAATGGATTCTGTCTGTCATCGTTGAAATTAATTGCTTCTCTGAAGGCGCAGTACGAGGGAAATGCAAATAGATGATATCGTATATGGCTGTTATGACACGTACATATATGAGCTGGATTTTTGTTCATAATCTGCATATCTGTAGCCCGGTCCTAGTACAACGCAGACAGAACAAATTTCGTCAACATTACAACATATAGTCGCAGTTGACACATGAAATTCGAGAAACAGTCAACCGTATCATAAGATAAATGAATTGTTGTTGCAGCCCCATCTAATGATGGATGTTTCGAGATGTAATTACTATTAGTGCGTGTTAATGTATTCAGGTGACAGCAAGTTCTAGTTACAGTGCTGTAAGAAATTATAAAGACCCTCAGGCATACACCTGTTTTTCACTTGCGTTAAAATGGTTATACCGCCAACAATATCGAATTGAAGAGTATCAGCATCGGGGTCACCAACCGTTTAGTTAACTTCAGACTAAAAACAATTTCTGTGGAGCCTTAAAAAAAAAACCTTCGTTCAAAGAAAACTGATTATAGCTGCAAAATTCGTTACTGAATTCTTAATTAATTGTTGATGTTAGTCGCATAGTAACCAATCCAAATTTTATCTTCTTGGTACAATTAGTTTGGAAAATATTGTAATTCAAAGTTTTTTTCACACCCCACCAGCACACCCTACCTCTCCCTTCAAGATTTTAGTTCTTCTCTGGACTTCTAGGCAAGGAATAAACTCCCTTCAGATAACCACAAAGTGTCAACCTTATGATGTCAACCGTTCAAGAGATATGGATTTTAGAATCTTCCATCCCAGGTTTCCAATGTTTCAAATTAGTGATGGGATAAATTGGTCATTTCATTAACCCAGTATGACCGAGTCATTTCATTGAAGTGACCGATTAAAAAGATTCGGTCATTTGAGTCATTTCGGTCAGTTGGATGATTCGGTCAAAATGACCGACCGACCGAAATGACTCATTTGGATAGTATGATGTGATGACCTAAAAAAAAACCTCGTCGCCGACAATGTGATGACCTAAAAAAAAAAGGTCGTCAGTCTACAAACAAGAAAGAACGTCTGGTGAAATGTGATAACCTAAAAAAAAAAGGTCGTCAGTGTACAAGTACTGACACTTTTGGCGCTGTATGGCAAACAACATCGGATACGATACGAGACGTATCGTGCTTTTCTACTGACCGATTGAACGACTTCTTTCATTGCACATGACTCGAGTTAATTCGGTCATAGTACTGACCCGGTCATTTCGACCGATTTTCCCCTACTTCCACATAACTCAACCCATATTAACCCTGTTTTTGCAAATGAGTATAAGTTCCACATAAATTCCAAGTTTCAGCCTGCTAGCATAAGCTCTTCCAGCTTCAAAATTGTTCGCCTAAAATGTCTGTTGCCTCTTCACGTGAAGTTTTTCATCTGTCGTACTCGCAATGCTTTATTTTGCTTTGGTATAAGCACTCGGAACGGCAACGTTCTGTCCGTGTCGAAAAG
The DNA here is from genome assembly GCA_951812415.1 of Beris morrisii. Classification (NCBI taxonomy): domain Eukaryota; kingdom Metazoa; phylum Arthropoda; class Insecta; order Diptera; family Stratiomyidae; genus Beris; species Beris morrisii. The sequence continues at coordinate 33,352,500 of OX638310.1, forward strand.
TCGTGTAGTTGCGGACTGCTCTTACATCGAAAACATATAACTAAAAATCTCTAACTTTTCTTTGTCCACCTTTTACTTTATTATTTCAATAATACAGTATTGTTATCGATTTTTAAAAAAAAAAAATTTGCTACCCTCAAAATTTTTTTTTTTACGTTTCATAACGAGTAGACACGAAAAAAGCAAAAAAAAATTTCAGTCCGTCTGTCCGCCGTACGCCGTACGCCGTACGCCGTACGCCGTACGCCGTACGTCTACCGGTGTACGCAAAATTGTTTGAAGGCTCGTAGCACCCAAACCCTTTGAGCTATTTAGTTGAACTTTTTTTCGTGGGTAGAGTGGGCAGTCCCCTTAAAGTGGCCAAATTTGGAGGGGTGGGGGTGTGAGGGGGGAGGAGGGGGAAGTGTTTTAGACGGAAAATTTTGGTTTCTAGATCTCAGCAACCGCTTATGCTAGAAAGCTGAAATTTGGAATTTATATAGAGCTTCAGTAGTGGACCCATTTGCAAAAAAATTGCCGATATAGGTGAAGGGGTTTGGAAGTGGGGGGAAAAATAATGCGTCCGAAACGCTAAAAAGGTGAGATCGACAATTTCTAAAATCCATATCTCCTAAACGGTTAATATCACATAATTGAAACTTAACAAATATCTGTAG